>JANUYF010000002.1:324042546-326586296 GCA_026167975.1 Phrynosoma blainvillii | reverse complement strand
CTCTTCCATTCCAGTATTCTCTGAAGATGCCAGCCACAGATGCTGGCGAAACGTCAGAAAGAAACTCTTCTAGAACATGGCCACACAGGCCGAAAAACCCACAACAAACTACTGACATAAATTTTATGTTGATTTGTAGTTAGTTATTAACTTTTCTCTACATAGTCACCATTCAGATTTACATATTTTCCCCAGTGTTTCTTGACACTCCGAATACCTTTATTGTAGAAGTCTGCAGACTGCGCCTTAAACTACTCTTCCACTTCACGAATGACATCCTTTGTGTTGTCAAATCAGCAACCCGGCAACAAATTTTTCATTTCTGGGAACAAGAAAAAGCCAATTGGTGCGAGGTCAGGAGAATAAGGCGGATGCTGGAAAATCTCAAAGCCACATGCCCTTGCTTTGTTAACTGCAACTTGAGATGCGTGAGCTGGTGCATTGTTAACTAGGAGATGAATGCCTCTGGAGAGCATACCATGACGTTTCTTTTTCAGAGCAACTTGTCCAGAAGATTGCTGTAGTATGTGCCAGTGCTGGTTTGTCCCTTTGCAAGGTAGTCTGTAAGAATGATTCCACGACAATCTGAAAAAACTGAGAGCATGACCTTCCCTGCTGACTTTTGCACCTTTGCCTTTGGGGGGGAGGGGAATCAGTATGTTTCCACTCCATGCTTATGGTTTTGGTCTTTGGATCATACTGATAGATCCAAGATTAATCCATGGTTACCAGATGACCAAAAAAATCCTCTTCATCCTGTTCCAACAGCATCAACATCTGTCTTGAAAGGTCATGGAAAGGGGTTTCTGGTAAGGGATTAACAAATGTGGAACCTGGTGTGCAGACACCTTAGACGTGCAGATAGTCATGAATAATTTTCCACACTCTACCATAACAGACCAGTTTCATTCATGATCATTTGGATGGTTGTTCATCTGTCTTCCAGGATGAAACATTCCACTTTCTTCACTGTGGCCACATCGTCTATCAGTGATGGTCTTCCAGGTCTTGGCTCATCTGTGAGGAACATGTGACCAGTCTGGAAATTCCTTTTCCACCTCACAATAATGTCATAAGATGGGCAATTGTTTCCATAAACTACCATCATCTCATCATGAATTTGCCGGGCACTATTACCCTTCAAATGCAGGAACTTTATCACACTACAAGCCTCAATTTTTTCCATCTTACACTTTAGTCACTTCTGGCACAACCTGTAACAAGAATAAAGGACACAATGAGTTGATTTTCTGAACATCATACACTTAGGGATCGATGATGACACTGACAAAAATTTCATCACTATAATATATTAACTTCCAGGTGATAATTATTATTTTACGATACCCCCTCGTACACACATAGACATGAGTATTCAGAAGCCCCCCCCCCCCCAAGTAAATAATCAATGTGGGATGTGGTGGCTCAAGTGGTTAAGACGCTAACTCTGTTGATTGCAAGATCAGCAGGTTGGCAGTTTGAAGCCCAGGTGCCACGTGATGGGGTTAGCTCCCATCCCTAGTCCCAGCTTCTGCCAACCTAGCAGTTCGAAAGCATGCAAATGCAAGTAGATAAATAGGTAGCACTTCTCAGTGGGAAGGTAAAAAGCATTCTGTGCAATCATGCTGGCTGCATGATCACAGAATAGTCTATGACAATTTTGGATCTTCGGCTTAGTAACGCAGATGAGCATCGCCCCGGACACGACTTGACAACCTTGTCAATGGTTAATACCTCTACCTCACCAATATATTTACCCTACATGGAAAGACCATACATGGAAAGAGAGATCCCAGAGGTCCAAGCCGGGTTCAGGAAAGGAAGAGGCACTAGGGATCACATTGCAAACATACAATGGCTAATGGAGTGCACCAGGGAATTCCAAAAGAAAATCAGCATGTGCTTTATAGACTACAGCAAAGCCTTTGACTGCATAGACCATGAAAGGCTATGGAACGCCCTTAAAGACATAGGAGTGCCAGCACATCTGATAGTCCTCAGGACAAGAGGCTACTGTCAGAACAGAACACAAAGAAACAGAATGGTTCCCAATTGGCAAAAAGAGCCCTGGTGGCACAGTGGTTAAATGCCTGTACTGCAGCCACTCACTCATAAACCACAAGGTTGCGAGTTCAATACTAGCCAGGGCTCAGGCTAGACTCAGGCCTGCATCCTTCCGAGGTCGCTAAAATGAGTATCCAACTGTTGGGGGGCAATGAGCTTACAGTTGTAAACTGCTTAGACATCCCATAGCACGATATGAAGTGGTATATAAATGAAGCTGCTTTTGCTTTTGCTTTGCAAAGGGGTCAGACAAGGCTGCATCCTTTCACTCTATCTGTTCAACTTGTATGCAGAACATATTATAAGAAAAACAGGCTTGGACACAGAAGAAGGAGGAGTGAAAACAGGAGGAAGGAATATCAACAATTTTAGACATGCAGATGACACCATAATATTAGCAGAAGACCTCTCAGACCTGGAACACCTACTAAGGAAGATCAAAGAAGAAAGTGCAAAGGCAGATTTAATAAAGAAAACATAAATAATGACCACTGAGGACCTTCAAAAGTTCAACCGAAACAATGAAGAAATAGTAAAAGAATTCCTATACCTGGGATCAAACATTGATAGAAATGGGGACTGCAGTCAGGAAATCAGAAGAAGACTAAGAATGGGGAGGGTGGCTATGAAAGAACTAAAAAAGGTTCTAAAATGCAAAGATATACAACTCAGCAGAAAAGTTAGAATCATAGAAGTCATTGTATTTTCCTATTACCATATATGGAGAGGTGGACAGTTAAGAAAAATGATAGGAAGAATATCAATTCATTTGAGATGTGGTTTTGGAGAAGAGTGCTGAGGATCCCATGGACAGCCAAAAGGACCAACAAGTGGGTCCTAGAACAGATCAAGCCTGAAACCTCCCTGGAAGCCAAGATGACCAAATTGAGACTGTCGTACTTCGGACACATCATGAGAAGAGGGGACTCTTTGGAAAAAACAATAATGCTGGGGAAGGTGGAGGGAAGTAGAAAGAGAAGAAGACCACTTGCCAGATGGATGGACTCTATTAAGGAGGTCACAGGTATTAAGGGGTTGCAGGATTTAAGCAGAGCAGTGGAGGACAGAGGGTCATGGAGACGTCTCATCCAAAGGGTTGCCTTGAGTCGAGATCGACTCGAGGGCAGTTAGCAACAACAACAACAACAGCCACAACAACATTTACCCTTCCTGCCCTATATGGCAGGAATGCGCAACTACACAGGGTTGGGTGCCATCGTCCACCCTACCCTTCACAGACTGCACCCATCCAATAGGGCTCTCAAATGCAGTGGGCCCTCTGGATCTGCAAATTCCACCAACTACGACACATTTCTTCCACTGTTTAATAATATGGGACTTGAACAATCACATTTTCCTGTATCTTTGTAGGGTACTGGAACCAAACCCCTGCAGATACAGTGGGCCCACTTTATATCCCTTTCTGGCCACTTATCAGCCAAAGCTGCAAACAGAAGTGATGCAATGGTCCCTTCCTGACACCATTTTTACTGGCATATAGCTGAAAACAGAAATATAAAAAGGAATTTGGAAGGGGATGGGTTAGGAGATTGTAGACAGATGTTTTCATGTATTTTGGCATCTTTGAGAGACCTTAAAGTGAGTTTCAGGTGAAAACTGCCCAAAATTGCACCATAATACCATTTGGGAAGTGTTCAGAGGGTTTACAGGGACTGGTGGTAGACTCGGGGGGGGGGGGCAAAAACTGGGGTTTGAGGGTTACACTTTCCCCATGCATGCTTTATAGTTAAACCAGTCCTTTGCCTCCTCTTATGGATCCTCATTTCCTGTTACTATGGGCACATGCTGGGGCTTTACACTTCACATGTCCACTGGCTGGTTTATCTCACCTGTAGGGCCTCCTAGCCTGCCTAACTTCCTCCCACTGCCATTCTGACTGTCAGTGGTCAGCTCATATCTTAATCTTGTATCTTGAATCATAGAATCATAGAGTTGGAAGAGACCACAAGGGCCATCCACTCCAACCCCCTGCCATGCAGGAACTCAAAATCAAAGCATCCCCGACAGATGGCCATCCAGCCTCTGTTTAAAGTCCTCCAAAGAAGGAGACTCCACCACACTCCGAGGGAGTGTGTTCCACTGTCGAACAGCCCTTACTGTCATGGTTGCTCCTAATGTTGAGGTGGAATCTCTTTTCCTGTAGCTTGCATCCATTGTTCTGGGTCCTGTTTTCTGGGGCAGCAGAAAACAAGCTAGCGCCCTCCTCAATATGATAGCCCTTCAAATATTTAAACACAGCTATCATATCCCTTCTTAACCATCTCTTCTCTAGGCTAAACATACCCAATTCCCTATGTCGTTCCTCATAGGGCATGGTTTCCAGACCCTTCACCATTTTAGTTTCCCTCCTTTGGACACGCTCCAATTTCTCCACATCCTTTTTGAATTGTGGTGCCCAGAACTGGACACAGTATTCCAGGTGAGGCCTGACCAAAGCAGAATACAGTGGCACTATTACTTCCTTGGATCTAGATACTATACTTCTACTAATGCAGCCTAAAATTGCATTGGACTTTTTAGCTGTGGCATCACACTGTTGACTCATATTCAACTTGTGGTCCGAGATCCCTTTCACACGTAGCATCGTTAAGCCAGGTGTCCCCCATCTTATATCTATGCATTTCATTTTTTGCCCTAAGTGTAATACCTTACATTTCTCTGTGTTGAAGTTCATTTTGTTAGCTTTGGTCCAGCTATCCAATCTATTAAGGTCATTTTGACTTTTCATCCTATCCTCTGGGGTATTAGCTATTCCTCCTAATTTGGTGTCATCTGCAAATTTGAGAAGCATGCCCCCTATTCCTTCATCCAAATCACTGATAAATATGTTGAATAGCACTGGGCCCAGGACAGAACCCTGCGGCACCCCA
The DNA here is from genome assembly GCA_026167975.1 of Phrynosoma blainvillii. NCBI lineage: Eukaryota > Metazoa > Chordata > Lepidosauria > Squamata > Phrynosomatidae > Phrynosoma > Phrynosoma blainvillii. The sequence continues at coordinate 326,581,341 of JANUYF010000002.1, read as the reverse complement.
CTGGTCACTTCTCTCCAGGATGAAGAGGAGCAATTGCTGAGCACCCTTTGGGTTCGGTCAGTCAACCAGTTACTAATCCACTTAACTGTTGTATTGTCTAGCCCACATTTTACTATCTTGTTTGCAAGAATATCGTGGGGGATCTTGTCAAAAGCATACACATATTTGATTAACTTTGGTATGGTTTCAGTATCAGTTTCAGATTCAAACATACCCTTTGGTCTCCAGAAACTTCCTTAAGTCTTTGTAATTTGTAATAATCCCATTATGGATAACAACAAACTCATTACTTTTATCTGACCATTATGGATGACTGTTCACTGCATTTGGTGCTCCATGAGTTACCCAGCAGGTGTGAGCAATGCCAAAATGTGTCTCAAAATCTGCCTTTAGGTCCAAACCCTCATGTTTGTGCAATTCTTCATCAATAGCTTTTACTTTTCCTCTTTTCTTTACTAATTTGATGATACTTACTTTGCCTTCATTGTTATTCCCATCAATTGCAACGCCAGCAGAGTCATATCCCCTGTATTCTAATTTTTGTAGTCCCTTTATTAGAGTTTCAAATATCTCCTTCCAGGTCTTAAGCACTCTGTAGTTCATATAAGCAAAGATCCCGCACATGGCTGAGGGACTTTCTTTCTTTCTTTCCTTCCTTCCTTCCTTCCTTCTTTCTTCTCCTTGTTTCCTTCCTTCCTTCCTTCCTCTCCCTCCCCAGGAACAAAAGCCTTCCCCGCTTTCCTCCTCCTCCTTGAATCTGATTATCGGTAAGACCTCCTCATAACCAAATAACTTTCTTTCAACCCCACCTTTTTATTCCCCTTTGTCAGCCATCTTTTTAAAAAAATTGCCTCCTCTCAACTATTCATCCCCTTAGCAGTCATTCTTTAGCACCTGCTTTTGTGATTCTCCCTGTTCAAAACCTCCAGTCTTCTTGGCCATGGTTGCCTATGTCCTTGCTCATTCTATGCCATGCATGCTCTTTGGTGCCAAGATTTCAAACAGGAGCCTATGATATACGTTTTCAAAAGTAGGCCCTGTTTAATTTGTAATTTCTAATTTTTTCATTATCTACTTAAAGAGCAAATGATGCAGGTTATGGCAAGCAAGGGTAAATCTAGCTCTTTGAACCTGTAAACAGGATACATGAGAAAGCATTTCCTTTCCAGAAATTCATGCCGTGCATGGAACAACAATGGCATGGTTTTATTTTCAAGTTAAGCGACATGCACATTAGGCAGCATACCACTTTATTGTGAACAGGTTTGTTCGTCGGCATTGTTTCTTTAGCATTAAATGTTCAAACATCCAGTTCTTGTAAGGAAAGGAAGGAAAATAAACAGGAAGAAGTAACATCCTGTGTTATAAATATTTATAGCTTCTCCTTCGGTTAGAGTTAATTTCTCTACTGCCTCTTTGTATATGGACTTAACAGCTAATATTTTGATGAAATCTGAGATGCAGGAAGTGTTTTTGGAAAAGTAAGTGGTGATTGAAGCAGTGGTTTCCAGTGCACGAAGCACCTGTTCTTGAACAGGGAGAGTCAGTGACTTTTAAGAGACTTTGGTACAGTCATGGGTCACTGGCCAAATAGATTATGCTGCAGATTTGTGTTTTTGTGTGTAACTATTATGCCCACCAGTTGTATCATGCCTACATCTCCATCCAGGGTAGATTTGAATTGTGTGTGGGTTTCCCCCTAAACACAACATCCTGTTTTTAAAAAAAATAAATGATTTCCGTTAAAAGACCTGTACCTGAAGAAGTGGGCGATAGTCCATCAATGATCATGCTATGTAATAAACTTGTTTGCCCTTAACAAAGCAGACACATGACTCTATTGCTTTTTGGAGAACAAGGGGAGAATAATGCACAATTTCATTATGTGAGAGGAGGGATAAATAACATATAATTTAATATGTCAAGAAAGGCATTCTGCAAGTGGGAATTAAAGCAGGATTTGTGTGGATTGTATGGATCCCTGCTCTCAGTTCATGTACTTTTGGCATTGGCTGGATCAACTGAGGGTGAGAGATGGGGCCTGTATGCTGGTCTCTCTTCCTTTGAAGATTCCCTTAAGAGAAGTTAGAGGTGTAGACATTTAAGAGGAAGCCGAGATCAGGAACTACCCATTACCAAAGGCACAGAGAGATGCATAGTACCTGACACCATATGGATCCCATTTACTGCCATCCTACAGTTTCCCAGCAGGCAAGCCATCATTCGGCAGTTCGGTTGACCAATGGATTGATCCTTGGCCTGTGTGGTACCAAGGTTCTGACAGCTATAGTCAATGAGATAGTTGTTATTTTGACTCTAATAAAGTTGTCTATATTATTTATGTTCTTATCCTATCATATTTAGCCGCATGCCCTTCTTCTGTCACCACTACTTGTCAATTAAATGGAGGGGGGGATAAAATAGGAAAGAGGGATTAAACAACCTAACATGTAATATTCCCTCTCAGGGATTGGCATTTTGCAAACAGGAATTAAGTGGTCTTGTGCTTCCTTGTCATCCACTTAAGGAGAAGATAGACATTTACATACATTTGTTTCAAACTAAATAGGATTATAAACACTAAAACTAATTCCTTGAACTAAACTTCTGAAAATGCCCTGGAATCCAATGCAGTTCTCTTAAAATTGCTGTTGTATATTCAGAATTATAGATTAAATTTAGGGCCGTTGCAGGCCAGCCCAAAGAAATGTCCTGGGGGTAGATGCTATCCTGACGCCATGCGGCCCTACGGACGCCACACGGTGTCAGGACACCCTCCCGGCGCAGTGTTTAAACACACTGCGCCAAAAGGGCACTGAAGAGCCACAGCGCCAGCTCTTGGGGCGGCCTTTTGCTGCCCCTAAAGAAACAGCATTTTGCCACTCTTTTAGGGGCAGCAAAAGGAAAGATCAGGGCTGCAGCATGGGGTTGCCGCAGCCCCGATCCGCCGCTCCCTGGGGTGGCTTTCTGCCACTCCAAATGGGCCGTGTGCATCAGCCCTTAGTTTCAAACTGTTGTTCCTGTTGTGTGCCTTCAAATCGTTTCTGACTTTTTGCGACCCTAAGGTGAACCTGTGCACAGGGTTTTCTGGGGCTCAGAGTGTGTGAGAAGATCCACTATCCAAGCACAGTATAATCTTCTGAACCGTTTATGTTGGTGAACTATCTTCAAAGGCAACCTCATGTAAAATGCTCTATTAATCTGGTAAAATTAGTTAAAATGTAATAGATAGAATTCTCTTCTCAGAGTAGCAATAGCAATAGCAGCTTCATTTATATACTGCTTCATACCGTGCAATGCAGTCTCTAAACGGTTTACAAATATAAGCTAATTTCTCTCAACAAGCCAGGTACTCATTTTAGCAACCTCGGAAGGATGCAAGCCTGAGCCTGAGCCCTGGCTGGTACTGGAACTCACAACCTTATGGTTTGTGAGTGACTGGCTGCAGTACAGGCATTTAACTACTGCACCACCAGGGCTTTGCTTCTTCCTTCTGTTAATTGTGTATGCTTATCAGATTTTCAATATGGGATCAGGACTGTTTTTCCACAAGAACAGTATCTCTACATGTGTAGAAACTAAACAAAGTCAGTACTTACAGTGCACTTCTGTCTGTGTTCAGAAGCAAGTCTTTGTTTATTGGTGCTTAGTATCATATAAGCTTGCATAAGATTGCAGCCTTTGACCCACTGAACACTGTGATACTTACTTTTGTTGGAAACTTCACTGCCTGTTTTTAAAAATTATACCTAAGCAAAGTTAGACCAAGACTGAACACATTTACTTCAGGCACTTTATTGTTTTGTTAGGCACCTTCAAGTCATCTGAATTATGGTAACTCTGACCTAGGATTTTATTTATTTATTTTTGCAAGATTCATTCAGATGAGGTGTGCTATCACCTTCCTCTAAGACTGTGTGACTTGTCCAAGGTCGGCCAGTGAGTTTCTGTGGCCGAGCAGGGATTTGAACTGTGGTCTCTTCAAGTCCTAGTTCAACGTCAAACCCTACTCCACAGTACTGGATTTCCTCTTTATTCTTGGTTTTCAAAAATTACTTGAAACACAGATTTGATACAATTGCAGTAGAACAAAACCTTTCCAACTAACCAGGTATATCCTATTCTACAGAAAGGCTTACAATACTGCAATTTATTTTGTTATACTGAGCTTTTACAATGGCGACATCAAGGCCTAGATGCTGTGTTCTAAAGGTGAATTTCCAAGGTAGATTCTGAACCTGTCTCCCTCAAGACCAAATGCAACTTTTCACTGCTGCAGACATAGAGATTTTAGAGAGAGTTGTGCAACCATGTAGATCTGGGGAGGCTAGTTTATTTTTTATTCTAGTAAATTTCCTTCAGTTTTTTTTTTTAATGGGGGGAGAAAAATATTTTATTCATTAATGAGAAGGAGAGACCCAGGGTGGCATAGTGGTTTGAACATTGGGACTGTGACTGGAGACCAGGGTTCAATTTCCAGTTCAGCCATGTGACCCACTTGGTGATCTTGGACAAGTCACATGCTCTCAGCCTCAGGGGAAGGCAATGGCAAACTTCCGCTGAGCAAATCTTGGCAAGAAAACCCCATGATAAGGTTGCCATAAGTCAAAAATTACTTGAAGACACACAACAACAACAAATGAGAAGGAATTTTAGCAAAGATGAATGAACTGAAACAGTATGGAAAATAATCTTTCCATACTTTCAGCACAGCTAGAGGCATCCTGATTTCTCAAATGTTGTCTTCTGCAGTTGTGAACAAGAAACAAAAAGCTAAACCTGATCACAGTATGCAAGTGATGAACAGCAGGAGGTTAGAACAGGCAGTAGATGCTAGGAAATAAACAACAGGAAACTTGTGGAGAGGTGACAAAATTAAAGAGCTGGAGACCTTTATCTTAAAAAGCAAACCTTTTCTTATTCATGATGTTATTGCAGAATAGGCTTTTCCTGGTTTTCTTAGCTGTATTTCCTAATAGGTGAGGTAATTACTGGGGGAAATAGGTGTGTTTTAAAGAAAGAAAGCAAAAAATACATTTCTCACATTGCATGGAAATTGGATGAATGCTACTAAGAGGAAGTAATTGTAAAAGTTACTGTTTTAGTCTACGGAACAGGTCTGTAGCATGTGCTCACTAAATGTACAAGTTGGTTTCTATTCAGCACTGAGATGCATGAACACCCTGAATGAGAAATGGGAATTGACATGCCTTGGTATACCTAATTAAACTTTTGGGCCACAACAAATCATGACAGAGAGACAGACCCCTTCAAGATTTGTGAAGTATCCCTAATTTAATGGTTTGCTGCAGTTGATAGGAGATAGAAGAGTTAGTATAAAGCAGTGAGAGGAGGAAGAACTGGAACCTTTCCTCCACCCAGAATATAACATGATTTCCTCCTGTTCAAACCATACACTCCCCCCTGCCTTGTGAAATTTCACACGCATTTGGTGGTAATAGATCATTTAGGTAACTTTCCATTTTCAAAATCCTGGATGGAAAACTATACCGAGGAGAGATCCTGTGTAGTGTAGCCAAGTCATCCTGCACATCAATGTGCTTCCATCAAGATTATTCCAAATGGTGAAGCTTATCTGTTATACTGCTAATGGCAGAATATGGCTACTCCTTTAGGAAGCCAGGATTACTAGATACCTGTGTTACTTGATTTGCATTGGCAGCAAGAAAAACCAAGACCAAGTAATTAGTTGTCTGTTATCTGTGTTTTAATCTTTTCATTGTTGTTGTTCATTCATTTTATGAAGTACATACTGTGTGTTCTTTTAATTTGGGGGAGGGGGGTTGAGGGAGATATTATGGCCTGACCTTATATATTAAAAAATCTTGACTGTTTCATTTTGCTTACAGAACACCCATCCTGTGTTATATGTTGTTGTTTTGGTTACCTCTAGCCAGTTTAACAACACAGGAAGGAAAGGCAGGAATAACCAGGAGATTACTATGTGGCTGTTCTGATTGTAAGATTTCAAATTATGGGCACTTAGTATAGGAACCTTAACAGCTAATCATTGGGCACATCTTGTTGGGGACAATTGCAAATTAGTTTATCAACAGTGGTTGCAAAACATTAATGTTAAATAGCTATAAGTCAATTTGACACTAACTGATTACTGTGATATAGGCAATTTATAAACATATTACTGATGCTATAACAATTCTAGTTTCTGTAAAAAGTCCATTCTTATGTGTTCCCATGTATTGTTCAAATGCTTGCATCACAAAGTGCTATGTCAGTACTAGCATTTACTTCCAATAGCTTGACTGAGTATAATTCAAAAGTGATGACATACGTATATAATCCAAAGCACATGAATTATAAAAATTTAGTTACAGAATACCTACCCTTTTCTCTTGACATCAAACATCCCTCTTATGTTTTTACTGTACTGTGATCAGTATAGCGTAAATCACTTTTTAAAAGAAAAGATTAACCCAATATCCTGATTGAGAGTTCAAGGAATATTGGCAAGAATCTGAAGGTGTTCACAGCCATATCCTCTTGTTCATTATCTGGGGTCATACTGAGGACATTGGGAGCTTATCAGGAACTGGAATGCCACCAACTCTGTCTAGCAAAGGCACTCACCATGCCATTATTTACACAGTCTAGCACTGAAAAAAATGAAAAGGAGAAAGCAAAAACTACAGTACTGGTCTAGGTTGTTTTTTAAAAGAAAGTATTGCTTTCGATTTTTTCCCCATAGCCCTCTGACTACAGAATAAAGGGAGGCAGTAAGTGGCGGGGGAGGGGAGGTGTAAAATCATCATTTAATCCTGACCCTAAATAAAGATATCTCACATTTGGATTTCTCAGACTTTGGCAAACTGAAATTCCATAATTCAAAAACAGCTGAAGAAGAATTTGCCTGACAACATTTACATTAATTCACTCTGGCTATGGTGAAAGTAGATTAAAAGATAAGGAAGGTAATAGGTAATATACATCCTCAGCATTACCTTAAAAAAAAGTGCTCTACCTTTTGCAAAAGTTTTGCTCCAAAGACTTTAGTTGGGATATATCCACTCTACAAAATTAAAGCAGTTTGACACCACTTTAACTGCCATGACTATCCTATAGATTCCTGAGATTTATCATTTGTTGACGTATTCAGTCTGGTCTGTCAGAGAGCCTAACCATACTACAAATCCCAGGATTCTGTAGGATAAAGAATGTCAGTTTAAGTGATATCAAACTGATTTAATTCTGCAGTAGGTAACTGTCATGGTGAGACTCCACCATGCAACTACTTTTCTCTGATGGCAGCCCAATGGTTTTTTTGATCCCACTGTTGCCACTAATATGTGACAGTGCTTCCCTAGCTGCCACCAATAACTAATGAGGTGTCCTGTGAGATTTTAGGTTTTTTTCTTCTTATTTCACCCCATTGCTTGGCACCAACTTGCACGGCGAGACCCTCGAACTCAGATCCCTCACTTGAGTGACTCCCACACTTTTCCTTGCCTCTGGGTCACTCTGTAGGAAGACAGAGCACTCACTATTTTGAATGTTCTCAACAATAAAAGAATTATTAATTCTTGGTAGCATTTTATTTACATTTTCCCAAAATATCTCAGGCGACCACGTGTTGAATCAAAAAGAGAAAACTTTCTTTATTAAATGGTAGGTTTACAGCAGGGGTTGGCAACTTACAGCCTGCGGGACGCACCGAGCCCGCCGCCCCCCGCCGCCGTGCGCGCCACGGCCGCCATTTTGTTTGCCAAAATAGCGTCTGCGACTCTTTTGCGCATGCGAAGGGGTACTGCGCATGCGCAAATGAGTCGCAGCCACCATTTTGTTTGCCAAAATGGCGGCTACGACTCATTTGCGCATGCACAAACGAGTCACAGCCGCTGCCGCGCGCGCCGCCATTCCCCCCCCCCAGCCTGGCGAAAGACCTGGGGACCAGCGACCGGCCCCAGGTACGTTAACGTTGCCAATCCCTGATTTACAGTATCTTTCTTATGGCTGGTATTCAGAATTGATATGGAGTTTATTTGCTTAAACAGCTACAAAGTATTACAGTCTCTGCTACTATATTCTATCAGTGGTCCCTATGTTACAGCTCCACCTAAACTTTTGACTAGACTCTGAAGTTTAAAACTTTGTTGCTACCTTATGACTTTCCTAGCCACACCAATTCAGTTTCCACTCTTGAACTCTAACTCAGAGCTCTGTCCCTGTCTGGTCCGTATTTAACTCACACACGCTCTTCTCTTCCTATTTATACAGTCGCCCCTCCTTTTTTTCAGGGAATCCGTTCCAGCCCCCCCACCGCGAAAAAGGAAAAATGCAACTATTCAAGCCCTGTTGGCTTGGATGGAGGTGTGTGTCCATGGGGGTGAGTGGGCACGGGCCCCATTTTGTGCCCCTCCATTCGTCTCTCACGGAAAAGCGAGAGTCGCAGACTTGAAGTCCGCGAAAATGGAGGGACAATTGTACTTGCTCCTGGGAGTAGCTCCGCCTTTTCTTGGCTTTGCTCCCATTGGCTGTTGCCAGGCTCACTTTGATTGGATGTTGCCATTCCACACTAACTAAACTAATGGATATGTTTTCCATAACTATATGTGACATTTTAAGATAAATGTTTAGCCTTACTAATTGCTCAGTTCTTGTTAGCTCATCTTTCCATCTTAAAAGGAAGAAGTTTTCTTTGAGAGTGCAAAATATGTTTTATTGCCCATATAGATATCTACTCAAGATCAATTTCCAATATGTTTAATGGAATTTACTCACTGTGAAGTGTGCATAGGATTACAATCAAGGAAGCGTTTCTTTGAAAATATCCCCAACCCACACAGGAAACACTGTCTCATTCTAAATATTGGTAACATCCCCTGGAAGAGAGCTGAAACGCAGCTTTTCTTAACGTGGTTTTCCTCTAAAGCTCAGTACTTGAGGTTATTTTATTACACGTATTTTATCCAGTGCCAATTCAATCAGTAGCAGACTAATGCAAATAATATTTTTTTAGGCTTTCTGCCATCACAAATGTTGACATCCCCTTACACTGTTGACCAGACTTGTAACTTTGAAAGAAAATGTGTATAGAAACTGTGCCAGGAATAAGGTGTCTTAAATAACGTCGTCTGGTTTTATTTTAGTTGCTATATGACTGGTAGTTTATACGGGATACAAAGACTATATGCTGTACCAGCTTTAAGAGTCTTTTATACTATTAAGTGCAAGACAAGCTGTTTTCCAGATGATATCCTTGTTATTGCTCTACTCCTATGGAAATAATATTACACCAACCACCTGCCCCAACAGTCAAATTTGTATGTGTTCTTGAACATTTATTTATTTATTTATTTATTTATTGGGTGGAGCCCATTGGATGTTGTGGCTGCTTCTTTTGCTTTTCTGTTGTTTTTTTTTTTTTTGGAATGGGTATTTCCAATCACAATTTTGTATATGTTGGATTACCTTCCTTCATTCCTGTAGGCCACATGTTCCCTATTCCTGCTTTATAGTACTCACATCTGGATATTTGGCATAGTATAATGTACATAGAGGGCCAGTGTGATGTAATGATTTGGGCATTGGATTAGGGTACTGGGAGACCAGGGTTTGAATCCCAGATAGGCCCTGGAAACCCACTGGGTGACCTTGGACAAGTCACACTTTCTCAGCCTGAGAGGATGGCAATGGCAAATCCCCTTTGAAGAAACTTGCTGAGAAAACCCTATGATAGGTTTGCCTTAGGGTCACCATATGTCGAAAATGACTTGAAGGCACACAACAGCAACAATTGTACATGCAGTGGATATGCAACACTGCATGTACTCTTTTGTACAGGGGACCCAACCTCAAGTTCACAACACACCTTGACCAGACAAACCTAGTTGGATTTATCTTGATATGTGACGGGTTTATCTAATCTTAGCATAATAAAGAAAACATGTAGTTGAATAATTTGGGAGATTTTTGTGCAGATTGTTTACTTTTAACCACATTCAAAGAAATGCTGTTTTGAATAATTATTTATTTATATTTTAACTGATTTGGATTTTTATCCATCAATGGTATTTGTGGGCTAAATCTAACATTAGTCTTGCCTAGAGTAAGCCCATTGAAATAAATGGGACTTCAGTAACGTTACATTGATTTCAGTTGATCTCCTGTAGATAGGAGCCAGTGTGGTGGTGTAGTTTGTCTGTGACTCTGGAGACCAGGGTTTGAATCCTGGCTCGGCCATGAAAACCCACTGGGTTACCTTGGGCAAGTCACACCCTCTCAGCCTCAGAGGATGGCAATGGCAAACCCCCTTCTAACAAAGTTTCAGACATACTTGTAACTCTGAAGAAACTTGCCAAGAAAACCTCATGATAGGTTCAGTTTGGGTTGCCATAAGTCAGAAATGACTTGAAGGCACACAGCAACAGCAGCAGCAGATAGGAGTTACTGTGGATTTAACACTTTATTTTTTTAAATTAGTGAAAAAGTTGCATAAGGTTAATAACATCAGTGTTTGTAGTAATATTCTTCTTTTATTTATGGCAGTTTTAGGTGATTGGCTTTACTCAGCATTGTATATTCACAACTCACAACTTAGGCTGGCACCATGATGCAAAATACTGTAGTGGCACAGATATTGGTATGCCCTGTGAATAAATTTATGTGCTACACTATCTTTTATGACTAGGCTGTTGGGAGAATCTTGTTTAAAATACATGATTTATGATTGTAATGTTTTCTTTTCTAACTCAGATTTTCTTCAAGACTTTGTGTATAAGGTGGTCTTCAGTCCAGCCCTATATATGTACTTAGTAAGTCCCCAGATTTCAGTGGGGTTTATTCCCAAGTAAATGCACATAAGACTGCAGTCTTTAAATGTTGTCACTTTGTAGGTCACTATAAGGTTTGTCTATGATAAATGATGAATGACCAAAAGAATAACTTGACACTGTGAGCACAATGGATGCATGACTGCAGGGTGCATTAGTGATTGTTGACATACACTAGACCCCCAAGGAATATTTTTCTGAAGGCTTGTTTTTCAGTTTTTTATACAGTCCTTTCAGAAACTACACGTTTCCCTCAAATACAATCTCTCTCTCTGTCAATTGTACACATGCACACTTGCTTTATAGATTAAACTAATTAGCTTCCTAGAAAGCAACCTATTCAGACAAAAAACACAAACAAATACCTCAGTCTGTTGCACCTGTTTCAGTCAACACTGTTGTTTTCTTGTACTTATTATTCAGGTCATTGCCTCTGTCAGTCTAAAGACAATAGGGGAAATCTGGCCGATTCGTTTTTGTTTGTTTCTTAAGAAAATTGAATCCATTTCGCCTTTTATTCTTGGGAATGAGGTAAGGAGCCTTTGGGTGGTCTTGTTGAATGAACTGTAAAAGAAGATAATCAGTATTGTGATATAGAATTAACTTATTCTGACAAGCCAATCATTTTCTGAAGCTAGAGGAATTCCCCATTCCTTAAGCAAACTATTCAGTTTATTTTTTCTTGTGCATGGACTGTTGTGTGAGTAGTCAGTATCTGTACCCTAACCATTTATAAAAGAGTAAAGGCTCCATCCTGTGGACTGCAGGCCATAGATGCTTTCAGACAATTATACTTGTAACTTAAAAAGCTAAGATGTGAACAAGATACAAGCACATAGCCCTCTTTGCACCTCCTGACACATCATGCTATGATTAAAGCATTCACCTAGGCCAGGGGTAGGCAACCTAAGGCCCGGGGGCCGGATGCGGCCCCCCTGAGGCCTTTGGACCGGCCCCAGGCCGGTCCTGCTGCCGCTGCCCCCCACCACCGCCTCCGCCTCCCGCCATGATGATATTGATTATTGTTATTATTACTTGTTCTTGGGATTTTCTTGGCAAAATCTCCACATGGGTTTTGCCATGGCTTTTCTGGGGCTGAGAGAGTGTGCATGCATATTTTTTTATTTATTTATTTATTTATTTATTTATTTATTTATTTATTTTTGGTGCTTCGGCCCCCCCAATTGTCTGAGGGACAGCAACCTGGCCCCAGGCTCAAACAGGTTGCCTACTCCTGACCTAGGCCTTTGGGTCCTCCTTTCATAGCATGCTGCAATTAAACTAGGAACCCCCTAATTAAATGTAGTTTTCCATTTCATTGAAACTGGGAAACTATAGTTATCTGTTGCTGCTTCTAAAAAGCCCAGATCTTAGACCATGGTCTCAAATTGGATTTAATCCATACTTATTCCAGAATTGGTAACCAAACTTTCCTGCTTTGGACAAAATAGAAAATATGCTTCATTCAAGACTTCTTGGTTTCATTGTGGCATGCCGTAAAGAGGGGGTGAGAGCATGGACAAAAAGTTCATTCATATCCCAGCTTATGAAGCCGTAAAAAGTTCTTAGTGCTTAACGATTGTTTAGGAATAAAACAAGGATAATTTCAGATATATTTTTAGAAGTCAACATTTTGATTTTGTTATCAGAAACTATATATCTCATTTTGAAAGAGATAATCCATTGTTGTTAAGGAGAGAACAGATATTCACAGGAAGGAGGTTCATCATGCTCTAGAGTGCTAGGTGATAACTGTTAGAGAGCAATATTCTGAAAACTGAAACAGTTTTTGATGTGGTCTGGCAAATAAGACTTTTCATTTGGCATAAGAGATTGGATACCAGCCAGAAGATACATTTCATTCATTGAATATTACACAATCTGCATTTGGACTGTGCTGAAGAACAGCATTTATGAAGTCACTTTAAATCATAAACCTTAATACAAAAAAGTACAAAAACATGCCAAAATGTAGCTTTCTAGCAATTGTGTATACATTTAGAAGTAAATCAGAATAATATATAAGTGGAGATAACCATCACTGTAGCAATATCAGAGTGTGGATTTTGTCACCTTTCACCATTATTAGGGCGAAATGTACTATATAGGACTGCAGATAGGGTTTATTCTGTGCAGAGAATGAAAAGATGAATGACATCACCTTGATGTCTTTGCAGAAGAATGTCGGTTTCTCAAGGAAGATGACACATTGCCAGTCCAGTTGGAAATAAAAATCTCATTTTGACCAAGGTGAAATTGCTTTCCAACCATAGCAAAGTGTGTAAAATAACCTTTTCAATAAAATTGGATTCAGCCCTATCTTTTAAATGTCATATATTTAATAAATTTGCTTTTGGGATCTTGTTCTAATTTTACACTCTAGCCACTACATGAAATAGCTGCACTAGTTTTTGCTGTTGCTGTGTGCCTTCAAGTCATTTCTGACTTATGGTGACCCCAAGGTGAACCAATCACAGGGGTTTCGTGGCATGTCTCTTCAGATGGGATTTGCCTTTGCCATCCTCTGAAACTGAGAATGTTGTACTAGTAGCCAGTTGGTAATGTGTGCTCAAATTACGCTGTCGTTGTTGTTGTTGTTGTTGTTGTGTGCCTTCAAGTTGTTTCTGGCTTATAGTGACCCTAAGGCAACCCTATCATGAGGTTTTCTGGGGCTGAGAGTGTGTGACTTGCCCAAGGCCACCCAGTGGGTTTCCGTAGCCAAGCAGGGAATCAAACCCTCATCTCCAGAGTTCTAGTCCAATGCTCAAACCACTATCTGGAGTAAATACTAATTCTGCCCATTTCTTGTACGTGGTCATATCATCAAGCCCAAAACCTGACAGGTTGCTTATGTATGCATCTTGAAAAAAATGGGGAGCAAAGATGACATAACATTTTAGAGTTAGAGTTAGAGTACCTGGCTGGCATCCACATTGGAGAAAATAGGCTTACCCTGGCTAGCTGAGGTTTCTGACACCATAATTCGTGGCAAAGGAGTCCTGTTTGTTCTCATTGCTTCTGTCAAGGTTAGATGACATGGTATTCTGTAGATAACATGTGAATTCACATAATTATTTAATTTGAATGCTTTTCAGATATTCTTCTAACTATGTAAGATCCAATGGCACTACCTTTCTAAGTGGTGGGATTGTGTACTTCTTTGAGGCAAGATGCTATGCTGACGACAGCAGTATGTCTGGTAGGATCTCCCATGTCAGATAAGCTTTTGTTGAGGAACTGAGGACTAAATGGCCAAACAGCTACTGTGCATTAGCAGTAGGAAGGGGGTGACACCTGCGAAAGATCTCTCACAGACAATGGCAATGACACTTTAGCTAACATTTCCTAGTATTGAGCAGAAAGATGCATGGTAACCCCCTTTTGATTGTCTGAATGAAAATCATAGGATGAGACAATCTAAAATGAAACAAGGGATAGTGCCAGAAGATGAAACTAACAAGCCAGATGGCACTGGAAGAGCTACTGGGTTTAGGGTTGCCATAATTCTCTACCACAAAACTGGGTGAAATGTAGGAGAAAATGTAGGACATTCAAAAAAAATGGAGGACATGACAAACTAAAACCTAAAAACATTAATAAAATAAAACATATATAAATTCATGCTGCACCTCACCTCCAGCCCCAGGGAGGCCTCCCTGGCCTTGCTACACCACTGGATTTCTTTGAGCCTCACCTCCAGTCCCAGGGAGGTCTTGCCACACCGCCTGTGTCTCAGGCCCACAGAGGCCTCCCCGGCCTTGCTGTGCCGCTGGATCAGGATCAGGGAGGAGGTTGAGGAAGCCCCCAACCCCCCCCCCCCCCTCAGCCCCAAGTGAGGCCTGGCAGCTTTGCCAGGCCTTGCAGGCCACTGCTGCACCAAAGCAACGATGGGACATCCTTATAAAACTGGGCTGGGACATTCCCAAAAGCTGAAAAATCAGGAATGTCCCAGCCAAAACCACGATATGGCAACCCTAACTCGGTATAGAAGAAAACAATAAGTAGCACTGTGGCTAATGATGCAACTGGATGCAATCTGAAAGGACATTCAGCTGTTGACCTGCTCAAAGGTGAAAGGAAAGTCCAAAGCTGCGCAACTCATATTATAGAAACATGGGATGTGGGAATCATGAATCAAGGGAAGCTATACATATTAAAACAAGAACATTGCAATACTTGGGGTGAATGAACTAAAGTGGACAGAAATGGGATATTTTGAATCCAGTAATTACACAGTGTTTTACCCAGAATATAGAGAAATGAAATGGTTTTCACTTGGCAAGGAGGTCAGGCAAGGCTGAATCCTATCATCCTATGTGTTTTACCTGTATGCTGAAAATATCATAAGTAAAGCAGGATTAGGCTCAGACATGACAATTGGAGGAAGGAACATCATCAATTCAAAATATGTAGATGACACCATACTACTGACAGAAAATAGCAAAGACCTGGAACAATTACTGAACAAATTCAAGAAAGAGAATGCAAAGGCAGGTTTACAGTTTATTTACATAACTTTAAAGTAGACAATTAAGACAGTGAAATTGTTCAAGATTTTCCATACCTTGGCTCAGTCATTAATTACAATGTAGACTGCAGTCAAGAATCAGAAGACTTAGACCTTGGAAGGGCAGCTTTGAAGGAAATAGTTAAGTTCCTCAAGTATAAAGATATATAGCAATAGCAATAGCAACTACATTTCTATACCACTTAAAAGTGCACTTAAGCACTTCCTAAGTGGTTTACAGTGTGTAAGCCAATTGCCCCCAACAAGCTGGGTACTCATTTTAGCAACCTCCGAAGGATGCAAGCCTGAGTCAAGCCTGAGCCCTGGCTGGTATTGAACTTGCAACCTTATGGTTTGTGAGTGATTGGCTGCAGTACAGGTATTTAACCACTGCGCCACCAGGGTTATATCATTGAATATAGTTAAGATTTTCCATGGCATCATTTTCCCTGTTTCTATGTATGGTTGTGAAATCTGGACAGTGAAGAAAGATAATAGAAAGAAAATCCGCTCATTTGAAATGTAGTGCTGGAGAAGAGTTCTACAGATACCGTGGACTGCTAAAAAAGAAATAAATGGGTCCCAAAGCAAATCAAGCCTGAACTCTCCCAAGACGTCAAGATGACTAAACTGAGGCTGTTGTACTTTGGTCATATCATGAGAAGACATTAGAAAATACAATAATGTTTGGTAAGGTAGAAAGCAGTAGGAAAGAGGAAAGCTGCATTCCAGATGGATAGATTCAATCATGGAAGCCACGGCCCTGAGTGTCCAAGCCCTGAGCAGGGCTATTGATGATAGGATAACTTGGAAGATCCTCATTCATAAGATTGCCATAAATTGAAGTTGACTTAACTGCAGTTAACAGCAACAATGTGAGATCTGCTGATCTGTGAGCAACTACTGTGCAGCATGAAGAACATCAAAGTTACCCAAACACACTAGAGGACCCAGTCATATGGATCTTTCCCACAGAACTTAATAGGGAATTGTAGAGATGAAAGAGACCACAAGGGCCATCCAATTCTACCTCTTGCTATGCAAGAAGACACAAAGCACTCCCAACAATGGCCATCCAACCTCTGTTTAAAAATCTCCAAAGAAGACTCTGGCATACTCTGAGGCAGTGGATGTCAGTGTGTGGATGATGGGTGTTGCAGTGATGTTCTTAGACACCCAGCAGAGTCTGCAGAACAAGCTGGCTGCTGTGATCCACAGCCACTTTATATCTCTTATCATCAGCTGCCTTTTCTGAACGCATTTCCCTTGAACCCTCAGGTGCTGTCCTAGGCCCCTCAAGCCGGCGTTTCTGACCTCCCTCAAGCAATCTGCTTGGCTCATCATGTTCCATGTCAGCGTAGTTTCAGGAACTCCTGACATCCAGCAAATCTCCTGCTGCCCCCCAGTGGCACATTAGCATGGACCACTGTGCAAAAACTCCCCCTCACCAGGGATTCTTTATTTTTCTTCCAAGAACTGTAAAGTCCTTTGTCCACTGCTGAACAGCTTTTACCATCAAGACATTCTTCCTAATGTTTAGGTGGAATCTCTTTTCCTGTAGTTTGAATCCATTGCTCCATGTCCTAGTCTCTGAAAACAAGCAGAAAACAAGCTTGCTCCAGAGCAAGCCTTGCCTTGGAGTACAGAGTGCAGATTCTCAGGAAAGAGCAAAGCAGTTTGGTGCTACTTATGTGACTGGATCATGTCTTTTCCAGATTGATCGTTTGCAGGACAGCTGGCCCTAGCATCTTGGATAGTTCTTTCAAAGTCCCAGAGTTCATTCATTGGCATGGAAGCCACAGGACACCACTAGGTGATAGTAGACCTAGGTAATGGGATTTAATTTACACATAAATCCTTTAGAAAGACATGTGTATCACAGATGTTGGGAGGCGAGCAGATGCTTCTGCATTCTTAATATGTCAGAACAACAAGAAATTGCCAGCTTTCATGGAAAAAAAATAATAATCTGAGCATCTGCATTGTTGCATAATAAACTCATACCATAGCATTGTCATGATTACAGACATGAAATGGTGATTACTTTCCTGCCTTGAGGCTAAATATGTTTCCTTGGACATGAGCACAATTTTGTTGTAGAAGAGGAAAATACATTGTAATATTGTATACAGAAATAAAGAGATGAACATCTATAATCGTGTATTTTAGTTTGCAAGTCCCCTGATTACATGTTTTTTTACTAAGATAAAAGACTCAGTGCTTTAATGAGTAGGACCATCTGTAGTGGGTCCCAACATGTGCATGCTGTTCCATCACTCCCCCCCCCCCAAACCAGCTGTAGGATCCTAGACTTCTGTCCTGAGCTTGGAGCCTAGCTGCACTACTGACTGGCAGAAATTATCTGTCCCTATCCTGATAGCCCACTGATTGAAGAAAAAGGAAAACATGGGAGAAAATTGCAAAAAAGTCTCATCCAGGTGTTGCCCCTGATAGATTACCACTGAAGGAATGTAATACAGTTGGTCCTCTGTATCCATGGATTTTTTTAATCCATGGATTCAGTCATCCACAGATTGAAAAGATTCCAAAAATATATGAATTCCAAAAAGCAAACCTTGACTTTGCCATTTTTACAAGGGACACAATTGTATTATGCCATTGTATTTAATGGGACTTGAGCATCCATGGATTTTGGTATCCATGGTGTGTGTGTGTGTGTGTGTCCTGGAACCAAATCCCAGTGGATAACAAGGGTTCACTGTATTTCAAAATAAGAAAAAGGTTCCCAACCCTACTTTTCTTTGCAGTGAATATCTGAAATGTACCTTGTGTTTGTGACAGATCAGTAGTTGGGATGATCTGAAGTTGGTTCCTTCCAGGAGTATCATGGGGCCCTTTTTACACTATACAATTGTAGCACAATATTCCACTTTAACGCTCATGGTTTCATTCTATGATTTGAAGTTTAGGGGTATTTAGAATTCTCAGCTCCAGTACCTCACCAAGCTACAAACCCCAAGTTTCTGCAGGATGTTGCCATGATGGTTAAACTGGAATCATAAGGCTATAACTGTGTAGTGTGAAAGAGCCTGTGGTTTTTCTCTCAGTCCTGCCACCATCACAGGCTCACATAGTGGGGACACGAGATAGAGCCTTCTTAGTGGCTGCTCCCAACCTCTAGAATGCCCTTCTGCAGGAGGCAAGGCTGAACTCCTCCCTGCTTTCATTTCGTCAGCAAGCTAAGGCGTTTTTATTTAATCAGAAGTTTAATATATAATTATGTCAGGATGGCTGTTATATGGTGTGTGCATTTTAGTTATGCCTCTTAACTTTTGTATACTAATAGATAATTTTATACCATTTTTAGATTTTTTAACTGTTTTAAATTTTTATGGCAGTGTTTTAAAAAATGTTTTTAACTGTGAGCCACCTTAGGTCCCTTCTGGGAGAAAAGCGGCATACAAATAAAATGAAATTAAATTTTTAAAATAAAATAAATTTCCTCTTTTTATCCCAGGACAAGAACAGGTTAAGGCCTAAGTATCCTAAAAGGCACCAGATCCTGTCTGATCTTTGAAGCTAAGCAGTGTTAGCCCTGGTTAGTACTTGGTTGAGAGACTGCCTCTGAGGATTCCCTGCCCAAGAAAACCCCATGAAATTTGTGGGATTGCCATAAATTGACAGGTGAAGGCACATATACACACACAAGAGAAGGTTGCTTGGGGAGAGTGAGAGGAGGAGAAATAAGGTAGCGGCAGAGTATGACTTTAAAACAGGGGTAGGCAACCTAAGGCCCGGTGGCTGGATGCAGCCCCCTGAGGCCTTTGGACCGGCCCCAGGCCAGTCCTGCCGCCAACGCCGCCCCCTGCCATGATGATATTGATTATTATTGTTATTACTTGTTCTTGGGGTTTTCTTGGCAAAATCTCCACAGGGGGTTTGCCATGGCTTTTCTGGGGCTGAGAGAGTGTGCATGCATATTTTTTTAATTTTTAATTTTTTTTAATTTTTAAATTATATTTATTTATTTATTTATTTATTGTGCTTCGGGCCCCCCCAATTGTCTGAGGGGCAGCAACCCAGCCCCAGTTTCAAAAAGGTTGCCTACCCCTGCTTTAAAACATTCTGGAGCATTTTGTTGGTGTCAACAGGGGTTATATAGTTTCAGATGGCCTTTGAATCTTAATGATGGAAGTAATTATCAATATATTTATTAAATAGGTTATTATAATCTAGAGGCATTAAAGCAGAAGAAATATATAACCAGGCGAGCTTTATTAACGTGGTGTATTGTAGTGTCATTCTAGCCTGCGCACCTGAGATTTAAGGATCTTCTGACTGCAGTGCAGTATGATTGATGAGAAGCTTCTTGCTACCAAGGGAGAATTGTGACACAACAGCATTGGCATGCTAAGTAAGAAACAGCTGGTGGCTGAGACACCATCGAGAGGAGAGTTATAGTGAGAGCTCAAAAGATTTTTTTCCCCAGTGTTCAGTAGTCCAGTGATGCTGCAGTGGCGTAAAAAATAAATGTACCTTTAAAAAGGCTGAGCCAAGTGGCTGCTGCTGAAGACAAAAGGAGCTGAATGTACTTTGCTGAAGAAGAGGGTGCAGCCTGTTTTTTTGTTTTGTTTTGTAATGTTGCCTGGATCCAGAAGTGAATAAATCCATTTATTTACACAAGTCTTCTAACCATGTTTATGCCATATTTTAGGGTACTAATGGATTTCAGCTTTATTTATGGAGAAAATGAATACATATCTTGAGTTTTGGTTCTGTCTCTACCTGTGCTGGAAATAATACTGCTGACCAAAAATAATGAAGCTACTGCTGCTCTTCATTTTTAAAAAAATATATATGAAGAATTGCTAACATGAATATGCTAACATGTGGAAGATTGTAGTAAGATCAGATTTGTTTTCACAGGGATTTTTCTAAACAAGCTATAGTTACGAGGTGCTTAAACAAACTTCAGTATCATGGCTGAAAAAGAGAGGTGAACAGGCTTTGGATGTACTTGAAATATGATTGTTGATGGGTTTATTCACATTTCCTGGAAGATTTGGAGTTTTTGGTCAATTTCATTCATTCATACCACTTGGAAGATTTGGGATTTTCTATTCAATCTTGCCTTTTACGTGTGCTGCCCAAGATCCCTTCAATGTCGGATGGAGATTAGGAAGGCAAGGGTAATAATAAACTAAAAAATATTTACTACTGTTGCTTTTCTGTCTCTTTTGTCATAGTTTTGTGTATATTTTCTTCTTGTCTGCAACAACAGAACATTAGGTTTTTATCAGGCGCTTGGCTCACAGGGGGTTAAATACTATATGAGATGTAAATTATAAATTTTAGTTATTCCATTTCTCTGTCATACTAGGTGCTTATTACATTTTAATGTGTCATTTCATTTAAATACATATTGGATTTTGTGTCATGTATATAGTATAATACCTTTGAGAGATGTACATATGATCAGATGTGCAAATGACCTTTCCAGATACAGTACTGTAATTTTTAACTGTTTAATTTTTTGCCTCTTGGGATATATGATTTATTGAATGCAGAAATTTATAATGATTTGGCTACCAGAAGGGTGAAAAATTTGAGGCCAAATACTTCTGTTTTAAAATTGCATCTATGTCCTTCAGTGGCAAGGTCACCATGACAATCATTGCTGCTGGACCTTTTAAATGATTACAGCTGGTAGGAAATTTTTCAGAGAATTGATTAAATGTCCTGATCATACTTACTTGAAACCCACTGAAGACAAAGAGCAAACAATAGGATTGCTGTCTGTCTGTCTGTCTGTCTGTGGGAGAGAAACTTCATGCATCTGCTGTGCCTCTTTTCTCCCCTACCATAACATCTTCCCTGTGGACATCAGATGCTTGATGGAGCTGTGTGTACTCAGCAAAAACAAAACATGTTTGTCAGCATGAAAATTGGTTGTGCTCATTTGTTGCTATGTCTGAATCACTCTATTGCCAAGATAAAGTTGTGGATTTGGCTTACTTGGAGGACTTACCCAGGTATGCAGAAGAATATTTCAAATTAATGAAAATTATTTAAAGAATCTTTGCTCTCTGCCTTTGGGGTGCTGTTGAGAAATGGAATGCTGAGAATGAGTGTGTGTGTGTGTGTGTGTGTGTGTGTGTGTAGGGAGAATAGTAGGAGAGTTAAAGGGTCTGCTTAATATTGTAACAGGTTATAGATTCCTGGAGGTAGCTCTTAAGGTTTCTATATGCACAATGAAGGTAATCTTCCTCCCTGCACTGTACAGGAGGGGGAAGTAGAAACAAAAGAAACCCTGTCTCCCCAACTATATAACAATCCTAAGAAATCACCTAGTCTCACATGAAGCTGTCCAGTTCTGGGGATAAGCATCTGAGATCGTGCAAGAGAGATAGGGGGCCTCGGCAGATGACTAATTGGGTCGTCTTCCGGGCCCGGAAGAGGAGGGGCAGCCGCACGTTCGGCGCCCCTTCCTCTTCCTGAGGTCGCCCCTGGAAGCGCCGGCCATCAGCATGGCCGGCACTTCCGGGTTGACCTCACGCCGCGGCGACCGCACTCGCCGCAACATTTGAGTCAGGGAAAGTGTGCCCGCCGCTTTTGGGGCGCACTTTCCCTTAAATCTAAAAGGAGCGCCAATTCGGCGGGGAAGCCCCGCGGTGAGGCTGCCTTGGCCCCGCGGCACTGCGGACCAGGGCGTCTTGGACGCCCTCGTCTGCATCCCCAGAGGGCCTGCTTGGTGAGCATCTTAAACATGCTGAATACTTCCCAATAGAAACACACACACACCCCTTTCCCTTTTGATAGGCTGATTTTAACTCTGTTTAGATGGATGTTCTTTGGGTCCTTTAATGGTGCTATTTTTAGTATCTAGTATTTTTGTTTTAATTTGTATTGGTTTGTATATATTGTGTTTTTGTTTAAATGCTTTGTTTTACATTAAAAAGCAGGAAAAATATGATAAGACAATTAACAACACTTTAGAATTTGGTTTTTAGCAGCTAGACTTTGATCTGAGCACGTGAGCACTTTGTTGGGGGCCTTCAAGTTGTTTCTGACTTATGGCAACCCTAAGGCAACCTTATCATGGGTTTTCTGTGGCTGATTGTGTGTGACTTGCCCAAGGTCACCCAGTGGATTTCCATGGCTGAGCAGGGAATTGAACCTTGATCTCCAGAGCCATAGTCCCAACACTCAAACCACTATACCACACTGGCTCACTTTAGCACTGCATATTGGAAGAAAATTATGTTGATGAAAAAGAAAAAAAGTTACCCTCTTTGCTTTCACTAACCTGAAACCTCTTTTTCCTTGAGCCCCAAACTGTGTAACTAGATTCTTGGTTTTGACTGGTGGAAGCTCTGAGGATTGCTCTTGTTGATACAGTACAACATTTTATTGTGAATCTGTTTTGTATATGCAATTACTGTGTGATTTTATGATTGTAACATATAATTGTTTTGTCTGCAATTTATAGGAGCCCAGTAATAAACGGGTCAGGCCTCTTTCTAGAGTGACTTCACTAGCAAGTTTAATTCCTCCTGTCCGAGCAACTCCTTTGAAGCGATTTGGTCAGACCCTTCAGGTAAACCTCTTTGTTTCTTTATCAGTCAGCATTCAGTATAAAGTGTTCAACTGGTGTCATGTTTTTTTTTGCATGGAAATAACTTGAATAGCATTATTATGATGGAAATGCCAGCATAATTTTTTAAAACATCCTTACATGCATAATTATTTCAACTGATTATCAACAAAAATTCAAGATAGCAAATTCTTGATTTCCCCCCTAGAAATATTTCAAATATTCAAATATTTTAAAAATTCCAAACTCTGGAAAGGCCTGCCGGACGAGATCCGTCAGTTGACATCACAGGACAGCTTTAAAAAAGCTGTCAAGACGGATCTCTTTCGGCAGGCCTTCCCAGACTGATCACCCCGGCCTTGGGTTCCTTGACTCCTGCGTTCCTCTCGTGGCCCCATCAGTTGTTGATGGATGAGGAACGCAGTGGAGGTTGATTAGGGGGTGGGTTGGTTTTTCTTTGGAGATATTATTATTGTAAGCCGCTTGGATTGTCTGGCAATAAGCGGGATACAAATAAACTTTATTATTATTATTATTATTATTATTATTATTATTAAATATAATCTTTCTGGAAGATCTTAACAGTTTGAAATTTAACTTGAAATGCAGGAATAGTACTATTTTTAATATGGTCTGTCCTCATTGAATCGGGCAACTTCCACATTCGTACTAAACCTCCAGATGATCAGTTTTCTTAATTGTCGCTCTCTCCTCCATTTAAAAACACTAATTGAAAAACACCATTTATCTACATGGGTTATGGTTTAATTAAGCTCCAGCATGCTATATATTGCCTAAAATATGCATAGCTGAATGAACTATTGTAGTATTTGTGATCTGAAGTTGAACCTGAACAGAAGGAGGAACTGATGTTGATTGATGGTGTAATTACTAAATAATCAAAATAAGTTTAATTTTCTTGCATCACCTTTTCAATTGAAAACTGAATTGAAATGACCAAATATAGGAAAACATGGAAATGAAACAACAAACATCTCTCATTCTGCTATAAAGTACTCGATTTTTGAAACTTGCATGTTTGAAGGGGTTGTTGAGGTTGTGATATAGTTACCATAGAATAAGCTAATGAATAGTAAGACTGCACTGGGGAGAGATAAATAAAACTTGTCATTCTCTAATGTGCCACATGACTCTTTGTTGTTTCTGTCATGCATCCACAGGAGAGTGTCATTCAATTGTAGTCCTCCTGTGTTTTCTCCATTATTCTCTCTTTATTTATTTATGAATATTTTATACCATTTTTCATTTTTGTATTAAAATATCAAAGTATTTTCCAATAATTCATGCTAACATAATTCACTCAAATCAATTAATAAAATAATACATCACAGTCACTAGGAATAACTGTATGGGTTAGTGATCAGAGAAACACCTTGGCAAACAAATGTGTTTTTTAGTTAGCTGTGGAAACACTTCTTACTGGGACCAAGCTGGATCTTAGTGAGATCATTCCACATGGTAGGTGACATCATGAAATAAGTCCTTTTCTGTGCCACAAATCTCACTAGGCTGTAGTATGTAAAGAAAGACCATTCTTTTAAGCATAAAGACTGGAGTTGATCTAAATGCGAATGTGGTCTCTCAGAAAGCATGCTCCCGACCTGTTTAGGACCACATAAGCAAAATGTAATGCCCTGGACATGGCCTGCTACTGTGACATTCAGGATGAACTTTTTTTTAAAGAGATGTTTTATATATCTGATAAGGGGTCCTAATAATCAGCTACTAGCTGCAGCCTCTGAACCAATGCCAAAGGTGGTTTCATATAAAGCTCATTATAATAGCGCTGTCTTAAGGTTACCAATTTATGAATCACTGTGGTCAACAGTAAAAGTCCAGCTTAGTGCTACCTGTGAAGGTGTAGAATGTAGCATTTTTCTTCTTCTGCATGTTCTTATTTTTTTAAAAAGTGTTATGCCTTTGTAGTGACACTATAGGAAGTTGAATGATACCTCTACTTCATATATGAGTGCTATTGCTTTCCCTCAGTGCTATTTTATTCATATGATTCTGCCTTCTGAAGAGTACTTTGCCTGTCTGGACACACTTTGAAACTTGAAAAGAGAAGAAGATTGACTGACTGGAAGTAACCTTAGAGCCTTATTACATTACAAAAGTAAAACTAGAGGTAGTGAGAGAGAAGTGGCTTTCTGTTTACCCTTCTGCATGATGTCCTTGCACTTCTGTTCTCCCTCCAGAGGGAGGTGGTCGTATATGCATGCCTTTTGCCAGATGGATTTATCCAGTGCAACAAAAGTGCAACAACTGTCTTCTTCAGGAATAGAACGGTAAGTGCTTTGAGGGCATGTAGAGAGGTAAACAGAAAGCTGCTTCTGTCACACTGTCTCTCTTCTTACTTTTGTAATGTGATTAGTCTTCTAGTCATTGAAACAGAAGATCCTTTTGGTTCCAGTTGCCCAGTGTGAATTAGACTTTGACTAAACTCAGTACTCCTTTTTTCATAGTCTTGCTTTATGCAGTGTTACTAATTTACTAAGATCTGTATTAAAATATGATCCAGATATTGCTGTGTGCATTGAGTCATAATATTTTTTTCCTGGGAAAATTTGCTTTGCTTTCAGTTTCAGCATGGGTGGATATCTGTAGATAAAATATTGACTAAGGGATAGTTTCCCCCCATAACTGTACCACTGAAAACAACTTGCTTGTTACATGTATATCCCAACTTTCCTCCAAAGAGCTCAAGGGAGTGTGCTTACTTCCAATGTGCCACCTATTTTATCCTCATGACAATTACGAGGTGAGTTAGGGTCAAAGACAGTGGTCATTTCAAGGACCCTCAGTGAGCTTTTTGCATCAAACCCAGTAATTGAAATAAAATGTGAGCCAATATATAACTACTTAAATCTTTATTATTATTTTTACAGCGTTCCATCAGTTTCCGCAGTGACAGTCGGCCTGATCTGCTTGCTTCACGTCCCTGGACTAGAAATGTACCCCCTGCTAGCACCAAGCGAAGAGACAGTAAACTCTGGAGTGAAACCTTTGATGTCTGTGTCAATCAGATGCTCACATCCAAAGAAATCAAGCGCCAAGAGGTTTGTTTCTATTTTTTTAAACAGTCCCCTTCCCCTTGAAATGGTATTAAGGAATTCAAGAGAACATATACATTTATGTGTGCACATATAGGCAGACACTGGATATAAATCCCAACATTCTTCACTTCTATCCCCTTGTCCTGCACAGAATAAATGAGAGCAGTGACATGCACAGGTATTTCAGGCTTTTGAAGTATCCCTTGTGAACACAGTGCATTCTTGACCCAGGACATATTATGACAGAAGCTAATAACCCTTTCCCCTAAAATGTGGGAGGTAGGGGTAAATAGTTTTGCATCTTTCTTGATAAAAAAATTCATAGCAATTAGGCTATGAAATTGAAGAAAATATTTTAGAAATGAAGGAAATGCCATGCATTGCATAACATAGTATTCTGCATGCTACAAGTAATCCTGATTAAAAGGTCTTGAGGTACAGTCTGAGGTACATGATTCAGCAACCTGTTGAAGCTATACAAGTCTGGATCTACTCTGTGCCTGATGAGAGTCTGGTAGGGAACTCTGTTGTCAGTTTTACAGAAAGACTGTTAAGTAAAGACCTGCATTTTAAAAAAAAAGACTTTAGAGCTAGTCCTATTGTTTTTCTTTCCTTGTTCTGCTTTGACCCTAGTCTGGTCTTATTTCAACCCGGCTCCTAGTATTTGGCATTGCTTTGCCAAGCACCATATATTTTGGGGTTAAAAGGAAGGGTGAAACAGAGTTACTGTCTTCTTTTGACAAATATCCTATTATGAGGATATGCTAGCAAGAGTCATGCCCAAGCTGGAGGTTGTCAAGAAATAGGCTCATATATGCATATGTGGTGACATTGTAAATATGTACAAAACTTTTGGGGAAAAATGATTATAGAAATAGAAAGTATTATGAATATAAAAATAGGTAGAAGACCGAATATAATATTGTTATTATTATATAATTCAGAGAAATGGAAAAAAGAAGAAAAAGATTTGATAACAAACCTACGTACAGCTGCAAGATTAATTATAACAAGATGTTGGAAAACAAAAATAACCATACAATTAAAGGAGTGGTATAAAAACGTGTGGAAATTAGCGATTAATGATAAATTGACATGTAGATTGAAAGTAAAAAGGGGATTATGGAAAAAAGTTACTTTGATGGAATTTGGAAAGAATTCATTGAGAAGGTATTGAGAAAAGAAGATGGAAAATTACCTCCATGGGAGGAATTGAGAGTCTGGATGGAATATAAGGGTGAAAATGGCTCCGGGGAAGGGGAGCACTAAGGTGGGATATAAAACTTAGCCAAGTTGTAATAGAATGCAGAAAAAATATATATATATATATATGGAATTATGTATTGTTAAAATTTTATATGTATGAATTTTAGTTCCAATAATTTTTTTTTAAAAAAGATTCAGTTCTTCGCAGGTAAACCTGCTCTCCACAGTAATCATTGTGAAGTGAAGGAGATTAGCTGAAGCAGTGCTTCTCAGACTATTTGATGCAGTGGACTAGCAATTATTTTTTCCAACATACTAGGGACTGGCACTAAATATGTCCCTGTTGCATACAGTTCTTCCCTTCCTCCTCCCTCCCTCCCTCCCTAGAAACTCATCAGAGACTGGCAGCCAATGGTTCAGGGACTGCCACTTGCCTAGGGACCACTATTTGGAGTATCACTGCTCTGAAGGAAAGCCTCACTCAGTCTATGTAGCTTAAAGTGCTAATCATTTCTATAATTAAAGGTCTATATCAGGGGTAGGCAACCTTTCCCCTTTAAGGGCCGAGGGACTTCAGCTCCCAGAAGCCTCGGCCATGTTGGCCAATAGTCCCATGTTGGCCAATAGCTCCTGGGATTCTGGGAGCTGAAGTCCCTTGGCCCTTAAAGGGGAAAGGTTGCCTAACCCTGGTCTATATTAAAACGGTAAGCACTATGGCAGGGGTCGGCATACCTTTTTGTGTTGGGGCGGTTCTGCTGTTCCCGATCATTGGCGGGCCGAAGGGGGGGAAATGGCACTGGAGGCGTGCGCGTATGCGCACTACTCCTGCTGTCATGCACATGTGAGCGTGTGCGCCATTTTGGAACGCAAAATGGCGTCGCATGTCATTTTGTGTCCCAAAATGGCGCCCCACATCATGCACGCATGTGCACGCATGCGTTTTGTGTTCCAAAATGGCGCCTGCTGTCATGCGCGAGCGGGTGCCATTTTGGAAAGCAAAATGGCGGCCCATGTCGTGTGCATCGGTGGCCGTGGCGGCAGGACCAGCCATGGGCCGGTCCCAAGGCCTCGACGGGCCGGGTTCAGCCCATGGCCGTAGTTTGCCAACCGCTGCATTATGGGAAGCAGTGTAGTACTAGGACCTGAGAAGAGGTGACTTATGTGTTAAACAGCAATTATGAGATTATATATGCAAATCAAGAAAAATCAATTGCAGACGTCTCCTTAGAGATCAGATTAAAAGACTCATGCTGTATTTTCAAAATTAAGCTTGATATTATAAGACTCGTAAATATGAGAATCTTTGTAGATTATTTATTTATTTATTTATTTATTTGATTTCTGTCTCACATTTCTCCCTGAAGGGACCCAAGATGGCTCACAAATAAAAATCTAAAAACATATTACAATAGAACAATAAAAATATCATCTAAAAACAGTTTAAAATTACAGACATTAAAAAAACATTGTTATCTACCCTATATAACAAACACCCAAGTTACCCAATGATTATACATCAAATGGCTGCCTGAATAGAGCCGTTTTTGCTTGCCAACAAAAGGCAAGCAAGGAGGGAGCCAGCCTTGCTTATTGCAGAAGGGCATTCCAGAGGGCAGGAGCAGCCACCTAGAAGCTTCTCTCTTGTGTCCTCACCAGGCGAGCCTGTGATGGTGGTCAGACCAAGAGAAAGCCTTCCCCAAAAGATCTTAGGGGTCTAACAGGTTCGTATGATTCCATTTTCCTTTGTGAAATAACCAATAATATTTCCTTATCACTGAAAGTAAAGATAAGTGTGGCTCCAAGTTTTTTCTGGGACCCCACACCATAAACTCTTATTATATTCCTTCAGCTCTGTCTTTTCAACAAGTACCTAGATACCTAAATAAAACCTCTTCCCTGCTCTCATCCTGAGTCTGATACACAGGATGATACACAGGTCTTGTGCAAGCCTTTGAACAGCTACAAGACTCGTCCATTTGGACTGATCCTATGGATATTTACTAAGATGTAACTCTCCTCATGCTTTATTTCATGGAATCTTACTCTCAGGTATGCATGATTAAAATTGAAGCCTGTTATTTTTGGTTCAACAGATAGCACAGCTATTCTTCTGGAAATAAAAGGCGTTATTTCCAACTTCAGTATGCTTTCCCTACCCACATACATCAATATGCTTTAAGACTGCCAGAGGAAGAAAAGAACCATTTTTAACCAACTCAGGGGAATGGGGGAGACCATGTTAATCCATCTAAATAAACAGACTCCTACCACCAACTCCCACATCATCATTTTGGAAATATTGTTTAAAACCAAGCCAGGAAAAATACAATACAAACCAATTTGTTCTGAGCAAACAGAAAGAAAATGACATGGAGTCATTAATTTTTTTAAAAAAACAGATTAAACAGACAAAACACGCACCACTTGTTTAGCACAACACCTCTAAGGCTGCATTTTTGAGAAATGTACTTTGAACTCAATTCCACTGTGTTTAATGGGAATTACTGCAAAGCATGTAGGACAGGGGTAGGCAACCTAAGGCCCAGGGGCTGGATGCGGCCCCCCGAGGCTGCGCCCCCCCGCCATGATGATATTGATTATTGTTGTTATTACTTGTTCTTGGGGTTTTCTTGGCAGAATCTCCACAGGGGTTTTGCCATGGCTTTTCTGGGGCTGAGAGAGTGTGCATGCATATTTATTTATTTATTTTAAAATATGTTTATTTATGTATATTTATTTATTTATTTTATTTTTGGTACTTCGGCCCCCCAATTGTCTGAGGGACAGCAACCCGGCCCCTGGCTCAAAAAGGTTGCCTATCCCTGATGTAGGATCAAATTGCTAGAACCAAGGGAGGAAAGAAGTGTGGTGGGAGATCATATACCCCCACTTGCATAGCAGTAAGTAAAATGCTGGAGGAAATACTCCTTCTAATTTTTCTTCTGAAGCCAGAAAGAAATTGGGCAAAACCCTGCCTTTTTCTCACATATTAAGTGACGAATATCTTATCTTAAAGACTCGTAGGATTTTGAAACAGTCTGTTTTCAATACAGCAGGTCTCTTCTTGTGATGTATAGGCTCAGGCCATCAAAGTTGTGCAGAAATGATGAAAGCTAGAGCAAATGCTGGATTTTTGTTCTATGAGAGTTAATTTAGACAAGCAACTCACCTTAGCAGAAGCAGAATTGGTAGTGTAGCCAGGGTGGCCAGATGTCATAACTAAAAGGACAACAAAGTGCCACACAAAGTAGGACATACATGAAAAATATAGGACATTGTCCAAATGAAAACCAAAACACTCATATAATAAATGTAAATTCATGCTTCTTAGCCATGCTCAAAATGGAGGACATTTTGGAATTCCTCCTGGACAGAAGGTTGAAATGTAGGACATGTCCTGGAAAAGGAGGCCATCTGGTCACCCTGAGTGCAGCTCTCTCTTTCACTTACTGTGTGTGCTACACTATTCCCCCCTCCCACTCACACACATGAAGATCTGCAACATTTTAGCTTTTCACAGTTTCACAGTTGGACTGGTTCACCTCTTCAGAAGTCAGGCACTTAGTGGGTCACTTAGCTTCTCACAAGCAAGTTGGTCTCCTGGGATCTGTTACCTCCATAGGAGATAGTTATTTGGGTTGCTAGCTTCCATAGGAGATAATTATTTGAGCTGCTAACTCCCATAGGAACAGCCAAAAAGCAAGATAGGATGTATAATGATCCTTGGGTCCTACATATGCTGGTGCTACATATGCCTGCAATCTGCAGGGCACAACTTGCTGGCTGAATTTCTATGGGGAGGATAAGAAATCTGGTTGTATAGAACTACAATCACATGTCCTAGGCAAAATAGAGATGGTAACCTCAGTTAAACAGTGAACAGCAGCCACTTTGCATATTTAAATATTTAAAAATATTGCAACCATCATTATTTATCCTCTGTTGCTTATTGGCTATCTTGCTGGTTTTCAAAGGGAAACTGAGCCATGTTCTGCTGATACTTATAATCTCTATAGGTCTGTGCATGAAAAAACAAACCCCCTCTGAATAAATCTTGCCCAAAAAACGTGTGATAGGTTCCCCTAAGGGGTCACCATAAGTCAGAAATGACTTGAAGGCACACAAGAAAAGCAGTATATTGCCAATGAACAAGGCAAATAAAGATGGCAGTGAGAGGCATATTTCAGAGTCTCCAGTCAATGGTATCCCCTCTTTCAAGTTCAGATCCCTGGCACATTCCCAGCTATGCCAAACTTTGATGACTTCTCTGACTTCTACTCAAAGGTCCAGCTGGTTAGTTTGTATGTGCAGTTGTGTTCCCTTATGTCACCAAGTTGTGGGGGCTTGGACAGAGCCCCCAACCTTACAAAAGTTCTTATTACTCTTGTCAACAGCAGATTTGCTGCTGTTGTGTGCCTCCAAGTCATTTCAGAGTTAAAGCAATCTTAAAGCAAACATATCACGAGAGTTTTCTTGGCAAGATTTGTTCAGCGGGGTTTTTCCTTTATTTTCCTCTGAGTCTGAGAGAGTGTGGCTTGCCTAATATGACCCAACAGGTTTCCATGACAAAGCAGGGATAGAAATCCTGGTCTCCAGAGTCATAGTTCAACACTCCAACCACTACACTACTGGCTCTCCAACATCAGATACAAGTTTGTTAGTATGTTCTGGATACCTTAACTATCATTATTTGCTCAGCTTTTTCAATCATTAGCTATTCATTGTCTGCTTCTCATTCAACTTTAGGTCTTCAGTTTCCATGCAAGACCAGTTTTATTTCCAGGACCAGGAACAGTAAAAGTCCATTTCTCTAAGCCAAGGATGGGAATTGTGGTAGAACTGGGGGTCATTTTACTGCTTGTGCAACAGATTGCTAAAAATGACCCCAATTATTCAAAAAACCAAAAAAAAAAAAAAAAAAAAAACAACCCAAAACACTAAAGAGAATGAGAAGTGGCCAGAATTCCATATCTAGGTTTGAAAAGAAATGATAATTTTTGAGTTTAAACAGTAGAGAAGCCCCTTGTAACCTGTTTAAGAAGTAAATCACAATTTCTTGAGTTTTCAAAAGAGGCAATTTGTCCTTTTTTGGACAGGAACAGGCCAGGCCAGAAAGGACAATATCACACTACATTGTTATAATTCTATCATTCAATTTTAACAGCTATGGCTGCCTTCTGTGGAATTCTGGGGTTTGTAGTTCAGTGAGGCCTAAGAGCTCTCTAGCTGAGAATTCTAAATGCCCCTCCCTAAACTCAAATCCCAGAATTCCACAGGAGGCAGCCATAGCTATTAAAGTGGAATAATAGCACTATAATGGTATAGTTGGATATTGCCTGAAGTCTCGAAGGGTGAGGGTCGTAAAAACAGAGGCTGCATGAGGCCCCAGGGAAGCATTTTGCTTAGGCCAGGGGTAGGCAACTTTTTCCTACCAGGGGCCGGTCCGCTGGTCCCGAGGTCTTCCGAGGGGCGCCACTAGCGCACACATGCACACTACACCGGAAGTACTGCGCATGCGCGAGCGGTCGCGGATGCCATTTTGTTTTCCAAAACGGCGCCATGACTTGTTTGCGCATGCACCGTAGTACTGCGCATGCGCAAACGAATCACGGCGCCATTTTGGAAAACAAAATGGCGGCGGTGGAGGCAGGACCAGGCTGGGGCCGGTCCAAAGGCCTCAGGGGGGCAGATCTGGCCCCTGGGCCGTAGGTTGCCAACCCCTGGCTTAGGCTTTGCACCTTTCCTAAGCCCTCCCCTCCTTCAGGTGTTTCTCTGAAGCTTCTTTGTCCAAGCCCACCATCTTCCTTCTGTAAGCAAAAGTCCTCATATGCCCTTCATTCTGTTTCTATTGACCTCCTCCCATGCCACACCATACAGAATCCTTAGTAATGTTTTTTCTATTAATGTTACTCATATATCACTGGATGTATGGCAACAGATTTGACAACTAGCAAAATTAAAACTATACTGTTGAATTACAATATCATATTCACAGTTTAAATGTATTTACATGTACATAGTTTCATGTGGTTAAAGTGAACATTTGGTAAGATAGGATTTTGTAAACAAAAATTTAAAAGATAATTAAAAATAAAATTTAAAATTTAATTTAAAAAAACACACACTGAAGCCTCTTTTTTCTCCCTCCATTGAGCCTTGCCCCTTCACACCATCTCCAGTGTTTTAAAGAGGCACAGGTGAATGCCATCGCCAATTTCTACCAAAAGGCAGATGTTTAGGGAGCATTGGTGTTACAACCCCCCTTAGGATGTCCCCTGGGACAGCCCACACCCCCTAGTGGTGCCCCTGACTCAAGGGTAGGCAAGTTAACAACATTTTGGAAGATCAGAGGCATCTGAAATAACATGTAGAAAAAGAGATTTAATGGCAGATGCCAAATGTAGCTTGGTATCTAATTATACATAGACACAAACATTTCTTGCAGGGATGCAGTGGCTTAGTGGTTGATGCCAGTTCTTCTGATCAGAAGATCAGAAGGTTGGCCGTTCGAGGTCCAAGTACTACGTGATGGGGTTAGCTCCTGTAACTAGTCCCAGCTTCTGCCAACCTAGCAGTTTGAAAGCATGCAAATGCAAGTAGATAGATGGGTACTAGTTCAGTGGGAAGGTAACAACACTTGGTGCAGTCACGCTGGCCACGTGACCACCAGAGTAGTCCTTGGACAACACTGGCTCTTCGGCTTAGAAATGGAGATGAGCACCACCCCTACAATTGGTTACAACTAGACATTCATATCAAGGGTCTATCTTTATTTTACCTTTACAAACATTTCTTAGTCTTCTTTTAAACTCATCCTGAAATGTTGGTTTAAAATGTTAATTTCTAATAAGGTACCTATGCATCACAACATAAATGAGGTCAGAACATCACAGTAAATTCATAACCCAGTCAGAAGTAACAGAGAAGCACATCCCACCTTCTTGTTTCCGTTCATTGATTTATATCTTGTCTTGAAATATACAAACAAATTGTATAATAAATTATACAGGTAATAATTATTTTAAATAGAGGAACCTACACATTATAAAAAGCTAAAGCAAGATAAATGTTGGGAAAATTGCTTAAGCCATTGATATTAGTTAATTTCTCAGACTGTGTTCTGTTTATAGGCTATTTTTGAACTTTCACAAGGAGAAGAAGATTTGATAGAAGACTTGAAGTTAGCAAAGAAGGTATGTGCTTTTAAATATTTTATCCTTTTTCTTGAATTTATTCATGGTCATTTTAAGCACCTGCATATATAGCTAAGAATTCTGAACTGAAACTTCAGGTAGAAATGTCAGAGTTTAAAGGCTATCACTCACCTTACATTTCAAGCATGTGTTTATGACTTCTCTGTTTGTACAGGCTTACCATGACCCAATGCTTAAGCTCTCCATAATGTCAGAACAAGAGCTGAATCAAATTTTTGGAACACTGGACTCTTTAATCCCTCTACATGAAGGTAAAATTCTTTCTATTCAAAATGTTTGAACAATTTGCACAGAATGTTATACGGAGCTGCAAATTCTACAAGGGACTTCAGAAGAAAAACCATTCATGGCCTGAAATGAACAGGAATATTCCTAATGAATGATGTAGATATTTTTTTTCCTGCGGAGGAAGATTACATTTTGGTTGTTTATTAACATTGTGGATTGATTATTTGACACTGCTTTGTTGATTTAAACAATTGCCAGCTTTTAATTTTAGAACTGACCCACATCTTAGATTGGGTTTAAATGCCACCAGAAGTTGAATTTACCAGAAGTTTGCATTTTATGCTTGGTTTAAATAGTAAAATAAAAAGTAAAATAATAATTAAATGTTCCCAGTAAAACGTAAGCTGTAAAAGTGTGTAGAACTGGATATCTCAGTATAAGAGAAATTTATTCTCAATATATCAGGGCTTTTGAGAGTCATGTTTTTAAAAATTATGCATCTCAGCTTCTTAAGATTTAATTCTAGTGAATGAGACAGAGGCTGAATCTATATAAACTATATAATGCATCCTTATCTCAAACTCTGTTCTGCTGTAACACACAATGTTCCTCTCCTTTTGATGTGAAAACACTTCTTTTTTGATGCCTCAGGGCTTTAAGGCTATTTATTAAACGCTCCAGTTTACTCCACTGTTTTTGGGAAGAACACGCTTTTTAACACATGTGGTTTGACTCCTCCCATTGGGATTGCATTGGGGGAGAGGGCCAGGTTGGTGGGTAGTTACCTAGATCACCTGATAGTTCCCGTCACAGAAGGGTAGCTCCTTGCTTGTATCAGCATCTGGGAAAAGTAGTGTTGCCTTTTGGGAGGTGGATTTGGTGTTTGTATGCACACATTCGCTCATCACCATTTTACTTGCCCCTTCTCTGCCAGCTTCACTGCAGACATTTACAGCCCTCCATTTTAGTTCCCCCTTCAGGTGAGCAGTCAGAACAAAGGGAAAACAAAGGGCCTAAGCAGACGGGCGGCCATGGGCCGCCCCGGGAAGCTGCAGATTGGGGCCGAGGTAGCCGCACTCCTCGGCCCCAATCTGCAGCTTCTCAGGCCCTGGAAGGAGCGCTAAAATAGCGCTCCTTCCGCAAGACGCTGAAGATGCGCCGCAAGAGGCGTTGGGCACACCTTCGGCGTCTCTTCCGCCGCAGCGCGTGCGGACGCTGCGGCGGAAGTACGTCATCGGAGCGCCAGTCGTGTGGAGCGACGGGCACTCCGATGACATGTTCGGGAAGGGGTTGGGGCGCCCAGCGTGAGGCTGCCCCTCCCCTTCCTTGCGTCCAAGATGGCGCAAAGCGCCGTCTGCTTCCCCCCAAAGACTATTTGATTAAGCAAATATTTGAATATGTGCATGTGTTGTGGGAATCCCCACCTTAAAAAATGCCTGCAGCTTGCTGCAGTTGTGTCACTAGACATAAACTGGTGCATCAAATGTGTGCGCACACAGTGGCAACACACCTTGCACTGATGTGGCTACATGATGGGGCTCTGTGTCACTTATTCAAAAAGGTGGATAAAGACTGTGGCCTCAGTTCAACATCCCCTCAGTGTATCAGCCCCTCAGCTCAGAGCATCCCCCAATTTACTTTAACGCTCCATAGCCTCCTCACATAGACATTTTGTGCTTCAACATGAGCACACAGGATCAGAGGAGGTCTGGTTATCCCTCCATGGCCAGATAAAAAACAATTAACATCAGCACTGAGATCCCCAGTAGTCCCCCAGAGGTCCCAATGGTTCTGTAGTCATTGTGCATATGGCTTGTAGGTGTGGGTGTGCCAGAAGCTAGTAATCCTGCTTGTTCATGTTGAAACATGAAATGTCTGTATAAGGTGGCTTTGGGGCCTTAAAGTACATCAGGAGGCAGACATTGTCTAGAAAGAACAGGAATATCTATCCTCGTAGTACCCAAAAAATCAGATCCACACAATTAAGGGACTGAAAGTCTCCGAAATCACCTCACTAGTTGTATGCCTTTACAATCTAGGGGTTTTGCGTAACTTTTTTGTTTGTTTCTTTTTTTTGCATTTTCATTAGATCTTCTTAGAAGACTGAAAGAAGTTAGGAAGCCTGATGGATCTACAGATTCAGTTGGTCATATTCTTGTGAGCTGGGTATGGAACTTGTGCATAAGCTGTATTAATATGTTTTGTTTTTACTTTTTCCCATGATTAGAAAGTTTAGAGCAGGGTAATATGTGTACTTGGGTATCATAGTTATCAAATTGTATAATATCTGATTCTAGTAAAATGTTGAAATAATGGGCAGTGATGTTAAGATTCACAAATCTACTAACAATATTTGTGTAGAATCACTTAATGTAACTATTTATCAAAGCTATATTTGTGTCGCATAGGCAAGGCTAAAAGACACTTCCCAGGTGTTACACCTAGCTTCTTTTTCGCATTGCTAGACATGTACTGAAAATGTACAAGCTCCTATTTCTGTGCCTTGAAAGAGTGGTATCTACTATTCCAACCACGCATATGGCAATGATGTGTGTTCCTAAAATAGTGGTGCTCAGTGCATAAATGCAGTGTCCTTGATTGTCAGGTAATTAAAAAATGCCACAAAAATGTTTATATTCCTGCCAGCTAATGAAATAGCAACTTCTATTCAAGAACTATTGCTCTTCAATTCTAATTTATAGAAAACAATTTATACTAGCAGTGTAATTTTAGAACAAAGTAGTGTGTGTGTGTGTGTGTGTGTGAGAGAGAGAGAGAGAGAGAGAGAGAGAGGATGTAAAAGAGCACATAAATTAAAGATGAATATATTAGAAACCCTTGCCAAATGTATGCCCCACAAACTATTTTCATTTTTTTCCCTTTAGCTACCTTGCCTGAATTCCTATGACAGCTATTGTAGCAATCAAGTAGCTGCTAAAGCATTGCTGGACCATAAAAAACAGGACCATCGAGTACAAGATTTCTTACAACGTTGTCTAGAGTCACCTTTCAGTCGCAAACTGGACCTCTGGAACTTCCTGGATATCCCAAGAAGCCGTCTGGTGAAATACCCGTTGCTACTCAGAGAGATTCTGAGGCACACACCAAATGATCATCCAGACCAGCAGCACCTTGAAGAAGCTGTATGTGTTTAATGATATTACCATCTAGATAATAACAGCAGTCTATAAAAGGTTGCCCCAGCTGGTTCAGTGTTCTTACCGATAACAGAGTCACATTCCATATGTTTATACTTAATTTGTTGTATGATTAACTGTAATCAAGAAAGACCCCCCACCATATCATTTCACTGAGATAATGTATAAGTAAATCAAGTCAGTAAATAACAATTAATTATCATCAAAGTAGATATCTCCCAAATCATTTTAAAGGAAAAAAGCTGACTGTCATGATATAAAGACTAAAGAAGAAAAACAGTTATGTGCTCCTTATATAATGGTAATTAAAGCTGTCTTTGCCATTTACGTTTAGTAGACATTTATAGGAAAGAAATGAAGTTATTTCTAATACAGTGACAGGTAACTTCTTCAGGTCTGGGGGACAATCTCCCACACCAACCTGGGGAAAGCTACATTTGACCATGACTGGCACCATTGCAGTGCTGGCAAAAATTAAAGCTTTCTCATTGTTATTGTGAAAAGAAATCCTGTGCATTCCTTCTCTCAGGAGCTAATAGCACTCTTCACTGGCCACAAGGTGCACATACCATGTTTACAAGCTGCCAGTGTTTCCAGGAGCGCTGTAACTGTCTGAGAGTAATGAGTGCATTATGGTAGGGCTTCTTTTACAGTATATATAAGATGAATTTTATTTTTCCCCACTGCTGTGTCAGACTTGTGAGAGGGATCCTTGAGGACAGTCAAAAATGTTCAGAAATCCACTGTTCATTTACAGGTAGAAAGGAGCCCTGGAGATTTAAGCTGCTGAATTGGATAAACTGAATGAAAAAGTTTAAAGGTGCTCTGTTCACTCAATGGATTTCTTACTGCATATATGTGGCATACATAAAACATAGCAGAGATATGTATACATTTTCTGCACATCCACTGCATGGATGGATCATGTGTTCAAATATGACGTGTGGAGTAGTTTGAAAACTTAAACTAAAAAACAAATTGAAGTACCTAACTATATAGTCTTCCTTCTGCTAATATCTAGAAGGAAAATATCACAATTACAAGGTTTTTTTTCACTTTCAGGGTTTTTTGTTTGTTTATTTGTTGTTGTTGTTGTTGTTGTTTTTGGTTTTCCATCAGTGAAATTGTTCTGGAAAATTATGATTTATTTTTAATGGTCTTTTTCACAGATTAATATTGTCCAAGGCATAGTGGCAGAAATCAACAAAAAGACAGGTGAATCTGAATGTCAGTATTATAAAGAGAGGCTAATATATCTTGATGAAGGCCAGAAGGACTCCCTGATAGATGAGTCACGTGTTGTATGTTGTCATGGTGAACTAAAGAACAACAGAGGAGTGGTAAGGAATTCATTTTCAAAACAAGCAATCCTGACTTGCTCCTTTTTTCCAACTACGTTTATCTTTATACTTAGATATTTTATAAAATGAACAGCTTATTTGGACATATAAAACTGCAATTTGTACAACCCTGAATAGAGTTTAAAATGAGCAGGGAGACGGGGCGTGCAGGGAGAATAGCTGAATAGTGTCTTTCTAGTGTCTCAGAGAGAAGCTATACTTTTTAATAGAATTAGCAATTTGCAAAGTTATGGATTACTGCATTGCCCTAGACCAGGGGTAGGCAACCTTTCCCCTTTAAGGGCCGAGGGACTTCAGCTCCCAGAAGCCTCAGCCATGTTGGCCAATAGTCCCATGTTGGCCAATAGCTCCTGGGATTCTGGGAGCTGAAGTCCCTCGGCCCTTAAAGGGGAAAGGTTGCCTACCCTTGCCCTAGACTCTCTCTTAAACTTTATTGTATGTGCTTTCCTGTCCAGATGTCCCAATCAGGATATTTAACTCTACATTTACATGAGATTAGAATTGCAGATGCTTATGAAACAAGGTATTCCCCATGTTTTGCTTCAGCTGATTGGTGTCACTAGGGCTAGTGTCACCTGGTTACCATATTCATGGTGTCACTCCCCCCATTGACCTCCTCCCATAGTACACCATACAGAATCCTAGTACTGTATTTTGTACTAATGGTACTCCTAAATCGTAATTTCCATATATTACTGAATATAATGGCAATGGTTGTTAGATAAACAACTAGCAAAATCAAAATTATACCTTTAAATATTATATGCATAGCCTAAATGTAAATAGTTTAATGTGGCTTAAGTGAAAATATGGAAAGATATTATGGATTTAAAGAAAATTAAAAAAAACACTTTTAAAAAAATTAAAATTAAAATTTTAAAATTGTATATACTAAGAAATGTAGACAGAAAAACATTTGAAAGTAACAATTTCTTTTTTTCTTTGCTACCAGAAATTGCATGTCTTTCTCTTCCAAGAAGTGCTAGTAATTACTCGAACAGTTACACATAATGAACAACTCTGCTACCAGTTGTATCGTCAACCCATCCCTGTGAAGGATCTTGTTTTGGAGGACTTGCAAGATGGAGAGGTGCGGTTAGGTGGATCCATACGTGGTGCATTTAGCAACAATGAGAGAAGTAAGAACCCATCCAATTATCTATTACCAAATATTGAAATCTAAGTATTGTGGGTTTTGTTTAGTGGATTTTTTAGAATGAAATTGTGATATTTTTTTTAAATAGCTGTTGTGCAAATGAATGAACCTGAGGTACTAAATGATGGGACTGACTCACGCATGGTGGGTCTGAAGTTTTAGTATGCATTAACTAGTTAGATACATCTTTAGCACAGAATTTTTTTTTGGAAATAAAGTTGTTAGGATTTTGTGTAGAATATAATTTTTAAAGAAAACTTCAGAGAACATACAGATCTTTGAGACCTTAGTACTTGATGTGAAGATACAGACCAAATATTTGCACTTCAGAAAGTTATTTAAAAAACAAAACAAAAACAACCCTTAACATGCTGTATAAATCTTTCCCCAACATGATCCTGTTTGCTAACAAGCCTGGTTTCTTTCAGTTAAAAACTTTTTCAGAGTCAACTTCAAAAATGGATCTCAGAGCCAGTCTCATTCATTACAAGCAAATGACACCTTCAACAAACAGCAGTGGCTTAACTGTATCCGTCAAGCCAAAGAATCTGTCTTGTGTGCCTCAGGAGAGGGTGGAATACCCAGTTCTGAGGGACCTTTACTAACATCCTCAAGCAGGAACAGAGTATCTCGGCAAGAATCAAAACTTGAACAAATGGACCAGTCAGACAGTGAGTCTGACTGTAGTATGGACACCAGTGAAATCAGCATTGACTGTGACCACATGGAACAGACAGACTCTTGGGAGAAGGAACAAGAGCTAGAAAGCAGTGTCTGACAAAAACTTCATAGAGGTCTTCTATGTTTTACCTGTACAGTATCTGCATTCCATGTATGGAGCAAGAAGCACTTTTTAATATTTTTGTGACAATGTCAACTCAACCACTATTATATTTGTACCTTTTGACCACAGTACTGTAACTGCCAATGTGCGTATTTTGGAATGTATGGCAACTATAATCCTGTGATATTCTATAAATGTCTCAGTGGCTGAGAGAGGTACTTGATCAATTATTTCAAATGTCCTGCTGGTAGATATAATCTCTATACTACTGTTTTTATGCATATTACACAAAGGATGTCTCTGTTCAAAAAGTGCCCAGTTTTGACCTCTCACATAGCAGCTGAATGCAAGGCATCTATAAAGTGTTTAAGAAGGTTATCAAAGTCTGAATGTGTTTCAGAAAGCTTGAAAGGCTAAAATTAAATGGTGCATTACCTTGTGACTTGACATACACCATCAGGAGACTACATGCAAGTGTGCATGAGATATTTCATATCACCTCAGACATGTTTTCAACTGAATCTGTTCACAAAGCACTGAGAAATCAAGCAACTTAGAAGTATTTTGGAACCAGACCTACAGGATAAGCTAACATAGCGGTATTGCTATCAGCTCAGCATCAATCCCAAAATTCATAATGATTCTTAGGTCTTTATGAAGAAATGCATCTAACAGTTAAATTATGGCTATTGCAGTATGTGTATCCCCTTAGTACGTACACGTGCAAACTAAACAATCTGAAAGGAGATGGTGCTACCACTGCTGAATCTTCTTGCAGACAAATAGGTCATATTGTATTTTCTAACTCATTTGTAATAAAACCTCTGAAAAAGCTCCAGGAAAAAAGTAAAACTGATAAACCCCAATGACTTAGTTAAAACTATGCAGTCATGCCCAAGTGCACAGCCAGGAGTTGTTTTTGAAATGGTGATCTCTAATATTCCTGATAATATTTTGCATTTACATTTCAATATTTCAGTATTTTAGCTGCATCTATTGTCATTAAGAGCTTGGGACATTATTCATGGAATTAAATTAAAACTCCTTCTTCCCTTCTTCCCAGTTGTTCAGATCACAACATCCACTGCTATGCTGTTTCCAGATATGGGTGCTATTACTGACCTCTTGCACAGCAAATCTAGTTGGTGTCCTCTCAAGAGCCAGGATTCAGAACAAAGGCCAGGCAGTTTCTGCATTTGAGATACTTTTGAAAACCTGAAAAATTTAGGAATGGGACTTCATACTAGATATGCTCACAATATTATGATTTATTCACTGTACAGAGAAGTCACCTTCGATAATTTGGTTTGTTAACTATTAAGATTTTAAGAGGGTTAATTTATTACGATTAAAATAAGAAAATGGTGATTTGCAAATTGAATTTAAAACTCTGGTTCACAATCATTTGTTCTAAGATGTCCAAAGAAATTTTGCCTTATTGAGAAACCTATTTGCTTCCCAAGACAACTGTCTATGTATCCACTGGTACTGCAACTCTGTCAACTCAGAGACCACTTTAACTACCCTGGCTCAATGCTAGGGAATCATGGGAACTGTAGTTTATTGTGGCACCAGAGGTCTCTGACAGAGAAGGCTCAATGCCTCAGAAAAAACTACAGTTCCCAGATTAAAGTTAAAGTGGTCCCAAGATGGATTATTTCTGGCACTCTGTTCAGGCGCTCAGTTACATCTCAAAAAGTGTTAGGCTCATTCTTTTATGTTACTTGAAGGACATCTCTGGTTAGCTGTGCACCCCTGAAGTTGGGGAAATGCCAATCAAATTAGTAGTTTTGGGACAAACATTTAAATGATAGTTTGAAAAACACTGAAATATTTAATTTGATCTACTTCTTGCTTATGCGCCTCTAAGTAACATTTTAGTGCACTGAAAGGATCTCTTCTACTATTACTACTTACTTTCCATGCCATATTGATTCCAACCTCAGTGCAAGCCATACTATTCATAAAATATTGTCAAAATGTGTATTTCAAATAATGTACATGTGTATTAAAAATTAGGGAAATAAAATAAAGTATCAACATTAATTTGTACATGTTTTGCTGGGTGTTAGAGGAGTCATTGTGTGGCAATCATTATGTTGAGATAATCGATATAACATAGGTTATTTTACTTCTATTTTTATAAAGGTTATTAAGCCAATTTTCCTCTTTAGAACATATTGCTGTATGTACAGGATTTAAACTGGATAATTATTTTGTATTTCAGTGTTGTAATTTATTTAAATTGCTTCGTTCTGGAAGTTGAATATTAAAAAAAGAGAAATATGGTTTAGCATCCACTTTGGATCAGTAGAACTATTTACAAAAGAAAACAGAAGGTATATTAGGCTGAATTTCTGTACAACTTACCTGTGCATAATTCCCACTGAATACAGGATTGCTGTTTTTCAATAAACATTCACAAGACTGCACAATTAAAAAATTGAAAAGGCAACAACTTGCCAAAATGTTGGGGGAATGGTTGTCTTCATTTATTAAAAAGTAATGTATATACTGATTACATCTTTTTTGCATACTACTTTATGCTTTTCTCAAGGCATTTCAATAAATTACACTGAAGTGTTGTTGTTTTTTACTTACTATGTAAAGGTAGAGCCTTCAAAACTCTTAATGGTTTTTGAAAAATCCTACATTTAGAATCATAGAATCATAGAGTTGGAAAAGACCACAAGGGCCATCCAGTCCAACTCCCTGCCATGCAGGAACTCACAATCAAAGCATTTGATACAAGTTAAATAGTATTATTCTGGATTTCATGTAAAACATATATTTTTAATTCTCCAAACTTGATCACAGTAGTTCAACTTCAATTTTAATAACAAAATT
Source organism: Phrynosoma blainvillii (assembly GCA_026167975.1). Taxonomy (NCBI): domain Eukaryota; kingdom Metazoa; phylum Chordata; class Lepidosauria; order Squamata; family Phrynosomatidae; genus Phrynosoma; species Phrynosoma blainvillii. Next base: position 326,537,440 of record JANUYF010000002.1, on the reverse strand, counting down.
AATTACAGAATTGATTAATTTAATTATAATTACAAAAATGAATGTCTGATGGTTTAAAGTACTAATAAGGGACTAGATCATTAAAAGCAGATTAGTAGAATCTATATGAAGTATTTAATGAAACCACAGTAAGTTTCAGTCATCACAAGGTAAGTACCGTTTTGTTGTTGTTAACTGCCTTCACGTTGGTCTCGACCCATGGCGACCCTATGGATGAGACATCTCCAGGCCCCTTTGTCCTCTACCGCTCTGCCCAGCTCCTGCAAACTCTTATTTGTGGCCTCTTTAATAAAGTCCATCCATCTAGCATGTGGCCTTCCTCTCTTTCTACTTCCCTCCACCTTTCCTAAAATTATTGTCTTTTCCAATGATTCATGCCTTCTCATGATGTGTCCAAAGTATGACAGTCTAAGCCTTGTCATCTTGGCCTCTAGGGATATCTCTGGCTTGATCTGTTCTAGGACCCATTTGTTTGTCCTTTTGGCTGTCCATTGGATCCTCAGCACTCTTCTCCAGCACCACATCTCAAATGCGTTGATTTTCCTCCTTTTTTCTTTCTTGACTGTCCAGCTCTCACATCCATACAATGGCTTGTATGATTCTGACTTTTGTGCTGAGTTGTATGTCTTTGCATTTTAGGATCATTTCTAGTTCTTTCATAGCCTCCCGCCACATTCTTAATCTTCTGATTTCCTGGCTGCAGTCCCCATTCCACTCAATATTTGATCCCAGATATGAAAACTCTTTTACTATTTCTATTTGCTCATTGTCTAGTTTGAAAGTGTGTAAGTTCTCTGTGGTCATAATTTTTGCTTTCTTTATGTTCAGCAGTAAGCCTGCCTTTGCACTTTCTTCTTTGGTCTTCCTTAGTAGTTGTCTCAGGTTTGTGAGGTTTTCTGCTAGTATTATAGTGTCGTCAGCTTATCTCAGATTGTTGATATTTCTTCCTCCTATTTTCACTCCTCCTTCTTCCATGTCCAAGCCTGCTTTCCTTACAATATGTTCTGCATATAAGTTGAAAAGGTAGGGTGATAGGATGCAACCTTGTCTGACTCCTTTGCCAGTTGGGAACCATTCTGTTTCACATTGGGAATTTCATCATTCTTTTGTGGACTGGGTTCTCCTTTTGTAGACTTTTCATGGCAAGGTATCTTTCCTGAAAAGTCATTACCACTTTAGAGTATAAGTAAGTGGTTATTGTTGGTGTTTGTCATTTGTTTCTCACATTTTACATGCTTATTATATATTTTGTTCAGCTTAAGACTTTTTTTCAGCCTGAATCCATGTGTGTGACATAGTTTGTTTATAATAACACAGTGTTAATTGTGCTTTGCTTTGTCCCAGTGGCTGGTTGAGAGTCTTCAGACCTGGAAGTCTCATCTTACAGCACTATTTCTTCCTTCATTTTGGACTGTCTCATCAGAGGATTTTCAAGGTAAAAGGCATCCTGGAGTGGTTTACCATTGCCTTCATTTTCTCAATACTAACTCCTTCAGAGTTAGCTAAAGTGCCTCCGCCATTGTTTCTGAGAGATCCTCTACCAGTGTCACACACACGCTTCCATAAACCATGTTATGGTTCTCTTCCATAAATCATGTTTAGGCATTTGGCACATTTAGTTTGGCTCCTCAGCAAAAGTACTAGTACCATCAGCATAGCCTCTTACCTCACAGGAGTACACAATCTCACTAGGTAGTTCCATGGTAGGGCAGTTGGCACTTACAGTTTAATGAGCTATAAAGAAGAAACAAGGAGACAGATAAAATGAAACAAAATAGCTCCCCTTGGGTTTCAGATAATTTCAGCCTTCAAGAGAGTTCATCCATGACCACTGCACACTTCCCAGTGGCTTTTATTATACTTTATGTATCCAATTTTGCAAATTCAGTTATCTTATTGTCACTTTGCTGGATTTAGCTAATACTTCCCTTCCCACAGAGTTAGTTGGTGGTAATAGTACTAACATTTACAACAACGATGGCTTTTTTAGTTACTACAAACTACTAAATATAGATTGATGTCTACTTTGTTTTAGTCTCAATAGATTATGGTCACTGCTGGTGATTACAAGGCACTCACTCACAGACCTGAATTCCAGTATATTGCAGTGAGGAAACCCCTCTCCTATATACAAGACTTGGAGCTATAATTAGGAGAAGTTTTTACCAGCTCAGGCTGGTTTGGCAACTGAGGTCTTCTTGAGAGGATCTCATAATCATTAATGCCTTAGGGGAGATGCAGATGGTGAAAAGCGCCGTCTTAAATCCCAGGAAGGGGAGGGATAGCCAGACGCTGGGCACCCCAACCCCTTCCTGAGGACGTCATCGGAGCGCCTGTCATTGCACATGGCGGGTGCTCCGATGACGCCCTCCTGGCTCAGCGTCTGGACACACTGAACTGGAAGGAGTGCGGAAAAGGGCCCCGGCCCCTCTTCCAGCACCCCTTTTGGCTCCTCTGAAAGGAGTGCTATTTTAGCAATCCTTTTCAGAGGCGCCATAAGGGTGGATCTCGGCCAAGGCATGGGGCAGCCTCGGTCCCAATCCGTGGCTTCTCGGGGTGGCCCACAGCCGCCCATCTGTAGAGGCCCTTAGTTACCTCTAGGTTAGAATGTTCCCTGCGAGGGACTCTTGAAAAGAATTGGAAAACTGACTGGTCTTTAGTGCTGCACAAAGAATTTAACATAAGCTTGGATAATGTAACTCCAGTCTCACACAATCTGCACTGGTTAAGTGTTCAGTCCAAGGTACTGATATTGACATTTAAATAAAGCCCTGTAAATTGCTTCCTTCCTGATGGTGATGTACTACTGTTCCCATAAGCCCTGGTCATCACAGCCAAAGGTGAGGAATGCTGGAAGTTGCAGAAGAGCAACACCTGGAGAGAGACTATGTCCAGCCCTGCTTTAAAGTCCCAGGCAGCCTAGGAAAAGGATACACTATAAGTCTTCTTCCTCCCTGCAGTTCTCCCTGAGCTTGGCTTCAGAGGCCCTTCTCAGTGTACCCCTTCAACCTGGATAGGTCTTCCCAGAGCTGGAACCTTGAAATAGTATAAAATGTCCAACATGGGGGGGTTGCAGACTGCCAGAAATAGTGCAAATCGAGTCCACTTTTAGGGTTAGGGTTAGTGCTAGGGAATCATGGGAATTGTTTTTTTCTGAGACATTGAGCCTTCTCTATCAGAGAGCTCTGGTGCCACAATAAATTACAGTTCCCATGATTCCCTAACCCTAACCCTAACCGTAACCCTAAAAGTGGACTCAATTTGCACTATTTCTGGCAGTCTGCAACCCCCCATGGACTGAGTCCCTCTGTGCTTTTAAAGTGAGGCGTGGTCAAAAACTCAAAACATGTTGCTCAATAAGACCTTAAAATCCAACATTTAATTTGTAGCTTTTATTTATAACTAGTGACTTCTCTTGCTGCTGCAATCTGCTGTATTTTATTGTGATGTTTTTAATTATTAGTTAAATGTATGTATTAATTTTTGTTTTATATATAAATGCTTTGGTTATAAAATCCAAAGACGTAGCCATATTAGTCTGGAAAATCAGTATGCAAAGAGATCTCGTAACACCTTTGAGACTCACTGAAAGAAAAAAGCTAGTAGCATGAGCTTTCATAGACTTCACTCTACTTCCATCCATCTGAGAAAGTAGACTCAGGAGACTAGGGTTTGAATCCCTACTCAACCTTGGAAACCCACTGGTGACCTTGAGCAAGACACACTCTCTCAGACTCAGAGAAAGGCAAAGACAAATCTTGCCAAGAAAAAAACATGATAAGTTTGCCTTAGGATTACCATAAATTGGAAATGACTTGAAGGCACACAGCAACAAATACAATAATAAATGATACAGGCCAAGATCTAAATAATCATGGAACAATTTTTACAACTGCAATAAGAGATTTAAATATGTTTTTCTTTGAAGAGTAGCCTCCCATACTCAATGGAAAACTAATTTTGGAACTGAAACTTTAAAAATATGTTATATACCAAGGAGGAGAGTTTTTTAAAGTAAAAAAATTCCACTAAGCTAGAGAAAGCCCTTTCCCATAAGTCTCAGTAGCTCTTTATGTCTCAGTTGCAAATAATATTTTAAATAATTTATTTTACTGTCAGAAGTAATATACACAAAAGGAAGATACAGATTATTGTTAGGCTATTGCTGCCATCTGCTGGGACTATTTAAGAGTAAAATTATTGCTGGCTGGGAGAATAATTCATGGTTCAATCATTAGCTCTACTAAATTTATTTTTAAATTAACATTTTAACATGCTTTAAATAGTTAATTGTTGCCTATTCAAATACTTAAATATGTAGTTGAAAATAAAATATGAAACTAAGAAAAATTAAAATGAATCCATGAAGAATGTGTTAGGGTATGTAAATATGGAGAAAGGGATATGCAGAGGTAAAAGTTTTATTTGTCCTCATATCAAAATAGTACAGTATAGCCTCTTGGTGGAAACTACAAAGAAAATATTCACTCTGCATAGCCTCATACTCTTTCTTTTTTTTGGTCAGGCTTCAACATTTAATACATTTTGCTGTCTGTTTAGCTTGCCTATTTTAGTTTGCTTACTTTTTAAAAAATTGTGTTCTTGGTTTGCGTCTTCCCTACATTTATTTAATTCATATCACACCTTTCTCCCACCATAAGATTCAAGGTAGCATTGTCATTCAGAGTGCCATTATATGTTGAATAAAAGTCAAGAAATGAATTGAAAGTAGGGTAGTGTTTTAATTATTGGCCCCGTTTTACTATGAAAACTAGTTTTAGGAACATTTTGTTGAACAGCCGTTCAACAAGGGGATTTTTACAGTGCAAGGTAGCACTGGTTTGGTTCCAGGAAGCACAAGCGACTGTAGCAGCAAATTTCCCTCATTAATGTGGCCAATGGCTAGGGCCTGGCACCCAAGTTCCCCTGGAATCTCTGGCAGGTGATCGGTGGCACCTCTTCAATAAGGTCAGGTATGGATATTTTTACAGATACTGTACTGTTTTTTATTATTTTTACTTTTTAAAAGAACTCCTTCTTTAAGCTGCAAAATAGTAAAGTGTGTATCTGTACACAAAAACTCTCAGTTTATTCCGGAAGTCATGAGAAGAAAAAAGTTACCTGAGCACTTCATAACCTGGCCACCTAAAACTGCCCCCACCCTAGGGTCTAAAATTGCCTTGCTGAGCTACCGGTAGTTATAGCTCATGTGGGGGGAAAGTCTTATTTTCTGTCCTATGTTTACTACCAATCAATCTCACTAGATAAGTCAAAGTTCTAGTATTACATATGAGGGGGGGGGGAAAAAACACCTTTTGCTTTCTCTCCAATGTGGATTGTTTTAGAAATCCCTGCCATGTCTCCAGCAGTCCTTTCCCTCCTAATTAGTCACAAATGATTCAGCCTTTCCTGTGCAGCCCTCCAAGTCCCTTGCTCATTGTGGATGCATTTTATGCCAGTTTTTCCAACCACAGAATTACAAGGCCAAAGGGTTGAAAGAGCCCTTGGAAGTTATCTAATGTAGACCCTGCTCATTGCAAAATCTGCTGAAGGACACAGTATAGAGCATAATATCATTTCTAAAAGATGGTATACTGAGAACCATACAGCTAGATAAAAAGGGACATTACCCTTCCGAATCGTACAGCTAAATAAAAAGGGTGACACGAGATTTAACAGAAGACTACTACTGTATGTTACTGACGTTTATGTCTCTTCAGTCTTTTTCCATAATGATGTTCAGTATAGAATTGTGTTATTATTATTTTTTTTACAACTGCTAAGACTAGGTTGTCCTTTTGATTTTTTTTCATGGCAAAATATCTTTCCTGAAAAGTCATTGTCAGTTCAGACTATAGATAAGCTGTTGGTGGTGTCTGTTGTTGCCAAAACATGCATCACTATACATCAGAGTTGGCAACTTGTGGACAAGTTGTTGGACTGCAACTCTCAACATTCCTCACCATTGACTATAATTCCTGGACGTTGTAGTAAAACATCTGAAGACCACACTTTGCTGACCCCCTCTTTTAGATTTATTTCCCATTATGTTGCAATTTGGAAAGGTGCTTTGAAAGAGCTTCAGCATTGCTTGGGATTCTGCTAGTTGTTAAATGGCTTCAATTAAATATTTTAAACACAATAGTTAAATTATGTTTGTTACGAAAACAAGTATCTAGATTATTTTTATTACTAATAAGAAAATAGATCTGTTAAATCAGGGGTAGGCAACCTTTTTGAGCCGGGGGCCAGGTTGCTGTCCCTCAGACAATTGGGGGGCCGAAGCACCAAAAATAAATAAATAAATAAATAAAAATTAAAAAAAATGTAAAAAATATGCATGCACACTCTCTCAGCCCCAGAAAAGCCATGGCAACCCCCCTGTGGATATTTTGCCAAGAAAACCCAAGAACAAGTAATAACAACAATAATCAATATCATCATGGTGGCAGTGGCGGGGAGCGGCAGCGGCAGCGGCAGGACCGGCCTGGGGCCGGTCCAAAGGCCTCGGGGGGCCGCATCCGCCCCCCCCCCGGGCCTTAGGTTGCCTACCCCTGTGTTAAATAAAGAGAACAGATTAGTATAATCTATATGAAGAATTTCATGAAATTACAATATGTATCAGTAATCACAAATCAAATACGTTATAAATTTACACTTTGGAAACTGATTATGCTGTGTAATTGGATACATTTTCTGTGGTGAGCATTAGGTTTTGTGCAGTCGGCCTTTTCTAATGAGTCATGTTGTCTCATAATAGCGAAAATATGTTAACCTCAGTTTGGTCATTTGGGTTTCTAGGGAGAGTTTGGGCTTGATTTACACTTGGATCTATTTGTTTGTCTTTGTAGAAGGCCATGGTATCTGCAAAACTCCAGCACCACATTGGAAATTTTTGATTTTCTTCATGTCAGCTTTCCTTAGTCCAATTTCCACAACCATACAAAGAATTCAGAAATACCAAACCATAGATAACCCTGACCTTGTTTATTCAATAAGGATCTTATCTAGTGCCTTCACAGATGTTCATAGATGCTCTTCCAAGTCCTCGATTGTGATCTCTTGGCTGCAGTACCCATTTTGATTAATGACTTGGCCAAGGTATACAATTTTTTTTTGCTATGTTGATGTCCTCATGATCAACTTTCAAGTTACTTAACTTTAATCATTATTGTTGTTTTCTTAATATTCAACTGTAACCCAGCTTTTGCATTCTCTTCCTTGACTTTCCTCAATGGTCATTCTAAGTCTTTGCTATTTTCTGCAATTAATATGGCATTATCTGTATACTTTAAATTGTTGATGTTTTTCTTCATTTTTCATGTCTTTTCTCTAATGGAAATTAGTCTCTTTTTCATGAAGAATTCATTGTGCATTTATGTTTGACAGCATGTTTAGAGATCACAAATAATTGGAAAGGCTTAAATACCCTGTCACTTTTTCAGAGGTTAGATTAGAGTTTGGAACATCCTGCTGACAGAGACATTAAGTGAAAAAGTAAAAGTAATGTAATTTTACTGATTACTGCAAATACCAAATTCCAGAAATCAAGTACTCACAGGCATGACACCCATATATGGTAGTAAGATTCCTGACTCACCATATTGTCACCAACATTTGAGTCTTTACTTTCAATTTCATGGGGCTTAAGTACCACTGATTTATTAATGTTGTATAGAATTGCTTTATATTTGAGAACAGAAGATTCATTGGCCCTTTTAACCCCAACTTTTTCCAGTCAGAATTTGGGGTGGTTGTATTGAAATATTTTCCCCAGATTAATAGAAAAAGTAAGCAAGATTAGAAGTGTATATAGTCTTCAAATATACCACCACCGCCACCCACCATGATGGTATTGATTATTGTTGTTATTACTTGTTCTTGGGGTTTTCTTGGCAAAATCTCCACAGGGGTTTTGCCATGGCTTTTCTGGGGCTGAGAGAGTGTGCATGCATATTTTTTAAAAATTTTTAAAATATATATATTTATTTTTTATTATTTATTTATTTATTTATGGTGCTTCGGCCCCCCAATTGTCTGAGGGATAGCAACCCGGCCCCTGGCTCAAAAAGGTTGCCTACCCCTGGTCTAGAGGCCATGCCTTTAACTTCAGTTTCACTTAGTAGTATGAACTGCTCAAATGGCAGTAATTTCCTTATTCCCTGTTTTTGAATTTAAAAAAAAAGAGTAAAATTAATTATTTGTAAAATTTGGAACCAATAAGATGTATTCCTAATTGCTCTTGCAATTGATTACCAGTTTTCAGAAGAGACTTGTTAAAGAAGTCCCTGTCTGTATAACTCACTGAGATTTAAATTGTTTCATTTATCCATATTAACAAAGGATGACACAGAAACACTATTAAAAGTGACAGAGTAGGAATTAATTTTCTTTGCCAGGTTCTTCAGATTATAAGAACATTTCTAAAGAAAAGACTGGGAATGTTTTCTTTTAGCTTCTTGGAATGCTGTGGAACTCTGGGATTTGTAGTTTGGTGGAGTACCAGAGCACTCAGACAGAGAAAGCTAAATATCTCACAACTACAAAACACAGAATTCCATAGCATTGAGTCATGCCAGTTAAAGTTATGTGAAACTGCTTTATTTGTGCAGTTTAGCAGCAGCCTAATCCATTAAACTCATCCAATCCTGGTTATTTTTGTCTTCGTTTTCTTAATGGCCATATGTAACTTCTTTGGGCTTACAAATTTATTGAGGTGATCTTTATGTTTTTAAGTTTGAGATCATTTAGAAAGTTTAGCTCTTGTTAAAATTTGATTAATTGATAATTCATCTGAGTTTGAAGAATAACAAATAAATTTAAAGAACTATTTCAACTTATCATTAATTTCATCAATATGGTTAGTAACATTGCTATTAGCAGTTTTTTATTGAAGATATGTTGTATTTCATATTCCCCCCCTAAATATAATTAGCAAGCAATATAGAATTCTTATTTCCAAATTCATAGAATATGTGATATATAAATTATATGAAATGTTATAAATACACTCGTCCCTTCACATTTGCGGCTTTGACTTTTGCAGATTTGATTATTCATGGATTTTATTAATATGTTCTCTCTAGGAATATCTAGGTCCTCCAGCACAACTCTATGGTCAATGTTAACCAAAACTCACACTGAAGGACCTAGAGATTCCTAAAGAAAACACTCCATTGCAGCTCCTCCAGAACAATTCTATGTTCAATGTCTGGCATATTTTGACCACAGAGTTGCACTGGAGGACCTAGAGATTCCTAGAGAGGTGTTCTCTCAGGTTAAAACATAGGACGTAATCACACGTGGGCCAGAAAGCGATAATAAAGTGGAAATGAGGCATTCCGAAAATAAACCAAAAATAAACCTTGATTCCGCAAATGGCTTTCACACGTAATTACTTTAATTGCAAAATTACAGTAAGCGCATTTAACGTTCACACACAAGTGAGAAAAGCCTGTAAATGAACCAGAAATGATCTTCTTGCACATGCGCAGATAGAGGAATGCTCGCCGTGGAACCATGGGAAAAGCAGGGAAATGCTCCCAAATGCGCATTTGCTTTTCACATTACGGTAAATGCGAAATTACTGTAATTTCGCAAATGCATTTCCTCAAAACTACCGAATTTCAAAAGATCTCAGATAACACCAGTTTCTGTCCAGTTTCTGTCCAGTTTCTGTGTGACGTCGTGTGAAATCGTAAGGCACAAATCCAGTTTCTGTTTGGGATTTGTGTGGATTAACCAGCAGATTTTCCCCCGTGTGATAACATCCATAGTGTTTTTGTTATTGGCAGTTTTTCCACATTCACAGTGGTCCTGTGCCCCTAACCTTAGTGAATGTGGAGGGAGGAGTGTATTGAGAGCTAGAAGCTCAACTCTTTTATGTGAAAGACCCAGATGATTTACACCTGGATGCTAAATTTTTATTTCAGAGTGGAGCTGAGTTCTCATTAAACAACACCTTTTCTTTAATGCTGACAATTCTATTATGTATTAAATCCTAACCATTGCTTTGAATGAATCTGATGCTGTATTAATACCAATATCAATAGTTTAAAAATATGAGTTTGTTGAATGGATTTTATCTCTAGAAACTGTTCTTTAAAAGAAAATTGGCTAAAGTCCATGAAAATTACTTTGGGTAGTCATTCCTCATTTGCAAATGCAGTCCAGTTGGCAAATCATCAGAAGCCGAGATGGATCCTTTCTAGGCACCAAAGACCTTATTAATCAAACTATTTGAAATTTGTAGGTAGTGTAACTTGGAAAATGTCATGTCTATGAGAGGAGGAATAGTTCCATTAAGTAGTGTGCATCCAGTGCCCTAAATCAGCCATGTCAACTTAAGTACTCTTAATGTAAATTTCTCATTTTAATGAAGCGCCACTATTAGATTTAATGAAGTCTGTTAGCAACTGAAAAATATTCCAAAGAAAAAAGTGTCAGGTGCAATTTTGGGGCACTATACTGAGCCCCAGGCCAAATACCACTTCTGCTTGGCCCCTAATAAAGATATAATGATCCTTTGAGTCTGCCAAAGTGCCAGTAAGATGAAAAAAAGTTTTTTTTCTTAAAACTCTTATAAGCACCCACACACACTCCCATCTTAGAACTTTGTGCTGCATGCAACTGTCCAAATTGTAGGTCAGGCAGCAATCTGAGTAGGTCCTGCTTGCGTGGATCTTTGGAAGCATATCCTGCTCTCTTTGAATGGATTGCCTAGTCCATTAACATTTGTAGTTAGCTGCCATCAAGTCGATTTTCTTTTTGTTTTCAAGTTGCTCAACTCTGGCCTGAAGATCTGTTTTGCACCCTGCTATAGTTGCTAGGGTATTTTAATTAACAACTCCAAGTTCCATTGCTTGATCTGATGTTTCAGCAATAGCAGCCATCTTGTTTTCAATTTGATCAAGTTTCACATTTTAATTAATATTGTTACTGAGCTCCTGTCGCAGCTGCTTAACTTGCAATGCGAGTTCAGAGAGAGGGTCAGAATATTTATTAGGAGGTCTTGTCTGTCTCCTACTGTCCATGGTTGGAATATCCTGATCACCACTGTGGCTTCTTTTGGGGGGGGGGCAGTGATTTTGCTCGAGAATAAGCACTGAGGAAAGTTTATCTATGCCCCAATTGATTTTGGCCCATGGAGGTACAAATAGAAGACTCATTTGTACTGACTATTAGAAGAATATGTGGCTAGCCCAGTGTTTGGAGACTGCAATTATGTGAAATCAGCCAACTTTCCAAATGCTGTCATATTATCTCTCGTTTAGATGTAAGAATATCTTTTCCCAATTTCTGTTTATGGATGTGAAAGCTGGAGAGTGAAGAAAGCTGACAGGGAAAACAAGGATCAACTCCTTTGAAATATGATACTGGTGTTAAATGAATATCTGTCAAAAAGACAAAAACTGGGTGGTAGATCAGATCAGCTGGAACCTTCACTATTATACTTTCGACATCAGACACAACTCAGAGAAAGACAGTAATGCTGGAAATGCAGTAGGAAAGAAGAAGACCTCAATACAGGTGGATCAACTCTGTAAAAGAAGCTGTGGACATGAGTTTAGAACACCTGAGCAGAACTATTAATAACAGTCAGATTTTCTTGAATACAGACAGATTATCTTGAAAATTTCTCATTCATAATTGAAAGGCAACTTGATACCACATAACAATGATAATCTCTGTACCTGTGCTCATTCTTGCTTTCAACCCAGGTACAAGAATTTTCTTAAATCCAGAGTAGCTGTGCAAAATGGACATGAGTGTGTTTAGGCCTCCCCATATAAATCCATCAGGGGAGGCACTTCTCTCAATCCCTGCACCTTCACAGGTACAGGCAGTTCTGGATTATATAAATTATCTAGACCCATTTCAAACCAGCTTCAGAGCAGGATACGGAGTTGAGACTGTTACAGTTGCCTTAGTGGATGATCTTTGCCTGAGAATTGACAGGACAAGTGTGTCCCTGCTGGTGCTTTTGGACTTCTCAGTGGTCTTCGATACCATTGACTCTGGTATCCTTCTGGAATGCCTGGGGGATTTGGGAATCAGAAGCACTGCTTCAGTGGTTCTGGTCCTATCTCTCAGGTAGATTCCAGATGGTGGTACTTGAGAGTAATTGCTCCTCAAAAAAGGAGATGTTTTATGGCATACTACAAGGTGCTATCCTGTCCCCAATGCTATTCAACACTTGAAACAGCTGGGAGAGATCATTCAGAAGTATGGGGTGGAGTGCTGTAAGTATTTTGATGACACCCAAATATATTTCTCCATGCCTTCAAATGCAGCCTTAGCTGAGGATAGTGTGTCTCCTCTGAAGGAGGTAATGAGATGGATGAGAAAAAACAAATTGACACTGAATCCAGACAAGACAGAGGTGCTTATTGTCAAAGGTACTATCCTGGGTTTGGAGGTCTGTCAACCAATCCTGCATGGAGTTATATTCTCCTGAAAGACTGTTTGCAGCTTAGGGGTGCTTCTGGATCTGTTCCTCCAAATGACAGCTCAGATAGAAGTGACAGCCAGGAGTGCTTACTATCAGCTTTGGCTGTTATGCCAGCTGTGCCTCTGCCTAGAGCTGGAGGACCTACAGATGGTAATGCATGCACTGGTAACCTCATGACTGGATTTCTGCAGTGTGCTGTACATTGGGCTATCTTTGTAGCAAGTTAGGAAACTTCAGTTAGTTTAAAACACGGCAGCCAGATTGATTATAGGGACATCCAGGAGCGATCACATTACATCAGTATTAAAATCACTTCTTTTAAACCGTTGCATGTTTTAATTAATGTGTTTTTATGTTGTTCATTGTTGATTTGTTGTTGTTGCCCACCTTGATCTATGAGCAGAGTTGGGTAAATAATAATAATAATAAGAAGAAGAAGAAGAAGAAGAAAGCCACCAACTATCTCAACCAGTGGTTCTGTTAACATCTTAATAAAAGTGTGTGTTTATCTATGTGAGATAATCTGCTTTACAGAACAATATTACATTTAGAATACTGTTAATACTCCGAGCTAGATGAACTTCATCCAAGGGTAACAAAAGAACTGTCAGAAGTAATCTCAGAACCACTGGCAATAATCTTTGTAAATTCCTGGAGAACAGGAGAAGTCACAGTTAACTGGAGGAGGACAAATGTTGTTCCCGTCTTTAAGGGGAGGGGGGAGACCAGCCAGTCAGTCTGACATCAATACCAAGAAAGATTCTAGAACAGATCATTAAACAGACAGATTGTAAACATTTATTCTAAGCAGTTGCCTTCAAGCTCCAGGCAGTCTTGGATGAAGCCGATTAGCTGGACCCATTTCAAACTGGCCTCAGGGCGGGATACGGAGTTGAGACTGCCATGGTCACCTTAGTCAATTATCTCCGTCTGGGTATCGACAGGGGAAGTGTGACCCTGCTGGTGCTCTTGGACATCTCAGCAGCATTCGATGCCATAGACCATGGTATCCTTCTGGAATGCCTGAGGGAGTTAGGTATTGGGGGCACTGCTCTTCAGTGGTTCCGGTCCTACCTCTCGGGCAGATCCCAGAGGGTGAGGCTGGGGGACAGTTGCTCTTCTGAGAGAGAGCTGACATCTGGTGTCCCGCAGGGCTCTATCCTGTCCCCCATGCTGTTTAACATTTACATGAAGCCGCTGGGAGAGATCATCCGGAGATATGGGGCGTGGTGTTATCAATATGCTGATGACACCCAACTCTATTTCTCTATGTCTCCGACTACTGCGGTGACTAAGGATGGCGTCGCTCCTCTGGATGCCTGCCTTGGGTCAGTAATGGGCTGGATGAGGGAAAACAAACTCAAGCTGAATCCATAGAAAATGGAGGTGCTCGCGATAGGTACCCCTGGTCTGGGGAGGGAGCTTTGTCAACCAGTCCTGGACGGGGTCACACTTCCCCTAAAGGACAAAGTACGCAATTTGGGAATACTCCTGGATTCATCTCTACAGATGTCATCTCAAGTGGATGCGATGGCCAGGAGTGCTTGGAATCAACTTCAACTGATTCGCCAACTGCGTCCCTACCTGGACTGAAAGGACCTTGAAACAGTAGTACTTGCCCTGGTAATTTCTCGTTTGGATTTCTGTAACACGCTTTACATGGGGCTACCTTTGTACCAAGTTTGGAAGCTTCAATTGGTTCAAAACGCGGTAGCCAGACTGATCACTGGAACATCTAGGTCGGAACATATTACACCTGTATTAAAAGCTCTTCATTGGCTGCCGATTAGCTTCCGGGCGCAGTACAAAGTGTTGGTCGTTACCTTTAAAGCCCTACATGGCTTGGGTCCGAGTTACTTGAAAGAATGCCTCTCCCCGCACAATCCGCCCCGCACTCTCAGAACATCTGGGAAGAATTTATTAAATTATTATAAAACTAGACTAAGATCTACTTCCCAGAGATCATTCATGGCTGCAGCTCGCAAGCTATGGAACAGCCTACCGGAAGAGATCCGTCTTATTACTACATTAGAAACCTTTAAGAAGGCACTTAAGATGGAGCTCTTCTGGCAGGCCTATCCATTTGATCCCCTTAATTAATCTTAAAGTTAAATAAGTAATATCTAATATGACATCCCGGGCGATGAATGGTTTGATTATTCACTGTATCAGATTGTATTGCATTGTATTGTATTGTATTTATTTGTTGATTGTCAAAATGTTATGTTTTTATATACTGTATCTTTGTATTTTGTTGTACATTTTATTGTGTAATCCCACCTCGATCCATAGGGAGAGGCAGGAAATATAAATAAAAACTATTATTATTATTATTATTATTAGAAAGGAATGCTGTGATCACTAAAAGTCAACATGGATTTCTCAAAAACGTCATGCAAGACTAATCTTATTTCTCTTTTTTTATAGAGTTACAAGCTTGGTAGATGAAGGGAATGTTGTGGATGTAGTGTATCTTTATTTCAGTAAGGCCTTTGACAAGGTCTCCCATTATATCCTTGCAAACAAGATAGTAAAACGTGGGCTAGACAATGCTACTCTTAGGTGGATTTGTAATTGGTTGACCAAATTAAGCCAGTGTGCTCACCAATGTCTCCTCTTCATCTTGGAGAGACAGGACTAGTGGAGTGCCACAGGGTTCTGTCCTGAGCCCATGTTATTCAACATCTTTATCAGTGATGGACTAGAGGACAGGCTTATCAAATTTGCTAGTGACACAAAATTAGGAGGGGCAGGGGGTTGGACTGGATGACCCTTGTGGTCATTTCCAGCTCTGTGGGTGTACCCACACTGCAGAATTAAAACAGTTTGACACTACTTTAACTGCAATTACTGTGTCCTACAGAATCCTGGGATTTGTAGTTTGGCAAGGTTCCAGAGCTCTCTGACAGACCAGGCTGAATGCTTCACCAACTAAAAATCCCAGGATTCTGCAGCATGGAGCCATAACAGTTAAAGTGGTATCAAACTGCTTTAATTCTGCAGTGTGGATACATCCTGATTCTGCAGGTGGCACCCCACATTTATGGCTTTGACTTTTGTGGATTTGATTATTCATGGACTTGGTTAATATATTTATCTAGGAATTTCTAGGGTTATCCAGCATGACTCTGTGGTCAACGTCTGCCAAAAATCATGCTGGAGGACCTTGAGAAAACTCTTCTTTAGGCATTTGTAGGTCCACTAGTGGAATTCTATCATCAGTGTATAACAGATGTTGACCACAGACTTGTGCTGGAGGACCTTCAATGCCTCAAGAAGTGTTCTCTCAGGTTAAAAAAAGTTTTTTATTTATTTGCAGCTTTCATGGGAGTCCTGTCTCCCTACCCCCAGTGAATGTGAAGGGTGCACTGTTTATTAACAAGACATTTATACCCATATCCACTCAGAGCCCATTGAGTTCTGTGATACTTACTACTAGGTAAATTTGTATGGAATTGTAGATTAGGGAAGACTCCTTTAAAGCCTTCCGGAAATTTTTTCCTCATAGGGTCATCCCCCCTATGTATTTCAATGCAAATAATTCTGTTTATCCTCAGGAACTGATGGCATTAAACATTATTTTTCCCCAGCTCCACTTTTATCCAAACAACAATCCTGTGAAGTAGATTGAGAGGCTGCAATTGGCTTGTGGTATATGTTACCCTACGTGCTTGGGGTCCAGGGAGGACACCCCAAAATCATTGTATTACCTTTACAGAGAGAGATACAGTACGGCTGGGATAACACGGCCTTAGGAATCCAACCCAGCTTTTACGGGGTCTGTATTCACAGAGAGTTCCAGAGGCAGGGTTTAAAATAAGAAATAACACTTTATTGAGGGGGAAATAAGCAACATACACACAAGGCTCCACTCTCTCTCTTTGAATTCACACACACATGGGCTAAAGAAATCAAAGATGGGAGCAGCGAATAGATATGAGGCTTTGCTTAGGGGTGATACTTTACCAGTCTTGAGTCTAGTTAAAGAGGAGTCCAGAATGAAGAGGCTTGGTGGCTGTAGTGGAAGCGAGGGGTAGCGGACACACCAAGGGACTTAACTTGGTGAAATTGGCAGCCAGCCTGCCTGCCTGCTTGCAAACTAGTCCAAAGATGAGCTGTTTTCATCCAATATCTATACCCTGATAATAGTTTCAGGGGGCAGAAACCCAAAGTAGAATGGATTAAGTCACCTTAGATGGGTTTTAGATGGTTTGAGTTTCCCAAGTGTAGAAAGAAAGGGTGTAAACTGGGTTGGATGCAATGGGTGATGGGTGCATACATCAGACAAAAGGGATTATCCCACTGGCCCTCAAGCTCTTTGTATTACTTCAGTGCAGTCATGCTTTCCTGGCCATAATCCTCTCACCCTTCTCCAAGCACAAAAAAAAAGAATTGTGCTGGAATTTCCAGTTATTTAATCAAATGGGTGCCCTCCTTCCCCTGGGAGCTCGTCCAGCCTGCAACTTTGCTTTGCAAGTCTCCAACTCAGAGGATCAGCTTCCACAGGGGTCAAATACAAATCACCCAGACAGTGCCCATTTTAATATAGTATGTAGAGAGATCTTGTAGCACCTTTGAGACTAACTGAAAGAAAGAAATTGGCAGCATGAGCTTTCGTATGCTTCAGTCTACTTCTTGAGATGCATTTGGTGGAGTGGAGGCCAGGCACAGACATATATATGTGAGGATGTCAATTCAAATCACAAATCCTTTGTGTATGGAAATAAAGTGGCAGGTCCAGCCTTAATGATGGTTGTTAATACACAAAGACATAGGAAACTGGCCTTTGTGCATGGGGCTGAACTGGCAGATCCAGTTTTGCAATGGGACTAGCCTGTGGTGAGAGGAATAGATGAATGTAGGGCACCTCTATGAGGATGGGATCAGATAGTGTTGAAGTGTCTGTAGTGAGTAAGAAACCCATTGTCTTTGTTCAATCCATTGCTGAGGGACTGTAGTTTGTGGATAAATTCCAATTCTGCTGCTTCTCTTTCCAATTTAACTATGTAGTTCTTTTGTTCAAGGACCGCTGTTTTGTCCTTCCACTTTTGTCCACTAAGGTCATCAGGAAAGGTTTTCTCTCAGTCCTGCCACCATCACAAGCTTGTTTGATGAGGACCAACCTCTGGAACGCCTTTCCACAAGAGGCTGGGCTCCATGCTCTTTTCACCGGCAAGTTTTTATTCAAGCCTGTTTTAATACATAAATCACACCAGGGTGGCTTTTATATGTGGTGTATGTTTTAGTTTTGCTTTTTAACTTCTGTATATTTGTATGTAATTTTACACTGTTTTTAGTTAGATTATTATTGTTTTTACATTTTTATTCTAAATTTCTAAACATGTCTTTTACCTGTGAGTTGCCTTGGGCTCCTTTCTGGGAGAAAGCGGGGCATACCAATGAAATAAATACTCAACAGGACAGTGGGACATTTTACTGCCATTTTTTTTTATCCTGGAATGTTAGAAAATAAAGGAAGAAGGGAGGAATAAGGTCTACTCTGTCTTAAAATGCAAAGAAAATTAAATGCCAAAACACACTGCAGAAATAATCCAGTTTGAGACCGCTTTAAATGCCCTGGCTCAATGCTAGGGAATTCTGGGAACTGTAGTTTTGTGAGACCTTGAGCCAGGGGTAGGCAACCTTTCCCCTTTAAGGGCCGAGGGACTTCAGCTCCCAGAAGCCTCAGCCATGTTGGCCAGTAGTCCCATGTTGGCCAATAGCTCCTGGGATTCTGGGAGCTGAAGTCCCTTGGCCCTTAAAGGGGAAAGGTTGCCTACCCCTGTTTGAGCCTTCTCTGTCAGAGAATAAACTACAACTCCCAGGATTCCCTAGCACTGAGCCAGGGCAGTTAAATCGGTCTCAAACTGGACTATTTCTGTAGTGTGGATCAGACTTAAGAAAACTGGAAATGGAGAAAAGTGAAACGACAACGTTAACACTTCACACGAAAAAGCAAGACTGGCTTCCTCTCTCCTCAAGAAGTTGAAGCGGATCCAAAAGGCTCAGCCGCAACGTTGTTTTGAAATGAGGGAAACCACCTCTCTACACCGTCTGAGGGGGAAAAAAGGCCAACTGCCACCAAAACGAGCCTCGAAGTTCTGAAAGCAAAAGGTGAACGTGCATTCTCGCATTTATAAGAGGCGGGGCGCGTTGATTGGTTGCCGCCGGAGAGGAACAAGCGCCTCCCCTTCCCTGACGCCCGGGCGCCATGTTAGAATGAAAGTGGGAGTGGCTGTTGGCGGAGCGGTTGAGGTAGTCTCTGTATGGCTCTGACGGGGCTGGAGCGGCCTTTTTCGGGCGGGGAAGAAGCCTTGAGAGGGCGGGCAAGGTCCCTCTGTTAAGCGCGCGGGGCGGCGTAATGGCGGATGCCGAGGCCATGAGCGGCGGAGAGAAGACGCCAGAGGCGCCTCAGCGTGCGGAGGCCGCCGAGGAAGAGGACAGTTTCCCACAAAATGGCGACCGTTCTGAGAGGAGCCGCCGCGAGGAAGAGGAGGACGAGGAGGAAGAAGAGGAGGAAGAGGCGGCCATGGAGGAGCGGGGGTCCCCGCGCAACGGGCACCGCAAGGGCGGCGCCTCCCTCCCCAAAGCCCCCGAAGACCTGCCTCTTAAGAAAAACTTTCAGATCCCCAGGAAGATCCGAGAAAAGAAAGGTGGTTCCTTCGCATCCTCCTTCACCCCCCTTCCTTCCTTCCTTCCTTCCTTCCTTCCTTCCTTCCTTCCTTCCTCTCTCTTCTCTTTCCCTTCCCTCCCCTCTCCTCCTTTGTTAGCTCCTAGATAGTGCCATCTCGGCACCACTCAGTGCATGCGAAACGGGGAAGTGGAGAGTGAACCCCTGCCCCGACCGGCTCGGCTAGGAGAGCCCTGCTTCGAGGAATGGTGTTTCTTTGCCTTGGTTTTTAGAGAGAGAGAGAGAGAGGAAAGAAACGAGACACGCTGCGAAATGGCTGCCTCAGAGGTGGGAACGCTGCGAAATGGTTGCCCCCTCGGCCGTCTCGCGGAGGAGGAGGAGGCGCTTTGCTGGAGAACGTGAAGAAGATGGCGCCTCTTTTCCTTCCCTGCAGTCGAGAGGGAGAAGAAACGAAACAAACGACCCACGGCTTTTTTGTAGGGCTGGTAACCGCGTCCAACACTTTCCCTTCAGCGAGGTTCTTTGAAAGGGCTTTCCCCTCCTTCTGGAAGGTCTCTTGCGCCTCCCTCCGCCTCCTCATTTTCTTCTAGAAGGGAAGTGTAACTCTCCCTCATGCTAGATCCTGGTTTCTGTCTGACTGGCCTTAATAACATTTCCTGCGTGAGTGTGTATATGGCCATGTACTAATCCTTTCCTTGTCTTTAACTAGCCTTTCTGTTAGGAGTTCACCATGGCTCTTTTCTCTTCATAAGGGCCCTCATTCTTTCACCTCAGCAAAGGGAGATTGGGCCAGCTGTTCTCAGGAGTCTTGCCTTGTTATGGTTTCAGTTTTCATTCTACAAGATTCTTTTAACTTTAGTGTTAAAAGTTGCCTTGTTCTGTAGGGAGGTAGCCTAGGTAGGTTGCCTTGGTTGCCTTCCTGAAGCTGATATACCATTGTAGCCAACATAAAAAGATCAGTCAAATGAACAAATAGGATGATAATCTTCCATCGTTACCTTCTGGTGCGTAAATAGCAGATCAGGTAGACATAGTTTGTCCAACAGCATTTGTACTGAAGAATTATCAAATGGACATAGGCAAAGGGTTAACCTATTTTGTATTCTTATTGACTTCTGGAGTATAGTGAACCTTATGGATTCTAATTAGACCAGTTATAAAAGCTGGTAGTTACATGGGAGAAATTACTCATTGCATGTTCTCTAGACCATGTACAGTGATATAGTAATCCCAGTACTTTTCTGAAGGTTCAATTAATATACATTATTGGTCAAAGCACCAGGATTAGTTTCTGGTTGAGTAACTGTGCTTACCTCAGTACTTGTTTCTCATTCCTACATTTCCCCCATCATGCTAAAGTTAAAATTTAAAAATATCAAGAGGTTTCTTGTAAATAAATCACTTTGATCGTTTCAAGTTATACTAGAACATTATAGACCATCTGTATTCTTCAGGCCTTGATGGCTGGCTACTGTGCGCAATAAAGTGTAACCATCTTAACTCATTATCACCTCAGCTCAGTGTTAGTACTGGTTAAGTATCCCTTATTTGAAATGGTTGGGACCAGAAATGTTTTGGTTTTGGGATTTTTATTTTTAATTTTTTGGATTTTGGAATATTTGCATATGCATAAGATATCTTAAGAGATGGGACCCAACTCTAAACACGAAATTCTTTTCTGTTTCATATATTCCTTAATACACATAGCCAGAAAATAATTTTATACACAATATTTTTAAATAATTTTGTGCATGAAACAAAGTTTGTGTACATTGAACCATCAGAAAGTAAAGGTGTTACTCAGCCATCCATATAGACAGTTTTGGATTATGATTTTGGAATGTCAGATAAGGGAGACTCAATCTGTATCCCTTTCAGAAATAACCACTTTGTTCAAAGAAATACCATTATTCAATAAAGAAGCCATTGCAAAATGGCACAAGGTCAAAAAAGGTATGCAAATGGAAGCATAGATATTGCTTATGAAAATATAAGACCTTGAAAGCAGAATAACCTCTTCCAGAAACACTGCTTCAGGTTATGTAACCAACCTTTGATAACCAACCTTTTTGCTTACGCTTGTAGCTTGACCTTTCTCTGAAAAGCTCAGAGATGGCTTTTTTGTGTCACATTATCCAAGTGTATTGATCAGATACTGATCTATTTAGCTTCAGAATTAGAACTTGGATGTCTTTAGGGCAGGGGTAGGCAACCTTTTTGAGCTGGGGGCCGGTTTGCTGTCCCTCAGACAATTGGGGGCCGAAGCACCAAAAACAAACAAACAAACAAATAAATAAAAATTAAAAAAATATGCATGCACACTCTCAGCCCCAGAAAAGCCATGGCAAACCCCCTGTGGAGATTTTGCTAAGAAAACCCCAAGAACAAGTAATAACAACAATAATCAATATCATGGCAGGGGTGGCGGCAGGACCGGCCTGGGGCCGGTCCAAAGGCTTTGGGGGTGCGCATCTGGCCCCCAGGCCTTAGGTTGCCTACCCCTGCTTTAGAGCATGCTGAAGCTGAACATTTCTTCTAATGCTAGTTCTTTCTAAAAGGACACTGAACGTATGGTGTGTAGATATGCTTAAGAAAGGATTTAAAAATAAATTTCATCAGAACACTAGAAAGAAAGCTAGGTAAATGGTGGCCATCTTCCCACACCTTATTGCAGCGGTAGGCAACCTTTCCCCTTTAAGGGCCGAGGGACTTCAGCTCCCAGAATCCCAGGAGCTATTGGCCAACATGGGACTATTGGCCAACATGGCTGAGGGTTCTGGGCGCTGAAGTCCCTCGGCAATTAAAGGGGAAAGGTTGCCTACCCCTGCCTTATTGCTACCCTGACTAACACTAGATTCTAATAAATAATATATGTAATATGATAATAGGAACCAGAGAATAGTGGAGAGTAAGCAAACAGCTGTTAAAAAACAGTCTCTGGCTGCAATAGGGCTGGGACTACAGTGGCTGCATGGCCCTCTCCCAAAGCGGCCTGCCCCATGCAGTTCCAGGCTGTGCCATACGGGAGTCAATTCAACTCCTTTTTAATCAACTCCTTTTTAATCCATTCCTTTGGACTGGAGTGCGGCCTTGGCATGGCTTCCAGCTGCTTCAGGGACATGTGTCATCTTAACGCTACGCCCATGCATTTTAGGCCTATGATTCAAAAAGGAGAAAGCAATGAAGAAAATTAAGAAAAAATTGTATAATTTGTTTTCTCCCCACAGATTATTTGCAGGAATCATAACTCCTTGGAGATAATTACTTTCAAAGCACTGTTAACAGGGAAACTGCGTTTTGTTTCAGAAAGATGAATACAGCAAGCATTCTCAACCTTTGGCCCTCCAGGTGCTCTGGATTTCAACCATCTGGCCATCATGACAAGAGGTCATGGATTCTGGAAGTGCAAAACATCTGTGAGGGGGACTAACCACTGAACTAGACAGTAGCTCTTAAACAAATGAAATGTGGGGAGGTCATTGGTAAAAAGTCAAGACACTTGAAATTTTTGAACACAATAATTTACTCTTCATCAAACAGGATAGCATAGTTTCTTTTAGAAGTATTCCCTCAGGTACTATCGGATTTCTGGATCAAACCTCTGATTGAAATAACCTCTAATTCTTTTCATCTTGTAATTCTGTGCTTTCCAATTTTAAGAAATCAGCTAAACAATACACCAGTATGTACAAGAATGGTTCTGTAAGCTGTTGGAACAACTGTATGGAGTTCTATGGAATATGAACTTGAAAATATCATTTTTCTATAGAAAATATCTTGGCTTGAATGGTAAGAACATGCTGTCTGGTTTTTATGGGCAACACCATAATGTACAGCACATACTTCTGTGTACAAAAGGTTCCAGGTTCAATCCCCAGCACATAATGTTGTTTAATAAAGATTAACTGAAAGGCAAGATAAGTTATGAAATCTAGATGGAAGTTTACCCAGTCACTGTTTAATTCTTCGTTATCCTTGAAGATTACAGTCTGCAATTCTTCAAACTACATCTAAATTAGTGTAGTCCATATGTCTTCTTTCGGTTCATAAAGTATTCTGCTCATCCTTTAATTTACTGATAAAGAACCTATAAGCTTAGTTGTATTACAGCTTGGTGGTTCTGTTTATTTTTCAGAATATTACTTAGTTTTAGTGGAGACATGATTTATTTTTTTATTGAAAAGCATTAGTTTTCTACTATAAATTCCCTGTATATTCAGGACACTTGTCTTCTGGGGTCATCTTTTTCATATAACTAAAGCAGGCATCAGCAAAAACTGGGAAATTTTTAATGATGCATAAGGAGAGTACAAACCATTAAAGGAAAAATACACAAAGGAGAGTTCATATTGTTAATAACAGTCTCTTTTAAAACCATGAGGGGCTACACCAGTTTCTTCCATAGGTTGAGAGCGGTACAGATGCATATTTAATATATTTTGATATTCCTGTTACAGGAATATCAACTACAACCCTGATGTCTGGAAAATGTGATCAGGTGCACCAGACAAGAAATCTCCCACTCCAAAACAGAATAACAAATGCTGCTTATAAAAACATTTTCTATTTTAAGATGATGTAATGCCTCATTCCTTTTCTCATTGATCCCGAGTTCTTTCCATAAATAACTTCATACGTGAATTTTGAATTTTTAAAAATATTTTTATTAGAATTATTTTAAAAATAAAAATTTAAAAAGCAGTTATACAACAGACTCATTTTACACAACAATCATAACAATACAATAATACATTGATTCAGAACTTCATTTGTTACTTGTCTACAGCTTTTTGGTATTTTGTCATTTCCAATTTTCCTATAAAAGGCTATCTCACAGTGTAGATATATTTTCTTTCTTTAAGGTTGTCATATCAAAACTTTATAATTGAACTTTAGGCCACATTTGAATCTACATTTAAGATTTCGTGTATACATATACACCTTTTCTACATTTGTTTTCATCTGGGTTACTATTTTCCCTCATTTTTGGGTTTGATAGTCAAGAACTTTTCTCCAGTCTTCAATGTATTCCTTTTGAGTAGTGGTCAATTTATCTGTTTCTAGTAATGTTGAATAACTTCACTAACCAATTCTCTGTTGTTGGATTTTTTTTCTTGCTTTCACATTTGAGCATGTATTCTAGTGGTAGATAACACACATTTTTTTCAAACCCTTCATATCTTCATTTATAATTTCTAATGTGAACATTTTCAAATGATATTTATATATTTTGGGCAGCTGATAACGGTATTTCTTTGATAACGGTATTTCTTCTCTCTCTTGAGTCAACTTTCCCTACTCCACTTTGCTTATTGTCCATTATATATCTTTCATTTGCCTGTATAGAAATCAGTTACATCGAATACCTTTTTCTTGAAGTCTTCTAAGGTTTTTATTTTCATTGCACAATTTCGATGTCAGTAGGTGTTTATATGTGATCCAGTTCTTTTTTAACCATGGATCACTTCTAAATAATGCTTCGTGTGGGAAAGTCCGCAAAGGTATCTTTAAAAAAAATGGTTAAAATATTTTTTCCATGTATGTAGAAGAGGGGTGAAACAGATGAGCAGCTAGAAGTGGCCTCTGGCCACTCCAGCCGCAATTGGGCCCTGATCTGCTCAGGACCATGCTGACCGGACAGCCCGTTCCCCAAGTGGGATGTCACCACGGTCCCAAATGAGCTGCCAGCAGGAGCAGTTTTTTACCGCTTCTTTTGCTGGAGGCTTTGCACACCATGCCCCCAAAGCAGCCAGAAGCTGCTCCTTTTGGCCTAGTGGCTTCGGGCCAGTTTCTTACGCAGTGATTGTTAAAAATCACAGTTTTTTCTTTGTTATAAAACACATAGGCATGCTAGTCAGATCTCAAATCTGCACCTTATAAATTATTTTTTTATTTTTAGTAACAATCTTTTATACATATTAGACAACAAGCATCATAATGCAGTTTGAGATTTGTCAAGGCTAGGCCTCCTCTTTCTTTCATATCCTGCACATATTTTAGTTTAATCCTTGGTTTCTTGGTATTGCATATAAGTGAAGTCATATCCCTCTGCCATTCCTCAAATTGGGGTGGGGAACCTATGGCCCTCCAGGTTCTGAAAAACTACAATTCTCATCATGCCTCACCACCAGCCAAGCTGAAGGAAGTTTTAGCCAAGCTCATGAGGACTTGGTTATAGCTCCCCCATTACAGTGATGCTAAAACTTCCCTCAGTTTGGCTGATGGTGAGGCATGAAGGTAATGGTAGTTTGTCAGAATCTGGAGGACTATAGATTCCCCACCCCTGCCTTCAGTGGTGTCACTTTTAATGATAAGGTTTGAAATAAGAACATTTTGGGAAGAATGTTCATTTTAATTGTGAAAACTTTATAATTGTGAAAATTCTTCTAATGAGGATAGCAATAGCATTTACATCTCTATACCGCTTATCAGTGAACTCAGTACTCAGTACAATCGGTAAGCCAATTGCCCCCAACAAGCTGGGTACCCAGTTTAGCAACGTATGAAAGAGTGGAAGGCTGAGTCGACCTTGGAGCCCTCTGGATCGAATTCACTACATTGTGGCTGCAGTACCAACATTTAATCACCGCCATCAAGGCTCCTTAAGTATAAGGATAGTTTCAAATCCTTCCATTTTTTGAGTTATTCCTTTATTGATCCCCATGTTTTCTTACAGTTAATAGCAAATAGATCAGAGTTCTTACTTGTGATCAGAACGCCCAGATATTTGACCTGTTTACTTAGACTAAATCCTGATTTTCTTTCTACTATCTGATTCTCTCGAAAGTACATGTTCTTTGTTAATAGTGTTTTTTTTCCAGTTTTCTAATTCATCCAGCACTTTAGTAATATCATTTAATGGGTTGCTTAAAGATATACCCAGTCATTTGCAAAGGCGCATGCTTTGAGCTCTATTCTTTTGAATTTTCTCTCATTTTTTAATGATTCCTTATATTTCTTATGAGAATTTAAAAAGGTATTAAAAATAATTAGGGACAGATTAACAACCTTGTTTTGTTCCTTTATGTACAGTTGCCACTCCCAATTTGCAGGGATCCATTCTGGAGCCCCATTGAAAATAATGGTACACACGCCTATGGCACGCGCACAGGAATGCATGCATGCACACGCTGCCGTTTTCTCCCTCCCTACTTGCCATCCCGTGAAGAGCAAGACCATGGACCATGTTAGATGTTTTAGTTGTCATGATAAAAGGAGATGAAAAGTGCTAATTATGTTAACAAGCAGTTGAAGTTTCCTAATTAAAATTGTATTATTGTGTTTATTTGAGCTAATACAATCGGATTAAATGGCAAAGATCTTTCTGAATGACATATCATGCACCAAAATAATAAAGTGACTAAAAAGAAGCAACTTATACCAGATAATGGCCTAACAGTGAACAACTGTCGATAAGCTTGTTAAAATTAAAATGTTTAAATTCAAACAGTAATTGGTGCTCTAGTAAGAGATTTGGAAAACAATAATAGCCAGACTTGAAAAATGGAATAATCAAATTTTAAAAAGGCCACTTTTTATTTTCCCAGTGTATTTTAATGCTGGGAAAGCATTTTTTAAAATGAGGATGTGCAATGGCTGTCACTTCGTGTTTTAAGACAAACTTATTTTGAGATTCAAAAGAATCATTTTAAAAAATATGGCAAAAAATAATCCATATATGATTACTGCAGCAAGAATAGTATATGCCAAAAACTGTAAAAATTGAAAAATACCCTTGGAAGAAGATTAGCTTCTTAAATTATATGAAATGGCAGAAATGGATAAGCTAATGATTATATTAGATAATAGATCATTGGACAACATTAAGAAGATTGGACATGTAACATTGCTATAGGAAAATAAATGAGGGAAATCAATAACTTTTCAAGATGAAAATTTGAACTCTGTAGACAACAAGATGGAGCTGTAGGAATAGATACTAAACACTTCAGCTGAAGGATAGATAATACATGGAAAGTTAAGCATGAAGAGACAGCAAGGATTCACCTAGGCCCAAAACAGATGAACCGAAAGCATCTTTGGGTCAGTCTGGGGGCATGGTGTTCAGATGACACATGCCCCTGGATTGGGCTGAAGTTGCACTGTAGCTGCCTAAGGTGGCCCAAAACCAGCCACAAAAGAGTGCAAAACTTACTTGCTGGCAGTCCGTTGTGGACTGTGGTGGCAGCCGACCTCAGGGCCGCAGTGCCTGGTCACTGCAGTCCCGCTTTGCTCATGGTGTGCTTGGGCTGCCTATCTGCTTGAGGCCCTAGTCTGAATCTGAAAAAGATGAACTAAATCCGTTACATGTATGGTGGTTGTGAGAATTTGGTGTGTTACTTTGGTGAGTTTTGATTTATGTATTTAAATTAAAATACTTAAATTGAATATACTTAGGTTGCTAGTATTATAAGTATTGTTAATACAGTGGAACATGGATAATTCGAACTTCTATAATTCGAAATCTTCTTTAATTTGAATATTTTCCCGTCCCTAGAATCTTGTATTAAAACAATGTTAAAAAATTATGGTTAATTCGAATTATATATTGGATAATTCGAAGTTTTTCCAAGGCAACCCCAAACCGCCGCAGCCTGAGGCAACTCTCCCAGTGCCAGGAGGAGGAAGGAGAGGCTGAGAGGCTGCGGCAGAGTCCCAGATCGCCACAGCCCAATCCCCCAACTCCCCCAGCGCCAGGAGGAGGAGGAAGAAGAGGTGGAGAGGCCGCGGCGGAGTCCCAAAAACATATGTTTACTGTATTTAAATTTTGCAATACAGTATCCCATTTTTAGGATAATTCGAATTTTGGATAATTCGAATTTTTTTACTGGTCCCTTGGGGTTTAAATTATCCTAGTTCCACTGTATTACTATCATAATAATTAACATGAGGTATAGTTTTATCATTACAATGACTTTAGTTAGGTGTTAGTAAGTTATTAGTTGTTTGTAGAAATCTTGTTTCAGATTTGTAATATGTGATAGATAATAAAATTAAAATAATTTTAAAAGATGGAAAAGTTTCCCCTTACGCCTCCTAGAAATTTTGGATGGAGGGATCCTGGTGGGCCCCAGAAGTCCCCAAAAGAACCTTGGGGCAACATGTTGCCCACATGCTGCACTTCCCCTGCCTGCTACACTTTCCCCAATTCCTGTTATACACATTCACATAGGAGCAAGTTATGTTGAATACAGTAGGTCTTGCTCTTGCATATAGGATTTCATTGAACTGGACTTTATGGATACTCTCTTCCAGTAAAATATGGAACTGCATCCATTTGCAACTCTGTTCTCCCCCCCCCCCATGTTTCTACTGCATGTTAAATTAATGCAGTGCTTCTCAATTATTTTCTGTCATGCCCCCCCCAGGAAGAAAACATTTCGCGCCCCCCGCGCGACTGTAAATAGTATCATTTGTCTATAAAATTGTTATAAGTACACCTCTGCATAACACTGTATCCTTATTAATGTATATGAGAATAAAAAAGGAAAGAAATGTGGATCAATTTACAACAAAGAATAGCTTTATTAACTGTAGCTGAAAAGATTAAAGGAGCACAGGATTTAAAGGAGCACAATATTAAAAAAATTACGGAGCCTTGCACCCCCCTTTACGGAGCCTCGCGCCCCCCCTTGGGGGCGCGTCCCACTATTTGAGAAGTACTGAATTAATGTAACAGAGTTTAATTTGCTTACCAAACTTGGTAAAGCAAACCAGTACAGTCATCCCTCCATATTTGCAGGGGTTAGTGGAATAAGCCTCCTGTGAATATGGAAAATTTGTGAATAAGGCTCCCTCTCCTTCCATGCCTGGATCAGCTGTTTCAGGCTTGGGGGGCAGGGAGAAGGGCCCACGTGGGGCCTTTTTTGAACCCTCCCATGCCTGGATCAGCTGTTTTAGGCATGAGAGGGCAGGCATATTTCACTGGAAGGAAGGGGTATCCATTGTTAATACTGGGAGAGTGTTCATGTAGCCAGAATTGTAGCCTGGGTTACTGTAAACTACCAGCAAGCTTGTGTATACAGTTTGTTCAAATCCAGTTTGAATGAATGAGTAGACAAGCCAGAAATGGGAAGCTCTTTGCATGACATCAGAACCTGGCTCCTGGTGTGTTGGTCGCAAATAAGTTAGGATTCACAAATAAAGAACAAACCTCACTCTCATAATGATAAAGCTAGTCAGTTTCTATATCACCATTTAAGAGAAGCAGACCATGAACTCCAATTTGGACAACACACAACATTTTTGATTTCTGATTTGCTTTACATATTTGCACAAAAACAAAAGTGAAGGAGGAAAAAATGACTCACCTGTATCCGTACACTTATTGTTCATGATGAACCAGGATAATAAATAAATATTATTATTATTATTATTATTACTATTATTATTATTATAATCCAACAATTCATTATGTGTAAAATGTCATTTAACAGTACAAGCAACATAATTTGGATTTTGAAGAAATGATCATTTCCTTTCTCTGTAGCTCTTTTTCAGCCACTAGCAAAAGAATCTCGTGAATTTGAAGATGTTATGAACATTTTGCATTCATCATATTTGGAAATCCATTCAAAGGACAATTTCATCTACAAACAAGCTAGTTTGATTCATAATGAACTTTTTGAAAAGGAAGTGAGTACCATTATTTATGTACAATAAAATATTATTGAAATTCATACATAAAACCAATACAAGTTGAGTATCCTTTATCTAGAATTCCTACATCCAAAGTACTCCAAAATCCAAAGCTTTCTGATTTATAACACAAGTAGTCTACTCTGTCCCTGTATTGTATTTCTGAGGCTGGAGACATATGTGAGGATCTGTGAAATGGAAGGAATCCACACCTCCCGCCATTTCACAAATCCTGTCTTTCTCCAGCCTCATCATGTTTCATTATGTATTTGCAAATATTGGTATTTTGAAATCTCAAATGCTGGTCTCAAGCATTTTGGATACTCAACCTATATTTGCTTGCCTTAGTTATAGTCTATCCACTTTATGCCTATAAGATTGTATGGAAATTCGTTAATTGAAAATGAACTGACTCTTTAATTTGCAAGTGCCCATTAATTCCATCAAATTGGCCATGTGATTTTTAAGAATATGAAAAATATCTTCAATGGTTAATTCAGTTATTATTGTGTCACAAATGCCTTCTTTTATCGTATGCGTTGAAGCATACTTGAAGAAATTGAAGTCTTTAAAGAGTGCTGTGTCCATAGTTTTCTGTGGGTTTTCTGGTTATGTGACTGTGTTCTGGAAGAATTTATTTCTTATGATTTGCCTGCATCTGTGGCTGGCATCTTCAGAGGGCGGTGGCATGGAAGGATGTGGGGTATATTTTTGTCACTCTTGGTTGGGAAGAAGTGATTTACATGTTAATCTGTGTGTTGGTTTGTTGTTGAATGGCAAGGCTTTAGGGTGGGAGGATATGCGGAAGGATTACCATTCTTGGATGTCCTGGTCATCCGCAAACCAAACCAATGATTGGGCCTCATGGTATACAAAAAAAACTATACACTTGGACAGATACCTACACAAGAACTCCAGCCATCACCTGGGACAAAAAAGGAGCACAATAAAAACACTAGTAGACTGTGCAAAAAGGCTCTGTGAACCCCACCTCTCAGAAGATAATTGAAGCACCTAAACTGGGCTCTACAGGCTAATGGTTACTCCAGCTCAGACATCAGAAGAGCTGCTATACCCAGGGAAAAAAAAACTATTTCTGTTGATATTTTGTGTTTGTTTTTATGTACAGTTGTCCCTCCACATTCACAGGGATCAAGTTCCCAACGAATGTGGAAAATCTGCTGATAAGGCTCTCTCTCTTCTGATGCCTAGGACAGCTGTTCCAGGTATGGGAGAGGTCAGAGGAGACCTAGTGAATAGCCAAATTCACGAATGTGGAAGGACAACTGTGTGTATAAATAAATATTTGTATTTGTCAAAAGTTGTAACAAAATTAAATTCCGTGATATATTGTTCTCAATGTAGGTACTAAAAGGACACAAACCTGAGTTTTGAACATGTAATGCAAGTTTAGACTTGACGTTCTGAAAACATGTGGATAATGCTTAGGATTGTCAGAAAGGTCAAAGAGGAGTGCTTGGTTGACATTTATTCAGTTATTCATATGTACAGTTGCAGGTACAAACCTCCACAGGGGATTTTCTTGAATGGTATAGGCTGTGGCATGGGGAGATGCTCCAAATTGAACTGAGGGATCACTGTGAGCGCAATGTGCTTGTGCATGGCATATGTCCATTTGGATGCAATCCCACAGATTCACAACTATTGCTGTTTGAGAGGATGGATCCCCAGTGTCCAGAGGATCTTTATGTCAGGAAATGAGACGACATAGCTTGATTTCTGTCCCGCCTTTTAGACTTTAAAAGAGCCTCTAAAATAGTTTGCGTCCATCATCATATGTAAAATGGCTTTAAAATGCAACAGGCATGTCTTAACAGGAGTCTCCTTGTACAAACTTAAGATTCAGCCTATTCTTTGGAAAGGGTGGAGAAGCAATGCAAACAACTCCAGTCCTTGTTTGGGATGTTTTTGGTTAGGTCCTTGTCTCTAACGTAGCTAAAAAAACAATGCAGTAAATTATACAGCGAGAAAATGTTTCATGTATCAATAAACATGTTAATGACTTTCTCTGGTCACAGAATTGCCCTCTTATAAGTGCTACTGTGCAGAACTCACATTTTTTAAAAGCATGGAATATACCTAGTCTTAGATTGTGATTTACAATAGATTTTGTTAAGTGTATTACAACTGGGTTTTTTTTAAGCGTACACTATTTTAAAATGGCCTGGGAATAACAATCTCAGAAAAAGATTGAAATAATATGTGGTCATCACCCCTTTTAAATCCTGGTCTGCCTTAATTAGAATGTTTTTAAAATTGCCCATAAATGGTAAACACCCCCCCCCCCCCCTTGACAAGGATAGGGAGCAATGCATCACCAAAATTTTGGAGAGGGTGTGAGGTCATTGGAAACTCCATCCATATTTGGTTAGATTGCCCTTTGTTTAATATTTTAAAACAAATTATGTTAATTACAAGGCCAAATATTAAATATAGTTCTGGACTTTTATTGTTACTTATCGATTCTAAAGAAAATAGACATTTGAAATATAAATGTGTATGCAAAGGGATCTTGCAGCACCTTTGAGAATGACTGAAAGAAAGAAGCTTTTTCATAGACTTGAGCATGAATTTTCATAGACTTGAGCCTACTTCCTCAGATGCATGGTGACTCGGAACATAAATGTTATGTCTTCCCTCGTTACTGTTGCTCATATTGAACTAACTAGTTGTTGGAAAACTAGAAATGTTTCCTTAGATGCCTGGTAGAAGAGAATTTTGGCAAGTAGAAAATTTGGATCTATGGCAAGTAGAAAATTTGTCGGATAATATAAAGAACTAGTAAGTGACTAATAAGTCATGATCCTTTTGTTGAAAAATGGTTTCCATCTATTGAATCCGTGATACAACATCATGAACCTCAATCCCATCTTCAAATATTCAAATATTATGGCAGTTAGCTCTTACGATAAGGAAGACAAATCATTTGGAAGTGGTTCAGTTCCCTGAGATAAACATAATGATACTGATTTTATTGTAATATATTAGATGAGTTTATCACTGAGTATGCCCTTATATGTTCATCTTTTTAAAATGTTATTAAATTAAAAATAAACCTTTGTTTCTTGAAAGTTCATAGAGAAACGAAGAGAGTTGAAACGAGATGGCCGCTCAGAAAAAGAGCTAGCTGAGACGTATGCATTTCTGAAGGTTGACCGTGAATTGGTGAGGCTATTATTTTTATGGAATAATTATTAATATTACACCGGCAGTTGCACCTTTTCTCAGATCATGTAGTATTAAAGGAAGACATACCGAATATACTCATGTACAAGTCGACCTCCTGTATAAGTTGAGGGAAGGTCTTGGGGCCGAAATTTTGTATTTTGGTATGTCCCATGGATATGTCGAAGGTTCAGCTTGGGGCATGTAACAAAGGATGTAAATGACACCCCCCCACACACACACGCGCACCTTGCAAAGGCAACCAGCTCTTTCCCTGAGAAAGGGGGGACACTCGCAGACTCTTCTTGGATGAACAATAGCTGCTGAGGTAAGGAGAACAGAGTGTTGGGTGGCACTTCTTCTTGAGCAGTATTACTGTATAGACCTGTAC
This sequence comes from Phrynosoma blainvillii, assembly GCA_026167975.1. Taxonomy (NCBI): domain Eukaryota; kingdom Metazoa; phylum Chordata; class Lepidosauria; order Squamata; family Phrynosomatidae; genus Phrynosoma; species Phrynosoma blainvillii. The sequence continues at coordinate 326,504,143 of JANUYF010000002.1, read as the reverse complement.
ATAAGTCAACCCAGGATTCTGGGGTCAGTTTTTTGGCATAAATTTTTCTACTTATAGATGAGTATATACAGTAGTTGTCATTGGTTGGCGAAGGCTGCTGGCTCTGATCACTCTTCTGATGTGTGGCATCATGGTGGGTGCACAGAGCCAAGAAATTCTGGGAAGCCTGGGTTGGAAAATAGCCAGCACCTGTGATTTTTTCAAGATAAACATGTCAAAACACCATGGCTATGAGGATGTACCTAGAGGCGATGACATGGAGATATTTGGCTGCTTGATATGAATGGCCTTCTCCCAACAGTGCTGATGATTTTGGCTTGGTTCCTTTGCAATTACTGTGCCTGTGATATTCTGTTACTTGCTGTTCCGGTGTATCTGCACTGACATGTCAATTGAATTCCAGCCTTTTTTTTTTTTTTTTTTTTTAATAGAGTCAAAGTTTGTGTGAATGTGTTTGTAGGGGTGAGTGAGAATGGGAAGAGGAAATCATTTTCGCTGACCTGCCTGTGGTTGAATTGAACTTTTGATCTGATCTAGGTCCTAGATTGAACAGTATAGTCCATATTTCTATTTTGTCTAAATCTTCATAGCAATAGTTGTCAGATTAATAATTAAGGGCTGGAAGTATACAGGGAACTTATTTCGAGGGCTTGCTTTTTGTGGGAAAAAGTGCTTGTTGAACTGTGCAAAACTTGAGCATATGACATCTCTTTATGGAAACGAAGTACATGATCAGGAGCTTAGTATGCCTTTTTTTTTGGGAAGGGATGGAAATAGTTTGAGTGCCTCTTTAGAGCCAAAACCATACTATTGAAGGGGACATCAATTGTATTTTCCTTAAATATTTCAGCCTAATTATACAAAACAGCTTTCTGATGTTGCATTTAGAAGTAAGCTATAAGCAGCTACACTTGTCCCTCCACATTTGTGGCTTTGACTTTTGCGGATTTGAATATTCACGGATTTTATTAATACGTTTTGTCTAGGAACATCTAGGTCCTCCAGAACAACTCTGTGGTTAACTTTAACCAAAAGTTGCACTGGAGGACCTAGAAATTCCTAGAGAGGTGATCTCTCAGGTAAAAACATAGTGTTTTTGTTATGGTTTTCCTACATTCATGGGGGTCCTGTGTCCCTAACCCCAGTGAATGTAGAGGGACAAGCGTAGATCAGTTCTGCCTTACACTGCTTTATCAATTGCACAGATTGCTCCCAGTTGCCCAGGATTTTTTTTTTTAAATTGATGAGATAATTTGAATACTTTCTGCTCTTTTAGTAGGCTAAATACTGTCTGCTGTCTAAAGAGTCAAACATAAGGAGTCATAGATCCTGATGGCCAACCCAAATGCTGTGGTTACAAGTAACATGTACTTCTCCCAGCAGTTGATGTCCCTCATTTTGTGTTGTGTTCACTAACTTTGTTAGTGAAATACAGTGTGAGATCAGACAGATTCTCTGGCTCCTCTGTCAAGCTCTAAGCTTGGACCTAGGGTGAGGATTTTGTGTTAGATGAAAAAGAGCCCCTGACCTCCTTCTGCTTAGAGCTGGAGACTTGTATCGAGTGTATGCTGATGAACGTTTAGTGTGTCTGTGAAATAGAAATATCCAGTTCCCCTCCAGAGCACAGCACTGGAGAAAAGAAGTAGAAGCAAAGGGAAGCTCTGCAAAGCTCTGGGGGGAATCCCAGAATGGAAGAGGGGCTAGAGAAGGCAGAGGGCCTCATCTGACACCCTCAGCCCACCTCAGCTCATCCATGGCCTCCAAGAATGGGCATTGCTCTGTGACCAGGGCTGGAGAAATACTGAAAGAGAAGGTGGGCATGCCTAATCTTCTTTCCCAGGCCACTGGCTCCAGAGGGACCACTGTTGCTTTGGCTGGCACTCCACTGTAGGGAGAGCTGGGGAAAGGAGGACTCATCCAGCCCAAATCACCTTCAGTGATGTGGATCTGCCCTGTTTCTCCTCTGCATTCACACCCTTTTCCTAACCCATCCACAGAGAATGTTATCTAGCCTTAAAGAGAGAAATGAATCTAGATTTTCAATGAGTACAAGTGGTTACCCTATAGCCCTTTGAGTCTTGTCCAACCCCAGCAAGGGGCTGTAGAATTCCCTGCCTGCACACTTTCATGTTCTTCCTCTATTGCCATCAATGTTGCTTCCTAGTGGGAAGGAGAAAGAATAGGCAGGCCACAGAAGGAGAGAAGAAGAAGCAGGCACTGCTCCACCATGGTTAGCCCAGAGGCAGAAGAAGAACCCTCCTCCATTCTAACTGCCATCATCCTGGCCTCAAAGGGAGAGAAGAAGAGGCAGTTTCTGCCAGACTTAATCCCCTTCCACATTGCCGTCACCTTTATTTGTGTGTTGTGTCTTCTTCCTATAGCTCAAATATGAGCAAGGAAGATGGAAACATATAGGGCTGTTCAACAGTGGAAAACTCTCGGAGAGTGGTGGAGTCTCCTTTGGAGTTCTTTAAACAGAGGCTGGAGGCCATCTATCGGGGTGCTTTGATTGTGAGTTCCTGCATGACGGGGGTTGAACTAGATGGCCCTTGCGGTCTCTTCTAACTGTGATTCTAAGATTTATAAAGCAATTTCTATAAGAAAGCTTTAAAAGATATTTCAGTAACTGCTTCATTCTGGAAAACATCCCTTATGAATCATGCAGAGCACTTGCTTTCCAGGAATTACAAATCCTTACATGTTATGCAACATCAAATTTTTATTGATACAGAATATAGCTGGATAGCCATCTGTGGGTATGCTTTGATTCAGAGTTCCTGCATGGCAGGGGGGTTGGACTGGCCTTTGTGGTCTCTCCCAACTCCATGTTTTTATGATTCTGTATGATTCATATCAGCTTCCTATACTTTTGAGTCTGCTAGCTTTCTTGGGCATGAAGAACTCAGCAGGAATAAAGACATGCTCCTGTTCCTACATCTTCTCCCTCTAATTCAGTGGTTCCCAAGCTTTAGTCCTCCATTTGTTTTGGACTTCAGATCCCAGGCGCACCAGCCAACTTGTCCAATGGTCAAGAATTGTGGGAGGTGAAGTCTCAAAAATCTGGAGGCCCAAGGGCTGGGAACCACTGCTGTCATTGAAAATGCTCCAAAAGCATCTGGCAGATGCAGAGACAAGTCAGCAAAGGGCTGCCTTTCCACTCCAGCTGAGAGTCAGAGCGAGACTGAAGTGTTGTCCAGTTCTTGTGCTAGCAAAAGGGAGGTAATAGGCAAACTCCAAATGCAATCACAGGCATCTTACATCTGTGCTCCCTGAGAATTTTGGGTAATGGGAATATTCTATGCCTTTACTTTTAAACTTGTAAGCCGCCCTGATTGGGTACCCATTGGGCGGGGTAGAAATAAAATTTTATTATTATTATTATTATTTACTTAAGTGCTGTGAATCAGTTCCTAAAATTTCACTGCTGCAAATGCAACACAGTATAAGATCAGCATTTAGCTGAAATTAAATGCTATTTGGTATCTAATGTCATCTATGTCTATTATCAGTGGATATTAAAACTATATTTTTACTTGTAGGTGCAAAACATATGTGAAAATGGTTTGCAAGCGGGTCATTCAAAGATAACAGTTCTTGGCAGCCCTTCTCGAGGTAATTATCCTGTTTATTGTCAATAAATTTGCAGCTTACAGAATTCTAGAGGTCTTTGATTATTTCTGATCAGTAGGAGTTCTGCTGCTTCTGTTCTTAAGCAAAGTGAAATGGACAGATTGCATATCTGTAACTATAGTTCTTCAAGTGGCCTTCTGTGTAAATCTTTTAGAATCTAGTAAAAACATTTTGGCGGTAACCCTGCCCACACCAGGTACCCTAGATAAGGGGCTTCCCGCCAAAACCCCCAGTTCCATGAATGCCAATGCAGCAGTCCATAGGACCAGCAGGACACGATGAGGGAAGGACAGACAAGGTTGTGTGAATTCACAGAACCAAAGAGCTACAGTTACAGGTGTGCAACCTGTCCTCCTCCTTCGTTGTCTCTGTGCCTCACACAAGTGGAAGACTACCATGCTACACACAAGAAGGAGATGGGAGTGTCATTGAAAAGAAGTGAAAACTTTAGTTAACATTAAGTAAAATGCAAAGCATGAAACATGAGCATCATGCCTCCCCACCCGTACAAAGCAACAGTGGTCTAGAAGCAGTTTCAAGGAATAGAACTATCCTGAAACATGAAAACACAGTACAGAAGTCAAACTTCAAAAGTGCATTCAAGGCAAATTGGAATGCAGTATAGCTTTCGCAAAAGTAGTGTCAGCCCAGGACCGCAAGTCCCCTCTGTAGTGACGTATGAAGGTCGTGGACTATGAGCAGGCAGCTTCACAGCAGATGTCTTCAAGTGGCATACCAGCCAGATAGACAGATGATGCAGCCACAGTCCATAATGAACTTGAATTCGAGACAGAGGGTCCTTTTGAGTCCAGTTTGTATGCAAGATGGATTGTTTACGCCACCCGCTTCATGAAGTGCTGCAGCGAGGTAGGCAGTCCTTTCTTTGTCGAAGAGTAGCACATGAAGAGTCTTTGTGAGGCCCAAAAGGCAGCAGTCCTGTCAATGTAGAAGTCGAAAGCGATGAATCCAGCTTGGGCAAGACTATTTCGTTATTTTTAATACTTAGCAGTTCTGCTTCTGTTCATAAGGAGAGTAAAATATATTCTTTTGATATAGCGGATGGTGTGAATAATGCAGTTACATTGGCCAGCAGCTTACTCTAGCTTTTGTTGAACCTCTGAATTTAAATCTGATCTTTAAAACAATTCATTAATTTAAATATAGAATTACAAAAGAAAAAAAAGGAACATATCTTTGAACTAATTGTTGGAGAAAAAAAGAGAAAGAATTAGTAGAAAAACTGAATAATAGAAAAGTGTTTAGAAGATATAAAAATAATACAAAAACAAATTTTATTTGAAATGGCGGCTGAATTTGGGGAAAACTAAAGACAACAAAACAAAAAACTTGAGCATTCAAATAAGTTTGGAAAGTGGTTAGCACACAAGGTGAGAAAAGAAAGAGAAAAAAATATAACAAAAATAAAAAAAAGAGGTAATGCAGACCAAACAGGAAGAAATAAAGGAAATTTCTGATGAATTCTACTCAAACTTATATGGAGAATGCCCAACAGATCTAGAGAAAGTAAAAGAAACCAAATCCCCACCGCCAAATATAAAACAAAAACTAAATGGAATTATTACTGCAGAAGAAATAAGAGCAGCGATCAAGAAATCCAAGGATGGTAAGGCACCAAATCCTGATGGATTTACATCCAAATATTCATAGAAGAATTAATTAATCTACAACAAATGTTAAATGCTATAATAAAAGAAGGAATCCCAGAAACATGGCAGGAGACAGATATAGTGGTCTTACCTAAAGAAGGAAAAGATACTACTGAGCCCCAAAACTTTAGGCTAATCTCCCTTTTAAATCAAGACTACAAAATATTTGCCATGATATTAGCAGACCGACTAAAGGTATGTTTAAAACAATGGATAGATGAGGACCAAATGTGTTGGAATATTATGAATATCATGTGGACAAAAAATTAGGTTTAGTTTTCTTAGATTTAGAAAAAGCCTTTCACTCTGAATTGGATAACGATTAAAAAAATACTTTATCAAATGAATTTGGGACAAAATTATTGCGACTGGATTAAAGAAATTTATAAAGAACAAAAGGCAAACATTTTAATAAATGGAGAAAGAACGAAAAATCTTTGTATAAAAAGAGATATGAGACAAGATTGCCCCCTGTCCCCCCCATTATTCTTGTTATCAAAAATTTAATACAGAAAATCAAAGAGAACAAAGATATAAGAGGCCTAAAAATTAAGCATAATTTTAAAATCCGAGTGTTTGTAGATGGCCCAATAATAATTCTTGATAACCCACTTGAAAGTACCAAACCACTTCTAAAGATACTAGAAAAATTCAGAGAAATAATGGGGTGTAGAATAAACAAAGAAAAATAATCAATTCTTACAGAAAATTATCTAAAGTTGAAGATCATGAATTAGGAGAGAATTGGAATTAAAGTACCAAAAATGTTAAATATTTAGGAATAAACATCCCAAGTAAAAATATAAACCTATTTCAGAGAAATTATACAAAATCATGAGAAAAAATTAAAAAAAATATATGATCAGGTGCAATAAAACAAATCTATCATTATTAGGTAGGATCACGGCTCTAAAAATGCTAGTTTTTCCGAAGATATTATTCCTATTCCAGATGATGCCAGTAGTAAAAAGTGATAAAATATTTAAGTTATAGCATAAGGATTTGTCCACATTTATCTGGAAGGGCAAAAACCAAGAATCCAATTTAAAACTCTACAAGATAAAAAAGAAAGAGGAGGTCTAGGTGTGCCTAATTTAAAACTATATCATGAAGAATGTTGTTTGACTTGGTTAAGAGAATGGGTTAAATTAGAAAATAATAGATTGCTTGAATTAGAAGGGGAAAGCCTCAGATTAGGATGTCATGGGTATTTAGGTTATGAAAAAGAGAAGGCGAAGAAGGATTTTAACAGTCACTGCATTAGAAGGGCATTACTCAGTACGTGGGGAAAAAAACAGAGTTAGAATCTTTAAAAAAAAATCTGTTACATATTTTGCCACAGGAGGCTTTCCAAAGGAGAGAAATAATAAATAGTGGAAATTGGCTTACATATAAAAAATTATTAAAAAAACCAAAATGGAATATTGAGATGAAATCTCAGGAAGAAGTAAAGAAAGAGGGACATGATATAAATTTGTTTCCCATACAGGCAAATTTGTGAAAGATATAAAATGGATAACAAATTATCTGGATTTGAAAATGAAGAATCTGAAATTGACAAAATTCTAAACGGAGATTCAAAAAAACTAATTGGTAAATTTTATGGTACTTTACTGAGAATAGAAATGGGGAAGGAAGTGATAAAAAGTGAGATGATAAATTGGGCAAAAAATGTGGGATATCCATTGAAACTATGTAGATAGGAGAACGTTTGGAAAAAAATAACAAAATACACGTCGCAGAATATAAGAGAAAACTTTTACAAAATGTACTTCTGATATCTGATGCCGATGAAGATTTCAAAAATAAATAAAAATACCGTAATAATCTGTGTTGGAAATGTAAAAAAGAAATTGGAATGTTCTATTATTGGTGGTCATGTAAACAAGCATAGAAATATTGGATAATGGTAATGCAATAAATAACATGTTAAAGATCAGGGGTAGGCAACCTTTTTGAGCCAGGGGCCGGGTTGCTGTCCTTCAGACAATTGGGGGGCCCGAAGCACCAAAAATAAATAAATAAATAAATATAAAATTAATTTTTTTAAAAAAAAATATGCATGCACACTCTTGTCAGCCCCAGAAAAGCCATGGCAAAACCCCTGTGGAGATTTTGCCAAGAAAACTCCAAGAACAAGTAATAACAATAACAATATCATCATGCCGGGGGGCAGTGGCGGGGGGTGGCGACGGCGGCAGCAGCAGGGACTGGCCTGGAGTCGGTCCAAAGGCCTCAAGGGAGCGCATCCGGCCCTCGGGGCTTAGGTTGCCTACCCCTGTTAAAGATAAGTATGCAGATGAAGCCAGAATATGTTCTGTTGAATATGTTTGAAAAGGAACTAGAAAACAAATAAGGAAAAATGTTTTTTACATGGCCACCATGGCACGGATAACCTTAGTCCAAAACTGGAAATCAGAACATATCCCAGAGAAAAAAGATTGGTTGTTAAAACTATGATGGAGTAGAAATGGATAAATTAACACAATGCAAAGGAAACCATCAGAGAAAGTAAAAGAAGAGTGGTCTTTGGTATACAAATATCTAGAGGCAATATAGGAAGAGACTGCAAAGACAGATATATGACTAGAAATATAAGGATCTCTGATCTCCTGACAAATTTCCAACAAGGGGAAAATAATATATGTTGTTAATCTGTGTAAATAAGCTAAAATTTAGTTTGTTAATGTCAAATGCTAACTAGGTTGTTTTACACAACTATAGGGTATATAGTAGAAATATATAATAGAGGAAAAGTGGTTACTAGTGTTAAGTAAATTGAAGAGTAGAATAAAATTTAGAACCTGTTGAAATGAAGGAATATATGGTTTATTATAAGACTGACAATAACAAATATAGAGTTCCCTCTGGACATTTTAACAAAGAAGAATGTGAGACAAAGAATATATAGAAGTATGAATTGAACAAAATAAAGCAAAGAATCTATAAAAGTAAGCAGTAATGAAGATTAGAATGAAGACTGAAATAACAATTTGTATAGGTGTGGTATCAATAAATGTGAAAGTACCAAAAACAAGACTTGATTAAATAAATAAATCAGCAATTGATGGAAAGGAAGTAAAGGAATTGATGAATGATAAGATGATGAAAGAAGAGTGAAGGTACGAGTAAGTATAGGGAAGGTATGAGAGAGAGGAAAGGAGAAACAGTAAGAGAATTTAAAGATATAGCTGTGTTCTGTGGAATTAATATGTATAGAGATTGTGTTGCACTTTTTGAGACTAACTTAAAAAAAAGGAAAAAATGAGGTTTGTAGCATGAGCTTTCGTATACTTTAGTCTGCTTCTTCAGATGCTTATGGTGGATTTAAAGACAGGGACAGATAGGTTTAACTGAAGATACCTGAAAAGGAATGTTGGTTACTGCAGACCCAGCCAGCATGGTTAGAACCTATGAGCTCTACATCATATATAGCAGGGGTAGGCAACCTTTCCCCTTTAAGCCCTGGTGGCACAGTGGTTAAATGCCTGTACTGCAGCCACTCACTCATAGACCACAAGGTTGCGAGTTCAATACCAGCCAGAGCTGAGGCTCGACTCAGGCCTGCATCCTTCCGAGGTCGCTAAAATGAGTACCCAGCTTATTGGGGGGCAATCAGCTCACAGTTGTAAACCGCTTAGACATCCCATAGCGCGATATGAAGTGGTATATAAATGAAGCTGCTTTGCTTTTGCTTTTGCTTTAAGGGCCGAGGGACTTCAGCTCCCAGAATCCCAGGAGCTATTGGCCAACATGGGACTATTGGCCAACATGGCTGAGGCCTCTGGGAGCTGAAGCCCCTCGGCCCTTAAAGGGGAAAGGTTGCCTACCCCTGATATATAGTTTGCAAAGGGCTCCCCACACATAGGTCCTTAGGAATGATATCCTGTTGTTTGCTGAGAGAGATGACATCTGTCTCTATCTGGGCAAGTTTCTTGAAGAGATAATGGATTTCCACTTCATTTGGCTTAATTTGGTGCTTTCCAGAGTGGTAGAATCAGTTAGCCACAAAGGTGATACAAAAATCCATCAACCTCTCCAAGAAACTTGCCCAGATACAGACAGATAGCTTCTTTCTCAGCAAGTGCAAACAGTATGTCGTTCCTAAGGACCTATGTGCGGGGTGCCCTTTGCAAACTATGTATCATGTAGAGCTCATGGGTTCTAACCATGCTGGTTGGGTTTGCAGTAACCAACATTCCTTTTCAGGTATCTTCAGTTAAACTCATGCACTCCTATCTGTCCCTGCCTTTCATTCCACCATAAGCATTTGAAGAAGCAGACTAAAGTCTACAAAAGCTCATGCTACAAACCTCTTTTTTTTCATTTAGTCTCAAAGGTGCTACAAAATCTCTATATATATTAGTTAAGAAAGAAGAAATAGCGGGAAAGTTAGGAAGGAAGAACAAGGAAAGAAGATAGGAAAGAAAATGAAACTGATAGAAGGGGTAGAAGGAGGAATATAAAGTGTAATAGAGTAATTGAAATGCCATCAATACTGAATGTAATTATGAGAATTATAAGATGACAAAGAAGAGTATCAGTAATGAGAATGTATATATGATTATAGGTATGGCTGTAGGTTGCTATGTTGATAATATTGATATGTTGTGATATGCAGTGATGAATGTATTTTAGAAAATTATGTTAGTGTTTCAATATATTCAATAAAAGTGAATAAAAAGTTTGTTAATTTGTACCCTTGATAGTAGGTTTTCCGAGATTTAGTACAAGGAAAATACTTACAAAATGCAATTTTTCAACGGCTCAAAAATGCAATTTTTCAACGGCTCAGATTTTATTTTTACCATCATGGATAGTTAAAAGTTTTTATTATTATTTTGTGTATATCAGTATTGCTCTTTTAGGCAGAACATTTTGGTAATTTAATAGAAAGTTATGAAGTCCCTTGAAAATACATTTTATAATACTAATGCTTCTAGTATTTCTTGTACATCATTAGAAAATAGTCTTACATGTCCATTCTTCTGTTGATGTTTGTGCATTTGCAGGTGTATATCTTTCTAGGTATGCTGATTTATTACAAGCTAATCCTCTGGAAGGTAAAGCAACTGGAGATATTATTATATTTAAAGTAATAAAGGTAAGTTTCATAGGTTCATTCCTAGTTCAACACAAAGGATAAGTTGGTTATGCTTTTCATGAATAACTGCAAGAACATAATTTCTTTTTAATGTAGTAATCCATTAATTTGGAGCACTTTTCTGTACAAATCAGCCTTTTCCTTTATAAATCAAATTGCAGTTTTTTAAAAAAGTTTACTAAGGAATGGAAATGCATAATTTCTGTATGATAAGTGAGTTACATAGGCAGAGGTCTTAGAATTGAAAAGAGCAGCTATGTTGTGTTAGTAATTTAAAACAACAACAGGGTTGGGCAGTCCCTTACTAGAAGCACAAAGATGTTATAATTGAAGCAAGCTTTTAAGTTGGCTAGAACTTTCTATCAAGCTTGTTATTATAGACTTTGTCATGGGGGTGGAGAGAAAACAGAAAAATCCTAAAACCGGGCTATCTATTGGATCTATTAAGTCCCAAGATGGAGATTGCTGGCTGGAATAGTCAGCTTTAGAAGTGATACCAGATTGTATCTTACAGCATATAGGATCATTTGCCTTTGTAAAACTCTGTAACCAAAGAGACATTTATGTGATTTGTCTGTTGTCTTTTTGGAGGATGGAACCATCAGTGGCTGTTAATTAGGGTGGCTACTAATGATCTCTGGAATAAAAGGCAGTATGTTGGCTTTCTTCTATGTCCTGCAGGCATGCAGCGACAAAAGCAAAAACTAGGCCCACTAGAGAAGCCAACTATCAGCACTGTCTGAGATGCTTGACCTCAGTAATAGCTATTTGCAGCAGAGTGCAGAAGCACAAACTCAATTTGTAGTATTTGACAATAGTGCACTAATCAACCTTGAATGATGCACAGACACAGTTGGATTCTTCCAAAGTCCTTGGAGGCTTTTATCACTTGTTGCAATATGTACAAGTTACCTACAAACTCTCCTTTAACTCTCTCCAACATTCACTGTCTGATATACAGCAATCCATTCTCTACGAACAACCCACCAACCACACTACAACTATTTTCTCTTCAACCCACACCTGCCCTGGGTTTTAGAGCACTTATATACAGTGGTGATGACTAAGTGTTGAAACCTGTGTTACTTCTCATTTACAGCCATACAAACTTTTACACTGTCTTAAAGGGACATTGTTCCCAACTCAATATGATTCTGTATATTAGTTCCTGGAGAACACAAGTAATACCTTGCTGATGGGCTTCCCATAGGCAACTGAGTAGCTGCTCTGTAAAAAGAATGTTGGACTGGATAGGCCTTCAGTCTGAAGCAGCATGCCTCTTGCATTATGTCCAAAATTTTGACCAGATTGTTACAGGTCCAACAAATAACATTGGATCTAATCTTAATTTTCCAGCGATGGAGAGGAAGCATCCTTTAGTGGGTTTTTTCCCTTCTCTTGCTCCATGTAGGCAGGAAAGAATAAAACTAGGGAATCTGCCGCTAGAGGGAGCCAACCCCCCTTAAAAAAAATCTAGTCTAACTTCGGTTAGCCAGAGGGCCTTCTCCACCGCTGCTTCAAAGTTGTGGAATGACCTACCGGAGGAGATCTGTAACATCTCTACTCTTACAGCCTTTAAAAACGCTCTTAAGACGGATCTCTTCTGGCAGGTCTTCCCAACTTAACTCCTCTCCCCGCATAAGGTGATCTACGTCGCTCTATCTACCAATTATCTTCCCCCCCTTTTTATGGGGGGGTTGGGAAGGGATTAATTTTGAATTTTATTGTATCCCATGCACTTTTATTGTTATAACCTGTCTGGATTCCTTGTGATTGGGCAGGCTATAAATAAATAAATAAATAAATAAATAAAATTATGATTATTATTACTACTCTGGAGCGGACAGAACAAACAGCCAACTCTCCAAATTTGGAGGGCACAATGGCCATGGGCCAAAGAGCGCTATAGGAGGAGGGGGCACCCTTGTCTCCGCACAGCAATGTTCAGCACTGCACTCTCCGTTCCTGGGATCAGGACCAGGCAGCAGGAATCAACTCAGAAGACCAGGATGGTCTGAGTCACTCCACTCCTCCCCCACCCTGGCCATAGATTCAAATGCTCCCTGTGGGGCTTTCTAACCTTAGCTTATCTCTGCAAGCCACTGGCATCTCAGGCCAAAAGGCGACATATACAGCTAATAGGCAGCCCTTCCCCCATACTGTCTACCAGGTGATGTTTATTTTGACTCGTAATGAAGGTTCCCGCCAAGACTAGCCCAAACACTCTGCAGCTATGATCCGGGCTTACCTGGGCAAAAGGACTGCCTGGGGTGGGGAATCCTCTTCCCTCCTGTGTCATGATCATCCCTAGATTTCATCCCCCCTAGTGAATGTGGCAGGTTTGTGCCCAGATAAATTAAAAAGAAAAGCCACAGTAAAAAAGGCGGGCAGCCATTTTGCAGCAGGATAAAGGAAATGGCAAGCGTCAGGCACCTCCTACTGGCCACAAACCAAATTGAAAGAAAGTCAATATATTCTGCACAGTCAGATGGGGACTGCGTTTCGGGCACTCACTTCGGATCAATATCAGAGGGAGAGGAAGGTGAATTGTCCAGAGAAGAGGAGGATGCCTCTCTTGCTACTTTCTCTTCTAACAGGCTATTTTCTTCATATTATTTTGTGCTCTTATTTAAAAAAAGGCTATTGAGGCATTAGATCTAATTGGGACTTAAGACACTCCCCAGCTGGAGGATATTGACCTAACCCAAGGCAAAGGGGAATCCTTCCCTAATCCAAGCCCAGCCACCATGGATATTCCCTTTCCTGCTAATTTTATGAGAGAGGTAAGGGAAGAATGGAATAGACCAGCCACAACCAGACCTAACCCTCAAGCTGGTAGAAATTTTTATTCCTTCTTTCGGCCAGTAATGACTAAACTATAAGTTCCATTAGTTGATGCACCTGTTTCAGCACTTTCCACTGCCATATACTCCAAGGATGGTGAGGACTCTTAAAAATCCAGAAGACAAGTGAGCTGATGTGGCTTTAAAAAAAGTCCTTCGAAACTTCCTCCACAGCTACCAGAGTTGCTTCGGATGTTTCTATTCTTTCCAGGGCTGCTTTTGTCTGGGCCAAGGACCTCATTCAAGAGGTGCCTAAGGGCAACACCAAACTGCGTCAGAGGATTAGCAAGTTGTTAAAGATTTTAGCTTTCTCTTCTGGTGCTTCTCTTGACATTATTCAAATGAGCACCAGGCCCCAAGCAGCTTCAGTCCCAGTGAGGAGACAAGTATGTTTAATGATATGGCAGGTTGATGCTAGACCAAAACAAAATTTGACAGTGGCGCCCTTGGGGTGGGGGAGACAATTTGATGAAGCATTAGACCCTGTCCTCATTGAAACAGACAAGAAAAAAGCTTCCCCTCCTTATCCAGACGAGATGATAAAAGGAACTTTCATCAGGGTCAACCTTCCTTCCGTACATACCGGTCAAATCCTGGGTCCTCTCACCTCAGGGAGAATGGATTTGGTAGACAGCAGTGGTCTGAGTGGAAGTTTTCCCCAAGACATCCTTTCAATCCCAAGGTTTTGATAGACCTTCCAGTTCAGATACTCAGAATGCCAACCTATCTACTGGAAAACAAACACAAAACCCCTCTAGATCTTGACTTTCATCCCTGAGTGGGTGGCAGACTCCCAACATTTTGCCTACATTTGGGAAACATCCGCATCCAACAAATGGATCCTATTCACTCTGACAGACCTTATAGATTTCACCCACCTACCATGTGACCACTTTGTGCCGTCTCCAAGGTCCAGACGTCCCGGAAAGCATCAGCTGATGCTGGAGGCCATCGACAGTCTCCTTCACATTGGGGTAATCAAATACGTCCCCTCTAGAAAAATATTGAAAGGCTGCTGCTACTTTCTCTTCATAGTCCCAAAGGACTGTTCTTAGAGAGCAGTACTGGACTTAAGACGGGTAAATAAGTTCATCAGAAAGCGGCTGTTCCAGATGAAGACCCTCAAACCATACTGGAGGTTCTGAGACCACACAACTTTCTTGCCTCCCTCAATCTGACATAAGCTTATTATACATTCTGATACACCCAACACACTGCAAATTCTTAAGGTTTTTGTACCACAACCATAATTTCCAATACAGGGCACTCCAATTTGGCCTTTCGTCTGCACCCACGGTGTTCATCAAAGTGATGGTGGCACACTGGAGACTCCAGGGTCTCCGTGTTTATCCTTATCTGGACGATTTATTGATTGCTTCCCCTTCACTTTTAGAGGGCATAAGGATGTAGAGTTTATCATCACATTGTTAATAAGACATGGTTTTCACGTAAATCTTGGGAAGAGCCACCTATCACCTTCTCAACAAATTCAACACCCCGGAGCAGTAATAGATACTTGTGTAGGAAAGGTTTCACTTCCTGCAGAAAAGATCAAGTTGATCTATAGAATGATCTCCCTGACATGCTGCTCCCACTCAGCAGACGCCATGTTATTGGTGAAGTTACAAGGACTCACGATTGCAGCCATAGAGTGTGTACTTTGGGCTCAATTCCACCCGGGAAGCTTCAGTTGCTCCTTCTCCCCTACCAAAACCACAAAATGTTATCCAATTACAAAAGAATACTTATTCTGAACAAGGTAAAGAAGTCATTCCTGTGGTGGCTGTCTCCAAAGCTACAGGAAGGCCACTTGATTTGGCCAACACAGGAGGTCCAAGTGTACACAGGTGCCAACCTTCAAGGTTGGGGAGCCACATTCAGCAATCTCTGCACCTAGGTAAGATGGACCCAAGAACAGACGCACAGTATCAACTGGCTAGAGCTCAAAGCAGTCTGCCTAACCCTATCATTCTCCCGTCTAATCAAGAACAAGTCAGTACTGATCAAGACCGATAACACAACGGCAAAAGCACACATAAACAGAGAAGGGGGAATAAGATCCAGCTCTCTCATACAGGAATCGACGCTACTGTTCTCTTGGGTGGAAAGGAGTCTTACTGCCTTAAAAGCAAAACACATAAAAGGAACACTGAATTCATGAGTGGACTGGCTCAGCAAAAGAGACAGCTCAAACAAGAGTGGCAACTGCACCCTGAGGTTTTTCAATTGATGGCTCTCGGGTTCAGTACTCCACAAGTAGACCTGTTCGCCTCTCTGATAAACAATCAGGCTCTGAGGTTCTCAGTCTGGCCAGCAGTGATTCTGTATGCATTTCCACTGACATCCATGATCACCTGATGCCTAAGAAAACTAAGAAAAAAAAGAGCAACTCTCATCTTTGTGGTTCCACATTGGCCAAGAAGGCCATGATTCTTGGAGATTCTGACTGTGTGCCAAGACAACACCAGGCTATCCATTCGCCCAAATCTACCCTCTCAGGGACAAATATTCCATCCAGATCCACAGTGGCTCAATCTTCACCCATAGAAATTGAGTGCAACATAATGATAAATGATAGTTTATTTCCACAGGTGGCTGACACAATCATAGAATCAAGAAGGCAACCAATGAGGCGAATATACAAGTACTTGTACCAATCATTTGTATTGTGGTTTAAGGGCAAAAATCCCTCAACCCATATCATCATGGTGGGTTCTCTACTTTCCTGCCTTCAAGAAGGCCTAGATAAAGGCCTGAGACCAAATACAATCAAGTCACAGGTCTCTGCAATAACGTCTGCTCTACCACCGTGAAAGGCAGTCAAGCAGTGGCTCAAGTGATTAAGACACTGACTGTTGATTGCAAGATAAGCAGGTTGGCAGTTTGAGGCCCGGGTGCTGCATGATGGGGTGAGCTCCCATCACTAGTCCCAGCTTCTGCCAACCTAGCAGTTCAAAAGCGTGTAAATGCAAGTAGATAAATAGGTTTCGGTGGGAAGGTAAACAGTGTTCTGTGCAGTCATGCTGGCCACATGATCACAGAGTAGTCTCTGACAACGCTGGTGCTTTGGTTTAGTAACGGAGATGAGCACCGCCCCCTACGGTCAGACATGACTTGATAACCTTGTCAATGGGGAATACCTTTACCTTTTTCCCTTAAATAATAATAATAATAATAATAATAATAATAATAATAATAATAATAATAATGGTTCCTGAAAGTGGCCACTCTGATCAAACCTCCCACAGTTTGCTACCTTAATTGGGGGCTCCACAAGGTACTGTCGGCTCTCGTTATGGCCCCCTTTGAATCACTTAGAAAGGTAGACATAAAATTTATCACCTGAAAAGTCCTGTTCCTTACAGCCATCACATCTGCTAGGAGAGTCTCGGAACTGGGAGCCCTCTGCATCAGAGAAGAACCATGCGAGTTTAGGGAAGACTCCATTGATACTTTGTCTAGACCTCACCTTCATTACTAAAGTGAATACAGCATTCCACAGGACCCAGGAAATAATCTTTCCCTCCTTCTGCCCTAATCCCAAGAGAGACTTGGAAAAAACATGGCACACATTAGATGTGCGCAGAGCACACTGCTCATTTACATTGAATGTATGCATCGCTTCTGCATATCAGACAGATAGTTTGTTTCCTTCAATTCAAACTTCCTGGGAAGCCTGAAGTTGATCTTCTGCTACTCTTTCCAGATGGATCAGATCATGCATCTCCAAATGTTATTCTTCGTCAGGATCTGTTCTTCTGGGACATTTAACTGCTCATTCCACACATAGCACTGCTACCTCAGCTACCTACTAACGCCCCCATTGCAGACATTTGTAGCTCATCTCCATCAATGATTGTGTACCATTACCATCTCGATGCACCACAATCCACAGAGACATCATTCGGTAGTCGCGTTCTCCAATCAGTATATAAATAGAGGCCTCAGTTCACCCACCCTTTGATCAGGGAGCTATGGTACATCCCACAATAAGATGCTTCTCCTCCATCCCTGGGAAAATGAACATTGGCTTACCATGTGAAATGTTTGTTTTCAGCAATGGAGACAGAAGCATCCTCCCCACCTTGAACTGAGGAGTTTGTCTCCTGGTCTGCAGGGTGGACTTACAGTTCAGATGATCACACAGTTTAGACTGGTTTAAGTTTACTAGTTGGGCTCTTGTTCTTTATGGCTCTAATGTTCTGTTAGTCTGTTTATTGTGCTATCCTTGGCCTGATCATATACTGGAAGCACATTAAGGGGGTTGGCTCCCTGTAGCGGCAGCTTCCCTAAAGTTTTCTTACTTCCTGTCTACATGGAGCGAGAGATGGGAACCAACCTGCTATAGGATGCTTCTGCCTCCTTCGCTGAAAATAAACACCTCACAAGGTAAGCCAAAGTTCATTTTCATTGCAGATGCAGTGTGTTGTACCTGTCACCTTTCTGATTATCATTTATTTACCTTTTAGGGGAGAACAAAGACTATATATGATAACCTGGCAGGAAATCCACTGGATTCAACTGTTAAAAGTGCATTAGACCCTACACCAAAGTATGAGTGCCATGTTTCAAAGAATGCAAACAGAGTTACTTCGGTCTTAAATTATAGAGCATTTGAACGCACGCAGGTATGAGAGTGACAGTTATGTTAATACATTTGCTTACAATTATTAATATGCTTCAGTCAACTTTGCAGATTGTATATAATCAAAAGGTAGACCTTTTCAGCATAATGAGATTTCTTGCTGAAAACTATTTGACGTGGAGAATATTATAAAAATGTATAATTTGAGCACTTTTTTGTAGAGATTTATCTTGAAAGTCGACATAAAGAGGAATGCTGAGTGTTCAGTATAGCTACCATTACAGTTTAATTTCAGTAGTCAAATAGGGAATTTGAGACTGTATATGTATGTGCCTTCAAGTTACTTGTTGACTTATGGTGACCTCATGAATTTCATAGAGTTGTCTTAGGCAAGGAATACTCACAAGGTGGTTTGCCAGTTCCTCCCTCTGAAACACAGCCTGCAGCACGTAATATTCATTGCAGGTCTCATGTCCAAGTACTCACCAGGCCTGACCCTCTGTATCTTCCAAGACCTGATGAGATCTGGTGCCTTTAGTATATTTATAAACTTAGTAAACAACTGATGATGTAGTTACCTGCAAAGTCAAGTTTATTTATCATGAATTTGTTTACAGTATTATTTTTATGAATACGGCTTTGATGAGATCAGACAAAGACCAAGACATGTATGTCCGTATGCTGTTGTATCATTTTCTTGCAAAGGTGAAAAGGTACAGAACTATTTGTCCCAAACAAGGTAAGTTAAAGGCTGACTTTTTAAAAAATTATTTAGTGTACTTGTTAACATACTCAGTTTACTGTTATTTCCTGGTCATAATCTTTCATGCATAGTTACAGCCTTTGATGAAGAATTCATACGGGAAGTCTGTTCTGGATAACACTCAGTTGTGAATGAGATTTTTTTTTTTAAAAAAATATGTTGATGTAATATACATTTAGTCAAAAAAGGTTCCCAAAGCACCCTAGGTTCTGTAGCAAAATAGATTTTAAGCTCAGATTTATATTCTAAAATATGTGAAACAAAAAGAAGCAAACTCATACCTCCACATTTGCAGCTTTGACTTTTGCAGATTT
Organism: Phrynosoma blainvillii; assembly: GCA_026167975.1. Taxonomy (NCBI): domain Eukaryota; kingdom Metazoa; phylum Chordata; class Lepidosauria; order Squamata; family Phrynosomatidae; genus Phrynosoma; species Phrynosoma blainvillii. The sequence goes on along the minus strand of JANUYF010000002.1, from coordinate 326,485,237 downwards.
GGTTATCCACAGATTTTATTAATATGTTCTCTCTAGGAACCTCTAGTCCTCCAGCGCAACTCTATGGTCAAATTTAACCAAAAGTCGCACTGAACGACCTAGAGATTCCTAGAGAGGTGTTCTCTTAGGTAAGAACATAGTGTTTTTAATACTTGGGATTTTTCCACATTCACAGGGGCCCTGTGCCTCTAACCCCAGCAAAAGGCCAAACATGTATAATAGAGGTATTTAGTGTATGACAGTTCATTAATTGAGCAGAGGGGGAAGTTATGTGATAGAGAGCACTGTTGTTAGGCTTTTGATTTTAACTTTGTTTATTTTGCTTGTAGATCAAAGATTTCTAATATGGATAAGAGCACAGGTAAGAATACAATTATGAAATAAAGCTGTGGGTTACTAGTTCGAATTTTAATATGTGCCATATGTTTATGGTGCTTCCAGAGCTTCCTGTCGAGAGTCCTTCTTTTCCTGTGTCTCCCCTTTCTTGACACTTTATTATTATGGTCAATTGTTGTCTTACAGTACTCTGGAAGAATAAATGCTAGAGTCTTAACTTAGGGGGGAAGCAGACGATGGCGTCGGGGACGCCGCGGGGCGGGGCGCCGCCGGAGCGACGCAGCCACACCGCAGCGCACCGTTGGCGCCTCTGAAAGGAGCGCTAAATCAAAAAAGTCAGGGAAAGTGCGCCCTGAATGCGTAGGGCGCACTTTCCCTGGTTTTTCCGCCGCAGCGTGTGAGGACGCTGTGGTGGGAGGTTGCCCTCGGCGCGCCGGCCGTGCGGAGGGCTGGCAGCACCGAGGGCAACCTCGGAAGGAGGAAGGGGCGCCGCGCGTGTGGCTGCTCCTCCTCTTCCGGGCCTCCAAGACGGCTCAATAAGCCGTCTGCCGAGGCCCTTAGTGCCTGACATTTCCTATTTCCTCAGAACATACTTTTTCTGCTGTTATTGGAGTTGAAGTTGCATAGTTTTGAATACTATTAATTTATGAATTGCTTTTCAGCAGGTAGTTTAAGTAATTTAAAAGTGCACAGAAAAACATAGATTTTAAATACCATAGAAATACTAATCTTAAAATGCTGACAGAATAATAGTGTATTTATCTGTATACGAAAGGGAGACAAGGAAGAACATGCACATACTTTTCACAACTTCCTATTACAAACATATCTGTGTCAAGAAAGAAAAACTAAGCAAGTTTGCCTTGAATCCCATTTCAGGCGGGATATAAATTCAATAAATAAATTGGGTAGATCTCAATTTTCAGGGATTTTCAGCTACTCTCAAAGATCCATGGGAACCTATAGGTGTTGCAGTGCCTACAGTTAATCTGGGAAACAATGTGGAAAATGATGCAGATATATTTAAAACTGGTGTAATATGTTTTTGCTTGTCTATATCTGTTGGTCTGGACAGTAGAGAAAGCTGGAAGGAAGGAAACTCACCTGAAATGTGGTAATGGATATTGATACTATGGACAGCTGAAAAGAAAACTGAATGTGTCCTAGAGCAAATCAGGCCCAAACAATCATTAGAAGTCAAGATGGATAAACTTGAGACAGTTGAATTTTCGGTGTATCATGCGATATGAGACAATTTGAAAAAACAGCAATGCTCGCAGAAGGTGGGGGAAAAAAGGAAGATCTCACTACAGTTTGATTGATTCAGTGAAGAAAGACATGGCCGAGTTTGCAAGACCTGAACAGTGCATAGCTCTTGGAGGCCTCTCATTCAGAGGCTCACCATAAGTCAGAGTTGACAGCAAAAAACAACAGCAAAGGATATCTGTCAGCAGATAGCTGATTGTCTGAACTAGCTATAATGTCAAAACAATCATCAGGAGAGTTGAAGGCTTTGTATAAGCCTGTTGTGGAGGTCATCAAGATAGAAATGAATGACAGCAGTAGTAGCACAGGTGGCAAACCAATTGAATTAGAAGAAATTCTTTCCTGGCCATTGCCACTGTCTGAAAATTCAAAAACAGTGAAATATGTTCGTGAGCGTAGCCAACTGACTTGCATCTAGTGCAAGCTGAACAACAAATTTTCATGTTAGATTTGAAGCTGGAGTGTGGAAAGAGAGAAAATACTCTGAAGAATTTCCAAGTTTATTTCCACAGTCTTAATGAAGTGTACAAAAGTTAGGCAAATACTGTTCGTTTCCATGCTTGACTCAGGAAGGGAGAAGTGCTACTAAATGGGCTATAGAGGAAGTATGGAACTCCCGTCCCAACCTGCCTTAATCTACCACAGAAACTAAGGGCCTTTGCAGACTGCTAGAAATAGTGCAAATTGAGTCCACTTTAACTGCCCTGGCTCAGTGCTAGGGAATCATGGGAATTGTAGTTTTTTTCTGAGACATTGAGCCTTTTCTGTCAGAGAGCTCTGGTGCCACAATAAACTACAGTTCCCATGACTCCCTAGCACTGAGTCAGGGTAGTTAAAGTGGCCTCAATTTGCACTATTTCTGGCAGTATGCAAAGGCCCTAAAACACACTAGCAGAGAAAGAGTGGTGAGATCTTTTCTTTGGAGCATACAGAGGAGCAATCCATTAAGACCTGTTCATTTGCTCATATGAAGTTCTTTTTTTTCCTGTGGCTGCCAGATGAATTTTTACGTAAGAGGCTTTCTGTTTCTAGATATTATTAATGACATTTTTATTTTGGATCTAATTACTTTAAATGGGTTATGTATCAGGCTTGGGGCATAGCTGAATCCTGTATCTATCTTAAATCTTATTTTAAAAGGGAAATTTCAAAATGCAGTATTATAAAAATCACTATTATATTTTAATGCAGATAAGACAAGTTACACCTTATGGAATGGGCAGCTTTTAAACCGAGGGACACTTGTATGCCATGCTGCTTTGAAATCAGAAACACGTCCTTTGCTTCCCTGCAAACTGTAAGTATTAATAGCTCAAAAGCAGATCTAAAATCAGTATTGGTTAGAGCAGATTGTGTTAAAAGTGTAGAACACTTAATTTTCTGTGGCTTTCTAGAATGTTTTTTAGTCTTCTGTCTGTATAGTTTTAGCTCTACTTTAATGATCATTTAAAAAGTAAAAAATTGTGCTTAACGTCTGGTTAAGGGAAGCTTTGATTTCTTTATTCTTTGACCTCTAGCCCTGAAAAACTTGATGTTGACATGGTTATGAGCATTGAACATTTGAAACAACGTGTCTCAACACGTGTACTGCAGAAAGAAACATATTCAGGCGAAAGGGAAGGTAAGACCAATTCAGATTAAAGGAAAGCATTATTTACCCATGGTGGATACCCATATGCATCCTCACTATATCAAGTCTGATAAACTAGGGAGTTGGGACATTGTAGTGGTACAACATCTACAGTTCACAGAAGCTCTTTGCAAACCATAAGCTTTCAGAAGGCAAAATAATAACGTGCTTATATATCTACAAAGAAGCCCTTGTTTGTGTGAAGGAGGTTCGTAACAACTCAAAATGATGTATTGCCAAATGTTGAGAGAGAACTCCATGTCTTACTGTTACTAGATCAAACTGTGTTTAAAGGGATAAAGGTAATACTGAGGAAGGTCTGTAATAAAAAGAAATTTGTTGTTAACTGCTGGTATGTTGATTTTAACTTATGGAAACCGTATTTCTTTTTCATGGTCTCTGTGAATGACACAGTTGGGTTATCCTGCGCCTGTGCAGTGCATCTTCGGACCATTTTAGAGCTATTACAAGCATTTTGGCGGCAACCTTGCCCATTCTCTAAGCGACCTACTGGCTTGCTTCCCGCCTAAGCCCTCAGTTGCTTTTTGTCTACTGCAGCAGCAGCATCTGAGGAACTTTTCAGAGTTTAATTTTTCCTGTCAGACTTCAATTTCTGTGCTTGACAGGACCTGTCTTACGTTTTGGTGGTTATTTCTTCATTCTTCATATTTGAAGAGGAACATTGCAATTTCTGACTAAATACCATAAGTAAATGTCTGCTCGCCTCGCCTTTTGTCCTTGGCTTAGGCCGATTTTGATACTGAGGTGAGGTTAATAGCTCTATGTATGAGCAGAGCCTATCTGAGGCTTTTCGGGCAGTTGGGGAATAGCCTGACAGATCATGCCCTACCTTGATTCTTTTCGGTTCCGAATCCATGGCCTTGTCAGACTGATTGGCCCTGAGGTGTTATTACATGGCACCTATTGGTACACTGACGAAAGTGTCGGATAGTAACTGGACCAGCATTGCTGTCGGCTGCAGGCCATCGTGACACTCCTTTTGGAGGACGTTATTAAGGGCCCACTGTCGGTACCATTTCTTCACTGTACGAAAAGAATGAAGTAAGTCCATCAGTATCAAGGGCCCATCATTGATACCATTTCTCGCTTCATATGGTTGAAACTGAGGATGTGCTTCTCTATACCAAGGGTCAGTATCATCTTGCTCCATATGTATGAAACAGGACATGGTTACCCCCTCTGTACCGAGGGCCAGTACCATTCTTGCTCCATATGGATGAAACCGAGGATGTGGTTGCTCCCTCCGTAACTGAGGGCCAGTACCTCGAGCCCTGTCCCAATCTCTTGTCAATCCACGACGGCTGGGTACACCACCTGGACATAGACAATTTGTCTTTGGTGGCATGGAGAATACAACCTTAGACAGCCTCCCACCTGCCATAAAGACCATAATCCGTGCTTCCCTGAAGGCTTCTACTCTAAAATCTTATGCCCTGAAGTGGGCATAGTGTGCAGATTTCTTGGCCTCCAGGAACCTCATTCCATCCCGATTGTCGGTGCCGACAGTTTTAGAATTCCTTATGACTTTGGTAGACGCCAGCCTGGGACTTCAATCATTTAAGTAAGGCCTTTGACAAGATTCCCCATGACATTCTTGCAAACAAGCTAGTAAAATGTGGGCTAGACAAAGTAACTCTTACATGGATTTGTCATTGGTTGACTGGCCGAACCCAAAGGGTGCTCAACAATGGCTCCTTTTCAACCTTGAAAGAAGTGACCAGTGGGATGCCACAGGGCTCTGTCCTGGGCCCATTGCTATTCAATATCTTCATTAATGACTTGGATGACAGTATTGGGGGCATAGTTATCAAATTTGCAGACGACACCAAATTAGGAGGAGTAGCTAATACTCCAGAGGACAGGATCAAAATTCAAAATGACTTGAACAGACTAGAAAGCTGCGCCAAAGCTAACAAACTGAAATTCAACACGGAGAAATTTAAGGTACTGCACTTAGGGCAGAAAAACGAAAAGCACAGATATACGATGGGGGACACCTGCCTGAATGAGACTACGTGTGAAAGGGATCTAGGAATCCAGGTGGACCACAAGTTGAACATGAGTCAACAGTGTGATGCAGCAGCTAAAAAGGCCAATGCAGTTTTAGGCTGCATCAGTAGAAGTATAGTGTCTAGATCAAGAGGAGTAATAGTGCCACTCTATTCTGCTTTGGTCAGGCCTCACCTGGAATACTGTGTCCGGTTCTGGGCACCACAATTCAAAAAGGATGTGGAGAAACTGGAGCGTGTCCAAAGGAGGGCAACTAAAATGGTGAAGGGTCTGGAAACCAAGCCCTATGAGGAACGACTTAGGGAGCTGGGGATGTTTAGCCTGGAGAAGAGAAGGTTGAGAGGTGATACGATAGCCGTGTTTAAATATTTGAGGGATGTCATATTGAGGAGGGAACAAGCTTATTTTCTGCTGCTCCAGAGACTAGGACCCGGAACAATGGGTGCAAGCTCCAGGAAAAGAGATTCCACCTCAACATTAGGAGGAACTTTCTGACAGTAAGGGTGGTTCGACAGTGGAACACACTCCCTTGGAGTGTAATGGAGTCTCCTTCCTTGGAGGTCCCTTGGAGTGTAATGGAGTCTCCTTCCTTGGAGGCTGGATGGCCATCTGTCAGGGATGCTTTAATTGGGAGTTCCTGCATGGCAGGGGGTTGGACTGGATGGCCCTTGTGATCTCTTCCAACTCTATGATTCTAAGATTCTAAGTCCTACTTATCGGCGATCTCCTCGTACTACCAGTTTCAAGACAGGCCATCCCTTTTCAAGGATCCGTTAGTAAAAGGACTTCTCAAGGGTTTGGCTAATCTGCATCCACCTGTCTCGGTACTGTCACCAACCTGGAGCCTCGACACCGTCTTGTCCGGTCTCTCCTCTCCATTTGAGCCATTGGCCACCACAGATCTACAATTACTGTCTTGGAAGACGGTGTTCTTGGTTGCCATCACTTCAGCTCGGCGCGTGAGTGAACTGTGCGCCCTCCGGGTGGACCAACCCCTTTTGTGTTTTCACAAGGGACAAGGTTGTGCTTCGCCCCAACATTACCTTTTTGCTCATGGTAGTTTCATCTTTTCATTTGAACCAAGACATTGTGCTTCCCACCCTAGCCTCGAACCCGACTACTGACGAGGAGCGTCGTCTACACCTGTTAGATGTTTGTCGGGCCCTGGCTTTCTATGTGAACAGGACCTCAAGCTCGAGGCAGTCTGAACACTTGCTCATTTGCTACTCGGAAGCCAAGAAAGACCTACCTATTTCCCCTCAAAGACTTTCAAAATGGGTGACCAGTACCATCCATCTGTTATGAGCTCATGGGGAAGGACCCGCCTGTCAGGGTGCGGGCCCACTCGACAAGGACAGTAGCTGCATCCTCTGCTTTCTTGTCCGGCATCTCACTGGAGGATGTTTGCAAGGTTGCTGTCTGGTCTCAGCCCTTGATGTTTATTAAACACTATAGACTGGACTCAAGAGCCAGACAAGATGCAGCCTTTGGGAGGGCAGTGTTCTTGGCTGGTTTACACTGAGGTGATTAAGTCGTGTGGTTCATATACTTGAAATGATTAAGACAAATATACTTTGTCTAATTTTCAATGTGGTGTTTATTGTTCATGATAGATACAGTTGTTAAGTTCTATTTGGGTACAGGACACTCCCTCCTCCATTGACCCAAGCTTGTCAGTCTAACCCATTTGTGTGATTCGCAGAGACCACGAAGAAGAAGGACAGGTTGCTTACCTGTAATAGTATTTCTTTGGTCATCTGCGAATTCACACAAATCCCTCCCGCCCTCCCCACAGTCATGTCCTGCTCATTATTTAACTACTGTTGTCGCAGTTTGCTGTGTACGTACCGGAACTGGAGAAGAGCGGGACTGCTAGGGGACTTTATAAGCATGGGCGGAGCTACCGCTAAAAAGTTGCAACTGAAGTTCTGCCTAGCGATTCCAGAAGTTTCCGAAGTTGCTACGCATGCGCAGATAAAAACCCATTTGTGTGAATTCGCAGATGACCACTCGAAGAAATACTGTTACAGGTAATAATAATAATAATGATAATAATAATGATAATAATAATAATAATCCAGTGTCATCTGGGGGAGAGACACTAGGCCCAGCACCTTCGGGCCTAGTGTAAGAGGAAGAGCCCTCCCTCCATTCCATCTAGTGTCATCTGAGGGAGAGACACTAGGCCCAGCACCTTCGGGCCTAGTGTAAGAAGAAGAGCCCTCCCTCCATTCCATCCAGTGTCATCTGGGGGAGAGGACACTAGGCCCAGCACCTTCGGGCCTAGTGTAAGAAGAAGAGCCCTCCCTCCATTCCATCCAGTGTCATCTGGGGGAGAGGACACTAGGCCCAGCACCTTCGGGCCTAGTGTAAGAAGAAGAGCCCTCCCTCCATTCCATCTAGTGTCATCTGAGGGAGAGACACTAGGCCCAGCACCTTCGGGCCTAGTGTAAGAAGAAGAGCCCTCCCTCCATTCCATCCAGTGTCATCTGGGGGAGAGGACACTAGGCCCAGCACCTTCGGGCCTAGTGTAAGAAGAAGAGCCCTCCCTCCATTCCATCTAGTGTCATCTGAGGGAGAGACACTAGGCCCAGCACCTTCGGGCCTAGTGTAAGAAGAAGAGCCCTCCCTCCATTCCATCCAGTGTCATCTGGGGGAGAGGACACTAGGCCCAGCACCTTCAGGCCTAGTGTAAGAAGAAGAGCCCTCCCTCCATTCCATCTAGTGTCATCTGAGGGAGAGACACTAGGCCCAGCACCTTCGGGCCTAGTGTAAGAAGAAGAGCCCTCCCTCCATTCCATCCAGTGTCATCTGGGGGAGAGGACACTAGGCCCAGCACCATTGGGCCTGGAATAAGAAAAAGAGCCCTCCCTCCATTACCATCTGATGTCATCTGGGGGAGAGACACTAGGCCAAGCACCACCCAGCCTAGAATAGGAAAGAGGGATGAGATTCGAATGTATCTGTTTTAATGTTTGTTTTGATGTTTTGAAATGCTGTACGCCGCCCCGATTGCCTAGCAGAGGGGCGGGATATAAATAAAAATTATTATTATTATTATCGAAGAAATACTGTTACAGGTAAGCAACCTGTCCTTCTCTCTCCATATCGGATGGCTGATTGTCAATACTGGTGTCTCCATATGAGAACAAACAATATGGTTCATCCCTCTACCAAGGGCTAATCATTCCATACTGAGGGATGGTTGTCGCTACCATCATCTCACTCACAGAAGAGGCTTTTAATCCCTCTATATCAAGGGCATATATCTTCAATTCCTATATACCGGGGTAGGCAACCTTTCCCCTTTAAGGGCCGAGGGACTTCAGCTCCCAGAAGCCTCAGCCATGTTGGCCAATAGTCCTATATTGGCCAATAGCTCCTGGGATTCTGGGAGCTGAAGTCCCTCGGCCCTTAAAGGGGAAAGGTTGCCTACCCCTGCTATATACTGAGGGTGGACTATTGTTACCAACTTCTCACTCCATATAGAGAAAGCATAACAGATTTCTCCCTGAGTACAGAGGACCAGTCATTTGATACCTTATGGAGGAAACAAAGAAGCATTTGATACCAATAAACTGAGGAGGTATTATTCTATACCAGGACATGCTATTGGTACCATCCTCTTGCTTCATACAGAAGAGATATAGGAGATTGGTCTCCCCAAACGTAGAGTAAATCATTCAATACTTTCCTTTTTATTCGTACATGGAAAAACAGAAAGATGGCTCCATTTCTCTGTATTGAAGATGGATAATTGGTAACATTTTTCACTTCAGCTGGGATCGATGCAGCTGGTTGGTTCTCTGTACTGAGGGCCAATTGTTGGTACTATCGTTCACTCTTGTGTACAAGCAACATAGGGAAGTTTCCGCCCCTCCTTACATAGGACTGGTTGTCGATTCCATTTCTCGTCCCATATAGAAACTCGATACTGTAAGATGATAATTGACATCTTCTTGCTCCTTCTGAGGTGCCTTGTTGGCACCGATGGTTGGGACCAATCCCTTTCACTTACGAGGTTTTGAAATCTCTGAGGGTCAAGCCTCTGTTTTGAAGATCTGTCCAATCCAGGGTGGCGTTTCGATGCATTGGAACAAATATGCCAGTTATGTCTCTTCATATCAAGTGTTTATCATGGATATCATGTCCTAATTCCCTTTAGAAATGTCAGACAAGGGGTTGATCCTTCCATGGCTGGGTATTGTAGTGTTTCCAGTAAGCATGTTTTGATACATGGATTAAGTATGATGAAGGGGCATGTGGGTGTTTCTAAGACATTTCTATCTCCAGGGTATTATTTCAGTAGAGCAGTAGAGCAACCTCATTCCCTGATAAGGGTCTATATACTTTCTGCTTCAGACCATGAACTATGCTGTTCCATTCAACTCTACTTGAGTAATAGTTTGTTGTACAGTCCTTCCTCCATTCTTGTGGGGGATCTGTTCTGGACCCCACGCGAAAACGAGAAATCACATGTATTCAAGGCCCATTGACTTGAATGGAGGTGGGTGCGCGCAGGTGCATGCCATGGGCACACATTTCATTTTATTCCTCTCCATTTGCCCCTTGCACATAAGCGAGGGATGCAAATCTCAAGTCCGCGAGAATGGAGAGGTAACTGTAGTTCTCTTATTCCTTCCCCGCTTTTCAACGCTGACGCACCCTCTCGGGCGGCTTCAAGCCACCTCTTTGGGGCGGTATGTTCTGCCCCTTGGTTAATTTTACAATCCCCTCCCCCTCCCATTGATGCATGATTGTAATTAATCATTGTTTGGGACCTGAAGGAAATGTATTTTCTCAATAGGAGGTAGTTGTCCCATGTTAATCTCCTCTGCTTCATTGGGAAGGCATATGTATTACTTCCGTGCCCCATGCTTCACTGTGTGCACCCCCATGTCTATACAGTAGGTGCTTTACAGCACTGGTTGTATGACTTGGACAGCCATAAACTCTCTTCTTTCCATGCTGAACGACTGACTGATCACTGGACATTATCACTAGCGAACAAGTATTCTCAGTTATTTCAGCGCCTGACCACTCTGCAAATTCTTTCACCGTTTATTATGATTTTGTAATCAAGCATCTAAATTCTGGGATGCAGTTTTCTTTGAAATAAATTTATTGCTAATCACCACCTTAGAAACATTTCAGAATTAGCCTTTCTTGGCTTCTTTCAAGGGAGCAATGCAAAGGTATCTCATAAACCCATATTTGATTATTTATTAGTAGTTGAAAAGTTGGTCATTACTATATTCTGGAAGTGATATTTGGGAGGAGATGGTATAAAAGTGTGTGGCAATGAGGTTGGATTTAAAAAAATTAATCAATGAATTCCATATTTATTGTCTATAGGAGCATTTCTAGAGGAGTAACCAAAATGGTGAAGGGTCTGAAAACCGTGCCTTATGAGGAAAGGCTTAGAGAGCTAGGTATGTTTATCCTGGAGAAGAGAAGGTTAAGAGGTGATAGGCTAGCCTTGTTTAAGTATTTGAAGGGATGTAATATTAAGGATGGAGCAAGCTTGTTTTCTGCTGCTCCAGAGAACAGGACCGGGAACAATGGATGCTAACTACAGGAAAAGAGATTCCACATCAACATAAGAAGGAACTTCCTGACAGTTAGTGTTCGACAGTGGAACACGCTCCCTCAAAGAGTCGTTGAGTCTCCTTTATAAACAGAGGCTGGATGGCCATTTGTCGGGGGTTCTTTGATTGTGGGTTTCTGCATGGCAGGAGGTTGGACTGGATGGCCCTTGTGGTCTCTTCCAACTCTATGATTCTGTGAAATGGTTAAGGGAAAGAAAAACAGACATAATTGTTCTATGAGTTGGAATTGCTTTATTGAATATACGGAGAAAAAAGTAACACTGTACTTCCAAAGGCAATCCGATACTTTTGCCTGACAGTGAAAAGGAGCAATTTTGATGTCTTTGAATTATGTATTATGGCTTTGTACCTTAATATAAACATAACTTTTGTGGCTCAATTCCCTACTCAGCCATGGAAATCCCCAGGATGACCTTGGGCAGTCACACCCTCTCAGCCCCAGAAAACCCCATGATAGGTTTGCCTTAATGCTGTCATAAATTGCAAATAACTTGAAGGCACAAAACAAATCACTATCTTTGGGGGAATTGTTTATAATGCAAACCAATTAAAAAAAATCTTAGGAATTTGGATTGATGAAGTGATAGGGTAGGATGTTGAAGCATAGAAATATCAACTAAACACAGATTGAAGCTCATTTTAGAGGCAGTTTTTTGAATAGTAAGTGCAAAAGAAGCAATATAGTGCTATCACAGTTATTCCAACACAGCATTGTACACAGATGTTTTTCAGTAGTGTGGAGTCTCCTTAATACAGACATTCAACAAAAATGGAAAACCCTCAACAGCTCATTGTGAAGACTTGACTAATCACTTGACTGACAAAATAATTGATATTTGATTCATTTTGTTGGTGGAATGACACCTTGGGTGTGCTGTACAAGTACAGAATGTTATTGGAGATCTATATGGGCATAATAACTTGGGTTAGGTATAGATATTGCTGTATGCCTGAAGGAATAAAGTCTACTATATTATTGTTGATTTATGGTGAGGGTGTGCATAGTGTATGCAGGACTGCCATTCACCAGCCCCATACGTCTCTGGATCTGTAGCTCCCTGCAGCTTGCAGCATTCCATGAAACCAGACCAGAGACCAAATTCTCTACAAAAGAAAGTTCTTTATTCTTCAATTACAGAATTAACATGATAACTATTTACATCAGGGATTGGGTCCGGCCCCCCGAGGCCTTTGGACTGCCACCGCCATGTTTTCCAAAATGCCGACCGCAGCTTGTTTGCGCATGTGCAGGCAGCGTGCGTGGCGGCGGCAGGGATTGGCGGGGGCTGCGCGTGAGCATGCGCGCCGCCATTCCCACCACCACCACCGTCGGCCCGCGGAAGACCAGGTAAGGGGAACTTGCCGACCTCTGGTTTACATTATAGAACAGCCATAAGCAGGCAGAAAACAAAGGAAAACTCCATGCCAAGCCCATCAATTCACTCAAGGCAAAACACTCAAGGCAAAAACTCCACCCCCAGGCTGATACCTTTATAGACATTTGCTAAACAGCTTCTAAACCCAGCCTTCTTCCTGCATCTTGTTTCATGTGACCAGTGGTTCTCATGAAACTAAATGACCTAATTTGTTTTCTTTGTATCCTGTGTTCCCACACACACACACACACTGGCCTTGGCTATGTTGTTTTCGTGTAAGCCACCTACAGGCTAAAACTTTCACAGCTAGAACTTTCCCACATCTGTACATTTCCACTTTGACTACATATCCCAACAATTATTGGCCCTTTACGGTTGATAATGTCTAATTGAAGGAGGATGTTTGACTGAGTTCTGAAGGAAATCAGTACATCTGACAGTGTTCCCACTGCTTTGAAAAAGACAGTAAAATCATTACCCTTTTATGAAATCTTCTTTGCATAAAGATGGCTATAATTATAACAGGCTACAAATCTTGGGCAAGAGATTGAGAAAAGTTGTAGCAGTGCATCTCCAGATGCTGTTAGAAGAAATGGCTGCTGAAATCCACTTCAGTCTCAGCAGGTCCCCAGTTTCCCACTGAAACTGCCTCAGCTACTCTGGTAGGCAACTCATAGTCATAAGGAAATAAGACTACTGGCTCTTGGTCCTCCACCTTTGAAATCTTCAAGTGTATCTTTTTGAATTGCCTATATGGAGTGTTCCTAAATACTGCTATTTTGAGGTGGCTCTGCTCATAATTAGCAGGTACATTCTGGAAGGTGCTCTGGGAGACATTTGATGTTCCACAGGGATCACCTCCCCCCAGCTGTTTAGTGTTTATATGAAGTTGCCTAGAAAGGATTCCATAGACTTGGAATGAGATGTTACCAGTATTCTGATAATATCCAGGTATTTTTCTTTATTTCAAAAATAGTGAAGTAATAAAATTGCTGAACTAGTGCCTAGAAAGTGAAATAGATAGTACAAGGGTATATTTGAAAGAGGGTCATGTTCCAGTTCCTCTAACAAAAGATCTTTGTTAAAGAAGCCTTTGCCAGACCCTACCACCTGAGACAGACTAGTTTAAAACAGCACAACTCTTGGATTGAATTGATTACTTGGGTCGATTATTTTCTGGGTTTAGGTCTCATTTAAACTGGTGCCTAGAAATGCTGAAGTGTGCCTAGAAACTAACATGCTATATGAGGGCGTAATTAGGTTTGGGTCTGATTTGAACTGATGCTTTGAATGTATTGCCTAGAAGTGATGAACTGGAAAGAACTCACATGCTGTTAATTTCACACTGGCCATGCCACCTGTGATTTCTTCAGTTAGTACAAATGGCAGAGAGGCCTCCATTTTGACTTTCTTTGTTGGTGCAAGGTCCATTTGCACTTCTAACTCCTTCTTGACTAGAACAGATCATGTGAGTGTTGAATGCAAACAGCTTAACAAGATATTTCCTCATGCACCAGCTTTTGGGGAAGTTCATACTTACATTTATTTTGGTGGATGACCAGTAAAAAGGGAGTAAAATAGGATAGATAAAATTGCAGTACATTAAAAAGACAATATTAAATACAGAATTAAAAGCAAGATTAAATATATAATGTTTGCATTACAGTGATTAAAAACCAGCATAAAGTGGTAACACCATTAATATTAAGACAGCATCCTGCGTCAACAAGCTATTGCTGCCACACAAAAACTAGCTACCTTGGCTCTAATCTCAGGAAACTGGGCAGCCAAAAGTTAATCATTGTCAGACACATTTGATCTCCCTGGTATACTTGGTAAAATAGGGTTGATAAAATGATGTTGAAGGTCACAATAAAAAAAATGAGAAAAGTTAGTTATACTGTTGTGCATTTGCTATGATATAAGATACCTGAGCTGTCCAAGAACCAGTAGATTGAAAAATTACGCCCAAATATTTATAAAATTGAACCTGCTCAATAGGATGTCCATGGATCTGCTGGCAGTGTTTACACCTTTTTCTAAGTGAAAACGGAACTGTTAGATTTCTCATAATTAATTGCCAACTGTTCAGTATTGCGGTAGACACCCAGCGCTCTTAATAACCGTTCAGACCTACAAATGACAATGACAGAAGGACTGCATCATCTGCATAGAGTAGAATAAATAACGGATCTCCCTGCCAATTTAGGTGGATTTGAATTTATTTCAGAAAGGAATTAATATAAATATTAGACAGAGTAGTGGCAAGAACTCAACTTTGTTTTACTCAAATATGAGTTAGTATTAATCTAGTCACATGACCATGATTACATCTCCCTCGCAAATACATTTTATCATAAAGACTGCAAATAAGAATCAGCAGACACCTATCAGTGTTAGTGGCCTCAAGTTTATGCTATAATCTGTCTGTTGGGATCATGTCAGATGCAGATTTAAAAGTATAAAAGCTGTGTAAAGTGCCCCCCAGCAGGGAAGAATATTTTTCTAATAAATGCTGTAATACTAATCTCTGATCAACTGATGAGTGCCCAGGCCTAAAACCAACTTGCTCTTTCTCCAGGAAATTTTCTGTCTCTATCCAACTTGATACTTTCTCTGGAAGGTGTCTAGTAGACAATTTACTGATGATAGTTAAAAGACTAATTGGTCTGTAATTGGCAGGATCTGATTTTTAAACCTTTTTTTTTATTAGATTGGGATGATTATTGTAAGCCCCCAATCTGATGGAATACATGCAGACCAATTGATACATAGGAACAGAACAGCTAAAACTGGTATCCACCACTCCAAATTTGACTTCAGGGCGTATGTGATCACTTCCTAGGGCTTTGCCCAATTTAATCCCAGAAATAAGCCTGCCAATTTCAGATGATGAAAAAGGGTGCCAATCAGAAAGACTTTCAAGGTCTTGCAGTGTTAATGGATCTACAACTTACCTGCCTCCATACAGCATACTAAAAATGTTTCACAGGGTCTTCATAGGGATTTGAAAATCTAGTCCATATAAGTTGCTTGCCAACACTTAGATTCTGTTTTCTAGAAAGTGGCTGAATCATGAGTCCATGATGCAGCAGTTAACTTCTGCCAGTTCATTCTCTGTCTGCCCCCCCCCCCCCCATTAGATTTTTTTCTTTAGATTTTGTCAGTAAGGAAGCTGTATCTGAACTTCCTGTATAATTTATATTTGTCAGCAAGGGATTTCTTCATCTCTAAACATTCTAGGTCAAACCAAAGGTTGGGCGTGAAAAGGATAGGTGTGTTGTCTGGGGTGGTTTTATATAACACAACTTTGCAGATGTACAGTTAGATTCTGATATGAGAGTAAACCATCTTCTGGCAATCTCACAGATAAAATATTTATTTATTTATTTATTTGGAGTAGTCATACCCCACTCTTCACCTACAAAGGCTCTCAGAGCGGCTTACAAATGGTTAATTAGACGGATTCCCTGCCCTCAGGTTTACAATCTAAAAAGACATGACACAAAAGGAGAAGGGAATGACAGTGGGGAAGAGGATCAGGTCCAGCAGTTCTTCTCTCCCTCTGAGGCCTGGACCATGGCAGATGGACTGGAGGGAGGGCTCTCCTTAATCTAGGCTTCTTAATCTAAATAGAGCCTCCTAACCTAAGGCAGCTTTCTGAGTGTAAGAAATTGGTTGAGGCTTGCTCTAATTTAATAGAAGAACTGTATGGGACTCAGCAATTAAGACGCTGATTCTGACGATCGCAAGGTTGGCAGTTTGAGACCCAAGTGCCATATGAAGGAGTGAGCTCCTGTCACTAGTCCCAGCTTCTGCCAACCTAGCAGTTAGAAAGCATGTAAAAGTGTAAGTAGATAAATAGGTACCACTTCAGTGGGAAGGTAACAGCGTTCCATCCAGTGATTCTGGCCACATGATCATAGAATCATCTTTGACAAAACTGGCTCCCTTGGCTAAGTAACTGAGATGAACGCTGCCCCCTACAGTTGGACATGACTTGACGATCATGTCAAAGGAGAAACCTTTATCTTTAAGATATAATTAAGTAGTTGATCGTTGATGCCCTAAGGCCAGATGTGAATATAAATTCATCATAATTATCTCCCTCAAACCCCCCCCCCCATTCAGTATCATTAAATTAATTTATCATTTATAGAAGGCATAAACTAGATAACTTGTAAACCTTATCCAGCAGTTGAGCTGGTTAGTTGGAATCTTCTTTGTGATCTTCATTATAGTCCCAGAAAACTTCTTCAAATATCTGAGAGCTGCTGCCTTTCAGCCACCTCCTCACATTTATTGTTCTTATAGAACTGAGTAATTTTTGTTAGAGCCTTTGCATTCTTTAGAGGAGGATGTTTTAAGGCCAAGAATTTTATAACCACTCAGAGTCATCACCATGGTCTTATTTCCTTTAGTTTTCCTGCTTTGTTTTTAGATTATCAGTCTGTAAACAGCAGCCAGCAAATTGTAGCTTCATTTAACCTGTCTACAAAATCATCCATTTTAATCTCTCTCATTTACAGCTCTGTAGCATGTTTCACATCTTCAGTATCCTTGTAGTTAAAAAAATCACTTGTTCCATTTACTCCCTTTGTTTTGTTTCCATTTGTTGATTATAAATCTTCACCCCCTTAATCAACTCAGAAGGAGAGAAAGGGAGGGAATAACAACAGAAATAAACAGGCAAGAGGGGAGAAATGTAGGAGTGAAATTAAACATGTTTGGCTATACCACCACTGTCTTCTCCTTCTGGGGAAGGAGTCACATGTTTTCAGTTGTTTCCATTGGCTGGCCTTCTCCTCTTTCATAGCCTTGCCTGCAGAGAATTTAAGAGGAATATTACAAATGAAGTATAGAGCAAGAGTCTGAAGAATTGTAACCTTACTCCTGCGGCTTATTACAGTTGCACCCACATTTTTTGTGGGGGTAATAGTTTCTCTGTATGCCCAAGAATGAATAGTCCTGGTGAGTGCCAACACCTCATCTCTGGAATACGTAGAGGAGCAATCCATGAAGAACTGAGATATTTCTATGATGTTTGGGGCTGGAAGTGGTTGCGTAAGCTGACAATACACTTTGCAGAATTCTGTGTCCAAATTTTGCTTCTGTAAAATAAATCTAATCTATTTTATAATACCTTATAAAGGTTTTAGGCTCTTTCCAACTACTGCCCTCACAAATGTCCTGAAGAGATATGTAGATATCAAAAATGCCCTAGTTGTAGCTGTAAATCTGGTTGAGTGAACTCACACAAGTGCAAGCCTTGGTTTCTATTCTACAGTCACCCCGCCGTTCTCGCGGACTTGAAAGCCACAGTTTTGAATATTCACGGAGGAGCGACCTCTGTTCAGATCAAGGGGCACGGCCCATTCAAGGAACGGATCCCCTGCAAAAATGGAGGGCCGACTGTACATCATAACACAGAAATAAATATGCTTTTATCCATCTTGCTAACATCTGACAAGAAATTCTATTTTTCATGGACCAATTGTAAGACATGTGACAGGCTACTTATTGTTTGGTCTCTAGCTGGGATGAGCTCATCTCGTATACTGACCGTCGATTTCAGTGCAATCTTCTTGGGCCCCATTTCAGTTGGGAACTGTGTCAGTTCTTTCCCAGAAAAACCCTCTGGGGACATCCCTGCAATCCGACCCTCCATTTCACAGATTTGTCCACCCCTGTGGACACTTCATGATCTTAGGACATGCATACTTGTCCCGTCCCTCCAGGCTGACTGATGTCATAATATCTGGTTCTTCTGAGCCTCTGGTCTCAAGGCGTCTTTGGGTGAAGTGGTGATAATTCAGGTATCCACCTGCAATCCTGCCAAGGCTAACTATGCACTTTGCAGATGTCTTGGGACTTTTCTTTCTTTACAGGGAAGCTTGTGCTCTCCCTGTTATAGTGCTCTATCACAGTGCACTTCATGCTTCATCATGCACCCCAGATCTATACGATAAAGGGTTTCGCACCTGTCTAGGAGCTGGGCTTGTGGCTTTAACATCTATTCCAGCTCCTGTGCCTTAAAATTCTTCTCTCATGAACCACTCATGACAAGTCAACACCATATTGCTCCTTATATATATAGTTGCTTAGCAGTTCTTCTCACTGTTCCTGCCAAGTCATGTTATCCTTGATACAACTTCTGCAGGACATCACGGGATGGGATAACATTCCCACAGGGGTCTCTTTCTACGTACAGTGTGAAATCCCTTTACTTTTATAATGCTATGACTAATCTTCTAGTCATTACATCAACCACTATTGTTTTCTCTGGGATTTTCACCAAGAACTACATGTTTCATGCTGACAGCCTGAAACGTTAAGTTACAGACAGCATGTCTTGTGGGTCATAACAATTGGATATTGTGATATTCTCACTTTCACTGTTGTCAGTGTCTTTACTGTGACTTGATGAGGTTCTATTCCTCCTCTCTGATGTCCACCAATATTCCAGAAACTGTTATTGAAGCTTCCCCAGTTCGATGCCATCAACTCTCTCTGTATAATGCAGTATCCAGACATCCTACTGCCCACTTTGTAGTGCAGTCACTTGTTTTCTGCCGTTTTTGCTGGTGTTGCCCAACCATCTCATTGCTGGGCACAGATGGTCTATTTCACATTTTGTGTGAATGCTTAGCCCTAGATTGTTTAGCATTCTAGGCGTTATCTGTCGATGCTATAATCTTCAAACATTAGCTTAGAGGCTTTATCAGGTCACTGCCCTTTTTCATCTTGAAAGATTCCCTTTGACACATCTTTAATTTTGAGGGTTTGT
Source organism: Phrynosoma blainvillii (assembly GCA_026167975.1). Lineage (NCBI taxonomy): Eukaryota > Metazoa > Chordata > Lepidosauria > Squamata > Phrynosomatidae > Phrynosoma > Phrynosoma blainvillii. Next base: position 326,466,202 of record JANUYF010000002.1, on the reverse strand, counting down.
TAAACCCTCTTTTTCCTGTTTACCAATGTCATATCCTGGGCAGCCTCACATTGCTGCAAGTCTGTTCCCTTTGCATTGGACGTTCACAGAGCTTTGTCTTTTTATTTGGAGTATACCTCGGGCTCGAGATGCTCGGAGAAACTTTTTGTGTGCTATTCTGAACACAAGAAAGGACTGTCTGTTACTCCACAAAGACTGTCCAAGTGAGTGACCTCGACCATTCACTTGTGATATGAACTGGCAGGCAAGACTCCACCGGGCCGGGTGCGGGCGCACTCCACAAGGGCGGTAGCATCATCATCTGCTTTCCTGTTTGGCATTCCTCTAGAAGATGTATGCAAGGCAGCCATCTGGTCTCAATCAATGACTTTTATCAAACATTACAGGTTGGACACACGAGCCAGACAGGACGCTGCCTTTGGGAGAGCAGTATTATTATCTGGACTTCATTGAATGTATTTGTGCAATGTTTGCACTAAGTTCATTATGCACTTGCCCAAGTTCAGTATGTTGACTATTTGCTGTTATGCAAATGTATGCACATTGATACCTGATTTTAAGGTTTATTTATTATTTATTTGAGATCAATTGGGTTCCACTTGAATTCATACTTGACTCTATGCAATTCTTACTGTTTATTCCATTTGCAGACTTAAATTCGGTGACTGTTGAATTACATGCACTTCTTGATGCACTTGAATGCAATGCAATACATTTATATGTGAAGGTGCCTATTTACTTTGGCTGATGTTTGTGCCAATAAACGTTCTTGTTTGCACCTGCAAGCCTTGTGTCAGGACACTCCCTCCTCCATTGACTTTGGCTTGCTAGTCTGAATAACTCATTTGTGTGATTCGCAGAGACCACGAAGAAGAAGGACAGGTTACTTACCTGTAGCGGTATTTCTTCGAGTGGTCATCTGCGAATTCACACAAATCCCGCCCAACCTCCCCTCAGTCGTGTCCTGCTCTATTTGATAACCTTGCTGTCGCTTTTTAGCGGCATACTTGGAACTGAGGAGTGAGCGGGAACGCGGGGCTTATATAGAGGTGGGTGGAGCTACCACCAAAAAGTTGCAATCCAACTTCTGCCTAGGGATTCTAGAAGGTTCTGAACTAGCTGCGAATGCGCAGATAAAACCCATTTGTGTGAAGTCGCAGATGACCACTCGAAGAAATACCGTTACAGGTAAGTAACTTGTCCTTATGTGACATGGCACTCCCTCCTCCAAAGACCTAAGCTTGTCAGTCTGAATAACCCACTTGTGTGGTTCGCAGAGACCACGAAGAAGAAGGACAGGTTGCTTACCTGTAACAGTGTTTCTTCGCGTGGTCTTCTGCGAATTCACACAAATCCCGCCCATCCTCCCCTCAAGTGGTGCCCTGCCTCTTCTTCAGTCCTGGGCTGCTGCTTTGGTGTCCATGGAACTGAGGGTTTAGGCGGGAAACTGGCCAATAAGGCAGTTGGAGAGTGGGCGGGGCTACCGCCAAAACACTTCTAAAGGCTCTAAGAAGGCTCCGAAGTTTGCTGCGCAGGTGCAGAATAACCCATTTGTGTGAATTCGCAGATGACCACTCGAAGAAATACTGTTATAGGTAAGCAACCGGTCCATACCTGTACTGCAACTAGATTTAGAAAGGTGTTTAGAATGTTGTAGATTGTTCAGAGGACATAGAAAGCTATGTCTTGCTGACAATGGAAGCGGTTTATGTTTGCTTTTGGAAAGCAGATCCAGCTTCAGTGTATTGGTAGATCCTCAGTTGGGATGCTAAAGCAGAATCTGTGGTTGTGCTGGGGATCTTGTGGCCCTCCAGATATTAGTGAATTGCCCTAGTCTGTCTAGTTTATCACCATCTGAACAGCCACAAAATCACAGCCTTGATCAGTTTATATTTCAGCAGCTTGGACTGGTTAAGCATGTACAATCAGCCTTCTGCATCCACAAATTTCTTATTCATGGATTCAACCACCCACAGCTTGGAAATATTTTTTAAAAATTCCAAAAGCAAACCTTGATTTTGCTATTTTATATAAGGGACATCATTTTCTTATGCCATTGTATTTAATGGAACTTGAGCATCCACAGATTTTGATATCCCCAGGGATGGGTGTGGGTTCCTAGAACCAAACCCCACCAGATACCAAGGGCACACTGTAGCAGCTTACTAAATATTTAATGCTTCTTAAAAATTTTTACTGTGTTTCTAGCCAGTTCAAAGTTTTAATAAATGATACACTTAAGGTCCTAGATGACTTGGGACAGTAAAGATTAAGTGTATGGCAGAGGGCCCTCACTTTATTTATGTAATGTCCTCCTTTGATAGCTTGAGGGGGCATCAAAGCTTTCTTTAGTTGACACGTCAGTGGTCCACATATCTTTTATTTAAGTGGTTAATTGTATTGCCAATTATCCTAGTTGTAAAGCTTTTATCTTCGTTTAAATATGTGTGTTTAAGAAGTCTATTTTTGAGAAATTGTTCTTGCTGCTTTTTGATGAGCTGCTTTTAAATAGTAAAACAGCATAGAAATGTTTGATAATTATGCTTTGAATCCTGACTAGACCAAGCAGAAAGAAGTTCTTGTAACTGAAATTTCAATATCATTGTTTCTCCAAAAACCTCTGTAGAGGGTCAGAGGGACTTCTTGGGATGGGACTACTGGGGAAGGGTAAAAATTGTCCCCAAATAGATGGAGGGACCCACCAATTGTAACCAGAACAGAGCTTGAACAAGGTAACTGTCCAATTTTGAGAACACCCACAATTTCTTTCTGTCACCTCCATGTGGTTCACTTCTGTGACCCTTACAGAGACTTTTTGTAGACTATTTAGGATGCAAGCAGAGAAGATGCTTGCTTGTTTTTTCCCATGGTAGAGGAAATGGTTTATTGACAGATGTCTTTCTGTATTCTCAGAGTTCAGGAGTGGAATGTATTGCAGTCTTTATGAAATTGTGGAAAAGGCTAGATCAGGAAGTAATTTGGAAGGACTACTTCAAAAGCTGGAGACAGACAAGCTAGTGAGTATATATTCTTTACATGCTATAAGTGTGATTATTCCACTGATAAGAATTCCAAGAACAGCAGGTGCTTTCTGACAGCACATCAGAATTACTCTACTATCTGACATTTTGCTCTAAACTTGATAGTGTTCCAAATGAAAAGCATCTAATATTTTATACTGTGTAAACTTTGTTTTTGCAGGTTATTGTAAAACCACTTGCAGACAGAGGATATTTATTGCTACTTTCTCCGTATCAAATGGCTTCTCCATATGGTATGCAACATGTCATGTTTTCTTCTGTGACAGATTCAACTTTAAAAAAAATAAGCAATTTCATTACACTGTGATGTACATTTCTTTTAATCAGACAACCGAACAGGAAAGCCTCGTACTCTGCAAGCACTGTTTCTATTTCGGAATCCTACAGGTGTTGTAACTTCAGGTAGGTTTCAGTGTTTAATATAGAGTTAATGTTAATTGTTAAGCAATACAATCGCCCCTCCCAATTCGTGGGGGATATGTTCTGGACCCCGCCGTGAAAATGGCTTGCTAATATTGGAGCCCCATTGAAAGTAATGGCGTGCACATTCATTTTAAACATAGGCACTGATCCCTCCCCACGGAGAGTGAGACCAAGGACTCAAAGTTGCAAACAGGGAGGGACAACTGTATATAACTCCTGGTTTAGTAGTAATGCTTAGAGCTGAAAGCTCAGGACATGACATCCAACCAAGGCAAGCAGGAGACAAGAAAAAACATGCCTAGCTTTCCTGGCTTTAATGGGCAAGAGGGAGGTTTGGTTATCTGTTGACCAAGGTCACCAGGTCAGCATAGTCATCAAGTGTCAGAAAGAGAACTGAGGAGGATTTGGATGACTGTTGTGGGGTCGGGTGTGGTTGGGGGCTCATAACAAGAGGTGGAGTCGAGCCAAATTCACATACTGGTGGCATGTCAGCCTAGACTTTTTGATGACTTGTCCAGGTATATTTATATACTGTATATACTGATGTATAATCCTAGAAATTTTTGTCAAAAATTGATCCAAAAAAAGTGAGTCGACTTATCCATGGGTCAGTGTAAGTACTGCACTTTGACTCTTATAAAAAAGAACTACCCCCTAGTTAAAGGTAAGTCCATAATTGTCCTGGAAGCACTGATTCCTTTCTAATCTCTCATACATCCAGCCTTTAGTGTGAACACAAACAGTTATGCCTGCTGGAATTTTGTAAGCTGTTTGGCATTGTTTTCTTTTGCTTCATCCTTTAGATCAGTGGTCTCCAAACTGTGCCCTTTAAGAGATTTTGGACTTCAGCTCCCAGAAGCTTCAGCCATGTTGGCCAATAGTCTGGGATTCTGGGAGCTGAAGTCCAAAATACTTTTTAAAGAGCACAGTTTGGAGACCACTGCTTTAGATAATTTATAACATGCTTCCAAATTTTACTCTCGACTTAAATCCACGGGTCATATCAAAAATCCATAATTTTGGCCCTCAAACCTGCCCTCAATTTATATATGAGGTCGACTTATAGTTGAGTATATATGGAAGATAAACCTGTAGTAATAAAATGGACAGTATTATGCAGCGAGTTACACAGGTATTGAAGTGCTATGCATCAAAAGCAAAACAGGCATCCTAATAACAACATGTTTCTTCCCGGTTATTCATCATATAACAGTCTGGAGTGTCTGTTGTTTTTTTAAACTAATAAATTACACAAGCTTAAAAAATAAGCTTCCAAACCAGGAAAAAGGAGCAACCCAACTTTTTATTTTTCTCAAAGGTTGTTGTTATCTGCTTGCGAATCTTTTCAAATTCTAGTGGTTATTCAAGTTTCTGAACACTTCAAAGGCAGCCTTTCATAGAGTGCTTCATATTAATTCATCCAGGATGTAATTAAAACATGTGTCACCATGGCCAGACTTAACATCTCAAGGAATGAGTGCAGTTGATGCACAGGCCTTAATTGTGCTGATGCGCTTCTGGTCACCACTAGAACTAAACTTGCAAACTCAGGGTTCAATCCAGGATCACTTCCAAAATCCAGACATGCATCTTCAGGGAAATAATTACATTTATTTCATTTCATTTCATTTTTTTATGCTGCCTTTCTCCCAGAAGGCTATTCAGGTTGTTTTTGGGCCTCGGCAGACGGCTAATAGAGCCGTCCTCGAGGCAGGGAAGAGGAGGGGCAGCCGCACGCTCGGCGCCCCTTCCTCTTCCCGAGGTTGCCCTCGGAGCTGCCGGCCCTCTGCACGGCCGGTGCTCCGGGGACAACCTCCCGCCGCAGCGTCCGGACACGCTGCGGCGGATAAGTCAGTGAAAGTGCGCCGCAAGCTTTTGTGGCGCACTTTCACTGACTTGTGGAAGGAGCGCTATTTTAGCGCTCCTTTCAGGGACGGGGAAGGAGCGCCGCAGGATCGAGGCGTGGGGATGCCTCGATCCTGCGGTGCACCTTCCCAGGGCGGCCCCGTGCCACCAGTCTGCTTCCCCCCCCTTAGTTTAAGATACTGTTTAGGAATAAATAGGTTTGTCTACAAAGTATTCTAGCCTTCCCTATCCTAGATGGTCAAAAGAGTGAAAATGAGTACAGATATGTCTGGAAAAGTGGTCATAATATCTAAAAAGCTACTAAAGTTTAGGAAACTTTCTCCTTTACAATTCTAGAAATATTACAGGGTGATTTGGGATATATTCCTTATGAGGTTCACAGTGAATTTCTTCTTTGTGGTCTCTGTGAATCACACAAATGGGTTAATTTTGCACATGCGCAGCAACTTTGGAAACTTCTGGAATTGCTAGGCAGAACTTTAGTTGCAACTTTTTGGCGGTAGCTCCACCCATCCCTATAAAGCCCCTAGCGTTCCCACTCTTTCCTCAGTTCCTTCTGTCTGTCGCGCTAGCAGCTTCATAGAACTTTGCTCTTTGGAATGCTCTTTCATTTGCTTCGGATTGTTTGACCACCTATATCAGATTAATCACTCTATTATTGTTTGCCGGCCTAACCTCAAGACTACTCGACTTCGAAATTGCCTTACAGATTCAAAATCAGCCTGGCTGAAAAAATGGCTTCCTGCTCTTTTAAGCAATGTGAGACATGTGGGGGAAAGATCCCTGGCTCTGACCCCTACTCCTCTTGCCTTTTGTGCCTAGGCGAGGGTCACAGTCCCCAGACTTGTGCCCTCTGCACATTGATGACTGCACAGGCTCTTAAGAACAGGGATAAGATGCTCAAAGTCGCTCTCTACGAGCAAGCCTTAAGACCTGTTTTGATCTCCTGTGAGTACCATCCTGAAGATCTCAGGCAGGGAAAGGGAAAGGGAGAGGGAGAGGGAGATGGACAAAGAAAGGAGAAGAGCAGCTCTCATAAGGCCAGGTCGGAGAGGGGCTGTTCTCCGGAGGAACGCCATGCTAAAAACACCACCGAGCTGGAGAGGTCTGCTGACCTCCCCGCCTCAAAGAAGTCGCGTTCCCCTTCTAAAGAAGGATCAGGACACTGGGAGGGTGCAGAGGCTGCTACCAAGTCATAAGACGTCTTCTATGGCTTTGGCTTCAGCTTATCCTTCCAACTCTAAAACACCGGTGGAAGTTGCAGAGGAGTCCCACCTCGTGATTGACTACAAATCTGAGGGGGAGATTCGGGAGGATGTTCCAGTCTTTGACCCCTCATTTGACTTCATTTACTGAAACCAAATGCGCTTGGGACCGGGCTCTCGAATCCCTCACGCTGGGATTGAGGCACCCTTGGAGCCGAGGCAGACGATACAGCTCAGGAAAAGGAGGAAGACTTGCTCCTTCAGTATTATCCCAACCTGGTCTATGACCAAGGGTCTGCCCACTGCCCGTCAACCCCGAGCTCCTGTGACTTCAGATGACATTGGCCCCCTTCTCTCCACTGCCCCAAACCCCCGAGAACTTGCCTAGGGGATCTTGATCCCCCCATCTCCACATTTTCAAGAATCTCCTTCGTCCCAGTGCTCTTGGTCATCGCACTCTCATCCGTCCTCCAAGATGGACCAGCAGTCTCCACTCCTGCTTGTTGACCATCACCCAGCCTTCCCGGCGGACGATATGAAATCCTTCTCAAACCAAGTTGTGGGAATGGCTAACTTGCTGGAGCTCGAGGTTGTCAGGATGGATGACGTGGTTCTCAACTCTATTAAGAGGATACATGGCAAGGTCCCCACTTCACCTGCTCTGAGCTTCCTCCCATCTCTAGAGAAGATCGCACAGCACTCCTGGATCACCCTGGCCATCATTCCGTTCACATCCTGAAAGATTGAAAATCTTTATAGGATAGTGCCCTCGTCCTCTTCTTGGCTCTTTGAGCACCAAAGACCTAACTCTGCAGTTGTCGAGTTTCAGTCCATCCCAAAAATGTCAACCTCACTGGTGGACGAGGAGAGCAAGAAGATTGATGGTCTGGCGAAGAAATTTTATGCCTCAGCTATCCTGGACATGAAGGTGGCTAACTATTTAGTCTGCATGGGGAACTATTACCAACATATTATGGAGAGAATGTTGCTCCTCTTAGATGACCTGCCAGATGACCCAACCCCCCCATCCCCCCACCCCAGTGCTGGCTTTCTGATCAGAGGCACACTCCATCGGAGGTCAGCAGATCATCTCGGCTTGCCGTTCCACAAACTGTGCCTCCAAAGTTTTGTCCGGTTCTGTGGCTCAGACGTTATGTCTGGCTCAGATCGTCTGACCTGACTCCCCAGTCTTGGAGCATGATTGAGGACATGCCCTTCATTGATTCCGGTCTCTTCAACAAAGAGATGAACAAGAAGCTTAATTCCAATACCAAATGAAGACTACGGCTCGGAAACACGGTATGTCCACTTCATCCATCCACTCTTCCTAATGTCGCCGATATGGTGGCCACCATCCCTAGTACCCCCCCCACACACACACAAGCAAAAGTCCTACTATCCCCAGGACACACAATACCAGGCTTTTGACCAATTCCGACTGCACCATGCATGACAGTCCTCCTCTTCTGCAGGTTGCCGACAAGCTGCTCAGCCTCGGTACCGTCAGGGCTACTGGAAGAAGGATTCTGAGCAGTCAAAGAACAGGTTGTGAAGTGGAGTGGCACACTTTCTCCAATAACCCTTTTGAGACAGGTTATGACCCTTTTTAAACACCTGGGCCAAATCACCTCTGACTTGTGGGTCCTTGACCCATGCTGGGGGTATGCCCTTGAGTTCAGCGAGCTCCCTGCCACAAGAGCCATCATCTTCACACCCTTCCCTCAGACACTCTACTTGACGAAGTGCACACTCTCAAGCCTGTAGAACCCTCTAAGATCAGCCGCTGTTTCTTTCCCCAGTACTTCACTGTCCTGAAGAAAGACTGGCCTACGGCCCATATTGGACTTACACCAACTGAACGAGTTTATTGTTCACCGTTATTTTCGTATTTTGCCACTTTTACAGATGGGCCACTAGTTCGTGACCCTCGATCTCAAAGATGCATACTTCCACATTAGAATTCACCAGGACCACAGGAGAATCTTTGCCTTCGCTGTTGGTCCCGACATGTTATAATAGAGGGAGCTTGTCCTGGGAAAGCAGCCAAGTATGCTGATAGCAACACACACCAAACTGGTTCCCAAACAAGTAAAGCAGCCAAGATCTGTGCAAATCCACAGTTCCAAAGCAAGAGGCTCAAACCAGAGCGCACAGCCAGAGAGAGAGTACTCAATGATCCGAGTCCAGGGTTCCAGAGAGTTACGAGACGTGTAGGCAAAATCCAAAGGTCAAAGAGTCCAGGGAGACAAAGCAATCAGCAATCCAAGGAGTAAGGTTCCAGCCAGGAAACAAGGGAGGTCAGAATCAAGAGTCTTCGCCATATGTATGGCCCCAGTCATAGCCTACCTCCACCAACAGGGAATCACGGTATTCCTGCACCTGGATGACTGGCTCTTGCCACTCCATCCCATGAAGATACCCCGAGAGACGTCGATTTTCGTTTATCACCACTAAAGTTGCTCGGTCTCATGGTCAATGAGGAGGAGCCCAGACTGTCTCCCACCAGGCATATCAGATTCAATAGAACCATCCTGGATTCCGAGCACTCTTATCGCCTATCTGCCCACTGACAGGTTCCAGGCCCTCTTGAGGTTGATCTGAGACTGTCTATCCCGGAGACGCATCGGAGCCAACACCGCTCAGGTACTTGTGGGACATATGGCCTAAACGAATTACGTCATGCCTTGGTCAAGACTTCGCCTCCGACCATTCTAATTGTGGTTCCAGTCCATGTTTGATCCTGTGCAGGATCCATCTTCCAAATGGCCCACGATACCCAGATCAGTGGCTCGATCCCTACACTGGTGGCTCCATCCCAACAATATCTGCACCGGGAAGCCATTCCTGCCACCCCCAACCACAGACCACCCTGACAACGTACACGTCTATAGATGGATGGGGCACCCATACCTTGGGCCTAACAGTCAAAGACAAGTAGTCCCTTTTGGAGGAACAGCTCCACATCAATGCACTCAAGATGCTAGCGGTGGAAAAGGCTCTCTGTGCATTTGAGACCCTACTCCTGGACCAGATGGTACTGTTACTGACTGACAACACCTCTCAACAAACAAGAGGAAGAAGATCCCAAACTCTCCTCAAGATCACCTTCTGCATCTGGGACTGGTGCATCCTGAGGAAGGTCCTCCTGCAAGCCATTCACCTCCCTGGGGAGGAAAACGAACTTGCAGATCAGCTTAGCAGGTCTTTGGACCTGTGCCACAAGTGGCGCCTCCATCTCGAGACAGTCTCCGGCCTCTTCCATATTTGGGGCAAACCCATAATCGATTTCTTCGCCATCCATCTCAACAACCACTGCACTCAGTTCTGTTCTCAGATTCAAGCTCCGGGCTCCTGAGGAGATGCCTTCCTGTTCAAGTGGTCTGGTAGGATGTTTATGCCTTTCCTACCTTCCCATTCATCATGAAGGTGGTGGGCAAGATGAGGACAGACAGGTCTGATGCCATCCTTATCACCCCGTGGTGACTGAGACAACTGTGGTTTGTTCCTCTCCCAGAGAGCATTTCTCTGACTCGAGTTCCATCCTGACTTTCTGTCTCTGCATGGAGCTCGAGTCTACCATCTGGACATTGAGACACATCCCCTGGTGTCATGGAGAATCCGTCCCTACAAGCCCTTCTGGACTCAGTGTGAACAATCATCCAAGTCGCCCAGAAGCCCTCGACACAGAAATCCTACTTGTTCAAATGGAACAAGTTCCTGGAATTCCTCAAGACTAAGGACCTTCCTCCATCTCGTGTTTCAGTCCCTACAGTTCTGGAGTTCCTGATGACCCTCGCAGACTCAGGGCTGTGCCTTACATCCATCGAATGTTACCTGTCTGCCATTTGTTCCCACTCACTTTCAGGGCAGACCTTTCTTTTTCAAAGACCCTCTTATGAAGAGCAGCCTTTGGGTGGGCAGTGTTACTTTTTGGTTTGCATTGAATGTTGACAAATCACACTGACAAATGCATTTTTCAAAATTACAACTTGTTTGAACTTCAAACTGGTGTCATGACATTCCCTTCTCCATTGACCACAGCTTGTCAGTCTAACCAATTTGTGTGATTCACAGAGACCATCAAGAAGGACAGATTGCTTACCTGTAATGGTATTTCTTTGAGTGGTCATCTGTAAATTCACACAAATCCTGCCCATCCTCCCATCAGTTGTGTCTAGCTTACTGGCTTTGCTTCACATGCTGCTTTGGCAGTGAACTTAAGGAACTGAGCAAAGAGCGGGAACGCTAGGGGCTTTATAGGGATGGGAGGAGCTACCCCAAAAGTTGCAGCTAAAGTTCTGCCTAGCAATTCCAGAAGTTTCTGAAGTTGCTACTCATGCACAGAAATAACCCATTTGTGTGAATTCACAATTGACCACTCGAAGAAATACGTTTCATTTAAGCAGCCTGTCCTTCTTTTCTGAACCACAAGAGAAATTCACTGTGGACCTTATAAGAAATATATCTAAAACCAACTTGTAATAATATTTGTACAATATTATAGGAATCTAAAATAATAGAGGAATAATATAGTAAGTAATGTCACATCTACTACAGAGAGAACACAAATGGAGAGCTGTTATTTGGGTATTTTCTTATAGTTTCATTTCAGATATTATCAGAGGATAATTTAAAATCAAAGTGCTAAAAATGGCTCATTGAAGAAGAGACTGTTAATTTAGAAGTAATTCTCAAAATTATAGAAATATTGGGGGAATTATAATTTCTGATAAAACTGTACTGATATATTTTGTTGTCTCTAGAACTTATAATCAGCAGCCATCCTTCCCATTGTGAGCAGTGCAGATGGTTGTAGTGGAGATGGGGAAAATTTCCATTGCAATTACCAGTGGAACAGTTGGATTTACTTCAGTTCAAATTATTTTTTTGTGGGAAAAGTGCAGCACGTAGGCCAATGTTACTATATCCTTGAATCTTAGATCTTCTCACACACCAAATTTTGGAGAGGTAATTTTCAGCTTCCAAAAAGAAAAATAGTCACTTAAAGACGCCAGGAGTGATGCAGAGATAGAAAGCCCCAGTCTCCCTAAATGCAAAAATCAGCTAAAAACAGAAACTGAAAGTAACTTCCAGTTTCATTTTTGACTGTGGTAGCTGTTGTTTCAGGCAGATGTGATTTCACCATTACTTTAAAAGCAGCATAGGAGTTTTTTCTAGTCCCTAGACCTAGTGTTTGGATGTACAGTCGCCCCTCTGTTTTTGCGGACTTGGAATCAGTGTCCCTCGCCCGTTTGTGGGCGGCAAATGGAGGGGGACAGAATGTGGTGCATTCCCATGGGTGCACGCCGCCATTCCAGCCAATGGAGCTTGAATATTGGTGATTTTCCGTTTTCATGGGGGGAGGCGGAACGGATGCCCCGTGAAAGTGGAGGGGCGGTTGTATAGGGGACCACAGTGGAGAAGATCCTCTCCCAATTTCACTGTTTTGCCAGAAAAAATGCTGCTGTTGACTCCCCTGCCCTGTGGACTTGCTCCACACATGTAGCAAACCAAATTTCAAGTCCATTCAGACACAAACTTAGACACCAGGTTATCTTGAGCCTAGTGCTGTCTTTCAGCCTAATCACTAGATTGTTATGAGAATAAAATGGTTGCGAAGAACCACCTTAATTGATTTTAGTTCCTTAAGAGGAAAGTGGGATATAAAGAAGTTAAGTGTCTATTAGTAATGGTGTGGTTTGCTTAATACTGATTTTCTCCTTTTGCTTTTATTTTGAATACAGCACACAAACAGGAACAGAAAAATGAAAATCCATCAGTATCGCAGGAAACGCATGTGGTTATGCCAGAACTTATGAGATTTGTTCAGTCACTACATTATGCTTATATTCATTCCCGTAAAGACCCTAGGTCTGACTTTAATACTGTGGTGGAAAAATACATAATCGATTATTTGAAACGATATAGTAAACATAAAGAATTTTTTTTATATCACTATAAGGATACTTTGGATGAGAAAAAGCACCTATATCCAGCCCCCAAAAATAAATCCCATCTTGACAGTTCTTTGCGTGCCTATATTTTTGGTTCTGAAGCCTACCAGATCCCTATTTCTAAAGCTAAAAAACTAATGGATGGTCATCGAAAACCTCAGCAGTTCAGTCCTGTTTCAGATTATGAAGCTCCAGAAGAAGAATCTGACTACACAAAGAGAAAAGCCAAGAAAAGAAATGGTTCCAAAAGTGAAGAAGTGCCTGCCAAGAGAAAGCATAGTCATCCTGGGGATTATGATCAAGAAAGTATAAAAGAACTTATTAATTTAATTCAGAGAAAGAAGAAAAATGTAGAAGACTCTGATACAGAAGATAATAGAAATGAAAACAAACTGAAACAAAAACTGGAAGGTAAGACAGCCCATAGAAACAGCTAGAAATTAGCAATTCTTTAGAACAGTTTGTCCATTTGAAGGTAAATGCTTCCACATTGCTGACGTGGAAAAATAAGGCCTAATTTTTCCAGTCTGTTTCCTTGCCAGCTGTGCCAGGAAATTTTATGTTTAGTCATTGACCAGTTCTAGCGGTAGATATTGTGGACTTTGAACTTCCTTTGAACTTCTATACAGAGCCTGCATAACTGGATTCATTCAAATGGTTATTTTCATTTTGTAGTTTTAAGTGTCAGTAATAACTCATTACCTCCAGAGCAGTCTTCGGACAACTCTGGCTCTTTGGCTTAGTAACGGAGATGATGTTAGCGTGGTGACGCAGCGCGTGGGAACCACGTAACGTGAAGCACCAAGATCCAGATTGTCTTCAATGAAGCAAGCAACGTTGTCAGTTACAGGAAAACTCCTTTCCCCTCCAGACAGAGCAGAGAGAGACTCAGCAGATGTCTCACTAAGAGGCTTTTAATCTTCAGAAGTTCTGTGTACAAAGGCTATGTACAATTATACACCAAAGCACTCTCCAACAATCTCCACCTTCCACTATCAACCCACATGTGTGTCCAGAGGCTTGTCCCTTATATAGCCAGTGCTCCACATGGCTTTCTAGCCCTGCCTCTTCCTTTTGGACACCTGTCAATCATTAGTATGACACAGCATATTTGCAGCCCTTTTGCAGCATTTACTGTGCTTTACAGCATCAGGTGACTCCCTGTCATTATGTCACCTGTTTCATCAGCCTTGATGCTGCATGACTCAGCAGTGGCCAAATGCTTAGTCATCATGGCTGCTGCCATTCACCACATTGTGCATTTTCCCTGGAACATTATTTCAACAGATGAGCACTGCCCCCTACAGTCGGTTATGACTAGACATTCATGTCAAGGGACTACCTTTACCTTTTTAATAACTATCATTATTATTGTGTGTGTGTGGATTATGTGAAATATTTCACTTGACCTAAAGAATTGCATAACATTTTTTAGCTTAACTTCATTCCTTTCTCTTCCCTCCCCAACCCAAAAACTGCAGATGACAGAGCGCCAGAAACACTTCATTCGATGATAGCTGATCTTGGTGGACATGATACTGACCTGAGGCAGCAAAATGTTTCTGAGTCTTCAGTTCCTGACCCATCTGATTTCGTGATGCTTATTTCAAAAATTTTAAGTAATACAGATTTGCCATTGGCAGGATTAGCTAAACAATCTTCACCAGAAAATTATTCATATCAAACACTTGAATATAATCCAATTCCTGTACAGATTAAAGAAGAACCTGAGTTTCTTGATACTGCACATGTTGAAAATATTCCGTTGAAGGATCCCCACAGCTTGGTCAAGCTGGAAACGAATATGCCATGTTTGCCTTATTCTGTTGATGTACCTAGTAGTGAAGCAGACACCACTAATCATATGCGACATTTAAAAGTAAGAATTGTGGGTTTGTATTTTTTTTAAATTACAGAAGCTTAGTTTTAAACATCTCCATTACATCCTTCCATATTCTATTGTCCCCCAGTTCATGCAAACAACTTTCATTAGGCCCAAATATTGTGGCTAGTGCTCACAGTTTTTTGAAGCAATATTGTAAAGCATCTGAAGTGTACTAGATTTTGGAAGGTTGTGTTATGTGACTATAAAATTGAGTCTTCTGACATTTGACAGTCTGTGGCTCTTGTGTTTGCTATTTTTTCTGTCTGTGAGTCTTGTGTTTGTCTGCTACATTGGCTTAATAAATGCATTTAACTCTTCTGAAGATGTGATAAGAGGATATCTTGAGCACATATAGAACTGAAGAAGAGTAATACAGTTGCCCCTCCCAATTCGTGGGGGATCTGTTCCAGACCCCACTGTGAATAGGGAAAATCGCTAATATTGGAGCCCCATTGATTTCAGTGGGGGCACACTCCTGGATAATTTGGATAATTTGCTGTGAAAAAGCTTTGTTGACTAAATAATTACTGTTTGAAATCCTGGAGACATGTACATAGTGCTTAGTATAAGGCAGCTTCCTGTAGGTTTGTGACTTGTGAGTCTCTAGTGGTTGAGTGCTTAGTGGGTAAATGAACTGGCCCATAGTTTATCTGGAAAAGACCAAAAGTGGCAGGCATATACAAAGTCTGTAACAAGATGAGGAATAAATAAAAGCTGAGTCTTTCAGTCTGCTTTGGTTCCAACATCACTTCGATACCTAGAGACATGTTTGTCACATAGTGAGTGCTAATTTAAGTGCTAGAGATGACAACGTGTTCTGCCCCATTGTGTAGGTTGAATATCCCTTATTTGCAATTCCACAATCCAAAATTATCCATAAGAGTAGCTGAGATATTGATGCTTTTGCTTTCTGATGGTGTAGTATACACAAACTTGTTCCTTTTACAAATTTATTAAAATTGTTAAGTATAAAATTACCTTCAGGCTATGTGGATAAGTTGTATGTGAAACATAAATGAATTTCATGTTGTGATTTGGGTCATTATTTAAATGCAAATATTTAAAAATTAAAAACAAAATCAAAAATTCAGAAACATGCCTGGTCCCAAGCATTTTGGATAAGAGAGACTCTCAACCTGTACCGTTAAGGCAAAGCCAATTAAGTCTTTAATGGAGTTGGGCAGGAATTCCATCAGATGAGACAAAATTCCATCAGATGAGAAAAAAGCAACTGCTTGATTCTGCTTTCAGACTCCTGAGACATGTTAACTGGTCAAATGCTTGCCATCAAACTCTGAAAATGCAGAATATCTGTAATAAGGCTAGTATTTCAGATGTTGCTACCTTACAGAGAAATGTGTTCACAAAATATTGTTTCCTTTTCCCCTTCTCTCAAGGTGGTGCTTTCTTACTATCTTATATAAGGCAGATGTCAGCAACTGTGGGAGGCTAGGGAGCAGCATTAGCTCCTAGGATTCCTTGAGGGAGCACATCTGCATTGCAAAAAATAAAAATTGTCCTCAAATTATCTCCCAACACTTAATGTTCCCCTCCCCCCGGCACCCTAATTTTTTAAAAACCCTGAGGGCCACAAAATGGCCCTGGGGCCACATGTGACCTTTGGACCATGCTTTGCCCACGCCTGGTTTCAATGTTCTTGGGTCTGTAGACCCCACTGTCTTGTTAGCAAACATGATTAAGCAGTGTTGGACTGATGAATAAAAATTTTTAACTTGGAATGTTAGGAAAAAATAAGACAGTAAATGGCTTTATTGTCTTTACATTGCGGTAAAATTGTTATCTTTGTAGACATAAATAATTGTTAGTAATTTTATATGACTAAACGAATTGAGATTAATGTGTATTTGTTTAGGACACAAGCACAGGAAGTGTAAGTAGCTTCGATGGTTGCAGTAGCCCATGTTCTAGCACACCACTTGAACAGAGCTACCATAGGCAGCATTCCAGCTCAAATAGTATTTCTACACCTGGCATACACTGGAAGCTGATACCCATCACAGGTAAGTAACAACTTTATAAATATAAA
The DNA here is from genome assembly GCA_026167975.1 of Phrynosoma blainvillii. NCBI lineage: Eukaryota > Metazoa > Chordata > Lepidosauria > Squamata > Phrynosomatidae > Phrynosoma > Phrynosoma blainvillii. The sequence goes on along the minus strand of JANUYF010000002.1, from coordinate 326,449,781 downwards.
CTCTTAAATTGTAATCTTGCACAGGTTCAGTTTTGAAAATTGCAGAGGGGCTGTGTATTTTTAACCTCTTGTTTCAGTTCTTGAATTTTTTTCCCCTTGAAAGTACTCTTAATCTGTGTTTGTAATAGTAGAGGCCACTGTTTGGGTGCTCTGCATGTACTGAAGTATGCCTGAGTCTCGTTTTTAATTAATCAGCTATGCAATAAATGCAGAGATTAGATCAGCTGGTTTGCTTGAATGGTACTGTTATATGCAGTTTGTCAGGCTAGAATTGGATGCATGAAGATTTTGTGACAGGAGGAGTAAATTTGGAAGAAACCCAGTAGGTCATGAAGCTTTTAAGTCCCTACCCTGATTTAAGATACCCACCATATGATGGAGGAGTGACTGGTTTCTGATTTCCTGGAGCCAACTCTATATCCTTTCTCAACCTTTTTATCTTGGAAGAAAGCTTGAAATAATTTTCAGATCTCAGGGAACTCCTGCATTAAAAGTATAACATCTGTTGCTCAGTTTTTTCCTTCAGACTCTTGAAATACCTTATTTCTTTTTTTCAATCACAACCTCTCACAGAAACCCTAGCAACCTCTTGTGGAATCTTAGAGTTTCAAGGAATCCTGGCTGAGAAATCCTATTCTAGACACTCTTCCAGTGCTGAAAGAACTATTTTGCTAGACACAGGTTGTAGAATAAAGTGTGATTTTGTAGCCTCACTATTATGAGAATATGTATTCTTGCACAGTGGGGGCATTCAAAGAGATGTTACAAAGAATAAAATTTTCAGAGCTGTGTTAGTCTATGTACTAAAAAGTTGATGTTTTATGGCAACATGACAGAATTTCTGCAATGTTTTCATGGACTAGAGTTTTCTTTATATGATGCAAGATCCACCTTGAATTTCATTTTCCCCTTATGGGTAAAGCAAAATATATTTTTGTAAATTTCAATCAAAATTTCATACAGCTTCAGTGTAAGTTACTTTATGGGCTGAATTTTGTCCAGAGGCTGCAGGTTGGGCAGAACCAGTCTAAAGCATTACATGCATTCTCAGTCATACTTGGGGGGAAAAAAGTGTGAACATAATGCTTGTAAGATAGTAAGGAATGAGAGGAGACATTCATACATAGGTTAATTATCATTGTCACTGCCCAGAGAGAGGCAGGGCATCATAGAGCTGCCTAGTTTTTTGGTCCTCTAGCCTTTTTTCTTCAGTTTCCTTCTTTTCCTTCATGGTGGCGCAGTGGTCAAATACTGATACTGCAGTCACAATGTTGTGAGTTCTATCTCAGGGTTCCAAGATTGACTCAGCCAGCCTTCCATCCTTTTGCAGGTTGGTAAAATGATTTACCCGGCTTATTGAGGGCAATTGGCTTATAGTTTGTAAACTGCTTAGAGAGTGCTGAGTTCCCTATTAAGTGGTATAGAAATGTAAATGCTATTGCTATTCTAATCAGAGTGTCGTGTAGAGCTTACTGTCTTCTGAGCATTTTTATCTCCCCCCATTTTACTCTTAGTCTGCTGTTGGATTTCTATGTAACATTTATCTCTTTATATCATTTCAATTTGATAGAATAAGGAAATTCTCAGTAATCTTCAACAGAAGCCATCTGACCATCTCTAGAATGATCAGTCATCTAGGTACAGAGATACATACCTGGTCCTTTTGAATTCTGTTCCTATCTTCCAGTGTGTTAGCCACTCCTCCCAGTTTTGTATTGTTTGCAAACTTGATAAGGATTCCTTCCACTCTGATTCCTAAGTCATTGATAAAAATGTTGAATAGTAATGGCCCTACGACAGAACTTTTCAGACACTCCACTTGAGATCTCTTTCCAGTTTGAATTGCAGCCACTGATGACAAATCTTTGAGTATGGTTTTCCAACTTCTGATTGTGTCTCTATCTAATCTATATTTAATAATCAAAATTTTATGGGGATCTTGAGTCTTCTCAGCAATTCCTGTATCTGGTAGTTTAACATGTTGTACCCTATCTGGACCCTTGAGAAGAGGTGGGAAAGAAATAAGGCCACAAGCCTCAGCTTGGTGGCTAGAGAGCACATTGTATTTGTCCTGTGGCACAATGCACTTGGTGTGCTTGTCATGAACCGTGGTTCTCTGTTGTTCTTTTGATCTAGAGAGAAATTTAGCCACCGTAGACTATAGGATTTTCAATATAGACACACAGGAAACCAGATCTCGGTTTAGACACTATGCATGTAACATTTATTAAGACATATGGATGAAACAATAAAAAAACAATAACAAATAACAAATAAGACAATCATTTTAAGTATCAAGAACTCTTTCACACACACACACATTCACTCAGACATACTCACAAAAGTCCTCCACTGAATGTTGATCAGGCATCCATGAAGGTTGGGATGACACCTTGCCCGGGTAGGTGCCAACAAAGTGAGGCTGATAGACCACTTCTTTTAATAATAATAATAATAATAATAATAATAATAATAATAATAATAATAAATAATTTTATTTATAACCCGCCCCTCTGCTCAGCAATCGGGGCGGCGTACAACAGAATTAAAAATACAACAAATAAAACAATTTCTACCTCCCACCTCTTATCCACCCACCCCTTAAAACTGAATTAAACCATCATAAAGTTAAAAACAGCCGAGATAAAATAGAGTACAGGAGGTCACCTTCACAATGTCACAATATCAACATTATAATATTTCAACATATCAATATCAACATTCAATATATCAATATTCAAGATTTCAAGCCGGGCGGTTATTCCGGGAAGGCCCGCCGGAAGAGATCCGTCTTTACTGCCTTTTTAAAGGCAGTAAGAGTGGTAATAAGATGGATCTCGTCCGGCAAGCCATTCCATAGCCTGGGGGCGGTTGCAGAAAAGGCCCTCTGGGAGGTCTGCGAAAACCTGGTCTTTATTGGTTGCAGCAAATTCCTCCCAGAGGACCGTAGTGCACGGGAGGGATCATATGGGGAGAGGCGGTCCCTAAGATAAGATGGACCCAAGCCATGTAGGGCTTTAAAGGTTAAAACCAACATCTTATACTGTACCCGGAAACTAATCGGCAGCCAGTGGAGGGACTCTAGCACTGGTGTTATGTGCTCCCTCCTCGATGTTCCAGTAATTAACCTGGTTGCCATATTTTGTACTAATTGCAGTTTCTGGATTAAGCACAAGGATAGCCCCATGTAGAGTGCGTTACAGAAATCCAGATGTGAGGTTACCAGAGCATGTACCACAGTTTCCAGGTCCCTCGTGTCCAGATAAGGGCGCAGTTGGCGTATCAGCCGAAGCTGATAGCAGGCGCTCCTGACCACCGCATTCACCTGACTAGTCATGTGAAGCGATGAATCTAGGAGAACCCCCAAGCTGCGAACACAGTCCTTAGAGGAGAGTGTGACTCCATCCAGGACTGGAGACTGTATTCCCAAATCTGGTTTCGGGCCCATGACTGTCAATACCTCCGTTTTGTCTGGATTCAGCTTCAATCTGTTTTTCCTCATCCAATCCATTACCGCTTTGAGACAATCATTAAGAGGAGAGATGCCATCTGAAGTCTGAGCTGAAGATCTGGTCATGGAGAAATATATCTGGGTGTCATCAGCATACTGATGGCACCGAGCTCCATGCCTCCGAATGATCTCACCCAGCGGCTTCATATAAATGTTAAATAGCATCGGGGACAGGATGGCGCCCTGAGGAACGCCACAATTAAGCTCGATTTTGGAAGAGCAACTGTCCCCGAGCCTCACCCTCTGGGATCGGCCTGAGAGGAAGGAACGGAACCACTGAAGAGCAGTGCCTCCAATTCCTAACTCCCTCAGCCGACCCAAGAGGATGGCATGATCCATTGTATCAAAGGCTGCTGAGAGGTCCAAGAGCACCAGTAGGGTCACACTACCCCTGTCGATGCCCAAGCGGAGGCCATCAGTCAGAGCAACCATGGCAGTCTCCACTCCATAACCTGTCCTGAATCCAGTTTGAAATGGATCAAGATAATTGGTTTCATCCAAAACAGCTTGGAGTTGGGAAGCAACTGCCCTCTCGATCACCTTGCTCAAAAAAGGAAGCAAGGAGACTGGTCTATAATTATTTCTATCCAGGGGGTTCAGGGAAGGTTTTTTCAGGAGTGGCCTAACGGCCGCCTCCTTCAAGCATGATGGTACTGTACCTTCCCTGAAAGATGCGTTGATTGTATCCCGTAGGAAAACTCTCAACGCGTCCCCCCCTGGACGACCAGCCAAGATGGACATGGATCGAGAGGGCAAGTCGTCTTCCTTATATTTCCAAGAAGCTTGTCCACGTCATCGGTACTCACAGATTGAAATTGATCCAGTAAATTTCCATCAACGGAGTTGCTGGACACCTCGTCTACAAAACAATGGCGTCCAAATTTACTTTTATACCTTGTTCATCTTTCTTTTGATGAAAACATGTTTTTCCTTGGTTTCCATAGTTTCAAAACATACCAGTGTCTTGTCTTTGTTGATATTAAAACATCCTGAACCAGCATGCCAAGTTCTTACCAGTTGATGCAGCTCTGAGTGTCCAGCACACCTTGTTTGTACAAATTCCTTCTTGTTTCCTCCTTATTTTGAAACTCCATCTACTCCAGCCAATTCAACATTCTTTTTAATTTCTTGCTTTCAATGTCCAAATCCTTCCCACATCAGTGCATTGCATGCAGCCATGTTCTCTGGTTTGGGACCATACAGTCAGCTTGAAACCCACTCATTCATTACATGCTCACATGTTCAGATGCAGCATCAGTTTGGCTGGAACTCTAGGTGATTTGACTGCCCCGTTGCATTTTTCCCAGCTAAAGAAGCAATACGTGCTAATGAGGGAAATTGCAAAGACACACATGTAATTAGAGCAGCAGCCATTTAAATTCTCTTTTCAGAGAGGCAACCAGTTTATTCCAGTGTACTGAGATTAGTCTGTTCAGTCTCTGCCTCATATTTAAGGCACTCTTCAACATAGAAGACAGTTCCTAAGCACATACCAGTCTTAGCAGGGAGAATGTAGGCTTAATTTTCTCTAGCTGTTATCAGTTAATTGTGGATATGTTTGTCTCAGCACCTAACCACAAACATATAGTTTTATTTGATGTTCAGGCTTTATCGTTTTCTTCTACCATTTCTGCTGCTGTCCAGAGTACAGCAAGTGGAGGGGGACCTCATGCCTCCATTCTAGCCTTGGAGGTCATATATTTTGAGATTTGTCAATAAGTGGTGAAAACTTTGATTTGTCTGGTCATCTCTGGACCTGCCAGTTTCCTTGTCTGCTTTGCTCTTCAACATTACAGAGATTTTCTACTTGGAATCTAAATTTGCAAAGACTCTGTTTTTGACCCATCAGCTTGATACTGCTTCTTTGTTCTTGTTGAAGGTTGTGTACTTTATTGCTGGTATAGATCTTGGAATTCATAATACTAATTGTACAAAATAATCTGTACACAAAAATCAAGCAATGCTATTGGTCAAACCACCTTTTCACCCTAAAGCTTTCTCTCCCCCCTCTCATCTTTTTCTAGAGATTGTATGACCATTCTTTTATTCTATACAATGTCATCTGGGTATGTGCAGAGATAATAGGGTTTATGTATCATGAATTTCTTTTGTCTCCATTCACCTCTTTCCTTGTGGTGTTTGGTGTTTATGACTACCCTTGCATATTGGGTGAAGCCGTGTATTGTGCTTGCTTATGTCACATAAAAGGTTCCAAGGCTCTTCTAGTTCACTTCAATGTCATCTCCTAGGTATGTGGAGAGATAATAGGTTTTATGTATCATAAATTTCTTTTGTCTCCATTCACCTCTTCCCTTGGAGTGTTTGGTGTTTATGACTACCCTTGCATATTTGGTGAAGGCATGTATTGTGCTTGCTTTATGGCACAGAAAAGGTTCCAAGGCTCTTCTAGTTCACTTCTCTCTCTCACTCCACTCCACGGCACCTTCCACAGTCTTCTCTATGGATGCTCCTTCACAAGGAGCTTTCCTAATCCTTTCAAAACTATAAAATCGGTAGGTGTAAGACAGCAGAAGTGGATTGTGGTGGCAATCACTACCGCCCCTGAGGTCAAGTGTGGGGCCAGGTATTTCTCATTGTGTGTGAATTCCTCTTCTATATCCCTCAGAGAATTGAGTACTTACTGTGAAGGTGTATTTCAAGTTGATTCAGAGGAAGAATCTAGATTTGTCTGGGCTGTGGCTGCTTTTTGTCTGAGAGGTGCTCTATTTTGGGGTCTGTTAGTGGACATTTGGCATCCTAGGGGCTCCTTATTGATGAGTCTAACATCTTTGGTACTGTTTGGGTGTGGAAGTATCATGATTATGTGACTCGAGCCCTAGTATTCCAAAAACATTTCTAACATGAGAATTCCCATTCTGCTGTTTTTGCACTTCCAATAGATTTAATTAACAGTGCAGTTTTTGCACTTTCACTAGATTTAATTAACAGTGCAGTTCAAATCTTCAGTTGGATTAAAAGTGATTCCATAATATCCAAAGATAATACTAATTAATAGCAAGAATTAGTCTTATACTCTTTAAAGTGGGCTATTTTAAATTAGTTTGTAACACATAAAGTGTGCGAGAGGATATACTTAATACATATTGAGAAACTCTAAACTTGCTTACTGCTGCTCTCCCTCAGGAGGGGCAGGAAGAATGCATGAAGAGCAACTGAGAATGCATGGCGATAACCAAACAGGTGAGAAGGTTGGCCTTTACTGCCTATGCCCCTTGCAGTCCAGATATCAATAAGAGAATAGTTACTTGATTCTGAATTTTTGACAGGAGACTGAGGATCAATTTAGTCATTTCATATATAGTTTGGGGAAATTAATCCACTGAAGCAAGTTTGAAACTTGAGAAATACAGGCTATTTAAGGCAATGGTGGGTAAAGTGCTGCCTTCTAGATGTTATTGAATTATATCCCCGTCAGCCTCAACTAGCATAGCGAGTGGTGAGGAATTCTGTGAATTGCAATTCAACCATATTAGGAAGGCTGCACTCTTGTCCACCCCAACTTCATAATGTATAGAATTATGTAGCCTCCTCTGAAGAAATCTTCCCAGGGAAACCCTGTGATATCACCATAAGTTAGAAACAACTTGAAGTTACATAACAAAATGTATGTTGTGTAAAGTTTAATTATGTTTAATACCATTTAAAAAATTAGCTCTGTTGCTCATTGTCTTTAAGCTTTATGATGGATTCCAGAGTGGGCCAAATCATATTAAGGAAAAGTGACAACTCAAAATAAAAATAAAATACTGAAATGAAAAAGTTCTTGTTATGAAAATCTGAATTCAGATTTTATCACCCTAATATGATGAGAAGGATTAGGACAGTGAAACAGTTTTGCATGCAACCTCTCTTTCTTCTGCCCCCTCCCCAACCTTTATACAAAAGGGCAAACAGGTAAGCCGTGATGCAACCTCTCTGCTTGACAGAGCTCTGCATTGAAGGAGAGGAGTACAACTGTTTCTCCTGACAGTCCAATGGATACTGTATTGAGAACACTCTCCAGTCTGCAGTGTGTACACTGCGCCCTCCTAAACCTCTTGTTTGCCTCTAGGATGGAGCTGTGTTTTAACAGGATCCACTTTTCAAACAATATGTCAAGTTGACTTGTCTTTCTTTCCCCTTTAAAAAACAAAGATTTCCCCCCCTCCCCATATGCTTATCCTGCTGACCAAATACAGAGGGCCTGGTAGCTTCATTTTCTTGGTTTTCCTTCTGAGAGAGAGAGAGAACACATTTGAGCAAGTAAGTGTTGGCTCATCATTCCCCCCCCCCCCCCCCCACTTTTTAGGAGAAGAATAGAATCCAGTCTCTTAGCTGCTTGCTCTACTTTCTTTATCCTTTGGAGATGTAAAGCCTTTAGCTTTTTGCCACCACTCAACCAGACTGGAGAAACAAAAGCTACTTGGCTCTCTGCATTCTAGGAACTGGCATGGAGGAGGCTATTTTGGCCAGGTGTGTGTGTGTGCCTTCAAGTTGCCTGTCAATTTATGGTGACCCCATGAATGTCATAAGAGTTTTTCTTAGGCAGGGAATATTCAGAGGCGGCTTTAACTGTTCCTTCCTCTGAAATATAGCCGACAACACATATTTGTTGGTAGGTACAGGGGAAAGTACTTTTGTAAGTGATAAGATAATATTTTGCTCAAAGCTCAAGACTCTAAATATGGTTATCGACTCTCCCCTAATTACTACTACTACTACTAATAATAATAAGTTTTATTTATAACCCGCCCCTCTGTTCGGCAATCCGGGCGGGGTACAGCAAATTAAAAGTACAACAAGTAAAAACATTCCATCCTCCCCCCCACCCTCCCACCCTTTAAAACAGGATTAAACTAATATCAGATTAAAATCAAATTACTCAATTAAAAACTACAATACCGCCAGATTTGGCCTATCTGTTGGAATAGTGGAAAAAAGGATATCAAGTAGGCTCCAATTTAGCCGGGTAGCTACTGACAAGACTGCTATTTATTATACTTTTAGACAAAAAAACTAGATCCAAATAGTTAGGTTGGGCTGTTACCTGATTAAATGGTCAAACCACATATAAATAAAACTGTTGTGAAGAAAATGCTATAATTCCTTTTTTGCTTTTTTTAGTTTTATATCATTGTTTTCTTGATCATTTGGTTTTGATGGGAGAGCTTTGTTCTAAAAAGTAGCACATAAAATAGTTTTTCAAAAGAATATAATGCCCACAGAACTTAGCAAGAACCATCTTAAAAGAGTAATCAAGCCCTTGCATATAAATATGTAAAGTGCCTCTGCTAGCATAGTGACTGACACCCATTTTTCTTAGGTACTTGCAGTTATAATTCACGTTTTCTTAAAAAAATCTTGTGCCTATTTTTTTTTTTATTGTCAGACCTAAAAGTTCTGGAAAAATTATAAAGGAGTAAATAAGGGGCAGATAAGCAACAATCTCCATGGTCCGTAGCATGGAGTAGCATTTTTGAGATATGATATGTAAAGTGTTGTTTAGTATTTTATTTGTTTAAAGCAATTAATATAGACAGAAACTCAACGCTGATTTTTTTCCATTGTGCCCTTCTCAGTCTTTGAATTAACAGTGTGACTGCCTAACAGAATCTTTATTTCCTTTTCTTATAGTCCTCCAGACAATTTTAATGATTTATAGTAGTTTGGAAACTCATTTTCCTCTGCTATATGAGGAGGTGTTTAAACATTCTTGGCCCAACCAAGAAGAGAATAACCTAGAGCTGTGAAATTTACATGCTATTTCACATACTCACCCCCAAATTTTGACACACCTTAGCACACCATTTCACAAGTTTCTTTAACCCCCTGCCCCAAAGAAAATCTTGTATCTGGTCACTGAAATACTGCTCTGCTGCTGCTAACACCTCTGTTAGCTGTTTGGACCTTCTGAAGATACTGAGTCTGTGGCCATCACTTTTTTTGTTACCAGTGAGTCTTGAATTTCTTTGGCCTTGGAGAAACTAAGTGCTGCCACTTCAAGGACTGTTCTTTGGTCTCTGGATCATAGTGATGTAATCATGTTTCATCAACTGTGACAACTCATTCCAAAAAATTATCAAAATTATAATTAGATTGCTCAAAATCAACTTGGAGGTATCCAGTCAATTTCATTTCTGATCAGCATTCAAACATGTTGGCACCACTTGGCTGACAGCTTTTGCACAGTCAGCTGCTCATGAATTATGAACCCAGTGTGTTCCTGGGATTGTCTTTGCAGTTGTTGTAGCTGAGATTTGCTGACCAGCCAAAAATAAGGTCATGAACATGCTCAACAATTTCAGTTGACAGAGGGCTTCTGCAGACCGGCACAAAGGCGCACAGTGTCAGGACGTCCTCCCGCCGCAGCGTCCTGATGCGCTGTGCCAGAAGGGGTGCTAAAGAGCCACACATCGGCTCTTAGGGTGCCCTTTTGCCGCCCTTCAGAGGAGCGGCATTTTGCCGCTCTTTCAGGGGCGGCAAAAGGGAGAATCGGGGTAGCCCCTACAGTTTAATGGCTACCAGACCTTGCTGCATCTTTGGTCTCAAAATCTCTGCTGAAAATTGACACACTGCCTCTTCACAATTCAGTATGACGGGCACTTGTTAAAATAATGTTGTGGGAGTGTTGAAAAAAAAAACAGTCCTTTGAAACCAAACATTCAAAACTGGAACTTTTCAGCAAGCTTCTTTATTGTAAAAGACAAAAGCAAAAGCAAAACAAAATAATAACAATAATAGCATCTTCACTTTAGCCAAAGCTGGCTAAGCAGGAATAAACTCTATTTGCTACATATTTCAAGATTTTGTTAGTAGCATATCAAGAGAATGTTTTAATTAGATCATTATAGTTCAAAAGTCAAAAAGCAAGTGAGAAACTTTCTGATTCTCAGCCCTCAGTCCCACAAAACTCCACCTTTCTGGGTGTGACCTTTACAAGTTGATTGGGTGATACTACGTGACGTGTTCTAGTCCAACCCTTAATTACAATAACATATCATGTGACTACATTTCCCATAACAAAAATTATGTTTACAAAACCATAACACAAACAAACCTTCTTTCCCAGAGAATGGAGTCCTGTTTTGGCTAAACCGCACCTGGGACTGTTAAACTGTGAATCTAGCTCTCAGAAAAACAACTTTTCACAGCATGGAAAAATACAGACACACATCTTTTACATTTCAACATTTTAACATTGACTCTATATCCCATCTAAACCTAACAACTCAAACATTGGCATCGTAGACTCATGGATTTTCTTCTATTGACGTGATTGGTGCCTGCCCCTAGATTCTGGAATTCCCTTCCCAGGGAAGCCAAAATATCCACCACCCTGCTGTCCTTCCATAGGCAGACAAAACCTTTTTTATTCCAAGAGGTTTTTAATACAGAAAGTTTTTAAAAGAACAGGCTAGGGGGTGTTTTATTGTTTAAAACCGTACTGTTTTTAATAGTTTTTTAAAACATTTCACTTGCATTTTATTCTACTCATTACTCACTAGAGTTATTTTGCCTGATTTAATTCTATTTTGTTCACTTTTTACATGTTTATAACTGCATTGCTCTTTTAGACTGTAAGCTGTCTTGAGTCTCAGTTCTGGGAGGAAAGCAGGATACAAATGATAAACATAAACTACATATATTTTTGTAATGTGTTGCGAATAACTGGTGAGGCAGGCTTATCTATTCTCCCTGTTTCTTTTTGTTTTGGTGTTTGTGCATACTTAGTAAGGGATTCTGGAGGCAGCTCCTGTTTACCTTGCCTGCTTTAGGATTAAAGTTGAGTCAGCTAGAATAGAATTTTAATCTTTCCTAGAATGGAAAGTGCATTGTTTACTGCAGACACACTGCCATAACCTAGCATCAGGAAGTCATTGTTACTCCAGCCATCCTTTATCATCCTCTCAGTGTTGATGCTGCTAAAAAGACTTCCAGCTAGACAAACTATTAGGAAAAGAGGACTAGGCAGGTGTAAAAAGGCATAGTAAAAAATGAGCTTTTTTTCAGAGACTTTGTTAACTGAGATACACATGTAAGGTCATTAGAAATACATGCAGAGCTGAATAATTAGACTAATATGCAAAAAGATAAATAACAAATTATATATATTTTGTGGAGTGGAGGAATTGTGTTTTCTATTCCATCTAGCTAGTAGTAAATGCTTTGCTACTAAAATTGCAGGTAAAGTGTTGGCTGCTTGGTTCCTGGGCAGAAGACTGCTTGGCAGAGGGGGAACAGGATTGCTCACTGATTCTGAGCCTGAATCCAATCAGTTGTTTTATTTTGCTACTGTTGTTTTATCTCCATTGGTATGAGTTATATTTGAAAATGACAGAACATGTCCTTTGTATTATTATTTATCAATACCCAAATAAAATAGTGATCATTAAAGTGCACTGAAGAATAATTCCTTGTGTTTGACAATATAAATACAAATGTTTAATTAATACATTTGATTGTTTTAAATGATGAAATAAGATTGACTTTTCTTGTATAGGCTTGAAGTCTCCAGATGAATTATTCACTTACTCACCACCAAAGGATGCTTCTGAAGATGATCCTCGTGTAATAAAAAAGCAAAGAAATTTTGATTATCCATCTGCATACTCTGCATTTTCAGACTCACAGAAGGAAAGAGTAGAAGATGAAGTATATATAGAGCAAGAGGAAAAATGTGAAGTTCCATGTGAAATAGAGACAGCTGATTGTGTGGCAAATTCCATAAGTGGAGTAATAGAAACAGCAATATTAGAAGAATACGGCGTGTTTACCAGTAAGATTCAGAAGATCTTGAAGCAGAAGAATATTATGTATGTTAGTGGAATATCCAGACCTATTCTTTCAGTCCAGGAAGGGGTCATGGGACTTTCTGAATATATATGTTTACAGGCATCGGGTATTGCTGTCCAGGAATATGTAGAGAGACTGAGTGAAAAGCTCAATGATGTGATTTTGTCATCTTCACGTGGCATCCAGAGTGTTCGATTTACTTGCAGTCCGAAACTGGCAGACGATTCAGCTACTGATACTGAATTGAATCTGCCATCAGAAGAGCTTGTGCCTCTTTCAAGTGACTTTGATATGGGGCCATTGCCAGAGCAACAATGCAGCACAGTAAAGGGAGATTCATTGATTAATGAGCAGAATCATTTAGCAATCTTGGACACAGGAAAAGAACAGAGCTCAGTGAGTGTCGACACGGAGATGAATTTGGAAGCAGAACCAAACGTCTCTACTGCTGACCCTCTGCCACAGACAGATAAGGTGTCAAAGCCAGTAGATAATACAAACATTACAACCCAGACAGCAGTGGTTGGCTTTATAAGCCAATTAAAACCTGAGGTATTTGACAGCATTGTCAAAATTATGCAAGATGTACAAAAGAACATTGTCAAATTTTACATCCATGAAAAGCAAGAGAGTACACTTTGCAAAGAAATAAAGGTATGCTTTCCTTTCTTATCAGGTGTTTGTGTGTATATATGAATCAGTTGTATGCTTCAAGAAATATATTTATGTACAGCTAATACAAATTGGAAAATTAAGCATGGCACTGAGATGTTTCATGTCATACATTAGCCTGTTGTGTGTTCTGTAGTTTACATTCTGTTTGCACTGTTATTTTGGTACACTATCCATGTGATAAAATAGAGGAGTGATAGAGAAATAATAAGTAAATTGTTACCTAAGGGAATATTATTTATATAAGCAAGTTAGGCATAGTTCTTAAACAAGGAAACTTAACAATGTGTGTCGTAATAACTGATCTTTAAAAGCATCTTCTGCTTCATGTAGATGCAGCAAGGTTTGAAAACTGCCAGTTGGTTTAAAATGATCTCTTCATTTGCCGGCAGACTTAGAGATGTGAAGACTTGAGAACAACCTGAAAAATTTAAGATTTCCCTCCAGTCCCCCCAAGCCATATTTTTGTGGAAAAACTGGGGGAGAATGGATTATGGTTTATTTAGAATGATGGATGAAATATTTAAGATAGGATGTTGGTATATTTGTTCCACTACATTATTTTTAGCAACTATGTAACAGGTACACTTTTACACAAGACCTTGTCTAGCAGTGTTGCTTGAAGTGGTGGTCCATAGACAGTGCTGGTGCATGAGCTGTCCACTGTGTGTGTCCTGGTATGAAACAGCTGTAGCCAGTAGACACAAATACGGTACTGGTCCCTGATATATTAGGAGGAAGAAAGCCAGTTCTCCCTCATAGCCTGAGAGGTATTATGTACAGTATTTTGTAACTTCTGGTCCTAATTTTCTTCTCAGTTGTTTTTTGGGAATGAGTGCATGACATCAGCTACATACTGTGGTTGACTAGTGGAGACAAAATAATTTTGTTTTGCAAATCTTGGTAATTTATTTTGTTCTCCTCCCCCAACCCCCCCAACCCCATAATCTGGTAACACCAAAGAAATTTCTTATGCTTCAGGACCTTATAGCTTCATTTGTATAAATTTAAAAAGAAAAAGTTATAGTAATAAGTAAAATGACTTTCAATCATTAAAGGATGCTAATACTGCGTGTGTCCCCCCCCCCCATTTTTTTCCAAAACAATTAGTGCTTTTTTTCAGGCATAAAACAAGGAAAATGTGCTCCCCCCTCATGGCTTTAAAATGTCTTAAAATTTTACATGTTTAGGCAGAATGCTGTAATTGAAATACAGTTTTCAAAGGGTGCAAAGTGCGCTCTTTTACTAGATGACCCTTATTCTTGAAAATAGAGCTGCTTACTAAGTTTCTTGATTACCTTTTTAACTGGAAATTTTAAATTAATTATGTTGATTCAATGATTTCTCTGTTTGGTTTAGGAATATCTTACTAAATTAGGTAATACAGAATGTCACCCTGAGCAGTTCTTAAGAAGAAGAGCTGATTTGGATAAATTGCTTATCATTATTCAAAATGAAGATATTGCCAGTCTAATTCATAAGGTACGATAAAATCATAAACATGTATTAAGATGGCTTGGTAATTTGTTGTATTCCTAGGCAACATCTAAACAGACTTTGGTGATCGATCATTCACTTATTCACATTCACAGCCTTTATAAGTTATGTACATAGTCTTGGGGAAATGCAATACCCAATCTACACTTCCTTAATTTAATTTCTTTGTACTTCTGTCTAATTCTAACCATATGTTTTCTTTAAATAGATACCATGTCTAGTAACTTTGAAGAGGCTCCCATGTGTCAGTTTTGCTGGTGTTGACAGCCTGGATGATGTGAAAAATCACACTTACAATGAATTGTTTGTTTCTGGTGGCTTCATTGTCTCTGATGAATCTGTTCTTGATCCAGAATCTATAACAGTTGGTAAGATAGACAGATATATTTGAATTCAACAGAAACAAGAGCAGAGTCTGAAAAATATTTCAGATCATTAATGTACCAGTGTAATCTCTAGGTGTGCAGTTAGCATAACACATTTTTTTTAAATCTTGAGTAATTTTTATTCTAAAATATTCCTGTGGAAAATTCTTGTATAAAAATATTGTACTACCAGGGATTAAATACCCTAAATGCACCAGATTCCTTTTGACCTTGGAAACTAAGCAGGGTAGGCCCTGGGTAGTACTTGGATGGGAGACCACTAACAAATACCACATGCTGTAGGCTGAATTTAAGAGGAAGGAGCTGGCAAAACTACTAAATATTTGTTGCCTAAGAAAAACCTATGAAATTAATGTGGTTGCCATAAATCGACAGCGATTTGAAGGGACACATGCACTGAATTTTATTAGATGTTTTGGACATTAAATCCCTGAATTCCTGATCATTGCCTATGCTGTCTGAGGCTTTTGGGAGATGGAGTACCAATGATTAATAACTACTGGTATATAGAATAGCATTTCTTACATCACTAAATAGCATTAATTGTGAAAACATTGCTTAGCCATTTATCAGCATTGTACAGAGTACCTCAAACCTAAATGCTGTACAAACATAACAACAAGTCAGCCCCAGCTATAACACTACAGTTTTCAGTGATACGGGTTTGCAAATAAGTTTATCATTTATTGCATTTAGATTCCACTTTTCTGTTAAAAATGGCAATGGTAGGCTATCTAACCATTAGTCTAATTTATAGCTAACAGTTTCATATTTTCACATGAAATGTTTGTGATTTCTGAATCATGGCAATCAGGAGCATGTTGCAGGTGCCCTCTTGTTTCTATGACTTGTGTTAACCAAGCAGTGTTGAGAAGTCTACATGTTTGCTAATCCTGATTAACACTAACCAGAGTTTTACATATGCAGATGGAGTTATTTTACATCCTTGTTAATGTTAATCATGGTTAGCACTGGTATATATGTAGCACTATACAATTGTTAAAGCGCAAAACTTTGAAGGAAGGGAGGGATTCTGCATGGGAAGAGGGGAAATGGCTTGTGATTTCACATATACTTGGGAGACTGGAATTTTATGAACTTCATCATTAGAGCCAGCATGGTGTAGTGGTTTGACCATTGGACTACAACTCTGGAGATCAGGGTTTAAGTCCCTGCTCAGTTATGGAAACCCACTGGGTTTCCAGAAACCCCGAGAGAAATTTTGCCTTAGGGAAATTACGAAAAGACAAAGGAAAAAGAAAAAATGTTTAAATTGAATGGACTTTTAGCACACTTGACTTTTATCCTGCTGGTTCAGACAAAAGTCCAAATAGTTCAGCCCCTGTCTTCTGTATGCTCAACAGCATCCTTTTGATAGCTAACAAGTAGGTGTTGAGGGTAATAACCTCCTCCCCTACTCTCCCCCGGTAACTGGTGTTCGTGGTACATGGTCTGGAAAGACTACTCATACATCATCTGTCATAGACATAAATATTATGTATCTTCCATGAATGTATCTAATCCACTTTGCAATAATCTAGTTGCCATCATCACATTTTACTTTTTGTTTCCCAAATTAGCTAAACTTAGCAGTTTTCTGAAATTCCTTGAAGAGCACAGTACTCCAGATGGAAAGTGGCAGTGGAAAGTTCACTGTAAAATACAGAAAAAATTGAAGGAACTTGGAAGGTGGGTATTATTTCTTAATGTATCCAGTATAAGAGGCATAATGAAATATTGGAACTTGCTCAGTTTTAGAATACCTCTGTTGAAATCACTTCATATTTCTGTTGTGCCATCAGCCATTTTGCAGCTACAACATTAGATTTTAAAAATATTTTTTCACCTTGGTCTACTTTCTTTCATTTTGTGTTTCACGTTTGACTAACACATCCTCTATACCTGTTTCCCCTCTGTTTTTTTTTTTTTTAAAAAAAACTTTCTCAAAGGATAGCTGTTCCACAAAATTCTTTTTCCTCCCTTTTCCTTTGGTTTTGGATGGCTTTGCTTTCATATAAGGTCTTAAGGTTTCTAGGTTGTAAATTTTACTTTTTTCTGAAAAATTTAGGAAATCTAGTTCATTTGTTTGATCAAGGATTGCCTGTGTTATGAAAAATGCAATTACTGTACCTGCTTTTAAACAAAGAAGACTCCTTGCTCTTCCCCTCCAGAAAAAATGCAAATGCCACTAATTTGCTGACACTTCTGAATACTTATCAGAAGAAACATATGGTTGAGATTCTGTCGTACCATAGCTGTGATTCTCAGACTCGGAATCCTCCAGAATTAGACTGCCTTATAAAACTTCAAGCTCAGAATATACAGCAGAGGCACACTGTCTTCCTAACAGGTAGAAAATCACTATTGAAATTCTCAGTTTTTTAAAGAATTATTTTTGGCGCATATTGAAATAGTTTTTGTTCATGCTCTCTGTACTTAGAGAAGAATGTGGTAACAGCAATTTATGCTGATAACGGAATAGTGGTCGCTTCCATGGATTTCTTCATGCAGAACTTGCAAAATCTTGTTGGCTACCATAACTTGATTACTGAAGAAGACTGCCTTCCTCCTCCCATTGATCATGAGAGAGAGTCAGGTAATACCATGTTTCTTTAATTTTACTTACATAAGGATAGCTAGAAAGAAGGGCTGGTAGAAAGTCTTGTCTACTATTTATTATAAGTAAAGGAGCAGTGAGTCCAAATTGCAGATCACAGTTGAATTATAGAAAGAGGAAGATGATGTGTGACATCTTAAAATGCAGACTTTGTCCAGTGGGGCATCCAAGAAATTTCCATGTGATGTAGAAGGGTTATTGTAAAGCTAGTGAAGATGTGTTCGAAAAACTAGTATTGAGGGTGTCAGTAATTTTGTTAGTTAATTTTCACCTCAAATACTGACCTACTGTATAACTTTAGATGCTGTTTTGACATTAAATCCTTTGGAGCTGGAAGTTGGGGTTTCCCAGCATTAAGCATGAACACATTTCGCTGAAGCTTTTAGCATCGGAATGTCCGGACGTTCACACAGAGGGTTAAATGTGTGTTGAGTAAGTGAACAAAAATGACAGAAGACCAGCCCTTAAGTGATATGCGACTTTCAGACCTGAAGCCTAACTGTGTGAGTAGTGCGTAGTATTTTTAAACAAGTTTTTCATTTCAATAGAGTAGGATTTTTCTCTTCTTAATGTAGTTCTCATAGAAAACGAAAAGGATGAGGAGGACATGTCTTTGGATTCAGGGGATGAAGCATCACAAATAGAAGTTTGCAATGATGCCTCAAAGTATGATTCTCACTTGGAAGCTTTTGAGACAGAGACCAAAGCATCCCATGGAACAGACTGTGAGCAAAATTCTCAAATTGATACACTGTTGCCTACTGAAGGACGACACCAGCGTCTGACAGAAAAAGCATCTAAAACTGATATGCAGGATATACAGCCCGTTACTCCTGTCTCTACAACTATTGAAGGAGAGAGAACTAATTCAGTTGAACAAGTTCCTCTCAATAACTTTCAGATTTACAATAGACAGTTAAGTGTGCCCCACCAGTTCAGTCACTTTAATGTTCTCACTCATCAGACATTTCTGGGAACAACGTACCCCATATCTACAAACCAGAACCAAGAAGGAGGGAACTACTTCCTGACTGCCTACAGTCAGAACATAGACATGGACCAGTCTTCATCTCCCAGTAACTGGGATATCAGTTCTAAATCTTCCATGCCATTTTCCAAACAGAATTAAGCAAAGTTAAAGTCTTTTTTAAATAATTTGTTGTGGACTCTTTTTGTTTAAACAAGTGAATTAACAGTTTCTATTCTCTGAGCTATCAAACATTTCCTGTCTCTTATCTCCAATGTTTTCTTGTCTAATTTAAATCATGAATGGTATGTATCAGGTGAAGCACCTGAAGTTTGAAATAAATATATATATTTTTAAACATTTAATGTACTTGAATGAACTTGTTTGTTGGCACTTTTAAGTTTTTACATTTTTGTAGTTCATCTGTAATTGAGACTTCCAACTTGAAGTCTGTCATACTGTAAATTGAATGTTTATTTCAAGCATATGTGAAAGAGAATTGGCATTTTTAAAGGAAAGTGTAACAGGATATTGAAACCATTTTTTCTTTATAAAAGCTATTATGTCTGTATGTGAAACTTTTGTACAAAATCTTTATATATAGCTATAAAGGCGGTTATAGTTACTTTAACAAGTATTTTGGATTTTTGGCTACATACCTCAGTTAAAACATCCAATGGGTGATTTTAATTCTGAAAATAAAAGAAGTCATCCAGATGGGTCCTAGTGCCAAGTTGCATTTTGTTTTGAAATCTATTTTGAAGGAATAGATGCAGCCTGAGGAGATCTTTTTGGCTTCATTACTATAAATAACCTTTCCCCACCAATTGTGTAGTAAATATATGACATGATCTAAGATTACTTTTCTAAGCCAAGTGCTAAAATTTCTTTTACTACTGGAGATACTAAAATTCAGATGCAGAGAGGTACTCAGTTAATCGTTCAGCACTGCTTTGATGTTAAACCTATATAGGAAGGGTAGGGAATATGGGGCCCTCTAGATACTGTTGGGATGCCTCTTACACTGTTCCTCATTATTGGCTGACATGGTTGATGGGTTTGAAACCCAACAATGTATGGAGAGCCATACATTCCCATCTTGGTTGTATTGAATTGAGCCAGTGATTCCACTGAAACCTCTAGACTTAAAGGTATTGAATTTAGAATGGCATTGCAAATTTAATGCTCTGTTAAGTGCAGCCTTAACATTGGAAGACTTGCCTTGATAAGGGATTCTGTTTCTCTGAGCTTCGAAGATTTTTTTTTCAATAGCTGCATAATACTGTGATATGTAATTATAGACCTCTTCATATGACTGTAGTGTTGTGCTAAGAGCTTTGCACCTTTCATGGTGTATAAAATTGAACTTTCCCCATCAGCAGATAAGCAGCTTCTCACAACATACTGTGATCTTTGTAATGTAGTAAAAAAATCAGAGAGTTTTAACACTGAGGGGGGAACCTTTTGTTTTCAATATATCATCAATATCTGCTATAAAATAGTACTTCAAGTGGTGTACAATAGAAAATAAAACTAAGCTGTAGATCTCACAAATTTAATGTCTATAATGCCTACTGTAGACATTGGTGCTCTGAGCACTTAATAGACATGAGAGAGAGTCTTAAGAAAGCAAACCTTGGTAATGGCTGTTTGATTTAGACATGCATTCGGAAGAAGTGAGTGGAGTGGTCTGTGGATAAAGCAGTTGGGGCTAGGGCTGGTATTAAAGGGTGTTAACTATCTGGGGACTGTGATCCATAATATAATAATTAGTAGAGGGTTTTAAATGTTGCTGTAGGAGTGATAGAAGAAGCATAGGGGGGTAGGGTATGTGTAACTATCAGATGATGTTGAACTACAACTCCCATAATTGACCATTGGCTATACTGGCTAGAGCTGTTGAGAACTGACATCCAGCAACATGTGTCAGGGAGCACACATTTCTCAGAAGTGCTGTGGGGAATAGAGTGCAGAAAAGAGAACATACAGAGCTTTGAAAAATCAAAGGAGCAGACATCAAACAGGTGCTCTTTCTTGGAGGAAGAGTGGTGTATGTATTTACAAGTATTGGTAATTTTACAGTAGCATTAAAATAGACTTGAATAGTCAGAAGCCTAATCGTTTGTGACAAATAGGGCTGCTTCCCAATAATTCAGGCAGGAAAGTGTTGGAAACATGATAAAACCAGCGTGGAGTAGTAAGGGTGCATCGGAGGCCCATTTCAAATCCATTCTCAATCATTCTTTGGTGAGTTTATGTCAGTCACCTTTTTAAACCCTAACTTAACTCATAGAGGTTTTATGAGGACATCATATAGACACTTTGATGTCTTCAGAGGGAACATGGGTAGCATACGTAAGTATTTGTGTTCTCAGGCTACATGGCACAACTCTGAGTAGGTGTAGGCCAGGTTAGACTTTTTTGTAGTTTAGCACTTTTAAGACTTGTTTGCAAGATAGTACAATTTTTGTCACTTGAGATTTTTGGACTTGAGATTCTATAGTTAAGGATGACTATGGTAAGAGGCAAAGCGGGGGTGGTTTGAGGGAGGCCAATGTAAACCACTCTGTGGTGATGTTGGTACTCAAACCAGCACCAAGCTGTGTCTAATCATAATTAAATATCCATAATGCTGCAAATAATATTCTAGCTATGGGATACATATATGGAAATTGAAATAAGTAGACCCAGCTACACTGAGCAGAGCAGCATTGAACTGCTTCTACAATGCTGAAGAAATTTGTGTTGTTGTTACTCCCTCTTTTGCCTGATTTGTTGGTGTGTTGTTTTTTTAGTGTGCCAGTATAATGTAATTACTGTTTAAGGTAATAAGATGGTTTGAGTGTAGGACTAGGACTCCTGGAAATCAGGTTTGAATCCCTGTTGAATACTGAATGCCCATTTGATGACCTTGGCACATTACACTCCCATAATCTGAAAAGAATTAGATCTTGTCAAGTTGGAGTTGACTAGAGAACACATAACAATTGGCAGAAGATATGGTGTCATCAGTAGTAAGTTCTGTGTTTATCTACTGTTGTAGTCCAATGCTAAGATCAGCTAGACAAGTGAAAACTTTCTGTGGAAGGAATGTATTATTTATGTGATGGTATTATGTGAAAATCAGACTGTCAGTTTAAGTAAATTCAGCAGTACAAATGTGTCACTTTTACATATTGTTGACTGTTCTATTCTGGCTGTAGTTAAACTGAAGTTCTCTCTGTTGAGCCAGTGTAGTCTATAGACTTTGAAGTTCACATAGGATCACTAAGGGCCTTTGCAGACTGCCAGAAATAGTGCAAATTCAGTCCACTTTAACTGCCCTGACTCAGTGCTAGGGAATCATGGGAACTGTAATTTATTGTGGCATCAGAGCTCTCTGACAGAGAAGGCTCAGTGTTTCAGAAAAAAATACAATTCCCATCATCCCCTAGCACTGAGCCAGGACAGTTAAAGTGGACTCAATTTGCACTAGTTCTAGCAGTCTGCAAAAGCCCTAAGATAACTAGGTAATGGGACTATTGGTTGAGATTTAAGTCCTAACCTAGAAAATTTAAATCTGATTTAAATTTAAATCTGACCCCAAAATAATGCTATTTCTACAGAGTAATATTTCAAATCCAGAATAGGACTGCCTGGATATATTTAACATGGCAATGTACAAATTCAACAAAAATACTTGTAGAAAACCCTTACAGATGTTCAAGGTTTGCCTCTTACTATATTCTGTTACATTGCTAGAAGTGTGATAGCCCATCTGATAGCAGTAGATGACATGAGGAGAGTGTTTTAAACTAGTATTTACCTCTAGTAAGTACTACCTGTAATACATTCCATGTCACAGTCATGACAAACATAATAGGGGAAACTCGCTAACACAGGGGTAGGCAACCTTTCCCCTTTAAGGGCCAAGGGACTTCAGCTCCCAGAATCCCAGGAGCTATTGGTCAACATGGGACTATTGGCCAACATGGCTGAGGCTTCTGGGAGCTGAAGTCCCTCGGCCCTTAAAGGGGAAAGGTTGCCTACCCCTTGGTGAGGATAAAGTAAGGCTGTCTGGCAGAACAAATATATGGAACCAGCACACCAAGAACCCTACTCCTTGGTGTGGATAAAGTAAGGTTGTCTGGCAGAACAAATATATGGAACCAGCACACCAAGAACCCTACTCCTCTCAGTAAGGAAGTCTAATACTGGCATACCTCAGTTAACAAAGTAGATGTATTCTTGGGTATTACATCTTTAACAGTAATTGTGGTACCAAAAGCAGAAATAACATGGAAAGAGTAGGAATAGGTTCTTACACCAGGAAAAAAAGCAGTTAATGCATTCTGTGAGTTGGGGTGGGGGGAAAGCATTTGGAATCTTCTAGAGACTACTTCAAGGGTTCTTCCAAAATGTATACAGGGCTGTTTTTTCCTCTTTCTTTCATCACCCTCCACTTTTCTAATAATTTATCTTTTGCTGGTCAAACTGACAGATCTATGCTTTTAAAAACATGCTGGAGGTAATGGTGAGGCTTATCTGCTGTCTGTATTTTTCTTTTTGCTGTTCACCTATGCTCAGTAAGGCAGTCCAATGGCAGCTGCTCTTTACCTTGCTTGTTGTAAGGAGGCACACATAGCTACTGCAGGATCTGCTAGACTAGAATCTTGCTCTTGCTCTTACCTCCAGCTTTATTGTATTGTTTACTGCACGCATGCTCCTTCAACCCAACATCAAATGTTTGTGTTTCTCCTGCCCCCCTTCACCCTCCTTCTAATGCCAATGCTGCTAAAAATTCTAGTTAAACAGAAGGTGGAAAGGGAGGCTAAGGAGGCATAAAAAGTTTGTAAAAAGAACCCTCTTTCTCAGAGAGTTTGTTAACTTAGGTATGCCTGTGTATTAAACAGAAGTAGAAAAAGCATGATGGTGTGTACTCCTCTAAAGAAGCTACCAAATAGATGCATATTGATTTGTATTCTTTAATCTTTCTAAATTGTGTATCCTTACACAGGAAAAGTACTGTGATCGGTGTCTACCATCTAGTAGATAGATACATGTATCTGATTATGCAAACGAAATGTTTAGTATGAGGAATACCTAATATCTCATTCAGTAAAGATGGACGATCTCGGAGGTATAGTTATGGAAGACATCGGGCCAACGTTTTCTGGGAAGTGGCTTTAAAATTGAACTGTATTGCACACTGATTTAATAAATAATATTTCTTGCCTAGTAATATGTCAGTTGTGTTTCGCATAGGTTTACTGGCACACTCCATTTACTCATAGGTGTTGGGGAGAGAGAGAGGTTACATACTGGTCCATTCTTAACTGTTAACATACAGTCACCCCTCCATTCTCGCGGACTTGAGGTCTGCACATGGGGCAACCTCCGTTAAAATCTATGGGCCGTGCCTATGGGGCTTGAATATTGGCAAGTCTCAATTTTCACGGGTGTGTGTGTGTCTGGAATGGATCTCCCGCGAAAACGGAGGGCCAACTGGATAGCAAAAAGGGGTGCACGGCTTTCCTAAAAATACTGCTGGCCTAATTACATTGTAAATAACGAGCAAGTTCCTACAAAAGCATTCCATCTGGCAGAAGAATTGAATCAATCCACTTATCAAATGCTGCCTTTTTTAAGACTCCCAACAATAAAAAAGCCAGTGTTGTAACACAAACTTGATGGAAAATACAGTACAACAAATAAACACTATTAAATAATAAATGGATGTAGAAGATAATTCTGCACATTATGAACACTTGACGGGATGCCGATTGGAGAAAACTACTCTTGTGCACTTCAAAATATATCTCTGAAAGTTACCTGAAAAATAATAAAATAAATCCTCAACGCTATGCCTTGCCTGTAATAAAATAACTATCAGTGATAGAAAGCATTCTGAAGATCTCTGCATAAGTGTAGCTAAAATTTTGGACAGAATCTAAATGGAAGTGTTTATTTATTTTGCAAGTATGCAAGTCTTCCAATACTACACATGCCATACCACCCTTCCTGATACCCTGACAGAAATTGTTAAAGGCGCTTCACATTGTACAGAAGCTACAGCTACTGAATTCTAATTTTGAGTTTATTTCAGCACAAAACTCAAAAACAGGACTGAGTCATGGCTTCTCTAACAATTATGTCACTGATGGAATCACTCCTTAGCTATAATTATTGTCTCAAAATACTATTATTTCCATTTGTAGTGGAATTTTTTTATTATAATGCTGTGCATAAGCATAACTTTTTAAAACACACTTTTGGGTATATACGGTATTTACTACATTGACTTCAGTTGCTAGCAGCCTGAAGCTATTCTTCACACTATTGTCACATTATTTCTATGTGAATAGAGAAAACCTATGTGTTTGATCTTCAAGGTGTTTCCTCCCCACAATTCTTTAAAATGTGGTTTTCATCACATGGTAATATAAGATATATCTTTTAAAAAGAAACATAAGCGCTAATAGCATTCAACTGTCCAATACTTTATTACTCATGCTAAGAACAGAATACACACAAAATTTAAATTAGATAACCCATGTAAACACTGCAGCACTGCTTCCCGCTAAAGAAGTTCTAGTACTGGAAGCTTATCATAAACATACAAAATATGTAATCATTTATTCAAGCATCCTCAACTGAATGAAAAAGTTTCACGTTCTGCAGAATTGGTTCATAATTACAGTAGTAAGAGTAAAGTGCCAACACGACAATATCCGTTTATCGAACTTGGAATTCCTAACGTGATGAAATAAAGTTCTCTTCTTAATTTATAAGACTTGGAATAAGACATGTCTCCAATTCTTTCTGCTTCTGGAGAAGACCCTGGAAAGATAAATGACAGGGCTTTTTATAAAAGTCTTGAAACAGTTCTAAATAGTAACATACACACAATGAAAGAAAACAGTGGTGAAAACATCATAGATTGCGTTCTCTTTATGCCAGAAAAGAAACCTCATCACTTGAGGATTAGACTGGTGTTGCATTCTGGCTGGAAAGAGGTCTCTTGGCATGCAGAGAATGATGTGAAAGTGGGCATGATGCCAAGAAACTGAAGGTTGGCAGTTACTAATGAATGGTGCATTTAGGCCTATATTTTTGTAATAACCCTCTTACCAGTGCTGTTAAGCTGTTAGCATCATGTTACATATTAAAAACATTGTTCAAACCCTCAAAAATCTTTAACCAAGGATGTTGGGAATTCATAAATAGTAAACAAATTCCTATATAAATATTCAGTGAAAAAAATTCAACTCATCATTTTGTATACAATAGAACCTCTGACTAAACTAGATGAGCATGTTCAATCTTGTTTTCATGTCCATTTTTATGATTTTGACTGCATCTTTGTTAAAGAGAAGAAGCAGTGAAAAACGATAGCATATCATTACTCCTTTAAAGATATCAAGAAGAAGGAAGAAAAAATCTCAAGCAAAGACAATTGGATGCAATATACAGGGCACTGCGCACTATTAGTTAACCTATCTTCCAGGTGGTTTACAATGAGAAGAGGTAACATGCAAATATGTAGTGATGGAAGGAAATCGTTTAGTATATTTTCCTTCCATATGAAATGCCTAGAAAGGAGTCCTGGTGGCGCAGTGGTTAAATGCTAGTACTGCAGCCACAAGGTTCTGAGTTTGATCCTAGGCAGGGCTCCAAGGTTGACTCAGCCTTCCATCCTTTCATAGGTTGCTAAACTGAGTATCCAGCTTGTTGGGGGCAATTGGCTTACAGATTGCAAACCGCTTAGGGAGTGGTAATTCACTGATAAGTGGTATAAAAATGTAAATACTATTGCTGTTTGAACAAAGGTATCATCAGAATATGATTTCCCATAAACAATTCATACTTAATTTCAGACAAATTAACTCTTTGCAATGGCGGCTCAGCCATGTAAACCTACTGGGTATCCTTGGGCAAGTCACTCTTGGCCTCCGAGGATAGCAATGACAAGACCTCCTGTGAACAAACTTGCAAAACAACAACAACCCTATGATAGGTTCACCTTAGAATTTGCCATAAATTGGAAGCGAGTTGAAGGTACACAACAACAAACATTCTGAACTATTTTATAAGAGTTCAGACTAAAGAAGTAAATACAGTTGCTATGAGTACATAATGAAGAACTCTGAAAGGTAATGGAAACCAACAATTAATCTATTTTTTTTAAATGGATAAGTACATATTGATGCCAAATCTGAAGCAAAATTAATTATGCTAAAATCACAAGTTACAATGTGAAAACAAGCCCTTTCCATACACCTATATATATCTATACACCTTAGTTCCAAAATGGTAGCAGGAGGCACTATCACATTCCATCTATCTTTTGAGACAAAACTATTTGCATTCTTTTTACCTAGAATTTAAACCCACTATCTTTTGTTGTCTGAGTGATGATCCCTTTTCAGAAACAATAGTTGGAAAGTACTATCTATTGGATAGGAAATGCAACAAAATAACAAAAACTCTGGAAGTCACAGAAGTCCCTTTTAAGAAACATTAAAAGGGTTTGCCTTTCAATTTACTCAAACAGAATTTTTAAAAAATATCGACAGATCTATCTCATATTGGACAAGATACAATGCAGGACTTCTGCTGGTGGAACAGCAAAATTCTTACTGCAGGCCTCTTTGTACCCCAAAATCCAAATCTCTAGGACGGGGAAACCCTCTGGGGCCATCTAGCAGCTCTGAAGACTGCCAAATTCCATCATGTTAGTTCTGCAACATTTGCACAGTGTTGGATTTAGCTCACTGCTATCATACACTGTGCATATCCAGTTAGAACTGTCAACTTTGAGCGCAGTTGTAAATACAACATATACTAACAGCATTAAAGTTGGCTTTATTGTTATTTTTTAACATTTTCTGAATTAAATGTGGCCAGAGTGTAGGAGATTAAGTATTAGATTAGGACTCTGGGAGAGTAGGTAGCAAAGCAAAGCAAAGCAGCTTCATTTATATACCGCTTCATATCGCGCTATGGGATGTCTAAGCGGTTTACAACTGTAAGCTCATTGCCCCCAACAGTTGGGTACTCATTTTAGCGACCTTGGAAGGATGCAGGCCTGAGTCTAGCCTGAGCCCTGGCTAGTATTGAACTCGCAACCTTGTGGTCTATGAGTGAGTGGCTGCAGTACAGGCATTTAACCACTGTGCCACCAACTCTGCTGGAGAAATCCACTGGCTTTCTCTCTACCTTAGAAGGCGGCAATGGCAAATCTCCTCTGAATAAATCTTACCTAAACACCCTAGGATAGAGTCACTATAAGCCAAGGTTGACTTGAAGGGACATAACACCAGCAACAAGAAGTGCGTGTGTTTGTGTGTACTCAATCTATATATTCTGAAGAGGCAGTGCAGTGCAGTGGTTTGAGCATTGGACTATGACTGGAGACCAGGGTTCAGAAGCCCACTCTGCCATGGAAACTCACTGAGTGATCTTGGGCAAGTCACTCTCTGAACAAATCTTGCTAATTAAACCCTGTGATAGCATCTCCATAAGTTGGAAAGGCACACAACATATTCTATGGTATTTTCCTAAGATCCTACTTCAAAGTCAGTCAAAGCATGTTCTTTGCCCCTAAAGTATTAACAGTACAATCCTATAATACCTTTAGCTTAATCTTTAATGACTGCATCTTTCAACATTTATTACTTATTTATATCTATTGCTATGCTCTTCATGTAGAAGATCAGCAAAAGAATACAACACAAAGAATGCAAGGTCAACATTATCCTAAAAAAAAAAAAATACACAACTATGGGGTACCACAGAGAATATGGCCAATTTGAATAGCTGGAAAGAGGGTTTAAAAGACATTTTTCTACAAATTCTTATAATCACAACCTGGACTAACAGAATCATGTAAACAGTTTAATACACTATATACTAAAGATATAGTACATCACCACTATCTGTGGTTTTACTTTCTGTGATTTCCGTTACCTGCAGTCAGCCATGGTCCGAAAATATAAAGTAGTATCCTCATCTGCAGTATTACTCTCCATGCTTTCAGTTATCATGGTCAATCGTGATCCAAAAACATTATAGGTATAGGGTTCAGTACTATCCATGGTTTCAGGCATCAAGTTGGGGTCTTGGAATGTATTTGCCATGGACAGGGGGGACTACTGTACAAGGCATATAAGGACAGAGACTAACAGTCTCCAAGAAAGCTAGAAATGGGACAGAATCAAAACTAAGTTCTAGGCTAGCTGATCTTGATGATGACATGTAAGAGCTGCCACTGCCATAAGACAGAGTAAGGTGATCACCTAAGGCAGTGGAGGTTGGGAAGCACATGCTGTTGGACAACACAGCTGTGAGTGTTGCATGACCTGCCTTGTGATCCTTAAATTATCCTGATATCTCCAGGTCAAGCACTGCTCTGCTGCTTATACTGAAGTATGATTCAACTGCAAGAGCAGCCAGTCAGCTTCTGTGCACCGGAAAAGGCCACTTTTTTCTTTTGCCTCAGACAACAAAAAAGTTTTGGGTCAGCCCTGCTAATGCATGCTCAGAGAACATGAAGTTTCAATCCCATCCTTTTTACTTATTTTTAAAATATTCCAGTTTGGGTCTTATGTTTGAATTGATAAAGTCACTGGCATCTTCAACTAAGCTATTCAGGATGATTATGACAAGGCAGACCTCTTCTTTCTAACAGTTTTCTTGAGACTTAAAGGCTGGAACTGCTCCTTGAGTTAACTGTAGGTATCTGTATAAGGGCCTGCTGATTCTCAATATGAGAGCCCTACATTTGAATATTTTTCGATACCTGGAGATTTCCCCTCTTTCATTTTACACTTGATCTTAGCCAAAAGGCTGAGAAGCGATTCTCCTCTTTCATTTTAGAAATTGTTGTTAATATTTCCTGTTTGGTTATCTTGGCATTCAGCATCTCCTTTTGTTCTTTAGAAATTTTCTTGATTCCAATTGACTCCAAATAATTATCCATTTTTATTTGTGAATCTTTTGAACTATCATCTTGCTTATAAAGATAACAGTAAAAATGATGGAAAGCCTTTTTAATTTCATCTTGATTAGTGGTAATCCTATTCTCAATGTTTATTTTGCTAATTATATCCCCACACAGAAGTTTGCTAAAGTTTAGAATCATTAGGTTATTTGCCAAAGAGCCAGGGTGGTGCAGTGATTTGAGTGCGGGATTATGATTCTGCAGACCAGAATTCCTGCTTGTCGATGGAAACCCACTGGGTTATCTTGGGCAAGTAACAGCCACAGAAGAAGGAAACAACTTGAAGGCACACAATAACAAAGTTATCTGCTCAAATATTGACAACTGCCACCTATCTCTATTAGGGGGGAACCTACACAACCTTTCTTTCCGTGATGTGGACTTTTTGGATGCTCATAATAAAAATTTCTCTGTTAATTAGCACAAAAAAGGACAGAAGAGAATCGTTTGGTGCGATATAAGAAAGAGTTATGAAGGTCAATCAAGTTCACTGGACAGCATGCAAATGTACTCAAAATGTGCACAGGGGGTAGAGTAGGACAATTAAAAGCTTGGACAGAAAAAAGTGGTTCCTTTCCCTGCATTCCCCCCAACATGCAAACTCCGGAGAACTTGAACAGACATATGTATATTGGATTCAAAATAGATCTAAAACCAAGCCTGCTGTTAAGTGACTTGCTCTCCATTGGAGGTTATCAGGGAGATGCAATAAGCAAGCAGGTTTTGACAAATCATAGTGGCACTAAAAGGGAAATGTAGAATGAGCACTGAAATTTCCATGCAATTATACACATAACTTTGGGTAAACATGTTGCTACACATCAGAATATAAACAGATGGTCCATACAGCATATGAAAAGTACTGGCAAGTAAGACAGCCCTAGATATATTGGTTCCCATTCTTCTGGTTAAAGCCTATGAAGTCAATTGAGTCCTTCTGAGTACCATTAGAATCTCTGTGTAAATTCCAGGCCACCTCAGAAGATTACAGAGAGAATTATTTCTCCTTGCATTTAACACAAGAATGCTGCATGAGTAGACACTTCTTTTGGGGATTACTTCAAAATCCTGAGAATCTCATATTTCTATAAAATCATTCCTCACCTTGAAGACTATTTTAAATGGGAAATGGTTTGATACATTGTGGAAACCAAAAAGCAATAAAAAATAATGTACTGAAATACTGTTTTACATTGATCACCTACCACTAACAGTAAGCTTAGTCTCAGATAAAACAACTGGCTAGAAGACTTTGCTAATAAGAAGACATTCTTGGATGACATTTTGCAACATATTGGGAGGTGCAGGAATTGGTCTCCAAGAGAAGTATCATATACGCCGTGAAACCCAATAAAAGTGAACCATGCAGTTTGAAGAAACATTCATAATGATTAAAGCTGATGAGTTAATTCATAACAAACATCAGTGGCTACTATATAATGATGGGCAGAAAAATGTAGATGCAAAATTCTACCAGTCTTCAGAATAGACTGATTAGACAACTCTAGGGGATCTTAAAATTTCTTTTTGAAAGAATATTCCCTCAAACAAAATTGTCATTCTCAATTTTAGTTCTTTAGATCAACAGCTATTAATGTTAGATCGTCAACAGAAACTTCACAGAATTACATCAAGCAAAATGAATAATAAATTAAGTGGGAGTGATTTTATGTTCAGAGAATTCAGAGGAGCCTCCTCCAGCCTTTCTTAAACAGGAATAACTTGATTAGAATAATTTCTACATTGATAATTTTCCAATTTATATTTTTGGAGTGTGCTCCATATGGACCTGCCCTTGAACAAAACCTAGAAATGGCAACAACAAAAACATGGGGGCTACTGGCAGGATTACTAAATAGAAACCATATACATTGGTTTTAAAGGAACTGCTTTCGCTGCCAATATAGTTTAGGCCAGAGTTCAAGAAAGCCATGGCGACATTTAAAGCTCTAAATGACCTGGGACATCACTACTTGAAGGAATGCCTCTACACACACACACACACACACACACACACCTTTGCATGAACACTGAGCAGCCAGTGTGGTGTAGTGGTTTGAGCATTGGACTACAACTTTGGATACCAGGCTTCAACTCTGTTCAGCCATGGAAACCTACTGGGTGACATTGGACACATTACACTCACTCAGCCTCAGAGGAATGCAGCCTCTGAACAAATCTTGCCAACAATGGATTTGTCTTAGGGTTACCATAATAAGTCAGAAATTATTTGAAGGTACACAACAGTGAACTCTGAACTCTGCGAGGGGTCCTCTTTATCCCACCAGTGGAAACATCAATACATTATGTGGGGACATAGAAAAGGACTTTCTGTGCTGTGGCATCCTAGCTGTGGAAAGCCCTCCCCTCGGAGGGTTGATTGGCATTGATGCTGGCCTCATTTCACTGCCTAGTTCAAACCTGAATCTTCATCAATGCTTTTGGAGCTAAGTTTGACTTAGTTGTGGATTTTTTTAGTGTGCACTAAATTTCTAAAATTCCTTCAAATTTAATTTGTCTAATGTTATTTTAAGGCCTATACTCTGTCCTGACATAAGACAGGATACATACACAGAGATGCATTCCAGCCTACTTTTCAGCAGAATGGGAATGGATTGTCTTCCTGTTGTTCATCACTGGATTTGTGTGTACTGATTCCGTCCAAGTACTGAGGGAAGGAGGAGGAAGGTTAACATGGGTGATTGCCTCCTTCATGCTGCAATTGGGAGTAATTGCTTTGCAGTCTGTTTGAACTACTGTAATGAGCTCTACTTGGGGCTGCCTGATGTTCAGAAACTTCAGCTGGTTCAAAGAAGTGCAGCCAAACTACTAACTGAGGCGAGTTACAGAGACCATACTATACTTGCCCCTGCTAAAACACCTCCTCTGCTGCCATCTTGTTTCCAGGCACAATTCAAAATGCTGCTTTATATGGCTCAGGTCTTGGCAAACTGACAAACTGTATCTGTATGAGCCAGTTAAGGCTCTGGTATCATCAGGACGGGCTACTCTCAGTCCCACCACAATTGCAACCACAGTTGGTGGAGACACAAGAGAGGGCCTTCTTGGTGGCTGCCCCTCGACTTTGGAACTCACTTCCCAGGGAGGCCAGAATGGCCCTCTCCTTGTCCTTCCCTTGGCAGGCTAAAATCTTTTTATTCAAACAGGCTTTTAAAACAGAAAGTTGTTAAAGAATAAGCTAGGTGATGTTGTATTGTTTTAACTGAACCATATCATTTTTAAGGGCTACCTATCTTTTTGATTGCATTTTATTATTATAACCTGAGGGTGAATTGTTCTAATGCTGTAAATAGTTTAATTCTACTTTAATGATTGATCGTTTCCCTACCCTTGTCCTCCCTCCTTTTCCCTTCCTCCCTCATGTCCTTCTTTATTTTAGTCTGTCTTCTGGCCCTTGTTTGATTTTCCTTGTCCATCCTATCTTTCTCCTCTCCTCCCTCTGGAAGGCCGGAGGAGGGCTGAGATGGACTCATGTGGCTGGCTTTTCCCTTCCTCTTCCTCCCAGCTGTTTCTCCTCTCCTCTCCTCTAGAAGGTGAGGGAGGGGCTGAAATGGTATGTGCTGGGGCTGAGATGGACTCAGGTGGCTGGGAGTGGATTAGATGGAGTCTTTTCCCACCTCTCCTTGCTGCATCCTGGGAAGGAAAACAACTACTGGGCAGCAGCAGTAGTGGTGGGTGTCACTAAAGTGAAGAACAGCAGTGACATCATACCTAACACTTGTTAGCACTGCACACAGGGAGGTTAGGTGGTCCTTCTTGTGTAACCCCCCACCTAGAAAACCCTATGAACAGACATCAAAAGTGTCACACAGGCAGGACAAGAGCACTAACGGAGAGATAGATAGAAACTAAAGGAAAACACATTTGCAAGAGCAGCTAAGGGCAGTCAAAAATGATGAAGCAAGCAGTAAACACTCTTAGAAAGACAAACCCCATCAGAAGCATCACCATACATAATATAGGGACATGGAATGTGAGAAGCATGAGCCAAGGGAAGTTAGAAAGTGAAAATGGAAATGCAACGCATGAACATAGCAGTACTGGGAGTGAGTGAGTTAAAATGGACAGGAATGGGCCACTTGGAATCAGAAAACCACACAGTGTTCTAATCGGGAAATGAAAAGACAAGAAGAAACGGGTTGGCTTTCATACTAAATAAAGAGGATACAATGCAAAATTAGACCGAATCATCTCAATAAGGCTCCATGGGAAACCTATGCACATCCCCATAATTCAAGTGTATGCACCAGCCACTGAGGCATAACACGAAGAAATTGATAGATTTTACAAAGGAGTACAGGAAGAAATTGACAACACACCAACACAGGATGTCAAGCTGATCATTGGAGATTGGAACGCAAAGACTGGAAGTAAAGAAGCAAAAACAGGTAGATTTGGACTAGGCAAAAGGAATGAAGCAGGTAAGCATCTGATAGATTTTTGTGAAGCCAACAACCTATTAATTGCAAACACATTTTTCATACAACCAGAGAAAAGGTTATACACATGGACATCACCAGATGGCCAACACAAAAACCAAATAGATTACATAATTGGAAGTAAAAGTGACGAAGCTCCATACTGGTGGCCAAGACTAGACCAGGTGCTGATTGTGGCACAGATCACAAACTACTCATTTCAAAAATAAAAGTAAAACTCAAGAAGAGAACAAAACCAATCATCATACCAAAATATGATTTAAACAACATTACCACAGAATTCATTGACAATATAAGGAACAGATTTGCAGTACTAAGAATAATAGATTGTGAAATGGAAGAGCGGTGGTCTGAAGCCAGGGACATAATAAAAGAAGACTACATAAAGACACTTCCAGCAGACAAAAGGAAAGTGAAGAAACCATGGATGACAGATAAAACGCTACAAGCAATAAAGAAATGAGAAACTAAACAAAATGGAGATAGGAATAAACTAAGAACCTTGAATGCAACAGTACAATGGCTAGTGCACAAAGATAAGGAAAATTATTGCAACGACAAGTGTAGAGAAATAGAAGACACAACAAAAAGGGAAGAACAAGAGACCTATTCCACAAGATTTGAGAAATCAAGGGAAAGTTCAAACCAAGGACTGGGACACTCCATGACGATAAAAATAACATAATTCAAGACCAGGAAGGAATAAAAAGATGATGGATGCAATACACAGAAGAGTTATATAAAAAAGATGACAACATGAAGGACACATCAAACGAAGAGCAATATGAAGATTAACCCCAAATTCTAAAAACTGAGGTGGAAGCTGCAATAAGAGAAATGGCAAAAACCAAGTCTCCAGGAACAGATGATATTCCAATAGAACTGATGAAATCCACATTGACATAGTCAACTCTAGTGCTAACCAACATATGTCAACAGATATGGAAAACAAAATGATAGCCAACAGATTAGAAAAGATCAATATACATCTCCATCCACAAAAAAGGAGACACAAGAGACTGCAGCAATTATAGAATCATAGCACTCATCTCCCATGCAAGCAAAATCATGCTCAAAATTCTGCAACACAGGCTCCAACCATACATGGAAAGAGAAATCCCAGAGGTCCAAATAGGGCTCAGGAAAGGGAGAGGCACCAGGGATCACACTGCAAATATACGATGCCTAATGGAGCATAGCAGGGAGTTCCAAAAGAAAATCAGCATGTGTTATAGACTACAGCAAAGCTTTTGACTGCATAGATCATGAAAGGTTATGGAATGCCCTTAAAGACATGGGAGTGCCAACACATCTGATACTCTTAATGAGGAATCTGTACTCAGAACAAAAGGCTACTGTCAGGATAGAACACGGAGAAACAGAATGGTTCCCAATTGGCAAAGGAATCAAACAAGGCTGCATCCTATCACCCTACCTATTCAACTTATATGCAGAACATATTGTAAGGAAAGCAGGCTTGGACATGGAAGAGGGATGAGTGAAAACAGGAAGAAGAAATATCAACAATCTGGGGTATGCTGACAACACCATAATACTAGCAGAGAACCTCACAGACCTGGAACAACTACTAAGGAAGATCAAAGAAGAATGCAAAGGTAGGCTTACTGTTGAACATAAAGAAAACAAAAATAATGACCACAGAGAAGTTACATTCAAACTAGACAATGAAGAAATAGAAATAGTAAAAGAGTTCTCATATTTGGGATCAAACATTAATCAGTATGCAGACTGCAGCCAGGAAATAAAAAAAATGATTAAGAATGGGAGGGCGGCTATGAAAGAACTAGAAAAGATCTTAAAATGCGAAGACATACAACTCAGCACATGGATGTGAGAGCTGGACAGTCAAGAAAAGATAGGAGGAAAATCAACCCATTTGAGATATGGTGCTGGAGAAGAGTGCTGAGGATCCCATGGACAGCCAACAGGACAAACAAATGGGTTCTAGAACAGATCAAGCCAGAGATATCCCTAGAAGCCAAGATGACAGACTAGTACTTTGGACACATCATGAGAAGGCATGAATCATTGGAAAACACAATAATGTTAGGAAAGGTAGAGGGAAGTAGAAAGAGAGGAAGGTCACATGCTAGATGGATGGGCTTTATTAAAGAGACCAAGAATTTTGCAGGAGCTGGGCAGAGCAATAGAGGATGGGGGGTGGGGGTGGAGATGTCTCATCCACAGGGTTGCCATGGTTCGAGATCGACGTGAAGGCAGTTAACAGCAACAACAAACTTTAATGAAATTTCTGTATGTTTTTAATTGTATTGTTTGAGCCTTTTTGGTTTTGGGAAAAATTGGGATACTGC
Organism: Phrynosoma blainvillii; assembly: GCA_026167975.1. Lineage (NCBI taxonomy): Eukaryota > Metazoa > Chordata > Lepidosauria > Squamata > Phrynosomatidae > Phrynosoma > Phrynosoma blainvillii. Next base: position 326,413,564 of record JANUYF010000002.1, on the reverse strand, counting down.
TATTAATATTACTACTAATATCATTTTAGACTCTTCAAACTACAATATCTGAATTGGCCACTTGGGGGAACCAGAGAGCATTTCATTGTATTTGACAATTACAACAGAAAATTATTAGTAATATGAAACTCAGCTACCTTTCTAGACTGCAGTAACAATAAAAAGTAAGGGCCTGTTGGGTAATCAGTATAATGAGAAAAGTAATTCTTTTTTAAAAAAGTAACTCCATGGTCTGGCTCTGCTTTAATTGAAATGCTGGTAGAAAACATGCATGTATGCTATTCTAAATATACATTACATAATTCTGAGTTTACTTTTATTTTCCCTTTCTTTCACAGTAAACCAGTTAGCAGAAACACATTTAGAAGACAGAGACTAGTCATCTGATCATTCACAGTTGTTACTGTCAAACCGAAGAGTAAGTTTCATTGTGATTTATTTTCATATATTTCATTTATTATTGAAAAACACTGCTGTTTTTAGAATAACTTATAAAACTTAAGAGAGTCAGCAATAGTATATATCTCCTAGCCATGCCCTTGGTTCTGTTGAAGAATTGTGCATTATCTCAGTCAATTCTATACGTTGCATAGAATGAGGCTGTGTAATTCTATGACTATGTAATTTGTTCCTCCTGTAAAATGTTTCTTCCATTGATAAAGCTTAACATATGAGAGATGACTGTTGAAACTCCTTCTCAGATCTGCTAGTTTACTACATTCCATTTTATATTGCTGAAAGCATTGAAAATTTCAATGGCATCACTAGGGTTGGTATCACCCAGTGCAGTAACTCATGGTGTCACCCCTGCCCCACTGACCTCCTTCGAGACCACACTGTACAGAATCCTTAGTGTTTGGTGTATTTTTTTGGGGGGGGGAGGGCTGGTACAGATGTTACTCAAAAATTGTAATTCCCATATATCACTGAATGTAATCATAATAATAATAACAATAATAAAATTTATTTATATCCCACCCTTTGGAAACCCAATCAGGGCGGCTTACAACAATAAAACCATACAATATATCTCAAAACACAATCCCTCCCCCCTTAAAACGGTATTAAATCAAATGAAAATTAAAACTACAAATTCAAACAATTAAAAAAATTAAAATTTAAAACATTACAAAGCACAAGATTGGCCCAAGGCAATGTTCTTCATCCATCAGTAGATGGGGCCACGCGAAGATCATTGGGGGTGGGAGCACCCGAGGCTGGGATAATTAATCTGGAAAGGCCTACCGGAAGAGATCTCTTTTGATAGCCTTTTTAAAGCTGTCTAACGATGTTAACTGATGGATCTCATCCGGCAGGCCGTTCCAGAGTTTGGGGGCGACAACTGAAAAAGCCCTCTGGGAGGATTGTATGGGAGGAGGCAGTCCCTGAGATAGCTTGGACCCAAGACTTTAGGGCTTTAAAGGTGATAACCAACACCTTGTACTGGGCCCGGAAGCTGATAGGCAGCCAGTGGAGGGACCTCAAAACTGTAGTAATGTGGTCCCTCCTAGAAGTTTCCGAGACAAGCCTGGCTGCCATATTTTGTACCAGCTGTAATTTCCGAACCAAGCACAAGGGTAGCCCCATGTAGAGCGCATTATAGAAATCAAGGCGTGAGGTTACCAGCGCATGCACAACAGTCTCGAGATCCTGATTCAGTTTCAATCTGTTTTTCCTCATCCAGCCCATTACCACACGAAGACATTCATTGAGAGAGGAGATGCCATTAGAATTCGAGGCCGACGAACGAGACACGGAGAAATAGATTTGGGTGTCATCAGCATACTGATAACACCCAGCACCATAACTCCGTATAATCTCACCCAGCGGCTTCATATAGATGTTAAACATCGGGGACAAGATAGCCTCCTGAGGGGCCCCACAAGTGAGCTCCCTCTTGCTAGAGCTACTGTCCCCGAGCAGCACCCTCTGGGAACTACCCGAGAGGAAGGACCAGAACCGCTGCAATGCAGTGCCCCCGATACCTAGCCCCCTCAGGCGGTCCAAGAGGATGCCGTGATCTATCGTGTCGAAAGCCGCTGAGAGGTCTAGGAGCACCAACAGGGTCACACTACCCCTGTCGATGCTCAGACGCAGATTGTCGGTCAAGGCAACCATGGCATTCTGAACCCCAAAGCCTGTCCTGAAGCCGGTTTGAAATGGGTCTAGATAATCGGTTTCATCCAAGACAGCTTGGAGCTGAAGAGCAACCACCCTCTCGATTACCTTGCCCAAAAATGGCAACAAAGAAACAGGCCTGTAGTTACTCATATCCAGGGGGTCCAGGGAAGGTTTTTTCAGAAGCGGCCTAATAGCCGCTTCCTTTAAACAAATGGAACATGTCCTTCCCTGAAGGATGCATTGATGATATTCGTAAGGAATCTCCTCAATGCATCCCCCCCCGGACGGCCAGCCATGATGGGCAAAGGTCAAGAGGGCAGGTCGTTTTCCTCACCTTACCAAGTAGCTTGTCCACGTCCTCAGTGCTCACAGATTGCAGCTGATAGCAAAATAGCAAAAGTTGTGACATAAACAACTAGCAAAATTAACAGTATACTTTTAAATTACAAAATCACACACACAGCCTACATGTATTTACATGGACCTAGTTTCATTTGATTAAAGTGAAAATTGGATAAAATGTGATGTTAAATATTTTTTAAATATTTTAAAAAAATTAAATTTAAATTTTCGTGTTTTTTTTTTAAACAACAAAGAAACAAACCTGGGGCCTCTCTTTTCTCCTCCCACTGAGCCTAGCCCTACTCATACCTTCTCTCTTCAGCATTTTAAAGAGATATAGGCGAATGCCACAGACTATTTCTGCCAAAAGGCAAAACTTTTGGGAGAACAGTGGTGTCACTCGCCTCCTTTAGGTCCACACCTCACGTATCCCTCCTAGTCACACCACTGGAAAATATTATTAAGGTACACAACAGTGAACTCTGAACTCTGCGAGGGGTCCAGTACACACTATTAAGATTTATTTATTTTAAAATCTAACCTATGCCCAACCTTTCTACATAAAAGCTCTGTATGGCTAACAACTATAAATGAAAATACACCGTTAAAACAACAAATTACAAATAACTAAAATCCCTGTGACACATAGGAAGCTTAGGCATGGAGTGGGGAAAGACTTGGCAAGGTTTACACCCCCCCCCCACATTATGCCTCTCACCCAGGCATAGGAGGCACTGAGAATGACTGTCCTTGTCTGGTATTCAAGTCTATGAGGATAGTGATGAGGTAAATCCAGGTCCATGTCCACGAGGCAACTCCGAAGTCAGAGACCAGACACTAAAAACCAATCACCAATGTCAAAATGCAGAGAAGAGGGAGAAAATAATAATAATAATAATAATAATAATAATAATAAATGATTTTAGTAAAACTAAGTCAAAGTTAAACTAAATAGGTCAGTTAATTAATGTTCAGAAATGCTCCTAATGATGCTGCTGCTGCAGTGAAAGAAAGGTTACAAAAGGAAAAGGAACCCTCTGTGAAGCACAGGAAATGTCTGTTGGATGGTCTGAGTGCAATGTGGAAATACATATCATTTAGGTCCATTGTAGCAAACCAGTTGCCCTTCTGCATTAGGGATGGATGGATCTGAGAGTGAACCTCCTGGGCTGGACATAAAAATTGAATCTTGAAGGTCCAGGACAGGGTGCAGTTCAAATTCCTTCGGACACAAGTCGGAGAAGGAATCCCTCCCCATGCAGGTGAGCGACAGGTTAGATCAGGGGTAGGCAACCTTTTTGAGCCGGGGGCCGGGTTGCTGTCCCTCAGACAATTGGGGGGCCGAAGCACCAAAAATAAATAAATAAATAAATAAATAAATAATGTTTAAACAATTTTAAAAAATATGCATGCACACTCTCTCAGCCCCAGAAAAGCCATGGCAAAACCCCTGTGGAGATTTTGTCAAGAAAACCCCAAGAACAAGTAATAACAACAATAATCAATATCATTATGGCGAGCGGCGGGGGCCGGTCCAAAGGCTTTGGGGGGGTCGCATCCGGCCCCTGGGCCTTAGGTTGCCTATCCCTGGGTTAGATGGCCCTTTTCTGCTGAAGGGACTCAACCTTGTCTTTCAGTGTGGGTGAAAGAGGGGTTTGATATATCTTAGAGGTCTTTCAGAACTCTTTGGCATATTCCCTCCAGATAATGCCTAGGATCCACTTGTCTGATGTGGAAGCCCAAACATGGTAGAAATGTTGAAGCATGTCCTAGAAAGAGGGTAGTGGAGGTGTTAAATCCTGGGTAGCAATGGCAGTGTTCTCTGATGAGTCAAACCCACTGCTTGGATTGGGTTCAGAGATTTCTCTCTGAATAGTGACTAGAGAAGGCTGGTTTTACTGTAGAACCAGCAGGTGAAGTAGAAGAGTGCCACTGTCATGTGAAGCTGGGACTGTAGTGGTGATGATGCACTGGAGTGTATCTCCATCAATAAGATCTGGAACAGGAAGTGGACTGTTGTTGAGTCTGGAAACTCAGTCCCGATACTGTCAGGGCTACCATAAGAAGGACGCTGACCACTCCAAGAAGAGGCTGCGCACTTTGTCCGCAAACCCTTTGGAGATAGGCTGAGATCCTTTATAAACACCTGGTCTCAGATAACCTTGGACTCGTGGGTCCTTGAGATTGTCTGCAGTGGTTATGCCCTCGAGTTCAGCGAGCTCCCCATCACCGGAGCCTTCATCTCCACCCCACCCCCCGTCAAACACCTTACTCAACGAAGTGCGCACGTTACTAGAGAAGGGCGCAATTGAGCCTGTGACTCTCTCTGACGCCCACTACTGTTCCCCCCCCCACACACACACACACTATTTTACTGTCTTGAAGAGGGACTCTGGTCTTCGGCCCATACTGGACTTACGCCAGTTAAATGAGTTCATAGTTCACCGTTGCTTTCGTATGATAACTCTTGCCTCTATTTTGCCGCTTTTACAGAAGGACCACTGGTTCGTGACCCTCGATCTCAAGGATGCTTACTTTCACACTGGGATTCAAGAGGATCACAGGCAGTTCCTTGCCTTTGCCATGGGACCCAAGGTGTTCCAGTACAGAGTGCTCTCCATCGGACTCTCCACGGCACCGAGGGTGTTCACCAAGTGCATGGCCCCAATGGTAGTCTGCCTCCATGAACGCGCGATCACAGTCTTCCCTTACCTGGACGACTGGCTCTTCGTTGCTCCATCCCGAGAGGATCTCCTAAAGGACCTCGAGTTTACCACGTCTCTGCTAAGGTCGCTCGGCCTCACGGTCAACGAGGAGAAATCCAACCTGTCTCCCACCCAACAGGTCAGATTTATTGGAACCATCCTTGATTCCAAACTGTCCATGGCCTACCTTCCTGCTGACAGGTTTCAGGCTCTTTCAAAGGCAATCCGAGACTATCTATCCCACAGCTGCATCAAAGCTCACACCATTCAGATAGCGCTGGGACATATGGCTTCGACAACATACGTCACCGCTTGGTCATGACTTTGCCTGAGACAACTGCAGTCCTGGTTCCTGTCTGTGTTTGATCCCATGCAGGTCCCACCCTCACGATGGCTCATGGTACCAAGATCAGTATCTTGGTCCCTACTCTGGTGGCTCAATCCCAACAATGTTTGCACTGGTATGCCCTTCTTGTCTCTTCAGCCTCAAATCACTCTGACGATAGATGCATCCATGGAGGGCTGGGGTGCCCACATTCTGACTTCATGGCCAAGGACAAGTGGTTTCAACCAGAGAAACATTTCCACATCAATGAAGTTGAGATGCTGACAGTAGAAAAAGCCCTTCGTGCCTTCGAATTCCTTCTCGTAGACAAGGTGGTACTTCTATTGACAGACAATACCACAGTCACGTACTACCTCAACAAACAAGGGGGAGATCACCCTTCGCATCTGGGACTGGTGCATCCCAAGAAGGATTCTCCTGCAGGCCATTCACCTTGCCAGGGAAGAAAACCAGCTCGCAGACCAACTCAGCAGGTCTTCCAACCTGTGTCATGAATGGTGCCTCCATCCCGAGACGGGCTCCGGTCTTTTCTGCACTTGGGGAAAACCATTGATTGACCTCTTCACCACGCATCTTAACAGTCACTGTACTCAGTTCTGTTCTCGGATCTGGGCTCTGGGCTCCCGAGAAGATGCTTTCCTGTTCAAGTGGTCAGATGGTCTACGTGTTTCCTCCCCTTTCCACTCATCTCAAAAGTGGTGGCCAAGATGAGAACGAACCATTCCGACGCCAACCTCATCATCCCATGGTGACTGAGAAAACCATGGTTTGCTCCACTCCTACATATATCTCAGAGTTTTGCCAGCTCAGGTTCTGTCCTGACCTTCTATCCCTACACGGAGGTCGAATCTACTACCCAGACACGAAACACTTCCCCTGGTGGCATGGAGAATCTGTCCCTAGAAGCCTTCCGGACTCGGTACGAATGGTTATCCAGGCCACTCAGAAACCCTCAACACAGAGGTCTTAAGTGGAGCAAATTCCTAGATTTCCTCAATGACAGGGACCTCTCTCCATCCCGTGTTTTGGTCCCTACAGTTCTGGGGGTCCTAATGACCCTAGTAGACTTGGTACTTTGCCTCACATCCATCAAGTGCTACCTGTTTGTCATCTGCTCTCATTACCAATTCCTGGGCAGACCTTCCTTTTTCAAAGATCCTCTTGTAAAGAGCTTCCTCAAAGGTTTTAATAACCTTCACCCTCCATCCTCGATACCAACGCTGGCATGGATCTGGATTTAGTACTCTCATGCCTTTCCACCAAGTCCTTCGAATATATGGCCACCATAGACATAAGATTGCTGACCTGGAAAACGGCTTCCTTAGTAGCCATCACCTCTGCCTCTCGCATGGGCGAACTTTGTGTTTTATGGATGGACCAAACCTACAGATGGACCAGCCCTACCTCCCTTCCACAAGGACAAGGTAGTCCTTGACATCACTTTCCTGCCGAAGGTGATGTTGGCCTTCCACATCAACCAGGACATTGTGCTACCCACCTTGGCCCTGAACCCAACCACCAACACTGAGCATCATCTACATACTTTTGATGTCCAGAGGATGCTCAACTTTTATTTGGACAGGACATCGGGTTCGAGACGCTCCAAGAGGCTATTTGTTTGCTACTCAGAGGCTAAGAAAGGACTACCTGTGACTGCTCAGAGGTTTTCCAAATGGGTGGCTAGTGCCGTCCACCTCTGCTACGAACTGTCAGGTAGAGACCCTCTGGCCCGGGTGCGAGCAGACTCAACTAGGGTGGTAGCTGCATCCTCCACTTTTTTGACTGGGGTGCCTCTGGAGGATGTCTGCAAGGCTACCATCTGGTCCCAGCCATTAACTTTCATTAAACATTACAGGCTGGACACAAGGGCCAGACGGGATGCACCCTTTGGGAGGGCAATGTTGCTTTCTGGTTTGCACTAAAGGTTATTGAATTGCACGTTTCTTATGCATTTAAGCCAAAGAAATGACACTGACAAGTGCACTTAAGGTTTAGAGTTTATTGTTGTTAATAAATCACAACTTGTTTCAACTATCAAACTGGTGTCAGGACACTTCCTCCTCCACTGACCAAAACTTGTCAGTCTAACCCATTTGTGTGATTTGCAGAGACGACGAAGAAGGAGGACAGGTTGCATACCTGTAACTGTATTTCTTCGAGTGGTCTGCAAATTCACACAAATCCTGCCCATCCTCCCCTCAGTCGTGTCCTGCTCAGTTAGCATGTTCTAAATAGCTGCTTTGGTGGCGAACTTATGGAACTGAGAAAAAGCAGGAACGCTAGAGGCTTTATAAGGATGGACGGAGCTACTGCCAAAGAGTTGCAATTGAAGTTCTGCCTAGTGATTCCAGAAGTTTCTGAAGTTGCTGTGCATGCGCAGATATAACCCATTTGTGTGAATTCCCAGATAACCACTCAAAGAAATACAGTTACAGGTATGCAACCTTCTTAGCTGTGGTCCTTCTTTTATGAGTGTGTTCCAATTTGGAATCGGTGTCAGCATGGAACAGATTAACCATATGAAAGAGCAGGTCTTCTATATCATGGAGATGGCAGTAGTGGAACAACTTGAGGACAGGAACTAGGCATGCCAGCAAAATGTAGCTGCACTTGCAGCAATCTTGTGTAGTTCACAGCATGCTTTGCCACCTCAATTTTCTCTCTGGCAAGAAAGTAGCTTCTTCCTTGAGAACAAAAAGGATTTTTCTGCCCTGCTTGGGCAAGTCTGTCGAAATATGGAGACACCTTCTCCCAAATGAACTTATAATAATAATATAATAAAATTTTATTTATATCCTGCCCCTTTGAGATCAATCAACTTCTGATAAGCTCCCATACAGGTGCTATTGTTGGCTAACCTGCTCAGTAGGGAGGTGGTGGAATAGACTTTTCTCCCTGTTGCATTCAGCTTCTTTCCTCTATGGTCAGCAGGAGCTATGTGGATTTTTTTGAAAGCTCTTGGACTGAGCAGCATCCGCTATAATTGGATTTTGGATGCTGCAATAACCAGTCGATTCCAGAGTCCATAACCCTATTCAGCCCCTCTAATTTTTTGAAAGTGGATGGAACTGATAACAGTATTCAGCTGGAGCAACGCATAACCTGCAGCAGGTATGGAAGAAATGTAGTGAAAGGCAGAGCTGGAGCATGTTGTTGGAGATTTCTGAAGATAGGTTCATCCAACCTTACATCACATTGAATGACTTGTAGGCCCAAAGATCCAGCCAGTCTCCTCAAGGGAGAATCAAAGGAGCAAACATCATCAGTAGGGGAAGGAGAATCAGGGTCTGCAACCAGATTCACTAGGGGCTTCCTGTGTACTGACATGCAAGAGTCAGAAAAGGAGCCATCTTTCGGAAGGGATGGAGATAGTTATTGATGGTGCTTAGCATGCGGAGTAGCAGACTCTGAAACTCTGATTAGATGCAAGCTGGACAGAATGGCAGATGCCAGCAACTGAATTGAAGATCAAGAGGGAGAGTTTTTCTGGTGCTCCATAATCTGCAAGGCAGATGAAACATGGGTGGTTGGTACAGTTAGTTCCTTCTCCTGAGGAGAATGGTGCCATCCTGGTGATCTGGGTAATGTGGTATTGATTGCTTCATTAACAAATCCCACTGGTGGTACCATGGGTCCCAGTGGCGCTCACAGTGATGAGCAAAGCACAGTTTCAACTGTAGAAGTGGTGGCATCCATAAAGGGAATATTCCATATAACAATACAAGCTAGCATCTCTAGATTGGTCCTGGCTCTTATAACTGTCATGACAGAGTGTCTTTGTCTTCATCTGGGCAAATGGCTTCAGGAAACAGATGATTGTTCCCTACATTGCAGAGTACCGAAAGAACTTGTGTCTGGAGCTTCGAGACTGAGATGCCCAGGAACTGGACAGTATTGACCTAGATGGAGAGCGGAACCCATGGCCACCATGGGATGGATGAAGAACAAGACCTAAGCCCATGTTATGAAAAACTGGAGCAAATGGCAAGAACGGGAGAAAAAGGACAGTCTTGACGGTGGGAAACTACTTTGACAGTACACTATATTGATTACTGGTCTGCTGATTGCTGAACATTGGGAGAATCCCATATCTCACCGTCAGATATCACTCCTGCATCTGAGATGTGTGGCAAAGTAGGATACTCTGGAACTGAAACCATGGTTTGTGGTTGAGCTTGCAGCAAAACTACTGAAATCACAGGGGAAACTGCTTGAACTGGGGGTAAGGGTGTTTCCTCCACCTGTAAGGAAGAAGAACAGATGATGGTCGAATTACCTGGATTCTTCTTTTTCTTTGGCTTCCTGAGTACTGAGTGTGAAGACAGAACCAAAAAGATGCCCTCAGTATCAAGTGATGAACCTGGAGTGCCAGGACAGTCTGCAGCTGATTCTGAAGCCAGCCTTGCTGAAGTAGATTCCACCAAAGAGTGCTTCAGAACCAGCATCAATGGGGTTAGTACCAAAGAGGATCAAGGTGAAACAGGAGGATAAGAAGTGGAAGCACTCAATGGCATGGCCTGTAGTGATTGCTTTCCCACTGCCTGTGAGACAGAACCAAAAAGATGCCCTCAGTAGCATGCTTGTATAGCAGAATGGCATGCTTGTATAGCAGAACCTTCAGCCTTACCTCTCTATTGTATCTGGCCTGTGCAGTAATGGACTTGCAGTGCCTACGGGATTGGATATTGTGCTATTCCTCCAGGACATGTCTTAGAGGCTTCAAAGGAGGCCATGATATATCAGTGTCTAGGCAGTAGAGAAGAGTCCAAGAACTGTTTGAGTCAAGAGATAACCAACATCAAAAACACTATGCAAAATCAAAATCTGAAAACGGTAAAAAAAGAAAAAGAAAAGGCAATGACAACCAACAGAGGAAAGCAAAGAGGAAAGGCTCTGAACTGTTCCTTAGATGCTGTTGTTTTGGTGGGCTAAAGGAACTGAGGGTTTAGGCAGGAAGTGCACTAGCATGGCACACTGGGAGTGGGTAGGGCTACTGCCCAAAACAGTTATGTTAGCGCTCTAGAAGGTTCCAAATGATGTGTTGTGCAGGTACAGAAAACCCATTTGTGTGAGTTCACAGATGACCACTTAAAAGAACATAGTTACAGGTAAGCAACCTGCATATTAAAACAACAAATTACAAATAATAAACAACACATTACCAGAGATAATGATGTTAGTGAAAAGGTGTTGCTGCATTATTTGTTGTTGTTAACTGCCCTCGAGCCGATCTTGACCCATGGCAACTCTATGGATGAGATGTGTCCAAGACCCTCTGTCCTCCACTGCTCTGCTTATTCCTGCAATCCCATACCCATGACCTCCTTAATAGAGCCCATAGCACGTAGCCTTCCTCTCTTCCTACTTCCCTCCACCTTTCCCAGCATTATTGTTTTTCCAGAGTCCTCCCTTCTCATGCTGTGTCCAAAGTACGACAGCCTCAGTTTGGTCATCTTGGCTTCCAGGGAGGTTTCCGGCTTGATCTCCTCTAGGACCCACTTGTTTGTCCTTTTGGCTGTCCATGGGATCATCAGCACTCTTCTCTAGCACATTATCTCAAAGGAATTAATTTTCTTCCTATCTTTCTTAACTGTCCAGCTCTCACATCCATACATGGTAATAGGGAATACAATGGCTTGTATGATTCTAACTTTTGTGCCGAGTTGTATATTGTTGCATTTTAGAATCTTTTCTAGTTCTTTCATTATGCATTATGTATTACATAATGTAATATTAATATAAATTATTTTATTATTATTAATTTATTATTATTACATAATGTAATAATATAATAATTACATTATTGTAATATTACATAATGTAATATGTATTACATGCTGCATTATATATATATATATATATATATATATATATATATATACTAAAATTCTTAAAAAGTTAATTACATTTATGTTGAGAAAGGAACATTTATTTTAATTACCCTGATTCTAACTTCATGTTTAAAATTACATTATTACATTAAAAAGCATATTGGTTTGATTTCTTCAAATACACATATCTACTGTTGTTGTTTGTTGTTAGTTGCCTTCGAGTCGACCTCAACTCATGGTGACCCATGAACAAGATCTCTCCAAGTCCCCCTATTCTCTACCTCTCTGCTCAGTTGCAGGCTCAGGCCTGTGATCTCCCTATCCATCTGGCATTGGTCTTCCTCTCTTTCTACTGCCTTCTACCTTCCCCAGCATCATTGTCTTTTCTAATGAGTCTTCTAATACTTTCTCATAATGTGGCTGAAGTATGACAGCCTCAACTTAGTCTTCTTGGCTTCCAGGGAGAGTTCAGGCTTGATTTATTATATAGCCCATTTGTTTGTTTTTTTGGCCATCCATGGTATCCTCAGCACTCTTCTCCAGCCCCACAACTCAAATGAATTAATTTTCTTCCTATCTGCTTTCTTCACTATCCAGCTGTTATATCCTTTCATGGTGACGGGGAATACAATGGCTTGGACGAGTCTTAACTGTAGTGTTCAGCTGTATATCTTTACACTTTAGGATCTTGCCTAGTTCCTTCATAGCTGCCCTTCTCATTTCTGATCTTCTGGTTTCTTGACTGCAGTCTCCATTCTGATCAATGCTTGATCCAAGGTATGGGAAATCCTTAACTATTTTGATTTCTTCATTATCTAGGTTAAATTTATGTAAATCCATGTCTATTACAAATATCTAAAATCATCAATTACAAATTTCTGCTAAAATACAACAAAAAGCAATACTACCATGCAACTGTCAAAGACAAAGTAAACATTTGTTTATTCCTCTAAAGGTTGTACAAATAGATGCTTTACCCTGGCATCTGAACAAATGAATCTCTGATAAAAGACTGAGACACCACCAACAAAGCCTGCAACCTGCAATAGCCCTATGGACCACACTCTTTTGGTGCTCCACCAGCAGGGCTTCCCAGCTGATTTTAAATCCCAAATGGGTCTGTATCAAGGACTGGATCAAGCAGTCCTTTAAATACTTTCCTCCTGACCCTTAAGGGCATTATATGAAAATATTAACACCTTAACCTGGGGTTGCAGACTGACTGACAGAGATAATGCAGAGATTTCAAAATAAGGATCACATGCTCAATACTTCCTGCCCATCACCACCCTAGGAATAGCCCTCTCCACCAGCTCCAAACTCCAGACCATTATCAAAGGAAGTCCCACATAGAGTGCATTGTAACATTTCAATTGAGAAGTTATCAAACCATGGACTACTGTAGCCAGATTATCTCAGTCCAAAGATATCCACAGGTGAACCACACCTGGCCAAATGCACTCCTCGTCACTGTGAGTACTTGGTCTTCCATGAGTCTTGAAGAAGTCATCCTAGCCAATGTAACTACTCTGTCAGGAAGATTGCTACACTGAGTCCTTCAAAGCAATTGGCATAAAAGCCTCCTGTAATTGGTCACTTATCCTTCCCTGAATCTACTCAATCATCTCATCTCTATTAGACTTTTGAAGAAGATGTGTAATCACTTTAACCTTAACAAGCCTCCTGGCCACATTTTCAAGCCCCAATTACTAAAAATGATCCATGACCCAATGGTCGGCTGAACACTTATACAGATCAGCAACATTTATTTAATATGTTATTAATATTTTAAAGCTGACTAGATGTAAGATTCCACAATATAAATAGTACATAAAATTTATCTGTAGTGTCTATATTATTTATAAAATAAAGGATAGGCTAAACTACACTGGTTAAGGCTTGCAAAAATAGGTACCACGGACCTGAAAATAAGAAGAGTTGAAGTATGTCTAACATTTAGGGGTTGCCATCACACTAAATGCTCTGCTGTGAATGCTTGTGGATTGGATCTCAAATATTGGCATCAGTAAGAGACCTTTCTAAATGATCTTAAAGACCTAATGGACCCATAAAGAAGAAAACTGTTTCTCAGAGTGCTTCCACTAGAGACAAATTACAGGCCTCCCCTGCTGATTCAACAAGTTAGTGACCAGGGCACTGTCAAAAAGTGGAAATCATTAAAATGCAGAATAATAATAATATAATAATAAAATTTATTTGTATACCGCCCAATGGTTTCCCAATCTGGGCAGTTAACAACATAAAATACAATACAAATATATCCCTCCCACCCTTAATAACAGTATTAAACAATTACAGAATAAAATCTAATATCAATTACATCAACAATCAAATAATTACAGTTACAGTAACCCCATGAGGTATTTCCAATTTTACACAGTGAGGGAGCCAAGTACCACATAGTGTCCTAGAAGTAGAGATAGCCCGAGGCCGGCTACCTAGTCTGGAAAGGCCTGCCGGAAGAGATCCGTCTTGACAGCTTTTTTAAAACTGTCCAAAGATGTTAACTGATGGATCTTGTCCGGCAGGTTGTTCCAGAGTCTGAGGGCGAAAACAGAGAAAGCCCTCTGGGAGGTTGCAGATAGCCTAGCTCTTTTCGGCTCTAAAAATTTCCTCCCAGAGGAACGGAGTGCGTGGGGGGGATTGCACGGGAGGAGGCGGTCTCTGATATAACTTGGACCCAAGCCATTTAGGGCTTTAAAGGTGATAACCAACACCTTGTACTGGGCCCGGAAGCGAACAGGCAGCCAGTGGAGGGACCTCAAGACCGGAGTGATGTGGTCCCTCCTAGATGTTCCAGAAATAAACCTGGCTGCCATATTTTGAAGTAATTGTAGCTTCCGCACCTGGCATGAGGGTAGCCCCATGTAGAGCGCATTACAGAAGTGAAGGCGGGAGGTTACCAGTGCGTGCACAACAGTCTCGAGATCCCTTACTTCCAGAAAAGGGCGCAGCTGGCATATCAGCCGAAGCTGATAACAGGCGCTCCTGATCGTCGCATTAACCTGATTTGTCATCAGGAGCGACGAATCAAGGAGCACCCCCAGATTGCGAACACAGAACTATTATATGCTTTGGTCCCTAACCTATTGAATAAGTTGGGCACCCAGAGAAAGAGCCCAAAGCTTCCTAGGAAAAGAAATGAATCCCTAACACACACACACACCCCTCCCTTAAACCCAGTAGATATTTTCCTCTCTCCATCCCCCTCTCTTATGGCACAGGCTGACTACTCACACTAGCCTCATACTTGTTGGTAGAGATGAGGGAAATGAGCTCCATTTGTTCTGTGAAGTGTCTGTGCATCTCTGTCAGCCTCTTCATCTCCCATGCCCAGCCATTCCACTCCCTTCACTTGACTACTGTAACATGGTTACTGTTACTGCTGGCTCTGCTGCTGCTGTTTGCTTTCCTTCACCTCATTCTAGCTCCCTCCCTTCCTTGCACTGGCTAGGGGGGTGGGCATGGGAATACTGCCCTAGCTCTGTTCACCATGTGTGTTTGTTTTTGACTCCACTGGTCCAGTCAGCTTTTCTGCCTCCCCCCATACTGGCTAATCTGCTCCCTTCACTGAATACAATTTAGAACAATCAAGAGAGTTGTTGAAAAGCAAGTAATCAAAAAGCAAGGGATGCCTGTATGAAATAAGATAACGTTAACAAATGAGGCCAAAAATTACAGAGGTATTTTATTTTTCAATTTACACTATAAATATATTCATACATCCTCCAGAGATAAATGTACTCATCAGACAAACATGGTAAAAAGCTAAGCAGGATCAGCCCTGGTTAGGACTTTGCTGGGAGATCACCAAGGAATACCAGGAAGGAGATGGTAAAACCACCTCAGATTATTCCTTCCCTAAAACTGTATGAAATTTATGGGGTTGTCATAAGTTGGCAGACAACTTGAAAACACGTACACACACATGAAAGAAAAGTGGTACTAACTGATCCATGAGATGACAGATCCCATTAAATGGAAATCTCTCCCTTCCTCCATTTCTTCAGGAAATATAAACAAAGAGTGTGAAAAGAATTGGATGTTAAAGGACAAAATGAGAAAAGAACTAAAAAAGGAAACAAATATAAAATACTGTGCTTATGAAATTCTGAGACTGTAACACTAAAAAACTGATTCATGAATCCAACTGATACCATACCTGTCGTAGTTCTGAAAGTCCTTTGAGTATGGCCTGCTGCCTGTCTCTCATCATGTTTGGATTAAAAAGTGGATCCCGTACATGATCGGAGCTAAGTGTCTGCCGCGGTGTATAGTAAACATCTAAAGGTAAATATAGATGAAATTACTGAATTGTAAATAACCAGTGCACGTGCTTACTCTCTTTATAATATAGATAGATTTGCACTGCAGTTTTTTGAATCCAGAAAAAAAATGTATATAAAATTCTAAAATAATAAAATGTTTTCTATAGCTGTAGGATTTTTTTTTAAATTCAACCAATTTTAAAAAGAGGTCAAGATCTAATACTGTACTACCATATCCAGTGCAAGCAGAATTGAGACTTTGCTCTCTTTCCCGCCCCTCTTGCTGAAGCCTTCAGGGGCACCAAAACTTGTTCCAGGGATTCCCAGACTGACAGAGCATGGTTTGCTGCAAAGCAGCAATATCTCAAAGCAGTGATATTTAACAAAACTACTCCACTGAATTCTAGTCTCAGTATTTTAGAGAAATATTCTAAATGTATTGGTACATTAGGAGATTACTACCAGAATATATTTATTATTAGATGTTTTAAGTCAACAATTTAATGCTTAACTCAGATTTCATTTTTTACAGAGGCAGGTCACTGGGTCAAGGGCTCTTAGGAAAATAACATTTCAGTATAATGGTAGAATATTCATTAATTGTAGTCATTTCTTGAACTCTGTATTGTAGTACCATTAAGCTGTTGATACTGCGGATCATGTGTTGAAGGCCTTGTCATGGGGGCATCTGGATCAAGGTAATACACTTCATTTGTTCTCACATAGGGGACAAAGTGAGATGAAGGCGGCCTTTCAGTTTCAAAACTTGAAGGTCTTTCACTCTGATGCTTATCTGTATTGATTATTTTTTCTCTTCCATCATTCCTATCATGAGTTGAGAATTCAGGAGTCTTTATTTGTCGCTGTAATTTGTTTTTAACTGCTGGGACAGGCGGCGAGTCAGATCTGTTTAAAAATATGAACAACCCAATTGCTTTAACTAAAGCTGTGAATGCTTTATTTATTTTGCTTGTTGAATTATCTTCAGCAACACTACTGAGATCCTAATTCTGAATACTCAGATATGCCTGAGTCACAACTTCTTAAACTATGGTTTTCATGCATCATACCTTGAGCATTCAGTACTGTACTCTGCAGCAGCCTGCCACATAAGCAATAGCACTACTTATAGATAAGCAAATTATATTTATATCTTGCCTTTTCTCCAAGGAGCTCAAAGACAATGTAACTACTCACTTCCCTTTTCAGCTTCACAACATCTCTATGAAGTAGATTAGGATAAGTAGTAAAGCTAGAATTGGCACAACATTAATGTATGGCTGAGTTAACTGATTGCTGATAGAGCTTCAGTAAAATAAAATAACCAAAGATTTCCTGTGGCAAAATGTTTCAAGAACAAAATAACTTGTATAAGGAGAAAGAAGAA
This sequence comes from Phrynosoma blainvillii, assembly GCA_026167975.1. NCBI lineage: Eukaryota > Metazoa > Chordata > Lepidosauria > Squamata > Phrynosomatidae > Phrynosoma > Phrynosoma blainvillii. The sequence goes on along the minus strand of JANUYF010000002.1, from coordinate 326,396,543 downwards.
AAAAAGTATTTTGAATTAAGTTTTATCAGGGATACTTGGAAATAGTTAACATCTCCATGGATATTCTAATATGAAAGCATTATGAGAGTGAAAAGCAAGGGCAGCCCAGATGTTTTCGTACAGGCCAAACTGCTAACAGTTTGTACAATAAGCAATGCTTGAACTGGATGATACCATCAGCCAAGGGTTCATGTCTGTAGATGGAATGCACCACTAAATTTTAAAAAGCTGATTAAACAGAAAACATCTGTGTTCTTCATGTTTAACATTTCAAGGTGCTATATTTTACACTTTAAGATCCTTCTCATTTAACAACCCAAAGAATGTTATGTCTGGGAAGCAATGGAATGGATTTATCCTAAATGAGAATATGAAAACTGAAATAAGAATAAAGCTTAAGAACATATTCTTATTTAACGGAAAAGGCTAAAGTGGGCTCAGATAAAATGTAATAGGGTGCAAACTAATTTCTGCCTTAGATTTAGTGTTTTTAATTTGCATCTCCCATCTGGTTTGCCAAGAAACAGCAGCTGAAAGAAATATATATGAATAATAAAAACATAGGTAGATGCAATAACTAATATCTAGTGTTGACTCACCACATTCCTATTGATTCAAGAGGTCTACCCTAACTGGGGCTAACAATAGAATATATGCCTAAACCAGCAATCCTCTAGGCAAAAGGTTCCCAACCTTTTGGACTTGTAGAGCCCCTAAAAGGCCTACTCTATGTCTTACAAGTTAATGGTGTTGAGGAGTATATATAAGAATATACACTCGCCACTCCCTGTTTGCAGACTTGGGAGTCCACGGTCTCAGTCCTTCATGGATGGCAAGCGGGGAGGGACAAACACATGCCATTGAAATCAATAGGGCTTGGATATTTGCAATTTTCCCGTTTCGTGGTGTGAGGGGGTTAGGAATGGATCCTCTGCAAATCGGGAGGGATGACTGTATTCTTTTTATTTAATTTCAATTTTTATTTCTTTCATTTCCCTGAAGCGGCTGTGAAACCCCTAGGAAGTGCACGCAGAGCATTAAGGGCTCCTTGGAGCACAGGTTGGGAACTTACCTAGCAGTAAGTACTACTGAATATCCTATTGACATAGGATTCCGTTGTAAGAGACATACTTTGATCTTTGCCATAGTCAAAAATGTACACAGATCTTACCTTGCTTGACTTGTTCATTTTTGTATCTTTAAGATAATCCTTTAAAAGACTAGAATTTAATCATGATGCTTTTGAAACGTAATTTCTAAATGTTAAGAAACCCTGATCCTATGAACATACCCAAAATTCATTGACTAATTTAATAGAGGAGATACCTACCTTAGTTCAACCAAATTGTTTTTCAGAAGTGGTTCTTCCTAAAATAAGACCAAAATAAATAATTGTCAAATTATTTCTCACTATCATGTATATGGTAGATAATGCTTCAGTTAGTGCTTTAAAGTGAAGAAAAAACAAGCTGGTTTGGGGTTAGCCGTTTATTTATCTATAAAACTCAATTCCTGACAGCATTCCACTCTCTCAGGGTATTGTCATATACTAGTGCCTGGGATAAGGATGAGGCATAATACTAAATATGGGTAGGGATGGGCTGTGAAAGGCCTGGGATCTCATCACCTTTACATCAGACTTGATGATCCTTTAGCTCAGGGGTAGGCAACCTTTCCCCCTTAAGGGCCGAGGGACTTCAGCTCCCAGAATCCCAGGAGCTATTGGCCAACATGAGACTATTGGCCAACATGGCTGAGGCTTCTGGGAGCTGAAGTCCCTCGGCCCTTAAAGGGGAAAGGTTGCCTACTTAGTTTGTAATCCAGTCTTCTTCTAAGATAGTCAAGATGATACATATAAAGTTTCTTTATTTATCCCTGTACAACAATCCTATGAGGTTAAGTTAGACTCTGGAACACATTTAAGGACATGGGGATGCCACTCAGCACATTCGAGATGTGGTGCTGGGGAAGAGTGCTAAGGATACTGTGGACAATCAAAAAGACAAACATTGAACAAATCAAATCAGAACTCTCTCTGGAAGCCAAGTGGATAAAATTATGGCCATATAGTGAGAAGGCATGAATCACTAGAAAAAAGCAATAATGCTAGAAAAGATAGAGGGTAGAACGAGAGGAAGACCAGCTGCCAGAGGGATAGACTCAGTCAGGGGAATTATGGGCATGGGTTTGCAGGGACGGACAAAGCAGTGGAGAATGGGGCATCTTGGAGCTGTCTCATCCACAGGATTGCTCAAGAATCATTGTCAACTGAAGAGCAGCTAACAACAACAAACTGGCTTAAGAAGACATGGCAGATTTTTAGGCGAATACCTTAGAATATTCCCTAAAGTGAACTGTGTGACATTTGATATAACTATGAACCAGAACAGACCATCTGCTGAAAAGCACAACTAACATTTAGAATAGGTCTGCAAGAATTTTATAGTCAAATGGAGTGGACTAGTACAAAAGCTTATGCCAAATAAAAATGTTTAGTCTTAAAGTGCCACAAGACTCTAATTCTTGCTGAAACAGGCTAGAAAATAGTCATCACAGGGTTCCTTCTACTTAAATTACCTTTTAAGTTGTATAAGAAGTAGCAAAAGATGAATGTAACCAAAGTTTATAGGAAGAGATTTGTGGAAGGACAGCTAAGTTATTAGACATGGACCAACCAACACTGACCAGTAGACTGATATGGATAGAGGTGTTCCAAAGGACTACTCTGCAAATATATTCAAGATTTTAAGTTTTTTGCTTTCATCTTCTGATTGTCAAACTCTGTGGAGATTCTCAAATGTTTTAAAACTGAATTATTAAAAATTGCACTTCAGCCTGAAAAACTGAGACCGTAGAATATAAAATTGTATATTCAGTCAATGGATAAGTATTCACCAGTGTGCTGGCAATAAAAATCATAGTTTCCAGTGAAGGTTCTTTGAATTATAACCTTAGGGACACTTAATTATTCAGTTAATGCACTTTTAAATCCTCATTTTTTCTATATAATCAACCTCTCTCTCTCTCTCTAACCTGCATTTCTCTTGCAGGATATTGTACTTGCTCAGCATTGAAGAATATGAATGGGTCCCATATTGACATCCATGTCTGCTAGAAGCCAAGATATGTCACAAATGAGAGATGTGTTTCAAGTTTTAAAAACTTTTTGTGGCAGCAGCCATATATTTTAGAGGCTATGGATAATCCTGCTTAAAAATGGCTCCTCTCATCGTTTTAATAAGTACAAAACCAGCAATACCAGCCTTTTTATCCTTGCCTTTACTGAAAAGGGACTTGCAGAAATATCACAAAAAGGCTTACACATGTAACTGTGAGTGCAAATGACTGGGCTAGATTCAGAACAGGCTGCCTGTAAATGGAAGGACTTCTTTCATCAGTTGGAGGCATCTGACACAGTGCTGGGATCCCACTAGCAAAAGGTGGTGATATAGTCTGAATTTAAACCCCTCCCCACCTCATTGGCAATCTATAATGCCCACTGAAAATCTTTTCTGGAGGTTGCTGTCCACAGTGGTGGGGAAAAGGACACTGGGATGTCATCAGTGGAGAATACTTTCTTTTTCACTGACTAGATTGTTCTGAGCAGAGCTGTGCTCAGAATATAAACTGGATCCAACCAGTTTTGGAGAAATACCATTTGAGGGTAAACCAGTGTCACTGAAGATGGTGGCAGTATTTGTTAGATGTGATTGAAAGGTACCTTATTTTTTCACAATGCATAATATGATTGAAAGCCACTTGAAACTAGGTGTGGCAAAAAGCAAGATGTTTAAATCATGTAAATAAATTATATAAAAGCACATTGACAGTTTATTTCAGTATGTGTCATTATGTCAAGTGTTCCTATGTCCATCACAGATCAGTCATTGAAAAAGGTGGTCTTAGTGAAACTTCCAGAAGCAACTTGTCACTCTTTTGGGAAAGGGGAAGCACTGTGTAGGTGAGAGCAGTTTCAAGTTACTAATAGTGAGTTCACTCTTATGCACACTCACTCAGAAGTCCACTAAACTTTATGGGTCTTTCTTCTGAATAAATGGGCAATAATCAGGCGAAGTATGCTAACTAAGAGCCTATACAGACTGCCAGAAATAATCCAGTTTGAGGCCACTTTAACTGCCCTGGCTCAATGCTAGGGAATCATGGGAATTGTAGTTTTTTCTGAGACATTGAGCCTTCTCTGTCAGAGAGCTCTGGTGCCACAACAAACTACAGTTCCCATGATTCCCTAGCACTGAGCCAGGGCAGTTAAATTGGCCTCAACCTGGATTATTTCTGGCAGTATCTTCTTTGTCAGGGAGAGATCTGGTGCCACAAGAAACTACAATTCCCATGATTCCCTAGTACTGAGCCAGGGCAGTTAAAGCAGTCTCAAACTGGATTATTTCTGCAGTGTATTGTGGACACAAGGCCTGTGAGCTGCATGCAGCTTCCAGCCTCCTTTCCTGAGAGGAGCCAACAAATCTTTCTGCTCCTAAATGCTACCAAAAGCCCTCTGAAAGAGTGGAGGGCATTTCTAAATTTGGACTGCAAGTGATCAGTTTTGCAAAATGTTATTTTTGGCCCCCAATACCCTCTAGAGGTTGCAGTGGGAATTTTCACCATGTTTTTGGAAGCCCTTTTTGAAAAAGGAAGTGACTTCTGCTTGCTTTCTTTTGTAAAAAAAGTAAAAGTCCTCTCCTGGGCCTAAAATGGCACAGGAGGACCTACAAACATTGTGAAAATGTCCCTATGCCTCCAGGAACCACCACTTTGATTAGCACTGAAGCACAGCAGAGGAAGTTTCTATAAAATTCATAATCTTGCTATGATTTTCCTATATAATTTATTATATATACAGGGAAGAAGCGGACACACACAAATTACATACATATATATGTGTGTGTGTGTGTAGAACAAAGACTATTAAAGACTCCCTTAATTTGATTCAATCCTAAGCGTGCTTATTAAGAAGCTCCACTGAGGGGGGAAGCAGACGGGCGCCCCAGGAAGCTGCGCCGCGGGGCCAAGGTATCCGCACACCTCGGCCCCACAGCGCAGCTTCGCCGCCCCTGGAAGGAGCACTAAAATAGCGCTCCTTCCACAAGTTGCCGAAGGTGCGCCGCAAAAGGCTGCCGGTGCACCTTCGGCAGCTTTTCCACTGCAGCGCATGCGGGCGCTGCAGCGGGTCATCCTCGGAGCACCAGCCACGCGGAGGCCTGGCTGCTCCGAGGACGTTTTGGGGAAGGGGTTGGGGCGCCCACCGTGCGGCTGCCCCTCCCCTTCCTTGCCCCGAAAACAGCGCTTTGCGCCGTCTGCTTCCCCCCTAACTTAAGTAATATAATTTATCGATCCTATTGATTCAAGTTTCTCCTCAGAAATAAGAACCTTAACTGCTAGTTACAGTAGTTCTTCTCTGTTTGAAACCTACCTGTTTTTATTCTAGTGTCTTTAGGAGGGAGAAAAGGCAGGCCAGTTCCATCAGGCCTAGCCTGAAAAGAAGAAGGCCCTCCCTCCATCCACCATCATCTGTAGGGACAGAAGGCAGAATGCGTGCTGTCTTAATCTTATTATGTTTATTTCAATATTGTATTTACTTTATATTTGTAAGCCGCCTTGATTGCTTAGGCAAAAGATGGGATATAAGAATTATTATTATTATTATTATTATTATTATTATTATTATTATTATTATTATTATTATTTTAAAAAGCTGTAACTTCTTTCTGTCAGCTTAGAATGACTTTGTGTCTTCCTGTTGTGTGCCTTGAAGTCATTTCTGACTTCAGGCAACGCTGAGGCAAACCTATCACAGAGTTTTCTTGGCAGCATTTGTTCAGAGGAGGTCTGCTTTTGCTGTCCTCTGAGACTAAGAGAATGTGACTTGCCCAAGGTTATCCAACAGGTTTCCATGGCCAAGTAGGAATATGAACTCTGGCCTCCAGAGTTGTTGTCCAATCTTCAAACCGCTACACACAGTGGCTCTACCTTAAATATAATCACAGAAAACTGTCTCACCAAAAAGAGAGAGAGAGAGAGAGAGAGAGAGAGAGAGAGAAAGCCAAGGATGGGACTTACAAGGCTTTACTGTCAACAAGATGGGAAATCTGTCTTTTTAAAAATTCTTTATGCTCACAACTAAATTGACATTCTGAGTCAGGTGAGGCTAGCACCTCTTGAATACAGGGAATCCTTTATTTCCTCACCCAGCATCTTGAGCAACAAATGAATAGAACAACACAAGCATACTGTCTGCTCTAAGTACATCTCATTAAACTTAACAGCCTTGTTTCTTGTATGAGTTCTATTTCTGAGCTTTTGTCCATTTGATTGTTATTGCAAGCATGTATATTTGTCATACAATCACAAGCTAATTTACAAAACAGCTTTTGTATACTACGTTCTCACTGCATTCACCTTGTTCTTATCATCATCACTGGGAGGTGAGAGGGATGTACCAGAAGAAATTACTTTCTTTTGACTTAGGTGTCCAGGAGTGTTCCTTTCAACCAACTGAAGCAGTTCCATCTGTCGGCGCGCTTTCTTTTCTTCCCTTTGTTTTTGCAGCCGTCTTGGATATTTTTCTGATGCTGGAATATACCTCTTGCAAGGCTTGTTTATGTTCCAGTCTGGTCTTTGCCCATTCTTTTCCTTGAGTTGTTTCTGTTTTTGTGCAGACTGTTCACATAAATTGCTGTAGCTGACAATATTCTCTTTCTCTGACATCTTGTTATCTAGATACTGTGCCTCTTTCTTACATTTTTTGCTGCTGAAGTCCACTTTAGTATATTCTACGGCAATATCAGGAGATGCACAGTCCACTCTTCCTTTTCCTATCTGCATGGCAGAATTTTCAGTACTGGGGGATACATCAGTGTTAATGGTCTCTGTGAAAACAACAACAATGTATTCTTATGTCATATAGTCTCTCTTCTGTATCACAAGATTTACTCAAATATCAGTCAGATTGCAAAGACCAATATTAGTATTTTTTTTCTTTCATTATCCCCACCCCCACCCCACTATATTTTGCATTAGAAAACAAAAGGCTGAAAACTTGCATCAGATGCAGGTATGGGGGCATAGCTTATGAACATAAAGCTATGCCTCATGATGCTATACCCCCCAAAAGGACCTTTTCAGTCCCTTTTCCCTACAGCCATTTCTGTGTTGCTGGAGAGCAGAGAGATATGTCTCCAGCTGCCTATTGTAGTGCATCAAGCTACAGAAAAAAGCTGGAGAGCTGTGTTGGGGGGGGGGGGGGGCTGTGCCGATGAAAAGACTTTGGGAGGACTTTGTAATAACTGTAAAAGTGGATTTTGATGGCACAAGGCAGATTTGTAATTACTGAACATTGCCAGTCAGTGTTAAAAAAGAAAGAAAGAAATGCAACATAAAAGGCACAATCCTATGTAAGGGCCTTTACAGACTGCCAGAAATAATACAAATTGAGTCCACTTTCACTGCCCTGGCTCAGTGCTAGGGAATCATGGGAATTGTAGTTTTTTTCTGAGACACTGAGCCTTCTCTGTCAGAGAGCTCTGGTGCCACAATAAACTCCAGTTCCCATGATTCCCTAGCACTGAGTCAGGACAGTTAAAGTGGACTCAAGTTGCATTATTTCTGGCAGTCTGTAAAGGCCCCAAGTCCACTTAGATGTTCTATTAAGTTCAATGCAGTTTATTTCCAGGTAGATAGTTATAGGATGCCAGCAGCACACCAGATCCTACACATCCTGAGTTCAATGAGGCTTACTTCCATGTAATCTTCCAAAGAGATTCCACCTCAACATTAGGAGGAACTTCCTGACAGTGAGAGCTGTTTGATAGTGGAACACACTCCCTTGGAGTGTGGTGGAGTCTCCTCTTTGGAGGTCTTTAAACAGAGGCTGGATGGCCATCTGTCGGAGATGCTTTGATTGGGAGTTCCTGCATGGCAGGGGGTTGGACTGGATGGCCCTTGTGGTCTCTTCCAACTCTATGATTCTATGTAAATGACCACATCCTACATTTTTCATTAGTTAGGTTCACACTATGTTGAAGCAAATGATTAATAATCTGACATTTTAGCGTGTAACTACATCCCACTGCTTTATAAACCTTCTAGGGCAATATATATAACACAACTGACTTCTTTTTCTCTAGGAGGTTGTCCGGCTTCCCCCAGGTCTTGCATCTTCTAGTATAGATGATGCAGGTCTAAATACCTAGGATAGGATCGAACCCGATCCTGCCCGTTTAGACACAGATCCAGAGGATCCAGCCTGATCCTGGGATAAACAGCTTTTACCTCAAGACAAAAAAAGACATAGTTTTGCACTGAGTTTCCTTGAAACTCTGCTGCAAAACCAGTCTGTTTATACCCTTACCTTAACAGCCAGTGATCTGTCTGAGAAGTCCCTTAGTTGCTGCATCAGATAGGAAAAAGGGACACCTGGTCAGGTGTCCTGTTTCTGCATCAGACATGCTGACTGAGGGGCTTCTCAGATGGATCTCTGGCTATTAAGGTAAGGAGCAGCATGCTGGTCCTGGGTCAGCACAAAGACACGTGTCTGAACAGCTACCTGTCCCGGCAGTAATGCAGAGACCATTCCTGGTGATCACCAGGGCCAGGAAAGCATGTGCTCATCCTTAGGAAGAAAAGCAAATTATTATTAATGCTGACACAAACATTTCTGTTATAATCACACCGATTTTTCCCTCCACCAGACAGTGCAAAAGACAATACTTTTGTAAATAATTATCGCCCAATAGGACGATGAGGGGATTTCATATGCTTATATTGTGTTGATTTCTCTGAATAATGTTTGAAACCTATTTATTTCCTGATGGGTCAGAGGGAGTTAGCAAGTAACATTTACTCTCAATTTTTTTCAAAGCAATGGTCTATATCAGGCTAAGTGTAGTCTGTAGACGACATGCAATCATCTAGGAGTTCATTTTGCTCGCCCATGTTTCTAAAATATGGGATTAAAGTTTTGGCTGAAAAAGCCTTCTTTCTTCTTCGTGGTCTCTGTGAATTACACAAATGCGCAGCTAGTTTGGAAACTTCTAGTATTGCTAGGCAGAACTTCAATTGCAACTTTTGGGCGGTAGCTCCGCCCATCCCTATAAAGCCTCTGGCGTTCCCGCTCTTTCTCCAGTTTCTTTTGTCTACCACGCTAGCAGCTAGGAAGGAACTTTGCTGTTAGAGTTGCTCGTTTCACTTTTGGTTTGACCTAATGGCTTTAACTTCAACCATTTTGGATTTGAGTGTCACTGATCGCTTGACCTTGGACTATTTGCCTACGAAGTTGCCTGCCAATTTTGCCTTTTGACTCTGGTTAAAAATGGCTTAAGAGATGCAACAAGTGTGGCGCCAAAATCCCCACTACTGATCACTATAATCAGTGTGTCTTGTGTTTAGGCGAGGCCCACAATGTCAAGATCTGTTCTCATTTTAAGATCATGACCACCCAGGCCCTCAAAAATCGGGACCTGAAACTTAAGACAGCCCTGTGGTAGCAAGCACTGAGACTGGCCGCTGCCCCCATAGCCCTATAGTAAGGAGAAGGAAAAGGAAAAGGAAAAAGACAGAGGTAGGTCCCAAAAAAAGTCTTCAAAGGACAAGAAGGCTACCTGGTCTGAAAAAGACCGCGGGGATGAAGGATCCAAAAAGACCTCCAAACGTAGACACTTGGAGAATAAACTTGCCCACTCAAAGGGAGATAAAACTGTCTGATCATTTAGCCTCCAAAAGAGCCCTCTCTGCTTCCATGCTGAGGAAGACTGGCCGTGAAGAACTCCATCTGTAGCTCTCGGATCCGATCCAGTCCAAGCGGATTCTCTCCCCAATTTGAAACACTCCCAACTACATCGGGAAGCGCTTCCCAGGTTGTCCACATCAATACCGAGTCAGAGGGGAAAATCCATGAGCTGGAACCACCATCCCTGACTCTGTACTCAGCCAGTCGGGTGAACATCAGAAGCCCTTGAGCTCGAATCCATGAGAGCCCTTGGGTTCAGGCCCTTGATAGGCCCCTACGTTGGGGCCGAGTCACCCTTGGGGTCAAGGCAGATTAGGAGGCTAGGCTACAGGAAGAGCCTCCTACCGGTTGATGCTGACCAACTCCACCGCAACCTGCAGTGTCCTACAGGTCCGGTGCCTCTTCCACTCCAGCCAGTGGCAAGGGACTTTCTTCATTTAAGAGATGCAACAAGTGTGGCGCCAGGGACCTACCTCCATCCTGTGTCTCGGTCCCAACAGTCTTGGAATTTCTAATGACTTGCTGACTTGGGACTGTCTCACATCCATCAAGTGTTATTTGTCTGCCATCAGCTCACACTACCAGTTCGAGGGCAGACCTGTTTTCAAGGAGCCTCTTGTGAAGAAATTCCTTAAAGGGCTCAGTAACTTCCACCCTCCGTCCTCGGTACCGACTCCGGCATGGAGCCTAGACCTGGTGCTTTCCCACCTTTCAACCAAGCATTTCAAGCCCAAGGCCACCACAGGCTTTAAGATTGCTGACCTGGAAAACAGCTTTCTTAGTGGCCATCACCTCTGCCTGCCATGCGGGAGAACTTTGTGCCCTACGGATGAACCAGCTGTACCTCCGCTTTCACAAGGACAAGGTGGTCCTCCGTACTGACATCACTTTCCTTCCCAAGGTAGTGTCTGCTTTTCACAATCAGGACACTGTGTTGCCCACCTTGGCCCCGAACCTAAGGATGCCAAGCGCCTCCGGCACCCCCTCGATATTCGGAGATTGCTGGCTTTCTAGCCAGACAGGACCTCGGGTTTGAGACACTCCAAGAGACTGTTTGCTATGTGGAAGTGAAAAAGGGACTACCCATGACTGCTCAGAGCTTTTCTAAATGGGTGGCTGGTACCATCCACTTGTGCTATGAACTGTCGGGTAGGACTCTTCCGGCCTGGGTGTGAGCACATTCAACTAGGGTGGTAACTACATCCTCTGCTTTTCTGACTGGGGTGCTTTTGGAGGATATTTGCAAGGCTGTTGTTTGGTCCCAGACATTGACTTTCATCAAACATTACAGGCTGGACACCAGGGCCAGGTAGGATGCAGCCTTTGGGAGGGCAGCGTTGCTTTCTGGGTTGCATTGAAGTTTTTACTGCATTGCATGTTTTATATGCTTTGAAACCAAAACAAATGACACTAACAAATGCACTTTTCAAAGTTTTAGTTTTATTGTTGTTAATAAAATACAACTGTTTCAACTTTCAATCAAATTGGTGTCATGACACTCCCTCCTCCACTGACCGAATCGATCTAACCCATTTGTGTGATTTGCAAAGACCACGAAGAAGGAGGATAGGTTGCTTACCTGTAACTGTATTTCTTTGAGTGGTCACCTGTGAATTCACACAAATCCCACCCATCTTCCTCTTGGATCATGTCCTGCTCATTGCTAAGATTCTTCTATCGCTGCTATACGGTGTACGTTATGGAACTGGAAAAAGAGTAGGAACGCCAGGGGCTTTAGAAAGATGGGCAGAACTACCACCAAAAAGTTGCAACTGAAGTTCTGCCTAGCAATACTAGAAGTTTCTGAAGATATAACCCATTTGTGTGATTTCACAGATGACCACTTGAAGAAATAGTTACAGGTAAGCAACCTGCTGGTCCCTTTCTTGGGACTGTGGGGGCAACCTATGTATTTTGGACTCTCTCTAGTCTGCACTGGTCTGAGAGAGGGTAACATTTTCTTAGAAGGGTTGAAAAAAGGGCCTCTCCTGCTCCCAAAACAGGTTAAAGAAACCCCCAAGCATGGCAATATTGCACCAGGGAAGCTTTTTCAACTTTAGTATTACTTTTCTGGCAATAATAAATGAAAGGTGGGGGAGAAGGTGTCGCCCTCCCAGATTTGGTGAGAACTTCTGCATTGGTCCCAGGACCAGAGTGGTGGTGGTAGAGATTCTTCAGGAATCTCTTTAACAGTGGATCAAGGAAGCAGAAGAGTTTTATGAGAAGCTAGAAATTCATGGCGATCACAATGAGGCAACAAAGACAGGGATAAACCTCTGTCTATAGTATCAGCAGAAAGTCCAGTATATGTCCCATGTTAGCATTCAAAGGAGCTGACAGGAAAACCCAGGAGGGTCCAAACACTGAAACTTTTCCCACTTATAGGTATATGAGCACTTGATGGAGGGGTGATGAGTGGCAGTGATGATCCAGGAGCCAACAAATAAGCTAAAATGTGATCCTTTATGCTGTGAGGTTGAGGGTGTTGAGGTCAGGGGACCTGACTCGGCCTCAGTACAGGGTGAGGTCTGTTTTGTGTCAAAGTCAAATGTATACCCTCAAAAGAGATGGATGAGAGGGACAAATCAAAACTTCTGGGGCCACCAGGGCATGATCAAGATGTCTCAGTCACCCATGTGGGAAGGGCGGGAGGCATATAGGAAGATATCTCCGTAATGAATCAGGAAGGTGTCTCTGCATGACCTCCCCTGATGAGTCTAGGAGCAGTACAGTTCTCCTCCTATACAAAGAGATCTAGCTCTGGTTGACCCCAGTGACAGAAGATTGGTTTCAGAACTCCAATGTGGAGCCTCCACTTGTGGGATGAATTTGACAGCTGAAAGCATTTGCCAGGACATTGTCTTCTTCCAGCATGTGAACAGCCATGACCCCAATGCCTCTCTCAATGCACCAGTCCCAGAACTGTTGCATGACTGCAGAGACTGATGGAGTCCCTCTCTGCTTGTTTAAGTAGAAATTACCATGGTGGTGTTGGTCAGTATCTGTACTACCTTGCCCTGCAGGAGATTTTCAAATGAGTGCAATGCCTTCTCTACTGCCAGCAGTTCCATGATGTTGATATGCAGTCTTCTCTTCCATTGACTGAAGTCCTTGTATAAAGAACTTGTTGATCTGTCATCAGTGCATCCATTGTGATGAGCACCTGAGGTTGCAGGGGGAAGACATGCTGCTCTGGACATTGGAGAATATCAACCACCACTGGAGAATTTGCTAGACCATTCTTGGGATGGACAGCCACTTAACTGGAGAGTCCTGAAGTGGTGAACCAAGCCTCCTGTGACCACACTTGGAGTTGACATGGTGTATGACTAACATGGTAAACACCATGTATCCCAGGATCACCTGCACTTGTTTGGCCCTCAGGCTTCTATACTGGAGACACCAAAGGATGGACCATCGAAGAGCTGAGAAGTGGTGGTCTGGGAGGAAGGCTGCCTGCGCCTTTGAATCCAGTATCTATGTAGGAATACAGGAGTGGGGATTTGTTTGATGGCTTCTTTTTGCAAAAGAGTATTGACTTTCTGGAGCTGCATAGTGGAGTGAAGCATAGATCTGATGACCTCTGGGGGAGGATACTTTTGGAACTCCATAGCATAGCCTTGACAATATTGAGGACCCAGAAATCTCTGGTGATGGAGGCCCAAGTAGGGTGGTATTTCTCAAGCCGATTCTGAAATGAAGGTGTATACATCAATGATACCGTGGCAACACAGTCTTGGTGAAAAACAATGTTGGCACCAGTAGTGAAGTGGCAGCAGAGTTGTCTTCCAAAAGGGAATCAAGGTTGATGCTTAGCCTCATCTTGACACTTCTTGGAGTGTCCAGACTTGACACTGCAATGCAGAGGATGCAGACTTCTGACCAGCAGAGGAAGGCAGTGGAAAGGGACAGCAGTACCCTGAATGACATGGGCTGTAAGATCTCTTTGATGTCGTGCCATATCTATACCAGGGATTCCTGGATTTAGAGCTCATCTGGAATATTCTGGGTTGAAGCTGTATTTCTCAATGGTTGACCTCATCTTTTATATATGCTCCAATCTGGCATCTGTCTCAGTGTTGAAGAGTCCACCATTGTCAAATGGTAAGAGATGGAAAAGACTACCATGAAAATGGTTCTACAAACTTCTAGAAGGGTCTGAATGATGTACTGTGCAAGTGTAGGATAACCCATTTGTGTGATTCACAAAGATCATGAAGAAGAAATTTGAATATCTCAAATCCACATAATGTAACTATGGATTCAATCCTATAGCCGACTCATAAAGATGTTTCCAGAAAAACTAATGCCTCATTACTGAACACAGCATAGGAATTTTCCCCAAATAAAAGTGTTTTACTACTAAAACGTATAAATAACCCTGTCTATATATACTGGACGAGCATACCTGTCTGCACAGCAGTGTCTTTCCGAGGAGACAGAACAGTTTTGACATCCTGATTCCCTAAGCTGCCATTTCCTTCAGAAAAGTGATTGTGGTGATCACTGACATCCAGCAAGCCATTCAGATCAGTACAATAACACTCATGTTGCACATCACCTAGGAAAAAAATAATTTACATAATGCTCCCAACTATAACGTTCTACACATTCACATTAACTTAACACAAAATTCACAAATTAATTGAAATTTATCTATTCCTAAATAATGATTTTGCTGGAATAAAAGGGTTAGGGATGATGTGTTGGTTCTTACCATAGTCATTCTTCTGTGTGAAGAGAAGCAATCTACAATCAATCACATGGGTTATATCCCCATGCATGAGGTCTTTAGGGAGAAGCACCAGGACATACAAATGGTATGTGGGGATATAACCCATGTAATTGTGAACTGTTCCTCCACAACATCCAGAAAATTGTTTTTTAAACCCACTGACAGTTAAAATTAAGGAACTAAGAGTTATGGCTTCTTTGTCCACGTTGAATATACCCAGTCAGAAATTTCAATTCAAATATTAAAGGGAGAAAAAGATTACAAGGAGATTATAATGCCTCCATACTTTTTTTTTTTTTGGTGGTGAGTGGATCTTTATAACTATTTCCCCTTATTGTGGCTCGATTTATAATGTTAAACAAAATCTCATACCAGGGCTTCCTCTTTTTTTCACTGAGAAGCCTAATCAGTCAAACAGTGATTATCATGGCATCATAGCAAAAACTCTCCCAATGGAGATAAAGGAGTGGGAATATGCCCCCCCCCCCCCATTATTAAGTGTATTGAATCAGTGTTCCTGATACTGGTCCAAAATACACTGCAGAAATAATCCGGTTTGAGATGGCTTTGACTGCCATGGTTCAATGCTATGGAATATTGTGAGTTGTAGTATGTTTTGGCACCAGAGCTCTCTGACAGAGAAGGCTAAATGTCTCACAAACTACAGTTCTCAGAATTCTATAGCAGGGCGGTTAAAGCGGTCTCAAACTGGATTATTTCTGCAGTGAGATTTGGACCACAGATACAAAAATGGGTGTAAATGCTATTTCACATACACTTGTGGGGGAAAACACACTCTAGAATTGTGTTGATATTTAAGCTGTTCATGAAAAACAGCTAACCCACTGAATACTTTTCTGGATAAGTTTGAAGGTATCTCTGAAGCCAGCTTTAAAAACATCTCAGATATTTGACACTTGAAAAACAGAAATGCTTGAATATCATAATGTCCAAAATTGTTTGCAAAGGCTTCCAAATCGATTCCATAAAACCAAAGATAATACTAGTTTTGATTTCAGTTCTGAAGTATTTTTTTCTATTAATTCTACAACACCATCAAAGTATATACAGTGTTTTACAAAGTACAAGATACTTCATTTCTTCTTTGTGAGCTCTGCGAATCACACAAATGGGTTATTCTGCTCCTGCACAGAGCCATTCAGAACCTTCTTAGAGCTATTAGAAGCATTTTGGCGGTAGGCCGCCCACTCTCCAACTGCCTTATTGGCTGGTTTCCCGCCTAAACCCTCAGTTCCTTTTATCTGCAGCAGCAGCAGCAGCAGCAGCAGCAGCAGCATATAGAGGAACTCTTCAGAGATTCATTTTCCTGTCACACTTTAAAAAATTCCATTGACATGATCAATTTGCAATTTGGTGGTATTTTTTAAAAACTGTCGTTCATATTTTAAGGGGAGTGCTACGATTTCTAAGAGAATTGCATTCTTACATGCAAATTTAACTTCTGAGGAAAAGTTATTTCAACAGCCGCTGAGGTAATTTTTTATCCTAAAATGGTTGTTCGCCTCTCTGGCCCTTTGTACCCCTGGGGACAATTTTTTTTTCTTAAACGACCACCTGCCTTGCTGGCACGTTTGGGAAGTCCC
This sequence comes from Phrynosoma blainvillii, assembly GCA_026167975.1. NCBI lineage: Eukaryota > Metazoa > Chordata > Lepidosauria > Squamata > Phrynosomatidae > Phrynosoma > Phrynosoma blainvillii. The sequence continues at coordinate 326,380,462 of JANUYF010000002.1, read as the reverse complement.
CATGTACTCCTGAGGGGGAAAAATTAAAACGTCGCCCACCTCACTGGCATGCTTGATAAAGACCCTAAGGTTATTTTTACTTCTGAAGAGAATGTATTTTATAGCCACTTGCCCTGCTTTTGTGCCCATAGTACTTCTGAGGAAAAGTTTTTATGTGGATGCTGACCTCTACGTTGCATGGCTAAAGCCCACTGCACTTCCAGGTTAAATTGATTGAATGGCTGTAGTGCTTGGTGAAGGCCCATCCTTCTGAAAAGTCAAGGTAAACACTTCTATTGTATGAGCTCAGCCTAGTTAAAGCTCATAGGTGATTGTGAAAAGATCTACTTGGAGGGATTATTGACTTCTCATTCCCAGCCCTACCTCAATTCTCGTTGGTCCCTGACTCTCTGGGGTCAAACCGATTGGCTCGTAACCTGACTTCGATCCTCACTGGTCTCTGACTCCCCGGGGTCACACTGATTGGCTTGCAGCCCGACTTTGATCCTTGTCGGTCCCTGACTCCCCAGAGCCAAACTGATTGGCTTGGAACCCTTCGTGGATCCTCATCAGTCCCTGTCTTTTAGGGGTCAAATCAGTTGGCTTGCAGCCCTGCATCTATCCTTGTTGGTCCCTGACTCTCCTGGGTCAAACCAATTGCCTTGCAGCCCGACTTCGATCCTTGTCAGTCCCTGATTCTCTGGGGTCAAACTGATTGGCTCGCAGCCCTATCTCAACCTTTGCCTGTCACTGACTCTCCAGGGTCATACCAATTGACTTTCAGCCTGACTTCGATTCTTGCCGATCCCCGACTCTCCAGGGTCAAGCCAATTGGCTTTTAGCCTTACTTTGATGCTCATCAATCCCTGACTCTTTAGGGTCAAACTCATTGGCCTTGTTATATGGCGCCTTCCCCAAGCATCTTCTCATGACCCATTCATGATGTATTGATACCATATCACTCCTGGTATACTGTTGCTTATCTGTTCTCACCGTTCCTGCCAAGCCATGTTATCCTTGATAAAACCTCTGCAGGACATCACGGGATGGGGTAACATTCCCACAGGGATCTCTTTCTACTTGACAGTGTAGCATCCCTTTACTTTTAAAATGCTATGAGTAGTCCTAGTCATCACACCAGCCACTGTTATCTTCTCTGGCATTTTCACCAAAAACTGCATGTTTCATGCTGATAGCCTGAAACACTACGTTCACACACAGTGTGTCTTGTGGATCACAACAATTGGATATTGCAATATTCTCACTGTTCCCTGTTGTCAGTGTTTTGTTGTGACTAGATGAGGTACTATTCCTCCTCTCTGATGTCCACTGTTATTCCGGAAATTGTTACTGGAGCTTTCTCCAATTCGGTGCCATTAGGCTCTCTCTGTATGAATGGACTATCCAGACGTCCTCCTGTCCACTTTGTATTACAGGCACTTGTTTTCTGCCACCTTTGCTGGTGATGCCCAACCATCTCATTGCCAAGCACAGATGGTCTATTTCACATTCTATGTCCAAAAGAACACTTAGCCCTAGACTATTTAGCATTCTAGGCCTTGCCTGTTGATGCCATAATCTTCAAACAAGGAGCTCGGAAGGCTTTATCAGATCATTGCCCTTTTTCCACTTGGAAGATTCCTTTTTTGACACATCTTCAATTTTGAAGGCTTGGTAAGCCCCTTTTTCCCGACTGCCAATGCCACAACCTGTGCAACCTCATATTGTTGCAAGTCTGTTGCCCTTTACACTGGCTTCCATTCATCTCCTTGGATCAGACAGAGTCTGTATACCTTGTCTTCTTGTTGCGATATTTGTCTACTATTCCTTTACTGCTTACAGTAGTGAGCTTCTTTTGCTTTCACACCACCTACCTACTGGAAAGCTGTGGCATAATTTCCATTGCTAGCAAACCTGTGCTATCCAGGTCAGAGGTTTTTCCCTTGACCTTAGCCATCCATACACCTGCCACATTATCACGAACCATCAAGGTCTATCAACAGTCTGTGCAACGTACAGGTTAGCTGGCAAGCCTGTTTTTTCTGCCATTGAGCATATTCTCACCTGCATTGGTGACTGTTTTCACTACGTCTCGGTATTGGAATTTCACCTCGACTCATGTAGAGTCGTCATATTAGCGGGACTGTTCGTCCCTGTATTCACATGCCTTGGGCTCGGATTCATAAATGGTGATTTTGTTTGGGGCAATGTGCCTCTTATGTGGCATGGCACTCCCTCCTCCACTAACTGAAGCATGTCAGTCTAACCCATTTGTGTGATTCGCAGAGACCACGAAGAAGGAGGACAAGTTGCTTACCTGTAACGGTATTTCTTTGAGTGGTCATCCACAAATTCACACAAAGCCTGCCCATCCTCCTCTCAGAGTGGTGCCTTGCCTCTCCTTCGATCATGGGCTGCTGCTTTGGCATCCATGGAACTGAGGGTTTAGATGGGAAACCGGCCAATAAGGCAGTTGGAGAGTGGGCAGGGCTACCGCCAAAACGCTTCTAATAGCTCTAAGAAGGTTCTGAACGGCTCTGCACAGGCGCAGAATAACACATTTATGTGAATTTGTAGATGACCACTAGAAGAAATACCACTACAGGTAAGCAACCGGTCTGTACCTCACATCTAAAATTCATCAAAGAGAAAACAGTGGTAAGTGGATGCTACGTGTATAAATTGAAGGGCTCTGACCCACGCAGTTCCCAGGCTAATTAAGGCTCAAGGATCTGTCAAAATGAAACAAAATCACAAGGGCACCAAAACCATGGTACACACAAATGTTAAGTGGGATGTAGCAATAAAATATAAAGACAAAGTTAGCTCATATCCCTTCAGCTCACTGAAGCTGTGCTCCATTATCACTTCTTTTCCTCAGGGCCCACACAATGAACTAGATGCTACCACAACGGACTGGGCTCTTGGGTTTGGTTATAGTTGAAAATGCACCCTCTCAGGGCCAGACCAGTGGCCTGGTTTTTCCTGAATTCTGAATATCATTTTCCCTTATTCTAAAAAGTGCTGACACCTTCACTGGGGTGGAGAGATTGGATCACTCTATCCTAACAAAGGAACAGTTTCTCAGGCATGCTAAGACAGACACACTCATCCAAATCCACTGTGTGAGCTGACCTTCCAAAGCCTGCTAGAGAAACTGCAACCCCTGAAAGCCACATTATTTGCTACAGTTTGCTTGATTAACTATTAAATTATAGTTACAATTTTATGCATCCCTTTGAGCACTGGACTACGACTGGAGACCAGGGTTCAAAACCCCACTCACCCACAGAAATCCACTGGGTGACCTTGAGCAAGTCACACACTCTCAGTTTCAGGAAACCCATGACAGATTTGTCTTAGGGTTGCCATAAGTCAGAAATGACTTGGCAGCACACAACAACGTAGTGCAAATGAGAGAGTTGGTCTACAGTTAGTCCTCAAATTTTGTAGTGTAGGGCCACAGGATCCTTCGGAAGTGGAAAGAATTGGAATATTTAAAAAAATAAACCCCAAAAATGCATGCCACAGACTCTGCTGCTGCAAAAATCTCCACCTCACTCCAAAGCTGCCTCTGCCTTCTAAGATGACAACACTGCGGCAAAAATCTCATGCAGTGTCATCATTCCTCTCTCCCCCTCCTCTTAGCAATAGCACCTATATTTCTATACCACTTCATAGTGAACTATGCACTCTCTAAACAGTTTACAAGTGTTAGCCAATTGCCTGCAACAAGCTAGGCATTCATTTTACTGACCTATGGGATTGAACTCACAACAATGTGGCTGCAGTACTGGCATTTATCCACTGCACCACCAGGGCTCCTCTTTCTCCTCTCCATCTCCTTTTTCAGCCCACACCTCCCTTTCCCATCTTGGTACATTTCCTCTGCCTCTCCTCCTGGTGCAGCCAGGTTACAGCAGAAAGACCAGGAGATCTGTGCCCGTCCAAGTTTGGCTCAGAAGGCCAGCTGCAGAGGAGCAGGGTGTCTTGCATCTATAAAAGAAATCCCAGAAAATGGCTGCAAATAAGTTGCAGCTCCCCAGTGTTGCTGCTGGGGATCCTCTCTTGGCATCTATATGCACACATGCCCCCTTCCATGCCTGTCTCGTCAACCTGGCCAGTGAGAGCAATGCCACACACAGGAAAGATGCAGTGGCACACGAACTCCATACCCAGTTCCAAATTGGGAGGGGGGGACAGGACTGAGAAGTGAAAGCTGTGGCAGAGTGAGGAGGCAGGGAGGTATGGTCCAAGAAAGGAGATGGAGAGAAGGATGATGACACTGCAGGAGATTTTTGCAGCAATGTAATCGTCCTAGACCTAGAAGGTGGAAGAGAAGGCTTGTAGACTGCTATAGACTTGCAAATAATCAACCCACGAAAGAAAAACTTGCAAATGTTGAAGGCCGACTGTAATCACTCCTTGCTAGTTCTTTTAGGAGCCCCGGTGGTGCAGTGGTTAAATGCCAGTACTGCAGCCACAAGGTTGTAAGTTCGATCCCAGGGCTCCAAGGTTGACTCAAGCCTTCCATCCTTTTGTAGGTCGTTAAAATGAGTATCCAGCTTGTTGGGGGCCATTAGCTTACAGATTGTAAACCACTTAGAGAGTTCACTATGAAGCAGTATTGCTTTTGGAAATTCCAAACCCTACACCAGGGCAGTCTGTGGAAGAATGTGATTATGTGTGCTTAGGATTATAGCAAAGGGAGGGGAAATGCATGCAAGTCCCTGCAGGAATATTCCTTGGAGACCCTTGTTCAAAGCTCCTGGACTTCCCAAAATATTTAAATTTTTCAGGCATTTACATGGTTAACAGCTCCTCTTGGAGGTGTCAAGGAGCTGTAAACTGAATCCCATTCCAACCATTCCTAAACTCCAGAAACCTGGTCACTGCAACTTGAAACGACTTCTAGTTGCAATTTTCAACTAAAAATTGTTAGAAAGCCACAGAGGTTAAAATTATCCCCTACACCTGCTGCAGCTGCCCACCCCTGTAGTAAAGGCATGGAAATTAAGGGGCCTAAAGGATTATGGGTCTTTGAAAATCTATCACCAAGCATTATAAATGGCAAACATTGCCGAAGTTGTGTGTAGTTATCAAGCAGCAATGAGACATATGCTTGGTCAGTTCTGTACAATAACCCTGCTTAAATGCCTGGTACTTACCACTACCAAGATTCTTCTGCAGTTTAGAAATATCATGTCCCTTCTGAGCCAGATCTTTAATACGCTGTTCCTGTTTCAGTCTTTGGGCCAGCTCTTGAGCTTTCTGCATTGTCTGATACAGCTCATTTGTCTTATTGGCCATAATTTCCTAACAGGATAAAATAAATATTCTCAAAAAAACATTTAGCAAGGAAAAGTATAAAGAAATCTTGGAATTGTGTTGAATACTACTTGACTTGCATCTTACGTGTATTTTAAAGGAGGGAAGAACTGTATAAGTGTGAGAGAGAAAATGAACATTTATATTAAACAAATGGGAGAATATATTTGTGTCACAAAATCAGTGTGTAACTCTTCACACAGGCAGTTACACAATACAATCCCAATGCAGGATCTCAGCTATAGTATATATTTTGGTGATTCTTGGGGAGATTCCTGCTGCCCTGTCAGGTGATCCTGTCAACCTGTCTGACCTCTGGAATGGAGAAAGACCAGGGTGATGGACAAGTGTCCCATCTCACAGAATGGTGCCAAACTGGCCCCCTGCTTTTCCAGGGAGCTAGTGGCGATTAAAAAAAAAAATAGTGACTAGAGCAAGGTTGGCAGGAGGGGGAATGTGTTCTTGTTGTTTCTAACTGGATCTCTTGGTGGCTTTTTATACCATCGACCATGGTATTCTTCTGGATTGCCTTATTGGGATGGGACGGGGGGACACGACTGTTTTACATGGATCTTTTCCTTCCTAGAGGGGCAAGCCAAGAAGATGGTGCTTGGGGGACTCCTGTTCAATCCCTTGGCCACTGGCCTGTAGACAATGGGTTCTGTTTTGTCCCCCGCCCCCCAATGCTATTTAACATATACATGAAACCACTGGTAGAAGTCTGGAGTTTTGGGAGTTCAGTGCCATCAGTATATGGATGATACTCAATTCTACTACTCCTTTCCATCACAATCCAAGAAAGGTGTTTTGGTCCTAAACCGGTGCCTGTAGTCAGTAATGGGCTGGATGAGAGCAAACAAACTGAAACTTTATCAAGATAAGATGGAGGAGCTCCTAGTCAGTTGAAATGTAGATCAGGGAATAGGGATTTAAGCCTGTGCTGGATGGGGCTACACTCTTCCTGAAGATGCAGGTCTACAGCTTGGTGCTGGATTCAACTCAGAGCCTGGAAGTTCAGGTTTCAGCAGTGGGTAGAAGTATATTTGGAGAATTAAAGCTTGCGCACTGGCTACGCCAGTTCCTTGAGATATCAGATCTGGTCAGAGTGACACATGCCTTAGTTACATTCCAGCTGGATTACAGTAGCACACTCTATGTGGGGCTGCCTTTGGAGAGTGCTCGGAAACTTCAAACAGTCCAAAGAGCTGCAGTATGTTTGCCGAGGCTGGCTACAGGGAACACACAGTTCGCTTGTTGCAGCAACTCCACTGGCTGCCGGTCAGGGTACAATTCAAAGTGCCAGTCCTGACCTATAAAGCCCTATATGGCTCATGTCCACCTTATTTGAATGACTGTATTCTCACTTATGAACAAGTCTGTGCTTTGAGATCTACTGCAAATTTGATAAGCATGTCCCCTATTCCATCATCTAAATTATTGATAAAAAAAATTGACTAGCGCAGGGCCTAAGACAGCATCCAGTGGTGCCCCACTAGTCAATTGAGAAACCTGCAACGTTGTGGCTTTATGCCAATATGAAAGGAGGCACCTCAAAGATCTACGGATACAAGCAAGTCTCCCTTCTGAAAAAATGGTAGAATGGAGTGCAAGGTGACCACGGGTGTATTTACCAGATGACAAAGCCAGTGTGGTACAGTGGCTTGAGCACTGGATCACCACTCTGGAGACCAGGGTTCGATTCCCCATTCGGCCATGAAACCCACTAGGTGAACTTGGGCAAGTCGCATGCTCTCAGCCTCAGGGGAAGGAAATGGCAAGCCTCATCTGAAAAAATCTTGCCAAGAAAACCCATAATAGGGTCACCTTAGGTTTGCTGTAAGTCGGAAATGACTTGAAGGCACACAACAAATTTTGGACCTCAAAGATGCAAAATGGGATGAAGTCCACCATCTCTCTTTAGTACCATTAAGAAACCTGTTGAGCCTGTTGTGGCCTGCCTTGGAATGTGCTTACTAAGGCTAACACAAATAGTCACATACTGACCAAGTGCCTTGAGCTTAATCAGCCAGCAAGAGGGTGGGATGGGGGGTCATCTTCCTGCCTTATTATCCACCTATGCATCATCTTAAAGCCAATCAATTGGAGAAAAATAAGGTTCTTGTTTGCTTGTTACAGTTTTCTTTGAGGTACCCAATAGTGCTGTCAGTTTAAATCAGGGGTAGGCAACCTTTTTGAGCCGGGAGCTGGGTTGCTGTCCCTCAGAAAATTGGGGGGCCAAAGCACCAAAAATAAATAAATAAATAAATATAAAAATATAAAATAAAAAAAATATGCATGCACACTCTCAGCCCAAGAAAAGCCATGGCAAAACCCCTGTGGAGATTTTGCCAAGAAAACCCCAAGAACAAGTAATAACAACAATAATCGATATCATCATGGCGGGGGGCAGCGGCGGCAGGACCCACCCCCCCCCCCGAGGCCTTAGGTTGCCTACTCCTGGTTTAAATAAAAACCTCTCTGTTCTTGAGTTTACTGTCCATCTTTTTCCCCACAGCATCATAAAATACCTGGAGGGAAACAGTTATTCTGAAGTGATCTGGAATCCTTTTTATATCTTTTTTGTAAAGTACCAATCTTGTCTATCAAGACTTGTGAGGGTGGACTAGGGAATAACACCCGAATGGGTAGAATACTTGAAAGCTCTATGGGGTAACCCAAATTAATAATGGTTACAACCCAAGAGTCAATATTGATGTTCTGCCAGGTGCAATGGCAGTACAGTGCAGGAGCCCAAGAAGGTAGAGGTCCTGAGAGATGGAAGGTTGGATGTCTGGAAATGTGTCAAAGTCAAGATTCTGATGAGCTGGAAGACCTCTTAGAAGAGGCAACTGCTGACTGTGTTGTTTATAAGGGTGCTGCTGCAAAGAAGTGGTTTGATGAGAGGAGGTACATGAAGACCTTGACAGGTATTTAGATCTTTAAAAAAATGATGTTGGAGGACATTTCCAAGAAGAACAGTACTGATGTGGCTCTTAATGTTGCACATCAAAACTCATCTTTTGTACTGTCAATCTTGCCTTGAAAAGGTAAGCCATAGCAGCATCAGTCTGAGCTGAAAAGGTCTTCTTCATCAAATGGGAGATCTTCAATGCCACACCTATTGTTTTCAGAAAGCCCTGTGGATTGTAGTCATGTGAAATGATGGAAAGGGACTGTTCCCGACATAACTTTAGGAGGGCACTCAGCGGTGTGGTGGACCAATAGACCAACTGTATTTGCTGTGCTGCCAGAGCACGGGCTTCTTGCTGGAAAAGTAAAGTGGCATTTTTCTGACTGTCAGGAAGATAGAGAATAAATGGTAACATCTTTCCCCATAGAAAATGTTGGTAAGCCGACATAGATGCTTGTGCCAGTTGTACTGCAAGAGCTGCTGAAGAATAAAAACAATAACCAAAGATATCCAAGCACCTGCCTTCATGATCAATGTCGAATGCAATTTCTTACACTCTTTTGAGATCCCTCCATGATAGTAGAGTTTGATGCCAGTTTAAAAAGAGAAAAGAAGGTCCTTCTTGAATTCTCTACAGATTCTCAAGACAGGGAGGTAGCGAGGCTGGCTTAAGCTATGACTGTTTAATCAGGTCACACAAAGCCATTAATAGAGGTATTGTGGTAGGCATCAGGACTCGAGTATTCGCCCCATGGAAGACTGGGTCAGAAACTGGTATTGGTGGAATTGTGATACCTAAATCCTAAGATTTGGCCATGTGTCCACAAACAATATTATGTCTTCCAGAAGCAATGGTGGGGTGGTATCGTTCACAGCAACATCAGGAGGTGAGGCGAGAGGACAAAGTGAAGCCTGTGAGGAAGAATCAGTTACAGTCATCAGACGAATCAGGTGGACGATTTTCCTATGGTGCAGGTGTGAATGGAGGGGCTAAGGCAGCAACAGGTACTGTAGTTGCTTAGGTAACCAAAAGGAAGTAGTAGCCACGATAGACACAGAAGAATAAGTAATAACACTTGGATTAGGATCAGACGTTACTGGAAAAACAGTTGTATATACCATAATTAACAGGAGAGATGCAGGAGACCACCATATTTTGGTAGTCTGAATATAGTCACTGTAGTTTTAGGTGGTGGTGGTGATAGAAGGTGGTGGTGAAGCATTGGTGATAAGCATCTCTGCGAAGATTCAGACTTGGATACTTGTCGCTCACCAGGCTGAATGCTTAAATCTTTTACTAATAATTACACTACTGCTCTCCGGGAACTGCTTACTTGCTATCTTGGAGGTTTGAGATGTGCCAGAGTCATTTTCTGCTTGATGTCTTTGATTTTCAGATGGCAAATGGTCCCATTCTGCGACTTCCTCTAACTCTACTTGATTTCTTATTTCCTAATTCTGATGCCATTCTAAAATTTCTGCTGCTAATTGCTTATTTAAGATGAAAGAAGGAAATTGTCCGACTGGACAAGGCAGGAAAATAAAACTGAGGAGAGAGGGGTTGGAGGTGACAGTTACAACGGTTTAGAATTTTGAGATCCTGCCTGAAAAGGTTGGCACGAGAGATTAACCATGTGTTGTGGATTGTGTCTTCAGCCTCACAGAGTATGAGGCAATTTGGACGAACTATAGTACGGGGTACATAGGGAGCAGTGTGGAGAGTGGTAGTGCACTGGCTCATAATTGATTCCTAGATGAAAGGGAGTAAGAATATGATCTGGGAAGTTCCCTATAGGTATACATAATGGTAATGGCCCATGTATGAGACTGATCTGTTGAGTTCTTTCTCTTGGTGCTGAAACTCTTGATAAGAGAGGTGGGAAGATGCATAGAAATGTTCACTTCAGAAAGTTGATCTGTGCTGTCCTGCAGATGGTGGAAGCAGTATGCATCTAGGAAGTGAAGCTGACAAAGTAATGAGGGCTCCAGTATCAGCATGAGGAGGAAGAACAGAAGGCTGCTGAGCAAAGTCTGGTTGAAGAATCCCTTCAACTTCTGTACAGAAAGAGTATGTAGATTAGATGTGCTTGATACTGATGGTCTGTCCAATTTAATTGGAATGGGTGGTACCAAATGTACTTCTGTGGTTAGTACCAAATCTGGCGAAGCCACTGGTGATGCTAGAGATTTGTCCTGAATCTGTTGAGCAAAGCAGCTTTTGGTTTTTCTCCTTGTGTTTGGAATGAGATTGTACTTACCATGAAGGGTCAATCCTCTAATGCAGGGGTAGGCAACCTTTCCCCTTTAAGGGCCGAGGGACTTCAGCTCCCAGAAGCCTCAGCCATGTTGGCCAATAGTCCCATGTTGGCCAATAGCTCCTGAGATTCTGGGAGCTGAAGTCCCTCGGCCCTTAAAGGGGAAAGGTTGCCTACCCCTGATCTAATGAGATATTGTCATCTGAATCACAATGTACGTCCTCCATATGCCTTGTTTTTCTTTTACATTTGCTTGGTACTTCCTTATCTGAGCTGTCTCACACGATTTCCTTTTCTTCCTTTGACTGCAGTCCTCTTTTGTTTTTTCATTGCCTTCTGTAACATTACATTGCTGTTTTTTATACTGAAAATATATATATTTTCAATTCCAACACCTTCCATTATATTTGCCAACTCTGATACAATATTTTGTTTAATCATACATTGAATATCAGTTTCCATGTTCATTTTACTCTGTCCACTTACACCTGCCTTGACTCCCTCTTGTGGTTGAGTCTGATTACTCTCTGGTTTGTTTTATTGAAACCAGGAATTTCAATATGAATATATTAGTTCAGTTTGCTTTTGCATTTCTGTGTCAACTTCTAATGTAGTCTTTATAGGTGTTGCATTATCGTTGTCTTTTATTAACGCCTTACTGGCTTTATCTGATGTTAAAGTATTTTTAACCTTAGTAATTTTTTTTGTTTTTTTACTGTAGTTGCCACGGAACTTGCCGATTGGCTAGCCTGCTGCTCTCCCATATATTCTCTGCCTACTTCTAGGACAGGGGTAGGCAACCTTTCCCCTTTAAGGGCCGAGGGACTTCAGCTCCCAGAAGCCTCAGCCATGTTGGCCAATAGTCCCATGTTGGCCAATAGCTCCTGGGATTCTGGGAGGTGAAGTCCCTCGGCCCTTAAAGGGGAAAGGTTGCCTACCCCTGTTCTAGGAATTCAAAATAGCAGCTTGGGCTTCGTTTGCCCCGTTTCAAAATGGCTGCTGTTATCAGAATACAGACAACCTGCTGCCGCTGGTCCATTTTATCCCTTAAACTCAGTAAATTTCACATTGTTTAGGGTCTATTTGATCGGCTTTTCATTTTTGGGATTTGTTAGGGCCTTTACAGACTGCCAGAAATAATGCAACTTGAGTCCACTTTAACTGTTCTGATTCAGTGCTAGGGAATCATGGGAACTGTAGTTTACTGTGGTACCAGAGCTCTCTGATAGAGAAGGCTCAATGTCTCAGAAAAAACTACAGTTCCCATTATTCCCTAGCACTGAGCCAGGGCAGTTAAAATGGACTCAAGTTGCATTATTTCTGGCAGTTTGTAAAGGCCTTTAGTTTGATTATCACCATTTTCGGGGTTAGAGTCTGATGGCCACCTAGTCTCTTTACCCTTTTTTGTAATTTTTGTTCTTTTATCTTCATTTTCAGGGTATGAGTCTGGTGTGCACCTGGTCTCTTTACCCTTTTTAACATTTTTTGAAGTGGATTCCTCCTGTTTAGGGTTTGAGTCTGCCATCCGCCCAGTCTCTGTGCCCCTTTTTGTATTTTTAAAGTAATTTCTGCATTCTCTTGGTTTGAGCCTGGCATTTTCCTGGTCTCCTTACCCCTTTGTCCTCCACTATTTTCATCCTCATCTTCACTATCATTGGAGGACTGAAATATCTTTCGTAATTTATCTGCTTTTTCACAGCTACAATTAAGTTTAGAGGAGAACAACTGGCCCTCCTGCATTTTCTAAACCCTAATGCAATGGTAAACCGAACTGTAATAATAAAATATATGAAGGTTTGCCTCTGACTGGATGACAGGGCAAGTAAATAAAAACTGACGGAAAGGGACGTTGGAAGTCTTAATGGAAAAATCAAGTGATCAGAACTATGACGCCTGCCTCACAGATAGTACTTGGGGATAAACCCAAGGACAGTGGGCTGTTCTTCCTGCCATCATTCTTTCTCTTGCTTCCACCCAGATGCAGAATGGGTAGAGCAGTTCTTAAATCTCTGTGCTGGAGGAACTGGCGGTAAAGAATCTCTGCTACCAGTATAGCAGTAGTCAATGGGGCCAACATTTGTGACTGTTCAGATGTACTCAGGAACGAAGAGAGAGCTGTTGCTAAGCACCTTCAATAGTGAAGGTACTGTTGGTTTTGAGGAAGTCTTAGTCATTATCAAGATTGGTGCTGGTATCAAAGGTAATGTGAGTCCTGAGGCTGTCGTCTGTATCTAAGTTGCTGTAGGTTTCAACTGACTGTCTCAGCCCATTCAAGATTTCCAAGGCTTGGACGCAGTTGTACAAGCAATGAAAGGCTTGTCAGTAACAGCCTCGTCCGTGATTTTAAGCAACTGCTTCTAACTATGAAGTTTACGTACTGAAGTTTGGTTCTTTAAAGCCTGAGAATTGAAGCCTTTACAAATGAAGCATTGTTGGACTAAACCTCCATTGCAAAGGCAGAAAAGACACTGAAAATGCCCATCAGACGAAGAAACTTTTCATTCATAGATGGAACAGTTTAAAAAGAAAAGTTGAGGCCATAAAAGTAACAAAATGGGATGGGCTGAAGCCCTGAAGTAGAGAGTGTTTGTTTTTTTGTAGTAGAATATGAAAATAAAAAAGTAAGAGAAATACAAGATAAGAAAGTGAAGAGAGAAATTCAAAGGAAGGAAGCTACTAAACCACACAAGGAACATCCAGAAAGATGTTACTATGTTGGCAGATAATAATAATAATACTAATGAAGAAAAACTGAAGTGAATAGCTTGGCAGTCTTGTGCATGACTACCTTGTAGGTCCAATTATGTGTGAATTCTGCAAGAAAACTTTACTTTGAGACACTACAATGTCCCATCCATCTCAATGAAGATTAAACAGAAGCAAAAAACAATAAATACAATTTTGCATCAAATGCTACTATCTAAATTTGGTTGCTGATTTCAATTTCTGCCACCATATGCTGTAAGATGCTGACCTCTTTTTGCTTTTGTTTAAGCAGATCTTCTTCAAACTGCTTCTTCATCAGTTCCTGTTCTTTGGCAAGCCTCTGCTCTTCTTCCTGCTCTTCCTGTTTCCTTTGTTCTGCTTCAAGTTGTTTCTGCTTCCGTTTTTCTTCTACTTGAGCTATTATGGCTTTCTAGAAAAATTAAACACATCATGAAAAGATTTAATTACTGATGATGATTTAAAAATTGACATATCTAAGCAGAAAAAAGTTCTAAGGATAAGACTCTCTTTGGATATCTTTCATTAGGCTTTTCCTCTTTTTGTTTGTAATCCTCTGTACTATCAATTGCATTAGAGTTTTAATATTCCTTGATCAGGATTATAATTATTCATCTGTGTTTATCTCGGTCTATAGTTTTTATTATTTTTTCATATATCCATCTTTTTGTTTAGCTACTCTGGAACAAATACATTTTATTAGCCTTGAAAAGTGTATCTAGAAAAACATTCTGAAATCTCAAATTTTGGATTCAGAATTAACACCACCTAATAAAAAGCATTTTCTGGTACGCCAGATTTTTCCCATCCACAGGGATTTCTACCCCACCCCCCACAAAGATTAAAAAAAAGCAGATGGTCACACCCCATATTATTCAATGGGCAGTGACACGTACACGTCACCATGTCCACATGCACATGTAACAACTGAATAGTATGGAGCGTAGCGAGCTGGAGGCAGTTGAATCAGTGGATTGCTAACCTGCTGATATGGTGGGCACATTGTGCAGTCAACTTGAGTAAAACTTCTAGAAGATAAACCTTCTACTAACACCAGTATACTTAGTCACTTGTGTAAGAGCACCCTTCAGGCCTGCAGATTATTTGCCCAAATGACAGTGATCACAGTAGTGTTGTTTAAACCCCTTGTATCTGTTTTTTAACCTCATATTCCAAGATCCTATGTAAAAAATGTGCATGGAAGTGTATGTGTGAAAGGAGAAAGTGCTGAATATGGGGTGAACATGAATATGTCTTTTACAAGTTAACAGCTGAAAACATGGCAATCAAAACCTGAGATTTCAAGATTCCCTTTGGGTGCTAAAATTAAAATATTCTGAATATGGTATATGGCTGAACTAAAGGTTTAAAGAAGTATTCCTTGCCTAAGAAAACCATATGAAATTCATGGGGACACCATCAGTTGACCGACAACCTCTACTGTCAGGAAATAAAACACACTTCTACTGTCAGGAAATAAAATCACCAACTGAGAGTGATTTCAGCTAGGGTAAGAGACTATATAAAAAAGAGACTATACACACAGGTTTATCCATGTAGGCTTTCTGTACACATGATAAAAATTAAGCAAGCTGCAATGAATAAAGGATTTATTTTTTAGTGCCATGTGTCATGGCCCTTATTACAATCCAAGCTTAGTTACATTGCTACACCACCTCTCTTACATGTTATATTTGGGTTTTGGTCAAATGTTAATGTTTTCTCTATCTCGGTGGAAAAACAGGAAATAAAAGAAAACTTAACACTGTATCAGAAGTAAATGACACCATTATTTATTTATTTAGTCTACCTGATGTTCCAATTGCTTTTGACGTCGCCTCTCTCTTTCCTCAATCTGAGCAGGATCCAAAAGGGCAGTCATTGAACGAAGGAAGCTGTAAATAAGAGAGAGAGTTATACACCATCAATCAGCAGTGGCAATTGGAATGGAGAGAGGGTGCCTCATCAGCTGCTGGGACTTATTAATATTGGAATTATTATTGGAAGCATAATAGCTGGTGTGCTGAAACATTACAGAGTTTTTACTCAATAGTTGGATATATTTGTAGGAAGGAAGAGGCTGTTGTAAAAGAGCCCTGGTGGCACAGTGGTTAAATGCCTGTACTGCAGCCACTCACTCATAGACCACAAGGTTGCGAGTTCAATACTAGCCAGGGCTCAGGCTAGACTCAGGCCTGCATCCTTCTGAGGTCGCTAAAATGAGTACCCAAATGCTGGGGGAGCAATGAGCATACAGTTGTAAACCCCTTAGACATCCCATAGCGCGATATGAAGCGGTTTAAAAATGAAGCTGCTTTGCTTTGCTTTGCTTTGTATTTACTACTGCCTTGGACCTCTGCTTCCCTCAGAGGTCTTGCTCTTTGCAGGACTGAAGCCCTCACTCAGCAGGCACTGACCTCCACCCAGCTCAGCTGCCTTACCTGGCTGAACTATAAAAACATGACTTGAAGGGCGGCCTTACTAAACAACACCCAGCAGACAGACTGAGGATTACAGAGACTATTGGGGCCGTAGAAAGGAAGAGGCTGCTGTGTTTGCTACTGCCTTGGACTCTGCTTCCCTCAATGGTCTAGCTTTTTGCACCACTGAAGCTGATTCAGCAAGCACTGCTCTTTACACTTGCACTTTATTCTTGCACTGGGTATAGAGGGCAAAGGTTTGTCCTTTTGCTGGACAGAGACAAGGGTCGGTTACATGGATTGCCTCCTCAGCCTTAGAGGGAGAGGCAGATCAGATCTATTGAGCCTATCCTAAATTAGGAAAGAGAGCCCTCCCTCCAGTCCATCTGCCATGATCCAGGCCTCAGAGGTACCTGATCCCCTTCCCCACTACCATTCCCTTCTCCTTTTGTGTCATGTATTTTTAGATTGTAAGCCTGAGAGGGAGCCCATCTAATAAACATTTGTAAGCTGTTCTGAGAGCCTTTGTGGCTGAAGAGCGGGGTATAAATACTCCAAATAAATAATTTCATTTAAGTGATTTTGCAGTAATACAAGTTTAAAGGAAAGTACAGTCACCCCTCCAGTCTTGCAGATTTCATCTCCACGGTTTTATATATTCACAGAGGGGTGACCTCTATTTAAATCAATGGGCACGTGCCCATTCAAGCCTATAGGACTTGAGTACTTACTAATCTCCATTTTCAGGGTTGTGATGGTGGTGGTGGTTCTGGAACAGATCCCCGTCAAAAATGGAGGGCCAACTGTATAAAGGGCACCCTGGTGGCGTAGTAGTTAAATGCTGGTACTGAAGCCACTTACAGCCACAAGGTTGTGAGTTCTATCCTGCAGGGCTCCAAGGTCCACTCAGTCTTCCATCCTTTCGTAGGTCAGTAAAATGAGTACCCAGCTTATTGGGAGCATTTCGCTTACACACTGTAAATCACTTAGAGAATGCCAGTTCATTGATAAGTGGTGCTATTCTATAATTCTGAACATAAATACAGAGCACCAACTGAAACCAAAACATATTATTAAACACAATCTCCAAATGACAGACAGTATTACAGATTATTATACTAATGAAATGCAAGCAGCAATCTGATGGGAAAGTAGAGTGAAACATTCACCTGGCTTTTTGACTTGGCTCTGAAATATTGTTTCCAATTGTTTTTCCTGAAACCTCAACCTCTGTAGACATGAGATGGCATAAAGATGTAGGTGTAAAAGGAGATGGTTCCTGACCTTCAGGGGAAAGGTGTAAAACTTCAGGCTGCTTTTTATATGTTGCATTTAATGGGAATTGTGAAAAAGTGTTAGCTTGATTCCTGAAGGAATCAAAATGCATTGTCCACTTGTCATGCTCTTCACCCTATAAAATGTGAAGTAAAAATATCTTTAAGTTTTTGCTAAAGTTTTCTACCAAATTATAAGAAGCAGCCAGCACTATAAATTATATACATCTTATAGAAATATTTTTACTGAAATATTGTATAACCAATGGATTTTAAACATTCTTAAACAGCAGGATTTGAATTTTTTTAATTCACTGGACAATACAGAGCCATTAAAGTAGGGGTCAGCAACCTACGGCCCGCGGGCCGGGTCTAGCCCCCCAAGGCCTTTGGACTGCCCCCCGCCACATGCACTGCCGCCGCACGCAGCGCAGCTGCCATCTTGTTTTCCAAAATGGCGGCTGCGACTCGTTTGCGCATGCGCATACTCCTGCGCATGCATGAACGAGCCGTGGCCGTCATTTTGGAAAACAAAATGGCAGCTGCGCCGCGTGCGGCAAGGCAGCAGCGCGTGCATCGGCGGTGGGGGCTCCACACACGCGCGCATGAGCACGTGTGCTGCCATTCCCTCCCTGGCCCGCAGAAGACCTGGAGGCCAGCGGACCGGCCCCAGGTAAGAAAAACTTGCCGACCCCTGCATTAAAGGCTCACAAACAAATCCCAAAGAAAATAATGCAGCTATGAATGCTTTGTGTTTCTTAGTATGTCATTACTAAGAAACAGCATTGGTCTGCAAGTTAAGCATGCTTGTTTGGAACGATATCCCATTATTTTCAATAAGACGTCTGAGAAAGCATGCACAGATTTGCAGTCTGAGGACCCAGTTTATACAATCCCCCAACAGCAGACATACTTTTCACCCCTTGGAGAAAGAAAGGGATATTAATGAAAACAAGGAATACTTTGGAGGAGACATTGTATACTGCTTCTTTTCTTCAATCCAATTCAGCCATATGTATGGGCATACGTGTACTAGCTCATTTCATATACATTGCTCCTCCTCCAAGTATCTGCATTAAATCAACAGAGTGACAGGCATATGGAACAATTTTCTCTTTTAAAGGTACAAAGATACACATATATAAAACAGAATATAAATGGCAACTTATAGCCATAGGGCAAGGAGGAGTTTTTGCATTGACCCCTATTTGATATTGTATTGAAGGGAGAGTGAGAGAGACAACAAGGATCCTTAAACTGTTAATTCATTTTACAATAACTGCTTCATGATTTCAAATTACACTTTCTAAACCAATTACCTTTGATAAATTAAATTTCTCTTCCATTTTTCGCAGTTTGTCAGCTTCTTTTTGTTTATCAAGTTCTTCTAGCCATTTTTTCTGTTGTTCACGTTTGACAGCACTAAAAGGATGCTCTACTGGTGTTGGTTCCTAAAAAGAAGCAGCAGCTTTATGTCCATTAACTGTAATTTGGTTCAAATACACAGGCATTTTTATCTGCTGGACATGTACAAAGTATCCCATTTTTGTAGTGTAAAGACAGAAGGTAAGCAAGATGTTACCTCCAGTCTTTACGCTATAGAAATTAGAAGGCTTTGACGAAAGACCGTCTGGACCTGGAGCCTTTGCTGTGGGGAGTGTTCTAATCGTGTCTAAAATCTCTTGCATGGATATCTCTTTGTTTAGTTATGTTTTTGTTGAGATGTAATCTTTGACATATTAACTTGTTCCAAGTATTCCTAGATTTTTTTTAAGTCACTACCTTTTTGCTGATATACATTTTTATAATATTTATAGAAACTTTCTTTGACTTGCTTAATTTGGCTGGCAATTTCTTTCGTCTTTCGTCAAATTACTATAAAAAGCAAAGCAGCTTATTTATATACCGCTTCATATCACGCTATGGGATGTCTAAGCGGTTTACAACTGTGAGCTGATTGCCCCCCAACAAGCTGGGTACTCATTTTAGCGACCTCGGAAGGATGCAGGCCTGAGTCGAGCCTCAGCCCTGGCTGGTATTGAACTCGCAACCTTGTGGTCTACGAGTGAGTGGCTGCAGCACAGGCATTTAACCACTGCGCCACCAGGAATTTAAAGAATTTAAAGATCAACTTTAAATAAAGAATTTAAAGATCAACTTCTCCCAACGTTGAAAATCTTTAACAAAGCCGTGAACGGAGAGATACCAGATTCATGGAAAACGGCCAATATAACGCTACCACCAAAAGAACAGGGGGAATTACTAGAGATTAAAAAATTCAGACCTATGTCACTTCTAATTTACACCAAAATTCTAGCAGAGAGATTGAAAAAGGTATTAAGAAATTATATTCATGAAGACCAAGCTGATTTTCTGCCTAACAGATATATGAAGAACAACATCAGAAATCTAATTGACATTGTGGAGTACTATGAAAAAAGACCAGGAAAAAATTTAGCTATAATTTCATTGGATGCTGAGAAGGCATTTGAAAACCTAGACTGGAGTTTTATGCTGGCATGTTTGAAGAAAATACAGATAGATGAACTTTTCTTTAAGGCCATCGAAACACTATACACCAAACAAATGACTCAAATTATTATTAATGGGGAAAAGATAAAAGTCTTACCAATTCAAAGTGGAACACGACAAGGTTGTCCATTATCCCAACTTTTCATAACATTATTGAAAGTGTTGGCCAAAAACATAAGAGACAATGACACGATAGCAGGAATTAAAGTGAAGAATACAGAACACAAAGTGAAACTGTATGCAGACGGTATGTTAATTTACCTTGCAGACCCAGTTCAAAACATCCAGGCCCTGTTGAGGAAACTAAATGAGTTCGGACAACTATCTAGTTTCAGAGTAAATAAAGAAAAAACTAAGATGATAACTATGAATGTAAGGAAAGAAGAAATAGAAGAATTGACTAAAATCTCTCAATTCAAGGTGGAGAAAAAATGAAATATCTAGGCATAATATTCACAACAAAGAATACAGACATCTATAAAAACAACTATAATAGGATCTGGAATGAAATTAAAACATATTTGGTAAAGTGGAAAAGTTTAAAATTATCCTTGATAGGGAGGATATTGGTCATCAAGATGGCTATACACCCAAAAATGTTATTCTTATTCTAAAATGTCCCAATCTTAGCAAACAACAAACCTTTCAGACTTTGTCAGAGAGACATAATGAAGTTTGTTTGGTCAGGGAGTAAACCCTGGATAAAGTTAAAATTGATGCAAATGGAGAAAACAATGGGTCTTGGGATGCCAAACTTAAAATTATATTATGAGGCGTGTGTCCTAGACTGGCTGAGAGACTGGATTCTTCTAAAAAATAGGCGTTTACTCCAATTAGAAGCAGGAGGCAACCGATTTGGGTGGCATGCCTATTTATTTTATAACAAAGTAAAAGCAAACAGAGATTTCGAAGATCACATAATTAGAAGGGCCCTATATAGAATATGGGTCAAATATAGGAGACATATAACTCGGGGACTGCCTCTATGGGCATCCCCAGTAGAAGCATTTCATTGGACAGAAGTCTCCACAGAAGGTTCATGGCCTGGACCTGAATAACAAACTAAGATTAAAGACAAGGGAAGAGCTGATAAAAGGACATGAAATCTCTTGGTTCCCATATTACCAATTAATAGAAAGGTTTAAAGTAGATGACAAATCAGAAGGGTTCACATTAAAAAATCAGAACTTGACAAAATCTTAACAGAGGAAGATAAACAAATAATATCTAAAATATATAAAAAGATTTTGGAAGCGGAGACACAAGATGATGTAGTGAAAGATTGCATGATTAAGTGGTCACAAGAAATGGGAGAAAATATACACTTAAAGAGAATGGGAGTTAAATTGGACAAAGAGAGTAAGATACACAGTGTCAACAGATGTGAAAGAAAACTACTATAAAAATTAATTTAGGTGGTACCTGACACCACTGAACATTAGTAGGATATATAAGAATTCCAATGATAGATGTTGGAAGTGTAAGAGAGAAAAAGGTACAATATTCCACATGTGGTGGACATGTACTAAAGCACAAAGATGGTGGAGGCAAATTAATGAAAACATCAAGGGAATCTTGCAGATTAAAATGAAGATGGATCCAAAAGTTTTTATACTGGGGATGGTGGAAGAAAAATATGAAAAAAAGCATGGGAAAATACTCTTCTATATGATAGCGGCAGCTAGAGTAGTTTATGCTAAAAGGTGGAAAGAAAGGGTAATACCAAATATAAATGAATGGAAACAAAGAATGTTTGATTATATGGAAAATGATAAATTGACAATATTACTAAAAGATATATTGAGAGAAAAATGTGAAGAAGATTGGGGAAAAATGAAAGCTTACCTAGAACAAGCAAAGTAATTATTAAGGTGTTGTTTTCCTTTTTTCTTTCTTTTTTGGGATGTGAGAGACTGGGTCATAGTAAATAAAATAGAAAATACACCAAGGGAATAAAAGATGAAGGAAAATGCTAGCCTAGAGAAAAGAATATGTATTAAGATGACAGAGTTACTTAAGTATATGTTGCATGTGAGTTATAGTGCATAATTTGATGAAGTTTGAAACTTTTATAAAAGGCCATCTAAGGAAAAACTAGATTGGATAAGTGTGGAAAAGGAAGTATCTCTGTTCTGTGTAGGTGTTACTAAGATGTAGTATGTTTAGTTGTATATTGTTGATGTTGTGTCTGTGTTTGAGCATGTTTTATTTATTTTTTCTTTGTTATCGTTTATTTGTCTGTTTTCCTTTTTTCTCCTCTTTTTCATGTTTTTTATATACTGCTTTTAAATTAATAAAGATGATTAAAAAAAAGAAATTAGAAGGCTTGTCTACACTAGGGAAAAACGCTGAACTCACCCTGAAACTGTTGCTGGCAGTCCACACAACAGTTGGCTACGTTTGGGGAGATACTGGGTTTTTTTGGCCCTTAACTCAATTTTGCTCCTAGCATTTTCCCAACTAAGCAAACTTAGGGAAAAGCCCAGTGTTTCCCAGATGGTGTGTGGATGGCTGGACTGGGTTTAATTTTTGGTGTGTGGATGGCTGGACTGGGTTTAATTTGGCCCAATCCATTGTCCATACAACAAGAGCCATGCTATCCCCCTTTCCAGCACAGAGCAGCACAAGAAAATGGGATGGCCTGTTTTCAGAGCTGTTTCCATGCTGGAAGAGCTGTGTGCAATAAATGCCTGCTGAGGGCAGAAACCAGTGCCCAGACATGGGATCAGCAATGAGTCTGGGTGTGTGTTTATGTATTCATCAGAAGCACTGTTGTGCCGGCAAGCTTTATACGAACTCCAGCCCAGGAGAAACAGTGACATGCTACTTGTTGATCACATGGTGGGACACCCTTTTCTGACCTCAGCAAAGCAATGCAGGGAGCCACTTGGCCAGCAAAGCCTGTGTCTGTAAAAGAGTTGTCTTTGTGTTTTTTTAGTATGTCTTTATTGGCATACTTGTGCTATTTCCCCTGTCCTGTGAGAGAAGAAATGGAAATGCTGTCTTAAAAAACAAACCAATTCCATTTATCTGAGTTTGGTGTAGTTTGCATTTCAGTGCAGAGTAGAGAACAGGTTTGGATTTTCTGAAAATAATTTTTTTCCCTTCAAGATCCAAAGATGTCAACTGTCAACTGCATTTTCAGTCCTTCAGCAATATGTAAAATCCACATTTGTTGTTGTTGTTATCCACTCTTAAATCAATCTCAACCCATGGTGACCCTGGAGGAGACATCTCCAAGATTCCCTGTCCTCCACTGCTCTGCTCAGTTCCTGCAAATTCATACCAGTGACCACTTTTATAGAGTCCATCCATCTAGCATGCGGCCTTCCTCTCTTTCTGCTTCCCCCCACCTTTCCTAGCATTATTGTTTTTTTTTCCAATGAGTCCTCTCTTCTCATGATGTGGCCAAATTACAACAGCCTTAGTTTGGCTTCTGGAGAGATTTCTGGTTTGATCTGTCTAGGACCCATTTGTTTGTCTTTTTGGCTGTCCATGGTATCCCCAGCACTCTTCTCCAGCACCACATTTCAAATGAATCGATTTTCTTCCTATCTGCTTTCTTAACTGTCCAGCTCTTGCATCCATACACGGTAATAGGAAATACAATAGCTTGTACAATTCTAACTTTCATGTTCAGTTGTATATCTTTACATTTTAAGATCTTTTTTTGGTTCTTTCATAGTTGCCCAGCTCTATCAGACCCAGCCTAGAGTAACAAGGAGAGCCCTCCCTCTAGTCCAGGGGTAGGCAACCTTTCCCCTTTAAAGGCCAAGGGACTTCAGCTCCCAGAAGCCTCAGCCATGTTGGCCAGTAGTCCCATGTTGGCCAATAGCTCGTGGGATTCTGGGAGCTGAAGTCCCTCGGCCCTTAAAGGGGAAAGGTTGCCTACCCCTGCTCTAGTCCATCTGATACCATCCAGCATCAGAGAGGCAAGCCCAGCTTCATCGGGCTCGGTCTAGAGTAACAAAGAGAGCCTTTCTTCCAGTCCATCTGATACTATCCAGCCTCAGAGGAAGAGGTCCAGCTCCATCAGGCCTAGCCTAGAGGAAGAGAGACGTCCCTCCAGTCCAACTGCCATGGTCTAGGCCTCAGAGGGAGAGAAGAACTGCTGGACCTGATCCACTTCCCCACCATGCAGAATTTTGAGCATAATTTTGCTTGTATGACAGATTAGAGCTATGGTCCTATAGTTGCTGCAGTCTTTTGTATCTCCTTTTTTATGTGTGTGTCTCCTTGGATATTGATCGTTTCCAATCTGTTCACCATCATTTTGTTTTCCATATTGGTTGACATGTCTTGGTTAGCAATGTTGCTGATTCTGTCAGTGTGGGCTGAAGCAGTTCAATTGGAGTATCATCTGTTCCTGGTGATTTATTTTTCCCCATTTCTTTAATTGCAGCTTCCGCCTCTCTTTAGAATTTGAGGGTCATCTTAATATGGGTCTTTGATCCAGGTGTCCTTTCTCTTGTTTTTCTCTTTTTGTTGTTATCCTCTATCTCTCTGCATTGATCATTGTAGTATTTGTCTATCTTTTCACACTAGCCATTGTACTGTAGCATTCATGGCTTTCAGTTTGTTCCTGTCTCCCTTTTGTTTTGCTTCTCTTTTTTCCTTTATTGCTTGTAGCATTTTATCTGTCATCCAGTTTCTTCTCTTTCTTTTTGACCACTGTAAGTGTCTGTCTGCATTCTTCTTTTATAGTGTCAACATATTTTTTTCACACTTCACTAGTTCACAAGCACAAGTCTGCACAGGGATACCTATACCATCATCTGGAATGCAGAGGCTGCTCCCTCTTTCTCATTTCCTTCCTGGCTGGCCAATCGCAATCAGGAGGGCTTGTGACTACAGAGTCATCCTCTTGGCCACTGACTGGAGGTGGGGATGTTCCACCTGCCCTTGTGCACCCAGACAAGAAAATCCAGCCTCCACTCCCAATTTAAAACTATTTCATCTTTCCCAGGTGGGTGATGACAGCTGGAATGTGTTCAAGTGCACTTCAGCAGAATACTGGATGAAGCTACCGCCACAAGCACATTGGTTTGTACAGAACACCCAGAGCAAAAGGTACTTCACAAGGAGGAAAAGGGTATCTTTCTAACATCCAAAAAAACACATACACATACATAACTGTGAGTTATATTTGTGTATGTCATCTACAAATTTAGCCTTTGAAGGCATTAGTACTGTCAAGGTACATATGAACTAATCTTATCATTGCTCTAGTGTGGAACTTCACATACTTAATGGCATCTCTGAATGATATCTGCCCAACCAAACGGTCTGAAATTGCTACAAAGAGACACCTCACAGAAAATATACTGTCAGAAATTTAAGACTGAAAATGCAAAACACTTCATGCCAATCAGTCCTTACCCCTAACACAAACGCTGTCCGAACAGCAGCAGGTAAATCAGGAGAACTAAAACTAGAGAACTGTCCTGTTTGGCTGCTCAGAACACTGGGTGATGCTTCAGTAGCCTCAGTAGTTACACATCTACAAGTGTGGTTATCTTCTGTTGTAGCACTCAGGTTATCTGAAAATGCCATCTAGAAATGAAGCATTATTATTAGTTCATTTATCTCTTGCATTTCCCCCACTATTGGCACTCAAGGTGGATTTCAAAAATAAAAACAAATACAGTTAAAACACTCAGAAAGTAACAACATATTAAAAGTTATTGTTAAAAAGTAAGCTACCCATTACATTAAAATAAGTTAAAACCAATCCATTAAAAGACAAATTATTAAAATTAACAAAACAGCAACATTTTTTAAAAGCTCAGTAAATTCCTAAAAATGTGTCAAAACAGGTTTTCACTTGCTAGTGAAAGAATGGTAAGTGGAGCCATCCTAGTCCTTCTAGGCAGGGAGTGGCCAAACAGAGGGGCCTCCCCAGAAGATATTAGAGCCCAGGCAAGTTCCTTTGGTAAGATACAGTCTTTTGGAAAGCCTGGATATAAGCCATATAGGGCTTTATAAGTCATAATCAGTACTTTGCATTGTGCCCAGAAATGGACTGGCAGCTACTGGAGCCATCGCCAACAAGCGAGTTATATCCTCCCTGTAGCCAGCCCAGCAACAATCTGGTTTGCAGGTATTTGGGCCAGGTGAAGTTCCTGAGCACATTTCAAAGGATGACCTATGCAGAACATGTTACAGTAATTTAAACAGTATTTAACTAAGGCATGCTCCACAGTGACTAAATCAGACATTTCCAGGAATGGACAATCTAGTATAACTGTGCAAATACACTTCTAGTCATTGCTAAAATTTGGCTCTCCAAGCTCATAGCTGAATCCAGGAGCCCCCCAAACTGTGAACTTGTGTTTTCATGGAAAGTGTAGCCCCATCCAACACAGGATGATTCCCTATTCCGTGATGTGCCTTTTAGCTGACCAGGAGCACCTCTGTCTTGTCTTGTCTGGATTACACTTTCATTTGTTTACTGTCACCCATTCTACCACTAATGCCAGAGTTAGGTGGAAAGGAGAAATAGGGCTGATATCATTTGACCTGTCTCTGAAACTCTGGCTTCATGTATATATGTTAAATTGCATAAGGGAATCAACAGAACTTGAGGAATTTCAAAAAACAACAACCAAAAAGTTAAACACGAATCCACCTGCAGAATTCCTGATCTGTTCCAGCCACCCCACCTTCAAATACACTGAAACTGGAATAGGATGTAGGACTTCCATATTAATTGGGAGGGGGAATGTGAGTGAGAAGCCATAACAAAACAGAAAAGTTAAAAGCAGCCATCTATTTTAGCTAACAGTCTAGGGTAGGATTAAAAATACATTTTATAAGCAATTGATGCATTACACAAAACAATTCTTTCATTTTTTTTACCTTATTTGGAGCCATTTGCAATTTTTCTGAGTAGCTTCTCATTACATCAGTTTTCTGCCAAAATGGGTGATATTTTGATTCTGTTTCCAAAGTTTCTTTGAGCTTTTTTTTAAAAGCTACCTGTTCATCTTTAAAGACAGAAACAGTAAATAGAATTGCTCAATGGCTTCATTCAGACATTACAATGAATTATGTTTTATTGTGATGGGAATTACTCTAGGTAAGTTGTACATTCCCCTCTACTAAAAAAGTTGTGCATTCCCCTCTACTGTAATGTGGATGTAAACAGAGAAAAAGCTCTCTTCTTTGTTTGATTAGCTGCAACTTATTCTGTTACATCCAGGATATAAACTGTGATGAATCTTACTTATGATTCATTGTGATTGGTTGATGTTGGAGGTTTTTCCAAACACAATTGTGAATAAACTTCTGATTTCCTGCTCATATGCACATTAGGAATGGAGGTGAGGAAACACATGAGCTTGCCTAGGTTCATTTCCATTATGACAAACCATGGTTTATTATGCAATGCAAACTCAGTCATAGTAGAATAGGTGAACAACTAAAGTTGACAGATATGACCTACAATCACTCTCCTGAGCTAAAGTTTAAAAACAAACTCTACAGTTTAGTCTCTACATGTTATTATGAAAGTTTATAAATACTGCATATATTGTAGATAACCTCATTTGATTAACATGTGCAATAATGTGAGAATAATCAGCAGCATCAAGTGCATATACCATTAACTGAAATGTGTACTAGCAGCACCCATAAAAACCCTAGATTGAGAAAAAAAATGGCTTGTGGATTAATCATAATGCACCAATTTAGATATATAATTCAGTATAATGACAAAATATTGATGTAAATGTAGTGCCTATTCACGCTTAAAATATATAATAGATAAATGCAGAAAGTTATACCGTACCGAGTTCTTTTTTCCATTGTAACCTCTGGGCATCTAATAAGATTTTATCCCTCTCTCTTTCTCCCAGTGTACTAAATATA
Source organism: Phrynosoma blainvillii (assembly GCA_026167975.1). Taxonomy (NCBI): domain Eukaryota; kingdom Metazoa; phylum Chordata; class Lepidosauria; order Squamata; family Phrynosomatidae; genus Phrynosoma; species Phrynosoma blainvillii. Next base: position 326,353,170 of record JANUYF010000002.1, on the reverse strand, counting down.
TCAGCTGGTTTCCATGAATTCCTGCTGGGCAAAAAAAAAAAAAAAAAAAAAAGGAAAGTATTATTTTTCCAAATTCAACTCCTAAAGTTAAAAGAACTACTAATTTAGAATGAAACAATTTGGGTTAGAAGTAGGCTCTCATATTAGACTCATACATTCTATTGTGTTCCTGACAGTTCTCTTTGCTTGGGTGGTAAATGAATCAAAGACCTGGACTGTTTATCCACCTTTGTACACTGAACAGCTACTGTACTATTTTTTCTACTAGCCTTCTCTAGTTAACTCCTCCTGAAGAAACAGAATAAACATTTGAATGAAAAAAATAGATTAAAGTAGTGCAAGTATGCATTTGCATAATATTTTCAACAGCAACAAAGCATATCTCTATTGTAAATTATTTGAGAACATGCAGGACATATTTGCATGTCTAAACTGTGGTTTAATCTGACAGGGTGCATGAGCAGGAATGAGTTTAGCCTCCTTTTGAGCTTGCATACTAATGACTGATTTTTAACAAGCCAATCTAAAAAAAAATAGTTAATGTTAACCAGTTTCTAATTTGAATGACACAGAAAGTTGTGGTGAGCAAAAAGTAAAGACAGAAGAAGGGAAGGGGGAGCATGCAGGCCTGGGAGCAGACTAGACTTGTACACATAATGTTCAACCAGAGATAGGTAATTCCCAGGGGTTATGGACTTGTGTTAGCCATCCATGAGAGGTCAGTCCCTCACCATTATCAATCCCAAAATGCCTCAATTCTATGTGTGTCAAGGGGGGGAGGGATTATATTTGACCCTAAATGTCCAATATTACCACCAAACCTCTCACCTTTTACAACATTTGGGGCTATTTTCAGTCCCTGCATCTTTTAAAAGGCTCATAACCTTTTTTTGCCCCCAAACATGAAGCAATTGGACTTGCTGGTTTGAGGAGGAAGCCAATCCCCCCAAAATCTGACCCCTACCCCCACCCCCACAGGTATTACTATTTGAGGGCAAACATTTGAGGGTGGTTTTTTTTTAAAGCCTTCCTCTCCCCGCAAATTGTGGAAAGCACAAGAACCTTTTAGGCCCATTCTGCTTTCCTCTATGCTCACTACAGCTCAGCATGACATCCCAACACAGCCCAGTGTTGTGTTCTCATGGAAATACCATTTTGACTCTCTAAGGACAAACACTGTATATGGAATCCAATTGCTAGAAGAGAAGTGTTCATGTTTTATGACTTTTTCCTCTTCTCTCACTCACTGATCTCTATGCCCCTCCCTCGTTCTGCTTCAGAAGGTCTTTTAATCCTTTAGAGCAGATTTTAGGGCAGGCAAGGAGCTGTACTGGAGGAATTACTGCCTTCTCTGGTCTGCTAACAAAAGCAATTCCACCAATGGAAAAACTTAATAGGATTCTACCCTATATACTATAAATATAGTACCTAAAGGGCTTTTCCCAATCCATCATGAAGCTAAAAGATCTACGTACGTGATTATTTTTTGTTCAGCATGTTTCGATATGCCTTGTTTTTTGCCTGAAATGAAACTACTTTCGCTTGGAACTGATGGAACTTCAGCTTTCTGGAGTAATCCCATTATGCTTTCTTCTGCAGCCTGATCAGCAGGAATGTTGCTCTCTACCGTGTCTGATAATAGAAAGTAAGAAGCTCTCTTAAAATCAATATTGCAGCAGACTGTTCAGAAATAAAGCTCTTCAAAGCAGCAGTGTACCCTGTTAAATTATATCAAATGTTAAATCATGCATCTAAAGAAGAGGGCTGTAATCCATGAAATTTATGCTAAAATAAACTGGTTAGTTTTGAAGTTGATACGAGACTATCTTTTCCTTCTTTTACATTGAAACAGACAAATGTAGCTTTTTAAAAAAGTTAATTCCGATGTCACTGGGTTTTTGTTAACAGGTAAACTCCGAAATTACTGCTGTGATGACAACTAGGATACCAGAAGATTCTAAACAAAGTCCACTTCCTTCACCTGGGCAAGATGCCTCTGTACTTGCTGAAAAAAAGATGCTTCCAAATATATGGCACGATCAAATGCAATACAATAAAATACAAAGGAGGATACAATCAGAACAAGCATCATACAGAATTAGAACCTGAATATAAAAGGAGCATAACTATAGCCTTCTGGGCACAAATACTTCATTAAACATGAAGAAGGGCCTCTACAGAACAGCCCAGAGGGCCGGCCTGGAGGCAGAGATGGGGCCCCAACAAGCCAACGGCATCCTGATGCCACATGCCTATGCACGGCGCACAGCATCAGGACACTCTCCTGGCAAAGCGTTCTGATGCGCTGTGCCAGAAAGGGTGCTGAAGAGCCGCGTGCCATCTCTTAGGGCGCCCTTTTGCCGACCTTGAAAGGAGCGCTATTTTGCCGCTCTTTTCAGGGCAGCAAAGGAGAATTGGGGCTGCGGCGCGGGGTAGCTGTGGCTCCGATCAGTCGCTTCCCGTCTGCACCCCACCTAACAGGAATGAAAATGGTTAAACCGTGAAAATAGTTAAAAATAAATGAATCTTCTAAGTTTTAATTTAACAGACCTATTTTATCATGCTATTTAGATTTAAAGATATCACTATTTCCAATCATTGGGTTTATTTCAAGTTTCTAGGAAATAATTCTGTTAATGGTAGAAGATAAACATCTTACTTGCGTCTTCTATCTTTTCATCCTGAACCTTGGAGATTCCTTTGGTTCCTTCTTTAACAGCCATCAAAATCTGTTCAAGCTGCTGTTGTGTTAAACACACCAAATTGTCTCTTAGATCCTCAACAGAAACAGGATGTTTTTTAAACTTTTTGTTGGATGCCAAAGGTTTCTTAACTGAAATTCTTGTATGATCAGGCTTTGCTGTCATGCTGTCTTTCGGAATGATAAGAGCATGGTCTTTATTGGAGGGTTCTTTTGATGAATCCTTAGTACATATCAACATCTCTGGAGTTTTAACACCTTTTGTCACTGAAAGTCTTGATCCAGTTTTGTGTTTTGTAAAACAATCATTCTTTTCACAGGAAGTTTGAACCGATTTCAGAACATGTCCATTCAGTTTGGTTCTTGACGTATGTTTTATGATTTTGTTTTTATTGCACATCTGCTAAAACAGTAACAATTTAAACATTATAATAACCTCCAAAACTTGAAACAGCATTTCTAAGCCATGCTAAAACAGGATGAGTTCGAAATGTTTGGGACCAGAAGTGTTTTGGATTTTGAAATATTTTGGATTTTTAGAACACAAGTAGCATAGTACGTACTGTATATATCTGAGTACTGGTATAATATTTTGAGGTGGTGGCACAATGCTCATTCATTGGCAAGGTAGAGGTGGTTGGTTGGTGGGCTTCCTAGAAATCTCCTGTACTTTTTCCCCAGTGCATATCAGTGCCCAACAAGATAGGGACATGTTCAGCTGCAGGAACCACCACCACCAGCTGTTCCAATGGAGTGAGACCAGCAGTGAAGGTGAGTTGAGGAGAAAAGAGTTATATGGGGGAAAATAAGTACAAGAGATATCTGGGGAGCCCGCCAGCCACTTGCTTCCACCTTGCCAATGAATGATCATGAGCCTTGCTACTGCTGCAGCCTCAAACCATCATGCTGGCGCTCAAAAAGTTTTGATTTTGGGAAGTTTTCAGATTTCTGGGTAAGAAGTACTCAACCTGTAATATTACTTTGAAGCTGTGCTAGCTAAAGAAGCAGTTTGCCTTAATTTGAATACTGCAGCCTATTTCAAAGGTTGTATTGGATGAGTACTAAATGTTCAAGTAAAAGTTGAACAACCTGCAGATCATGTAGAAAAGGTGAAGATTCTCCCTGCTGGCTAGTCCAGAAAGAGGGCTAGGAAAGGGGAAGCCCATCTTTCACCAACTACTCTTGGGCCACTAGGATTCTCAGTGATGGTACGTTAATCCCAACATCAGCCATCTCCAGGGCTACAGGATTTCCCCCATGTTGTACAAACCACAGAAGTCAACACGCTTCACTGCTTTGCACAGGGCAGGAAAATGTGCACGACAAAACAGCTATCTCCTTGTCTTACATAGAGTAAAAACTAAGCCCTTGAACTTTTGAAAATGGGTTGGGGTACAATTCTAACTCTCCACAAACAGGGTACTTGGTGCAGAGTGGGTTTCCCCACTAGTCTTTGAGGTGCTGCTTTTATCCTCCCACCTCTGATGAGCATCCTGATACTCTCATTCCAAGCAGTGTCAGCACCAACAAGGACTGATCTGACAGAATGTATATGAGAGCAGCTGCCAAAGATCCAAGGCCCTGGAGACTGTTCTGAAGGAGCAATTTCCACAATACCCTCCAAAACTTTTGAGAGCTGCTTTTATAAGCTCAGAAGCTCTTAAGTAGTATGAACCTTCACCAAACCTTTACATTGAGCCAGTTTGAGGAAGACCTGTTTTGCTTCGGAATATCTCCATTATATCCCATTCGGGTTTTACTTTTGGGCTTCATTCAAGATGTAGTTGTTCATGTCCAAGGGTGCCTTAGACATCATTTTCAATAGTAACCCTGAGATATATGGCAAAATGATTTTGAAACTAAAGGAACATTCAGAAGCAAATTGTAATATGGCAAGACAGTCTGATGTTTACTGAAATAGTCAAAATTCTAATGGACATACCCTTAGAAACCAGTTTATTTATGTACTTGCCACTAACAATACAGATTAAGAAAATTTTCACCAAACAAAAGATATCAGGGCCAGGGTCAGGCCCTATCATAGCAATATAATAGGTTGTCATATGCCTTGCCTCTAGTGACAAGGACAGCTGCCTAAGAACTGCTGAGAAAGATCTTAGTAGATCTCTATGGCAGAAGGCAGTTCCTTGAGCCACTCTAGTCCTAAACCATTTAAACTTTTAGAGGCAGAGATTAGATTCACAACTCAACCATAATACTCCTTCTAATGTTTGTACTTACATATGTTTTATCTATTTTAACCTTTGTAAGCTGAGTTCCAATTCAGGGGGAAAAGATAGGATATGAAAAAACAAACAGTAACAGCCCTACTCTTGATGGTATTTTCCCAAATTATAGCAGAACCTTCTATTGAGATGTATAAATCATATCAAATCTAGAAACCATCTTCCGACAATAGAAATGTTAAATACATGGTATCACAGTTCTTACATTGCAAAAAGGATTTTAACATGGCTTTTTATGGGGAAAAGGCAGGGCACTTTTAAAATCTTACCTTTATACTTGGTTTGGACTTACTCACTGTAAAAGAAAAAAGCACAAGCAAAATCAGAACAAGAGCTAGGATAATTTTAAGAGGAAATGGTATCAGATGGGAAAAGATTAATGTCAGTAAGATTAGACCGCATCTATTCAATCATACAAAAATTTTATTAATACAGCTGTACTTTATCCATTCAGCTACTGTATATACTCATGTATAAGTCTAGAAATTTTAGTTAAAAAATTGACCCAAAAAAACCTGGGTCGACTTATCCACAGGTACAAAGTAAGTACTGTACTTTAACTCTTATAAAAAAAAGAACCATCCCCTGGTGAAAGGTGAGAGCTAAATCCCTTCTTGGAGCACCTAAAAGAAGCATCAATCCCCTCTACTATCTCATCCATCAAGCCTTTAGGGTGAGCAAAAACAGTTACACCTTTTAAGTTCTTTCGTGTCATTTTCCTTTGCTTCACCCTTTATATCAGCAGTAGGCAACCTTTCCCCTTTAAGGGCCGAGGGACTTCAGCTCCCAGAATCCCAGGAGCTATTGGCCAACATGCGACTATTGGCCAACATGGCTGAGGCTTCTGGGAGCTGAAGTCCCTCGGCCCTTAAAGGGGAAAGGTTGCCTACCCCTGCCCTAAAGGCACCAGATCCTGTCTGATCTTAGAGGCTAAGCAGAGTTAGGGCCTTTGCAGACTGCAAATTGGGTCCACTTCAAGGGTTAGGGTTAGTGCTAGGGAATCATGGGAATTGTTTTTTTTCTGAGACATTGAGCCTTCTCTGTCAGAGAGCTCTGGTGCCACAATAAAATACAGTTCCCATGATTCCCTAACCCTAACCCTTAAAGTGGACTCAATTTGCACTATTTCTAGCAGTCTGCAAAGGCCCTTAATCTTGCTGAGTATTTGGCTGGGAGACCACCAATGAATACCAGGCTATATTTCAAGGGAAGGAATTCGCCAAACCACCTCTTGAATATTCCTTGCCTAAGAAAACCCTATGAAATTAACAGGGTCACGAGTGACTTGAAGTCTCTCTCACACACACAACACACACAATATCAATCTTTATATGTTGGAGTAATCATACCACAAGGAGCCACTATCAGCCTTGGTTTTCCATCCAGTATTTCAGTTTCAAGCTTTAAGCCATCCCTGCAATATAAACAGAAATTTAAAATTATCTCTAATTGGCATATTTGGGAAAATATGGAACGTGATTTTAAACTAACCAATGAAACCAACTGTAATTCAAGGCCCGCCCCACCATCCCTTAACATCAGCAGCGGTAGGAGGACCCGGCGAAGCTACCAACCCGCCCCACCAGCCCCTTTAACATCAGCGGCAGCAGCAATGGTGTGGCTCTGAGGCCCGGCGGAGGCTATTTAGCCCACCTCACCAGCCTTTAACATCAGCGGCGGTAGGAGGACCTGGTAGAACTACCCGCCCCACCAGCCCCTTCAACAGCAGCAGCGGCAGCAGTAGCGTGGCTTTGAGGCCTGGTGGAGGCTATTTAGCCCGCCCCACCAGCCCTTAACATCAGCGGCAGCGGGACGACCCAGCGGAGGCTATTTAGCCCATCCCACCACCCCTTTAACACCAGTGGTATCTGTGGTGGTGTGGCTCTGGCGGCCCTGCGGAGGCTATCGAGCCTGCCCCACCAGGCGTGACTTTCCTCCATGAAGGGATGTCTAGCTGTAGTGTAGCCTGCCCCAACTCCATCACCATTTGTGATGGCATTGTTGGAGAGGGGCAGTCGATGAGGGGGACATTTAGCCTACCTTAATATTAGAACCACCTGTAGTCCTGCCAAGAGAATGCCGGGAAAGAGGTCATTCAGCTGCCTTAAAAGCTGCCTTCTTTTGTAGTGACTGGGAATGATCTGGGAGCAGAAATTGAGGTTGTGTGGGGGAAAGGAAGGCATGGCGGGGACAGAATGAAGAATTCTTACAAAAGAAGGCGGAATCGATGTTTGAAAGCTATCCCGCCTTCAGTTCACCTGTTTCCCGGAATGGATTGGAGAGCGTATCAATCATTCCACAGAACCTTACTCTGCTCCTTTGCAATGCCAGGTCAGTTAAAAGCAAGACCCATATCATCTATGACCTCCTCTTAGATGAGGATGCTGACCTGGCTTGTTTCACAGAGACCTGGCTGGGAGAAGGTAGCGCTCTAACTTGGATGCAGGCCCTCCCAGCCGGGTACTCGGTCAGTGAGCAGGTAAAGGGAAGTGGGCCGGCGGGGGAGTGGCTTTGGTTTATAAGAATAACCTGACCTTGACCAGGATACCTGTCCGGAACACAGTCCACTTTGAGTATATGTACCTGAGCCTGACAACTAAGGATAGTTTGGGGATATTGTTAGTATACTGGCCACCCTGTTGCCTAACAGACTCCCTAACCGAGCTGACACAGCTGGTCTCAGAGTTGCTGTTGGAGTCACCCAGACTTTTAGTTTTGGACGACTTCAACATTCCACTCGAGACCAGTTTGTCAAATTTAACAGGTGCGGCTTGGGAGTTCATGGAATCCATGACAGACATGGCCCTATCCCAATTGGTCGTCGGGCCCACTCATTATGCGGGCCATACCCTTGATCCAGTCTTCAGTACGGAACAGGAATATCTATGGGCTGAGGTTATCAAAACCACCGCATTGTCATGGACGGATCATTTCCTGGTAAAGATGGAACTAAGAACCACTTTCCACCCCGCCGGCGGTGGTGGACTTGTTAGAAAGTCCACCCTCGAAGGCTAATGGAACCAATTGGATTTCAGAAAACCTTAGAGCAGGGGTAGGCAACCTAAGGCCTGGGGGCCGGATGCGGCCCCGAACCCTTTGGACCAGCCCCAGGCTGGTCCTGCCGCTGCCCTTAGCCGCCGCCCGCCATGATGATATTATTGTTGTTATTACTTGTTCTTGGGGTTTTCTTGGCAAAATCTCCACAGGGGTCTTGCCATGGCTTTTCTGGGGCTGAGAGAGTGTGCATGCATATTTTTTTTTTAAAAAAAATATTTTATTTGTATTTATTTATTTATTTTGGTGCTTCGGCCCCCCAGTTGTCTGAGGGACAGCAACCCGGCCCGCGGCTCAAAAAGGTTGCCTACCCCTGCATTAGAGGGTTTAATGGTTGGTAATGCCAGTGATTCTGTCGAAGCTTTGGTTAATACCTGGAATACCGACCTCGCCAAGGCTACCGACACAATTACTCCCAAGCTTCCTTTCCAACCTGCTTCTAACTGTAAAACATGGTATACGGAAGAGCTTAGGAAGATGAAGTGGGTTGGACAAAGACTAGAGCGCATCTGGCGGAGGGAAATAGGAAATCTCGTCATAGGAAATTTCTTTGTTCCTATCGAGAGGCAATACGTGCAGCACAGAAATCTTTCTTCTCTGCACGTATTGCGTCTGCAGAGTCCCGTCCAGCAGAGCTGTTCAGAGTGGTAGGGGAACTGACATAGGTTTTACCTGTGCAGAACCCACTACTTAACCCGACAATGGCCTGCTGTGATGCGTTTAACAACTTCTTTGCAGATAAAATCTCTCAGATAAAAGCTGACATAGATGCCAGTGTTGTAGCAGAATCAATGGATGAGATGTCCAGCAACTCCGTTAATGAAATTATACTGGATCAGTTTCAATTTGTGAGTACCGATGATGTGGACAAGCTCCTTGGTAGAGTGAGGAAAACAACCTGCTCTCTTGAACCTTGCCTGTCATGGCTGGCCATCCGTGGGGGTGGGGTGGGATGCCTTGAGGATGTTCCTTACAGACATCATTAATGCATCCCTTAGAGAAGGTCTTCTTCCATCTTGCTTGAAGGAAGCAGTTAGGCTGCTTCTGAAAAAACCTTCCCTGGACCCCCTGGATATGAACAACTATAGGCCAGTCTCTTTATTACCTTTTTTGAGCAAAGTGATCGAGAGGGCGGTTGCTCTTCAACTCCAAGCTGTCTTGGAAGAAACTGATTATCTAGATCCATTTCAAACTGGCTTTAGGATAGGATTTGGAGTTGAGACTGCCATGGTCGCCTTGGCTGATGACCTTCGTCTAGGCATCGACAGGGGTAGTGTGATCCTGCTGGTGCTCCTACACCTCTCAGCGGCTTTTGATACAATAGATCAGGCACAGGCAACCTTTTTGAGACCTGGGCCGGTCTCCCATTGCCCAGGTCTCGGCTGGGCCGAGGGGAGTGGGAATGGCGGAGCGCACGCCCACCCTCCTCCACCGCGCACGCCCACCCTCCTCCACCGCGCGCCTCCCACACACGCGGGGGCACGCGCATGTGCGGCTGCCATTTTGGTAGTCCAAATCGCGGCCGCAACGTGTTTTGCACATGCGCAAACGCGCCGTGGCCGCAATTTGGACTACCAAAATGGCGGCCACACATGCGCCGTGGCGGCTGTGGCCGCGTTACGGCAGCCGCCGCATGTGCGGGGGGTCACGCACAGCGGAGGAGGGTACCCTCCTCTGCCGCGTGCAACCCCCCCGCACACGCAACCGCTACCGTAGCGCTCGCGGCCACAGCCGCCACGGCGCATGTCACGGCCACCATTTTGGTAGTCCAAATCGTGGTCGCGACGCGTTTGCGCATGCGCAACAGTACTGCACATGCGCAAACGCATCACGGCCGCCATTTTGACTACCAAAATGGCGGCCGCAGCAAGCCAAAAAACGCGCCCGGACGGCAGCGCGCGGCGGCAACCGACGGCCTGGGCCAGTAAGTCCGGGGAACGGGGCCTTTTCCGGCCCCCGGGCCGTAGGTTGCCAACCCCTGCAATAGATCATAACATCCTCTTGGATTGCCTGAGTAGGTTAGGAATTGGAGGCACTGCATTGCAGTGGTTCATTTACTTCCTCTCAGGAAGATTCCAGTGGGTGTTGCTCAGGGACAGTTGCTCTACAAGGAAAGAGCTTAATTGTGGCATCCCTCAAAGTGCCATCCTGTCCCTGATGCTATTCAACATATATATGAAGCTGCTGGGAGAGATCATTCCGAGACATGGAGTGGGGTGTTATCAGTATGCTGAGGACACCCAGATATATTTCTCCATGCCTTGGTCCTCAGCTTTGACTTCAGATGGCGTCTCTTCTCTCAATGATTGTCTTAAGGCAGTAATGGACTGGAGAAGGAAAAGCAGATTGAAACTGAATGCAGATAAAACGGAGGTACTTACAGTAGCGGCCCCGAAACCAGGTATTGGGATACAACCTCCAGTCCTGGATGGGGTCACACCCTCCTCTAAGGACTGTGTTTGCAGTCTGGGGGTGCTCCTGGATCCATCGCTTCAGATGATAAATCAGGTAAATGCGACGGTCAGGAGTGCCTGTTGCCAACTGCATTCTTTCCTGGAAGTTGGGGACCTTAAAACGGTGGTGCACACGCTGGTAACCTCCCATCTTGATTTGTGTAATGTGCTCTACATGGGGCTACCCTCGTGCTTGGTCTGGAAACTCTAATTAGTGCAGAATATGGCGGCCAGGCTGGTCTCGGGAACTAGAAGAGACCATATAATACCAGTTCTAAAGTCACTTCACTGGCTGCTTATTAGTTTCCAGGCACAGTACAAGGTGTTGGTTATCACCTTTAAAGCCCTAAATGGCTTGAGTCCAACCTATCTTTGGACCACCTCCTCCCATATAATCCACCCCACGCACTCAGGTCCTCTGGGTGGAATTTGCTGCAGCCTTTAAAAACTAGACTGTCTTCAATCGCCCAGAGGGCTTTTTCAGCAACCGCTTCCAGATTATGGAACGGCCTGCCGAACGAGATCTGTCATATCACCACCTTAAGTAGCTTTAAAAAAGCTGTTAAGACAGATCTTTTCTGGCAGGCCTTCTCTGAATAAAGATCCCGGCCTCAAGAGTTAGCCCATCTTTTCTCCTATTCTCTGCCACAGTCTCATTATTTGCTTGTCCTGTCATTGCATGTTATTTAAAGTATGTTTTAATTTGTTTATTGTTTAATATTATTTATTGTTTAATATTAATATTATTTTAAGGGGTGGGTGGGTCTTGGGATTTATACTGTATTTTATGGTATGTTTAATGTTGTAAGCCGCCCTGGTTGCGTCTGCAGACGAAAGGGATAAAAATAAATATTGTTGTTGTTGTTGTTGTTATTAGAATCACAGAATCATAGAGTTGGAAGAGACCACAAGGGCCATCTAGTCCAAACCCTTGCCATGCAGGAACTCAATATCAAAGCATCCCCAACAGATGGCCATCCAGCCTCTGTTTAAAGTCCTCCAAAGCAGGAGACTCCACCACACTCCGAGGGAGTGTGTTCCACTGTCAAACAGCTCTCACTGTCAGGAAGTGCCTCCTAATGTTGAGGTGGAATCTCTTTTCCTGTAGAGATTGTTCCGGGTCTTATTCTCTGGAGCAGCAGAAAACAAGCTAGCGCCCTCCTCAATGTGTCATCCCTTCAAATATTTAAAGAGGGCTATTATATCCCCTCTTAACTGTCTCTTCTCCAGGCTAAATATACCCAGTTCCCTAAGTCGTTCCTCGTAGGGAATGGTTTCCACCTTCACCATTTTAGTTGCCCTCCTCTGGAGACACTCAAGTTTTTCAACATCCTTTTTGAATTGTGGTGCCCAGAACTGGACACAGTATTCCAGGCGGGGCCTGACCAAAGCAGTAAAAGTATGAAAAGAGACATAGTACATGCACTGACATATCTGATTTCTCCCTCTCTCCTGTCCACTTCCATTTGTTTTTATGATGACCACATGATACTACAATGTACTATATAGGATAATTTGTCCGTCTTTGTGGATCAACCACTATCAGTGTGAATAGTTGAGGCTACTTGAAATGCAAACATTAAATGTATTTAAATTTCCAACATACTGTGTTTCTTAGGGCAGGGATGGGAATCATGCAGCCTTTCATATGTTATTGGACTGCAACTCTTGGTATTACTCCCCATTGGCTACAAAAATGAGGGAGAGAGGGATGCCTTTTAAAAAACACTGAAACAGAAATAGGCGGTGTGGTCTTTGATAAAGAAAAGAAGAAACTGATTAAATTTTAAATACTGGTGTTGGTGCCTTAATGGGAAGAACATGATATATTTTTACTTTTTAAGGGCTAAATTAACAGATATGTGTAAATGAGTAAAGTACATATAAAACTTTTAAGATATAAACAGGAGCAAGAAAAGACATATGAAAGACATCAATAGGATTTCAGACTATCTGTATTAGCCATATACAAGTAATTGTAACCAAAATATTTACAAGATGGGAAATGAAAATAATATAATAAACCAGACTATTTTATGCAAAAATATTTCTGCAGTCAGATGCTTTATCTGGCAGACAAATGAGTAAAGTGTTCTGAGGAGAATATGAGAGTACTCCTCTAGAGTCACTTGTACAATCTCACAGAGGTGATAATAAAAGCAAATTTGCCAAATGCTATTTCCCTATGGTAAATAACAGCATACACAAGATATTGCTGTTTTGCTTGCCTTATGTCAAGAAAAAAGGTAGGGCATTTGTAACCCCTTGCTGTGTTCACCCACTTGAGGAATATGACAAGACTTGCTGGCTAACATTTTTATTAGCTAAAGATAGAAACAAAGAAAATATGAGTACATAAATGCCTTAATTTGTGTGTCTGGCCAAGAAGGCAGGATAAAACTTGCTAGCTTCTTCCACCAATCCAGTTCTCAGTCTCTATGGCACTGCATGAAGATCCTTGTCTTTCTCCTTCCTACACTAAAACTTCTAGTTGTAATTCTAAATCCACAGGAAAGGAGAAAACACTCCCATTAATATTAAACTGCAGTGACAGCTGATGGACTAAGTGGTGTGTGTGTTTGTGTCATTCCCTTCCTACTTGATGTAAAAGCTGAGTATGCCAAGTTGAGTACCATTTAACTGCAGGTACTTGCTTCCATGTGAGGCTTTTATTGTACAACCACATTGCCTGATTTGTGACATTTTATATGTGGTCCAGAGAACACTGTCTTCCACTTGTAAGCATCCTCCCCTCCCCATTGGTTCTTCCATCCTTCTTTCCACACAAAAAATCAATTAAAGAGGAAGGGGGCAAATGAAATGTGGATGCTGAACAACAAAGAACTCATTCATGAAAGTGGATTATCTGGGGGTTCTTCTATAAGACATTGTCTTGGACTGGCCCCTTAAAAATATTCCTTAAGGAGGGAGAGGATCGATCACTCTCCGCCCCCTCAGGATGAGGAGAGCTGGGAGAGATTCAACTGACATCCTCGCTCAGGGTGACCAGGTGTGTCCTCGCCGCAAAGGAGGGCAAGACACCACAAAATGGAGGACCTTCTGGAAAAATGTAGTAGGACATGAACAAATAAAAGCTAAAAACACTCACAGAAATGTAAATCCATATTTCTGAGTCATCACTTAAAAGCCTCAACCAGAGCCTCACTCTGAGGCTGAGAGAGTGTGACCAGATGCCCTAACCACAAAGGAGGACAACTAGGCACTGCAAAACGGAGGACCTTCACGAAAAAAATGTAGTAATAGGACATGACCAAAGAAAAGCTTTTAAAAAACCCACTTCATAGAGACTGTAAATCCATGCTTCTAACTGATGCTCAAAATGGAGGACCTTTTGGAATCCCTCCTGGAGAGAAGGTTGAAATGGAGGACACATCCTGGAAAGGGAGGAGGCCTGAAGTAAAAGCACTCATAGAAATATAAATTCATGCTTCCGAGTTGTGCTCCAAATAGAGGTCACTTGGGAATTCCTCCTGGACAGAAGACTGAAATGGAGGAGAGGTTCTAAAAAAGGACCCAAGTCACCCTGGCCATGCTCAAAATGGAGGACATTGGGGAATTCCTCCTGGACAGAAGGTTGAAATGGAGGGCAGATCCTGGAGAAGGACCTCTTGTCACCCTGAAGTAAAAACGGTTAATATAAATGTAAACCCATGCTTCTTAGTGATGCTCAAAATGGAGGGCATTTGGGACTCCCTCCTGGAAGGCTGGAATGGAGGGCAGTTACTGGAAGAGGAGGAGGAGGATGAGTCTGGTCACCCTGAAGAAAAAACACACTTAGAAATATGAATTCTCCTAACGTTCTCCATTCTGAGCATCACTATATATATATATATATATATATATATTATAATAAATATAAATCGATATTTTCTTGAGTGTTTTTAATCTCAAGGTGACCAGACACGCCTTCCTCCTCCTTTTTCCAGGACCTGTCCTCCATTTCCTCCGTCTGTCCAGGAGGAATTCTCAAACGTCCTCCATTTTGAGCATCACTAAAAGGAGGAGGACGTGTCTGGTCACCCAGAGACAAAAAACCAAAACAAAACAAACACCACTCCCAGAAATATCAATTCATGCTTCTCGGTGATGCTCAAAATGGAGGACGTTGGGGAATTCCTCCTGGACAGAAGGAGGAAATGGAGGGCAGGTCCAGGAGGAGGAGGAGGAGGAGGAAAGGCGTGTGCCCGGTGCCCCTCTCCTCTCCAGGGCTAACAATGGAGAAGCCGCCGCCGCCGCCGCCGTGCATCGCCATACTCCCAGGGTGCCCTCCAAGCCCACCGCCGCCCCTTCCTTACCCGAGGTTCATGGTTCGGCCGTTCCGCGAAGGCCGAGTCCGAAGCGCGGCACTCGGAGAGAAAAGGGGCGGCGGAGGCGGAGGCGGAGGCGGGAGCACAAGGGCGGGCAACAACCCCTGCCTCCCCGAGGGACGCTGAGGCTGAGGCTAGCCCAGCTTAATCTGTGTACGTCGGTTGCTGCCACCGCACAATGACGGGGGAGCTGATAGGCCTGCCGGAGCCCCTCTCCTTTCACCAATGAGCTCCGCTCACACTCAGCGGGTCGCACGCTCGGCCCGCCAAGCATTGTGGGAGTCGAAGTCCAAATGAATCTGAAGCTTTCGCTTTTTCTCTCCGCCCTCAATCTTCCCCCACCACCACCACACACACTTCGACTCACCACGCCGTCCCTGAGCGGCGCATGCGCCTTGAGAAGGTGACAGCCGTTAGGTGCGCGGTCGACGGTTATTTTTGAAGGCCGCGCGCGCGGGGGGGCGAACGTTCGTCTGGAAGCGGCCGCGCGCTGGGACCGTTTTTCCCTTTCAGCCGCTGGGCCAGAGAGCTAGCTTAGGCCCCTGCCGCCGTTTCTCCCTGGATGTTTTCTGGTTTACTGCCCTCGAGTCAAGACCCTGGCTCATGGCGACCCTGTGGATGAGGCACCTCCACGCCCCTCTCTTTCCCTGCTCTGCTTAGGTCCTAAATACATTCATAGCCATGACTTCTCTGATTGAGTCCACTTTCGACCTCTTTCCACTTTTCCCAGCATGATTGTCTTTTCCAATGATTCATGCCTCATGATGTGGCCAAAGTAGGACAGCCTCAATTTAATCATCTTGGCTTCCTGGGAGATTTCTGGCTCGATCTGGTCTAAGACCCATTTCTTTGTCTTTTGGGGCATCCACAGGATCCTCGGTGCTCTTCTCCAGCAACGCATATCGAATGAATTGGTTTTCTTTTGTCCACTTTCTTCACTGTCGGTACATATCTATACACTGTACATGAATGCTGAATCCTGAGACCCTATGAGTAATTCGATGACTTACCTAAGTTTAAACTAAGATTCCCAAGTTCCTCTTAGTTGGGGTCACACTAGATGCTCTCAATGTATAATATTCTACAATGAAGACATTTTGATGTTTAAATGCCCAAAGTCAATTATTACTAGCAAACTAGAGTTAACCCATATTCATGGTGGGGGTCAGAATAAGAAGAGTGGGAACTTGATCTTGGCCAGACTGGGATGTTACAGATCATAATTATTATTATTATTATTTCTATACCGCCCTATGGTGAACCAATCTAGGCGGTTTACAACAATTAAAAAAACAACAAAGATAAAACAGTATATTCCCTCCCCCCCTTAAAACATTATTAAATCAGATATCAATTAAAACAATAACAGATTCATTAAATATAAATTTTAAATACAAACCGATTTAAACAAAAACAAAAACACCCCACCACTTCTATTTCTTGGGGGTATAGACGGACTGTAAAGGGGGAGCGGAGGAGAGATCCTGTTAATGTTACATTAACATTTAAACAGGTTGCGGTGCCCTAATCAAACTTCTACTGCGTTCCTCATCCATCAACAACTGATGGGGCCACGAGAGGAACACGGGAGTCAAGGAACCCGAGGCCAGGGTGATTAGTCTGGGAAGGCCTGCCGAAAGAGATCCGTCTTGACAGCCTTTTTAAAGCTGTTAGTGATGTCAACTGACGGATCTCGTCCGGCAGGCTGTTCCAGAGCTTGGGGGTGACAACAGAAAAAGCCCTCTGGGAGGTCACCGCAAGCCTAGATTTTTGAGGCTGCAGCAAATTCCTCCCAGAGGACTGGAGAGCACCGGGAGGATTGTATGGAAGGAGGCGATCCCTGAGATAGCTTGGACCCAAGCCATTTAGGCCTTTAAAGATAATAACCAACACCTTGTACTGGGCCCGAAAGCTGATAGGCAGCCAGTGGAGGGACCTCAAAACCGGAGTAATGTGGTCCCTCCTAGATGAACCAGAAATAAGCCTGGCTGCCATATGCTGAACCAGCTGAAGCTTCCAAACCAAGCACAGGGGAAGCCCCATGTAGAGCGTATTACAGAAGTCGAGGCGTGAGATTACCAGCGCGTGCACAACGGTCTCGAGATCCCTTCCAGAAAGGGCGCAGCTGGCGTATCAGCCGAAGCTGATAACAAGTGCTCCTGACCGTCGCATTTACCTGATTTGTCAGTGAACACAGTCACTGGAGGAGAGTGTGACACCATCCAGAACTGGAGGTTGCAACCCAATTCTTGGTTTTGGGGCCACTATCATGAGCACCTCCGTCTTGTCTGGATTCAGTTTCAATCTGTTTTTCCTCATCCAGCCCATTACCGCCTGAAGACATTCATTGAGAGAGGAGATGCCATTGGAATTCAAGGCCGACGAACGAGACACGGAGAAATAGATTTGGGTGTCATCAGCGTACTGATAACATCCTGCTCCATAACTCCGTATTATCTCACCCAGCGGCTTCATATAGATGTTGAATAACATCGGGGACAAAATAGCCCCCTAAGGGACCCCACAAGTGAGCTCCCTCTTACTAGAGCTACAGTCCCCGAGCAGCACCCTCTGGGACCGACCCGAGAGGAAGGGCCGGAACCACTGCAAAGCAGTGCCCCCGATACCTAACCCCTTCAGGTGGTCCAAGAGGATGCCGTGATCTATTGTATCAAAAGCCGCTGAGAGGTCTAGGAGCACCAACAGGGTCACACTACCCCTGTCGATGCTCAGATGCAGATCGTTGGTCAAGGCAACCATGGCAGTCTTGACCCCAAAGCCTGTCCTGAAGCCGGTTTGAAATGGGTCTAGATAATCGGTTTCATCCAAGACCGCTTGGAGCTAAAGCGCAACTCAATCACCTTGCTCAAAAATGGCAGCAATGACACAGGCCTATAATTTCTCATATCCAGGGGGTCTAGGGAAGGTTTTTTCAGAAGCGGCCGAACAGCCGCTTCCTTCAAGCAAGATGGAACATAACCTTCCCTGAAGGATGCATTGATGATATCCATGAGGAACCTCAACAATGCATCCCCCCCGGACAGCCAGCCATGACAGGCAAGGGTCGAGAGGGCAGGTCGTCTTCCTCATTTTACCAAGCAGCTTGTCCACGTCCTCGGTACTCACAGATTGAAGCTGATCCAGTATAACTACATCGACGGAGTCGCTGGACACCTCGCCTATAGACTCTGTTTCAGTAGTGGCATCTAAGTCGGCTCTTATCTGAGAGATTTTATCTGCAAAGTAGTTGTTAAACGCGTCACAGCAGGCTGTCACAGGGTTAAGTAAGGGGTTTGGCACAGGAGGCACCTGCGTCATCTCCCTCACCACCCTAAACAGCTCCGATGGATGGGACTCTGCAGACGCAACACGTGCAGAGGAGAAAGCTCTCTTCGCTGCATGTATTGCCTCCAGATAGGAACGAAGAAAATTCCTATGGCGAGTTCTGTCAGATAAGAGTCGAGTCTTCCGCCACTTGCGCTCTAGCCGTTGTCCAACCCGCTTCATCCTCCTAAGCTCTGGCGTATACCAAGGCCTGCGGTTGAGAGCGGGATGGCAAGGGCGCTTGGGAGCGATCGTGTCGATAGCCCTGGTAAGGTCGGTGTTCCAAGTATTAACCAGAGCTTCGACAGGATCACCGGCATTCCCAACCATTAAACCCTCTAAGGCAGGGGTAGGCAACCTTTCCCCTTTAAGGGCCGAGGGACTTCAGCTCCCAGAATCCCATGAGCTATTGGCCAACATGGGACTATTGGCTAACATGGCTGAGGCTTCTGGGAGCTGAAGTCCCTCGGCCCTTAAAGGGGAAAGGTTGCCTACCCCTGCTCTAAGGCTTTCTGGAATCCCGCTGGCTCCATTAGCCTTCGAGGGCGGACCATCCGAATGGGTCCACCACCCCCAGTGGGGCAGATACTAGCTCTAAGTTCCATCTTGACCAGGAAATGATCTGTCCATGACAATGCGGAGGTACTTACCACCTCTGCCCACGGATATTCCTGTTCCGTACTAAAGACCGCATCGAGTGTATGACCTGCACAATGTGTGGGCCCATTGACCAATTGGGATAGGCCCATGTTTGTCATGGTCTCCATGAACTCCCGAGCCGCACCTGTTAGGCTGGTCTCGAGCGGGATGTTGAAGTCCCCCAGAACTAAAAGTCTACATGTATCCTGGTCAAGGTCAAGGTGTTCTTATGAACCAGAGCCACACCACCACCCCGCCCAATTCCCATCACCTGCTCACTAACAGAGTACCCAGCTGGAAGGGCCTGCGCCCATATAGTGGCGCTATCCTCCCCCAGCCAGGTCTCTGTAAAGCAAGCCAGGTCGGATCATTGAATCATAGAGTTGGAAGAGACCACAAGGGCCATCCAGTACAACCCCATTCTGCCATGCAGGAACTCAAAATCAAAGCATCCCCAACAGATGGCCATCCATCCTCTGTTTAAAGACCCCCAAAGAAGGAGACTCCACCACACTCCTAGGGAGTGTGTTCCACTGTCGAACAGCTCTCATTGTCAGGAAGTTCCTCCTAATGTTATTTAACATCTACATGAAGCCGCTGGGTGAGATAATACGGAGTTATGGTGCTGGGTGTTATCAGTACGCTGATGACACTCAAATCTATTTCTCCGTGTCTTGTTCGTCGGCCTCGAATTCCAATGGCATCTGTTCTCTCAATGAATGTCTTCAGGTGGTAATGGGCTGGATGAGGAAAAACAGATTGAAGTTGAATCCAGACAAGACGGAGGTGCTCACGGTAGCGGCCCCGAAACCAGGAATTGGGTTGCAACCTCCAGTCCTGGATGAGGTCACACTCTCCTCCAGTGACTGTGTTCGCAGCTTGGGAGTGCTCCTTGACTCATCGCTCCTGATGACGAATCAGGTAAATGCGACGGTCAGGAGCGCCTGTTATCAGCTTTGGCTGATACGCCAGCTGCGCCCTTTTCTGGAAGTAAGGGATCTTGAAACTATGGTGCACGCGCTGGTAACCTCACGCCTAGACTTCTGTAATGCACTCTACATGGGGCTACCCTTGTGCTTGGTTCGGAAACTACAGTTGGTTCAAAATATGGCAGCCAGGCTTTTATCGGGATCACATCACTCCGGTTTTGAGGTCCCTCCACTGGCTGCCTGTTGGTTTCCGGGCTAATTTATAATTAGCTCCAGTACAAGGTGTTGGTTATCACCTTTAAAGCCCTAAATGGCTTGGGTCCAAGCTATATCAGAGACCGCCTTCTCCCATACAATCCTCCCCGCGCTCTCCGATCCTCTGGGAGGAACTTGCTGCAGCCTCAAAAATCTAGGCTTGCGGGGACCTCCCAGAGGGCTTTTTCTGTTGTCGCTCCCAGGCTCTGGAGTGGCCTGCTGGATGAGATCCGTCAATTAACATCTCTGGACAGCTTTAAAAGGGCTGTCAAGACGGATCTCTTCCGGCAGGCCTTTCCAGATTAAATTACCCAGCCTCGAGACCTTGAGATCTTGAGATCTCCCTTAATGAATACTCTATAACTCCCTTCGGCAGGGGTTGTTGGTTTGTATTTATTTATAATTTTATACTGTCACTCTTTAAATGTAATTGTTTTTAATTGAGTCTTATTTAATAGTTTTTTAAGAGGGGAGGAGGGAACTATATTGTTTTAGACTGTGTGTATTTTATTGTTGTTCACTGCCCTGATTGGTTCGCCATAGGGCGGTATACAAATACATATTATTATTATTATTATTATTATTATTATTATGTTCAGGTGGAATCTCATTTCCTGGAGCTTGCATCCGTTGTTCCGGGTCCTGTTCTCTGGAGCAGCAGAAAACAAGCTAGCACCCTCCTCAATTTGACATCCTTTCAAATATTTAAAGAGGGCTATCATATCCCCTCTTAACTGTCTCTTCTCCAGGCTAAACATATCCAGTTCCCTAAGTCGTTCCTCATAGGGCATGGTTTCCAGACCCTTCACCATTCTAGTCGCCCTCCTCTGGACACACTCCAGTTTTTCAACATCCTTTTTGAATTATGGTGCCCAGTACTGGACACAGTATTCCAGGTGGAGCCTGACCAAAGCAGAATACATTGGCACTATTACTTCCCTAGACACTATACTTCTATTGATGCAGCCTAAAATCGCATTGGCCTTTTTAGTTGCGGCATCACACTGTTGACTCATGTTCAATTTGTGGTCTACTAGTACTCCTAGATTCCTTTCTCATGTAGTATCGTTAAGCCAGGTGTCCCCCATCCTATGTCTATGCATTTCATTTTTTTTGCCCTAAGTGCAGTACCTTACATTTCTCTGTGTTGAAATTTATTTTGTTAGCTTTGGCTCAGCTTTCTAATCTATTAAGGTCCTTTTGGATGTTCATCCTGTCTTCTGGGGTATTCGCTATTCCTCCTAATTTGGTGTCATCTGCAAATTTGAGAAGCATGTCCCCTATTCTTTCATTCACATCGTTGATAAAGATGTTGAATAGCACTGGGCCCAGGACAAGAACCCTGTGGCACCATTGTTGCAGCTTCTGGGAAGCTGCTAGGAGGAACTGTGGCTCCCTCCATTCCTTGTATCATTTACTGTTACATTTGGGCAACATGGGCTGACTAAGGGAAAGTAAATTGATGCTCTATTGTTGAATATTAAAACCTTACACCAAATAGACACATACACTAAATGAAGTCATGGGAATCTGAATAATGTACACGTGAATTTCTAGTCATTTGTAACGTCACCTTGCACTCTTATAAATGTTGAAATTCTATCAATAAAGTTGTTCTTTCTTTGCTCCTGTACAGACTGCCGAGCTGTTCTGTTAGGGAGGGAAGGAGGACCCCTTGATCAAGGATAACAATCTATCCACACAGATTTAGGATCGACCTGCAATCCACATATAGTAAGGGTGGTCCTGCAGGGGAGCTGATATCTCAGTTCTCCCCCCTGCTAGTAATGTGGAATACAGTGACTTGTACAATTCTAATTTTAGTGCTCAGTTGTATACCCCTTCAGGATCTTCTCTAATTCTTTATTATTATTATTATTATTATTATTATTATTATTATTATTATTTATATCCTGCCCTATTCCCAAAACTGGGACTCACAAACAATAAAAAAACTACAATTAAAACCATACAAAAATTATACAATAAAAAAGAATTAAATTATTACAATATTAAAACAAGTTACATATTAAAAATAAAATACAACTAAAAAGATAAAAATGTTTAAAATACTTTAAAACAGGGGCCAGCAACCTATGGCCCGCAGGCCGGTTCCGGCCCAGGGCCCCGCACTTACTGGCCCAGGCGGACCCCTGCCGCCGCTGCCGCCTCTGCCGCCATGCGCCATCGCCGCCGCACGTTTTGGTCGCCGCGCCGTCCCATGCATGCGACCGCCATTTTGATTTCCAAAATGGCGGCCGTGGCGTGTTTACACATGCGCAGGAGTACTGCGCATGCGCAAACAAGTTGCGACCGGCATTTTGGAAAACAAAATGACGGCCGCTACATGCGCAGAGGTGGCAGCAGCAGCGCGTGCAGGGGGGTCGCGTGCCCCCATTCCCCCCCCTCGGCCCGCCGGAACGGACGACTTCGGGGGACCGGCCCCCGGCTCAAAAAGGTTGCCTACCCCTGCTTTAAAACAATACAACACCCCATCCCATGCTTTAAAAACCTGCTTTAAAAGCCTGTCTGAAGAGGAAAGTCTTAGCCTGTCGGCGGAAGGCCAAGAAGGAGGGAGCCATTCTGGCCTCCCTGGGAAAGGGGCAGCCACAAGAAGGGGCATCCACAAGAAGGCCCTCTTTCGTGTCCCCACCAACTGTGCTTGTGATGGTGGTGGCACTGAGAGAAGGGCCTCTTCTGATGATCTCAAAGCCCGGTCCGCTCATATAGGAAGATAGGGTCTGCCAAATAGCCTGGACCTGAACCATATAGGCCATTATAGGTCATCACCAGCACTTTGAATTATGCCCGGAAGCAAAGTAGCTGTCAGTGGAGCTGTTTCAATAGGGGCGTTGTGTGATCTCTGTAATCTGTCCCTGTTAACAGCCTGGCTACAGGTCTTTGGGCCAGCTGAAGTTTCCAAACACTCTTCAAAGGCAGCCCCTCATACACCATGTTACAGTAGTCCAAACATAGGGCCTATACAGACTGCCAGAAATAATCCAGCTTGAGACCACTTTAACTGTCCTGGCTCAGTGCTCAGGAATCATGGAAACTGTAGTTTATCGTGGCACCAGAGCTCTCTGACAGAGAAGACTCAATGTCTCAGAAAAAACTACAGTTCCCATGATTCCCTAGCACAGAACAAAGGACAGTTAAAGTGGCCTCAAACTGGATTATTTCTGGCAGTCTTTATAGGCTCATAGTCTTTCGTGCCTGCCCTTCCCATTCCTAGTCTTATTTCTTGGCTGCAGTCCCTGTTCTGATCAATATTCATCCAAAGTCTAGGAACTCTTTTATTACAGTCACCCCTCCATTTTTGCAGGGGATCTGTTCTGGACCCTCCCCGTGAAAATGGAAAACTGCAAATATTCATGCCCCATAGGCTTGATTAGGGGCATGCATCCACAGGCGCTTGCGGGAGGCGCTGTGGACATGCGCCCCATTCTATTCCCCTCCATTTGCCGCCCGCAAACAAGTGAGGAACGTGGATCTCAAGTCCGTGAAAAGAAAGGGGCAACTGTATTTTGATTTCCTCATTTTCTACGTTGAATTTATGTAGACCTACTTGATCATTATTTTTGTTTTCTTTATGTTCAGCATTAATCCTGCCTTTCTCCTTTCTCCTTTGATCTACCTTAATAATTGTTCCAAGTCTGATGTTTTCTGCTAGTAGTATGGTGTCATCCAAACATCTTATGTTGCTGATATTTCTTTCTCTGTTCATTCTTCCTTTCCCCAAGTCTAAACATGCCCTTCTTATGATAGCTTCTGTATACAAGTTGAACAAATAGGCCAATAAATTGCGCCCTTGCACAATCTCTTTGCCAACTAGGAACGATTTTCTTTCTCCATATTCTGTTCTAACAGTAGCCTCTTGTCCTAAGTACAGATTTCTCATCACAATGTTACTGCATCCTAAAAATGGGCAGGCATAAAAAAAACCTCTAGAGAAATGAACATCTTTCTAAGAGTTGTAGGCCTCCATTGGAGGGGTTCAGGTTAGAAAATCTTTTCAACTACTAGAGACTGCAAAGTGGGTTTAACTAATGTGGCTTTACTATTATTTACAACTAATTCTGCTGAGTACATGGCCCTGAAAGGTAGCCTCGAAATACAATAAATGCATCCATATTTTATTGGGTTTACTATATATGCTGAGCTCCAAAAATGGGACAGTGACACCAGACTTGTTTTTTGAGCAGTACTGTTCCCAGATGTCTCAATGACAATCCTATTATCTATTATAGAACTCAAAATTCATTCAACAAGTTTCAAGGCATTTAGAAAAAGTGAAAAATACTTCTGTTGCAAATGTACTCCAGCTTCACCACCATGCTGCAATAGGCTTAATGAAGTTTTTGCTGAGACATCTATGGAAATTATCCAGGAAACAGTATTTAACATCAAAATTATAGTGTCATCAAATAAATTAACCAGAACCACTACCAGCACAAACATATAATCAGGCAGGTGCACTGCCGAAGGACCCATGCTTCAAACACAGCACAGAAAGATTTATTTACTATACTGTTTGCGTGTTGGACTATGACTAGAGAGACCAGGGATGAAATCCCGCTCAGCCATAGAAACCCACTGGGTGCCTCTCTCAGCCTCAGAGGAAGGCAAAGGCATACTCCCTCTGAGCAAATCTTGCCAAGTAAACCCTGTGATAGGGTTGCCATAAGTTGGAAATGACTTGAAGTCACACAACAGCAACAATACTTGCATGTTGCTTGAACTGTAGAGTAGAAAAGCAGGATGAAGTCCAGGGCTGTGACTGGAGTTAATACTGAACAAATGGTCTGCTACCCGAGACAGAAAAACCCACTAATAGCACATCTCTCTTTGTAACTTTTGGCAGTATATGTATAATGCATGTATCCATGTACCAACTAGCCTAATCTGCCTTCAAAGGCACTGCTTCATGAGGAAAGGAGATTTTCAAGGAAGCCTCCCTACCTAAGAAGTGGGGAGTGGGGGTTGTGGAAGCAATACACACAACCAACATGCATCTGAGGAAGTAGACTCAAGTCTATGAAAGCTCATCCTACCAACTTCTGTCTTTCAGTTAATCTCAAAGGTGCTGCAGGTCCCTTTGCATACTGATTTATCATAGCTATTTTTTGAACTCATTTATTGTGACAGTCTATGAAAAAGCTAGCTTATGGTGAGTCATACTATTGACAATCAAGCTCTGTGATGTTTTGGCTGGCGCTGGCACTCTAGGATAGCCTTTTGCAACCTTTTTACCTTGGAGGAACCCTTAAAATGATTTTTAGGTCTCAGGGAACCCCTGCATAAAAATATGTATCTGTAGCTAAAAAAAAATTGATTTTTTTTTTCCCAATCACAATCTCATGGACCCCCTAACAACCTCTCACAAACCATACGGTTCAAGGGAACCCCATTTGAGAAACCCTGCTCTAGAATTTCACACAAAAATATGTCTAAGTATTACCCAGACATGTTAGAGATTAGACCTGGCATCTTTAGCAAGCAAAGCAAAAACTTCCAGTAAACCTATTAACCCCCACCCCCCAAAGTTGTCAAGCTCAAGTCTCAGAAAACTGTTCAAACAATGTATTGGTTCAACTGAGGAACCATTAAACAAGGGGAAATGTTTTAGAAGTCAGAGGCAACAAAGAGGCAAACGTTTTATATCTAAATTATCTAAACAACATGGATTTGGCAAGCCTGGAAAAATGCCAGAAATCAATCATGTAGACAGTTAAAACCTGTGCAGGATCTTGAGAAATTTGAGCATATTGCACAAAACAAAGGGCACTGAATCTTTGGAGATTGTTGTAAAAAAGCAATCAATGGGATTTGAGGGACTTGGTATTAAGACAAAAAGCATTTCTAGAGAGCACTTATATCACTGTATACTGTTTACTCTGTGAGTTCCAATTTGTAGAAATGTTTGTAGAAATGTTTGTAAAGGCTTAGATGTGTTTCAAAAATCCTAGTTACCATTAAGTCTGGGGAAAGATACGTAAAACTACAAAGAAATGATATAGAGCAATTTTCAGATATGTGCTGATATTTGAACTATTTACATTGCGTGTTCTTGTTTATATAAAATCTTAATTTTCCATGTTTTTCCCCCCCTTTCTCTGTACATTTCATTTCTCTGGCTGTCCTTTTATTTCATTTCTCTTCTATTTGGCTCAGAGTGTGATTTGCCCAGGGTCACCCAGTGGGTATTGCTGTATTGTTATTGTGTGCCTTCAAGTTGTTTCCAACTTATGGCAACCCTGGGGTTTTCTTCGCAAGATTTGTTCAGAGGAGGGTTGCCATGGCCTTCCCCTGAGGCTGAGAGCATGTGACTTGCCCAAGGTCACTCAGTAGGTTTCCATGAGTCCAACACTCACAGGCTGGCTCTCTCTTACTGTATACCTGAGCTTATTTTTGTGCAGTACTAAGCGCCTGAATCTGGTAGTCTTTATTTCAGTCAGCAGGTGGCAGAAGATTCAAGCACTTCAGGCAGAAATGCATTCTGTAACTTAAAAGGAAAACTGATTTTATTTAAAAGTGTTTTTCAAAATATTTCAGTTACTAATTTTTGGAATATTAGAGTAATAGTACCAACAGACAGGAGAAAGAAGGTCTTTTTTAGTCTAAGTAAATAGATAGTATTTAAATACAGTATTTCCAGAGCAAGCCTAAGATCTGTGGCGAAGGAAACAGCACTTGCTAAGCTTTCTCATTCTCTCAAATCATAGGATCATAGAATCATAGAGTTGGAAGAGACCACAAGGGCCATCCAGTCCAACCCTCTGCCATGCAGGAACTCAAAATCAAAGCACTGACTCAACCATTTTCTATTTCTCCCTTGCATTTTTGGTTATGTGAAAGGATTCAGCAATGTGATGATGTAAAGAGAGGGAAAACAGAGTGGGAAAAGCAGGTTGCTTGCCAGGTGTCCTTGGACAGGTTACTCTGCATGTTGCAGCTTACTCCACAGCAAGGATATGACCATATGAAAATGCAATATATGTTGCACAGTCCTCATTGAATAACAATAAATGACAAGTCTTGAAGGATAACAAGAATAAATGCCACCTAAATCATTAGAGTCTGGAGGAAGAACAAATTCAAGAGAAATACTATTGGCGTGTGTGTGGTGGAACAAAAATGTGGCACTTTAAAGGCTAACAGTACACTCCTATCAATGTCTGCTCAGACATAAATTCTATTGGCACCTATGGGACTTACTTCTAGGAAAGTGTGCATAGGATTTGCAATCTAAGAAATATGTTATGGCAGTGGTACTCTTTTTACCCTTGGGATCACCTTTTATGTCTACATACAAATGTCGTGCCCCCCCCCTTGACATAGCATAGGAATATATATATATATATATAGAGAGAGAGAGAGAGAGAGTGCATACAGTGAGGCCTCTTTATCTGTGGGCTTGCCATCCTCAGATTTAAGCATCTGTGGATGGCAAGCCCTGTTGTCCCCAGTGGCGGCATGTGCACATGGTTGTACTAGTGAGCGTGTACATGTCATTAGGGACAAGAGGACTTGAGGTCCCATGTTTTTTGGTATCAGTGGATACCAAGGTCTGACTATTTTCATTTGCACATTCATGTATACTCATATTTTAACATTTTATAAGGAAATAACATCAAATTAGAACAGTTTTATTTAAGTAAAATCAATATTTAATTCAATGCATGTGTAAATTTTAAACAAAAGAAAGTTGGGAAGAGCAAGACGAAGGGGGATCAGGGCCTTCAAGACTCATGTTCCCTTGAGCATATTTTGTACACACCTTGGGAGTCCTTCCCCGCTTTTTGAAAACTATGGTGTTATGGAGAGAGAGAAAAAATTGTGGCCTAGAATGAATTTTGTTAGATGCTGGAAGTGTTATCTATAGCTGAATGTGCATATACTGTACATATGCAGATGGGTGTGTGTGTGTATGTGTGTGTGAATCTAAACTGTTAGCAAATGAAGGGCATGAAATGCAAGGAGTAAATCTGTTACTAATGTCTGCAAAAATCTCAACAGATTTAAAACAAGCTATCTATGAGGATGGCCCCATTTCATTCATTACAGATAGTGCTGTTTCTATATGTATCAATAAATATTCCATCCTGTGTCCCATAGTAATGTTTACAATAATCAGTGGCTATATTTTTGATTATACCCTTCACGTACCATAAATGGACAACTTTTTCGTCTGCTGCCCTCAGACTGTGGGATGACCTGCCAGAGAAGATATGACAGCTGAAAACACTGACTGCTTTTAAAACAGCATCAAACACTTATCTCTTCTAGCAAGCCTGCCCAGTCAATTTTAAATCATGACTTTTTAATTGTATGTGTATTCTGAGTATATTTTAATGATTTTATAGTGTTGCATTTTAACTATGGGTTTATGTGTTTTTAATTGTGTTTTGCATTTTAATATGTTGTACTCCACCTCAAGCCTTGAGGAAAGGCGGGAAAGAAATAAAATTTATTATTATTATTATTATTATTATTATTATTACCACTACAGGCGTCCCTCCCCGTTCGTGGGCTTGGAGTCCGCAGCCTCACTCATTTGCGGATGGCAACAGGGGAGGGACAAAATGGCGCATGCGTGCACCTGAAGTGTACATGACGCACCATGTGCGGAAACGCACTCCAATTGTAACCAATGGGGACTTCAATATTTGTGTTTCTCCGGATTTGCACGGGGTGTGTCCGGACCGGATCCCTCGCAAACCGGGAGGGATGCCTCTACTTCGTAATTGCATTTCAGAGCTTGAACTCCCTTCCTCAGGATATCTGGGGGTGGGGAGGGGAACTGCACCACGCATATCAAAGCATCTGTAGGAAAGTATTTAATGTCTACTGGCAATAACTATGGTAAAATACCAAACACCTATTTTTAATTTAGTTCTTACATGTATATCCTTCAAGGAGCTTAAGGCAACATATGCTGGCCTCTCAAGCAACCTTTTAAAAAGCACTATGCTTAACATTTTCAAGATGCTACATCATGCCATGTGCATTTAGACCATGTGTTGGATGCTGATGTACAGGAGCCTCAGACTCTTAGGCCATGAAAATTTAACTCCCCTAACTGGCAAATTATTAGCTTGACTTCTTTATTTTGTATGACTACGCAGATGCACTGTGTCTTATCTGCAGTTCCTTCACATGCTGTAACAAGTACATTTGCAGTAACTGGAGGACAAATAGAAAAGATATTTCTCACTGCAGAAGATCCTTGTCTTAGAAATGTTTTGCTACCTGAGCAGGGTTAAAGAAATAAGCGCAAAACCCAGAACGCACCTGGCAGCTCCACAAGCCTTTATGCGGAACAGGTTGTCTGTCCCATGTGCTGCATTTCCCTCCTTTCCCCCATACCATTAAGCTTCATATTGTTCCTATCCCTTAATGTCTAATTTTTCCCCCACTGAAAAGTCAAAAGGGAAAGGCACATAAAATTGCACTGATCTGAGCAATATCGTACTATGGCATTGATGATTGAAGATAAGCTACAATTTCTAATTTTTTAAATTACTTTAGAATTAATATGTGATTTTAAATGTTTCTAGTCTTGCACAACAAAGGACAGTAGGCTAAAAATCCAAACAGATTAATAGAAAATAAACCACACGCACACAAGCATCTTAATTTTCAATGTAAAATAGCACTGTTTATATTCTACAAGGGTAGACTGAAATATGAATATGCCACACAGATCACCAACTGGGGTTGAGATATCAAAAACTCATTATGAAGTGACACTAATTTAGAAAAACACAAATGTAGACAAATCTACATTACGAGTCTTTATCATATGACTTCTGCACAACACCGGAAATCAGATAGTGAACATTTTGGAAAGTCCAGGAGCCTGCTTCTATAAAAACTTATTTTAGTACAGGCTGCTAAATACAACATTCAGAATAAGCTTTTTAGTGAAAAGCAAGCAGGTGCTGCAGCATTGAAAAGCTGTCAATGAGGAAGCTAATATGTGCTTATGTCCCACAATTTCATGAAGGTTTAATCAATTCCTATTGTCACTTGTTGAGCTGCAAGAATATTTTCGGAAAATCCTATGAGTCCTTGAAAAAAATGTCGGTATTACTGTGCCAGTTTGACTGTTGTAAACAGTTCCTTTCACTGAAGCCCCCATCTTGCACATTTTGTTTGATGTTTTTCTTGGCAATGCTGCCTGATTACATATTCAGAAATGGAAACATAGTAGTAAGGACTGAAGAAGTCAGAATTAAAATTGCCCATATCCTTCTTGTTACATTTCCTGTAAGTAGCAGACTAACTGCTGACATGACCAGCTCCATAAAGCTTCCATTCCCAAAAGATCTGACTCAGAATTAGCTGCAAAAGTGGCTTCCTTAAAGGAAATAATGTTTGCCTCCAGAGAAAAATGTTGCAATCAAGAATTTTAAACATTTCTTGAACTGAATGTTAGCACGATTTCTAGATTCTAGAGTAGATCATGAAACAAACAGTCTGTAAGAACTTAGAAAGAAATGCCACAATCACTAAAAGTCAAAACCAAACCACGCCAGACTAATCTCTCTCTCTGTCTTTTTGTAGACTAATAAGCCTGGCAAATGAAGGGAATGCTATGTTTGTAACATATCTTGATTTCAGTAAGACCTTTGACAAGGTCCCCTATTTTGTAAACAAGCTACTAAAATGTGGGGTAGACGATCAATGGTTATATGGATTTGTAATTGGTTGATTTGACTGAACCCAAAGGGTGCTCAGCAATAGCACCTCTTCATCTTGGAGAGAAGAAACCAGTGGGGTGCCACAAGGTTCTGTCCTGGGCCCAGTGCTAGTCAACATCTTTATCAATGAAACAGGGGGCATGCTTATCAAATTTGCAGATGTCACCAAATTAAGAGGGGCAGCTAATACCCCAGAGGACAGGATAAGAATTCAAAATGACCTGGAGAGACAACTGAGTTGAAACTAACAAAATGAATTGCACAAATATAAGATGGGTGACATCTGGCGTGACAACAGTACATGTGAAAGGGATCTGGGAGTCTGTGTCTAGATTGAGGGAAGTAATAACGCCACTCTTATTATTCTGCTTTGATCAGACCTCACCTGGAATACAATGTTCAGTTCTGGAACCATAATTCAAAAAGGATATTGACAAGCTGGATGATGTCCAGTGAAAGGCAACTGAAATGGCAAAAGGCCTGGAAACCATGACCTATGAGGGGTGGCTTAAGGAGCAGGGTATGTTTAGCCTGGAGAAAAGAAGGTTAAAATGTGATATGACAGCCATGCTTAACTATTTGAAAGTAAAAGCAAAGCAGCTTCATTTATATACCGCTTCATACTGCGCTGTGGGGTGTCTAAGCAGTTTACAACTGTAAGCTCATTGCCCCCCAACAGCTGGGTACTCATTTTAGTGACCTCAGAGGATGCAGGCCTGAGTCAAGCCTGAGCCCTGGCTAGTACTGAACTCGCAACCTTGTGGTTTATGAGTGAGTGGCTGCAGTACAGGCATTTAACCACTGCACCAACAGGGTATCATATTGAAGATGGAGCAAACTTGTTTTTTGCTGCTCCAGAGATTAGGGCTGCATTTTCACTGCAGAAATAATGCAGTTTGACATTGCTTTAACTGCCATGGCTCAGTGCTATGGAATTCTGGGATTTGTAGTTTTGTGAGATATTTAGGATTTTCTGTCAGAGAGCTCTGGTGCCACAACAAACTACAAATCCTAATATTCCATAGGATGGAGCCATGGCAGTTAAAGCAGTGTCAAACTGCACTATTTCTGTGATTCTCTGATTCTATGAATTGCTTCAGAAAGATAAAGACTGGGGCCACTGAAATATTGCAAGTATACTTACTAAGGGCCGATGCAGATGACCCGTTTGGGGAGGCAGAGAGCCTCCCTGGGGAGCGGTGGATCGGGGCCGCAGCAACCCCATGCTGCAGCCCCGATCCTTACTTTTGCCACCCCTAAAAGAGCGGCAAATGATGCTCCTTTTAGGGGCAGCAAAAGGCCACCCTAAGAGTTGGCGCTGCAGCTCTTCGGCGCCCTTTCAGTGCAGCGTGTTCAAATGCTGCGCCGGAAGGGTGTCCTGACGCTGCATGCCATGTATACGGCCACATGGCATCAGGACAGCATCGGGGTGGGGTTGGGGCAGCCCGCGTGTGGCTGCCCTGCCCTAACTCTACCCTCAGGCTTGAACAACATCATAGTCTGCAATGGCCCTAAGAAACAGGCTCAACTACACACTTGCTAAGAAATAGGCCCTACTAAACACAGACCTTACTGTATTTGTTTATAAACCAGCCCACAAGAGACCATTCTGAGTGGCTTTCCAAGTCAAACAATTAAAATGTTAAGTATCACAGTACAATAAAATACAACAAGTAAAAAACAGTTAAAGCTCAAAATATAAGATTAAAAGAAGGAGCCAGAAGAAGTTTTTAAAAAGCATAGTGCTAAATTTTTTTAGAAACCATGGCAGAATGTGAAGTAACTGTGAAAATAAAAAAGCTAAGTGCCAGCTAGGCATTACAAACAGGAACTCTACTTGAGTGTTTCAGTGAGTAAAAATGGGAATTATTCACTGACTTCTACCATAATATTGACAGCACCTTCATTATCCTGCCACTTGGGTCTCATTTATTTGAATATTTCCTTCTACTTACTTAGTTTTACCTAGAAAAATGTGTCACCTGCTCATTTCTTCATATTCTGTGCAATTTCTGTATAGATGGACAGGCTTTTGATTTTTCTTCCCCGGTCCCAAATAGAAATCAGCATTTCATTGACTTGAAACTCTGGGATAGAAACACAAATTCATGTAAGGATATGTATCATTCAGAATCGGTGGAGGGTACACAGTGTCTGAGTACAGCCCAAGACTCAAGATTTTATTCTTCACAGGAAGGACCCAAACATCTCTTTAAATAACATCACATAATTTCAAATACACTGGCAAAGGAAGATCTTTTGCTTTCCAAATGTGGTGAGCAGGGCTAAATAATCAAGGGTTTCTTATTTCTACCCCCCCCCCCCTCTTATTCTTAATTACAGATTTACCATACTTAAATGCTTATGCATTTTACTTTTATGTTGTCCAAGTAGGACAGACCAATGTTTGGTCTGTCCTACTTGATGTTTGTTAAAATATTAAATACAATGTCACATACAGTCGGCCCTCCATATTTGCAGGGGTTAGGGGCGCAAGACCCCTGCAAATATGGAAAAACTGTGAATAACTCCCCCCCCCATGTGAAAGCCAATTAAAGGGATGAATGGGTGGGGCAAGAGGACCAGGCATGCACACTCCTCTTTCCCCCCCCCCCCCCCGCCCTCGAGTACCTTTAACTGGCTCCCCGCCCCTTTCCCGGGTGGATGAGTACTGCATTTACCAGGGGAAAGGGGAGCGTCTTTCCCATGCAGATCAGTGTCTGGGCAAGGCAGGCACCCATGAAAGAGTCTTGGAAGGATGGATCCATCCCCCCCCATCTTTCCCAAGTGGATCCGTGTCTGGGGAGGGCAGTAATCCGACTTGGAAAGGAGAGGGATTGGTGCGCACATGCTTCCCAGCTTCTCTCTCCTGGGCTTTTTCCTTCAAGGAGGAAGGAGGAGGAGGCGTGTGTGTGTGCATGTGGCCTTGACCTCATGAATAATCAAAACCGCGAGTGTCAAAGCCGCAAATGTGGAAGGCCGACTGTATTTGCGTGTGACTTTTTCCTTGCCATTTTAAATAATATGTCCTTTGTACGGCTCTCACATCCAATTAAGAGTCGATTTAGAGAATTCTCAATCGATTTTTTACTTTACATTTTTTAAAAAAGATTAATACAAAACACGAGCAGAATGCAAAGAAAGATACCTTTTTATCAGCAAAATCTATAATAAAGAATCTAGTGGCTAACACGTTTTGACATCAAGCGTCTACTGCAGCCATGTCATTTAAAAAATGGCATTTCCAGGAAGTTTGTAAATCCAGGAGTGTTTCAGGCTGTGAGTTGTGCTTACATTGTCATCCAGGCCCTCATGAGGGAAGAAGATACATACAGGAATTTTCACACAGGTTCCATAGCATCCACATACTGGTTGCAGTCCCTCTTCAGCTTCTCTTGTTCTCATAGATCAGGGGTAGGCAACCTTTCTTACCCCTGATCTATGGGGTCCGAGGGACTTCAGCTCCCAGAAGCCTCAGCCATGTTGGCCAATAGTCCCATGTTGGCCAATAGCTCCTGGGATTCTGGGAGCTGAAGTCCCTTGGCCCTTAAAGGGGAAAGGTTGCCTACCCATGTCATAGATGGATACTGCCTGTGTATGTGAACAGACTACACATGTTGCCACTAGAGAATACAGTGTGTATAGTGTAGTATGTGGCAGGGCCTATATAGCTATTTGCTCTCTGCCCTTCCTTACTTGCACACATCCTTCTACATTTTGTGTAGCAACAGTAACCACACTGAATGGAATGGCTTTAGGAATTCCCTTCCCACTAATACAATAATTTCAGTAATCCTTAATAGCAGAGCACATTTAATCAAATCTAAGCTCTCCTTAAGGAGCAAACACAGAAAGACCTAGCAAATAATTTTTATAGCCCTGTTGGAAGTTTATCACCATATGCCAGGATGCTACTTTAGCATTAACTAAACAGAATAGATCTCACTGCATAAAAATATCTAAGGGTTTTTTTACATTCTAGTTTGGCAGCCGGCAACTGGGAACCTATAAAATCATTCATAACAAAGCCATGTCATTGAATCAAATGAGCCATTTTCTAATGCCAGGTAATTGAGCTGGTAGAATTTTCTTGAATTTGCACATATAATGATAGCCTCGGGAGCCTGTCTTCTGGCATATAGATTAGTTTAGTTTAGTTGAAGCCAATAATTTAATAAATACAGGTACACTGTCATCTTTATTGGGAGCCTTCTAGTTGTAGTTTTGGACAGAATCAAAAGAGTTCCTCTGGGAGTTTCTAATACGGATAAGAATTTATCCTAGAAAAACCAAACCGCCTCCCAGTTAGCTACTTCTTAAAAGTCCCGTACCTCAGCATCATACAAAAATGTGACTATACCTTATTTATAACAGTTTCAGGACCAGTGCAACTTGTTGACTCACACGTCAACCAAAATTTTAATGTATTAGAAACCATCTGTTTCATTTTTAAACAGACTTGTGCTAATTGCTTTTCCAGCTGTCTTTACTAGAAAATCCCAGCTTCTGATAACAATAAGCTTTAAATTGTTAAATTTCATGGAAGTCAGTTCACTATAAATACTTTTGGTGTTCATGTTCAAACACAACAACTTTTTTACTTTTGTAATTTATTTTCCTTTTAAATGCCCCAAGTCACATAATAAATTATGTTAATACAAGATAGTAGTACCATGTCAGTGGCATGCAGAAAGACTGACATCTTATGTCATTTATAAGGAATCTAAGAATGAAAATCAAAGAACAATTTGGCCTAAAGGTTGGCATAATTATTTTATTTATTTATATCCCACCTTTCTCCCAAAATAGGGACTCAAAGTGGCTAGCATAATGCTACCATGACCATACAGAAAGTATTTGTGAACAATCTGCAGAAGTCTTGAATTAGAGGAATCAGTCTATTTTTAAGGTTATTTCCATTTTTCATATATTTATTCATAAGTGAATTCTTTCCCATTTCTGCATCAGCTCTCCTTTCTACATATTAGCATTTTTAAAGTTCACCAGATACACTTGTTTGTAGACATTTTGCACACAGACATAAAGCTTTGACCATATTTTATTATAAACTATTATATTATATGCATTTTATCATCAAATACAGTCTGCCCTCCGTATCCGTGGGCTTATTCATATGCTGATTTGAGCATCCGCGGATGGCAGCCCACATGGGGGGGGGCAGCAGAGGAGAAGGAGGGAGGAGGAAGGAGGAAGGAGGCAAAGATGGCAGGGCAAAGAGGAGGAAAAGGCAGGAGGAGAGGAGGAAGGAAAAAGCCGTGGAGGAGGAGGAGGACCAGGAGGAGGAAGGAGCGGAAGGAAGAGGTGGGAGGAGGAGGAAGGAAGAAGTCGTGGAAGAGGAAGCGGTGGGAGGAGGTGGGAGGAAGCTGAGGAGGAGGAGGAGGAAGAAGGAGCGGGAGGAAGCGAAGGAAGTGGCAGCAGTGGTGGTGCAAAGAGGAGGGAGGAGGCAGGAGGATGAAGGAGGGAGGCGGAGGCGGAGGTGGCAGGGCAAAGGTAGATTATTGCACTACACTCTTACAATGTTGCTATTCCACTTTAATTGTTCTGACTGCCTCCTGTTGCATTTTGAGGTTTGTAGTTCAGTGAGGCCTAAGAGCTTTCTGGCTGAATATTCTAAATGCCCCTTCCTAAACTACAAGTCCCAGAACTACAGGAGGCAGCCAGAGCAGTTAAAGTGAATAAGCAGCATTTTAAGAGTGTAGTGCAGGGATAGGCAACCTTTCCCCTTTAAGGGCCGAAGGACTTCAGCTCCCAGAAGCCTCAGCCATGTTGGCTAATAGTCCCATGTTGGCCAATAGCTCTTGGGATTCTGGGAGCTGAAGTCCCTTGGCCCTTAAAGGGGAAAGGTTGCCTACCCCTGGTGTAGTGCAATAATCTCTGAGGAAGAGGTAGGAGGAGGAGGGGGAAGGAAAAAAACCACAGAGGAGGAAGGAGAGGGAGGAAGAGGACGAAGGAGGAGGAAGGAAGAGACGGGAGGAGGTGGGGGAAGCTGTGGAGGAGGAGGAAGGAGTGGGTGGCAGTGGCTGAAGTCCTTTGCCACCCACTGCCTTAGGTGAAAGCAGGGAGGAAGGAAGGATGCATGAGGTGAAATCCCATTGTCTCCAATGGTGGTGCAGCCATGTGGCCATGCCACCATTGAGAACAATGGGACTTGAGCATCTGCAGATTTTGGTATCCACGGGGGAGGGGTCTGGAACGGATCCCCCGCAGATACCGAGGGGCCACTGTATTTATTTTTGATGTGGTGGCTTAGTGGTTAAGACGCCAATTCTGACAACCGGAAGATCATAAGGTTGGTAGTTTGAAGCCTGAGTGCTGCATGACAGGGTGAGCTCAAGTCACTAGTCCCAGCTTCTGCCAGCCTAGCGGTTTGAAAGTATACAAATACAAGTAGATAAATAGGTACCACTTCGGTGGGAAGGTAAGAGCATTTGGTGCAGTCACGCTGGCCACATGACCACCGGAGTAGTCCTCGGACAATACTGGCTCTTCAAACAGAGATGAACACCACCTCTACAGTCAGTTACGACTAGACATTCATGTCAAGGGACTACCTTTACCCATACCTACTTATTTTTGTATATATTTTAGTGAAAAGTGTGTATGGCTATACACATTGGCAAATCTTTGTGCCAAAAACTTTATAACAAATTTTTGAGGACTGTGAAAGTAGAAAGGACTGTTTGATTTGCACACAGCGGTGTCACTAGCTAGGGTGTCACCTGGTGCAGAGGGCTGCCAATGTAGGGGGGGATGACCTGCCCCACCCCCTCCTGCTAACTTGGAAGTCTCCCCTCTGGTACCCAATTTCCAACCACCCAGCCAGATCCTGGAAGGGTTGGCGACTCCCTTGCCTCCCTTCCCTGCCCAGCAGCCCAGTGATAGAGCATCCAGGAAGGGCACACATTCACGTCTCCTGCACTTAACCCAACCAGGTATCACTCCTCCTCTGGGGTATCACCTTATGCCAGGGGTAGGCAACCTTTCCCCTTTAAGGGCCGAGGGACTTCAGCTCCCAGAATCCCAGGAGCTATTGGCCAACATGGGACTATTGGCCAACATGGCTGAGGCTTCTGGGAGCTGAAGTCCCTTGGCCCTTAAAGGGGAAAGGTTGCCTACCCCTGCCTTATGCAGTCCACACCCCACTGTGATACTATTGTAAAAAATGGCCTAGGTAGTGTGTATCCCATTGATAGCTTTAAAATATGGCCCAAACAAAATCTTTGATTGATCTTACTGTTTGCAACATAATTATAAATGCCATTAGTCTTTTGATTAATTTAAAAAAATCCTAAATCTTGCCACCTGGTTTTATGTCATCATTCTAACTGCAGCTGCTTCTCAATTTGGTTCTGCTCTGCTCATTCTTTAGCTCCAATTCCTGCAATGCCTTTCAACTCAAATTCCCTGATCATGTTCCTGACTTCTGATTCCTGGTTCCAAATCATACGTGAACAGCCTGTAACTCAGCCCATACAGCGAGGCTCAATACTCAGAAGCTGGACCATGTTTTCCAGATGTTGATATAAAATACATTGGAGAAGCATTTTTAGTACCAGCTCATGTCCAATCAGGTAATTAATCATGGATGCTCAAACTATGGTCCTCCATCTCATCACTCCCAACACCTTGGGTAAATAAGTGTCCAAGTTGCTAGAGGAACTCAGAAACAGTTATGTCTACTACTTGGGTCATTCCCCATTCCAGAAGTTGATTGAGAGTTTGGCAGGACCACCAGCCATAACACCCCCAAAGCAGCACAATGTTGTGATTCTTGATCTAGATCCAGTTCTAATTTCATTTTAATGTTCTGCTTTTGGCTGCACATCAAAAATTCAAGGAATATAGATGCACATTTTTATTCTCTTAATTGCTTCTCAGTTTTTAAAAAAGAAGAGAAAGCAGAACAGAAAGGAACAATCAGCTTTTGCAATAAGTGCCAGTATGAGCTTACATTACCTTACTAGTGCTCTTGATAATTAAAGAAACAAACAAGCAAAACTAGAGAGCACCAAAGTTATTGCTGGAAGATGGTTTGACTGTAATGCATTTTTTCATGCCCTTTCAGAAATTGTTCCTGACACCATCTCTTTCCTCCTTAATGCTCCAGTCCTACTGTACTAAAGCCTCTAGGGGTTGTTTTGCCTCCAAGTAGACTTTGGCAAGAGTGCCATTCTTTTTTTTTTAAAAAAAATATTTTAATTGATTAAAAACATACATACAAACAAACAAATTTAGCATATGATAATCCACTCGCTAAATATGCAAAACATATCAAATCTAAAACTGATTTCCTCGTCATCTCTGGTCTGCTAAACAGCTCGAATTAATCTTACTTCTTATTTACATTCATTACTCTTGTCATCAAACTTATATCATTTCTTATTGATAAAAAACCCCATCTCTTAATCCTGTCATAATTTATATCATCTAAGTCAAAGTTTATGCTTTTCACTTCTCGCCAATGGTCTATCAGTAATTTCCAGTCCTTCTTAAAAGTGCCTAATCCCATTCTTTTTACCATACATGTTAGTCTGTCTGATTCCATTATATCAAGAACCTTTATCATCCAGTCTTTGATTGTAGGAGACTCTTTACTTTTCCATTTTGATGCATAATTAACTCTCACTGCTGTAATCAAATAGAAAAGCAATTCACCGTGTTCCTTTTCTAACTTTTCATCTGTTATTATCTCCAACAAATATGTCTTTGGGGTAGATTGTAAGTCCATGTGTAATATCTTTGTTAATTCTTTATGGATATTTTCTCAATATTTCTTTGCTTCCTTACAGCTCCACCATAGATGGTAAAAGGTTCCTACTTCTTTTCTGCACTTCCAACATAAGTTTTCATGATTCTTTCTAATTGTAGCCAATTTATAGGGGGTAAGGTACTAACGAGATTGCATTTTGTAAAAGTTTTCCTTTAAATCATAATTCAATGTATATTTTAACCTTTTTATCCAGCTTTTTCCCCACTGTTCTAATTCAATATTTTGCCAATACCTTGAGCCCATTTAACCATATAGGTCTTTACCACCTCCTTTTCCATTTCTATTTCCAAAAGCATTTTGCATAATTTGGATATTTTATGGTTACCTTTTGAGTCCAATATTTCCTCAAATTTCTTATTCATTATATCTATACTTTTAGTTCTTTTGTCCATTAAGAAATGCTCCCTTAATTGCCTATAGGTAAACCAATAACATTTGTATCCTTCTTGAATTAATAATTCCCGTGGTTTAATGTCCATATTTAAGCCTTCTCCTTGTACTAAGTCTTTATATGTCGGCCATTTGTTCTTACCTATATTATCATTTCTTTAAAAAGCTTCATTAGTCGATGCCCATATTGGTATTTTATCTATCCATTTACCTTTAATTTTTTGCCATACTCTCAATAATGCTCTCCTCAAATAGTGATCGTTAAAGTCTTTGTGAACTTTAATTTTATCATATATTAAATAGCCATGCCAGCCATAAACAATTTCATATCCCTCCAATTTTAAATTCCTTTCATTCTTTAATTCTATCCAGTCCATTATC
Organism: Phrynosoma blainvillii; assembly: GCA_026167975.1. Taxonomy (NCBI): domain Eukaryota; kingdom Metazoa; phylum Chordata; class Lepidosauria; order Squamata; family Phrynosomatidae; genus Phrynosoma; species Phrynosoma blainvillii. The sequence continues at coordinate 326,312,973 of JANUYF010000002.1, read as the reverse complement.
CAAATTAGACTACATGCATAATAATAAATTTTCAATTCTGGCAATCCCCCCCTTGATATTTCGTCTTGCATTACTTTCAACCTAACTCTTGGTTTTTTCCCATCCCAAATAAATCTAGATAAATCCTTATGCCATCTTTTGAAAGGATAACCATTTATGATAATAGGAATATTTTGATAAAGAAAATTTATCTTGGGAAGGACATTCATTTTTATTGTCGCTATTTTCCCCGTCCATGATAGGTTCAATTTGTTCCATCTATCCAAGTCATTTAGAATGTCACTCCAAATTTTTTCATAATTATTTTTAAACAAATCAGGTTACAGGACTTAAATTAAATAGAAAGAAAATGGCAATGTTTTTGATAAATTTAACAAAGGAAGAGAGAAATAAATTAAAGGAAAAAAATCTAAATTTCAGGAGAAAAAATGGTCAAATATTTGGGTATAAATTTCACAACTAGGAATTCTGATTTGTTTGGGCAAGAGTCCCACTCTGTTAGTCCTGCCCAACTACTCATCAGCCAATATGCTTTTGGTGTATGAGGAAGACAGAATCATAGAGTTGGACGAGATCCCAAGGGCCATCCAGTCCAAGCCCCTGCCATGCAGGAAACACAATCTAAGCACCCCAACAGATGGCCATCCAGCCTCTGTTTAAAGACCTCCAAAGAAAGAGACTCCACCACCCTCCACAAGGTTCCCATAAGTCACTACCTTCCAAGGCAGGATTTTCAAGTGCCATAAATGGGGTGGGGGTGGTAAAAAAAAAAAGGAGTGTGTAGACAGGATGGCAGATGATATGGATTTTCTGGACCAACCATATCCATCTTAAACCGCCCCCCCCCCATGCCCCAAAATGAATATAAAGTATGATCTCCTTCTCAAGAGTCTGGCAAAAGTTTGGATAGTGTACCGTAGACACTCTATGATTGAGGCACTTTGTCTATTGGGCTCTTCTCTCCTGGAATAGCTCCTGAATACAGTTATCCATTTGTTATCCGCTGGGGTTTGGTTCCAGGATGCCCTGTGGATACCAAAATAGGAAAATAGTGTCCCTTACATTAAATGGCAAAATCAAGGTTTGCTGCTTGGAATTTATACTTAAAAAATATTTTCAAACTTGAATCTGTGGATGCTTGAATCCATTGATAAAGAGTCCATGGATATGGAGGACTGACTGTATTTTGCTTTTCTTTGCTGTGCCCTGGCCCCTGATCTGCCCCCTGAGATGGATTTTCTTATTTTCTGTAATGGAAGGTATTCTTTAATATGTAGACTTTGCAGCCACTGGTTGTACCATCTGAAATATATTCGCAGCATTGGATATATTATAACAAAGTTGGGGGAAATGAAATCAAAGATATGAAACAGATGTCAGGGCCCTTGTGCATGGAATTAAAATACTGGCAAAAAGGACATTTTTGATAGCATGAATTCTCATGGGCATCCATTTGTAGAGATTTTCAGGGAGAATCATTGGTAGAGAGGAAAAACACTCCTTTACCTGAAAGCTTGATAAACATAAGAATCAGTGACTGGCTGAGTAGAAAAGCACCGAACTAGATGGACTGGTGGTTTGATGTGGTATAGGACCTTTCCTCTATTCACATATACTACTTAAAAATTATTGTACAGTGGGCCCTCAGTATCCACAGGGGATCCATTCTGGACCCCTCCCCCCAGTGGATACCAAAATCCACAGATGCTCAAGCCTGTGTTGCCCCCAATTGCAATGCATGCACATGACTGGGCCACCATTAGGGACAACGAGACTTCAGGTGAAGCCCCGTTGTCCCTAATGGTGATGCAGCCACGTGCATGTGCCACCACTGGGGACAATGAGGTTGTCCCTAATAGTGGCATGGCCATGTGCATGCACCACCATTGGGGACAATAGGGGCTTGCCATCCGCGGATGCTCAACTCTGCAGACAGCAAGTCTGTGGATACCGAGGGCCCACTGTAATTCATAAATATCTGGATTATGATACAATGGAGAGTTCACCAGGTCAGCCAGGTGATAACTAAAGGTACAGATACACAGAATGCACTGTTGATGACTGGACTCCCAACATATTTGCCTTTAATGCACCAAAGGGAAAAGAGCAATGGTTTAAATGTTTGGATATACTGAATGGGGAAAAGTCAGTAGTACCAAAGAACTGAAGCATCACGCAAGTGTAAGTACTATCAAGAAAAGGGGGTGGATGGGACATTAAATGAGTAGCTCTGTTTGAAAGACTGAGGTTCCAACTACAGATGTCTTTGGTACATGACAGTATGATAAGGATTCCCTCCACTCCATCATCTAAATCATTGATCAAAATATTGAATATTGAAAAGCATTGGCTCCAGGACAGATCTCTGCTACACTCCACTTGAGACCTCCTTCCAGTTTGAAGCACAGTCACTGATGACAAATCTTTCAGCATGGTTTCCAACCATTTATGGATCCATCTGATGGTTCCATATCTATTCCATATTTCCATATTTATTCTATAAATATTCCATATTTAGTCAGTTTGCTCATCAAAGTATAATGGGGGACCTTATCTTTGCTGAAATTCAGATAAATGACATCTATAGCATTTCTCCCATCTACTAATCTAGTGAGATTTTTTTTTTTAAAAAAAATATATATATAAGGTTAGTTTGGCAGGATTTGTTCTTGACAAACCCATGTTGGCTCCTATTAATCATTGCATTGTTATCAAGATACTTGCGGGCGGACAGATTCCTGTAACATCCATTTTAACAGTTTTTCTGGTATTGAGATTAGATTGATTGTCCTGAAGTTTCCCCGATCATCTTTTCTCTCTCTCTCTCTCTCTCTCTCTCTGGCCTTTTTGCCTTTTTTTTTTTTTTTTTTTTAAAGAGAAGGACAATGTTTGTTTGCCCCCAGTTCTCTGGCATCTCATCTGTTCTCCATTCTAAAAAAAAACATACAAAAACATGGCAAATGGTTCTACAAGTATGTCAGCAAATTCCTTCAATACTCTGGGATGCAGTTCATTTGGCACTGCAGATCTGAACTCATTTAGCTTAACTAGGGTTGTATCCACACTGCAGAAATAATCCAGTTTGACACCATTTTAACTGTCATGGCTCAGTGCTATGGAATATTGTGAATTGTACTGTGTTGTGGCACCAGAACTCTCTGAAAGAGAAGGCTAAATATCTGAGAAAACTGCAATTCCCAGAATTCCATAGGACTGAGCCATGGCAGTTAAAGTGGTGTCAAACTGGATCATTTCTGCAGTGTAGATGCAGCCTAGTTGATTCCTGACTAACTCCTTATCAATCTTGATTTACGAACTGGATTCCTTACTTTGCTGATGCATAGAAACATACAGACCTCTATTTTGGGAAAATTTGAAGTAAAGTAGGTAGTGAGCAGTTTTGCCTTTTCATCATAATTTGCTAATATTTTACCATCCTTGCTGAGCAGCAGTCACACAGTTTCCTTCATTATCCTCTTGCTTTGAACATATTTGAAAAAACCTTTTTGTTGCTCCTTGCTTGTCTAACCAGTCTCAGCTCATTTTGAGCTTTAGCATTTATTACACTTTTCCTGCAAACTTAGGATAAACATCTGTATTTTTCCTTGGTGATTCAGCCTTCCTTCCATTCTTTATACTGCTTTCCATTTTTTATTCAAGCAGGCTTTTAAAATATAACTCTGTCCTGATGCAGACCCTGGGAGTGGCAGATTGGGGCTGTGGCAACCGCATGCTGCAGCCCCGATCCTCCTTTTTGCCGCCCCCAAAAGAGCAGCAAAGTGCAGCTCCTTTTGGGGGCAACAAAAGGCCGCCCTTTCAGCCACAGAGGTGGCTTTTTAGCACCCTTTTGGCGCAGCATGTGTGCATGCTGTGCCAAAAAAGCATCCTGATGTCGCGCGCCATGCAAATGAGTGCACGGCGTCAGAATGGGGTTGGGGTGGAGTCGGGACAGCCAGCGTGCGGCTGCCCCACCCCAGCTCCACCCCCAGGCTAGCCTTTTAGGCTGGTCTCCAAAGCCCCTATGTCAGGAAGGATTTTTTACAAGGTGTATATTCTACCTAAAAATTTTTTAACTTTTGTGTGTTTAAAGTAATTATATACTATTTTTAGCTGGGTGATTTTGTTTTTTTTTTAATTAAAATTGTTTAGTTGTTTTAATTTTTTTATTGTAAAGTTTTTAAATGATTTTATCTGTGATTTGCCTTCTGTGAGAAAGGTGGCATAGAAATGAAATAAATAAATACATACTCCTTTTTCTTTCTTCTTTAAATTTATTGTGCATGCATACTGGATTTTTCAGATGTTTTCCATTTTATTTCTTCCATGGAATTATTTGTGATTGCATTTTTATCAGTTCTTTCTTAATGAAAGCCCAGCCTTGCTGGGTGTCTTTTTCCTTTAGCATCTCTAGCCATGGGATTCTGCCCAGTATTTCTCTAAGCTTGATAAAATCAGCTTTCCTGAAATCCAAGGTGCACTCTTCTTTGGCGTGTCCCACAATTGCAAATTCCAGCATTACATGATCACTCTTCCAGAAACACCAACCATTTTGATTTCAGTGACCACCTCCTCCCTATTGGTTAGGATCAACTACAGGATTGCTGATCCCTTTGTTCCTTGCTCCAAGAGGAAATTATCCGCAAGGCACATCAGGAATTTGTTGGAGAGCCTGTGCTTAGCAGAATTAGTCTCCCGGCAGAATCAGAATAATTGAAGTCCCCCATAACTACCAGTACTTGCTTCTTGGAGATTTCTGAGATTTGTTTCTGAAAATCATAATCCACCACCTTGTCTTGGTTTGGTGAACTGTGAGAGGCAGCGTGGTGTAATGGTTTGAGCACTGGACTATGACTCTGGACACCAAGGTTCAAATCCTAGCTCAGCCATGTAAATCCACTGGGTGACCTTGGGCAAGTCACACTTTCTCAGCCTCAGGGGAAGGCAATGGAAAACCCTGCTGAAGAAACTTGCCAAGAAAGCCCTAGTATAACTTCACCTTAGGGTTGCAATAAGTGGGAAATGACTTGAAGGCACACAACAACAACAACAACAGCAACAACAACAGAATAAACTCCTACCACAATTTTGGTTTTATTTATTTCTCCATTTATTTTTACCCAAATGCTCCACAGGTCCAGTTTAATAACTCGTGAATGTTTGTATAAGTGAATTTGTCTTTGACATATAATGCTACCTCCCCTTCTTTTCTTCCCCATCTAGTTTTTAAAAAACAGATTATATCTCTTAAGTGTTATATTCCAATCACAGGAGTCATCCCACCAACTCTCTGTTATATCTATAAAGCCATATTTATCTTCCTACACTAGGACTTCAAGCTCAGCTTGTTTGTTACCTGTGCATTGGTGTATAGACATATAAATATCCTCCTGTCCCTGGCAGAACTGTTGAGAATACCACCTGGGCCTCTAAGCTCTTAGCTTACCTGGCCAAAGTTTCATAATCCAAGGTGATGTTCTCACATCTGTTCTTTGCAGTGTTGTTGGTGCTCACATGGATCAGGAAAAAGGGGTACTGTTCTGTATTCTTGATGAGCTTCAGCAACTTGCCAGTGACATCCTGGATGTGTGTACCAGGAAGACAGCACACTTCCTGGTTCATCTTGTCTAGATGGCACGCAGTTCCCTGTATACCCCTGAACAATGAATCCCCTACTACCAGCAATTTTCTTTTCTTTTTGTTGCAATTGGTGGCTAGGTTGGCTCCTTCCCTGACACTCAGTGCCTCTTATTGCTGTTATTATAATAATGGTGGTAATAATAATAATAATAATAATAATATTATTTCTACCCCGCCCCTCTGTTAAAACAATTGGGGCTGCTTACAACAGATAAAATGTTCTTGTGTTTGCACCTGTTCACCACCATTGTCCTCAGGAAGATGTAGGAAGTGATTGTTTCGTTGGAGCAATTCCAAATCTGCTCCTGATAGTAATTGTTCCCATGGTGCACCCTCAATGTTACAGCCCTCCTTGTTTTCATTGGTAGTTTCTTACTGTTGGTTCCATGGGATCTTCATTCAACAATGTCTTTCAGCACTCTGCATTGGGCAACCAGGTCAAATCTGTTCACCAGAGGATAAACATACATAAATCAGACATTAGGAATGGGGATACACAAAAACCTGTAGCAGAACACTTCACTCTTCCTGGGCATTCCATCTTGGACCTCATAACAGCAGTCTTTGAACAAAAGAACTACAAAGAAAGATTGGAAAGAGAAACAGGAGAATTGGAATATACTCACAAACCCCAGTCCATCAATAGTGGGTTGAACAGAGACAATGATTTCCTGGCACACTACACATATTATAACACAGGTTACCACCACAGCCTTATGATAGCTATCTTGCCTATTTTATCACATCTTCTTTCTGGTTCCCAATCAACATCATACCATATCCCATTAATTCCCTCCACCATTCATATGTTATCTACTCGCCTTGGCTTCAGATAATATCTTTCCTTTCCGACAATACCAGAGATAAATGACTGGGTAATGAAAATCTATGATTTAATGGAAAATCATAAATTGACACAGGCAATACAGGAAAAAAAAACAGTTGAAGAATTTGAAAAAACTTGGATGCCTTTTACTGAATATTTAAAACAAGTATGGGGGACAACACTGGGTATTAGGATTGGAAGGTTAAGCAACCATAGTATATTATAGAGAGAATTTTATTTTTTGCTAGCTTGGATAAGATACTCCCAAATAGAAGTGGGAGTGTCAAGTTAGGGTTTATCTATGAGTTATGGTTTTATAATGGTTATATATTTGTATAGCTTATACGCTGACTTTTTTTTTCTTTTTTGCTATTTTATTAACAGTGCTATTTATATTTGTTAGGATATATGATATATACACACACAAAATGCGGAGTAAAAGAAATAGAGCTAGAATGTTTAAGAATCAGTGATGAAGAGCAGGAAGTCATATCTTTGTTTTATGTTGGGATGTTATGTGTTTGTACATTTATGTATTTGTATTTTTTAATGTTGTTTGAATCAATAAAAATTTAAAATTTAAAAAAAGATAATATCTTTCCTTTCCCACGTGACTCTCAATGACTATTGTTAAAATTGGCCACCTCATCACCATACACACGTTTTGCATTTCAGTTGCTATTCACACACACAACATGTGCATTCATAGATATAAATGTTTGTTTCTAGGCACTTTACTCCATGCATCTGATATAGTAAACGTAGTCTATGAAAGCTTATGCTACCAACATCTTTCTCTCAATTAGTCTCAAAGGTGCTACAAGATCCCTTTGCATTAGTGCCATATGTTCTTAGACCCAGAGGATAAAAGTGGCAAGAACTAAGATGCAAGGATCCTTTGTTGGATTCTGTGCACGTGAAAGATGTCAGGATCCAACTAGTGTTCAGACTAGGAAAGAAGGACTATTTATTTATTATCTACCTTTTCTCACATAGCAAACCTCATTTTTTTAGGGATTTGTAGGGGGATTTTGTACATGTAATTTTATCTGCAAAGTCCTATTTTGAGACCATATTGATGCTTCTAGGCCCACAGAATAGCATTACAATGATCTTAATAAAACAGATTTTTGTGTGTTTTGGCTTGCCCAACAGTTGTATTAATACAATAGAGATTTTCAATTTTTCAAAAGACAACTCAGTTTTAAACCATGGGCAATTAAAATAGCCAAAGTAGCCACTCCAGTTTTAATGTTGCATAAAATGTGGCTATGAATAAAACAATGATATTAATTCTATTGTTTTGAAGATCGCTCAGATAAGTTCTTAAACAAGGAAGGTGTTCTAAAAGAGGTTCTTGAAGGAGTAAGTAGTGCTATCCATTGTAGTGCAAAATGCCACCAGCAGAGGGAAGAGTTCAATGGTTAAACTAAGGGCCTCTGCAGACTGCCAGAAATAGTGCAAACTGAGGGGGGTTGCAGACTGCCAGAAATAGTGTGAATTCAGTCCACTTTTAGGGTTAGGGTTAGAGTTAGGGAACCATGGGAACTGTATTTTATTGTGGCATCAGAGTTGTCTGACAGAGAAGGCTCAATGTCTCAGAAAAATAACAGCTCCCATGATTCCCTAGCACTAACCCTAACCCTAAAAGTGGACTGAATTCACACTATTTCTGGCAGTCTGCAACCCCCCTGAGTCCACTTTAAGGGTTAGGGTTAGAGAATCATGAGAACTGTATTTTATTGTGGCACCAGAGCTCCCTGACAGAGAAGGCTCAATGTCTCAGGAAAAAAAAAATCCCATGATTCCCTAGCACTAACCCTAACCCTTAAAGTGGACTCAATTTGCACTATTTCTGGCAGTCTGCAAAGGCCCAAAAATGTGACAGAGATACAACAATCATTTGTGTATCACTATTCATCAATCATCTTCTCCTTTCATAGATTGCTGCAAGATTGAAGAAGTAATGAGTTTTCCAACTGCATTCTTCTTCATTTCTGAAAGAATCTGCGTAAAGCTGAAAGAGCGCTTACATTCTGAGAAAAATTACTATGAACGTGATGTGCTGGTGAAAAAGTAATGAAGCATCCAGATTTAATCAGATGAATAAATATAATACCAAAATGACAGCTTTATTTAATGAATACCACTACTCATGTTTGCATCACAAGGTAATATATTCTGTTGCACTTTCTTAATGGAAAATCAAATTTATTCAGTGTATAAACTGCAGATGTTTGTAGCATTAGCTAAAAGAATTTAATGAAATATATTGGGAACGGGCTATCTATCCATCTAACCCTTTTTTCTCCATCACAAAACAGAGTTAGGCTCTGTCACAAAACTCAACTTTTTAAAAATTATTTTTCCTCTTATTTCTAAAGCAACACAGTTTTGTCCTCTTTGTTAATGCCAAAAGCTTTTTAGCTTCTGCTGTTCTCATTATCAGCAACTCTGAGTCATCCTGATTGTTCCAATCTGAAAGCTATCTGGCCACTCGTAGGAGACCACCATGGCAAGCTTTATATACATCTCTACTAGAAGGTTTGAGGCCTTTGGCCTCTTGATCAGCTAATCAGATCCAAAATGACTGAGGGCAAAAAACAACAAAACCACTGACTCATTTCTTCTGTGTAAGTGTGTTGGTGGAGTCTTGCACTCTGCATATATTTAATTCTATGGTCTGAGATCCTCTCGTTATTTTAGTATGTATAGTTAGATGGCTTTCTCCCCATTATGTTTGTTTGTCATACTATTACCCAAATACGGTTCTTCCTTGTAAACAGCTATCTCTTTTTACCCAGCCTATATAAATAATCCAGTCTCCTCAGTTCAGGGTGACTTCAGTTATTGTGTAGAGAGATCTTGTAGTACCTTTGAGATGATCTGAAAGAAAAATGTTGGCAGCATGAGCTTTCATAGACTTAACGGCCTACACAGACGGCCTGAAAGGGGTGGCACAGAACCGCCCCTGGGAGCGGCAGATCGGGGTCGAAGCAATCACATGCCATGGCTTGGATCCTCCTTTTTGCCACCCCCCATAGAGCGGCAAAATGCCACTCCTTTTGGAGGCAGCAAAAGGCTGTGCTTTCAGCCACTGCCACAGCTTTTTTACACCCTTTTGGCACAGTGTGTGCACACGCTGTGCCAAGAGGGCATCCTTGCTAATAACAGAGTATGCAGGGTGAAGACAGCATGTGGAGAGAGATGGGTAGGACAAAATACAGCTAACACAATTTAGCTGTTCAGTACTGATATCTTTGTATCTCTCCTAAACATTTGTAGCTGTTTGCTACCACTCTGAATGCCATGGGTTCATCCTACAGAATTCTGGGATTCGTAGTTTTGTGAAATACATTGTATTGTCTATTAGAGAGATATAGTGTGATTGTTCAGAGAAGTGCAGTTCTTTAGCAGCGAATATTATGTCTCTCATAGAATATAAATATAAATTCGATAGGATGGAGCCATGACAGCTACACTTGTTCCACGCAGCTACACTTGTGTAGTGCAGACACACTGTAGATTTCAGGACAGCAGCCCTAAGGTATAATTCTAACAAACAACAAGGCAAAGCAACTCTTCTTCCTGACTGCAAGCTTTTTTGTGTGTTGGAATTCATTTCTTGAAAATGAAGGTGCATTTTAGATCAAACTATGGGGGGATGGGACCATAGCTTAGCATAGGAGCCTTGGATGAGCCTAAGAAACTCTTTGAATCCTAAAAGTAATTAATATACGAAGGTCAGAATTAAAAATACATCTTTTATATAGTTTTCACAGTGACTTGGAAGACCAAGGTATAAGCATTTTGGATGGTACTGTTTAAAATCAAGGATGTTTTAAATGAGAGCCTGCAGGTCCAAAGGCAACCCATTTCTCTGTACAAAATTCCATGTACAGAGGAAGCTGCCATGTACATATTAAATCATTTGTCTATCATAATTTCTGATTGCCAGTGGCCCTCGAGGGCTGCCGCCTTACTGAAGGATTAATGCATTCTATGGAACGCTGGGATTTGGGGTTTGTTGTGGCACCAGAACTCTCTGATGGAGAAGTGAAATATCTCACAGAATTATACATCCTGGAATTCCATAGCACTGAGCCATGAGAGTTGAAGCTAAACTGCATTAAGGTGCTTTTCTCCCACCTTACCAAGAAATGAACCTGGAACTCATTTCAGGCAAGGCATTGACTTTCCCATTGAGTTACAGACCTTCCCATGAAATGAACCATTGTAATCCAGGCTAGGAAAATAAGCCATAAGGCCACTTTTAAAGTGCAGAAGTAAGTTATACTAAGATTCTGTATTCTGAATGCGTGTATTTGTAACACATACACACAAGAGAAAAGTCTTCCACTTGGCTGCTTTGTTTTCCAAAACAGAATGTGAATGCAATTTATAGCAGGATGAGGAAAGGCATTTGTATTTTGGAAAACTTTATTGTCCCTTATAAACTCTTGTTTCAATGTTTTGTTGTTAGCTGCCTTCAAGCCAACCGTAACTCATGGCAACTCTGTACATCTCCAAGACCCTTTATCCTCCACTACTCTGCTTACGTCTGGCAGACTCAGGCCTATATCCTCTCTAATTGAGTCTAGTCTTCTGGCATGCAGTCTTTTTCTCTTTCTACTGCCTTCTACCTTTCCTAGTATTATTGTCTATTCTAATGAGTTGTGCCTTCGCATGATGTGGCCAAAGTATGACAGCTTCAATTTGGTCATCTTGGCTTCCAGGGAGAGTTCAGGCTTAATCTGTTCAAGGACCCATTTGTTTGTCTTTTTGTCTGTCCATGGTATCCTAAGCACTCTTCTCCAGCAACTCAAATGAGTTGATTTTCCTCCTATCTGCTTTCTTCACTGTCCAGCTCTCACATCTGTACATGATGATGGGGAATACAATGGATTGGACTATTCTGACTGTAGTGCTCAGTTGAATATCTTTGCTCTTTAGGAATTTAGTCAGTTCTTTCATTCCTACACTCCCCATTCCTAGTCTTCTTCTTTCTTGACTGCAGTCTCTATTCCACCACTGAAGGTAGAAACATGTGGCCACCACTGCCTCAAATCACTGAACTCAGAGGGCCAGAGGCAGGTAGGGATGAAAGACCAGGGAGCAGAGACATTGGGGCATCTTCACCCCTCTCCACTGAAGCTGGACACATGCAGCCATCATCCCTTCAAACCACGATGGCCCAGAGGGTCAGAGGTGGGTGGCAATGAGAGAGCAGGGATGCAGAATCTCTGGGGCATCTTCATCTGCCCCCCCCCCCCCCGATTCCAGAGACATGTGGCCACCACTGCCAGGGACCACCATATTTGAAGTCTGTCATCAGGCTAACAGGGCATCGACGGCAGGAAGAGAAGCTGGCCAGGGCAATATCTCCAGCTGCAAGTGAGGTACTAAAGAGGGGAAGGTCATGTGAGGAGGAAGAACAAGAAGGTAAGTCAAGGGAGGAAGGGCTTGAGGGGAGGAAGAACAAAAGCGTAGGACAAAAGGATGGATGGATTGGAGACAAGTGAAAGAATAGAGGAAAAATAAAGAGAGGGAGAATTAAGGGGTTGGGGAGGGAAAACAACTAATTTGGAGAGAGGAAACAACTCAGTTAGCAACAAAGTGATGCATGGAATAGAGCAGGGGTAGGCAACTTTTCCCCTTCAAGGGCCGAGGGACTTCAGCTCCCAGAATCCCAGGAGCTATTGGCCAACATGGGACTATTGGCCAACATGGCTGAGGCTTCTAGGAGCTGAAGTCCCTTGGCCCTTAAAGGGGAAAGGTTGCCTACCCCTGGAATAGAGTGATAAACAGCTACTGGGGAGAAGTACTGGTGGGTGACACAGAGGTAAGATCTCACAGTGAGAACAGTAGTGACACCATAGTGAACACATGTTAGCACTGTTCAAAGGGAAGGAAAGATGAAATGGCTGTCCTTCCCAAATGTAATTTTCTATTCTCAAATTTGCTGATTATTATAAATAAAAAAACATTCACAGCTTGAAATAGGGAATTGGGGGGAAAAATCATATGGGAAGGAAAAAAATGCAAATAAAATGGAAAACGCTACAGGATTCCAGTATAAATGGAGGATGTGGTTTAGAAGATCTGGAAACATACTATCAGGCAAATTCACTTTAATGGACGATAAAATGGATAAAATTGACTAACAATGTTACTAAATTTTGAAGGATTTAATTTACATTATGGCTGGCATACACACCTTTGGTATGAAACAGCAAAAATACACAAGAATTTCAAACACCATTTCATTTGAAGAACGTTACTCAATAACTAGGAAAATATCAAAAGCTTTTTTTATAGAGGATTCCCAGGTTGGGTTTCTCCATAAGAAGACTTTTTAGGAAGAAGCGAAATTGGAAAAAACTGGTTAAGATACAAAGATATCCTGAAAAAGAACAGTGATAATGACTATGACATTTTCCAGTATTTTCTGGCGTATAAGACTACTTTTTAACCCAGGAAAATCTTCTCCAAAGTCGGGGGTCATCTTATATGCCGGGTGGAGGAGGAGGAGGAGGAGGAGGAGGAAGAAGGGGTGGCGTGGCACGAGGCAGGAGGAGGAAGAAGAGAGGAAGTCAGGTTAGAGGAGGAGGAGGGGAGAGGAAGGTGTGGCGTAGTGTGGTGTGAGGCAGGAGGAGGAAGCAGCAGTGGATAAGAGGTGAACCCCTATCCTGGGGTTTTCTTGGCAAGACTGGTTCAGAGGAGGTTTGCCATTGCCTTTCTCTGAGGCTGAGAGTGTGTGACTTGTCTAAGTTCATCCAGTGGGTTTCATGACAGAGTGGGGAATCAAACCCAGGTCTCCAGAGTGGTAGTCCAACACTCAAACCACTACACCATGCTGGCTCCTAATCCCATGTACTACCTATGAAACAACTGCAGAATTTTTTGTTGTTCTTGTGTGTCTTCAAGTCCTTTCCGACTTATGGCAACCCTAAGACAATCTTATCATGGGGTTTTCTTGGCATGTTTCTTCAAATGGGGGTTGCCATTACCATCCCCTGGAGGTGAGAGTGTGTGACATGCCCAGGGTCACTTACTTGGCCACAAATTGTACATACCCCAGAATTCATCACCTAGTATATTGGCAGTCCTTCCCCCCAACACTTTCTCATTTTCCCCTGTTGGAAGAGGGGTCGTCTTATACGGCGAGTATATCCCAAACTCTATATTTTAGCTGGAAAAGTTGGGAGTCGTCTTACACGCCCAGTCGTCTTATACTCCGGAAAATACGGGTACTTTGACTTAACATAGATTTTCATCCCTTTTCCTTCATATTTCATTAATTATAGCACTAAAGTAACTTCCCTATGGAAAGGTCATAATATTGAACCTGTTTGGCTTGAGGGGAAAAAAGCCCCACAAAAGCAAAACCATTTGCTGGTGGAAAGGTGGAAGATTCGGGGCAGAATGAAAGAAGGAATACTTCTTAGTTGAACTGTGGTATTCACTGCCATAAGAGATAGTGATGGTTAAAATGTGATTAGAGAAACCATTGGAAGCTAGGGCTATCTATGGCTATTCAGGGTAGTCTGGTCAGGGTAGTCTAGTCAGGATGGCTTTCTATCACTTCTTGTATCAGATGCCTCTGTGCATCACTTCCTGGGGAATGTGAGAGGAAGGAGGGTGTTCTTACTCTCATGTTCTACTGATGGACTTCACATACACATTAGCCATAGACTAGTTCAGGGTGGGAAAATGCTCAGGGGATGAGGAGCATCCCCTCCATGCCTGCCCAGTGGGCCACACCAGTGCATTTCAGCACCCACAAAGAAATGCAACATCACTTCTGGATGCCATGTTGGCTAATTGGGGGCTTTTTTTTTAGCTTTGGGGTTTTTGATGGGGGAGGTTTGCAGAGCTTGGAGGGGAGTTAGGGGAAGCAACCTGCTATGTTTTTTAATAGCTTTGCAGGCATCTGACTGGCTTTCAGGCATTAAAAATGCCCCCAAATCAGCCTGATTTTTTAAAAAGGGGCTTTGGGGGCTACTGGAGGGCTTCAGAGATCACAGTTAGAGGTCTCAAAGATGCAGATGACCATGGTCCACACTTTGCCTTCTCCTGTAGTAGGTAAATAGAATTGTCGACTGATCTGACAAGTTCCTATGTGCTTATATTCTTACCAGAAGAGGTTTTTGCCATATTACCCAGCTTGTTGGGGGCAGTTAGCTTACAGTTGTAAACAGCTTAGAGACTGCTTAGTGCGGTATGAAGCAGTATATAAATGAAGCTGCTATTACTATATGTTCATCTTCCACTGATATCAAATACTTCTGAAGCTATACATTATTGCATGCTTACTTTACACAAATGGAGGTAGCTACATGAGGTTCAGAATAGGTGAAATGGCTATGAAGTCATACCAATTTTCTCCAGAAGTCTCTTTTGGTTCTGCACTCACATTCACAAAAGGATGGGTGAAAATAATATGTTTTTCACTTCTGGTGCAGATGGTATTGAAGGAGGCTGTGGTTGGGAGTTGCTCCGCAACCAAATTCCATAATATTGGGCTTGGAGAAGTGGAAAACCAAAACATTATTGCTTTTCACCACTTCTAACCCTCTCCAGTAAAGGAGGGAAGAGAAAGGACTCCTTGAGGGTTGTACTGGTTGCAGACTGTCCTTAGTAACAGAAATAAAACACCCTAAGCTGTGGGAAGATGGGATAACCAGATCAAAGAGTCACCACAGTCCACATTATAACCTCTTTGGAGTGAGGTAAAAAAATGCCAGCACCACCACTAAAATAGATCTACTTAGGATGCATGAAAATATATGGCAAGACAACTGTAGTCAAACTTACCTTTTTCCTTCTTTGAAGAGGTCTTCTAAAACATTTCTTTAATGCAATGCCCAGAAGAGTGCTAACAAAAAAGAAAAAAAAGAGTGGAGTCAATTAGCCAAAAATTGTGAAGCTGTTAAACAGCAAAGCAGCTGTAAAGCAACAAAGCTGTAAAACTACAAACTTAAAAAAAAGGAACAGCATAGCTTATAGAGATGGTGAAAGAATGTAGAAAGATCAGAAAACACTGTAAGACAAAATAAAGCTGGAAAGAATATTAAAGCCAAAAAGCAAACAAAAAGATGTAAAAAAGACAGAGTACTAAGGCAACGGAATGCTGAGAGTAAGAAAGAAGTACATAAAGAGATGCAATGCTGCGGAGCAGACACAGAGATGAGGAATGGAGGAACGTATGTAGAGAGTGAGAAGAGGGAGGTGGAGATAGAATGAAGAAGCAAACAGCGAAAAGAGTAAGACAGGGGAAAGGGAAGAGGTTTGAAAGATTAAAAAACTTAAAAACTAGGACAAAAAAGACAAAGGACGTTATCACATGGGGGAAATCTGTAGGTTATGCCACACAAATCCCAAATAAAAAGTGAATTTGCGCCTCACGATTTCACACAACGTCGCACAGAAACTGGTCAGAAAGTGGCATTATCCGAGATCTTTTTAATTTCGGGAGTTTAGAGGAAATGCATTTGCGCTTTTAAAGTAATTGTGCATTTACTTTAATGTGAAATTAAAATGTGCACAGACAAATCTCCTTTAAGGACCTGAAGGAGGGCCAGGAGGAGGAGGAGGAGGGGCATCCAGAGAGGGAGAGTCCTGGGCGGTGGTGGGAAGGGGCTCCTGCTCCTCCTCCTCCTCCTCCTCCTCCTCCTCCTCCTCCTCCTCCTCCTCCTCAGTGCCATGCTCCTCCGGTCTCCACCGCCTCCAGCCCCTCAGGGTCCTGCAGGGGAAGAACGGGCAGGAGGGGAAGGGGGGGCTCTCGGCCGGACAAGAGAAGAAGAAGGGAAGGCAGCCCAGGAGAGGGAAGTTTGGGATGGAGGAGAAGTTTGGCACTTGGGCTGGAGGGGAAAGGAGGGGAAAGAAGGCTTGCCTTGCCTTTTCCAGCCTCCTCCTCCTCTGCTCTCTCTCTCTTTATTCCTTCCTTCCTTCTTCAAGCCCTGCGCTGGGAGCTTTGGCTGGAAGAGGAACAGCAGCAGCGCAGGCAGGAGGCTCTGCCCTGCCTTGGCTTGCCTTGCCTTTTCCAGCCTCCTCCTCCTCCTCTGTTCTCTTGAGAGGTCCTAACCCCAAAGGAAGACTGTGCAGGAGGACATGACCCCAAATGGAGGACAGTTTGACATTTCCTCCTGGGGAGGAGAGAAGGTTGAATGAAATGCAGGACCCACCCTGGAAAAGGAGGAGTCTGGTCACAAAACACACCCATTTCTAGTACATGTACGGGTTTTTTCCACTTGTGTATAAAAGTTAAAAACATCTTTTTTTTTTTTTGCTTTTTACTTAATTACGCTTTTATTCTAATTACGTGAGAAATGCTTTTGCGCAATTTAGCGCTATTTTTGCTTTATTTTCGGGATGCTTCATTTCCACTTTATTATCTCTTTAACCATGAAACTGGCCCCCGTGTGATAACATCCATAGAGTATAAATTGAACTGTGGGAAACAGAAAGAGAAGAATTGGAAGAGGATAAGAAAGACAAAGAGACAGTGAGAGACCCTACTGAGAGAGACTATGAAAAAAATATAGAGAATACAAAGAAAGACTTAATGAATTGAAATAAGTTTAAACTGATTTAGAAGGAATTAAAATTAATTGTAATTAACTGAAGCTAGAATTGCTTATTTTGATTACTTTATTTTAGAACTCTTATAGAAATTAAGGATAAATTAAAGCAGAAATATTGAAAGTAAGTGGGGAAAATGATTTTTAAAAAAAGACAATAGAGGGAAGGAGCAGGAGTAAGCCACAAAATAAGACCTGTAAATCAGGGGTAGGCAACCTTTCCCCTTTAAGAGCTGTGGGACTTCAACTCCCAGAAGCCTCAGACATGTTGGCCAATAGTTCCATGTTGGCCAATAGCTCCTGGGATTCTAGGAGCTGAAGTCCCTTGGCCCTTAAAGGGGAAAGGTTGCCTACCCCTGATATAGATTAATTAAATGTTATATACTGCTATATAGTACAAGAACATAGTATTTGTATAATGGTTTAAGTGGCTGTCCCCTTTACCCCTTCTTCCTTTCCCTTCACCTCTCTCAGCAAATATTATTAGCATTATTTACTTGTCTCATTATCTCCACTTATACTGTTATACATATATATTGAAAAGTTTGATAAATAATATGTATATCATTGTTAAAGCAGAAAAAGCCCACAAAATGGCAACCAGGGGAAAAGGATTAACTCAGTCACAACTACAAAACATAACACAGAGAAGAGGATCAACAGAAGAAAATGCAAGATTGACAGACACAATGATGCTTCTAGAGGAGATAAGAAAGATTAGACAAGAAATGAAAGACCTAAAACAAAAATAAAGAGGAAACAATAAAGGATAAAGAAAAAATCCAATCATATTTAGAAAGACAAAAGATACTGAAATTAAATGAACATCAGAAAAAGATACTGAATCAAGAAATATCAGTAAAAGAAATCTCAGAAGCAATCAAAAGAAGCAAAACAGGCAAGGCACCTGGACCAGATGGTCTGTCAGCTGTGTATTATTAAAAATTTTTTAAAAAATGGAAGATGTATTGTTGATACCACTTGTGGACACCCTACATAATATACTACAAGAAGGCATACCAGAATCATGAAAAGATGCATATATCTCTTTGATATTAAAGGAAGATAGAGACAAATGAGATATAAGAAATTATAGACCCATTTCTTTGATAAATGTAGATTACAAAATATTTGCATCAACTATAGTGGAAAGGCCAAAAGGGATTGTAATAGAACTAATACATGAAGATCAAAATGGATTCATCCCGAACAGATATATAAAGAACAACTTGAGAAATGTGTTAAACATCATAGAATATGTTGAAAAACACAAAGAGAAAAAAAAGTAGCCACTATATTTATTGATGCAGAAAAGGCCTTCGACAGAGTGAATTGGTCCTTTATGAATGAAGTAATAAAGAAAATGGATATGGGTGAAAAGTTTGAAAAATGGATTAAAGAAATATATATGGCACCAGCGCTGAAGGAGGCGGAAGGCCAGATTGTTGAGCCTCTCTTTAAGCCATAAGGCGGCAGTCCAGGCGGATGGCCTGTGTAACCAAGGCCACCAAAGTCTTTGGAGGTTCGGAGCAGGCCAGTTCATCCAGGATCCCAGCAGACAGACCGTGCCGAAACATAGCCTGCAAGGCACTGTCACCCCAAGTGACATCCTGGGCGAGAAGACGAAAAGCCACAGAGTAATCTGCCACTGACCCCTGGCCCTGTCGCAAAGTCAAAAGCCGGGACTCAGCCGTCTCTGTTTTAACTGGATCCCCTCAAGTCTCCTTGAACTCCTTTTCAAAGGATTGCCAGTCAGCAAGCACTGGGCTATTGGCATTCAAGTAGGGTGTCACCCATTTGCTAGCTGGGCCAGACAGCAGACTGATCACAAACGCCACCTCATTAGGAAAATCTGCCTCCCTGATGCGAAAATGCAACTGGCAGCTGGCCAAGAAACTATCAAGCAGAACCCAGTCTCCAGAAAACTTCTCCGGCAGAGCAGTAAGGCACTTTGTCCTGGGTCTGGGCTGGGGAGGTGCAGGAAGCTGAGGAACTGGGTTTTGGTTCTGAAGCTCTGTCACAGCTTGAGTGAGCACAGCAACTTGGGCCATCAGCTTTTGGTTCTGCTACAAAAGTTCTTTAACTAAAGCTGCTTCTGCCATCCTGTTATCAGCTTGGAGTATGGCCAGAGTTTATTCTGTCCTGGATTGCGGCCAGCACACGCAAACCTACGCCGATAAGGATGGCTCAACAAGGTAATTAGGTATGCAGCTGGAAAGAGTCCACAAACCTTGCAGGGAGTGAGAGAAAGAGCAAACCGAAAGTCAAAGCTGAAATCAGGGACACCAGAGTCACGATAGCCAGTCCAGTCCAGGGTCAGGTCAGCCAGTGGGCAGCAATAGTCCAGTCCGCTACTGGAGCTTTCTCTAGTTCGATGCCATTAGGCTCTCTCTGTATGAATGGACTATCCAGACATCCTACTGCCCACTTTGTAGTACAGGCACTTGTTTTCTGCCACCTTTGCTGGTGATGCCCAACTATCTCATTGCTGAGCACAGATACTCTATTTCACATTCTATGTACAAGGGAACACTTAGTCCTAGACTGTTCAGTGTTCTAGGCTTTGTCTACTGATGCTATAATTTTCAATGGCTGCAGAAGGCTTTATCAGGCCACTGCCCTTTTTCCACTTGGAAGATTCCTTTTTTGACACATCTTCAATTTTGAAGGCTTGGTAAGCCCCTTTTTCCCGACTGCCGATGCCACAACCTGTGCAGCCTTACATTGCTGCAAGTCTGTTGCCCTTCGCACTGGCTTCCATTCATCTCCTTGGATCACACAGAGTCTGTATACCTTGTCTTCTTGTTGCGGTATTTGTCTACTATTCCTTTACTGCTTACAGTAGTAAACTTCTTTTGCTTTCACACCACCTAGCTACTGGATAGCTTTGGCATAATTTCCATTGCTAACAAACCTGTGCTGTCTACATCAGAGTTTTTTCCCTTGACCTTAGCCATATGCCTGCCACATTACCACGGACCATCAAGGTCTATCAACACTCTGTGCAACATATGGGTTAGCTGGCAAGCCTGTTTTTTCTGCCACTGTGCATGTTCTCACTTGCATTGGTGACTATTTCCATTACGTCTCAGTATTGGAATTTCAGCTCAACTCATGTAGAGTCATCATATTAGCTGGACAGTTCGTCCCTCTATTTACATGCCTTGGGCTCAGATTCACAAATGGTGATTTTGTTTGGGGCAGTGTGCCATCTTATGTGGCATGGCACTCCCTTCTCCACTGACTGAAGCTCATCAGTCTAACCTATTTGTGTGATTTGCAAAGACCCTGAAGAAGAAGGACAGGTTGCTTACCTGTAACAGTATTTTTTCTAGTGGTTATCTGCGAATTCACACAAATCCTGCCCATCCTCCCCTCAGTGTGGTGCCCTGCCTCTCCTTGTATCCTGGGCTGCTGCTTTGGCATCCATGGAACTGAGGGTTTAGATGGGAAACCGGCCAATAAGGCAGTTGGAGAGTGGGCAGGGCTACCACCTAATAGCTCTAAGAAGGTTCTGAATGACTCTGCGCAGGCACAGAATAACCCATTTGTGTGAATTCACAGATGACTTCTTGAAGAAATATCATTACAGGTAAGCAACCTGTCCTTATTTTGTTTATTTATTTCTAGGATTTATATCCAACCTTTCTCCATAATGGGATTTAAAGTGGGTCAGTACCATTTACACCACAGCTTTTCCTTTTAAATATGACATGGAAAATAAAGAAGAAAGAAAGAAAATTTGGTAGCTCTGAAGATGCTAGCCACAGATGCTGGCGAAACGTCAGAAAGAAACTCTTTCAGAACATGGCCACACAGCCCGAAAAAACCCACAAAAAAAAATTGGTCATTTTGTACTCTACATGGTGGCAACAGTAAGACTGCTATACGCAAAGTATTGGAAGAAAAACCCAATACCATCAATTAATGAATGGATAGTGAAATTAAGAGAGGCAATGGACATGAATATTTTATCTACGTTTATGAGAGAAAAATAAAAAAAGAAAATGAATGAAGAATGGAAATGTATTAAGGAATATTGGAAAAACTAGGAGATACATAGAAGAAATCTTGAAAGATAATGAAAAGAATAATACAAAAAATGGGAACGCTTTGGCTATAACATAAGAAGGTTATTGAAAATAGGTGATAGGATAAGATCTTAGAATTAAAAAATAATATTAATATAAACAAAATAAACTTTTTGGCTTAGAGACCTGTTAAATTGATAAGGATTAGAGAAAATCATGGAAACTACATAAATTAGTTTGACATCAGTATGTTAGGAAGTTACTTTATATAGATGGAAAAGTCTAGAATAACCAAATGATTTTGTGTATATTTATTTGTAATTGTTTGTATAAATGTTATGTGATAGATTTTTAGATTTTTAGAAGGGTTTGTTTTTTAATGTTAATAAATAAAATTTATAAAAAAAATAAGAAAATAAAATATTTGTATTGGACTGCTTTGCATTTGTAATCATGTGACTAAATTGTGTGCAGGAATAAATTGTGAAGCAGTATAATGGAGGAGGAGAGACAGCATGATGGAGTGGTTTGAGTATTAGACTAGGACTCTGGAGACCAGGGTTTGAATCCCTGCTCTGCCATGGAAATCCACTGGGTGACCTTGGCCATGTCTCAGCCTCAGAAAAAGGCGAAGACAAACCTATTCTGAAGAAATCTAGCCAAGAAAACACTATGATAGGTTCACCTTGGGTCACTATAAGTAAAAAATAACTTGAAGGCACACGCACCAAAAACAGTCATGGAGATGGCTTAAGAATGTTATTTCATCTCTGTACTCATCTTGATATTTAAACCTGAGGTCATCTGCTCCTTATCTGCTTTTTTTTTTTTACATCAGAGTTCAACTGCATAGTTCAACTTCATCTTACAACAAATGCTTTAATTGTGCCCATGCAAAATCAAGAAAAAGGAAAAATTGTAAGCCACTCAACAGCTTGTTGTGAAGAATTTGCCCACCATTTTGCTGATAAAATGGCTTGGATTTAGTTGATACAATTTTGGTGGATGTAACCTTGGCTCCTGCATGTCCAATATTGATAGATACTTTTCAATTTGTGTGGCCTGAAGATGTGGACAGGATCCTTGGACAGATTAGAGCCACCATATGTATACTCGCCCCTTGCCCTTCCTGGCTTATTAAACAGGCCAGAGGAGAACTGGTGGAGTGGGTAAGGGAAGTGATTAATGCCTCTTTACAGCAAGGCTACAGTCCCAACACACCTAAAAGAGGCTGTAATAAGACCTCTTTTGAAAAAAAGAAAAACTTCCCTGGATCCTACTGTACAGTGGGACCTTGGTATCCACCGGGGGTTGGTTCCAAGACCCCCTGTGGATATCAAAATCCATGGATGCTCAAGTCCATTAAAGACAATGTGATAGCAAATTGGCATCCCTTATATAAAATGGCAAAATCAAGACTTGCTTTTTGGAATTCATATATTTTTTGAAATATTTTTAAACCATGGATCCATGGATGAAGAATCTGTGGATACGGAGGGTCAACTGTACTAGATAATTACAGGCAAATGTGAAGTTGTAGGCTTTCATGGCCGGCATCCATAGTTTTTTGTGGGTTTTTCGGGCTGTGTGACCATGTTCTAGAAGAATTTCTTTCTGATGTTTCACTAGCATCTGTGGCCAAATGCCAGCCACAGATGGTAGCGAAATGTCAGAAAGAAACTCTTCTAGAACATGGCCACACAGCCCGAAAAACCCACAAAAAAACTAACTACAGGCCAGGCTCCAGCCTTCCATTTTTGGGCAAGGTGCTGGAGTGTGTAGTGGCCTCTCAACTCCAGGGGTTTCTGGATGAGATGGATTATCTAGATCAGGGGTAGGCAACCTTTCCCCTTTAAGGGCCGAGGGACTTCAGCTCCCAGAATCCCAGGAGCTATTGGCCAACATGGGACTATTGGCCAACATGGTTGAGGCTTCTGGGAGCTGAAGTCCCTTGGCCCTTAAAGGGGAAAGGTTGCCTACCCCTGATCTAGATCCATGTCAGTCTGGTTTCAGACCTGGCTATGGGACAGAAACAGCCCTGGTTGCCTTAGTGGATGACCTATGCAGAGACTAGGACAGGGGGAGTGTGTCCCTGTTGGTTTTACTGGACCTCTCAGTGGCTTCCAGTACCATATACCATGGTATCCTTCTGAGTCGCCTCTCTGGAATGGGGCTTGGAAGCACTGTTCTACAGTGGCTCCTTTCGTACTTGGAGAGGCATTCTCAGAAAGTGGTGCTAGGGGATTCCTATTTGACTCCTTGGCCATTGGCCTGTGGGGTCCCTCAGGGCTCAGTCCTGTCCTCTATGCTTTTTAACATCTACATGAAACCACTGGGAGAGGTAGTCTGGAGTTTTGGAATAAGGTGTCACCTGTACGCTGATGATACCCAGCTCTATCACTCCTTTCCACCTAATTCCAAGGAAGCTGGTTCTGTCCTAAACTGGTGTCTGGCCACTGTAATGGACTGGATGAGGGCAAACAAATTGAAGCTTAATCCAGACAAAACAGAGGTGCTCCTGGTCAGTCGAAAGACAGAACCAAGAATAGGGATTCAGCATGTATTAGATTGGGTTACACTCCCTCTGAAAACTCAGGTTCATAATTTGGGGGTACTTGTGGATTCAGCACTGAGCCTGGAAGCCCAGGTATCAGCAGTGACCAGGAGTGCCTTTGCACAGCTAAAACTCATGCGCCAACTGCGCTCATTCCTGGAGAAGTCAGATCTGGCCACGGTGGTATATGCCTTGGTTACATTCCATATGGGTTACAGTAATGCACTCTACATGGGGCTGCCTTTGAAAAGTGCTCAGAAACTTCAGCTGGTCCAAAGAGCTGCAGCCAGGCTGTTAACTGGAGCTGGTTACAGGGAGCATACAGCTCCCTTGTTGCAACAGCTCCATTGGCTGCCAGTCTGTTTCCAGGCACAATTCAAAGTGCTGGTTTTGACCTATAAAGCCCTATACAGCTTGGTTCCAGGCTATATGAAGGACTGTATTTCCCTTTGCGAGCCGCCCCCCCCCAGAGTAGAGATCATTGGGAGAGGCCCTTCTCGCTGTCCCACTACCCTCTCGGACATATTTGGAGGAAACAAGGGAGAGGGCGTTCTCAGTGGCTGCTGCCAAGCTTTAGAATGCCTTCCCTAGTGAGGCCAGGATGGCTCCATCCCTGCTATCCTTCCAGCAGCAGGCAAAGACGTTCTTGTGTCGGCAAGCCTTTGCAAATCGCTAAGCTCTAGTAATGTTGTGCCATTTTAATTTTAAGGTTTGTATTGTAACATTCGATTTTAACTCATAACTGTTTTTAATTTGAAAATGGTTTAATTGTTTTTTTTTAAATTTTATATGTATACATTTTAATGTTGTACTGTTTTTAAATTGCATTGTTTTAAATCTGCTGTTCACCACCTTGAGTACCTATATTGGGAGAAAGGTGACATATAAGAAAATACTACTACTACTACTAATAATAATAGTAATAATAATAATTCTTTATATTTATTCATGCATTTCATTTATATCCCAGTTTTCTCCTGAATGGCATCCAAAGCATCTTACAGCATGAATTAAAACAGAACAGTTAAAACAGTATGAAGCACAAAAGTTTCAAAAGCAATAAATAATACATTCAATTAAAACACTACTTTAAAAACATTAATAATTAAAACAATTAAAATACTTAAAATCCACATTACATACGAAAAACAACATCCCCAACTGAACATCACCTGACCCTAGTCGGTCCAGTCTGAAGGCCTGTTTAAACAAGAAGGATTTCCCCTTTTTGGCAAAAAAAAAAAGCAAAACAAAAAAAGCAAAACAAAATACAAAACAACACAGAGGAGGCAAATTGGACCTTCCTTGGGAGGGAGTGTCAAAGCCTAGAAGCCACCTCTGAGAAGGCTGCTCCTGTGTCCCCAACAACTGTGCCTCAGAAGTTGGTGGGATGGAGAGACAGCCCTCCCCTGAAGATTGTAAGACCCAGACATGTTTGTATGAGGAGATGCAGGCTTTCAGATAGTCTGGACCTAAGGAATATAGGGCTTTATAGCTCAAAACCAGCACTTTGACTTGTGCCCAGAAACAGACCAGCAGCCAGTGACACTGTTTCAGCTAGGGACCTATATGATCCCTGTAACTTATGCCAGCATGGAGTAGTGGTTTGAGTGATGTTTGATTCCCTGCTTGGCTGTGAAATCCACTGGGTGACCTTGAACAAGTCACATGCTCTCAGCTGCAGAGGAAGGCAATGGCAAACCTCCTCTGAACAAATCTTGCCATGAAAACTGTATGATATTTTTGCCATAGGATCATCATAAGTCAAAACAAAGGTATACAACAAAAACAACTTATGGATATGTAAAGTTGTCTCTAGTGTTTTGTATTAAACATTAACTTTTGTTGAGCTTTTATTTTTATTTTTTAAAAATGCTTGTTGGCTGTAATTTGCTATGTTTTAATCCATTTTCAATTTGAGCTTGAATTCATCACAGAAATAATCTTGACAAAAAACCTACCCCTCCACAAATGCTCTTGGGGGTTTGGGACTTTTTTTAAATCTCTGTTTTTGATTTCCCAAGGAAAATCCATTAAATCCATTTAATCCTTTTTCAAACTGTATGGAAGCAGCCATGATACTGGGTAACAACTGTAGGATTTTCTTCTTGAAATTAAGAAAATAATCAGGCTCTGTCTGAAACTCACAGTGTACTGGCACATGGGCTTGTTAAACGACACAAAAAGTTGTATTTGTTTCTGCCTTGACAGTTATATAGATTATTTTCTTCTGTCAGCCCTCAAACCTTGGAGCTGTTGAATTAGATGAGCTTGAGTAGAAATATATAGGGACACCAGTAATGCAAGATATTCCTTTTGAATAGACAAAGGAGCTTTGTTGAGGAGACCAGGACAGATAGAGTGTTGCGAGTTTTAGAAATGTTGTTGTTGGCCTCAGAAAGAAAAAAAAAAGAGTTTATCTGTCTAACTCCATGATGAAACTGAAATTGTGATGAAACGCATGGCAAGACCTTGTATCTGTTAACTGTGGATCATTTCAGTTCTTCCCACTTGTTCCTGCCTGATGGTCTACCCTGCTAATGTGTGGTACAGAGTTAAGTGCAATGTCTATTTTCTTGACACCACAGATAAGCTGCAATCTGTAGCAACAATAGGTTTGCTCTCTTCTCAAGGACATGTCACCTCACTAGTTTCATATGCAATCAATGACATTTGTTTTCTGAATTGCTCAAAGCTCTCTGAGAGCACCAATGCCATTAGGAAACAAGGGTTGCACAGAAATCTATATTATCGAGTGGTGTATCTTGCAATCCATTGTGCCTTTGTGACTTTGGTTACAATTCTTGCTCAGGTAAATAGAAACACCTACTCTCCAACCGTCCCAATTTGGCAAGGACAGTCCCCATTAATCCTCTGCCACCCCACATTTTCAGCTGCTTTTAAAATGTTCCAGTTTCTCACTCTTTTGTCCACTTTCCCCTTTGTCTCCAGGATGCTGCAAACAGAATTCAAAGTGCAAATGTAGTTTGCATTCAGTTGACTCAAGGCAAAGTAGAATCTCACTCTTCCTTGTAGACTCAGGCAAAAGCAAACTGCTGCAGCTGATCCTAGCATGTCTGCTCTTCCTTATTAATAATTCTTGCTATATTGATTCCACTCTGATGTTTCTTGATCACATGTGTCCCAGTTTTCATCTGTAAAATGTTGGAGGGTATGGAAACATCAAAATGTACTAGGCCATATATATTGTTCACTATCTTCTTCCTGATAGATCCCAAGCACTTCTTAATAGCCATAATTTATAGTTATATTCTTGGATATAATACTATTTGCTTAGCCTCCATAGCCCAAACTGTCTTTGTAATTTTTTGGAAGGGAGAGACACAAAATTGCAAAAATGAATGAGAATGTACTGACTGTGCCATATATATTTAAGGATGTTTAGATACAATGTGCAAAAGCAAGAGTTGTCTGCAGTCCTATGGGGGGAAATATTAAGACACTACATAGGAAAAAGATTATGCTACTATAATTCTTGAATGAAAAAGAGCATTAGACTCTAGTGAATCCTATGCAGGATTCTTGTTAGCTTCATTTAAGATATATATTGAGAGAAGACAACTGTACTGATCTCAGAACAATCCTTTTGAGAAAATCTTGTAATGATCCCCACTTATAGATCTCAGCTAGTATTTCCCTTCTATTATTTCCCCTTCTTTTATCTTAATATGATATACAAGAAATCTTTGCTAATTAACTTTCCTGTGCAGGATCACACCAAAATGACCTAGTTTTTGCTTAGCTGTTACATCTCTGTCTGAGTCTTACCACTTCATATGGGAATCCCCACATGGTGGTAATAATAATAATAATAATAATAATGAATTTTATTTTTATCCCGCCCCTCTGCGTAATGCAACCGGGGTGGCTTACAACTTTAAAAAATACATTCATATCCCACAGAAACATGTAGAAAGAAGAGTTATTAGTTTAGCCTAGGTTTTTGCCTGATGTGCTAACTTTCTATATGAAAACTTTTTGATTTGCATTAAGTACTACTCACTCTTATGGGCACTTGCTTGCAATCTGAACTAATACAGACTTAGCACTTGAGCACAAACTAGGCTGTCGAGTAGTTGGTCTCAGGCTGAGGACTGACCTCAATAGTGGCAATATGTTACAGAAAGATACATGGTTCTAGGGAAGCCAGGAGTAGAACAGTATTTTCAGAAATCTGGACAACAGGGAGGATTTATTTCCTTGTGGTTAACACATTTTTCCTCTCACAGAGGGGTTTCCTCAAAGAATTAAATCAGGGGTAGGCAACCTTTCCCCTTTAAGGGCCGAGGGACTTCAGCTCCCAGAAGCCTCAGCCATGTTGGCCAATAGTCCCATGTTGGCCAATAGCTCCTGGGATTCTGGAAACTGAAGTCCCTCGGCCCTTAAAGGGGAAAGGTTGCCTACTGTTAGAATCCTGTTAGTATTCTATCAGATATGTAGTATAGTGTGGGGATGATGGGAAGGTGGGTTAGTTATGTTAGAGTGCAGGTGCTTTATCAAGTGACCTTGGGTGGCTGGCTCGGCTAGCTGGGAACGGACGAGATGTTTGGGAAAAGGAAGGAGGGGTTGAGAGCGCGGGCTTTTTGCACATTCTTTTCACTAACTGTAGGGGGGGATTTTTTCAGTCTCAGCTAAAACGTCTGATAGCCAGGACTGACCTATGGATCTTCCAATAAAGTTCTGTTAATTCTTTAATTAAACTGACTGGTTGGTTGTCTAAAGGTGCTGCTGTCTATTTCATGACAGTTAGCTGAGACTCACACCAAGTTCAACTTTATTTTTGGTATTTTGTTCCTGCTCCTGGAGAGATGGAGGCAGGAGCGGAGATGTCCTCCAAAGAGGGTCAAACCCCAGAGGATGGAGGGGAACCTCGGCCGGAGGACAGAGGAACCGGAGCGGTGCCAAAGACCGGAGGGCCACAATTGCCACAGACCCCACTAGTGTCTGGGAAATGGTTCGGTGCTCCGGTGGCCCCAGTGCGCACAAAAGAACGCCGGCGGGCGGCGAGGTGGTCGGATTGGAACACCGGGTTCACGCAACCACTACAGCTGTCCTCGGGAGAGGGGACCGACGTGGAGATGCAGGTACAGCAGCTGAAATCTGAGGTGGAGGGGATGCGAGGTACCATGACCATGATGCTAGAGATCCTCCAACAGATTGCTGGAGATGGAGTAGGGGGTGCAGGAGCAGGAGCAGGAGCTGCCCGGGCCCCAGCCCCAGGTGGGCAACCCCAAGAGATGGGAGCAGGGGGAGAGGAAGCCTTGCCCCCAGGGCCCCCACCAGCAGTCCTCCCGCAGCCGAGGGCTCCAGATGCACAGGCTAAGAAGATGGGGGTCAAGTTCGATGGGGATTCCCAAACGCTGCCTTATTTCTTATCGCAAGTGGCAGATCATATGGAAGAGTGGGGCCCTGTTTTCCCTTCGGAATCAGCCAAGGTAAAGTGTGTGGCAAGGCATCTGCGGGGGGAGGCGGCCCGCTGGCTGGTGCAGCTCTACGATCGACGAGCGCCGGAGCTGGGGGACCTAGACGAATTTATGAGGGCCCTTAGGACTAGATTTGAAGACCCTTTCCAGGCCACCACTGCCCTGGCTGAACTAAAAGTTTTAAAACAAGGTTCCATGACAGTGGCTGCATATGCGGCAGAGTTCAGAAGGCTGGTGGCCCAAGTGCCTGACTGCCCTGAGGGAATGCAGATCCAATATTTTAAAGACGGACTGCGCCCAGAGATAGCCAAATGGGTGTTGATGATGGGAAAACCCCTCACAGCTATGGAATGGATCAGAGTGGCGGGAGAAGCGGAAGCCATCTTACATGAAGTAAAGATGTTAGATCAAAGACAAACACAAGAGACCAAAGTGAAGGGGGGCCGAAGCCAAGCCCACAAGGGAAAACTTCCTACCGGCACTACAGAGACTGAGAGGGAGAGACGGCGCCGGTTAGGTCTATGCTTAAAATGCGGCCAAAAGGGGCACTTAATTGCTGCTTGCCCGGACATGGCCCAGGAGGGAAAGACCGGCTCCTCTCAGGGCCCCCCCCGGCAGAGGCTCCAAGAAGGAAAAGAGTCAGCTGAAAAGAAAATCTTCTACTGAGCACAGCCTGAAAGTAGAAGAGCCCAAAGAACAGGAGATCTGGACAGACTCAGACGACTCAGACAGTTTTACAAGCTCAGGAGGGGAGCCTTTAAACTTCCAGAGCCTGCCTTAGGAAGCGGCGAAAGGCGGGCTGTGGGAGCAGAGAGCCGCAAAAAGATGGTGAGTGGGGGCATTCCCCTGTTGTCTGTATCAGTGACTTTGATGGTGGGGCCCAAGAAAAAAGCTATGCAATTAATTGCAGCCATTGACTGTGGGTGTACAAGGTGCTTGATAAACCCTGCAGTAGTAGACAGTTTGAACCTAGCCACCCACCCTCTGAGAGAGCCCATTCCCTTTGTTCAGATGGATGGATCTCTGATGGGGGGCCGTGCTGCAGAAAGAAAAACTGCTCCTGTGTGGCTAGGGATAGCAGACCATTGGGAACAGCTCCAGTTGGTGGTGGGAAATACTTATAATTACCACCTAATGTTGGGCATAGACTGGCTACACCATCACAACCCTGAGTTGCGCTGGAGGGAGAGACAGTTAATTTTCAATGATCCGGATTGTGCAAACCATTGCCTTGCCCACGGGATGGTGCTCCCCCCTCTTCTCCCCACGGTGGCACTTCCCGGACAAATAGAGAAAGACGCAGCTGCTCACTTGGAAGGGCTGCCCAGAGACAGAGACATTGGGCACGGCGGGGAGGGGTCGCCAGTCATCCCTCCGGTTTACCGAGATTTAAAAGGGGTGTTTGAAGAGAGAGAGTGTGATGTGTTGCCTCCACACCGAGAAACAGACTGTGCTATTGAAATATTGCCAGGGGCACCCCTTCCTAAACCCAAACTGTATTCAATGACCCCAAAAGAGCTGGCCACATTGAAAGACTATATAGAAAAAAACTTGGCTCAAGGGTTCATTCGACCCTCCACTTCTACATTTGCTGCTCCAGTATTTTTTAGGGAAAAAAAAGATGGCTCTTTGCGGCTGGTGGTAGACTATCGCAACCTAAATGGGATTTGCAGCACCAACAAGTACCCTTTGCCCCTAATGAAAGACATGTTGGGGAGACTGGGCACGGGCAAAATATTTACAAAATTGGACTTAAGGGATGCTTATCATCGAGTTAGGATTAAGGAGGGAGATGAATATAAGACTGCTTTCAACTGCCCTTTGGGGGCATTTGAGTACTTGGTTCTTCCTTTTGGACTGTCGGGGGCTCCCGGGATTTTTATGAGGCATATAAATGAAGTACTGCATGATTTGCTTTTTGAAGGTGTTCTGGTATATTTGGACGATGTGCTCATCTATTCTAAGGACTTAGACAGTCATGTCAAACTGGTGCGAGAGGTACTCAAAAGACTGTGGGATAACCAACTGTATGTGAAACTGTCCAAATGTCACTTTCACACCGAGAGACTAGATTTTTTGGGATACCGAGTGTCTAACCAGGGCTTAGAAATGGATCCAGCTAAAGTACAAACAGTGTTGGACTGGGCACCCCCGAGAAATAGGAAAGATGTACAAAAGTTCCTGGGCTTTGCAAATTTCTACAGAGAGTTCATTCCTGACTTTGCTAAGATTGCATTGCCCATTACAGACTTACTCAAGACTAAAGATACGCCCAAAAGTGGGGAGGGGGTTGCATCCAAGCCTCCCAAGCCCTCCACTCCGATTCAATGGTCTGAAAAATGCCAGAGGGCTTTTGAACAACTAAAGCTGTTGTTTAGCTCTGAACCTATTTTAATTCACCCAGACCCAGCCAAACCCTTTGTGGTTCAAGTTGATGCCAGTGACTTTGCTATGGGGGCTGTCCTGCTACAAAAAGATGATAAAGATAAGCTTAGACCTTGTGCCTACCTGTCCAAGAAGTTCCAGGGGCCCCAATTATCTTGGCCGTGCTGGGAAAAAGAAGCTTATGCAGTTAAACATGCCCTAGAAAGCTGGAGACAATTCCTTGAGGGGGCGGCACACCCTTTTGAGGTATGGACTGATCACAGGAACTTAGAAGCATTACAGACTCCCCGCAAACTGAGCCCCAAACAAAGGAGATGGGCTAAAGACTTTTATAAATATAACTTCAAGTTAAAGTTTTTCCCGGGCCGCCAAAATATTTTAGCAGATGCATTATCCAGATTGCCACAGCATGGGGGAAAGGAGGCGGTTCCTCTTGAGACCATCTTTTCCCGGGAACAGTTGGGTTTGGCGGTAATCACACGCAGTAGAGCCAAGGCTTTAGTTCAACCCCCTTCACAGGGTGACTCACCACCGCCATTAGACGACCTGTTGCTAAAAATCCAGCAGGGGGCAGAAACAGATGAGTGGCTACAACAGCATAAAAATCAACTGTCTAAAAATGCACAAGACTTATGGGTGTGGAATTCAAAGATCTATGTTCCTGCTTCCTTAAGAAAAGACATCCTTCAGATATACCATGACTCTAAGGCAGCAGGGCATTGGGGATATTTAAAAACTTGGCACAAGATCCGCAGCACCTACTGGTGGGATGGAATTCGTGCAGATGTAGAGGCTTATGTTAAAAGTTGCCCGGTTTGCGCTAGAGCCAAACCAAGAGTGGGCAAGCCTAGAGGACTACTTCAACCTCTGCCTACACCAGAAGGACCTTGGAAACACATTGCTATGGATTTTATAACAGACCTGCCTCCTAGCAAGGGCCGAGACACTATTTGGGTGGTGGTAGATTTGTTTTCCAAACAAGTACATTATGTGGCCTGCAAGGGGATGCCTTCGGCCCCCAAATTAGCTGATCTGTTCATAGCACACATATATAGACTCCATGGCCTCCCAGACCGAATAATCTCTGATAGAGGCAGTTCGTTTACTTCTAAATTTTGGAGGGTGCTACAAGACAAATTGGGGGTTCAATTGGCCCTTAGCACGGCTTTTCACCCGGAGACTGACGGTCAGAGTGAGAAGACTAACCAAAGTCTCCAGAGATACCTGCGTTCTTATACTAATTATCTGCAAGATGATTGGTTTGATCTACTTCCACATGCCGAGGTTGCTTTCAATAGCGCAGTGCACAGCAGCACGGGGAGCTCTCCCTTTTCGATTAACTATGGTTTTGAACCTAAGCTCCTCCCCGCCCTGCCTGTGAATAAAACTGACCCGGTTCAGGTGACCCAGTGGGCTGATAAAGTCAGAGGGGCTTGGCCCACCATTGTCAAAGCTTTGCACGAAGCTAAAAAACAGTATAAAAATCAGGCTGACAAAAAAAGGGCAAAAGGTTGGGATATTAAGCCTGGTGATATGGTTTACCTTTCCACCAAGAACTTGAGGTCTAAGTTTCCTTCCAAAAAGCTAGGCCCAAAGTTTGTGGGTCCTTTTCCAGTTAAGAGACTTGTTAATGATGTTACTGCTGAATTGATTCTTCCTAAGACCTATCGTCATCTTCATCCAGTTTTTCATTTCAGTTTGTTGAAACCTGATTGTGCTGTTGACCCCTGGAAACCCGTTGAGTCACCACCCCTTCCTTTGATGGTTGATGGACATCAACACTTTGAAGTTTCAAAGATTCTGGACTCTCGGGTTCATCGAGGCAGACTACAGTACCTGATCCGTTGGAAACACTTCCCTGTTGACCATTCTGAATGGGTGTCTGCTGTTCATGTCAATGCTCCTGATCTGATTGCTCATTTTCATGAACGCTATCCAGACAAGCCTTCCTTGTCTTCAGTTGTTTGATGTTTTTTTTTTGGGGGGGGGGTTTCTGTTTTCTGGGGGGCAGCCTGTTAGAATCCTGTTAGTATTCTATCAGATATGTAGTATAGTGTGGGGATGATGGGAAGGTGGGTTAGTTATGTTAGAGTGCAGGTGCTTTATCAAGTGACCTTGGGTGGCTGGCTCGGCTAGCTGGGAACGGACGAGATGTTTGGGAAAAGGAAGGAGGGGTTGAGAGCGCGGGCTTTTTGCACATTCTTTTCACTAACTGTAGGGGGGGATTTTTTCAGTCTCAGCTAAAACGTCTGATAGCCAGGACTGACCTATGGATCTTCCAATAAAGTTCTGTTAATTCTTTAATTAAACTGACTGGTTGGTTGTCTAAAGGTGCTGCTGTCTATTTCATGACACCTACCCCTGAATTAAATGAAAGATATGCAATTGCTGATAATATGCTATGACAAACAGAATTCCTTCACCGCTTGCCAGACCACTTCTAAATAAATGCTAAACATACAATTTCATTCAACCCTTAGCAACAGAACTAAGATTGAAGCAGACATTTTGGTGGAAAAATAAGAGAAATAAGAAAGGGCATAAATGGGACGCAGTGGGCAGCAGGACAAGACTTTGGAGCAGAAACCAGAGTCTCATTTTACCAAAATGATATGAGGCTAACTTACCAAACTATGAAATAAGTGAAGTAATATAACCGTTGGTACATTTATTAAGTCCAGAGGCTAAAACCATCAACTTGAACCACTGGGAGACAGACTGGGGATGTGAACCAATAGGCAGTCAACAATGAAGAATACATCTTGAAATACTACATGGATATATGATCATTTTTGTTGTGGAAGAAACACAAGCAGAAGTCTAGGGAA
This sequence comes from Phrynosoma blainvillii, assembly GCA_026167975.1. NCBI lineage: Eukaryota > Metazoa > Chordata > Lepidosauria > Squamata > Phrynosomatidae > Phrynosoma > Phrynosoma blainvillii. The sequence continues at coordinate 326,278,685 of JANUYF010000002.1, read as the reverse complement.
GCAATATTTTTAACTAAATCTTGTGAAGTAAATGCATCTTTGGCTCTCCTGTAAAGCCAAAGAAACCAGATGCTGGGAAACACCTCTCAACTCATAAACATGCTCCATCTCTTGCAAGAGAGCCTCAGACCATGCACTTTAGCTCCCAAAAGATTTCCCAACCTCTGATGTAGTACTTACTGTAAAATCAGTAGCTGGATTATACTAGAGAAGTAGCCATTTTGTTTTCTTTGTTCTCTTCTGTAGAAATCTGGAGATCTGCATAACCATGGTCAGAAATTGGTTATATGCATATCACAATCAATTGGACTTGCTCTTGTCATTGCTGAGAAATAAGGAGCTAAGCCAGGGGTCCCCACACTTTTTGAGACGGGGGCCGGTTCACTGGCCCCCAGATCTTTGGAGGGTTGGAGGCGTGTGTGTGCGTACACATGCACACTACTCAGGCACCATTTTTTGTTCCAACACAAAATGGCGCCCAAGTAGTGCGCATGAGCGTGCGACGCCGGGCGCCATTTTTTGTTCCAAAAGTCGTGCGCAGGTGAGTGACTACAAAATGAGGTGGTTTCCAGAGCACATAGAGATACCGTCTCGTCACATATAAATATTACATATTAAAGAGACAACATGCACACACACACACATGCATAGCACCTTGTGAGATGAGTGTATTTAGCCCCTTTCCCAGCTTCACCCTGAACTTAAAGGAAGCCAGTTAACTACCTCGGAGTCAACGCTGAACACAGATCTTTATATCTGTTTCCTTGTATGTGATTTACAATGCGAAGAGGGTTAAAGCTATCTGAAGTGTTAAGAGGAACTGTTAAGAAGCCTTCCCAGAGCTTGAGAAAGTGACTCTTTTGAGCCATAACTCTTAAAACCTGTCATGCTGGGATATTGCACTTGAGATGAGGCCATGCTGCCTGGGGGATTCTGGAAGTAGTAATCCAATAACTTCACTTTCCAGGCTCCGTCCCTATCTTACAATGCAGGTTGCAGCTTCTACCACTACATTTTGTGGAAGCAAATTACACAGGATTCAGGGAATAGCAACATATATCTCAATGTCACATAAAGCATAGGCTTTATGTTAAGTTTTCATGAAAACCCCACACAGACAGGTCATGGTGATGTATATAAAATGGGTTTGAGGAGTTATATCGTATCCCTCCCACTCCTATCTGCCAAGGTTATGTTTCCTTAAGAATGAATGGATTTGTTCCAGTTCAGTGATGTAATGAGGGAGTTATTTCCATGGAACAAATGCTACAGCTCCAAAGTAGCACTGCATATCTTACTTTGGTAATGAGGCATAGGAGTACCTCCCACCTTGTTTGAACGCCCATAGAACTGTCAAGCTAACTTCAGTGCACAACGCTTATTAAAAGAAATGGAATTCATTTTTATCATGGCAAAATGAATTGCATTGCTCCTCTAACAGGAAATTAGATGTACATGTCATTCATATGGACTATTCATGAAACCCTGTTTTGTGTGCAATTTGCTTTCATTTCATCAGATCATTTCTAGCTTAGGAAATAATACATCGAGGTCAGCCAACATTTCTCCCTCCTGCTTGCATAAGGTGGTGATAAAATACCCCAAAACATATGAAAAAGCCATGAATGCTAGGTGGATGAAAGCCTTGCATATTGTTTGCCTGAAAATCAAAGAATGAAGGTAATTAATTTTATAAAAAAGATTCAGAGGAAGAGTCACAAAATGAACTGTTGAGTCCATTCCAGTTTTTGCTCACAGCTCTGGAGCAACACAACAGACTTTTTCAGACTATGGTCCAAACCACAATGTAGAAATAATCCAGTTTGAGATGGCTTTAACTTCTAGGAACTGTAGTTTTGTGAAACATTTGACCTTCTCTATCAGAGCTCTCTGATGCCACAATAAACTACAGTTCCCACTGAGTGAGGGCAGTTAAAGTGGTCTCAAACTGGATTATTTCTGCAGTGTGCCCTGGACCTATGACCTAAACAATGGTTTAAATGACTGGCAATAAAAACTATGGTAAGCCCTGGGTTTGTGTGCTCCCTGTTCCCCCTTCCCTTTTTTGCATTTCCACTTTAATGTGGGGACAAACCACACTTCATTGTTGTTTCTAAACCCTATGGACTGCGGTTTGTTGTAACTGAAATTAGTTAAAAACAAATAGGATTGACTCCAGGGGGAGAGCACAAATCCAGATTTGACTACAGCTTGTTAGTGCAAAAATTTAAAACAGCAATATGGTCAAAACAGGAAAAGAAACACTCTATACTGTCTGGTCCAAACTAGATGGTCTGGAGAAGAGAAAGTTGCTGTGTTAGCTTTTTGGTTGGGATCTAATCAATTTTCAATCAAAGTCATTTTTCAAGGCCCAAGGCTCCAGTCCTATGCATATTTATGCGGGAACAAGGGAGTAAATCCACTGGAACTTAAATGTGAGTAAATATGGATGAAATCAGGCTGAATGTAATTCTCTCCATTTCTAGCATTGTTCCTTCAAACACTTGTCTTGTTTCTCAGTTACAGATTCAGTGGTGACTGAAGTTCTACTTATGACAAATAAGCACAGATAGCATTTTTGGCAGGAAAAGGCCACAGCTATATTGGTTACAGCTGAAGAATCTTGGTCCCAGCACCCATCTGCCAGCTGATGAACACTGACTGACCAGCCCACCTGCAGGGTACTCCAAAATGACAGATGTAGGAATCCACATGAATGGAAGCCACTGGATGGTTCTCTAGTCACATGCATGCAGAGCAGAGTCACCTGACCCCCACCTGGGTATGTTCCCATTTGATCTGTCATAAGATCCCATAAAGGGACAACCACCTGTGTCTGACAATCACTTTGACCCTTACCCTCCATCAAACGAACCTGGGCTCCATGCTAAAACCACTGAACATCATGACAAATGGTTACAGTTAATGTAATCCATAATAAAAATACATTAAAAGACATTAAAGGCAGGATCCCCCATGGATGGAATCCATAGGGATGGAATCCAAGCACAAGCCAAGGCTAAGAGAACTGGGGTGAGTCTGGCTTATATAGCCAGGGAACAAACCAGAGAGAAGTCTTCACTTGGTCTCTTCTGGCTCAACCCCAGTCAACTGCTTCTGACTGGCTGGCCTCCCTGACCCTTGCCAAGTTCATGAAAACCAGTGAAAGAGAAGCCAGTGCCAACCTAGCAGCTACTGTGTTTTGCTAGCCACTGCAAGTCACAAAGAGAACTCCTGGTAAGGCAGGAATGCCTTTGTGACAGTTTTCTGTAATCTGGTCTAATAATAATAATAATAATAATAATAATAATAATAATAATATTTTTTTATTTGTAACCCACCCCTCTGCTCGGCAATCGGGGCAGCGTACAGCAAGATTAAAAAACAGCAGGTAAAACATCTTTATCATGGACCCTAACCCTCCCACCCCTTAAAACTAAATTAAACAGCATTGGAATTAAAAACAAGTGATATAGGGCCTTTGCAGACTGCCAGAAATAGTGCACATTAAATTGAGGCACTGCCCTGGCTCAGTGCTAGGGAATCATGGGAACTGTAATTTATTGTGGCACCAGAGCTCTCTGACAGAGAAGGCTCAATGTCCCAGAAAAAAATACAGTTCCCATGACTCCCTAGCACTGAGCCAGGGCAGTGCCTCAGTTTAATGTGAACTATTTCTGGAAGTCTGCAAAGGCCCATAGTTAAAATACAGTAAAACCAATTTGGGTGACAAGCAGTGGCGGGAAGAGGGGTGAAAAGGAGATGGCCTCCAATCAGGTCCTACTTGCAGTTAGTTCTCTTCATCATAGTGGCATTTGCTAGACTTCATTGTAATTCTATCTCATTCAAATCCATGGGGTGATGATTGAATCTCCTTAGTGTTTAATTATTGTACGAGTATTCTTTAAGCAATCTGTTGCCTTGATAATTCGCTTCATTTCCACTTTATTTTGTATATGGGTGTGAATTTGATGGAAGGTGTGGGAAGTCTGTGATGTGATCCCTACATACTGGAATATTTTAAACAACATCCAATTAATAAAATAAATAAGTGGGCAAGATTTCTGGTGACAGCACAGTTTTTTTTTTAATGTTCAGATGTGTCTGCAAGCATTTTCCTCCTGTTTTGATCACTGAGCATGACTACACAAAACCATTCCTGCAAAACTTATCAATGCATAAAATGTCATTGAAATATGGTGAATGAGGACTTATTGTACCTTAACATTCTGTTTCATGCTGAGAACTTGGAAGTAGTCAAATTAGGTTTCAGAAAGCTGCTGTTGTACACACTTGGATGTTGATTGCAAGTATTATCTTAAGAGACTCATTTTTTACTTCTAAAGAAAATTGCTATTCCTGCTTTCATAGTCCTTCTGATGGCTTTACAACAGCTTTGCCAGGAGGTGACTAACAGCATCAACCCCTTTATTTTTAAGATGGAAAAAAGTAGAAAGAATAAAATACCCTAATGTTTTGGAGTGGGTAGAGATAATCTCATTCTGTTTGGAACAAAAGGGTAGACTGTGTCTTAGTTTGTAGCCACTTTGGCTTATACACACAAAAGAATGATGATAAGATGACAGCAGGATAGAATAGAGAATACATGCTTCTTTCCTACTTTAGAACAACATGTTGCAGGTGTTGGCCCCTATGAAGCAGAGTGCCACCCTACAAGCTTATCAACATAATGATGCAAAGGTGAGGGAAAAGCTCTCATCTGAAGGCTGTCTTCCATTATTTTTCCAGACATCATGCAAACAAGAATAAATTACTCCTTTGTGATTATTCATTGTGCTTGCTCTATGGGTGGTGGGTTTGGGGAGATAAATAGATTGCCTAATTCAACTGTGGGTTGACTCCTGGCATGTAGGATCTACTCACTTTTTGAATAAAAGCTCAAGATCTACTGTGTCCTGATCTACTAGCCAGAATAATATGGAAAAGACACAACACTTAGAACTCCATCATTATGAGGACAAAAATGTAGTACTTGTTATTTTAGTGCCAAAGGAGAACAGAGCTCATCATCCGCCACACACAAGTTTACTTGATATCTGTGGTAAAATTTAATTATGTGGGAGGGAAGCTATTTTGACATTGCTATTGTTACATAACTGAGAGCGAAAAATCCTCACAGCTCTGCTGCAAATTGTTCAAAGATGTATCAGGATTCCTATCTGGATGGGTAGTGGGGCTATCAGCTAACTGTTGCTTCAACAGATGGTGTCACACTACCTATTTTGAGCAGTGTGTGCTCCTCTACATTTCCCTTCATCCTGCTGGTCAGAACTTGAAGACATGTTTATTTATTTATTTATTTATATTTAACCACAGCTTATATCTAAGGCTTTCAAAGTGACATAAAACCAACACAACCCATACAGTATGGAAAGTGGTCTTGTAGTACCTTTGAGACTAACTGATAGAAAGAAGTTGATAGCATAAGCTTTCATAGATTATTTCTACTTCATCAGATGCATCATCGTGCATCTACTTCATCAAATGCATCAAATGTATCTTATGCTGCTGGTTTCTTTCTATCAGTTAGTGTTGAAGGTGCTACAAGATCATTTGAATGCTGACCCAGTCCTAACATGACTTTGAATTCTACATACAGTATAGAACCAGGAACAATGGAAAGATTAAAGAGTTTTAAACTCTTTAAGAGTTTTCCAAGGGTTGTAAGTATTATGTGGATGTATGTTTTTGTTAAATGTATGGTGTTTTATGTTTCTGTTTATGTCTGTATGTGAAATATTTCAATAAAAATGACTTTTAAAAACATACATAAAATCAGTCTGCTGTATTTAGGGCATTCATACAGATAAAATATAGGGCAAGCTGAATTACATTAAGAAGACTTGCAAAAGCAGATATGTTTTCTAGGGGTGCCTAAAAATTAGAATTGTCAAACCCCATCTCATATCATAGAGAAGAGTCATCCATTTACTGGGTGTCACCACATAAAGTGCTCTGTTTTGAGCAACTACGAAATGGAGCTTGGGTTGTGCGTGTCACCACCAACAGGGCTCCTGCATGTTGAAGCTCCCCCCAGCTAAAACAGTACCGTATTTTTCGCCATATAAGGCGCTCCGGCATATAAGATGCAGCCAATTTTAAAGGAAGAAAATCCAGGAAAAAAGGATTCCTCCCTTTAGCCGCGGCCAGTTGTTCAATGGGCTGGTGCTGGGATCGGAGAACTTCTCCGATCCCAGCACCAGCCCATTGAACTGAGGTCGCGGGGGGAAGGAGGGCTCCTTCCCCCCACGACCTCAGTCTTTGAATGGGCTGGTGCTGGGATCGAAGCGATCCCAGCACCAGCCCATTGAACTGAAGCCGCGGGGAGAAGGAGGGCTCCTTCCCCCCGCGACCACAGTTGTTGAATCGGCTGGTGCTGGGATCGAAGCGATCCTAGCACCAGCCCATTGAAAGACTGAGGCTGCGGGGAGAAGGAGCCCTCCTTCCCCCCGTGACCTCAGTCTTTGAATGGGCTGGTGCTCATTCAAAGACTGAGGTCACGGGGGGAAGGAGGACTGAGGCCTCGGGGGGAAGGAGCTCCTTCCCCCCACGGCCTCAGTCCTCCTTCCCCCCGCGACCTCAGTCTTTGAATGGGCTGGTGCTGGGATCGAAGCGATCCCAGCACCAACCCATTCAAAGACTGAGGTCGCGGGGGGAAGGAGCCCTCCTTCTCCCCGCGGCCTCAGTCTTTCAATGGGCTGGTGCTGGGATCGCTTCGATCCCAGCACCAGCCCATTCAAAGACTGAGGTCGCAGGGGGAAGGAGCCCTCCTTCTCCCCGCGGCCTCAGTTCAATGGGCTGGTGCTGGGATCGCTTCGATCCCAGCACCAGCCCATTCAAAGACTGAGGTCGCGGGGGGAAGGAGCCCTCCTTCTCCCCGTGACCTCAGTTCAATGGGCTGGTGCTGGGATCGCTTCGATCCCAGCACCAGCCCATTCAAAGACTGAGGTCGCGGGGGGAAGGAGCCCTCCTTCTCCCCGCGGCCTCGGCCCTTCGCCTTATAAGGCGCACTAACTTCCCCACGCATGTTTTGGGGAAGAAAAAGTGCGTGTTATAGGGCGAAAAATACGATACTTATTTCAAATATGTTTGTGAAGGTGTCTTGAAAATCAAAAATGTGGGAAGACAAAATGAGTGTATATGAAAAGGAAGAATGAAGGAGAAAACACAATTGAGAGAGAGAGAGATTGCTTTAAGAATTCCATTGTGATTTCCCAGTGGGAAAGAGGGCTGTTGCTCACCTGTTATGCAGTGAGAAAAGAATTATAACACTTTCTTATTTGTTAAGGGTTTGGAAGGAGGATGATACATGGAGAGGGAAAGACTTACAATCCTTCTCTTCCTTCTCTGATAATGATGCTGCTGGAGAATCTCTGTTGGCTGAGCCTTCCTTTGCAGTATTTGTTGCCTAGTAGTTAATCCAAGAAGTTCCTGCTAGCTTCTGAATCAAAATAGAGTAAGTTTCCTTTGAAATTAGATCTGGAAGGCATTTGGTTCCCAAGGAGATGGCAAATTGTGGAATAGTCAGTAGCCACTCATTGCTCCTGCAGTGGAGAGGAGACAAACCATATATTATGTAGAAGACTTGCCACAATACCCTGTAGATTTAATTGAAGGTTTTTCAGCACCTCCTCCCCCTATAAATGAGAACAGCTCACCAAAATATTTTGCATTGTTACTATGTTTCTTCAGGCTCCTACAGACATATTTTCACATCATTAAAAAGATTGAAAAATGCATTTTATACCCACAAGGTCTGATATCCCACAAAGAATTATGTATAGTGTAAAAAGGTGTTGCAATTTGATTTATTTTAATGCAATTCTGGTTGTCATATTCGTATAGTTACATTTCTTATGAGCTGTGTTCATTTCAGGAACAATAAAATAGGCACAGCTTTCCCTAGAAATCCAGACATCATGATTCTCTCCATAGTACAACCTGGGCTTTTGTAGACTGGAAGATTTTTAATTGAGCTGTTCTTCAGTGAATGGAGCATCCTTCTTTTTACAAGATCTGCTGATACTCTGACCTATGATAGATTTCTTTAGCAATATATAATATTCTTTTTCTTTAGGCTGAAAATCTGAAATACTTCAGCTAAGAAGGCTACACTATTCTCCTTTTTCTCAACTTTATGAAAGCCTAATGTATAACTTTTAACAGAATTTTGCTGTTAGGTACTTTTGTTTCATTTATGGGGGATTTAATAATTCTCAATACTGATTACATTTAAAGTGTCCAGACCAAACAGCAGCACATTCCAAAGTTATCTCAGGGGGGAAGCAGATGGCACAAAGGGCCGTTTTGGGGGCAAGGAAGGGGAGGGGCAGCTACACGGTGGGCGCCCCAACCCCTTCCCGAAGGCATCGGCGGAGTGCCGGCCCCTCCACATGGCCAGCGCTCCAACGATGCCTTCCCACCGCAGCGGCCACACATGCTGCGGCAGAAGAGTCGCCAAAGGTGCGCCGTCAGCCTTTTGCGGCGCACCTTTGGCGACTTGTGGAAGGAGCACTATTTTAGCACTCCTTCCAGGGGCGGCGAAGCTGCGCTGCGGGGCCAAGGTGTGCGGATACTTTGGCCCCACGGCGCAGCTTCCCGGGGCGGCCCAGGGCCGCCCATCTGCTTCCCCCCTAAAATAGCATAAACACCATTAAACCTTGATAAAATTTCCAGGAAAATCTTGATGGGATCACAATGTAGAGTGTATGTGAATGTGTGTACACATATGTCCTGTGATACACAATAGTAGTTTACCCCCAAAGTCACAGGGAAACTGGAATGTTTTGCCTTCCCTTCCCTATATCAAGCATCTGGGAGTATTCAGCATTGTTTTTTCATGCAGGGCTGTGTAGAACAGAAGTGAAATATCACAAAATATCACACTTTGTGCCAATCTTCCTAGAAGAAGTTAACAAAGTAGATGTACTTCTTGGCTTTATTTCTTTAATAGAAACTTTCGTACCAGAGGTAGAAATAACATGGAAAGAACAGGGATATATTCCTACACCACAAAGAATAAGAGCAATTCAACATGTTTCAGCAAACTTTTTATTTAAAACTAACAATATGCACATAAGAAATGAAAGAGCCAGATCAGGTAAGCCTTACATATGTAAACAAAAACTCTGTGTCTCTTCTAGAGATCACTTGAATGCTTCTTCCAAAATGTATCCTGAGATGTTTTTCTTTTCTTTCAACAGCCTCCACTTTTCTTATGATTTCCATTTTGGTGGCCAAACTTATAGATCTATGTGACGTTGAAGGCTTTCACGGCTGGCATCCATAGTTTTTTTTTTTTGGGGGGGGGGGGGTTGGGCTGTGTGGCCATGTTCTGGAAGAATTTATTCCTGACATTTTGCTTGCATCTATGGCTGGAATCTTCAGAGAATGGTGGCATGGAGGTGTATGGGGTATATATACTGTGTGATCCTTTGTTGGGAGGAAGTGATTTACAAGTTAATCTCTGTATTGGTCTGTTAGTAAATGGCAAAGCATGAGAGGATATACATGGAGGATTTGTGTCTATTTAATTAGTGATCCATTGTCTGCTGGGAAAACCCCTGACCCAAGGTGATGTTCATTTGCATGTGCTGAGTCTTGATTTTTGTGTTTTTCAGGACTGGTAACCAAACTTTGTTTACTTGCAGTGTTTCTTCTTTCCTGTTGAAGTTGTCTATGTGTTTGTGGGTTTCAGTGGTTTCCCTGTGCATTCTGACCTGATAGTTGTTGACATGGTCCAGAATTTCAGTGTTTTCAAATAGCATTTCATGCCCAGGTTGGTTTATAATGTGTTCTGCTAGTCATGATTTTTCTGGCTGGCCCAGTCTGCAATGTCTCTTGTGTTCCTTGATTCGTGTTTGAACACTGCGTTTGGTGGTCCCTATATAGATTTTTCAACATGCCAGGGTAGCTGGTGAGGCAAGCTAGTTGACTTTCCCCCCTTTCTTTCTGTTTCGCTATTCACACATTCTTGGTAATTGATTCTGGAGGAAGCTGTTTACCTTGCTTGTTATATGCCAGCATACACAGATAAAGAAGGATCATCTGGAGTAGAATTCTTTTCTTTCCCAGGTCAAGCCTTATTTCCCTTGTTTACTGTGATGCTGCTACAACACCATAATGAAAGTCTGTCTTTCTCCAGTCCTCCTTCTCCATTCTCCTAATATCAGTGGTGCAAGAAAGCTTCCAGATCGGCAAAAGACAAGAAAGAGTAGGGCTGAACTCAGCTCCCATAAAAAGACTTTGTCAAAAGGAGCTTCTTTGTCAGAGTCTTTTTTAACTGAAGTAGGCTGTAGTGCCTTCATTTCCAGGGAGTTCAGACCCTCTGCTTCCTGTTTACCAGTGCAAGCAGTGCCTAGGTGGGAATAGATGGAGAAATCAACATAAAGATACATTTGGGGCATGGTGGCTGCTGCTTTAAGACACACCATTCCTCAAATGGTAAGGGGATGGAGGAGCAAGTAGAGTGATGGAGAAGCAGTCTGAATCAGGAGGTATGGAGGACTCACTGGGAGCTGAATATAGAAATTCAAACACACATACACACACACACATTGTGATGATACCTTTATTAGGTCAGCCAAAAGATGCAAAATACATTTTGCAAGCTTTCAAAGTTCACAGGCTTCCTCATGAGGTATGGGTGTTAAAAGCCATTTTAGGGGAAGAACTGTGACAATGGAAGATGGTAAAGCTTGAGAGATTAAAACTGAATTTAACATCCCTACACCACTTTCTTAAACTCAGCTTTAACATTTCAAGAAAAATGAAGCTCTGTGAAATCTGTGAACTTCAAAAGCTGGTGTAATGTACTGTACTTTGTACCTAATCAATAATAATAATAATAATAATAATAATAATAAATTTTATTTATATCCCGCCCCTCTGCTGGGCAATTGGAGTGGCGAACAAGATTAAAAAAGAACAAAGTTAAAACAATTCCATCTCACCCCCAATCCCTAACCCACCCACCCCTTAAAAATCGAATTAAACTGTATTAAAATTAAAATACAAATTAACCAGCAGTAATTTAAAACCATTGAACAAACAAACAATGGAGGATGGGAGCAAAGGAACAATCAATCTCAAATTGGTCGGGAGAGTTATTCCAGGAAGGCCTAAAGGTATAACTGCAACATTTGTGTATGTATTTGTGTGTGTTTGAGTTTGCTATATTTGGCTGGCTAATACAGCTACCCCAGGATATATATCAGTGGGAGCTGACAGGAGAAACAAATGGTCAATTCTCAGTGAGCTGTCCAGGGTCCTGAGATGTTGTCTCTGACCATCCTTGCTTGTGGACTGGCACAATGAGGGGACAGAGTCTGCCTTCATTCTCTGGAAGCTGGATCACAGAATGATCTTGTCATGAACCGAGGTTCTCTGTTGTTCTTTTGATCCAGAGAGAAATTTAGCCACCCTAGACTATAGGACTTTCAACAAAGACACATAGGAAACCAGATCTTGGTTTAGACACTTTGCATGTAACATTTATTGAAACACAGAAACAGAGACACCTGAAACAATCATTTCTAATATCAGATACTCAATATAACAACCACCTTAAGTATCAATAGCTCTTTTCATTTACTCACACATTCACACACATTCATACTCACGATCCTTCACTGGAAGTTGATCAAGCCTCCAAGAAGGGTGGATGGCCCTGTTGCCGCGGATCAAGGAACCATAAGGTGAAGTGGGAGAAGTACTGCTTTTTATACCCTTTTTCCTCTTCTTTCTTGAAATAAACATGTTCTGCTCACCATGGGTTCAGAACAGTCCAGTTCTTTGCACAAGTTTCAGTACATTCTGTGTGTGCCGGATCTCACTCGGCCATATCAACATCATTCATATTCGACAGATTGTATTGTCCTGGTTATGCTTGGTCAGCATCTCCACTTCCGAGGCCAAGTTTCTCCCATTCCTCGCTTCCACCATCCAAGTTCCTCCTTCAATAGTGCTTTGCACGGCATCCATTTTATTTGGTTCTTTCAGGGCCTTGTCACTCCAGGAACCCATTCACCTTCCACATACTCAACCATTCTCTCACATATTCCCCCTCTTGATACTAAATTAGTTCATAATTGAGTATCACCAATAATTATAAACAATCATGTCCCTTTTAATTATATTAATTTAATTAATTATATAATCAACTGAAAGCAGCCCTGGTGGCACAGTGGTTAAATGCCTGTACTGCAGCCACTCACTCATAGACCACAAGGTTGCGAGTTCAATACCAGCCAGGGCTGAGGCTCGACTCAGGCCTGCATCCTTCCGAGGTCGCTAAAATGAGTACCCAGCTTGTTGGGGGGCAATCAGCTCACAGTTGTAAACCGCTTAGACATCCCATAGCGTGATATGAAGCGGTATATAAATAAGCTGCTTTGCTATTGCTTTGAAATCATCAATGATCTCTGAAAATCATATATTACACACACTATAATGGATTAAAATTCAAAAGCATCTACTTTCTTTTGGGGTATTACTGACATAATACTATGTTGGCACAAGCGGATAAAAAGTGGGAAACAACAACCTATTATACCAATCATAACCACTATCATAACTATTATGTAAATAATTTCCTTTATCCAAACAGCTGAAGGCCACAAATCACTCAACCATCCAAAGAAAGACCAACCCCTTTTTGTATCATAAACATCATGCTGAATCATTTGTCTTAATTTTTCCATTTCATCCTCTATTGATCTGTTCAAATTGTGAAATTTTACCACACATTGGTTTCCTATCATGTTACAAAATCCTCCTTTCGCAGCCAACAAATAATCCAAAGCTAAACTTTTTTGCATTACCATTTGGCTCAATTCTTCAATTTCGGATTGCAACATGCGTACAATCTCCCTGGTAGCATTTATTGATTTTTCCAGTCTGCACGTAAGTCCCAATATGCTCCTATGATTTTCCTGAGTGACAATCCCTGGATATGCTTCTAGAGTTAATGCTCCAAATATAGCCCCTGCTGCTACTATGCTCCCCAAAGTGTCTGAGTATTGGACTTCATCTGAACACGCTGGTCCCAAAAGCCTGTCATAAATTTCCCGCTTATGACTAGTCTATGGAGACTCGGACTTATATACTTGGACTGGAAAAGTCAAATATCCCACTCCCACACATTGATAGTTGCCTGGATAGAAATTAGAAAAACATAGGTTTGGATCTCGTAATTGCCACCCAGAGCATATACTATCCATACTTTGTCCTAATCCCAAGATAACACTTCCATTTATATGCAACATTGGATATTCTGGATACATCTCATCCCATTCAGTTTGCTGTAAATCCTTGGGTACATAACTCTGATTGTGGGTTCCATACAAATAAAATTTATCCCTACAATAAGTATAACTTCTCAGATTCATAAAAAAAAGTCTTCATGTTTTCTGTAATCCCTCAATTTGTTATTCCAAGTCCCTTTGTTGTTACAACAAAACACATTCCTGCTGTGGTAGTTCTGTAACTCATTCTTCGGAATCGGGTAGCATTTAGTTTCTCTGGTGAAGAAAATATTGTGGGAAGACCCACAGCTGATTTCGATAAACCCAATAAGATGACTTCGGGGTCTTCAATTAAAGCAGGCAAAAAGGACATATGCCCTACTGATTGTGGAAACTAAAGTTACATCTTTTCCATGGTATTCAAACATATGCTCGGCATGTAATCTAATCCAATATCCCTGCACCTCCTCCCACATCAGAATACCCATAATGATGACCTTTATCCTCCACCCCCTTATTTTCTGGGATGGCTCCATTTTACATATAGCTTTCCTTTATTTCCTGGGGGATCTTTAATCCATCGCAACTGGAACTACTTTGAGTGCTGGTGATCCCAATTAATATACCACCTTAAATTTTCCCCTTAAATTATATATATATATATAAAAACTGGGTATCTTCTTGCTAGTGCAACAGCCTGCAAAATATAAATATATGTGTTAGTTCCTATAAGGACTAGGTCCAATTTTCCTTGTGGAGACCCTCTCATCCATTCGTCTGGTGTAATTTGTTTCTGCATATATATAAAAAAAACATATAATGAGACATATTTGTTATTAATCAACTTTATACAATTGTATCTGATTATGGTGGACCCATTAAGATTTTCCTTCTTTTTCAGTCAAGTAACTGGTGGGCCATATCCCCTTCCATTTGGGTCTCAAGGCACGTTCTTTAAGACCCAAATGAAGATATAACACTTGAGTTCCAATTGGTATCATTTTTACCTTATTTAAACAATTGATCTATATATACATTGCCTTGCTGTTGCTATTCTAATTTGTTCTCTTTTTTCTTATCTTGATGGGCCTTAAGCCAAGCAAATTTTACTTTTGGTAACCTTTGCATAAGCGTCCAAATCCGCTTCCATTGACTAAGATATTTCAAGCCCTTGCTATCTACATTTTTAAACCCATCTTTTCTCCAAAACTGAAGAAATCTTGTACATTCAATATATATATATATTCACTGTCCATGACAATTATAGACTCTTCATCCTACCCCTCTTGTTTTTTTAATATTAAAAGAACATCTATAACTGCCTGGATTTCTGGCTTTTATCAATATCTATTTTATCACATTCATGTGAATCTCCCTCCCTTAAAATTGTTATCATCAAGTCTGGCTGGTTTAATTCGGCTGGTTTATGATCTCAAAATCAATCCCTTTTGGATCCAATTTAGCTATCTATTTTTGGCAGTATTAAGAGAGGTGGCTTTTTCTTATAAATTATATTTCAAAACTTTATAACTGGACTGTATTTTAGTATAAATCTGCTGACATTGTTTCCTGAGTCCATCTTTTTTCTAAGTTTACTTTGAATCCTATATCTCTTATAAAGCTCTAAAACCCTAAAACCTAAAAGTAAAGGCAAACTGGGGTTCACTTTTCTCAGCTAAGGGAAGGGCAAAGAAACAATTATCCAAATATATCACAAAATAATATTGTGCTTCTGTTAATACCCTCCCCACCATTTCCATAATATTACCAAGTGTAGGTGCCATGAGGGGTGTACCTTGGTTTATTTCCTTAAAATGTGCAACTAGTCTCCAGGATTTCTTATCACTCTTTTTAATTGGTCATAAAGGTGACTTATATAGACTTACAGTCTTTTTGATTATCCCCAGCTATTCTAATGCTTTTGTAGTTTCTGATATTTCCTTCCTCTTTAATCAGTTGCCACCACAAATTTTCTACTATTGCCAGGTTTTTAAAATAATTTCCCCCAATATTGCCATTCCCCAGGCTTTACTTGTCTTAGTTCTGTGGCAGCGGGGCAGTCCTAACAGAGCTCCCCTTCACCTTCCTCCTGAATCTCCCTTGCCTCTTAAAGCAAAGCCTGACAAGTAAATACTTCTGGAATGTCTTTCTCTTTTGTCATATTTTTAATGTGGTTCTGTCTTCTCTTGTCTTCCTGTGGTGGGGCACTAGGGTTTTCACTAATTTTTCTCTTTTCCCCTTCTCTGTTAGTTGTCTCAGACACTCAGTACTTATTCTGTCTAGTTTATCCATATCCCACCCAAGTTCTCTCAATTTTCTCCACAAAAGTACTCTCTCTGTGGGGGTGGGTTTTCCTTTTTCTTTGGTTTTTATTCCCTTAGGCACCCATTTTGAGGTGACTTGCTTTACTCCTGCTTTCATGGAGACCTGTGCTTTCTTCATGGTCCCAACACCTTGTTTTCTTAAGCTAGCAAATAATTCTTGTAACTTTTTCCAACTTGGTCTTATATCATCCTGTTCAAGCATGGCCATGATTAAAGCCATATTTGATTTCCATTCTGGATTTAATCCTTCAAAGGGAGCCATGAAAACACTAGGCTCAACCTCCATTAGTTCAGATATTGAATTGGACTTTCCTAATATTTCTGTTACCTTTTTGTTTCTCCTAATTTAAAAAGTCCTGCTAAATACATTCCCATATGTACTCTATTCCAAAATACTACTGGGTCTTCGGTTGGACCCTGTTCCAAGTTTATTACTTCCCTTTTTGTGACACCACTTCCCTGTTCTAAAACAATCTTATAAAGCTGGTCCTATGCCTCTCTCCTTGACTCTGGTTATATAGGGCTGCATACCCGGCATCTGTCTAAACAATCAACTTGTCTCGTCCCAGGTCATATCATTGTCTTCAACAGCCTTCCAAAATGTTAATAGCCCATTCTATCTTTCTATTCCCTGGCTGTCCTAGAGACTCTGTTAGTTCCCTCATTTCTCCTGCTGACATGGGCTCATCTGTGATAGAGTGTTTTATCTTTTCTCTTTCTCTTGTATATTTGTTAACTGTAACCATACTAGTATCTGCTCTATCTCCTCCCTCCTCTTCTTCCACGATTTCCTACATGGAGGTTCTTTTCTTTGTTGCTTTTATTCTGGGATTGTTGTGGCAGTTAATACTGTGGGGTCGTTTCTGTTGTCTAGCTCCTGATTCCCCTAAAGGACTACAATCAGGGTTGTCAGGGCAAGTTCCTTCCTCACAACAATCATAGTCATCCCCTAAACTGTAGTAAACTTTTGCAGATCTCTTTCCTTGTTTACTCTTCCCCACTAGAACTTCTTTTAAATCTTAAATGTTTCTTTGGCAAAACAGAGCTACAGCTTTAAATAGTTTCTCCTCACTTTTTCTCATATCCTTATTTAACTGTTCCTTAAAATACTGCACTGATTTTTTTCATGCTTTCTCAGTTTTCTTATTAGTTACTATATTTCTATGCAAATGTATCCTCCAATCTCCTACCTTTTCTCCACAATCATCTGTTAAAGGAGCTTCCAATACACTCCCCTCTACAGAACAGAAAGGGTTTCCATAAACGAGTCCATTTCCTCCCCGTTTCCCTTTTTGTTCTTTCCTTTCCCAAATAGAGCCATATTTCCTTCTGACTCTAAATTCAGTTTAAGCAGAGGCGTCCCTCTGTTTTCCACTCTCCTACCTTAACCCCATCAAAATGCTCCAGAAACCTTCACACTTTTCCCCTGACTATGTCCTTCATCAGGAAGTGTCAAGGATCTTGGAACAAGTGACAAGCAAAAAGGCACAGAGAGACCAAATTTGGTTTTTCAATCACAAATCAATTCCCAGTGTCTCTTATTTACTCATCCTTCACCAAGGCAAAACTAAATCTCCCCTGGATCCTGCCGACTACGCCATTTATGTCATGAACCGAGGTTCTCTGTTGTTCTTTTGATCCAGAGAGAAATTTAGCCACCCTAGACTATAGGACTTTCAACAAAGACACATAGGAAACCAGATCTGGGTTTAGACACTTTGCATGTAACATTTATTGAAACACAGAAACAGAGACACCTGAAACAATCATTTCTAATATCAGATACTCAATATAACAACCACCTTAAGTATCAAGAGCTCTTTTCATTTACTCACACATTCACACACACGATCCTTCACTGGAAGTTGATCAAGCCTCCAAGAAGGGTGGATGGCCCTGTTGCCGCGAATCAAGGAACCATAAGGTGAAGTGGGAGAAGTACTGCTTTTTATACCCTTTTTCCTCTTCTTTCTTGAAATAAACATGTTCTGCTCACCATGGGTTCAGAACAGTCCAGTTCTTTGCACAAGTTTCAGTACATTCTGTGTGTGCCGGATCTCACTCGGCCATATCAACATCATTCATATTCGACAGATTGTATTGTCCTGGTTATGCTTGGTCAGCATCTCCGCTTCCGAGGCCAAGTTTCTCCCATTCCTCGCTTCCACCATCCAAGTTTCTCCTTCAATAGTGCTTTGCACGGCATCCATTTTATTTGGTTCTTTCAGGGCCTTGTCACTCCAGGAACCCATTCACCTTCCACATACTCAACCATTCTCTCACAGTCTCTGCTTGTCCTACTGGTTCCTTCTCAACATTTTGCTCCTTGAGTGTGGAATGTACAAACTGTCCCCCAAGAGACCTGCTTCCTGAGGACATGAAGCCCACCCTACCAGACCTACTTTCCTTTGATTCTGTCAAGTCAAAGATGTTATGTTTCCTCTACAATTAGCATGTTGTCCTGTGTTTCCCACCCCACCCCCAAAGCTCTTTTGTGGAATTTCTTTGGTAACAAAACTTATTTTAATCATTGTCTAATGTGAATAGAGACTTTGAAGGGCACTTTTGCCTTTAATTAAATACTTCCTGTTGGAACATTCCACTCCTTTATTTATTAATTGATGAGCACGGGTGGTGGATTAGTGATGAAAAGCCTATTGATTGCTCCTTAAATTGCCATTCTTAAATGCCTTGAGTTCATTTTCTTCTCCAGAGTAGAGATCTAATTACTGACGGTCTCTCTTTGTTCATTGTTTACATTATTTTTTAAAATATAAAATATCAGCTAAAACCAGAACTTGGAATGTGCTTTTTTTGGGGGGGGGGGGAGGGTTTAAGATATCAGGCAAAATACTGAAACAATTACAATTATACTGAGGAATTTGTGGATCTAGAGAATATTTGAATGTGCAGATAATTTTCTAGAGGTTCCTCACTTGAGTTTCCTGGGCCCTGAGATCCACAGGACGGGCCATTCTTTCAGTCCTAGCAACTTAACAAGTGTGTTTAGTGGAGATGTCTTCTCAATAGGGCCCCCTCAATGGCTGGTCCTAGGCTCTGTAACTCCTTTCCTAGGGAGGCTAGGAGGAGCTTCTCCTTGCTGTCCTTCTAAAAAAAGAGCTCTTTTTTTTTATTCCAACAAGCTTCCAGAGAAATGAAGGTATTTAAAGAAAGGTGTTGTAAGAACATGATATACTGTTTTAATTGTACTGTATTTATCCTGCTTTTAAATGTTTTAATTGTATTTTTTAAATTGTTTTTAGTTGGTTAATAATTTAATCCCATTTTAATGTTGCTTTTTTGTATTATGCCTTGAGTCCTAGTTTTGGGAGAAGATGTGGTATAAGTGATGATGGTGATGATGATGATATAGAGACATGGACTAATTGTTTATGTTGCAATCCAAACAATTGTATGGGCCTGTAGCAACAGAAACCTCAATATGTTGATCAGCATTATCTTCTCTAGAAATGATATTCAGTATCTAAGGAAATGCATTACAATCTACATAAAAAAAACTTACCAGAAATCAAAAGGATTCAGTTGATTACATCTTTACAATGCAGATACTAATAGGCATACATCAAAGTAATGTGTGTGTGTATATAACATCAGATAAATTATTAGTGGTATGATCTAGCATAGAAGCATACCTTGGTAATTCTTATAAAATAAAGCATATGAACCTAACATATTTAAAGAACTGGGAGTGTTACACTCAATATTAATACAATTTGTGTTTCCATATATCATAGTTACTTGAATAAAGCATAAAGCACTATACAACTGTACAATATAGTCCATCTTTTCTCTCTTGGTTACTATGGGTTACCCATAGAAGAATAGCTTTGCAGGATCACATGAACACAATTTGTAGTCCAGGTGAAATCAAAAGAAGGTGAAGTGTGGCTAAGGCAGTTTAAAGTAAATAATTACTGTATAGCAAGTGGAGGCAAAGCTAACAGCAATGGTAAATTGGTGAAGATATAAATCCAGTGAAGGAAGGAGAGGGCCTTTGAAAAAGTAAGTTTTTCTCAGTTTTCTGACTTGCTAAATGCTGTTGTTTCCCTTATTTCCACATAAGGCTAAAATGGATTGCAATGGATGGCAAGTAGCTACCAGTCAATTTCATTTGAAGTTAAAAATAAAGATCTGATACTATACAATCGAACTGAGAATACCACTCAGAAGAAGAAGCAGTTTACCTTTCTCCAGCTTTTTCAAAGACTCCATGACTGCATATAAGACTGTATGAATTTCTGTCTTTTCATGTTTTAAAAAGTATTTAGGTACAACATCCTCCTGCAATGCCCTCATTCCAAAAAACCTTCTGCATTGCGAGGGAAGATCTGAAGATGAAATTCTTAGCACATTTTGGTAAGTGACAACAACAGCTGTGCAAGGTTCCCAATTGCAGAAAGAATACTAAAAAAGTTCACCTGAAAAGTTTTGGGATCACCCTTTAGGTCTATGTGAGCAATGTGTGAGAGTTTCCACTGGAGGTGCTGAGGTAGAGCTTATGTGCCTGGTCCCATAGTCCTTTTCATGTATACTATACTCACTTTTAAGCAAAAGTTTCATCTGAGCCCAAGCAAACCCAGTAAGCTGATCAAGAACCATAAAGGTCCAAACATTCCAGAATTTTGGCACTTCTCACTAGAATTCATCTGAAGTCACTCTCTCTCTAATGAACAGGGGTATATCTACTCTCTCTCTCTCTCTCTGTGGTATTGTCTCCCAAATAATAATTCTGTCCCACATTTTCCTTCAGTTCTCAAAATTTCTAACATTGCAGTAACTTTAAGCTTCGATTGAGCACTTAGAAATAGAATTTCTGCTTCCAAAGAAAAGGAATAGGCAAAGTTTCCAAGGGAACACAAATACAGCACATGTAAGAACTGTAGGTGTGAATGATTTTTAGTGTGTCTCTCTGCCATGCTATAAATTTGGGAACTAAAGGAAAATTTCATGGTGAGACAGAATTCTTATTTGGAGGAGGGTAATGCCCTCATTCTTCCCCCACCCCTTGCACCCCTGCTAATGAATAAAGTCTTTGAACATCCTTGAATAATTCCTACAGAAGAGATAACACAGGATTTTGCACATTATGTTGTTTTGGAGTACTTTTGCAAGGGACAATTACCTCTGTCTGGTAGGAAATGGATTCCATTAGGAATTTGTTCCTACAACAGCAAAATTATCCTAGTATATTTGCCAGTGCAGCATGGTAGAAGAAAATTTCCTATGTCATGATATCAAGCTAGTAATACCAAATGTACCTTACAACTCATCTCACTAATAAAATCATTTGAATAAAATCATGCATCACCCTGAACACTTTAGTTGGCTTTTCCTGGGCTCCCAAAGAGTCTTACATTGGGTACATGGACAGAGATGGGCAGGAGCATCAATACACCCCCATCTATAGCCAATCTTCCCATCGTCTGTTTCCCAGCATAACATTTCCCTTAGTTGAGCTCTGACACAAATGTTAATAATTTTACAAATTTTAAAATGTATTTATAAAATAAATTTGAATTTTAAAAATGGTTTGTGTAATTTTTGTATAAATAAGGAACTGAAAGCATGTAGCCAAGCAGCAAACAGAGAGGAAACAAGCTCCACATGCTCTAAGATGGTCAACTATTTATTCAGTGTTTTTAAAGCCCAGGCTTTTAAAATACTGAATAAACATTGAATAAAAAGTTGACCACCTTAGAGCACATGAGCATGTCTCCTCTCTGTTTGCTGTGTAATTTTATGCCTGTGTTTTGTATTTTTGCTTATATTTGTGTGAAAGGTTCGGTTTTGTGAGTAATGTTAGCAAGATATTAGGTATATTTTAGATCTACATTTTTAAAGCAGAATGTGTAATTTTTCTCCTTTTGTTTTATGTCAATGCCTATGTCAACAGATATTCCCTTGGATCCTGCCATATTTACGATGGCCTCTGTCTAAAAAGCAATACAACATTAACCCACCTAAGAGGAACGTTCCTAAAGGGAAAAACCATGCAGAAAGATAAGAAAGGAAGATAAGGAAGAATGTTTTTCCAGCATTCTTCACCTGCATGCCCCCTTTGATTTTACATTTGGAACCATAGGATGTGTGGTGGACCCAGTTTAAACATAAAGATCAGCTTCCACCATGCAGACAGGCTGAATATGAATGTTCTTTGATTCAGCCAATCTTGCCTGGCAAGGACAGAAGAGGCAGAAGGAGGTGCTTGAGTTAGAAGCAGGGAGCTGTCCAGCAGAAGCGAGACTGAAAGGAATGCATTTACAACAACTGATCGAGGGAACTGTGCTTAAATGTGTCAACTTTCACATATATTCACAGGTTAAATCCATCTGTCCACTTTTGGTATCAATCTGTGATTTTTTGAAAATGTTTCTATACATGATCTGCACTAAATTGTGCATTATATATGAAATTTCCCCAGTGAGCATATTTTGCATGCAGCTTTTATTTATCTGTTTATTTTTCCCATGGCTATGGGCAGCAAGTGTCCAAACCAGGGGTAGGCAATCTTTCCCCTTTAAGGGCCGAGGGACTTCAGCTCCCAGAAGCCTCAGCCATGTTGGCCAATAGTCCCATGTTGGCCAATAGCTCCTGGGATTCTGGGAGCTGAAGTCCCTCGGCCCTTAAAGGGGAAAGGTTGCCTACCCCTGGTCCAAACAAACAGCTTCTCCTAAGGGAAGAAGCTACTGAGAAATTAGTCGAGTCTGGGTCATGCACAAGTAATCCAAGAAATTGAAATGAAGTGCAGGGCCAAGGTCTCAGAGGTCATTGTACAAAGCCATTAGTCCTGATATTCAAAGCCAAAAAGGGACAAGGTAAAGGGTTAGGGTTAGCCAATCATGAGGTTAAGAATTCCAGGAAATGCAGGAATAGCAAGAGCATGGCCTGTCAAAGTGTTTGAATTGTTGCAAACAACAAGGATTCCTTGCAAGTGCTAGAACATTTACAGGTGGCTGCCTCTGGATGATGAGTTGGTGAAAAAGGGTCTTCTATTTCATGGATGGTTCCTATGACATTTTTCCTTCTCTGTTTGCTGGACTTCAAAAGTTGGGGCTTTAGGGGTGTCAGCCTCTATCATGTCCTGCTGAGCAGGGAGCCCCCCAACTACATACTTTACCCACCAGCTTCTTAGATCCAGGGAAGGAGTCATCTGGGTCAGAAACTCCTCACAGTTCACCTCCTCTGTGCTGGATTCCTCAGATTTTAGAATCATGACTATACCTGTCTGTCTGTTTGTTGCCAAGCATGTACTGGTACTTGCTTCCTCCTCTTGAGTAGGAATAGGAGAGAAAAGAGCTGCCAAACTGGCTCTGTATCTATAGTGTCAAGCCATAGTGTAGACCCATCTTTGCTACTGTTCCTGTGATCCTGGGGGATTACAGTGGAAGTTTTGGAACTGAACGGGGCACTCACCAATGGCATTCAGCCCCTTCCTCAGGTCACCTGGGGAAATGACTCCAGGCTGTGCCTTAGGCAGGTTGTGACTCCATGTGCTATCAGTATATGTGCTTCAAAGGACGTTTTATCAAGTTCAGGCTTTCAGTACCAGTGAGATCTGTGTACGTGTTCAGGGATGGTTGTAGAATAGCATCCTCAAATCTTTGAAATTATCATCTTGACCAAGTCAAATCGGGTAAGTCTGATAATCCTAGTGACCTTATGGCTTTCAGGTGTACCTGATTTTAATTGGATCACATTTTTGTGTCCATCTATTATTTTATTTTAAAAGTATTTTTACTAAAATTTGCATAATCCCCTACCAGCATTGCCATAGGCCAAGCGCTGAAGAATAATTAAATTGACTTGTATAAATCAATGCACCAGTTATGAATTCCATAAAGCTCTGTCACTGTGTTAACAGCCTGCTTGTAGCTGCTGCCATTATAATGCAAAGGAGACATCTTATTAAGGAGAATCCATCTTCTTGGAGAGATGAAACAACAGAACAGAAGCTGTGCCTAGCTATCTGGGTCATATGAGAAAATGGTCAAGGTCTTCACAACATGTGCAAATGGCTCAATATTTCAAAAGCTTGATATACATTGGTAGTAGCACATTGTAACCCCAAATATGGGTTGACCAAAACTGTGAAGTGGCAAGGACAATCATGCAAGCACCACATATCAGCAGCCCCCTAAGAACAGCCTACTTTTCAAACTTTACTTCAGTGCCGAGGTATGGAAATTATAAACACATTTGGCTGAATGCCTTAGAAACCTCTGCATTATCAGGAAAGTATTTTAACTGTAACTTTTCAAAATTAGGATTGGTATCAAACCTTTCTTACGAGTATTTTGGTTAATTGCTGTGGACAGATCTTCTATGAAGATCATAATTCCCAGTGTTAGGCAAGCAAGATTTGCACTTGTCCATCATGAACATCCTCAGATAGGTCTTGCCCCCACAACAGAAGACCCTAGAAGATTCCCCCGACTGTAGGGTGAATATTTCTCAGAAAATTACCTGGATTAATCTAAAAAGCCTTGAATAATTGTGCTCCTATGGGTTTAATTACATCACTTTTGTTTGGACCTTCCTATATGAAAACTGCTAATAAATGTCATGAAGACCATGTGTTGCACAACTGGAAAAATGATAAAAAATATATCATTGTTGAAATGAGGGAAAAAGTTATGGTCTTTGGTTTTGATGGTAAAACGTACCTGCCAGATGCAGGAATTAAGAAACAACACAGTCAGCTTTGAATTTTATACATGTTGTGCTTTTATTTTATTTGTAAACACCAACAGACAGATATATTCACCTGCACAATCTCATTTAGATCATTTAGAACAATTTAATACCTGTAATATAAAATATAATTCTCTCTCTTTTGGATGAATTATTTCTGGGTGTATTCCTTGGATGTTGATTTATCTCAAAATCTCTGTACATGGTATATTGTACCAATTATTATTTCTTTCTTTAGGTTCATGTTATATAAAGTTATTAAAAATGAAGAAAATTTTGTTTTAAAAAATGAAAGCAGTGCATTTCAACTTATATTTAACATCATGTTATTTTGAGTCTAGAAGAAATAGAGCTATAAAGAAAATGGTCCCTCTCCATGTTTGTGGGAACAAAGGCCTCCAGAAATATGAAAAGAGAGGAGGAGAAATCTTCCTTTGGCTCAGAGTACATAGCCCACCTAATCTGAAAGCAAAGTGAACAATCAGTTGCTAAGAGTGGAACTAGCATTCTATCAGCAGTCAATACTGTCTTTGCAGCAGTATTGTTAAAACAGATATGGCAATTTCTATTGATACATTCTCTGACCTCTGCTCTGAAACAATCCAAGTCAATATTCTCCATGAAATGTATTGGATTTCCTTGAGGGCTTAATGGGGAGAAACTGAGAATGCTAAGTTATATGTGTTAAGGGACTGCTTCTTATAGATTCCATTCTGGAACACAATACTACAAAGACCACCACCAAGGAGTTATCTTCATTGCAAAGTATTTATTTTCAATCTCATGCATGGCAGAACAGTCTCATTTACAGCTGAAGCAAACATAAGCAAGGGGTTTTAAGAAATAATCCTGCTTTTATTATGCAGAGGCCAGTAATGTGCAAAAATAAACAAGATGGATATTAAACAGCTTTATACAGTAGTAGTATCTTTAATAAATTTAATCTTGTGACATTGTGTGTACATACAAATATTTTGGAAGAATTTTTATTTTCTATGAAGACACTAATCTCTTACATGACAAATTACACATAAGGTGTTATGTACAGTTAGTGGCTCTGGATGGGGATGTATTTTCCCTCTCTCACAAATTCACTGGCATCTTGATGACTTTGTTACCTGGTTATATAGCCCATTGCCTAGGGCTAGTTTTAAGATATAAATATGGTTTCAAAACCTAACCTCTGCACGCACAGCCGACATACACCACTTCCAGTCTGAGCCACTCCAGGGAATTCTGGGAACTGTAGTTTTGTGAAACATTTAGCCTTCTCTGTCATAGAGCTCTGATGTCACAGCAAACTACAGTTCCCAGAATTCCATAGCATTGAGCCATGGCAATTAAAGTCGTGTCAAGCTGGATTATTTCTGCAGTGTAGATGGAGCCTTTGAATGGAAAGTTACAGTCTTTTTCTTCAGTGCAGGATCTTGGCCAGTAGGTGATTTTCTAACACCGGGCCCTTTCACACTACACATTTATAGCATTATGATTCCACTTTCACTGCCATAGTTCCATCCTGTAGATTCCAAGATTAAATTTGCCACTAGAGGAGGAGAATTTAGATTCTCAGCCAGAGAGGTTTAGTAGCACCTCACCAAATTACAAACCCCAGGATGCAGTTAAAGTAGTATCATAGAAGCTTATCGCATTCATTTAAAAACTGGCTTACCTGATCTGGATTAAATTTTAAAATGGGTGGCATCCTGATATTATCAGAAAGATTTAGCTGCTGAAATCTCTGCCTGGGTCCATCCCCATTCCCAGGGAACTCTGGCAGCCATTTTCTTAAGCCAGAAAACTCCTGGCTTGGAAAAGAGGCACAC
Source organism: Phrynosoma blainvillii (assembly GCA_026167975.1). Lineage (NCBI taxonomy): Eukaryota > Metazoa > Chordata > Lepidosauria > Squamata > Phrynosomatidae > Phrynosoma > Phrynosoma blainvillii. The sequence goes on along the minus strand of JANUYF010000002.1, from coordinate 326,252,561 downwards.
TGAGCACCCCTGACAGTGGGGATGGACCCGGGAGTTGATTTTGGTGGCTAAATCCTTCTGATAATATTAGGATGCCATCCGCTTTAAAATTTAATCAGTTAGGCGATTTTAAAATGAATGCAATAAGCTCCATATTGTTGCCTTTGTGTCGTCTGAAAGGGCTCCAGAACTTTGATTTAGGACTGAAGTGTGAACTATCCAACCTTCTCCAAGAATTTTGTTAAAAGGCAAATTTTCTTTTTCCCCTTTATTGGTGGTAATAAGTCATCATAGGGATGAAGTTCTTTCTTACCTATCTTTAACTTTCTGTTTTGATTCATGGAGCCATAGAAATGGTAGGGAACAAAATGCCATCCAAGAGAGCTCTGCTCTGCTCCAATGCAGGGTAGAACTGGCCATTTATCCTTTGAAATGGAAGAGAACAGCAGAGAACAGAAGAATTGCAGCAAGATGTTTGCAAATAGCCCCACATAACAACTCAAATGAGCCAGTCTACCAAACTGCAAAAGATGATTTCCGGTCCATCACCCCCACCTCACCTTGAATGACTGCCTATAGATTTTTGGCAATAGGCACCATTAGAACCGTTATTTAAAATGCCTGTCTTTTCATTCATTACATATCCAGTTGTGGCTTTGGAAAAGAGAGACAGAGAACACAGAATAATATTCTACTCAATTTTTGTTATAGCCATTACTTTAATTCAATCCCTTTGCTTTTGGTTTTTTTTTTTTAAGTATTACAGTCTTTTTGTGCTGGAAGAGATGCTTTGTGTTCTTCTAGTCGTCATCATGGCTTTCCCTAGATGGTTCCTGTTCAAGCTGTGCTTGCTCTGTGAGAAAGTGACCAAAAACTTTGGTGAATCATATCTTTATATAATGTGTGCATCATTTTTCCAAAGTATTCAATATATAATTTCTGCCAAAAAAGAGCACAAAAAAGAATTACTGTTTAAAGTCCCACTTTAAGCTCTTTCAGTAGAATGTGGAAGTAGAAAACCTTACCCTTGCAGCTTTGCCACTAAGAAGATTTAGATAAAGCAGAGCTTGGAAAAGTTACTGTTTAGGTTATAACTCCCTGAATGTCCCAGTTAGCATGACCAGGCGGAGATGTGTGGGAGTTCATAGAATCATAGAATTGGAAGAGACCATAAGGGCCATCCAGTCCAACTCTCTCCCATGCAGGGAGACACAATCAAAGCACTCCCAACAGTTAGTCATCCAACCTCTGTTTAAAAACCTCCAAAGAAGGAGACTCCACCTCACTCCAAAGCAACCTATTCCACTGTTGAACAGTTCTAGCCTCAGGAAGTTCTTCCTGTTATTTAGATGAAATCACTTTTTCTGTAGTCTGAACCCATTGCTCTATGTCCTAGTCGCTGGAGCAGCAGAAAACAAGCTAGCTCCATCCTCAATATGACATCCCTTGAAATATTTAAACACAGTTATCATGTCACCCTTTAACCCTCGCTTCCCTGGGCTAAACATCCCTGGGCTAAGCTGCTCCTCAAGAGGCATGGTTTCCAGACCTAACATCATTTTGGTCATCCTCCTCTGGACATGCTCCAGTTTGTTAACATCCTTCTTCAATTATGGTGCTCAGAACTGGACGCAGTATTCCAGGTGAGATCTGACCAAAGCAGAATAAATTGGCACTATTATTTCCCTCAGTCTAGACACTATACTGCTATTGATGCAGCATAGAATTGCATTGGCTTTTTCAGCTTGTGATCTACTAAGACTCCTAGATTGCTTTCACATGTACTGTTGTCAAGACAGGTGTCACCCATTATCTAATTGTGCAATTCATTGGTTCTGCCTCAGTATAGTACCTTACATTTCCCTTTTGAAATTTATTTTGTTAGTTTTGGCCCAGCTTTCAAATTTGTTAAGGTCATTTTGAATTCTGGTCCTATCTTCTGGGGTATTAGCTACTCCTCCTAATTTGGTGGCATCTGTAAATTTGATAGGCTTGCCTTCTATTCCAATATTCAAGTCATTGATAAATATGTTGAATTGCATTGGACCCAGGACAGAACCCTGTGGCATCCCACTGGTCAATTCTCTATGGATGAGGAAGAGCCATTGATGAGTACTCTTTGGGTTTGGTCGGTCAACCAATTATAAATCCACCTAACAGCCACATTGTCTAGCTCATCTTTTATGAGCTTTCTTGCAAGAATATCATGAGGGACCTTGTCAAAGGCCTTATTGAAATCAAGATACACTACATCTACAGCATTCCCTTCACCTACCAAGCTTGTAACTCTATCCAAAAAGAGAGAAATAAGATTAGTGTGGCATGGCTTGTTTTTGAGATATCCATGGTGACTTTTAGTGATCATGGCATTCCTTTCTATGGAGTGGAGCAAACTGGCAGGAAGAAGTGGTCAGAGGAGTGCTGCAAGACCATGGCAACCACACACCGTGGTCCTGATGCTGGCTCCTGCTGTGGTCCCAAAAGATCTGCTCTTTTTGGGGCTAGGTTTCAGCCAGCTTAGGTGGCCCAGGAGCAACCCTAGCATGGCTTCCATGTGGATTGGGGGCATGCATCATCTAAACACCGCACCTCCACGCCACACAGAAGCTGGCTTTTTATGCCCATCTGTTTCGGGCCTAAGTGTTTACAGACTGTCTGTTTCATAATCTGCTCTAAAATCTTTCCTGGTATTGATGTCAGGTTGGGTGGGTGGTTATTGTTTGGGTCCTCTTTTCACACCTTTTTGAAGATGGGGAAAACATTTGCCCTTCTCCAGACTGTTGGGTCTTCTCCTGTTCTCCAGAAATTCTCAAAGATTTTTTGCTAGTGCTTCCGAGAATACTACTGCCAGTTCTTTTAATGCCTTTGGATGAAATACATCTGGCCTGGGAGATCTGAATTTATTTAGAGTAGCCAGGTATTCTACCTGAGTACTGCCATTTCACCTATTCTTTGCTGCATTTTCTCTGCTACATCATCTGCCCCATCTTCCTCTCTAGCAAGTCTGAGCTCGTTCTGCATTTCCCAGTCCAAAAAAGTAACTGCTCCAAACTCTGAAGAAAAGCAAAAAAGACCAGGGGCCTAATCACAGTTCAGAATGATTGCACTTTATATGCATGGTCCTATCCTAGGGAATCCTGGGTATTCTAGGCTGAGAATACTGAACACCCATCTCTAAACTGCTAATCCCAGGACTCCATAGGATAGAAACAAGGCAGTAAAATTGGAATAATAGCAGTGTAATTCTGTAGTGTGAAAAAGCCCAGGTTAATAGGCATAATGTTCAGAGTACAGCCTTTCTTTTCTTCATTGCCTTCTGTTCCAGCTCTCAAGCAGGCACCTATGGCTGCTACTTTCAGCTGCACTCAGTGCTATTCATGTTTGAATTTCGATTTAAGAAAAAAAGCCAAGGAGCTAATATTTTCTATTTTAATTGAATATTAAATATGAAAAGGACCAGCTTCTTCTAAAAGGTAATTGTCGCAGGTAAGGGGAGATCTTGTGTGAAAGAAATGATTTAACTCTAGGCAATCAACAATTCTATATCACCAGTTGCAAGCAAATTCTTAACAACATTTCTCTGCATCTTTTAACTCAGCACAATAAAGTAGATAGAAGGGGAAAAAAGTAGAATATCCTATCAAACTTATTTGTCCTTGTGTATAGAAAGGAGAAACAGATTGAGGCTTCTGATAACAATGCAGAATAACCCAAGGGTTTTAAGCATTTAAAAGCCTTGTTGGCTTCAAACTGCTTCTTATTTAAAAATGGCTAAAATATGACAATATTTTATAAATTGTGATGAAGGGATAAAGGTTGGAGCTTCTCTAATTTTCTTGTCATTTCTGAAGGGTTTGGTTAAAGTGTCTTGATACAATAATTATCTCAAAATTTCTCCCTTTTCATTACTTAAAACTCTTGAAGGCTTGAGAGTAGAGATAAGGTCCTGGCACTACAATCTTATACATGTCAGTGTATTGACACATTGAGGTCAATAGGTGTTACTCCCTGGTGAGTGGGGATAGATTGCAGCTTGAAGCTACAAAGATTTTTATTTCCCCAATGAAAAAGTGAGCTGAGACACTAAATATTAAACATTACCATAAGAGCTCCTTAAGTAAATATGGCAAAATATCAAAACCACTGAATAACTAGACAGAGAACTCATCTCTTCACTAATGTTATTACTAGTATGTTGGCAGCTATTCCAAATGCCAAGAAAGTGGTAGCATTAGTACAAATGTATTGGATCCAGTGTCTAGAACCTGACTGAAAGCTTTTGCTGTGTCTAGACACCATACTCCTATTGATACAGGAGACTTACTGGAATTGCATTGGCTTTCTTAGCTGCTGCACCACATTGCTGACTCATGTTCAGATTGTGGTCCACTAAAACTCCTAGATCCTTTTCACATGTACTGCCTTGGTCCTCCAGGTATTTGGGACTTCCTCCTACAAGCCTCAGCCAGATTGGCCAGTGGTCAGGAATTCTAGGACCTGAGGTCTAAAATATCTGGAAGACTAAAGTTTGATAACCATTGGTTTAAAATCATCCTCAGAGGCCCTGCCCAGCCCTTCATCAAGACTAGTGAAGCTAGCAGGCACTGAAAACATGGCCATCTCATAGTCAACTCCATGAAATTACTTCTGAGAAATATATGGCTAGTGCCATCTATGGCTGCTTTCCCTAGCTTCTAATTGATTTTAGAATCAATCCATTTTGAAATTGTATTTTATTATAAGTTGTTTTGTTTAAAGTTGTTTATATTCGTATTGATTTTATTGATGGGTGTTGAACTGTGTTGTCTTTATGCTCTACATTGACTTGGGAAGATTATGGTCTTGAAAGATGGCTAAAATGAATTAAAGAAATAAAAATGAATTGTGTACTTGTGTAGACTTCATATACTTATTCATGAACCACGAGGTATTTGTATATATTGCATGTGTCACAAAGCTAGTCCAGATTAGTCTAATGTATAATGACACTGTCAATGCAAGTTGTGTATATTTGTGAATATATTGTGATAACCTATAATCATTTAGCATATTATACAACATAATATTATTTTATTACTACTGGTAGTTTTTTAATCCAGGCAAACTGGCATAGCAAGGTGAAAAAGTATGTACCAGTTAAGTAACTGATTTCACAGCCAGCTCTTTATGTAATCTGAACAGCAACCCTGTCTTTCTTAAAGAGACGTTAAACAACCTCCTTCCATTTTTGAGTATATATAGCAACATTATTTTGATAAATGGAAGCATATTTGCTGCTGTTCTTTGCTAGCAGCAAACTTGGGTGTGACATTTGTCATTCTTTCTATGGTTTGATTCTGGAGAGGCCTCCTGTGTTGGGCTTGATTTCTTGTAGCTCACTATTATTTTTATATCAATGATCCAGATCACAGGAAACAGTATCCTGTCCTTTGTACCCTGCAAAAGTAAAAAAGATGAGAAATTCCTTTGCTTCCAGCATGCCTTCTTAACAAGTAGAACTGTGTTCTGGGAAACATTTGATTGTCAACAAATTGAGCAGAGGGTATGCACCTTGTTTTCAAAAAGTGATTTCACTACTTTTTTTCCCCTTTTTTTCTGGAAGTAGGTTTGCATGCCCTCTAATAAACAATATCTGACTCATCTCAACTCAGCTAAGGGCAGGGCAACCCACTCAGGTCTGGAAGCTGCATAACTGTCTATAAGCCATTGTGCCTTTGTGCGCAAGTATGAGTTTATGTACATATTCTCTCTCTCTCTAATAATAATAATAATAATAATAATAATAATAATAATAATAATTTATATCCCGCCCCTCTGCAGAGCAATCGGGGCTGCTTACAATATTAAAATTTCCATACAGATATATTAAACAGAACATAACATCCCGAATCTGACCCATCCTTTAAGAAGTAAGGATTCTTCTTATTCTAGGCCCGATGGTGCTGGGCCTAGCGTCTCTCCCCCAGATGACATCGGATGGTAATGGAGGGAGGGCTCCTCTTCTTATTCTAGGCCCGATGGTGCTGGGCCTAGCGTCTCTCCCCCAGATCACATCGGATGGTAATGGAGGGAGGGCTTTTCTTATTATTTTAGGCCCGATGGTGCTGGGCCTAGCGTCTCTCCCCCAGATGACATCGGATGGTAATGGAGGGAGGGCTCTTCTTATTATTTTAGGCCCGATGGTGCTGGGCTTAGCGTCTCTCCCCCAGATGACATCGGATGGTAATGGAGGGAGGGCTCTTCTTCTTATTCTAGGCCCGATGGTGCTGGGCCTAGCGTCTCTCCCCCAGATGACATCGGATGGTAATGGAGGGAGGGCTCTTCTTATTATTCTAGGCCCGATGGTGCTGGATCTAGCGTCTCTCCCCCAGATGACATCGGATGGTAATGGAGGGAGGGCTCCTCTTCTTATTCTAGGCCCAGCGTCTCTCCCCCAGATGAACAGTCAGGAACTCTCTTAAACACAAACACACACTTCTGAGAAATCAATGTGCGTAGTATCTCTTTGCCTGGTTTTCTTCCCCCTTCTTCTGCCTAGTATCTAAAGAAATATCTGTTGATAAGATTGTAACAGAGTTTGCACTGAAAGGGGCAGATTATTCTGATAAATAAATATATATCTACCCAAGTCTGCTCTTGAGTTATATGGACAGATGGGCAAAGGTTCTACAACAACAATTTTGGTCAGTAATATTCTCTGGAAGGACTATTTATGATTGTAAACAAGTTCAACTGGCTTTAGATGAGGCAAATCTTATATCACTGATAAGATTAAGTAACAATACAGTTTGATCCACTGAAATCAACTTTGTCTAAAATTGATAGCAAGATGATTTTCCAGATGTATATGTACACAAAACAGAAATAAATAGAAATGATCAGATTTTCAGTTATTTATATAACTATAAAGAAAAAGGATATAAAAATAGTTTACTGAATCTCAAATTAGGTGTGCCAAGGAAGAAGGATAAGGTGACTATACCATTTATTTGAAAAGCCCATAGCTCAGTGGTAGATCACATTCTTTGTTTACAGAAGACTCAGTACCAAAGGATCATAGATGTTATCTAAAGAAAGGTGGGGGGACTGGAAGGTCCCCACCAACCGTCAGTTTCACTTAAAATGTTGGGGGAATTAGCTTAACCTTTCAAGAGGCTGAATAGGACTGTTGGCACCTGTGTATATTTGTAATAACTGAGGAGGGCTCTAGGTTTGGATGGAGGTTTTATTAAGAAATAGGCAGGAGTGCAATCAGACACCCAACAGTAATTCCAACGGATACAGCAATCAGAGCTAGTCAAAATGGAGGGATGGAAACTGGATAGCAGAGCTTGAGGGGTTTGAAGAGGATGATATTTACCTGTCTGGAAGGTGGAACATAGAAAAAAGCAGCTCAGACTGGGGTCTGAAGGCTACACAGCTCATACATGGTGTGCAGACGGGGGACTAATTGTAGGTGTCGTGTATGTGCTAACAGGCTAGGTTCTGGGATTTATACCTGAAAACTAGCCCCTGGGGATTGCTATCTTGTGTGGGAACAAAGATTTGATGGCATTTCCAGGAATTGACAATGGGATTCCACACTGGTTAATGGCTTTAATTTTAGGGTAATAAAAACAGTGATTGGATGGGGACAACCCCAGGGTTGATGGAGAGGGAAGTTGGCTGGAAACACAGCAGGGGGAAGGAAGAGAGAACTGGTTTACTGCTTCAGTGCAATGAGACCTCCTTTGTCTCTTAGTGCAAAAGGAATTGCAAAAGGGCCTGGGATGAGAAAGATGTCAGCACACCCATTTAGCCTTGATTGTAGCATTAGGTGGATTGTGAACATGGCTTGGGTCGTCACTCCTTTCTCATGGGAACTTGGGTCGTCACTCCTTTCTCATGGTGGGTGGGCGAAGGAGGGATGGGATTTCAATTTGATTTATTGTTTTGAAGTTTTGCATTGTTGTACGCCGCCCCGATTGCTTGGCAGAGGGGCGGGATATAAATAAAATAATAATATTTATTTGTATACCGCCCTGTGGCGAACCAATCCGGGCGGTTGACAACAATAAAATATGACAGGATTAAAATATAACATTAAACATTATAATCCCTCCCCCCCTTAAGAAAGTATTAAACAATTATCTTCACCTAATGTTCCAAAAGATCATTGGGACCTCTTAAGAACATGCAAGCTCCAGATATGAAAATATGGAGACCCCAGATACAGTGTGGGGTATGTAGGGTATACTAACACAGGGTGTAAAAAGAATTCTGCCCAAGACCATAGAGAACAACTGTCAATCGGAGTAGTGGTGGCTGAGACAGAAAGGTGAGCAATTGCTCTTAGTTTCACCTGGCTCCTAGTGTTATCCAGCTTCTGTTATTTACTTCTGCAACTGCAACTGATTTTCCATTTCTCTCTCCTTATCTCTGTGCTTATAGTTTTTTCTTGGCTGAATGTACATTTCACTGAAGGTAAATCTACACTGTAAAAATAACGCAGTTCGACACCACTTTAACTATTATGGCTCAATGCTAAGGAATTCTGGGATTTGTAATTTTGTGAAATTTTTAGCCTCTGTCAGAGAGCTCTGGTGACACGAAAGACTGCAGATCTCAGGATTCCATAGGATGGAGCCATGACAGTTAAAGAGGTGTCAAGCTGCATTATTTCTGCAGTGTAGATGTAGCCTATACAACCTACAGTAGGGAGCATGGCAGCAAAGGAACAATTCAAAAGAATATCACAATTCCCTTACCCTTACCACTTTCCCCCCATCAATATTTAAAATAACAACATCCTAGGATTGTCATTATTATTTGCTAAGACACTTTTCTATTTCTTTTCAACATTTGGTTAAACCATTAATTTTTGGTTAATTTTGTGTGGAAATAATTCAGAATTATTTCAAAAATGTTAAAGACAGCAAAAGAAAAATGGACACATTTAAAAAAGCCCCCCCACCCCAGTGATAAAATGCTACTGAAAGGAAAGGTTGGTATTTTGGAATTTCTAATAAAATGACTTTCCTCGCACAGCTATTATATCCTTATTTTTCATAGGCACAAAACCTCAATTAACAAATGCTTGGCAAAAATGTTGCTGACAATAAAAGTAATACTAAAGATGTGCACAGGTATAAATGTATGGTGAAAAACTTACTCACTTGGTTTATGAACTGTTTATATTCAAATAACAGATAAATCTCTGAACAGTTGGAAGAGTAGTGCTAAGGAATTGACATTTCCAAAGTTTATACTATTATTCTGCAAAGAATGTTGGATAAGAAAAGAAAGATAGAAAAAAATAAACCAAAAAACCCAAAGGAAAATGATCTGATGGAAATATAATGACTAGGGATGGATGGTCTTCAGGCTTGCAGGATTTAATTGCATTTCATTAGAAACCACAAGGAATACCACAACGCAAAACCAGGTGCAAAGGACATATCCTTTGAATTCTGAGTGTAGGATTTTTTTCTGAGTAACAGCGCTAAATGGACACTGAGTTCTTGAACACAAAAATCTGCCCATAGCCATGTAGTTTTCTTCATTTCAGTTGTATAATTTGTGTGTGTGTGTGTGTGTGCCACTTTATTGTCACCATTGTGAAAAAAAAAGAACAAGAAATCCTACTTCAGATCACCCATATCCACTCTTTTAGCATTATATCCCAGTCTACTACTGCCCACTCTTGTGGCAGCTGTCCCATTAAAAAAGTGAACAAATGATGGCTATTTCACAATAAGCAACTACATGTACTAGAGAAGTTACTAAAACATGATTGAGTATACCATAACATACAGTAACTCTAGTTGATGTATAGTATCTCCTCTTTTCAGAATATTGATGCCATCTTTTAATCTCACTTTGTAAGTGCGCCCATTTCTGGAAGTAAGGGACCTCAAAACTGTGGTGCACGCGTTGGTAACCTCACGCCTCGACTTCTGCAACGCACTCTACATGGGGCTACCCTCGTGCCTGGTTCGGAAATTGCAGCTGGTACAGAACATGGCAGCCAGACTTGTCTCGGGAACATCTCGGAGGGACCACATTACTCCGGTCTTGAGGTCCCTCCACTGGCTGCCTATCAGCTTCCGGGCCAGGTACAAGGTGTTGGTTATTACCTTTAAAGCCCTAAATGGCTTGGGTCCAAACTATCTCAGGGACCGCCTGCTCCCATATAATCCTCCCCGCGCTCTTCGGTCCTCCGGGAGGAACTTGCTACAGCCTCAGAAATCGAGGCTTGTGGCTACCTCCCGGGGGGCGTTCTCTGTCATTGCGCCTAAGCTCTGGAACGGCCTGCCGGATGAGATCCGTCTTTTAACATCTTTAGACAGCTTCAAAAAGGCTGTCAAGACGGATCTCTTCCGGCAGGCCTTTCCAGACTAGTCATATTAGATCACCCCTTCCAACCTCAGATTATAGCCATCCAAGACACGATCCTCAGTGGCCCCATCAAGTGATGGGAGGATTGCTGTACCTGGCTTTTTGAGTCATTGGGTTGGGATATATATTTTAACTTGAACTTCTGTTTTATACTGTTTTGATTTAATTCTGTTTTAAGGGGGGGGGGGAGGGGTTTGTTATATTGTATGTTTTATTCTGAAATGTGTGTTTTAATTGTAAGCCGCCCGGATTGGATCACCAATGGGCGGGGTATAAATAAATTTTATTATTATTATTATTATTATTAAAAGAAATTCTTCCTCAACAGGATTGTTGTGTGCCTTCAAGTTGTTTCTGACTTTTGAGGATCTAAGGTGAACCTATCATGGGGATACTTGGCAAGATTTGTTCAGAGGGGATTTGCCTTTGCTTTCCTCTGAGGCTGAGAGAATGTGACTTGTTCAAGGTCAAAAACAACAACAGCTAGAATAAACATAATGCAAAAAATTGCTCTATAAGTTTTATTATATTTTAAAAAAACTCTTTCAAGATAGGGCAGTTTAGGGTCTCAGAGGGCACACTGGTCATTTATACAAGGTAGGACACTGTATCCCACATATGGCAATCTTGCATTAGTTTTCTAAGGTAAAGGTAAAGGTTTCCCCTTGATGTGAATGTTTAGTTGTGTCTGGTTGTAGGGGCTGGTACTCATCTCTGTTACTAAGACGAGGGAACCAGCATTTTCAAAGACAGCTCTGTGGTCATGTGGCCAGCATGACTGCATGGACTGCTATTACCTTCCCACCAAAGTGATACCTATTTATCTATTTGCACTTTTACATGCTTTCAAACTGCTAGGTTGGAAGAAACTGGGACTAGTGATGGGAGCTTACTCCATCACACGGTGCCTGGGCCTTCAACTGACGGTCTGCTGACTTGCGATCATCAGAGTTGGTGCCTTAACCGCTAAGCCACCGTGTCCCTCATTTTGCTGTTATGCCTTCAACTCATTTCCGATTTATGGTGACCTATTGTGGGGTTTTTTTTACAGGATTTGTTTGGAGGGGGTTTGACTTTGCCTATCCTATCCTATCCTATCCATCTATCTATAATAGTTTATCCACATACACATACACACACACAAACACAAATATGGCTAACAGATATATTGGTGAACCTATCATGGGGGTTTCTGAAAGTATACAATTTGCCCAATGTCAGCCTATTGGTTCCCATGGCTGAGTGGAGATTCAAACCCTGGTCTCCAAAGTCTTAGTCAAATGCTCAACCATTACGCCACACTGACTCCTAGAGCAGCAGTTCTCAAATGGTGAAGTGGGACTCCAGGTGTGTGTGCAAGAGCTGCTCAAGGGAGGCATGAGACTTGGAGGCCCTGTTTCCTCCTGCTCCTCCCCCCAAACTTTTATGTGTAAAATGTACACATGCATTAAGTATTCACTTAAATAAAACTGTTCCAATTTGAATGATGTTATTTCCTTATAAAATGTTAAAATATGAATATACATGAATGTGCAAATGAAAACAAGCCCACAAAATAAACAAAATATTTTTATTCATATACTATGTCAAGTGTGTGTGTGCAGCATCTGCATGTAGATGTAAAAGGGGGTCCCAAGGGTAAAAAGTTTGAGTACCATTGTCCTAAAGGACTGGATAAAGTTGTGCGTGTGTATATGGATATTAAGAGATATGTACACACACACACACACACAAGAGTGAGCACACATATGGGTTGAGTCTCCCTTATCTGGAATTCCAAAATCTGAAATACTCCAAAACCCAAAACGTTTTTCATGGGTGGCTGAGATAGTGACACCTTTACTTTCTGATGGTTCAATGTACACAAGTCACATTTTCTCAGCCTCAGAGGGGCACATTGGCAAAAACCTGTCTCAACAATTCTTGCCAAGAAAACCCTGTGATAGGCTTGCCTTGTTGTTAATTGCCCTCGAGTTGTCACCAACTCATGGCAAACCTGTGGATGAAACATCTCCAAGACCCCTTGTCCTCTGCTGCTCTGCTCAAGTCTTATAGTTTCAGGGCTGTGATCTCTTTAATTGAGTCTATCCATCTGGCATGTGGTCTTTCTCTCTTTTTACTATCCCACACCTTTTCTAGAATTAATGGATTTTCTAATGAGTTGTGTTTTCTCATGTCAAAGTATGACTATCTCAATTTGATAATCTTGGCTTCCAAAGAAATCTCTGACTTTATCTGCTCAACGATCCATTTGTTTGTCTTTTTGAATGTCCATGGTATCCTCGGCACTCTCCATCAGCACCACATCTCAGAAGACTTGATTTTCCTCTTATCTGCTTTCTTCACTGTCCACCTCACACATCTGTACGCAGTGATGGGAAGGAATGGCTTGGATGATTCTGACCTTAGTGGTCAGTTGTGTATCTTTACACTTTAGGCCAGGGGTCCCCACACTTTTAGATCTGGGGGCCGGTTCGCTGGCCCCCAGATCTTCTGGGAAGCCAGAGGCGCGCGTACGTGCATGCGCACTACTCGGGCATCATTTTGTGTTCCAAAATGGCGCCAAGTAGTGCGCATGTGCCCAGTCTCATGCATGCATGCGCACAACTCCGGGCCCCATTTTGGAACACAAAATGGCGCCTAAAGTTGCGCACGAGCGGCGGGCGGCGAGCAGGAGTGGCCACGGGCCGGTGAAAAGGCAACGGGCCGGGTCCGGCCCATGGGACGTAGTTTGGGAACCCCTGCTTTAGGCTCTTGTCTAATTCTTTCATTTTATTTTAGTTCTTCACATTTCTAGTCTTCTTCTAATTTCTTGATTGCAGTGTCCATCCTGATCAATGATCCCATCCAAAGTATGGGATCTCTCTAACTATTTCAATTTTTCCTTGTCTAGGTTGGATTCATGTAGTTGTTCTGTGGTCATTATTTTTGTTTTATTAATGTTTAGCATCAAGCCTGCTTTTGTACTTTCTTCTTTTATCTTCCTCGGTAATTGTTCTATGTCTGAGATGTTTTCCACTAGTAGTATGGTGTTGTTTGCATATCTTAGATTGTTGGTGTTCCTTCCTCCTATCTTTACTTCTCCTCCTTCTGAATCTAAATCTGTTATTCTTATATTTTTTATATATAACTTGAACAAACAGGGCAATAAAATGCAGACTTGCAGGATCCCTTTGCCAACTGGGAACCATTCTGTTTCTCCATATTCTGTTCTAATAGTATCCTCTTGTCTCAAGTACAGATTCTTCATCAGGACTATCAGATGTTTTGGCACTCCCATGTTGTTAAGTGCTATCCACAGTTTTTTGTGATCTATGCAGTCAAAGGCTTTGCTATAATCTATAAAGCACATGCTGATTTTCTTCTGGAATTCCTTGGTGCACTTCATTAACCATAATATGTTTGCAATTTGGTCCCTGGTGCCTCTTTCTTTCCTGAATCTTGGACCACTCTCCATATATAGTTGGAGTCTGTGCTGCAGAATTTTAGCATGATTTTGCTTACCTTAAGATCAGAAACTACTTGAAGGCATAGAAGAACAACTATGCATATAAGGTGTATATGAAACATAACTGAATTTTGTGTTTAGATTTGGTTCCAATCTCTACGATATCTCATTTTGGATGTACGTACAAATACAGGTATTCCAAAATCAACAACAACAACAACAACAACAACAATATTTTTAAAAATCTAAAATACTTCTGGTACCAAGCACTTCAGATAAGGGATACTCAACCTGTATACATGCATACATACATATGGACGTTTTCACATGGGGAGTCGTGGGGAGAAAGTGGAAATAAACGGGCACGAGTGGAAGTCTTTAATTTACGGGATTTGTCCCGTTCCGCCTCGTCTGATAACTAAATTCGAATTTAAAAGGGGGTTAATTCGAATGAAAACCTGATTTTTGGGGATTTGAAAAGATCAGGTTTTTGTTCGAATTAACCCCCTTTTAAATTCGAATTTAGTTATCAGACGAGGCGGAACGGGACAAATCCCGTAAATTAAAGTCTTCCGCTTGTCCGGTTTATTTTCAGTTTTCGGCGGCGGATCCCCGTGTGATAACGTCCTATGTGTTGTTAACTGCCTCTGAATCAACCCTGACTCATGGTGACCCTGTGGATGAGACATCTCCAAGACCCCTGTCCTCCACTGCTCTGTTTAGGTCCTGTAAAGTCAGGCCTGTGAACACCCTCATTGAGTCCATCCATCTAGTGTCAGGTCTTCCTCTCTTTCTACCACCTTCCACCTTTCCTAGCATTATTAGTCATGCCTGCTCATGATGTGGCTTCTAGGAAGATTTTAGGCTTGATCTGTTCAAGGACCCATTGGTTTGTCCTCTTGGCCATCTAGGTTGTCCTCAGCACACTTCTCCAGAACCAAATCTCAAATGAGTTGATTTTCTTTCTATTGGCTTTCTTACACAAGCACACATCCCCTATCTACCTCTTCCCCTCCCTCTGACCCTGCAACCCCAAATCCCTCCATCATCCCTTTTTGCCTCCCTCCCTCCATCATCCACCTATCCTCCTTCCCTCCCTCATCTATCCATCCCCATCCCTCCATTCCCCTCCTTCCCTCCCCATCCCTCCTTCCATCATCCCTCCCTCCCTCCTTCCATGATCCATCTCTCCTCCTCCCTCCTAACATTCATCCCTCCCTCCCTCCCTCTCCCCCATTCATCCCTCCATCATCCATCCCTCTCCTCCTCCCCCATCCCTCCCTCCCTCATCCATCCCTCCTCCTCCCTCCTTCTAACGTTCATCCCTTCCTCCCCCTCCCCCATTCATCCCTCCATCATCCCTCCTTCCATCATTCATTCATCCATCCATCCCCCTCCCCCATTCATCCATCCCTCCTTCCCCCTCCCTCCTTCCATCATCCATCCCTCTTTCCATCCATCTATCCAGCTCCCCATCATCCCTCCCTCCCTCCCTCTCCCTGAGGGAGAATGACTCCCTCATTCATCCATCCATCCATTCTTCCCTCCCTCCTTCCCGGGTGGGCCCTGGAGCCTGGGCGGTGGGAGAGACGAGAGCAGCCTTGCCATCCATCCTCCGTGGGGACACCGCCCCGGGGGTCCTCCCCCCTCCCTCCCTGGGAAGCTCGAGGGCGCCCCTAGCGGAGGAGACCCACCCTTCCTGCTCCTCCTCCTCCTCTTCTGTTGCTGCCGCCGCCGCCGCTTCTGGGGAATGCTGGGAGAGCGGAGTCAGGCGGCGGCGCCGGGCGGGCGAGGGGCGAGCGGGGCTGGGCGCTGAGCCCCAGGGGCCGCCCAGGGAGGCTCCCCACCAACACTGCAGCGGCGGCGGCGGCGGCGGCAGTATCAGCAGCATCAGTATCAGCATCAGCAGCTTCCCTCAGACACCTCCTCCTCCTCCTCCTCCTCCCCACCGCAATGGGCTGTGAGGGAGAGCCGTGAGGTGGCGGCAGAGAGAGAGAGAGAGAGAGAGAGAGAGACCCCGGAGGAGGAGGAGGAGGAGGAGGAGGAAGGCGCCGGGAGAGAGAGGCCAGGGATGCGCGGAAAGGTGAGGCGCCCGGAGGGGAGGGGAGGGGAGGGGAGGGGAGGGGATGCTGGGGGACCCCCCCACTCCCAGTTGCTCTGGCCCCTTTTTTTCCCAGGACACGTCCTCCATTCCCAGTTTCTCTCCAGGAGGCATTCCCAAATGCTATGGCTATGAGCCATGGCTAAGAAGAGTGGGTTGACATTAATAGTAGGAGGAGTGCTTTTATCTCAGAGTGACCAGACTCCTTTTCCAGGACCTGTCCTCCATTTCAACCTTCTCTCTGTCCGGGAGGGAGTCCCAAATGCTATGACTAAGAAGCATGGGTTTACATTCCTAGTAGGAGGAGTGCTTTTACTTCAGGGTGACCAGAAGTCCTCCTCCTCCTCCTCCTCCTCTTCCAGGGCCTGTCCTCCATTCCCATCTTCTTTCCAGGAGGGATTCCCAAATGTCCTCCATTTTGAGCATGGCCAGGGTGACCAGACACCACCTCCACCTCCTCCTCCTTTCCCAGGGCCTCTCCTCCATTCCCACCTTCTCTCCAAGAGGCATTCTCCAATGTCCTCCATTTCGAGCAAGAATAACTCTGGCTGGGAGTCTTTTCACCTCAGGGGTGACCGACTAGATATGCCCTCCTCCTTTTCCAGGACCTTGTCCTCCATTTCCTCCTTCCGTCTAGGAGGGATCCTCCATTTTGAGCATGGCCGAGGAGCATTTCTGTCGGAGGGTCTGGAGCTTTTCCTCGGCTCCTGTCCTCCATGTTTGTCCGGGAGGCCCTCCATTTTGCGGTGCTCGGTGGTCCTCCTTGGCCACCGGTGAGGACACACCTCATCTCTCTCTTTAGACCCCTGCAAGGGCGGGGGTGATGGTGGATGATGGTGGTGGTGGTGGTGGATGATGGTGGGGATAGTGGAAGGAGGATGAAGGGAAATGCAAAGAATGGGGCAGCCACTGGGGAAGGAAGAAGGCACAGCATTTCTCCCATAGGGCTGCCAATGTGGGAGGAAGGGAGGCAGGGAAGGAGGGAAAGCCAGCATCCATCCCTGCCTCCTCCGCTGAACAGTGGTCCTCCAGGGCAGCCTCTCCCTTCTGGAGGATGATGGTGATGATGATGATGATGATGGTGGTGGTGCCTTCGTGCAATTTCTCCTAGAAAACGGCATCGAAATCTCTTTCTGTGTCTCTGCGATCCTTCCAGGAGGAATGTCGTGGCTCAAGTGCTTTTTGCACAGACTTGGACCAGCCTCGGAAATGGCTAGGTTTGTCAATAAGAAGAGGATGTTATGCCTAAAGCTATAATCTCTCTGTGTGTATAGATAGATAGATAGATAGGAGGGGAAAAGAGGACTCCCTCTCCTCCTTCTGCACCTCCGAGGAAGAAGAAAAGGTATTTTATTAACAGTTATATAAGGAATAATAATAGATGCATACAGGAGTGTGTGGCTTTTGGGAAGGAATGGGGGAGGTTGCGTTTTTTTGCTTAGGTCTCTGAGACTATTTGAGGAGGTGTACCATTTAATAATAATAATAATAATAATAATAATATTTCTTTCCTACTTCTCCTCAAGGCTGGAGGATTCTGTATTTAGGATACAGACTGTGACCTGTCTGTGTGTTTGCACTGCATATACACACTGCCTTGGCTAAATATACATGCCCAGGCATGGCTACATTTTTGCACAGAAAGAGAGAGAGAGAGAGAGAGAGGCAGCAATAGCATGGTGGAGGGTGACCATTTTTTGTTAGCCTCTGTGATTGCTTTTTTTCTTCTTTTTTCCCCTGTTTAGGCAGCTACCTGCTAAACCTAGCCTGGATGGATGCAAGGATGGATGGCTGGGGAGGGGGGCCTGGCTGCGAATTGACATTTCCCTTTTGATGGACAACCCCCTGGGCCACTTCCATTGGCAGGAACGGGTTCCTTGTGATGGTCTCGGCCAATTGGTGTGGCCAGGAGGAGGGCAAATCCTCTGGTCAGGGTTAGTTTCCTGGTTGGCCTTTTTTAAATCACTGATTTTACTTAACCGTTTGTGTGCTTTTCTTCCCCCTCTCTCCTCTTTTTTCCACTGCACTTACTACAATCCAGAGGGGAGACCCCACCACACATTACCAATAACCTCCTGGAGAGAAAGGCTGCATCCACACTGCAGAAATAATCTGATTTGACACCACTTTAACTGCCATGGTTCAGTGCTATGGAAATCTGGGAATGGTAGTTTGTTGTTGCTTGCTGAAACAAATTACTGTTCCCAGAATTCCATAGCATCGAGTCATGGCAGTTAAAGGGATGCCAAACTGGATTATTTCTGCAGTGTGGATGCAGTCAAACAGACACCCCCATTTCAATGCCTTTGTGTCCATGCTAGTTAGTTAGGTGTTGGTAGTTTTCTGAAGGAGTATCCGCAGCATCCTTTCTCAATTGTGTGTGTGTGTGTGTGTGTGTGTGTGTTGCAGAGCAAGGCACTCCAATCATCATTCACATACTTCAAAAGAAGGAGTGTGGCAGTGCTTCAGGGAGACTTCTTTGGCAATTTTGTCCATTTATTTTCATTATGGGGATTTTAAAAAAAGGGATGCTCCCAGTATCTTGTTGGTGTATAGAGAGAGCTTATGCATTTTAACCCTGAGCATGTTGGTGGCTTCTGCTTCCCTCAGAAACATGTAGAAGCCTTTGTTTCTCTCACAGATGTTTCTCCAAAGAGATATTCTGCAGGTAGGATCACAGGCAGCTTGTGGCCTGACCTCACTCTAAGATTTAAGGCAAAATGCCTCCCCACAAATAGAGATTTGTAGCAACAGAGTGAGAAGAGCAGTCTTACTCTGCTTCTTCTTACCAGATGTTATTTTTTTTTTTGCTTTCCCTTTGTTTGTGAGGAATTCCCCCCCTTGAGTTTCATTCACCTATGAATGAAGAAAACATAAAAGATCTAGCACTGCTCTTGATTATATTTTTATATACACTCCTTTTGATGTAGTGGTTGTATCTGCCAAAACATGCAACATAACTCTGGCCTTGTTCAAATCTTATATGTACAGGTTGTCAGGAATTGATCTGAGCAGATCATTTTTCTAAACCTGAACATGTGTGTGACAGAGTTCAGTTGGATTTTAAGCTGATAAGTGTCAGGGCTGCTAAGAGTAGGGGAATTCTTTCCTCACCTCCTGTGTGTTTCAAAGTTTTCCTTCCTTTGCCAAACATCACATCTGGCCTGGGCTTTCTGAACCCCTTGGTTGACCCTGGTAAACCTGCAACTGTGGCCCTTTTTTATTTTAAACGACAACTGAAAATGTTTGTACAGCATGTACAAAACAGAAGAGATGGTTTCTAAACTCAGTGTGATGGTCATAGAGGTAATGGCTTTGGAGATGCTGGAGCCTGACAAGAATGATCCTCAGTGGCAACTACTTCCAAATTTCACCACCAAAAGGGCTTTTGTGCTCTTTGTTCCTGAGGCTGGTTTTGCTTTTTCCTCCATGTGGCATTACAAATAGGCTGTATGCATTCTGTAGGTCAGGGGTAGGTAACCTTTCCCCTTTAAGGGCCGAGGGACCTCAGCTCCCAGAATCCCAGGAGCTATTGGCCAACATAGGACTATTGGCCAACATGGCTGAGGCTTCTGGGAGCTGAAGTCCCTCGGCCCTTAAAGGGGAAAGGTTGCCTACCCCTGCTGTAGGTTGTTGCAACCATCTTGGGATACATCCTATAGTTTCTTGTTAGAGAATTGCATATATAATCTCATTTCAAGCTCAATATCCAGTTGTTTGTCTGATGCCCCTTTCTTTGTTTCTGTTGGAATTACGGTCATCTCTCTTAGCTGAGGGCACACTGGAATCATATTTGATTAATTTCTGTGCTTTTCTTTCCCTGAATAAGTGGTAGGCATAGGCAAACACTTTTGTTTCTTTTCAGCATTTGGAAGATCCATCTTTTCTTCTGCAACCTAAAAATGTTTCTGAGCTCTGGTGGCCCCTTTCTGTTCTACTGTAGCTTATTTATGGCTGGACTCCCCTTATGCTATTTCTTCTTTCTTCAATTCACAGTGCCTTTGTAGATAAATCTTTCTCTTGTTTCACTACAGATCATATTACTGTCCCTTTCAAATCTCAGTGCTGGCTTCCTGTCATACTATGTATGAAACTCAAGGTTCTTCTAGTACTATCTGTATTTTAAAAATTCTTACTTCTTTAAGATTCTTATCTCTTCTCCCCATATCTGCTTGCAGCAGTCTTGTTTGCCCTTTTCTGCTGTACTCATCCTTTCTTTCCCCGTTGCTTTATCCTGGTTCTCCCTCATGTTATCCTTGGAACTTTTTATCTCTTCTGCAAGTCTCTATCCTGCTTCAAATCCCTCCTCAAATTCCACATAGGCTTTTTGGGAACCACCCAAAGAGTTGGCTTACCTACCCCTCTATTGCCGTTGGATACTTCAAACACCTTTCTACTTGTACCTCATCCTGATCTTGCTCCTCACTCCACTTTCTTCTCTCAATATTTCTCAACAAGGAATGCAGAATACTTGCCTTTGGGTGAAATTAATGATCTATCCTGGCTTATGTGTGGCAGGGAGAATGGGATTGTAATTTTTCAGCTGTATGTTTTATGAGTAAGAGAGCAAAAATATTTCTGGAAATGAGGTATGTGTGTGGGAGAAGGAAGGAGGGAGGAAGCTAGGGGAGAATGCTTTTGGTATTAATCTACATATGGGTACCTCTAAAAAAATTAAACAAAAGACAAGGGCCTAAATCAAACTGTTAGCTCCAAATGATCAGACCCATTAAACCAATGGGAACATGTTACTATGTCATGTTATGTCATGTTATGTTAATCAGTGTTACAAGTTATACGACTTCTGTAGAATGGGTCTACTTTAGTAGGAACTAACATTTGGATTTAGAGTGGGGAGATTCGTACTTGCACAAAGAAAACAGAATATATTTGTTTACCAATAAATAAATTCTAGAGTTCTTTTTAATTTTTAAAATATGAATGACTGTGAAACACTATTTTATAAGTGGAAAAATATACTGTAAGTGGAACAGATTAAAAATGAATTATTATCTTTTACTTTTGCCTGACTACTTAAATACATGATAGGTAATTGGATCAATTTCATAACAGGAATATAGCAACATATAAACTAGATATCTTGTGGAAGATGAACAAATAGCCAAATGCATATTTCATATCTGACTGCAGATTTTCTTCATAGATTTTGAAAATGACATTTTTCATTCTATCTTATATCCCTGTGAAAGGATCTGTGTTGCTGAATAAATTTTTGCTTATGTTTCAGTTCTATTTTTTATTTTTTGCTGTGACACCAGCACCTGCACAATTGTTTTACAACAAAAAAGGCAGAGGTTTTGTCTCTGTAGAAAAAGCCAGTTTTTTATTAGCTGTAAAAAGTTAAAGCTTTGAATAATCCCTGTGTATTTCAGTTTTCTTCCCCTTACTCTTGGAAAAAAGGAACAGAGAGTGCACAGATATCTCAAAACTGTCTTGTCATTTTCCATATTACTTACTTGGTGGCTCATGAAATTCAGCCTATGTAGTGGGGGAGATCAAATCATCTTTCTCACTGGCAGTGGCAAACAGAAATCAGCTTCTCTTACTATCTTCTCACGAAGTCAAAATGGCACATTGACTAGATGCCCAC
Organism: Phrynosoma blainvillii; assembly: GCA_026167975.1. Lineage (NCBI taxonomy): Eukaryota > Metazoa > Chordata > Lepidosauria > Squamata > Phrynosomatidae > Phrynosoma > Phrynosoma blainvillii. The sequence continues at coordinate 326,231,045 of JANUYF010000002.1, read as the reverse complement.
ATGTTTTATAAGAAGCACAGGGTGAAATTATCTGCTGCTGCTGCAAAGATTTGCTGAATCTTAAGTAATTCAAAAAGAAATGTGTTCTCTCCATATTCTGAAACTGTCAGCTGTGTAAAGGCAGATGAATCTGTTAAGAATAGTATTAACAGTAGTTGCAGGGATGCGTTTGCACAAATATGTTTCTATTAACCTTAACATTTCCTTGTCCTTGTGCAACATGCTTCATGAGGTTTGCAATATTTACCCTATTGACTGTACAAACATGCTTCCTTCTCTGTTTATCACTTTTGAGTTCTTTTGTGCGCATTTGGGGATTTGGGTTTCCTTTAAAACAAAAAAATCTATAACAAAAATTGTTAGTTTTAAATTTGCTGGGGTTTGCATAATGATAAAAAGGAAGGGACTTTTTGTTGCATGATGAGTTAATGAAAAACTGAAGATGTAACAGATATCTTTGGTGAATAGTAATTCAAGTTTTACAAAGCCTGAATAAAGCCAGGGAATGATGAACTGAATAAAGATTTAAAGAGCTGAAAAACTTCTACCCTTTGACCCATTGCCAGGATAAAGCAACTGTGCCAAGAGATTAGTGCCTCTCCCACCCCACAGTCATTTTAGTGATTAAAACCCAAGATGTATAGTGCAAATTGGGACAGAACATGTTTTTTTCATGTTACTCATTGCTCCTGACAGGGCTTAAAAATGTAAAGGCTTGTGAGTTCACAAGTGCTATCCATGGATTCAGATTATGTTTTAAAATAGATTTTAAATGTATTTTCCATTTATAATAGTGATTTGTGTGAGAAGGTAGTATAGGGGAAGTGACTTTGTTTGGATAGTGCTAAATCACTGAAGAAGACAGCATTTGTTTGACCCAATGGACTAAAGGAGATACCATTAGTCAGTGGTATTATCATACTGACAGTATGTGTCCTTCGTTTGAATAAAACTCTTTCTGCTTAGGCAGAAGTAACTAAGTCTAAAACTGTATGTAATTGAGTCTTTTCAGCCTTTTGGCTACTTACATTTGGACAAATACATCAACTGCCTAAAATCAGGAGCTAGTCAGGATGGTAAAGGCTGCTCCTCCTTCCTCAGCTGCACATGACAGCCAGATGGCACTTGTCAGTTAGTGGCTGGAGAGACAGAACTGTTCCTGGCTGTTGGCTTTTGGCTGTTGTGACACAGTTGAGGGAGAAAGGAAGTACCGGATACCTCCTTGCACAATACATAAAAAAGTACCTGCACTGGTGTAGCCCCAATTATACCAGCATAAATAACCAGGTGGTTTGTTGCCTGTTTCCCTAATAGTTATCCTGTTTAACATGTATTTTCTTTCAGCTATGGTAGTTGGTTCACTCAAACACCATGTCATGTCTATTGGATATAGGCTGAGTCTCCCTTACCCAAAATGCTTGGGTCCAGAAGTGTTTTGGATTTTGGGTTTATTTTTTTAATACTGTATTTGCATATATAGTTGGACCTTGGTATCCGTGGAGAATCCATTTCGGACTTCTCCACAGATATCAAAAAATGCAGGACCTCAAATCCCATTTTTCCTAATGGCGGTGCAACATGCATGTACCTGCATGCATGCGCCACCATTGGGGACAATGGGGGCTTGCCACCCGCGGATGCTTAAATCTGCAGATGGCAATTCAGAAAATCAGGAGGCCCCACTGTACATACATAATGAAATAACTTGGCGATGGAACTGAAGTCTAGGCACGAAATATAATTTACAGTTGGCCTTTCGTATCCACAGATTCTTTATCCACTGATTCAAGCATCCATGGCTTGAAAATATTTTAAAAAATATATTAATTCCAAAAAGCAAACCTTGATTTTTCCATTTTGTATAAGGGACATCATTTTACTGCCCCATTGTATATAATGGGATTCGAGCATCCGCAGATTTTGGTATCCACAGTGGGTTCTGGAACCAAACTCCAGCGGATACCAAGGACCCACTCTGTTTCTTGTACACCTTATACACATAGCCTGAAGGCAATTTTATACAATATTTTAAATACTTTTGCATGTGAAACAAATTTTGTGTACATTGTGTACACTGAACCATTAAAAAACAAAGGTGTTACTGTGTCAGCCACTCATGTAAAAAGTTTTGGTTTTTGAAATATATTGGATTTTGGAATTCTGGATAAGGGAGACATTCTACTGGATGTTCCCCCTGTAGTCAAAATGGAAACATAGTGCTATAACTGTGTAGTGTGAAAGAGCCCTTTGTCCTCTCAGAAGAGCTGAGAGGCCCCCTTTAACAGGTGATTATAGGAAAGATTAGCAAAAATGGGATGCCTCAGCTAGGGAGAATAAGAAGAAAAGAGAGGCTAATACTTTAATAGTCAAAAGCTTTATACTGTGACAGAATAACAGTGCATTCCTCAAAGATATGTATGTTAGTTGTACTGTCTCTTTCCGCATAGCATTTATTGTCCTGCCATATACTGTGGTTTGTTATGCCTTTGGCTTCATTGCTCATTTAAGGAAGAATCTTAAAATCCTTGAGCAAGGGACAGTGTTTTATTACTCCCATTTTAAATATACCTTTAAAAGACATAGATTTATATGCTGTGTTTACTATTCCCTTGAAATTTGGGCATTCAAAAATGAGTTGCAGCTTGACCTATACCTATGTCAGGGCATCACTGTTTTGGGGAGGTATCATTTTGGATCCTTAAGCTGAAAGATGTATTAGGAAGTACCGTATGTGTTCAACTATAAGTTGACCTCATGTATAAATTGAGGGCAGGTTTGGGGGCTGAAATTATGAATTTTGATATGTCCCATGGATAAGATGAGGATATAACTTAGGAGCAAGTAACAAAGGATGTAAAGGACAAAGCAATGGAAAATGATGCCAAAGAACTTACAGAATTCCAACAAGCATAACTTTTTGTGCTCATCCAAAAGGCTAGATGGATGAGGGGGCAGTATGGTAAATGGTGGCTGTGGGATGTGTGGGGGAGGTGACCATTCATAGATGGGGAAATGCGCACATGTCAAAGACAAGGCAAAAAAAGTGGTGACTGCATTAACAGTGATTATAGCCTTTAGCTTTAAGGTTACAAACATGCACATCTTATTTGAATCCTTCAAAGCCTGATTCTCAGCATGCTTTTGAGAAAAAGTGCCAAGGAGCTGCCTCTGTGGCCATTTCCCCCAGGCATTCAAAAAGGTCAGAAGTGGGGCCATGATGGATAGAGTAGGGGGGGTTGGTGCTTTTTTTAGGTCCTCTCAGGATGGACGAAGCTCTCACTTCTGCCACTCTATTCAGAGAAGAAGATGGTTCCTTTTTTGAAAAGAGTTAAAGTACAGTATTTATGTTGATCTGTAGATAAATTGCTCCAGATTTCTTGGACTAAAATTTCTATACATGAATATATACAGTATGTGGCAGGAAGAGAGAGCATAGTGAGAAGAAAGAGAAAGAAAAAAAAAGGAAGAAAAAATAGACAAGACAGCAAAAAATTAAAAGTGAGTCCTGTGGAGGTGGATACTGGATTTCAAAGGTTTGAAGACTACTGTGTTCGTCTACATATTTTTCTGTTTATTTTTCTCAGGTTGCCTATTCTTAGCATATTATATGATGATTTTGCATTTGTGTTAAGTTTTGAAATTACCAGTCTGTCACAAGTGAGATTCATTCCTTTTGTGTGAGAGAACTTAAATTCTAGCTTTCTTTTTTTGTTCGATACAGATCTGGAAAAAAATTGCTGTGAAAATCCCTAATGTGAAAATACTTGATTTTTTAAATTTTGATATCTGTGATTACAGAAATTAGCAATGATGATGAAGATAAATATGTGTATATGTTCTGTTCCAGTAGAGACCATGCATATTATATATATATGAGTTGTTGTCTTATAGTAAATAGTGGAGCTAATCATCTCAATATATCTGATTGATACCATCTAAAGATCAGTATTACTTTTAGAAATCCAAAACTAAAGTCTAGTAACTGACTGTGTGTTAAGCATAGCCTTCCCAGTACTGAACTGTCTCCAGGATGTACTTGTCAGAGGTATGATCATTGTTTTCCTGGATGACACTTAATGGAGAACATGTCAATAGCTAGATGAGGGGGGAAATCACACTGCAACCTGGCTGTTCAGATATTTATGTAAAAGTAGGTTCAGTTGATTTTTAGTGAATTGAACTCTCAATGCTGTGTGCATTAGACTGTAGTCTTTATGTTCTTCAGAATATTTTTCTTTCCCTTGTTTTTTCTTTTTGTTGGATTACATGAATATGGGTTAATAATCCTCTTATTTGAAAAATAAATCATCCTTCTGAAGAAAAGTAATGCATTTCATTTATGTTGAATGGCACAGCCACATTTATTGCCTCAGGGAATGGTTACTGAAGACCACATGTGGGAACTGAGCAAGGATGCATGTATGCGTGGATATCAAGTGCACCTTTGTTTCCATTGTTTCCATTTTACAAACAACATTAGTTTGCCCCTCTGCTTTTAACAGCTGCAGATGCTTCTCATTTTGAATGCAAGGCACATAATAAGCTGAATGTAAAGCTTTACAGAAAAGTTTACTATTGATTAGATATGAGACACGTCCAGACCATGCTCTCACACTGGTATGTTATATGCATACTTAGCAGAAGTATCTCAGTGAGATGAAGCACTAATACTGAAATATTTCCACCAGAAGCTGTAATACAGAACTGAAGATCTGACTAACTTGTAGTCTGAGTTTAATCCCCACCCCACCCCAATACACATTGGAGCTACTACAAGTTGTATTTTGAACATGTGCCTCTTTCTAGATATTTTGTGTCTGTGTTATGTATTTGCAGCTTTCACTAACACAGAACCAAATGGGGAAGATTGTGTTTGTCTGAAGCTCCATAGGCATATGAACATTGGTACGCTTCAGTGTGCCTTCTGTGATATGGCATAGATATAAAAACATATTGACACTTGAGTGTAAAAATCTTTTATTATGACTGTTAGGTATTAAACTGGGACTAATGTTTTCATGTAAGATTGACATTCCACCAAGATAGCATAATTATCTAGAGCAGGGGTGGGAATTATGTGCCTTTCAGATACTGAATTGAAGTTCCCAGCATTTCACACCATTAGATATGGACAATGCTGACCAGGGCTGCTAGGAGTTGCAGTTCCCAGGAGGATCTTATGATTCCCATTTCTGATCAAGAGCAATGCTACTCAGAATGGTGGTCCATGGATTGACGCTAATCTGTAGAAAGTTTCCAGGAAAGAAAGAAACAATTATAGCCAAATGGCCATAAAGATATTGATCACACTGGCACACTGTGGAAAAAGTGAGTCTCCCACACATCAGATAAACACTGATCTAGAGGATTCTTTACCCAAGCTCTCAGTAGCTGCTTCTTTTCCCTTGTGTTGGTTAGGTTGGAGATCAGTATGCCTCAAGGTGCTAAAACAGGGATGACAAACTGCGCTATGAGAGAATGACTGGAATGTAATGTCCATCTGGACATTCTGCCAGATAATATGTTGGATTCAGGTGGTACCTGGGACTTCTGAAATGAAAAAATCAAACAGTGGTCGAGTATGGTTCCATTAATGCAGGCTAAAATATTATTTCCCTTCTTTGCTGCAGCCTGATCCTTGGTGAAGAAACAGGTTCCCTGGCAGTTAGAAAAACTGGGAAAGCTAGACAGTTTCTGAAATTGACTAGAATAAAAATATAATGCACTGGCTCCTGGACAGTCAATGGACAATTTCATTGAGAATGAAATGTTAATTCAGCATAGGACCATGTGCCAGGCAACAGTGACTGCTAGCTAGCTTTGAGTAGATATTTGAATGAATAGAGAGGACACAGGTGCAAAATCAAGGCATAAATTTATAATGGTCTTGCTTTGTCTTTTAAACATGTTAAGAATTTTATATCAAGGATGCTCTCCTCAGAGCATATTGAGCTGGGAAAATTCACATTCTAAGCCCATTTATTTTCAAACACCTGTGGCAACATAATACAACCATATAAAACTACTTGGAAACCTGAGCTAGTATACAGTGCTACCAGCTACTTGTTAACAGGTGTAAAGGATGGTAAACTGTATGTAGAAGATGCCAGATTCAATTTCTGAGGAAGAGATGGGAATGAGTCTGTTGTGGAGGTTGTATCATCCAAGAAAAGGGTACATCAAATGTCCCCCACTTGCATGACCTCTTAACCACACCCAGAGCCTCTCAGAAAGAGAGAAATATCTATGTTAAGGTTAAGAGACCTTGGATAAGGCAGCTGGCTAGTGCACCCTTGAAAACATCTGCAGCACAAGCCTCTGGTACAATTACAGTGGGTCCTTGTTACTCACTGACTGGTGTTTGGTTCCAGGATCCGCAATCATACAATGGCATGGTAAATGGTGTCCCTCATATAAAATAGCAAAATCAAGGTTTACTTATTGGAATTTATATATTTTGGGGATATTTTCAAACTCTGGATGGTTGAATCCATGGATAAAAAAACCATGGATATGGAGGGCTGACTGTAAGTGGCTTCAGGATACAAGCCTTGGTGGGATCCTGATAAGTGGTTGTAGGAGGAAAAGCCCAGGCAGGGGTAGATTAGAGGCAGAAGAAGTAGGCGATAACAGTAAGGCATCTACTAAGACACAAAGAGAGTTTCACATCAGCTACCCCGGATCCATTCTTTATCTGGTCACCTAGCCTGGCTTTCCATTTTGTAGAAGGGCTCATCTCTGGGCTCCCTCCAAGTCTCTCTGGGCTCACAAACTCTTGGATGCCCTTCCAAGTCAGGCATCCAAGAAAGGTCTCAGACTGGCTGTTGCCCAAGTCCTTTCCCCCCTACTGTTTCTTCCCCTGCAACTCAGGTCTAAAGGAGACACTTAACAGCCCTTCTCCCTTCTTTAGCTTCTGCCTTCCAGGTCCCTCCTCTCAGAGCTATTCATTGTCCTTTTATTGGCCTCCTTGTAACAACACATTGTAGAGACACCATCTTTTAATTTTTAAAATGTTTTTCAATTTCACAAATAAAATCAAACCAACAACAAAAAATGATATGGGTTAAAAGGAAAATGTGTATAAGTGATGCTTAACAGGCTATTATCCATTAGAGTAGTAGTTAACAGGGCGGCATTGTATACTTCCAATTAGGATGAACACACAGTTCCCCAAGGGGGCTTTAACTGGGTCAACTGGTCCACCTCAACATTAGGAGGACGTTCCTAACAGTGAGAGCTGTTTGACAGTGGAACACACTCCCCTGGAAAGTGGTGGAGTCTCCTTCCTTGGAAGTCTTTAAACCAGGGGTAGGCAACCTTTTTGAGCTGGGGGCCGGGTTGCTGTCCCTCAGACAATTGGGGGGCTGAAGCACCATAAATAAATAAATAAATAAATAAATATTTTTTAAATTAAAAAAAATATGCATGCACACTTTCTCAGCCCCAGAAAAGCCATGGCAAAACCCCTGTGGAGATTTTGCCAAGAAAACCCCAAGAACAAGTAATAACAACAATAATCAATATCATCATGGTGGATGGTGGCGGCGGCGGCGGGTGGCGGTGGTGGCGGCAGGACCAGCCCGGGGTCGGTCCAAAGGCCTCGGGGAGCTGCATCTGGCCTCCGAGCCTTAGGTTGCCTACCCCTGCTTTAAACAGAGTTTGGATGGTCATCTGTTAGCGATGCTTTGATTGTGAGTTCCTGCATGGGGTTTGGACTGGATGGCCCTTGTGGTCTCTTCCAGCTCTATGATTCTGTGATTCACTCCTGAGGCCAGGGAACTGGACACGCTCCAACTTGTCAACATCCTTTTTGAATTGTGGTGCCCAGAATGGGACACAGTATTCCAGGTGAGATCAAACAAACAAACAAAAAAAAAAGCAGAATAGAGACGCACGATTACTTCCTTCGATCTAGACACCACACTTCTATTCATGCAGCCTAGAATCGCATTGGCTGTTTTAGTTGCCACATCACATTGTTGACTAAAGTTCAACTTGTGGTCTACTAGGGCTCCTAGATCACTTTCTCATGTAGTCTTCTTAACCCAGGTGTCCCACATCCTATATCTGTGCACTTCATTTTTATTTTTTATTTTTTGTCTAAGTGCCTTACACTTCTCCCTGTTGAAATTCATTTTGTTAGGTTTGGCCCAGCTTTCTAATCTATTATGGTCATTTTGAATTTTGATCCTTACTTCTGGGGCATTAGCTACTCCCCCTAATTCAGTGTCATCTGCAAATTTGATAACCAAGTCCTCTATTCCTTCATCTAAGAACTACAGTTCCTTGAAAGACAAGTCTGTGCTGTCTCCATTCAGTGATGCCTGAAGATGTTAAGAGTGACAGTGATGTCCATCTGAAGAGATCATAAATAGTGTTTAAAAGGATGATGCTAGAGCAGCAGGAGGTAGTGTGGGCAATGATCAAATAGTAATTCATGTATGACCCTTGTGTTCTTTTTCAAGAACCTTCTTTTTCTTTCTAACAGTGAATTAGCAATTTCTAAAATATGTCAGTTTTTCTCTCCATAGAGGCATCTCTGCTGCTCCCTCCATCATCCCCCCCCAATGATGATGATGATGATGATGATTATATCCCGCCTCTCTGTAAAAACAACCGAGGCAGCTTACAAGATAAAACAAACAATCCCTTCCCCCAATAGCCCACCCCCCTTAAAATGCAATTAAACAAACAAAATATAAAAACATAATTAAACATTACAAATAATAAATAATTTAAAATGGCTAAACAAAAATCAGGGACAGACTTAACTGTTTTTGATGGCCGGTTACCTACTCAGGAAAGGCCTGCTGGAAGAGAGCTGTCTTAACAGGATGGTCAAGTGACGGATCTCATCCGGCAGGCCATTCCAAAGTCTGGGAGTGATAGTTGAAAAGGTCCTCTGGGCAGTTGCAGATAATCTAGTTTTTATAGGTTGCAATAAATTCTTTCCAGAGGACCTTAGTGTGCGGGGTGGATTATACAGAAGGAGGTGGTCCCGTAGATAGGTTGGACCCAAGCCATTAGGGCTTTAAAGGTAATAACCAACACCTTGTACTTCTCCCAGAAACTGATAGGCAGCCAGTGAAGCGATCTTAGGATAGGTGTTATATGGTCTCTCCTGGTTTTACCTGAGACCAGCCTGGCTGCCATGATCTAGCAGTTAATAGATGTGATTAATGGATACCCTGGTAGAAATGATAGGAAATTATATATCTTTATATGGTTTCATTAGTTTTAAAGCTCTACATACGGAAACACTAAAATATATGTATTGAATGCACTAAACAAAATCAATCCCTTTGGTTATATGTTTAGAAGGCATGATATAGAGGCTCCTCTGCTTTCATGTAGATTATCACTGCTATCCAGGGTTTGTGTACTACTAGGGACATTACTGCACGTGGCTTTTAAGCTGTGATTGCACCAGGAAAAAAGTGCCTTTGGCGATACTTATTGCTGCTGCCACCTCCAACCCATGGCTGCTTTGTCAATCCCCATCCCTTTTCATTGATGGGGGAAACCCATCAATGACCTGGCAAGTGCATAGGCCCCCAGGAGCAAAACATTGCTTCTGGGGCAGTTGTGCCATTGCCAGTCACATGGTGTCAGCACCCGCTCTGCCATTTGCTATTCCTCAGTGGCCTGAATACCTTTATTTAGCTTACAGTTGTAAACCACTTAGAGACTGCATAGCATGGTATGAAGTGGTCTATAAATGAAGCTGCTATCTATCTTTTCTAATTCTTTCCTTTCTTTTTAAAAACTTCAATTATGGTACCAGAGTCTGGAAATTGCACAAAAAAGTGGGGAAAAATAACCTAAAGAGATGTTGGGTAGAGCATGAGGCAGGGAAGCATGTTAAAGGACAGGAAGAGAGCATGATGGGAGCAGCACCCCCAGTTGCACAGTTGAGAAGAGATGTGGTGATGGCTTCTCTACAAACGGTATGTTCCATTTTTTTAAACTAGTGAGACTGCTGCGAGAATGGGGCTTTTGTAGTAAAGTCCTAGATCCCACTTCATTTTCCTACTTGAATATTCAGCTTTATTTTGTGTAGCAGGGCAGGGTTGCATGCAGAAGTCTTTTCTGTAATGTGTGTGTATTTTCTGCCACATGCATTACTGGCTATTAGATGTTCAGGGCAAAGTTTAGAATAGGTTTTTGATTTGCACAGAGGCACATGAAAGGCTGCACATCTTCCATTGCAGGGGTCCCCAAACTACGGCCCGCAGGCTGGACCTGGCCCGTCGAGGCCTCCTTACCGCCCCGCAAGGCCTCCTGCCGCCACTGGACACCATTTTGTATTCCAGAATGGCATCCGGAGTCATGCGCATGCATCCGGAGTTGCGCACGCATGCGCATGACTCCGGGCGCCATTTTGGAATACAGGATGGCATCTGGCGGTGTGCGCATGCGCATGACTCCAGGCGCCATTTTGTCAAACAAAATGGCACCCGAGTAGTGCGCATGCGCACGCGTGACCAGCCCCCCAGAACATCTGGGGGGCAGCGAACCAGTCCCCGGATGAAAAAGTCCAGGGACCCCTGGTCTACAGTATGACAAAAGGAGAGGAGCTCAGCCCTTCAGCAAAGACCTTGTCTTCCCAAGAGTTCTGTGGAGTAGTTGACTTTCTTCCACAAGAAGCTTTGGGACTTCCTGCCTACCAGCCATTTTCATGTTTTAAATAGGGTAAGCAACCTTTCCCCTTTAAGGGCCGAGGGACTTCAGCTCCCAGAAGCCTCAGCCATGTTGGCTAATAGTCCCATGTTGGCCAATAGCTCCTGGGATTCTGGGAGCTGAAGTCCCTCGGCCCTTAAAGGGGAAAGGTTACCTACCCCTGTTTTAAATCTAAGGAAAAAAATGATGATGGCAGTGGTGATAGAGGTTGGAGAAAATTGAATGTAGTTTTTTTTTTCCCAACTAGAAATTATTATTATTATTATTATTACAGTTTATTTATATAGCGCTGTAGATTTACATAGTGCTGTACATACAGTTAATAAAATAGATAAAAATAGATAAAAAAGCCTGCCGATGGCATACATTCTACAAAATAATTAAATAGATAATACAAAGAAAGCAACAAATTAAAAACATCAAAGAAATTAAGGAAATAAATTGAATTTTGAAAAATAAAAGGAGAAAAAGATATTTCCCAGTGCACATTCCTGAAGCTTCCCACATCAACTGAGTGTGCTTAGACTCTTCCCTATTACTGAGAATCTTGAGTTGTCAAGGTTTCTGATTGTGTGGAATCTCTTAGGTGTATTCAGTAGTGAGGTGCACTGAAAAACAGTTTGACCCCCCTCCACCCAGTAACTGCTGTCGTTTGGAGAATGTTTTCATTAGTATTATGCCAGTTTCCATAATTCTTCTTCTTGCTCCTCCTCTGTTCCTGCTTCTTGGATTTAAAATATGAAAATGGATGATGAGGTCACCTACTCCCAAGCAAAGACTTCATGGTCCCAGTGTTTCTTTCTGGAAGGAAAGCCATCCCTTTCCAAGAACGTGGGGTCCTTGCTGAAGAGATGAGCTTCCCCTTCCCCATCACTATTTGAGGGCTGCAGTCTTTCATTTCCTCCTGCAACTCACTGGAGACAGTGATGACAGAATATGGTGAATGCTATTAAAAATCAAGCAAAATAAATATGAAAATAAAATACAAAATAAAAATCCAAAATGATTAAAAACACTTTAATTTATTTACACTTAAGTCAGTGGTACTCAATTTTTTTACCCTTTGGACTCCACTTTACATCTCCATAAGGATATTGCCCCCTCCTCCAACTCAGTGTAGTATATGAATAAAAATACTTTGTTTATTTAATGTGCATATTTTCTTTTGCACATTCATGTATATTCATATTTAACATTTTATAAGGAAATAGCATCTTTCAAATTAAAACAGTTTTATTTAAGTAAATTACATATTTAACTCAATGTATGAGTAAATTTTACACATAAAAAAGTTTGGGCAAAGGCTTCCAAATCTCACGTCCTCCTTGAGCAACTCTTGTGTTTCCCCTGGGATCCTGCCCTACTGTTTGAGAACTATTGATTTACGTAATTATATGTTCAGTTCAGTATTAGTAACTATATTCTTAGCATTTTTAATAAATCAGTTTCACAATAATAAATGTGTTCAATGGAAATGAGCAGCAGGTAGGTAATCCATAAGTAATAATTGTATATGTAAACTCTTCCATAATTTTAACTGGATTTTTTAAAAATTAGATTGTATCTAATGGTTTACCATGTTTTTTAAATAGCTTTCTGAACTGTAATGTCTGGTATGAAAAGGAGACTTTGATTTTTTTTTTTAAAATGTTGTGTGCCTTCAAGTTGTTTCCGATTTTCTGGGTCTGAGAGTGTGTGACTCACCCAAGGTCACCCAGAGCGTTTCTGTGGCTGAGTGGGAAGCAAACCTTGTTCTCCGGAGTTGTACTCCAGTGGTCAAACAACTACTACATCAGGCTGGCTCTCAAAATACGTATCAGCAACTACAATTTTAAAAGTATAGTACCTAATAGCTTATAAAGTTTTATAGCAATATGAAATATAGTGTATTGTATGAAAAAGGTACTTGGTTTTTGTAAATATTTACCTTATTGACTGCTTTCCCTGGCCATCACCATATGGATTAGGTTAACCACATAGGGCGTATTTTATTGTTTTCTAAAACAATTCTGAGTGGTTTTAATTTGCATTTATTAAATCTGAATTAAAGACAAATGGATCTCTTTCATATGATTTTTTTTTCTTATTAAACAAATGGGCATCCTTAGTGTTCAGCTGAATGCACATAGGATATGCCTTCTAGTATTTGCAATGAATGCATAAAAGGTTATGAGACGAGGGTTGGGGACCTAGTGAGTATGTGTAGGACAGTGGTACCTCCCTGTGACCACTGGGTTACACAGGATTCTTCTCCTGTCTTATCCTAAATAGTTTGAGGCTTCTCTTCCTTCTTTCTCAATCCTTGGTCCTCTCATTTTTTTCAGTTTCTTCTCTATTAAGTGTTTTTAATATTCTTGGTAGTGTGTTTCTGGTGTTGTTACTTATAAATCACTTCAAACCACTTCTTTGTGAACAAGAAGAAAGTAACTTTTATTTACAGAAAGAACTTATGACGGTATCCCTTTTGGTTGTTGGTTCTCAAAGCTTGTGGTTACAACATGTACATCATTTCACTTGTTACAAATTGACTTTGTTTCAATTCACTCAATGACTTTGGTTACACTTCAACTGTGTTTTACTTTTTCACGCCCCCCCCTTCCCTTAAGCTCATTCATTAGGAGTAATTCGACAGAATAATGTGGATATGAGCCTTCCCTTTACTGGCTCTCCACTTCTCAAAACCGTATTATTTTAAACTAATTGCACAGGACTTCTTTTGTCCTTTTAAAAACCTTTTCTTCCTTACATGGGAGTCTGAATCCCATTCAAGCTGAACCCTTATTCTCAACTGCACTCCTGGCAGTTCTAACTGCACTCTTGGCATGTAGAAAGATCATGTAGCACCTTTGAGACTAACTAAAGAAAGAAGTTGGCAGCATGAGCTTTTGTAGACTTAAGTCTATTTCCTCAGATGCATTTGGAGGAAGCAAACTTAAGCTCATGCTGCCAACTTCTTTCTTTAGTTAATCTCAAAGATGCTACAAAGATCTCTCTACATACTGATTCTACAGACAAACATGGTTATATCTTTGATTCCTGTACTCTTGGCAGTTCTATGACACACTCCTCTGTGTCACCAGACTTCCTTTGTCCCTTTTAAATCCTTCCACTTTACATGAGAGTTTGAATCCTATTAAAGCACATATCTACTTCTAACTGCACCTCTGGCAGTTCATAACTGCTCTTGACACACTTGACCAGGGGTCGGCAACCTATGGCCCGCGGGCCGCACCTGGCCCGTGGACCCCCGCCGGCCAGCCCCGCTGATCCCTGCCGCTACCCCCCGCCGCCGTGCGCTCCTGCTGCCACGAGTGTTGCAGCCGCCATTTTGTTTGCCAAAATGGCGACCATGAGTCGTTTGCACATGCACAGTACTCCTGCGCATGCGCAAATGACTCGTGGCCGCCATTTTGGCAGCAGCCGCACGTGGGGGGCCTTCCAAAATGATGTCCGCATTTTGGAAGGCCTCCCTGCCGCTGCTGCAGGTGAATTCGCCTGCCACGGGTGCGGAGAGTCCTTTAGGAGGGCCAGGGAAGCCCCCCCCGCTCTGAGGCGCTCCGAGGATGACCTCCCGCTGCGTCCATACATGCTGCAGCGGAAGAGTTGCTGAAGGTGCGCCGACAGCCTTTTGTGGTGCACCTTCGGCGATTTGTGGAAGGAGCGCTATTTTAGCGCTCCTTCCAGGGGCGGCGAAGCTGCGCCACGGGGCCGAGGTGTGCAGATACTTTGGCCCTGCGGCGCAGCTTCCCGGGGCGGCTCATGGCCGCCCGTCTGCTTCCCCCCATAGTCTCTCAGCTTCAGAGGAAGGCAATGGCAAACTATCTCTGAACATAGTTTTTTGTGGGTTTTTCAGGCTGTTTCATTCTGATGTTTTGCCAGCAGTAAACAAAGTTTGGCTACCAGTCCTGCAAAATAGGATAAGCAGCACTCAGCAAATGCAAATGGGAAACCACCCAGGGTCAGGGGCTTTCCCAGCAGACAATGATCACCAATTAGCAGACAATAATCCTCAATTGCTTATCCTCCCACCCTGAAGCCATGCCATCAACAACAGAACAATACATAATCAACAACAAAATACACAGTTTACATGGGAACTACTCCTCCCTACACAGAGTCTCACAGTATATATATACCCACTCTCTTCCATTCCAGCATTCTCTGAAGATGCCAGCCACAGATGCTGGTGAAACGTCAGAAACTCTTCTAGAATATTGCCACACAGCCTGAAAAATCCACAAAAAACTAATTTCAAATTTCAAATTTATTGCTTTTGGCCAATGGCCATTGCATAAAACAATATCACAATAACAACAAAAAGGCAACAAATGATACATATCATATATCCTATCTCCAGCATCAGTCATATGGTTATACAGAAATTTATAATTTACAACATTTTATAGTTAAAATTTAGAGTAGTATATGAAGTTATTAAGTGTAATTATCATCTTTTCAACTTATGGTCAGCTCTGCTGAATATTTCTTTCTGGTTTCTCTTTGGCTGCTAAAGCATACTTACTTACTTACTAGCTTTATTATTGGTGCTTGAGCCAAAGGCCATTTACAAATTTAACATTATAAAATACATCAGTATTATTATAAAATACATCCAATTAATTAATTAAAGAGCTAACATACAGATAAAAAAAATTAACAACTAACTGAATTGACGTTAAAACAATTTAATAGATTAAATGTAATCATCTCCACGGCAATCAACTGCAATATCAGCTATAACACTAGCCCGAATTTTGATTGCAGCTGTGGAAAACATTGAAACTTTATAGGTTACCTTGGAATCAATGTCAGATAAAAGATAAAATATCTTTTCAGGAATGCTGTTGCACTGTAAATTGGACAAAATGGGTCCCAAAAATTTAGTCCTCGGTTCTGTATAAAGTGGGCAGGAAAGTAGATAATGAGGCAAATCCTCAATTTCTGGTACTCCGCAAATACACAGACGGGAATCTTTAGGTGTGCGTGAATATCTGCCATCAATCATGGCGGAAGGCATTGTTTGAAAACGAAGCGCTGTAAAAGCCTGCCTAAGCTTTGGAAATGTAAGCTTCTCTAGATAGATGGCCATTTGGTGATCCAGTTTAAATAATCTGAACCATTCAGAAAACTTTGAGTTATTAATAGCCAATCTATCCAAATGCACACCCTGGTTGTAAATATATTCGCGTAACTTTTCTTTTGAATTCCAGATAGAGGAATTTTCAATTAGAGCAGGATATAGTTCCATCAATTTATGATACCTCAGACTCCAGGCTTTGCAGTTTGGTAGATATCGAAAACATAATTTAGGAAAAACCTTAATTGTAGAATCTTTTACAGATCTCCAATAATTAAATAAAGCAAAATGAATACGAACTGTAATAGAAGGTAAGCCAACCTCTGCCCGGACTAGAGCTGCCGGTGTACCGGGCGGGAGAATAAGTAATTTCTTAAGGAATGTATTTTGGAGGGTCTCCAGTTTATCCAATTGGGAATCATCCCATCCCCACACAGCGGCACCATAAAGAATTTGGGATATTGCTTTGCTCTGGAATATTTTTAGAGCAGGTACAACCAAATGACCCCCAGTCTGGTTGTAGAATTTAAGGATTGCTCCAATAGATCTCATTACCATTATTCTAATAGCCTCAAAATGGGGTTTCCAAGAGAGTTTTTCTGTGAAATGAATGCCAAGATATTTAAATTCCCTGCATTGTTCAATCTGATGACCATTAATAGAACAACGGAAATCAGAATGCCTATTCCCAAACACCATCACTTTTGTTTTATTATAATTAATAACGAGTTTTTCTTTGGAACAAAAAATTACAAGTTTAGAAATTAATCTTCTCAGGCCTATACGCGTAAGTGAAATCAACGCCATATCATCAGCATATAGCAAGATAGATATCTTTTTTGACCCGAGTGTGGGTGGAAAAAATTCCGGGCCTGAGAGTGCTGGAATGATATCATTTAAATATAGATTAAAGAGTGATGGTGCCAGAAGGCATCCTTGTTTAACTCCTTTGTTTGTGGGGATTGGATCAGTTAGTGAACCGGAAGTACCAACTCTTATCCTGGCTGTTGTATTGGAATAAAGTTCCCTAATTAATAATTGTAAGCGATTATCCATATTAGTGTTGGCCAATTTGTGCCATAACAGCTTTCTATCCATTGAGTCGAAAGCTGCCGCTAAATCAATGAAAGCAACAAATAGATGTTTTGTTGGACCTTTGATTCCTTGTTGAGCTAAAGAATAGAGAGTTAAACAGTGATCGATAGTACTCTGGCCCTCCCTAAATCCAACTTGTTCTGGGTAAATGACCTAATTATTTGATTCCCATTCCTCTAATTTGTTTAGCAGATGTTTACTGTATAACTTGGAATCTACATCCAACAGGCTTATAGGCCGGTAATTGTTGGGATCTTGCTTATCACCTTTTTTGTATATTGGAACAACTATACTCTGTTTCCATCCTGGTGGAATTATTCCTGTGCTATTGATTTGGGTGAAGACCTTAGCCAGAATAGGGGCCCACCAATCAGGGAAATTTTTAAATATTTCAGGGGGCACACAGCCCGAAAAACCCACAAAAAACTATGGAAGCCGGCCATGAAAGCCTACGACTTCATATCTCTGAACAAATATTACTAGGAAAACACCATAATAGGGTTGCCTTAGGGCTGGGGTAGGCAACCTTTTTGAGCCAGGGGCCAGGTTGCTGTCCCTCAGACAATTGGGGGCCCGAAGCACCAAAAATAAATAAATAAATAAATAAATAAATATGCATGCACACTCTCTCAGCCCCAGAAAAATCATGGCAAAACCCCTGTGGACATTTTGCCAAGAAAACCCCAAGAACTTTTCAGCCTTCTTTATTCTACCTATCCCATAACAACCTCTGACCCTCTCGACTTACACAAACCTTCTTCGCCTTTCATAACCTTTCATACATTACTTCTCTTCTTTACTACTCACTCTTTTTCCTATAATTATCAACCATTCTTTCTTGAACTTCCTACTTGTTTTCCTTGGTTATAGACTTAATGGAAATTGTCCTTCTTTTCGCCAAATTAAACTTGCTTTTTTGCATAATAAGTTGTCATAATCTTTTAGTTGTGCCGATGTGAAGTCGTAGGCTTTCATGGCCGGCATCCATAGTTTTTTTGTGGGTTTTTTCGGGCTGTGTGGCCATGTTCTGAAAGAGTTTCTTTCAGAAAAGAAAAGAAAGAAACTTTTAGTTGTGCCATTTGTGATACCTTATATATATATATAATTTAAGTAGCTTTATATCTAGATTTCCTCTTATGTGTGTTTTTTATTAGAGAGAAAAAAATCCTTGTCCTTTTACCATATATGACTTTAAATTTTTATTTTTTACCTAGAAGAAATTATCCTTCTTTTACTAATTTATTTTCTTTTACTCCTGAGTTAATATTTTTCCCTCTCTTTTTTACTCTTCTTTTATCCTCTTACCTCTCCTCTGATCTTAACTTTATTATCGATTAGTGTTTCTATGTTTTCTATAACTAACTGTTCCCAATTGACCCCATTGATCTTCTATGTATTTTGTGTATTATTTATTTATTTTTAAGAGAGGGAGGTAGGAAGAACAGGAAAAGGATGGATAAGGGTTTGAGGATTAAACTAAGGGATAGGAAAGGAATAGAGAAGAAAATGGGAAGAGAAAGATTAAGGAAGGATATTTTAGTGGAAAGAGTGATATGAGAGAATAGATAAGGTGGAAAAGAAATGAGTTGATGGAGTGGATGTAGAGTTACAGGAAAGGGTTGAGGAAAATAAAGAAACATATGACTCTTAAGTCGAAAAAATTATAAATATGGAAGATAAGTTGTTTGTTCCTTTACATATAAACCTTCACTTTCATCCTATTGCTTTTTAATTTATTAATGAATACAGATAATATGTAGATGGGAAATTATAATTGATGTTTTATTTTATGTTTGAATGTTTTTGTGAATGTATGTATGTATTGTTATGTAATTGGTTTTACTTGAATAAAAATGTTTATTAAAAAAAAAAAAGAAAACCCCAAGAACAAGTAATAACAACAATAATCAATATCATCATGGTGGGCGGCAGCGGCGGCGGCGGCAGGACCGGCCTGTGGTCGGTCCAAAGGCCTCAGGGGCCCACATCCGGCCCCCAGGCCTTAGGTTGCCTACACCTGCCTTAGGGTCACCATAAGTCAGAAACACCTTGGTGGAAGAAAACACAGGTTAAGAGCAGCTTTTCCTGTCTGTAAACAGAAAGCCTGGCCATATAGTCCAGAAATGGTCCATTGCTTTGGTCAAACCATGCTGGCCCCCCAGAAGTATGGAGGACTAACACAGGGGTTGGCAGCCTACGGCCCGTGGGCCGGATCCGGCCCAAGGAGGCCTTGTTATCGGTCCAGGTTTGCTCCTGCCGCTGCCGCCGCCTTTTTCTTTGCCGGGCTTCTCCGGCTGCCATTTTGTATAGCAACACAAAATGGCTGCCGGGTTGGTCTCGGCATGCTCCACCCCCTGCGCTGTGCACCCTCCCTCCCGGCAGGCAACGCAGACTTCAGAAGAGTGCGCTGGCCAGGTGACCAGCGCGCTCTTCTGAAGCCAGCTTCCTTCACCTTCCTGGCTGTCTCCTCTCCTTCGTTCTTCCCAAGGGTGAAGGAGAGAAGACACGCAGGGAAGCGAAGGAAGCCGGCTTCAGAAGAGCATGGTGACTGGCCAGCCAGGACCCTCTTCTGAAGCCAGCTTCTTTCGCTTCCCTGGCTGTTTTCTCTCCTTCGCCCTTGGGAAGAACAGAGGAGAGAAGACACCCAGGGAAGCGAAGGAAGCCGGCTTCAGAAGAGTGCGCTGACTGGCCAGCCAGGACCCTCTTCTGAAGCCGGCTTCCTTTGCTTCCCTGGCTGTCTTCTCTCCTTCGCCCTTGGGAAGAACAGAGGAGAGGAGACACCCAGGGAAGTGAAAGAAGCCGGCTTCAGAAGAGCGCGCTGCCCGGCCAGCCAGGACCCTCTTCTGAAGCCGGCTTCCTTCGCTTCCCTGGCTGTCTTCTCTCCTTCGCCCTTGGGAAGAATGGAGGAGAGGAGACACCCAGGGAAGCGAAGGAAGCCGGCTTCAGAAGAGCGCGCTGACCGGCCAGCCAGGACCCTCGTCTGAAGCCGGCTGGGTTGCGCGCGACCCTTCTCCGCCTCTTTTTCTGCCGCTTAAATAGAAGACCGCGCGTGGAGCTGCCACATGCGAGAGAGCCCTTGCCAGGGAGCCAGAGCGAGCGAAGCAAGTGCCAGCCAGCCACAGCAAGCCACAAGGAGAGAGGTTGGTTCGCTGCGGGTGGGGGGTGGGGGTGGTTATCTATTGTTGTGTTTTTAACAATTTTTATTAATTTTTCCTTGGGGTTCTTTTGGCAAACTCTTCACAGAGGTTTTGCCTTTTTCTGAGGTTGAGAGAATGTGTTTTGTTCTTGCGTTTGTGTTGTTTCTAGTAGCTTCCACATTCCCTGATGGATGAATAATAATAATAATAATAATAATAATAATAATTTTTCCTGTGGGTTCTTTGGGCAAACTCTCTACAGAGGTTTTGCTTTTTTCTGAGGCTGAGAGAATGTGCTTTGTTCTTGCGTTTGTGTTGTTTCTGGTAGCTTCCACACTCATGGCTTCCCTGATGGATGAATAATAATAATAACAACAACAACAACAACAACAACAACAACAATTTTTCCTTGTGGGTTCTTTGGGCAAACTCTCTACAGAGGTTTTGCTTTTTTCTGAGGCTGAGAGAATGTGCTTTGTTCTTGCGTTTGTGTTGCTTCTGGTAGCTTCCACACTCATGGCTTCTCTGGTGGATGAATAATAATAATAATAATTTTTCCTGTGGGCTCTTTGGGCAAAATTGTGGTCTTTTGTGTTAACTTCATTAGAGCTAATGCATTGAACCACAGATAATTTCAGGAATTTCTGTCTGTGGCAAATGCTGACTGTGAAGATGTTCTGTACCACACAGAAGTCCATTGGCTGAGTCGAGGGAGAATTTTGAGACGGTTCTATGACCTTCTTCCAGAGATTGTAGCTTTTCTGGCTTCCAAAAACAAAGAGGTACCAGAGCAAAATGATGCAGAATGGAAATGGCACCTTGCCTTTCTGACAGATGTAACAGAGTTCCTTAACAGTCTCAATGTGGAACTTCAAGGAAAGGGGAAGCTCATCTGTGATATGTACACATCCATGAAATCATTTGAACTAAAATTAGGCCTCATCAAACAAGTGAATGAGGGACATTTCAGCCATTTCCCAACTACTAAAATTCTGTCAGCGGAAAACCCATTGGTTGCATTCCCAACAAAAACATGTGTGGATTCACTGGAAAGGTTACAAAGCGAGTTTCAAGGTAGATTTAAAGAGCTTCATCTCCATGAACAGGGCATACACCTTTTCCGTAACCCATTTTCTTTTAACATTGAAAATGCGGATTCAATTTACCAAATGGAACTGTGTGACCTGCATAGTTGTGACTCTATGAAAGAAGTATTCAAGTCAAGCAGCCTTCTAAATTTCTATGCATCTCTCCCCTCTGAGAAATATCCTAATATCAGGAACCATGCACTCAGAATGGCAACCATCTTTGGCAGCACTTATGTCTGTGAACAGACTTTTTCCAGGATGAAACAACTGAAATCGCCAACCAGATCTAGACTAACTGATGAACACTTGCATCACTTGTTACGACTGGCAGTGGCAAATATGGAACTGGACATTGACCATCTCGTTAGCCAGAAGCAGGCCCAGGGTTCCCATTAAAACACATTGTTATTTAATACAGAATAAAGTTTGTTTATTTAACTTTACTTGTTCTTGTTCTTCATTTTAAATATTGTATATGTTCCTGTTTTGTTTTTTTACTTCAAAATATGATGTGTGCAGTGTATGTAGGAATTATTTTTTATTTTTTTATTTTTTTTAATTTTTTTATTATATATATATAGAGAGGGAGAGAGAGGGAGAGGGTTGGGTTTTTGTTTTTTTTGCTTCGGCCCACCAATTGTCTGAGGGACAGCAACCCGGCCCACGACTCAAAAAGGTTGCCTACCCCTGGAGTAACATGTCAGTTCTTATATCAGGAAGGCTAGAGATGAATTTAGGAAATGCACAAGGCTTTAAAAATACAGCCAATTGGAATATCATTGGGAGTGTTACCTATTGTTGGTACTACTGAAAGAGAGAGAAAACTGGAAGTGTTTTTAATAGAATCCACATGTCCTCCTCCTCCTCCAGCCCTCTCTGCTTCCGCCTACTCACAGCTATCCGGTAGCTTTCCTTATTCTTTTTCTTAAAAATAGTAGCAGTGAGGGAAGGGAAATCTAAAATTTAAGTACTGGGAGGAAGGAGGAGAGAGGCTGAAACTATGGTGCACACATAGTCACATGGGCCAAGCACCTTGATGGGCATGTGGGAGAGGAAAAAGAGAGGACTGTGAGAGGAGGGAGTCAGAGTGCCTTTTAAAGAGCATGTTCAGCTCAGTGATGCTTTGCCTTGCTCTCCTACTTCTGCAGACAGAGACCTCTACTCCAGCTTCTCTCTTGAGCAATCAGAATGAGAAGCCATTCATGGTGCAATGGTTTTGCTTCTCCTTTCTTCCCCCTTCAACTCTCCAGCAGCTCTCTGCTTTTGCTGCTTGGCCACCACCATGTTGCCAAAAGCATCAGCTCATTGGAGAGATTATTCTGGCATGAGTTCACTTCACCTGCTGAGTCTAATCAGTAGGAGGGGAAGGGAGCAGAGGAGAAAGGAGGCAGCCCTCATACCAGGCTTTAAAGGGCAGTGAAGGCAGAACAAGTGACAGAGTAGCTGAAGCTGAAGTAGGAGCAATCTGGGCTAAGCTACAGGATAGAGAAACACAGGTCAAGGAGAGGACTGTCATCAGCCAGGATGGAGTGAGACCCTCCCCTCACATGGAAGTCATTTTGGTGATACCCCCTTTGATCGTGTAACCCAGCACAGTCTGATTTCCGCACACTGCCTTAGTGCCACCACTGACTATTAGCTTTGTGATTTTATATTTCAGAGTTCCAGGAACATGAGTTCAGTCAATGAGTTATTATCTTCCTCTTCTTTTGCCAGCGTTTGATAGAAAACGTTTTGGTTCAAACCAAGAAGCAACCTTTTATTTCCCAGACCTAAATTCCTATACTTTTATGGGGACATAACATTATTTTTTCAACTGTATGTTGAGCCATCAGTTAAACAAGATGAATCCAAGAGTAAGTTAACAATACATTAGAAAGAGGGGGACAACATCATCATCCAGAAAGAGCATCTCTGGGAAGCTGGAACCAATCCCATTTGCCATTTGATGATTAGGATATGCTTTAAAAGAAATTCTCTTTTGAAGAATTCTTAGATATTGCCAAGACAAACTCTTTTTTAAAAAATAAAGATACTTTTCTCTCTTTTTTAAAAGAAGTGCTTTTTCTTGTGAAAAGTTTTAAATTGTTGGAAAGAGAAGTTGTACTGAAGAACAAAATTATCCTGCTTGGACCTGTTTTCTCTCTTCTTTGCTTTCAGGTTCTTGTTAATTTGTGTGTGTGTGTGTGTATATATCCCTCCCCATATGTCTCTATTGGTTATGTGGACTAGAGTAGATGTATCAACTACTGAACAATAAATCAATACTTATGTAAATTAAATAGCTGTCTTCTAGCTGGGATTACTAATAGCCCTATGTGTGTTGAAGGAAATGCTCAATAAAGAACAAAATTTTGATTTCTTCAAATGTGCTCGGTGTTCTGTGTAGGGTAGCTAATGATATACCACTGAAAAATAAATACGATGCATACAGTTTGCATGCCAATACTTCTCTGTATAAATTCAAGTTCAGATTTTTTTCTGTATTTTAAACAAAAGTAGCAGAATTATAGAATCATAGAATCATAGAGTTGGAAGAGACCACGGGCCATCCAGTCCAACCCCCTGCCATGTAGGAACTTCCAATCAAAGCATCCCCGACAGATGGCCATCCAGCCTCTTCTTAAAAACCTCCAAGGGAGGAGACTCCACTACTCTCCGAGGGAGTGTGTTCCACTGTCGAACCGCCCTTACTGTCAGGAAGTTCCCCCTAATGTTGAGGTGGAATCTCTTTTCCTGGAACTTACATCCATTGTTTCAGGTCCTAGTCTCTGGACAGAGGACTATGTAAAACAGGACACATAACCACACTAGCTGTGTCTTATAAGTTATTTCACAGCATGCAGAGCTTGACATGTTAAGGATAAAAATTAAGTAATTAACTGATTATTAGAAATTAAAAAGTTATCTTGTTTTTAATACATTTTTATTCATTTTAATAGCTTTTTATAATAGAGATTTAAAGACAAAAAAGTATCCACATTGAATCCCATTTTGGGAGAAAGGTGGGATATAAATCCCATAAACAAACAAACAAACAAATTGTAATTGGCATAATATAGCATATGTAGGCTTAAATTAAGATCTGACAAAAACAGCTGACAAGATATTCAGGTCAAATGAGCAGAGAAATCATTCATCTAAGAGAGAGAGATTATATTTTATATTAATAAATCCTTCCACAGATATAAATGAGATTGTGGGGGTGAATATGTTTGTCTATTGGTGTTTACAAATGAAATAAATGTTAAGGAAAAAGCAACATGGGATATACAGTAATAGAAATAAAAATATGTATGTGAATGTCAAAGTGACTAAGCAGGAGCAATCAGGAAGATACACAGGTGAAAAAGATAATATAATTAAGAAGCCTTGAGAGCCAAGGACAAAGTTATAGAAGGTATATTGAGAACACCTGTGATAGATTGCAAACACCTGAGACTCATTAAGTGGTCAAGGTAAAGTGATGAAACACTTGGGTTGGTCTTAGGTATGGGATGATCTATGTGGACCAATCAAGATGTACACACCCACTGGGTGGAAACTGACTGGTGGGTGGTGTCTAACAATGGCTATAAATTGCAATGTTTGCTAATGTACATTGTGGTGTAGTTTGGAGTAGTTTTGGAGATATTGTGAAGTGTAGAGATTGTGATTTGTAGGGCATATAGTATTTATGTATATAGTAGAATAAAGTAGATCTTTTATATAAGACTACTGAGTTGTCTGGTGTCTTGAGGGAAGATACAAGAGCCAGAAGAATCCTGGAGAAGTTTAGAGACATCTCAGGAAGAAGAGTGAGAAGGCTTGGAGAGTTTGTCAGGGTCTTCAGCCTATTCTCTGAAACTCTGCTGCTTGGGAAAGAAGCATCAACCACTGATCAAAGCTGGTCAGCTCTGCTGCATAACAAGGTGGTGAGTTAGAGCCAGAGGTGAAGAGCTACAACTCCCATCATCCCTGACAATAAAAGGATACTGTGTTGTACAAAGCTCAGAGGTAGCTGTGCTGTTTCTTAATTCATGCATGTGACATTTTCCTGTCAAACCAAGAACATTTTCCTGTCAGACCCCTTTCAACAATGGCAAATTGCTGTTTTCCAGTTTTGGGTTAACTACAGGTGTGTGGCTTGGCATAGGAAACTGATTAAGGTTTTGTTTTTGGATTTTTTTTTTGCTTAAGTGTCTGTTTTCTCCAGAAAAAAAATATCCAGTAAACTCTGTTGTGGTGACATTCCTCCTCTGCAGACCAGGGCGTCGGGGACGCCCTGGTCCGGAGCGGCGGTGGAGCTCAGCCTCCGCACCGCGCCGCTCCTCCGGCGACTCTAAAAGGAGCTCCAAATTGGTGCTCCTTTTAGATGTCAGGGAAAGTGCGCCCTAAAAGCGGCGGGCGCACTTTCCCTGACTCAAACGCCGCGGCGCATCCGGTCGCCACGGCATGAGGTCATCCCCGGAGCGCCGGCCGTGCGGAGGGCCGGTGACTTCGAGGGCGACCTCAGGAAGAGGAAGGGGCGCCGCTCGTGCGGCTGCCCCTCCTCTTCCGGGCCCGGAAGACGGCTCAATTAGCTGTCTGCCGATGCCCATTAAGACCCTGGTTACCCGCAAAAGACATCAAACAACTGGCTGTGTGCCTAGTCCATCTAACAACTCATCCTCAGCTCAAGCCTCAGCTAAGGCATAACAGGAATCCATTGATGAACACAGTGACCATCAGGGCCCTTCTAGGTACAAACTGGTGATTGATCAGGATAATTTTTACCTGGCAGGCAAACAACCACCTTGAAGCCAGCAGCTTCCACCAAACAGAAATAGTCTGGACCATCTATTACAGCCCATGTGGTTTCCCTGAGAAATAGAAACTCAATGCAAGACATTCAGGCAACTCCTGCCAATACCGATCCAGTTGCCATGAAGGCCTCCTCACAGCAGGACATCTGAAAACCTGTTGCCTGGTTGACCAAGTTGTGTGAGGTCAGAGCCTTCAGGGATCTGGAAACTATAGTCAACTGTCTGATGAGTGAACTTTCTAAAGACGCCACATCAACTGAAAGAACAGTTGTTGGATGTACACAGACTTCTGGAGCATCAAGTCACCCTTCCACTTATCATCCCAAGAACAAGAGAAGGAATGCAACAAGCTCTTACGATCTCTGGGCTGCATTGCACATTCAGAAACTATCACATGAATAGAGCAAGGGCTTAGGAGAGGTCCTTGATGTCCTTTTCCTTTTACTTCCATCCTTTGTGTCCACCTATCTGTAAATTTTACATCTTTACAGGGACAAGCAAAGGTGAGCTCATTGCCCAGCTGACCTCCTCAGGCCCCTGAGAGTTGATGAGGGGCTAAACACCAAGGGTGAGGCAAGAAGGTTGAGGGCCCAAAATATAGCTCCAGAAAAGGACAGCATCCAATATAACTTGCTATAGAAAAACAATCCCGGCTGCTTAGTCTTAGCAGCCATTTTCAACCATAGTAAGCAATTCTGTCATACACCAAGCACCTGAAAAAAGACCATGAGGATCCTCTCACATAAGAAGGATCCTAATAACTGGTGTAGAATTTATCTCTTGTTAAATTTATAAGAAATAAAACAAGTGACCATCTATCAGCATGTGGCTCTCTGTCTCCTGTTTTGCTTTTGCTTCTTATACACACACCTCAGTTTCACCCTTTGTATGATTTCTCTCTGCAACATGATTTATAAAATCTATGCATGCTACATTGCTGCCAGAATCACTGACTTGGGCCTTTGCTGGCCACACTGTCAGCCCTTAACAAAAGGATTTCATGTCATATGAGGGCTATTTAGTGTTCTACTCCAAACAGTGATTGATACTGTCTGCCACACCAGACAAGAGTGCTCTGTGGTCTGGACTGACATCAGCAAATACCTTTGGCTCTGTGCCTCAATGCCATATCTGGAAACCCTTGCTGAATTGGGCATGCTGTCAGCATTTCTCAACCTTCTCCTCCAGCTCTATAACAGTTGCAGCACTGTGGTGTAGGCCATGAATGAGGCTGCGGAAATTTGAATCTGTTGTGGGGTGAAGCAGGGTTGCCGGCTCAGTGTAATTATTTTCAGTCTTGCTATGGAGCTTCTCCTCCATCACATCATCAGTGGCCCCAGAGGCTTTAATTTATATGGGAACAAAGTGAGCTTTTTAGGTTATGTTGATGTTTTGATTGTGATAGCTGAGAAACTCAAAGAGGTCCAGTACAGGTCAAATGCCACTGTACACGATGTGGAGTGGGTGGATCTGCATTTTAATGTTAAAAAGTATGTGTTGCTCCATATTAACAGGAGCTTGAAAGACCAATTTCCACCAACTATCTTTATAATCCAATGGGAACTCATGACTCATCTCAAAGACGGAGATACCTGTCAACATGTAGGTACTTCAACAAGTTTCCGAAACTGCCA
This sequence comes from Phrynosoma blainvillii, assembly GCA_026167975.1. Lineage (NCBI taxonomy): Eukaryota > Metazoa > Chordata > Lepidosauria > Squamata > Phrynosomatidae > Phrynosoma > Phrynosoma blainvillii. The sequence continues at coordinate 326,203,550 of JANUYF010000002.1, read as the reverse complement.
GACCCCTGACGCCACTCTCCATGCCATTACAATAGATGCCAAGAAGATAGATGTGTCACTCTTAGCCCTGTGGTGAAAGATTGATATGCTTAGGACTTTCCTCCTCCTGAGGATTGACTTTGTCTTTCAGGGATTGTTGGTCTAAAAAATAACACTTAATAGGGTTGACTGAGCAATCATCGCTATCCTCAAAAAGTGGGTCAGACTTGCCAAACAAGCCACTAATGACATCCTGCACATTGCTCAGCGATGTGGAGGCCTGGAGATTCCCATCTGCATGTTACTTGCCCTGACAAGCCTGTAAAATCTGTTGTTCTTGGTTCCCTTGAGGAGGTCGTCCAAAACCGTGGCCAGGATTCGATTTGACAGTGACATGGTAATTTATCTTTGCAGAGCACTAGAAAACAAATTTGGATGTGATGGTGGTGATTTTTCTTCCCTTTTCACCTATACTCAGAATGCAACCCACTCCCTTACCAAACTAATTGGTTGCCAGTGGGTCTGGAATTCTGAAGAGGTTCCACAGCTCATCACCACCAAAGAGATGATGCAAACTTTCTCTCACAAATCAAGGCACCTGCTAGAAAGTTCCTTGGAAGAACTCTTAAGGGAGAAATACACCATTGCTCTTTTGAGCAACCTTAATGAGCCAGAGTCTTTGAGGTAATGTCACAATTGGACCTCAGTAACCAGTTTATACCACATAGAGACTTTACCAGTTTTGCTGATTTGCTTTTTGTCCATCACAGTCACTGAAATGTTGTGCCTCTTAATGATGCCATTAAATCTTGCAATCATGACAAACATTGCCATTGCTGTGGCCACCAAAATGAGGCATTTTCCCATGTGCTCTGTAATTGTCCACCACACTTGACAGCTTGGAACCCTGGGTATGATCCAGTGACCAACTGACTGTCCAAAGCCATCCTAGCCTCAGTAGAAACAATTTTTCCTTAAACTGAACTCTGCCCAAGACAAGTAGTCAATTGAGACCTGATGTGGACCTCACAGATGAAAGCCAGAAGAAGATAAGTGTCATGGACATAACAATCCCCTTTGAGAACTGGTAATCAACCATGAAAGAGGCCAGAGAAGGTAAACATCAGAAATATAACCCTCTGACAGATGTACTGAGATGAAGCGAGTATGAGGTCTCTGTTCATGTGTTACTTGTTGGAGCCCTGGATGGCTGAGATCCAGCAAATGATCCAGAGCTAAGAGTCTGTTGGTTGGGAGAATACGCCAAACTTGTTCAAAATACGCCATACACTTTTGTTCAAAATCCAGTAGTTTTCATCTAAATTTCATATTAAAATGCCTAATATAGTCTTTGAAAATATTAACAAAACTATGAATGGTTGCTTTAGGATTGTTGTGCAATAGACATGCACATGTGAAATGAAACAACCAGTTCAGGTAAGCCTTGCATAAAGCTTTGAATAAAGCGTTTGCTGAAACAATTTGAGCTGCTCTTCTTTTTTTTGTAGTGTAGGACCCTATCTCTATTCTTTCCTTATTAATTCTATCTCTCATATCAAATCTTCTGTTAAAGAAGTAATGCTCAGATATACACCTACTTCATTCACTGAGAAATACCTATATTTGGGTAACTGTAAAAATTGTTGTTTTGGGGGAATGGGTTGGACATAGGATAATATAGAATACAGTACCCCAGGAGGTGTCTATTGTTACTGTTGAAATGATATCCAGACTTCCTCTTAATTGAGGATTGTATATGGGTTGTGGATCCATGTACTTTAAAAGCATCTTCTGTGGGATCTTGCTTTTTATTTTGATCTTCAGAGGATAACATGCAACACTTCTCATATGGCATTTGGTCTTTGAAGTTCTATCATCATATGGGGTAATGGCCTTCAGGCCCATTTCTAACAATCTAACCAGAGGGTGAGGCAGCTTTTGGAACTGTGCAGCAGCCTAAGGACCTTCTTCTTCTTTTTTAGGTGATGCATAATTAGCCACTCTATAATTAGCCTTGGGTCGCCTAGGGTAGCAGGACCATGAAATGGCAGAGGCATTGATCTCTATGGTAGCTATAAGATTTGTAGGCTATGGGAATCTTTTAACATAGAAAAACAACCAACCCATTCATAACTAAAACCAGTCAAGAAGTAAAAAACATAGACACATCATTAAGGAGAGGATAGACACTCTGAAAAGGGTTAGCAAGATGTGTTGATGGAAAACCCCAGCAAATCCAACTTATTGCTGTTTTGTAGCTATTAGTTTTAAACTTCAAACAAGCAGGGAGAATAATCACCATCCAGAATATCAAAAGAAGTACTTAAGTATATATGGGTCAAAATGTTAAAGAGAGAAACAAATGACTACATTTTAACAATACTATTTCCATTAGAAAGTCAGATCTCTGGAGAGATGCTGATTGAGTAGAGAAGGTTTATCAATTCAATACCTACATTGCTTCACTTTCTTCAAAGAAGGTAAATGTTAATGAGACAAGTGGAAAAGTTGGCAGGAACAAATAAAGGCAAATAGAGCAATGTGCTTAGTAGAGTTCAATGTATTTAATAGAAGCTATCCTTTGATAGCAGGCTCTGTAATTTTTTACATCTAGTAGCCAACAGAGATCCATAAAGCACAATAACTGGTAATCAGTATTGCTTATTTCTTTGACAAAGTTAACAGATTCAGTATGTTTAACTGTACTTCTGTAAGTATAGTTTGTTCTCTGAATTCTTCGTCTGTGATCCATAATATTCCTTGAAGTTTTAGGTGATAAACCGTTGGGAGACTGAGAGCTCTTACCCTTTGTTAGCAGAGAAGCAGCAGGAGATTTCCCATCACTTTTCCTTTCCTGGCTGTTCTTTCTCACAGGCACAGCTTTTGAACCTTAGAGGAGCTTTGGGAATGGCAGCCCCAAAGTTACTTCTCTTTGGCCTAAATACAAAGGGGCTGTCAGGTCTTGTTTAGACATGTTTGAGGAGTTAGGCTGTGAGATTACTCTGATAATTTATTCACAGTTATTGCTGCCCTTACAATTAAATGAGAATTAATAAAATCACATGTTTAAGGGATATCATCTCTTTCTCATTTCTCGGATCACTTCCTATTGATAGTTAAATGACTGGACAGAAAGCAATGAAAGCAATGCCCCTTCATGATTGCTGATTGCATGATAAATAATCATTAGTGCCAGGTATATCACATAAATAATGAAATGTCTGAATGCAATCTTAGTTTTATAGGATTTCCCCCCAGCATCCATTAAAAAGGATCAAGCAGAGTTATAAATAATAAAACATGCTTTCTCTGTGGCACTTGTATCTGCAGAGTGGTTCTTTCTAGGCACAGTGCAATTCTATATTTAGGCATTCTTTATTGCCTCCTTCTTTTTATTTTTGAGGCACTGAATTATCTAGTATATGTTCCAGCAATTATCTAGCATATGAAATACAATAGAATTAATCTATTCTGGAATTCTGTTCACATAGCATGATATATTAAGTTTTACATATTTCATCTTTCATTAAGATTAGAGCCTGTTACTGTGTGCGTGTGCGTGTGTAAAATGCCGAATTCTGGTTTCCAAAAACTTGCTGCTTAGTACAAATAGTACATAATTTCAAAGTCATAAGCTCACAAATAAAAACAACAACTGTATTTTCATATTCTGGCACTGTAAAGTTACTTTTACTAATTTCTAATTATATATTTTATTTTCAGATATCTTCAACTTGTAGAACTCATGTTAAAGAATAGGTTGCCTTCTGGAAGAATGCTGTGAAGCCATTTGCAAACAATAGCAACTGGAACAGAGGCTAAATATCCCACTTAAGTGTGATTAATTTCTTATTAAGTAGTACCTCACATTATAGTAAAAATGTACGGAAGTGCAAGAACAATCAGTAACTTAGATGGCAGTCCTGCCAGATCCCCTCGTTTGCCAAGATCTCCTCGTCTGGGCCATCGGAGAACAAGCAGTGGAGGAGGTGGGACAGGTAAGACGTTATCGATGGAGAACATCCAGTCACTTAATGCCGCCTATGCAACTTCTGGACCAATGTATCTGAGTGATCACGAAGGTGTGGCATCCACTACTTTCCCAAAGGGCACAATGACTCTCGGAAGGGCTACAAATCGAGCTGTATATGGTGGCCGCGTTACAGCTATGGGCAGCAGTCCTAATATTGCTTCAGCTGGCCTTTCCCATTCAGATCTCCTTTCCTATACTGATCAGCATGGAGGACTAACAACTGCTTCACATCATCACCATCATCAGATTCCTTCTATGCTTAGACAGGTAAGAGACAGCACCATGCTAGATCTACAGGCTCAGCTTAAGGAATTACAGAGAGAGAATGATCTCCTAAGGAAAGAACTGGACATCAAAGACAGTAAGCTTGGCTCTTCCATGAATAGCATCAAGACATTCTGGAGTCCAGAGCTCAAAAAGGAAAGAGTCTTGAGGAAAGAAGAAGCTGCCAGAATGTCTGTTCTGAAAGAGCAGATGAGAGTTTCTCATGAAGAGAACCAGGTAAGCAATTGTAAATGAAAGCAAGCAAATGTTTTACAAAGCAAGTCTTGCTTTAATTATTGGGTAGTAATGATCAACTGGTAGTAGCCTTGATTTTGTTAACATGATTAATTCTTAATTGATGTTTCCAGTTACACTGTGGGAAGAAAGTGCACCAATTAGCTGGATATAATTTGTAATTTATTTGATGTAGTAATAGGTTTTATTGTTACTCAATAGTCATCACTGGTCCTTGTTTTTTTTATTTGTGCAATAGCTGAAGTATAGTCAGTAAAGTTTGCTGTTTAAAAATGCCATATTTTTATCAGATTGAGAAAATGCACCTGAAAGCTGGCAAGTAAGATTTAATTGCAGTAGATAATGGACCAGTACTCTTCGTTACAATAAACAATAGTAATGTTTTTGCATGTTATTCTGCTCCTTTATTTCATATGGTTTCTTTGCATTTTAGCTAATGATATAGATGAACTGCAGAAAACAATAGAGTAACATTTTAGTACAACAGCTGTGTTCCTTGAAGATGTAATTCTAAAATATTTAAGCATCTTTAAGAATGGTTACTATTTCTAACTTTGGCTCTCTAACACCAAAGGATTTCATGGTCCAGGGTACTTAAAGATTAGGATACTTTATTTTCCATATTGACAAAGAGTTGAGACAATTGTCAGCACAGCATCCTTGTCCCTGGTTGTCAACTCCTTCCAGCTTTGCTATTATAGATGGAAAGGATGGGGTTTTAGAGATAAAATGAAAGCTTGAGAATAATTGGAGGTGATCCTGGAATCAAAGTAACCCCAGAAAGCTCAGTCATGTGTCAGTACTATTACTTCTACCATAGAGATAAATCCAAAGGGTATTCAGATATGGGAGTTTCCTTGGCATCACTATGTATGAAGTGATCCAAAGGACCTTGCAGATGGGTGTCTTTAAGATTCAGGTACATTCATTCAGTGGTCCAATTCAGAATATGTGACACATTGGGCAAGCTGGGATTGTTTGTAATTTAGTTACTGGAGTAGTCTTCTGAATCATTAGTGCAAATAATATAAAATATATTTGATCAATATAAAAAGTCACAGAGAATCCCATCTTGTTATTCATGAGATGCTTGCAGTGGTAAGAGCTAAACAAGTCATAGAGCTTTATTCCAGAGTGCCTTTACTTTTCTCAAGATTCTTTCTCTCCCAAGAAGCCAGTATCTCTATCTGGTTTATTGGGAAAGAAAAAGAAAACAGAAGATAAAGCAACCACTCCAGGTTACACATTCCGGCCACTATTTCCTTCTGAGGAAAGCTATTGCTAACCTTGCAGCCTTTTGCTATGTGCCAGCTCAGTCACAGTAACTTCTGTGAAGTGAAGGAATCCATTTGTTATTTCTTAAATTTTATTTATAAACTCCATGTATTCATTCATTCATTCACTTATTGCATTTATAAACTGCCCCACAAGACATGTTCTGTGGAACGCTCACAAACAAAAATGACATAACCAATTTGCTAATATATATTTGTGTGCATGTATCCATGCAATATGTGGTTGTGTGTGTGTAAATTAAAGGTTGAAAATAATTTTGTTGAAACTGAGATTCTTGACTGAATTATCTTGAACAAAACCACATGAACAGCTAAAATGCAAATTGTTGAAAAATATGCACATGCATGCTTTAGTCAGTGGGGAAAAATGCATCCATGGGGCATTCTTCTACTCCCTTCTCTTCTGCAGCCCTCTGTATCATGAAGAAAAATATTCTGGAGAGTTGTTAATGTTCTGATAATAGGAAGAGGTCTTGAGGGTGAGCAAAGGGGTTGTAGAGGGAGAGCCCATCTCCTGAGTCTCTGGATGGAGGCAGATTCTCTTCATGGAATATTACCACAGATCCAACCCATATAATTTAACAGACCTCTAAGCTTGTGGGTGAAAAGTATTCTGTATCCTTTTTCATAAAAGATTTTTAGAAGTTTTGGTATAATACCCTTACAGGGTATAATACCCTGTAAGGGGAGTATGGTGTTCTAGGGTGGATGTTGGTAATAATTCCTGAAAGATAGCAAAAGTTGTTGTAGGTTGGATAAGGGGGAAATATTGTGGACCTTCTAGACAAGTCATATAAAATATGAGAAGTGTTATGTGAGCAACTATCAAATGTGCATGTATTGTCACAATGTCAGGGACTTTCCAGATGACAACCCACTTAGAGGAATATGGTCTAGCCCCAAGTATACTTCTTAGAATGGCCAGGATGCCTTAAACTTTGTCAAGTTGAAAGATAAACAACTCAAAGAAAGTAAGAACTGTGAGGTTGTCTACCAGTTGGTAGCTATTAAGTAGCCAACACACAAGTCACTTGGTCCTAGTCATCTCCAGTATGGTGATATTAACTGTAGTTCTTCTTAAATAAAGACTTAAATCCAACAGACTGAATCAGTGGGAATTTGCTTAGTCACAATTTATTTGAGTTTCACTGATTCCATGGGTCTAACAAGTGGATTTATGTTCTACCAATTATTTCCCCACTTGTAAATATATATAAATTGTATATGCAAATCTGTGTCTTCCGTTTGGGTGATGCATTCCTCTTCTTTGGCAAATGCTTAGGTGGCCACCCTAATACTCTTTCCAGCTTGGCAACTTTTTGTTGTTTTATTGTTTTACGGCATAGTTATATTTTAACTTTTTCTTGGTTTAATTCTGTTTTAAGGGGTTGGGAGGGTGGATTGTGGGATGAGGGAATGTTTTAACTTTGTTTGTTTTTAAATGCTGTAACCCGCCCCGATTGCCATGCAGAGGGGCGGGCTATAAATAAAAAATTATTTATTATTATTTATTTATTTGTTGCTATATGATTGTTGTTGAAGAGGAGGGAGGTGTGTGGCAGCAAAATACTCTGAAGAATTAAATTTAAATTAAAAATAACAAAGGAACAAGGTTTACAGAACAAAGATATGTTCCTGTGGCCACAGTGGGGAAGTGTGAGGATAATCTTGCTAATGATCTTTTTTTTTTTTAAAAAATATTTTATTTAAAATATACATAAAAGAATTAAGATTAAAACCAAATAACAAGATAAATCCAAGAACAGTCTGCAAACAGATTACAAGGTTCAAACAAACTTATATTTCCTCTGACACATCCCCCCAGAGGTGTACATGGTTTCCTGGTAACAGATTTAAATACGAAGTGGAGTTTACAAAATTCTAAAAGGGAGAGCATTTTTCTTTAAATGATATGCCACAGCCATTGGTGGATTCCAGTCTGTCAGAAAGTTTTTCCATTAAAAGAGAGTCCCATATTCTTTGCCACCATCCCTCCAAATTTAATTGACTGCTTTTCCACTTCTGAGCAATCTCTACTCTTGTAACAGCAAGAAAAAAATTAAATGTTTATATTTAAGGTTTTTGTTATGATCATTAAAAATTGACAACGGTACTAAAACAGGACACAAATAAATTTTTGATTAGTAATCTGAGAGATTATAGAGAGAACCTGTTCCCAAAAGTTAAAAATTCAAGTACGATAAAACCATATATGGAGGTATGTTCCTCTGTCTGAACAACCTCTCCAACAAAAAGGAGAGGAGTTTTTACTAATAGAAGTCAAGCAAACATGGGTTATATACCATCGATGGATCAGTTTTAAGGAACATTCTTTAATGAGAGCTGACATAGAACTAAATGGGTGTGTGTGATTTCAAATGTGTTGCTGTGCAAAACCTGGTATTTAGATGTTACCGGTAAGTTCCAATTCCCAGTTCCATTTAACTGCTAACCCATTACCATATGACTCTTCCACGAGTCCTTTATAAATTAACCCAATAATTCCCTTGGGAGGCTTATTTGAAGAAACACAAAGATGTTCAAAAAGATGTTAGAGTTTACATAGGTTCCTCTGTTCTAGCTATCTTATTTAACAGAGTGGAAATTTGCACTATAGCAATAGCAATAGCAAGTACATTTCTATACTGCTTATCAGTGAACTTGAGCACTCCCTAAGCAGTTTACAACAAGCTGGGTACTCAGTTTAGCGACCTCAGAAGGATGCAAGGCTGAGTCGACCAATGCCCCTGACTGGTATTGAACTCACAACCTTCTGGTTTGTGAGTGAGTGGTGCTGTAGTACAGGCATTTAACCACTGCGCCACCAGGGTTCTTAACTTGAACCAAGTTAGCATGAACCAAGTGGGTTTAATAGGAGACAAAATCTCAAGAATAGACTTGTTAGATTTTGGTTTGCTGATTTGGTAGATTTTGGTTTGCTGGTGATCTTAAAAGAACTTTGAGGGCAGTGATTTGAAGGGGCGTAGGGTGTGAAAATGTTGGAAGTGAGGGAATGGCAATACAGTATTTATCAGCGACAAAACATGGATATAAGTATATTGAGAATGTACAGTTCTCCAGTAACTAGTTACAAGTGTGAATTTGTAAGAAATTTTGATCTGGATTGATATCTTCTTAGGTTATGTAGGTTTTGAATTTTAAAAAAGAAGTAAAATATTGCTATTACATTTTTGAGAGTGTAATGTTTATTGTTATTAAGGGTTCTCTTCCTGCAACTGCCCTTATTCTCTTGAGTACTGATAAATATATAAAATATTTACGGATTAACCTTCACTATAGTTGTCAGCTCCCTGTCTTTAGGAATTCTAGATGCTTTAAAGGTCTTAATGAAGATATTAAATTATATTTTAACTCTTTAGATTATTTGGCTAGCATGCAAAAAGCCTCTCCTGGAATTCTGACTCTTTATAAGGCTATAGCCAAGTTACAGCAGAGGTTAGGACCAGTCCAGCCATGAGACTCACTGTCTAAAGATGGCAGCTGGACACAGTTACAGAGAGACTGCATGTCTTCCACAACAGAATGGACTACCACCAGCTTCTGCTGGTGGTGCAAATCCTATTGTCAGGAGCCATCTGAAGACTTATTGCTGGCCAAGCATTTCAGGTCACTGCTAAATTACAGTAGCTTCTATTATTGTTTGGGGTGTTTTGTGGAAAGACTAGCTATATGCTTGGCTGTAGAACACCACTAATGGGGTCACTTTTAATATTGTTTAAAGAGCAGCCATTTTGAGTAAATTAAAGGAAGAAATGTTCTGTGCTTACAAGCAGCAAGTTCCAGGGAAGTTAGACTGTGGTAGACCTTAGCCTACCACATAGTCATGGGAAAGTCTGAATGAGAAGAATAGTAATGAGATCTGAAACATTCCAAAGGTGTTGACAGGAAGCAAGCACTCAGGAAGAAGAAAGTCAAAGAAGTAGAAAGACTTCTTCTTATAACTGGTCCAAGGGGTCAGAAATTCCAAAAAGCCAAAAAGCCAAACACATGAGTGTTGGTTGCATCTCATCCACCATTTCACAGATGAAAACTGGGGCATGTGTGGTCAAGCAGCATGAGTGTGAATCAAGGTGGCAGAAGTTATTAATAAGAAAGACACAAACTAAGAGAGGTTGCAACGGTTTCCTTTTGTCTGAGCCTGTTGAAAAGGGGAAGATTCTGCTCTGCTCTGTCCTGCCATCCAACTAGTTTTGCACTCTGAATTCAGTTTGCAGCAACTGAAGTACACCAAGGACAAAGGGGGAGAGTGGAAGGAGGAGAGAGAAACTGGGATGTTTTAAGCCCAGCTAAAGAAGTGGGACAACAGAAGATTAATGGATAGTGTCCTTCCCAAATCAAGACAATTGGAAAGCATGCAGTTGTCCACAGTGCAGACTCTTCTCTGCAGCTGGGTGATTTATAGGTGTCTGACCTTGATAGGTGGCTAACTGCTTGGTGCCTGGTATTTAAGCTGGTGCCTGAGGCATTGGGCTGCATCTTTGCTCCTGTTTCACTTGCTGATATTGTACAAAGGAAAGAAGTCTCCTCAGTGTTCACCTGCTGTGCTAAAGGGATGGTGGTAGTAATTTGCATTGCTTGCTCTTGATGGTTCAGGTCCTGGGGAAAAGGATGTCTTTTGGAGTTGTAGGCCCTTTCTGGTCTGACTCTAGTGTGTTGAATCCCTCAGGTATCACAGAGTGAGTTATGACAAATAGAAAATGAGAAGTAGAAGCTGCTTAATGAGGATGTCCAAGGCTCCCTCTATAAGGGAGAGACAAGTCATGTTGGTTAGCAACTAAATGACTATATCAGGTAGTGGCCTTCCACAGCCATAGGTCAGGTGACACAGAGGGTGAAGTCTTATCTAAGCCTGTTCCAAAACATGCTTGTACATCATCTCCTCATCTGAAATTTTACTACAGTCTTGTGACAGTCTCACATGATTATGAAAAAGCTTGTGAGACTTGGAGCAGTTTCTTAGTGACACTGGAGTCCCAACAGGAAGTGGCTGCAGTGTGACATGATAAGCAAACACTGTGAGAAACCAAGCCTTATGAAGAATGGTTGAGGAAGCTGGAGAAGAGAACTTGAATGGTGATGTGATAGCCAACTTTGGCTTGAAAAATGGAGCAAGCTTGTTTTCTTCTGGAGAGGAGGACCCCCCAAACCACTGAATTCAAATTACAAGAAAGCAGATTCAAATTAAATATTAGGAAGAATCTCCCGACAGTAAGAATTGTTTGACAATGGGATAGATTATCTGGAAGGTGGTGGACATTGCAGGTTTTTAACCAGAGGTTTGATGGCTATATGTCAGGGATATGTTAGCTGTGGATAGTTGCATTGGCCAAGGGTTGGATTACATGATCCTTGGGACTTTTCCAACTCTTCCATTCTGTGATTCTGTTATCATGAATGTGGCATTGCCTGATACTTTGTCTCAGGTGGAGCGCCTTTGGTCAAAACTGCTGAAAGTGAGGCATTGAGAGAGGATAGAAAGATGCTATTTAGGTAGGAGTTGGGTTAATTACTGTTGGCATACACAATAATTCTGTGGGACAGAATATGTGATATAAGTATCAGAATTGAGAAAGAGTCAAAATAATTCATTTTCATCCAGTCCATCATTGGTGTGTGGCTTCCATTCGCTCAGAGTAAAAGCTGCCTTTGGGAACTATTTCATTTAGAACAAATCCTGTCCCTGGCAGTGGCTTACAGATACAGTATATTCTCCTGACACAATGAGCTCTTTTTCAAATCCATATATCTGCAAAATAATAACAATTTAGCAGTTTACAGTTTGTCTTAGCATTCTTTCACATTGAAATATGTGCCAGTTTAGAACTGGGTAATCTCTGGCCCCGTTCATACTACAAAAATAACCCGAGATGAACCTGGGTTATTTCCTTGGGGTATAAACTTGCCTCAAATGCATTCAGTGCACTGGGGAGGGGGGAACTACCCAAAACCCCACTTAACCTGGATATTCGATGCTTTCCCCCCACCCCCCAAGTTTTCTTGAAAGATCCATATAAATCCACATCTTTGGCAGCATGAGTACGCTACTGAATTGATCTGGATTGTCCAGCCGACCCCCCTCTGAGCCTTTTCCAGAGGGGGGAGTAGGAGTAGGAGAACTGGGAAGGGCTCCTGAGGCTGCTGGACACTTTCTGGCTGGGATGTGCTTTTGCCATGGCAAGGTGAGGGGGGTTGCCCAAGCACGTGTGAATAACACACAAGGTTAAAATGCCTCATAGAGATTTGCTAACCCAAAATGTAATGAGAACAATGATCCGGTATTGCAGTAGCATGGCGATCTGAAACTCTTTGGGACAAAAAAGCGAGTGTGAATGAAATAATAAACCGTAAGCATAAAAGTGTAAAATTTTGGTTTGGAATGTCTTTGACATTGAATAAAGAGTATTGATCAAGGCTGTCAGAAAAGGCATCATTCACATCATTTTAATTAGCACACATATGCCAGAGGCATCAGAGAACACCTGAAGTAGACTTGCAATGTAATCCTAACATCTGTTCACTCAGAGGTAAGCCCTACATAGCACAGTAGGATTTACTATTTGGTATGTGCATCTAGGATTCCTTCCTTAACTCAGTTTGAGCACTGATTTCTGTTGTTATTCCATCTTTATAAGTAATAAGAGCTTTTCTGGACTCTTCTTTCCTTAAGCAGCACTTAGCACAGATCACTTGGATAAAAATGCTTCCTGTTTATTAATAGCATACTGGTTAGAAACCTGCATATTTGAATACAAAAGGAGAGGAGGGGATAAGGAGTAGTTTTAAAGTGCTTTAAGGTACCTGTGTCTTCTCTCTCTAAACACTTTTCCAAACAACGTCTACAAATACTATAATTTTTAAAAATCAGATACGAGGTAAAATATTCTGATAGGCAGATACTATCAGTACTATTTTTCTGCACCACATGCACATTGGGTATTTTTCACACTACATAGTTATAGCACTTTTGTACCTCTTTAACTGCTGTGGCTCTCTCCTACAGAATACTAGGATTTTTAGTTTAAGGAGGCAGTAGGAGTTCTGTAGCAGAGATAATTCTAAGTACCTCACAAAACTACAAAACCCAGGATTCCGTAGAATGGAGCCATAGCTATTGAAGTGTGAGTAAAGTGCTATAACTGTGTAGTATGAAACAACTTTGTTATTGCTCTTAATATTACTAGACATGATCAGTGGCCTCACTGGGGTGTGTGTGTGGTGTGTGTGGTGTGTATGCAGGCCTCACCAGGTGACATCCCAGAAGTGGGGGTGACACCTTAGAAGAGGATGGTGACACCCGGTCAGCCCCCTACCCCCTGCTCCTCAGGGCCCATGGGTGCCAGGCTCCAGCCCATGGGGGGGGCTGTGTGCCTTGGAGGGTGTCCAGCCCAGGTCGGCCGTGGGTAGCTGTTTCCATACCCCACACAGCATTTCCCTCACCCGCACAGCCATTTCTCCAGCCTGCCTAGGCACTTCCTCCGCCTGCATGGGTGTTTTCCTGGCCTACGCATCACTTCTTCCAGCCTGCACGGCCATTTCCCTGGCCCCGGAAGTCCTGCCTATAAGTCCCCCCCCCATAGTCCTGCCCCCCACACCAGGTGACATCCAATGTGGGATCTCCACTGGACATGATTCCCCAGAGGCATTTCCCCTTAGGATTAGAGAAGGTTCTAAAAAGATCCAGCTTTTATAAGAGATTAGATTGCCAATTTTTCTCTTCCAAAATTCTGGACAAGTGCCTTCATGAGTATATGAAGACTGCATCTTCCTTATAAAGGAAATATCCTGGGCATGCTGTGGAATCTGGTATCCTGTGCATCACCCTCAGCTTGGCTGCTACATTGCCAACAGACTGCTTTTTTGGATGAGATGGCTGGAAGTCAACCAGACTGAGTGGGAAACTGTGATTTGTGATGCTTTGCAAAACAGCCGCTAGGAAACCAAGTGCATACATATACACTGTGGGGGGAAATAGCCACCACCAGTATATGCCTCTGATTACAGGAAAAAAATGGATGTGGACACAGTGTGTATGGATTTGCATTCATAACAGGTGACATTCATGCTAACCCCCCCCCCCAAAAAAAAAAAAAAAAAGTTTGGCTTTTCAGCCTCCAGTTCTGGCAAACAGTCCTGAAGTAAAAATTCTGGACAATTGGCAAGCATACTCAAAGGAAGATAAAGAATTTTTTCTAGCCATATAAATAAATGTGGGCAAAATAGTGAACTACTACTATGAAAAAAGTACTGCTTCATGGTATGAAAGTTCCATACAAATCAACATACAGTAGCAGCTTGCAAATATTTAAGTTCCATTTGAAAGAATGGCATGCGTGCCCATGGCAGGCATGTGGGGCCACACGCAGACGCGCACCCCATTTTGTCCCCCTCCATTTGCTGCCCGTGAACGGGTGAGGGACGCGGACTTTAAGTCCGCAAAAATGGAGGGGTAATTGTATGATATATAAAATATTATGACAAAAAAATCAAATTGGTTATTATATGCATAAAAATAATGTTCATTTAATAAATGAAACTCTGGGCATTATGGATGAATTTTTCATTGGCAGTTCATATCTAGACAATTTGTATTTGGAACCGTACTATAGATTAGCTGAATTTTTTAAAAAAAATCTTCAATGATCTCATCTGTTTGATAAATGAAAGATAAGTGAGAAAATATGAAGTTATGTTTATGAATATTATAATATTATATAGCTTCAAATGTAATTTTTTCTCTTGACAGTCTGCTTATAAAGAAATAGCAATAAATTACACTGTCTCCAGTCAGAGGAAACATATGATCAGTAAAGTAATGAATACAGATCCTCTAAAACAGATACTGTATTATATTCATGCAAGTATGACAGTATGATTAGATAGATAATATGTTGTTTGAAAATTAAAAGATATTCCTCAAGTACAATGCTATCTTATGTAAGATTACTCAGAAATTACTCTTACTCAGTTAAATGAGTTTTACCCCCAATTGTGCTTCATTTGGGAACCTTACAGTGCAATCTTGTATATATGTTTACTCAGAAGTAAATACCCACTTAGTTCAGTGCTGTTTACTCCTAGGCAGGTGAATATACTTTTGGTGCTTTAGTGACACCAGATTTAGGCTGATACTCTATGCTGCTTTACTGGGAGAATACCTGATTGAATTTAGTATGTTAGTTCTGTAAGACTGTTCTGTAATCTAGTGATTCCTTCTGCTGATACTGGGCACTTCTCCTTTTTAAGTTGTATATTCTACATTGACTTAAATTGTTGGTTCCTTGTGTTTTGATGTGTATGCAGCATTACAGATTTTGATATCATTACATATATAAAATGTTCAGTTAATTCCTTCTTCTTCTTCATGTTAAGATTGTAAAAAATAAAAATAAAAGGAAAATCACCTGAACTTCTTTCACCAAATGTTTTGTTTTCTGCTCATTTTTGTTTTTTTATTTATTCTGTAAAGATTTCTTTTTGTATTTAATTTTTCATGTTTAACTTTCTGTTGGATTGTATTCTTTATTTCCTTTACTTTCATTCATTGAAACTGAGGACATTTTAGGTAAGTAACATTTTCTATCCATTTTATGTTGTGTTTGTGTTCAAGGTGTACAAATTTGAGTAGAAATGTTCAATAGATTGAATTAAGTACAAAAGTGTGGTTTTATTATATTTACTCATAATAGTGTTTTATTAAATGGATATATGTGACTCATATGTAAAATCTTTGTATATTATTTAGATGTGTGGAACAAATTAAATATTTCAGACAAAAATATTTCAGTGTGAAAATCAATGAGGGTGGGACAGAAAAGAAATTTATTTTGATTTTATCTCCTGTTAGTCCTCACATTTCCAACATGATCTCTCTCAGTTCAGTTTGTAGCCTAGGAAGTTCAAAAATATTATCACTAGGTGTGTTTTGAAACAAAATCTTTTATGGTTCAACTTTCTTCATCAGGAATTAACCCCCCCGGCAGATGTAGTTGGGCCACAATTCCCTGCAGCCCTAGCCAGTATAGCCAGTAGTGAGGAATGCTGGGAGATGTAGTCCAACAATGTCCGCAAGGTTGAATAATTAATAATAATAATAATAATAATAATAATAATAATAATAATAAATTTTATTTATAACCCGCCCCTCTGCTCGTACAACCAATTAAAAAGACAACAATTAAAACATTCCTTAAACCCACACCCTAGCCCTCCCACCCCTTAAAACTAAATTAAACTACAGTAGAATTAAAATCAAATTAACACACTTAAAATCTCATAAAATCAGTTCCAGCAAATGTGTTGTGGTGGCAGGAAGGGTAAGTGGGAAATCACATCCCATTCGATGGGCGGTTATTCCGGGAAGGCCTGCCGGAAGAGATCCGTCTTTACTGCCTTTTTAAAGGCAGCAAGAGTGGTGATAAGACGGATCTCGTCCGACAGGCCATTCCACAGTTTGGGAGCGGTTGCAGAGAAGGCCCTCTGGGAGGTCTGCGAGAGCCTGGTCTTTATTGGTTGCAGCAGATTCCTCCCAGAGGACCGAAGTGCATGGGGGGCATCATACAGGAAGAGGCGGTCCCTGAGATAAGATGGACCCAAGCCATGTAGGTCTTTAAAGGTTAAAACAACCTTGATTCTCACACTTACACTACAAATCAATTAAGAAGTAAGCCCAATTTACTTCAGTAGGACACAAACCCCGATAGTATACTTTATGCCTTTTTCTTTGTGTTGGGGTGTTTAGAATAGAAAAGGGAGTATGCCAAAAGGATTTCCCCCATTTCCCCAATCGTGTGGTAGGAGAGGATAATGTATGACTTACTGACATCTTGTTGGGATTCAGTATTTAGAGGCAACAATTATTTGCTATGCTTGTGTAGACATTTATGAGAAAATAGTGAAAGCATTAAGCATTTATGATGTTGCTAGGAAGTTCTTCATTGCATCAAAAAGCTTGCTTTCTTGGATGAAGTCTTATTTTCTGTAGCTTCCTATTTGATAATGACAAAAAAACTCAATTGATTACTCTTTTTTGCTTCTGTTTCTACCTTTTAACCTTGAGGTTCTCCAGTTTACCCTAGAAAAGTTTGAAATTATGTTTTCCCCCCAAAAATGACTGAGAAGACTGTAGTGAAACCAAGTCATTCCTAGCTCATTATAACTTCAGAAACGTTAACTGCTTTAGACACTGCCCCTCATTTTAGTTCTCCTCCCTTGATTTTCTGAGTGGTGTTCATAATTTTTCTGTCATGTAGTTGACAGTGCCTTATTCGATTAGGTTACAGTACAGGATTCTACCCTGCAGGCTATATCTGATGTACAGAATTAATGTATTCTGCAGCACACTATAGTTCGTTCTCAAACCCACTCCGCTTATCTCTCATAACGTATCCCATATGATATTCTGTTGATTGATATTTGACTGTTCCATAAATAGTTATCTTAATTTTAAAAAAAGGATTGTCATGAGTTCCTGACTTGTAAATGCAGACTGCTGAAATGATGACATTTTACTGGATCATAAGTCCACATTTTTCTTCTGTTGGAGTTGCTGGGGAATATTTGGTCTTGTTTCCCAGTTCCCATATTTAAGGTGTGCTTCATGTACAACTTTTTACTGCCCTAATGTCAAAGGGATAGCCATGATTCCTGTCAGTCACTGGGTAAGACCCATCACTTCAGTTTCTTGTTAAGATGAGCAGTTCTTTTGGCTTTGGTAACATTCATTACAGCTCTTGCTATGCTATTTCTAAGGACAAATAAGGCTCCAGCTATATTGCCTGTAGCAGAAGTAAAATACTCTTGAAAACACTTGTTTGGAACACTTGGCTTGTAGCATAGAGGATGTTAGTTTAATTTCAAAAACCCTTCAGACATCTGGCACAATTTGGTTGTTTCCCATGGTTTTCGGTCATTCAGGAAAGAAACATATGGTATTTTATATCTTGTGTGAGCCCTGCTCCTGACAAAAAGAAAAGACAAAAACTGTTTGCCTTGAGGAAATTCTAAGGCAAGTAAATGCTCTCATTTTATATTGCTGTATATGAAGAGTAACAAGGCCACCCTTCACTGTGCCACTGTTAATCTTTTCTGTTTTGGGTTTTCTCTGTACTAATAGTAGGGCATGTTCATCTTAGAAAAAGAACAAGAAGAAGAAAAGAGGTTGTAATTATTTTTTTCCCCTACTCATAGCAAAATCAAAGACAAAAACAATGTTCTGGCTGTTGCATCTTTCTCTTGTTGGACAATTAAAACTTTATTGGATGCATTTACATTTGATTTTAGCCTTTTCTGTGCTCCGTGTAGTAGTGTAGAAAGCCAAAATCTAATGCAAATTAAATGTATGTGGTCCATTGGGCATGAGCAGACTCTGTCCTAGACTGTGGCCAAACTGTGTTTAAACAAAATCAAATACTCATATGACTCTAATATAGTTTAATAATTTGCAAAATGATTAACCTAAAATTTAGCAGTATGATTTTTAAAAAATAAAAAAATAAGATCCAAATGTTGCTGAAAGACAGTTGTGCACTGGGATTCTCCAATGTGGATGTGAAGTTGCTGCTATGGAGAGGGTAGTGTGGTCTCATGGATGCATGCAACTGCATGCATTCCCTTACTGGGGGTATGGCTTGAAGGAATAAATGCCCGTTATATATTGTGACTGCAGTCCAACATCCCTCCAGGACAGCTTAAATATTCACATGTACAGATAGACTGCACAGGCACCACACACCCCATGCAGAAGAGTAGCATTGTTCAACACATGTCAATAATGGTACCGTTGTGTGGTGTGCAATGCACATTGGGAAACTGCATTGCATGGTGCACATCTGCAAGGTGAAACCACAATGCACAACATTACTGTACGTGCAGCTCTGCTTCTGCCACTCTCAGCAGAATACATCTATTGCGCTATGGTGAATACTTCTTCCTGCATACATAGCAACATACCTAGGCATATGCCAGTAACAGAATGCTAGCCCATATTTCCTATATGCATTTTTAAAGTGATTGGTGGCTCTTGCATTATTATAGTATTGGTGGATCTTAAGGTTTTAGAACATGTAGTTGAGATATTGACCAACTACTCTTGTCAATGGTATGGCTTAAGGCAATAATGACTTACTGTCATCCACCACTGGGCCATGGTGGTTTTTCTCATTTTACAAATCTTTCCAGCTTGGCTAGATGCAGTTTCTTGCACGGTTCGCCTTCACAATTCTTTGTAAATGTGGTTAAAGTTAAGCAGATTTATTGTCTCTTGTGTCTTTATTTTTTCCCTCTGACTGCAAAGCCAGTCTTTGTCCTCTCATCACTAGCATCTACACTGAGATGGAAGGTCTGTGGCACCTCATGAAAAGTAAGGATTGTGTCATGAGAGGCTCTGCTAGGAACAGGAGATCATTTAAACTTATACAGAAGGACTTTCAACAACTTTTGGTCACCCTTTTGATGTTTGTGTTTTTCTTTGGCCTCTTCAAATTAAAAGTCTGTCAAAAAATATACCACTGAACAAAGTCCAAACCTGTCTATACAAAGAATAAAATGCAATTTTGGAAGTGCCAACATTCATATTTAATTTGCTGAAGTTTGTGTTTGGTTTCCATTGGATATTGAAGCACCTTCTAAAGTTCAAATTGAATTTCAACACAAACCAGTATTGTCCCTGTTTGAGAAAAATAATTCACCTTCATTTTTAATCTCTGAAGCATGATCTCCTATAAATGTAGGCTTTTGTCATTTTGATAGCCATCCATATCATGTCCTTGCATTTAATTTCAGACACCTTCAACATTTCTGTTTTCAGCAAATTAATTTCTTACAAGTACCTTGGTGCTTGTGCTGTGAGAAAAGTGATGTATAAATCAATCACATAAAGTACTTTCAGTACTCAGCTAGGCCAGCATGGGCCAAAATCTAGAGTGAAAAATACAATAGCAATAGCATTTACTTTTCTATACTGCTTCATAGTGAATTAAGCACTCTCTAAATGGTTTACAATGTGTAAGCCAATTACCCACAACAAGCTGGGTACTCATTTTACTGACCTATAAAAAGATGGAAGGCTGAGTCAACCTGGAGCCCTTTGGGATCAAATTCACAACATTGTGGCTGCATACCAGCATTTAACCACTGCACCACCAGGGCTACCTCTGGATTTTGACAAAGAAGTAGTTAGTAAAGCTACATATACTTCATAAATGTGTGATAGTGTAAGTGAAGGAGATGTGAAAGCATTTTTGTCTAGTATATTTAATAGTATAGAGAGTATAAGATGTTCATGAGATGCTAGAACAGCATGATTCCTGCTCCTCTTTATGAAATGCCAACAGTGGTTGTGATCTAAAGCAGGTATGGACTGCCCAGGCTGGTCCTGTGGCCAGCTTTGTCCTCTCTCAGTACCTGCTGCAGGCCACATCGACTGACCAAATTCACTACTAAGTAGATGGGGAAAAGAAAACATTTAAGGCAGTGGTTCTGAAATTATGGGGCAGAACTCCAAGAGTTGCTGGAGGAAGGTGAAAGACTTGGGGGTTCTGATCTGTCCTTCTCGTACTCTTCCCAAACTTTTTTACATGTAAAATTTACAATACATTGAGTTAAATATTGAATTTACTTTAATGAAACTGTTCTAATTTGAAAGATTTATTTCCTTATAAAATGTTAACATATGAACATACATGGATGTGCAAATGAAAATACACTAAATAAACAAAATATTTTTATTCATATAGTACGTTGAGTAGAGGGGCATGGCATGTAGAGGTGTAAAGCGGGTCACAAGGGTAAAAAGTTTGAGTACCACTAACAAAACAAGCATTTTGTACTTTGCTGCAGAAATTTGGCAACATTTTCTTTTTTTTCTTTTTCATTAGGAATCACCTCCCCCCATTTGCCACTGAATTTTGGTTGTAAACTGCCACACTTCATTTCAAGATGGAAAAAGTAAAAATGGTTTTATCTTCAGTGAAATATTTATTAGCTGCTTCTCACTGTTCTCTAAAATATTTGGTTTTGTTTACAATAAATTGGTTGAATAGGTATAGTCACTGGGACAGAATGTTTTGTCAAGATAATAGTATTCTAGTTAGAAAATATGTGTCTCTGCCAAGATACAATGTTAATTTTCCATATTTGCATTTCTTGCTTGTCATCCTCAATTATACCATTATAGTGGTACTATTATTATGTCTGTCTTAATTTTTTCTTGGATTTCCCCCCATATCCTGCAATTTGAATATATGCTTATTAAAACAGCAAGTGTACATACAAATGATGAATCAGTGTATATGTTTAAAAATGTACTTATAGCTGAACATATGATCTGTGTGGTTCCTTTTGCTATCTGCTTACCCATCCATTATAAATATGAAAGAGGCCTCAGGGAAGGACAAAGCCCTAGATGACATGAAATGGAAATAGACTGGTAAACAAGGCTGTTTTATTAACTTTGGGGTAAGACATCAATGAGTATATCTTACATATACAGTGAGCCCTCCACATTTGCAGAGGTTAGGGGTGCAAGACCCCCGCGGATGTGGAAAAATGATGAATAACTCTCCCCCATGAAGAAGCCAGTTAAAGAGGTGGGTGGGTGAGGCAAGAGGAGTAGGCGTGCATGCTCCTCTCCTTCCCCGCCCTCCCATGCCTTTAACTGGCTCCCTGCCCCTTTCCTGGTGGGATAACTGTCTTCCCCAGGCACTATTTCACTGGGAAAGGTGCGGGGGGGGGATTGATCCTCCTCACCCTTTTCCTGTTGGGATAGCTGCCGAAGGAAGGCAGCCACCCCACTGGGAAAGGGGCAGAGGAGAATCTATCCCTCTCACCCTTTTTCTGGTGGTATAGCTGCCTTGGGAAGGCAGCTATTTCCATCGGGAATGGAGTGGGGTTGGCGTGCACACCCTTTCTGGTCTCTCCCTCCTGGGCGTCCTCCCCAGGAGAATAATAATAATAATAAATTTTTATTTATAGCCCGCCCCTCTGCGCGGCAATTGGGGCGGGGTACAACGGTATTAAAATAGAACAAAGTTAAAAACATTCCATCATCCCATAGTCCCACCCTCCCATCCCCTTAAAACAGAATTAAACAGATGACCAATTAAAATACAATATTAAAAACATTGGCGACAATAATATGAGGAGTCAGATTTACAAGTCAGGGACCCATCCCTAGGCTGACAGTTATTCCGGGAAGGCCTGCCGGAAGAGATCCGTCTTTACTGCTTTCTTAAAAGCAGCAAGAGTGGTAATTAGATGGATCTCATCCGGCAGGCCATTCCATAGTCTGGGAGCAGTCGCAGAAAAGGTCCTCTGGGAGGTTTGGGACAGCCTAGTTTTTAGTGGCTGTAGCAGGTTCCTCCCAGAGGACCGAAGAGCGTGGGGGGGGGTTCATATGGGGAAAGGCGGTCCCTAAGATAAGATGGACCCAAGCCATGTAGGGCTTTAAAGGTTAAAACCAACACCTTGTACTGTGCCCGGAAACTAATCGGCAGCCAGTGGAGGGATTTCAGCACAGGTGTTATGTGCTCCCTCCTTGATGTTCCTGTAATTAGCCTGGCTGCCATATTCTGTACCAGTTGAAGTTTCCGGGTTAGGCACAAGGGTAGCCCCATGTAGAGTGCATTGCAGTAATGTAGTCGCGAGGTTACCAGGGCATGTACCACAGTTTCCAGATCCCTCGTATCCAGATAAGGGCGCAGTTGGCTTATCAGCTGAAGCTGATAACAGGCACTCCTGACCGCCGCATTCACCTGACTAGTCATGTGAAGCGACAAATCAAGGAGTACCCCCAAACTGCGAACACAGTCCTTAGAGGAGAGTGTGACTCCATCCAGGACTGGAGACTGCATTCCCAGATCTGGTTTTGGGCCTGTAACTGTGAGTACCTCCGTTTTGTCTGGATTCAACTTCAATCTGTTTTTCCTCATCCAACCCATTACCGCTCTGAGACAGTCATTGAGAGGAGAGACGCCACCTGAAGTCTGAGACGATGATCTGGTCATGGAGAGATATATCTGGGTGTCGTCAGCGTACTGAAGACACCGAGCTCCATGCCTGGAAGGGAGGGAGGGAGGGAGGGAGGGAGGGAGGGAGGAGGAGAAGTGCATGTGCCCATGGCCTTGACCTCGCGAATAATCAAAATTGCGAGTGTCAAAGCTGTGAATGTGGAAGGCTGACTGCAAATCTTTGCTTTGATAATATAGTTGTCCTTCGGTGGCCATGGATTCTTTACCCACAGATTCAACCATCCACAGCTGGAAAATATTTTTTTTAAAAATTAAAAAAGCATACTTTAATTTTGCCATTTTACATAAGGGATACTATTTGACTATGCTATTGTATTTAATGGGGCTTGAACATTCACAGATTTTGGTACCTACAAGGGCCCCCTGGAACCAAACCCCAGTGGATACCAAGGGCCCACTGTATGTATCCTAAACAGAGAGCTAATTCGTATGAACAGGGGATTCTGTTTAGGGGTGATAAAGTTGAAATGTTGTAAACATTAGAGAAGATTTGAAGAAATGAAAATGAGCCCCGAGTTCAGTAGCATATGATAATCTTTTAAAGTATTTCTGGGAAAGTATACAAAGAGAGCCGCTATTAATCATAATGCATTAGCAAATCTGCTCTGATTTTTCTTTTAATGCAAGCTGCAATGTCTAGTGCAGTGATGGAGAAACATTTAGAGACTGAGTGCCCAAACTTAAAGGTGTTCTGGCACCAGGTTTTACCTGGTGCTGGGGGGCAGGAGGACTTCCAGGGGATGGGATTTCTGTCTTCTGGGGGGTGGGACTTCCTGCTTCCAGGGAGTGGGGCCTTCTCTTCTCCCCACCCGGGTCCTCAGCTACCTCTTTGGAGACAGCTGAAGGCCCAGGATGGTGCAGAAAAGGAGCAACAGGCACAAGCCTGTTCCTCTTTCCCTCTCACTCTCCCGGGCCTTCAGCTGTCCCTGGGGAGGTAATTGAAGGCACATGAGGGCAGGGTGAAGTGGAGGAACAGGCACATGCCTGCTCCTTTTTTCTCCCCCCGCCTCCCGTGCCTTTAACTGTCTCTGGCGAGGCAGCTGAAGTGACAGGAGGGCGGGCGAAGAGGAGAAACAGGCACGGCCTTGTTTTTCCTCTTTCCCTGCCCTCCTGTCTCTCTGCATGCCCTCCAAAATGGCTTCATGTGTCAGAGATGGGACATGTGCCATAGGTTCGCCAACATGGGTCTAGTGTTTTGAAGGATGATGGATGTATCTTCATGGAAAATTTGCTTAATTGTCCAAAGAGGTTGCCCACCAAAAAACAAGAGAGAGCCTAATAAAATGTTTTACTCAGGACACTCTTACTTGGGTTAGTAACTGTGGTAGTTTGATAACTGTGATAGGGCTTCTGGGGTTTGGTTCCAGGACACCTGTGGATATCAAAATCTGTGGGAGCTCAAGTCCCATTATATACAATAGCATAATAAAATGGTGTCCTTTGTATTAAATGGCAAATAACTCAAAATCCAAGTTTGCTTTTATGAATATTTTTTGGCATATTTTTGACCCATAGTTAGTTGAATCTGTGGATGCAGAACCAGTGGCTATGGAGGGCTGATGGTATACAACTGTGGTCTTCTGTGTCTTTTCCCTGTGATTCCCAGTAACCATAGCCAGCTTGATAAGTGGTGGGGAATTGTGTGAGTTGCAATTAATTTTTTAAAAATCACAATTAATTAGGACTCTTTTTTAGTCATTGATGGGCTAAGACTTTGGAGGCCCGGGTTAAAATCTTCTGGGTGATCTTGGGCATGTCACACTCTCCCAGCCTCAACTAATGGCAAGGGTGATCCCCTTTGAACAAATCTTGACAAGAAAACCCCTGTGATAGGGTCACTTTAGTGTTGCCATAAGTCAGAAATGACTTGAAGTCACACAACAACAAATAGTTTTTAATTGATATGCCCTATTAAAAAGACATAAATAAAGACCTTTAAACCTGCAAATACACAGAAAGATGGGTGCAGAAACCAGGGTGTTGTTATGAATGAAATACAATTTAAAACTTTTTTGTTTTTTGTTTTCTTGTCAATTGGAATCAAGTTACAGAAAATGTAATAGGGCATGAGTGGATGATGACACTTGATCCTACAGTGGCAAAAACAGAATGACCCAAAATTCAACATTTTCTTAGCAAGCACCCAGTATTATATTCACCCATGTGATAAGATTCCACCAATAATTATAAGAATTTTGTTCTAGGGAGGCAAAACTATAAAAACAGCATGGAACATTGGATAAGCCCTTTGTGGGTAGGACTTCTGTGTCCTACCCACAAAGCACAGATTAGGGAACCTTGGTAGAATCATTCATTGTGATTAAAAGCTAGAGTTGCCTGTTACAAAACTACATACCTTCCAACTCTATGATTCTATGATTCTTTTCCACCTCTCATACCATCCTGTTATTCAATGACATAGCCACATGCACATCAGTATGCAAAGGGATCTTGTAGCACGTTTGAGACTATCTCAGAGAAAGGTGTTGTAGCATAAGCTTTCATAGACTTATGGCTGGTACAGAGTGGCACAACACGTCAGCTTCCCAGTGGCTTGGGTACATGGTGTACATATAATGCACACTCCAAGCCTCCATGAGGCCGCTGTGAAGCCACCTGAGCGACCACACAGTGGCAGCTTTTCGGCGCTCCAACAGTGTGACATTTAGACCGGCGGTGGCAAAGGCACCTTTTTCCCAGCACAAAAAGGAGTGGCTTTTGGACGCTTCTTTTTACGTGGGGAAAACGCTGAGCTGAGGGCATGGTGTTGTTGCAGGGCCATGGCGTGCGGCTTCATGGCGTCCCCAATCCAGCATTTTTGGGCTGTCTATTTCCTTAGTCTGTTTCCTCAGATGCATCTTTCTCTTCTTTCTTTCATTTAGGGGTGTTGCAGACCGGACTAAAGGGCTGGCCTGGGGGTGGAGTTGGGGCGGGGCAGCCGCATGCCTGCCACCCCAACACCACCCTGATGCTGTCCTGATGCCGTGTGCCTGTATGCACGGTGCGTGGCATCAGGACGCCCTCCCGGTGCACTGTGTAGACACGCTGCACCGAAAGGGCATGTAAGAGCCACAGTGCTGGCTCTTAGGGCGACCTTTTGCCACCCCTAAAAAGAGTGGCATTTTGCTGCTCTTTTAAGGACGGCAAAAGGGAGGATTGGGGCCGTGGCATGGGGTTGCTGTGGCCCCAATTCACTGCTAGCAGGGGCAGCCCAGAGCCGCCCAAAACGGGATGTCTGTAAAGGCCCTGAGTCTCAAAGGTGCTACAAGATCCCTTTGCATACTCCTACTCTCTTATATTCTTTATAAAAAGAGCTTGAGGAGAAATGTATCAGTTTTTAGAGACACTTTTGCTTAAAGTCAAGATAATGCTTGACATCAGGATTTTTGGGCCCTCCTCTTACAGCCTTCTCCTGTAACGAAAAACTGTTGACTTTTCCCCTCCAGCTTTCTCTGGAACAGGTTTCTGGCATGCTTAGTGGGCTGCAGCAAATAGGGGGAGATGGTCCTCTTTTATGTTGGATTCAACTGTTGTGTAAACACAAGTCCTGGGTTGGATACTCCCATTGCCTGTGTTTCTGTGTCCCTCTAAATTTAGATATCATATCTTCAAAAGTGTTCACATTTAGATTAGTTAGGAGGAACCTCACTGAGGTTTGGACAACTCCCAAATCCATCCAAATCATACTGATCCAGTTTGGATTTAGATTTGTCTGATTTTGAAGCACACTCCTAGTTTGGGGAGTGTGGATGGGACATTAGGGAGGAGGGACTCCTGTCGTTTACAGGTTTTCAAATATTGGTTGTAGTCTTTTCTCCTGCATTAAAAGCTGTCACAATTTGTGAATCTATCATACTTTCATGAGACACATAATGTGACCCACTCCACCTCAAGGCTGCGAAAGGCAAACACAAAGGAAGTTTCACATGCTTGGTTGATAGGGAAATATAATTTGTCCCATGAAAAATGATCTGATACTGAAATACTGAGAATAGATATAGATATATAAATAAGTTTCAGTGCCTTATTCGAAGTCAGTCTAACTATTTGTGAAAGGAAGTTTTTTTTATTCCCAGGCTGTAACAGATATGCTTGTTGTCCATGGGAGTATGGATGCATGCCCATTCAGATTCAAGATAATTTATTCTTTTAAGGTACTGATTCAAATCAGGCTTCTGCTAGTCTACATCAAACTGTACAAAATGTCTTCTTTTCTCAACTTTGCCAGTCACCTTAGTTCCTGAATTTCAGAAATAAATATAGAAGCAGCAGAAATAGAGCAAGGATAAAAACGGGTTCCCTACTGAATTAAAAAAAAAAGATATATAAAAGTATGCTGTGGCTAGAAGAGGTTCAAAAGGCAGCATACCGTCTCAGATGTTCTGGGTAGTCAAGTCAAATTCATTGATAATATTACCATTAGTACACATCTTACCAAAATATCTTGAATACAAAGCAGAAAAATCAGTAGAAAGCTATAACCTTCAAATTGGGGTTAATATCTTAATTTTCTAGTTTCTGATTCTGGCCATGAAAATAACTTCATGGAGGCGTAGGATGACCCCACAAAAAACATTTCCTAGGGTGTGAAGGATCAATTCCATATCAGGACAAGTGGCGGTTGGGAATCACATACAGTTATCTGTGTTGGTTTATGGATGTTTCTGGCTGTGCATTGATCTTTAAGCAAATGGCATCATTTTCAATAGATAGTTGCTAGATGAAATACGGATATCATGGACTGGCTGGAAAGAAAGGGAGATAAATACGCATTTACATGTAACCAGTCCGCTTTCTACTCATTCCATAATATCAACATCTACTAACACCTCCTATAGTGGGAGAAAGGCGGGATAGAAATCCTAGAAATAAATAAATAAATAAATAAATGTACCAAAACACAGTGCATTCTATTAAATTTCTAAGAGATAATATTTTGGTAATTGTTGCTATGTTTGCAGGAAGTTTGAAGATAATGTGGCAATTTATAAGTACATCTTTGGACAGATATATCTTATAAAACTTTTAGCATCATATGTAGCTTGCTGCTGTGTTCATGTGTCAAGGATCATTTCTCTTGTTTCTGATAGAAAAGAGGAAAAAGCAATTAAGATACAGGTTTCTTTTTTTTAAACTTACCTCATATGGTATATTGTATTATCTACAACCTTAGTGGAGAGATCTTGTAGCACCTGGTCTTCCATATGGTTTCCTCACATAAGACTGTTTAAGCAGCACTAATGTAAAGGTTGAATTCAAAGATATAGCTGTGCTGGGGGAGATGCAGACCGGCACTTTAGGCTGGCCTGGGGGTGGAGTTAGGGCAGGGCAACTGCACGCCGGCCACCCCGACTCCACCCTGAGTCTGTCTGATGCCGTGTGCCCGTCCACATGATGCACAATGTCAGGGCGCCCGCTTGGTGCAGCATGCATACACGCTGCACCAAAGGGGTGCACAAGAGCCATGGTGGTGGCTCAAAGGGCAGCTTTTTGCCTTCCCCAAAAGGAGCGGCATTTGCCCGCTCTTTTGGTGGTGGCAAAAAGGAGGATCGGGGCAGCGGCATGTGGTTGCCGTGGCCCAGAGCCGCCCTTTACGAGCCGTCTGCATAGGCCCTTAGTTCTACAATCAGTACGTCGAGAGATCTTGTAGCACCTTTGAGACTAACTGAAAGTTGGTTGCCTAAGCTGGTTGAGCAGTGACAGAGCAGCCTCTCATCTATTCTGGCTTTGTCTCAAAGGCCAGTGCTGGCAAGAAGCTTCTTGGTAACTGCTCAACCAGCTGCTTGATCACTGCTCCCAAGGTGACCAAGTGCAAAGGAAGAAGTTTCTCCCCAGCAAAGAAGGGTTCTCAATCCTTCTTCATTGGGGCAGAGAGGGGTGCAGCTGGTGTGTGTATAATGGGTTTACAGAGGCCATGTGCTCTGGATTGGGGACCTCTTCTATCAGCCTGTCTGATGAAAGATAAGCAAGAGCAAGCTGGAGCATGCAAAGCTTAAGCAGCATCTCAAACTTGAAAGCTCCTTTTTGCTGCTGCGTGCTCTAACTCCTTGCTCTAGTCAGTCAGTCTGTCCCAAATGGTGCTGCTCCAAGTAACAGAAATGACGCCTTGCGCCCAACCCTCACAAGAGTTTCCTGCCATTACTAGTGAAAGATGCGGTTAAGACAGTGAGCTTGCATGGCAGGTGAAGAGCAGGAGATACCACCACATGAAGTGAGGCTTCATGGTGGTTTTAAGGGACCCTGAAAAGATGTTTAGTGCAAGGGGCTGCTGGTTCCCCTTGTCTTTCTTGCACACCAGTACTTTAACTGAAAGCCCTCAGCTGCCCCCTTTTTCCCTCCCCCCTGTTGCCCCCTTTTCCTTCACCTCCCACCTGGATCTTTCCACTGCCCCTGGGGGGGGCATACTACCCACTTTGAGAATTACTGGTATAGACTTTCAGTATTTGTCTGAAAGAGGAGTTAGTGATAAATGCCATGTCTGTTGACTGTTGGAAAGAGATAGACCCCTTCTTTCATGAAATTTTAATATGACAAAATGGATTGTGGAGTTAATTTGAAGTAAATTGTTAAACAGAAGTAAGCAAGACCAAGAGACCTCTTCTGCAAGTTTCAAGAAACCAGAGGGAAATTTAAACGAAGAATGGGGATGCTCTGTGACCAGCTGGGGAACACCTTACATGACCATTGGGTGAAGCAGACGGGGCAAAAGGAACAGCTAGATGTGGTCCTGAGGGTGGCCACTGCTGTGGTCCCTAATGGGCTGTGAAAAGGAGTGGTAAGAAATCACTCTTTTTGCAGTTGAGTTTGCACCATGTTAGGCGCCCTGGCATGGCTTCCACATGGCCTCTGCACATTCCATGTGCATGTCTCGCCCCCAGATCAGCCCAATGGTGGCCCTTTTGGGCTGTCTGCTTGAGGCCCAAGTCAAATATAAAAAGATTATGGAAGCAATACATGGAAGAACTATATAAAAGAGATGAAAGAGTGAACGATTCATTTGAGGAAGAACCATATGAAGATGAACCTCCAATTTTAGAAGATGAAGTGCAATCCGAATACTTGGGAAAAATAAATCACTAAAAACAGATGGCATACCAATAGCATATAAAAGACGCTGTTTTTCCACAGAATATAGTGACAGTCAACAACTTGGATGGTTTTATAGTTATATTAAATTTATGGAGAATAAGGCTATTAATACCTAAAAGTCACAATGGCTCTGTGTTATCTGTAGTACTGGAGTGAAAAGCCTCTCTTACCAGTTGCTGGGGAACACAAGTGGGCGAGTTCTATTATGCTTTT
Organism: Phrynosoma blainvillii; assembly: GCA_026167975.1. NCBI lineage: Eukaryota > Metazoa > Chordata > Lepidosauria > Squamata > Phrynosomatidae > Phrynosoma > Phrynosoma blainvillii. Next base: position 326,173,377 of record JANUYF010000002.1, on the reverse strand, counting down.
ATTTATTTATTTATTTATTTGGAGTATTTATTCCCTGCTGTTCAGCCAAAAGGCTCTGTGCTGCTTCTGTGGGCTTCTCACAAGTACTGGGCTGGTTATTGTGGGAAAAGCATTATGGATTGAATGGTCTTTGGAACAAGGCTCTTAAGTTCAATTCTCAACACCTCTTTTTGTAGGATCTTAATAGTAGGCAAGGCAAAGATGTATTTCCACCTGAGATCTCACTGGTCAGAGTAAATGCTGACTCCATTTAAGTCACTTTGATATCCTCATATACCTAGGTGAGTCCAGATAAGGAAAAAGTAAGGGCAGAGTGGGGAGTGGAATGTCTGTTAAATCTTGCTCTTGGACCATTATAATTTCTCAGGTACTGAGAGCATTTGAAGAAAATTCATTTGCTTGAATATTTATACAGATCCACTCCAAACTTAAACAATATACTTTCTACCCTTGGTTTTAGGGTGATATCTAAAATGGCTAACACAAACTCCATAGCAGCATAAATTGCTCTTAATAGTCATGCTGCTTTAAGCCTAGTGTTGATGAAATTTTGAAAGCAAGTTAATATTAGAACTAAGACTTCTCCCAAAGCTCTTCAAGAAAAAAATATTTTGGGCAAAAACACAATATGTGTACAAAATATGTTATGAAACTAACTTTGCCACTCACAGTGGATGGAATTATACAGTTTCATGTGCATTGTTATTATGGTGTTTAAATTAGGCTTCATCATAGTTGGTTAAGTTATGTGGTTTAGGAATGAGTGTCAGCCATCTTGGCTGTTCCTCTTTTTTTAAAGGACCAAAACAAGGGGTTATGGCACCAACAGATTTGAATTCAGAAAGCTGAAAAATTAGAAGATATATGTAAAGATTTCTAGAGAATGTAGAACAAAATCTAGATATTTAGTACCCTGTAAATTAATGATAAATTAAGAGGAAAGGAGATTTTCTTGAGTCATACATTAATCCATCATATTTTCCATTATGGTAGTTCATTTTATTTTGGCAAACTTTGGGGCGAAACAAATCGTCAAAATAAGCAGGTTTCAGGCCAGCTTCAAGGCATGGCATTTAGATGGTGCATGCTTTGAAGCCATTAGGAAAACACCCTCTAGCCATCTTGAAAAAGAAGCTGCTTTCCCCCCGCTTCTTCCCCGAAGGTGCGGACCTTCGCATGTACGTATAAATGCAGTAATGCCGGTGTGGCTCTAAAGGAGCACTCTTTCCAAACCCTAACCCTAATTGTGCATGTAAACACCCATTGCAGGAGTGCATTTAAAAAGAACAGAGGTGCTGTACACAAGTGGTGGGAGTGGGGGTGCCCCAAAGAGAAACCATGGAACTTCTCATGGAGATGAGTACAACATACACCAGGAGTAGGCAACCTTTCCCCTTTAAGGGCCGAGGGACTTCAGCTCCCAGAAGCCTCAGCCATGTTGGCCAATAGTCCCATGTTGGCCAATACCTCCTGGGATTCTGGGAGTTGAAGTCCCTTGGCCCTTAAAGGGGAAAGGTTGCCTACCCCTGACATACACAAAGCAGACAGTCACAGAGGGGGCATAGGGTGAAGCGGGGGATGAAAGGAGGCATGATTGTACCTTGCTGGCATCTGCATGGGCACACCTCTGCTCTGATTCCCTGTCCTGGTGAAGCACTGCACATGCAAATATATGCAGGTTCACAGGGATGGCCATGCAATTGGATGGCAGATGCCAACAGTTCACTCCTACAAAGATGTGCGGGGATAATTGTGGGGATGGTAAAAAAAAGTACCCAACAGTGCGGCTTAAAGCCGTGCCATGAGGTCATTACATGCACACTCCAGCCACCTTGGGAGCTGGTGGTGGGGTTGGTGGGGTTTCAGTGTGGCTTCGGAAAAGGCAGCTTCAAGCCACTTTTTCCTGCCTGTTTGTTTTGCCCCATTAACTGGTTTATTTTAGTAGAGTAGTAAAGGAATTATGAGAAGAAACAAATTAAGCTTTTTAAAATTGCTACTTAAACTGTAAGATGCATATGAAACCAGTGGCTTTTAGCAAATATTTTAAAAAGACGTGACTCCTTCTTCTCCAAATTGCAGTTTATAATCTGCTTTTTAAGAAATGTAATTTGCTTTTTTGGTTTATGGGTATATGTTCTAATAGTTAATTTGTGTAACACTTTCTCCATGACTTCCAATTCTACTTTAAAGTGATCTAATCTTAAGGAACCTAAAGGTGCAATGGGGTTTCATTATGAAGTTAAAACACTAAGAAAGACAGAGTGTTGAAGTGGGGAGTCTGTTCTACATATGGCACTTGTCACCACTGATTTTTAAGTGTTAAGTGACAGTAAATGGCAAAGTGAAACTCCAGGCTCAAGTTATAGATGGGAAGTTTTTCTTCTGTATGATGAGAAAAGGCACAGAGGTCCTTATGCACCTTCATAAGGGAGATTTTAGTCTTTAACAGTCTGCTAAAAGTGTAATTGTTTAATGCAGTTGAGCTTCATTCAGTTTCCAGCCATGTAAATCACATCCTTTCCCTATACTTTAGGCAGAATGAGAACCTGTTTTACATTAGGATGCTTGAGGAATGTGTGTGTGTTTGCATTCTGTGCCTTCAAGTTGTTTCTGACTTATGGCAAACCCCATCATGGGGTTTTTCTTGGCAAGATTTGTTTAGAGGGAGTTTGCCTTTGCCTTTGCCTTCCCCTGAGGCTGAGAGCATCTGATTTGCCCATGGTCTCTCAGTGGGTTTCATGGCCATGGAATTGAATCTTGGTTTCCAGGGTCGTAATCCAACACTCAAACCACTATGCCGTGTTGGAATTTGTACTGCACAAATTACAGTATGAACTGAAGATGCCAAACCATGCCTTCTGGACTGTTTTGTGGCTTGAAAGGTAACGATCCATTGATTCTACATGCCTCTAAATGTTGTGCAGTTTTAAACTAAAAAAAAAAGTGTTTAAAATGCAAATTCATAGATAAAATGCAGTTAGGGATGTATATTTTAAGATGAAATATATATGTAAATAGATACATAATTTTAAGAAGACATTTTTACATTGTCACAAAAAGAGAAAGAAATGATTTGTGAGTGAACACATGGAGAAATAACATAGATTGGGAATTGACTGATCCTTCCATAGCCTAGCCTAGGAGCCCTGGTGGCGCAGTGATTAAATGCCTGTACTGGAGCCACTCACTCATAGACCACAAGCCAGGGCTCAGGCTTGACTAGGGTCTGCATCCTTCCGAGGTCGTTAAAATGAGTACCCAACTATTGGGGGGCAATAAGCTTACAGTTGTAAACCGCTTAGACATCCCATAGTGCGATATGAAGCGGTATATAAATGAAGCTGTTTTGCTTTTTTTGCTTTGCTAGGCATAAGAGTAAATCATTTGGAATGAGAGGTAAGTTAAATAGTGGGTTGTTGGTTTCAGTACCTGATTCCAGGGTGTTGGTGGGGGTTTCCTCGCCAGCCTTATATAACACAATTCTTGGATTTAAGTTCTCCCAATATTACAATGAATGGTGATAACTTGGGAGGCTGTGCTAAATGAGAATGGAATCTGGTGCATTGGGAGGTAGTGGTGGAATCTTGGGTCTGTTATTTCAATGCTGTGCAGATATGCATTTTCAATGGAACGTTAGAAGGAACTTCTTGACAGTAAAAGTGGTTTGGCAATGGACCCCTTTACCTAGAGAGGTAGTAAGGTCTCTCTGTCTGGATATCTTCAGAAAGAGACTAGACAGCTACCTGTTGGGGGTGCACTAGTTGGAGTTCCTACACAGAGCTGAGTGTTGGATTTAGTGGCCTATTGGGTGTCTTCCACCTTTTCTGATTCTATGCAACTAGCAAGTGGTTAGCAACATCTAGTATGGAAGAAGTCATTCCAGTTGCGTAGTTTGAAAATCTGGAGCTCACTTCACTTTTCTGGGTATTGTTCTATAAGATATCATGCCATATATGGCCTTGTTGATAGTATTTGTGGCAACAAATGGTATACGGAAGTTTAAACAGATTTTAAGTTGATAATTCTTTGATTGAGGATTTTAAGTAAGATAGAAAATCTATACCATACTTCCTTTTGGAGAGGTAGTGAGCAACAGAGGTGGACTGTGTAAATCACAGGAAAATGTTTTTATAATGCATCCAGTGTGATTTATTGGCTACAGTTTTGAACTAGGACTGCAGAAGCCTGGATTCAAATCCACACTCAGGGAAGACTTTTCTCCTTCCTTCCACCAGAAGAAGTGTCTGGAGTGGACTGAATGGCTATGTGCAGGCCCAGCCAGCAAATCAATCTTTGCTTTGGCTCCTGTCATGTGGCTGCTGTGTGGTGGGGAGGAGGTGGGCTGAGCTGCCTTCAAGCTTTCCCTGGATTCCATATGAGGACATCACAGTCCCTGGGCATCTATGGTCCACAGGTTAAGAACCACTTTTGGATGCCCCTGCCTCCTTTAACAGATACTAAAAGTCATGCAGTGTTGTTACACTTAATTTTGTTTCTTTGTGTGGGTGTTTTACAGTTGTTGTTTTTTAAAAACTCATGATATGGATCTCCCACATCATATAGTTTTGGCAGTAAGAGAAATTCTCAAGAAGGTTCATTGCCCAGGTCAAAACTTTATGAAACAATAAGATGGCATGCTGTTGTTTTTTTTAAATGTTACATGTAGGAACAATTATGAGTGTTGCCCATTATCGGTAAGAACAACTCTTCAATATTAAAGGGACAAATATGCAGGCAGTGCATATTAAATAAGCATCTGATGCTGTATCACTGACCTAATTATTATAATTCTAATTATGTAAATTGATTTTGTTAATAAGCAAGAGAAAGGTGTAACATTTGATTTGAACGAATTTGTGCCCATTTCCCCCCAGATAATTTTGGGATGTACAAATGATACATTGTAATTTTGTACACAGCCTGCCATTGTTCAAAGTGTTTGGTTCAAAACAGCCATTTTGATTGGGAACAATTACCATACTCCTATATTGGACCAAAGAAATGTATATAGATGTGCTTTTAGCTGGCATACCCTAAAGAAGAGAGAGATTTTCATCCTGATGTATTATTTGAATATTATCTTCATTAATCAATAAGTCAATAGTGTTGAATCCAACAGTGCTTAAGAATGTGGACTAAACTTCTTGCTAAGCACTTGGTCTAGATGAGACTGCTATTCATAAATAGAATGGAGAGTAGACCCAACTTCTGCCACAGAGCACTAATTGTACTATACACATTAATATGGCATGTGGCATAAATTGATGAAAGGGGCTTATTACTGTAACTAAAAATACTTCATTTGGTTTTTTGCATGTCCTTGGTCAGAGAACCCTTTATATATATAAGATAAGTATCAGTAGTTGTAAGCTGTAACAACATGCCTTGAAATCTTTAAGTGTTATATTATAAGCAGATGGATTTATATTTAGACAGGTGGCTTTGTTCACTTTGGGGCTTTTTTGAAGAGCAAGCTTAACCACCCACTCACCAGCTTTCTTTGAATCTAACAAATTCACATGTTCCTAAATTATCTCCAAGGACTTCATGTTATGCCAATTTGAGGTATGTTGATGTTGCTTGCCCCCAAAGGTGATGTTTGCAGAAAATAGCAGCACCAGAGGTAAATTTTTAGTGGAAAACATTGTGTAGAATCAAGGGTTACAGGCCCTCTCATCAAGCTTCTTTACTGACCTTGAAAAAAGCCCTACACTTGTGTTTGAAAGCACACACTGAATGTAATGCATGGTAGAGCCTTGGAACCTGTTCTTCAAGTAACTAAATGAGTAAGTTCATGATTTTATAACCACTTCATAAAACTGAAGAGATATCAAGTTAGGATGCAAGGAATAGGCCACAGCCTGCCTACCTCCCTGGGTGGCATGAACTAGCAGGAGTTGTGAAAACTATTTGTGAGAACAGTTGTTTATTGGGAGTGGGCTTGAAAAATCCCCACTGAATGCACACAGAGCTTGGAAACATTTATTTATTTATTTATTTATTTATTTATGGAGTACATGTCCCAGGATTTCCAGCCAACATGGCCACTGGCCATGCAGATTAGGGATGTCTGGCAATTATAGTCCAAAAAAGCATTATTTTGTACAGTAGAATCATAGAATCGTACAGTTGGAAGAGGCCTCATGGAGCATCAAGTCCAGCTCCTTGCTCAATGCAGGATCTGCCTCTAATGCATTCCCAGCACATATTCCCGGCCTCTTTTTGAAGACACCCACTGAAGGAGGCCTACCTCTTTAGGCAATTGGTTTTACAAGCTCCCAGTGAGTATAAACCCTTAGGGTTGCCTCAGTGGTGTAGCTGAATAATTTTAGATGCTAGTTTTAATGGTCCTGTGATGAGAATGCTGTCCTCAGATGGTAATGTATCTTACTTTACACTTCACATCAAAGAGTGATAATCCAGTCCTGCTGTGTTTGAAAGTCCTCCTGTTGAGTGGAATTCTCTAGATTTCTGTCATCAGCAGTTTCCCCTGAACTCACTACCAATTAACTTAAATGATACCTTCAGATGCCATACAGAATAAAATGCATTAGTAGTATTTGGCTTGAGGGTTAACATCCTGCAATGGTTTGAGCATTGGACAATGACTCTGGAGACCAGGGTCCAAATCATTACTTGAGCATAAAACCCACTGGGTGACCTTGGACAATTACACCCTCAGCCTCAGAGGATGGCAATAGCACACACCCCTCTGAAGAAACTTACAAAGAAAATGCTGTGATAGGTTGGCCTTAGGGTTGCCATAAGTCAAAAATGACTTGGAGGCACACAACAACAACAACAACAACATTATTTGGGTTAATAGATCTGTTAAGCACATAGTTTAGTCTTGGCTTTGGGTAGTTCATGTCCATGAAATGTTGAGTTGCTGGGTGGCTTTGTCTTGTTTTTTAGTGTTGTTGTGAGGCTTGGAATAGTTTGCCTTATTCTATGAGTCAAACAGTGGAAGTTGTTTCAGAATTTGTCCTTAAAATTTTGTTTTATCGTAAGCCTTCCTTATGAATATAAGAATTAGCCAGTCAGGCATTATTGTTTCATTGCCTCACACTTATGGGAGCATATTGTGTAGAAGGTCATGTTAGAAAAAAACTGATTATGGATTAAACAAATAGTAATCCCAGGGTCAATTTTTGTTTTGTCTTGGGTTCAACAGAGACAAATACATTGTTCATTCTCATTTGTTAATTCACTTAAAACATTTAAAATCTCTCACTGCTTAGGTCTAAAGCTGAACAAGTAGTGGTGAGAGGGAGCATGGTTGAGCAGCTTAAAAATACCAGGCTGATTGAAAACTCATAGTACACACAAGTATGAGATAGGCATATCTTGCTTAACAATCTATCCCATTTGAAGAAAAAATATTTCTCCTTCTTAAAGTATAGAGTAATAACATGCATCATTTTCTTCATAAACGTGAATAGTTATGCAAAATGGAGTGACTGGCATTGTGTCAATAATTTTTGTTCATGACTGAAATAAAGTATTGGATGTTCTTTTTGAAATAGAGTCATACTTCAGCTCTCCACAGTCCCCACATCTTAGCTGAGTTAATTAAACAGATGTTGAGTTAACATTAAATAGATTAGTTCAGTTAATTAAACAGATGTATGCATTTGCTTTTCCTATAAACTGTTAGCATTTTTAGGACGTATATTTAGTTACATTTTCATTGTCACACAGAGATGTCCTGTTATTTGTGCACCTGTTACCTGCTACAGAGGAGATTCACGTGAGTTGCCAGGAACCCTGATTACAGCTACAGAATTAAAGTTCTCATACAGGTGCATCCCACACCATGTATTGTATTAATTAGAGAATATGTTATGTAGGCATCTTTAGTGCTCTGAAGTATTTAACCAGGGGTAGGCAACCTATGGCCCGCGGGCCGGCCCCAGCCCCATGAGGCCTTTGGACCAGCCCCAGCCCGGTCTTGTCGCTGCTGCGCGTTACGCGAGTTATGGCTGCCATTTTGTTTTCCAAAATGGCAGCTGTGACTCAGTTGTGTATGCGGCGGAGTACTGTGCATGCGCAAATGAGTTGCGGCTGCCATTTTGTTTTCCAAAATGGCAGCCATGCTCAGTTGCACATGCGCAGTACTCCGGAAGTATTGCGCATGCACACGTGAGCGAGCATGCGTGCGTGGCACCATTTCCCCCGCCTCGGCCCGCGGAAGAGCTCCGGACCAGTGGACCGGCCCGAGGTAGGTAAAAGTTGCCTACCCTTGTATTTAACAATGGATTTTTCATGCACATTAGGAGTCAAACTGCTTTAGCTTCTCTTAATACTACTCTTGAGAAAAAGTAGATGCATACCAGTGTGGGAAAAGTTTACATCTCCCAGATGTTCTTGGGCTATGTCTCCCTTTGAGAACAGTGGCTGGGGAGTTGGCATCCAACAATTCTGGCAGGCCATATATATAATGAGCTACTCCACATTTCAAGAGTAAGGCCAACTGGGCTACACCATTTTTTTCGGTCTGTTTCTAATCTCCTGCTCTTAGGGGGAAAATAACTTTTTCTTAATAACTCAAAGGCATCAACCATTGGTGTGATTTTATTCCTTTATGTGGCCTTATGTGGCCTGCTAGATGCCCTGATTCATGGGACAACTGTAAATTGAGCTTGTATGAGCCAGAATAAATGCCAGGCTCAAACTTTACCAATGTCAGTCCTGTTTCTCTTTCAAGTGCCACAAGACTTTTCATTGTTTTTCTTGCAGCAGACTAGCAAATGAATTATGACCTAGGATTTTGTGGATTAGAGGCTGCTCTGAGTGGCAGCTTAGAGTAATACTTCATATAGTTGTTGAAATTTACTCTAGTTGGGTAGTGAGAGGAATTAAAAGGGCAAGAGGCCTAGGTGAATATTGTGCTCATGTGAAACAGTCATATAAGAGAAAATATAAGCATGCACTGATTGGCAATATATACCAAAAAAGGCAGGAAGCTCCATATGCTCATGAATGTTTTGACTGAGCTCAGTATATCTTGAATGTAAATTCTTGCTTTAGTAGAACAGTGAGTTTGAATCTTTACTCACTTACTTGTTTTACAAAGACTCAGAAACTAATGTTGTTTTTGTCTGAGGGTCAAACAAGACGCTACAGGTGAGACCATAGACTTTATCACATGAGCTCCCATTTTCACCATAATTCTCACCATAATTGCATTAATGAAAGGATATGCATACATACCAGTTTGGGAGCACTCATTTCCCTATGTCTTCCGTCCCAGAATTGCAGCTGTAGTGGTCATTGCCAATCTGGGACTCTCTTTCCCAAATTGCTTTTAACCCTTCCTCCCTACTCTCTACCCATGCCTTTTGTTTTTTTTAAATTTAAATTTTTGTTCTTTACACAATTTAGGCATTATTGCAATGTGATTTAGGTGGTGGTGGGGAGAAAAGTTTTTAAACAACAAAGAAATCCAGTCTGATTGATATTGGTGAAGGGAATGGGGGAAGAGAGAGATGAGGAGACTGAGATCATGTGATTGTCCAGCGTTGGAATGCTGATGGAAGCTTATCGCACACAGATCTAATGCCACAGCAATGATGTTTGCAGCTATTAATGGACACAGATCATCAATGAAAAGGTATGTGGCAGTCACAGGTGGAGGGCTGACCAGCTACAGCACAGCTATCACGTTGTCTGATAAGGTGTGGCCATAGATGCAGCTATGCTGGTTTAATTCCACTTTTTATCCTCATGTGGTAATCTCCCATACTAGACTTAATATTTATTGGGATCCCATCCCCCCATTAAAAAAGTGGGGTTTAATTCTTTCCAAGCTAGGCATGATTCAACAATAGAAGACAACCCACACAGTCTACTCACTTTTCTTTCCCATCTGTACTTAAACTTTCTCTCTCACCTCTGAAGTTGTTTAAAATAATAAAAGAAAAGGTTCCCTGAGAACCTGTCACAATGTATGGAACACAAATATTTAATAAATAAAAAAGATGAAAAAAGAAAGACACATTTCTTTGCTGTACCTTCAAAGTAATATGTAGACTGACATTAGTGCCTTGGAAAGAAGTGATATATTTAAAATGTACTGGACTCTATGAATCAGCATGGTGTGTTCATTTGAGTGTTGGACTATGACTCTCAGAGACCAGGGTTTGAATTTCCACTCAGCTATGGAAGCCCACTAGATGACCTTGGGAAAGACTCTCTCAGCTCCAGAAGGTGGCAGTGGTAAAACCCCTTTGAGCAAAGTTTGTTGAGCAAACCTATGATAGGTTTGTCATAAGTTGGAAATGAATTGAAGGCTCATAACAACAAGAACTACACACACACACACACACACACACGTATTCGATAATTCCTTTTCTTTGCTTTTGTTTATTGTCTTCCCACTTTTTTCCTTCCTACTTTTCTTTCTGTTTTTTACTAGAATTTTGCACTTTAGTTGTTACCCTCATATTGTCCACCAAGCTTTGTTACCTCAGCTCCTTCTCCAGACCTCCATTCCAAGAAGAATATTTTGCTGCCAACATATTCTGGCAGGGATCCAAAGAACTAATTTAGGTACTTTCAGAGCTGGGCATTTGTAGTAGAGTTTTGTATTATTTTGTTGAACAAAGTCAATCTCATATCACAGATTGCTCAAATGTTCTCAGTTGATTCATTTGCCAGATAGTAGTGTGTGTGTGTGCTACTCAAACACAAGACCAAAGCCTCTTGAAGGTTTGCATTTCGAATGTTTGTGACCATTCAATATTATTCTTTGGATCCTAGCCTTTGATTTGAATTATATGTAGGTGGAACTATTTGTGAGCCACCTTAGGTCCCTTTCTGGGAGAAAGGTGGCATAGAAATTAAATAAATAAATAAATAAATAATCTTCCAAGAAAATATTTAGGCTTGTCTATTGAATTCCCTTCCCTCTGATTTTGCACCTTCTCAACAGTTACATAGGATTGCATGGTCACAGAGATGCTTGATTCTCTCTCGGCTGTCCATAGGTCACCCTTTCTTTTGGGATCTTTGTCAGTTTTTTTTCTCTCTCTCTTCTTTGAGGTTGCTGTTGATACAGGATTCAATGAAACCTATATGAGAGTTCAGTGTAAATGCACACAACTCTGCTTAGAGTTTGCTGCATATTTCAATATCGGTTTTACTTATTGTGCAAATGGTGCTGCTTTATATTTTGGGATGATTTACTGTTTATTTGAAGCTTAGTCCATTAAATGGATAGTGGTTGTTGGCAGAGAAGACCCTCTGACTCATTGGGAGTGGCCTTTTGTTGCACTGGCCATTTTTGGAGGCTGGCACCTGGGATTGGAGGAGGCCACAGGAAGTCCTGCCCTAAATGTGGCTCCCAGCCAATCAGGGGGATCTCATGAAATCTTGCAGCAGCCCTTATAATCTCACGAGATGGTGTAATCTTGCAAGATTCTGGTTGAGATTGGAGCCTATATAAGGCCCTCCTCCACATGGCTGCAGCCATTATTCTCTGGGCAGTCGAGAGACCCACCCCACCCACCCTCGGCTTAATATTTTCATTACCATACCTCAGGCTTTTGCTGGTCACCTTCAGGGGCTAGGAGGGAATTTTCCCAGTGCTATTGGAGTGTGGGTTTTTCACTCTTCCTGGGGGATTTGCGGTCTTAGTTAGCATTTGCAAGATGTTTAGATAGTCATTATGGATGTATTAGTTATTTAGCCTGTATGTAGATTGTTTATGTGGTTCAACTTTGAGTTTGTGTGTCAGTGTCAATTTTTGCTTGTCACAACTTGAATGGGGTCATCATTTGCTTGTCACATCTTTACACCTAGTTGTAGCAGTCGTTCCTTATATTACTAGCTCATTTATCAATATACTGTGATTTACAATGGATGATTGATTTATGATGACAGGTGATTTATGGCCTTATTAATCAATATGATTAATTACAGGAGATGACCTATGAATGATTTATGACATGATTTAAGGTTTGATTTATGACTGGAGTTTTGACATGTGATTAATTTATGGCGTGATTTAAAGTTGGATTTATGGTTTGATTTATGGCATGATTTATGATATGGGTGTATACTCATATGTCAGTTGGATAACAAACAATATGATTGATTTATGGCTATCAAACTGTGATTTATGACCCCTGTACAGATTAATAAAGTTGTGGCCTTTTATTACCGGGCTCCTTTCTGCTGGCGCAACTGGTGTGTGTGCATATGTATGTAGGTTGGTTGATTTTGTTAGAGCAAAATCAACATTGACTAAAAACAAGGTTTAAAAAATGCATCTGTTAAAAAAACCACAACAACCCAAAACTAACCTGCTTTGCCAGGTAAATATAGTATAATATCTCATAGAAAATCCTACAGTTTTTCCTGGTATATGTTTCCCCTTGTTTTAACATTTTGACTGCTGATTTAAAATGTCTTAATGAACATACAAAGAAGTATAACAAGTAGGTACCAACTTCTAGCTTAGAATGGGGGTTTGTCATTAATTTATGATCAAGATTTATCACGTGTGCTAATAATATGTATGAAAAAGAACCCACCTTTGTGCCCCAACAGTTTTTTGAGATTAGGGCACTCCTGGTCACCACTGCTAGAGGCTTCTTGTGGCTGCCACCATCACTACCACCATCAAATCCCTTACAGTAGAGGCAAGCAACCTGTGGCTCTTACTCTAATTTCAAAAGCTCCATGGAAATGAGCAGTTCAGGTCCATGACAAGAGCAATCTTTCTTTTCCTCTCAGCTTTCAAGGTGAAGGGGAAGAGAAAAGTGTGTGTGGGGTGTTGGGGGTGGGAAGAGATGGGAGAAGGAGAGGGAGAGGGAGAGGGAGAGGGAGAAGGGGGTAGCTCTGTTCACCACCAGCCTATGGCCACTGAAAGAAGACTACTAATGAGAGCAGACGAAGGGAACCCAGGTAATTGCCTTGGTCAATCTAGCCCAGTTTTGTTAACTCTGGGGTCTCAGTATGCAAAAGGATATTGGAGCACCTTTGAGATTAACTGAGAGAAGTACTCTTATAGCACCTTTGAGACTAACTGTGTGACAGAAGTTTGTAGAATAAGCTTTCGTAGACTTGGAGCTAATCTACATGTAAGTGTATTATGGGAATTGCTGTGGATTTTCGCACATTTACATTGAAGTTTGTCTTTACTTTCATGTGCAAATTTGCACCTGTTTGCTCTCTCTCTGTGCTGAAAATGTGCAGCTGTGATAAGCCATGCAAATCAATGCAAAGTGGACAGACAGCTACACGTTTGATAATGTGCATCCTTGCGGATACTTCATAAAAACAACAAATCCTTTTTCATTGAGGTTTATGGGTTTTTATTTTGCCCCCCCCATTCAAAAAGTCCGAATTCCTCCAAATCTCATGTGGCCAAATCACAGTCTATTTGATTGGAATGAGGACTATATTCATTGTGAAGATAAGCCCTTGGTCTACTTCCTCAGCTGCATTGAGTGAACTTTTGCCAACAGGATCCCTTTGCATACACATATTTTAGACTAACACGGCTATGTCTCTGAAAGAAAGAAGTTTGTAGCCTGAGCTTTTGTAGACTCAGTAAGGCTTTTGACAAGGTCCCCCAAGATATTCTCGCAAACAAGATCATAAAATGTGGGCTAGACAATACAACTGTGAGGTGGATTAGTAATTGGTTGACTGACCGAACCCAAAGGGTGCTCAGCAATGGCTCTTCTTCATCCTGGAGGAAAGTGACCAGTGGGGTGCCACGGGGTTCTGTCCTGGGCCCAGTGCTATTCAACATCTTTATCAATTACTTCGATAAAAGAATAGGGGCCATACTTACCAAATTTGCAGATGACACCAAATTAGAAGGAATAGCTAATACCTCAGAAGACAGGATGAAAATTCAAAATGACCTTAATAGATTAGAAAGCTGAGCCAAAGCTAACAAAATGAATTTCAACACAGAGAAATGTAAGGTACTGCATTTAGGGCAAAAAAAAATGAAATGTATAGATATAAAATGGGGGACACCTGGCTTAACGAGACTATGTGTGAAAGGGATCTAGGAGTCCTAGTAGACCACAAGTTGAACATCAGTCATCTTGTCAGGGATGGTTTGAGTTTGAGTTCCTGCATGGCAGGGGGTTGGACTGGATGGCCCTTGTGGTTTCTTCCAACTCTATGACTCTATGATTCTATGACTCTGGGGCTGAATAGATGGCTTGGAAAAGCTGGCTTCTGGGTGGCTTGGGGGCATGGCATTTTGATACTTCACGTCCTGAAGGTGGCCAGCCAATCAGATGTGGGTGGCTTCAAGCCATTCTGGGGATGTGGCATTTTGACACCATACACCCCAGAGCCCATGGAAGCCACCCTGGGGTTGCACTGGAGCTGCCTAAGGTGGCCCTTTTCTGCGCCTATTTGGGCTAATTCCCGGGGCTGATTGGGGCTGTGCATATCTGTTTGCTACAGCCCCATAGCACACAGCTCTGGGGCAGCCCCAATCTGCCCTTTTTGGGTGGCCTGTTTCACCCCTGAGTCTACTTCATCAGTTGCTGTGTTTTCAGGGAGATTTGGGCTTTCAGGCAGGGTTCTTTCCTTGTCCTACCTGGAGATCCCTGATGTTTCCTTGGTGGGCTCACATCCAGCTACCAACCCTGGTTAGTTTCTGAAATCAGAGAAGATCAAATTCGCTCAGAAGGGTGTGGTGTTGGGTAGTCCTAACTGTGTCTTAAGGTATTACAGTGTAGATGTTTCTTTCTTATGTGCCTGTACATTCACTTCTGTAGTTTATAGTTACAGAGATGAACGCTGCTGCCATATCCGTCATTAGGACATGAGGGTAGTTTGGGGATGACAATATCCCCTTTCCTTTTCATAAAAATAATATGAAATTCTTATGCCAATTTAAAAGTAGGTACATGTAATAAGAGATTATGTGTTTAATTAAACTTCTCTTGATTTAGTTGTTTGGAGCCCTTGGGGACAACAGTTTATTTCTGACAAAGATTTGATGCATAAGGGACTGATTCATTTCTCATTAGCATTGCTTTTTATACCGGCTCAGCTCTGCTGACTTTAGTAGCTGCTCCATGACTGAATATTTGTGGAAGTGAGAAGAATTCAGCTGAAATCTCTCCCCTCTCTTTGTTCTTGCAGATGTCCCATTTTTAGCATATTTCAGTGGGACTGTAGGTGTAAATGAATCCTGTTAGATGTTCAATTATCTGTTAAAACAATTTTAGATTGTTGAACAAGATAGATTACCCATAGTTTTCAAGCGCAGACAAATAATTAACACATATTTCAAATGGATTCTTATTGGGAAGAGACTTCATGGCAGTTTCAAGAATTAGTGGGGAATTATATATTAAATGTATTCTTGTAAAGACTGGGATTATATTAAGACTGAAAATTTGGACAGAAGAAGATTTAAAGTAGAGCAACTGCTTTAAAGTTGATAAAATATGCTGGCCTAGTCTGTCCGGGCATACTCTTATTAGGTAAAGTAAAGGTGACTTGCCTGTCTGGGAAGATTTGAAGTGGAAATTGTGGTTTTGATTTATTTATTTATTTTCATTCCACCTTTCAGCCCTAAAGGCTGTCAGAATGGCTTGCAAAGATCAGAAATAAGTGTACAATCTGAAAGATAATGCTAAAAATTACTAATTCATTTGTTATTTTAATATTTTCTTAAAACAGTCTGTTGAAATGGAAACCTCCCAAATGGTAACATGAAGTGTCACCCCTGCCTGGCTTTACAAGCCATTAGCAGGAGGTTTGCAAAGTTGTTTGTTAGATGTCTATTGGCGTGTTTAAGCTGTGCTTCCCACCTGTGGTCAACTTGTATAATATATATGTAAATATACTCAAGTAGTACAAAGCACAAATGACCTTTATTTTTTTGAATGAGAAGCAAACCCACCTAAATACTGAACCTACATAATTTTGCAAGAGCCAAGACTACTTTTAAAAATTAGTACTAGTTGCAGGGAAGGGAAAAGGTGGGATGCTGCAATAAGAAACCACACCCAGACAACCACTTGGAAGGAAAAAGGCCATAATTTTATTGAGTACAGCTGACGGTGGGGTTGGCCCAAGGCATGGGTCCGGATCTGGTATCAACCAACCTGACTGCTGATAGATGAACCCATTGCCTGGTCACCCCCGGGCCTGGGGATGACAAAAGGGGTTACCGGATATTCGCTTCTCTGCCCTTTGTCACTGGGGGATGCTGATCAGGAGTTGTGCCTGCAATGGCAACACCTCCACGATCCAAGCACCCCAGGTCCCCATGTAGACTTCTGATACCAGTGCTCTGCAGCACCATTACCCACGCCCACCAGATCCAATACCCATGCCACCGCCCCCAAAAGATGTGACAGCCAACCACTGCCCTCTTACTAGAACCAGAGGGTGGGAAGATCCAAGCTGGAATGGTGCTGAGTCCACATGGCCTTAAATATGCTCTCCCCTGGCTATCATGGGAGTGGGGAGCCAGAGGTCCCACCCACCTCCACCACCGGGCCAATGGGGAAGACCAGGAGTCCCATCCAGTGGCCAGACCAGTTGGGGACCACTTCTGACTCCTGGTGTATCCTGGGAATTAAAGTCCCCAGCCGGAACCGGAATTCTCACCCCTTAGTCCCCAGACAGCCAATCGAGGTCCACAAAAACTGGCTCTGGTGCCTGCTGGGAGCAGCTGGGGCTGGGAGCTGGGCAGGACAGCCAGAGTGTCCCAGCTCCCCCCCCCCCAGCAAATCAGATGGCCCGGTGAGTTGGGTGGTCTCAATTTGTATAATCACAGTTTTCCTTTCTTCCTTCCTTCGGCACTATTGAGTTTTACAATCATTTTATGACAGCTTTATATTATTTGGACTTTGCAGAGAGAATCTATATCTACATATACAATTATATATCTGTAGATGACACTGAGACTGTATGCTTCCCTACCTCCAGACTACTGAGATCTTCTAGTGAAGGTCCAAGTCCACATGTGTCACGAGGTCATTGAAAGTATACTCAGTACTAGTTCATTCCTGATTGCACAGATTATGACATAGAATCTTGGCTATTCCTGGAAATTTGTACAACTTTCTCAAAACTTATTTCCTGGATAAGGCAAGGAAATATCACAAAAATCCTGATGGCTTCAGAATGCAACGGGCAGCTCACCAGAAATTATTCCTTGCCATCTGCCTGAATTTGTCTGTAACAATGTGGAGGTGGCTGTCATCCAGAAATAAAATATTTCCCATCTGTCCAGTTTTAGTCTTGAAATAAGAAGCATTGTAGAAATCAGTAGAAAGACAGGCATCTTGGAAGACACATTGCCATACTTTATCACCCAATCCTGTTGCCCACTGAAACTAGAAGCCATATGCAGAAGCACAGTGCTGTCATAATAGGATTCTATACATTCCAGCAGCAAACTTGAAAACAAAAGAAAAGCAATATAAGAAAACTAAGGTGGCAATCCTATCAAATATTGTAGCCTCCAAGGCAACACTGTTTTATACACCAGTCATGATGATGTGCACTGAGTGTGCATGTGGATATACATGTGTGATTTATATGGGTGCCGTTTAAACTATTTCCCACTTTGTTCCATAATATATTATCAAGTTATACTATATTATGGTCCCTTGTTCCATTTCATTTTGCTTTAACTATGCACATTACTTAGATAAAATATTTCCCCCCGTTCTGTGATGTACCACGATGGACTGCTTCTACTTATGCATCCATAAATTGTTTCACTGTTTCTTTGTGGGTCTATCAAAGGACACATCCTGACTGATTGAAAAGTCCCAGATTTTGTTTCTATTCTTTCTGATTTTATACCGGGTTAAAATAAAACTAACTGGGGAGCTGGTATAAAAAAACAAACCTCTGATCTTATCAGGAGTTGACAGAAAATATTTGGAGATAAACAAAACATAGATCCCCAAAATAAAATCAGAAAGAACAGGAACAAAAACTGGGACTTTCTGATCTCTTTAGTCATCCAGGTTGCATCTTCAGTTATCCCTGCCCAGACTTCCTCACCCAGCTTTCTGAATAGGCTTAAAAAAACCCTTCTAATTCTTCTAATCTCCCAATCATCTCCCCCTGCCCTTTTGGTGCCACCACCACTTACTCCTATACATCAGTTTGCTAAAGAATTCCCAATTTTCTGTTAAATGTTTCCCTTTGCCCAAGTTTGCTTTCATATGACAGTGGGTCTGTTTTGCATTTGTCTAGTTTTAGTCTTGAAATAAGAACATTCTTGTATATTTGAATGTTAGGTCTAAGTGACAGAAATTTCAGGCACACGTTTGGGGACGGGGGAAAGGGCAGAAGGGAAAGAGGGAAATATAAGTTAAGGAATTTTGTACTGGAAAGAAAGAAAGAAAACTAATTTCAGACATTTGTAATACTGCCACCAGATGGGTTTCTACAGGTTTTTTTGTCCTGTTGGTGCCATATACCCTGTGATTACTCTTGTGACACAACTGAAAATCAGTCTGTGAAAGTGTGAGAAACTGTGTGAAGGGAATACAAAGAAGTGTCAATTTACATTACCCCCATTTAAAACATTTCAAATGTACAATGTTTCTCCAGAAATAAATAACTGAAAGTCTCACCCAAGTTGATTGCTCTTCCAGTGCATTTGTGCCATTGAGCGAGGTGGGAGAGGAAAGAGAGTGAAGAAGTTGAGGTGAGTTGGAGTTTTGGAGTAAGAAAAATTGACTAGATTGAGGGTTTTTTTTTTTACATGCCTAGGTTAGGGGAGTGGAGAGGGGGAGAAAGTAGATACACTGGACAGAAGGAAGGGGTTTCATTTGTCTGCTTAGAAGGGAATGCAGGAAATGGAGGAGGAGGAAACTGGAATGTTGGAGTTTTGGTGTGTCTGGAGGGAAAGGTTTCTTCTGCCTGCTTAAATGGGGGACATATTTTCGGGAAACAAGCAATTGGGTAGCAGTTAACACTGCCAAAAGGGGTTCCTCTAATCATGCTGCAGTAAAAATGATGAAGAATATTGTGACATCTGAAAGCCTGCTTATCATGGAGGACTAAGTGGAAAGAGAGGTATCAGTGGGTGTTTTGTGAAAGGACTGTTCCTCTTCCTCCTTCTTAGTGCAGCTGGTTACTGTACAGGAGATACTGCCTGTCTTCCTGTTGTGTCCTCTGCATCTGCTGCAGAAGACCCAGTATGTGCTGCCCCTCTCCCTCTCCTAATATGCTTTTTCCACCTGGGAAGACTTTTGGAGAAGGCACAGCAGAAGACAGTTCTTACCAGTTGCTCTTTGTCCCTGTGCTCTTTTGAAGAGGGACTATCATCAAGTGGCAAACTAGCTCTCCCTAGCCAAGCCCCTTTGGGATTAGGAGTGATCACCTATTCTGGTCCCTTTGGAGATCAGCGTCACATGTATTTAGCCTGGAGAAGGTGACCTCTGGTGTTTTATGTTTTAAACTTCTAATTGGTGATGGGTTGAATAAAATTGCTAACTTCAGCTTGATCAGAAGGATTCCCTATGAAACTGGCTCCCCTCATTTACATCAGTCTCACTTTGCATCACAAGTTGAGGAATGCAACCCTGGTGTAAATTGAGACCTGCTTGTACAAAGGGGAGGTGTTGCGGCAGCAGAATACATTCTTGATTTTATTGCCATTGGCATGGGAAAACTGCTATGGTAAAAGTGACATTTTGTAATGAAAGAAAACATATGGGGGAAAGAACTGCAACCCAATTTGCAATTTTAAATTATTGGAGCTGATGTGGTATGAAAAACAGCTGCTTAGGAAAGTAAAATAGCCTGGATGGTAGGAGGTGTGCATCATATGAATTGCAAATGAGAAAGAGCAAAGATCTGAGCATTAACAACCCCTTGAACTGCAAATCATTCATTGCCTACAGATCCACTGTTCATCTCTTTTCACAGCTGGGCAGTTATGAAAAAACAACAGCATCCCCCCACATTCTTCTCTCTATGACATACTTTGGAGCAGTGCTGCAACATACACCTACAGTTCCAGGCTCCAGGTTTTCTCTTGGGCAAAATCTTGTTATTTTAAATTTTAATTTATTGATTGATTTAATCTACATCCTACCTTTCTCCCAAGAATAAAACTCTGGGTGGACCCCTTGGAAGCTTAGAACTGTTGCTTTTAAAATGTAATTCATATATTTGTTACTTTTGAATAGCAAGAATGTTACTATTATTACTTGTTATTTGCTGTCAATTTGGCTTTGACTTACAATGATCCTATGGACAGCTAAGAAAGATGATAGGAAGAAAATAAATTCATTTGAGATGTGGTGCTGGAGAAGAATGCTGAGGATCCCAGGGACAACCAAAAGGACAAACAATTGGGTCCTAGAGAAGATCAAGCCGGAAACCTCACTGGAAGCCAAGATGACCAAACGAGATTGTTGTACTTTGGACATATCATGAGAAGAGAGGACTCTTTGGAAAAAACAAGAATGCTGGGGAAGGTGGAGAGAAGTTGGAAGAGAGGAAAGCCACATGCCAGATGGATGGACTTTATTAAGGAAGTCACGGGTATGAGGTTGCAGGATTCAAGCAGAGCAGTAAAGGATAGAGAGTCTTGGAGATATCTTATCCATATCTTATTGACTCAAGGGCAGTTAACAACAACAAACACTCAAATAAGGAAGCCATGGCCATGAGTTTGACTGAACAAGACCTTGGAGGGGCTGTTAATAACAGGATGTCTTGGAGGTTTTTAATTCACACAGTCATAATTTGAAGCTGACAGCAATTAACAACAACAACAGTCCCCACTGAGTTTCTTATTGGATGGCTCTGTTGGTAATAGAAATTCTAGTCATTAAATAATTTATACTCCCTAGTAGAGAATGGTGCCGGATTTTGTCAGCAGTCCCAACAGAAAGAATGGTGTACCTGGTCTTCCACCAGAGCAGAGAATGCAGTCAAGCAATCAGAAGAAGACTAGGAATGGGAGAGGCAGCTATAAAAGAACTAGACAAGATCCTAAATTGTAAAGGTGTATAACTAAGCAATAAAGTTAGAATAACCTAACCAGGGGTCGGCAAACTACGGCCTGCAGGCCGAACCCGGCCCATCGAGGCCTTGTTACCGGCCCCTGGCCCTTCCAGCCGCCACTGCCCCGCTGCCGCCTTTCTCTCTCGTGTGCGTCTCCGGCTGCCATTTTGTGTTCCAAAATGGTGGCCGGAGATGCGCGCGACCTTTCCCGCCACAGGGGAACACAAAATGGTGTCCGGGCTGCACGTGATCCAGTGAGCGTGCAGCCTCCTCTGCCCATCTTCGCGTGCGAACGTCCAGCCCTGCATAAATAGAAGAGTGGGAAGGGAGTGCGCGAGGGAGGAGAGCGAGAGCGGGAGTGGGAGCCATGAGGAGAGAGGTTGGTTTGCGGGGGGGGGGGGGAGTTGCCATTGCTATTGCCTCCCTTGTTGTTGTTGTTGTGTGGCTTCAAGTCGTTTCCGACTTATGGAGACCCTATCCTGGGGTTTTCTTGGTCAAATTTCTTCAGAGGGGGTTTGCCATAGTCTTCCTCTGAGGCTGAGAGTGTGCGCCTCCCTTGTTGTTGTGTGGCTTCAAGTTGTTTCTGACTTATGGTAACCCTATCCTGGGGTTTTCTTGGCCAAATTTCTTCAGAGGGGGTTTGCCGTAGCCTTCCTCTGAGGCTGAGAGAGTGTAACTTGGCCAAAGTGGGTTTGCATAGCCAAGCAGGGATTCGAGGCCAGCTCCCCAGACTCCAGCCTCAGACACATGCTTCACTCATGCCACCCCTGCATTTGTTTGTTTCATTTAAGGTAGCATTTTTAATTGTTGATGATGATAATGATGATGATGATAATGATTATTATTATTATTATTTTCTTAGGGTTTTCTTGGCAAAATTTCTATTATTAATTGTTGTTGTGTTGATGCTGATTTGTTGCTGTTTTCTTGGGGTTTTCTTGGCAAAATTTCTTCAGAGGGGGTTTGCCATAGCCTTCCTCTGAGGCTGAGAGAGTGTGACTTGGCCAAAGTGGGGTGTAGGAATTATTTTTTGCTTTTTAAATTTATTTATTTAATTATTTATTTACTTACTTACTTACTTTGGCCCTCCAATAGTCTGAGGGACAGCGACCGGCCCCTGGCTCAAAAAGTTTGCCTACCCCTGATCTAAGCCATTGTACTCCCATCACCATATACAGATGTAAGAGCTAGAAAATAAAGCTGATAGAAAAAAATCAACCTATTTGAGATGTGGTGTTGGGGAGACTGCTGAAGATGGCCAAAAAGACAAATAAATGGATCCTAGAACAGATCAAGTCAGAACTCTCCCTGGAAGCGAAGATGATGAAACTGAGGCTGTTGTAGTTTGGCCAAATCATGAGAAGGCACAACTCATTAGAAAAGACAATAATGCTAGGGAAGATAGAAGGTGGTAGAAAGATGGGTAGACTCAGTCAAGGAGAATCTGCAGGACCTAAGCAGAGCAGATGAGGATAGGGGGTCTTGGAGATGTCTCATCCATAGGGTTGCCATGAGTTGGCATCGACTCAAGGATGGTTAGCAACAATAAAGTGCATGATAGTGTATGATAGCTTACGTACATTTGGGAGTTTACATTCAACAAGGGTCTCCTTACTGAAAAATTACATGCACACATAGAGATGGGAGATACTCTTGCAACCTGTTGAGTGAAAAAAATATTTTTAAAATCTAGAACTGTTTCCCTATATTGTGCTCTCTCTTTCCTCCTCTTTGCCAAAGCAGGGAGGAGAGAAGTAGACAAGAATCATATTGAATCATTGGCTTGTCCTTTCTGATGAGTTCTCTTTCTTAGCTGTATGTAATGCCTTGATTTTTACCTCCCAGTTACATGAATTTGTGTGAGGCTTCAGGTGTTTGCATGTATTTGTGAAATCCTGATACAGGCTGCCTTAAGAATACTAAGAGTACATTATGTCCTATCACAGGGAAAATACTGCCTTTTGTGCAGTGTTCTTTCATCAGCATTCTCATCATCAATGGATATGCCATTCAAAAGATGATTACAAATATCACACAATTCTGGCTATTATAATTGGTTTATCTCAGTGAGGTCTCATGGTCCATATTAGGTGAGAACATTTCATTGTATGAAGTTATTCGCATTCAGTCGTTGCTATTTTTGCATATTGACACCAATTAAGATCTTATTGCTTTGATTAGTTGGTATTCGTGCATGTCTATTTTCAGGTTCATGTTGGTTAGTCTCAAAATCTGATAATGATATTAAAATGTTTATTAGATAAACATGTTGCATATTTTTACGTGAGTACTGGCTGGAATGGTACTTGCTCTTTGATTTTTTTTTTAAATCTCCAGATCAGTTTTTCATGGCCTGTAATATCAAATTAGGTGCTTACTTTTAATTGATGAACAGAATCACTGAGTCTGCTTATAGCTGTCTGGGAAAAGAATCAAATCCTGCGGTTACCATGGCATTGAGGATTAGGGAGAAATGAGAACCTGCCTTCATTTTCCTGAGCTAGACTAACTCATGCATTTTATGACATGTATCTGGCAATATTCTACAAATACAATAAGATAGACGAGCATTTCATACAATATACCATCCCTTTTAACAGGCATAAGAAAAAGAATATAATTCATATTAAAGAAGGATTCATGCTGCATGCACCTTTGCTACATGTGTGCCATCATTTGCACACTTATTTGATTCTATAGTTTGATATTTTATCCACTCTTTAAAAAAAAATAAAAAAATAGTGACTGTATGATAGAAAGGGTATTTGGAAGAAAAACCTACATTATGGAAATCTCTTGGATTCTCATTCCCCTTTTAATCCTTGTGTTTGTATAGTGGGGAGGGGAGAGTTTGAAATAAGAACCAACTGGGTGTGGTGGGGGTTAGAAATATAATTTTTTCCAATCTACATATTGGCTCTGATTGGATCAGGGCTACACATAACCACCTGAAGGAAAAGAAAATTAAAAGAGAAAGTGTTCTTCAACTGCATATTGTGAATGTGACATGTTTTGCCTTAAGACAGCAGTAAATAATATCAAGATCAGGATTAAGAAACAGGAGCGACAGTAACAATTAAAAAACACTTTAGGCATGGTGAAAAAGGCATGTCTCCCCTGAGCATTGAAATGCACACAGCAAAATGGTGAGGTAAGCCTCCTCTAGCAGGTAGGTAATTTCTACTGACTTGACACCATCACAAGAAGCTGAGAAAGGGAGTCCAACACTCACAATTTTTTAAAGAAAACTATCCTTGCAGATGTTAATTTGATATTGCCAAAGTGTGTCAAGCACATTATTATTATTATTATTATTCTGCCCAAGGCGGCTCCCAACATTAAAAAAAGTACAATTAAAAACATACAAAAATGGTATATTAAAATAGAATTAAATTATTACAATATTAAAACAAATTACATGTTAAAAGAATACAATTAAAAAGATAAAAATGTTAAAAATACTTTAAAACAATACATTTGATTGTTTGATGAATTTTCCCCCCAGTACCATTTTGAGTTTTGGCTTTCTTTTGCTTCCTATACACCTCCTTCCATAGCATACCATACAGAATCCTAAGTAATGCTTTTTTGTACTAATGTTATTCATAAATCATAATTCCCATTGTGGAGACAACAGGCAGATTAGAACCTTGGCACTAACCAATGGGAGCAAAGCCAGGAAAAGGTGGAGGCTGCTCCCAGGAGTGAGTATATAAGAGGAAGGAGCAGTTTTGAAAGTGGTTGATGTTTATTGTGCCCTGAGGGGTGAAGAGCTGTTGAGGCTACATTAGGCTGCTGTGAGGGTTAGAAAGGGTTTTAGGTACCCAAGAAAGGAATGAAGAGTGTCCTTAATTATATTGTTGTAGTGTCCTGCAGGAGACATAGTATTTCGTAACTAATGGAGTTACAGGTAACCAGAAGGATTATAAGATACAAAAGTTTAATAAAGGTTCTGTGAGAACTTAGGGGCATCATGCCGCCCCTGAAAAAGCCAGGTGGGCACCACAGCAACTGCACATTCCTTTTTGTGCCAGAAAAAAGCTGGCTTTTCTACCGCGGCTTTGCGGCGCTCCTGTGGCATTGCAGCATATAAACGCTGCACTGTTGCAGTGCTACAAAGCAGCCTGCCATGTGGTTGGGCAGGTGGCATGATTGTTGTCGTTGTTGTTATTATTATTGTTGTTGTACAACAACAATAACAACAACAACAATCATGCCACCTGCCCAACCACATGGCAGGCTGCTTTGTAGCACTGCAACAGTGCAGCGTTTATATGCTGCAATGCCGCAGGAGCGCCGCAAAGCCGCGGTAGAAAAGCCAGCTATTATCTCGCCTTCCTCCCAATACAGGGACTCAAGGTGGCTAACAAATCAAAAACAGTCCAAGTTAAAACAGTAGAAAGCATTAAAAATACAAAGTTTAAAAAACAAATTCTAAAGTTTAAAACTTTTTAAAACAACAACAAAAACAGCATCCATGTCATGTGAAGGCAGCATAAAAACATCTTTATTTGCCGCTGGAAGGAGAGCAGGGAAGGAACCATCCTTGCCTCCCTAGGGAGAGAGTTCCAAAGCTTGGGAGCAGCCACTGAGAAGGCCCTTTCACTTGTTCCCACCAAACACACCTGAGAGCAGGGGTAGGCAATCTTTCCCCTTTAAGGGCCGAGGGACTTCAGCTCCCAGAATCCCAGGAACTATTGGCCAACATGGGACTATTGGCCAACATGGCTGAGGCTTCTGGGAGCTGAAGTCCCTCGGCTCTTAAAGGGGAAAGGTTGCCTACCCCTGCCTGAGAGGATAGTGGGACAGAGAGAAGGACCTCACCTGATGAGCTCAGTATTCATACAGGCAGATATTTTCCTTCAAATAGCCTGGACCCAAGTCATATAGAGCTTTATAGGTGAAAGCCAGCACTTTGAATTGTGCCCGGAAACAGACTGGCAGCTAATGGAGCTGTTGCAACAAGGGAGTTGTATGCTCCGTGTAACCAGCTCCAGTTAACAACCTGGCTGCAGCTCTTTGGACAAGCTGAAGTTTCTGAGCACTTTTCAAAGGCAGTTTAGTTGGTTGTCACATATGTAGCGAAAAAGAAAAGAAAAAGAAAAAGAAGGAAAAAAAAGCAAAAGCAAAAAAAAGAAAAAGAAAAAAAAAGCAGCCCACATATGCTAGAGTGATTTGGGTGAATTTTGAAATATCAGAAGTGCAGCAAATGGGTATGATAAAAACCTTAAGAGGGACTACTTCCCAAGCAGCTATGTAGACTGAGGATGCTCAGAGGGCTTGGCATGTCAACTGAGTGTTTAACAGGGATTAAAATTAAAATTAGAGGACCAGGGAGAAAGGGGAAGAGAATAGTGGATCCTAGAAAAGTAGGATGAAAGAAGAGAAAAACATATATTAAAAGAACCAACTTATTTTTGGGTAGTTTTTAATTCACAATGAGATACTGGGGCTAAGCAAACTGGCAAAAAGAGCCAGTGGTCTGGCGTCTTGGGGGCTTGGTGGCCGCCCACCCCCCACCCCGACTCCACCCCTGAACCAGCATTATGCCACACACCCAACCAGATGGCTGCCAGCGTTGGGACGCGGTGCAGCAATTACACTGCATGCCACGGCAGTGGCGAAAGGGGCAACGGAAAAATGCTGAATTGGGGCTGCCGAAGCCCCAATCCGACGAGCAAAGGGGCAGGGCAGGGCCGCTTCTTTGGGGTGGTCTGCTTAGCCCCATTGTTTTTAAATGTACATAGAAATGGAAGTGATTGCTGGTGAAAGCTGACCATTAGAAATCATAAGAGAAATCTGCTGTTTTAATACAGCTGGCATTGAGCAGCAGTACACCAACCCAAACAATAGCAGCAGCAGCAGCACCACCACCACCACCACCACAAAGAGTTATTTCTTTTTCTAACATACTTCTTATTTAGAGTGAAACTTTAAAAAGAATCCTGCTAATGAAAATCTAAAGTAAATACAGTTGGTTGTTTCTATTTAGGTTGGAAGAGGGTGTGGCTAGGAAAGATTAGTTTATGCCTTGCAATGTCCAGAATATTGCAGGATTGGCTCTGAGTAGTTTACAGTAATCTTGTAGTGTTATGGAAATACTATGCTCCTGTTGACATGACTATGCTAAGAGAACAATAGTTCATGATAGTCCTGCATTGTAGTCCAGTGTTAGTATTGCAAGTTGGAAGTGGGTCTGAGGTTGGTTTGGACTGTCTTTTAAAACTCTTTTAAAAACAAACCTATCAGTTTACAGCAAAGATAAAATCATATCTGCCCATGAAATAAGACCCCAGTTTGGAGTTAGAATTAATATTTCTGCAGTCCTAACTTTCACTTCCTCCCTTCCCCTGCTGCCTTGGCTACATGTTCAAGTTGCACATATATGCCAGGGATACACTGCATTTCTTTTGTTCTTGCAGGGCCCTCACTTATTCCGTCATGTGCATGATTGCTAACTTTCATGCCTCACTCACCACTGTCAGCCATAGGTGTTCAGATAGCCTAAAATGGATTCTGTATGCGGTTGCTTCGGGCACTTGAGGTTACTCTGAGGACAAAGGCAAGTGAATTTTAATGTGCTTCAGCCCAGATATTACAATTTAGTTCTTAATCCCTCTCAAAATTGTTCGAAAATTGATGGTACTGTATTATGGTCAGTACTGAATACCTGGACATGCTTTATTTTCTAGAACAGTCCAAATCCAGAGTCTTATAAAGAGCAAGTGTAAAAGCTCCAGAGTAACCTGTTGTAATCATGGATATTGACATTCTCCTGGAGAGACCTATTGGATAATCCTCTAACAGGCTAGTGGTTGTAACTATAAGGCAGGCAGACAGATTTTCTTTTCTATTCTTTCATCATGAGGGGCTTCAACCCATGCTTATGACTGAAGTGACATTGTGGGGGACACCATTCGTCAGGTGTTAGTCAGAGTTCCTACTATACTTTCAATTTCATCCTGTCATAACTGGAACTCTTTTCCAGTAATCTCCCATTTTTGTTACCTGCTCAGGCTCAGGCTACTCAGTGAAGAAAGGCTGTGTGTGTGTGTGTGCCTGTAAGGGGGGAAGGGGGACATTTTTGCTTGTGCTGCTGAAAAAAGGAATGAGAAAATTGCAAGGCATATTAAACCAAAGGAATGAGAAAGCAGGCTATGGGGAAAAAATCTCCATGGGACTCAAGGAGATGGGGCAGTAGGAGCAGTCAGAGTTCCAATTGCCCTGGGACCACTGTGGGATCACAGCAACCAGACACCACAGTCCCGAGGGTGCCCTCTGCTGCGATCCTGAGCAGGCCATGAAAAGGAGTGGTAAGAAACCGTTCCTTTTGCAACTGGTTTTGGGCTGCATTTGGTGGTCCTGGCGCAGTCTCTGTGCAGCCTCCAAGTGATTTGGGGTGTGCATTATATGGATCAGCCCGTCAGTGGCTCTTTTGGGCCATCTGAGTCCATTGTAGCTGAGACATACTGTAGTATGGGAAATATTTCACTTGAGTGTTGATTGATCAAAACTAAACTTGATTATATAGTTCTCACCAAATAATAAGTGCACTGGAAATTCTTTGTTTGGGGCTGGCCTTATCAGTTCACTGCCCAGAGGTAGCTACAAAAACATGACTTTATGGGTCAGCAGTATTAATAGAAGAAGCAATTGAATTGAATGGGCCTTCCTTGATGCCATCTTGGGTTTCTTCTCTTTATAATGTTAAGGAAATTAATATAGATTGGGCAAAGATGCTGTGAAAAGGAACCCCATAGCTAGAGTGGCTACATGAACTGGGATGGTAAAGGCAGATTAGTGTTGTTTTATTGTTGCTAACTGCCCTCGAGTCGACCCATGATGACCCTGTGAATGAGACATCTCCAAAACTCTTTGTCCTTCATTGCTCTGCTTAGTTCCTGTAAACTCATACCCGTGACCTCCTTAATAGAGTCTATCCATCTAGCATGCAGCCTTCCTCTCTTTCTGCTTACCTCCACCTTTCTTAGCATTATTGTTTTCTGCAATGAGTTGTGCCTTCTCATGATGTGTCCAACGTACGACAACCTCAGTTTTTCATCTTGGCTTCCAGGGAGATTTCTGGCTTAATATGCACTAGGACCCATTTATTTATTTATTTATTTATTTATTGGCCAATCACTGTTTGATCCCACGTATGAGAATTCATTTAGTATTTCTATTTCCTTATTGCCTAGGTTGAATTTGCATAAATTCTCCATGGCCATTATTTTTGTTTTCTTTATGTTCAACAGTTAGCCTGGCTTTGCATTTTCTTTCTTGATCTTCCTTAGTAGTTGTTGCAGGTCTGGGAGGTTTTCTGCTAGTATTATGGCATTGTCTGCATATGTTAGATTGTTGATATTCCTTTCTCTCATTTTCACTCCTTCTTCTGTGTTCAAGCCTGCTTTCCTTACAATATGTTCTGCATATAAGTTGAATAGATAGAGTGATAAGATGCAGCCTTGTCTGACCCCTTTGCCAATTGGGAACCATTCTGTTTCAGGTAAGGAGATTAAAAGCAGGGATCAAAGAGAGTGAGGGGCAAAGGTGATAATGTGCTGAGATAAAAGGGAAAAGGACTTGAGGAGAAAATTACTTGTGGAGGACAGGCAAGGAGACTTGCAGATTGAAGGACTTTCTTCATAGTGGCCTAATTTGCAAGCCCCCTTGAGTTTCCTTAGGTTTGAGGTGGTAAGGCCAAAGAAGGAATTGTAAAGGGATCTCAGGTGCAATCAAGTAATTTTACACTTCAATTTGAACCAGTGTTCCATATCTTTGGCTGTAGGTCAATTAATTATTAATTTATTTTAAAAATGGCTCCTTTAAAGTGCAAACCATTTACAATATTTAGCATGTTTGTCCTTATAGCAGTCCGAGAGGCAGGTGATTAGTCCTGTGTAAGGATGCATAACTAACATTAAGTGAAAGGATCTAGGCCAATATTTTTCTGGAGTGACTGGAGATGTCCAATGGGCATCCACTGTAAATCAGGGGTGGGCAAGTGTCATCCTTTAGATGTTGTTGCTAGGCTAAATGGTGCAAGTACATAGCCCAGAAAGTGGCCACAATTGGTCTTTCATCATCTCTGCTTGTTTACTTGGGTTATGATACAGTGTTAAAATTAGTTAAGCAAAGACTCTGGAATATTTCCTTCTGTAATCTTGAGGTCCTTTCCCTTTCTTTATGTTTACCTAGTGCTTTGAATATCTGTTATGTGGGATCTTTTCTTCTGGCAGGCTAGATAAAGAACATAACTGTCCCTAATTGCTGCATATTATTTACTAAGACCAGATGTAATGCTTTCCCTTCAGAATTGCTTTATGGTAGGTATGCTGGGCTACCCTTCTAAAGATTTTGCCATTGTGGTTCGCAGAAGGTTGAAACTATGTCGCACATTTATCTTGTGTTTTTTATAACCAAGGTTGAAAGCAGTTGCTCTCTCTGTTAAACCATCTACCTGGCCAATCAGATAAGTTTTATGTTAAGGTTCTACTAGAGGATAGATGTTCTAATATCAGCTTGTCAGTTGCCAAGTTCTTCCTGTGTTTAGTAATTAAGATTAGAGTGAAGGAAACTCCTAAAATTGGCCAGAGTATCTAAAAAAAAGTTTTTAGCGAGTATGTCAATTTTATTGTGCTTATGGAATATCAAATTCTATCTTATCTGATACTGTAAAAAATTTCTTTTTATTTGTATTGATGGATCCATCGACTGTAATAATAAATACTGTACAGTTATTACTAGGCTTTAGCTCTGAGCCTCACCATTGGCTGTACTGGATAAGAGTTGTAGGAGTTGCAGGACAACGACAATGATTTGGTCCTAACTTACCCACTCCTGCTTTTTATAAACCTCATAGTAAGCTACTTACTAGGGTAGTGAGCAGACGGGGAGGAAAAATCAGGTTGCTCCCAGGTTTTCCCAATCAAGTGGAGCTTTGGCTCTCCACATGGACACCCATGGGCAGTCCACACGATATGACATCAAGCTGTGCCACTCATTTTTTTCCGCCTCCTCTCCATGCATGTGCACCATCTCATGAACACACTGTCTGTGACTGCCAATTTCCTCCCTTGTCCTATTCATCTGCCATCCCATTGGACGGCCCATGTGACTAGCCACACAGTTGCACAAGTGATACATCACCCATATAGTGCATTGGTGTACCCAGTGACACATTGGCAAAGCACAATCATGGAGGCTGCCCATATATGACCCCTTTCCCCCCTGTACCACATGGCCCCCTGTTGTATTGGCCAGTTTGTGTATGTTTTTATTACATCCATTGCATTATTGGTGACCTGAAATAATTGGTGATCACACACCCCATGAGGTGAAATTACAATGAACACTGCAGTTCATTGTAATTTCACCTCGTGGGGTGTGTGATAGCTCACTGGTGCGATGGGCTGACTTGTGCATCTGTATGCTGAAGAAAAGAAAAACACCATATAGTGAGTAATGGTACTGGCAGCTGCAGCTCACCTGGCTCATGGTACATGCTTTAGACCCCTTCCATAAGCTGCTTGGGCCTTCCTACATTCCCATACTCATGTTGTGCTGTTTATATGCTGGTGCGATAATGCACACTTTCTGTGTTAGATCGGCATAAATTTTACTCTGTTTTTTTTTTTTTTGCCCTGGAGTGTGACTTCATCCAGATTTCACCCCATTTTGGTGACTTGAATCGTGTAAACAACTGAGGCTTGAAATGGGGTGAAGCTGGGTTTTCTTGTCCATTTGAAAAACCTCTAAGATAGCATGTTTGAAGGGAAGCACAGTTTTGTAACCCAGTTTCAGCTACAAGGTAGTAGTTAAAAGAGCTCCAATCATATTCTAAAACTTCATGGGATTCTGTCCCCCTCCCCATTCTGTTTTTAGTAAATAGGTATCATCTGTCCATCCATCCTAGTTTCTGCTTTCATGAGGAAATGCAGTAAAAGAATTTATTTCCTTTTATGATGCTCTCTCTCTCAAAAAAATTAGACATATTTAACCTTAATCTGTGTGAAGAGAATATATCAAAACTGGTATTTTCCCTTATGTACACCAGGGGAAATTTGTAGTGAAATTGACAATACATATTGGGATGAATCTGATGAATACTAAGGAATTTATTACATGGGGGAAATTGGAAGTATAAATGATGATTAACCCGTGATTAATCCGCAATTGCGCAAATGGTTTTCACACAGTGTCAGTGAGCAAAGTGCTGTTATCCTGTGCAGAATCCGTGATTAACCTGCACTTGCATGCAATTGCATGAATGGTTTTCACATGACGCTGAGATGAAACGTGATTAAAGTGCCATTATCCCATGAAGAACCAGGCAAGAAACAACAGTAACTCATTCATGGAATTTTCCCGTGACTGACTTTTTGCTGTTTCTTGCCTGGTTATTCTTGCCGGGATAATGGTACTTGTGTTAATGTCGTTTTAAGCACGTTTTAATGTTAATTGCATGATTTTCACAGGTTAATCATTGTTTAAACTCCCAATTTCCCCTGTGTGATAAACTCCTAAAACAGATTGTCAAACTATAAGGTCAAAAGTATAAATAGGCCTTCAAATCAAATAGACTAGTTGGAAATAGACCCTACCTCCACTATCCAAAAAAGGTAATTCCTGTCCCCAGTGCTCAGACCACTTTCCACTAAATCCACTTTCCTACTCAGAGTTAAATGCTTCTGAAATATAAAAAGATGCAATCTACAATAACAACCAAATTCTAGCATACCAGAAGCAGAAAAGATCAAGATGTATTAATTGTAGTATTTCCTTTTGCAGAGAGATAATTAATAGGATTTAACAGATGTGCAAGGAGGAGAAAAATGCCCTTCAGCTTTCCTATAGGGAAAAGAGCAGAGTGCTCTTGACTGGTTTTGCCATGTATATTTTGTGACAGACTTAAGCTGCAGAGTATAACAATGGGTTGCACTGTCTTGTATCTGATTAACCATATATTCAGTATGTAGAATCAGAAATTTATTAGATTTTTAAAAACATATTCTTACTTCTTTCAGTGTGTATTGTTTTTCCCCTGGGATTTTGTCTGCTAGATTTGTATGTAGAACTGAAGTTTCACTGGATGAATTGGAAGGAAAAATAAATACTTTCTGTAGTATTTTTGTAGAAAAGGCAGATTGTAAAGGCCAAAAGCCACTGCTTATTTCAAATCCACATGTGGCTTCCAGTTTTCCCAGGCTTTGTGATTTTCTGTCATAGTTGGAGGATGCAATTCTGAGTCCCCTCAGAAGAATGAAGGGCCTTTGGAGTCAAAGGATTCCAAAATGTCTCTACCCCAAACTGCCTTTTTGGGGGCCTGCCATTGACAGGAGCACTGCCAGGAAAAGATGTATAGTAGATAAATAATATATGAATATTAAAAATGAATGTTTCTAATGCTGTGTTCATGAGCTGCAGTAGATCCAGCAATAACAAATCTCAAGAGAGAAAGAGAGAGAGAAAGAACATTTTCTATCAAGGAGCAATTTGTGGGTGTCTTCTTACAATATTAGAGGGTACTTTTATGGATATCTATTTTACAGGCACCCAAGTAAGAATAATGTTGTGGATTTGCTTTTGGAAAGGCCTGTTTATTATAAGTTTGATAGTCTTAAGTAATAAAAAGCTCCACCAGTATGTTCTAGAAATCAGTTGCATTAGAATCTATATTATAATGTGGGTCATCTTAAATTATCTTTGAACACTATCTGACTTTGTGTTACACAATGAGTATCAGTAATTCATAAAAATTACCTCTTTCCCAGACCTGTAGAAATGGTCTTTTTTAAAAAAACCTGTCAATTATGCAAATAATGTCAATTATGTAAATAAACCTCTTTTTAAAACCTGTCAATTATGTAAATAATGATGAGAACAAAATACTCATGATTTATAACTAGAGGTATCATAAGGTCAGTGGGCAATAATGACACTCTGTAGAACCATCACTGTCTTTTCCAAATGTTCTCTGTTTTCCTGGTTGCCTCAACAATATGAGAGATCCTGTCTCCAAATCAAATGAGGAAGATCCGGTATGATTGAGTATTCTTTGCTGACAGCAAAACTGGACGAGCCTTTACATTAAATAACTAACAAAACAAACTGTGTTTACTCATTTGGAAAAACTTACATAGACATCCAAACCTTCCTAATTCATAGGGAAAACTGGAAGAAAAAAATGTTTTCACAATCTGAGACATACAGTGGCTATTTGAGTAAGAGTGGGAATATAAGGTTCTCGGATCAAATGCAACTTCTCCTTGGATTTCAGTCTGGATTCCCATGGTGCCTTTGTGATTTTCCAACTTTCACCTCCCGCATTTTGAAAGATTCTTATGCTGATTTAAGGCTAAGGGTACACCTACACTGTAGAAATAATGCAGTTTGACACCACTAACTGCCATGGTGCCATTCTACAGAATCCTGGGAGTTGTAGTTTTGTGAGGCACCATCATTCTTTGACAGTGAAATGTAAAGACCATGTAAAACTGCAAATTCTAGGATTCCATGGGATGGAGCCATGGCAGTTTAAGTGTGGTCAAATTGCATTATTTGTACAGTGTAGATGCACCTTTAGCTAGATTTAATTAAACATTTTCTGGATTTTAGATCATACTCTCTGAAAGATGTTCCCTGTACTTTCATTAAGGTGCAGTTAGTGTTAACTAGTGCTGGTTTGATTTGGAAATATTTAATAGTTTATTTCTTGAATTTGCATCTTACATTTTCCCCAAAATTAGGATGCTAGGAAAGACAATCTAAGAACCTTCCAGAATCTTAACATCTATAAGAGAGGGCTTTCTCTTGGTCTCACCATCATTGCAGGCTTGCTTGGTGAGGACACAAGAGAGAGCCTTCTCAGTGGCTGCTCCCACCCTCTGGAACTCCTTTCCATGGAAGGCTAAGCTGGCCGTCTCCCTGCTTTCCTTTCACAGGCAGGCAAAGACCTTTTTGTTTAAGTAGGCTTTTAATGGGTATTCTCTTGCAGGGAGGCTTCTTATTGGGGTATGTGCTTTTTTTGTTAAAACGCCTTTTATATAATTTTAAAACAATTTTATAGTATTTTAATGTTACAATTACAATTGTTTTAAAATTTTATTATTATTAATTGTTTCAAATTTTATTATTGGATTTTCATTGATCCCTTTTGTGTGCTGCCTTGAGTACTAACATAAATAAATGTATAAATAAATAAATAAATGAAAGATTGAAGAATACTTCTGACAAAGAAGTGTCTCTTTCCTCTAACCTTGGGTTGTGAAAATGGTGCTGAAAGTTGAAGCACTGCTACATTGTCCAATAACAACATACTAGGCATCCTATAATAGCCAATACTAGATCAAATGTTCCGGGTATCCTACTGATGGATTACTGTGAGCATAGTATTTAAATAGTACTTGAGAGTAAGCCAAAGAAATTATATATTAAAATCTATACATCTTATAAAAGCAATATGATTTATAGGATTAGTCATTGGCCAGTTTTAAAATATTGTTCTCTGAGTGATTGATTATTCTATCCTTACAATTTGTTCTTCTCTCCCCGTGCTCTCTCTCTGTAAAATAAAATTTAAATATTTTATCTATATGGCATCTAGAGTTTTTTCTCAAAAATGTTATCCGAGGTGATGGTGAGGATGAAGATGAGGAGAAACAGATGATGATCATAGAATCATAGAATCATAGAGTTGGAAGATACCACAAGGGCCATCCAGTCCAACCCCCTGCCATGCAGGAGCTCTCAATCAAAGCATACCTGACAGATGGCCATCCAGCCTCTGTTTAAAGACCTCCAAAGAAGGAGACTCTACCACTCTCCAAGGGAGTCTGTTCCACTGTTGAACAGCTTTTACTGTCAGGAAGTTCCTCCTAATGTTTAGGTGCAATCTCTTTTCCTGTAGCTTGCATCCATTGTTCCTGGTCCTATTCTCTGGAGCAGCAGACAACAAACTTGTTCCATCCTCAATATGACATCCCTTCTGATATTTAAATAGGGCTGTTATATCACCTCTTGGCCTTTTTAGTTGCCGCATCACACTGTTGACTCATGTTCAACTTGTGGTCTACTAGGACTCCTAGATCCCTTTCGCACATAGTCTCATTAAGCCAAGTTTCCCTCATCCTATATTTATGCATTTCGTTTTTCCGCCCTAAGTGCTGTACCTTACATTTCTCTGTGCTAAAATTAATTTTCTTAGATTTGGCCCAGCTTTCTAATCTATTAAGGTCATTTTGAATTTTGATCCTCTCCTCTGAGGTATTAACTATTCCTCCTAATTTGGTCTCATCTGCAAATTTGATAAGCATGCCCCCTATTCCTTCATCCAAGTTGTTGATAAGGATGTTGAGTAGTACTGGGCCCAGGACAGAATCCTGTGGCACCCCACTGATCATTTCTTTCCAGGATGAAGAAGAGCCATTGCTGACCACCTTGGGTTTGGCCGGTCAACCAATTACTAATCCATTTAAAGTTACCTTGTCTAACTCACATTTTACTGGCTTGTTCGCCAGAATGTCATCAGGAACCTTGTCAAAGGCCTTACTGAAATCAAGATATGCTATATGCACAGCATTTCCTTCATCTATAAAGCTAGTAATTTTATCATAAAAAGAGATCAGATTAGGCTGGTGTGAGTTGTTTCTCTGAAACCCATGTTGACTTTCTGTGATTATGGCATTGCCTTCTAAATGTTCACAGACTCTGTTTAATGACCTTCTCTAGAATCTTTCCTGGTATTGATGTCAGACTAACTGGACGATAATTGTTGGGATCCTCCTTTTCTCTCTTTTTTGAAGATGGGGACAACATTTGCCCTCCTCCAGTCTGTTGGGACTTCTCCAGTTCTCCTGGAGTTCTCAAAGATTATTGCCAGTGGCTCTGAAATTGCATTTGCCAGTTCTTGTAATACCCTTGGATGTAGTTCATCGGATCCTGGAGACTTAAATTCATTTAGATTAACCAGGTATTCCTATAGTACCTCTTTTCTTATTCTGTGCTGCATTTTCCTCTCAGGTTGAGTACCCTTTTCCTTTTGTGAGAAGACTGAGGCAAATAATGGTGATGTGTAGTTCTGCCTTTTCTCTGTCCCTTGTTATCATTTCACAATTTTCTCCATGCAGTGGTCCTACCATTTCCCTTTTCTTCTTTTTGCTACAGACATACCTTCAAAAGCCCTTTTTATTGTTCTTAAACTTTCTAGCAAGCTTGAGCTCATTCTGTGCTTTAGCATTTCTAACTTTCCCTCTACACGTGTTTGCTATCTGTTTGAATTCCTCTTTGGTGATTTCCTCCCTTTTTTCCTATTTTCTTATACATATTCCATTTAAAACTTTTCTCAGTTGAAAGTTCTTTAGTCATCCATCCTGGTTTCTTGAAACACCTCCCATTTTTCTTCCTCATTGGAACTGTTTGAAATTGTGCATTCAGCATCCCCTTTTTGAGAAACTCCCATCTGTCTTGAACTCCCTTCTCCTTTAGTATTCCTGACCATGGAATCACCCCCAGTATTTCCCTAAGTTTTCTGAAATCAGCTTTCCTAAATTCTAGAATGTGTGTCTGACTGTGCCTGGCTTCTCCTTTCCACTGTATAACAAACTCTAGGAGAATGTGATCACTCCCACCTAAGGATCCCACCACTTGCACCCCATTTACCAGGTCAGATCTAAAATAGCTGATCCTCTTGTTGCCTCTTCCACCTTTTGGTCAATGAAATTGTCTTGAGGGAAGTGAGGAATTTGCTAGACCTTAAATTTTTGACTGAGTTTGATTCCAGCAAATATCAGGATAGTTGAAGTCACCCATCACTACTATATCTCTCCTTTCTGTGTAGTCATCTGTTCTAGAAAGGCATCATCCAATTCCTCAATCTGACTTGGGGGTCTGTAGTAGAAACCCACAATAACATCCCTGTTGTTTCTTTCCTCTTTAATTTTTATTCAGATGCTCTCCACCTGGCTTCTGGGATTTAAGTCCTGGATGTCTTCACATGTGTAAACATGTGTGACATATAATGCTATTCCTCCTCCTTTCCTGTTTGGTCTATTTCTCTTAAAAAGCTTATACCCCTCTATTACTACATTCCAATCATGAAACTCATCCCACCAGTTTTCAGTGATGCCTATTATATCATATTTGTTTTGTTGTGCTAGGAATTCAAGTTCATCTTTTTTATTTCCCATGCTCTGTGCATTAGTATAGAGACTTCTGACCATGACCCCCCCCCCCCCGGCTGCTTGTGTAAAGTTTTTCCCCACCCACTGTTGGGTTCTTGTACTATTTGCCTTGTTCCCTCTATGATGGTTTGACTATTATCTCCAGCCCTTGATGTACTCCTGTCTTCCAAGATACTGTCTCCCTCCCCCACATGACTCAGTTTAAAGCCCTTCTGATAAAATGTTTGAGACTATTGGCAAAAATGTTTTTGCCAACTGGCATGAGATGCAACCCATCTCTTGCCAGAAGTCTACCTTCATGGAACCACAGCCCATGTTCCAAGAATCCAAATCATTGTCAGTGGCACCAGCTGCAGAGCCAGTTGTTCATATCCGTTATTTTCCTATTCCTTCCCGGACCATGCCCTTCAACTGGGAGAAGAGATGAGATGAGATGACAACCTGTGCATTCAGTTCTTTCAGCTTCCTACCCGAAGCCTCATAAGCATTTCTGATATTCTAAAGCAGGGGTCGGCATACCTTTTTTTGGGGGCCCCCCGGTTCCGCTGTCCCCCAGATCATTGGTGGGCCGAAGGAAGAAAAAAATGGTGCTCACACACTACTCCCAGCGTTGTGTGCATTCCCGCACAAGTGCGGGGCACCATTTTGTGTTCCAAAATGGTGCCTGCGCTCGCACACGCATGCGCACTACTCCTGCCATCGTGCACATGCGTGCGTGAGCGTGGGCTGCCATTTTGTGTTCCAAAATGGCGCCTGCACTCGCGCACGCATGTACAGAATGACGGGAATAGTGCGCATGCGTGCGTGAGTGTGGGCGCCATTTTGGAACACAAAATGGCACCCTGCGTCGTACGCATGCGTGCACAGCAGTAACAGCAGGACCGGCCACGGGCTGGTTGAAAGGCCTCGAGGGACCAGGGTTCGGCCCCTGGGCCGTAGTTTGCTGACCCCTGTTCTAAACGCTGTGCCTTGCAGTATCATTGGTTCCCACATGGACCAAAAGGAAGGGGTAATGGTCAGTAGGCTTGACTAGTCTTGACAGCCTCTCTGTCACATCACAAATTTTTGCCTCAGGGAGACAACACACCTCCCGAGACATCTTGTCAGGCCCACAAACCACAGCTGCTGTACCCCTCAGCAAGGAGGAGGGGTGGTGGTGGTGGTGGTGGTGGTGGTGGTGGTGGTGAAGAAGAAGAAGAAGAAGAAGAAGAAGAAGAAGAAGAAGAAACAGATGTCATCCTATATTATTCAGGGAGTTGGACCAAATGACTGCTAAAAGACCTTTCCAAAACTCTAAAATTTTATGATTTTATTTCCAGATACTGCTCAATATGTGGATTGTGCAAACTGCAAAGTTAATTTTCTCCAAACTACTTGTATTCCCTGGGAATATTTGGGAACTCCCAACACAGCTTAGGCAAACCACATGTTGAAAAGCTTTTAAATATTAAATATTTAAATAATTTAATATTAGAGTCCCTGTTTGGAGCCTCTGGAATATGAGGAGCATGCATGGCAACCTCCCTGTGTGCCCTATCATTTGAGTTTATGCTGATATAATGCAAACAGATTTACAGGAGTGATCACCTGCCAGGAAAAGTAATGCATGATTTAGTCCAGATGATAGATTCTTTCTGTCTTTCTGTCTTCTGACAGAAGGAAAGAACATAGAACACACCTGTTTCATGTTCCATATCATGAGCTTCTCTAAGGGTCTTTGCAGACTGCTAGAAATAGTGAAAATTGGGTCCACTTTAACTGCCCTGGCTCAGTGCTAGGGAATCATGGGAATTGTATTTTTTTCTAAGACATTGAGCCTTCACTGTCAGAGAGCTCTGGTGCCACAATAAACTACAGGTCCCATGATTCCCTAGCACTGAGTCAGGGCAGTTAAGGTGGCCTCAATTTGCACTATTTCTGGCAGTCTGCAGAGGACCTAAGTTCTTTGCCACAATACCACCAGTCCACAGGGAATTTAAATAGCCTTCATTGTCCATCTTAAACTTAATATTTTTAATTGAAATTAATTTATTCCAAGATATGTAAACCAAAAACTTAGCATTTGTATACCAATAATTGTGGCTTTCACTTTGCTTGTCTTTTTGTTTGTGTGTTTGCTTTTATTTCATTGTCTTATGGTGTACTTCTTCTGGCTGATGGTACTTGATACACTAATTTTAAAATATTTTGGAAGAGATCTTTGCAGTTTTTGGTAAAGAGAGACAGAGAGGCAGTTGTGGAGGGGAGCAAAATGGCTCAAAATAAAGGGTTTTATGACATTTCCTGTATAAGGAAATACATTGTTGCTGTGCTGCTTAATTGAGTCCAAAGATCTATGTCACAAGGTAGAATCCTGCTATTGAGGAATCACTGGGTCTTTCCCTAATTTCTTGGTGAATTATATACATTTGTTGGTGGCTGGAGGCTTCTATGTCAGTAGGGTAGTGAATCTATTCCAGTTTTTAGACTGAACTGTAAAGCAAGTATCCCAGCTGCTGGACCTGTTTTTGGGGATAGGGTTTACCACTTTGGAAAGCTCCCTTAACATTCAAGCTAAAACTCAGACTAAAGGTTTAACAGTGCACTGACATGGAGGTTGCACCACTCATGCAAATGCAGTATGGGTTTGTGTAGTTGTAGGCTATGAATCAAGCAAGCTCATCCTGGATGTCGTGCTCCAGCAGTATTGCAACTGCTGTACTGCAGCCACTCACTCATAAACTCATAAAGGTTGCAAGTTCAGTACTAGCCAGGGCTCAGGCTTGACTCAGGCCTGCATCCTTCTGAGGTCACTAAAATGAGTGCCCAGCTGTTGGGGGGCAATGAGCTTACAGTTGTAAACCGAGACACTGCATAGCGTGGTATGAAGCGGTATATAAATGAAGCTGCTTTGCTAGCAGTTCCTTAGAAGCCATTTCTTACTCTCTGTCATGCCTCCTCTCAAGAGTTTGGCTGTAGAAGATGAAACAGACCCACTGCTCCTCCTCCAGCTTAACCTGATAGCCATCTGAGTTCTCCAGAGGAGGAGGAGGAAGGAGAGATAGCTCTGAGTCCTCAGGAAAGGCAAAGGCTTAGGCGTTTGGCACAAACCTGTTTCCTCTCACACAGGCGAAATGAGAGGCTGTGCTCACACAGTTAGGAAACACCCTCTTGAAATATGATCTGCAAGTGGGGTGGGGCTGAGGTTGACATAAGAGGGGCATTTCCCCATTTATTTTTCTGGAAACAAACTTGGTTTCCCTCTCAGCCTGTGTCTACTGTGAGATATAACCCAGATATCTTACTACTCCTCTGCTTTGATTTATGGCTCCTGACTCTGGACTGTTTGTTATCTGATACTGCTTGCTCCTTTGGCTACCACACTTTGGGCATTTGTTATTCTGTTGGGAGCATGACAGCAGGACACCCTCCCCCAATATACTCCCCATTCATCTCTTTCCCATCAGTTCCAATGTCCCACTGCTTTGCCAAAGAGCTCCTTGGTCATCCTTGGGTGTGGCCATCTGCTCCATCCCCAGGAGGGATGGAGTGTTCATGGTCTCAGCTTCCCAGGGCTTCTGGAATTTTATTGTGCTGGTGGTCCAGGCAAGACAAAGAGCAAGGAATTAAGAGCACAACTGTGGCTCTTCTCTGCCCTGGATGCTTTTGAGAGGATGGGTGGAAATATAGTGATCAGAATAGGATTGTTCCATCCAAGAGATTATTTAAATGCCCAATGATGTGAAGAGATTCTCATTCAATGAAAGAGTACCAGAGTTTCACAGGTATCAGTTCCACAGTGGATAGAGGTACAAGCACAAGTGCTTTCTGTTCAGTTATAATGCACAAAAATCAAGATGTGTGACTATCTGAGTAGGGACTCACATGGCTCTCCTTGGCCACATAGGACATTTTAAATCACAATGACGGTGCTCCCTGATGTATTTCTGTCAAC
The DNA here is from genome assembly GCA_026167975.1 of Phrynosoma blainvillii. NCBI lineage: Eukaryota > Metazoa > Chordata > Lepidosauria > Squamata > Phrynosomatidae > Phrynosoma > Phrynosoma blainvillii. The sequence continues at coordinate 326,131,287 of JANUYF010000002.1, read as the reverse complement.
AGGCTGGCTCTTCAGTTATTTTCCCTACTTGTCAGAACAGGATTTAATTCTGTTGTTCACAAATTATACACAGTTTGGGGCTGCAAATGATATATTCTTAGTTGTTGTCTCAGAACCAGGGATCAGGAAGTCCAGAAGTTCTAAAAATGGCATCACTAAGCTTCATAAACAGCATTCATGCACTCTGTGGGAGACAACTTCATTTTAATGTACTAGACAATATGCCAGTGATACAGTGTAGTGGTTGTTAAGCAGTTTCTTTAACATTCAACATAGCTTATTTTCTGGTGCTGATTTAAAATAAAAATGATGTACAGAAACTTGCAAATATTGAACTGATTATATTTTACTGTTGTTGTTTTTGTTATGTGCCTTCAAGTCATTTCCAACCTATGGCAACCCTAAGGCAACCCTATCATGGGGTTTTCTTGGCAAGAGTTGTTCAGAGGAGATTTGTCATTGCCTTCCCTTGAGGCTGAAAGCATGTGACTTTCCCAGGTTCTCCCAATGTGTTTCATGGTCGAGCTGTGGATTGAATCTTGATCTCCAGAGTCATAGTCCAGTACTCAAATCACTACGTCATGCTGGCTCTATATTTTCCAGTACACATATGTATTTATGTATTAGGTGTAAGTGTACAAATGAATCTGTGCATTCATTCATCCAGATGCCCTCCAGATGTGTTGGATAACATTTCCCATTACAACCACTGGTTATGTCGATGGCTATTGCAGTCCAAAACATCTAGAAGTTTCCCTAGCCATATAATGGAATAAGTAAATATTAAGATATGGAGATGTTTTATTACATATAGTATTCACATCAAATTAAATCCATCCATACAAGGAAATATGCACTTGGAATTTGTAGTACTGAGTGGCACAGCCATGGAGGCAGCATTAATTAATTAATGAGCACTAATTGTAGTTTTAATCTCGAATCCTCAGAAGGCAGCCAACTGTTTTCCCCTTCTTTTTATGTCTTCAACCATAATCAGGAGTAAAATAGCCAGTTAAGGAGCTCTAACTTGGGAGGTAGGCCTGATGGTTTCATTCAAAGAGGCCAGGTTTTTAGCATTTCTGGATGGCCCCCTCTCTTGCTGTTACTTCCATCTGATAGATCTTCTTAATATATTGGAAGAAATGGAACAGTAGGTAGATAGGGGGAAGCTTGTGATTTATACATATTCAGTAGTTTTCTTCAGCATTTGTAAAATGAAAATAGCACTCATCTAATACATTAACTGCTTGTAAAAGAGGGAGTACTGGCTCTTCCTGATTTATGTAGTTGGAGGGGGAAATTTCTGGTGATTGGAATTAATTATTTTTCTTAAATACTTTAAAAATAACAGTTCAGCCCAGAACTATGGGAAAGAATTGGATGTAAATTAACTTTCTCTGTGGTCTATCTTCTTCTCTGTGGGTTCACCTGGTGCTAGCCTGCTGTTACATTTATAGGTGTTGGGGACAGCTGAAGTAGGAAAACTGCTTTACAATGTATATACTGTACAAGGACTGCAGAAATATCTGTATATATTAAATTATGCTGTTTCTCTTTGCTTGAAAAAAAATCTGTATATACCCAGATGTCCTGGAGTTCTGTATGTTGTGTATTATATACTAATGAGACCTTAGGGTGTGAGTTCATAAATCCTACCAGATGTCAGGAACATAAGATCTGAATAATTTTAAAAAAAGGGCTTGCAGAGAGATTGACACATTGGCAACGTAACTGCAGAACAGTCCTTATGTCAAACAATGTTAGGGCCTGTACAGACTGCCAGAAATAATCCATTGTGAGGCCACTTTAACTGCCTTGGCTCAGTGCTAGGGAATAATGGGAACTGTAGTTTATTGTGGCACCAGAGCTCTCTGACAGAGAAGGCTCAATGTCTCAGAAAAAACTACAATTCCCATGATTCCCTAGCATTGAGCCAGGACAGTTAAAGTGGTCTCAAGATGGATTATTTCCAGCAGTCTGTACAGGCTCTTAGTCAAAATTGTTTTATTTCTATAGAGAAGTGGTTCCACTGCGGTGTTCATCTAAAGAATTCTTACGACTCATTGATATCCTTTTGTTTTCACTCTTGTATCCAGCTTTCACTGTAAAAACAACTGGCGCTTAGATTTCTGTGATATCTTTTAAAAAGAATGTAACTTAGCAATGTGAAGATACTCTATCAAACTAGAAGTCTGTTAGAACAAGTGCTTGGTTGAACTTATATCAGATGGTGGGCAATATATCTACAGGGCTTTTTTTTTCTAAGAAAGTTTCTTCCCTTCTCCCCCTGAAACAAACAAACAAACAAACAAACAGTAAGAAAACAAGAAAAAGAAAGATAGAACTGATTGACAGATATATACAGTTGGCTGCTTATCTGGGAAGAGGGTTTTTTTTATGACACAGTAGCCAAGAATGTGAGCTTCAACATCCTGAGCTCCAGCATCACCTGAACCATTGTCAGGCCTGAAGGAAGCCATAGTTCTCTCATTTTTAATATCTCTTTTTGCTTAGAACTGCCTCTTAGAACTGCTTTTTATATTAGTTCTTTCAAGCATCTGCTGAAAATCCATTTGTGTCTGTGTGTATGAGTGTGTGAAGCCTTTAACACAGCCAGCTTGTCCTTGTCATTTTGCAACTGAGCCTGAGTACTTATTTCTCTCTTAACATGTATCTCTACTTCCTCCCATCTATTTTCTTTTCTTTGTGCCAGCAGTAAGCTCCGTCCATACATTCTCCATCTGTGTAATGAAAGCAAGTGAGGCTAGAGAGTGCACAGCCCTATTGTCTTTCTAGAAGACAAAGAAGCTTATCATCCCACTACTTTCTTCATCATCTTTTGAATGTGGAGGCTGATTTTTCAAAGTAGGGAGTCTCCTCAGTCATTGGAGGTTCTTCACATTATACCACATTGAATGTTTCATAGAGACTCTCTACAGACAACTGGGGCTCCCTCCTTCAGCTGATCACTTTCTATGGGTATCATCATAATAATCCCACCTTTTCTTCAGTTTGGGACCCAAAGCTACTTACAACATTTTTTTAAAAAAAAACATAGTTGAAAATTCATATCATAAAAAAGTTAAAAAGTATCATAAAATTAAAACCAATTAATACAAATTAAGAAAACAACAATATCCCTTACTAATGACAGACACTGGTTTAGGACTAAAATGGTTTACTTGGATTGAGGAAGAAATCAATAATAGAGTTGGATGACATGCGCATACTGATGGCAATGGACTCCCAACACTCCAGACAGCCTTTCCCACTGGTTTCATATGTATGTTAAATAGCACGAGGGACACTATTGAAGATCCAGTCTTGTCTTGAAGGGTAGGGCATTCTGCTGCCAGCGGACCACAGCTAAGGAGTTCATTACACAGGGGAAATTGGGAGTTTAAATAATGTTTAACCTGTGAAAACCACACAATTGACTATAAAGCATGCTGGAAACGACATTAATGAAAGTGCCATTATCCTGTGAAGAATTAGGGAATAACCAGGCAAGAAACAGCAAAAAGCCATTCATGGGAAACCACAGCCTGGTTCTTCATGGGATAATGGCACTTTAATCACGTTTAGTCTCAATGTCATGTCAAAATCATTTGCACAATTGCGCACAAGTGCAGGCTAATCACAGATTCTGCACAGGGTAACAGTGCTTTGCCTGCTGACGTTGTGTGAAAATTATTTGCGCAATTGTGGGTTAATCATGGGTTAATCACCATTTATACTTCCAGTTTCCTCCTGTGTGATAAATTCCTAAGTAGCATTGATCCTACTTTCAGAGGCAGAGAAGGGCCCTTCTAACAGAAATGTGCTTTGCATACCATTAAAGAACTTTGAATGCTATTTTATTTATTAATTTAATTTATATCCAGCTTTTCTCTCTTAAATAGGATCCAAAGCTTTTAGAAGTAATTCATCACTTGTTATTTATTATGAAACTACCTTATCTGCACTACTGTTTACTGAAAGAGTAAAATACTGCTTTTTAATTTCTTTAAAAAACATTCTTTAAAATTACAATTTAACAAAAGATCAAATTTCGCTCCAAAATGATCCTCCAAAACAGCCTTGTTATAGGAATAATAAGTAAACATTGCACAGTACACCAAAAAAGTCATAATATCAGGCTGATATATTTTTTAGAAAATTAACACTGCTTTGTCCTTATCACCCCATAATGTAGCACATTTCAGTTAATGGTTCTGCTTCTAAAGTGCTGTTTCTAAGCTCTGCATTATGTTATGGCATTCTAGACATTATATTTCATATGTTAGATGTTGGCAGTGAGTTGGAGCTAAACATAGGTACTACATCTTCTGCTTAACAGGAAGAGAGTGGCCTTTTTAGATTTGCAAAGCTAAACCAGAAGATTACAACTCTGTCCAGAGTTTGTGTGGTATCCTTCTCTGCCTCCTCTATTGCAGTTGGGAGATGTGCAGGAGCTTTTATTTTCATTTTAGATTAATCACAGTTTGCCATGTCATCTGAACATGAAAAAATGGATGAATCTTAACTACAGCTACTCAAAACATGCCAACTTCAATCCAAAATTTATGAAGCTGGTGTGCTTTAACTAAACATAGTTCGTATTAACTATAATGCAGTTTTTGTACATAACAATAAACTGAAGTTAATCTAAAACAGAACTGAAAACTTCCAATCCTTTGCAATCATACTGGAGGAAAAGCATGCAAAACTGAAGATTACATAGTCTTGTTCCTGTAATGCTAAAGCATGGGTAAGAATTATGTCTGAATGCAGCCAGTTTATACAAAGATATTTATTTCAGCAGATATGTCCATTTTTCAAAAGTAAACCATATTCATGATGAATTGCAACTAAAAAGGTATATCACAACCAATTAAAAACAACCTTAACAATAAAACAAATGAATGTGGCTTGGTTGAAACATCATAGACACCCACCCACTTCACATATTAACAGGCATCAAAGAAACATATTGTTTATAGGTGCTGCCTAAAATAAGCCTGCCAGAATGAAAACAGACTGCAGACCCCATTCAAAAGCAGGCTAGATCAGGGACAGCGGATGGATCTGTTACCAGGAAGGTAACAAACAATGCTTGATTCTATGGTCACTCCTCTGGTAGCTGCTCCAGGTTGTATGTACAGCAGCACTCCCAACTTCTGAACCTCTGTTGTGAATAGGGTACAACACCTGGATAGCTCCTGTGCAATTGTAATAAAGCCAACAATGGATTAGCCATTCCCACAGTAATGTATCCACCAGCCACTCCAGGGATAGCCATGCCATTCCATGTGCAGCTACTGAAAAGGTCCTGCCTGTTCCTGCCTACTTTACTTCTTTTACCAAAGGGACAACGAGGAGGAGGGCCTCAAAAAGCAGAATACAGATTTATATGGGAGGACATGACTCCTGAGATTTTGCTCCCAGTTCCTAGTATTTTGCTGTCCTAATAATTCCTTATAGAGCTATTCATTCCAAAGTATTTATTTTCTTCTGCAGCAGCTGAAACATTGGGGTTTTGTTATGTGCACAGCAGTTATTGCCACAATAATCACAATTTGCTTTGTTTCTAACAGTGAACAAACTGTTCAGTAGAACAAATGTTCATCATGATGAAGTTCAAGTGGGAATTGAATTACATACAGTTGGCATTCTCCAAGTCCAAGTGTTATATTTGTGACACTTGTATGAATTTCTTTGTCACTGAGAATATTAAGGAAATTATCAAAACTGCATTTGGCAGTTCATTTATGCTTTAGAAAAAATTCTTTTGTAAGAATATCCTCTACTCTGAAAATTAGTTATATCATTCATTTTGCTTGAATCCAAAAATGATGTAAGTAAACTTTAATTTTTGTAATGGCTGTATCCTTTTAAGTTAACGTGATGGTACACAATAATTATAGCTGAAGTTTAACTGAATAACTTAATTGTTTAAACAGGAATAAGAAAATGGTAAAATTAGGAATAAATAGAAGCAAATGCTCTAAACTCAGTAAGATATCTTTTGACTTCAACAGACTAGCTACATACAGAAAGATATTCCAGACAATAAGGATGTGATATTAACAAGATCTAAAATTGAAACTAGGAGTGCCTCCAAATGGACAATTCCTAGCACTGCCAATCAAAAACCATTGAGCAGGGTTCCCATCTTTTTGTTTATGTTAATTAAAAAGAAATGGTGGGAAAATACAAGAAGATCACAAATAAATGATAACGTGAGTACGCTCCATAAAATTCCATAAATGAGGCAGGTTGTTAGGCGATTACACAATAAATTAACAACTTTGTCTTGAAACACTCTCAGGGAGGAATTGCATAGCTTGAAAGTACCCCAGATCCATCTTTACCACTGGAGGCCCTGGTGGACTCCATGACAGAGTGCTTTGCTGGACAAGTATAACCTTATACTATGGTTCATGTATAGTTAGTTTTGCGACTGTTACACACTGTGGGGGGACATGGGAGAGGGCTGTTTCTGCTGTGGTGCCCCTTCTGAGGCAGCCCTTGAAGATGACATAGAAGCTACAAATAGTGTACAAGCAAGTGTCTACAAACACTTGCTGCTGTGTTGTAGAAGCTGTATAGAAACTGCATAACAATGGTCTTAAAGGTTTTTGTGGGTTTTTCGGGCTGTGTGGCCATGTTCTAGAAGAGTTTCTTTCTGACGTTTCGCCAGCATCTGTGGCTGGCATCTTCAGAGATGCCAGCCACAAATGCTGGCGAAACGTCAGAAAGAAACTCTTCTAGAACATGTCCACACAGCCCGAAAAACCCACAAAAACCTATGGATGCCAGCCATGAAAGCGTACGACTTCACAATGGTCTTAAAACAATCACCCTGGCTGCCGGTGTGATTCGAGTCTGAGTTCATGGTTCTTATGATGACATTCAAAGCTTTAAGTTCTTCCAGCTCTATGATTCTAAGTGGCTTGAGATCATGAAACCTAAAGGAGTGCCTCTCCCTCTGTGTTCCAGTCTGCCGCAGGAGCTTTTTCTTTTTTCTCACCAGTGGGAGCAAAACACTGTGGGAGGATGTGGAAGAGGCTTTCTCTGCTGTGGTGCTCCATTTGGAGAACACCCACAAGCCTGATTGGTACCAATGCTGGCTTCATTCTGGTGCCAAGTTAAAAAAAGCACAGCATTTTATTCAAGCTTTTGGAGCCATTTTAAAGTCTTCCAAATGTACAAGCAAATAGTTGTAAGTATAGTCCTTAATAAAAATATATAAGTGTAGTCCCCAGCCAAAATACACCTTTCTTGGGATAGGGAACTTTTAAAAAAAAAAATAACACAAATTATTACTTGTTAACACTGCTAGCTCCTGCTGTCAGTGAATCAACGGGTCAAATGTTCCAGACATCTTAACAGTGCAAATTACTCCAACTTGGCTTGAAATTTCAAACCTCAAAATCCCCATGTTTGGATGGCATCCTTCCTTGTCTAGTGCTGCCAGATGGCAAAGTTGCTCACCTATTACTTTCTCACATGCATCAATGCCATTGGCAAGCGCCACTGTACAGATCCTTCTGTCAGGAAAAATGATTGCATATCAACAGTCAGCTCTCTCTCTCTCTCTCTCTCTCTCTCTCTCTGTGTGTATGGGTAATATTGTTGCATCAACATAGGGAATGATTGGATGTAGAGATAGCTAAGGAGGGTGGAAAGTTATAGGTAATGGAAGCATCTTTTGTTCTGACAAGTGAATCCTCTATTTGGGAATGTTAGGAAATTGAATTGGCTGGGAAATAATAGACTTGGCTGTAAAATCTTTTTCTTGAGTATCTCATTCTGGTACAAGCCCTTTCAGGAAGAAGACTTAATAATATTCAATCTCCGCCTCATTTATGGCAATTTTTGCCCCTATTCGTTTGGCAAAATTTGCATACTACATTTCTTAATGGCTCTCAAAGCACTTCATAGGGATAAGAGTAGATGCATCTTTTTTTATTATTGTACTAAAATATTTATATCCTGCCCTATTTCTGAGGATCTCAGGGCAACATACAGTAAAATCCATTTAGAACAGTTTAAAATGATAAGAATAATTTTGGAAGACTAAAAGCATATTAAACCAGTTAACAGTTGAGAGAATTTAAACCAGGTTAAACAGTTTAAAATAATGTAAACCATGATTGCTGCCACACTGCACAAATAAAACAGTTTGACACCACTTTAACTTCCATGATCAATGCTGTGGAATTCTGGAATTTTCTAAGCCTTCTCTTTCAGAAAGTTCTGGTGCCTCACCAAGTTACGAATCCTAGAATTCCATAGCATTGAGCTAAGGAAGTTAAAACAATGTCTTTACTTCTGCAGTGTGGCAGCAGCCCTAAGCATATGTGCATATTGCATAAAATCAGTTGGGACCCAGAGGCTTCAATAATCATGTTGTGACATAACAACAACAACAACAACAACAACAACATTTTTATCCCGCCCCTCTGCGTAATGCAACCAGGGCGACTTACAACTTTAAAATTTAAACGCAACCAGGGCGACTTACAACTTTTAAATCAAATTTGAGATCGAACAAGGTCCTTTTCTCTGTCCCACCACCCTTACAGGTACCTCTGGTGGGGCCACAGAAGAGGGCCTTCTCAGTGGCAGCCCCAGGCTCTGAAACTTCCTTCCCAGAGAAGTTAGACTATCACCCTCTTTTCATAAACAGGTGAAGACCTTTCTGTTTCAACACACCTTTGAATACTGATTGTTTAGGCAGCATGGGCCATGTACAAAGTATTGGATTTTCTAGTTGTTATTTCCTTTGTGCTGTTGTGTTTTTGTGGTTTATGTTATAACCAGATGTTTCTTCTTTTACTTCTGCTCTGAGCCTGTGGTCTGTCTCTGGACTATAGAGCCAGAATACATTTACAAATGAATTTAAGGACTAAACTGTCCCTATTTTAGCCCTCATATTCTAGGGAGGTTGTAGTCTCCCACATTATATTTGGTATAGAATCTGCATAGAATTAGAACTGTACTGCTGGCATATTGTGGTGTTATCTTCTGAATTGTTGAAAAACATTTTTCTTCATTTCAGCCACTAGCCACATACAGTTTTTTAAACAAACAAACAAACAAATGAAAAAAATAGCTGGGACAAAAAAAAAATGCACCAGCTTTTTTTTAAAAAAAGTTTTTTTAAAAATCTATTGATCTATTGAGCTATTGCTTTTTGTCAGGGTGGCCTTTTTTTGTGTTCCAGACCATATAACATAGTTGACAACAATAACAAAAAAAGCCCCATGTCATCTCTTGGTGAATTGTAATGCTATGAAGCAAAATTAGTGTGTTCTGGTTGTAATTTTGACATGTTTTCACACACCTCTAGGGCAAGAGCCCTTTTTAAAACCAGTACGTAAAACAGCAACCATCTAGTTTGTTTCCTGGTTTTAAAAAAGGCCACTCCTGAGGATAAAACAATGTTGTTGTTGTTGTTGGTGAAACAGGATGTGGCAAAATGTCTCCCTTTTGCCCAATCCCCAATTTTGGGAGTGAGGTGAAGGGGTCCCTTAAGGGTTCCAGAAATGGCCTTGCCTGCTGTCCATGGGATGAACTTCTGGTGTCCATTACACCCTGACCATAGTCATAGTCCTAATCCTAATCTCAATGGAATGCCCATTGCATTCAGTAAATATCCCACAAGTCACCCACTCAAATGTTTGTTAGTTTTAATTCTGATGCGTGAAAGTTAATTTGTAGTTGCATCACATTTCTTGCAAATCAGTTTGGATAAAGGGTTCAACTCCAGTGTTCCCCTCCTCCACTTTTAGGGTTGGTGCAGAAGAAGGCTTGTAGCTATTTGAAGGCTATTACAGTTAGGATCCACAGCTTGAAAATATTCCCCCAAAGTATAAATTCCAAAAAGCAAACCTTGATTTTGCCATTTTATGTATGGGACACCATTTCCTGTGGCATTGTATTTAATAGGACTTGAGTATCCATGGATTTTGGTAATCATGGTGGCAGGGGGTCTTGGAACCAAACTTAGAATCAAGCAGATACCAAGGGGCCACTGTGAATGCATATGAAATTGACTATTAAATTTAAGTTACTTTGATACTAATTACAAGTCATTCTGTATGTTTGGCACTGTACAGGCACAAAGACAAATATGAACATTTATCCCAGTGAAATTATAGTCTGCATAACGCTTTTGAACAATTACAGCAAATGAGTATTTATGACAGGAAATCAGGTTTTTCTATAGAGTTTGTTCACTAAAACTGGAGCTTCTGTATATGAAATAGGTCATGCTAATGGCTATGAGAAGATAGTAAAGAAAGAGGAAGTATGTCTCTACTAACTTTTTGGCATTAAAACAGTTATCTTCCTACCATAAATCTCTCCTACTACAGTTAAACTGTTACTTTTCAGAGTGATAAAGAAACTGGCATCCATGTGTCTTACTTTTGAACCAATAGACAAGATTGTGGTCCTCTACAAAAGAGGTAATGGTGCCCTTTTCCATACCAGGAGCCATTAGATCTACTTGATTAGGCTTTAATCTCTGGGATGAACATCACCAATCAATCATTGCTGTGATTTATTGTCACCACTTAGATGCTTCAAGGACAGTTAAACTGTTTGCTCTTCACACAGAGAAACTTGTGGTATGATAAGAAAGTGTAAGAAAGTATGTATAGATGGCTTTTGTTTGTAATGCTTCATCATAGTAATTTGACTAGAATCTTTGTAAGCATTGCTTGTTCGACAAAGAGACCATTTTGCAGATGTCTTTTCCCCAAGGACCAACAGCAGTACTTGCCACTCAAAGACATCTGTTTTATTCTTGGCAGAGTCCCATGGTAGTGCAGGGGCCGGCAACCTACGGCCCCCGGGCTGGTTCCGGCTCAGGTCGCCGGACTTACTGGCCCGGGTGGTCCCCTGCCGCCGCTGCCGCCACCGCGCATTTTCTCGCCCATGCGGCCGCGCACGCTGTGGCCGCCATTTTGATTTCCAAAATGGCGGCTACGACACGTTTGCGTGTCCGCAGGAGTACTGCGCATGCGCAAACGAGTCGCGGCCGCCATTTTGTTCTCCAAAATGGCAGCCGCGACTCGTTTGTGCATGTGCAGTACTCCTGCACATGCGCAAACGCGTTGCGGCTGCCATTTTGGAAATCATAATGGTGTCCACGGCAGCGACAGTGGCGGCGACGGCAGTGTGGTGGTGGTGGTGCGTGCGTGCGTGCGTGCGCTCGCCGCCATTCCCCCACCCTCGGCCCAGCGGAGACGAGGGCTTCGGGGGACCGGCCCAGGACCGAAAAAGGTTGCCTACCCCTGGTATAGTGGATTTCCATCTCAAAATATCAGTGGTGGGCAAGTGGCCAATTTAGTTTCCTGTTCTTGACATTGTCTTGCTCTAAGTCAGGCATCTCTAGCCCAGGGTTCTCCAGACTACTATATTAAACAACTATCATTTGGACACATTGGTAGAGAATGATGGGAATTGTGATTCAACAATCCTGGAAACATCTGGTTGGGAAAGACTGTTCGGAGGCATGAGTGCCCAGTAGTTATAAGAGAGTATCCCAAGAGTTGGCATTTTTCTGAGGGGCTCCTTGGACCTGGAGCCAGCTTAGTTGAGAGGGGGAAAAATTCTGGCTGGAAAGGTAGAGGTTGAGTTCATCATAGGTAGCTTCTTGCAACTGTACCATCTCTTCAAATGCATCCATTCATTTTTATTTGAAGGATTTCTGTGTGGCTTTTCAGGACTGAAGTCCTTTCAAAGCAGCATAAACCCCCAAACAAAATAAACCTTCCCTCCATTACCAAATAAAATTATACAATGAGTTAGGGTGCATCCACACCACAGAAATAATACAGTTTGACACTGCTTTAACTGGCATGGCTCCATGCTGTAGAATTATAAGATTTGGAGTTTTGTGAGCTATCAAGCCGCCTCTGTCAGAGAGCGTTGGTGCACCACCAAACTACAAATCCCAGGATTCCATAGCATTAAACCATCGACTTGTGGTGTCATACTGCTTTATTTCTGCAGTGCAGATGCAGCCATATTTACACTGGAAACCAATTAAAAATTATCCACTGATCTGATACACAAAAAGAGGAGCAAAATAGCCAGCCCAAATGCCCAAAGATCCAAAATGAAGCAAGAGCAATAATTAAATCTGTTGCAAGCTTTAAGTGGGTTTAAGTGGGTTTAAAAAAAAAGTCTTCAGGAACCATCTAGAATGGGTGTCAAAGACAAAGAGGGTGTGGAGAGTCCCTCTCCAGGGAGGATGTTCCCTAAATGGGGAACAGATTGGGGGGGAAAGGAAGAAGTTGGAGGAATCTCTTATGGTAAGCAGGAGGTTCTTCCTCCATACCCCTCACATATAAGAGAGAACCCTGTGTTCTCAAGCCTGTGGGTAGTGAGGGAAGGCATGGCTGAATGACCAGAAACCCAAGCCAACATTTACAGACCCCTGGGAAGGACAAGTCTTAGATATAAAAACTATTTTACTGACTGCAAGTTTGAATGACCTGCTAGCACCAATTATTTGCCGTTTTTTAAAAAAAGAATGCTGGGTTGCAGTAACTCAAATTAAAGCATGTATGACCTGAATTTTCAGGAGCGCTGTTCTTTCACAGTTACTCTGTTAAAGCAGAGAGTGAAAAGCACATGTAAAAATAGAGCTATAACATTGTTTTTGTTACTGCCAATGTAATTCAGATTATACTGATTCTTCCTTTAAGAAAACACTATACATTGCTCTAGGAGATTTTGGCAGTGTCAGAAATAATTTATAAACCTAGTTTTGTTCTGCACGTGGGCTCCAGTACAGAAAATGACTTGTGCCAGCTTATAGTGAAGACTGAGGATTTATCATTTAAAAAACAAAACAAAAACGCCCATACTGAAGTACAAAACCCTTAGCTTTCATTCCTGTCAGATGCCATTATGAATATTGGAGCCTACATTGTCTCATGCATTGGGCAGTATCTCTTTCAGGTGCAGGATATTTATGAGCATTTCTTGACCTGAAGGCAGAAGAACTAAATAACCCTTTGGTTCTTCTTTTTTTGGTGGCAGGAGAGGGGAAGCGATATAACCCATCCACTTACCTTTCTCTTGAACTCCCTTGTGCAAAAGTGCCTATTTTGTAATGATGTTATTAAATGTTATTAAATCAATTCCAAATTTTATAGTATTTTTCTGGGATCCAGCTTTTTTCTGAGAACAGTACTGTTACTTTTTCAGTGCATTTCTCTCTCTCTCGCCCTCCCTTTCTTACCACAGATTGGTGTATCTGTGTCTGCATCTGTTTGTGGTAATATTATTAGCAGCTCTTCAGATTAACTTGTGGGATTTAGCATTGGAGTAAGGGAATAATTGGTGTCTATTGTCAGTTTTGGTAGGAATCCTTTTGGTGACCTACTACACAGGCATAACCAGGAGTCCAGCAAAAGGATTACCCAGTACTTTCTTCTGCAGTAGTTTGTTCTCAGCTGTTGTGTGCAGCTTCACACAATCCTGGTCAAACAAACACTGACCGGGCCTGTAAAATGCTGAGAGAAAGCCATACATCCCCAAGCCTCTGTGATCCCAGCAGGTTCTTCCATATAAGTGTACTGGCTTTACACTGTGGCAGGGTCAGAGAGGATCTGAGCCATCTTATCCTGAATGGAGCCATCTCAACCATGTGGTGTGTGTGTGTGTGTTGGGGAAAGGGAGAGAAACATGCATTTATTTAATGTGTAATGTTTGTGTGCATCCATGTGTGTGTATATATTCCATATAAATACTTGTATATTTTTCAAAAGCTTTTCCTTTAATGTACTTTATACATTTTATTGATTTGAAGGTTTTTTTTAATTTACAAATTAAAAACTGTGGCCAACATTTAATTAATCAGCATTACATTAATCATTTTAAACATAACCACAAGGTTTCAGTTAGATCCTTTATTCAAAAACCCATCAAATTAATTGGGAATATGTATTGGATTGATTTAAATAGCCTTTTCATACATTTCCTTTCTTCATCAAAAAGAACTGGTTTCCCAAGAAATTATCCTTGAATGTTAGGGTGCAAAAGACCCTCTATTTGCATAAGTGTTGTCCATAAATAAGTATTCCTAGATTTTGTCAAACTACCCCTTAACAAATAGTCCCTGGGGGCACTTCCATTATGAACTTTGGACAACATTTCATTAGCCAGTGGGGCATTCAGCATTTTAAACATAACCAATAGTTTTCATTTTGCTTCTGAACAGGCTTCCAAGTGTTGTTTTTTAAAATGCTCATATATTAGAAATATATGAGAGTAGTTTGAGCATTGACTGTGGAGAACAGGGTTTGAATTCTCACTCAGCTACAGAAACCCACTATGTGATCTTGGACACGTCACTTTCTCACAGCCTCAGAGGATGGCAATGACAAACCACCTCTGAAGAAACCTAAAAAACTGCTGTGATAGTTTCACCTTAAAATCACCATAAGTCGGAAATGACTTGAAGACACACAGAATACATATTAGAAATTATAGCAATTAAAAATTCCAGAAAAAGATAATACTGTCAATGCTAACATTTAATGAAAGGAGCACAACTTCCTGCTGATTTGCTGCCAAATTTCACAATCATACTCAGCTTGATGTTTCCAGTGGTCTTTTTCCTCACTTCATCCTGATTTCTAGTATGTGCATTTAGTGGCACCTTGTGGCCAAATCTTAGCTTTACATCCATTTCTTACTCTACCTGTTACACAAGTTTTAACAATTAGGAGATGATGGCGACTCCAACAAAGAAAAAATACAGGGTTAACTGGTGATGTGGAGTTTGATCCTCTTCTATGTATACCCGCTGCTTACTGGGTTTTTGAAAACCCAAGTTGTTGCCTTGGCAGTGGTCAATCTTCCCTACTCATCTACTCTGTTTTTTATCATCTCAGAATGGTACAGCTTTTCCAGATGGTAATTTTCTCTGTTGGAGGGTCCTGAAGATTGTTGCTGCTGCTGCTGCTGCTGTGGTTTTTGCATTATCTTCTTCCTCTCACTCTCCATTTGGCATCTCAAGCAAAGCATAGTGGCAGACATCCATTTCACAGGATGTGAATGGAAACTGATTGTACACTGTAATTACTCAGTCCTTACAAAGATTGCCAGTCTGAGCTGGAAAAGCAAGAATAGGTACTGGAGCCTTGAGAACACACTTTCAAAACATTGGCTCACATAAAGTAGAATAAAATTGCTGCAGCCACAGAGTGGCATATGTGTTGCTTTCTTTCTGGTTTGCAAGATATAGCTTTTATGGCCAAAATGTTGGTTTTCTCCCTCACCAGCCTGCCCACTCCACAAGGGATCCAACCTGTTAGGCACATCTATTTTTTTTTCATTAACGTTATGCACATTGCTAAAAACTAGGTTTCAGTCTTAATCATGGGAATTGGAAGTACACTCATCCCTCCACATTTGTGGCCTTGACTTTTGTGAATTTGATTATTCACAGATTTTATTAATATGTTCTCTAGGAATATCTAGGTCCTCCAGTGTGACTCCATGTCAACTTTAACCAAAAGTCTCACTGAAGGACCTAGAGATTCCTAGAGAGAACACTCCACTAGGCATTTGTAACTCCTCCAGAGCAATTCTATGGTCAATGTCTGGCAGATGTTGACAACAGAGTTGCACTGGAGGACCTAGAGGTTCCTAGAGAGGTGTTCTCTCAGGTAAAAACATAGTGTTTTTATTGTTTGCGGTTCTTCCACATTTATGGGGGTCCTGTGTCCCTAATCCCAGCGAATGTGGAGGGACGAGTGTAATCACAATTTAAAGTAGTCAGAATTATTTACAAGTAAGTTTAGTTAGGAATAAGTTGGTTTTTAAAAGATGTCATTATCAGATGTCACACTAGGACAGAGATCTGGTTTGCACATTTATCAGAATCCTGCAGTGCTAGAACAGACTTTGTTATTTCACACTGAAGGTTCATGCTACATTTTTGGATGTTCCGCTAAAATAAAAAATAATCAATGTATTTAGAAATGTAAAGCAAAGGTACTTTTCCCTCAGAAATGCTATTTTTTTCTACTTAGAAGGAGTTTTTGAAAAGAAACATGGCACACCCCCCCCACTAGTCTCCACAAGTAGGCAGAAGCTAACACTCTTGTGTGATGCTTGCAATGCCACCAGTTCCCCAGGCTATTCTCCAGGTAAGGAAGTGTTGATGAAAGAAGGCCAGGTGTGTGTCAGAACACTGCAGTGGCTATCACCATGACTTTATAGTTTATATGTAGTTTTATATAAAAGAGGATGAGAATAACATTTAGAAGTGAAAAAATCTGATGTGGAGGGCATACAGTCACCAGGACAAACATGACTGATATGGATATTATTGCACATATGCTTTCTTGGTTCAAGATATAATACAGTACGTAAGAGCCATGCCTTCCTTTGTAGTATCAAACAGTCCTTCACAGATTTATATACCTGAATGTATTATATGGTAGCTGTTCAAATATCTGTCAATGACAAATAAAAAGAACCTTGTTTGAATGTATTAGCTTTTCACTGTCTTAACTGAAGGTAATAACAGGCTCTACAGTATTGATTTTAGCCAATTTTCTACCACAAACTTTACTGAAATATTATTTGTAAATCAACATAACAGATTCATGGGGCTCCTCCCTCTTCTTGCATCTAGCATCACCATGACTGTTCTTATCAATCCAGAACTAAATCAAGTGTTTTGAGTATAACTGGAATCATTAGTGGTTATAGTATAATCTTAATAACATTATAATGCATTCTAGTAGTGTTACTGTGTTTATTAATTATCAAAACTAATTAAGATTTAAAGGTATGTGTGTATTAGCTTTTTGAGGAACAAAAAAAGTAAAATAACCAAAATACTGGCTATAGAAGAAAGGGCTTTGTGGCAAGACATGGCACAACAGTAGTGTAAAAGTAGTACAAAGAAAGCCATACCAAACTGTGGAGCATTAATAAATATATCACCATCTGTGGATCTGCTTCACAGAATGTGGCTCCCTGAATAACTTAGCATTGTTGCCAACAAGCCCCTTGCAAATATGGGACAAGAATCAAAGCACTCCTTCACCAGATAAAATTTCTGTTCCCCTGGATGAAAATTTCCTTTCATTTGGGAAGGTAGAATTCTCGTTTTTGAGAGGGGACTGCCCTCATTTTGTACTTCTTCACAGCTACTCCCCTGCACAATGTGTGTAAAAAATAAGTGAATGCAGGATGGTGTTAAAAAACTGAAAACAAATGGCCAGTACTGAAGTATCTGACATAAAAGAAAGGCGCCTTTTTAAAGAAAGGGCTTTTATTGTATTATTTTTTCTGAGTGATAGACCTGTAGGTTGACTTTTAACCAAGAGGAAATATATTTCCCCCCGCTTTTCTATTCCCCCCCCCCATTTCTCAATTTCTTTACAGTAATATAAATAAATTAAACAATTTTGGCTCTTTTAATAATGTCAAGGAGTGGGTTATTTTTTGCTTTCTGTCAGACATAAAAGCTATGGAAAAACAAATCTTCATTCATGTCCATAAAGATGCATTACCATTCTAAGGACGTTATCACACGGGGAGTCGTGGGGAGAAAGTGGAAATAAACGGACACGAGCGGAAGTCTTTAATTTATGGGATTTGTCCCATTCCGCCTCGTCTGATAACTAAATTCAAATTTAAAAGGGGGTTAATTTGAACGAAAACCTGATCTTTTCATTTTCGGGATTTTTGAGGATTTGAAAAGATCAGGTTTTTGTTCGAATTAACCCCCTTTTAAATTCGAATGTAGTTATCAGACGAGGCGGAACGGGACAAATTCCGTAAATTAAAGTCTTCCGCTCGTCCCATTTATTTCCACTTTCTCCCCGCAACTCCCCATGTGATAACGTCCTAAGTGTTCTGCGATTCCCCCTTCCCTTTGCTTGCAGCTTAAAAGAACCTGAATACACCTGAACTTTTGGTGAATCTTTTTTGAGGAGAAACTTCAGAATAGATGCTTGCAGTGAACTGTATAATTCAAATGTTGATAACTTCTTAAAGACAAGAGACAGCTGAGAATTCAAACTCAGTAGGGAATGGTTTGGCTTTCAATTCTTTCAGAGGCTTATGTGGTAATGGCTGCTTTTTGGAATCCAAATAGAAAAATTCTCTAGAGAAATGTTATCAGTCTACAAGGAGAACAGGGAATTGTTGATGTGCCAAAAAGGCAGATGTGAATAACTCTGGTTTTGACAGAGCTCTTTTAAAATATCTACTGATGTTGCAATTGCAGAAGAAATAATTTTAGAGCATGAATTTAAATCTATTTGAATTTGTTTTATTTAGGAAAATGATAAGACAATGGATTATGAGGGATTTCTGTGTTCTTTGACTTTACACTCTATACTGAATTCATAATAATTCTTTTAAAAATCCATTTTAAAATATGTACAGTTGCCCCTCCATTTCGGCAGGGAATCCATTCTGGACCCCCCTGTGAAAATGGAAAAAATGCCAATATTCAAGCCCTATTGGCTTGAATGGCGTGTGCACCCATGGGTGTCCGCAGGAATGCGTCCCATTTTAATCCCTCCGTTTGCCGTTTCGTGAAGTCAGTGAAAACAGAGGGGCAATTGTATATTCCAGAATAAAACTTCCAAGACCACTATATTGTATAATTTATTTAATCAAGAAAACTCATATTTGGCTTCTGTCAGGGATATTGAACTGTAAAAGAGATATATGTAGATTGGCTCCAGGATGGGGCCTTAAGAAATTATGGAACAATACAGGGTACCATAAAGCTACATCAGGCAGGATGAAAGGACCCGATCCCCCTCAATTCCATGCCCAAACTTTCAATCACAGCTGACCCCTAACAAGAGGGCTTGCCTTGCTGATGGAGAGTAGGGGCAGGAGATGCCAAGAAGTGCCTTGCTACGCTATTGCATTCAGCGACAAGACCAGAGCTGGCTGCTCCTCTGTGTGCCTTCTCAACTTGGGAGACAGTAATTGTATTGAGAGGAGAGGGCTGCAGCTGAAACTTGGTGTTTAAAAGGTGAGGGAGGGCAGATACTTTTGTTTCACTTGTCCCTCACCAAGTTATGTTATTAAAGCTACAGGAATCATTAGCATCACAGAGTTGGAAGAGACCACAAGGGACATCCAGTCCAGATCCCTGCCATGCCCTGTCTAGATTCAATCTGGCAAAATTAGACATACACCAGAATTTAAATACATTTACCTGGAATTAATTGCAGTAGAATTTACTTCTAAGTCAGTATTATTATGATGGCAGTTAGACAACACAATTTTATATATGGTACACTGCATTCAAATAACTCTCATGAAAGGCCTAGGTTTGTACCCTAACTATGTAAGGATATGTAAATACTGTTTGCCCTCCACATCCATGGATTCCAAAAGCAAACCTTGGTTTTGCCATTTTATATGGGGCATCATTTTACTATGCCACTGTATATAATGGGACTTGTAGCTTTAATAACATAACTTGGTGAGGGATAAGAATTGGGTTCTTATTGAGTCTGCATGCGATACTCGCTGCCACTTTTGTCTTTATGTATGTTATGTATTGTTGTTTTATTGGAGTAATTTATCTCCTTACATTGTTTTTAAATTGTATTGAGTTTAATTACATTTTAAGGGGGGGAGGGGGAGGTAATTGTTCTTAATTATTGTTGAATTTTATGATGTAAGCCGCCCCGATTGTGCTCAGAGGGGCGGGGTATTAAATAAAAATTATTATTATTATTATTATTATTATTATTATTATTATTATTGAACATCCACAGATTTTGGTATCCATGGGGGATCCTGGAACCAACCTCAGCCAATACTAAGGGCCCTCTCTATACATAGTTCCTTGGGAATACATTCCATTGAACACAGTAGCATTTATTTCCGAGTAAATATGTACTGTAATATGAACTTGACCTTGGGGAATTTTTAATATTAGCTCAAATAGTTAGCAGGAGGCGAACCCAGTGTTTATGGAGATGGCTAAGGGAATAGATGTATAGAGACAAGGTTTTTATGACAAAGGTGGGGGTCTGGGGTTTTTAGATTGTATTTGTTGTAAGTTTAATTTGCTGTAAGCCACCTTGATTGTTTTAACAGAGGGACGAGGTAAAAATAATTTATTATTATTATAATATTTATTAAGGGATCAAGCATACATAAACAAAAGTTAACTCGCACATTCACGCAAGACTTCAGGAATAAAGCAGGTTAGCATGAAATAGACACGAGGCTTTCTCAGGGTGATATTACCTGTCTGGAGTGCTCCAGATGGATGAATGTGAAGTTGGACTTGACCAGGAGAATGGATAGGGACATGGAATGAGTCAGAGCTTAATCAGAATTCTTAGTGATGCAGTGTCACCAGGAATCCTAACCAGACACACTTAACCAGAATTTTGGTAGACCATTTATAAGCTGAAAATAGCCCTGGGCAAAGATAGATAGCTGTATATCAAAGAGCCAAACAAACATCTGAGGATTTGCTTGAACGAGATAGTTTCCAGCGGGGGGTAGTGAGGCTTGTCTATCTTACAACTAGAACTCATCTGGGTTGTAAATTTCCTGGCTTCCCTGTCTCTTTTAGGTGTGAATCTTTCTGTTTTGCAACTCCTAAAACTAAGGGCCTTTGCAGACTGCTAGAAATAGTGCAAATTGAGTCCACTTTAAGGGCTAGAGTTAGGGTTAGGGAATCATGGGAACTGTATTTTATTGTGGTACCAGAGCTCTCTGACACAGAAGGCTCAATGTCTCAGAAAAAAACCCAATTCCCATGATTCCCTAGCACTAACCCAAACCCTTAAAGTGGACTCAATTTGCACTATTTCTGGCAGTCTGCAAAGGCCCTAAGTGTTTGATCTGTAAATTAAGGCTGAAGTCTGCATGACCACCTGCCTTCAATGGTGTATGTGACTATCTTGCTCTTGGGTTAATGGCAGACTAGAGCAGGGACCGGCAACCTACGGCCCGGGGGCCGGTTTAGGCCCTGGTCCCTCGACTTACCGGCCCAGGCTGAAGGTTGCCGCCGCCGCCGTGCGCCGCCGCCGCCGCCGTGCGTTTTTGCCGCTCTGCGGCCGCGCTCGCTGCGATTACCATTTTGGAAATCAAAATGGCGGTTGCAACGTGTTTGCGCATGGGCAGTACTCTTGCGCATGCGCAAATGCGTCACAGCCGCCATTTTGATTCCCCAAATGGTGTCCGCGGCATGTGCTGCGGCTGCGCGTGCTGTGGCCGCGTGCGTGGGGGGTCGCGCGCAGCGGCAGAAGGTGCGCGGTTGCGCATGAGCGGCGCCATTCCCCCCCCCCTCGGCCCAGCCAAGACCTGGGCTACGGGAGACCGGCCCAGGTCTCAGAAAGGTTGCCTACCCCTGGACTAGAGGTTTCCATTTCAGGGTCATGTCAGAACTATGCACACAGAGAAGGGAATGGAAAAATGCTCCATTTCTGGTAACAGCACTGACTGGGCTACAGATTATGGTTATTTTCAAAACATCTCCCTGACTGAGAAGGAAAGTTTCTGATTCAGTAATATTGTAATATCATGTGTTTATGACCCAAAACACACGGGCCAAAAATTGTGGCTTCTGGCCACTTTGAGGGTATGATGTGCAGATTATGCATGCCCCCAGAAGGGCTGGAAGGTGCACCGCAGCTGCCTAAGGCAGCCTGAAGCCGACCAGAAAAGGAGTGGGTAAAACTGCTCCTTGCTGGTGACCCATTGAGTGAGGACCATGGCAGTGGCTGGCTTTGGGACCATGGCATCTGGTCATTGTGGTCCCAGGACAATTGGGGCCAAGCTGCTGGTCAGCTTCACCCCTATGATGACCAGATTCTATTTCTTTGTAGAAAGATCCCAGAATAAGGCTACAGTCACTTAAGTGTTAAGGTTTATTTCTGAGAAAATGGTCATTGGAACAGCCATTAAGAATTAGTTTGAGGTTGCCCCTATGCAAGAGCGCCATCTTGTCCCATCCCATTCCCTTCCTTCCCCTTCCATCAGAGCATGGGGTAGTTTAAGACAACAGTAGTCCACCCAAATGTTAATGGTAGTGAGGGGAAAGGAAGAGTGCTGTACATTAGTCCTTTCTTTAGATTGAGACCAAAAAAACTATACCCCATTAGGTACTTTTTTGGGGTGGCGGTGGTAAAACTGTAGCAGTACAGTGGTCCTGCCACATTTGATGGGGTTAGGGGTGAAGGATCCCCATGAATTTGGAAAACCATAAATAACAAAACACTATTCTTTTTACCTAACCAAAGCAACTCTGTCGTCAACGTTTGCCAGATGTTGATCATAGAATCGTGCTGGAGAAACTATAAATGCCTAGAGAAATATTTTCTCTAGGAACTTCTAAGTTCTTTAGCACAATTCTGTGGTCAACTTCTGACAGACTTGCGCTGTAAGGCCTAGAGATTCTTAGAGAGAACATATTAATCAAAATCACAAATAATCAAATCCTGAAACGTCAAAACCATAAATGTGGAGGGCCGACTGTAATTAAGTCTGAGAGGAAACCTAGTTGTACTTGAATGGCTTCATCCAGAAGCAGTTGGCTGGCCAGAAGTGTTGCTGGACTCAATGAGCTATATTGCTGGACTAGATTCGTTCTGATCTAGTTGCGGTCTTACTTTGTTTGAAGCAAAAAGTAAAATATTGGAACCATCATAGTATTCTACTGCTTCCTCCAGCTTTACTTTCTTGTGAAAACAGGGATGTTATATGTCCATCAGACTGCCTGTCTTCTCATTTTGAAATGTGGTACAATAATGAAGTCTAAAATGAAAGTTAATCACTTGATGGCTTCTGTATGTGTACAAAAAGCCACTTCATAAACATTAGCTTTCATGTTTGAATTAAGTCTGATGTTCACTTTGGTTGAAGTGCTATTAGCAGCTGTTTCACCCTTTCCTGAACTTTGAAAAAGGCTTGCCTGTTTCTGCCCAGTATTCAGTCTGTTACTTCATTCTTGATAGGTGACATTTTGAGCTTTGTGACATCTCTGTGTGTTGATCTAATCAGGCAAAAAGGCCAGACGCTGTCTATATCTCATTAGGTGCTTCCAGGCAGGTTGCTCCTCTTTGTCTCCTGCCTCTCCTCCATCCTTCATGATTGTATTAATAGCAATAGCAATAGCATTTATATTTCTATACTGCTTCATAGTGAACTCAGCACTCTTTAAGCAGTTTACAGTCTGTTAGCCCAGGGGTAGGCAACCTTTTTGAACCAGGGGCCGGGTTGCTGTCCCTCAGACAATTGGGGGGCTGAAGCACCAATATATATATATATATATATATATATATATATTATTTAAAAAAAATTAGAAAATATGCATGCACACTCTCTCAGCCCCAGAAAAGCCATGGCAAAACCCCTGTGGAGATTTTTCCAAGAAAACCCCAAGAACAAGTAATAACAACAATAATCAATATCATCATGGCGGGGGGGCGGCGGTGGCGGGGGGCAGCGGGCAGGGGGCGGCGGTGGCAAGACTGGCCTAGGGCCAGTCCAAAGGCCTCCGGGGGCCGCATCCGGCCCCCCGGGCCTTAGGTTGCCTACCCCTGTGTTAGCCAATTGCACCCAACAATCTGGGTCCTTATTAATTCTAAAGCCACTGTGGTAACTAATTGTTTCTTAAATTTGTTTCTTCAGATGGGTAAAGAGAGGCCAGAGCTCAGAAGTGAGTTACAAATAGTGAGGCTAGTAGTAATTAACTTATTATCCCCAGTAACAAAATAAGATACGTCATGGTTTCAACTTATTGAGGGATAACTTTCTAAGTATAATGCTAACATTTTCATTCCCTGTGCAGGTGGCCTCACTAAATGATAGAGAAGGAATACCATATATTCATATGTTGGCTTATGCTACTAAATTCTAGGGATAGAGAAGATTTATTTTTTTGTATTAATTGTACAACTTAAATACTGTATATACTCATGTATAAGTCTAGAAATTTAGATCAAAAAATTGACCCCAAAAACCTGAGTTGATTTATCCATGGGTCAATGTAAGTAATGTATCTTAACTTTTATGTAAAATAAGGAACCATTCCCTGGTGAAAGACAAGAGTATACTCTGTCCTGGAAGCACTGACACCCACTACTCTCTCATCCATCCAACCTTTAGAATTAGCACAAATAGTTATGTCTTCTGGAATTTTGTATGTTCTTTGACATTGTTTTCCTTTGCTTCATCTTTTGGATCTTTTGTTATGCAATCCTAGAGTCATATCAAAATTCATCATTTTGGTCCCAAATGTGCTCTCGACTTATACATAAGGTTGACTTATAGTTGAGTATATACAATAGATTAGACCAAACCGCAACAACTGCTGGCTTGTTGGAGTGACTTCAACAAATCAGAAATATTGCAAGGACAGTTTATATCTTTCTCCCCAATCAGACCTGTCCTCTCACCGATCACCAACCTCTGTGTTTGTGCACACACATGCACATTAGTGTATATGTGTACACACCACACACACGCACACACACACTTTGCCTCACCAAGGGAAAAGAAAGCAGTTTTGTGCAGGTGCTTTCTGGAGAAATTACAGTGATACTGCTTTAAAAAACACAACCTTATGCTCTTCCCTGTTCTCACACTGGAGGTGAGAATTCTCAGGTAGGCTGACAGTGTCTCTCTGGGCTGCCTCAGTGTGTCAGGACACCATCCCCTACTGAAAAAGGATTTTTGTAAATCTTGTTCATGTACTTACTGCATTTGGGTGGGGTTTTTTTTACTTCTGAGAAATGGGACAGTTAACAGCTTACTCTTAAAAACTGTAACAGTAATGAGAGCTCCTTTCTTGACTGTAGAACCATCACGGTAAAGCTCTGAGGAGCTGCTTGAAGCTGTCAATTCTGCTTCTCTCCTTCCTGAAGCAGTGGCAGCTTTTATTAAGTTTTTCTACTTAGGCTCTTTTCTCCTATTTTCAGTTTACCATTTTTGGCTCCCTCTCCTCAATGCTCTTTTAGCATTGAGTCTTTCTTTAGGATTAAGTAATGGAAATGCTTCATTTAATTTAGTCAGATTTAAAGTGCAGGATGGTTTTTTTTAAACCTGTCAAGAGTATTTGGGCCTTTGCAGACTGCTAGAAATAGTGCAAATTCAGTCCACTTTAACTGCCCTGGCTCAGTGCTAGGGAATCATGGGAACTGTATTTTTTTCTGACACATTGAGCCTTCTCTGTCAGAGAGCTCTGGTGCCACAATAAACTACAGTTCCCATGATTCCCTAGCACTGAGTCAGGGCAGTTAAAGTGGACTCAATTTGCACTATTTCTGGCAGCCTACAAAGGCCCTTAGTAATGAAGACAAATAAACACAGCTGTGATAAGCTTAGAGTTAAGAAAATGAACTGAAGACACTAAATTGTGAGAAGGTATAGTAGTAAAGTATTTATTTTAACAGTATTTAAAATAGTATTTGTAATAAGTTTTTTGTATTTGAGCTTGTGTGTACCAGTGGTTGTTTTATAGTGTTTCACAGTATTATTGTAAATCTTGTCTCTAACATTAATGTAGATCACTAAATGATTTCTCTGTCAGTGGGAAAGAACTTCAGATGTAATGGGGTTAGAAAATTGATCACTGGATTTTGTGCAATATTTTGTTGCAGAGTTCTTCTTTCTCTCTACAGCCTGGCTGTGATCCTAACCTTTAACCTTGATTGCTTGTCCCCAGGACTCTGCCATGTATTGGCTTGGAGCTAGATCACACTGAAATGGCATCTGCATGATGGGGGCTGCTGCTTCTAGCAGCTGTTAATTTGTAGCACCAACCACTATGCATGACCTTAGTGCTTGCTGCAGAGAGAATCTATAGCAGTATAGTCACAAGTTTTTATGCCTTCATAGGATCATAGAGTTGGAAGTGGCCCATGGTCCATGGGGCCCAATTCCCTGTCTTGTTGTAGAGAGAGCCTCTGCGAGTACATATTTCCACCTCTTGAGAGGTAGTGAATTCTAACATGATGTTTCTTCTGTACCAGGTATTAGGATAACATAATAGTTGGCACAACAGTTTCGGCTGTAGTGGAGAAATGTTTGTCACCAGGACACTGCTTCTGCAGGTTTCCAACTGCTTCATTTCTTTTACTATCAATTCACAGGACCATATGTGGTGGTGGTAATGGTAGGATGGGCTTTTTCATCCTCTTCCAAGGAGGGAATTTTCTGTTTTCTCAGACTTGAATGAGAAGGTAGTATAGAGTTAACTGGTGCGTCTTTAAGCTAAATTATGAGGGCTCAAATATCCATATTCAATCCAAACTGGTAAAATGCCAGCAGCAAATCACCAGTGTACTTATGTGATTCAGCCTTTAGTTACTCTTTTACAAACTTCACCAGCTCTTCTCCTCTCTTTTTTGACAATCCAGTTGTGACGCAGTGGCCCATGGCAGCAGTTTTATGACAGCGCCTGTGACACTTCCTCTAAATCTCATATGTGCCAATCAACAGAAATAAACCATGGATCCCTTACACATTTTACTAGGGAGACGTAATATTCCTGTAACCCGTAGCTTAGGGGTCAGCAACCTACGGCCTGTGGGCCAGGTCCAGCCCCCTGAGGCCTTTGGACCGGCCCCCACCAGCCCCCGCTGCCACCGCATGTGCAAACGAGCCGCGGCCGCCATTTTGGAAAACAAAATGATGGCCGCATCTCGTTTGTGCATGTGCCGAGTACTGTGCATGTGCGAACGAGCCGCGGCCGCCATTTTGGAAAACAAAATGATGGCCACATCTTGTTTGTGCATGTGCCGAGTACTGCGCATGCGCAAATGAGTCGCGGCCTCCATTTTGGAAAACAAAATGGCGGCCATGACGCACGTGGCAGCGGCGGTGGTCACGGCAGCCGTGCACATGTGAGCACGTGCGCTGCCATTTCCTCCCCCCCAGCCTCCGGAAAACCAGGGGATCCCCGGCCCGGCCCGGCCCCAGGTAGGGGGAACTTGCCGACCCCTGCCATAGCTGAACAAGAATTCACTGATGCTTAATCTCCATGTAATCATTACCAACTTTGTCATCAAAAGATATTTTAGGGAACTGGGAGGGACAAGCCACTGAGCCTTTTCTTGGATTAGTTCAAGATATTTCCAGCAATCAGGGTGGAGAGAGCCTGGTGCATTATGGGAAGTGTAGTTATGGCTGGAACTCTTGTAATTATCAGTTATAAGAATTACCTTTTCACAATTGCTTTTTTTGTTGTTGCTTTGTCACCAAAGATTAGAATCATAGAATCATAGAGTTGGAAGAGATCACCAGGGCCATCCAGTCCAACCCCATTCTGCCATGCAGGAACTTTCAATCAAAGCATATCTGACAGATGGCCATCCAGCCTCTCTTTAAAGACATCCAAAGAAGGAGACTCCACCACTCTCCGAGGGAAAGTGCTCCACTGTCGAACAGCCCTTACTGTCAGGAAGTGACTCCTAATGTTGAGGTGGAATCTCGTTTCCTCTAGCTTACATCCATTGCTCTGGAGCAGCAGAAAACAAGCTTGTCTATGCATTTCTTGTCCCCCCCTTCCACAGCGGTATCTCCTCAGAGATACCGCAGATACCTACCTTATAATGATGTTTCCAAATTAAGCCCATGTTTACTTTTCAATGAGTAATTCAAAATTCAACGAGTGTTCAAAACAAAGCATGCCAAATCATTGTTGGTGATTGATTTCCATGTCAGTGGAACTGTGGATCCATTCCAGGTTTTAACCTAAACTGTAAAGGGCTTATCCAAATTGTAGAATGTGCAGTCATGCTGGCCACATGATCACAGAGTAGTCTCTGACAACGCTGGCTCTTCAGCTTAGTAATGGAGATGAGCACTGCCCCCTATGGTCGGACCTGACTTGACAACCTTGTCAGCGGGGAATATCTTTACCTTTTATCCCCAATATAGATTCTGTATCTTGGATAGAGCCTTTAAAACTTGGACGAAAGCAGAGTGGCAATTCCCTCTCTCTCTCCCCCCCTAATTATGGGAGTTGTCACTGTGCTAAATGCAAGATAACCTGTTGATGAAGGCCACATGCCACAACAAAGAGATTACTTTCACCATTTCAGGGAGCACATATGTGCTAAACATATTATTCAGTTTGATCCTTAGACAGGATGAGAGAACAGAAAGTGGGAAACCCCACCTGTTTCTCCTTGCTGTGACACCTTGAAACAAGGTTCTGTGTAAATGCAGTAACATAAATAATCTACCAAACAGTGATACCTTTATTGGGCCAACTAAAATGCACAATATATATGTTGCAAACTTTCGCAGCTCCACTAGCTTGCAATGTGTATATTGTGCATTTTGGTTGGTCCAAGAAAGGTATCACTGTTTGATGGACTTTTGATATTATATGGCCAACACATGTTTTCAAGCTTCTGTGTAATAAGGCAGTTTGCTTTGAGGAATAATTCATCAATAACAACAACAACAACAACAACATCTTCCTCCTCCTGCTGTTACTTTTGCTGCTGCTGCTGCTGTTTTTCTTTAAATAAAACTGAATGGTTTAGACCAGTGATGGTCAACCTTTTGAGCTTGGTGTGTCAAACTTCGCAAAAAACTGAGCATAACTGGGGTGGTGTGTCACTTTGAGGAAAAAACATTATTTCGCTGCTGGGAGAAGGAGGGATGGGCCTAAATACCTCAGCTTGGGCCTCTTCCCGGCCCCGCACTGGTGGTGCCGCTGCGCCCGAAGTCTCAGAACTAGATGCTCTGTGCCAGAATTCTGTTGTTTTGGCCTCCAGACCTCTGGCACAAGAGTGTCTAATAGGGAAGGATGAAACATTTGCGACTAGAGTCTTAGAGTTAGAGTCTATCGCAAATGTTTCATCCTCGGCTACTGCACTTGGCTGTGCAGGAGCCGAGGATGAAACATCCTTCTCAGCATGTGGCCGCCTCAGCGGCTGCGTGTCATCAGAAATGGCTACGTGTGTCAGTGCTGACATGTGTGTCATAGGTTTGCCATCACTGGTTTAGACTGTCTGGCTTAAAGAGCTACTATTGAGTAGTTTGCACTGGAGATAGGGGGCAACTTGCATATAAATATTTGTATCCACATAGTAAAAGAAAAATCTGGAAGAATAGCTGTAAAAACTACAGGGAAGGTATAAATATATTCAGAAATAACTTAAGGTAGAGCTGTTTCAGTACTGTAGCTGAAAGACAAGTATGAAATGTTCCTGCCTATCAAAAAGAAAAGTGGGAATGATAATTCTTTTCATGATTATTATGTATTTGTTTAATAGATTGCCTTACCACCATTCAGTACTACTGTCTTCTATGTTAACTTACAGTATAAAACATCCACAGTTCAATAAATTCTTAACAGTCAAAATGCATTTTATTGCAAAATACAATAAAAATAAGTCAGTCACAATAAAATACCGTACATCAGAGTCACCAGGTGTCCCTTATTATAAGTGATGTCCACTGTTTGAGACTGGGAAAGCTTTTCCTTTCATATAGTCTGAAAATATCCCATCCCATCCTGTATTTTCAGGTCTCGGCTCTTCATAAAGACAGTGCATGCATCTGCATATGTGCATCATGTAATTTATGAATTTAAACAATATGTTAATTTTACATACTTTCATTTAGTATGTAGGAAGAACACAGGACGTTTTCACACGGGGCTTTGGTGGAGGCAATCCTACCTCCCGCCGGCCCCACTCCGGAATGGCTTCGGCGGCGGCAGGCTAATTCCTTTTAAAAGTCGGAATTACCTTTCCGCCGCTGAAGCCGGAGTTGGACGTGCTGAGGCCGGAGGGACGCCGGAGGGATGCCAGACTTAAGGCTCCGTGCGTTTGAACACACGGAGCTAGAAGCCGGACGTACGCAGGAATGACACCGGAAGGGGCGGGGTTTTCTGTGGCGTGCGTTTGAACAAGCTGGAAGAGGAGCCGGAGTGGGGCCGGCGGGAGGTAGGATTGCCTCCGCCTAAAGCCCCGTGTGAAAACGTCCACAGACTTGTTATTAGCTACTTCCTGATTGTCAGTCCTGCATGTTATGGATTTTGATTGTCCCTTACTGCAACACTGAAGTACATTCTAAAACAAATCCAGTACAAATGCCTAAGATAGAACATGTATAAATAGTAAATTTATACTAAGATAGAACATGTATAAATAGCAAATTTAACTTTAATTTTCTAGCTTTCTATGTGAAGGTTATATTTTATTTGGTGGAACATTCACTCCTGCAATCTCCGCTTGTATTTAGTCATAGGAGGCTTTACCATCTCATTGTTAGTTTCTTTTGAAAATTGGAAACATCACACCAGCTATTAAAGCACATGATGTATGAACTGTGAGTTTGATCCAAAGGTTTCTTTCTAATTTCATAAGCTGTATTCTGGTAATGACAAGGCTGTTCTACCTATACATTCAGCTTTGGCTCTCAGAATATTTTTGGACTCCATTTCCATAATCTCTTAACATTAATTCTGCTTGACTGGGCTACTGGGATTGGTATCTCAGAAACATCTGGAAGTCCACAGCTGCATACACCTGTGCTAAAATTTTGGTTTTTAAAAAAGTTAAAAATGGATGTTCTTCAGCTTCTACATGCACAAGAACAGCTATTACAATAATGCTTGGATTTTTCCACAAGCACTTGCATGAGCTTTAGCAGAACAGTCCCTAAGATTATTTTTGGTTTGATCACAGTTCTTTGGATTCATTCCAAGTTCTTCATCCCCTACATGCCAGTGTATTGCTTGAGGTGTGTGTGTGCAAATTTTGTAGAATTGTAATTGCATTGTTTAAAACAATGTTTTCTTTTTCTGTTGATGTACTTTTATGTTAAATTTTGTTCTTTGTGTTTGAATATCTTTTGCTTGCACCTAAACTTTATGTTGATTTTGCTTCATTTTTTTCCCCATTTCCCATGCTGTTCAGTTTTGGGATGCCAGGAAAACAAAGGTTTGTTCATTCTTTGCAGTCAATTTGTTTGAAAAATGCAGTATTGCTTAATATGTAATCTTATATGCCTGTTTATAAAATGCAGCAATCCTGTTTACTAAACTGGCTCATAATTTCATTAGCAGTACCATTTAACAGTTTAATTCCTTTACTTTCATACAGAGTGATTAAAACTAATAATATATGTAGTTGCATTGTACAGAGATGCAGAAATTATGTCTAGGAATATACTCCCTAATCCCCCTCCCCCTGAATATTCAGGCTTGTTACATAGAGTGTTTGCTTGTGGAAGTGTCACTCCTTTGACATCTACATTTTTAATGGTTTCCCCCCACTTCGTGTCAGGATTTATTGTTCACTGTTACTGGTACCTGTAATTGGCACTGTGTCTCTGTGTGCTTACATTCATCTTTCCTATAGTTTCTAACAGCAGATGAATAACATCATGTGCACATCTAGATTTTCACCACTAATTTTATTAACAATTGTTGTATTGCATTTTTGTAGACCAGTTCAATTCAAATGTTCCTTTTATGTTACAGCATCTTCAACTAACTATTCAAGCATTACAAGATGAGCTACGCACTCAGAGAGACCTTAACCATCTTCTCCAACAAGAAAGTGGAAACCGAGGTGCTGAACACTTTACCATTGAACTTACAGAGGAGAATTTTCGAAGGCTTCAAGCTGAGCATGACAGGCAGGCAAAAGAGTTATTCCTCTTGAGAAAAACCTTGGAAGAAATGGAGCTGAGAATTGAAACTCAGAAGCAGACACTAAATGCCAGAGATGAATCCATTAAAAAGCTTCTAGAAATGCTGCAGAGTAAGGGGTTGCCATCCAAAGGAATGGATGATGACAATGAACGAACTCGAAGGATGGCTGAGGCTGAATCTCAGGTTAATCACTTAGAAGTGATTTTAGACCAGAAAGAGAAGGAAAACATACATCTGAGAGAGGTAAGGAAAGCATATTTGTTTGTAAACAATATTCAGTTAGAGTTTTTGTCACAATTTAAAAAACAGAAAGCTATTAGGCTTCTTTCTATGTTTTTTAGATGGTCCTTGTTAAGACAAACTATTACTGTATGGTGTAGGTTTGAAAATAGGTTATTCTCTGGCACTGCCTCCTTTAATTTCTTGCTTGTAGTTCTGTGGAAGGTAATCCTATTTTATCAGTGATAGTTAATGGTTTGTTAATTATCCTCATTTTTTTAAAAAAAAATCATGACATAAAAGCAGTTTCCTCACTCCCCACTGCATCGCCCTGTCTGCGCCCAAACTGGCTTCAGAAGTTTTGAGTTTTCAGGCAGCATGGAGAACTGCAGTGGGAAGGAGAGGGGAAGGAAGTTCTGCCATTGTAATATTGGATGCAATGTAATATTGGATTTATGTGATAATGTAGTTATTGTATTAATTTAAGGTTGATTCAGGTTTGAATGGTGATTTGAAAGGTGGTTTGTTCCTGTGTGTCCTATTTTGCAGCAGTTTTGTCAAACACAACCTTTTTCACACATTAAGATGCTGACTCAAATCCAACAGGGAAGATACATACAGAGAGGCAAAAGGTAGTCTTGTACTATGATCCTTGTTTAGATCAGCTGCTGAGTGGGGAAGGCAGACATGAAAGACAGGTCTCTTATTCTTCATCCTGAAGAGCTGCTTCATGGGATTTTAGCCTGGAAAAAGATACCTCATACATTTAGTTCCATCAGCAATTATTTTAATTTGTATGCTGCATCAACTCTTGGGTTTAGGGAAAAGGTGGGCTGTAATTAAAGTTAATAATGTTGAAGATAGTGATTCAAAGCATTTGTTTTCATATCTGCTTCCTCATCCAGTTTAGGGCTGCTTCCATATGCATATGGCTACCAGGGTACCTGGATTATTCAAACAAATGTAGTGAGTAGTCTCAGAGGTGACATGTAAGGTTGTTTTAATTGTCATCCATGCAAACTTTCACAGAATAACAGTTAACATTTAGATTGAATTATAACGGATGTTGGAGAGTATAAAAAATGTTGCACTGTTGCAGACAGTTTCATGAGACGCTGGGGCTTCACAGTATGAATACTGAAGTAGAGACTTCTTTTTTAAAAAAGAAATGAGAAATATAAGTAAATTATGTAACTACCTGACTTTAACACTTGGTTATTAAATGATAACAAGTTGTGAATATTGCCTGTTGCCTGTTTTCATGGGGCAAAAGCCCATGCCAAAAAAATCATCAAAGTTGATACTAAAGAAGAGGTGTTAAAAGAAAATAAATGTCTGGCTCTTTGAGGCTTTTGTCCCTGTTTTTTCTTCTCTTTCTTTTTTTTTTTTTTTTTTTAGTGCAGCATGTTTCCTGACAAAGTTGGAGATAGCTTTCAGGCTATGGCGATAAGTAATGAAGTTTATCCCTTATTTTACTCACACTGAGCTAGCCTGTCAGCCCCTTCAGTCCTTTCCTAGTTGCTTCCTGACTTATTTTTATGTTCATATGTAGGGGGGCACATGCATCATAAAAAAAACTTTGCATACAGTTCTGCACTTAGAAAGTTGTTTTTAAGAAGAATGGATATACTGGAAACGCTGAACTCGCCTATAACTGGGTGGTGGAATCTAGAACACCATTCTACCACTTTTCAGTGCTCATTTATGGGCAGTCATTATATTAATTGTTCTCAAAACTATTCCTGAACTCTGAAAAAAATACACATGTGAAGTACAGATGCACATTTGAAATACAGTGCATCTCACCTTGGTGGAGAAGACTGTGCCTGCTGTGTCCCTGCTGAATCTACTGCGATGACTCTTAAGGGGCAATTTTACAACTCCTCTGTGCTCTCCATTTTTGCTAGTCTAGGAAAAATAAGAACCAGACTTGGACTGCCCTTAAAAGAGAAGATGCCTTTAAACAAACAATACCCCTTGAGCAGTCTTACAGAGAACTGTTCCTTAATAAAGGAGGGCACATGGTCGCCCTCTTTATATTTTGCATTAGTTGCATGCTCACTTTAGCTTCATTTGGCATAGACATATGAAAATTATGTCAATGTTTTGTAACAACTCATCCTGGAATGGATAACTGCCTTTTTTGGAGAGCATTGGAGACTAACACTTCCATGTAATATGTAAATGCTTGTCTCTAAAACTGAAAAAAAGAAATCCATTTTACCAGGAGTCAGTCAGCATGAGGAAACTCTTGGTTTGGTGTACTTTGTAGGGAATTGTATTTTGTTTGTTTAGGAGCTACTTTCTAAAATTTATTGTTGCCTCTACCCTGTTTCTTGACTGTCTCAAGAGGACCTTGCAGCTCAAATGTAGAGTAAGAAATAACGTAATCAAATATTATTTGAGGAAGGTACTCTAAAACTGAACATGGAATGTATAAATCTGATAGAAACAAATCAACTCATTTGAAATGTTGTTCTGGAGAGAGTTCTATGGATACTGTGGACTGCTGAAAAGATAAATGAATTGGTCCTGGAGCGAATCAAGCCTGAAATCTCTCCAGAAGCCAAGATGACTAAACTGAGACTGTCATAACATGGACATATTATGAGAAAATACGACTCACTAGAAAAGAAAATAATGCTTGGTAAGGTAGTAGGAAAACAGGAAGACCACATTTCGGATAGATAGACTCAGTCAGGGAAGCCTGAGTCTTCAAGAACATGGCTGCTGATGATAATGAGACTTGGAGGTCTCTCATTCATAGCGTCGCCATAGGTTGAAGTTGACTTTATGGCAGTTAACAACAGTGAAAAAATCTTTACACAGCATGACACAAAAAATTCAGGAAGCAAACAAATCTAAAGGAAAAAATGGTCTTTAAGATTTTACCCAGATATTTGCTGGTTTGTTTGTATTTAAAAAACTTGCATTGAATGACTTATGGGGTATTTTCCGACCCCAGTGTATTTCAGGAGATAAATATGCTCTGTAGCAATAGGAATCTTTGTATATGTAGTGTAATGGGTAGTCCACAACCCCATACACCCAGGGCTGGGAAACACATGTTCACATGAGGCGAGATGTTTGTTCTGAGTAACCAACATAACATTGTGTTTTAAAAATAGTACCACTATTTTTCAAACTGAAAGCAATAAATAAATAAATAAGTATTAAAAAATGAAGACAAAACCAGATTAAACAAAGCCTTGTTCTGAACCCTCCAGATTAGTAATCAAATAATAAACTCCAAAGACAAAGCTCTTGTGGGGTGTATGATTTCTATAGCCCAGTGAAGGATCACCCACCCTAAAGGCAACTGGAACATCTCATTTGGCTGTAGCAATGGCTCTTGCAAACAAATTTCCCACATATGGTTCACATTTTTTTGGAGGGGTTACTCTTGTTATTTAATGACCCTGAATACATGCTTTATCTCTCTTTGTATGGATATTGCAGTAAAGAATACTTTCTCTGAGAAGCTGTTCAAATGTTTCTAGAAATGATTCTTTGTCTGAATCCTTCTTTAGTATGGAGAATTTGTAAACTCCAGCTTTTCAATGACAAACTGTCTGTGGACATCCCGAGATCAGTATCACTGCTTAGTCCTTCCGGGAGAGGATCAAGTGAGCATGCCTTTGTTGCCTTCCCACCTTCGAGTAGAGGGAGAGCTGATCCCCTCCCCCCCCGAAAAAAAACAATCATGGTCCACTTGGATTAGGAAATACCCAAATGGCAAAATCAATAGATTTATTGGAACATTTTTGTCATTTTTTTCCATGTAAAAATGATGTATGGTAGGTGGCTGACACTTGGTGATTGTGTCTGCGTGTGTGCATGTGTTAGCATACATGTGCCTTCAAGTTACTTGTCACCTTACAGTACCCCATGATTTTTTTAGGTAAGGAATACTTGGAGATAGTTTTGCCAGTTCCTTCCTTTGAAATATAGCCTATAGTACAAGGTCTTCATTGGCAGTCTCCCATCCAGGTACTAACCAGGGCAGACTCTGTTAAGCTTCCAAGATCAGACAGGTCTGATGCATTTAGGGTATTTAGGCTGCATTCTTTAAAAACTCTTGTGGTGACAATGGGGCAGTCTACACAATGAAAATTATCCTGATAGAATGCATGCAGAATGTGATCTGTCCATACACAATTTGAATGCATTTGTCCTTTTTTGGGAGGGGTGGGGTGGGGAGTGAAAAAGTTTTTAAAATCTAAAGAAAGAAATTTTTTAGAGTAGTATATGGAAGGATGCATATTATTGAACACATGAATGTCAGATTATTCGTATGGCAGTGCATTTTGGCAGCGTGTGGGTAGATGGGTGTTTCTTTACTCCTCATCCGAAGGTGATGGTCATTTAAATAGTGAAAGGGTAGGGAGGAAATATGCAATAGTTCTTTGGCTCTGCATCTCCACCCCATCTCCCACTTGTTAACCCTTTCTGTCCTTATTAAACCTCCTGATATGCTGCTTTGCCTGAGAACCAAGGAGAAATAAACTTTTGCTTTTTTTGCAACACACATGCACACATACACCATCTACCACATCAATACACCAGGTCATGCCTGAGGTATTTCAAGGAGCTTTTCTGGTGGCTATTGTTTCCTCTCTTCTCATCCATCACCTGGGAGAAAAGCGGGCTAAAGAGTAGCCCTGATGGTGCAGTGGTTAAATGCCGGTATTGCAACCACAGCATTGTGAGGTTGATTCCAGAAGGCTCCAGGTTGACTCAGCCTTCTTTTGTAGGTCGATAAAATCAGAACCCATCTTGTTGGGGGCAATTGACTTATGCATTGTAAACCGCTTAGAAAGTGTTTAGTTCACTATGAAGTAGTATAGAAATGTAAATGCTATTGCAAATTATATTAAAACTCTGCCTCAGTTCTTTTGGATCTCAAGCAGTGGTGGTGGTGGGGAGATGCCAGTGAAGGCTTTACCTTGTTGTTGGGTTTTTTTTGTACTGAGAGAAAAAACAAACACTGCATTTTTGATCAAAAACTTATTTAAAGCCTAGATCATACTATACCAGGGATAGGTGACAATGCAAGTGGATGTGCAGATGTTCTCCCCTTTGATTGACTGCTACATGTGGCCAGCAGAATATGAATACGTGCAAATATGTAGGAATGCACTCAGAGAAGTGTAGGTATGAAAAAGCTACACCAGTTGGTATAACACACCTACGTATGTAGACCATCCTAATGTTATGAAAACCCTACTTTTTAGGTCTTGTCTGTGTGTCTCTCTGTGTGAATCCTGCAAGAAAAAGTATTGTGAGTACTAAAGTTTCTCATCTGCTAGTCTGAGTCAGAGTTGTAAGAAAATGCATTATGGATTATTTTATTATAATTCTACCTTCTCTTTTTCAAAATGAAGCAACACAACAATAACACCTCAGAGTTAATCTCACAACAGCTCCATAAGGCAGGTCAATTTGCGTGATAATCATTTTTTCAAGGCCACCCAGTAAGTTTCATAGTGACATGTGAATGTCATCTTTGGTTTATCTCATCTAACCCAGCTGATTAAATGGTTTAAATACCAACCACAGAATATGTATTCCTATTGCAAAACATAGGATGTTTGCATTTTTTCTTTAAATTTCATTGTCATATCTCTGTTCTTTTTAAACAGTCTTGCAGAACCAATTTTTATCCCATGCAAATCTAGCACAGATGTTTGGTATTATTCTTTCTTAAACATAGTGACCACACATGCTTCACCCTAAGTACCATTAAGTATTTTTTTATTATTGCTATTAAAATCTTGCCTTCGGCAAAGTCCCACTAAATCTCCAGTAAAGTCTAATGTTAAAATTCCAGCGAGTACTTTATATATACATATACTCTCACACAGTGTATCTGTATATATTCTTGCATATTTAATACATTTTCACCCAAATCATCCTCTGATGTCATCATTATATGTAATTTTTATCCAGGCCTTCTGTGATACTTATGTTAAAATGTAAACACAGAACTGGGGTGTTCGTGTATATAATTATGTATATAATTCACATACGCACAGACTCTCTTAGAATGTGGTAACTGTAAAATGTAAAAACTTTAGCTCCTGTCTTTGAAAATAACCAGCCTAAATGATGAAGGTTGATAATAGGACTTGAACTGCTGGTGTGAATTATTTATAGCACAGTTTTTAGGAGCAAAGAGCAAAGTTCCTCCTTCTATAGAACAGATGCTTTGCAGACATCTTGTGTTTACTGTAAATGCCTTTCACTGGAGCCAGTAGTAATTTACTAAGGAAGTGTTTTATTGACACCAAGCACGTCTTCCCCCACCCTGCTTGAAAATATAGTTATATAGATGTAAGGACCACTCTATCTTCAACCTTTTTATTTGGCTCATTAGTGTCTCTTCCCCCCTCTTTCTTTCAGGGGGGAGGGAAGGGTCGAGATATTAAATTAAATCAAGATATTAAATCAGCAGTGTATAGATGTTGTTTCTTTTAATATATATATATACACACAAAACACACCAGCAAGCGAATAACTGCCTTCATGCCAAATCTGTAAGTGTGTGTGTGTGTGTGTGTCTTTCCATTAAAATACTCTCCTTAAGGCAATTCTATTATAACAAAATTCCCTATGTGCTTAAAAATACTATATTTTGACGTGACTGTGTGGGTGTGGAGGAGGATTTTTTGGCAAGTGCTACAGACAGGAAAAAATAGATTTATTCCAGTTGTACTCTAGAGAACAGCAATTATGTTCAAGGTTGGATCAAGACATTCCCCCAAGTCAGTACATAATACCAAAGACTAGTCAAATTATTTTAGCATTTAAGACAAGAGAATTCCACAAAGGCCTTTCCTGTGCTCCAAAATTATTCTAGTGACTTGTTTTGGAGGAAATTAATCTTCCACATACACAAAGTCGTTTCTCCCCAATGGTACGTGTATATGGATTACAAGCATGGCTCAAAAATGTATTGCTGCAACACCAAACTAAATCCAAAGCACACAGCTTTGTGCACATGTACTGTTGTGTTGTTGCTAGTTTCTTTACTGTCCATTCTCTTATTTAATTGGCTTAAAGAAAATACGTTTTCAAAACGTTTTACCTCAGGCAAGGGATCAAATTGGATGAATTTTGTGGCCCTTTAGTCCAGTATCCTGCCACAAATAATGGATTTTAAAGCACCTTGAGTGTTTCCTCCAACTAGATTGCCGTTTTAGTTCTTAAACTAGAGTGGAATGATAGCTTGAATTTCCAGGCTTCATGGGTCTTTTCCATTGAGCAGACCAATCTGAAATATGGATCTACTGCCCTGCTGCTAAAAGCAGTGAAACGGGAAATATATTCAGCATAGGATAACGTGCCATCATATCCACATCCATAGTAGGATCACATAAACCACACATCTGATCCTTATCTGTTAGAATGTCTTGATAGTTTGGCATGGATGTCATTCAAACATGTTAAACTGCATTGGGTTTTTTTCTTTTCATTTGCTTACATTTTGAGAAAGTCATGCAATTTGGAGAATGTTTAGAAATATTTCCAGCATGGCTTTCAGAACTAGGCTGCCTGAGCCAGGAGCAAGCACAGGATATTTTAAAAAGATCTGTCTTCCACGTGAACAACCTCCTCCCCTTTGACTAAGGGCCTCTACAGACGGCCCTTTGTGCCATCTTGGAGGCAGGGAAGGAGAGGGGCACGCCGCCCGCCCCAACCCCTCCCCGAGAACGTTCTGAGGCATGCGCCATTACGCATGGCGTGCACCATCAGAACATCGTCCTGGTGCAGTGTCTTGACACGCTGTGCCGGAAGGGATGCAGAAGACTCGCAGGGCAGCTCTTGGGGCACCTTATTTGCTGGCTCTGAAAGGAGCGGCATTTTGCCACTCTTTTCCAGGCCAGCAAATGGGAGAATCAGGGCTGCTGAGTGTGGTAGCAGCGGCCCCAATCCTCTGCTTCCCGGGGCGGCCCAGGGCCGCCTGTTTACATCCCCCCTAAGTTAAAGGTTATCATATAAAATAATTCCCTGGATACTCTGAGGCAAAATGTAATAATTAAGTGTAGTGTAGTGGTTTGAGTGTTACTAGAACCATGGGAGACTAAAGTTTGAATCCCCACTCAACCATGGAAATCCCCTGGGTACCCTTGGGCAAGTCACACTCAGCCAACTTCCTCTGAACAAATCTTGCCAAGTAAACACCTTGACATATTCACCTTAGGGTTGTTAGATGCCTGAAATGACTTGAAGGCATTCAACAACAAGATGTTTGTACTGGATTGGCATCTTTGTCTGATTTTTTTTTTTGTGGCTTTTATGGTTTGATATGACAGCTAGACAAATCCATTTTTATTTACATATGATTGTTACACCTCATTCACTAAATTTTTATGAGAGTTCC
Organism: Phrynosoma blainvillii; assembly: GCA_026167975.1. NCBI lineage: Eukaryota > Metazoa > Chordata > Lepidosauria > Squamata > Phrynosomatidae > Phrynosoma > Phrynosoma blainvillii. The sequence continues at coordinate 326,091,043 of JANUYF010000002.1, read as the reverse complement.
AAGTCATAATGCCCCTCATTTGTTACACCTCTTATTTCTCTTCCATCTTTTTTCTTACAATAACATATCCATTGTGTAGAAGACTGCAGTGAATATCTGCAGGGACTAGTAGCACAATAGGCTAATACAACATCCCTTCAGATATTTAAACAGGGCTATCATATCCCCTCTTAACCATCTCTTCTCCAGGCTAAACATACCCAGTTCCCTAAGTCGTTCCTCATAGGGCATGGTTTTCAAACCCTTCACCATTTTAGTTGTCCTCCTTTGGACACGCTCCAGCTTGCCAACATTCTTTTTGAATTGTAGTGCCCAGAACTGGACACAGTATTCCAGGTGGGGCCTGATCAAAGCAGAATACAGTGGCACTTTTACATCCCTTGATCTAGACCAGGGGCAGGCAACCTAAGGCCTGGTGGCCGGATGCGGCCCCCCAAGGCCTTTGGACTGGCCCCAGGCCGGTCCTGCTGCCGCTGCCGCCGCCGCCGCCCACCATGATGATATTGATTATTGTTGTATTACTTGTTCTTGGGGTTTTCTTGACAAAATCTCCACAGGGGTTTTGCCATGGCTTTTCTGGGGTTGAGAGAGTGTGCATGCATATATTTTTAAATTTTTTTAAATTTATTTATTTATTTGTGCTTCAGCCTCCCTCTCCCCAATTGTCTGAGGGACAGCAACCCAGCTCAAAAAGGTTGCCTACCCCTGATCTAGACACTATACTTCTATTGATCCAGCCTAAAATTACATTGACCTTTTTAGCTGCCACATCACATTGTTGACTCATGTTCAACTTGTGGTCCACTAGGACTCCTAGATCCCTTTCACATGTAGTCTTGTTAAGCCAGGTGTCCCCCATCTTATATCTATGCATTTCATTTTTTTTTTTTTGCCCTGAGTGCAGTTCTCCATGTTGAAATTCATTTTGTTAGTTTTGGCCCAGCTTTCTAATCTATTAAAGTCATTTTGAATTTTCATCCTGTCTTCTGGAGTATTAGCTATTCCCCCTAATTTGGTATCATCTGCAAATTTGGTAAGCATGCCCTCTATTCTTTCATCCAAGTCATTGATAAAGATGTTCAATAGCACTGGGCCCAGGACAAAACCCTGTGTCATCCCACTGGTCACTTCTCTCCAGGATGAAGAGGAGCCATTGCTGAGCACCCTTTGGGTTCGGTCAGTCAACCAATTAGTTTTTATCCAGATGCTCTCCACCTGATTTCCAGGATTTAAGTCCTGGATCTCTTCTCAAGTGTAAACATCCCTGACATATAGTGCTATTCCTCCTTCTTTCTTATTTGGCCTATTTCTCTTTAAAATGTTATACCCCTCTATTGCTACATTCCAATCATACAACTCATCCCACCAGGTTTCAGTGATACCTATTATATTATATTTGTTTTGTTGTGCTAGGAGTTCAAGTTCATCTTTTATATTTCCCATGGTCTGTGCATTAGTGTAGAGACATCTAAGACCATGGGTCCTCCCTACTTGCTGCCTGTGTGAGGTTTTTTGCCTCCCACTGTTGGGCCCTTGCATCATTTGCCTTGTTCCTTCTATAACACTTTGACTATTATTTCCAGCCCATGGTGTACTCCTGCCTTCCAAGATACTGTCTCCCTCCCCCACATGACTCATTTTAAATCCATCCAGATCAAATTTTTGAGATTATTGGCAAAAATGTTTCTGCCAATTGGTGTGAGATGCAGCCCATCTCTTGCTAGAAGTCCACGCTCATGGAACTGCAGCCCATGATCCCAAGATCCCAAATATGGACCACATATTCTATATATAGCCCTCTGCCATTAGTCCCTCCCCTCCAGAATGAACTGATTCAGATCCCACTTGTTGAACACGCTTAAGAATCAATCCCAACCCCCCCCCCAAAGAACTGCCAAAAAACTAATGTCAGGAAATATCGGGGGTGTGTGTGCATTTGCCTCGCTTCATTGTGATTAAGACCAAGCTCAATAGAATCAGAACCATTTTCAAGTGGAAATGATGATCATATAACCCAATCAGCAATTCACTTTAAATCATAGTGGGAACGAGGCCACAGTCTGGCTGCTCTAACTCATTTCTCCTAACTGCTCCCTCTCACTCATGAGCTTTTCTCATAGAAGCACTGTGTGCTTCCTTGGGGGTAGCTGTATCATGCACTGGATCTAAAAAGGCATGACTAGGTGTACAACAGACTGTGTTTTTTGCATGTGTAACTTCAAGTTTCTGTAGCTTCATGCAATGTACAATGCAAACATAGTAACTGCATTGGCTGAGATAATAATTCACATGATGAATGCTCATCCTCTGTGTTGTCTTCCTCGTTAACAGTGACCAGCTACCTAAATAAGTAGCTTGAGATATGATCAGTGCTAATTTCAGTTTCTGTTATGGAATTGCTGTGCATCTCTGAGTGGTGCCTGGTGTGCCTACTAATGCCATCCAATATTTCACAGATGAAAACCAGGAGACATGTGGCATAGGGGGGATGCAGACGGCGAAAAACGCTGTCTTCAATCCCAGGAAAGGGAGGGGCAGCTGGACGTTGGGTGCCCAATCCCCTTCCTGAGGACGTCATCGGAGCGAAGGCCCATCCACACGATGGGTGCTCCGATGACGTCCTTCCGGCTCAGCGTCTGGACACGCTGAGCCGGAAGAGATACCGAAGAGGCGTGCCACACCTCTTGCAGTGCATCTTTCATGGCTTGCAGAAGGAGCGCTATTTTAGCACTACTTTTGCGAGGATCGGGGCCGAGGTGTCTGGCAGCCTCAGCCTCGATCCTCCGCTTCTGGGGGTGGCCCAGGGCCACCTGTCTGCATCCCCCCATAGTCACATCAAAATATGGTCAAAAGGGTGGGCCCAAGCAATAAGATGCCAAACGTAATTAATTAGTGAGGAGCTATTATTTTAAGAAGATTAATCCTGTTATTTATGTACTGGGTTTTATGTTTCTTAAACTCTGTCTTTTCTTCTCCTCTCCCTCATGCTGTGTTAATTTAACACAGACTATTATTGCACTTTGCACTTAGTTTTCAGCAACTGACATAATCCAAAGATGAAGGAGGAAAGTGGAAGAAATAGAGATAAACTGGGGCATTTTAAAATCAGCTAAGATGGTGGGATGGCAGAGGATTAATTGGGACAGTCCCTACTGACCCAGGAAAGTTGACAGGTATGCGAACTGTTTACAGAAGAGTGCATTGCTGTTTTTCATAAATTCTGTGTTTCTTCACATGGTTATACATCTGTGAAAGTATGGGAGGAGTATGTTTAGATTAGCCTTTTCTTTTTGTGTGCAAGCTTCATTTTTTTTTAAAAAAAAGGTCATTATGCTTTTCAATGCCCCCCAACCCTTTTCCACTTCCAAAAAGCCATCCTTCAGTATACTGTAAATAATTCTGTAACCCTGTAAAATTAACATGGTCAAAAGGACTGAAGTGAATTATATTCAGTTACTCCAGGTCCACTAGTTTGTATATTGGTTTTGAAAGACTAATGAGGTATTAAGGATCTTCTACATAATCACTACCACACATGGGATCATCTTTATCCAGTTCACTTTTATAGGATTTTTTTTCTTAAATGACCTCTTATAATTTTTTTTCTGTTGATGTTCAGTTTTTGTTGTTATCCACCCTTGAGTCAATCTCAAACCATGACCACCCTGTAGATGAGACATCTCTAAGACTACCGGTCCTCCAATTCTCTGCTCAGTTTTTGCAAATTCATACTCGTGACCTCTTTTATAGAGTTCATCCATAATAAGGCAAAACTGAAAATTTTCACTTCTGTGAAATTTTTTCTTTCAAATTTTTATCTCAAGTATTATCTAATTGATCAAAAATTCAGTGATGTCAAAAATTGGGTTAGGTGGGTTCTGTCTATCTGGAGTTATATTGACTTCCTAACAAATGTCTGAACTGGGTTATGATGAATTTTGGGACATCTAGGATTTTGGTTGCTTGGATATTTGATACATTTTTGTTTCAAAGAATAATAAGACCTAATAACAATATAGAAATGTATTTTATTAAAAAAATCCTATACTGTACATGTACACTGTACAGATATTCTTTTAAAATTTCTACAACAGATTTTTTCAGCAGAAACATAGAATTGTGTTGATAGCAACAAGGTAAATTCAGTGGGAAGTACTCATTAGTAGATATATTTAGAATTGGGACGCTAAAGGTGTGCAATTCTGTTTACAGGTCTCTAAACATTAGCTATAAGAATATTCTCTAAATATTTGCCTTCTCTTCACTATATTTTTTTACTAAGGGAATAGACAGTTGTCAGAAGTATGAGAAAGATTTGCAGAAACATCTCTGCAAGAGATCAGGAAATAATTATTTGATGGGAAAAAACCTCTGGGCTTCTAAAATGTTCTGAAATTTCTCAGGCTGTTTTTCAGAGAAGGCTGTGCTTCCTCTGCAGTACGTATGCTGTAATTTTATTCTTGTTATATTCTTTAAATGATTTATACTGTTTTAATTTATTCAATTTATATTTTTCATTTGACAACTTATTTACTTTAAAAAAACTATTAAATTTACTTTCCCCCCTCCCTCCACTCTATTATGTTGACGTTATTGAGAGAAAGGTAAGATATAACTAAAATACATACATAGGTACATGCGTATTTGTTAGGTGTCCCTTTCTCTTAAAGTATCTTTCCAATAATTATAATTATAATAATTATAAACTTTATTTTTATATCCCACCTTTTGCCTGAAGGCAATCAAGGCGGCTCACAACAATTGCATGTATAAAACTTTAGCATTTCATATCTGTAATCCGATTCATGCTCCAACTGAGTTTATCACTTCTTAGATACAAAGATAAAATTGATGTAATGATAGAGATCATATTACCAGAATAAACGTTATGTGTGGTTGCAACTATATATTTTCACTAGATGGCACCCTTGAATGAAGATTATGAGATTTTGCCTATCTGAGATTGAGCAGCAAGACTCTGACAGTCAAACACTTCCAATATAATCTTTCTAGGACTGACTATTTCTAGAATGTTAAATGCATAAGTGTAATTTTTCATAAGAACTTGTTAACAATTGGTTCCTTTTCAACTCTCTTTCTCCTGGCAGGCAAAACCCTTTTTGTTTAAGCAGGTCTTCTGTCCATTGCAGAAAGTCTTTTAATTGGTTTGTGTGGTATTTTTTAAAAATCATTATTACTATATTTTGACTACTTCTGAAAACTGATTTAAATTTGTTTTAATATGATTGTTTAATTGTTTTTGTAACTTTTGTACTGTTTATTTCTTTACCTGCATTTCATTTTAACTTAAGGTGTGAACCACATTGGTTTATGTTTTGAGACAAGAACAGGATGTAAATTAAATATAAACAAACAAACAAACAAAGAGTTTTATCTGATTGTAACAGAACTGGTACCTTGGTTGTAAAATTTCCTTAGTTAATATATAGTTAACTAATTGTTTGTTTTGAATACCTACTGTTCTGAGAATATGTAATAAAAACATTAGTTTGGTTGTGGGTATTGATGGGAAACTGGTTGGTAAAATGTAAATGTGTAAAGTTTAAGTTACATGTAACACCACCATAACTTTTACATGTTTTGTGGTAGCAGGTAAACAGCATGACTAGCTTTCTCGACTTTGTCACTGTTCAACAGGCCCTACTTTCAGATATCTTGTACACGTGCAGGTATAAGAGATTGTCACGTCTGAGAAGAAATCATAGGGGGTTGCAGACTGCCAGAAATAGTGCAAATTGAGTCCACTTTAAGGGTTAGGGCTAGGGCTAGGGAATCATGGGAACTGTAGTTTATTGTGGCATCAGAACTCTCTGACAGAGAAGGCTCAGTGTCTCAGAAAAAAAAAATTCCCATATTCCCTAGCACTAACCCTAACCCTAAAAGTGGACTCAATTTGCACTATTTCTGGCAGTCTGCAACCCCCCTAATAGTATTCAAATGCTTGGATTTTTTCCTCTGCATTCTGAAGTTGTAACAACAGTACCAGTAATTTGGGTTGCAAGACCAGTACTTTAAAAGATGAATCATTCGCATGTGAACTGAGCTCTAGAATCTCAAGAGAAAAAGATACAATCCTTTAATACAGGTTTTGAATAAGGGCAAAAGCATCTTAACCTTAGTCAAAATACCTCCCCCCTTTTTATTAGATGTACTTTAGCAGTACTTTAAAAGCAATAAAGTGAAACTCTGGTATGCTCTTGTAACGCTGATGTGATTGATGATTGTTTTCATTGCCTATCTGATTGCCTTTTCTGCCAGTCAATGAAAGTATGTGCAACTATCTAGTATTAAACCCAAATGGATAACTGAATTCCAAAATTAGTGATGTTGTAGTTGTACTTTTTAATAATGTAACAGGAATACAAGATAAACAAAAGACTTAAATTAAAAGTTAGACCACTTTTTGGGTGTATGTGTGAGAGTGGAGGGAAACTTGAGGAAGAAATTATTTCAATATCCCCTTACAAAAGGAATATATGGTTATCTTCAGAGAATTTTTTGTTTTGTTTTACTTTGTTTTACTTTGTTCTGCTGGGACTAGAGGGATGCACAAGCCCTCATGATCCATAATGAATGGGTTGAAATGATGACATTCTTCAAAGCTGGCAATAGGACAAGTCAAGGGGTGGCATTTAGAGAAATTTCCATAGCAAAGACCAGATAATAACTGAACATGAGTAACAGTGGGGCTTACTGCCAGTCCAGACCTGATAGTGAAACCATATATCAAGAAACAGAAGTGACATTTGGATGGGCTTTCTAAGTTAATGGCAAGATATAGGTATCATGGCAGAACAAAGAGAATTGAATCCTCTTTCAGAGATAATCGGAGTGAGGGACAGTCGACTGCAATAACTCCAAGCTATGTTAAGTATTTTTTTTTAAAAAAAATGAATTCACTGTGATTTCAGACCTCATGAAAGAAAGAATAAGCAAGGCCCTTGTGAGTGGGTGGTGGTGCGTAGGTGAATCAGTAACAATTTGCTCTGCCAAAATTTGAGAAGAAAACAAGATTATTGTGGAGAAGTGGAAATAAGATCAGAAGTGGCTAAAATAGTTTTTTTTTTTTTTTAAAACCATAGAATAATCCATTTAGAGGCTGGCTTCCTTAGGTTTCTTGTAGACTGGCATGAATGTTATTTGAATCCCTAGGGATTTAAGGAGCTTTGAGCATTGCATATCAGATCTGCTTTCTTCTCTGCAGCATGGTTCCCCTGTAGTAGCATTAGCACCATGTCTTGAAAGGGCAACATAATATACAGTTGTTTGGGTAAAGCGAAGAGTATACTTCAGTGCTGGGGGTGTTCTTGAAGTTTACTATATAAACATGTGTACTGAATTTATTTGTACAGTGATTTCTGTAAACTGTTAAAGCCAGGCACATCAATGGATGGAGAGAAGTATTTAAAAACTGTAGTACAGTGAGCTTTTACCTTAAAAGCTGTGTTCTGTGCATCAAAACCCTAAAAAAATTGTGGTATTTTGGTTTTTCTCCTCTGTTTTTTCTTTTCAAATCTTTAGTGGATTTAGAAAGCAGGGTATTGTATGTCTAAAATTCTCTTGGCTTCAAAAACCTCATCTAAAATGACTAATGCTCCCATAGTGATCTGTATTCATTTACACTGTAAAATGCTTTTAGAATACTGCACTCTTAGAAGAAAAGTAGCTGGAACTAGTTTAAAAACAAAAAATAAAACCACATTGTTGTTGATGTACTATTGGACATGTGCGATAAAACCTGCAGATAGGCATTGGTAGAATATAAACTGAAAGACTAAGTAATCTTGTTAGAAACATGTGATTTCTAGATGTCATGACAGTAATAGGGTGGAATATATGCAAAATGTATATGGAATTTGGGATTTTTTTTATGATGTGAAACCAGCCTAGGTCATGTTGTTACAAGGTAGCAAAGACCTGAAAACAAATGAGCCAGATGAGAAACCAAACTACTAGTCTTAGCTTCCAGCATAAAGATTTCTTGGCCTGATTGCTGCATATTCAAATATGTTTGGCAGTATTTCTAAAAAACACTGCTTTACTATACTTAGCATTTACAGTACTGGACTTTGTCTTTAATACAGGAAGCCCCTCCGGGATTCTGTAATGTGCTAAAAAAGATCTTGTCTAAAACACATGAAAATAAATAACATCTAAATCTGGTTTGAATGAATGAGTAAAATGAATAAACCCTTTTGTGTGTGTTCAGTTTATATGTACAGTTTACGTGTATGTGCATGTATGTTTACATATTTACATCCCTATACAGGGCAACAGGTATTATAAAACCCACAGTTATGCATCTAGGGACTGTTTTAGTCATATTTCCACATTTCTTTTTGATGCTCTGATGACCTTTCGAACAATATATCTTCCAGTCTTCCTCGCAGACTCAGGCTGGCACCCTACTAGTGGCATGTTGTTCTTGTTGTTGTGTGAATTCAAATTGTTTTTGACTTTTGGTGACCCTAAGGCAAACATATCATGGGGTTTTAACTTATTATACCTGTGTATTAGTGGCATCAGTGAGAGCCAGCAAGGCATAGTGGTTTGAGCGTTGAACTACAACTCTGGAGACCAGGGTTCGATTCCTCGCTTTGGGCAAGTCACACACTCTCAGCCTCAGGGAAAGGCAATGTCAAACCTCCTCTGAAGAAATCTTCATGATAGGTTCACCTTAGGGTTTCCATAAATCAGAAACGACTTGAAGGCACACCACTTGAAGGTATAAGTCAGGGGTAGGCAACCTTTCCCCTTTAAGGGCTGAGGGACTTCAACTCCCAGAATCCCAGGAGGTATTGGCCAACATGGGACTATTGGCCAACATGGCTGAGGCTTCTGGGAGCTGAAGTCCCTCGGCCCTTAAAGGGGAAAGGTTGCCTACCCCTGGTATAAGTTAATTGTACACCTGTGGATGGCTATTATTTATGGTTGTGGTCATTGATATTCCCTTCCTCCCTCCTCATACTTAAGCCTTCCCAGGACTGTAGAGGTACTGAAGCCATTCCATGTCTAGTGGAGACAGGGGTGGGGTGGGGATTGTAGAAGCGTTTGGCTATGTTCCTGTAGTCAGATACAGAATGATTAGAACAGCCACTGAGACCTCAGGAATATCCCAGATGACTTCATCTGTACAGGAAGCCCCTGCTTATCATAAGGACCAGAAGGCTGTCAAAAAGTGGAATCAGTTGAAAAATGGAACCCAGTCTTTTTGGCTTGCAAACGCAAGACTGAACACTAATGGTGCCAAGTCAACTGAGAGGGGGGGAAAAACATAACACTGTGTATACTGAGAGAAAAACAACTGAGTGTGCTGAGTCAACTGAGAGAAAAAAGCAGCAGTGGTTGAAAGAGACCAGGGGTCAGAAGTGTGGTTTATGGCTCTAATTTAGATCTGTTGAAATAGGGGAACATCCAAAAGCAAGCCATCGAAAAGAGGGGGGATGCCAATAATCATTTTTCATTTGGCTAAAGGAATTTAGCCAAACGTTCTCAATTGCCTGGGTTCTCCACCAGACATGAAATGACCATGGAGAGGCTTCAGTGGCTCTGATAAGTCCAGGGATGGTGACTGGCTTTATTTGTGTGGAGGTTGTCTTCAGTATCCCTGATATATAAACATTCACTTCCCACATCATCTAGAAAGATGCAAAAAGACACATTAATATTTTAAAAAACTTTTATAGCTTCCCAGTACATGGCTATGCAAAGGGGTCTTATAGACCCCTGAGACTAACTGAGAGAAAGAAGTTGGTAGCATGAGCTTTTATAGACTGAGGTATCATTCACACTGCGGAGATAATCCAGTTTAACACCTCTTTAACTACCATGGTTCAGTGCTATGGAATTCTGGGAATTGTAGTTTGTTGTGACAACAGAGCTCTCTTGATAAAGCTAAATGTCTCACAAAACTACAGTTCCCAGAATTCCATAGCATCGAGCCATGGCAATTAAAGTAGTATAATCAAGATGGATTATTTCTGCAGTGTGAATACAGCCTAAGGGGTGGAACAGATGGGCAAGAAAAAGCAGTTCAATCCTGCTTTTTTCCAAAAGCACACCAAAACCTTGCTGTCTGTATGGCCTGCTCACAAGGTGGGCTGAATAAACCTAGGCCAACTGCATGGTGCAGCGTCAAGCTATCCCGCTGCCTAATTATTATTTTTTTGTAGCCTCCCCACCATACATGTGGACTTTTGCATAACACACCACCTGTGACCTCCAGGTACCTTCCACATCTGCCCAGATGCCATCCCATTGCATGCCTGCCCCTTTGATCGGCCACACAGTCGCACGTGCAATCCTCTGCCAGTTCAGGGCATTGGTGCAACATTGTGCAAATGATACATTGGCAAAACACAGTCATGAAGGCCTCCCCTAGATACCCTCTTCAACCTCCTTCACCCCATGCCCCTGTTGGACTATCTGGTTTGTGGATGTTGGGATTACATCAATTGGAGTTGTTGTACTTTCATTTCTTTGCTTTGCTGCAGCCCCACACTGGCGTCAGGGCATTTATATGTAGCAGTGTAGATGGGTATTTCCCACCTTGAGTCGGACTACCCTGGCTCCTTTTTACTCCGTTTTTTAGCCCCAGTGCTCAGCTTCAGTCCAGTTTCTAGCCGTTTTCGAGGCATGTGTCATCTAAATGCCACATCTTCAAAGTGGCTGGAAAACACTTTCTTTTGCCCGTCTGTTTCACCCTTAAGTCTACTTCCTCAGATGCAAAGTAGACTTAATCTGTGAAAGTTTACACTACCAACTTTTTTCACTCTGTCTCAAAAGGTGCTACAAGACTACTTTGCATATTGGTTCAGACTACCATGGCTAGGTCTTTAAATTCTACCAAGGCATAGCTAGTTAAATTGAAACAACTCTTTTTATTATCCTGATCCTTTTCTATGGACGTTATCACACGGGGAGTCGCGGGGAGAAAGTGGAAATAAACGGGCACGAGCGGAAATCTTTAATTTACGGGATTTGTCCCGTTCCGCCTCGTCTGATAACTAAATTTGAATTTAAAAGGGGGTTAATTCGAACGAAAACCTGATCTTTTCATTTTCGGGATTTTTGAGGATTTGAAAAGATCAGGTTTTTGTTCGAATTAACCCCTTTTTAAATTCGAATTTAGTTATCAGTCGAGGCAGAATGGGACAAATCCCGTAAATTAAAGTCTTCCGCTCATCCTGTTTATTTCCACTTTCTCCCCGCAACTCCCCATGTGATAACATCCAAAGTAGTTGATAAACAGGCAATAAAAATTATATTTTTCTGCTTCTACAATCACTTTGAGCATTAGAGGCAGCTGGGCGGGGAGGAATGACACTTCTAGAAAGCTCCAGTTATTGTGAACATAGGACCTTATCAAACGCTGGCCACGAAGCAAAGAAAAAGCGAAGACTAACCGAAGTAGGAATAAATTCGGTTCCATAGCGAAACGAAGGGAATATCGCCCTTTTGGCCATTTCGCAATTAATACCAAGGCTCCCTTCTCTCCTGTCACAAAAAGCTGGGAGGAAAGGCAGCCATGGGAACCGGGGAGGAGGAGGAGGGCTGGAGGACTGGAGAAGGGAAGGCAGCCCATGGAGAGAGAGAGATCGCCTCCCTCTTCCCTCTTCCCTCTTCCTCTTCTTTCCAATCCGGTTTGCCTTTTGCCAAGGCAATCCCTTCCCCTCGCTGGGATTTTCGCCCTGCCCACCAATTCGCAATGAATGCGAAGGCTCCCTAGGTACTTCCTCTACAAACCGAATGTCAAAATCTCCCTACTCCTTACGGATTAGCTCCGTATTCTGCCGAGTTCTGGGGCAGCGTCGTGTGTAAACACGGGGGAACAATACGGATTAGCTCCGTGTTCTGGGGCAGCGTCGTGTGTAAACACAGGGGAACAATACGGATTAGCTCCGTGTTCTGGGGCAGCGTCGTGTATAAACACGGGGGAATAATATGTATTAGCTGTGGATGCCCTTTGGATTAGCTCTGCTTCAGACCCCATGTGATAAGGGCCATAATCCAGTCATGTCTAAGTACCTAAGTATCATTAATATCAGCAAGGGAGTTCAACAGCAAGTTGGCCAGCTTTGTCAGGGTCGCCCCCTGTGGAATACATTCACCAGTGAGGACTTACTTGTGCCTCCCTTCATCCCTTCTCAGTTGCAAACAATTTTTTTTTCATTTTTGCACTCTCAAAAAAACTGTACATGCTGATCTTCCATTTTTCTTTGTAAAGGCTTTACCTGAATCAATTAAAAACAAAACAAAACAAACTTTAGAGCTTACTCAGTTCTGGTTTTTGTCCAGCTGGTCTTATTTATATTTATTTATTTATTTTATTTCTATGACTTAAACAGATGAATGGATGGGTTTATTTTGCTGCTTTTGATTTTTAGCCCATTTATGCAGATTTAATTTCATTTATGCAGTTTTAATTGGATTTTATTAATGGATTTTATTTGTATTTTGAGAACAATTTATTGCAGGATGACTAATAAAATTAATAAAATAATAATGTGGTCTGTCCCTTTGAAAATGTATTTCACTTAAATATTTCAGTTGACTAGATCACAGTTAATATTATGTGAGGAAGCTGAAAATGGCTGGTGAGGAATTACAAGTAGTGCTTGAAATGAACTTGTATGAATATTTTGTTTGGAGGGGTGGATGATAATCAGATTCAGTGGATATATTTAATGGTATATCATGAAAATTTGGGCTCAGTTTGGAAGTGTTTCATTACTATTACTATTTTCTGTCTTCTTTCTTTCTTTCTTTCTTTCTTTTTTAAAATCTTAATAATAACTCGAGTGAGAGTCTGAACCAAAACATTTTTCATGGGTTGCTGAAATAATGACATCTTTGCTTACTGCTGGTTCAGTGTATGCAAACGTTGTTTCATGTGCAGAATTATTAAAAATATTGTGTATAAAATTACCTTCAGTATATGTACCTTATTTTCCTGTGTATAAGACTACTTTTTTACCTGCAAAATCTGTGGCTAAAGTGGGGGGGGGGTCGTCTTATATGCTGGATATAAGGATAATGAGGATAGGGGTGCTAAAACTCTATATTTTGACTGGAAAAATGGGGGGGGGTCGTCTTATACGCGGGTGTCTTATACTCCGGAAAATACGGGTATATAAGCTGTATATGAATTTTGTGTTTAGATTTGGGCCCCAGCTCCAAGATATCTCATTATATATGTATATGCAAATACAGGTACTCCAAAACAAAACAAACAAACAAACTGAAATCCAAAACACTTCTGGTCCCAAGCATTTTGGATAAGGGAGAGTGAATGCCATTCTTACTTCTAAGTAAGGATGGGACGAAATCTTGCTTTCCTGTGAATCAGAGCTAAGTGGTGGGACACATGTTTTGTATACATGTCTCTTCAGTTGAGAGAGAGTGAAAGAAAATCCTTCCTGAAATAATGGAGAGCTTCTGCCATGCAGTTTAGTAAATAATACTGAATTAGGGAGACTAGTGGACTCTGCCTTGATATGAGGAGATGTGGAAGAATGCTGGTCAGCTAATGAGGTATTGATAGAGAATGGAAGACAGTGAAGATTGGGGATGGTGGAGAAACTTGGTTTGTTCACATTCTACAATGAATGGACATCATTCATGTTTCTTTGGGGGAAAATCCTATTGGTGACTCCCAGCAGGAGGCTGGCATCCTGTTTAGTAGTTGTGAGACTGTATGGTGGATTTAGGCTCTTGTGTACGATCACTAACAACTGAACATGGCCCTCAAATCTCCCCTTTTGGCCTGGCAGCATCCCAACTAAAGGGTTTCTAAGGTGCTGCAGGTTTGGGCACTGGTAAATGACATCTGAGGCACACAGTGGCTCAGCAGTTAAGACACTGACCTTGGCGATCACAAGGTCATCAGGTCAGCAGTTTAAGACCCAAGTGCCATGTGACAGAGTGAGCTCCCATCACTAGTCCCAGATTCTGCCAACCTAGCAGTTCAAAAGCATGTAAACATGCATGTAGATATAGGTACCACTTCGGCAGGAAAGTAACAGTTTTTTGTGCAGTCATGCTGGTCACATGACCACAGAATTGTCTGGCAATACAGGTTCCCTTGGCTAAGTAATAGATATGAGTACCACCCCCTACAGTTGGACACAACTTGACAATCATGTGAAAGGAGAAACTTTTACCTTTACCTTTAAGTGACATCTGCAGTGCTCTCCTGGTGATGGAGTGCAGCAGTTGTGGCAGGACCCCCATGGAGCTCTCCAGATGCCTGTTCTCAGTGCATCCCATTTCTTGGAGAGCACTTCACATGTCAATCCAGAAGAACTGAGAGATTTTCAGTGTCCTATCCACTGAAGTCATAAGTGCCTGCACGCCCTGTGGGATCATAGATTGTTGACATTACAGTGCATGACAGTAATCCAAATAGGATATAATCAAGGCATTTGTTACCATGGCAAATTCTATTATCTCCCAAAATAGGCATTGCTGGCACACTAGCTTTTACTATGCACACGCATTCCTGCTCACCACTGAAACCTTGGCCTCCAGGATCATGGCTGAGTCCAGGACCACATTCAGAGTGCAACTCTAAGGCATGTGACCCCATCCAGTATAGGCAGAATCAGGTCATCAGGATCATTCATGTCTTATTTCAATTTGTTTGTTCTCATCAGTCCATTACTGTTAGCAAACACTGCTTTAATGCCGAGACAACTTATTTGGAATTGGAAAAGAGATAGGATGCCATCATCATAGTGTCAGCGCCTCAAAACTCCAGCCAACTTCTCCCTGTGGTTTCATAAATATGTTAAAAATCATGGAGATGAGAACCAGCCCCTGAGGAACCCCACAAGTCAATGAGCAGAAACAAGCATTCCCAGCACCACCTTTTCTAATGCACCCCTTCAGGAAGGATGGAAGCTACAGTAGTACAGTGCCCTGAAATCCCATCCAAGAGATTCAGTCCAGAATGATAACATGGTATTGAAGGCTGTTGAGAGATCCAGAAGAATCAATAGGTCAAAATACCCAGCATATGTCATCCACCAAGGTGACCATAGGCCTAAGCAGACTGCCAGAAATAGTGCACATTAAATTGAGGCACTGCCCTGGCTCAATGCTAGGGAGTCATGGGAATTGTCTTTTTTTCTGAGACATTGAGCCTTCTCTGTCAGAGAGCTCTGGTGCCACAATAAATTACAGTTCCCATGATTCCCTAGCACTGAGCCAGGGCAGTGCCTCAATTTAATGTGCACTATTTCTGGCAGTCTGCTTAGGCCCCAAAGCTATCTCTGTCCCACAGCCATACCTAAAGCCAGATTGAAATGGATCTGGATAATCCATTTCATCCAAGAGCCTCTGGAGCTGAGAGGTTATCACACACTCCTGAGCCATGCAAAAAAGGGACATTGGAGACTGGCCAGTCATTATTTAGCATGAGGAAGGGCCTCTGCAGACAGGTGGCTCTGGGCTGCCCTGAGAAGTGGCGGATTGGGGCTGCGGCAACCCCATGCCACGGCCCCGATCCTCCCTGAAAAGAATGGCAAAATACTGCTCCTTTTAGGGGAGGCAAAAGGTTGCCCTAAGAGCTGGCGTGCGGCTCTTCCTCACCCTTTTCAGCACAGTGTGGAGGGCGTCAGGACAGCGTCGATGTGCAATTGGGATGGCCGGCGTGTGGCTGCCCCGCCCCAACTCTAACTCCAGGCCGGCCCTTTGGGCCGGTCTGCAGAGGCCCGAACTTACAGTAAAAGCCTCATCACAGTTTCTTTTAGGCAAGGTGGAAGCCTGCCTTGCTGTAGTGAGACATTTATCTCCCCTTACCACTTAGCATAGCTCCAATACTCCTGTGGTGGCTCTCATCTCTCCAAGGTGCTCTCCATGTGCTCAGGCTGAAGTAATTGAAATGTATCCAGTAATGCAGGAAAAGTGGAGCCAAGGCTGCATGCACTGGGCTGATATAAACTACAGAATCCAAGTCAGAATAGATATGAGTGATTTTATATGCAAAGTAGCATGCAAATTCTTCACAGTGGACTGTCAAATGGCACTGTTGTGCAATATATTCCTAGGCCCAATCCAGCTTGGCAATCAAAACCTAAAGTATGAGACATCTTCAACTGTACCCTTTGATATAGTACCCTTTGGAATAGGAATGTCTCCTCTTGGTATGCAGTAGGGATGCAGGAGGTGTGAGGGAGAAGGTGATCTATCAGCACCTGCAAGATCTTGCCTGTTTTGGGTGATATCCTTAGAATGCGGTTCTGAGCAACAAAGCACACATGAAACATATGCATAGGTGTGTTGTAGCTGCACGTGCTATGGACATGGAGAACAATTTTCTAGGATGGGTGAGGAGTGTTTTCCCTTCATCCATCTTAGATGAACCGATGAGGAATAGGTGGGTTGTGTTGTTGTCTCTATCCATTGATTCAGCCAGGTAAGAATGCAACAGTGTCATCTACATCCACCAAACATAATTTCCTCCTTGAGGCTTCATTTTAGACATTTGATACTGTGCTGCCTCAGTTTAAAGCAGGGCTTCCTGCTTCAGGGGTCCATGGATGGGGTTTTTAAAATATTATTTTCCCCCTTTGACTTCTTCCTTGTTGCTTTGACAATTATGTTTAAACAGATTTTTCTAGGAGTGAGGTGTGTAAATTTCATCAAGTTCTCTATATGGTCCTTGACCCCCCCCCCTCCAATGGTTTAAGATTTAAAGGATTGTAAAAGGCTGGTGTTGGCCTCAGAGGGTGTGAGTGTCAGAGTCTGATCCTTTCTCCCAGTGTCCAAGGTTGGCAGCTGCTTAGACGATCACAAATGTGAATGCTGTTTGGACTCTAGGGACATACAGTGTGCAAGCATAAATATCCCCTCCTCAGACTTAAAGTCATGGGTCACAACTTGAAATGTGGGGCTATGATGAACCAGTATGACAGCCTGGCAAAAATCTGCAAATATTTTTACTTGGTATCATTTAATCTTGAGAAATATTCATTTTGCTGACAAGTTTCCATGATTGTTCCATTCAGTAACCTATTCCTCATGTTGAAGATTAGCTTCTATACAGCCCTTGATGTTTTTGGCTCATTTAATAGATTTCTTTCATAAATGCAGAATCTTGATTGAAACTTCAAAAATGTCACGCTCTGGGCTGCAGTAGGAAGTTCTTGTAGGTGGGTTGCAACAGCCAACGCATTCATTGCCTTTAGAAGTTTTTTACTCAGTTGATGTATTGAACATGGATGCAGGTGTGTGGATGTTTTGAGTTTACATCTCTAAATTCAAAGGTGCTGGTTAGAATTAGCACTAGTTTTCTTTTCTTTTGCCACCCTTTGGATTCTGTTTGAACTCTGAAGCTTATTTGTCATAATTTGAAAGCACTTGCCTTAATCAAAGGCTGTGATTCTGAAACCTGAGGCAGCAGAATGAACCCCATTCATTTTGTGCCTTGAAGATCAGGCTCCAGCCTAACAAGGCAGCTTATTCTTATACACCAATTAACAGAGATGGGAACAGACTGTGAACAAGTGCTTGCCTGTTTCTCTCTGTGTGTAACATCAACTTTTATCCTTCCTATACCCACACAGATATAGATGCACATACAGACACACAGTTTTCTTGTTTGTATGAGTCAGTAGCAAGTAGGTTTTAAAATGATGCCATCAGGAGTGCTTTAAATATTCAGAACAGCAGAAAAAGATGAAAAGGGATTTTAGGGAGAGTGTACCCTCAATTTCTATGTTGCATTCTTCTTGGAAAGGGGTTGGGGGTTGGGGGGACTTCCCAAACTAGACAAGTTTGGATAACTTGTGGATAACTTTCAAAGATATAGCCATGTTAGTCTGTAGAATCAGTATGTAGAGACATCTTGTAGCACCTTTGAGCCAGTTACTTTCTTTCACTTGTAGATAACTGTTGATCACAAGGAGCAATAACCTGAGTACTGCTTACATCAGCCATCAGTTTTATCAGTCTGTATATATGGCCTTTCAGTTTAAGTTCAAGTTCATACAGCATTAGAAATTGGGAAGGGATTCCTCTCCCTTAAAGAAAGATTTTACTTACTATCTAGTACTGAAGTTGCTCAGTTGGATGTAGTGTTAAATACTGTTACATTTTGCTTTTGTTTCTAAAAACTGCTTGGAACTTTGCAATACATAACTAAAAGTGAATTATGAATGTGAAAATTTTGTTTAAAGTCTTATTTTATGTTTATGTTTTTATTTCCAGAGATTGATTTCTAGGTAATTGCGTTTCAAGCATTCAATGCATATGAAATACTGTCCCATGGTGGAAGATTTGTGATTCTCCTCTTTTTTCCAATCTTTCTCTCTGAGTCACACTAGACATTAAAAAGAATGCATTAATCTGCCCCCACCCACAAAATTTCTTTAGAGATATGTGCTTCAACAATCAAACTGTAATCCAACCAAACTTCAAGTTAAGCCCATGCTTACTTTACAACAATCAGTCACAAATCAAAACATGCTAAATGCCAGATACACAGGTGAGGAAAGTCACATGCTATGACAGATGCAATTTTAGGCTGCATCAGTAGAAGTATAGTGTCTAGATCAAGAGAAGTAATAGTGCCACTCTATTCTGCTTTGGTCCGGCCTCACCTGGAATACTGTGTCCAGTTCTGGGCACCACAATTCAAAAAGGATGTGGAGAAACTGGAGCGTGTCCAAAGGAGGGCAACTAAAATGGTGAAGGGTCTGGAAACCAAGCCCTATGAGGAACGACTTAGGGAGCTGGGGATGTTTAGCCTGGAGAAGAGAAGGCTGAGAGGTGATATGATAGCCATGTTTAAATATTTGAAGGGATGTCATATCGAGGAGGGAACAAGCTTGTTTTCTGCTGCTCCAGAGACTAGGACCCGAAACAATGGATGCAAGCTGCAAGAAAAGAGATTCCACCTCAACATTAGGAGGAACTTCCTGACAGTAAGGGCGGTTCGACAGTGGAACACACTCCCTCGGAGAGTAGTGGAGTCTCCTTCCTTGGAGGTCTTTAAGCAGAGGCTGGATGGCCATCTGTCAGGGATGCTTTGATTGGGAGTTCCTGCATGGCAGGGGGTTGGACTGGATGGCCCTTGTGGTCTCTTCCAACTCTATGATTCTATGATTCTATGTTGCTAAAAATGTGCAACAGTGTGCTAAAAGTATAATCAAATTTTACTCATGTCCTCTTTGTAAGCTTCAAACTGCCTGTGGCTGGGCTCAAACTGGTAAAGGATATAAAGCTGGGAAAGTAGCTTTGTTACTTGCATGTTTTCCCCAAGGGAGTGAATATGAACTTCAGGGGTTAGTGAGTATTTAGGTCAGTTGGCAGCAGATGGGCTACTGATGCAGAGGGAGACTTGTTCCACAGTCCTTATTTGTAAGACAGTTGTAAATGACTAATTTAAGAAGGCATTATGAACTACAGTGGCTTCATATGAGTAGCCATTTTATTTCTAAAGCATTGTATTTTATGATTGCTCAAAAGATTTATACATAGGAAATATTTTCTGTGTACAGTATGCATTACTATATGTGAAATAAAGTTTTTCCACATCATTTTGCGTGTGTCTTCCTTTGTGCTTTCACATTATAATGTGAAACAACCCTTTCCTTTATTGTTACTGAAATATATCACTGAAACTTCCCTGTAAGGATTGCAATATTTTAAAATGAGTTCTACATATTTATATTTGCAGATGTGGTTGCTGTTTTTAAAGAAAAATCCTTTCCAATGATTTCTCCAACAAATGACCTGTCAAAACCCTTGCCTGGAAAAGGAAATGCATTTTTCAAAAACACTCAGTTTACTGGCAGGAAAGTTAATGAACAGTATTTTGAGGATGGATTTATACACAACAGTACCCGGAAATTTAAAATGACTAATGTTATTATTGGGATGATCAAATTGAAAAGTGAATTATCGTCACTGCTAAATTGAATTTGAGAGTGGGACATCATATTATAGATCAGGGGTAGGCAACCCTTTAAGGGCTGAGGGACTTCAGCTCCCAGAAGCCTCAGCCATATTGGCCAATAGTCCCATGTTGGCCAATAAATAGCTCCTGGGATTCTGGGAGCTGAAGTCCCTCGGCCCTTAAAGGGGAAAGGTTGCCTACTCCTGTTATAGATATTACTTTTGTGGCAGGAGATGTCACCTATTTCGATTTCAGCTTTTATCATGGTCAGAGACAGAAATCCATGTGATTCTTGGAAAAGTAAAGGAATAAAGTAGAGGAGCTTCAATGTGTGTTCCTAGAGAGGAAAAGAAGTAATCCATATTTGCGGCTTTGACTTTTGGAGATTTGATTATTTGCGGTTTTGATTAATAAGTTCTCTCTAGGATTCTCTATGTACTCCAGCACAGTTCATCTGGAAGTTGACCATAGAGTTGTACTGGAGAACCTAGAAGGCCCTAGAGAAAACACTTCTGTAGGCATTTGTAGGTCCTCCAGCATGATTCTATGATCAAACTCTGACAGATGTTGACCACAGAGTTGCACTGGATGACCTAGAAGTTCCTAGAGAGTTAAAAAGAATACAGTAGTGCTTTTTTATTTGCAATTTTTCCACATTCATGGGGGTCCAGCGAAGGTGGAGGGATCACTGTAGTGCTACTATTTCTGTAGAAAACCAGACTAGCGAGACTATCGCTCAACACTCTTAAAATGGGGCTAAGTCATTTTAACTGTTATGGCTGCCTCCTTTTGCATTCTGGAACTTGTAGTTTAGGAAGGGACATTTAGAATATTCAGCCAGAGAGCCTTTAAGACTCATGGAACTACAAGCCAAAAATGCAGCAGGAGGCAATCAGAGCTCTTAAAGTGAACTAGCCCCGTTTTAAGAGCATGGTGTGATAAGCTTGTATGATACAGTCCTTTGATTACTGTTGCCATCTGAGAAGAGGTAGGATCCAATGGTGCCTGTCTGCTGGTGCAACAGTGGGATCCAGCATGAAAACAGGGAGGAGATGGACATCTTCTCTCTCCAGCTGTCTGCATATTAATCCCAACTATTCTGAGCTGGAAAGTCCACCAGAGACCATTTTCATGCAGCCTGGAGAATTGCAGAAGAGAGGAGGGAGTCTGTTGTGGCCGACAACATAATTACGGATTTAGTGCATGGTTTCAAAAAGGTCTTCTTGTGTCTCCTTGCACCCCCTTCTAGCCCCCTGCAGTGCTGAAAAATTTCTCTAGAGGATTTTCCAGCTCTCCAGAGGAGAGTTTTCAGAGAAAGTCCAGAAGAAAAGAGAGGGGATGAAGCATTAGATTCAGGTAGAGTTGTGAAGGCATAAGGGGGAAAATTGACAAATTGAGGGGAGAGGACATTGTCTAGCTCTACTTTTTAAAGCAGTTTTTTTTTGGGGGGGGGGGAAATGCAAGGTTGTTACATTGTGCCCCCAAATAAAATCACTATAAACTTTTTAAAATCACTATAAACTGGAAGACTTTTATCTAAGACTATATATAGTATTGGACCATTACAGTTCTGGGTCTTGGTTTTACTTTTCTCTGTCCTTTTTAATGGAATGAATTGTGTTATGTTTGCATCGCACTATAACTTCCTTTATTTTACTAATCTTGATGGTTTCTTGTTTTTATAGGGATCCCTCCCCCCCACCTGCTTTCAAATATTACCTGATATTGGGATCCTTCCTAGCTGCCTGCTCCTCTTTGACCAAACTGAGTTCCTTACAGATTAGGCTCCCATGGCTTCATTTGTAACAAAATATAAAAATTTTAAAGGATTTCCAGTTAGTAATTACATTCTGAATGCTATATGAAACCAAATTGTATATAATTAATTTTTGTTCCTGAAGTAGCAAGATAATATTCAGTTTGTAAAGGGTGCCAATATTGCCTTTTTCTGATTTTTCCCCCCCTGAAAATTTCTGACCTTTCTCCAAGGGGCCCAGCTCTGGAAACAGCCTTTTAACCCTCATGGCTTCAAAATGTCTGGAAATTTTACATCTCTAGATTTAGGCCAGGGTTTTTTCCTGCAGATTTGGGTAAATATTTGAAAAAATAATCCAAAAGTGTATGTTCTATCTGTGTATTAATAACCAGTTGAGTCAACCTAGAAAATAAAGTAATATTTTTTGGAGTGAACAACTGGTACTTAGAAATATTTATTCATTAGAATCATAGAATCATAGAATCATAGAGTTGGAAGAGACCACAAGGGCCATCCAGTCCAACCCCCTGCCATGCAGGGACTCCCAATCAAAGCATCCCTGACAGATGGCCATCCAGCCTCTGCTTAAAGACCTCCAAGGAAGGAGACTCCACTATTCTCCGAGGGAGTGTGTTCCACTGTCGAACCGCCCTTACTGTCAGGAAGTTCCTCCTAATGTTGAGGTGGAATCTCTTTTCTTGCAGCTTGCATCCATTGTTTTGGGTCCTAGTCTCTGGAGCAGCAGAAAACAAGCTTGTTCCCTCCTCGATATGACATCCCTTCAGATATTTAAACACGGCTATCATATCACCTCTCAGCCTTCTCTTCTCCAGGCTAAACATCCCCAGCTCCCTAAGTCGTTCCTCATAGGGCTTGGTTTCCAGACCCTTCACCATTTTAGTTGCCCTCCTTTGGACACGCTCCAGTTTCTCCACATCTTTTTTGAATAGTGGTGCCCAGAACTGGACACAGTATTCCAGGTGAGGCCTGACCAAAGCAGAATAGAGTGGCACTATTACTTCTCTTGATCTAGACGCTATACTTCTACTGATGCAGCCTAAAATTGCATTGGCCTTTTTAGCTGCTGCATCGCACTGTTGACTCATGCTCAACATTATTCTTTTATTTAAGAATAAAATTGTGTAAGTGAACATTTTCTAATATTGCTACCCTATCATATATTCAGCATATGACTTCACTGAAAGGTGATGATACATTTCCTCCCCTCTCTATAATTTGAAGTGTTTCAGACTGTTTAATGCCATGCCACCTTCTAATCTGGAACACACTAGCGCAGTTGACTACTCTTGCCAGCTACCTTGTATGGATACCCATATTTGTCAGAATTAAATAGAGGGCAGGAAACACAGAAGATAATAAGATAAAGGATTGTGTCAATTCTAAGGTATTCTTTCTTTTGCTGAACCCCCCTGTGCACCTCAAAAGAATCTCAGCAGTACCTGTTCTGGAATATTAAGAAAAAAGTATAGGATATAGGGTGGGTATCAAATGGGACACGGTGGCTTAGTGGTTAAGACACCAATTCTGATGATCAGAAGGAAAGTTGGCAGTTCGAGGCCCAAGTGGCGTGTGATCAGGTGAGCTCCCATCACTAGTCCCAACTTCTGCCAACCTAGCCGTTTGAAAGCATGCAAATACAAGTAGATAAATAGGTACCACTTCGGTGGGAAGGTATCAGCATTTGGTGCAGTCATGCTGGCCACAAGACCATGGAGTCATCTTTGGACAATGCTGGCTCTTTAGCTTAGTAATGGAGATGAGCACCGCCCCCTACAGTTGGTTACAAAGAGACATTCAAAGAGCCAATGCAATTTTAGGCTGCATCAGTAGAAGTATAGCGTCTAGATCAAGAGAAGTAATAGTGCCACTCTATTCTGCTTTGGTCAGGCCTCACCTGGAATACTGCGTCCAGTTCTGGGCACCACAATTCAAAAAAGATGTGGAGAAACTGGAGCGTGTCCAAAGGAGGGCAACTAAAATGGTGAAGGGTCTGGAAACCAAGCCCTATGAGGAACGACTTTACCTAAGGCTGTCCTATTTAAACGGGGCTTCAGCCTGTTAACTGGCTGGGGTAGAAGGATGGGTACTGTGGATGTCCTGTATGTAATATATTTCTAATGTTCTAAATTAATCTTTTAAACGTACTTTTAAAAGTATTGTTTTACCAAAAGTATTGGCTGTTTAATGCTTTTTAAACCTTTGTATCACATATTGTTTTAGCTATTTTGTTATGATTTATTTTGGGAGAAAGGCAGGATATAAATCAAATCAAATCAAATATAGTTCATAGTGTTTTAGTGTATTAGTAAATATAGTGTTTTAGTATATTAGTATACTGTTTTAGTATTTTAGTACTTCATAATCATCTGTTTTTGATTATATATGCTTGATGTTCCAACCTTTGGTGGAAAGGGTGTTATAAATAAATGTTATTATTATTATCAAATCAATCAGTCAATCTAATACAAATCACTGCTATCCTACAGCTCAGACTTCAGCACCATGATGCAGTCACAGTCCCTTGGCTATGGGTGTGCATATATGTATGTGAATAGTGCACCCTAACTCATGTCATCACCCTACTGATTTACTTAGCTTGATCATTTGTTTCCCCCTATGAGCCTTTACAAATGCCTTGCCTTTTTCTCTTAAACTTCATGAAGATACACCCAAACATTTGCTCCCACATCATTTACCAGCATATCATTTTTACTAGTTGGAAATATCTTTAACCGCATGGCATTTAGCAAGAACAGAAAAGATTAAAATTTGAGAAATCAAAGCATAGCTGTCACGAATGAAGGAAATTATGCAGGAGGAGCAAGAGAACTGCACAAAGCAAGGCTGTCAAGAGAAAGAGGTGTGGGCGGCAGCTTTCTTGCTAGGGGGAAAATGGACTGTGGGAGTTTACAAGCTCTGTGATAGCGTCTCTTCAGCTTTATTTCCAGAAGGCTTGTTGACAAACTTGTTTACATTTCATAAGAGTGGCTGTGCTGGCCTGGTCTGTGGCAGTAATTAAACAGAAAAGGGAAGAGTCTGGTTTATTATAGTCTAATTATTTGTAGCTAATGTCATAGTTCATCGGCTACAAAAATGCTTTGTTTCTAGGGGTAACTTTGCCATTCCCTTTCTTTATTAAAAACATGCTGTGTTTGAATATTTATATATCACATATGAGAAAGAAATGACTACAGATGGTTGTCTAGTAGTTAGAGAACAGTCATTAGGTTGGGTCTTCTGTATCTGCTCAGAGGCACTGGAATATGTTTCATAGCTGTACCCTGGTACAAAGTAATCCCTGGAAGTAGGCATAAGCAATACAAGACACAAATGTGATATATGTTAACTAAATGTATTTCCGGAATAAATTTGGATTCAGTACAACTGATTTCGATCTCAAAAGAGGGGGGAGGTGGGGAGTTTAATCAGAAAAATGTGCTGATGCTATCTTAATGCTAAACAGCTATCCACTCTAATTTCACTAGAGTGGATGCCTATCTGTATACAAAACCAGTTCTCATCACTGCTTTTCTCCTTGAAATTCTTATGTCAGTAAGACACATCATACTTCTGCAGGTTCCTTACTTGCAGATGTGGGAATGAACACAAATATGTATATTATATCTCTATGCACATGCATGTTCATAAACATCATAATCCTGCAGTTCTGAACACCCTTACATGGAAATAATTACTGCAGATATACCTCTGTTAATGAAGTAGATGTATTCTTTGGCATTGGCTTTTTAAACAGAAAATTTGGTACCACAGGTAGAAATAGCATGGAAAGAGTAAAGTTGGGTTCTTACACCACAAAAAAGAAAAGAAAAAAAAAGAGCACTTCAACATTTCTCAGCAAACCCTTTCTTCAAAACTAACAATATGTACATGTGAAATGAAACAACCAGATCAAGTTGGCTTTACATAAGCAAAGGAAAACATTCTGAACCTTCTACTACCTGAAGGCTTCTTTCAAAATGCATCTAGTGATTTCTTTTCTTTCACCAGCTTCCACTTTTATTTGATTTCCAAACTCAAATATCTATTCTTTTGTAACATGCTGGGGAAGAGCAGTTAGACATATTTGCTTATCTGCTTTCCTCTTTTTCTCAACTTTACAGTTTATGAGTGCCCAATAAGGAATTCTGTAGACAAGTGCTGTTTGCTTTACCTATTATAGGCAGACACATACAGCTACAGTAGAATCAGCCAGAGGAGAATACTGTTCTTTTCCAACTGAAGCTATGCTTTGTTTATTGTAGACATGCTAATGCAACCTGACACCAAATGTCAGGGTGACCAGATGTCCCCCTTTTCCAGGACATGTCCTGCATTTCAACATTCTGCCCAGGAGGAATTTCAAAATATCTTCTATTTTGAGCATTACTAAGAAACATGAATTTATATTTATATTAGTGTTTTTAGCTTTTATTTTGTATTGCCCTACATTTTCTGAAATGTCCTACCTTTTGCAGTGCCTTGTCCTCCTTTGTGGTTAGGATGTCTGGTCACCTTGACCAAAAGTCTATGTTTGTGCAGCCTTCCTTCATCATTCTGCAATGTCAATCCTGGCTTTTAAAAAAATCTTCCAGCTAGACAGAGGAAGAAGAAGAAAAATGGGGGTGGGGAGGCACAAAAATACTTTATAAAAAGGAGCTTCTTTGTTAGAGGCTTTGTTAATTGAGGTATGCCTGTATGGTAAGAAAGATTAATGCTTCATTAAGCTCAGTATATATGAATATGATTACTTGTTATGATTGTTAAGGATGAAATTAGATCTAAATGTCAGCTGGTGTTTCTGAGCGTACATTGCATTTATGAAAGAACAGAAATTTTTGTAAAAATAGGCTCAATAATTTACTTATATTAACAAAATTAGCTATACATATGTTTGCAAGTGCTCGTGAAATAAAGCTCATGCAACAAGCTCAAGGCTTATGAAACAATCTTAGGGCCTTTGCAGACTGCCAGAAATAGTGCAAATTGAGTCCACTTTAAGAGTTAGGGTTACGGTTAGGCAATCATGGAAACTGTATTTTATTGTGGCACCAGAGCTCTCTGACAGAGAAGGCTCAATGTCTCAGAAAAAAACAAAAAACAATTCCCATGATTCCCTAGCACTAACCCTAACCCTAACCCTAAAAGTGGACTCAATTTGCACTATTTCTGGCAGTCTGCAATTAAAGGTTGCTTTTTAAATACATGGTATTCTTTAATGAATTATTAAGACTTGAAAATTTACTCTTTACCTGCTGCACTTGCTGATTTGTGAAAACACCTGCTGAGTTAATTAGTCAATGGTTTCCAAGTAAGAGTTTAGAAAAGAAATAACATTGTCCTGTAAAAGCAAGTATTTAGAAAAAAATGACATTATGCTGTAAACATATTATTGATCACACTATAAAAACAATATTGAACTAAAAAAAACCAAAATTGAATTTATTGAATATTTATTGAATATTTATGTTGGGTCTAATAAAGGGAATGGGCACCAGGTGCATAGGAGGAGCCCTGTTGAATCAGACCAAAGGATAATCTTGTATTTCATTTTGTCCCAACATTGACCAACTGGATGTCTACTAGGAGGCCATATGTAGGGAACCCTGATGTGATACTATCCCCACATTTCCCCCAGCAAAGTGTTGAGAGATATGCTGTCTCTAATACTGGAGATGGGGGGAAGCAGACGGGCGGCCCTGGACCGCACCCAGAAGTGGAGGATTGAGGCCGAGGGTGTCAGACACCTCGGCCCCGATCCTCCCTTTCGCCACCTGCGAAAAGAGTGCTCAAATAGCGCTCCTTTTGCAAGTCGCGAAAGGGGTGCCGCAAGAGGCGTGGTGCGCCTCTTTGGTGTCTCTTCCGGCTCAGCGTGTATGGACGCTGAGCCAGAAGGACGTAATCAGAGCACCCATTGTGTGGAGCGACGGGTGCTCCGATTACGTCTTCAGGAAAGGGTTGGGGCGCCCAGCGTGAGGCTGCGCCTGCCCTTCCTTGCCTCCAAGACAGCGCAAAGCACCGTCTGCAAAGGGGGTCGGTCAGTATATAGCTATGATGAATAAGAGCCACTCACAGGCTCATAAGAACTATATGCCACTCCTCAGATAATGTTGGGCAAAGTAATGAGACAGCACAGCATATTTCACATCAACTCTCCTTCTTGCAAATAACCAGAGTGCAGAACAACAGTACTCTGAAAGAACATTCATGGGCTGGAATCCTGGTCGTACACTAGGTTAGCAGGTGCACATTTTTGGACTCTGCACAGCAGTGATGAGGGAAGACAAACATGGTCTGCTGGATCTGAGTAGTCTTTCTCCAATCCATTATTATGCATGTGGCCTTTTGCTGCCTCTGCTGGGGTGGTTATGTTGTTTTCATGCCCCCTCCCCCCTGAGAGTTTGTCTTCTGAAGAAGACAAAGCAGTCATACCACAGCTGGAGCAGATGCCTGATGGTCCTCCTTTAGTACAGCAAGGAGAGGAACCTGAAGAAAGACCTCCCAGCTCTTGAGAGAGGTGACAGCTCTGGCATCTGACACAGACCTTTCCCCACCAACAAAGCGGAAGGTACATGTGCACTGATGTGAAATGTACTCCTTAAATGCTATCTGGCATGTGCTTGTTGGTTGAGTTGGCTGTCTTTAAATGTGGAGAGCCTCCTTCACTAGAGCTACTGGAAGCAAACTTTCAGTCCACTTCTCAACTGAGCTGCCAGAACTTGATTTATGACCCTTTGACTATTCACTGACTCTGATATCTCACCTGTTAGGACTCTGTTCTAATTTACAGCAGCTACCCTTGAACTGTTTGACATTGGATACCTCTTGATGCTTTGGCTTATTGAACTTTGGGTATTTGACATTCTAGTTCAGCTTGAGAGCAGGATGGCTGTGTAGGTCATAATAGGATTCCTGTTGTTGTATGCAAAAGCTCAAAGTCAGCATAGTGTAGTGGTTTGAAGGCTGGACAAGAACTCCAGGAGACCAGGGTTCAAATTCCTGATCAGCCATGGAAAACTTGGGTAAGTCAATTTTAATTTCAGCCTTAGAAGGAATGGCAAACTTCCTTTGAACAAATGTTGCTAGGAAAGCCCAGTGATATCGTAGCCATAGATCAGAAATTACATGATAGCACACAACAACAATATGCAAGAGCTAAGAGATTATATAGAACTGGTTCTATATGGGCCATGTAGTCCAACCCTCTGTGAATACACAACTAATGTATTCCCAAAAGGCCTCCAAAGAAGAGAGTCTGCTTCTTTCCGATGCAATCTATTTCACTGCAAAATAACTCTTACTGTCAGGAAGTTCTTCCTAATTTTAAGGTTGAGTCTTCTTTCTTGTAAATTGAATACATTGGTTTTTGTCAAGGGCAGGTTTTTGGGGCCAAAATTATGGATTTTGATATGACTCATGTATAAGTCAAGGGTAAACTTAGGGGCTATGCAGACAGGCAGGAAAAGGTGACCTGAAGTTGCCTTTTCCCTAAGCTGCAGCAACCTCACTGCCAGCCCTGAGGTTGCCCTAAATGGGGACGGAGCAGCTGCACTGGCGGAAGTTAATACAGCTTTTCCGAGGCTGTATTGAAGCCCCCGCAACCACACCGCCAGCCCCCAAGGATGCCGCAAAGGGAGATGGAGCAACCGCATGGGCTGACAGTAGGTGCTTTAATTTTTTTTTTGTTCTCAAACACAGGTGCACGTGCACAGGATCAACTCTCCACACCTGTGCATCTGTGCAGGAAAACATCCATGTGCACCTGCACAGGACCTTTCATAGCTAGTATACAATCTGTCACTCTGTGTACAAAGCTGACTAAAGTTTGGCATCCCTGTGCACCTGCAGAGGTTCTGTCATATACCCACATATCATGCAAGAATTCACTGACCTCTGCTTCCCTAGGGTTAGGGTTCTAATATTCAAGCATACCTACGCCAGTGCATCCACACCTGGAAGCATAGGGTGTTTTAAATTAAAGCTTGCATCGTAGGGCGCATGCTCTGGATTGCCAAGTCAATTTCCGCCACATGTGCAATGGTGCATTTATATGGCTGTTTTCTGGTGCATCAGTTTGCTGCATACATACACACATGCGAAGGTGCACATCTTCACCGAAGGAGCGGAAAAAGGCAGCTCCTTTTTGAAGCACACTTTCACAGGAAGAGGCAGGTAGGGGGCGCTTTTTCAGCATGCGTCATCTAAAGACCATGCCTTCAGGTCAAACCCAAAACAGCCCTTTTAGCCTGTGTACATCCCCCCTTAGAGGCATGTAACAAAGGATCTAAAAGATGAAGCAAAGGAAACCTATGTCAAAAAACTTACAAAATACCAGCAGGCATCAGTGTGTGTACTCACACTAAAGGCTGAATGGATGAGAGAGTAGAGGGAAGTTGGTGCTTCCAGGACAAATTACACTCTTGTTTTTCACCTGGCAACTCATACATACAAACATATATAAGTGTGTGTGTGTGTGTGTGTACACACATATGTAAGAGTTAAAATGCAGTACTTACATTGACTCATGGTTAAGTCGACTCAAGTTTTTAGTGTCATTTTTTAAACTAAAATTTCTAGACTTATACATCCAGACAGTATACATAGTATTTCTGTATCGCCTTCCAGCCTACAAGGACTTCTAAGCTGATGAATAAATAAAAACCAATACAGAGATAAAAAGAGTTTATAAACACTTTAAAATACTTTTTCAAAACTCCTGATAGCAATATAAAAACAATCCTATAATCCAGTTTTAAAACAGTTAAACACAATTTCAGACACTGAATGCCAAGTGGAACTTTTGGCTGCCCTCTGGAAGCATAAAAGAGATGTGGCCAGCCTAACATCCTTGGGTAGGGAGTTCACAGTCGAGATGTTGCTAAAGAGAAAAATCATGTCACCCCTCAGTCTTCTCTTTTCCAAATTAAACATCCAGATTTATAGATGGTCCCATGGCTGAGCCTACATTTTACATATAAGAAGTTTTAGGTTCATCTCTGACACGTCCAGTTAAAAATTACTCATTTATGTATTCCATGTCTTCTTTGAAGCACCCTTCCTGTGTATCAGACAAGTATTTCCAAATTCTTATGCCTGATATCCTCTATGTGTTGCATATGCAAAAGTAGCTCCTCAAGGGGAAACCTAGGCCAGAAGCTGCTTCCTTAATATATAACCATTTTGGAGTTTTGATGTGGTGAGCATTCAAATATGTAGTCCTGCATCTGGATTTTTATACTGGGAGTATCCAGACATGTGGTTTGTGTCACTCCCTTGGTGGCTTTATGCAGAGTAGGTACTATACTGCTTTCATTTTTGTTATCCAGACAGTGCTGTCCTGACCACAGACCTTTGAGGGTCTGGTTCTCCTGGTTTTCTGCCTTTTTCTTTTTGATTTTCAAGAAAAATTGACTTTAAAAATATATAGTATTCAGCTTGTACATTTCATAACAGCAGCACATTTTGATTTGTTTCTAAGCAATACATGTAATGTGGACTTTGCTATCAGATGTAGGAATGCTCTCCTGCTCTCACTTTTGCCCTATTTCCCAGTTCCCTTTCTGATTTGTAATCATCACATTCTCCTACCTCTCATACTTCTTTTCATCATTTTCCTGCTCAATATTTTCATCCCTCTATAGGATCAGGGCTAATTTACCATAGTGAATAGCACAGTAACACAGTAAGGCGAGAGAGAATCTAGCAGTTGTATGCACATTTCAAATTGGAGGTGGATGGGACAAAGGTATTAAGGCAAAAAGGATGTGTGTGTATGAATATTTGAATATTTTTGCTGCATTTTTCCCCATTTATCACCTGGTGAAATGACAGTATTCCTGTAGAGATATTGGAGGGAGGAAATGGAAGGAAGCACAGGAGGAGAAGCAGAAGAATATGAGGAATGCAAACTAGATATGCGACTGGAAAGAAGGACAAATTCAGGAGAGGGCAAAGGGATCAGACACACCCATCAACTAACAGTAGAATCTACACCAAGTGCAAAGAAGCTCACAAATGGAGCAAACTTACGAACTGCAATAGTTGAAGCTTAAAAAAGAAAGCAAGAGGAGAATGTAGCTGCATTTGGAAGAGGGGATTATCAAGAAGCAACATAAAGTGACATGAAATGGCAGATAATGCTGTGGTACAAATGGCTTGAACTGACCCCATCTGGAAAAACCCACTGCTCTACCAACAGCATAGTATTTTTTATCATGTCAAATTTACTTTCAGAAGACTAACGTAGATGTTAAAAGCACTGAAGACTGGAAGTGCATTTATGAAATTAAATTAAATGTTTGCATAAACATCACCAGCAGCCTTTAGTGGGCTCAGCAATAAGCAGTCTACATTAATTGCATTTTCTTGAGCAGAAAGTACACACCAGCCTTAATTTTAGGAATGGCTGGCCTTTCCATAATGACAACCACCACCACCCCCATTTGCTATTATACTGCATAAATGCAGGAGGTGGTGCTGAAGGGAAGCTTGAGGAAGGACCATTTTTATCAATTTGTAATTATGGTAGATACTGGATAAGTGAGAAATTAGTAGCTGCTGACAAAAATGTCACACATCAAACAGGTTAAAACATTTGCTAAGATTGGTAGCTGAAAATATATTTGCATTGAGATATATATGGAATGTTTTAGCTGTATGGAGTGAATGTTTTTGAGGCCATAAATTAAAAACCTGCAAGAAATATGATGAAAAATGGTTTTTCCTTTTTGTTTGCTTGTTTATTACTTGGGGAATTTCGTAGCCTATGTGCTTGATTTGGTTCAGATACAGTTCTAATTAGCGAAAATTCGAGGCCTGGTTTCATGCCATTCTTCAAATTGACAGGTGATCTTTATCATCAATAAAATGAGGGGCTGGCTTACCCCACACATATTTGTTCAGTAGCTACATTATGGGGAGAGAAGAGTGTGGAAGAACAACACAACTGGGACATGTGCAGAAATGCAGTGATATACATACTCCAGCCAGTGAATGAACACAAGGTATTGATCGTGGCCAGAAACACAGAAATCAGCTCAAGACCTCACATGGTAAGCTTTGTCTAGTTAATGGATTTACTTTTTAGTTTGCATTCATGTGTCTTTTTTGTCAAAGAAATCACAGTGGCATATTCCACAAAAATATTTTTATTTTGCATTTCCCCCCTCCCTTTTTCTGTCAAAATTAGTTTGTCATATTTCCCCCCTGAGTTTCTCTGCAGTTCTTTGTGTAATTGGGAGGAGGATGGAGAGGGAAGAAAAAAGACATGAACTGAACATCGGTTTAGTCCTTTTCTGTTTCTCTTACAGGTAGAATACTATATCATCTGTTAGGAATTACACTACTAGAGGAGAAGAGCATGAAAAAGGAATTAATTGTCCTCATTCTAAAGGATTCTAACCCAGTCAGGTACAATTGCAGTTCTTTTTCTTTCTTGGAAGCAGTGTGCTTTTGTTCTGTCCTTAAAAGTTCTACATATGAATGTGGCAGATTAATTGATAAGTGCATGAACAGTTAGAGATTAGATTTTTTTTAAGTTACTGTCAAACATTATTGGAATAATAAACTATATTTCCTCTCATTATGAACAGGATTACACAGTGGACATTCATTTCCCAAGCAAATTTCTTCTAAGAAAACTGAAGAAGATGGAAGAGCATAGAGTCTGACAAAAATTAAAGTATACTCTGCTGCCTGCTGCAGAAAACCCATTCCATTTTGGATTGTTTTGTGGAATGAATGAAAATTCAGATTGTGAATTTTTCAGGACAGGTTTGCCGATGCCTAATTACACCCCCCCGTGTGTGTGTGTGTGTGTGTGTGTGTAACAAACACTGTGTAAGAATAAATATAATGCAAAGGAGGATTTAAGTAAAGGGAACTCTAGTTCTTTCTGCTTGGTGACTAGATAACCACTGCATTTTATAGATGGCTTTCACTTACAGAGAATGTGATATGCATTTTGATTCTGTGCTCGTTTTATGGTTATATTCTTACTGTCAAATTTCATGGCTTTCATTTTCACAATGTTTTAAAAATCAAATTTATTTTATCAAAATCACTTTGTCACTTTATCCTATAATTTACAGAAATTATCACTGTTACAACTTTTTTCCAAAAATGATCCACGTCCTGGAATGTCAAATTATGGGTGTCTATCTTAAAAACAAAAATTATGGTTGGCATCCACTTGGTTAGGCTTAACTAGAGTATACCCATTCAGTCAGTTGCTGAATGGCGAGTCAACAAATAGGTAAATCCCACTGATCCAATAGATGTTTGGTTTTTAAACTTTATATTTATAATTTTTAAATTGTCTAGTATTGTTTTTAATTTGTACTGTGTTAAATTTGTTGTTAGCTGCCTAATAATAATAATAATTGTGGGAGTAGAAGTTTGGTTAGGACTAACAACAGAATGACAGTGTGTGTGTGTGTGTGTGTGTGTGTGTGTAGAAATATGTTGTTGGAATTTCTTGATACCAATACTGGCCATTTAAAAGATCAATATTTAACCATAAACAAACAATTGAGGCTGAGAAGATAGCTAGATTTTGTCGGATGATTTCAGAGCAGAAAGGTTTGTACTGTTATTTTAAGTAACCAGAATATAATAATAAAGAAATGGAATGATAATACAATATTAGCAAAAATAAATTTTGATGGAAATTAATACCAAATATACCCCCCCTTTGTTATAATTTTACCAAACTCAAATAGTGTTTATTGTAACTGATGTTAAGGTTGCAATATGTTTCCTGTGGGCATTAATCTAGGGAATTGTTTTGATTTAATGAATATTTTTAACAAGAGCACCTTAGCAGACATTTTTAACTGCTAGCAAAGTATTAAGGAAAAAAGCTCAGTCACAGAGGTATCCATCAGAAGAGATTGTACACTGAGGTAATAAGAAAGAATACACCTACCTTGGTAATTGGAAATGCCTTTGAAAATTCTTCCAGACCTAAATGCTCAGGCTGAAGCAGATCCTACACACTACAGGTTGAATCTCCTTTATCTGAAATGTTTGGGCCAGAAGTATTCTAGATTTTGGATTAATTTTTTTTATTTTGGAATGCCTGTTTTTGCATATACACACATAATGAGATATCTTGGAGATGGGAGCCAAATCTAAACGCAAAATTCATTTATGTTTCATTTGCAACTTATTTCTTGAAGGTAATTTTATACAATAATTTTTAGTAATTTTGCGCATGAAACAAAGTTTATTTACACTGAACCATCAGAAAGCAAAGGTGTCACTATCTCAGCCACCTATGAAAAAGTTTTGGTTTTTGGAGTATTTCAGATTTGAAATTATAATGGTTTAACGTTGTGCAGTGGGTAATTGTTAAATCTCTGTCCTTTGGAAGATATGAAAATATTGGTTGTGAACAAAATACAGTCCGCTTCAATCCCATACAAGCATTTATATCAATAGAGATGACTCTTTGGTTGCTGTAATCTGTGCATGTGCATTTGTGTGTATAAAAAAATGGAGTCAAATCAGTCCATACCAGTATGATTGTGTATATCCCCCCCCCCACCAGTAGTAAAATTCCCTCTAGCTTTTGCAGAACTGTGTTGGTTGTTGCCATTTAATTGCCGTTTGGATGACGACGACAGCAACAACAACAACGATCCCAATTCCACCTTTTCCCAGTTTAGGACTCAAAGCACCAGAGCTAAAACAGACATGATTGAGGTCTTTTTTGAGAATTCTCTAACATACACACTTTTAAAGATTGTGACAGCAAACAGCATGATGTCATTCTGAAAGTTCTCTTTATTATTTTATTATTCCAGTTCTAGTGCAGAAGCAAAATACTGAGACATCAGTTTGGTTTCCTCTACCCACAAAAATAATTAGGGATTGTTTCAGTTTCTATCCCACGTTTCTGGCGAAAACTCTTAGAGCAGTTTACAATAAAAGCATCATTTTTTTAAAAACAACAACTTGAAACAAACAGCAACAATAAAACCACATTGTTTTACTTAGATTGTACGCCTCTGGCAGGTTTTATTCTGTTTTATCCTTGATTGTCTTTTGTACAGCGCTGAGTACACTGACAGCGCTCTAGAAATAAATAAATCAACAACAACAACAACAACAACAACAACAACAACATATCTAAAATCTTCCAATTAATTGTAGTACAAAATCAAATAAGGAAAATAGAGAACAAGAGTGATGAGTTTGTTCAAGGGCACAGTCACAGTCCATTGTATTAGATAAACATTCAGAGGCAAATGGCCTTAAGAGAAGCCTGTCTTCCCCATTTTGCCAAAGGTAATGTTTGATTGGCTTGGTTGCCCTCTCTATAAACCTGGTAGAGCCTTGTGGCCAAGAAGGACTTAGAATTTATGGCTGTCTGTATGTGTGCCTTCAGGCATAGGTATGTGTGACCTATGGTGACACCATAGATTTAATAGGGTTTTCTTATACAGGGAATACTCAGTGGTGGTTTGCCAATTCCTTTATCTGAAATATAGCCTGTAGCACCTGGTATTTTTTGGTGGTGTTCCACCCAAGTAATAGTCAGGGCTGAGCCTGCTTAGCTTCTGAGATCAGACAGGATCTGTTGCCTTTAGGGTATTTAGGCCATCTACTATAATTTTATTGCAGGAAATGCTATCAAGGGATGAACGTGCTGCTTAAGCTAACCAGGGCTCATGACCTTAAACAAGGTACTTTTTTGTAATACAGCTCCCTGAATCCCCTATACCCATATAAGTGGCCAGAGGATTATGGGAATGTAGTGCAAAAAAGTAATGTTAGCAGTCTCTGAGAGAACCCAGGTATATGCTTGTGTTCAGTGATACTGGTAGTGAGAGTGCATTGCTTTCTGTGTAGCTGTAACAATATGTTCAGCTAGCCTCAGTCCTGAAGCCTACTGTGGATTCTGGTGTTGTTAATTGCTGTCAAGTTGACTTCCGCTTATGGCGATCCTATGAATGAGAGCCCTCCAAGTCACTCTGTCATCAACATCCTTGTTCAGTTCTTGCAGACTCAGGGCTGTGGCTTCCTTGATTGAGTCTATTTGGATTGTAGGCATGTGAAAATACCCCAGATTTCATATCAATAATTGTACTCCCTGTAGTAAGATTCCTTTTTGCCCCAAATGGCAGTTATTTCTAGATATATTCATTTTTGCATTCCTTAGGGAATACTTTATAGGAAAACACTCAAACTACCATGCATTCAGGTAGCAAAGAACTGCTATATATACATAGGATTTTATCAAAATTTGGACTTCATTAGTAGTAGTAGGGAAATACCTAGAATTTGGGGCTGACATACTTCTTCCCTGAATCACATAGTAATTAAATAAAGATATATTTCTGCATATACTCCCTAATTATATTATAATTTTATAGAATAAACATTTAGGAAAAAAATGGAATGTTTGTGAATATATAGAACAGCCCTAAATCAGACAGATCTCATGTTTGCTCTGATCACACCCCCATCTCCATTTCCAGGAAGTCTTACCAGATTGTTTTACAGTTATAATGACTTTTATTCACTCAACCCCTGCTAATACAAATCTCCCTGCTTCTACAGTAGGCTCTTATGCCAAGAGACCTACTTTTACAAATCAGACATCAGCCCCCAGGTAGTTTTACCCTTTGGAAGCTTAGTTCTTAATCAGGAAAAAAAAGACTAGGAATTTTATTTGAACTTTCTCTTTTGGTTGTTAGTTTAAGACAAAAGTATGCAAACCAAGTTGCCTTCAGATTTTTACATAAGTTACAAATGTGTATAACATCTTTTGAGTTGCAATCACGCTAATGCTATCTAAATCTGATTAACATTATTTTTGTTCTACTGAGAGTGTATATCTGTAGTTTGTATTTTATGGGATGGGGCCACAAAAATAAGGGCCGACTTGAATTTTCTCAGAAAAGAATGCTAGGAAAATATTTTCTGGTCTGTGAATTTTCAAAGCAAATATGGATTCTCTTTTAATATTGCTTCATATTTTATTACTATTAAAAATACAAGACTAATCATTCTGGATGAAACCAGTGACTTTTTCCCATTTGCCTGCGGGAAGCCTGCCAGCAGAATGTAAGGCAAGAGTACCCTCTTAGCAACTGGTATGCGGACCCACATTGCCTCTAGTGTAGTCATTATAACTATTAGCTACTGATAACCTAATCCTCTGTGAATTTGCCCAGTCTCCTTTTAAAGCCATCCAAATTGGCAGCCACAACTACATCTTGTAGTAGCAAATCCCCCAGTTTAATAATGCAAAGAGTGAAGCATTTCTTCCTTTTATCTGCTCTGAATCTCCCACCATTGTTGAAAGAAGCAATGAACTTGGCCCATGATTCTTCCATCTACAACCCACTGCTTCCTTCATCCACTGAATGTACAAAAGCTGTTCAACTTTATGTGAGCCAAAGTTTCTCTCAGTAGTTGGGAAAGAACTATGAAATGGGCAGGCTTCCACCACACCCCTCAAAAGGAACACATTGTCAAAGGAAACATGTTCATGGGTCTGACCCTTGCTTTGGAGGTGACTTGGCAAATTACAGTTGCTACAAAGTCCAATCAAGGGAATCTTAACTTTCCAAATATGATAGGAAAATGTCACAGTGAAGCATTGCAATTTATAGCATATAATGGACAGTGAAAATGATGTAGGTGCTGGTTAAGACAACCTTGTGGGCTGAAGGTGTACTGCTTCATTTCTCCTTAACCCCTATGTGATAATTCACTGAAACACCATGGACAGGATTTCTTTGAAGGCCCAAGGCTTCCCTGCAATTTTAACTGGGAGTTCATTGTTATATATCGAGAAGACGCTCTTGTTAAAAGTTTTAGGACTTCATTGTGGAGCATCCGTATACTGATAATAATTTGAATTACTCACAAAAAAGATGGTTGTTTTGTACTATTAGGTGAAGGTAAAGATAGTCCCTTCACATGAATGTCTAGTCTTAACTGACTGTAGGGAGTGGTACTCATCTTTGTTACTAAGCCAAGGAGTCAGCGTTGTCCGAGGACTGCTCTGGTGATCATGTGGTCAGCATGACTGCACCAAACGCTGTTACCTTCCCCCTGAAATGGTACTTATTTATTTACTTGTATTTGCATGCTTTCAAACTGCTAGATTGGCAGAAGCTGGGACTAGTGACAGGACCTCACCCCATCATGCGGCACTCGAGCCTCGAACTGCCAACCTTCCAATCTTTCTATCATCAGAATTGGCATCTTAACCACTAAGCCCCTGATCCCTTTACCTTTTATCTTTGTACTTATACTATTTCTAAAAAAGCAGCAACAGTAGTGGTTATCATTCTTTCCTTTTGATGTTCCTTATAACTCATTCTAGAAGAAATACACTGGTCATCTTTGTGCTCACAATGCATTCTAGAGACAAAGTACTTGATAAAATATACATATGAGTTGTGCAGTATCCAGTAGCAAAGTTAGTGATATAGTAAATAAAACAAAACAAAATAATAAACCCCAACTCAGCCAAAATTACCAGTGTCACCTTATTATCTTGTGCTTTTGCTTTTCATCTTGGCAGCACACATAAAGTTCTGCTGGAGATTTTTGATCCACAGATCTATCTATCTGTCAGGCTGCCTGCCTGGTCCTCTCCCCCATCTCCTCATGTATGTACAGTGAGTGGGAGGAAGAGAATGCTCTTGTCCAAGAGTTCAAGTCCTGTTATAATCAGTAAGCTTAGTTTTTTTTATCAGGGGCATCACTAGGAGTGTATGGACCTCCCTGGTTGACACCCTAAGGTGTGTGTGATCCCACTGATCCCCAAGCATCTGCTTTTTGAAAGAAACTGTCAGTGCCATTTGTCTGCATCTTTTTAAAATGCTGAAGAGATGGGGTGAGTGGGGTGGGACTCAGTGGGGGGGGGGGGGGAGAAAGGAGAGTCTTTAGTGTGTTTTTTTAAAAAGTAAATTTAAAATTTTATTTTCTTTAAAAAAAATCAAAAAGTTTCATTTTTAAAATTTTATTTTTATTTGGCTTTAATAGCCACCAACATTGGTGGTGATCAGGGCTTCAGGCCTTGTAGTTTTGTGAGATATTCAGCCTTTTGTTCTAGAGAGCTCTGGTGCCACAACAAACTATAGTCCCCAGAATTCTATAGGATGGAGCCATGACAGTTAAAGAGGAGTCAGCTTGGATTATTTCTGCGGTGCGGATGCAGCCTAGAAGAAGAAAGTAGTGGTTAAGTCTTGTTTTGTACTTGGTGAACTTGAGGTCCTGACGAGTGCAAATTCAGAACAAATCCCAGAATTGCTTTGAATTTTGTGGCAGTGTAAGGATCTTCCATACTTCTATGTATTATAGGTTGGGGGAAGTCTGGCACTTGTCACACATGCTAAAAGCTGATTTAATATGTATCACAACAGATGTGGTGAGCTAAATTGTGGATTTCTGTTTCAGTCAATAGGTCTAAGATTAGCAACCTGGGAATAATCTTTTTCTGGAGGCATTACAGAACCTACATCAGTCAAAGTGCAGAATACTGGACCACATGGACTAATGGTCTAAGTTCAAGGCATGCTCCAATACTTTTAGAAGCCATAATTTTGTATGCATTTAATCTACAATTAGCAGTAAAACACTGTGTATGGTACTTACAAAAATAAAATGGCAGTCTTGGATCATGCATAGGGAGAAAGATTGGATAAATCAAATAAGTAAATCATAAGTAAAATTTAAAAAATGTAAATGTCCTTCCCAGGAGGATCAGGAAAAACCAAATACTTCAGCCTTTCCTAGGCTGTGTTCTTCCTTATTAATAACTTCTGCCATCTTAACCATGGTCTGATGTTGCATGACCATGTGTATCCCAGTTTTCATATGTGAAATGTTGGAAGGTATGTACTTAATAAATATACTTAGGTTGTGATTGCTTTTTCAGAAGAAAGTATATATCAAATGTAAGCTATTGGTCAGAAGTCCCATCCACACTCTAGAAATAATAATAATAATAATAATAATAATAATAATATTTATTTGTATACCGCCCTGTGGCGAACCAATCCGGGCGGTTGACAACAATAAAATATGACAAGATTAAAATATAACATTAAACATTATAATCCCTCCCCCCCTTAAGAAAGTATTAAACAATATAACAAATTAAAAGCACAATATAAGAACATAAAACCATAATTAAAAATCCAATTTGACACCACTTTAATTACCCTGGCTCAGTGCTAGGGAATACTGGGAATTGTAGTTTATTATGGCACCAGAGTTCTCTGACAGAGAAGGCTAAATGTCTCACAAAACTACAGTTCCCAGAATTCCCTAGCATAGAGCCAGGGCAGTTAAAGCAGTCTCAAACTGGATTACAGTTGGCCCTCCATTTTTGCAGGGGATCTGTTCTGGATTCCCCTGCGAAAACGGAGATTCGGGAATATTCAAGCCCCATAGGATTGAATGGGGTGCGCCCCATTGATTTTCATGGAGGTTGCCCCTCCGTGAATATGCAAATCTGCAGACTTTAAGTCCACAAGAAAGGAGGGGTGACTATATTTCTGCAGTGTGAATTGGACCTGAGATAAATCTTTTAGTACTGGTTGTAGTAATCTAGACATTTTTGTGATAAGAACTTCAGTAACCAGAATAATAAAATTTAACCCTGTTTAAGATTATAATGTACTATAAAGGAGTGACTGGACAAACTACCTGCATAAATAACCATTTATTTCTATGTTGTCTACATCTGATAAAGCTGATCACACATATCACATTGCTACAAATCTTTTTGTGTGTTGCCAAATATTTGCATTGTAGACAGGTAGAGGACTTCTAGACATTTTAAGATAAAGATAAAGAGGGGAAAATAAAATAAAATTATTCCAATAGTAGATATTACATATATTCCAAAGTAACTCAACAGCTGGAAAAATTTTGGTATTGCCAATCTACATTTGAACTGCACTCTGTAAGATTTGGAATGGGGAAGAAAGTCCTTTACTAGGGTCAGATTTATGCTTTCAGTGTTGTAAGATTGTATTTTGGCTTGATAATAATGTCTCTGATTCCATGGTAAAAACTCTCTACGTATTCCACAGCTATATCATGTGTCTTGTCCAATGAACTGGATTCGATTTAACGTATAGTCCTGTATGCCTGCTTGATCATAAATAAACAACACTGTTTTCAGTTAAGTTTACCTGATGGGAGAGTGTACACTTTACTACTCTCCAAGTGTCCAGAGGGAAACAGGCTGCAGTCTCCATTTATATGAGGCAAACATTGGGATAAACAAACTGTAAATCATGGCCAAGGAAATGTGTATAAATATATTTCCCAGTTTTATAAGATTTGCTGGGGCCAATCAAAAATAATGATAGTGATAGAGCAATCCTGAATAACATTCCGAATGTCCCAGGCCTTGTGGCTCAGCTTTAGTCTTAATCTTTTCTCTAGAATATACAGAGTATGCCTGTATGGTTAAACTAAGACTGTGTTATACTGAGAAACAGGAATATTTGTTTTCCTCTGTTGGACATATTTATCATATGAAGAATTCCTCTGCATAGGCAGGAAAGAGGGATGACTGGTTTTGGCAAAACAATGTCCATAAAACAGTGGGAGCAAGTACTCCTTCATCATCTGGTAAGATTTCACGGCCCTGGAGTAAATGTCTTACTTTCAGTTACAATATCAGTTCAACTTTGGACAATGTCATCTGCATGGCAGAGCACATGTTGTTTTACTACAGTCTGAAATAAATGACACTAGAGTTTTGGGAATTAACATGCTTCTAATTAGCTACTTCACAAGTATTCCACAGACATTTCTAAAAAAGAAAAGAAAAAGAAGAGTTAAATACTACACTCAGGAAAACAACAGCAACAACAACCTTCCAGTCTCTTTTTGGAAGAGGTTATGAATTATTCCTCCAGCTTATAATATTAAATTAAATTAAATTCCAAAACAAAAACCTTGATTTTGCTACTTTACTATGCCATTGCATCTGCTGTATGATTTTGATATCCACAGGGGTCCTGGATCCAAACTCCAACAGATACCAAGGGCCCATTGTAACTATGCACTTTTTAGTGAAGTATGCATAGTTCCACAGATTTTTCAGCATTGCTAATGAATGTAGCAGAAACTACAAATGAAATAAAATAAAATATTAGCCAGCTAGTATTAACCATTTCTAGCCATCATATCTGTTATGTGTGAACTCTAAAAAGAAATAGATTATGAGGAGTAATTCTGATTTTCAGTCTAAAAGACCAGAAAAATAAAGCTTTAAATTAATTGCCCTAATGTTTGTAGCCAGAATTGCCCATTAGAATGGGGCGGGGGGGGGGGGGGAAATCAAGAGATTGACGTTGAAATAGTTCAAGAGTTTCCCTTGGCTCAGTCATTAATCAGAACTGAACTGCAGTCAAGAAATCAGAAGAAAATGATGATTCGGAAGGGCAGCTACGAAGGAACTAGACAAGACCCTGAAGTGTAAAGATATATCATTGTATACTAAAGTTAGGAATGTCCATACCATTGTATTTCCCATTTCTGTGTATGGTTGTAAAAGCTGGATAGTAAAGAAAGCTGATAGGAAACAGATCAGTTCATTTGAACTGCGGAGAAGAGTTCTATGGAGATTGCTAACTGCTAAAAAGACAAATAAATGAGTCCTAGAGCAAATCATTCCTGAACTCTGGCAAGGAGTGCTTTTTTGCACTCCTTTTGCATTCAAGTTTGGACTGCCTTAGGTGGCTGCGGCTCAGCTTCTGCTCAATCCAGGGCATGCGTCATCTGAATGCCACACCCCTGGATTGGCCTGAAGGTGGCACTTTTGGCTCATCTGTTTCAGACCCTGACTAGGGCTGTTGATGATAGTGTAACTTGAAGGTCTCTCATTCATAGGGTTGCCATGAGTTGAAGTTGACTTGATGGTAGTTAATAACAACAACACTATTTAGCAGACTTGCAGAATTCAGGATTTTAAATAACAGTAGCAAAGATTGCAATTTTAAAAGAAATGTAGAAAATATAAATGTTTGCATTGTAAGTAGTGATGTCAAAACTAAACTAAATGACATTGAAAGTATAGAATGAAGGGCTATAGTATCAGTCTGGAAAGATGCCAAGTTTACAAGTTTATACAAGTTACAAGACTCCAAAAATGATGTTTGGGTCTGATTTTCAGGGAAAGCATATAGGAGTTCAGCCTATGGATAATAAAAGATACAAGGCACACTGAATTCTGTGTTATGTCTGTTTCAGTGCTCTAATAATAGGTCAGTGTGAATCATTTGACATCATATTAAACTTTAAAAACCCTATATGATAACTTTGAGAGCCAACAACAACAGTTCATTAATTTCACTTAATTTATATTCACAGCACAAGACCAAAGACTACTTACAACTTAAGTACAGATAAAAAGGTATTAATACAAAAGTTATAAAAACAAACAGCTCTGTTAAAACACAAAGTTAGAACAGTTTAAAATACAATTCTATTTTTACATTTTCTTAATCTTATTCCAAACATATAGGCATTTTCCTTTTCATATTATTATTTTCATTACCGAATTCTTCATTAAAACCACTGTCATAGGTGGTGTGCGCCATTAATATGTTAATTTTTCCAAGTTTATAAAAGTGTGATGTTAAAAAATTCATTTTTGTAATTCAAGGGGTGACTGTACTCTACTTCTGTTTTGGTGAAATGCTAGGCTTGGTATATGTATGTGATCTACACATGGATAATAAACATGGGAAGAAAGAGAGAGATCATTAACAAATGGACCATAAAATTTGTTCAGTTGCAGAATAAACTACATATGGCATTTTTGTTGATGTCCTAGATGATGGGGTGGAGGAAATCCTTATCAGGTGAATCATTGGAAGCTAAGAAAAGAATTCAGAATAGCTAGACAAACTAGAAAATTGGCAGAAGTTAATAAAATGAAATTCAGTGGGGACAAATGCAAAATT
Source organism: Phrynosoma blainvillii (assembly GCA_026167975.1). Taxonomy (NCBI): domain Eukaryota; kingdom Metazoa; phylum Chordata; class Lepidosauria; order Squamata; family Phrynosomatidae; genus Phrynosoma; species Phrynosoma blainvillii. The sequence continues at coordinate 326,046,396 of JANUYF010000002.1, read as the reverse complement.
CTGCATGTAAAATTCTACATAAAACCCAAATGCACAGATATAGTATGGAGGATAAGTGACTCAGCAGTACTACATGTGAAAAGGACCTTGGGATTACTGTTGATCATAGGTTGAACATGAGCCAGCAGCATGATGCTGCAGCAAAGAAGCCAAATGCTATTTTAGCCTGCATTAACAGAGGTATAGGGCTGATGCAGACGAGCAGGAAAAGATGACCTGAAGCTGCCTTTTCCCTAAGCTGCAGCAGCTGCCTTGCCTGCCCTGAAGATGCCCTAAATGGGGATGGACCAACCGCATTGGGGGGGGGGAGTAAATGCATTGTTTCCGAGTAAATGCATTGAAGCCTCTCCAACTGCATTGCCAGCCCCGAGGATGTTGCAAAGGGAGACAGAACAACTGCATGGGCCGGCAGCGGCTGCTTTAATTTTTTTGTTTTGTTTTCTCAGACACATGCGCATATGCGCAGGAACACATCTCTGCACACCTGCACAGAACATATCATAGGCTGGTATACAGTCTGTCATTCTCTGTGTACAAAGGTGACTGAAGTTTGGCATCCCTACACAGGACCTGTCATAGGGTGGTATACAGTCTTATCATTTTGTCGGTACAAAGATGACTGATGTTCAGCATACCTGCGCAGAACTTGTCATACACCTACATATCATGCAAGGATTCACTGACCTCGGCTTCTCCCAAGGAGTGGGTAAAGTAGACAGGTGCCACTGTCTGATTGTGCCACCCTTGGGGTGAGGGAAAGAGTTTGTCAACTGAAAAGACACCTACTCCACTGTCCTCCATAAAACATGTCCTACACAGATTGGGGGGAGGAGAGAGGTACATGCAAGGGAGGTTTGTGTGGATAGACTTGATACATGTAGCTGGTGGTCATGCAAGGGACGTGGTTAACAGGACAAAGGGACAGACGTTACTCCAGGAGCCCCCGCAAGCATGCCAGGAAGTGGTGTGCAGGTCTTATGCACACCTGCACACCTGCACAGAAGAGGTCACAAAAGCCTCTTTCATGCAAACTGCTGTGCATGCTGACAGCAAGGGTACATGCGATGGAATGCATTTATTGTCATAACAGAACAGTTTCTAGGGTGCATACGTAGGGTTACAATTGGGGTTAGGGTTAGGGTTCTAATATTCAAGTGCACCTGCGCCAGTGCATCCACACCTGGAAGCATAGGGCGCTTTAAATTAAAGCCTGCATCGTAGGGCGCATGCTCTGGATCACCAACTCAATTTCTGCCGCACGTGTGACGGTGCACTTATACATCCGTTTTAGATCTCCAGAGCTCTTTTTCTGGCACACTGGTGTTGGTGCATACATATGCACATGCAAAGGTGTGCATCTTTGCTGAAGAAGCGGAAAAAAGCTGCTCCTTTTAGGAGCGGCTTTTTCCAGCATACAATGCCTAGAGGACACTTTCCTGCCGGCTTTTAGGCGTGTGTCGTCTAAACGCCGCCCCTTCAAGTCAGCCGCAAAGCACCTCTTTTTGCCTGTCTGCATAGCCCCATAGTTTCCATGTTGAGGGAAGTAATAGTCCCACAATATTCTGCACTGTTCAGTTCTGGGCACCTCATTTTAAGAAGGCTATATCTTCCTCACTTGCCTCGAAGACAATTTCATTGTTCAAAAGGTGGAAGAGGCAACGAAGGAGTCAGCTATTTTGGATCTGATCCTAACTAACAGGGAAGACCTAGTTAATGGGGTGAAAGTGGTTGGATCCTTAGGCGAGAGTGATCATGTCCTCCTCGAGTTTATTATACAGTGGAAAGGAGAAGCCAGGCATAGTCAGAAACGCATTCTAGACTTTAGGAAAGCAGATTTTACTAAACTTAGAGAAATACTGGGGGTGATCCCATGGACAGGAATACTAAAAGAGAAGGGAGTTCAAGAAGGATGGGAGTTTCTCAAAAGGGAGATACTGAAGGCACAATTTCAAACCGTGCCAACGAGGAGGAAAAATGGGAGGTGTCTCAAGAAACCAGGATGGATGACTAAGGAACTTGCAACTGAACTATGTTTTAAACGGAACATGTATAAGAAATGGAAAACTGGGGAAATCACCAAAGAGGAATTCAAACAAATAGCTAGCACGTGTAGGGGTAAAGTCAGAAAAGCTAAAGTGCAGAATGAAATCAGGCTTGCTAGAGAGGTTAAGAACAATAAAAAGGGCTTTTGGGGGTATGTCAGCAGCAAAAGGAAAAAGAAGGAAATGGTAGGGCCACTGTGTGGAGAAGATGGCAAAAAGTTAACAGGAGACAGAGAAAAGGCAGAACTACTCAACACCTTCTTTGCTTCAGTCTTCTCAGAAAAGGCAAAGGGTGCTCAACCTAAGTATAATGGAGCAGAGGACAGAATAGGAGAATTCCAGCACAGAATAAGTAAAGAGATAGTACAGAAACATCTGGTTACTCTAAATGAATATAAGTCTCCAGGACCAGATGAATTACATCCAAGAGTATTAAAAGAACTGGCAAATGTAATATCGGAACCATTGTCAATAATCTTTGAGAATTCCTGGAAAACTGGAGAGGTCCCAGCGGACTGGAGGAGGGCAAATGTTGTCCCCATCTTCAAAAAGGGGAAAAAAGAGGATCCCAACAATTATCGTCCAGTTAGTCTGACATCAGTACCAGGAAAGATTCTGGAGCAGATCATTAAACAGAGAGTCTGTGAACATCTGGAAGGTAATTTCATAATCACAAAAAGTCAACATGGGTTTCAGAGAAACAGGTCATGCCAGACAAATCTGATCTCTTTTTTTGATAAAATTACCAGCTTGGTAGATGAAGGGAATGCTGTGGATATAGTATATCTTGATTTCAGTAAGGCCTTTGACAAGGTTCCCCATGACATTCTTGCAAGCAAATTGGTAAAATGTGGGCTAGACAAAGTAACTGTTACATGGATTTGTAATTGGTTGACTGGTCGAACCCAAAGGGTGCTCAACAATGGCTCCTTTTCAACCTGGAAAGAAGTGACCAGTGGGGTGCCACAGGGCCCTGTCCTGGGCCCAGTGCTATTCAATATCTTTATTAATGACTTGGATGACGGTATTGGGGGCATAGTTATCAAATTTGCAGACGACACCAAATTAGGAGGAGTAGCTAATACCCCAGAGGACAGGATCAAAATTCAAAATGACTTGAGCAGACTAGAAAGTTGGGCCAAAGCTAACAAAATGAAATTCAACACGGAGAAATGTAAGGTACTGCACTTAGGGCGGAAAAACGAAAAGTACAGATATACGATGGGGGACACCTGGCTGAACGAGACTACGTGTGAAAGGGATCTAGGAATCCAGGTGGACCACAGGTTGAACATGAGTCAACAGTGCGATGCAGCAGCTAAAAAGGCCAATGCAATTTTAGGCTGCATCAGTAGAAGTATAGCGTCTAGATCAAGAGAAGTAATAGTGCCACTCTATTCTGCTTTGGTCAGGCCTCACCTGGAATACTGTGTCCAGTTCTGGGCACCACAATTCAAAAAAGATGTGGAGAAACTGGAGCGTGTCCAAAGGAGGGCAACTAAAATGGTGAAGGGTCTGGAAACCAAGCCCTATGAGGAACGACTTAGGGAGCTGGGGATGTTTAGCCTGGAGAAGAGAAGGCTGAGAGGTGATATGATAGCCGTGTTTAAATATTTGAAGGGATGTCATATCGAGGAGGGAACAAGTTTGTTTGCTGCTGATCCATAGACTAGGACCCAAAACAATGGATGCAAGCTGCAAGAAAAGAGATTCCACTTCAACATTAGGAGGAACTTCCTGACAATAAGGGCGGTTCGACAGTGGAACACACTCCCTCAGAGAGTAGTGGAGTCTCCTTCCTTGGAGGTCTTTAAGCAGAGGCTGGATGGCCATCTGTCAGGGATGCTTTGATTGGGAGTTCCTTTATAGCAGGGGGTTGGACTGGATGGCCCTTGTGGTCTCTTCCAACTCTATGATTCTATGATTCTATGATTCTATGATTCTATGATATGAAGTGTGGAGTACAAAACATACAAGGAGAGGTTGAAACATACAAGAGCCTGCTCAGCTTGGTGAAGAGAAGACCAAGGAGTGACATGATTGTACTCTTTAAATATCTCAAGGGCCATCACAGAGAGGAGAGGGCAGGACTGTTCTCTGCTGCTTCTGAGAGTAGAACTAGGTATAATGGTGTGAAGTTACAGGAGAATAGATTTTGATTGAACATTAGAAGGAACTTCTTGACAGTAAGATGGAACCAATTATTATAGAGAGGAGGTAGGTTCTTTTTCTCTGGATATCTGTTGACTCACTATTAAAAATTGTTTTACTGGGTCTACTCTAGTTAGAATTAACCAACACGATATACTCTCATTCTCATTCTTATCATCAATAATTTATTTATATAGCACCATCAATTTACATAGTGCTTTACAAGTACATCAGCACTGGTGCCGCAGTGGTTAAATGCCTGTACTGCAGCCACTCACTCATAAACCACAAGGTTGCGAGTTCAATACCAGCCAGGGCTGAGGCTCGACTCAGGCCTGCATCCTTCGGAGGTCGCTAAAATGAGTACCCAGCTTGGGGGGCAATCAGCTCACAGTTGTAAACTGCTTAGACATCCCATAGTATGATATGAAGCGGTATATAAATGAAGCTGCTTTTTTTGCTTTTACAAGTACCAAACACAGTGGGTGCTGCTTCAGCCATACAATTAAAATGTGTACATACACATACACAAAGAGGCAAAAGAAATAATAATAAAACTATACAATACAGTTATAAAACAAATTATCTAGATAAAATACAAAACATACAGTATAATACAAAACTAATCAATACATTTAACACCACAAGGTTCCAAATGCTTTCATAAACAAGGAAGATTTTAATTCAGAATTAAAAATAGTGAGGGAAGGAGCTTTTACTACTCTTGATTTTTGCCAAGAAAACAAAGACTTGTCACAAGAAAAACCCGAATTCTCCTCTTCATTGCTGCTGCTTTACTGAACAATCCCCAGTAAATGGAAAGACCTGAACAACTTACCTACTAAAAGCTGGTGGAATAAAGTATGGCAAATAGTGCTAACAGAAAAACTAGCGTTCATAAACAGAGCTATCCAGGGAATGAAGAAGGGGTTTTGGGACCTGTGGTTTCCTTTTATACAATCTGTTAGCAAATATAGTAAGTCTGAAAAACCACCCAAATCCCAGGCAACCTTCTGGAGTGGAATTTGTTGACAGCAATGAGTCTCTCTGTGACACAATAACCCACAGAAGGACTGACTGACTTAATGGGGAATTCTCCCTTGGAGATCTGACATAAAGCCAACTGAAATGATTTGCAACTGTGGTGCAGAACCCACAGTATTCATGTGGTATTCTCTATTCCTTTTATTTTGATTTATTTTATTCTTTTTTATGTTCATATAAAATTGATGCTAGCTTGAATAGCACCTAATAGTTATTATTATGTTTTATTATATTTATTAACTACCGTATATACTTGACTATAAGTTAACCTCATGTATAAGTCAAGGGCAAGTTTGGGGGCCAAAATTATGGGTTTTGATATGGCTCATGGATAAGCCAAGGGTAAAACATAGGGACATGTAGCAAAGGATCTAAAGGATGAACCTAGAGAAAACAATGCTAAATAACTTTTAAAAAATTCAGCAGGTATAACTGTTTGTGCTCATATTAAAAGCTGGATGGATGAGAGAATAGAGGGGGGTCTGCTTCCAGGACAGATTATGCTCTTGCCTTTCACCAGGGGATGGTTCTTTTTAAAAATAAGAGTTAAAGTACAGTACATACACTGACCCGTAGAGAAGTTGATCCAGGTTTTTTGTGGTCAATTTTTTGACTAAAATTTTAGACTTATACATGAGTATATAAAGTTTTTTTTAAAAAAGATTGTTTAGTGCCAGCTGAACTGACACTAGGCCAGTTGAAGCCATTTTGAATCCATACCCGATTTGGCCTAGGAATATATTACCTATGTCTTGGCCCACTTCTGCGCTAGCATAGTGGCTGGACTGGGGAAGATTTGGATCTGGCGTAACACAGCTCCTCCCTCATTCTGCCCCCCCCAACTATTCTGGCAACTGAGATCAGCTGGCAAAGAAGTTGCACTGGTAGATCCCTCTGCCAGCTGATATCTGAAATCAGCTGTCAGAGGAGGATTATGATGGCCTAAAGGCAATTCAGCAAGCACAAGAGGATTCTGCTATTCCTGACCCTCTGCAGCCAGCACATTTTTGATTTAGGATTAAACTGTAAATGTAGTTTTCGGTAGGTGGTTTTTTTGAGAGACTAAAAGCAGTTTTGGTGTATTAATAAATTGACTGACTGATTGATTTTATCTATTGCTCCTTAGCAATCGTTTTTTTAGGGTGGTTACCGTAAAACTTTAACCATATACTTGCTAAACAGTATCAATTATAAAATGGAAACTGTCTAAAAAACCAACATCTGAAACATCACAAGAGGCAAAGTTTAAACTAGCAAAGCCAGTAGAACAGAGTAATGCAATTCTGTCTTTGAATAAAGCTAGCTAGGTAAAGATAAAATTGCTACTGAATTCCCTTATGGTGACATAACATCAAGATAGTTTAAACCAGGGGTAGGCAACCTTTCCCCTTTAAGGGCCGAGGGACTTCAGCTCCCAGAATCCCAGGAACTATTGGCCAACATGGGACTATTGGCCAACATGACTGAGGCTTCTGGGAGCTGAAGTCCCTCGGCCCTTAAAGGGGAAAGGTTGCCTACCCCTGGTTTAAACTACTAGTATTGCTTAGTTGTGAGGGCATAGCATCAACTTTACACGATCATAATTTTAAGTGTCGCAGTATAGCTATTATGGCTGAGAGGTGGGGGGAATGAGAAGAGTTGGCCACAGTGGGGTAGGATTGGAAGAGTGACCAACTTGGTACAGAAGATACATATTGTTCTGTCTTCCGTGCCAATAGATAGCTGTTCCCCTGCAAAGTCAATGAAGATCCTACATGCAAAATATATCCACACACTGTAGCAGAGAACTCATGAACCTCAGTAGCTTACCATACCACAGTACCAGGAAAGAAGAGAACACATCTCATGTATCAAAATGTAAGGCATAAAGCTTGGTATTTATACTTATAGATCCCCAAGAATGTAAGGAGAAAGGTTTCAGTGGTAAACTTCACTGAAGTAAGTACTCAAGGAAGCAGTTTTCACAAGCTACAGACAACCAAGATTAAAAGTGAAGTGGGAACAGCAGATGGAGGACATTCATTAGAACCATCAGAGATGCTTTGCTTTAAGATCCGGATGCAAATACCCAGCAGAAATCACAAGTCTGTTGCTTCAAGGAAAGCACAACTGAGAACAGGTAAGCAAGTTGTGTGTAAATGGGAAAGATATTGATCATTAAAGATGGGGTACATTCACAAAGCAGATCTTCTGAGCATCCACCTGCCCTTCCTTCCTGTGCATCCCTAAGCTGACCACTTGGATATTTTTGGCTGTAAAATTGATCACTTTCCTTTTGGAACACAGAGGGATGGTGAGCCCTCATGAGCCTGGCTAAAACTTCCTTCAGTTTGGCTGGTGGTGAGGCATGATGGGAATGGTAGTTTGTCAGAACCTGGAGGGCTGTAGGTTCCCCGCTCCTGCTCTAGTTAGGGGAGCAGTCATGTCTTCTGTGCAGGAGATGTAGGACAGTGATTGTCAAACTTTAATTCTCCTAGTGTTTGTACTTCAGTTACCAGAAGCCACAGGGAACACAGTCAGTGGTTAGTTTTTTTGGAAAACTGAAGTACAAAGTATCTGGAGTTTGAGAACCTCTGATGTAGGGAAAGTATGCAGTTTGCATAAAGGATCAACTATTACCCCCTCCCAATTTTCTTAAATGTAGCTAAACTCTTTGTGCTAGGGAAGGCAATTCAGAGTGGAATAATATTTGTTTGGTGAACATCAAATGTTCCATTCAATTATTGTTGCTAGCAAACACCTCTGACTCATGCTTTTTTGTAGGAGGAGAGCCAGGAGCACAACAAACAGAGCCTGCAGACAGAATATCAGTGCAACACCCTGAAAGGGATGAGCAAGTACAGCATTATTTCCTTGTTCCTTCTCCTTAATAACAACATAAACACCTGACAGGGGGTGAGTGGGAAGCTTGGCTGGGGCAAGTGGGATACAGGGACACCTCTTTTTATGACAGTTTCCTCTTTCACATAGTTAACAAACTACTAATGAACTCCCTAGTCATTGAATATATCACCTGTAGCTGCTGAACAGTATTCATTATTGTCCCCTGTTTCCCCACAGGAAACCCAGCAGCCACGCAGTATGCAAAGAGACCAGGATATTCTCCACATTGTGCTACAAGGAAGAGCAGCAGCAATAACAAGGACCAGTAGAAAATTAGATCTTTCTGTGTGGAGCTGCCACAGTTGTGTTACTCAGGGCTCCTAGGTTCATGGTTGATAGGAATCTAGCAGGTGTTACAGCACCACCACGATAGGGAAAGCTACAGCTTGATATTCTGTTGTGTTTGTGCAGCTTCTATAGGCCCTGCAAAGGCAGAAAGGTTGGGAGTCACATTAATCTGTGTCTGATGACAGAACTTCACACTGCATGCTGATTAAAAAGAGGTGACTGTTTCAGGTGTGTGTCTGCTTTTCTTAAAAAATAAATAAAATCAAAATCCAACATGTCTTACCTCCATTGTCTTCTTTCTGAGACACTCTCGGGGGGGAGAGTGGGAATACCAACGCAACACTCCAGTAGGGATGCTGCTCATTGTGCCACAGTGTTGCTGGTGGACCACTCTGGAATCATTTTTCAGGGCTTCCTGAAAGCATTTTGCTGAAAATGAGCAACAAATGTTTTCCAAGGCAGAAAATCAAACTCATTTGTGATAGTAAAATGCAACAATAATAAATAACCTCAAAGCTGCTGCCCATCCATGATAGCCAGAATCACCTATCTGAGGCAGCCACTTTATTCTGTCTAATAATAGGGCTGGCTCTGTTTTGCTTGGTGAAGTATGTTATAAAATTGTTCTACATAAATAGTATGGGTGATGGGCACACCCCAATAGCTCAGTGTCTTTTTGCTTGTCTCACGATTTCTGCTGCTAGTGTGCATAATGTTTTTGGGGAGGAAGAGAAGAGGTGGATGTAAGAAAGGGAGATTGATAATAAGATCTACTGGGAAAACAGCCAGCAGCTACTGGCAATCCACCAAATGTGAAGAGGAGAGCGATGACTGGATCAGATGGGCTGGATAAAATATAATGCTCCTCAGGGGCTGATTTGGGCACACAGTTGGAAGAATGAGGCCATGGGTTAATGTGCAGTTCCATTTGGGCAAAGACACCATGTACTCTTCCCCTCTTTCTGTGTTTTCTGTGTTTACTTATCTTTACCTGGTCAGACCAGGAGCCAGGTATTAAACCTTGGATTTCTGGTATTCTAACCATGTGCTACAGCTCTACATAAAAACCCTTTAATATTGAGGAGGCCTTGAGGATATTCATGCAGGTGGTTTGGAGGTTTGAGTAACAAAGTAGACTCCAAAGTAGACCAAAGGTATACTGGTGGCTGCATCAGTCTGTTTACATTTTGTATTCGTTTTATGTGTATTCATTTACGTTCTGTTTTTCTTCTAAGTTCATCTGTAATTAAAAGGAAACAAAATTACACAAAACTCATATTTAAGTAGATTTTTCTTAAAGTATGTGCTTTTGCATTTCCTCATAAAATATGCTTTATGATATTTGATGTTTTTATTTTTGAATTGGAACTGCAAACTACATGGCAAAATCTACATGAGAAATCCAAACAATAACAACATCCCAACCCACACATTAAGCTAGTAGGTGTAGATCAGGCCTGTGCATATTACATGTTAAAAAAAAAATATTCCCCAGGCATCATTGCAAAGCCTCCTTGGGATCTGGGTTCTCCTCTGCATCTGCTACTATGGCTCTGTGTTCAAGGTGTTACTCTCTGGCAAGACATCAGACAGCTGCAACCATAAAGTGTATTTTTGATACGTTTTGAGCATAGTTCTTCACTAAATTCTTGATTTCATCCCAAAATTCCAAGTGATTGCTTTGGACTTTTTTTTGCTTATCCTCTTCTAAATTATTTAAATACATAAATTATTTACATAGTACTGTCACAGCTGTGCCCCCCCCCTCCGGTTTTGTTTTGGTATTTTATTACTGTTTTTGGATCCCCTTTGTTGTTGCTCTGTGGTGTAGGAGGCTCAGATAGTAATGCTGCTCCCTTTCCTTTTCTATACAAGCTTAATATTATTTGCAGAAGTAGTAAAATGTAGGCTTTGCAGGACTCAAAACCGCCCACTTGTAGGTCCATTACTAGGCTTTCAATGAGATCATAGGTTGTGGCAGCCTTGTGAAAGCATAGTAGGCCCTCTTGAAACTGCCCCACCCTGTATTTGGGAAGTTATAGTTGGCTACATAGATCAGAGAGGCAGAATCATTAACTGAAAGTGGGTAGGTGAGGCAGGCTTCTTTCTAGCCATTATGACTATACCATTTACTTTGTAGCAGGAGAGGAGGAAAGAAGCCCTCTTGCATAGCACAACAGCTGAAGAAAATTATGACAAAGACAAATTGGACAGATTCACAGTCCGAGACATCAAGCTCCAAGGATGCTGGGGTGGGGTGGGGTGGGGTGGGGTGGGGTGGGGGAGAAAAGGGCAGGAAAGAACCTGAGATAGCAGTGATGGAACAGTCGGTACTCTCAGGTGCATCTTACTCTGCTGTTCTTCCCCATCTAGGATTGTTTTTCCTGGACTATTTCTGTTTCCACTGAAGAGCCAGGATGGTTTAGTGATATGAGTGTTGGACTAGGGCTCCAGGAGGGCTCATCTACATTTGCCAGAATGTTCTGGGTTGCCCTGGAGTTCAACCTGAATCACCACCTTATCTGCTGCAGCAAATTGTAGCAATAATAGGTGCTTGCTTTCCCATGTGGTCCCTGCAAGCTAGCCGCCAATGCTACTGACCTGAGTCGCTCTGAGGTTAGAATGAGGCACCCAGCAAGTCTGAGCAATTCATGATGCTTGCAGGGGCCATGAGAGAAGGAAGCTGCCTATTGTTGCTAGATTTGAAAACCTGGAGCAAACATTAAGTTTTTAAATGTGGAGTAAGAGGTGGAACTCCTGAAGCAGCTATGAGCATTGTGTAAACAGCTTACAGCCGATTCAGGGTTTTGGGGCTGCACAGTGTAAACAGCATGCAGCTAGCCCAGGGGGAGTTTGGTATATAAAGGTCATGTAGAGAAGTCCTGGATTACTTTAGGCAAGTCTCTTGGCCTTAGAGAAGGCAATGGTAAACTCCTGTGAAAAAATCTTTTCAATAAAAAAACTGTAGAGTAGGGTTGCCATAAGTCTGAGTTGACTTGAAGGCACATAACAGCACATTTTTGTCTCCCCCTCCACCGTTAAGTAGCAGAAGTTGTATTTGAGCTTTTGATACACATATTACAATTGGGTCATATGGTGCATACTGAGGCTCTGGTAGAATGGTCGGTGTTGCATGTTTTCAACTTGGTACTTTTTGTGATGCCTTCTGTATGCCAATGTCAATGTTTTAGACAAATGAACAAGAATTGTCAGCCCATTCCCTTTTATACTGTTGTGTTTAGGAGCAGAAGGTAGGTGGTTGTTGTTGTTGTTGTTTTTTGAGAGAGATTAATTCTCCTTTGCTTGCATATTTTAAGCTACAATTTTTGTTTTGCTGAGTTAATTCATATTCAATAGTAATTTAACACCATTTAACAATCAGATCTTGTTTGTTGTTGAGATATGTAAAATAAAATGCCAGAAGTTCTCTTCCACCAGTCTGCTTCATACAGGAGAGCTCTGGTCACTGAGCTCCACTGAACCCCGACTGAAGGTGAGAATTGATGCTGATACCTTTAAGCTTTTTAATGAGAGCTTCCATAAAAAAAAAAAAATACCTATCCTGCTTTTAACAATTTAATGCTGCTCTGTATAAATAATAATGCATCCAATCAAGTGGCATTAAATATGCAACCTATTATGTCTGCTCTTTCTTTGTAAAATTGTTTTCATAAAATTAGAGGATGCTGAGTTGATAATAGAATATTAATGAACCACCCTACTGTGCCCTTGGCTGTTTGTGACTACTTGTTTAAAAAGTTATGTGAATGTACACTTTACTCTTTTTTATATAAAAAGATATAATAGTATGTAGAGTAGTTTGAGTATCTTGAATAGATGAGCAGATGTCCTGTGACTCACCCAAACTGATCAGATTGCTGATTCATAGATAAAGCTTGAAAAGAATATAAAACTTACTTAGCTATTGGATTAGCAGTATAATGGAAATTTAATTAATTAATGAAATGAGGATGATTTTTAAATGGCCTTTGTTGTCCTAGCAGTGATGTGCAGAAGAAAACAAATACAAACCAAGCCAAACAGGAGAACCGTGGATAAAATATTATATCAGATTTTAGTTAAATTAATAATATCATTTGAAATGCTTGAGTATATAAAAATGTTTTGAGAGTATATTAGGGGAGGATATTTGGTAACCAGAACTCCCACTTTTGTAGATTACCTTTGTATGTCATATGAAAGTGGTAAATAGAAAAGGTACTTTGCAGAATATCTTTTAAAAATGTAGGTTGATAAAGGAGTAGGTTCTTCTTCAGTATCTTAAATCACTTGTGGCTTGAAAGGTTAAATACATTGCCTTTAATTGATCTCAGAAGCACATAGGTAACTAATGAAACTTTCTTAAAATCTATGTAATATTCATGAACTAGGCACCATAAGTCAAAATTTTGACTAATGTATTGTCAAAATTGTATTCTTTTGTAACAGAAGATTCCAAATAGTCTCCAAGAACAGCCCCATATAGAACACCTTACAGTAGTTCAGTAGTCAAGAAGTTACCAGAGACTGGATCCATCGTATGAAACACTCTCTGTCATGAAGTGGTAATAGATTGTGACCCAGCTGGTAAAAATCAATTTATGCTACAAATATTATATTGATGGATCTAAGAATATCCCCAAGCTGCAAATCTGCTCTCTCAGTACATTGAACACCATCTCTCAGGCATGAAAAGCAACTACCTACAGCAGCTCTATCTTCCCTTCAGTTTCAATTTATTGACTCCCATCTGATTACAAATCCTGCCTCTGGTTCAGCATTCCACAGCATCATCTGACTCAGATTATAAGGGGCATTGAGCTAAGCGTTATTAGTTTCCTGATGAAAGTTTCCAGTTTAATTTCGCACTTTGCTCTTTGGACACAGACGGGGTTGCCAGGTTGGATGCAGGACAGGGCTCTTATAACTTTAATCCCAAATAGATTGAGAAGCAGGACAAGGTACTGTAATCCTCCCTCAAGAGGGACAAAGGTACCTGTCTTCCCGTTCCCCCCCCCCCCAACTTGAACTTTCAGCTGCTGCTGTTTTCTCACAAGGACAGAGAAGTGCCAAGTCCTGCTCGTGTTGTTGGTACTTCTATGCCACCCTTCCACTTTGCACCAGGGAGACTAGCACAATGTTGGTAAAGAAGAGCTGCAGCTGAAAGTTCTAATCTGAAAGATAAGAGAAGACAGGTTCCTTTATCCATCTTGATGGAGAATTGTGGTACCTTGTCCTGCTTCTCAAGTCTATTTGAGATTAAAGTTTAAAGGGCCTCATCCCATGTTCAACCAGGTAACCCTAGGTACAGAAGATGGAGTCTGCAAAAAGCAAGAACTGTCATCTGAAGTCCTCTGTTTCCTTCCCCTTTCCCTGGATCCCTTTGTGGTTGTTAACTGCTTTCGAATTGTCCCTGAGACATCTCCAGGACCCCTGTCCTCTACTGCTCTACTTAGGTCCTGTAATTTCAGGCCCATGAGCTTCCTGATTCAGGTCCAAAACACACTGCAGAAATAATCCAGTTTGATACTGCTTTAACACCTCTGACACAGTGCTGGGGAATCCTGGGAACTGTAGTTTGTTGTGGCACCAGAGCTCTCTGACAGAAGGCTAAATGTTTCACAAAACTACAGTTCCCAGAAATCCCTAGCATTGAGCCAGGGCAGTTAAAGTGGTCTCAGACTGGATTATTTCTGCAGTGTGTTTTGGACCACGGTCTATCCAATTGGTGTGCAGCCTTTCTCTGTTTCTACTGTCCTCCACCTACTCACAGGCATATAGTATCAGATGCTTCTGTAGTTCACCAAGTTCCGCCGAAGCAAGTGATTGGGGTGTTTTTACCTGGATACTTCCTGTCCCTATATGAAATTGAAACGCCAAGGCAAAATATTGATGCATGGGGTTAATTTTTAAATGAGGATGAAATGTAAGACTCTGCAATGTATTTACTCCTTTCAAGGTGCACGCAGTAAGATAGGCCCCTCATGTTTTCCATGCTTACTGTAGCACAATTAAAAGTGTTCAGTGCTTTAACTTTCATCTTAAGGGGAACATTTATTTTAAAATGTCATGTAATGTGTACTTGAACAGATAAACTTCACATACTTTAAAGACTTGGCTAGAGATAGAAGTAAAGTCCAAGAGGCCATGACTTCTGGAAAGTAATTCACTTTAAGGGGTATGCTTAGGCCACTGTACTTCAATCCATTCTTGTCTCATGCAGATCTGATTCAGTATTATTTAGCCATTTCCCCAGCTGTCTGTGGGTGGGCATTGATCATGAGCCAAATTTTTATTTGCTGCCATTTGAGATGCCTAGGACAATGTGGCATTTCTGCAACTATAGTTAGAATTATCCAAGTAGCACTTGTACCTTTCACCATTTTTTGTAATGTTTTTTTTTTAACCAAACACATTTCACCACTAAGCAGACATTTTAATAGAAACTCACTGGTCAGATAGTTTAAATACTTTTAGTTCTAAATTCTGAACTCAGAATTATCATTGGCATGTGGATCAAAGCCATCTGTGATATGGAGGTGTTGAACTGTTGTTACACATGGCATCAATCTGTTGTGCTTTTCTTGCTGTTGCAGTTTTCTACCTGGATACAGAAGGAACGGGGTTGATAAACAGAAAAGAGAATGTGAACGCTTCTGGAGAAGTCAGCAATAGATGTATTAGAAAATAACAGCATCATATCTTTGGGCATACTTGTGTAGTTTAGTCATGTTTAAAGAAATACCAATTAAAGAGAGGGACACGGTGGCTTAGTGGTTAAGATGCCAGTTCTGTCAATTGTAAGGTTTGCAGTTTGAGGCCCAAGTGCCGCGTGATGGAGTGAGCTCCTGTCACTAGTTCCAGCTTGTGCCAACCTAGCAGTTTGAAAGCATGCAAATGCAAGTAGGTACCACTTTGGTGGGAATGTAACATCATTCAGTGCAGTCATGACCACATGACCACTGGAGTCGTATTCGGAC
Organism: Phrynosoma blainvillii; assembly: GCA_026167975.1. Taxonomy (NCBI): domain Eukaryota; kingdom Metazoa; phylum Chordata; class Lepidosauria; order Squamata; family Phrynosomatidae; genus Phrynosoma; species Phrynosoma blainvillii. The sequence goes on along the minus strand of JANUYF010000002.1, from coordinate 326,031,008 downwards.
AATACTGGATCTTCAGCTTAGTAACATAGATGAACACTGCCTCATATAAGGAGCCCTGGTGGCGCAGTGGTTAAATGCATGTACTGCAGCCACTAACTCATAAACCACAAGGTTGCGAGTTCAATACTAGCCAGGGCTCAGGCTTGACTCAGGCCTGCATCCTTCTGAGGTTGCTAAAATGAGTACCCAGCTGTTGGGAGACAATGAGCTTACAGTTGTAAACCGCTTAGACACTCCATAGTGCAGTATGAAGCAGTATATAAATGAAGCTGCCTTGCTTTGCTTTGCTATAATCGGTTACTAGACATTCATGTCAAGAGGAAACCTTTACCTTTTACCTTTAAAGAGATCCTATCGGCCTTTTTTTGTTGTTCCAAAATATACCTCAAAGGTAGGAAGAAAAATAATAATAATATAATAATTTTTTATTTATAGCCCGCTCCTCTGCGCAGCATTCGGGGCGGGGTACAATAATTGTTAAAAACAGAACAGAGTTAAAAACATTCCCTCATCCCAAAATCCCACCCTCCCATCCCCTTAAAACAGAATTAAACTAAAGACTGATTAAAATACAACATTAAGATAAATTACAAATTAAAAACATCCTCAATACATAGGAATCAGAAGTAGCAGATTAAAACTCATCTCTCAGCTGACAGTTATTAAAAATATGGAACACTTCACGAATTTGCGTGTCATCCTTGCGCAGGGGCCATGCTAATCTTCTCTGTATCGTTCCAATTTTAGTATATGTGCTGTTGAAGACCAATGTGGTTTTGTGTTCGTTAAGTGGAAGGAATGATGTGCTTCAAGTCATTTCCAACCTATGGCAGCCCTAAGGTGAATTTGTCACAGGGTTTTCTTGGCAAGATTTTTTCAAAGAGGTTTTTGCCTATGCCTTTCTCTGAGGCTGAGAGTGTGACTTGTCCTAGGTCACCCACTGAGTTTCCAAGGCTGAGCAGGGATCTCAACCTTGGTTTCCAGAGTCATCATTCAGCACTCAAACCAATACATCACGCTGGCTCTCTAATGGTGTGCTACATACGGAAAACCTCTTATTTTGCAAAAAGTACATTACTTAGTGTTAAATGAAATGTTATGGCAAATGTATATTCTTTGTGAAAACACATTCTTTTCCTCCAGCAGTGGGATTTCCTCAGAGACACATTCCCTAGCAATCAGATGTGCAAAGTAAGGTTGTGTTTACTAGGGATGTCTATTCACAACTATGGAAGGATTAATAATTATTATGGTTTTCTCCCCACTTCAATACAAAATTAATATTCTTATGAAATATTCTCTCTGTATTAAATGTGCACTGTGAGTGGTTTGTGCAAAACCTCCACATATTTTATCCACAGAATAATTTCTCTGCAACACTTCCAAGATGTTGGAATACCAAGAGAAGATTGTGGAACATTCTTGCTAGTCTGTTATTCTCCCTGATGGGGTTTCCTGGGAATGAATAAATATTAATATTCTTTCAATCTCTAGTGTTCACCTTCCAATGATGAAGTATAAAACAAAACAGGAGTTAATGCAAAATGTATGTTGGGGTAAACCATGTGCTATGCCAATCAGATGTTTCTTTGCCACTTTAGGGAGCACAACGTCTAACTACATTCTTAGCATATATCTAGTTTGACTCTTAGTTTGCAACAGGAATTCATTACAAAAAAGATAAAATTCCAGGCTGGGGAATGAGAAGAAGTAGTTGCAACCCACAGATCTGTAACTTTAGACATCTTGTTGCTTAGTCCCAAGTAGAATAGACCTATTCTATCGTTGTTGAATGGTGAGTCAATGCATAAGCAAATCCCATTGATTGAATGTGCTTATTTTAATCAAGACTAACAACAGGATACAGGCCATAATGTTTTTTCTCAGGATAGTCATCCTAGTGCTGATGCTCTGGTGTTTGTCATACTCTCAGTAGTCAACTCTGAAGACTGAAACCCCAATTGGACTAGAGTTGCCAAATGCACAGAACAGATTTCTTGGCATACTGAATATAACAATCAGATATGTTGCAAAGTTTTGCAATACAAATATTTCAAATCTGACATAAAAAGGAAGGACTTTTAGATAAAGCTTCACCAACAAGTCAGTCTCCCTAGTATGTCAATCTTAATTTCTAGTGCTAATGTGGAGACCTATTTTGCATAGAGGAGAAATGTGCAAAAAAGTCATCTTATTCTGAGAAACTCTTTCAACATCAAAAGACTGCAATTTATTTTCCTATGGAAAAGAAATGGCCCAACTACATCTGAGCAAGTTCACATATTAAATAAAAAATTCAGATCTCCAAGATCAAATTAAAATAAAAGATGCAGATCTCCAAGACATATTATAGCAATTTCACAAAATATTCAGTACTCCATTTATATTAAGGTTTAATCAACATATCCTTTTTTAGAGGACTGTGGGAAGGATACTTTCACACAAAAAAGTGACGCCACAAATGTCTTGTAATTTGAAGGAAAGAAACTCCATAGAATGAGTTATACACAGAACAAATTATAACTTGTGTGAGCTTATAAACATTAGAATCAGATTGGAAGGGTTACCTATACAGAATAATAAACTGCAAGTCATTTTCTGATCTTCTCCAGAATTTCATTGTCCATTACATTTTACCAGAAGGAATAAGAAAGAAAAGCTTTTAAGTAAGTTTGATTTATGCTGCAAACAGGAAAAGTATTATAAGGCAAGGCTGCATATTATGATAGACATCTAGGAATACTCATCTCTGGCAGTCCATACGTCTTTGACAAAAGGGGTGGAAACTCTGGCTTGTTTCCATAGATGATGTATGACACTTAGTTCATATGCCAATTTACTCAAAGTACCCTTTGGGAGTTGTTCAGTTTTAAAATTTACTCTAATATTTGTTGATGAGATCCTGGCAAGATTTCTTTGTGAATGGCCAGCTTTCAACCTTCCCTTGCTAGAACACAAAACAATGTCAGATATTTTGAAGACATTACACACTGATGTTTAAACATTCTCAGGCCATTTGGTTCAGAACTTGGAAAATTACCTTCTAAAAGAAATTTTTTAGATAACTCATAAAATCCAGAAAGGTAACTTCCTTTTGGTCCCTTTTCCATTGCTTTCAAAATAATAAATACACAAACTATACTAAAGCATTTTAGCCACTCAAGGAGTATATAACAGAGTAATACTATAATGAGACTTGCCAACCCCATCTCTGTGTTCCAGCAATAAAATCCAAGCTGCTTTTGAGCTTGGTCACAAACTAGATAGGTCAGACAGAAATAAATTCATCATGTTATTGTATCCTTATCTCCCATTTACATAAATGAATCACATTTCTACCCATATGGGTTTTTGCGACCACCATGAGCACCATATGACTGCAGTAGTCTTCCTGAAGACATTAAGAGATCTACTATTAAGGAAGCAAAGAAGAGTTAATATCTAAGCTTTCAAGAATGACATCCAGGTTCTTTTTGCTTAAAAAGAGGTTTGTAGAGGAAAAAAAGGTCTCCAATTTGCTGTTGGTCCCTAGCAATGACTCTGCTGGTTGCTGATCTAGCCTGAGTCCTGTAATGTTTCCCCTCCTTCATTTCTCTTACTCTGAGGTGTTCCAGATACCAGGAACAGATGGAAAAGCAAGAAAATTGATTCTGACTTCCAGGCTCACCCCTTCCTCTCATCTTCATCCCAGTACAGTCTTTAGAGATTTCAGTCCAGGGCAAGCAACCTCCCTTCCTACCATCCTCCCTCCTCCTACCTTGTTGCCCAGCTCCTCTCTCATTTCAACTTGAAAAGAAAAGAGAAAAAAATAGCATGAAATGATGCAATACATGGCACTGAAAGAACACAGAACCAGATGATATTTCTCTTCCAGTGCACTTCCACCATTTAGTAAGACCACACCCAGTACCCAGCATTTAACAAGTAAAATAATTTTTTGGGGGTCGGGATGCAGCAATGGCACAGCAACAGGAATGGCATCCCTTATTTTACAGTTATAGCATAATAGTTCTACTCTCATTATTGGATAAAAAATTAATTACAGTTAACATCTTATGTTTAATTTGCTCCTTGCAAGGTGATTTGGCTCTCTAGGACCAATTTTGATGTTACTTTAAATATGGAGGGTTACAGAAATGGCAGTCAGTTGATTTTCTTGTTTCCCTGCATTTAAACTCATGTCTGATTTGGACCACAGGCTCTCAGTTTAGATGTACACCTTGGGATAACCCATGGCTTCAAGCTCAGTTGGCTTCAAGAGGAATGTTATCTAGGAATTTAAATCTTTGGTTAGATTAATAGCACAATTGATTTCATGTTTGTTGTTGTGTGCCTTCAAGTCATTTCCAGCTTATGGTTACCCTAACCTATAATGGGGTTTTCTTGGCAAGATTTGTTCTGAGGGGGGTTTCTTTTGCCTTCCTCTGCTTTGCTCTGAAGCTGAGAGAGTGTGACTTGCCTGAGGTCACCCAGTAAGTTTCCATGGCTGAATGGAGATTTGAACCTTGGTCTCCTAGAGTCCTAGTCTAACACTCAAACCACTGTAAGTGCTAGTTTTCATATTTACTCAGACATATATCCTGTTTTGATAAAGGAAGCTAACTCACAAGTGAGAGAAATTAGGAATCAGGCAAGCTAGGGCTGCAAAACTAGATGTGTTGTTAATGTGTGATTGCATTTGACTTGCCTATATATTTTTTGAGCAACAGCCATAAGGGGCTTCCAGTCAAGACCATGGTGAGCAGAGAATGCTGTTTCAACAGGGGCTTTATGTGTTCTCTGTGACCTTTATAGGAAGTTTCTTTCTTAGGACTAATGACAGGTTTTCATTGGCTCTGCATAAGGTTAGATTCCTGTCTTTATATGCTGTAGTTCCAGTTTTTATCTCTTCTGTTCTCTATGGCTGTTGTTTGGAAAAAAGAAAAAAAGGCACATGAAATGTAATCATGTATTTAACCTCACAACCAGTGGGTCTCTCAGAGACCTACCTGAAAGGGGTATTTTTACATTAACTTCAGTGCTCCAAAAAGCTTTAAAATCTTTTTAAAAATGCATTTGATAATTGAATTTTTAATTTTTAAAAAACTCTCCAGGACAATAGACCAAATCCAGTAGGAAAAGATGCTGCACAGTTGCCATGGAGCTTAGAAAATAACAGTGGTAACAGGTATAAGGCTGGATCCATCAGCTCTTATGTACATCTTTGAGAGCAGTGGTGTGGGAGTGCTTCTCAAGTTGAGTGCATAAACAAGTTTTTTTTTACATTGCAATTAATGGGATAAAACTGATAGCAGTAAAAAAATGTTGCTTCTGCTATGCAGCAGCTATCTCCATAAAGGAAAGCACTGTTCTTTGTGGTCTCTCTGACTCACACAACTGAGTTATCCTGTGCCTGCACAATGCCTCTTTCAGAGTGTTCTATAACACTCTGAAGAGTTTTGGTGGTAGCGCCACCCATTTCTAGCAGCCCTATATAAGGGACTTCCCACAGAAACCCACCAATTCCTTTTTATCTGCCATTGCAGCTGTTTTGTCAGGAACAGCGTTCACATCCTTAGATAGGAAAGAGGTCTTCTGAGGACTGATCATCAGCAAGGGCTTTGAGCCACATTAGTTTTCTCAACTAATGGGCTTTCTTTGTACCACTTGCTTCTTTTAAGAAGTACATTTGCCCCTCCCCATTAGCGGACTTCAAGTCTGTGGTCTTGCTCTTTGTGGGAGGGACAAGCAGGTAGGGATATAATGGTAGCGTGTGCACCATTATTTTCAACGGGACTTGAATATCTGCAAGCCAATATTTTCCGGGATGGATCCCCTGTGAATTGGGAGGGGCTACTGTATGTTGAACGTGGCACAAAGATTCCCAACTGAGATGGGCATTTGAAGATGCCTTCAGCATTTGGCCAAGTCCCGTATTGTTGCCTTGTGTGCACACTGTGATGTTTACACTGCAGGCCAGATGAAACAGAGAATGTTGCCTTAAAGCTCTTCTGTACAAGCAGGCTTTGAAACCACAAGAGTTTATCAATCATCATCAGCCTTCATCTTCAAGAGACTTTGGCATTGATCTTAGGCTTCAAAGAAGTTGAAATCGAATATGGAGAAGGCACATCAGTGCTCTGAAACTGCTATCTGCAAAAGAAACGTTTCTTTCCTTTGAAATTTTGTTGAGAGGCAAAGTGGTGCAAGTGTTGACCGACAACACCATGTCATGTATTACATAAGCGAGCAAGGTGATACACAATCTTGTGCCCTCCTTTGCCTCACAATTCTATTCTGACACTGATGCATTCAGAGAGACATCTCCATGTTCAATGTCCACTTTCCTGGAGAAGAAAATGTCCCCACAGATGCTCTCAATCAGAACATGCATTCAAGCCATGAAGGGAGGCACCATCCCAAGATACTGAAGCCTATTTTTCAGCAATGGTGCGTTCCCAAGCTAGACCTTTTTGCTTTGGCTCTAAATGCTCAATGTGAAGAGTACTGTTCCAGGTACATCAGGGCAAGTTGTGAGGAGATGCCTTCTTTTTCAGTTAGTAAGGCTAACTGAAGAAGGCATACAAATAATTTCAGTTGTATGCCTTCCCTCCATTCCCTCTTCTGACCAGAGTCAGGACCAGGCAAGGTTCATCTTGATCACTCCATGGTTGCCAAGGCAGCCATGGTTCATGCAAATTTATCACCTGTCCCAAGGAGAATATGTTTGGTTGCAATGCAGAATGGATCTCCTCACCATGAATGGTACACCCCTATCTTGATACTCTGCACCAGTCAGCCTGGAGGATCCTACCTTAGGGGTGAAACAGATAGGCAAAATAAAGCAGTTTCCAGCTGCTTTGAAAGCAGGGTGTTTAGAGGGCACACGCCTCAAAAGTGGCTTGACCTAGACCAAAACCATGGTTTGGGGCTAAAAATTGACAAAAATAAGCTGCAATAGTCAGACTCAAGGCAGAAAATATACATCTTCGTGCCTGCATATAAAATGCACAGACATGAGTGTGGGGCTGTGGCAAAGCAAAGATATCAAAGTGTAACAACTCCAATGGATGTAATTACAATATACACAAACCAGACAGTCCAACGGGGTGAAGGGGGACGAAGGGGGTATGTAGGAGGAGCCTCCATGATTGTACTTTGTCAGTGTATCAATTACACACCGTTGCACCAATGCACTCTATTGGCACAGCATCACATGTGTGACTGTGTGGCCCATCAAAGGGGTGGCCATGCAATGGGGATAGCAATAGCAACAGCAGCTTCATTTATATACTGCTTCATACCGCACTATGCAGTTTCTAAGTGGTTTCCAACTGTAAGCTGATTGCCCCCAAAAAGCTGGTCCTCATTTTAGCCACCTTGGAAGAAGCAAGCCTGAGTTAAGCCTGAGCCCTTGGCTGGTATTGAACTCACAACCTTGTGGTTTGTGAGTGAGTGATTGCAGCACAGGCATTTAGCCACTGTGCCACCATGCACCAGGGATGGCTTCTGAGTGGATGTGGGAGGTACTTGTATGGTGTGGATGTGGGAGATTGCAGGTGGTGTGTATGTGTGACGGTGCACATGTACGGTGGGGAGGCAACAACAACAAAATTACTCAGCGGTGCAGCTTGATGCTGCTCCACGTAGTCAGGCTGGGTGTATTCAGCTCACCTTGGGATTGGACTGTGTGGGCAGCGGGGATTCAATCCACTTTTGGAAAAAAAACAGGATCGACCTCTTTTTCCTGCCTGTCTACTCCAGCCCAATGATGCCTTACCAGTTGTGGTGAAGGGGATTATCAACACTGCTCATTGACCTTCTACTAGAAGATTTTATGACTACAAGTGGAAAACATTTGCTGATTTCCTACTTCTATGGTTGATTGCTGTGGCTGAAGCTATTGTCAAACATGTTGGGCTTTCTACTTTTTTGAATCAAGGCCTCTCTTTGTCTCTGATTCCTTGTTACTTGGGTGCCATTTTAGCAAGTTTTCAGTTTCTTGGTAAGCCGCCTTGTTTTACACATCCTTTGGTAAAAATGGTTTTGAAAGGATACAAGCACATTCATTCCTCTGTATTGGGCTTGACACCCAAGTGGGCTTTGGGCTTGGTGCTTGGTGAGCTTTGTGGGAGATGCTTTGAATCAATAGCAAGATGTGGTCTTGACTCGTGTTGTGGAAGACCATATTTCTCATTGCCATTTCTCCACTGCAAGGAGAGCAGCAAACTTTGTGCCTTGCAGGTGAATTCATTGTATCTCTGGTTTAATCCAGACAGAGTTGTGTTAAGACCAGACATCACTTTCTTAAACCAAAGATGGCATCCTCTTTCCACCTCATCCAGGACATTGTGTTGCCTTTCCTGTTTCAGAACCCCACTTTGGCATCGCCTCGACATACAGACTTCCTATGTGGACAGGACTGCCGCTTTCTGTACCTCTCCTAGACTGCTTGTTTGCTACTTGGTGTTGAAGAAGGGACTGCCTGTCTCCTCACAGCACTTCTCAATGTGGATGGCATTGACTATCCGCTTGTCTTACAAACTGGCTTGAAAGCACCCTATGATCTGGTTTGAGCCCATTCCACCAGGGCAGTTGTCTCCTGGGCTTTCCTGAGATCATTTGCCATGTGGCTACCTTGTCCCAACCTATGACATTCAGTTCACATAATAGAGTGGACTCAAGCCGATATTATATTTGGGAAGGCTGTATTTCATTCATTCCTTTCTTGAATGTATTGATTGAATCTTTATCTCTGTACTGTATTATGGAATACTTTCAAATCCAGCCTTATCGTGTTATTGTTGAATGGCACCTCTGTACCATATTGCTGAATGCCTTCAAATCCAGCCTTATTTCACTACTGTGTTTATTGTTTCAGGGATTCTTCCTTCTCTTGAAACTGTTAATTCTATCATTCTTATTGTATGACATATTGGAGTAGGGAGGTTGTTGTGTTTATGCTTGTGAACTATAGACATATTTTTCAGTAAAGTTTGATTTTTTGCACCGATACTTTGATCTCCTACTTCTTGTAGTTTGCTAGTCTCCCAGTTGTGTGAGTCACAGAGACCACGAGGAAGAAGGATGGGTTGCATACCTGTAACTGTAATTCTTTGAGTGGTCATCTGTGAACTCACACAACCCTGCCCATCCTCCCCTCGTTGTGTCTTGTTGGTTCACATGGATGGCTGCATTGGTATCCTATGGAACTGGCGGGTTTCAGCAGGAAGCCACTTATATAGGGCTGCTGGACAAGGGCAACCACCAAAACTCTTCAGAATGGTATAGAATGTTCCAAAAGAGGCACAGTGCAGGCACAGGATAACCCAGTTGTGTGAGTTCATAGATGACTACTCAGAGAACTACAGTTACAGGTATGTAGCCTGTCCTTCTGGGTCAAAATCTAATTATTTTGTGATCAGAATTTTCTACAGGATGTCCCAACTACAGTATGGCTGTACTGATGGCTGTACTGATAGCAAAGGAGAAGCCACAATAGATGGCATGAAGCTACTTCCAATTCTCATTATTCTTTATAGATGGTATTGATTGCAAGTTACATAGTTGTAATGTGGAATGGCAGATGTGGTTGTTATAGTAGCAGATAGCATCAGTTGCATATATTTCAGAATTTGTTCTGTTGAACAGAGAAATCTCTGAGTTAGGTCCAAGTGATGAAGCTAGAGCTAACTGCAGCTTATTATGCCATATATCTATGCTAGCTAAATGACATACTGTTTCCTGCCACTTTGGAGTCTAGGTCAACATGGAAAGCCCTGAACACAGCATGTTCTATTGTTGCTGTCTGTATGCCTAATAAAGGTTGAATGAATGAATGAATGAAATGAAATTGTTGCTGTCAACAATTTAATGACCTTTAGATGGCAGCTCTTCTTTTTTTTTTAATCATCAAACTAGATCTAACACCAGGGTTGTGTATGAAGTTTCTCTGATGTCTTTCTCTGTTTTACTAAAGACAGTCATGGGCGGGGCTGTTTTGTACTGGACTTCAAAAATTGGGATGAAGAACAATACATTTAGGTTAAGCTGTCTTTCGCCCATGCTAATTTCCCAATGTAAATTGCTTCTCAACTCTTGTTTTACCTATGCAGTAGCAATAGTAATAGCAATAGCAATAGCAATAGCAACTATTGTACATTTCTATACTGCTTATCAGTGCATGTAAGCACTCTCTGAGTGGTTTACAGTGTGTAAGGTAATTGCCCCCTACAAGCTGGGTATTCATTTTAGCAACCTTGGAAGGATGCCACGCTGAGCCAACCCTGAGCCCTTGGCTGGTATTGAACTTACAATCTCGTGGTTTGTGAGTGAGTGGCTGCAGTACAGGCATTTAACCACTGCACCACCAGGTCTCCTATGGTGGGGAGACATACAGGGACATGTTGCATTTATAGGTTTTTCAATGTATGGATAACAGCATTATGTGTGATTTGGTTCAAGGCTGTGATATGTGTGTGTTGGGAGAGAACTGACAGGCCTTCCCTGATCTCAGCATCCAGACTGAACCCCCATTTAGCAAATAAATGGATGATGTCATGTCTAGTGTGCCAAATATATCTATTTGATAACAATAGAATTGTGGTAACCAATAGGATATTTAATTACCATTCAAACAGAATGATAAAATGTCTGCTCTGAATGAAGACTGAATGGCACGGAACAGAAATCATTCTGTTTCAATGTTTTCCCTTCTACCATTTCAAGGAGGACACACTGTACTTTTACTGGAGATAATAGTAAATTAACCCTTATCTGGGAGGTGCAGTTGGAAAATAGACAATCCACTCTATATAATGCAATCTCTTACTAAGAAAATCAAGAATAGTTGACCAATGAGCTAGAGCAGGGATAAGAAACTTTTGACTTCCTATGTTGCTTTATCAAATTCCCTACATCCCCAGTGTATAATCAAGAATGATGGGAATTGCAGCCCAGAACCTGCAGGGCCACTGATTTCCTTCCTGTAGGCCAGAGGTTCTTTTACTGCAGTGGGACATACAGTGGATGGGTTCTGGCTGAACTCAAAGTTTGGTCATTTCTTCTTTTCAAGACAATGAAGAGATAAAAGATAAAGAAGTCAGAAAGGAATTTGCACACCAAGTTATGCAACAGTCAATGATTTTTTGCATTTGAATATATTCTTTTTTTTTTAATCAATATTTTACTGCTTACACAGTCCATTTGAGGAGTCCTACCAAATCCCCTTGAGATGATAAAATGGTGTACCTTTCATGAATTTCTATGTGCTTTACACAGGAAAACTTTCCAGTGTTCTACACCACTTTTGTAATTACTTCCCTAAACATCTGGTTCTTATACATGATGATTTGGAGGTGAGCCTCAATGAAACTGAGAAATAAATGCTTTTAGGAACAGAAATGCAAGTTCCAAAAATACTGTGTCACAAAAGAAAAGATGAACCAACATAATAAACCTATTTTAGATGATTCTGCATCAATTCACTATGTAATTACTACTCTGAAAATGTCAGATTTGAATGTAATGTCTGTAAATTGCTTGTTTCAAATATCAGTGGGGAAAAAAACTGTGTTGTGAAGTTCAGCAGAAGATTTTAAAATGACATTTCTTCCCTACCGTTTTTTGAATTTAGCAATATAATGCACTTTAATTGAAAGACTTATTATTTAGTGCTTGGGCAGAGAGGCAGTGGTGTTGTAATTGCTATTAGTCCAAATACAACATGCTGCCTTTGTCACAATTGACATTAATTATTGATAAAGGTTTCAGAAATAGCGCATGTGCTGGCGACCCTGCCTGTAATATAAGATAGAGACAGCAGTGATCCTAGAGGGATTTGTAAGCAACAAAGCACCTGTAGCATTTGGGCTTGCATCTAGCTTGTGAAGTTTGAATTCTGCTGCGAGCTGTGAAAAGATCTGCATTATTGGAAAAATAATGGGAAGATGAGTCGCCAAGCTTACTTCTATCGTGTCCCTCCACAGGAACTGCACAGAAGGACTCAACTTCAGCCTGAGCCAGCAAAGACGAAAGCTCTTCAGACAGTCATAGAAATGAAGGTATGAGTTTTGAATGCTTGCCAGTAGTACACACATTTTTTTTGTGTGAGAGTCAGTACTAGTACTTGTGGCTTTAACTGTGAAACAGCCTCTAGCTGTTATTATTGAAAATGCATGAGTTTGCATAGTGGAGTCACCATCTGCATCTTGTTTCTAAATGAATGCTAGTCCATTCAATGTCCTATACTTAGTGTAGGAGAATCATGCTGCTACTTTGTCAAGCCATATATATCTAAAGGGGCAACATTTCAATGTTTATTCTCTCTCCAAAGTAGCTAGTCTTTGGGTATCCAGGGTTTCCCTCACAAACACAATTGTTCCATATACGGTATATTTTTTTGTTTGAGCAACTTGCTTCATGGATTTTTTTTTTTTTTTGCAAGAAACTTGACAAGCAGATTTTGACCATTTTAAAAAACAGGAAAGGAAAATGGCCACCGTACCTTTGTAGTTTCACATGATAAACTATCAAAGCAGGGTGATTATTCATTTTGCTTTGTTATCATTCTTTGTGCTTGTTGCCACCATTCCTTGTCTGGAAGAAGATTCCTTTATAAAGGAGGCATGCTGTGAACTAAAAGCAGACCAAGTTATATTTGTCCATTTCATGGAACATGCACAATTGTCACAATTTAAAAGCAACAACAACAAAAATTTTAAAATACCATGTGTGTAGGCGCAAATATACGCAGTTATTATAGCAATTTTCAGATCTTAATTATAAAAAGGCAATCTCTAGGATTTGTTTATTATCAATGATAGAATGTTATCATTTAGTCTGAGATAGCACTATTTACATGATAGCAGGTGAATAGCATTTTTAGTAGAGTGACCTATTGCTTTAGAATTGTTGCTTTGTGTATTCATAGTATTTCTGTGAAGTAAGACGTTACTTCACCAATAGAAATTGAGTCTAAGAGAGGTGCTCAGTTTTACCAGACCTAGGAAAAGTTACCCTTATTGGACTATAACACTCAGCCAGCAAGAGGTTTTCCAAGCTCTGACACTTACATTATTCATTTGATCAAAGAATCATAGAATTATAGAGTTGGTAGAGATCACAAGGGCTGTCCAATCCAACTCCCTGCCATTCAGGAATCAAAGTACTCCTGACAGGTGGCAATCAAGCCTCTATTAACAAACCTCCAAAGAAGGAGACTCCACCACTCTCTGATGCAGTGTGTTTGGTTGAACAGCTCTTACTGTCAGAAAGTTCTTCCTAAAGCTGAGGTGCAATCTCTTTTCCTATTGTTTTAATCCATTGCTCCATGTCTTAGTCTCTGGAATATCAGAAAACAAACTTGTTCCATCTTCAGTATGACAACCTTTCAAATATTTAAACGTGGCTATCATGTAACCTCTTACTCTTCTCTTCCCAGGCTAAATACACCCAACTCCCTAAGCCACTCCTCACAGGGCATGGTTTCCAGACCTTTCACCATTTGGTCAGCCTCCTCTGGACAGCTGATGCTGGCTTTCACTATTTGAGTTTTGTTTACATTTGTACCCACTTTCAGACAATTAGATTCTGAGAGATAGGGTGAGCCAGAATGCCAAGAAATGCCAAGATGCTGTCATGGGTTTAGATGAGCATTCCCCAGGCCACTGAATCGGAGATATCTGCAACTTGTTGCAGTGATCTATCAGATCACTTCTCAACAAGATAAGGGATTATAAGATAATGGATTACCTTTGCTAAACTGCAGTTTCTTTGCTTTCCAAAAAATCTATGTGCATTGACACGAATCCCATGTGACTATTTTTGGTGTGCGAATTGGTCCAAGCACTGACTGGAAAAGAAAGCTATGATGCTTGCTTGGTGATCATGGGCCACCCACCCTCTTCCACCCTAACTGACATTACAGAGTTGTTATGATGACAAAGGAGGGAGAAGGATGCAAGTTAGAAACTTGTATATCAACTCAAACTCCTTGCATGAAAGATGGGATATAATGTAATAATTATAATAGTGCAAATGTTAAAGAAAACTGTTTTGGGAAACCTGTTCTCCTGTTTCATGCCTAATTAGGACCATCAATACAGGAACGAGATTTGGCATTTGTAACTACTGATTTTATAGGATTTGATCAACCAAATAAAAAACAGCATATTTTAGGTCATATAGTTAAAAAGTGAAGTATATTTCAATGTTTCAATAACAGAACTGAGTATTATACAAACTGTGGCTAATTTTAAACATACTGTATAAAGACAAACATGTAACCAACAAGTATTTTGTATTTGCTTGACTTAGAGGCATTGCAGACTGGCTCAAAGGGCCGGCCTGGGGGAGGAGTTGGGGCAGAGCAGCCGCACACGCTGTGCGGAAAGGGCGCGGAAGAGCCACAGCACTGGCTTTTAGGGCTGTCTTTTGCCGCCCCTAAAAGGAGGGCATTTTGCCGCTCTTTTAGGGGTGGCAAAAGGGAGGATTGGGGCCATGGTGTGCAGTTGCTGCGGTCCCGATCTGCTGCTAACAGGGGCGGCCCAAAGCCGCTTGTCTGCATAGCCCCTTAGGTATGCTAACAAGTACATTTTTTAAAAAAGGAAGGAATACATACATTGATATAAACTCAAGACAGTGATAATATTTTATATCTTTCTGTATTAGCTTCAGTCAGAGTTTCCTGGTATCTTTTATAGTCTCAAATTATATAACAATTTACCCTTTTGTTTTCTTCATCCTTTTTCATAAACTGTTTTTTCAGTTTATGAATAGTGAAGAACGGTCACCAAATATTTGGCTGATTTAATTTTTAAAAAATGACACTCAATTTTCCTTATCCAGCCTCTCCCACCTCCATAATTCTTACTAGTGGGACTTAGACCTGATCATTATGAATTCTTTCCCAAAGCTGAAAGTTGCCATGTAGTCTCTGTGGATAGTTTGCTGGCAGCACTTTATCTACAATAAACCAGTGTGACTCATTCCTGGACAAAAATTGTGAGTTCAGATACAATTTTTAACACATCTCTATAAGAGCTGTAAGCACACCAGAAATGAATTAAGTGTCTGAGATGTTGTTGCTCAGTTTTCATGGTTGGTTGTGATGAAGTTCCAAAATGCTGTGATATTTGTGGGATGAAAATCACAATGTGAAAAAACAACAACTCATGTTTTTATTTTATTTCCTTGGGTAAAATGTTTGATTTTATGTCCTTCTGCTCCATTATGGGATTGTATTGTTTAACCTATAGCATTGGAAAGGGGAGAGGGACCTCTTGCCAGTATCAGTAATATATCAGGTTGCTGATATGTTCTCCAGTGCACAACACTGGTGTTGAAAAAGGAAGTTATCTTTATCAGGGCTGTCAGCTAAAAGTGGGTTAGACAGAGGCCTTCTGAGTGCTAAAGTACTAGAACTTTTGGTGGATGGGAGGGACAGAAGAGTCCTGCAAGAGCCATCTATTCAAACCCCCTGCCAGACAGGAACATACTCCTGAGAGATGCTCATCCAATATCTGTTTAAAGACCTGAAAATACTACCACGTGAGGCAGTCTATTCCATTTTCATACAGTGCTTATAGTCAAGAAATTCTTCCAAATGTTGGGCAACCTTGGATAAGATGATCTCAGTAGGCTCCCTTTCCCACAGTGATCCACTTCATTGTTGCCTGCTGGCTCATGGCTAGAACAAGTGACGGTACAGGTTGAGTCTCCCTTATCTGGTACCTGAAATCCTACAAAACCCAAAATTGTCCACATGGCTGGCTAAGATAGTGACACCATTGGTTACAACATGCACAAAATTTGTTTCACACACAAATTATTAAAAATATAAAATTATCTTCAGGTTATGTGTATAAAGTGTATATGATACATAAATGAACTTTATGTTTAGACTTGGGTTCCATCTCCAAGATATCTCATTGTGTATATGCAAATATTCCAAAATCCGAAAAACTCTGAAATCCAAAACACTTCTGGTCCCAAGTATTTCAGATAAGGAATACTAAAATTTTAATGTTTTTGCATTTTCTTTATATATTTACTATCATATGCTTGATTACCACAGAGAACTGTTTATCAAACCAGCTTGGTACTGAGAGCAGAGAGTAGCTATACCTTCTCTTCATTTCCTGCCATGACTTCCTTTATATTTCCCTGAATCTTTATTTTTTCTGAAGAAAGCAGGCTCCACATTGTATAAAATAGTGGCAGTAGAGAGGAGAGTACACATTGTTTAGTTCCTCATATCTTAAGGTCAGGAAAGTTACCTTTTTTTTGGACCATAACACCAGCTTGTCCAGAAAGTGGGGGATTCTGTGATTTTTAGTCCAAAATTTAACATCTGTAAACTTTTGTTGCAAATGGAGGTGGCAAATGGATCCATACTGGATTTGGGTCTCTGTCCCAACAACAGTAGTAGTGCTTCTTCTTTACCTTCTTGGCCACCATCGCCATTTGTCTTTGTCTCTCCTCCGCTTTCTCTTCCTTTCTCTGACTCTTTGTTTCTGTGCTCCACCATCCCACAGGGCCAGACTATGTTGATGCTGGCCTTAGGGAGGAGGTAGGCTCTGCTTCTTCAGCTTTTTCTCCTCTCTTCAGGAAGCTACTGGTTTTCTTGGACCAACAGTTTTATACTGACTCTTTGCCTCACTCTGACCTCTTCTTAGTATAATCAATCCATGTTATTTTCAGTTTCTATAAAACTTGCTCTACATATTTGCAAACTTACTTCAGCAAAGAACCACATATCTGAAGCTGACTTTCTTGGTTTTTTACTCTGCCTCTGTTTGCTTTGATTCTGCTTACTAAACTTGCAACCCTTTCCTCAGTCCCCTAGTTCAACCAGTGCAGCTATCTGTTCCTCTCTCCAGATCTCTTCCTTTGCCTAGATCAGTGGTTCTCAACCTTTCTAATGCCGTGACCCCGCAATACAGTTCCTGATGTTGTGTTGACCCCAAACCAAAAAAAATTTTTTTTGGTGGCTACTTCAAAACTGTAATTTTGCTACAGTTATGATTCCGAATGTAAATACCTGATATGCATTATGTATTCTCATTGCTACAAATCAAACATAATTTAAACATAGTGATTAATCACAAAAACAATATTTAATTATATGTTGAGAAATATTTATTACTAATTCCAATGAATAACATTTCACCATGGCATAGCATGGGTTTAAACATAACAACAATTTCAAATAAATAACATTTCACCATGGCATAGCATGGGTTTAAATATAACAGTAATATAACAGTAAACAACTGTGTGAAAGCCACCATTGTGTTATGGGTCGAGTGTTGGAGATCAGGGTTCGATTCCTGTTCGGCCATGAAACCCAGTGGGTTGACCCTGTGCAAGTCACACTCTCTCAGCCTCAAGGGAAGGCAATGGCAAATCTTCTCTGAAAAAATCTTGTCCAGAGAACCCCAGGACAGGTTCGCTTTAGGGTAGCCATAAGTCAAAAAGGACTTGAAGGCACACAACAACAAGATAGATAGACACCTATACATATATTCATTCATTCATTCACACACAAACAACATGACTGAGAACAGACGAAAGTGTCCCCTCAAAAAGCTCACACTATACAATTTTTCTAAAAGTCAAAGGTGAGAGAGCCACATACACCAGAGCCTGAGCTCTGAGGGAAAAAGAAAGTGGGAGGGAAGTGTAAACAGCAAATGTAAATAATAATACACCAGGGGAAAGTGTAGATGTAAATGCAAGTATGTGTGTGTGTATATATATATATATATATATGGCGTAGTGATTTGGGTTTGGACTGTAACTGGAGACCAGGGTTCGAATCTTGGCTCAACCATGAAAAACCCACTGGGTGACCTTGGGCGAGTCACACTCTCTCAGCCTCAGAGGAAGGCAAAGGCAAGAAACTTGCCAAGAAAACCCCAGGATAAGGTTCTCCTCAGGCTGGCCATTAAGTCGGAAACGGCTTGAAGACACATGACGACGACAACAAACGCACAGAGAGAGAGAGAGAAAGAAAGAAAGAAAGAAAGAGCGGGCGAGGTAAATACCATTAACCCCCCCTCACCCCCCATTCACAACCGCCTTCCCGGCCATAATACTGCCTCAGAAGGGAGCCTCCATTGTTTCTCCTCTCCTTCAGGAAGAGGCTCGCCCCATCTTCCCACCTTCCTCACCTCCTCCGCCACCGCCTCCTCCTTCTTCTTCTTCCTTGGCTCTGCTCCGTCTCTTTTCGAACCGGCTTCTCTTCTGACTGAGAGAGGCTCAGCCAGACTCTAAAGCCATCGGAAATATGTATTTTCTGATGGCTTTAGGGGACCCCTGTGTTTTGGTCATTCGACCCCCGCCGGGGCCGCGACCCACAGGTTGAGAACCGCTGGCCTAGATGATCTTTGGGGAATTAATCTCACTTTTCTATGCTAATATGTGGTTCTGATTTGTTTTAGCTTACATGCTTTGTCCACTGTGCTATTTAAAAAGCTACAACCCTGTGAATATCTATCTCCTCCCTTATCCTCCATTGAGACTCTTCCAGTATATAACCATTTTTTATTTTTTTTTTGCTTTCAGTAAAAAATAAAGTATTTAGGACAGGACAAAATGTCTCCTGTCCAATGGAATATGTTGGAAACTTATCAGTAGATATGGAAGAGCTTCAGATCACCTCTCTGGAAACAATCCATCTAATAACAAGAATGTAAGAGCCATGCTGGATCAGGCACATCTTGTTGGAATATGGATGGGTTATACAGTTAAAAACGGAGGGACACATCAGTCCACGCACTGACACATCTAGTCACAATTCTGTTAGTGTCAGGGCAACTGACTATCCAAGACTGAAAATCATCCAGGCCTCTTGCCCCTGTGCCCCAACCCCAATTTTATTTGAATTTTCCAATTCTTTACTGAAAATTCTCTAAGGGCATGGAAGCAATTTTGCCATATTTTTAGGCTCCTCCCAGAATGTTTTAATGCAGGGAGTCACCTTTTCCCAAATGAATCACCCTCGGTTTTGGGGAACAACTTCTTTTGTCCTAAAACAGCCCATGAGAGGCTTAAAATGTGGTGAAGTTACCCTATGGTGTCTGGATTTAGCTCTATTTTTTAAAAATGGGGGGTGCTCTTGGGGCAACCAATGCTATAGTGGACAACTAGATACTTATGGTAACTCCACTGGTTGTGTTACTAGTGAAACTTAGGGAATATCTGAAAGAGTCTCTGGAAGGCTCACCTCAGAGGAGACCCCAGAGAGAAATCTTGATAGAAGCGCACGAGCCCTTGTACATACTCAAAGGATCCCCTTGGATTATGATCTTTAGCTGCTCTAGAGGATCTGATATTGCACTGTCTTGAACTTTTATTTTGTAAAACTAGACAAAAGATTATTTAAGATCTAGAGAAATATTCATTTAGATTCCTTACTGTGGTTTTTATTTAATCTGCATCATGTTCTCCTTACAATATTAATATTTGACAAATCCATATAAGGACAATTATGTATAATGAATGGAAGATTTTTAAAAAGCTAATTTCTATTCATTTATTTCAAGATCAGAGGGAGAATCATTGGAGTAACTGCCAAAGTATATTTCTCTAATTAACATATACCAGACTTGGAAAACATGGGGAAACCATCTCATGTTTCAGAGAGGAAAGGGATTTATCAACAGTTTTTAAGTGAATGATTTTTGTGTGTGATTTACCTTGCTTCTTGCAGAGAGAACCATCTTTATATATTGATCCAGCTGTGATATTTCAGGTATGTTACACCATTGGTGCTGAAAAGCTGAGTGTGTAGTGTATAGTGCTTAGTCTTTACTTTGCATGAGCCTTTCCTTTCTAGTTTTAAACCTCAGGCTAGAGCTTTTCATGACTCAAGTATGAATACATACAAGAAGAGAGTCATGATTGGCACGCTTCGCATGAGACTCTCCCTTGATTTCTCTTTTCATGAATGACTCTGCTTTTATTTATCTTATATAGAAGAGCACTTTTTCACAGTCTCTTTCCTCTTCTTAAGCCTCTGCTTGGTCTGCTTCCTATAAATGTTGAATCTTTTTGCAAATGTTAGGAGATTGGGAGGAGACAGAGACTTACTATGGAGCATGGTTCTGTGGTGAGGCTCATCTGTTCCCCATATCTGGTGGCTATGGCAATCTTAAACACAATTTCTTCTTTACAAGTAGTTCTTTATTGTCTCAAGATCACATGCTAAAATTTTATTACATTTCCCCCCATGCTCATTAAAAATGTTTGTGAGGAATGTGGTTCATAAACTTATAAACATCCACAGAATGGTTCACGGAAAGAGTGTATCATGAAAACACACAATATTTAGTTGACTGTTCATGACCTAATATGCTCTTTTGCCACCTTGAATGTTGAACTACCTTGACTAATCATTAGAAAGAAAGAGTGGCTGTGATGGTGATGATGATGATGATGATAATGATACACATAAGACCATGTAGACCACTGCTTTGATGTAAGACAGTTTTATGTTGGCTTCATGGGATTCATGCTGTGACTTCAAGCTGGATCCATAGAATCATAGCATCATAGAATCTTAGAGCTTGAAGGGATCACAGGGGCTAACTTCTTGCCATTCACGAATACATGACTAATTCATTCATGAAAGATGCTCATCCAACCTTTATTTAAACCCCCAAAGAAGAAGAGTCCACCACCCACAAGGCACTCCATTCCACTGTGCAACAGCTCTTACAATAAAGAAGTTCTTCCTAATGTTTAGGTGGAATCTTTCTTCTTTCAATTTGAATCCATTGTTTTCGTCTCTGGAGCAGCAGGGGAAAAAGTCGCTCCATCATTTATATGAATCACTTCAGCTATTTCAAGTTAGCTATCATGACACTTCTCAGTCTTCTCCAAGCTAAACACCCTGGCTAGAACATCCCATTGTAGCTCTGTGTGATTGTGCTCCAGTAGCATATGCCAAACTTGCATATGGGTGTCTTGTGTCTCTTGATTTAGAAGTATTAATTTCTTTACAATTTTTTCTCTGCTTCATGCTGGAACACCAGAAAAGAAAAAAGGCAGGAATTTACAATGTCTTATTATAAGGTGTTTGGTTATGGCATATGATTTGTTTCATTCACAGAACAAAATTGTGCATTCATGGAAGACATTATTGAAATGTACAATTTGACAAAGTATACATAGCGCTTATAAGATTTAAAGATGAGAAATGTTGGAGTTTATCATGTGTAACTGTTCAAATGATTAATTAACCCCATTGTTGGAAGTTATCTTTCTAATGAGCAACATAAATATCAGTTATCATATCTGTTGCTTCTGAGTTACATAGATCAGATTGTTCAGGCTGGATATTTAAGGATGTTCCTTTTACACATCACTATTTTTGTAACAGCATATTCAAATCTTCGTACATGTTTGTTATCAACCAGGATGCAAGAAATAGTGGCCAGACACATTTAGGCATTTTTTCTGGACCTTTTTGGTCTTGAGTTTACTCTGCAATAAAATCTTGCTATGTGGAATACTTTTGTGAGATGCTAGCCAACTAGTTTTTCTGTCTTCCAGAATGCTCCTTCTCCCTACCACTTTAGCCCACTGCCCTGCCCACATTGAATATGCTTAATCTTTGTGCATCTGTTGTAAGTCCCACTTCTCTAGAGGCTGTCCCCTAAAGAATTTTTACATGCTATTGGTTCTTCCAAGCTTGCTAGTATCTCGTCTGTATAAATGGATGCTGTGAATGAATGTGTGAATGGGTGTGTAAGGGCCCACAATCTGAGGACTGAGTTCTCCATTAGTATGTAGCAGGGATGGGAATTATCTCCAGATGTTGTTGAATTGCAAGTCACCATTGCTTATGCTGGCTAGATTTGCTGGGAGGTGAAGTTGAACAATATATCAAGGGTCACAGGATTCATAAAAAACAGAGTTGGAAAAGACCACAAGGGCCATCCAGTTCAACCTCCTGCCATACAGGAATACACAATCAAACCACTCCCAACAGAGGGCCACCCAGCCTCTGTTTATAAACCTCCAAAGAAGGAGACTCCAACACACTCCAAGAGAGTGTGTTCCACTGTATGGAGAAGGAGAGTAAGGTTGCTTTGTGATGGACCACTGTCTGATTGAGTTTAGACTTACAGTTGGGTGGGTATCTGTTAAAATGGTCTGTCCACAGAGCACAGGGGATCAAACAGGCTTCCCACTGATTGAGAAGAGTCTTCTGTCATCTCAGTGTGAATCTGTCTTAGAGCCCATCCACACTGGAGAAATAATTCAGTTTGACACCACTTTATCTGTCAGGGCTCAATGCTATGGAATTCTGGGAACTGCAGTGTGCTATGGCACCAATTTTGGTGCCATAACAGACTACAATTCCCAGAATTTCATATCATTAAGCCCTGGCAGTTAGAGTGGTGTCAAACCGGATTATTTCTCAGTGTGGATGCAACCTTAGTTGAGATAGAGATCTGGAACAGGATGTTGTCATGGCCACTTTTGCATGTTCTTTTCCACCCTGTGAAGCCCATAGGATATCTGGTTTTCTAGTGAACTGGGGGTGATGAAATGGGAAGGATGGCAGTGGGACCAGTGCTCTTGATGAATCTAACTAGACTCAGGCTAAAGCTCACTTTAGGGCGGAGGTGGAGAACCTCAGTCGCTGGGGCTGAATTCACCCCTCCTGCAGCATGAATCTGGTCCTCTGACCTGTAATATCTATAAATTACGGGAGTCATAGTCTAAAAACAGATACTTTTCAAGGATCCAGGCTCTACAAAGCATGGTGTAAAATGAGCCATTTCAATCCTTGAATCTCTGGCCACTCTGCAATAGGTAAAATGCTACCATGATTCCCATTTTTGGGCAAGAGCTAGGATATAAACAGAAATACAGATGGTGGTGATATGCTGAAAAGCAGCAGAAAAGAACATGCAAACTGGCCTGACTTGAATTCCGTTGATTGCTTGTGTTCCTTCCCCCCCACCCCACACCATTGTGGAGGATCCTCCAACCTTTAGGAATAGGTTTTGTGTAGCCACAGGGTGGATGAACAAATCCCAGGGAAACCCTCCTGAACATTTAGGGCTGTCATCTGGGTGCAAACGCACATTATGGAAGCAGAGCCCTGTTTGTGCAAGGCACTTGTCCCTGACTGAGTAGCTTCCCCCACTCACTGCAGGCTGCTGAGTTATAGCCTCTGTTGAAGAGGATGGTCCCTTCATCTTCCACTGAGGCTTTGGGTAGTGCATAGGACAGGGACTGGCAACCTACGGTCCGGGGGCCGGTTTAGGCCCCGGGCTCCGGACTTACCGGCCCCGGCCGGAGGTTGCCGCCACGCGCTGCTGCCACACGCTGCCGCCACGTGCTGCCGCCGCTGCCAAAGCGCGTTTCCGGGTGCGCTCGCGGCGACCGCCATTTTGAAAGGCAAAATGGCGGTCGCGACACGTTTGCGCGTGCGCGGTACTCTTGCGCATACGCAAATGTGTTGCGCCCGCCATTTTGACTCCCAAAATGGCAGCTGCGACATGCGCCGTGGCGGCTGGAGCCGCGCGCGCTACGGCGGCGGCTGCAGTAGCGATCGCGGCGGCTGTGTGTCCGGGGGGGCCGCGCGCGCCGGCAGTGGGTGCGCGCGTGCGCCGCCATTTTCTCCCCCCTTGGCCCAGCCGCGACCTGGGCGACGGCAGACCGGCCCAGGTAAGAAAAAGGTTGCCTGTCGCTGGCATAGGAGGTTGAATGAGAGAAGTGATGTGAAAGACTTGTGCTAGCAGACTTCTGTTCACACAATTAGATCCAGTTCAGTGTAAAGCAAAGTGTACTTGAATATGCTCAGAATGTCTAATTAGAACTGTGTGTGTGTATTTCTATCTACCTATCTTATTTAGATATGCAATTATTTTAAGTAATTACAATACTGGCCTTAACTCCTCTAGTTCTGGGAAACTGCAGGGGAGAATTAATTCAGACTACCTCAGTAACATTCTGGTTGATTGACAAACATTCCTTTAAAAAGAAATAAATTCTAGATGTACTTCAAGAAGTTTTGAAGAACCTGGTTGTATACATCTTGATTGTATAGAGCAGTTTTGGTGTTTAAGATTCAAGTATTATGGGGAAAAATAACAATAGCAGACATGTATGCAGTAGAATAAACTGGAAGAATAGATATTACAAACCCTGTTGTAAAAAGACTAATGAAAAGTGTATATTTAAAATCTTTAAATAGTGAGTCACTTTCATTGCCTGAAAGGAGAGTTTCCCAAACATATTGCTACCAACTGGGTGTGATTTTTTTTGTCGCTGTCTTTTCCCTTTCCCAAAATGAATGCCCATCTTGCAACTCATCATGTGCACCAATCACTTCGCTGCATTACTAGTCATCTACTTAGCCATGGTCCAGCTTATAATGTGCTCTGTTTATTTAGTAAAGATGGGTTTAACTTGTCCATGGACATTCCAAAAAAGGTAGAGCTTAGTCAAGTATAGTAATTGGTAACTAGCATATATACAGGCTCAACACAGACCTGTTTGGCAGAGTTGAGAAGACAGATAACAGGATTCTCTCCCTTCGTTATAGTACTGTGAAGTATTTTTTTTCCTTATAGTACTGTGAGGATAATATGACCATTTTTAGGCATTTTAATTTTTTTATGGCTGGGATCCTAAAATAAGCTCAGTTCATGGAAAGAATATGTTCCTTTCCCTCCTGCTTCCTATAATCACTAGCACTTTGCAAAAAAACCTTTCTCAAGAGTCAGTGGCTCCTCTTCCTAAACAATGCGGATGCGGTGCAGGTGGTTGTAAGAAGTGAATCATTCAGATTTAGGCAGAGCTTTACATATTTAAAATATTTCAGTAAATAAATATTTCAATGGATAATATATTTTCAAGATGACTTCTAAAATAAAGCCTGAATACCACAAAATTTCCAAAAACAATCAGTGAAATAAAAAATAAATGTAGCACAGTGATGGCTTCCATTTGACTTGAATCTACTTTATGGTGGTATTATCTAATGGTTCGTTTAGCTTTGTTTAGAATATAATAATTAAATGCATAATAATTTTTCATAACAGATTTGCTAGAAATTAATGTGCTAGCAGAACAGGTGTCTCAGAGGGACTAGTAAATAAGGATAGCAAGGTAAATGACACTTATTCTTAGTCTTACTGATAATATGTGTAGTTTATTTGTCCATGACTTACTCCATGGTGATGGTTTGTTGTACAGATTTACTCCCTATAGAATCAAGGGAAGAATTTGACTATAGTAATTCTGAACTTCTACAACTGTCATTGGAATTACTCTAGTGTACTTTAGACCAGAAACAGCTCTGCCTTTTTATGCCAACATTGTTCTTTTGCTTTGTTGCTCTTCCTTAGCCATTTATGTGTGTGCATTTTTTTCTAAGTAATTTGTATTTTAATTAGACACTAACACTTTTTCTAATAACAACAGGACACAAAAATAGCATCACTGGAGCGTAATATCAGAGACCTTGAAGATGAAATACAGATGTTGAAAACTAATGGAGTTCTGAACACAGAAGATAGAGAAGAGGAAATCAAACAAATAGAGGTTTACAAGAGTCACTCAAAGTTCATGAAAAATAAGGTAAGAACAAGTTGTAAAATGAGAGCCTTTTCAGCTCTGGTTTTGCTTTGGCTTATTTGTACATGTGGTGGTGGTGGTGGTGGATTTTATTGTCTTGACTCTTGCTCTGAAGAAGACAGGAGCAGAGAAAACCTGCCTCTAAAGTAGTTTTAATAATGATGATGATGATAATATCTAGGGGTAGTTGTGTTAGCCATATAGCAAATCTAATAACATCCAAACAATGATACCTTTATTGGGCCAACCAAAATGCATAATTCCATATTGCAAGCTTTCGAAGCCACACTGGCTTCTTTATCAGGCAAACAGGAGAAAAAAAATTGAAGATGTTAGTCTCAGCC
This sequence comes from Phrynosoma blainvillii, assembly GCA_026167975.1. Lineage (NCBI taxonomy): Eukaryota > Metazoa > Chordata > Lepidosauria > Squamata > Phrynosomatidae > Phrynosoma > Phrynosoma blainvillii. The sequence goes on along the minus strand of JANUYF010000002.1, from coordinate 326,005,083 downwards.
TGGCTCCTCCCCCTTTAGCCATGTGGTTGCTGGAAAATTTTGCAAGCCAAGGAAGTTTAATGTCCATTTGCAATCCAAAGAAGATGTTTCCTTGGAATCCAGCATGTCTCTTTCCTTTGTGAAGCCCGAGGCAACTGCATGGCCAAAGGGGGAGAAGCCAACCTGCAGATAGCCCTCCCCTAACATCTGAACTGAGATCAGAAACAGAAAATGCAGGCCCAACACTAACATCTTCATTTTTTTCTCCCGTTGGCTTTGGTTGGCTTAATATATAATAATAATAATAATAATAATAATAATAATAATTTTTATTTCTTTTCCGCCCATCTCTCCTCAAGGTTTGAGACGGGATACAGCCTGTAAAAATACCTAATACAATTAAAAACACATAAACCCACAGTTAAAATACAATACTATAGAACCATTAAAATATACTCATAAGAGCTCAGATTAAAAAGTCATGATTTAAAATTGACTGGGCAGGCCTGCCAGAAGAGATACGTCTTTTTAACACTGTTTTAAATGTAGTCAGTATTTTCGGAATTGTGCATAGCTTTCATTCTAATTTGCCTTGGTGAAAGGCATTTCATGTGCACAGGCAACTATTTTTTGAGCCATGTCAAACTACTGTAGATAAAGTGCTGCAGTGGGAGGGCATTTCCTCAGGATACCATATTAAATTGCCACAGAAGAAGAAAGTCCATTTGTTGCTCCTTTGCATCAAAATCATGAGAACAACATTCCTGTCATCAGTTTTCTGCAATCTCTCTTTGCTAAGTAATAACACCAAGTGCACCTGTGGGATTGAAGACAGTTTAGGGGTCCTTCAGGGGATAAGCCTTCCATGTGTAAAATACCCACTGATGTACAATTTGCAGCAATGGGGAACATAGATAAGTGCAAGATTTTTTTCCACCTTGTAAACACTCCATTGGTTTAGGACCTACCAAAATATAAAGACTACAAGCAAGTTTAGGCCTAAGTTTAAGACCCTTGAGAGACTTGTGAGTGACCTTTCAAATATCAGACACCCCTAATACTTACTTAAAATAACGGGTAAACAGAAAGTATTTAGTTTTCTTTCTGTTCAAAATAATACTCCCAACAGAGATCATAGGGTCATGTATATTGATAGATTGGAATTTCAGTATGTTGAATAGGAAGTTGTAATGATTTAGAGAGGAAGGGATGGTATAGATGCCTCACTTGTTATAGTACAGGTATTGAGAAGAAGATAGTTGCATATAGGTTGTTCTGTGACAGTCATTTGATTAGCTCTTTGATAGTCATGCCACATTCTGATGAAAGTCTGTATAACCTCTGTCAGCAGTCCTGTCCTTCCTCTGACAATTGAGATTTGCAGCAAAAGATACTACTACTGCCATTCATCACAGAACCTTTCAATGTGGAAAAAATATTTATATGGCTGTCAACAAAGAGATCTTATTATACCCCATCTATCCAACCTGGCATTCCTGATAAGGAACTCTGATAAATATAAGTCCTGAATGATGGCAAATAGTAGAACAAGGCTCCTTTCATGGCCAACAACTCCAGGTGTTATAATGCTCTGGTAGTGGTGGTGCGGAGGTTAAAGTCTGGTGTATTTAAAAGGGGGAGAACAGAATGTATATCGGTTAAAAGCAGATTATTGTGGAATGTTCTTTATTTCCCTAAAAGCCTACATCTCATCAAGATCTACTTTTTCTTAGGATGATTCTGAGGCCATTAATAATAATTACCTTCAGTCCAGATTCCCACATCAATAATAATAATAATAATAATAATAATAATAATAATAATAATAATAATAATAATAAATGGCCTCTCTTTTTAATGGCCTATTATTAACCCGCCCCTCTGCTCAGCAACCGGGGCGGCGTACAGCAAATTAAAACAAACAACAGTTAAAACAATCCTTCAGCCCAATCCCTAACCCTCCCACCCCTTAAAAATAAATTAAACTAGAGCAATATTAAAATAGCAATTCAAACAACATACATACAATACAATGAACAAAGCAACTTCTAGAACCTTTTATAGTAGACAAGATAAAAGGTTAAAAACAACAACAGAGAAAGCAGTGCAGAAGAGCCTGCTCTTTCATGGCACCATTCTCTGGTGATGGTAAATCAGGTCTAAGCAACCTAAGGTTTAAGACCTCTGCAGAAATACTATAACCCTGGAAATGAAAGGATAATCAGGATTAAAAGAACCAGAAATGAGGTGTTCAATCCTCTATTGATGTATTATGACCCAGGACAAGCCACTTAAATGTGAGTAGTGGTTTATGTTCCAGCTGCTGAAATGGGATTGCAAACCTAGCAAAGCCCCTTAGCCATCATTTGTCTTGCTTACTGTTATAATCTGACTGATGCCTATATGTGCAGCAAAGTTAAAGATAAATTAAAATTTCATTTAGTTTGTCTCTGATAAGAATTTAGCAGAATCCATACATTTCTTTGTATCTGGAATGCAAAGAACATGGAGATTTGAAAAGTCTGAAAGTGTGAGAAACTAAAATGGACATTTAGGGATGTGAACGTCTCACAGCTTATTTTTCTTGTGTTTCTGAATGGCCGCTGTTGCAAGGCTTTGTTTTTTTCTTTTCACATAAGCATTCTATACTTTGCAATGTAATTTTTCTATTTGTTTTTCTTAATTTAGGCATTTCTACACATATTGCTCCTTGACTATTATGTGGCTGTGTCAATTTTTTCAAATCAGTCTATATTTCAGTTGAATGTATGCATTTGAGTTGTTTCCATTTATTTCTTCATAATTTGAAAAAAAGGAAAAAGGAAAAGGGAACTAAAGTCCAGCTTCTAGCATAGTGCACCAACAGATTCTACCCTAAAGCTTCCTTTTTTCACCTTTCTTGTATGTGATAATAATTCCCCCCCCCCCCAAAAAAAAAATTGTCCCATCTGGGCAAAATAATGAGGGTTTCTTTGGTTCTTTTCTCATTTTGTGAATTTTTAAGAACTTCTCATTTTTTTGCCCAAATATTGTTTTGTGCAAGTTTTTTGTTTGTTTGTTTTTTTAACACAGAAACATCATGAACTTCCGGACAGTGAGAGCTGTTTGACAGTAGAACACACTCCCTTGGAGTGTGGTGGAGTCTCCTTCTTTGGAGGTCTTTAAACAGAGGCTGGAAGGCCATCTGTCAGGGATGTTTTGATTTTGAGTTCCTTTTTTTGGGGTGTGTGTGTGTATAAAATTCTTTATTAGTATTACAACCTACATACAATAATATTTAAAAACCTTTATATAATATTCCATATATATATGGTAAATCACATTAATTATTCATTCTTTACTGACTTATCTAAATCTAATTCATATCAAACCATTTAATATTGATTAAACCAGTAAATCAAAAAAACCTCACATAAAATTATTGTTAATATCTTCATTCTTCTTCTTTTCACCATATACTTTTCACAATTCGACAAAGGTATATTATTAATTTATCCCTAATTCATTTCCCCCCTTTTCTTGTTCTTTTTCTCTCTCTCTCTTTCTTTTCTTTATTTTTTCCCCTTCCCCAAGTGCTCCCCATCACCAGAGCCTAGTATCTTCATATTACTCTCCCCTTCAAAATTGTAACTCTTCCTGTGGAGGTAAAACACCTCCCTCCTTTACTAAAGCCTTTTGTACAAATATTTTCCATATTGCTTCAAAGTCATTTCTCTTCATTATTCCTTTTTTTTACCTTAATTTCACAAGTTAACTTATCATTAATTGCTATTTGCCATATCTCTTTATACCAATCTTGTATTTGTAGATCTTTCTGATCTTTCCACTTTTTTGCTGTGATTAATCTTGCCGCTGTTAATAAATTTGTAATTAAGTCCTGTCTAGCTTGAGTACAGTTGATCTTATCATATATAGATAATAATGCTATCTTTGGACAAAATTCTAGATCAATTTCTGTTATTTCTTTTATCTCTTTAAATACTAATTGCCAAAATTTCTTTACAGATCTACAGCCCCACCACATATGAATATATGTACCAATTTCTTAGCATCCCTGCCAGCATAGCCTTGAGTGGTTCTTATTTATATTATTTAATCTTACTGGCGTTAAATACCATCTCCAAATTAATTTATGGTAATTCTCCTTTATCCTTATAGATAATTTTTTTAAATGGTGGCGGTTCCAAATTTTTCCCCATTCTTGAACATTTATTATTTGTGCTAAATCCTCTTCCCATATTATCCTAAGATATTCTTCTTTCTCATTATATTTTAATAGTAATTGGCATATTTCACTTGTAACACCTTTCAAAGTTTCATTTACCTCCATACTATCTCTTTGCCTAATCATTTGTTCAAATTTTGTGTATTCTCTAAATTCTATAATTTTCCTATTCCAATTTTTTGTCCATTGTTCCAATTGAATACAATTAAACCAGGTTAATTTTAGACTTTGTAATTTCTCCTTTATCTTTCCTTTATCTTTCCTTATCTTTATCCATTCTTTTATCCTATATATTTCTTGCTTCCTTAACTCTTTCCCTAATTCTTCCTTTAAATTTATTGGAAAGTTTTTTATCATTACAACTGGTGTTAATGGTGAGATAGCTGGCACTGAGTTTTCTTTATATTTTTTTCCAAATCTCTAGTATATTCCTTAAAAAGGGGTTTTCTATTTCTTTCATTTCTTTCATGGTAAGATCCTTAAAAATATATTTTCCACTTTTTTCTCTATTTCTGTTGTTTCCATCTCTAACCAATGTAACTCCCCTTTATCTATAATTCCATCTATAATATATCTTAATTGATTTGCGTTATAGTACCATTTTAAATTTGGGAGATCCAAGCCTCCATTTTTTGGGGGTTTATAGCAATATATTTTATTAATCCTCACTTTTTTATTCCCATTACAAAAAATATTTACTAATATTTGCCAGTTTTTTATTTCCGCATTTGATATTTTTATTGGTAACATCCTGAACAAAAAATTTATCTCAGGTAAAATTTTCATTTTTACTAATGCTATTCTTCCAAACCATGATAATTTAATATTTTTATATTCTCCTATTTTCTTGTAATTTCTATCCTTTATTATAATTTTGTTCCTCTAATTTTTGTAAATTTTTTGTAATATGTAATCCTGAATATGTAATTGTATCTTTTAATTTAATATCTATCATTTTTTCCTTTAGGAAATCTTGTTCTTCTGTTTTTGTATAATTAAACAGCATTAACTCTGATTTATTCCAGTTTATTTGTAGGCCTGACATTTCCTCAAACTCCTTTAAATGTTGCCTTACTTTGTCCATTTTTTAAAGTGGATCTTTAATTGTCAATAGGGTATCATCTGCAAATAAACTTATCTTATTTAATTTTCTAATCCCAATTCCTTCCAAATTTTCATCTTCCCTAACAGCATTTGCTAAGATTTCAATAATTATTGCAAATAAAATCAGGGAAAGGGGGCAGCCTTGCCTTGTACCTCTGGAAATTGGAATTAGATCTATTAGTCCATCATTTACTTTTACTACTGCTGTATTGTTTGAATATAAATGATTTATTAATCCTCTAAACTTTCCCCCCATACCTAATTTATTTAATGTTATTTTTAATGCTGGCCATTCCACACAATCAAAAGCTTTATATATATCTAGTGATATTATTCCTGACTTTTGTTTACTCTTCCCTATTATATTTATTTTATTCAGTACTCTTCCTATTAAATTTAACATTTGTCTTCTTTGTACAAATCCACATTGATCGTTTGGAAGATATTTATATATAAACTTATTCTTTTTGCCATTATTGCTGTTAATATTTTAGCATCTTGATTTATCAGGGATATAGGTCTATATCAGGGGTTGGCAACCTACAGCCCATGGGGTGCATCTGGCCTGCCGAGGCCTTCTGACCGGCCCCTGCCCGGTCCTGCCGCCGCCGCCACTGCCTTTCGCGGCCACAGGGGTCCTCTGGGGTGCCATTTTGTGTTCCAAAATGGCTCCTGGAGTCTTGCGCGACCTTTCCCGTCCTGCCCCGTGACGGGAAAGGTCACGTGAGACTCCGGGCGCCATTTGGGAACACAAAATGGCACCCCGGAGGACCCCCACGGCCACGCTGGGGAGGCCTGGTGCGGTCGAGAGAGCCCTCCTGGGGGACCCCCGCGGCCACGCTGGGCCTCTCTAAGGCCCGGTGCGGTTGAGGGAGCCCTCCTATGGGGCCCCCGTGGCCGTGCTGGGTCTCTCCGAGGCCCAGTGAGGTTGAGGGAGCACTCCTGGGGGACCCCCGCAGAGTACTGCTCATGCGCAAATGAATCGTGGCCACCATTTTGGAAAACAAAATGGCGGCCATGACTCGCTTGCGCATGCACAGTACGCCAAAAGCATGCACAGTACTTCTGGCATACAGCACATGTGCGAGTGAGCGTGCGCGCGTGGCGCCAATTCCCCCCCTCGGCCCGTGGAAGAGCTCCGGACCAGTGGACCGGCCCCAGGTAGGTAAAAGTTGCCTACCCCTGGTCTATATGATCCTGGATCTGTTAAATTTTTATCTGGTTTTGGAATCAGTATTATCAATGAATGATCCCATGATGGTGGGATCCTTTCTCCATTTAAAATTTTATTATATAATTCCAATTTAGGTATTAATATCTTTTTGAAAGTTTTATATTTATTCTGGTCCCCACCCATCCATTCCTGGTGATTTCTTCTATTTCTTTATTTGAAAGCGGTTGCTCCATTATTTCTTTGCCCTCTTCCTCTATTTTTATTTTCAAATGTTTTTCAATATATTCTTCAATTTTTTTCCATTGACTTATTCCCTGCTGAATATAATTCTTTACAATATTCTTCAGATATCCTTATCTTTTCTTTCATCATCATCCACATTTTCTCTATTTTATCCTTTATAACACCATATTTTTCTCTTTCTTGTTTTGTGTTGATCTTGCAACATTTTAGAATTTTTATTGCTATATTCAAAAAACTCCTTCCATAAATATATTAAATTTTTCTGGACCTGTTGTATCTCTAATTGCTCTAGTTCCTTTTTTTTTTTTTGCTTGTAATTCTCTATATATGCTTTTATTCCTATCCTTTATATAATCATTATCTAATTTTTAAATCTCCATTTCTAATTTTGTTTTCCTCTCTCCCTGTCGTCTCTTTAAATTATGTGTTTCCCTAATGCAAATTCCTCCTGTAATCGCTTTCATAGTATCCCATAATAGAGCTTGAGAAACCTCTCTATTATTAATATCCCAAATATTTTGCCATTCTTTTTCAATTTTACCTACTATATATTTATTATTAAGTATTCTGGTGTCTAACCTCCATCTCTTTGCTTCTCTGTAATCCTTTTTAACTATAAAATCCATATTTACTATTGCATGATCTGTAACTCTTATCCCTTCTATTTCTGTATTTAGTACCTTTGAAACCATATTTTTAGATACAAAAATAAAGTCTATTCTAGAATAGTTTTTATGAACTGCTGAATAGTAACTATAATTCTTTTCATCCCCTTTAATAAATTTCCATACGTCTTTTAATTCTTTTCCATTCATTATCTTGTTCAGGGGTGTAGTACTACTTGATCTATCCTTTATTGTTGGATCTGATTTATCTTTGCATTTATCCATAACCATATTAAAATCTCCTGCCATAATTGTATAGTCTCCCTGCATTTGTACTATTTGTTCCTGGTTTTGCTTGATGCATTTCCTGAAGAAAAAAAAAATCTGCTTTCTTTTTCTTCAGCAATAATTCTGTCCTTTTCCTTTTAATTACAGACCCCAATCCTTTCTCATTTAATGTTGCTATTCTTATTTGATTAACCATGTTACTTTTCTAAATCTTCTAATTAGGCTCTTCAATGTGCTGCCCCTGCACCACCTCCCCCCTCCCTTCCTCCCTCCCTCCCCCCTACCCACATATACATTTTTACCCCCCTGCTTCCCCAAGGTACCAAACCTTGCCCATGGCTTTTACTAGCCCTCCCAGGGAGGGGGGGGGGCAGAGAAGAAGAGTTTTCGGTGTTTCATTTGACATCTCAGGAAAGCCCCGAATATGAAGACTATTACGATCCTGCAAGTCAATGATTTTTCTTCCAAGTTGGTCCAATCTTGTTGAATGTTCCAAGGTCATCTTTTGATGAGCTTTCTGTTCAATTTGTATTGATTGTACTTTTTTTATCTATTTGCTGGATCTCTTTTTTAATAATCTCAAAAAGATTTATTCATTTAATTCATAATTTTCTTAGATATAACTTCTGATAATGTGGCATTATTTTTTGTGATGGTGTCTTTTAAGATTTCATTATTTTTCTGTTGCTGTTCGACTAGCACAGGGACCGGCAACCTACGGCCCGGGGGCCGGTTAAGGCCCAGGTCCCTGGACTTACCGGCCCAGGTGGAAGGTTGCCACTGCCGCCGCCACGCGTTTTTACCACCGTGGAAATCAAAATGGTGGTCGCAACGCGTTTGTGCATGCGCACGTGAAAATTAAAATGGCAGCCGCAAGTGGCGGCCGCTATTTTGGAAATCAGAATGGTGGCCATGACTCGTTTGCGCATGCGCAGGAGTACTGCGCATGTGCAAACGCGCCGCGACTGCCATTTTGATTTTCAAAATGGCGGCGGCGCGCGTGGCGGCAGCTGTGCGGTGGTGGTGGCGGCGGCGGCGGCGTGCACAAGGTGGCAGCGTGCGTGCGCGTGCACGCCACCATTCCCCCCCTCGGCCCAGCGGCGGGAGGGACTTCGCAGGACTGGCCCCAAGGTAAAAAAGGTTGCCTACCCCTGGACTAGCAGCATGTTTTCATTCCTTTATCAGAATTTGGCTTTTTCCCCAGAACTGCTGAATCCTGTTGTGCTTTGAGTTCCCTAGGTTTGGCTCCTGTTCTGGTTTTCTGCATTGACTCCACAGATCCTCCCTTTCGCCGTTTGGGAAAGGAATGCTAAAATAGCGCTCCTTCCACAAGCCGCGAAAGGGGCACTGGAATAGGCATTGTGTGCCTCTTCGGCATCTCTTCTGGATCAGCGTATCCAGACACTGAGCCGGAAGGACGTCATCGGAGCACCTGTTGTGTGGAAGGGCCATCACTCCGATGATGTCCTCAGGAAGGGGATGGGGCGCCCAACGTCTGGCTGTCCCTCCCCTTCCTTGGCTTGAAGACGGCGCAAAGTGCCGTCTGCAAATCCCCTAACTGAAAGAAAGAAGTTGGCAGCATGATCTTTCATAGACTTCAGTCTACTTCCTCAGATGCTTTTTGTGGAACATTTGATGAAGTAGACTGAAGTCTACAAAAGCTCATGCTGCCAACTTCTTTCTTTCAGTTAGTCTCAAAGATGCTACAAGATCTCTGTACATAGACTAACATGGCTATATCTTTGAATTCTAGGGAAAGTCTAGTTATTCTAACTTGCCCTAGATAGTTTCTTTTTTTATACAAATGTGCCTGGTTCATTTTTCTGCCAGTTTGCAAATCATCTGGTTGGAGATGCTTGTAATGAGTAGAATTCATAGGATATCTGCAATGAAAATGACAGCATGTTCCTTGGCTGATTGTTTATCATAGGTAGGTTTTATCACTGATAAAATTTAGGAAGATATTTGGCAGTACATTTGTCTAGTAACCATATGAGACTCATATAAAACACATGCTGCACAGTTCATAATAGGTTTAAACTTTCTCTTCATTTTCTCTTCATTTGAAGTGTGTGAAATTATTCTCACCTTATTTTTTTAAAGTTCAGCTTGGGCTTTGTAACTGTAACTACTTACAATGTGATAAGTTAATGGGACATATTTGTCATTTTTTAAAAAAAGAAAAGAAAGAAAGATGATGTTCTTTGAGTAAATTGAATATTATAGTTTCACCTTTATCTCTTATTTTGTTTCTGAAATCATTATCCTTATTTTTATTCATCCAAATTATATATACATTGTCATTTTTCCTTCTCTTGATCTCCAATTTAGACTGTGAACAGAGGCCTGGTTTGTTGGTTTTTAGTTTTTAAACTTCACAATGTTTTGGTTGATTTTTTTAAGAGTTTCACACGTAATTAATGCTAAGTATTAGAAATAAATGTATTGTATATTGTTCAGTGAGGAGCACAGATCTCATGAAGAAACGTGAAAATGCCATGTACTATAAATATGCCACACATACACGTGTATTTATATGTAATTGTATAAGATGCCTTTTGGATGTAATTGTAAAATAATTAATTTCATATGGTGAACTGAAATAAAACAGTGCAGGACCTGTAAGTAATATTTTTCTATAACATCTGACTCTGCAGTATTGCAGCTGATAAATATTGTACGTTCTTAATCCGGAGCATGTGGATTGGGTATTATAAACTTGTGATCAAAACCCAGAATTTGTTGGCTACCTTTCCAGTTTGGGATAAATTGTAGCTTTGGGATAAACTGAATCCCACTAATGGAGAAGATTGCTTCAGCATCCCCTTACACACAACAGAAATACATCTCAGCATTCCTCAGTTAAGTGTGTGTGTGTTTACAGTTCTTAGAAAAACCTGAGGAAAATGTAAGGTCAAGTGCATTATAATTTTGATAATGCAAATCCTTATGGACTTTAGACAACTTAATTTTCTCCCTTCTTCTAGGATGACATATTTTGTTATCATGAACAAAATTTAATTATAGGGCACCTATGCATATCTTCCAGCAGCATGAGGTCTGTTTTTTGAATACTATGGTCTGCCTGAATCCATATAATTTCATGTATGGAAAAATGAATGTGCCCTTGACCCAACTCAGAAGTGTTTAGTTCAGTTTAAAAAGAACCAGATGACATGTCGAGATGTGAGTCAGGAATTCATCCTTCTGGACAAGGCCAGTCAACAACAGAAGTCATATATGATCTTAGCATACATATACTTTCCATTTTCATTCTACCCTTGTTCAGACAGGGAAGATTGTGGAAATAAAGTATATGCAGTTGCCTAGATCACATGTCACTTTCTGCTTTGTGAAGTGGATTCATACAGTGACCAGGCCCATCTCCCTTTCCATTGTCCATAGTCTATTACAAAAAAGGTGAATTCTTCAATAAGCTCTGAAGTGTAGATAATCACAGGACCCATGTGTCCTGTCTAAAGAGCAAGTTATGTCAGGGGAGCCACTTAGCCATGGATTAATGATTTAGCATTGGGTCACATTTAACACTCTACCCCCCTTTAAATTCCTCAATTAAAACCCTATCTTTGGTTTGTGGCTAGGATTCACATGGATGCTACTCTTTTAAGTATCACAGCCACATTGTGATATGAACTCACTGGAAACCAGCTTTCAGAGCACATGTATTATGTTTAAAGGTGTCACAACTCCCTGCCACATGCTAATTGCAGGAAGGGGATCATATGATGCAACAGGTAAACCTCTGTCCATCCTTCACATGTGGAGCATGGACATCTGACATAATAATAATAATAATAATAATAATAATAATAATAATAATAATAATAATGATTCTAATTTATTTGTACCCCACCTTTTGCTGTGGCAATCAAGGTGGCTTCCAGCTAAAACAGATACAGACCCCAATAAGTGTAACCCCCCCTTAAAAATACATAAATACAGTCTCGATTAGAATCAATGTAAACATAGACAATTAAAAATAAAAAAGCAAATTACATCAATTAAAACAGTAGGCCCTCTGGGGTGAGCAAAAATAAAAGAGAGGAGAGTGTCTAATGAGGCGAAATCAGGATTGGAGATGGTTTTATTCTGGATAGGCCTGCCAAAATAACCACATAAATAACCACATGCAAGTAGATCCCTACACTCATAGGCTTCCCCATTCCATACATACAGAAATACAGGGTAGAAATTGTACAACTTGGAAACTGGAGCCAGTTGCCTTCCTTTCTGCCCTTTCAGTGTTGGACTGCTATCATGTGAATAATGCATATGAAGGGACCACTAGTCTCCCTTGATTAAAATATTGGAGCCTATTACTGTTGAATGTTGTAAGATAGAACTAGGAATGTATTATACAGAGTCAATGATAGGTTTTTCAGTCTGAACAGAAACTATTTATGCTTATCATCTGTGAATTTCTATAAACTTACTTTGACGTGTTAGTTTCTCTTTTGTCTTTATGATTCCTTTTGAATTCAGGGAAATATTACAACACAGAAGTTGTTGAACTGAATGGTGTTACTTTTTAAATTGTAGATTGACCAGCTGAAGCAGGAGCTTTCAAAGAAAGAGTCAGAACTTCTTGCCTTACAAACAAAGCTTGAAACCCTTAGCAATCAGAATTCAGATTGCAAGCAACACATTGAAGTGCTTAAAGAGTCGCTTACTGCCAAAGAACAGAGAGCTGCCATACTTCAGACAGAGGTAAGGTATTTTATTAGCATCTAATGCCATATAAATGTTTAGGTAATGGAGTGTGTCAGAATTAAAATTTTTGGATTGGTTACAATTCTGTGATGAAGACAAAAGCCGGCCTTTTAAAAAATTGTTACAAAGAAGTAATATAGCGTGAGATATTCACTGATGCCGAGACCAGCCCTATAATGCTTGGAAAAATATCTACTGGCTCTGATAGCAGGTGGACTTTTGTTGGACTTGGAAGATTCTGTCAGGAAACCCACAATAAGTGTATGCACATATAATTTAATTTCCCTCTTGCTGCTAGTATTCAGTACATTTGCTTTCATTTATCTCTTTTATATGGTTGTTTTAGTTGTACATTTGGAATTGGCACACAGTTCAGAAGAATATATACTTTTGTATGAAAAACAAAACAAAACTCCTAGTCACTTGCATGTCAGAAAAAATGTGTTAAAGGAATAGTACAGATCTTTGTAAGTTAGGGCCAGACAATACATTATGTGGGAGACAATTGAAGTTCCTCTAGACTTTTTAAAAACTCAAATGCTGCAGCAGATGAGAGCCATGTACATCATCACTCAATTCCTTGCTGTGATAATGGGGGTTCTCCCATTATCTGAGCAGCACAAATAATCTTTCTAGATAACAAAGGGTTAATAATGTGGTACGGTTGAGTTACATTTTAATGGGACTCAGCATCATAAAGTGATGAGAGAGCAATTGCCCAATGAGCTGACCAGTTGGGCAGAATCACAAAACTTTAAGATTCTTCTTTGCACAAGTTATAAAAAGCTTGAGAAATTTATTTATTTATTTATTTATTTATTTATTTATTTATTTAATATGCTGCCTTTCTCCCCAAAGGGACCCAAGGCAGCTCACAGATTTAAAAAACATTACAGTAAAATTTAAAACAGTTAAAATTATCTAAAAACAATATAAAATTACAGTCGGCCCTACATATACATGGACTTGTCATCTGCGGATTTAAGCATCTGTGGATGTCAAGCTCATGTTGTTCCCAATGGGAACAATGTGGCAGTGCGACCATTAGGAACAACAGGGCTTCTTACCTACCTTCCCCGAGGGCTCAGAAGGCCAGAGAAGCCACACAAAAAATTGGATCTGAAGTTTATTTTTAGGATGAAGGTACACAACATGAAGGATACTGATGTTATAATGAATGTTTGTATTCCAATGATCAGGGCCTGCTGGGCTGCCTCCTCCCTGCCTCTTCCACATTCTTATCAGCCACTGATTGGAAGGAGCCATCAATCACCCAGTCCTTCTTATGTTTTAAATCCTTGCTGAAATAAAAGAATCTAAAGAGACTCTAACAAGGGGATGTGGGGGGGGGGGGGAGGAGCTCCTGTCCCATCTTAGGGTAGCTGGTTGAGATTGGACAAAAGTATCCAGAGTTCTGGCTACCCCCCATGAACACCAAGGACTACAAGCCCCATCAGCATCATGAGTAGTTAGGACCTGTTTAGCCAGCTTGCATCAGGGCTTATGGTTATTTTTGTGATTTTGGCTGAAATGATCTAATCTGTCTCTAACTTTTAACTCCTAAGTGTGCCTCAGAGGAAGTTGGTCCTTCATGAAGAAAGATACCTTTTGCTAATGGAGATGTCTTAGAATAATGACTTTTCCTTTAGAAGTACTTCTCTTACACTCCTTCATTACATCTTTTGCTCAATTTCATCTCTGCACCAGTGTTGGGGAGAGGGAGGAAAGACTGTGCAGCATTGGATATGGAAAATACTCCAAAGTAACTTCCTACTGAATTACTATGGAGAGGTGGGGGCAAATCAGTAGGTAGTGGCAGCTCAGCTTGTTTAGATGGCCTCAGAGGAGCTCGGGCAGAAGCAGGAGGGGGACCGAAGAGCCTCAAACATGCACTTTTCACATCCCTACCAAGGCAGAGAGCAGCCCTGTAGTATTTCTCTTGTGAGTGGGATAAAAAAGCATGGGCAAGCATTTAGCTCCCCCCCCCCCAAAACAAAAAACAAAAAACAAAAACCACCCAGCAACAACCTTCATTGGGGGAGCAGAATTCAGAGCTTGCTGCTGTAGCTCCAAATAAATTCAGAACTCTCTATGTCTTATGTTTAGAAACTGTGCAATCTGCCTGGCCTTTTGCCCCAACATCACATCTTATAAGAATTAATGGGACAATTTTTTATCCATTTTTATTTTTTCCTAACTGTGGGAGAAAGCAGTGCTGTTGGAAACCACATCTTATAATATATCTACATGCAAATAAAGAAATACTGAATGAAATTGCTGGAGCAACAGAAAACCACACATCTTTCAAAATACAACTTTATCTGCAACATCATGATAATGTAGCCCCAGGAGAGTCAATAAGAGGCAAACTCACTCCATCCAACAACAGCTGCTGTTGCTGCTACTGCCTGGTTGAACTCTACCAGTGGAACTGTGGGAGGAAGATCTACCTCTTCACAGGCCCACAGCAGCTGGGATTAAGCAGATTCTGCCTGCCATTTCCATCTATTCCAGCTGTAGAGTTGAGGGGGCTGGCAGATAAATGCAGATTCTGGCAGGGGTCAGTTCATGGCTGATGGGGTCACTGCCAAAGGGGGTGACACCAAAAAGGGGGTCTCCTCTTTGGAGGAGCCACTTTGGGGGGACACAAGGGCAAGAAACAAGGGCTTGCTGTACTGCTTGAAAGATGAGGAATGGCTGTGGGATCATCTGTAAGTGTCCAGCCAGTCTGCCATTAGAAGGATGTGTTCTGAAAAGAGGAAGGGAGACACTAGATCTGAGGTGGCAGCCATTTCAGTGGTGCAGGGCAGAGGGAAATATAGAAAGGGGAGACAGTTACACTTTAATCAGAGGGACAAGAATAGGGTATTATTGTCCCTAAACTGTCTCCTGACCCAAATAACCTGGTTAGTCTGGGCAACAGAGCCCAGGGTTGAAAATGCTGCTGGTGAATGCCTGGTCAGTGAATGGGAGGACAGCTGCCATTCAGAACTTAATATTGGATGAGCATGCTGATCTGTGTCTGAGCAAACAGACACCTGTTTGGATGACAGGGCAGAAGGTTATGACTCTTAGGGGCTATGCAGACGGGCGGCTCTGGGCCGCCCCTGGTAGCTGCGGATCAGGGCCACAGCAACTGTAGCTGCGGATCGGGGCCACAGCAACTGTAGCAAAATGTACTACCCACCCTCCTGCTAAACAGTCTCCCTTCCTGACCTAGCTGGGGTGGTTTCAGAGATGGTGTTGGAACCGTGCCCCCCAGCTTGTTGTGTTGGCGGATTTCAGCAGCTATGCTCAGGACTTCAAGTCTGTCATGACAACCATGGGTCTGTCCCAAGTGATACCTGGTCCTACTCATGCTACTGGACACATTCTAGCTTCTTTTTAAAAGCTAGAGTGAGGGCTTGCTGAGTGGGTAGAGCTAGTGGTTAATGCCTCACTAAAACAAAGGCTTTCCTGAAGGAGGCTGCTATTAAACCATTACTAAAAAAAACCCTCCATGACCCTACCATTTTGGATAATTACCAGCGAATCTCTAACATTATATTTTTAGGCAAGGTCCTAGAGCATGTGTAGCCTCCTAGATCAAGGGGCTTTTAGCTAAGGCGGATTATCTTGATCCATTACAATCTGGTTTCAGGTCAGGCTATGGCACAGAGACACCTTTGGTCATCTTAGTAGATAACCTACACCAGGAGCTAGACAGGAGGAATGTGTCCCTATTGTTTCTGCTGGACCTCAGCAGCTTTTTGGTACAATCAACTATGGTATTCTTCTGGGTTGCCTTGCTAGGGTGGGACTTGATGGTATTATTTTACAGTGGCTCCATTCTTTCCTGGTGAGGCAAACCCAGAAAGCCCTGCTTGGCCATTGGACTGTGGGGTCCCTCAGAGCTTGAATTTTTCCCCCGTCTATGAAACTACTGGAAAGGTTTGTCTGGAGTTTTTGGAATTTGGTGCTGTCAGTGTGCAGATGACACTCAACTCTATTACTTCTTTCCATCACAATTTAATAAAGCTGTTTTGGTTATGAACCGGTGCCTGCCATCAGCAATGGACTGGATGAGGGTGGATGTATTGAAACTTAATCCAGACAAGATGGAGGTGCTCCTGCTCAGTTGAAAGGCATATCAGGGAATAGTGATTCAGCCTGTACTGGATGGGGTTAAATTCCCCTGAATATGCAGATCACAGCTTAGGTGTGCTCCTGGATTCAACTCTGAGCCTGGAAGCTCAAGTTTCAGGGGCGGATAGGAGTGTATTTGCACAGTTAAAGTTTGTGTGCTAGCTGAGCTCATCCCTTGATAAGTCAGATCTGGTCTTGGCGACACATGCCTTTGTTACATACCAGCTATATGACTATAATGCACTCTAGATGGGGCTGCCATTGAAGAAGGTTCAGAAACCCCAAACAAAGTCAGCACCCACCCCAATTACAGTATCACAGAAACAGAGCACACACAATTCCCTTATTGCAGCAGCTTCACTTGCTGCTGGTCTGTTTCTGGGCACAATTCAGAAGTGCTGGTTTTGACCTATAAAGTCTTATATAGTTTAGGTCCAGGTTATTTGAAGGACCATATATTCCTTGAGGACCAGCTTATGCTTTGTGATCTGCTGAGGTAGTCCTTCTCTTTGTCCCACAACCCTCACAGATACATTTGGTGGGAACACAGGACAGGGCCTTCTCAGTGGCTGCCCCCAGGCTCTGGAATCAGAGAAAATAGATTGGCACCCAGAGAAAATAGATTGGCACCCTCTCTGCTTTCTTTTTGCAGAGAAGTAAACATTTTCTATTTTGACATGTGTTTGATGAGTGACTATATAAAGCCAGTCGCAGTTAAACAATGTGTTAGATCCCACAAATTGTTGTGCTGGTGCATGTGTGTGTGTCTAATGTATCTAATGATATATGTTTTAGTCTGGTTTTAATTTTTTATTGTTTAATCTTGTTTTAATTTTTATATCTTGTGGTTTTTAACAATGTATATTTAAATATGTATGCTGCTGAGTCCTGAACTGGAATAAGGCAGATAGAAATAATGAATAATACGAACAATAAGAATAAGAATAAGAAGAATGAAAAAGGGAAGGTTAAGTAGTTTAGACTTGCAATTTGTTGTGCTTTAGTTCCTTTTGTGGCTATATTTCTTGTTTTAATAGCTTCACTTCTGATTATGACAAGGGATCCCACTTGGCTATTCTTTAAAAGTCTTATATTTCTTATCTTTGCTACTAGCAAGTAGACTCAATCACCTAGGTCCAAAATACACTGTAGAAATAATCCAGTTTGGGACTGCTTGAACTGCCCTGGCTAAGTGCCCGGGGGGTCCTGGGAAATTTAGCACCTGAGCTCTCTGACAGAAAAGGCTAAATGTCTCACAAAACTACAATTTCCAGAATTCCCTAGCATTGAGCCAGGGCAGTTCAAGCAGTCTCAAAATGGATTATTTCTGTAGTGTTTTGGACCTTAAATAGTAAACCAGTTCAATGTGATTTTATCTTTATTTTAAGAATACATAATGTGGGCAGGATGGGTATTCAATTTCATTGAACTCAACAATAGGGGGATGCAAACAGGCTGCCCTGGGCCTCCCTGGAAAATGGAGGATCGAGGCCGAGGCTGCCAGATGCGTTGGCCCCGATCCTCCCTTTTGCCGCCTGGGAAAGGAGCGCCAAAACACTGCTCCTTTCCCAGGTGGTGAAAAGGGCACCCGAAGAGCTGCCAAGTGGCTCTTTTGCGCCTCTTCTGGCGCTGCGTTTAAAACGCTGCACCGGGAAGATGTCCTGACAGTGCATGCTGTGTGTAGCAACATGCTGTGATGACGTCCTCGGGAAGGGGCTGGGGCGCCTGGCGTGTGGCTGCCTCTCCCTTTTCCTGCCTCCAAGACGGTGCTTTGCACCGTCTGTAGAGGCCCTAAATAGTTCTGGATATGGTTTTCTAGCTCTCTACAATTTTAATTGACATTTCAGAATTGCCTAGGAGGAATTGTTGGATCTTATCATCGATTATAAACACAATTGGCAGTGGTGCTTCTTGATGGTTCTTTGAAGTTCCATTCTATTTCATTTGCTAGATTACCAAAAAAGTCAAAGGAATTTGATGTGATTTTTCAATTTACTTTTTTCACATAAAATTATCTTTTTTAAAAACATTTTTTTAAAAAAATTATTATTATAAGTAAACAACTATGTACAAAACATATCACAACAATAAAGCAAAATAAAACAATTCATCTCACAACTTTGAATTGTGTTGCGGGTCTCCTTCTCGGTTTCTGTTCAAGTGGCCATTTTAAAGTCCACTGCTGTCTTTGTGTTAATCTAGTCTAGAATGTCTGACCAAAGGTTCAGATGAGATGGAGGTTGTCTTCTCTTGTTTCAGAAAGTTATCTTTTAAAGTAAAAGCATAAATTAGAAAAATAAGAATTTAGGCTGACTCCTCGGTATTTTGGGACGTGTATGTTTAATTCTTTGTCTTGGTTTACATGTATTGGTATTTACCGTATTATATGTGATTATATTATAGTGTGGGTGGGTGAGGGACGGAAGGTGGGATTAGGAGAATTGTTTTGTTTGTAATATATGGTTTGTGTATTGTATATTCAATAATGTATACTAAAATTAATAGAATATACAAAAATGTTTTTTAAGGTTTTCTTGTGGTTTAGCTGATAAATTATTAAAAAAAACACGAAATTTTAGTTAGTTGACTGGCAACTGACAATTTTGAGAAGTGAGGGCCACTTTTAGTTTGTTTTTGTTCTGTTATGCTTTGTTATGGGACCAGACAAACTAAATCGAACTGAATGGGCAAAACTGAATGTAAAGAGGGAACTCCCTCAGGCCCTGACACACATTTTGGTTCATGCTTGGTGTTATAAATTGAGGGGAAGAGAAATCCTACATGATCCTATTAATCCAAAGTGGGCATGCTTTGGAGTCCAGAGGTCCACACTAGCCATTTTTGGCTCCTTTGGAGCTCTAGATGACTGACATTTTGGTGACCAGAAGTGATGTAGTCAGTCACCTTTTGCCTTTTTTAGGGGGATGGAAGGGGTGGTGGTGGTGGTCATACTGTTTTAGAATTGGGAGCTCCCAGACAGCATATTTTAGCATTTTGTCATGTTTCTGAGCTTTTTAGATTATGTGTGGTGAAATATGGAAGTTACTGTGAACTTGGAGTACCAGGGTATCCCAAGGGTTTCACTGAATCCATAAGCTGCATGATTCCTCCCCTACACTAACTTTTAAAATTTTTCATTATTTTATTTATATCTAACCTTTCCCCCAAATATGGTCGGGAGACAATAGTGCCAAGAAATCTGGGAGTGAGACAACAGTATTCTCTCTGCCATTGTGAGCCATCTATAATTGTATGAAAAGATTGGTTTGGTTTGCTTGGTTTAACTTGACCATTTGACATTCTGTTTGTAAATTTGAATAAAAATAGGTGTAGTAAAAAGCATCCTAATTGTGATGGAAGTTGTTTGAATGCAAATTTGGAATTTCTTTCCGGAGACATCATAACACTAAATCCTGATTTCTGTAGTATAACCCTGGCTTCTTTGTTTGTTCAATATATTCAGCTTGCTATGTTTTTGGTGCAGAGAACAGTAAATGATGATATGAAATCATGGTTTTAAGTTGGCTTATGACTCTTATTTTATATTAACTCTGGTTTGCTGTTACATTTAATCTGGATATACTGGCTTTATCCTGGTTTGCTGTATTGCTCCATCTCCACAGGTGCTTTCCTGCCCACATCCTGGCTGATAAGTACAGTTGGCCCTTCATATCCATGGGGGTTCCATTCCAGACCCCCCCGCGAATAACAAAAAAGGCGGGACTTCAAGTCCTGCTGTTTCCAATGGCAGTGCGCTGTGTGTTTGACCACACTGGTGTGGTTCCATGCATGTGCTGCCATTGGGTTCAATGGGGTGGGGGCCATCCATAGATGCTTAGATCCATGGATTGTGAGCTCGCGGATGGCAAGAGCTGGTCATAGTCTCTTTCCAGTATGAGTGACCTGTGATCCAAGCAGGAGGGGGCCTTACCCTGCCACTTTGGGAGAAATGCCCCCCCCCCCCCAAGTTGGTATAATGGCCATCCACCTGAACTGTCCAAGTCTACAGAAACCTTGTGAGGGAAAAGGCAAAGGGGTCATGAACAATTTTACTCATATTTAACAAAGTGTATATGCTAATAGTACATTTGCTCTAAGCAAGCTATAATAGTTAGATACATTTGCAGTCTGAACTAAAAAAAAACTTACAGCCATCCAGTCAATAAATTCTGTTTCTACAACAATCCATCTCCTTTTTATATTCTAAAAATGTCAGTTATTACTAACTTCTGCTTGTTCACCAGTAAAGTTTTAGTATTGAAATAAGTTTGTTTTGATTGAAAGAATGGCCATAGCAGGAAGGACATTTATTTGCAAGTGTTTTGAAGAAAGGGTTACCAATAAAAGCCCTTGAACTATGTTTTGATCAAGGTTCAAAGCTCTATAATGATCAGAGCATTCCCATTGCTTTTTTTTTTTTTTTACTGGTGGCCAAAATAGTAGAACTGATGATGTAATGACCTCTGCCAATAAATATTAGATAGAACAAAATATCGTTTGATTGTCTGCAAGTGAGATACTAGTTTCTTCAACAAACCACAATTAAAGAAATTACAACTTAATGTTACATCTGAATGTAGCCTCTCTCTCTCTCTCTCTATATATATATATGTATATATACATTCTCTCTCTCTATATATGTATATATATATATATATGGATCACTTTTACCACAATTTGTATCCTCTAGTGACAGAGATAAATCTATTCCTAAGTTATGCATCTGTTCACTTGGGGAATGCAACTTCATTCACAGCAGGTTACCTAGCCTATTCCTGATCTCAGGAATCTGTCCCACAGATTCTCCCTGTAGAGCTTGGCCAATCAACGTTGACTGGATCAAGGATTAGAACTTCCTTGGTGGTCTAGACTTCCATGGTCTCCTCTCTGATCTTTCTGATGGCCCAAAGTAGCTGTCAGTCAAGCCCATGCTCTCCTACCCTGGGTCAGTTGCTGAGCTGGCGCAGCGCTGGGCAGGTGTTTACACTCCCGCCTGTCCACTGCAATGCCATAGACCAGGGGTAGGCAATCTTTTTCAGCCCTGGGCTGGTCCCCCGAAGTCCTCTTCTCCGCCGGGCCGAGGGGGGGGAATGGCGGCGTGCGCGTGCTCACACATGCGCGCGCACACCCCGCTGTGCATGCGACCCCCCACGTGCGCTGCTGACACCGCCACCATCCGCACCGCCGCCACGGTGCATGTCGCGGCCACCATTTTGATTTCCAAAATGGTGGCACGGCGCATTTGCGCATGCGCATGAGTACTATGCATGCGCAAACGAGTCGCGGGCGCCATTTCGGAGAACAAAATGGCGTCCGCCACTCGCAGCCGCCATTTTGTTTTCCAAAATGGCGGCCGCCACTCGTTTGCGCATGTGCAGTACTCCTGCGCTTGCACAAACGCGTCACAGCCGCCATTTTGGAAATCAAAATGGCGGCTGCAGCGCGCACGGCCTCACAGAGGCCAAAACGCATGACGGCGGTGGCGGCATGGGGCCGTCTGGGCCAGTAAGTCCGGCGACCTGGGCCGGAACCGGCCCGGGGGCCGTAGGTTGCCGGCCCCTGCCATAGACACACTACTGCCTCTAGCCCCATAACTGCTTCCAGTGTTGCATCTGCTCAGAACACTCCCATCATGACCTATAAGAGAGGAAATGGGGTGCCTAGCTGCACCCACATGACCAAGTGTCCTTATCCAACATCACAAGCTGTGATGGGGCTCTTCTGAGCAGACATGACGCTCTTCTGAGCAGACATGACAGTGGAGGTAGGACTAGGGCCATCTGTTCTGCTGGCTGTCACCGTGGAGTTTTCTAGAAACTCAGCAGCAAACAGCTAGTCTTTTTGGACCAACTTTATTTTATTTTATTTTATTTCATGTGTATGCTGCTTTTCTCCCAGAAGGGACTCCCTTTGGGCCACAGTCAGGCCAGATCTACTGGATTTGTATCTGATCTGCCTGATCCTGGCCCAGGGCTAATGGCTTGCATCATCCAGAAAGGACAGTGTGAATCTGGGGTGAAGCATGGGCCTTTTGGCTTGTGCGTACAGGCCTGATGTCTCATTGAACAGGTGGCACTTAGTTGGCTCTGGATGTTTTCCCCTGTTTTTTTCAGTTTTGTCATGCTTGGCTTATGTATCTTCGCATTAGAATTGCTATTGTTGAATTTCCTCTACAGATTCACTCTGATTTTCTTTGTTACAACTCTGAAAGGTGGTTTCAGCTTTAATCTAGATCAACTGGGATTGGGGGAATGAGATCTATATGCCACTTTCCTCACTTTGTGGGATCCCCTTTAAGGGATCTTGTTGGTAAAGCTGAAAGGCCCAGTTTGAAGAGTGATGGTGGGCCTGCTTCACTCCCAGGTGACATGAGGAGCTACACACAGATAGCAGGTGGGCCATCCCATGTCTGGATCTGTACCCTGTTCTGTGCCTGTTGTGTAATCAACCTTACTAAGATTTTTTTGCTTGTGTTTTACTCCAACAATGTGTCTACATGTGTTTATGACTCACTCTCCCTCCATTCTTCGTTTAACCACTGGGCCTCCAAATTAAATGTTATATGAGTGAAGAAAAGAAAGCCTGTTTAGATGGAATTTTCTTTATGGAGTACTGGAATAATGAACTGTGTCAGCTTTGCCTTTCAGCGAAGGATTTGCTGAACAATTAGTATGAATGAAGTGAAAGCTAATGGCTTGCAGGATACTAAGGGAAGGGAGAAACAAGTGTCTGAATTCTCATTCATGTCAGCATTTACTATTAGTTTGAATTGGAAGCTTGTATATAAAAATAAATTAGTTGAATAATGAGACTGGGTTAGATATGATGGACCACACCTTATTTCAGGTGTCTAGACTAGAGGAACTGTTATACAGTACACCTCTAGTGTCCTTTTAAAATAACAATGGCCTATGTTGAATTTATTCCCAAATGAAGAAGACTTATTGATTCAGTGGAACTTGATGTGCTGAGTTCACAGTGATTCAGTGGGTCTGGTCTAGTTGGAATTAATATTTGGATTTAGACCAATGTTGTTCAGTTAATAATAAGAATTATTACATTATTAATAGTGGATATAATTATAACACTTTTAACAATGGATATTTTTTCACAATATTGACACTGATGAGTAGATATTGGAACAAAAATCTTTAGTCTTCTTCATATACAACTTAGATTACTTTTTCTGAACAATTTATGTCACACTTAAATATTGAAATCTCCTAATAAACTGATGTAGCTTTGAAGCACAGCATGCTGTTTTATATGCTTCACTGAGGGCTAGGTGATTTCCAACCTATCCTTTGAAGTAACTAGTGTTAGCCTAATGATTTTATCGGAAAGTATCACAAAGACCTTTATATTCTGTTTTTAAGACTTCTTTCTAAAAGGAAATGGAGAAAGTTTCTTAATGATGTCCACTTCTCACAGGAAGCAATTTGGTTAAAATTAGCTGTAATTGTTCATGTGCGAGAGCTTTTTGGCAGCAGAGCTGAATACATTAAAGGCACCTTTTTTCTGCAGGAATCAGATGGCAATGAAAGTCTCCATATGTGTAATAGGTTCTTAGGTTTAATTCAGTACTGTTGTTTCAGAGTAGCACAGAAAGAAAAACCTTAGTGTAAGGCAAATACATGTCTGCATTAAGTGATTTTTTTGTCTGAAATTATATTATCAAGTAATAATAAAAGAGGAGTACATTTTCTTAAATTTCAAATGATTTCGTGCCTTCAGCACCTCAGCCTGCACAAAGCAATAGGTATCTTCAGAAGAAATTTTTTAACTATGTCTGTCAGCTATTTCATTCTCAAATATAGTTTTCACACCTAGGATCAAACATTGATCGGACCAGGGACTGCAGTCAAGAAGTCATAAGACTTAAGAATGGGGAGGGAAGCTATGAAAGAACTAGAAAAGATCCTAAAATGTAAAGATATACAATTGAGCATGAAAGTTAGACTTATACAAACCATTGTATTCCCTGTTACCATATATGGATGCAAGAGTTGGCCAATTAAGAAAGTGGATAGGAAGAAAATCAATTCATCCAAAATGTGGTGCTGGAGAAGAGTGCTGAGGATACCATGAAGAACCAAGAAGTCAAACAAAGGGGTTCTAGAACAGATCAACCAAGAAATCTCTCTGGTAGCCAATAATGACTAAACTAAGGCTGTCGTACTTGGCCATATCATGAGAAGGCATGACTCATTGGACAAAAAACAATAATGCTAGGAAAGGTGGAGGGAAGCAGAAAGAGAGAAAGGGTTTATGCTAGATGGACGGAATATAAAAGAGGTCACGGGTATGAATTTGAAGGAACTGAGCAGAGAAGTGGAGGACGGGGAGTCTTGGGGATATCTCATCTACTGGGTTGCCATGGGGCAAGATCAATGAGGATGGATAACAACAACAATCCATAGTTAAGGAAACAAAGTTGATGTATTCCTGGGCATTACTTTAACAGAAAATTTGGTACCAAACAAAATAACATGGAAAGAATACAGATAGATCCTTATACTTTTCATTCAAAGCTAACAATTTGCACAGGTGAAATGAATCAACCATGTCAGATAAGTTTTACATAAGCAAATAAAAAAATACTTTGAATAGAAAGTTTATTCTAAAATGCATCCAGAGATGACTGTTTCTTTTACCAGCTCCCACCTTTTTCATGATTACCACTTTGCTGGTCAGACTTGCAGTTCCATCATTTTTCCACATGCTGGAGGGAGCTAGTGAGGCCTTGGTCTTACTGTACCTATTGACTGAACTCATACACAGTTTAGTGGGTTCCAGCTACATGGGGCAATCTAAAGGCATACAGAAAAAGATCAGGTTGTAATTTATTAAAAAGGCAAAGGAAAGAAAAAATATATAAACCTCAAATGACTCCAGAACACAATCATGACCCTCCAGGAGACATTGGGATGAAACAGACTGGTAGCTTCAGCCGGCTTGTGGGTGGTGTGGGAGTGTATGTGGGGTTTGGACGACACATGCTCTGACACCCACCCCACGCCGGTCTCATGCCGTTTGCCTGCTCACATGGCGGGCAGCATTGCGGCACTCTGGCGGTGCAGCAGGAGTGCTGAAGAGCCGTCACTGTGGTGGAAAAGCCTCCTTTTTGCGGCCGCAAAAAGAAGCAACTTTTTGCCACTTCTTTTTGCGCTGGCAAAAAGCCTGGTTTGCAGCATGGCATGCGGTTGCCATGGCCCTAACCCAGTGATCAAAGGGGTGGTGTGACTCTGCTCCTTTGGGGCTGTCTGTTTCACCCCATTGTTTGTCAAACTGTGGGCCTGTGAAGAGGTAGATCTTCCCCCCACAGTTCCACTGGTAGAGTGCAACCAAGGAGTGGCTAGAAAATTGAGGACTTTGGTGCAAAATAACTGCCCCACCAAGAATCCCCACTGATGGTTAGTATTTGTGCCAAAAAGAAAAAAGAAAGAAAAAAAAGAAAGCAATCTTGCAGAAAATATAGCCACATGGGCTGCATCCACACTGCAGAAATAATTCAGGTTGACACCATTTTAACTGCCATGGCTCAATGCTATGGAATACTGGGAACTGTAGTTTGCGAGACATTAGTCAGAGAGCTCTGGTGCCCCAAGCAAGAACAATTTCCAGAATTCCATAGTATGGAGCCATGGCAGTTAACGTGGTGTCAACCTGGATTATTTTTGGAGTTCAGAAGCAGCAATAGTTTTACTGTTGAAAGACAGTAATCCTGCACAAAAAGCCCCACACTTAGCATGTATTTCACAATTTTGCAATAGTAGTGAGGAAGAAGAAAATCTGGTTTTGGATGCTATACTAAGCAATCTGAGAATATTGAGATTTCCTCCCTCCCTCCCTCCCTCCCTCCCTCCCTCCCTCCCTCCCTCCCTCCCTCCCTCCCTCCCTTCCTCTTGACTTTCTCCTGGCAATGATTCCCAAATTCTGGTCCCCCAAGTGTTTTGGACTTCCATCTCACAGAAACCCCAGCCACTTGGTCAACTGACAGCAATTCTGGGAGCTGAAGTCCAAAACATCTGGAGGACCAAAGTTTGGGAATCACTGTGACCTAGATAGTCATAAAGCTCATTGGGTGGCCTTGAAAAAACTGTCTGTGGGGGCTTGGCAGATTTATTGTGGCTATAATGGGGAATTTTCCCCTGTTCTGGCTGCTGTGATCTACTAAAGGACAAGCTGACAGAGACTGGTGCTGCCCAGAGGTTGAGCCATGAAGTAGGAAAATAGATGAGAGATGCTGGCGGGGGGGGGGGGGGGGGGAGGGTGTCAGAGAGTGTGTGCAACCAAGAAGAGGGCAAATTTTGGAAGGAGATGGGGCCCAAAGTGAGGAAGGATAAGGAATGGAACTAGGCAGAAGAAATCAGGAACTTAAGAGAGGAATAGCCAGATGGGAGGGGAAAGGTAACTGCAGTGTTAGATGAGAAGAACCCCAAGATAGCAGCCTTAGTCCTTCATCTGAGTATGCCCTCCTGAGAGATTGCTTCACCTAAGATGGAATAAGTCCTTACTCATTCTGTCTGGGAAGGACCAACAACATGAGTCCAGCAGCTCCTGAATCCAGTAGTACTATGTGAGCTTCAAGGGCAGTAAAATTCAGTGTGGGCCTATAGGATAATTGTGGCATAAGGAGTTGAAGGAATCAGAACTAAGGAAGAGCTGGCAGAAACATGAACAGGAAGAGACTGAAAGTCCCTGAGGAATAACTGTTGGTTATAACTTTAGAATAAAACTTCCATTTAACCAGACCACCTTGACTTTGAGTTTTATTTAAGGATGGTAGAAGGAGCCACAGGAGAAGGCCTGGAGCTAGTGGATCATTTGGCCCAAGGATGATCTGCCCTCCCTCCCTACAGTTGCCTTAAGTAAAATCAGGATGTGAAACAGTTAGAAAACCAGTTTCAGATCTCCCAGCATAACATATAGTTTAGTCCAGAGGCTCATTTGATTTCCATGCTAAAGGCACTAGTATTTTGATGAAGACTGAACTATCTGTAAATTTCAAATAGTTTTCTGTGACTGATATGAACAGATGAACTGCAACAGTGCACTCTCATATCTTCGGGGAGCAAGAAGAGTGTAAGCAAAAATTGCTTTTTTGTGGAGATCGACTTCAGAACTTTTCTGTGGTGAGTCAGCTGGGCAGCCCAAAGGTAAATAAAAAGACTGTGGACTGTCTGGCACTAACATGTGGGAACAACTATTTTTGTTCTTAGTTGATGTGGGAAGAAATTATAGTTGTTGAAAACAGTGGTTCATGAAAGTTGTGGTTGCATACCTGAGAAAAAATTGCAGTAAACTGCTACTGTGTACAGTGATACCTTGTTAAATATAGCAGGATCTTTACGAAAATAGTTGAAAGGAGACACAAGTTAATGAGTAGGTTCTTTATTAAAATAATAGTTTTTATTTTAAATGAACATCACAGGAAAATCTTCAAAGGCAAAGTGCTAAGTAACTTTGTTGTATTTTTGTAAGAATTTATCTTTGAAATGAAGGCTAATTTTGCTTTGGAAAGGCTCATTTCCCAAAATAAGTGATTCAACATTTACCATCTTTGGTATGTTAGACTTTTTGATATTAGTTATTCATATAACTATATCATATCAAGTATATCAAATCAGTCTCAACTATCACTTCTAGTAACTTTAAATGAGTTAACTTTAAATCAATCTTATTCTGCAAATTCAAGATAGAGCTGGATCTTTGTTTTTGTTAGATAATATAAATACAGGTTTAGCATCCCTTATCTGGAATACCAAAATCCAAAATACTCCAAAACCCAAGACCTTTTTAATGGATGGCTAAGACAGTGACACTTTTGCTTTCTGATGGCTCACTGTACATAAACCTTGTTTCATGCACAAAATTATTTAAAATATTGTCTATAAAATTACCTTTAGACTATGTTTATAAGGTGTATATGAAACATAAATGAATTTCATGTTTAGACTTGGGTCCCATCTCATTATCTATAAGCAAATATTATAAAATCCCAAAAATAAATAAAAATAAATCCAAAACACTTCTGATCCCAAGCATTTTGAATAAGGGAGATTCAACCTGTCCTAGTTGCATGCTTATTTTTGTTCATTGTTTTTAAGTAGTTAATTTAATTTTGAGTAATTTTTGAAGTAATACATCAAGTGGAGCAGGTGAGCAGTTATTGTTGTTGTGTGCCTTCAAGTCGCTTCCAACTTATAGTTTTCTTGGTTTTCTTGACAAGAGTGGTTCAAAGGAGGTTTGCCATGGCCTTCCCCTGAGCTGAGAGCATGTGATCTGCCCACGATCACCCAGTGGATTTCATGGCTGGGAATCGAACCCTGGTCTCCAGAGTCTAAGGACGTTTTCACACAGGCGGCTCTAAAGCCGCCTGGAAGCCCCCTGGAAGCCATCAGGAGTCATTCCGGCGGCGAAAACAGCAGCCGCCGGAATGACTCCTGATTGCCTCCGGCAGAAGCGCCTGTAATTCCTTTTTAAAAAAGGAATTAAAAAGATGGGGCTAAAGCCGGCTAGCGGCAGGGATGGCGCAGGGATTGCGCAAGATGGGGCGGGGCTTGCTGCGACGTAGTTTGAACACGACGAGCAAGACCCCGGAGTGAGGTAGGGATGGCGCAGGGATGGCGAAGGATGAGGAGGGGCTTGCTGCGACGTCGTGTGAACTTTTCCTGCACAGAGCCGGAGTGGGGCCAGATGGAGGTAGGAATGACTCCCTTTTTTGCCCCGTGTGAAAACGTCCATAGTCCAGCACTCAAACCACTACACCACTTTTGAAAATCACTCTCTTGAGTGCAGTGCTATTTCCCATTCCAAACGCTTCACCTTCCTTTTGTCCCATAAGTGAAGGCATTTGGCCTTTCAGCTGTTTTGCCCTTCAACACTCATCAGCCCTATTTAGCATGGCCAAGCATAGGGTTTCTTGTGAGATCTAATTCAGAGGTCTAGATGACCAAAGGCTCCTTGCCCCTGCTTTGTCTCATTTGAATATATTTGAATGAATATGTTTGAATGAATAATAAGGAGACAGATCTGCTAATATCATTTTGTAATTGTGAAGAATAGTTCCCAATTTGCAGCACCCCAGTGCCTTCAAGTCCCCATCCGCCCAATGAAATCCTCCCTCCAAAAGCCTGTCCTTTCAGGCATCATGGTTTACTGCCAAGTTTCAGGAGCAAACCAGCTTCCATCTCCATACCTCACTGAGCAAACCATTTTAAGAAGAGCTAATTGCCATGCATCCCTTCCCCTAAACAGTTAAAACACAGCTGCCAACTCTTTCTTATATGCCTTGCTTGCTTCTAGGGGTTCTGGGGGGAAGCAAAGCATTTTAAAAGAGGAGACATTTGTGCTTTTCCTTCTCGGAGGAGGAGATCTGGGGGGGGGGGGGGGCTTCTGTGAGTAAAGCAGTTTTCTCTCCTGATTTTATATAAAGACCAAGAAGCCATAACACACATACAATACAGAAAACTAAAATATCTCGGTTATGTAATGAGAAATGTAAAATATAGGTTGTTATTAAAGGTAAAAAAAAAATAGGGGGAATATGTAGGAAGAAGAATGTCTTAACTGAAAAAAACTGAGAGGATGGTATGGATGTAATATGCTATCTTTGTTTAAAGTGGCCATGTCTAGAGTGGGTTTTGCCATGATGATGCCCAGCCTCTGGTGGGAGAGGGAGAAAAGGCACTGAGCTATGGACGTTCAGCTGCAGTGGAGTAAGAACTGTTGCCCGTGAAATGGCAGAGTGTAGCTGCATCATGTCAAAGTATAGATTGAGAAACAACAGATTTGTAACTTTCAGGTTTTTTTTTAAAGAGTAGCATCTATGCATTCTTATCTAAAGGCACACGTTGTCTAGGTGTGCACCTACACTGTAGAAATAATGCAGTTTGACACCACTTTAACTGCCATGGCTACTATCCTATAAATCCTGGGATTTGTAGTTTGTCAAGGCACCACTACTCCTTGGCAGAAAAGGCTAGAGACCTTGTAAAACAGGGGTAGGCAACCTTTCCCCTTTAAGGGCCGAGGGACTTCAGCTCCCAGAATCCCAGGAGCTATTGGCCAACATGGGACTATTGGCCAACATGGCTGAGGCTTCTGGGAGCTGAAGTCCCTCAGCCCTTAAAGGGGAAAGGTTGCCTACCCCTGTTGTAAAACTACAAATTCCAGGATTCCATAGGATGGACCAACAGCACTTAAAGTATTATTTCTACAATGCAGATCCAACCTTAGAGTCCTTGATACTACTACTATTACTGCTACTACTACTACGACTACTACTGTATACTACTGTACACTGCCCAAGGAGTGGGAGTTTTGGAGTACAAATCCAATTAGATATAATGAAGGCTAACATATAATCAAACCATTCACTCTTAAGCCTTGTAAATTTATCAATAAAATAAATGAATAATAATATCAGTTTTGCTTGTGCATCCACAGAGTTCTTTCATTTACATTGTTAGAGAACATAGATCTTTGGACAAACAGGTGAACGTTGTGGAACTGCCCATTTCATTGCAAGCCTACATATTTAGGAAGGAATTCCATGTATCTATCACAACATGTACTATAATATTGAACCAGTTAAGATAATAGAAAAAGCCACATTGGATCAGATCAAGAATGTATAATGAATTTGTCTAACTACATTTGGTGTCCATCACAACATCTTGTGGCAGAAAAATAGAAGTACTTCCTTTTTTCCTGTGCTGAGTCTCCCACCATTTTAGCTTGGATAACCTGGGTTTTAGTATTACTCAGAGAGGAAGGAGAAACAGTTGGAGACAAAAAGATAAAGGCTATGTTGTGGAGCCTAAGCAGCCTTCTTTTAGTTATCTATTTATCAGAATAGCCCAAACCAAAAGCCTTTATTACAGATGACAGACCATTAGGCAACACATTAAATACATATTAAAATAGCACAGTGACCTACATTTGTATTAATACTTGCTATCATACAGTTCATAATATAAAATACCATTTACTAAATAAATAAGTATAGGGAATGCAGTAACAAAAACAAGTTTAAATATTTGGCCATTTCTTTAAAGAATAAATCAATCCAAATGTCCCCCTTTATTACTAACATGCCATAATTGATACATACGGTAATATAAAAATATTATTCACACATAATAAAAAGCATTAATTGAAAGTTTAAAAAACAGCTTTAAAAATAGTGACATTTTAACCACTAAACAGTTCTGTTTATTATACATGTGTGTAAGTCAAAATCTCATGGGTTTTAGCAGCACAAAAGAAAAACTTTACAGTTATTTCCATTATGCTTTTATTGGAATTACCCAAGAAATAAAGCAAGTACCAATGCGCAGTACTCCTGCGCATGCGCAAACGCGTTGCGCCCGCCATTTTGGAAATCAAAATGGCGGTCGTGGCACGCGCGGCTGCGCGGTGACCAAAATGCACGGCGGCGGCGGCGGCGGCGGCGGTGGCGGCAGTGGCAGGGGTCCGCCTGGGCCGGTAAGCGTGGGGCCCTGGGCCGGAACCAGCCTGCGGCCCATAGGTTGCGGCCCCTGGACTATAGCAAAGCCTTTGACTGATCATGAAAGGCTGTGGATTGTCCTTAAAGACATGGGAGTACCAATACATCTGATAGTCCTGATGAGAAATCTGTACTCAGGACAAGAGGCTACTGTCAGAACAGAACACGGAGAAACAGAATGGTTCCCAGTTGCAAAAGAAGTCAGACAAGGCTGCACCTTATCACCCTATCTGTTCAACTTATATGCAGAACATATTATACGAAAAACAGGCTTAGACATAGAAGAAGGAGTGAAAATAGGAGGACGGAATATTAACAATCTATAATATTCAGATTATAATTAATCTGTCATTGTTTTAATTGGTATCTGATTTAACAATGTTTTAAGGGGGGGGGGAATATACTGTTTTATCTTTATTGTTCTTTTAATTGTTGTAAACCACCCAGATTGGTTCGCCATAGGGCAGAATAGAAATAAAAATTATTATTATTATTACACCATAGTACTAGCAGAAAACCTCACAGACCTGGAACAAGTACTGAGAAAGATCAAGGAAGGAAGTGCAAAGGTAGGCTTACTGTTGAACATAAAGAAAACAAAAATAATGACCACGGAAAATCTACACAATTTCAACTTAGACAATGAGGAAGTAGAAATAGTAAAAGAATTCTCATACCTGGGCATCAAAAATCGACAGGAACAGGGACTGTAGCCAGGACATTAGAAAAAGATTAAGAATGGGGAGGGCGGCTATGAAAGAACTAGAAAAGATCCTAAAATACAAAGATATACAACTGAGCACAAAAGTTAGAATCATACAAGCCATTGTATTCCCTATTGCCATGTATGGAATGTGAGACGTGGACAATTAAGAAACAAGATAGGAAGAAAATCAGTGTATTTGAAATGTGGTGCTAGAGAGCAGTGCTGAGGATCCTGTGGACAGCCAAAAAGACAAATAAATGGGTCCTAGAGTAGATCAAGCCAGAAATCTCCCTGGAAGCCAAAATGACAAAAGCTTTTGTACTTTGGACACATCATGAGAAGACTCATTAGAAAAAACAATAATGCTGGGAAATGTGGAGGGAAGTAGAAAGAGAGAAAGACCACATGCTAGATTGATGGACTATTTAGGAAACCACAGGTATGAATTTGTAGGACCTAAGCAGAGCAGTGGAGAACAGCAAGTCTTGGAGATGTCTCATCCACAGGGTTGCCATGAATCGAGATTGTCTTGAAGGCAGTTAACAACAACAAATGAGGATATTTTGTATTTTTTATGGTTGATGCTTATTTAAAATCATAAAATATAACTAAAATAATAATAATAATAATAATAATAATAATAATAATAATAATAATAATAATAAAATTTATTTCTATCCCGCCCTTTGGGAAAACCCAATCAGGGCGGCTTACAACAGTAAAACAGTATACAATACATAAAATCCAAAAATTATTCTCTCCCCCCTTAAAACAGTATTAAATCTAGATGAATTAAAATTACAATAAAAGTTAAACGAGTTCAATAGTTAAAACCAAAAAACCAACTGCTAACAACTACAGACCATCTATGGCCTACACAATGGAGCTCATCCATCATTAGATGGGGCCACGTGAGCAACATTGGGGGAATTACCCGAGGCCGGGACATTAATCTGGAAAGGCCTACCGGAAGAGATCCATCTTGACCGCCTTTTTAAAGCTGGTTAACGATGTTAATAGACGGATCTCGTCCGGCAGGTCGTTCCAGAGTCTGGGGACAACGACTGAGAAAGCCCTCTGCGAGGTAGCCACAAGCCTCGATTTTTGGGGCTGTAGCAAATTCCTCCCAGAGGACCGGAGAGTGCGGGGAGGATTATATGGGAGGAGGCGGTCCCTGATATAGCTTGGGCCCAAGCCATTTAGGGCTTTAAAGGTGATAACCAACACCTTGTACTGGGCCCGGAAGCTGATGGGCAGCCAGTGGAGGGACCTCAGAACCGGAGTAATGTGGTCCCTCCTAGATGTTCCTAATGCCTAGATGCAAATAGTTTTTTTGTGGTTTTTATTTTTTAACACATTGTATTGTATTTTTAGTACACAGTTAACTGTACTGGATCAAGTAATCAAATCATTAAGCTATCCATTCCAAATATTTCAGCTTTTTTTTTAAAACAACAACAACAACAACCCCAAATCCAGACATTATGGGCTCTGCTTTATCTCCTCCTCAAAGAGATGCTGTTAATAATCAAAGCTGAAATCTGAGGATGTTCTAGAAAATTGTAAGACCATGTTATTTGAGCAGGTTCAGAGCAGGTAGATTTGGCTAGAAATGGAGAAATGCATTTTTAAATTTTGTTTGTTACTTTTAATGAAAGTTTGTTACATATATTGGGTTTCATGTTAAAAAAGCCCTTTGATTGTAACTTAAACTCAGATTTTCCCAACCCAGTATCTGTAATGAATTGCTTTTTAAACTCTCAGTCATATGATTTTTATAACTATGTCAATGGGTTGATCAGATTTCTTCAGTCTAAAAGATACATTTCTATAGCTGGATTCTATCTCCACTGATCCTGTTGAACCTAATTAGAAAGATGTTCTGAAAACCAAATGAAACTAAGGGCCAAAACAGACCAGCAAAAAATGCCAGCTTCGGCGTGGCATGGGGGTGTGGTGAACGCATGGCGCATGCCCCACTGCCGCCCCAAGCCAGCGTAACACCACCTCAGTGACTGCACAGTGGGTGGCATCACAGCGTGTCTGTGTTGTGTTGTTTACATGTGTGGTGCCACAGAAATGCCAAAAATCTGCAGCAGCAGCAAGTTCACCTTTTTTCTGATGCAAAAAGGAGTGGCTTTCTGCCACTTCTTTTTGCACCAGGAAAATGCTGGGTTGGGAGCATGGCATGTGGTTGCCACATTCCCAACCTGGTGATGAAAGGGGCAGCGTTAAGCCATCCCTTTACGGCCATCTGTTTTGGCCCTGACCTTCTGCATTCTGTATCCTCCATTCTATAAATGTTTTAACTTCATATTCTTTTTCTTAATTCTTATGTTATTTCTTCAAATTTGCTTCAGTTCCTTGATAGCTCTGTTTCCATATCTGGACTGACATATTCCTACCTCTCTGTCCTGCCTTTTTTAACCTCTATGATGTTGCCTGTTTGATCTTGCAACCAGAGGAAATTTAGATAACAGTACCCATAGTTAGATTACTGCAGAAAGTAAGTGATGAGCAAAGAACATCAGTCTTAATTTTGTGGGAATCACTTTCTGTGGTGGCTGTGAGATAAATATTTATGGTTGGGGTTGAAGATTAATGTGGAGGACTCTTCACACATCCCCGTTACTATCTATAGGCCTAAGCAGACTGCCAGACATAGTGCACATTAAATTGAGGCACTGCCCTGGCTCAGTGCTAGGGAATCATGGGAACTGTATTTTTTTCTGAGACATTGAGCCTTCTCTGTCAGAGAGCTCTGGTGCCACAATAAATTACAGTTCCCATGATTCCCTAGCACTGAGCCAGGGCAGTGCCTCAATTTAATGTGCACTATTTCTGGCAGTCTGCTTAGGCCCTATCTCTCTATGGCCTGAAACAGACAAGCCAAAAGAAGCAGCTTCCAGCTGCTTCAGGGGTATGGTGATAAGATGACACATGCTCCCAAAGTGGCCGAAAGCCACTCTGAAGCTATGCCAAGGCAGCAGGATAGCTATGCTGAGGCTATCTTTAGGTAAAAATATTTACACAAGTTGGGTGTGGAGGACAAATAATGGATTGTTTAAGAAGATGTATTTGTTTTAATTCACTCCTGCCGGCAGTTGGACCAGCCCGCTTTGGGAGCGGGCCAGTAGCTCACTGTGGTCCTGGTGTGATTGGTGCCAGAGCAGCCAGAGGCTGGTTCTTCTGGGCTGTCTGCTTCAGCCCTTGGTCATAACAGTAAAGAGCAAAATACTGTACTGTAGATAATTAAAAATACAACTTACTTTTTGAGAAATTATAAGTGCAAAATACTCTAAAGTTTCCAGACCCTGTCTGATATTGGAAGCTGAGCAGGGTGATCTCTGGCTAGTTCTTAGATGAGAGACCATCAATGAATACCAGGTCCTGTAGGCTATTATTCAGAGGAAGGTACTGGCAAAACCATGTCTGAGTAACACACAAGGGCAGAAACATTGGGAATGGCTTCATGCTACATATGTGTTTTCAGTATCTTTAGGTAAAAACATTTAGTTACACGAGGACAAATAAGTGATTGTTTAAGATGTATTTGGGGGAACACAAAAGATGCAGAGAAGTATTATCACACATTTATACATTTATTATAGATCTTGAAATCAAATGATACTTTCATCTATTATTGTAGGTAGTTTGGAGTACTGTTCCGAGGGCACTGATCTATGGAAAATGTGTAAGTCAGCTAGACCTATTTCTTCATGGTTATCATTAATGCTAATTAATTAATTACTCAGTGTAAATTTATCACAGTTTACGTCTCTGGTTAAGTTTATAAGATGGACAGGTTTAAAAACGGGAAATAGCAAGTGTAACATGATAATTTTTTTCAGGTATGGTCAGGGTATCCTTGATTACAAAACAATTGGATTCAATTGATGTATGTGAAAAGTGACAGATTAATTAATCATTATTTGTTTATTTGTTGAATTTATTGTCCATGCTTTTTAAAAATTTCATACTAGAGATCTTGGTAATTTCTGGTGAGCATCACAGAGTGTGAAAGAGAGATATTTACCTGTGGATGGGGACAGCTGTATGCCATAAAGCTGTTGTTTCTCTGGATGTGACTGTGGCATTTTGGGAAGTTGCATCACATTTGATGGTTGATGCAATATAGCAAAGAAGTCTATTATAAGCATGAATTGGCCTTGACTCAAGGTTACTTTATTTAATTTGAGGTGTACAATGAGAAAAGAAAAGCACTGGTTAAAACCAATAGAATTTTTTTCCACTATGTATGGTAAAAGATATTTAAAATGAGTGTGAGGTGGAGTGTATTTTAAAAACAAGAGCTGAGAACCTCCTGGACTTGATTGACTAGAATTAACTTGATTGCCTTTTATCAATTGCAGCTGTTCTATTTAGCATAAAAATGCAAAACATCTAAAAATCATTTGCCTTGCAGCATAGTAGAAAGATGTTTTTGCTTAGTTTGAAAGATGTTTCAAATGCGTATTCTATACAGATTCCATGAGAATAGATCCAGAACATATTTGGTTACAGAGAATTAGTACAAATGCTGTAAACTTTCAGAAAATTAATTGATGAAAAAATGCTGCATTATGAATCACATATTTAGGTATTTTTAAGCTTTTAACTATGGTAAATTAAACAACCCAGAGATGTTTGCTGTAGTGTCAAAATCAAAACATCTGTTGCTAAGGATGCAAAGAAAAAGACTGCAGAAAGTTTCTCATAATGTACAATTAGTTTTATTCAGCTGAACACCATCATGGTTCAAAGAAAAATCCAGAAGTCATGTAAAACTAATTTTCTGTTAAAAGAGAGAGAGAGAGAAGACTTTCAGCTTATTCTGATATATCGCAACCTGATTGCAAATATATTTTTAATTCAAATAAGGAACAACAAGAGAGGTTAGGAATGCACAATGAATGGGGCATGCCCTTTCAGTCCCTGTGGCTAGTAACGCCCCCTTTGTATATGGCTGGCATACAGTACGGTAAATGTCTTATATAGATGCCTTGGTGAACTAGAAATATCAGTCCTGTCAGGAACATTGGAAAGAGCCAAATAAATGTTCTCTTAGGCTGCATCTGCACTGCACAAATAATGCAGTTTGATGCCACTTTAACTGCCATTGTTCAATGCTATGGAATTGTGGGATTTGTAGTTTGCTGTGGCACTAGAGTTCTCTGACATAGAAGGCTAAATCTCAGTTCCATAGCATGGAGCCATGGCAGTTAAAAGGGCCTTTGCAGACTACTAGAAATAGTGCAAATTGAGTCCACTTTAAGGGTTAGGGTTAGTGCTAGGGAATCATGGGAATTGGTTTTTTTCTGAGACATTGAGCCTTCTCTGTCAGAGAGCTCTGGTGCCACAATAAAATACAGTTCCCATGATTCCCTAGCACTAATCCTAACCCTTAAAGTGGACTCAGTTTGCACTATTTCTAGTAGTCTGCAAAGGCCCTTTTAACTGCCATGGCTCCCTGCTATGGAACTGAGATTTACTGCAACTTGTCCCCTATCAGAAGGCTATTTCTATGTGACTTTTTGGCATGTCAGCCAAGGCTTCTGCCCACCATGGTAAGAGTAATTGCTATACTTTTTCCTCTGTGTGTTTTTGCTACATCTTTGCACAGATTATAGATGGAGGCCACTACCCACTCACTCACAGACATCAAGTTTCCCATGACATTTGTGAGGACTGTCTGATTAAATTTCAGTCATTCATTCACCTGATAGTGGGCATCCTTGTTCACACTTCATATTTACAGAAATCTTGTCCCCAGGTAGAATACTATGAAACAGAACTGTGGGAATTGCCTTCTCCTCTATTAGATTATTTGTTTGTCTAGATCAGGGCCACATATTTGGGACTGTCTGTGGCTTTAGGGCAGGGGTAGGCAACCTTTCCCCTTTAAGAGCTGAGGGACTTCAGCTCCCAGAAGCCTCAGCCATGTTGGCCAATAGTCCCATGTTGGCCAATAGCTCCTGGGATTCTGGGAGATGAAGTCCCTTGGCCCTTAAAGGGGAAAGGTTGCCTACCCCTGCTTTAGGGGGTCTTGTCAGAAATCTTTGACATTATTTGAGATGCCAGGAATCAAACATGAGACTTTCTGCATACAAAGGCATGTTCTTTCTCAGTGAGCTACAGCCCCTTCCGATTTAGGATGGATAGTTCCTCAATCCATGCTCTTCTGATTTTTGGCAAACCGGCTATGAAATTTATATAGGGGGACACATGTGTTGGCTATGCATAATAGACAGAAATTCTTGCAGTATTTCATACATCATATGTATGAAGTAAAAAACAACAACCCAACCCTTGTTTTAACTAACTGTTTAATTTATGTTCCTACTTTCTAGAAAAATGTGTACAAGGCAGCTAACAGCTGTAAAATCAATATAGGTGGATTTCAATTTATATCAGATTTGCATTTCTGGACTTGCTGTGTAAACTGAGACTGTTGTAAATGGAAGAAGCTATTTCCATAGGAAATCCTTGGAGCCCAGGGTGAATGTGTTCCAACAGTGTGAAGCAGTCAAAAAATTAACAACAACAACAACTATTATTATTATCATTATTATCATCATTATTATTATTTCTTCTTTCCTGCCTTCCAGTTTGGGACTCAAAACGGCTTACATTAGTTAAAAACCAGATACAAAAGTTAAAACAAGATTAATCAATAAAAAAAGTAAAACCAGATTATAACATATATGTCCTTAGTCACACCTACACGCACACCCCCCACACACCAGCATGACAGTTAGCAAGCTCCAGCATATTTTTTAGTGGAGATAGGCTTTATATATTTGCTGATCATCAATTCTATTCAGCCCACTACCAATTTTAAAGAAATTTGAGCATAAAACATCAGAATACATCTTTTCCAGGCTAGAGAAAGAATAGGCTAGAGCAGATGACCTCCAGAGGGACCAGTCCTACATTGGAACTAGATAAAGGGGATATTACCCTATTGGTTCTGCTAAATCTCTCTGTGGTTTTATACCATTGACCAAGTTATTAATATATTTGATACCATCAACCAATGATAGTAAATGATAGCAGATTAGTGAACAGAGATTCAGCCCCTGGATTTGACCTTGTGCCTGGAAGTTTGTTTCTGCAGTGGTCATGGATGCATTTACACAGTTATGGCTCCTGTGCCTGCTGTGCCCAGTCCTAAACAGGCTCTGCATGGGGCTGTATTTGAAAAGTGTTTGGAAGCTATAGCCGCAGCCAGACTACTGACTGGGGCTAGTTGTAGGGAACATACAACTCCATTGCTTCTGTGAACAATTAAAAATGTTAGGATTTAATAAAGCCCTATGCATCTGATGGAGCATGAATTCCCATATGAGTTTGTCTGTGTTTTGAGATCTTATGGGAAAATATTTCTTTCTTTCCCACTACCCTAATAAGTATTGTAATAAGTCCCACTACTTTAATAACATGGACATATGGGAAATGATCTTGGTAGTTGTTCCCAGACTTTAGAATAAGGATGGAAAAGCTAAGACTTGAAAAACATTTTAAAAGTGTGCTTCTCAAGTGTCAGGAAACTCTGATGAGGAGAATCCTG
The DNA here is from genome assembly GCA_026167975.1 of Phrynosoma blainvillii. NCBI lineage: Eukaryota > Metazoa > Chordata > Lepidosauria > Squamata > Phrynosomatidae > Phrynosoma > Phrynosoma blainvillii. The sequence continues at coordinate 325,964,819 of JANUYF010000002.1, read as the reverse complement.
TACTGGTGAGAATCTCTGCAGTTCAGGGTTTCTTCTGCACAAAATTTGCACCTTTTTGTACTAAAAACAGTATTTTTTGTATAGAAAATAGTATTTCTGCACAAACCTTTATGATTTTCTGAGCAAAAGATCTGTTTTATGAGTAAAAATACCACATGCTTATTTTGTGCAGAATAAGTCCCAAACTGTAAATCAGGGGTAGGCAACCTTTCCCCTTTAAGGGCTGAGGGACTTCAGCTTCCAGAATCCCAGGAGCTATTGGCCAACATGGGACTATTGGCCAACATGGCTGAGGCTTCTGGGAGCTGAAGTCCCTTGGCCCTTAAAGGGGAAAGGTTGCCTATCCCTGCTGTAAATTGTCTTCAGCAAGTGAACAATTTTCCAAGACTTTCTCACAGTGGGAAGAAAATTGCTAACATTGTTTCCTTCAAGATCAAAATAAGTGAAGAATTACATCCTTGCTGTGTAACTACTTTCACAGAGAAGCTAGACTGGCACCTTATATAGTGTCCTCTGTCTAAGGGGAGAAGCAGAAAGCCTTTCAGGAGTGGCTAGAGATTGCTCTGTCTGCTTCCAAAGTAGGTCACTTCTGTGGTCCCAAGCCAGCTGCCTCCAGGAGCCAGATTATTCCAGTTCCTTTTGGAACCAGTTCAAAGCACTGGATCATGGAACCAGAGTGGCTTCTGGCCACTTGGGGGGCGTGCATCATCTGAATGCCATGCCCCCAAAGTGGCCAGAAGCCTCTTCTTTTAGCCCTAGGGCCTTAAAAACCCTTTGAAATTTATGGAGTCACCACAAGTTGATAGGCAGCTTGAAGGTACACACACACACACACACACACACACACAGTTTTAAATTGCATTTAATACCATTGGGTAGTGTAATTATATTTTAACTTTTCTAGTCTTTAGTTATCTGAACTTTCATTAATATCTCTTTTAACTTTTGTAAGCCATGTTGGCTCCTAGGGCTTGGGAAAAGTTGGGGTAGAAACAAATATAACAATAATTATAAAGAAATGAACATAATATAGTGCTTTTAAAGTGTCTAAAAGATGTTTAAAAAGAATGCTATAATCCTTGCCCAAGGTAAACCAGTGTTATTGTCAAGGTAACATTTGTCTCCATCTGAAACATAGAGGATAGAGGAATGATTGATAATGACTTGTGTGATGTCAATAGAGAGATCAAGATACAAGACAGGATCTGAATTTTGTGGGAGTTTACTGGATTACAGCACAAATGCTATCTATATCTCTCTACATACCATTGCAATGTCTAATGGCCATCATATATGTCTTGTGGTTTATCTCAATCTTATAGCCTTGTTTAGCAGTTTCTGATAGTTTTATGTCATTTAAGTCAGCAGCGCAAATTTTGTCTGGAATCTAGAGCCCTGCAATTCCTAGTTATTGAAAATCTCTCAAGTGACATCTGTAAACAGAAGTGTTAGTAGCTTCTCAGCATATCACTTTTGCTTTTATCAAGTCCATAAAACAGTGCTTCTGTTTGTTGTGTTAGACTGTGATGATATTATGATACTGTTAAGTATGTGATGATAAATGTATTTACATTTGCATAGTGCAGGATCCCAGGCAGTTAATCTCTGGAAAATGTAATATTAAGTCTCTTTCCGTGTGCTAATATTGGGGAAAATAACAGTTTTGTAGTCTGGATGGGGAGATTAAACGGTAAAGCTGAATTTCACCCATGTGCAGAATAATCTATGTCTGGAGGGAAAATATTACACTTAAAATGCTTTCCATGAAAAGTAAAACAGATTGGGAGTGCTATTTGTTTTGTTTTTACCTATTAAAACATTGCTTTAGTGGGAGGTTTTAAAAACTCTTGTGTTAATATCAGATGTCATGGATCAAGGATTCTTTTTACTTCACCATCACAGTAAAGTTGCCATCATGTTACATTTAGTTCTATGGTAAATTATTTGTCTTCCTGCTAATATTTATTTCTTCATATAGTGTAGGCTTTTGATATCCACTGGGTTTGGTTCTGGAACACCCCCATGGATACCAAAATCTTGGGAAGCGCAAGTCCCATTAAATACAATAGCTTAGTGAATATATAAGGATATCCTTATATAAAATGGCAAAAACAAGGTTTGCTTTTTGAAGCAAACCTTGTTTTATATTATTTATATTATTTATAAATAACATAAATGTATATTATTTTTTAATATTTTCAAGCCATGGATAGTTGAATCCATAGATAAAAAAAATCCATGGATAGGGAGGGCTGACTATGAAATAACTTAAGTATTATCATTGGCAGGAATCCTACTAATTCTATAGAAGAAGCATTGGTAGTAAGGTATACATTTTCTAAACCTGTTTCAGTCAGGACCAACAACTGATTCAGGGATAGAGGTGGACTTCGTTGCCCTGCTAGGTGACAGGAAATAACTTTTCAGACAGAGGTGAGAGTGTTTTGGGGTCCCAAATATTATTTAATATCTATAGTAACCAACCTGTTTTTATTGAAACACATGGCATGCTGTTGTTTCTTCACTCTCAGTGACAGACAGTAGTGTGTGTGTGTGTGTGTGTGTAAGAATGAAAAGTAAAGCTGTTCTTTTCAGTAGCAACCTGGTGTTTACGGTCACATTTAAAATATAATTAAGATCTACCTATAGATGCACTAAAAGATCAATCACTGAATTAGTATTTTTGTACTACAAAGTATTCTGAACATTTCATTTCTATTCTTATATTTATTTTCAAAAATTAGATGTTCTATTATGAAAGGTATTAGGTTCCCCCCTCCCCAATCCAGGTCCCTAAAACATAAAAACCAAAACTCCCAATCTCTCTGGGTGCTCAAAGATTCCTCACGTTGCATTATCAGATTCAGTTGCTCTTGAGCTTGCCTCTCCTGGTGAAGCACAAACCAGACGGTCTGACCAATAAAAAAACTAAAAAGCCCTCCACTCCACCCCCCGTGAACTTGATTCAAAGACATAGTAGTGTTAGTTTGGAAAATCAATATGCAAAGGGATCTTGTAGCATTTTTGAGACTAACTGAAGGAAAGAAGTTGGCAGCATGAGCTTTTGTAGACTTAAGCCTACTTCCTCAGATGCATGTTTGGAGTGGAGAATCCAGAGACAATAATGCAGCCCTCTCAAGGACTCTTGGTGGCAGACCTTTGCTTGCCTACAGACAGCCTCCAAACCTCAAAAAGGTACTTACCTACAGAAGAACATACAATACTGATGTGTCCATACATCTATTCAGGAAATGTCCTCACGGGCTCTAATGACATCACCCACATTATTGCACATGTTCATCTTCCAATGTAATTTATATGAGTAATGCTCTTCAGCACTCTACATTAGACAAACAGGCTGGTCCCTGCACCAGAGGATAAATGGACATAAATCAGACATTAGGAATGGGAATACACAAAAACACCCCCATGGATACCAAAATCTTGGGAAGCGCAAGTCCCATTAAATACAATAGCTTAGTGAATATATATATATATATATATATATATATATATATATATATCCTTATATAAAATGGCAAAAACAAGGTTTTATATTATTTTATATTATTTATATTATTTATAAATAATATAAATTTATATTATTTTTTAATATTTTCAAGCCATGGATAGTTGAATCCATGGATAAAAAAAATCCATGGATAGAGAGGGCTGACTGTGCAATAACTTAAGTATTATCATTGGCAGGAATCCTACTAATTCTATAGAAGAAGAACACTTCATTCTCCCTGGGCATCCCATCACAGACCTCAGAACAGTGGTCCTTGAACAAAAGAACTACAAAGGAAGATTGGAAAGCGAAATAGCAGAATTAGAATGCATCCACAGACTACTGTCCATTAATAATGGATTGAACAGAGATATTGGTTTCCTGGCACACTATATACATTTCAACACACTCTAACCCCCATCCTCATGAAGGTGCCCTTGCCCAGTTCATCACATCCTCCATTCCTTTTCCCACACTACATTTCAATACATTTATATGGTTATCTACTCTCCTTGGCTTTATGCAACAGCCTTCTTCCTGTCTTTGTCCCCCAATGACCATAGTTAAAACTGAAACTGTCACCTCATCTCCATACCCACAAGGTTTTGAATTTGAATTAACATTCTCACACACAACCAGCTAATATAGGTCTGCCTCTGGATTGGTCATTCCAAACATGCATCTGAGGAAGTAGGCTCAAGTCTATGAAAGCTCATGCTATCAACTTCTTTCTTTCAGTTAGTCTCAAAGGTGCTACAAGATCCCTTTGCATGCAGTGGACTTCATGTACCCTATATGTACCCTATATAGTCTGCATGTAAATTCAGACCATACCATACATCCCTTCCAAATGTATTGAAAAATCTATCCTATGAGTTACATGCGATGTGGTAACAAATGGACAGAAACAGGCATTTTATTTATATTTATAAATTTATATTTTTATATAGTTGGAACCAAACTTTTTTAAAAAAATCCCCAGTTTTTTTTAACACAACTTATGAATATCATTCAAATAAAGATGCTCCTGAGTGGTCCCCTGTGAGTACTATATAAATCACATAGCCTGTATTTTAAGTCTGGCTGTCTCAAACATACCTTTCAAATTTGGTGAAAATCTAATGAAATTGGGATGGCCACCAAACTGAATTCCATGTATGTCATATAGTCTGTAATTCATGCCAGACCATCCCAAACATAGCCTCAACAAATTGGCAAAAATCCATCCAGCCACTTTTATGTGATGTGGTAACAGACAGAAACTTAATTTTATGATATAGATATGTGCATCGTATATAATGGACTATCAATCATACTTTCTGGTATTTATTTGCATCCTATGTTATATCAACTTCCTCTTTTAATGTAAAAAGCCTGTGAAAAACCATTTTCATGAGTTAATGGATGTGATCAAACTTCACATCAAGAACTAAAACTTCTTGCCAATAAGATAAAAATAAAATAAGGGCAATGTAATAGCTGGGAAAATAGCAAGCAAACAAACAAACATGACCACAAAAGGATGTGTTCCCAAACAGAATATAGCCAATTCACAGGCCTGCTGTCCTTTTATGTATGACCCTATCTTTGTGCGAAAGTCATTTGTATCAGCTTCTGATGTCCTGCTAAAGACACAGTGATAGTTGCTCAGTTCTATGTGGCAGCAACAACAAAAGCACAAAAAATTATTTGCAAGTTCATTTGCAATTGTGCAAGTGTTTTCAGGTTGTGTGAGTAGACATAGTGGATAAATGCATTGAAGAATATTCTAGGGTTGCATAAGGTGCAAGTATCTTGTCAGACAAGAAAATTTTGTTTTGAAAAAGACTTTGTTATTAGAATGAAGTCTTTAAGATTTGTTAATGTCCACCTACAGATGAGGTTGTTCTCTGTGGGAAACACATGACTATAAGACTAGTAAGATTGCAACTGGTTGTTCTGTTTTTCCTGTTAGAATTGAATGGTTTTTATTTTTTGGACTAAACTTTTAGTAGCATCAGTTTCAGGAGCAGTAGTGTTTACTGAAGAAGTCATACTCATAATTTTAAAATTCAAAAATCTTTTTCTCACTCTTGTTCTATACTTGCTTTAGGTAGGGTTTTTTTTTATTGGTCAGCAAATTACATGGAACACTTCATAATGTAACAACCCAAAGTTGGAAACTTCCCATTGATTGGGAAGACTGGTTGGTTGCTACAATTTCACTTATATATTTTCTTAACATTCTCATTGCAATCAGTGTAAATTACAGCAGTGTAAATTAAAGTCCTGTCCCAAATAGGCGAGTCTAACCAAGAAAATACTAAAGTTCATTCATTGACCCTTTTGATGAAAGAGAGTCAGAAGGACATAGGTATGGAGAGCTGTTCATGAAAAGAGACTTGGATTGTTCAGTCGTTTGTCTCTCAAGCAAATGTCTCTGGTTCTCAACCTGTTTGTTTACAAATATATGGGCAAAGCACGGTGAAAGTGGAACAATACCTACGTCAGCAAGCATAACAAGAAATTTGTATCAAGTTTCCAAACTAACATTTTGGAAGAGCTGACAAGAGCTGGAGATTGTCCACATTTTACAAGAATCAAACCTAGTGTGTTTGGATGGTGGTGAAAATACACCATATATTGTTGTTTATAGGTAAACGTGAGAAGGCAAGACAAAGGTTTGGATAGCTTTGTTTTAAAAGTTGTCATGGGTACAGTTGACATAACTGGAATGATTCAAATACATAGTCATGTTAGTCTGAATCAGTGTGCAAAGAGGTCTTGTAGCACTTTTGAGACTAGCTGAGAAAAAGTTACTAGCATAAGTTTTTAGGGTGAGTAGATAACCATTTGAATGGTGGAAGGAGCTATTGGAATGTCATATGATACTGGGAACCATAAAACATATGTGATAAAATGGGCAAGAGAGCCCTCATGAGTTTGGGATGTTAACTAGTGTTATAATATGTGTAGTGTGCCAGAAAACCACATCTCCTTTCCTCCTGCCTTTGCCCCTCAATGGCCATAATTTTGCATTTCTGTTGCTATTCATACACATAACCTGCTCATTCATAGCTATAAATACATCCACTAGACATGATGGAGTGCTGTTCTTTCTTCTGTAATTTATTGGCTAGTCTCCTGTTACACATAGAGGCATAATTCCAACTTATGCCTCTGTGTGTCTTTTTGTGGTCATTGAGAATTCATTTCCTCCCTCAGAAATGACTAAAATCTCTATCATCTTGCACCACTTCTTCCATGGCCATGTAGTGGCTGCTACAGACCAGGGGATGGCTGAAAAGCATCTGCTATATCACTATAATCAGTTGCACAGTGATAAAGGCATCTTCCAGGACCTCCCAGCAATTGTCCAGGTGTCCTGGAAGACGATGATGTTGTGGATCGGGCTATAGCCACATAGTCAAGACATTTCTCAGCCATCTCCTATTCTCTAACAGTTACTGTTAGGGCAGTGTGTGTGTCTGTGTCTGTGTAAGGAAGTTGGTGAGTCCTGCAGGAGGGAAGGGAATCATTTGATAGTTCTGCCATGACAGAACTTATAATATATTTCACAATGCAAGATTGTGGCCTATTTATTTATTTATTGTACACACTGGAGAGAAAATAAGCGCTTAGCCCCTTTTCCTAATGTCTTTTAAAAACCTTTCCTAAGCTGCTTGTTTACCTGTGGAAGGAACACATATCTTTTCCTGTAGAAGTTAAAACTGTATGAGGATTATAGAGGAAAGATCTTAGTTTATTTTCACGTTGTTTTTCCTTACAGTCTGTCCAGGCTGCATTGGGTAAAGTTGTATGTCACCAAGGGGGTGAGGGGAGAGACATTTTGTTTTGAAGACGTTACACATTTTTTAAAAAAAGAAAGTGTTACTGCCAGCAAGAGGTTCTTTTAGGATCAGGGAGTGTTAAGAATCCCAGGACAAGTGACAGGCAAAAAGGCACGGAGAGACCAAATTTGGTTTTAAGTAAATAAATGCATGTAACATAAATGCATGTAACATTTATTGAGACATAACAAATAAAATAATCATTTCAAGTATTAAGAGCTCTCTCATTCACACACACATTCACACCCTCATACTTACTACACGATCCTCCACTGAACGTTGATCAGCGTACATGCAGGTTGGATGGCTCCTGTTGCCTCGGATCAGGAACCATAAGTTTGAGACTGTAAGGTCCCTTCTTTTATATCTTTTTTCAGCTTCTTTCTTGAGGAAAACAGGTGTTGATGGTTACCATAGTTTCAAAATAATTCAGTTCCTTATTCTATAGGCAGTTCTGAGTACATTCTGTTTGTGCAGAACCTTTCCCGGCCATGTCGGCATATGTCATTCATGTTCGACATATTGCATTGTCCTGGTTATGCTTGGTCTGCATCTTTGCCTCAGTGTCCAAGTTTCTCTTATTCCTCGCCTCACCGTTCAAGTTCCTCCTCCAGCAATCCTTTGTGCGGCAACCATTTCCTTTGGTTCTTTGAGGCCTTGTTTCAGCTGGAACCCATTTTTCTCCACATATTTCACATATTCAGCCATTCTCTCACAAAAGTAGCTGATAAATATATCATAATTCAATAATTTTATGGTCATAGGGTTTCACAGTATAGAAACATACCACAAAACTAGTTGTAGATCAGCCCAGTACAGAAGTGGTTTTTTTTAAAATGTGTAAAACAAACATAGGACCTTATCACACGCTGGCCATGAAGCGAAAAGCAACCGAAATAAGAATAAATCCAGTACTATACCGAAATGAACCGAAAGAGCCCCCGCAATACGTAAATGGCAATCACACGCAATTACCATCATTGCGCATTTATCACGCTTCTCGGAAAGCGCATCCTGGATACGTATTAGCCGTTCACACACATGTTACAAATTCCCATAAATAACCAAGCAATGATGTTCTAGCACATGCGCAGAAATATTGCTTTCCCACCAACCCCTGGTCGCGCTTTGGAACAGAGAGGACCATGTTTACCCGTTCCGTTTGTTGCCCGATCAAAACAGGAAGTACACGTCATAAGATGCTTCCTCACAGATCCATGGGAAATAGCTCGGGGAACCATGGGTCATGACGGGGAAATGCTTCACAATACGTATTGCCTGTTCATATGCATTTTGGACCTGCGGTAAATGCGCAATGATTCCGGCTGCGCAATTGTACTTCCTAAAGAAACCGAAATTCAAAAGATCTCAATTCGTTTCGGATTCGTTCGGGGTTCTGTGCGGTTCTGTGCGACGTCGTGTGTAAACACGGAAAAATAATACGTATTAGGTCCGGATTTCTTTTGGATTCTGTCTGCTTTGGACCCCGTGTGATAAGGTTCATAGTAATTTGGTGGAGTGAAGTGAAGAGTGATGAAGAAAGGACCAGATTTGCTTCAGGAAAAATGCAGTCAGAGTGGTTGCTCTTGTAGATAGGTTGTGCTATGTAAATTCCAATAAAAAAAGTTGGACTGAATTTAAATCAAAATTTCACAGATGTTAGAAGTGGTACTCTGTGCTATTATTAGGCTGGAATCCTATGGACATTTCCTTGGGAGTGAACCCTACTGAATACATTAGTGTTTACAGCACATTACTATAGCTAACAATTACTATAACTAGCAAAGTGAAGGTATGTAGATAGATGATATTATTGAAAAATGGTATCTGCCATTCCTTGCACACACCCTTAAGAGAAAAAATTGCAACTGTAGTAATTAGACTGATACCATAAGTAAACAATGCATGGGGGAAAATTCAAAGATATAGCCATGTTAGTCTGTAGAATCAGTATGTAGAGAGATCTTGTCTCAGAGGTGCTAGCTCTACATATTGGGGAAAATATTACTTTAAAAATATATCAGTTGAGGAAAGATGGAGAATATTCTGGAGGAGCAGGACTTGTTTCCACATATATTTCTTCATTCATTGCATTGGGGTCAAGGCGCAGTTTGCCATAGATCACTTTTCAGGTGAAACAGGCATATTTTTCATAATTAAGTACAATTGCCTGAGAACATGTACTTGGCATTTATGTCACTTTTATACAGTATGAAAAACATGGCAGTTAGTTTGTGAATAAGTAATCCAGGAAACAGCAATTGGTTATTTAACTATCTGATTCTGTAACACCTCTGTTGGGAAAAGGTAACATGGACAATTCACTTTCCATATTTTTAATTATTTAAGACCCACAGTTGATTAAATGAACACCTTCTGATGTACTACACTGCTGAGCTATGGCCTAATTAAGCCATAATTGGAACTTTTAATAAATGGCTTAGTGAGACTTAAGGCCTTTGCAGACTGCTAGAAATAGTGCAAATTGAGTCCACTTTAACTGTCCTGGCTCAGTGCTAGGGAATCATGGGAATTGTGTTTTTTTCTGAGACATTGAACTGTCTCTGTCAGAGAGCTCTGGTGCCACAATAAACTACAGTTCCCATGATTCCCTAGCACTGAGTCAGGGCAGTTAAAGAGGACTCAAATTGCACTATTTTGCAATTTGCACTATTTTGCTAATTTGCACTCAGTGCTAGGGAATCATGGGAATTGTATTTTTTCTGAGACATTGAGCCTTCTCTGTCAGAGAGCTCTGGTGCCACAATAAAATACAGTTCCCATGATTCCCTAGCACTGAGTCAGGGCAGTTAAAGAGGACTCAATTTGCACTACTTCTGGCAGTCTGCAAAGGCCCTTAGTGGATTTTAGTATTTTCTTTCTGTATAATATGGAATTTCAAGTATTTCAGTGATCAGACCAGAGAATATGCAGTATGCATCATGGTTCAGGGACATGTAGAACAGTGCAATACAATGATATTTAGCCAAATATGGGACAGTGACTCCCATCCCTCAAACAATCCACACAGTGAAACTCTACAAATTTATTTCTCAATTTTGTCTGAATCCACTTCTAGAAATACTGGCAATCTGTGATTGTTTAGGAAAATGGCTTGAACCTTTTAATTAACATTGAATCATACTGACATCTTGTCCTTCTTCCAGTGTAGGTCTCCATTCAGTCATGGAGTAGATTTAGATATTTTCGTTTGCCTGTTTACAGGGAACTTCATCATGTGATAATGAGGAAATCAAAATAGTTAAAGTGTTCCCATACCTAGAATCAAACATTGATCAGAATGGTGACTGCAGCCAAGAAATAAGGAGACTAGGAATGGGAAGAGCAGCTATGAAAGAACTAGACAAGATCCTAAAGAGTAAAGATATACAATTGAACACTAAAGTTAGAATCGTCCAATCCATTGTATTCCACATCACCATGTATGGATGTAAGAGTGGGACAATAAAGAAAGCAGGCAAAAAGAAAATCAACTTGTTTGAGATGTGGTGCTGAAGCAGAGTGCTGAGGATAATGTGAAGAGACAAAAAGATGAACAAATGAGTCCCTGAACAGATCAAGCCTGAAATCTCGTTAGAAGTTAAGATAATGAAACTGAGGCTGTCTTACTTTGGCCACATTATGAGAAGGCATGGATGTGTACAAAAGACAATAATACTAGGAAAGGAAGCGGGTAGTAGAAAGAGAGGAAGATTGCACTCCAGATGGATAGACTCAAACAGGAAGGTCACAGGAAAGAACAAGCAGGACCTAAGCAGAGCAGTGGCAGATAGGAGTTCTTGGAGATGTCTCATCCACAGGGTTGCCATGAGTTGGAGTTGATTCAAGGGCATTTAACAACAACAAATTCATCATGTAATGGTGCCACCATGAAAAGATTGTTACTGAAAAAACTTTCCCTAAACCCACCATACTGGAGAATTACTGACCAAACATACTGGAGAATTATTGGTCAAGTACCAATATTGCTTTTGTGGGAGCAAGCGTCTGGAGCCCCTGGCAGCCTCCCAGCTGCAAGAGTTCCTGGGTGAAATGGATAATCTAGATTAATTTCAGTCCAGTTTCAGGTGTGCTTATGAGACAGAGATGGCTTTGGTCACCTTTGTGGATGACATATGGGGGAACTGGACAGAGGGAGTGTGTCCCTGTTGGTTCTTCTGGACCTCTCAGTGGCTTTCAGAACCATTGATGGTGGCATTTTTCAGATTCTTCTCTCTGCGACGGGACTTGGAGGTACTGTTTTATAGAGGTTCCAATACCTCTTTGATAGGTGAATGTAAAAGGTGGTGCTAGGGAATTCTTGTTTGACCTCATGGTCTGTCAAAACCATGGACCTATTAGAAGAAGTTATCTGGAGGATTAAGGTTTGGTTTTGTCAATACACTGATGACAAACAACTCTTATCTCTATTTTCTATATAATTCCAGTGAAGCTCTCCAATAACTGACTGGAGTAACTGATTAGATGAGGACAACCAATGTGAAGCTTAATCTAGACAGAGGTACTCCTGTTCGGTGGAAAGGTAAATCAAGGAATAGGGTTACCATCTGTTCTGGATGAGGTTACACTCCCCCTGAAGATAGAGGTTCACAGCTTGGATGTACTCTTGGATTTAGCCCTGAACTTACAGGACCAGGTCTCGATAGTGGCTAGGAGGATGTTTGTACATTTAAACTTAGTGCACCAGTTGTGTCCTTTCCTAATGATGCCAGTTTTGGCAGCAGTAACACATGGCTTGATTACATCCCATTTTGATTACTGTAATGCACCCTACATTGTAAATTCGGTGGATCAGAAACGCTTTGACTAGACTTCTGACTGGAGCTGCACATAAGAAACATGACTCCCTCACTGAAACAGCTTTATTGGTTACTGGTTTGTTTCACAATTCAAAGTGCTGGTTTTGATCTATAAAGCCCTATACAGCTTGGCTCCAGCCCATCCAAAAGTTTTTTGGTTTTTTTTGGTAAAACCTACATTTGTTGGCAAATGATAATAGCAATTGAAGGATACTCACACATTGGAGTGGTGGTGGTGGTCCTGAAACCAAACCTCAGAAAATACCAAATGCACAGAGCTGTATCTCAGCAGAGCTGTGCACTGAAAGCACCATTTTAGCCCCTATGTGATTGCCTGTTATAGTCCTGTTTGTTGTTGTTACATGCCCTCAAGTAGTTTCCAATGTATGGCAACCCTAAGGGGTTTTCTTGGCAAGATTTCTTCAGAGGGGGTTTGCCTTTGCTTTTCTCTGAGGCTGTGAGAATGTGAGTTGTCCAGGATCACCCAATGGGTTTCCATGGCCAGTGGGGTTTCAAACCCTGGTCTCCAAGAGTCGTAGTTCAACACTCAAACCACTTCCTTCTACTCCAGCAAGCATGCTGGCCCTCTCTCTCTGGAGCTGTAGATTTACTCTATTTCCTAAAAATCCATCATTTTAAGGCTAGCAGACATAGTTATGCAGAATTGAAAAACACAGTAGTACTTGAGATGATTACTGTGTGCACAAATCTTTGGGACGTGATGTATAAATGGCAATGTCTTGCTATCTATTAGCATACAGTCAGTATGTTGTTGTCTTTCGTAACTGGCAGCTTCTACCTTCCTGAGTCGAAACACTTGCTCCAGCTGAAAATTAACCCACTCCGTTGAGTTTGACACTGCATGTGATGGACTGGATTGTTGTATCAGATAGCCTTCATGCAAAATTCAAGGCTTCAGCTCCAGTAGTTTGCTGACCTCACTTCCAGCAGTTTTTTTTCCACGCAGGCCTGGAATCAATCCCCAGGGGCTGAAGATCTTTATTATATCCTTTGTGGGAAATGTATCTGCCTATTCAGCCTTCAGCAGTGGGAGACCTATCTTTGTCAGTGCTTAATTGATTGCTAACAGTAGGGAAACTTAAAATGAATGCTGCTGAGATTCTAGCTGCATCTTGTGCATTTCTGTAATATAGCTAATTTTGACTGAACACAATATTATGAAAGCATAGATTCAGTGCAAGCCTGTTTCACTGCCACATGAATCAGTAACTTAAGAACTATGTTATTCATCAGCTCAAAACTGTTTCCTGGAATGCCCTTTTCCACTCCCCACAATCTCTCCCTGCAAGGTGCAATTGAGTGTTCTGACAGTCCCTTTCAAGATGATAAAATAGCAAAAACACAGACTCCAGTCACTAGGATATGCCTGAGGCAGGTTGCATAAACCCACCATCAACTCTTGCATTGTTCTTACCCTTAGCCAACTAAAAACTGGAGAAGTATATGCTTTTCCTGGGTGAAAGCCACTGAAGATAATAAGAAGCTGGCTGGTGAGGTGATTTCAAGGTTAGTGTCCAACAGTAGGCTCCTTAGAATCTATTCTTAAAACTCACTTGATGATCATGGTATAAAATGAATATTCGGGCAAGTTCCAAGTATGTTAATCGAGAAAGCAGTATTATCCTTTCCTTATGTATGCATTTTTAACACATGTTCCCCAGTATATGTGTCTGTGCATATTGTATAACTTCATACATTTTAATTTTTCACATTTTTCAAATGTATGCCTAGCTTCATAGGTATTTTCCTTCTCTAAAATGCCAATTAAGCCTTGCAGACATGCCAGTTTTGGAGGTGGGATGTATTTTTCTTGTGGTAAACATTGGAAGGTGTAAAGTGAATAATTTTGGCAATAATTTTTAAAGCTCTGAAATTCTTTTCCTGTCCTAGTTGGTTGCCATGCAGAAATATAGCAGTCAAAGCTATCCCTGTTCTTTCATTCCCAAGCTGGGATGCTGTGCTGGTTAACTGTCTGCTTCTGAAAAAGTGAAATAAAGATGTACTCTGGGTGGAAGAGAGGGCAACAATGAGTCATTATAACATCTATGAAGCAGTCACCTGATTTTAGAGATTTGTTTTCGGTGTTATAACTTTGAAGTCGAGTGTGATTCTTAATTAAGTTTTTAAAGTGTCATACACAGTCAGTTGTTCTATCTGGAATACATTCTGCCAAAAGTTATTTGTGGTTTGTCCCACCAGTAGGTTTGATCATAGTGTAGCAAATGTTGTTTGCTTGTTTGCTTGCTGGAGTAGAAGGAAGTCTGGTTGTAAAACATTTTATACTCGTATGACAATATGCTTTCCAACATTTCACAAATTGAAACAAGGACACATGTACCTGAGCAAAATCAGTGTGTGGTATAAAGGGTATGGTTGAGTAGAGAAAAGGGCAAACATTGTTTATCAGGAAGACTACACAAACTGCTATTTTAAGCAGAGAATTCTTAGAATTTATGTACTGAATTTAGGAAAGCTTGATGAAAGAAAAAGCTAAAATCCGTATGTGTGCGTGTATGCACACGTGCATGCCTGTACACCATGATTAACAATAAATCTAATCTAATATTAGTAAATCACAATGTCTTTATTAGACCTGTAAGTAAGCAAGCTGCCATGATTTTGAAATGGAAAAGATCAGGTGGCCATCTTATGAAAGCAAGGAGGACATATAGGCGGAGAGTACTGAATAATGATTATGGAACTGTCCTATAAAGAAAGGAATGTGTTGGCAAATGGTGATTGGTAGAAGGTGTATTGGGGAGTATATGGCAGGATTGTATAAAAGCAAGCCTCTGCTGTAGTCCTAGGTCCCGACCTCGGCACCCCAGAGTGCTCTGTTTAAAATCTGTTTCAATAAAAAGTTCTATCTTGAATCAAGAAATGTCTGGTCTTTGCCTGTGTATCCCTGAGACTGTTGCCTTACAAAGAGGCTAGGGTGACAGACCTATTCAGAATTACAGCTTTCTCTTAAAACCACTGACATTGCATAATCTCTGTGTTCACACCCACTCCCTTTGCCCAGAGGGATGGAGGGAAGAAAACCAGTAAAACTAAGCCTTTAAAATGGTTTATGCAAATCTTGAAAGCAAAGAGATCTACAAGCTGAAGGATGGGCAGTGAGGAAAGATTTTTTTCCCCAAATCAGAAATACTGTTCTTCAGTATTAACCCTATTTTCAGGAAACAAAAGGGAGATTAGAAATCCATTAAAGGAGGAGAAATCTGTTTATGAGAGAGACTGAGACAATATCTGGTACACATTTCAAAAGGAATCCCTTCAAAGAAAACCCACTTATTGTTTACTGAAAAAAGTGATCACAATCACAGGCTACGAAATCTTCCACATGTAATTGCAAATTCTGTTGCTGGAAGGGCAAAATTCTGTTCTTTTCTCTATGTAGAAATAGGAAGGAAGGCTGCCTCCTGCTGGGCTGAGTGTAAATAATTAGTTGGTTTCATCTTTGCAGCCAGTTGTTTTCTTTTGTGTGCTTTCAAGTCATTTCCAACTTCTGGTGACCCTATCATAAGGTTTTCTTGATAAGTTTTGTTCAGAGGGGATTTGCTATTGCCGGCCTCTGAGGATGACAGAGTGTGACTTGCCTAAGGTCATTCAGTGGATTGCCATGGTCCCGCTAGGATTTGAACCCTGGTCTCCCAGTCTCCTAGACCAGCACTCAGACCATCACACTATACTGCCCCTTGCCAGTTTTTTACACTGTGCAAAGAATAATAAGAGTAAGTTGGCATTATTGGACTGAAGCACACGACTCAGAAGGAGCGGCCAGACGCCGCTCTGGCCACGATTGGGCTGGGACCGTGGCAACTGCACCGCCTGCTCTCGAAGTGGATTTAACCTGATCCTTTTTGATCTGATCCAAAGGACCAGATTGTGGTGCTGGAGCAATATCCAGCCACTTTGGAGGCATGCACTGTTAGAAGACCACACCCCCAAACCATCTAGAAGCCGCCTTATTTGGCCCATGCATTTCAGACCAGTGTCATTGGATGCCATGAGAGCTTTGGGCAGCAGAAACTGTAATTATGTATTTGGGATATTAAATGATCAAAACTTTGAGAAATAGTTTGTCTTACTAATTGGTAGACTTTATAATGCATCATCTGCAAAAGCACATATTAACACAATAGAATCTCCTTAGTTTAAGCCAAGAAAGGGCACTTTTCAAGGATATACATTTTTCCCATTGTTAATTACTATGGCTATAGAACCAATGACCAATGACTGAAGCAGTATGGTAACATAAAGGTATGAAAGGTACAGATATTGCAGGCAAGGTACACCTTATCAATTTATATACAGATGATGTTTTAGTTTTTTAAAATCAAAACCTATTAGAAGTGTCACATTTCTTCTTTCTTTAAATAATGAATTTCAACAGAATATGGGTTCTAAAATTAACTATGAAATGAAAATTGTTATATATTAATACCTCAATTAAATGTCACAAAGAATTACTATTAATGTCAGATATTTCGCTATGGCACTCAAGAATTATATAGGTGTCATTAATACTAAAAATATAAGGGCCTTTACAGACTGCCAGAAATAATGCAGCTTGAGGCCATTTTAATTGCCCTGGCTCAATGCTAGGGAATCATGGGAACTGCAGTTTATTGTAGCACCAGAGCTCTCTGACAGAGAAGGCTCAATGTCTCAGAAAAACCTACAGTTCCCATGATTCCCTAGCATTGAGCCAGGACCGTTAAAGTGGCCTCAAGCTGCATTATTTCTGGCAGTCTGTAAAGGCCCTAAGTCACCTAATGTACAGAAACTTTAAATCAACCTTAAAATGCACTAAGCAAAAATTACTGGCATGAGATATATTAAAACTGTCACTCCCAGGAACGACTGCAGCTGAAAAATGCGTATGCTTCCCAAATTTTGGTTTCTTTTTCAAACAATCTCACTTATTCTGAAAACAGCAAAATTTTCCTTATGGCAAAAAGTGATTATACAATTTACTATGAACGAAACCCCCAAATGTTTGCAAAATCAATTATGCATAAATCATCCAAAATAGGGGGTTGGCAATCCCACAATTAAAAACTTAAAAACACATTTTGAGGCATTTCAGCTTAAAGAGTTAACAATAATAATTTGTAATCATGTTTCAGTCACATGGATACAAATAGAATGTGAGTCATCCTCAAATGAATGGAAAACACAGATTCAAAACACACTGCAGAAATAATGCAGTTTGGGACTGCTTCAACTGGCCTGGCTCAGTGCTAGGGAATCTTGAGACTTTTAGTTTGTTGTGGCACCTGAGCTCTATGACAGAGAAGGCTAAATACCTTCCAAAACTATAGTTCCCAGAACTTCCGAGCATTGAGTCAGGGCAGTTAAAGTTTCAAACTGGATTATTTCTGCAGTGTGTTTTGGACCACAGTCAGCCTCCGCATCTATGGATCTGTATTCATGGATTCGACCATCCATGATTTTTTTTTTAAAATCCAATAAACAGAACTTGATTTTGTAATTTTATATAAGGACACCATTTCATTATGCTCTTGTATATTACAGAATTTGATCATTCACAAATTTTGGTATCCATGGGGTCCTGGAACCAAATGCCATCAGATACTAAGGACCCGCTGTATTTTCACTCAAAAAGTAAATTAACCTTAAACACAATACAAAATCTCTTTTTAAAGGATGCTTTAAAAGTGTGGCAACATTGGAATAATAATAATAATAATAATAATAATAATAATAAGTTTTATTTGTAACCTGGCCCTCTGCAGAGCAATCGGGGCGGCATACAGCAAGATAAAATACAACAATTAAATGAACGACGTGCGCCATCATCCCCTTCACCTATAAGAACAATTTTACATCATCCAAATTTTATACAAAAGTAAGAGAAAACAAATTTAGAAGATGAAAAAGTAAAGGTATAGAAAGAATTAGAAACTTTTTTTGAGATCCCAATAATACGTCGAAGGAGAAATTGCAGGGAACAGAAATTGCAGAGAATAGAAACTGATTGAATGAAATGCAAATTGTGGGTTTTGGCCAAAAAATATTTGTAGAAAATAATTACCACCTAGATCTTTAACACTTTTTGAACACACCCATTCTATCAATGAAAATGGTAAATCTAAAGGACTACACACATCCCTTGCCATTCACGGACTTGCTATCTGTGGTCTCGGTCTTTTGTGGATGGCAAGCGGCGATGGACAAAATGGTGCATGCCCCAGGAGTGCACACCCATTCTAACCAGTATACGATATTTCCGATTCGCAGAGTGTGTATGTCTGGAATGGATCCCCCACGAATCAGAAGGGATGACTATAGTATCAAAAATATAACAATGGATCATTAATATTCAATATATAAAATGTCTATGGAAGACTTACTGTATTTGCAGACTGCCAGAAATAGTGCAAATTGAGTCCACTTTAACTGTCCTGGTTCAGTGCTAGGGAATCATGGGAATTGTATTTTTTCTGAGACATTGAGCCTTCTCTGTCAGAGAGCTCTGGTGCCACAATAAACTACAGTTCCCATGATTCCCTAGCACTGACTACACTGCATTCAGAATAAAAAAAAAGTTACTTTTTTCAACTACAGTTCCTAGAATCCTTCAGCCAACATGACCAGCAGATTCTGGAAGTTGATGAGATTTCACACCTGTGGTATTGTTAATAACTCGAATATGGACAGAATATTTTGCTGTAGGTGATATACTTTCAATGCAAAGTTCAGATTGGCAGATGTATTAGTTTACCATGTCTCACTTAGTAGATGTATGGTAGGTGAGGAGATGTACTGCATCAGAATGGTCATTTTCTGCATGGTCATCTACTTTGTTTTCTGAAGGTGACTCAATAAAGCATGAGGCAGTTGAACCTATTTCATCTCAAAACAGAAGTACGCAAGTGTGGGCCCATTAATTTTTTTACTGGAAGGATCTAAGTATGTCTGATTTTGCATACTACTAGCAGAAAACATCATAGACTTGGAAAATTACTAAGGAAGGTCAAAGAAGAAAGTACAAAGGCTTTCTTACTGCTGAACACAAAGAAAATAAAAATGATGACCATGGAAGATCTACATAAATTCAACCTAGTTAGTGAGGAAATCGAATTAATTAAAGATTTTCCATACCTTGGATCAAACATTGATCAGAATGGAGTCTGCAGTCAAGAAATCAGAAGACTA
The DNA here is from genome assembly GCA_026167975.1 of Phrynosoma blainvillii. Taxonomy (NCBI): domain Eukaryota; kingdom Metazoa; phylum Chordata; class Lepidosauria; order Squamata; family Phrynosomatidae; genus Phrynosoma; species Phrynosoma blainvillii. The sequence continues at coordinate 325,945,452 of JANUYF010000002.1, read as the reverse complement.
GCAATGGGAAGGGCAGCTATGATATAACCACATAAGATCCTAACATGTAGAGATACACAACAGAGCACTAAAGTCAGAATCATCCAAGCCATTGTATTCCCCATTTCCATGTACAGGTATAAACTCATTTGAGGTGTGGTGCTGGAGAAGAGTGCTGAGGATATTGTGGATGCCCAAAAAGCCAAACAAATGGATCTTAGAACAGATCAAGCTTGAACTCTCCCTAGAAGTCAAGATTATGAAACTGAAGCTTTTGTGTTTTGGCCACATCATGAGAAAATATGACCCACAAGAAAAGACAATAATGCTAGGGAAGGTGGGAAAAAGAGGAAGACTGCCCTCCAGATGACTAGACTCAATCACAAAAGTCATGGGCCTGAATCTGCAGGACCTAAGCAGAGCAGTAGATAAGAGGGATTTTTGGAGATGTCTCATCCAGAGGGTCACCATGAGTTAGGGCTGACTCAAAGGCAATTGACAGCAACGAACATTTTTGTTTCAGTTTATGTGCTCTGATATGTTATATCTCAAGGGCTCTTCTTTGAAAACGGGAAGTGATTTTCAGTCACTTTGGCCTCAAACATAGTGAAATAGGTGGGTCCTAGACCATGCACCCTGCTTTAACATGTTGTGTTAAGGGCTCTCTGTGCTCATTCAAGCTCCAAAATGATAAGAAATTGTAGTTATTAAAACCTTTGCATTACAGAAGCCTAATTTACAGATGTGTTATTGGGCAACAATGATATGATATGCTATCCAATGATGTAGCTATTTCCAGTTTCACTGCTAGTTTGGAGGTGAACAGTGGTCCATTCTAGACTTCTGGATTCAAGTTACAGATTTGTCTATTCTATAGAATACACTCATGGGCCAGAATGCTACTAGGTATTTTCATCTAGAGTAAACTCACAGAATCAATTATTGAGTGGTGAATCAACAGGTAGATAAATCCCACTGATTGTATGAACCTACTCTAGTTGAGACTAATAGGTTTTAGGCATCTGTGTAACTGTGGAGCTACATTCCATGATACAACTGCCCAGCTGGTAATTAGTATTATTCACCTAGAATAACCAGAGTATTGGATCCTGCTCTGAGGAGTCACTCGATATTCAGGAGTAGCTTTGGAGCAGTGTTGACAAAGGCAGGCTAGTGAGAGAAACTGTGTTTTCAAAATCTCCAGTAAACTTGTGGATCTTATGTACCCTTCATCCCTCACTTTAATGGCATCAGTATGTAGAGAGATCCATCCCCCCAAGCCCCTTTCCTGGGCAGATAGCTTCCTGCCTGGCCAGGCACCCATCTGCCTGGGGAATGGGTTGGGGGAGGGGGAATGGGTCCATCCCTCCAAGCTCCTTTCCTGGGCAGATGTGTGCCTGCCCAGGCAGGCAGCCATCGGCCCAGGAAAGGAGCTTGGAGGGATGAATCCATTCCTCTTCCCCTTTTCTGGGTAGATGGGTGCCTGGGCAAGACAGGCAGCCATCCGCCCAGGAAAGGGGTTTGGAGGGATGGATCCATCCCCTCCCCTTTCCTGAGCGGAAGGGTACCTGGGGAAGGCAGTGATCTGCTCGGGAAAGCGGTGGGGTTGGTGTGTGTACCCTTCCCATTTTCTCCCTCTTGGGCTTTTTCCCCTGAGGGGAAAAGCCAAGGAGGAGGAGGAGGAGTGTGTGCGCACAGTGGACTTGAACACACAAATAATCAAAACCATGAGTATCAAAGCTGTGAATGTGGAGGGCTGAGTGTATTACTCCCTCCCCCTCCCCGTTTATTGTGGTGAATTTCCTAATGTTTATTTAGGAGGCTTTTCCCCCTCAGGTATTGATTTGTTTGGGGTCTTCTGGATGTTGTTGCTATTTTGTTATAATTGAAATAGCTGTGAAATGTTATCAATACTGATATGCAGTACCTTGGCTAAGATCTGGTTGCTTTATTTGCCTAGCTCTGTCAAGCTCTGTTGCTGTTGTTGTTGTTTTGGTCCCCTTCTGCAATTGTTTTACAAAGAAGAGAAAGGCCCGAAACAGATGGGCAGTTGGTGGTGCCTTCCAGCCGCTCTGAGAGTGTGGCGTTTACACAGTGCACGCCCCAGGAGAGCTTAGAAGCTGCACCGTGGCTGCTTAAGACGGCCCAAATCCGGCCCCAAGAGGAGTGGATCTTTCCCACTCCTATTTGGGACACAGCAGGAGGCACCCTTAGGGCCGCAGCGTGTGTTTGCTGCAGCCCCGAGGTGATTGGACTCAGAGCGGCTGCTGGCCACTCATTCCTGCCTGTCTGTTCTGCCCCTTAGTGAACTTGTATGTAACACTTTCCTGAATATATAAATAGAGGTCACTACGAAGAGAAAAATCTTCACTTATCAAATTGTTATTTGTGGCAGCTCTTAAATTCACACCAACTTTTGTTATACTTATACCTTTACTGTTTCTGTTGTGGCAGTCCAATGAGTTTTAATATCCCACCGCTGCTACCAATCTTGTGACGTACTTTCATATTGTTTACAGGACTTAAATTGCTTCGTCTTTCTTGTGACTGCCAGCCTATTTGTGACACTACTTTACTCTTGTATAAATGTAAGAGATGCACTTAAACTGTGTTGTAGAATACTTTGACTGTTAGTAGTGTGGATATTTAAACAGGCTGCAGACAAGGTTCTACTAAAATAACAACAGAACTTTTTTTTGGAAGACAATTGCTATTTAACATATTTGGGTTGTTTCACTTTCTTAGTTTCCACTTTGTTATAAAGACAGCTTCCTTTATATCACTGTCCTTAGAGAATAAGATTTACTCTCACACAGTCCTTCTCTTGGTTTATTTTCCTTAAACCCAATTAATAAATCTGCCACTATGCCTATCTATATCCCTCAGGATATCTCTTCCCTAAAACTCCCTCACTTGGAGTTCTGTACTCAAACTAAGGGCCTCTACAGATGGGCCCTTTGGGCCATCCTGGAGGCAGGGATGGGGAGTGTGGAGACAGTGTCTCAAGGAAAATGTCCAATGTGGGTTTATACACAAGTGACCAGACATGAAAGGGTCACTGGCAGCCATAATGACACAGCACTTTCCACCAGGTGCTGTGTCATAGGAAGTGACATCGGCTGATGGTCACAAGGTGCTGGAAAGCACCGAAATGGCTCCAAAACTGCAAAGTCACCCAGGTTGAGTGACAGGTGTCCAAAGGAAGAAGCAGGGCCAGAAAGCCACATGGAGCCCTGAATATATAAGGAGTTGCCTTTGGACATGTGTGTTGTTTGATAGTGTGGGGTTGACAGTGGTTGATGGAGTTTGGAATTGTTGCTGTATATAGCCTTGTACATAGAGGAACCAAGATTAAAGCCTCATCTGAGAGACGTCTGTCTGTAGAGTCTCTTTACTCTTTCTGGAAGGGGAGAGGTGCTCCTTCAGCTCACAAGCTACTGCATGCATCTGAGAAGGTGGTGACTTTGATGCTGCACGTTGATATGGATCATCACGCGCTGCGTAACCACGCTAACAAGGAGGGGCAGCCGCATGCTGGCCACCTCAACCCCTCCCTGAAGACGTCCTGATGCCAAGTGCCATTACGCATGGTGCGCGGAGTCAGGATATCCCTCCGGCACTGCCTTTTGATGCGCTGCGCCAGAAGGGGCACTAAAGAGTCACGCACTGGCTCTTAGGGCGTCCTTTTTGCCGGTTCTGAAAGGAGCGGCATTTTGCCATTCCTTTCCGAGGCGGCAAAAGGAAGAATTGGGGCCGAGGCGTCCGGCAGCCTCAGCCTCAATCCTCCACTTCCTGGGGCAGCCCAGGGCCACCCGTCTGCATCCCCTCGTCCCCTCCTTCTGGACTTTAGCCCTAACAGTCCCTGTCTTGGGTCCCTCAAATCTTTTTAACTGCCATTCCTAGCATATAACTTAGCCAGTAAGGCTCTTCACCCCCCAGGACACTCTAAAAACATCAATTCTCGCTTTACCTATCTAACTCTCCCTCTCAGCAACAGCCCTATTTTTCCTTTCCAGCCCTCGATTTGATTGGCTATTGCCAGTTCTCTTTTGATGGGTTGTTGCCAGGCTAGGGCTGGCACCATTCTGCCTTCTCTCCACAATTGGCAACCTTCTTTACCAGTATGGACTTTTATTCACACTTTTCTTAGTCAACTGGTTACCATTATATCTATTTTTGAGTCACTGAAAGCTGGGAGTAGATTATTCTTTTTCTGTATAAAGAATCTTAAAATAAGCTGCTCTGTCATCAGAGGAGCCTGGAATCTGTCTTGTAAAGCCATTGTTTCATATAGGTTGCTGACTAGTCTAACAAAAATGATGAAATGAATCTCATTCATAGATGATAATGATGATGTTCTTATCCAGGATTTTTAATAAAAAGAAAATATCTAAATTCCATTATATCTTTTCCCCAGTGTATGAAAATGAATCGAGCCGTTTCAAGAACAGGAAGAAACATGTATCCTGAGATCTAATAGATCATCCAAATTGGTCCCAAATTCACTTGCAAAAATAGATTTGCAAAGCTTTCTGTTCAGAACAAGCTTAGCATTGCAAAACCCAGAACAGAAATTCAGATAAATTAGATTTCTTCACAGACTTTGCCCCTCTAAAAACGTGCTGTTTCTAAACCAAGAAAAAATAATCTAAATTGACTCACCTGTCTTTTCTCTTTTCTGTGCTGTGAGAAGAAAGATGGTCCTAGTTAAGAAACCACAAAAAATAGATACTTAAAATTAATTCTGAATTAAATGAAGTGCTGATTATTGCATTGCAATTTATTTTTCCTTTTGTTGTTAACAAGTATGTCATGGTTAGTATAGCGGGCTCTTGCCATCTTTGGGTTTGCCATCTGTGAATCTCAGCATTTGCAGATGGTAAGACCCATTGTCCTCAGTGGTGGTGTGTGCACATCGTGCCACCATTGGGGAAAACAGGACTTGAAGTCCCATGTTTTTTTCTTTTCTGTGGTATACGTGTGTCCGGAATGGATCCCCCATGAATACAATGGAATGACTGTAATTTCAAATACCTATAATTATTATCAACATGTTGCATGTTGTAGTATATTGCTTGTACATGGAAAGGGAAACTCAAAAATATAATAAAGAAATGAAAAATTGTTAAAGGTCTGATCTTTTTCATTGGTGGCGTTTTGAAAAAAAAGATCTCAGCAGTTAAAAACCAAAACCAAAAATTAGTAAATAGCAAGTTACAGTACAGTCCACTGGTTGCTGGGAGGCTGTCCCAACAGCCTTAGGATTAGTAAAATTTCTACATCCAGAGTTTAACTATTCAAGAAGAACATCCAGACTCAATGTCCTCTCCTAGGCCCTGTGTATTGGTTTGCAACCTTTGCCTCTCTGACACTGGCAGAGGCAGAAAAGAGATATATTAAGGACTGCGATGTACAAATTAATGGAGGCTCCCAGGGAAATGCCACCCAAACTGGAAGAACTGTATCCTCATTAAAGAAAAAATTAAGAACTCCCCCCCCCCCCCCCCCCCGGTATGAACAACAGCAAATGTGTTGTGCTTTCCTTTTGTTGGTGCAAATATGTTCAGGCTTTGGAGAAAGCATTTTCCTCTGCTTTTGGATCTTATCCAACAAATACAGCAACAATGAGATTGTACTGCCAAATAAGCGCCAGATTATTTTTCATGATCTTAGTGCAGAAAGCACTGACCAACTCATGTTAAAGGTGCATGGCACTGCCTCTTGAACCACCTATTTTCACAAATCTTAGTCTGCATATCAAGCATAAAATGGGATGGTGGCATCTCATAAAAATAGCTTCCTGATGCCTGACAGAAAATATTCCACACTCAGAAAAAAGAGAATATCTGCATATCTATATAAATATAGTTAAACTATGGTGTCTTCAACAGAGGGGAAGAGGTCATGATGAACCACTGCAACTGTATTTTACAAATATTACCTTTCTGGTGGTTGGAAAGTGATGCCTTGTATTGCCAAGATTTCTAAAAAACTATATTCTAATTTGAAAAATCTGACGCTAATAATAAAATTAAATATATTTTTATTTTTTTAAAAAACAGCATTAGGATGGAATATATGTTTCACAAGGTTAGCTATTCTGTTTTTCCATTATTTCATTCACTAATGCTCCCACATATTAACATTTATTATAGGTTGATGCCTTGAGATTACGTTTAGAAGAGAAAGAAAGTTTTCTTAATAAAAAAACCAAACAACTGCAAGACCTCACAGAAGAAAAGGGAACTCTGGCTGGAGAAATTCGAGATATGAAAGACATGTTAGAAGTCAAAGAAAGAAAAATTAATGTTCTTCAAAAAAAGGTAAGTGCCTAATGACTCAGGGCCATTAGACATCTGTAGAAATTTTAAGTGCATGTTTTGAACAGGGGTGATCAGAAAAAACTAAAAGCAAACTTGGAGAAAAGAAAACATTCTCATCCTGAGAACAGAAGATATATGATAAAATAAAAAAGGAACATTGGAGGTGAGAATAGGCAAAAAATAAATGTTATAGTTTGATTTTACACTCAGATTTTCTTTGCAGTTTCTTCACCTATCTAGAGCTGGGCTGTTATTTATCTAGTGTAAAAAGCTCAGACTCAGGTAAACTTTTAAACCATTGCAGATTATATGAAGAAAGGCCACCAAGAGCAGTTTGTCCAAGATAAAAAAAACAAAAAATTGAATATTCCATAGCATTGCTGCTACCTAAAAACAGTACTCTGGATCTTCCAAGCAAACAATTAGGTCATGTAGGGCTGATGCAGACTGGCACTTTAGGCCGTCCTGGGGGTGGAGTTGGGATGGGGCAACTGCACGCTGGCTGCCCTAACTCCGCCCCCACTGTGCTCCGATGCCATACGCCCAACCTTATGGTGTGCGGTGTCAGGGTGCCCTGTTGGCACAGCTTGCAGACACGCTGCACCAAAGGGGCGCAAAAAAGCCGTGGGGGTGGCTCTAATGGCAACCTTTTGCCACCCCCAAAAGGAGCAGCATTTGCCCGATCCACTGGTCCCAAGGGCAGCACAGAGCCGCCCCTTATGGGCCATCTGCATCGGTCCATAGTTTCACAGTAATTCCATTGTGCCTGCATGTCTATGTTAGATGTCCACATGTAAATCCAGACCTCATAATCGGAAGAGTGTAATTATGGATTTTATTTTATCTTGCACCTAGTTCATTCTTTCTTGCATTTTCTTGCTTTTTTGACTCACATATATGAGAGTGACTAGTATTTTTTCATTTAAATGGAACCAAATAATTCTTTCAGTTGCATTTACTACTTAGTTTAGATTTAGGCTATGTTCATTGCCATACATTTCCCAAAATCAGTTATGCTTAAAATATCAATTTGACTATATGTTAAAAGCATAAGATCTGAATATCTGATGGATATCCAAATGTAAGCCTGCTTTAGATATCACACTAAGCCAGAATTGCTGAGAATTGTGGCTTACCACAGAGAGGCAAGTGTGCTGCTGTACACTGTATGGTTGTTTTCACCTGGCTTCTCTGGCCAGTGGGCATAATTAAAGAAACTAAGAAACCTCCGTACATTGATTGTTTATACTGTTACATCTGAACAAGGATCTCTAGCTTATTCTTCTCCTAACAAGCTAGAACAGTGATGGCGAACCTTTTAGGAACCGAGTGCCCAAACTAAAAGGCCTTCCAGTACCAGGTGTTACCTGGTGCTGGAGGTGGGACTTCAGGACTTCCGGGGTGGGACTTCCCCCCCTCCCGTGTCTTCAGCTGCCTCTCCAGGGGGGCGCGGGGGGGGGGAGAAGAGGAACAGGTGCGTGCCTGTTCCCCCTCCTCCCCCTGCACCGTCCTGGGCCTTCAGCTGCCTCTCTGGAGACAGCTGAAGGCCAGGGAGGGGGGAGAGAAGAGGAGGAACAGGCACACACTTGTTCCTCCTCTTCTCCAGAGAGGCAGCTGAAGGCACGGGAAGACGGGGGGCAGAGGAAGTGGAGGAACAGACGCGTACCTGTTCCTCCTCTTCCCTGCTCTCCTGTGCTTTTAACTGTCTCTGGAGAGGCAGTTGAAGTGACAGAAGGGTGGGGAAAGAGAGGAGCAGGTGTGCTTCTGTACCCCTACTCCCCCCTGCCCTCCTGCCTCACCACAAAATGCCATAGGTTCTCCAACACGGAGCTAGAATCATAAGCCCAAAACAAATAATAGTTTATGATTCTGTCATGCTTTAAGAGAGTAACAGATCACAGAACCCAATTTCTGACATAATGGTTAAAAAAATGCATAGAAGTTCCCTGGTGTATCTACTTGCTCCTGCTGGCAGGAGCAGGGTGACCAGATTTCATAGCCACAAAGGAGGACAAGGCACTGCAAAATGTAGGACATACAAGAAAAATGTAGGGAATTACAAAATAAAACCTAAAAACTCTAATATAAATATAAATTCATGCTCCGTCATGCTCAAAACGGAGGGCATTTTGAAATTCTTCCTAGAAAGAAGGTCGAAAAGTAGCACATGTCTTGGAAAAGGAGGATACCTGGTTACCTTGGACAGGAAGAGCCATGTGGAAGCAACTGAGCACTATGTACCAGAATGTATGAATGTGTCTCTAGATACAAAGGGATCTTGTAGCACCTTTGAGCTTGTGTGAAAGAAGTTGTTACATAAGCTTTTATAGATTTCTGTAGATGCATCTGAGGAAGTAGACCAAGTCTACAAAAGCTTATACTACAATTTCACACAGTTAGTCTCAAATATGCTACAAGATCCTTTTCTTATTGATATTCCAGAGTAACAAAGCTATATATCTGAATTCTATTCCCATGTGTCTCATAGAGTCCTACTTCCTTGTTAAAATTTGTCCCAAAGGAATTCCAGCAGATTCTTTTCTGTGTTTTCTCATATGGTTGAAGAATACTGGGGAGACATATAATGAAAAGAAACTTTGTATAGCTGTCTATGATTAGGGTTAGGGGTTTTCAAAACTTGCCTCATTTCATGAAGTGAAATTAGTCCTTGCAAGTGCTAGTTAATCCATGCTTTCACTCACATGTTGAAACGGAATGTTTCTGCAAATGTAATGCTTTACATGGTACAATAAGAATAAAAGATGTGAAAAAGTCTTTTTTTGCCAAGGAGGGGAGGTCCCTCCTAGGTTATGACCGTAAGCCTTCAGGACTACATGATTTATTTCCAACAGATGGCATGATAAATTCATTCACAGATGATTTATCTGAAGAAAGTTTTAACTGAAACATTATCTTCTTATCCCTCCAATTGTTTAAGTAAATTTGTATCATTATATTAGAAAGAAAACCTTCAGTGTTTATTTTCTTTAGGTGTGGTGTGCAGTCCTCAAGTTAGACATTCAGTAGTTTTCCACTTAAACTGCAGTCTGTGTTTTTGAAAAGAAGCATAAAAACTGGTCTCCTTACTGAGTCCATCAGTCTTTAGACTGATTATAGAGCATGCCTTCCTTCTTGAAAGCTGTTTCCTCTTGGCTTTATGGAGAGGACTGTCTCACCCTTTCCCTAGCACCCAGTAAATTATTTTGTGTAGTGGTGCAGCAGCTTCCTTGTCTATTTAATGTTATGACATATACTTTAGAAAATCCACTATATATCTCACAGTTGTAATCATACTAATACCTCTGTTGTTTATTGTACCATTTTTGGAGATTTCCCAAGACAATTTCATTTTTTTACCTTCTGACCCCTTTCAAGTTCTGGTCACAACTAACTTTAACAACTGTAGCAGTTGATTTTTTTCTTCTGAATCATTATAAAATGGGACAATAGCTCATTGGTGGAATACCACCTTTGCATGCAAAACTTCAACCCCTGGCATTTCCAGTTAAAACATGTGTGGAAGTCATGCAGCCCTCCAGATGCTGATAGACTGCAACTCCCAGGGTTCCTTACCATTGGTTGTGCTGACTAGGGCTGCTAGGACTTGCAGTTCAACAACTTCTTGAATGCTGCTTGATTCCCACCCCAAGATAGACTTACCATTTGTCCTGAAAAAATGTGAAAGTCCCGGATTGAAGCCCCTGAAAAATGTCCCAGCTGGTTATAGGTGCATGTCTCGGTTTCCTGAAGGCAGGAATGAAACCTCAGGGTGAAAAAACTTACCAAGGTCCTGCTCTTGCTGCTCTTGGTGGTTTCCTGAGGTTTCATTCCTACCTTCAGGAAAATGGGACTTGGGAAGGGAAGTGAAGGAGAGGGAAATTTCCTTGAAGGTATCCTTCCTCTCACTGGGTGGGGCATTTGTGGAAGGAGCAGCCTCATTGGGTTTCTAGGACCTAAAAACACAAATTCAGGCTACTTAATCATGATCAAAATGGGAGACATTTTGGAGTTCCCCATGGACAGATGGCTGAAATGGAGGACAGGTTCCCCCCCCAAACCCCCTTCTCGTCTAAAGGGGTAAAGCTGGTAGTCCAAGGCCAACTGTGGGGCTGGAGAAGGTGGGGAAGGGGAGAGGCTGGACCCAGAAGGGGTTGCACCAATTGTGAGGAGTGGGAGTGGGAGTGAGCTGGGTGGGTGGTTTGGAAAAAAAGAAAGGAGCAAGGGAGAAGGAGGGGAAGCCACTGCAGCCTCGGAGGCTGGAAGTCGGGGAGGTTTCCTTGGGAGGCTTGGGGTGCATTCAGACTGCCGGCTGCTGCTGCTTCTGGGGCGAAGGAGAGGGATCGGGAAATGGTGAGCATCCTGGGGTGCCCACTGCCCCCAGGGACCTGGACGGTGTCAGCCTCCCTTTGGCTGCTCCTCTTCTTCTGGCTCTGAATGGACGCAGAAGCTCAGAAAGGTGAATTCTCTTGGAGAGATGGACCTTTCTCTAAAGCAGAGGTTCTCCTTTTTTTCTACCAGGACCTGTTATAGGCTGACCAGATCTCAGCCTATAACAGCAAAGGAGGACAAGGCAACCCCTGCTACAAAAATGTAGGACCTTCCAAGAAAAAAAAATCAGGACATGACATAGGGCCAAAACACACACACACACTGTTGTTTTTGCTACTTTTGCCTTCCAGTTGGCTTTGACTTATACTGTGACCCTATGAATGAAAGAACTCTTAAGGGCCAAAACATTTTGCAGTAATAATATCCCAGTTTGAGACGGCTTTGACTGCCCTGGCTCAATACTAGGGAATCTTGGGAATTGTAGTTTGTGTTGGCACCAGAAATCTCTCAGACATAGAAGGCTAAATATTTCACAAAACTACAAAACTATCCTAGGCCCAAAACACGCTGCACACACTGTTGTCATGTGCTTTCAAGTTGTTTCCAAGTTTTATACACCCTAAAGTGAATCTGTCATGGGGTTTTCTTGTCAAGATTTGTTTGCCATTGCCTTCCTCTGAGGCTGAGAGAGTATGACTTGTCCAAAATCACCCAGTGGGTTTCCATGGCCAAGTAGGGATTTGAACCCTGGTCTCTAATGTCATAGTCCAACATTGAAACCATGCCAGCTCATGCACATAAACCTAGGACCCATTAAAATAATCCAACATAAAATTAAAAATATATAATTTTGAAATGCAAACATTTCAACCTTCTGTCCAGGAAGAATGTCAAAATCTTCCTCATTTTCAGCATGACTGAGAAGCATGAATTTATATTAATGTTTTTGGCTTTTAGTTGGTCATGTCCTCCATTTCTCTTGAATGTCCTACATTTTGCCTTGATTTTTTAGGAGAGAATTATGGCAACCCATCCCCAAGAGAACCAGACTGTAGATAATGGGAAAACCTCTGCCTGGGAACTTGGAGAGAATTATGGGGTGGATGCTTATGAGGAAGGCCTCTTCTTTACTAACAAGCTGGCTAATTTGATTCATTGTTTTAGAAAAACCACAAACAATGCTTTTGTCTTGTTAGGGGTTTCTTTCTGATTACAGTACATACTTGACTGTGTAAGTCAACCTCATGTATATGTCAAGAGCAAAATTATGGATTTTGATATGGCATGTGGATAAGTTGAAGGTAGACCTTATGTAACAAAGGATGTAAAGGACAAAGTGCAGGAAAACAATGTCAAAGAACATAAAATTCTAAAGGGTGGATGGATGAGGAGGGAACTATAGTAAATAGTGGCTGTGTGATATGTTGGGAAGGTGACTAGGCATAGGTGGGGCTATGACGATGCACATGTCAAAAAGGATGAAAAAGCTAAAGCAAAGAAAATGGTTACTTAGGGCCTCGGCAGACGGCTAATTGAGCTGTCTTCCGGGCCTGGAAGAGGAGGGGCAGCTGCACGAGCGGCGCCCCTTCCTCTTCCTGAGGTCGCCCTCGGAGTTGCCGGCCCTCCGCACGGCCGGCGCTCCGGGGATGACCTCACGCCGCGGCGACCGGACGCGCCGCAGCGTTTGAGTCAGGGAAAGTGCGCCCGCCGCTTTTAGGGCGCACTTTCCCTGACATCTAAAAGGAGCGCCAATTTGGAGCTCCTTTTAGAGTCGCCGGAGGAGCGGTGCGGTGCGGAGGCTGAGCTCCGCCGCCGCTCCGGACCAGGGCGTCCCCGACGCCCTGGTCTGCAGAGGGGGTTTGTTAGCAATGATTATAACTATTAACTTTAATGTGATAACTTTTCCTGATTTTAACCCAGAGAAGTACCTCTTGGCACCCCTTTGGGGGAAGCACCAAAGAGCTGCCACCACTGCTATTTGCCCACCTCGGCACTCAAAAAGATCAGAAGTGGTGCCATACGGGGGAGAATAGGGGGTGCCTCATTTAGGTGCATCCAGATGGACTAGGCTCTTGCTTTTTGCCACTCTACTCAGAGAATGGGATGGTTCATTTATTTATATTGAATTGTGGATAAGTTGGCCCTGGGGGTTTTTGGTTAGTTTTTTTTTTTAACCAAGGCTGGAAATGCACAGGCAAAAAGAAGTGGCTTCTGGCCACTTTAGGGGCATGGCGTTTACATGACACTTGCCCCAAAAGTGGCTGGAAGCTGCTCTGATGCCATGATCTGGTCCTTTGGACTGGAGCAAAAAGGTGTGGAAATAATCTGGATCTTGGCAGTGGCCAGCTTGGGACCATGGCGGTGGCCCACTTTGGAAGTGAGTCATGCAGTTCCACCGTGATAGTGGCTAGAGCGGCCAGAGGCTGCTCTTTATTGGCCATGTGCTTCACACCTAAAATTTCTAGGCTTATACATGAATATATACAGTTGTTCTTTACTAGTGGTATCTTTAGTGTCTTTTCCCATTTTATTTGATGCCATATTACCATATATCATATGCAGTGCAGAAATACTCACCAATTTTTTATGTTTCCACACATCATTATGCTAAAAAAATGGAACTGAAATGGATTTAATTGGCATTGTTACCACTTGATGTAGATAAGCCACAGTTTCTTCACTTTGGCTTTCCCAGCCTAACCTAGCACAAATTAAGGCAACCATAAGCGACCACACTAGCAGTACTGATTCCCATTTGAAAATGTTAGACAGAGATAACATTAACACAATGAAAGAAAAGCAGCACAAAATGCTTGAAGGAGAGGGAATTATGGATGTGGTCCTTCTGTTCTCAGATACCTCTTTTCAGAAGAATGGGAACATTGGAGAGTAGAGTATCTCTGCCCCATGATGTGCAGGGAAGAGGAACTAATTTCACAGAATCATAAAAGGAACCACACTATATCTCCCTGCCATGCAGGAATACACAACTTAAAAAAAATCTAAAAATCCAGTCTTCTGTTGAAAGACTTCCAAAGATGGAGAGTCCACCACCCTCCAGAATAGCTCATTCCACTGTTGAACAACTTTTTACTAAGAATTTATGGAACACACTTGTTCTTGTAATGCAGCCACATGCAGGCAGACACAAAATAATTTTTGAAGGAAGAATTCTCTTGTAACAACAGGTTTCTTACTGTCCCTGGATTTTGGGGCATTTCTGAATGTATTGCTCTATGAGAAGATGCTATAACCTCAGTTTTTGCTGAAATAAGTATGTATATATGTGGAAATTTCTTAAAGGAGAGAATGTGCCATTTAACTCTTAAAAAAACAACCATGAGAGATTTATAGAAATAGCTGGAGGTATTTTTTGTTTTGTTTTGTTTGGGAGAGGACAGGAAAGATAATAAAAAAGGATTAAAATAGTACTCACTTTCACCTACAAAGCTTTCCACCTAAAATTATTATAGTTCCCATATTTAATGGCTAGGGGGGATCATAACTAATGAAGTGTTATATGACATATTGCCCTGCCTTACAAGCGAATTAGAACTAGTAGTAAGTGTCATAAAACTGTAATACATTTTGGGACTGGTATGCCAAGGCTGTGCAATGTACACTTGGTGTTGCTGTCCTGCTCAGATTAAATTTAAAAGCATGGGCCCAGAGTCTAGCATGCTTTTGCTTTGAGGTTTAGTGGTATTCTAAAGTTAGTTAAATTATATGCCAGAACAACATGTAGTTCTTTAACTTGGATTAAACTGCTGAATAATTTCCAGAAACGTTAACATCATTTTGAGGGCTGTTGAGCAATCCTCATTCCATGCCATTACCACCAGGTATAAAAAGAAGCAACATTAAAAGTATAGACATTAGGGGTTCTGATTATAGCAATTTCCTGTGTTAACTTTTAACTTCAAAACATCATAAGATTATTCTAGGTCATTAATTTCATGATGAATATTTCTTATGAATGCACCCCCATGTGGTGGAAACTGGTATTTACTTTGTTAGATGGAGGGGGGGGGGATAAATACATGCCACTTCTCAAAGTTGAAAATTTGCACTAAAGGAACCTCAGTTTAGAAATTAATATTACCAGATGTGGCAAAAGAGGGGGATAAAATCTGAAATGTGCCAATAAAAGACGGTTTATTGGCCCAGTCTGTTGGAAAGGATTTTCTCTCTCAATAAATAATATTTCAAGCTGTCTTTAGCTTGTAAACTTTTTTTCTGTACCTGAAGTTTTGCGTAGTATTAATATGCACAGTTTATGGATAGCATACAGTTGCCGTGGTGTTCCACTTTTTCAAAACTGGGCATCTAATTAAGAAAATTACTCCACTTTCCTTCCTAATTTTTCAAATTCTGTACATTATCTGTTGATTTTTCTTTTCCTCTCTTTTTAAAAATAATGATGTCACATACCTAAACCTACATGATATATATACTGTAGTATCATCTCTTTTTTTAAAAGAAAAATCACCAAACAAAAATAGACAATATGAGAACCTATTTAAATGACAGTGAGAGCAAACAAGAAGAAAGTTCAATTGGGCAGTTTTGTAGAGGAAAAGCAGCCGCCGCCATAGCATTAAAGGGGAACAAAGAGGTTCTGAGGCCTAAATCCAATTGCTAGTAAGAACCAGAGATAATATAACAATTGGTGAAACTTAGCAACTTCTTATTGATTCAGATGGTTTCTAGCAATAGATATTTCAGCATTATCAAGTTACTAATTAAGCTGTTTTTAAAAACAGTCTACAGTGTTGTAGGGTTGCTCATAACTATTTGAAGAGTCCTTTCCTTCAGACATTATTACAACCATATTTGAAATGGGAAAGCAACAGAGTCCAGTACCTTCATTGCTGCTGCCGCTTCTGTGACATCCTTCATTTTTCAATTTAAATTGTTTAAAGATTGGGAAGGGAATGGCATATCATATTTTTGACGTTTGTTATTATTTATTGTAATAACAAACATTCCATGTCGAAGTTGCAGCTGCATAAGCAAACTGTTTCTGTTGATATTTTGTGAATCCAAAATTTCACATCATCGGCTTTGTGAATTTTCTCACTTTAAAAGTTTAAGCTTTGCAACCACTAAGTAGGTTTGAGGACATTTATCAAAGGACCAAGAATTCTATGAAAGGCTTAGCTTAGCTTCCAAACTTTACTCAGTAATATTGGATTTCTTTTACTGATTACTAGTGAGGGATAAAAATGGGTAGAGGAAAGATTTGGGAAATGAGACTGTTTGTGATTCTCTGTGTTCTGATTTTATTGGCACTTATGTACATTTATAGTGATTTCCCCCCAGTGGTAGTAGGTTTCTGAGCAAACGTCTGCCCACATAACATGTTGTGAACTTAACCTATTATTGTTTATTAATGCCTACAGAGTTAATTTATATTCTATGTGCAAAACATCATTGCATAGTGAAAGGAGGTTCTAATCTATATCTGGACAGATGAACAGGCAGATTATGGATATTTGCATTGATGGAGGAATTAAGTCTAAAACGCTGAATAAGAGACAAATGATTAAACAAGTTTGCAGTGCAGTATTTGGTTACTGTTTATTGAGTGTGTCAGTAACAATTAAGGAAAAAACTGTCATCCTAAGTCACATGTCAACCTTTGGAATCATGTGCTCTCTTCTTAAATTTGGTCATTGGACGTTTTCATACACAAATGTCCAAATCCGCCTGGAGCCATTCCGGAACGGAGCCTTCCGCTCACTCCAGAATGGCTCCGCCGGCAGCGACCTAATTCCTTTTAAAAAAAGGAATTACAACTCCGGCGCTGATGCCGGAGTTAGAGCTAAAGGGGACGGGGCTTGCTGCGACGTCATGTGAACACGCGCAGCAAGCCCCGGACTGACGCCGGCTAGTGCCGGGGATGGCACCGGAAGGGGCGGGGCTTGCTGCGACGTCGTATGAAACATTTGACATTTTGCCGGAGTGGGGCTGGATGGAGGCCGGACGGAGGCCGGCTAGCATCCTCCAAAAGCCCGTGTGAAAACGTCCATTGAACTGGATGGTGTAATATTGTCATCTTATCTTTCTTTTTGAGCCTAAATATTTTGCCCAAGGGCTGTGGTGGGTTTTGTTTCTGGGTTTTAGTTTTTTTTGGGGGGGGTTGGTAATCTTTTGTACTCTTTTTGCTACTTAAGTAAAAATGTTTAAAATAAACCAAAAAGCCAAAATGCCTATGTTGGTTTTGTTAGTCCGAAAGATGTAGATGACTCCTGGAACCTTGTTTAGCAGGATGCATAGACCCAACTACAGTAATAGCCAAGTGGGGGAAATGTGGCAGGTCAGTCATTATTATGTCATTCAAAATGCTTGCAATTATTACATTTTAGCCTAATTGATTTGTTCTAGTAAAGTGACCTCTGGCTTATGCAGAGCTGGGGGTGGTCAATGGGTTTCAGTCCCTGTCATGAGCCTCATCCCTCCCTGTGATGCTGAAGATTTGTGGTGGGGCAGTAGCACCACCAATTTTGGCTATAGGGAAACCTCAATTAATGCCAAAACAAGGCACATGGGGAGCACCAGATTTGTTTTAGGGAGGCCTCCAGTGGTATGATCCATCTCTAAAGCAAGCTGTGCTCTTTCTTTTAATATTAATTGAACTTACTTTACAGTTGACAGTGGAACACAGATAAAAGCTTTTCTCATTGATCTTAATATCCAGTGTCTTAAAAGTTTAGCAATCAAATGCTCACTTCATTGTTGTATTCCAACTAAAGTCTCCATTTACCTAGTGCTTTTAATCTTTTTAAAAAATCATTCTTGGAAAAGCATTACTTTTTACATCTCAGCAGAGTAATTATTGTCACAAAGGCTGGATGTACAGACTTAAGAAGAATACACATTTTAGATGTTAGCTATAATGATAAATGAGAGTCTTTTATTATCTGTGTATTCCTGCCATTACATTATGGTTGCCAGATGTAGACAGAACCTGCAGTCTAGTTTGGTCAGACTGCTTTGATAATTCCTTTATTGCCAAGTTAATGTATCTGTATGTGGCTATAGAAGTGAGGATGGTATGCTTGAAAAGATGCAGAAGAGAAAGGCCATTTTCAGAAGAGAAACCGAGACTTACTCATTTCCCTTTGATACACCTGACTATAATTTAAATACTTAATAAGATTTAGTTCTAAGATCAAAGTGTGTTCAAACATCCCATTTTTTTTTAAGTTTGGTTCTGACAGTTGAGAAGAATAGTTCTTTGGCTGTGCTATATTGAACCTCAGAAAATGGGTGAATGCATCTTTTTGCTGTAGTTGCTGTAGTGTTCATATCTTTATTTGGCACAAGAATGGTATTATATATTACAGGTTGTTTTTTTATGTTTGGAAAGCATTTGTTTTGGATCCTCCCCGCCACAATAATAGTACAACAAACAAACTGTCAGCATTTTAGGTGAAACTCTAGGTCTTTAGGTACAGTCTTAAGGGCATTTACTTGGGAGTAAGCGCCAGTGATACCAGTGAGAATAATTACTTACAGATAAAGGTTGCCAGCAGTGGGGTGTGAGGAGAGGATGAGCTTTCCCAGATACACAGCGATGTTATCAGTGTGGGCCTCTTTTGGCCAACTTCCTCACAGCAATTCATTTTCCCCCTGTTATGTTCCTGCTCTTCTTCATCTGAAGTCTGGCAACAGAAGTCAGGTCCCCAGAACAAGAGCTCTTCCGCCTTTTGACTCCCTTCTTCTCTCTTGACACTGACTGCCCCAGAACAGCTTTAACAACCTTGTAAAAATGTCAGCTGGCTCAAGGGCAGCTCCCTCCCTGAGGTTACTGTCATTCTGGTATCCATTTAATGTATTTCTTTATTGCTTTGAATGCAATCAGTAGTCAGGCCCTTTGCTGTAATAACAGTACCAGCCTCTTAGCCATTGTCCTAATAGGAGAAAGGAAAGAATTATTTTGGCATGGTACCCTCCCATAAATAATAAGTGAACATCATTGCATCTTTGCAACTAAACACTAGGGAAACTACTGAATTATAAGATATGCATGGATTTTTTTCTAAGCTGAAAAAAGTCCTGGATTAAAGTCCTTCCTGGAGAAACAGGTTTTAACATTTACCATATATATATTTCTATGTGTACCCGCGTGCAGGTGCGTATGTGCGCGTGCGCACACACACACCCCTGTGTATGTGTGGGTGTGCATAAATAGTTTGCTGCTTTCATTAAGAAGTTGTTGTTAGCAATTGTATTGTCATTCACTTGTGTTTGGTTGCATATTATATTATACTACATATTACAGAGGCTGGTTGTGGTTCTTTCACAGTGCTGTTGTGTAAATCCTACCTCCCAGACACACTAACTTTCCACAGAAAGAAGGTTTTACATAAGCCAATTTCATCTGTGAACCTCAATGGTCTGAACTGCCCAGTCCAGGAAGGATTGTATTGCCTGATATTTTTGGATGTTTCAGTTTTTCAAAGATATCCAAGTTGAGTGATGATGGGAATTAATTGGATATTGTTATTTAATTATTTGTAATAATCATGATAGTTTAATGAACCACAAAACCGTTCAGGGTATATCAAAATATAATAAAAACATACTGTGGTTGATGATAATTAATGTTGCTTAAGAGGCTGAAAAAATGGATTTAAAAGGTTGCGTGCACGCACACACACTTTCTTGTGCAGTGCACCCAAAGTTGCTATCAGTTGTATAAGTCAGACCGGAGTCATTTTATATAATCTGTGTAATTCATAAAAACGTGGAGCTGCCCAAGTATGGAATGTTCCAGTCTAGCTGACACTTATTCCATTATTCAGTTGGGCATCTGCTGTGTGCTTCCTTTAAGCATATTATGAAAATGGTTTCCTTCAGTGCCACTATGACCACATCCACTAGCAATGAATCCTTACTGATCTCCATCATCTAACAAAGTAGCCCTAGTAGACTGATACATCTCAACTAGGAAGGGCAGGAGTCAAGCATATATACAGCACATACTACTTCTCCAAGAATCTTGTGATGTCCTCAGATTGCATAAACTGAAACAGTAAAAGAGAGCCATGCAAAAATGAGACAAGGAAGCCACAGGTTTATCTAATAGTTCTCTTGAGCTTCTGGTTCACTACCACTACTGATGCAAGTGTGTTTCAAGCTGTACAGTGGTGATGGAAGGGAACATGTGGCCCTCTAAATGTTGCTGGACAAAAAATTTCCACCAGCCTTCGGTGAAAGACAAGGTATGACAGGAGTTACAGTGGCAACATCTGAAGGGCCATGAGTTGCTCAACCCTGCTATTGTTTGCTGTTTGTATCTGGAATTTGCTGGGTCTGGGGGGGCCGTTTTGCATCTGGGAGTTGCCATAGGCTGCATCTTTTACCAAGACTGGTGTTGATTCTGCAAGGAAAATTCCACAGCAAACAAGAGAAATCACACTTTGAAGAGAAAGAAAGCTGCCACAAGCCATTTAAAGCAAGCAAATGCATACTTTAAATATGCTTTTACCCACTCTGTGAAATTCAGGGGTGAACTACAACAAAGCAAGACTATTTGTGTGAAGACACACCCAGTTAAAGGTGGTGGCAAATATGGGTGTGCAACACCAGTACCCTGGTGAGATCAATCTCTAACCCCAAAAAAGGCTCCAAAGCTGAGTGTAAAGTCCAAAAAGAAGGAAATTTATTTTGAAAAACAAAAGAAAAAGAGTTTCTCCTCACAAGCTCTAATAGGTTTAAAATAAAAGGTACTTTACAGTTCCGGTTTTAATGATCTTCAGTGTTGTCATCTCTCTGGGTTTGTTCATGGATTGATCTCCTTCTCAATGAAGCTGGTGCAGGGTCTTTCAGCTTCTGGTGCTATTGTCTTCTTTGATGTTGATTACTAGAATTAAATGCTACAGGTAACTAAGTTGGCTAATGTGATAAATAAGTTGGCTATATGGTAAATAATTTGGCTGCAGGTGTAAGTTGGCTAAATGGTGTAAGAAATGCCCTTTCCCTCTGCCTGAGCCTGTTTTTGCCACCAAACAGATGAAGCCAAGCCTGCCTAAGAAAAACGCGTCACGGCCGCCATTTTGGGGAAAAAATGGTGGTCACGGCGCGCGCAACTGCACGGCGACCAAAACGCGCAGGGGCGGTGGCAGGCGGCGGCGGCGGCAGGGGTCCGCCTGGGCCGGTAAGTGCGGGGCCCTGGGCTGGAACCGGCCCGGGGGCTGTAGGTTGCCGGCCCCTGATCTAAGCACTGAACTAAATGAGGGAAAATGCAGGGGAGAATTTAAACAGTCCAGGCTGGACATCACAGTTTGCTTTACCACAGTTTTATTGCTGAAGGTTTATTGCTGAAATTGGTGTATTTTGCTATCAAATTTTGGCAGTTTATTTTGGCTTTTCAGGTTGCTTTTGTGGGACATATGCGACACACTCTTCCTATTATTGCTTTGTTGTGTGTGCAACAAAAGTATTTCATGTTCTCCAAAGAACTGACCAGTAATATATTTCAGGTTTAATCTTTGTTTTCAGGTTTATTCTTTGTTTTCTAACATTTCATATATCTTTGTTATTTTTAAATTGGAGTAGTCATTAAAATTGTAGCTCTGCTTTTAAGAATAGAATGGTGTTTGACACTTTAATTGGTTTATGTCCTCTGAATGAGATGTCGTAGCATTCACGTTGCTATTACAGGCACAAAACTAGTAAAGGGAGTAAGTGA
Source organism: Phrynosoma blainvillii (assembly GCA_026167975.1). Taxonomy (NCBI): domain Eukaryota; kingdom Metazoa; phylum Chordata; class Lepidosauria; order Squamata; family Phrynosomatidae; genus Phrynosoma; species Phrynosoma blainvillii. The sequence continues at coordinate 325,924,122 of JANUYF010000002.1, read as the reverse complement.
TTACCACAGAGACAGAAGTTTTAACTAGAGAATATGTAATGCATCCGCAATTGCTTGCAGTGATAATATTTTTCTCCTGGCAAAATTCCTCTGACTCAGGATGAAATCACCTATTCATTCATGGATGTTCAAGAAACTTTAACTCAGTGGTATGGTAGTGGTAGAGTGCAGAGATGCATGATTTGATGTACAGAATATTGTTGCAGTGTGTTGTAGTGGTTTGAGTGTTGGACCAAGACTCTGGAGGCCAGGAGTGGTGTTATGCCTGCCTTGTGATTCCTATCAAATGCATTTGATGTTTCTATATTTTTTATATTACACCTCTGGATGCCAGCATATGCTTTTGAGGTTGCATGACCTTTAAACATCAAAAGGGTAGTATATGAATGAAGCACATAGACCCCAAGACTTACGGATGGCTTAAGTGAGATAAAGACAAAGAATAAAAGGGGTTTGCTAACAGATGCAATCCTCACCATCACACTTTGCATTTCCTACTGAATGGAAAGCAAAAGATGGGTTCTTACCAAAAGATTAAACAAGAAAACTATCGCATTATGTTATAAACCAGCTTTTGTGAGCCCGCTTAAAATTAGAATGGGCGGCATCCTGATAGTATCAGATGCATTTAGCCACTGAAATCACCACCTGGGTGCAGCCCGACTCCATCGCTGCTCCAAGGGGCACTCCTTGCACCTCTTTTCATAGCCTTGAGTCTTCTGGCTTGAAAAAAATGGCCACCGGTGCACCCCTCTGAGGAGCGATGGAGCTGGGCTGCAGCCAGGCGGTGATTTTGGTGGCTAAATGAATCTGATACTATCAGGATGCTGCCTGCTTCTAATTTTAAGCCATCTCAGGTAAACCAGTTTATAACATAATGCAACAATCTTCCAAGACTGCATTCCCTACTGTGTTCCCAAGTACCCTTTCTGGCACATATTTTGGAGTGTCCCAGTTTCTGTCACTGCTTTTTCAAGTCAATCAAAATAGCCCTTTTCTTCTTCTGGATATCAAAACATTCAACCACTTTGGAATCCATTTTTCAGTCCTTCCAAAGGGCTATGTTTTTTATGGAATCACCTTAGCCTGAGGCTAAGTATAAATAGAAAAGAGACTAGGAAAGCCTAGTCTCTTTGCACACAGTCTACTTGGCACACAACAGACCCCCCCCAGCTGTGCTCTGTGACTGTTGCCCTCAGAGTCATTCCTGCTTTCCAATGATCTGTCTTCTCTCTCTCTCTCTCTCTCTATATATATATATATATATATAATTTATAGTTATCCTCTTTCACTTTCCATTTTGGTTAGCTCTGAATGCTGGATGTTAGAGTGATTTATTTTAGTTTACACGTTGTTTCATATTTCTTCTAAATAAAGTTCTCCTAGTTCATCTACCTCTGGAGTCTCTATCAGCTAGTACTGGTATATAAAGTTGCTTTTGGTTCTAAAAGTTATCCACTTCTCACAAGCCAAAATAACATTCCCCAACATATTTTATCTAGATTGTTATTATTAGTGGAGGCTCTCCAATCCTCACATCTTTGTGGGTAGCCCTATTAATGAGAATGTCTCCTTCATCAATGGCAGAAAGGGAAGGAGGTTCGAGGAATTGCTGCATTGGAGTCCTCATTTCCCCCCCACTAACCAGGGGAAAATAATGCGGCTGGTAAAACTGCAGGATCACTCTGCCCTTTCCCAGGGAATTGACAATGACCCACTGTATTAGATTTGAACATTGGGAACGTGAGTTCAAATACTTGCTCAGTCCTGGTGCTTATGCTGGGTGATCTTTCAGCCTAACCCTCCCCTCACATAGTAAGTTATGAGGTAGAAAATGGGCTTCTGTCTTAATTTAATTTATATCCCATCTTTCTCCAACTATGGGACCCAAAGTGGAACCCTGTGGTATCCTCAGAGAAGGAGCAGGATATAAACAGAATTACCTGTATCATGTTGGGGAGTTAGGAATGTAGTTATGGTGTTATGTAATTAATCATATTCCATTACTCCAGTCTTCACTTACTGGGCACCTGCCACTGTGAGCAATGGAGTTCTGTTCCTTTGTCAAGTGGGAAGCAACTAACTGACATCCTCTACTCCTCTCATGAGTGATCTCCAGTGCAAGAACCAGAAGCAGGGTTCTTCTTGCAATTTATCCTTGTGTAAGGAATCACTCATGAGAGGGGATGTGGTGGGACCATCAGTTAGTTGCTTCCTGATCAATGGGAATAGACCCCTGTTGATTACAACAGCAGCTGCCGCCTGGTAAGCTGGGATTGGAGGACTTTCATGGTCTTTTGTATCCCTAAACTAGGTGCTATGTAGAGATCATGAATATGAAACAACCCTAGGTTACACATTTGTAACTACCCAATAGGAGTCAGGACAATATTATTGTGATGATGTAATTACTTTTTGCATCTCAGGCAGATTAACAGTCAAGATGTGCGGTTTCATTTGTGTAACTATACTATTTCCACTTTACGTTTAGTGGAATGTAAGTAATTATTCATATTTCTACAATATGCAGTAGCTGCTTTCCAGTAAAGTATGTTTATGAGTCTCATTGTAGGACCTACAAAATAGGTAATTTGTTAGTGAAAATGTATAGTAGTGACTGTTCTACTATAGAATTTTCCTCCCATTGGAAAGATCTAGTAATGGAAATATATGTGGAGACAACAAGCACATCAGCATTCAATTATACTATATTTCTGTCTGATGTTAAAAACGCTATATAGATTTTTATTAGGTCCTTGTTCAATTTACACATTTGAGCTGTGAATATCTTGGAGGAAGGTTATATAAATATAAATTTAACCCCAACAGAGCAAAACTTAATGTGGTATGTCATTTTAATTTCCTGTCTCTTGAATTCTCTTTGGAAATTTAGTTTAAAATAAGTAAAAATAAGTACGGATCTTGCCCCTTTGATAATGATCCAATGTGCCTTGCCTTTGTTCAGATCCATTGTCTTTGATGTTTCAGCAGTGTTTGGCGATATTTGGTTGATTGTAGAAACATATATGAAGAGAGGAGAGGCCCTCAGAACAACTGAACAGATCTCTTATTCTTAGGAGAGGTGCTTTAAGAGAAGCAACATTCCACTTGAGTCACAGCTCACATGTCCATGTTAATACAACCTCTAACTTTATGTTTATATAGAATTGCTAAGGTTTAATTGCCTTGTCCTTATTCAGCAGTGAAATTTCTGGATTGTCTTCTTTATTTGGCTTGGCTATTTTACTTTCAGGAGTGCAAAACAGGTAAGTTGGTACCTTTCATTGGAATAGCAAGTGTTAGTGACAATGTACACATTTTTGCATACACCTGGAACATCTGTACACTTTCTTACCAAGAAAATAGGGTCTTAAAATAATCTTTTCTGCTTGGTGCACACTTGTTAGATCAAACATCACAATTACATGGTGAATACTTCATCTTCATTTGTGAAAATGTATAGAAATTGATGAATGAAGATACCATTGTGAAGTCGTAGGCTTTCATGGCCGGCATCCATAGTTTTTTTGTGGGTTTTTTCGGGCTGTGTGGCCATGTTCTGAAAGAGTTTCTTTCTGACGTTTCGCCAGCATCTGTGGCTAGCATCTTCAGAAGCATCTCTGAAGATGCTAGCCACAGATGCTGGCGAAACGTCAGAAAGAAACTCTTTCAGAACATGGCCACACAGCCCGAAAAAACCCACAAAAAAACTATGAAGATACCATTGCTTCTCAGAAGTGTTTGGATCAGTTAGATTTCTGAAGTTGTAATTTGAAGAATTTTTATTTTGAACATCAGCTTGGCCATCTTACTAAAGTCACCAGTGCTTACTTACCTAGCTTACTGTTGGATGGTTCATAGGGTTCTATGAACATGCAGTGTCTCCTTTCCCCATCATCTAAATGTGTTCATACAGAAACTAGCAAGTTCAGTCCATGACAGGAAAGGTGAATTGTAGCATACAAAACTTAAGATTTTTTTTGTATTTATATTGATTTAATAATCTTTGTGGCTTGCACACATTATATAGTAATACAATTAAATGGATTTTGCTAAAAGAGTGCAGGAAAAATGGCACTAAGTTTAATTTTAAGGCACCTTTAGAGAGAAAAAGAAAAAAACGGGGTACCAACCTTAATTTGTAAATTTAGACTAATGACAAGAAAATTAAGAAAATGGGCATTCTGTAATTTGTATAGATGATGCATAACTGATTCAAAAAGAGTGGCAATCTTCTTTACGACTGTTTAAATATACAGGGAAACATAACTAAGGGGTGAAGCAGATGCCTGGAAAGAATAGGTGGAGGCTGCTCTGGCTGCGATCGGGCCAGGACTGCAGTGACTGTATGGTCCATTCCCACAGCCAGCCATGGCAGCGGTCCCAAGCTGGCTGTAGCCAGGGGCTGGATTTAAAGAGCTCCTTTTTGTGGCAGCTTTGGGCTGTCTTTGGTGGCCTTGGAGCATCTTTCAGCTGCTTTGGGAGAATGCATCATGTAAACGTCATGCCCCCCAAGCGGCTAGAAGCTGCTTCTTTTGGCGGGGGGGGGGGGGGGGGGGTTCAGGCCTAAGTCCATTATAACTCTAACAGTCAAAAAATATTTAAAATTCTAATGTAAAACTTAACATGATCTCCATATAAACTCACTGATCTCCAGGTCTGATCTCCATATTTGACCCAAGTATTCATATACATTGGGTTTGCAGATGACAGTTATTCAGATGGTAAAAACAAAAACAAATTGGAAGAAAAGGCAGGTGAATGACAAAAATAATTTAATATAAATAAGAATAATATAGTTTTACCCTGGAGCATGAAACCCTAACTTCACATATTTATTGATAAGATTTGAACTGGCAGTGATGTATATTAATGGTACATGACAGCTCAGTGAAAATGTTGATCTACGATACAACAGCTGTGAAAAAGGGAAATTCCATATTAGGGAGAGATGATAAAACTGCCAATGTTGTAATGACTGTACACAGATATCTGGCACAGCCACATTGAGGTATATACAGCTCTAGTAGCCACTTTCCAAATCTCAGTAAAAAGGCATTGCCATTTGCCACATTATGGTACAACTTGAAAAACTGCAGAAAAATGCAAGTTGAATTACAAGAGCTGAGCAGCTACCCAAAGGAAAGGGTTTGGCCCTTTTAGTTTACAAAAAAAGATAAGGAACATGACAGATGTTTCTTAATTTGTCCCTGATGCTGAGAAAGTGATCAAAGGATATTTCTCCCCTTTTTATAATATTGGAAACTAAGGACATCCAATGAAGTTGAATATTGGAGATTCAGAATAGAAAAAACGAAATACAGGTACTTTCTCACACTATATATTGTTAAACTGTGCAGTTCACTGCCACAAGAAATATAGGAAGGATAAATAGCAATAGCAAGTACATTTCTATACCGCTTATCAGTGAACTAGCACTACCTAAGCGGTTTACAATGTGTAATCCCCAACAAGCTGGGTACTCATTTCACTGACCTACGAAAGTATGGAAGGCTGAGTCGACCTTGGATCCCTCCAGGATTGAACTTACAGTGTTTTGGCTGCAGTACTGGCATTTCATCACTGCATCACCAGGGCTTACATATTCCATCTTTCAATGAAGTTTAAATAGTTTTCATTCTGTAGATTGTTTAGCACATGCTATTTTAAAAACAATTATCAGGTCAGGCCCTACAATTTTATCCCATTGGTACATATCCCAGACTCTGAAATATCAGCACCAACCCTGAGAGCTTAAGATGGCATGTGGCGATCCTGTTGATGCCATTAAGAATCAGAGACTGACAGAATAGATGTCAACAACTGTACTGCATGGATCCAGGTTATTTGAAGGACCACATCTCCCTTTTTGAGTCCATTAAGGTTTTAAGATCATCTGAAGAGTCTCTCTGTCCCACCACCTTCTCAGGCTCATTTGACGGGAACAAAGGAGAGGGTCTTCTCAGTGACTGCTCCCAGACTTTGGAACTCCCTCCCCAGAGAGGCCAGGTTGGCCCCATCTATGTTCTTCTTCTGGCAGCAGGTTAAAACCTTTTTGTGCCACAAGGCCTGTACAAACCATTGAAGTTGGGCTCTTAATGCTGTGTGGTGCTGGTTTTGAAGCTTTTTAAAAAGGATTTGTGTATAGTTTTAATTTTTATTGTTTTAAATGCATTTTAGTATTTTAATTGTTTTAGTATATGATTATTTAATTGTCTATTTTATATTTTCATTTAACGTTTGTAGTGTTTTTAATCTGTATTGTTTTAAAATGTTGTTAGCCAACTTGAATCCCATTATTGGGAGAAAGGTAGGATATAAATTAATAAAATAGTAATAATAATAAAGAAAAAGCTTCAGATGTTGAATCAGATCTTGTACAAAATTCCTTTAAGAATTGACACTTCTTCTGTTGATAGCTATTCTGTCAGCTGCTGCTCAAATAAATCTTACTTTTATTTTACTAAAATGCTTAGTGTAACTACAATATGACATTACTTCCAACTATAACTGTAAGAAAACTGAGAGTGACTGCATTTTTGCATAGAACCATGATGGCATAGTTGTTTGAGTGTTGGACTGGAGCTCTGTAGAAAATCCCTGCACAACAAGAGGTGACTTTGGGGGAGTCACTTTCCCTCAATTTAGTAAGAAAGGTAATGTCAAAATTTCTTCAAATAAATATTCCCAAGAAAATCTTTTCAGAATAATTATTGCCAAGAATACCTTATAACAGGGTCTCCATAAGTCAGAGTTGACTTGAAGGAACATAACAAAGCCCAAATCTAAATTGCAGGTTGCAGATGATTTCCACATATTCTATACCACAGAAATGGGATTTTTATGTTGTTTCCACCACTGTCAAAACATACCTGATAGCATAATCCTATATAGTGTTTACATAATTCATAAAGCCTCAACATAGAGACGATCACTTACAGGTCTAGTTATGTAAGGCAAAAATGGAGACATATGCACAAAACATTACACATGCATGCATTTTCCCCAAATTGTAGGTTACTATTACTGGGCTTGGATGATATGTCCTATAATGACACAAAGAGGCAAAGCAGATGGCCCAGAAGGACAGGCCAAATAAGGGTGGCCAGGACCCTGATTGTGCCAGGACCACAGCAAGCAAATTGGGCCGCCACCACAGTCCCAAACAGGCCACTGGCAGGAGCGGATTAAATCTCCTCCTTTTTTGGGCTGGCTTTTCCTGGCTTGGCACAGCCTCTTAGCAGCATCCAGATGCTTTGGGGGCATGTGTCATGAAAATGCCATGCTCCCAAAGCAGCTGGAAGCCACCTTATTTGGCCCGTGAATTTTGACCCAAAGAAAACTTTGTGCAGCTCTCCCTCTCCCCAGAGAGAGGGGAATGTAATTTTTTTATCATACCATTTTATGACTGAAACATGTCGCCGAGAAGCTATTATAAGTATTCAAATGAAAAACAACCTGTCCCATTGCTAAAAGATGGGAGGGCAATGAGATTACACCTGCTTGACCTCCTCCAGAAAGGACCAAGTGGAGATACTGACATCATGAGAAGCAGGGGTGGAAGGAGCTGATACAGATATCCACAGACAATTTGCCATTGAGCATCTAGCAACACTGTTCATGAGAGCCTAGAATCAAAGAAGAATGCAAAGAAAGAAACAGTGCTAGAAGTCTTTGAACTGGTCCTTTCAGAAAGCCATAATATAAATAGCACAGCATGTATACAGGATGTAGAACGAGAGGTCATCTCCTAATATCCTACCAAGTGTGGATGCCCCTTGAGTTGAAGGTGTACATTGGCGTACTTTTTCTGGCAGGGAAGTATGTTGCACAACATGAAACCTTGGAGAAACGCCACTTTGAATGAGAGAGATGGGGGGAGCTTGCATGCAGGAAATCCCTATCTATCTAAGGAGGGGGAAAGAGAATGCAAAAATCTTCCAACAGTGTAGTCATGGGCCATTTTTATCACTTGAAATCCATTAGAATTAACATATGGTTAGAAAATATCCCACAGTGCAAGTCCCCACCCCCGAATGAGGTTAAAGTTTACTTCTCAATAGTGGTAGTACTGTTATTTTATCATTACCTCAGTTACCGCTCTACTATTTTGCCTTAAAACTCCACAATGAAAGAAATTTCTTTTTAGTATTTAAGCTTTTATAGAATCATATCACTTGTCTTCAGGTGAGATTTAGTTAATTCTTTTGAGTATTTAAGAAGCATTCCTGAAACATTTGCCAAAAAAGTGACATGATTAGCACTTAAAAGTTTATTGACAGGACATGTAATTGAAAAGATTGCACGTGAAAGGTTTTAATCATTTTAATAGATATAGTGGCAGGCAGCTTTAACTGCTGTGATTATACCCATTTATTGAAATTCCAAAGGATTATTTGGAGACATATTTAATAGTAATGGTGCAATATCACTGTAGCCAAAGCAGGTGGAGATTACATCTTAAAGAACACATATGATTTTCAGCTTGTCTGGTCTTGTCAGTTGCATGCTAAGTTAGATAGAAATCAAATATATAATCTATTAGCTTCTTGTTTGGTCTCCTCCCCCCCCAATGTGTACAAACATAGGATTTTCAAAAAGAAATTCTGTTATAGAATTTTTAAATTCCATTGACCACAAAGTTAATTAAATAATGCCTAAGTATATGCATATGTAAAGAAAGCACATGAACATAGAAAAGAATCGTTAATGTTATTTCTGTTATAAATTAATTATTTGTCTAGTTTCTTCCTTTCTAAGTATTACGACAGTCATGTGACTTAATCTGAAAAGGAAAACAAATCTGTCAAAGTATTTCATGTAAATATTAATGTAGTTCTCATGATAACTTCCAATAAATTTACTATCCCCTGGTTTATGCCTGCAATAAAGTTATCATATCACTTTGCTTGAAGAAAAAGAAGAAGCACATTTTATCAGGTTATGACTGCAATCCCATGCACACTGATCTAGGAGTAATCCCCATAAAATCAATGAAGGTTACTCCTTAGAGAATGTATACAAGACTGCATCCTAGAGGCAATGGCAGCAATAGTTACAATTGTATTACCTTTAGGGCAGAGCCAGCATCCCGCATTATTATTTTTTAATGTTAAGATATATTTTGATTGCATGTCTGTGAACCTGAAAGCATCTGTGAAAATAGATTGACTACATCATGAAATGGACATTCATGCAAATAAGAAATAATATCTGTGATTTATAATGTATATTTGAAAAATTATAGCCAGATGTTGAATATGACTTGTGTTGCCTCATCTAGCTAAACCTGCTGCTGTGAAATAATCAGTTTTACTCAGGGGGAAAGTCCCTTTTTTCACTTTCTTCAAGCTGTGATCAGAAAGATATATTTGAAGGGAGTGAATATGTGCATTATTTGCTGTCTAGATCCTTACCTTCTGGGGCAGCACTATTCAGTGGGCCCTCAGTATATGCTGGGATTTGGTTCTAATATCTTCTGTGGATACCAACGTTCATGATTCTCAAGTAACATAAAATACAATACTGTAGTAAAATTGTATCCCTTATACAATATAACAAAATCAAGATTTGCTGTTTGGAATTTTGTTGTTGTTGAATATTTTCAAAACACGGATAGGTGAATCCATGGATGCAGAATCTGTGGATGCGGAGGACCGACTGTAGTTTTATTTTTATTTAATTAGTTTATATACTTCCTTGCTCCCAGCATGGGACCCAAAGCAGCTTAAAACAAATTGCAAAAAATATTTTGAGACCTGCTATCTTCAGTAAAGCTTGGGTGATGTTTGAAAATCATATTGAAGAACATGGCAATAAAGTGAATATGCTATAAATGAGCACCTGAGAGAGATTAGGTGCTTTAATGCAGGGTATCTAGTGTACATGACATGATAAAAGAATCCTGAAAACTAAATACAAGTTCATTCTTTTGGTTGCTTCACTTCCATCTATTCAAGATTATAGTTTGCTGAATATGACACATGTAGTGGCTTTAGTATTCCACAGGGTGTCATGAGGTAGTTGTTAGAACCAATATTAGTTTTGTAGAAATGAAAGGAGCATGATCTGCTTTCCTTTGAAAACAAGTTTCAGCTTTGGAATAATAATGTGTACACTATCAAATAGCATGCTTTGAACTTCTTTGTATCTTTTCGTTTAAAAAAATAATTTGCATAAAATGTTCAGACTTGAAAAGAAATATTACCTAGTTTGCTGAGAATGGGGAATATGTGGTCTTCCAGATGCTGCACTTCAGTTTGCATCAACTCTTGCCAGCATAGACATGATGAAGGAGAGTGGGAGTTTATCTGGCAGTCCACACATTCCCCCCTCTATCCCTGCTTTATACACATACCTAGAAGTAGGTCTCATTATACTCAGTGGAGCTTATTCCTAAGTAGACGTGTAGAATTGCACTGTCAATCAATAGTTTGATATTATTGTTTTAGTAAGTTCAAGTAGCCTGAGGTCGTGAGTAACTAGTTACAAATACCTAATTTGTAATAATAATAAAGGTATTAAGTATATTACAACTGTAACTCAATGAGTTGTCATGTGATGGGGATTATTTGATGTCACCAATGCTTCATTGTGGCATTTGAAAGCATTATTATGGCATTCTGAGATTGTGTAGAGGTGGTTCTGATGAACACATTGGTAGGGAATACATTGGGAAGTAGTGGAGTCTCCAGGTTTTAATCTGTAATTAAAAGGAGTTAGTCAAGGTGTTCAACCTATTTTAGGAATAGGAGTCAGCACTGAAAAATCTGGACAAGAATTAGGAGCAGACCAACCATTCAACAGACATGGAAGCCACCAAGCTGACAAGGAAGCCACCTACTGATTGGAACACTGTGTACACACACCAATATGTCTGAGCCAGCATTAATCATATACTCTGCTCAAGTGTAATTACCAAGGGGTGTGTATTTGTGTGTGAATATGAAGAGTTATTGAGGGCCTTTACAGACCTGCCTTTTGGGGCGGCAAAGAGCTGCTCCTGGGAGCGGTGGATCGGGGCCACACCGCGGCGCTGATCCTCCCTTTTGCTGCCCCTGGAAGAGCGGCAAAATGCTGCTCCTTTTAGGGGTGGCAAAAGGCCGCCCTAAGAGCCAGTGCCATACGTCTTTCGCACCCTTTTGGCACAGCGTGTGTACACCCTGTGCCAGGAGGGTGTTCTGATGCCGCGTGCTGTGCTCATGTCATCAGGGCGGTGTCAGGGTGGAGTTGGGGTGGCTGGCGTGTGGTTGCCCTGCCCCAACTCCACCCTCAGGTTGGCCCTTTAGGCCAGTCTGCAAAGCCCCATAGTTAGTTATACATAAGTAGGCATAAAGAGGATATAGTTGCTCTTGGTGCAGACATGCAGATGTTGTGTGGCTCACCAAATGTGGAACTGCAATTCCGAGTAGCCCTGACTGACATAGTCAGGGATGAGAAGTGCTGAAACTTGTGGTTCAATAGTGTTTTTAGGGCCACGCAATTCCTACCCTTTCTCCAAAGGCACAGGAAATTAGTTCTTATGTTTTCTGAAATCCAAAAAGATAACTTCTATAACTCCTATTAGCCCTGCATACTGCTCCATATCTTTGCAGCAGTATCAAGTATTATTCCCTGCCACTTGTTACCCCAGGTAAATTTTGGAAAGAGAAAGAAGGCAACCTCTATGCCCTGTTGTATTCTCAGTTACATTATTGGAAGTGTGGCGTTCTGTGATCCTCAAGAGCTTAATGAATCCTAAATTAAAATATATTATCTTTAAGTGTCCTTTGGAAGCATGTCAAATTTATTTCATTTTAAGTATTGGGCTGTGGAACTTTGCAAATCAGTCACTGAAAACTTCAAGAAACAAGTTCCTATTTGCCCAGAAATAGGATTAATTTTTTGCTGATTTCATACTTGAAGGAAGTAATGAGTAATTTTAGCAATCGTTTTCATGCTGCAAGAAAGTCTTTCCAAATTGCATGGTTTCTGAAGGTTATTCACAGTTCTGGACATTACACAAAATTTACAAGTGGTGTTTTTTCAATAAAAGCAGCATTTCCTGCGTGAAAATAATCTTTGCTGTTTTCTGCACAAAATAGGCACACATGAATTTTGTCTCTCAATCTGTGAAGATTCTTATCAGTCCAGGATTCTCCTCATCAGCTTTCTGATAGTTGAGGAACTTATCAGCTTTCTGATAGTTGAGAAACTATTTTTCAACTGTTTTTTGGATTATTTACAAATATTCTTTCTCACCATATCTCTTTCTCACATTCTCACATTGAATATTCCTGCTCACATTGTCTCTTTTTACTGGTGATTGCCCATAGCTGGTAATACTAAAGTCTTGCCATCTTACTTTTAAGATTGAAAATCTTCAAGAACAACTTAGAGATAAAGACAAACAACTAACCAATTTGAAAGATCGTGTGAAATCATTACAGACTGATTCCAGTAATACAGACACTGCTCTAGCAACGCTGGAGGAAGCTCTCTCAGAAAAGGTATGATGTTGTTTTATTTTGTGGAAATAAATTCCTTTCCAGAGCTGAGTCAGGCATTTGAACTTTGGGCTCCTTTAAACAAATAACTGTGCATAAGTGATTTCCTCATGTGAACACTATTATTGCGCAAATACTACAGGGATCTCAATGCCAGGTTTGATAGTGTGGAAATTTCTGTATCCCAAGCATCACCACTTTATCTCAAAAGTTGCCACTGACAGATTCGTAAGTATCATGGCATTTAAAATGTTAGGCGGTATCATACACTTTTAGCACAGGCTAAACATATATCAAAGTAGTTGTGCTAGACTTCCCAATTGTGCAACTGGTTGCACAAATGAATGTAAAGCTACTTGTTGTGCCACGATTAAGTAAAAAAAATAATGAGATAGAATGTTATATATGTCATTGTAGACTTATTGGCTGCACTTGGGAAAGCATTCATGTAACTGCTGAGAAAACATAGCTGTTTACACATTGTTCCACCAGTGTAGTGTCCCAGCAGAATCTCAGCCTTTGAATCTAGCCATATTCTCTTAGCAGCTGCTACTTTTATAGCAAATAAGCAGTTTGAGTGTGTCTCATACAGAGCTTTTAGCCACTGCCATTTAGTTCCTGCAAGCTTTTGTGATAAAATATATGTAGATTACGCCTGTAAGAGGACAGATATATACACCCAGACTGCTTGCCAATATAAATAAGACTAAACAGATACGTTGTTTGGATTTCATCGTGTTAGTGGTTTGTCAATGCAAACTTGGTATATTAGGACATTTAAACATGTGTTTTCAACATCTAGCTCATAGCAATTATAGTTCAATTTATCTTTGTTTTGTGCTTGAGAATGATGTTGTCCAGTCTTTATTAAAATACAAAAAGTACAAGCTTGATTAGCAGCACAAATGCTCTCAGGCTCAGGCATGTATCATTAGGAAAGGGAAATAAAATTTGAAAGTTTCATTGTTTTACAAAACAAATGTCTGAGCCATAATAATTCTGATTAAAAAGTTGATGCATACATAATTTCAGAGAAACTTGAGAGGCTCTTTTTCTTCCTGGCTATTGAAGAGCCAAAAGATAGAGTCAGTTTATCCATAATAAAATTAGTATCATTAGGGACTTGATCTGTCAGGACCTGAAGCTACTGATAGCCCAATTCTTCATGAATTCTAATCCCCTGTTGTCTAATCCCCTGTTGTTGCTTTCCAGGATGATGGATGTCACTGCATCTTGTGCTACCAAATTCTACAGTTTTAACTATGCGCTGTGTGCATACTTCTATTATGAATCTTGCACCATTCAGCTTTTGTGGATTATTGCACTGGCTCTAATATAACTTTCTCTCTTTTCCATGTAACGCTATGTGGAGATTCAGTGGTGGAATTTAGGAGAGTTTAGGAGTGGGTATTTACATCTTCCGACATTTCAAGATGAAAATAGGAAGCCTCTTATTGTTCATGACAAGACCATCCTCCTAATCTATATTGCTGAATGTGGTATGCATTTATACTGTAACGGAGAGAGATAAAAGCCAGGAGGGTGTTCAGTTAGAGACATCCTAGAAATATCTCTATTTTATTTGATTATTGATATACTAGAGAAACAACATAGCAATGGTATCTCTGCTCAGGGTTTTATTCCAGATTTTAAAATAGCTATGCAAGATGCTGAATGCTATTCCAAAATTAGATTCAGCATCTTTTGAATAGCTTATTTAAAGTCTGGGATGCACTATATCACTGACACTGACGCCTCTGAGCTCTTCAGTTCATAGTATACCTCAGTAACTGTAGTGTGTGGGACAGTGCCTCAATGTTAATGTTGGCTCCAGGGATTATGCATTTGCTCTCATTACAAGTCCCTGGAAAGGGAATCAAATCATGAAGGATGCGAATTCTAGAAATGCATACTAAGGCAAACAGAATGACCTTCAAAAGCCAAAAGTAGGAGCATTAAGTACTAGGGGCAGGCAACTGTAAACAGAAAGAGTACTTATTTGTTTAATATGGATGCCAGTTTGAAGCCTTTTATAATTTTTCTACAAAATCTGTGAATTTTGAGGATTCAAACAATGCAGATTCAAGTGTGGCTGAATGTGTCACAGAATGATTATAATCTCAGAAAAGGACGTGGGTTAGTGTTAAAATAATATCCAGTAATAATCACATTTTAAATGAATACTTTCAAACTCTGACTTCTCGCAAATACCTAAATGTATTTAAATTTGTCACTGCTGTATTGTTGCCTCCTTTTAAGAAGTGAACCAGGATTAGATGTTCTTCAGTATGGTAATCAATCTAAGCACTTCCAGTTTTTTTTTTAAAAAAATGCTCTTAAAATGCAGTAGCTAATAATACCATTCTGTATCAACAATTTTATTTTGGGATCATTGGTCTTAGAAATGATTATTTTTCTATGTCAAAACGCTCCAAATGTGTATGCATGGAAGGTCCCTTGACTGAGGCCTTATTACTTGGTTAAATAAATGTCTTCACTTGAATGTTAAAAATCTCACAATAATGTTAACATTAGTTATATATTTGTACATCTAGAACAATACATAGCTTTAGCCATAGTACTGATCAAACATAAAGCTCTTTTGTGTGATGTATTATGTTGTATTACAAGAGAATAGAGCTAGGGTTTTTAAAGAAACACAAATATTTGCACTCTCTTTTAAGAGTGCACAATAACTGCTTCCTTTTGAAATGAAGCACATATTTACACCTGCTGAGTACATCTTGTGTTTGGCTTCACTGAGAGATATTTTTCTAAGATAACATGATATTGCTCAAGCTGGGATCCCAAGAGTATTGGCAGCAGCTTCTTATCCTGTAGAAAGGGAGAAATGGAATTTTGCATTGGAAACCAATGTTTACATCAGAACTTGGAAAAATTACTTTTTGGGTTATAGTACCCACAACCTTCAAGAAGCATGACTACTACCATGCTGGAAGGGGTGATTCTGGAATATGTATTCCACCTGCCTCCCCAACATGTTCCAAGATATGGTTTACCTCTAGCAAGGCAACCAGTGAAGAATCAACACCCATAATTTTCCAAAATGGCTTGCTCTCTAAAAAGGACACCATTTTGCTATACCATTGTATATAACAGGACTTGAACATCCACAGATTTTGTTATCCACGGGGGTCCTGGAATCAAACCCCAGCGGATAACAAGGACCCACTGTAGTATGCTAATGAGCACACACTTAGACCTCCACTCAGCTCACAAATGATCATCTTTGACCCAACAGACACAACGTCAACAAACTACAATAGAACAACAGACACTAAAGCATACAGAAGCAAGCCTCTACTAAACTCAAACAAACAAAACAACCTTAACCCAACTGACCTTCACCCTTGACCCAACACATTCTTACAGAGGACTTTCTGGAGCTGGGAAGGTTTAAACCAACCAACCCAAGCTCACCTTATATTGTCTCTTATTTATTTATTTATTTATTTACACAAGAAGAGAGGAGGGTGTGCTTGTTTAATTGGCAAACCACATTATCATAGGAACTGGGGGTCTTGATGAGTCAATGCTGAGGTCCTGAAGTCAATGCACTTCACAACTTCAGGACCTGGAGCTAGTTATATGCACAGTTGTTTAGAGGGTGTTCTTGTTTAAACTCCAATATTGATGTTTTGGTGTTGAGAGCAAATCCAGACTTGACAGCTCAGGTGGATGTGACAGTCAGGAGTTCCTGTTATCAGCTTTGGCTGATACGCCAGCTGCGCCCCTTCCTGGAGCAGGGAGACCTTGAAACAGTAGTACATGCACTGGTAACCTCTCGATTAGATTTCTGCAATGCGCTCTACATGGGGCTATCCTTGGGCCAAGTTCGGAAACTTCAGCTTGTACAAAATATGGCAGCCAGATTGATTACAGGTACTTCCCGTAATGACCATATAACACTGGTCCTGAAGTCCCTTCACTGGCTGCCAATTAGTTTCCGGGCAAGGTACAAGGTGTTGATTATTACCTTTAAAGCCCTACATGGCTTGGGACCAGAATACTTAAAGGAGCTCCTTCTTCTGTATTGTCCGTCCTGCACACTAAGGTCCTCAGGGAAAAATCTTCTACAGCCAAAAAAATCTAGGCTTACATTGGTCACCCAGAGGGCCTTTTCCACACCTGCTCCAAAGCTATGGAATGACCTACCAAAGGAGATCCGTCACATCTCCACTCTTACAGCCTTCAAAAGGACTCTTAAGACAGATCACTTCCGGCAGGTCTTCCCAGCTTAGGGCCTCGGCAGACGGCTAATAGGGCCGTCTCCGAGACCCGGAAGAGGAGGGGCAGCCACACGCGCGGCATCCCTTCCTCTTCCTGAGGTCGTCCTCGGAGCTTCCGGCCCTCCGGACGGCTGGCGCTCTGGGGATGACCTCCCTCTGCAGCGACTGGACGCGCTGCAGAGGATAAGTCAGGAAAGTGCGCCCTATGCGTTTGGGGCGCACTTTCCCTGTCTTGTAAAAGGAGCGGCAATTTGCCGCTCCTTTTAGGGTCGCCGCAGGAGCGCCGCGGTCCGGCTACCGCGGTCCCGCGGCGTTCCGGACCAGGGCGTCCCCGATGCCCTGGTCTGCATCCCCCCTTAGTTCCTCTCCCTGCACAAAGTGATCTACGTTGCTCTGTCTGCAATTATCTTCTTTTTTAAACTTTTGTATTTTTGTTTTTTAAATAATGTTTGTTTAATTGTAATTTTAGCATTGGGTGGGTGGTGGGTGGGGAAGGGCTTAATTTTTTAATTCTATTGTACTTTATATATTTTTATTGTTGTAACCTTTGTGATTGGGCGGGCTATAAATAAATAATTTATTATTATTGTTGTTGTTGTTGTAGAAAAAATAAGATATATTTTTAGTTTTCTACATAACCACATTTTTATGCTGCTGCTTGAAATGATAAAGTATAGCCATATTTTCACATTTTAGGAGAGAATTATAGAGCGATTAAAGGAACAGAGGGAGAGAGATGACCGTGAAAGGATTGAAGAAATTGAATCCTTTAAAAAAGAAAACAAAGACCTGAAGGAAAAAGTGAATGCTTTACAAGCAGAGCTAACAGAAAAAGAGGTCAGTACTTGCAATTAATTAAATATTTGAATTGATGTTATTCAAGTACTATATAGTATTTTATAGTTCAGGTTAAATGTTAGAGCTCAAAACTAGCATATTAATACATTCTGGATCAGGGGTAGGCAACCTTTCCCCTTTAAGGGCCGAGGGACTTCAGCTCCCAGAATCCCAGGAGCTATTGGCCGACATGGGACTATTGGCCAACATGGCTGAGGCTTCTGGGAGCTGAAGTCCCTCGGCCGTTAAAGGGGAAAGGTTGCCTACCCCTGCTCCAAAGGATGTCCCCCTGCCTGAACCTTCATGTTTCATATATTTTTAAATAAAGAATGGAATTCAAAAGTGTTCTTTCATGAACGGAAAGAACTTGGATCTAAGAAAGGATTTAATGAAATGGGATATGATTTTTTTTCCAGATTCCTCCATCCCCTTTTCTCCTCTTCTCCTCTGTTCCCAAAGGGCCCACAATTATTTGACGGAGAATTTTGGATGGTTTCAGTGGAGTGCTGGAGGCTACAGAAGGGAACAAAGAGCCACCCTCCCATTGAGTGGGTGGAGTTTCATTGCTCTTATTTTTACTATTTGAACCTTTTAAAAACCAGTTTGAACCTTTGTCCCAGTTAATTATGCCTATTTAGATTGTTATATCATATTACATTTCTAGCTACCTTTGGAGGCAGTCCAGAAAATTTAGTTGCATAATATTATGGTCCGAGTACTAACTGGGATTGGGCTTTATGATCATATTGCCCCAGTACTTTGCCATCTTCATTAGCTCCTCATCCATTTCAGAGCCAAATTTAAATTTAAACACCTTTGAGGCTTTGTTGTTGTTAACTGCCTTCACATCAGTCTCGACCCATAGTGACTCTATGGATGAAACATCTCCAGGCCCCCTGCAAACTCTTTAATAAAGTCCATCAATCTAGCATGTGGCCATCCTCTCTTTCTACTTCCCTCCACCTTTCCTAATACTGTGTTTTCCAATGATTCATGCCTTCCCAACGATTCATGCCTTGTCATGATGTGTCCAAAGTATGACAGTCTAAGGGCCTTTGCAGACTGCCAGAAATAGTGCAAATTGAGGCCACTTTAACTGCCCTGGCTCAGTGCTAGGGAATCATGGGAACTGTAATTTATTGTGGCACCAGAGCTCTCTGACAGAGAAGGCTCAATGTCTCAGAAAAAAAATGCAATTCCCATTATTCCCTAGCACTGAGCCAGGACAGTTAAAGTGGACTCAATTTGCACTATTTCTGGCAGTCTGCAAAGGCCCTTAGTGAGTTAATGAGATTTGGATCAGGGACTTCCTAGTACCAAGCTCCTCATTCCACCTTGCAGAAACTCTGTGGTTTGTGTCTTTCCCATCATTCACCTCCAACCCTCAGAAGGGAGATGGAACAAGAGGGAAGTGCAACACATTCATGGGCCTCTGCTGACTCTGCACCAGGAATTTAATAATAACATATTTTCTATTGCACCATAAAAACACATCAAGATACCCTGTCAAAAAATCATAAACTGCCATGAAATCACTTCCTTTTTGGTGGTTTTGTGAGAGGGAAAATAGTATTTTGCACAAAGCAGAAATTTATTTATTGCACAAAAATGTTTTCGGTTTTAAAAAATAAGTTTGGCACAATATATTTGCAAAAATCCCCCAAATGTTGGGGGGGGGGAGGGGAATACCAAAATAGGAAAAAGTACAGGAGCAGTGAGAAAACTTTTGATACTTTTCATTCTTTAATGTAAAAATAAAATAAGCAGAAGATTAGGCTCCTTCCTTGTAATTCTGTGCTGCATCAACAGAAGAATAGTGTTCACATCAGGGCAAATAATAGTACTAATCCATTTTCCTTATGTCAGGCCTCTACTGGAATATCATGTCCAGTTCTGGGCACTACAGGTCAAAAAGGATATTGGCACGCTGGATCTGTTCAAAGGAGGGTGCCCAAGATGGTAAACTGTTTGGAAATCAAGCCTTATGAGAAATGGCTTAGTAAGCTGCATATGATTAGCTTTGGATTAAAGAAGACTGAGAAGTGATACAATAGTCATCTTATGTATCTGAAGGGATGCCACATGGAAAATGGAGCAAGTTTGTTTGAGAGCAGAAGATGCTGCCTTGGAGAGTGGTTGCCTCTCCTTCTTTGAAAGTTTTAAAGCAGAGGTTGGATGGACATCTCTCAAGAGTACTTGGGGCTGGACTGAAAGGGCTTTGGGGTCCATTTCAATGCTATGCTTCTATGACTCTAAACTGGGCCTGAAACACCAACTGGAGAGCTAGTGATTTCAACAGTGTGGCCACATCCCTGACTTCAACCAGCTCGAGGGTGGGGGAGAGAACAGCTTTCTATCCAAAGTTACCCACCCTGACATACAGAAAAGATAAATCCATTTTTAAAAAAATCTAGGTAAACAAATGTCTGCGTACTAAAACTAGATCAATCAATTGATCCAAGGAAGAGTCGTAAAGAATGGAAGCTACTATTTAACACAAATCTGAAGAATTCCAGCACTAAAATCATGTTAAGACACAACATAAGGCCAGAAATGAAAAATGAAAAGTTTTAAAGGCCTGTGAAAATAGAAGAGCCTTTAACTAGTAGTAGTAACTAGTAAAATAGTGAAGGCAAACTGCTGGGATGAAAAGGACAGCTGAGAAGAGAAATAGTCACTAATGAGAAGTCCCTTTCACTCCTTGCTACCTAACTCCTTCAGACTTGGAGAGTTAGGGGGGTTGCAGACTGCCAGAAATAGTGCAAATTGAGTCTACTTTTAGGGTTAGGGTTAAGGTTAGAGAATGATGGGAACTGTATTTTATTGTGGCACCAGAGCTCTCTGACAGAGAAGGCTCAATGTCTAAGAAAAAACACCCAATTCCCATGATTCCCTAACCCTAACCCTAACCCTTAAAGTGGACTCAATTTGCACTATTTCTGGCAGTCTGCAACCCCCCTTAGTGAAGTATAGAAGAGGCACTACTTCAAACACTATGTCCTGCCCAGAGGGAGGAAAGTAGAAACATCTGGGAGGAAGAGGAAGGGAAAAGCCAGCCATGGGAGTCCACCTCAGCCCCAGCACAGGCCATCTCAGCCCCCCTGTCTTCCAGAGGGAGGACAGGAGAAAATAGAGAGGATGGGCAATAAAAATCAAACAAGAGCCAAAAGACAGATGAGAGACTAAAATAAAGAAGGACACAAGGAAGAAAGAGAAAGGGAAGGAGGAGAAGGGTAGGGAAATGATCAATTCAATAATGATGGGGGGGGGGGGGGAACAATGATATAGGGCACAACTACCGGGCATCAGCAGTAGTGGTGAGTGTCACTAAAGTGAAGAACAGCAGTGACATCATAGCTAACATTTGTTAGCACTGCACACAGGGAGGTGTAGTTGATCCTCCTTGTGTAACCTCCCACACCTAGAAAACCCTATGAGGAGACATCGGAAGTGTCACACAGGCAGGACCAGAGCACTCACTAACAGAGAGATAGATAGAAACTAAAGGAAAACACTTGCAAGGACAATCAAAAATGACAAAACAAGCAGTAAACATTCTCAGAAAGACAAAACCCCACCAGAAGCAGAATCACACATAAAATAGGGACATGGAATGTGAGAAGCATGAGCCAAGGGAAGCTGGACATAGTGAAAATGGAAATGCAATGCATGAACATAGCAGTACTGGGGGTGACTGAGTTAAAATGGACAGGAATGGGCCTCTTTCAATCAGACAACCACACAGTGTTATCAGGGAATGAAAAGACAAGAAGAAATGGGGTGGCTTTCATACTAAGAAAAGATGTTGCAAAAGCAGTCAGAGAGGATACAGTGCAAAATCAGACCAAATCACCTCAACAAGGCTCCACGGGAAAACTATGAATATCACCACAATTCAAGTATATGCACCAACCACTCAGGCAGAACAAGAAGAAATGGATAGATTTTACGAAGGAGTACAGGAAAAAATTGACAACACACCAACACAGGATGTGAAGCTGATCATTGGAGATTGGGATGCAAAGGTTGGAAGTAAAGAAGAATCAAAACAGTAGGCAGATTTGGACTAGGCAAAAGGAATGAAGCAGGTAAGCATCTGATAGATTTTTGTGAAGCCAACAACCTATTCATTGCAAACACATTTTTCATAAAACCAGAGAAAAGGTTATACACATGGACATCACCAGATGGCAAAGTTCCATATAGGTGGCCAAGACTAGACCAGGTGCTGATTGTGACACAGACCACAAACTACTCATTTCAAAAATAAAAGTAAAACTCAAGAAGAGAACAAAACCAGTCATCATACCAAAATACGATTTAAACAACATTTCCACAGAATTAATTGACAATATAAGGAATAGATTTGCAGTACTGAGAATAATATAGATCATGAACCGGAAGAGCTTTGGTCTGAAGCCAAGGACATAATAAAAGAAGAATGCATAAAGACACTTCCAGCAGACAAAAGGAAAGTGAAGAAACCATGGATGATAGATAAAACACTACAAGCAATAAATGAAAGAAGAAAAACAAAACAAAAAGGAGATAGGAATAAACTAAGAAACACGAACGCAAAAGTACAATGGCCAGTGAGCAAAGATAAGGAAAATTATTACAATGACAAATGTAGAGAAATAGAAGACAACAACAAAAAGGGAAGAACGAGAGACCAATGCCACAAGATTCGAGAAATCAAGGGAAAGTTCAAACCAAGGACTAGGACAATCTATGACACGGGTTGGCAAGGTTTACGTACCTGGGGCCGGTCGCTGGTCCCCAGGTCTTCCGCCTGGCCAGGAGGGGGGGAATGGCGGTGTGCACGCGCATGCGTGCACATGCGCACAGCCCCCTGCCGCTGCCACCACCAACACCGCAACCCCCGCTGCTGCCGCACGCACTGCCACCGCACTGCCACCACGCACGCTGCGGCCGCCATTTTGTTCACCAAAATGGCGGCCGCAACTCATTTGCGCATGCGCGGCACACACAGTGAATGCAATGGGGGCAGCGGGGGCCAGTCAGCGGGGGTCGTTGGGCTGGGTGCAGCCCGCGGGCCGTAGGTTGCCGACTCTTGCTCTATGACAATAAAAATAACATAATTCAAGACCAGGAAGGAATAAAAAGACAATGGATGCAATATACAGTATTTTTTCTCAGACATTGAGCCTTCTCTGTCAGAGAGCTCTGGTGCCACAATAAACTACAGTTCCCATGATTCCCTAGCACTGAGTCAGGGCAGTTAAAGTGGCCTCAATTTGCCCTATGTCTGGCAGTCTGCAAAGGCCCTAAGTGTTGTCAGCCAAGGACTTTTACTAAGGCTGTCATCCCACCCCATCATCTACAAATGGGCTTCAGAATACCAGCTGTTGTTAAAGATGACTGAGACAACATATATGAACCAAAAAATGAAAAGTACTACATAGGTTACAATGATAAATTGATGAGTACAGCATCATGCTTTCATTTTTTTTGTAGAATAGTTCTATTGTAACCTTTCAAGAGTCAATGTTAGCTATGAACTTGAAGCTAAAAATAGTTGAGAATGTTATTGCATATCCTTATCGTTCAAAATACTTAATTTCTATTAAAATTTATGTTTACAAGAGAAAATCACAAAAGTGTAAGGGTGTACCACGGTCTTGAATAGGTCTATTCAAGACTGTGATGAGAGCTTTCCATCTTAATGTGAGGGCATCAAAATTATATTCTGCTCTCATCACTGGAAATGGTTATTGATGGAGAACTAATATTGTCAAAATCCATGGTTCCTCTGTGGCTGTATTTCTAATTATATGTTCTGCTTAAGGATGATGATAATGATAACAATCATTGATACTAATTATATTTTTTTTGGCATTCATGTAGAATTACAAACATCTGGACCTACATAAATGGGGAATTTTCTGATCTAAAGCTATGGGTCTGCAACTCCCCATAACAATTTTTTAAAATATTGTATTTAAGTCTGAAGTTTCAGTTGGTTGTACTGGGAAGAGAGAAAGAAAGTGCTAATGAAAACAATAGAAACAGGTCTGTTAAACTTAACAAAAACAATAATAAATACAAACAAGCAGTCTAATGGTAGAGTTGAGATCTGTATCTCCCCATAAAAATTACAGTGAAGAAGAAAAGTAGACCTCTGCCCTGAATTAACATGATTTGATGTTTTCTGAAGGGTCAGGTTTGTTCTGACACTTTTCATTTCTACACACACACACAACACAAAAAGAGTACTGAAGTGGTTCTATCAAATGAAAACTAGTCATGATGTCTTTACTAATATTAGAAGATGTATGTGTCTTAGTATCTGTTGCTGTGGAACACAAGTAGGAAGGCACTATTGCCTTCATGTGTTGCTTGTAGGCCTGCCATCAGCATCTGGTTAGCTTCTCCCACAATCATTCTGCTGCTGGACTAGACAGACTTTGGTCTGACCCAGGTTTCATGTGGAGGTAGGTTTCATATGGCAAATCTCACATGTCTTTCAAACTCTTAGTTTGTTTTTTAAAGGGAGTAATTGGTTCATAAAGAGAAAAAGCCTAAAGAATGGCTTTGGACTCAGGAAGTTAAGAAAGAACTGCCACCACTGCTTCATATTTCTTTCTCATCTTTTACTAACAAGAGCTCAGTGCACACTATAGTATCTGATATGTAGTATAATTCATTGTTTGGTAAGACATAATCAAACTGAGCATTTCCCATACCATTTTCTTAATAGCTAATTATGTGACATCAATGAAGAAGTGCCTGATATGATGCCATTGAGTCATATGTTATATTATCCATTGGATTCTGCACAGAGATAAACGTTGAGCAAAAATCCTGAAACTAACATTGCAGACTGGACTTGGCAATCACCTGCCCCTTGTTGCCCCAAGATGTTACATTCTCTCTCTAACAACTCTGTGCTCTGTCCTTTCAGCAAGAACCATGATGGGAGAGCCCAGCTGGATTTAATACTGTGAGATTACAGAATTCACAGAACAAAAATGGCTTTTGGTGCCATCTAGGTTTGAACAGAATCACCTGATATGATAGACTTTAGAAAATCAAAATAAGAACCATACTTGGAGTGGGAATGTTGTAGATAGTAGAACAAGAACATTCTTAACTCCATGCTGGCTGTTACTTTGCTGGGGAAGGTTGTATGTTTGGAAAAACTGGGGATCACAAGCTAAACACCCTTGGAAAAAGGCAAATGAGGTAACAATTCAGGCAGTTTTCAAGTATGTAGCTACTCATATGAATATTTGTATGCTGTCACTGATCACCCATTTACTTTTGGTTAGACCAGAAGTTGGAGAGTACACATACTCTGTGTACCTGATAGATGGTGTGATCTTTTCCTATATCAACATATGTTTGCACCAAGGGTGGAACACAGTGAGACTTACTAACTCTGGACTCTGAATTGTCAGTGCAGATATTCCTGAGAGGACTGTAGTTCTGCACAGTTGTCAAGTCTGCTATGAAAGACTTGCTAGAAGTTAAAATCAATTTAGTGTTTTCTGGTAACCTTCTCTTTCAATTGTCTCTTTTATATATATCTTTTTAGTCTAGCTTAATTGACCTCAAAGAACATGCATCATCATTGGCTTCAGCAGGGCTGAAAAGAGACTCCAAGTTAAAGTCTTTAGAAATAGCCATAGAACAAAAGAAGGAGGAGTGTAGTAAGCTAGAAGCACAGCTGAAAAAGGTAAATACTGCCTAACAACAGATCTTGCATGCTTGCATTTCTGCAATTAAAGATGTTGCCTGCTAGTTTCAACTCCCAATAACTTTTAATTGATGGAAATGTTCATAATGTACTTTATAGTTTATCCATTAAAATTAATAAAAATATGTCTGTTTCATATGTTGAAATCTAAAAGGTTTTTGTTTGACAGCTTAAATAACAGCAACCATAGTGATGATGTGTCATCAGCTGATGTTCAACAAGAAAACCATCTAAATATATATACAAACTTTTTTTGGGATGTAATTCATATTTAATTGCATGTAGTCTAATATTTTATCACCAATGATTTTGGAACCATGTTAATACATTTTATCATACATTATTTATCTTTCCAATGTCAGTTAGTACTGTGTGTGCTCATTGTTGAAACACAAACTCATAACATACTTCTTGGTTTAAACATCATGTTTGCCTTCCACACACTGTAAATAGATTTGTGTTGCTAATAGATCGTTTAACTGAAGGCACAGTGTAGTTAAACTAAGCAAGTTTAACTTTAAGCAAAAGGGTAACTTTAGAATGCTTCCGTTTGTCACATGGCTCACACATCATTGTAGACAGGCATTGATAAAATGATTAATGACTGAAAACATAACATTAATTTCTACAAAGATACAGTTCAAGATTCCATGCTTACTACACAGACAAAAGGATATGTAGTATATGCAGCCTTGTGTTACTTTACAGAAATATGGGGAGGGAAGTCCAGGTATTGTATGGCCTGAATGACACTTAACATGATTATAAAATTGTTGTTGTTGTTGTTGTTGTTTTAAAAAAGAGTAGCAATAAAGATCAAGATGCAGTCCAAGACAAGTCTTCATTTGACTGAAAAGTGAGATAAAAGCAGTATAATGATGGTAACATATAATAAGCTAGTAGTATCTGCAGAATTCACTCCTTTCACATGATAAAAAATAGCATTCCATTTTTTGGATATTCAATTTCATTTTATTGCTTGGCCAATTTAATGCAATTTAAGAGACCCCAGCATCAGCCATTTGAAAGAGCAGTGTTATCCAGATAAAATGATTCTTAATTTTTGAAATTCAAAGTAGGTATTTTTGGTTTTTATTTTAAACATCATTATCAACAACAACAACGTCTGTTGTCCAGTAGTTGTTCTTAGGAATGATCCTGTGAATACCATTAATTCAGAACTGTGTGCAAAAATGTTAAGTCTTTTTTTTTTAAGGTGAGCAATTTGGTATCAAATCACAACTCTTAAAAATAGTTTTTAATTCAAGGCCAGTGTTTTATTAGGTATACAAGCAGATAATTTCATGGAAAAATAAGTAGGCTTAAAAGCCCTAATCCCTTTTTAATGCATTAAAAAGCATGTGAATTAAAACAAAAACAAAAACAAAACAAAACAAAAACCGAAAAGTGATAAAGACCCAGCATGGTGTAGTGGTTTGTTACACTAGGACCTGGAGATAAGGGTTCAAATCCCCACTCAGTCATGGCAACCCATTGGATGACCTTGGGCAAGTCACACTCTCTCTGCTTCACAGGAAGGCAATGGCAAACTGTCTCTGAACAAATCTTGTCAAGAAAACCTTGTGATAGATAGGTTCACTTTAGGGTTGCCATAAGTCAGAAATGACTTAAAGGCACACAACAACAACAGCAAAATAAAAGCATTGTTTTCTTATATAAAAATGCAGCATTTATTTCCTGATTTATGAGTAAATCAAGTGTTACTATTCTTTGGCCCTAAGCAGACAGGCGGTCATGGGCCGCCCCGAGAAGCCGCGGATTGGGACCGAGGTAGCTGCACTCCTCGGCCCTGATCCACTTCTTTTTGGGCCCTGGAAGGAGCGCTAAAATAGTACTCTTTCCGCAAGGTGCAGAAGGTGCGCCGCAAGAGGCGTTGGGTGCCTCTTCGGCGTCTCTTACGTCGCAGCGTGTCCAGACGCTGCGGCGGAGGGATGTCATCGGAGTGGCCATCGTGTGGAGCGACTGGCGCTCCGATGACATGTTTGGGAAGGGGTTGGGGCGCCCAGCGTGAGGCTGCCCCTCCCCTTCCTTGCCTCCAAGACGGCGCAAAGCGCTGTCTGCAAAGGGAGTTAGTCAGGAAGGCCGAGGGATGAGTTCCTACTAATAACTGACTCCAGACAATATTTTTTAAAATTTACATTTCATTTGGTAATGTTCTTTAATTTCTGCAAAAATTCAAAATATTATGTACAAAAATGGCCATATGTCATATTTGCAGGTTTTAGAATTAAGCTTTTAATCTTTTTATTATAATCATTGTTTATTTGGCTGATAATGAAAGTGAGATAGATGTAAAATATCTTCATTTTTATATACACTGTTTTCAACATTTTGCTTTCAATTATAGTGATAGATCATCTAATTAAATTGTCTGAGTGATAGGAATGAAATGACAGGATTGTGTGAATGACAGGACTGCAATATTTGTTAAAAGTTGGGAAAGGAATTCCAAATAAAAAACATTTGAAAATATTAATAAATTTTTAAAAAGTGTTTTTGAAAGTTGCATGTAATGTATCATTAAACAAATACAGCGAAAACTTTTGAAGGTAGTTTGAAATGGTGACTGGAAATATGATACTTACAATATTTTCTTCCTTCTAATTAAGGAAAGATGTCTTATCCCTGAAGTTAGTTTGTTGTAAATACGTTTTTTTACCACTTTCATTTATTTTCTGCTGTTTATTTTACTTATATATTGTTGATTTAGGGAATAAATGGATTAAACAGTAAAGATTTTGTATGCCTCACAGCTTCTCACTTGGACAACAATCATATATCAGGATCCTTTCTAGTAGGAAATGAATATGGAAATTTAAAGTTAAGAGTAAATTACACTGAAAAAAGAAAGTCATGAAATAGTTTATTGCAGTATAATGAGTGAGATCTAGAAGTGTAGTTCCAGTGGCAGAAGCTACTTTCATCACTGGAACGAGAAGGGGACAATCTCTCTCCTGAAGTCCACAAGGGAGGAAGGGAAGAAAGTCCTAATACTAGCAGCATTGAAGTTATGCCATTGTATTGCAATTTCATTATACCAATGTTAAGGGAGGAAGGGAATACACAAGAAGTTAATTTCTCTTTGGTTGATGCAATAAAACTGTACAGCTAAATATTGGACTGGATTAGTAATGGTGAGCCCCAGTGTGGGTCTGGGAAGAGTTTCATTGGCAGTCCTGGGACCTCCCTTCCCCTTGGAGTCTGAGGAGCGAATCTGAAATTAAGAGCAGTAGTTCTGAAAGGACCCTCTGAAGGACTTCCAAGGCAGTATAAAAACAAAACAAATACATCTTAAAAAGAAATCTGGATAGTCTCACACCCCCATGAAAACAGGCAGGCACTTGCATAGGACTCTTGGATTTTGGCCATAACACACAGATAAGAATTTAAAGTATATGAGAATAGTAGAGAAAGTATTTTTGCACTGTTATTCCAGTAATCTTAAAAATGTTGATTGTTTTCCATCATTGATTTCGAAGTAGTATCAGGGGGTCAATTTACTTCTTTACAAGGCTGTAACCCATAATCTGTTACTCCTGGAGTGGTGTCAGCAAATTCCCCTAATGGTTTCTCAATCACAGGGCAACCTATTCAACCCAGTAGTGTATCCTTTTTGAGTCTTACAGAGTGGTACAATGTCAGGATTGTAGATTAAAGGATTTATAATTTGTAGGATCATTTGCTTTATTCTCCCTTATATTCCATTTCGCTATGACTTCCTTTTGTTTGCCACTCCTTAGATTTACTCACTACTACTGTATGCCAAACTATACTTTTCAGCATTCAAATAAAATTGAAATGCAATTTTATATTGATATGAAAGGAAAGCCATAAATTTAATGATAAAGTCTAATTAATCTTTTATTATTACCATCTTTGAAGCTTTGGTGATAAATTGCAGCCTTGGCCAAGAGTACGTATAGTGATTCATTGTTAGGCACCAGCACTTAATGTATCATCAAAAGTGGACAGTTTTCTGTATTTCATGGTTATTTCACTTTAGAAAAGGAAAGCAATACAAACTTAGATTTCTTACTCCAGCTATTCTTTTTTAGGAGCCAAAGTCAACATTTATTTTTCCCCAGTGCCTCTCACTTTCATGAAAGAATGTTTAGAAACTTACATTTCTACTCCTTTCTAGAATTCCAAGTTCTTCTGTGCAAATGTGCTGGATTTGCTGACCTAATACTGTTTTCCTGGCTCTTTCCTTCTTTTCTTGTCTATGCTTCATTCCTTCCCAACTTTGCAATGTAGCAAGCTGAACAATTGTTCAATCAGATGTACAATCCAGTAAGTTATTTCAGAAAGTCTCCGCTGTAACATATGAAAGCATGAGGATCCATTTACCCACCTCCATCTTTGTATTCTTCCACTGTGGAGCTTTGCAAAATATGATGATCTCATTTGCATTATGTTAAAAGACATGGTTTTGTGGATTTTAAGGCTCTTTCTTAAAAAAGATGGTGAGATGCTGCTTATCAGAAATTGGATGAATGAGATTTGCATTCAAATTTGAAGTGCCTTCAAGTCCTCAATTACTTAACTCTAAAAAAGCATGCAGATATCAGGCTTTGTTGTTATTTTAATGCTGTGCTTATAGAGTACTTTGTTGGATCCTTCAAATTAAAACTATGCTTTGGAATGTCTTTTCAGAATATCTCTAACTGAGATTAAATATATATTGCTTACTTTTTTTTTAAAAAAAAAAAGTTATGGTAAGGGGTTTTTGTAATAATTTATCTGTAGGATTTCATTTAAAAATAATAAACATAAGGCCCTCAATTCAGTTGTTATTGCCAACTAGAGTAGATACTGAATCAATAGGAACTTGTAAATCAGCACTTATGAAAGTCTGTTGATTTAATGGATCTACTTCAGTTGGGACTGACAACTGGATTAAGTCATAAGTTTCAGTGTTTATAATACAGTAGTCTGTTACAGTCCAGTCCACATGGTATCAGCAAGACTTTGTCCCTTGTGCATGTGCATGAGATTTCTGCCTTAATGTAAAATAATCAAAAGTCATAATTCAATCTGCCTTTGAAAGTAGGAAAGTATAATATTGCTGTTTCATTTTACATATTTTAGTTTCATTTCCACATATTCAACAATATAAAAAAACAGTTCTGTGTGACTATAAAGACTAAGGATGCATCCACACTGCATAATTAAAGCAGTTTTACACTGGGATTTGTAGTTTGGTGAGGTATTCAGCCTGGTCTATCAAAGAGCTCTGGTGCCTCACCAAAGTATAAATTCTTCACGTAGGATTCTGTAAGATAGAGCCATGGAAGTTAAAATGGTGTCAACAATTCTTCAGTGTGGATGCATCTCAACTCATAATTAGGGCATGGGCAAGAGACTGTTTCAGTGGTTGCCTAACACAAGAAATGACCCCTTGCATAAACTAATCCACATAGATAATTTTACAAACATTGTAAGCCATTTGAGGACCAGCAAGAATAATTTCTCTAAATATTATAGAAATGAAACATTTTTAGTGACAGATTTATTTGAATCATGAACATTCTTATACCTCTTAAACATAGAAATGATGATAAAATTATGTTATCATGATCTATGTTTTTTTTTTAAATTATATAGTATTAATGTTTTGCAATTTCATTTTGGTGTGGCATTTCTCTAAGCAAGAATTATGTCTTTAATACGGCTATGTTCCTGTTCTTTGAATTTCACCAATTTCAGTGTTATGAGGAAAGAACAAGTCTCATAAAACATAGCAAATTTATTCATTCAGAATAATTGCATTCTGAATTTACCTTTGGTATTCAGTGTGTCTCATGTTCTTATACAGAACCAAAAGGTATTTCTACTTTAGTGTACATACTGAGTGGGTAAGTGGATTTCATTTGCTATCCACCAAATCTTTTTAATGATAAAAATGTATTTTGTGTTTTGACTCAACATGTATTTAGAGCAAGATAATTTTGGGTGGATGACAAATGGGTGTTTATTCTCCTCAGCTTCATTCCCCATTCAACACTTCATTGTCATCTTGAATGTTTGCACAACAATATATAGTTTGAAATGAACTATTTGGGCACCAGTTTAATCCATGTGAAAGATTTTTCATATTCTTCATTTGTACAAAGAATCTTTCTTAAAAATAAACTTCTGTAATGTATTTTAACTACTGTAAAGAGAAAGTTTTAATATACATTCCCCCAGCAGCACAGAGTGCATACATATGTAGAATCATAGGAACAATCCTCAGGCTTGCACACTCACCTTTACACAAAGAACCAGGGGATATGATGCATAAATTCCACCTCAGCAATCATTTTATGTGGTGGAAGGTGACCAGAGCCGAATTGCATACAGAATTTAGGGATTCTATGTGCAACCTGGGTGCATTTGCAGAAATCTAAGGCTAATTCCTTCATCTCTTCTGAGAATGGGCCATAGACCATTTTTTCTGCTGAAAGTCGTTGTCCAAAACCCCAATTATGCCCTTTTAAATGAGTTTCAGTCAATTTGAGCCAAAACCACTATACTGATTCAAATCCAAGTATGGATAGAGATTGAAGCCAGTGTCATTTGATTTAGAGGAGCAAAAAACACACATGCTTTTATTGCAACATTTCCTAATGGCAGATTTCAAAGTGCTGTTTAAATTCATCCAGCTATGAAGTCAAAATTGAAAATATGGCATTGACAGTTCCTGTGGTAAAAAGAAAAAGGGGAAATGAATCTGGTACTTTTTTCTCAGTCAGAACTATGAGGATATTGTGGGCTATGAGGTTGTCAGGACTATGAGGATCTCTTCTAATTTGCTGTTTTTATTTTATTATAATTACATCCTATTCTTAAATCACAACCCAGCCCTAGAACTCCCAAAATGATGTACAGCAGATTTTTTAAAAAAATAGTTAAAACAATTTTTTTAAAAATAAGTTTTGACAGAATAAACAATCAAAACACTGCCAGCTCGACTCCATTGGGAAGGAGTTCTATGACCCAAGGTGCCACTATGGAGAAAGCACTGTCTTGCATTTTCACCAACCCTAACTTTCTGGATGGTGCTACAGGGTTTCCAGTGAGGATCCCATATTCTGGACTGGCTCATATAGGACAACACAGTCCTTAAGGGACTGTAGCATTTGGAACTTGCATGGTATTCTTTAGCATTCTTAAATTTGCCCCAAGGCCATTCTTTCCAAAAACATTTTTGTTCTGCTTTGTTCTGCACACAGTGCTATCTATTTAATAGGGTTCTGTTTTTCCAAACTACAAACTTTGTAGACATTAAACAATAATGAAAATTAGCAGCATATTGCTTCTAAATTAAACATTTTAAAAATACCAAGGAGGCAAGCTTTAAATTATTCCCGCCATTCAATTGCAGAAGAATTGACTGATAACTTAATTTGAATTTAAAAAATAATCTCAATTTAATATTGTTAATCAATAAAATTTGAAGGATCTAAGGAAAGTATTTTTCTTGCTTGCATCTTTCTACTGTCTCGTTTTAATTTAGTAACCATTTATAGTGACTGATATTTTGGCACATTTCAGTTGAGGTTTATTTCTCCTATTTATATCTGTACTAGTGGCAAAATCTTTAAGAAGGGTGCCTGCAGCATGCTTACAAATAATCACATTTTTCTGTTTTTTTAAAATATTCTGGTGTATGTAGTATGTCTATATGCAGGGGAACTATTAGAGGATGGGGGGTGCAGACCGCAATGGGTTACCCCTCAGAGGGTGGTGTCAACTGGTTCTCTGGTGGGAAGGGGTGCCTTCTGAGTCTGGCAGATCTGCTTGCTGGTTGGAAAAGTGACTGTCTGCCCTTTGCTGTCGAGCCAGCAGCTCCACCAGACCTAGAAAAGGCTGCTGAAGAAAGGAGGCATGTGTGTCAAGAAATGATCTGCACTAGGTGTCAAAATATACTAGGTACACCACTATCTGTATGTTATAGACAACATTAAATAATGCAGAGACTTATAAGGCAGGTTCTTTCATAACTGGCCTGTTTGTTTTTCTACTTCTACTTGTGAAATCCTTTGTTGAGATAGGCTGCATCCACACTGCAGAAATAATCCAGGTTGACACCACTTTAACTACCACGACTCAGTACTGTGGAATTCTGGGAACTGTAGTTTTGTGAAACATTTAGCTTTTTATGTGAGAGAGCTCTGGTGCTACAACAACCTACTTTCCCCAGTATTCCATAGCACTGATCCAGGGAAGTTAAAGTGGTGTCAACCTGGATTATTTCTGCAGTGTGCAATGTAAGTAATCCGTAACTTTTTCTATGATTCTGAAAAATGCAAAGATCATTATTGCACGTGTGTGAACCAAAAGTTATTCAGAAATATTCACTAGTAAGCTTTTGGTACTGGAATTTGCTGTATAACTAGTGTACTCTGTTTAAAGTATTGTCCCATGAAGATATTTTTCAGTATGAATTTGTAAATCTATGGTTCCAGATTGTACATGCAAGAAGCAATCTATGTCTACATGCAATACTGACATGTGAAATTCTCCTTGGAGTTATTAGAAAATAGTATTACTTGTGACAGTTCATCAATTGTAAGGCCTAGACTTACTAGATCATGGGTAGGCAACCTTTCCCCTTTAAGGGCCGAGGGACTTCAGCTCCCAGAAGCCTCAGCCATGTTGGCCAATAGTCCCATGTTGGGCAATAGCTCCTGGGATTCTGGGAGCTGAAGTCCCTTGGCTCTTAAAGGGGAAAGGTTGCCTACCTCTGTATTAGATGATGCAAATCCCATGGTCTGTACCAGGAAGGGGCAACAGCAACAGGTTTATTCTGAAGGTACAGGTTCATTTATTTGCCCCAAGGCCCTCCAGGGCTACATGGACTGCCAAGAAGCCAGAGATGGCTGGACATCCATTTCTCATTTTGAAAAACATGTGGGGTTTAAACAGTGGTGGGGAAAAGCTAGAACAGTGATTCCCAAAGTGGGTGGTACGCCTGCTGGGGGTGGTAGAAAGATGTAGGGGGGTTGTGAGAGGAAAGGGGGGCAATAGGGGGCTTTCAGACAAAGAATTGGTGCTCAAGAAAAATAAAGAGAACCAGTAGCCTTTAAGATAATGGCCGAGATTATGATTGCATGAAACTTCTTTTCAGGGTCCCTTAAAACCACCACCTAGCCTTGATGATTGTTTTATGTGGTGGTCTCTCCCCTGTTCCCCTTCTCACACAAGTTCACTCCCTTAGCCATGACTTTTGCTTGTAGTGGCAGATGAGAAATTAGTGGTAATGGCAGTTTGGGAGAAGTGGTGGCAAGAAGGAGCTTTCAGATGTGTGGCCCTGCTTAAGCTTTATGAGTTTTGCCAGGATTTGGCTGGCATATCAGAGTTGCACTGCTGTTTGTGCTTTCTTTTGTTGGGCAGGCCAAGAGAAGAGGTACAGAAGAAACAATGTTTTTGTTGTGGGGGGGGCACTAGGAGCTGTATGGGGAAGGCATGTATCTGGGGAAGGATGGGGAGGAGTATCTGGGGTCAATTTTAGGAAAGAGTCCTTTGCCTTGGAATGGATTCAGTAGTTAAAATCTCTCCCTTTCTCCATCCATGCCAGTCTCCAGTCCAGAGTATGTGGCCTCTGTAAACCCACTACACACACACCAGCTTGCCCCTGTCCACCTAGATGAAGAAAGATTGAGAGTCCTTCCTCAATGGGGAGAAGCTTCTCCCTTTGCATCTGGTCACCTTGGGAGCAGCAACTGAGCAGCAACCAAGAGGCCTCTTGCCTGCACTGGCCTTTGCTGCAAGGTACTGGCATTACTACACCCCATACCACCTAGTGATGTCTCTGCCACAAGGCTAGCATAGGCAAGAGGCTTCTCAGCCCCTACTCAGCCAGCTATTTGGTTGCTGTTCCCAGGATAACTGGGTGGCAAAGGAAGCAGCAAACAATATTGGTTGTTTTGAATGTGCAGTAGAACAGTAGACCTAATAGCAAGAAATACATGTTGATGGAGAGGAGTGCTGGGGTTGTCACTCAAGAGGAAAGGGGGCAGTACCCCAAAAAGGTTTGGGGACCACTGGCTAGAATCTACTTAAAAGATGTGTTGCTTCTCCTGAAGCTTCCAAGAGTTATAGGCAATTCCTTTTGCCTTTCTGAGCAATAAAAGAACAGTCTGGGGAAAATGGAGAGGTGAACAACTGCAAAAACACCCTAAGAGGCTGCATGTGGCCCAAGAGTCATCCTTTATGCACATTTGCTTTATATAAAAATTTGTAGAACCTTGGTTTTTGAAAATAAGTCCAGGCTACACTCACCTTTCTGTAAATATTTGTTGATAATCATGTCACATGAGATATAATATGCTTTTTGTATGCCTGATCTGGACATATACTTGGGTTGCGATTCAGAATTGGTGGTGCTGTTCTTCTGCTTCAACCCATTAGAGGTAGCAAAAGCAATTGAAACTTAGCAAGCCTTTGGTATCCCTAGGGTCTTGAAGCACTGCATGGCTGAAATGGTTCTGGAAAAATGAAGAAGATAGTGGATGGAAATTATTGGAAATAGGTGAGACAATGGGGTGAGACCATCTATAGATGGCAAGCCCACGGTTGGGGCAGGCAGACTGTATGTCCGTATGCATAATAGCTTTGCTGCTGTGGTTGAGTGGATACATTCAGTTGACATAACTGCAGGAAAAGCTATTTTGGGTTAAAGAACCCCTCAAAAACACATCCAGTGAAATAGATTTTGCTTATGAAAGCTCCTATGGGAAACCTAAAATAAAGTAGCAGTCTACACACACACACACCCTTCGGTTAGTTGCTATTATAGTTGAAATGTGGGGAGAAAAGGAACACTTTCCCATTTCTCAAAATTAACAAGGATATGTATTTTTACTTACTTTTAAAACATATCTGAATGCTACTTGGGGCACATAGTAATGCCATCTCAGAACTCAGAGCAGAGCAAGAGATGAGAGCACAAACTTTCACTTGAACCATGTGATATTCCTCTTCTGTCATTGCATACGGCCATATATGCATAACAGTAAAAGTAACTAAAAGTTGTACAATGACTGGAGAGGTTCCCCCCAAGTTACAAGTAACTGTTGTACACTATTATAAGTAACTAGTTTTAACTGTTTGTTTATATGCTTTGTTCATTCAACTTATTTTAATTTTAGAAAATCAACCTAGAGGTCATTTTAAACAGCATGTAGTACTTCATCATCCTTTCACATCTATATATTTTCTTCTAAAGAAAATAGAAGTCTGGTAATTAGGATAATTATTTAGTCCTACTCTGCAACATTTCAACTGTTGAATCGGCAATGTTAGTGTTTCAGCTTTCTTGAACCATTTCTTTCTCAGCTTATTCACCAAATGTCAATTTTCAGGATTCTTTTAAGGAAAACCTGATGTGCAACTTCTACAACTTTGCCTTGCAGAAGTATTCATCCCATCTCTTTGTCTTTTCCATATTTTGTGCTGTTACAACTTGGAATTGAAATAGATTTGTTGTTACCATCTAATGTCATTTCAAGCTGTGTGAAGGTTCAAAATATTGATTGTTGTGGCACAAAATTTTGAAATAGTTACAGCTGTTACTGTTCTTGGTCAAGTCTCTATTAGCTAGGGATGCACTGCATTCAATTATTCATACTTGCAAGAGACAATGGTTAATTCAATCAATTTTCTTCCTGCTGCTAAACTAGGCAGATTTTGAAGAGGAGAATTCCACCATTTTCAAGGTCCTTGCAGACTGAAACAAGTTTTTCCTCTAGAATTGTCCTATATTTAGTTCCATCCATCTTGTTTCAATCTTAACCAACTCCCAATTCCTCAAAAAGAAAATCAGCCCCACAGCACAATGCTGCCACCACTATGGATAGTGCCACACATTTGGATAGTGTTGTTAGAACAAAGAGTACTGTAGGCATTGCACCATGCATAGCATTTCAGCAAGGCCAAATATTCAGTTTTGTTCTTATCTGCTCAGAAAACAATTTTTCAAGTGTGCTTCCCACATGGCTTTTTGAATATGTCGAACTGATTTTGATATGGATTTCTTCTTGTCATGGTTCCATAAAGCCAAGAATAGCTGTCTTGTGGGTCACCTGGTACTTTTTCTGCAAAATTGGTGGCTATCTGGAAACTGAGTTTTGCACATAATAACTAAATTTCTATTCAAAATAATTTTTAAACTCTTCAGGATATACAAAATTTCACACTGAGTGAAAAATGTAAAATTCTCACTACTTTGTTACTGTTCTGAACCAGGCCTTCTAAGTGTCAGGAAGCCCATTCTTCATCCAGAAGAAGAACAATGGCAAACATTCGTTCTACCCCTAGATTGGTGGTTCTACACGACTTTATTCCAATAGCTGCTTGGTTTTTGTGATATTGTATTTTTTTTAAAAAAACATTTAGATTAAAAACTCTGGGGCCTTCCAGAAAGAGATACATTTAATCTGAGATCATGTAGCATTGGAGTTGCACACAGGTGGACTCCAGTCAACTATTTGTGTGACTTCTAGAGTCCATACCTTACACCAGAACTTCTTTAAATACTGATTACTTGTATACATCAAATGGTACCTGTGGTAGTTAAATCCATATCAATTCCAGGTCATAATACAAAGATACATGAGTTGCATGAATACTTTTGCAAAGCACTGTCTATAGATAGGGCCCTAGGGAAGCTTGTATCAAAAGCAGTTTACCCAAAAGAATGTGAGGAATTCAGGCCCTGAAGGAACTAAGTGAAGGCAGGATCATCTGAGCAAATTATTGCATTATTGTTTCAGTGCATTAGATTTGCATTATTGTTTCAGTGCATTAGATTTGTGGTGTTGGTAAACTGTCTGAGATGGTTGGCATTTCTGTTGCTGGCTCTGGGAGTGGGGAAAAGTCATTTGCTATCCCATAGCAGATAATCATTCAAGCCAGGCTTTATGCACAAATGGCTTCTAGACTACAAGTGTGGGTGGCATCAGGAGAACTGCAACCTACTAAAAGTCCCCAAACCCTCTTCTCATCACCATCCGTGAAGCCTTCAAAATTTACAGCTTAATCAAGGAATCCTCTTATGTATAGCTTCTCATTCAGGAGTAAATTGGGCAAGCTGCAATGGACTTTCTGAGGTGCTT
Organism: Phrynosoma blainvillii; assembly: GCA_026167975.1. Taxonomy (NCBI): domain Eukaryota; kingdom Metazoa; phylum Chordata; class Lepidosauria; order Squamata; family Phrynosomatidae; genus Phrynosoma; species Phrynosoma blainvillii. Next base: position 325,885,709 of record JANUYF010000002.1, on the reverse strand, counting down.
GGGAGTCTATGGATTCTAACCTTCATGTAGAGATCAAGGGCTTCATTTACATACCATTTAAACAACAGCTTAAAGGTACTAATTTATTTAAATAAAATTTATTTGTACATTATAGGCACAATCTATCAGGTACTAGATAGAACCCTGTGTAAGATCCCATTGAAATTAATGGAGGCTGCATAGTGGGAACCCTGAAAAGATTGTAATATATATATATGTTACATTTTACTTGGGTAGAAAATTCTCCTCTCACATGTTTAAATTAAGGGCTGCTTCTAACATGGCAAATTTCCTATATGTCTAACATTTCCACATCAGAAAAAGAGACGAGGCAAATCTCTTACACTGTCATACATTATCAGGTGTGACAAATCCCAAACTGGTGTGTTTCTCTGTGAATGAAATGATGCACATGTGATCTGCATGTATTTTTTATAAGTCCATGTGGGAAATTTATTACATGTGAAGTAGCCATAGCTCTTTTTCTGGGAATAAAAAAGTCCATTCAAACAAAGCCTTTTTCTTGATCATCCTCATGCTTAAATGATATGTTACATGCAGAAAAAAACAGTCAGCTGTCAGTTTTTCAATAACCTGATTTTTCACACCTTTCTTCATCATAAAAAATGTTTTACTTCAATTGAAGACTTGTTGAAAAACAAAAGTGATCAAATCATTGCAAAGAATGTCAACTTTCTAGAAGTAGATGTTAGTGTTACTTTTTAATCTCAACATGTATGAGATTAACATGTACAACATGTTTCATTTTTAACCTACAGATGTTTCATCACTTGCTTGCATTACATTCCTTGAAATAATAAATATGTATGTGTGTATATAAAGAAATAAAGCCAGCATCTGTTCTGTATTTTTAAATATCACAAGAGGACATGCAGCTCTTCAGAGTGTCCGCAATCTTTTAAAATGTATTTGTGTATATTGAAGAAGTGTTCTCTGAATTATGTGTGTTTAATATGCACTGCCGTTAAACTACTTGTTTTCTCCCTGCCTGCTCTTTGAAGATGCCAATTAGGAATAATGGGAAACAAGGGGTAGGCTAAGCATTGCAGTGCATTCTTGTTTACATCTGTGTGTGATTATTTCAGTCTAACGTTTTAAACACTATGGCCTATTCCTGCTCTTATTGACATTAATGGAGTCTCACCATTAGTTTTAATGGGAGCAGGACTGGACTTTGCACTCTTGTTTTTTCTGTTGTGTTCATCACATTCTTTCTTGTTTGTGAACTGACCACCCACTCATGCATGTGTTTGTCAGATATATTTATTTGTGCGGTTTCACCAAGGGGCTTGTTTCTTCTTATGTTTCAGGTTAATTTTTTGCAGTATGAAAAAATAAAAATAAAATAAAAAAAAGGATTGGGGTAAAACTGTCTGTTGAATATATCTTCATCTTCCCTAGAATAAATAGTTTGCCTTAAATTATTAAAATAAACCCTATGAAATGCTAACTTACATTAAGTTCTTCAGTATTGCTTTTCTGAATAATAGTAAGAACTATGCTGTTCAAAACTTCAAAAATTAACAAGCTATTTTCTAAATCAGGGGATCATGGCTTTCCATCTCTTAGTTCTTGGTAAGGCATTTCCCACCATTGTCCAGTTATGCAAATCTTGAGAAGAATGACCAACTAACAGGATACCCATAAATCCTTTCATCATATTGAGTCTGGGACTGAGTCTATAGTCAGCAATGTTTACAAGTTATCTGAAATGTTGGGTTTTTATTTTATTTTATTTATTTAATAGGCTCATGAAGCTGAAGAAGAAGCACGAATGAACCCTGAATTTGCTGACAGGATGAAGCAGCTTGACAAAGAGGCGGCCTACTATAGAGAAGAATGTGGCAAAGCTCAAGCTGAAGTTGACAGGCTTCTAGAAATCCTCAAGGAAGTAGAAAATGAAAAAAATGACAAAGATAAGAAAATTGCTGAGCTGGAAAGGTACATTACTTACAGCTTGTGCTTTCTCTCAAATGCATTTAACATTGACCTTTAAACAATGGCAAAACATATAGTTAAACTATAAAAGCAAAACAATGAAACAACAATTTATGCTTGTGTGTTATGCCAAAGAAACAAGTATCCATCTACACCAGGGGTAGGCAACCTTTCCCCTTTAAGGGCCGAGGGACTTCAGCTCCCAGAAGCCTCAGCCATGTTGGCCAATAGTCCCATGTTGGCCAATAGCTCCTGGGATTCTGGGGAGCTGAAGTCCCTCGGCCCTTAAAGGGGAAAGGTTCCCTACCCCTGATCTATACTTTTATTTACATTTCTTTGCAGGCCAGGAGCAGATTTGGTAAGCATTCAGTGTCTTCTACAAAGATGAGATTTTGTACCAGTTTTAAAGAAAGAAAAGGGGAAAATGTTAATAACACAGTAGTATTTCTTACAGTGCTGAAGTAGAGAATAATGTTCACAGGACATAGCTGGAACTGCAATGTAGTGTTTGGGTGACAGAAACTGGAATGTGATTAAAAATACTATCAAATATGTGATCCAGTTGATTTCAACACATTCATAGAGGTAAAAAGATCTCTTAATGTATAAATATTTATAAAGCAAAGCAAAGCAAAGAAGCTTCATTTATATACCACTTCATATCGCGCTATGGGATATCCAAAAGAACATGAAAATAATTATGAAACTGGATGAATGTCTAGTTTGAAAGGGTTATTCAATGATGATTAAATGAACAATTTTTTATGTTATTGTTTGTCTGTATTAACTAACAGAAGCATTCTGTTCCACTGATTGTGCTCAAGGTCCTCAAGACTTTAATTGGAATGCTTAGCTTGAGACTACAAATGAAGCCTGATTTTGACAGACTGAAAAAGAATCAGACATTGATCAAGATAAAGGACTTCTCTTTATTCTTGTTTGTGTAGAACAGGTACATGTAGCTCCACAGGGAACAGAGTCCTTTTCCTCACCACTCCTGAACTCCCTGCACACTGTGCCAGTCCCCACCCCCCATGAAAATGGAAGTGACTGGAAGGCCTTTCTTTTCCCTTCTAAAAAAAAAAGCCTTTGCTTAGAAAAAAAGTGTGGTGGCCTCTACCTTGTTTTAGAGCTGGGGTCGGCATACCTTTTTTTGGGGGGGGGGGGGGTTCCGCTGTCCTCCGATTGTCAGCAAGCCAGAGGGGGGGAAATGGCGCCGTAGGTGCGCGCACGCGTGTGCGCATGCATGCGCACTACTCCTGGTGTCGTGCGCATGCGAGCACGGGGCGCCATTTTGTGTTCCAAAATGGCGCTCACGCACGCATGCACATGACGGCAGGCGCCATTTTGGGACCGCGTCGTGCGTGCGCTAGAAAGGCAGCAGTGTGCGCGCGGCAACAACACCAGCAGAACCGGCCAGGGGCCGGTTCAAAGGTCTCGAGGGGCAGGGTTCGGCCTGCGGGCCGTAGTTTGCCGACCCCTGTTTTAGAGGATAATTGCAACCCATGCAGGTTTTGGGAGGTCTGATCTCACCCCCCAGTTTTGAGAGAGGGAATTAAAAAAATGGATTTAGAGGCCCAGGGGCCACAGAAATGATCATGTGATTACCCCCTGTGTTTATATTTCTAGTACCTGTCCTGTGGCTTAATAACTAAAGTAGTGCTAAAAGCACAGATTTCTTTTCTTGTAATTGTCTATGTAGTGTAATTTACTAATATTCCTGGCAAACAAGGTACCTACAACACCAGCGGCAGTAGCAGCAACAACAGTAGAATAATTGTACATTTTATAGGGAAAATGGTTAAGATGTCAAATTCTTTTTCCATTGGCAATTTCCCCTTCTTTCTTTCTCTAGCAGTATTATCCATGGACTCTGGAACGGGGTCAGGAGAGGCTTGAGCCCCCCATAAGTCTAGGTTGGGGGGCCTGAGTCCCTCCTATAATGTTCTGACAAAACTGGATACCAAGACTCCTATAGAGCTGAGCCTCCCCAGGCATCAATTAGAAATGTACAAAATGATCATATGCACATAAAACAAATATTAAGACAGTCACTGTACTTGTGTTTTCCTAGGAATAATAAAGGCTGCCTACAATCTAGACTATGCAGTCTTATTGGAGAACAAGCTACACTGAACATATGGAGGAGATTTCTCTAAGTATGCATTAGACTTGTAAGAGTCTTCCTATGCAATTATGTTTGAATGATAATAGATAGGAAAAATAATTTGCTCTCCCATGACAAGTATCCAGAATTAGCAGCAGCTGTCCTGCCAAACCTGACCCCCCCCCCCCCCATAACAGTGCCAAAGTCCATGCTATTACATTTTCCTCTGGTTTTTCAAGTTGCCTTCCAGATTAAAAAGGGAAAAAAATGGAAGAGGAGAATACAGAAGCTCCTAAACTAGCACAATATTCCCAGATTTGTCATGAGGTAGCTGGTTCTTATAACTGAGTGCTGCTTTGACAGGAAGGACATGGGGAAGGCAGTTCTCATCTGGAAAGGCCAAAGCAGGGTCCGTCCTCTCTTTAAACTCTCAGTTAATACTCAGTAAAAGAGAAATTTATCTGAGCCCACTCCTTCCATAACAGCATTTGAAAATATGCACAAAATGAGACTCCTACCCCACTTCTCCACACTAAGGTTTTCTTCCACCTCCTTCAAGAAGCCTCTTCAATGGCTGCCAGATGTGACAATTTCATTTAACAGTGTGCATGAGGAGTCTGCCAAATATCTTTGCATTCAAGAGAATCAACATAATTCTGCAAGGGTAAGGTTGCCAGGCTGAATATGGGATATGGTTCCCATATTGTCAAAAGTTAGCATATCCTGGATAAGAAATATATATCAGTTTCAGCAGGCAGAACTATGTCTTCTGTGGCTATTTTGTGCTTGGTGGAGAGTATTCTTCTCCTTCTATTTTCTTATATCCCACCTTTCTACCAACATAGGGACTCAAAGAGTAGTCAGTGGGAAGGCAGGTTCAGCAGCAAGGTGTCCCATCTCCCTTCCCGTAACTGATGCATGACACCTTGTGTCATAAGTATCAATGCTCATGGCATCTCTGTATCCAAAAGAATCAGATCTCCACCTGATCACCAGCTCATCTACAGGGCCTGAGACCTTTCTTCCAAGGTGTGGCATAGTGACAGGGAAATGGGCAGATACTTCAAGGGGGCCGCAAGGCAGACAGCAGTGGAGTCAGGAGGTGGGCAGAAGGAGGGAAAAATAAATGAAATTTAACACCCTTTATTTTAACTTAAAGAAAAAGAAGACAGAGGATGTTTGCAAAATTTTAAAATTTTTAAAAATAACTTTTTTTCTACTGTTTCCACAAGGTTCTTCATAAAGAAAATTTGTCCTTTGAGAAATTTTGTGAGGGAGGGATACTCTGTTGTACTGTATATGGCTTTAGTGTAGATGCTGCTGAAATGATCCATGGAGTTTTGTTACTGCTTTATAATTCATAATTGGTGCCTCCCATGGTTTCTATTATCTAGAAGCGTCTTTCTACATCTTGTTTCCAAGATATGAATGCTTTTGTTATGGTTTCTTGGTTATGAAAAGCTTCCTGCTACTCTAATACATTTTAACAACAGAACTTCATATGAGAGTATTCTTATCTGCGTAAAGGTTCTGCTATTGTGTACTCTTGTGGGATTGGTGAAGACTCTTGTTTAAACTTGTTGAGTATTTCAAAATGGTTTTGCAATATTTCCTGCTATAAGCGGTCCTTTCTGAAAGAAAGCAGTTGGATGCTCACATTCTTTGGAAAGGGATGGCAATATCAGTAACTTTACAAATTCATTGATTCACTACCCCCCAGAGATTCAAATCTACATTTTATGATCTATATTTAGTAGTGTTTTAAATTACTTCACACTTTAAAAACTAGCTAAGGTTTCATTTTCTATGGTTTTTGTTGTGTTCTTGGGAAATTTAATGAAGTATGGCTAAAAAGCCAAATATTAAAATTAATAATAATACTACCCGCCCCTCTGCTCGGCAATCGGGGTGGGGTACAGCAAGTTAAAAATACAGCAAGTAAAAACATTTCATCCTCCCCCTCTGACCCTCCCACCCCTTAAAACAGGATTAAACTATTGTCAGATTAAAATCAAATTACACAATTAAAAACAACAGTACTGCCAGATTTGGCCTATCTGTTGGAATGGCAGAAAAAAGGATATCAAGTAGCCTCCAATTTAGCCGGGTAGCTATTCCGGGAAGGCCTGCTGGAAGAGATCCGTCTTTACTGCCTTTTTAAAGGCAGCAAGGGTGGTGATAAGACGGATCTCATCCGGCAGGCCATTCCACAGTCTGGGAACGGTTGCAGAGAATGCCCTCTGGGAGGTCTGCGAAAGCCTGGTCTTTATCGGTTGCAGCAGATTCCTCCCAGAGGACCGCAGTGCATGGGGGGGATCATACGGGGAGAAGATAAGATGGACCCAAGCCATGTAGAGCTTTAAAGGTTAACACCAACATCTTGTACTGTGCCTGGAAACTAAGCGGCAGCCAGTGGAGGGATTTAAGCACAGGTGTTATATGCTCCCTCCGAGATGTTCCAGTAATTAATCTGGCTGCCATGTTTTGTACTAATTGCAGTTTCCGGGTTAAGCACGAGGGTAGCCCCATGTAGAGTGCGTTGCAGAAATCCAGACGTGAGGTTACCAGAGCATGTACCACAGTTTCCAGATCCCTCATATCCAGGTAAGGGCGCAGTTGGCGTATCAGCCGAAGCTGATAACAGGTACTCCTGACCACCGCATTCACCTGACTAGTCATGTGAAGCGATGAATCTAGGAGTACCCCCAAACTGCAAACACAGTCCTTAGAGGAGAGTGTGACTCCATCCAGGACTGGAGACTGTATTCCCAAAATGGTTTCGGGGCTGTGACTGTCAGTACCTCCGTTTTGTCCGGATTTAATTTCATGTTTTCCCTCATCCAATCCAAAATTCACATAATCAATTTTTGTTTCACTCCAGTAGAGAAGAACTATATTTCCTTCGTTCTTGTATATTTTGCAACTTGTGCTTAGGACTTGTTATCACAAGAGACTGTTGAAGCTAGGAATGTAGCATGGATGAAATAGGAATTAGAAGGCATTTTTTAAAAAAAGAAAATCACTATTGCACTGCTAAGAAGGAAATAAGAAGGTTATTTTGGATATAAAAATTCCTTAGACTTTGGGCCAAAACTCAATATTTTACTTGTTTAGGTAGAGGAGGAGGATTAGGGAGGAGAGAAAATTAACCTGTATTGGCCACTCTCAGATATTTGTAACAGTATCCATCATAAAGAGACACGGTACAGGAAGGTGGACTGAAGATCACCGATCTTCTCTCTAGCTATAATGCAAACAATGAACATGTCATATTACATACACATCATTTATATTTAAAATGAAATGTGAAAGGTGGACAGAAACATATGTTACCTTTTAGTAAAGTTATTGATATTGTTAAACAGTATCAAAATGTGTTTTTTAAAAATCTATGACATGAGCTTGAATATAGTGGAAAACAGGTCTGCAACCTCCTTCATGTACTTTTATTCCTAGACTATGTATATGAAAATGTATTCTGATATCTAATAGATAATTAGTTAGCTGAATTATATAGCAGACTTCATTTTCCAGGTGTGTACAGTATAATATAGTTTCCTTGTATTCAGTTGAACATGTATTTACAATAATATTTTTCTCAGGAAACAGATAATCAGTTTATGGTAATCTGCCAATCTTCTCCTACCATGTAGGAATTACAAATATCTCTCAGGGCCATTTCACAGTTTGACTTTTTGCACAATAAATGTGACTTAGGGGCTGTACAGACCGCACAAAACGGCCGGTGGCAGCCTCCCCTTTGCTTGCTGGATCGGGGCCATGTCAGCCACATGCTGCAGCCCAATCTGGTGCTTTGCCACTCTTCTTCTTCTTCTTCTTCTTCTTCTTCTTCTTCTTCTTCTTCTTCTTCTTCTTCTTCTTCTTCTTCTTCTTCTTCTTCTTCTTTATACCCTGCCCCTCTGTTAAGACAATCAGGGCGGCTTACAGCAATTAAAAAGAGCTGCCGTGGTGATGGCTTTTTGGCACTTCTTTGGTGCAGCGTGTGGACACTGACCCAAGGGAGTGCCCTGATGCCCCCCACCATGCGGTGGGGTTCACGGCGTGAAACTGGTGTAAGGGTAGAGTCGGAGCAGCCGGCATATGGGCGCCATGCCCTCACTCTGCCCCCAGGCCGGCTCTTAGATTCCTGTTTCTTGTTCTAATTCCATATGTTTTTCTTCCTGGTTGAAGTAAAACCTGTTGCAGGGATCAATGCATTCCTACATATTGTTTCACCTGAGTTCTTGATGAAAGTAAGGTATGCACCCATTGAATATTTTGTGTAACATGAAAGAATGACAGAATACCCGCACCACTAGATTGTGAATGGCTTTACTTTTAAGCTTTTTACAGGGTGTAAAAGCTATATGTTGTTTTTTTTACTCTGATTCCTCACAGAAACATCAAACAAAGATGTTGCTGAATGAGGAGGAAGAGTTTGATAGAAGGGAGTATGAAGAGTAGGAATAAAATGGCTTCTTGCCTTCTGTGTTTAATAATAATAATAATAATAATAATAATAATAATATTTTATTTATATCCCGCCTTTAGCAGCTTACAATCTAAAAGAAATTGTTTGAAAGAAATGCCATTGCAGCCTGGGAGCCATGTTTCTGGCATCCTTGTAGTAATTATTTGGAATATCCCATAAATTAAAGCAATGCAGTTGGCAAGTGTTCAGTGCCTTATGGAACTGGGCACACCCCCCCCCACCACCTTCTGATCTTGGAGAAATTTAGCAAATCAAAACTTCTAGTGCTTCAAGAAGGACATCTTTTAAAATAGTCCCATCGCAGAACATAATCAATTGTTCAGAGACACAATATGTGAAAGAAACATGTGTTCTTTCATGAATATGAATGTGATTTCCTGGCAGAGATTTGGGCACAGGTGTGATTTTTGTGAACTTTTAGAACTTTTCACAATGCTGAGTCAACATAATAATTTACTGTGCGTATCTCATGGGGGAAAGACAGAAATTTGAATGAATGGATATTTTAGTTTCAACCTGATACTTTGGTTTCAACCTGAGAACTGGATCTGAGATTTATGCAGAGCAGGACAAAAATGGGTGATATCTTTCTTAGGTGAGCTCATAAGCTATATCTCTAACTAGTGTGATATGACTGGGTAATGAAAGCAAATCTGTCAATGCAGGCCCTGCACTCATACCTGACTGATCCCATGATTCCTTGCACTATGGAGGATGCTTACCCAAGTTCCCACAGTTCCAACAACCACCTTGGATCTTGTGTAAGGAGAGAAATGGTATATAAATAAAACATACATAGATACACATAGTTCCTATAATTGATAAGGAGAGGTCCTCATATCTAATGAGAAAGCTTCCAGAGGTTTCATTTTACATACTTCATTTGTACATACTTAAACTTAATGAGGCAGAATCTACTCTAGTTGCAGATAATCTAGTTTTTATAGGTTGCAGTAAATTTTTCCCAGAGAACTGGAGTGTGCAGGATGGATGATATGGGAGGAGGCAGTCCTGAAGATAGGTTGGACCCAAGCCATTTAGGGCTTTAAAGGTTATAACCAACACCTTGTACTGCGCCCGGAAACTGATAGGCAGCCAGTGAAGCAATTTTACAATAGGTGTTTTACCTGAGGCCAGCCTGGCTGCCATTTTCTGTACCAGTTGAAGTTTCTGAACTAGGCACAAAGGTAGCCCCATGTAGCCCCATGTAGAGTGCATTGCAGAAATTGAGACGAGAGGTTACCAGTGCATGTACCACAGTTTCGAGGTCTCTGACCTCCAGGAAAGGGCACAGTTGATGTATCAGCCGAAGCTGATAGCAAGCACTCCTGACCACTGCATTCACCGTTGTCTGAAGAGACAGATCTAGGAGCACCCCCAGTCCTTTGAGGAGAGTGTGACCCCATCTAAGACTTGAGATTGTGTCCCAGTACCTGGGTTTGGGGCCGTTACCGTTAGTACCTCTGTTTTGTCTGGATTCAGTTTCAATCTGTTTTTCCTCATCCAGTCCATTACCACTTTAACACATTCATTGAGAGGGGAGATGCCATCTGAAGTCAAAGCTGTAGACCCAGACGTGGAGAAATATATCTGAGTGTCGTCAGCGTACTGGTAAAACCCCGCCCTATGTCTCGGGATTATCTCTCCCAGCGGCTTCATATATATGTTTAATAGCACTGGGGACAGGATGGCGCCCTGAGGGATGCCATAAATAAGCTTCTTTTTTCCTGAGCAACTGTCCCCGAGCATCACCCTCTGGAATCTGCCCAAGAGAAAGGAACAGAACCATTGCAATGCAATGCCTCCGATTCCTAATTCTCTCAGGTGTTCCAAGAGGATGTCATGATCTATCATGTCAAAGGCCACTGAGACGTCCAGTACCAACAACAGGGTCACACTACCCCGTCGATGCTCAGATGAAGGTCATCAGCTATGGCAACCTGTCCTAAAGCCAGTTTGAAATGTATCCAGAAAATCGGTGTCATCCAAGACACCTTGGAGCTGAAGAGCAACAGCCATCTCAATCACCTTGCTCAAAAAAGGTAGCAAAGAGACTGGCCTATAGCTGTTCATGTCCAGAGGGTCAAGGGAAGGTTTTTTCGGAAGCTGCCTAATCACCACTTCCTTCAAGGAAGATGGAACACGACCTTCCCCAAGGGATGCATTGATGATGTCCTGCAGGAACATCTTCAAGACATCTCCTCCCTGGATGGCCAGCTACAAAGGGCAAGGTTCAAGAGGGCAAGTTGTCTTCCTCACTCTACCAAGGAGCTTGTCCACGTCATCGGTACTCACCGGTTGGAACTGATCCAGTATAATCTCATAAGCAGAGTTGCTGGATTCCTCATCTGTCGAGTCTACTATAACACTGGTGTCCAAGTCGGCTCTTATCTGAGAGATTTTATCTGCAAAGAAGTTGTTAAACATGTCACAGCAGTCCGCTGTCATGTTAAGTAATGGGTTCTGCACAGGTGGAACCTGTGTCAGTTCCTTTACCACCCTAAACAGCTCTGCTGGATGGGACTCTGCAGACGCAATACATTCAGAGAAGAAAGATTTCCTCGCTGCATGCATTGCCTCTCTATAGGAGAAAAGAAGTTTCCTATGAGTTCTGTTAGATAAGAGTTGAGTTTTCTGCCAGACACACTTTAGTCATTGTCCAACCTGCTTCATCTTCCTAAGTTCTTCCATATACCATGGTTGACGATTGGAAGCGAGTTGGAAAAGAAGCTTGGGAGCAATCGTGTTGATAGCCTTGGCAAGATCGGTGTTCCAGGTATTAACCAAAGCTTTGACAGAATCACTGGCGTTACCAACCATTAAACCTTCTAAGGCTTTCTGGAATCCAGTTGGTTCCATTAGCCTTCAAGGGCGGCCATTCTAATGGGTTCTCCACCCCTGACAGGATGGACAGTGGTTCTAAGTTCAGCCTTGATCAGAAAATGATCCATCCAAGAGAATGCGGACTGGTTTTTATTACCTCTGCCCACGGATATTCCTGTTCCGTACTGAAGACCACATCAAGGGTATGACCTGCACAATGTGTGGGCCTAGCGACCAATTGGGATAGGCCCATGTTTGTCATGGATTCCATGAACTCCTGAGCTGTATCTGCTAAATTTGACAAACTGGTCTTCAGTGGAATGTTGAAATCACCCAGAACTAAAAGTCTGGGTGACTCCAACAGCAACTCTGAGACAGCTGTGTCAGCATGGTTAGGGAGTCTAGGCAACAGGGTAGACCCATGTTGTTGCTATTGCATGCATTCAAGTAATTTCCGACTTATGGCAACATATCTTCAGGTATATTAAACATCCAAGGTTGTTGGAATATGGATGGGTTATACAGTCAAAGGTAAAATGTAGAGATGTGTGTGTGGAATTTTCCTCATGGGAACAACATGTAGAGAAACAAAGAGAACTCTGCCCAGATGGTCAAGAAGTCATAACAATTATAGTTTTAGCTGGGAAAAAGATAGTCAGTGCATCAACATTTGAGCTCATGAGAAAAACAGTCACATGGGGGATGATTGACAGCAAGGGGCTGGGTTAAAACACATCATACAGGCATTATCTAATCAGCATAAAGTTATCAACCAGAAGGTGGAATAGGGGAAGAGCCTAGAGATTCCTTTTGTCTGGAATGTTTATATTAAAACCACAGTGTGTGCGTGTGTGTTGGGCAGTGATTTTAACCATGGAGTTATTTGGCTTTTAGTTTTGAGTATGTTTATACTGCTTTTATAATGTAACTCCTGGATCTGGAGACATGGATCTGTAACTTCTTCTTAACTTTCAACTACAATAAGTTGGGATCCTATGCTTTTGGATCTGCTAAAGATATAATCTCTCATGGCTGAACTGGATAAGTTCATCACAATGGATTTTACTTAGTTATCTTATTTTCTTTTATATGCATTAATAAAATTATATTTTTGGACTTTACAATGTGTCTTTTTGACTGAGGAAGACTGGATGCCTGAAGGAGAGAAGCTGAGCTAGTTGATGGTAAGAGATACTAAGTGGCTGTGGATCACAGCAGCCAGCTTGTCCTGCAGATTCTGCTGGGTGTCAAAGAGCATCACTGCAACACCCATCATCTACACACTGACAATCCATACTGTAGAAATAAAGCAGTTTGACACCATTTAGCTGCCATGACTCTATCCTAAAAAATGCTGGGGTTTGAAGTTTGGTAAGGCACCAGACCTCACTGACAGACCAGGCTGAATACTTCACCAAACCACAAATCCCAGGATTCCTCAGGATGGAGCCATGACAGTTAAAGTGATGATAAACTACTTTATTTCTGCAGTATGAAACTGCTGAGGATCTTCTTTCTCTGGACTCTAATCCAGTTTCAGACAGTTTCAGACTGTGAAACTGTTTCATCATGAATTCGTTAGAATAAGGTGAGATAAAAGTTCTTTGGCAAGGTTGCAATGGGCCCTCTTTGATTCATGTGGTTCTTTTCACACATAATTAATTGTTCTGTACATTTTATGAGTGGGTGCTGAAAAGTTCTTGGCCTGACTAAGAAGGGAATGACCTAGAGCCATGAAACTTACATGCTATTTCACACATTCACCCCAAAGTTGGATACACTTGGCACAACATTTTCCAAGTTTCTTTATCCCTTCCAATTTTTTTTTTTTTTTTTTTGGTGTCTGGTCACTGAAATACTGCTCTGCTGCTGTTGCTTCTGAATCATTTGAAAATTTCCTTCTTTTCAACTCTTTCTAAGGTTTGGAAACAGGAAATAGTCAAATGGAGCAAGATCTGGTGAGTAGGGTGGATGGTCTATGCAATCAACCCCCAATTTTTTCAAAATATCTGTCATCTTGCCAGCTATTTGTCCTGCAAAAAGAGAACAACTTTCTGCAGCTTTTCCTGCTATTTTTCCTTCAATGGCATTTTCTAATCAGCACAGCAAGTTAGAATAGTATTCTTCATTAACTTTTTGGCCCTTCTGATGCTTGCAGCAAGACACATGGATTTTCTTTGGAGTTTTCTTCTGCAGGAACAGAAACTTCATGATGGCCCAGAGTTTAATATTTAAAAGTTCCACACTTTTTGTTACCTTGGTTCTATCAGTGATCTGGGGAAAAATCCAGAAATTAGAGCTATGATACTGCAAATTGCCAATTTAAATTCAAGAGAACCACCTTTCAAGCTACAGTGACAAAATTATGGTCAGATTTTAGAAAATGGGTCAGGCCAAGAACTTTTCAGCCCCCCTCACCTATACTAAACTATGGGTGGCATGCTTATGAGCATCCAGCATTTACTCCTACATGAATGTTAGTTTACAAAGACTTGGTGGAAACCCTCTACTACAGTCATACACCTAAAACAGCAGTGGTTTTATTGTCATCTTGATCACTTAAAGGATTCTGTTACTACTGGCCTTAAATGATATTGAAGCTAGAAAACAGCAGAATTGGCCTGCATACACAAAACTGGAGATTAATAGAATAATTGGCTCTCCCTAGAGAAACCATGAGCAGTCCAGTTTTTTTTATTTTTAAAAAGATCGGATTCTTTTTAATGAGTCTCAACTAGAACATTTGTAGTAAGGGCACAGTTGCTAATCATGCTGAATGACCTCACTTGTTTTATGCACAGCTGCAAAGCCCTGTAAGGAGATGGGTGTCAGAGCTTTCCTTTGTTGTAGAAGGAAGGTGCAGCTTATTAGCAACCTCAATTTGTTCCAAAGTTGAGCAGAAGTTTGTAGACTCAACTGCCCTGGTTTTACTTGCTAATGGTGGGGAGGCAAGAGAGACACCCTGTAAATCTTAGTTTATGGGAAAGTATCCTGCAGGGATGTGGAAGCCGTCAAAATTACTAGATATAAGAAAGAAAATCTCTCCACTAACCTCTGTGTATGCCTTAGGGATGTAAGGAAAATTTACAAATGTCCTCATCATCAATAATAAAAGGTCTCTCAACATATAGTGAATTTCTTTTTAAACAAAATCAACCACTGCAATATTTTTCACATTTTGCAACTTTTTGCAAACATCTGCTTTTGTGCAAAAATATTGGGGTTTGTGCAAAAACATTTCCATGCTGAAAGTACTGTATTTTACACAGAACTCTTTATTAAGTAAAGCATACATATAAGTAAATTTTTTATTAAATATGTGTATTTATCTTTATAAATCTTTCTAACAAAAAAATTGTAATGTGAAAAATTAAAAACAAACAAACAAAAAAAAACCTCAGATACTCTTACGCAGCAGGCATTTATGCATGCAAGAATATAAAATGTGAAGATTTGTATCCCTAGTGTTTTGATGCTTAGTTCTTTTCATTGTCATCTAGGGGAAATTGGGTATTTTGTCAATCTCTACTGCAAGATCTGCTACAGGATCTAAGGGTCTCCTAGCAAAGTACAAGCTGTAGGTTCCCAATAACAGGAGGCTTGCTTCTGATAGGGTAGGATAACAGCAGTACTGTTATCTCCCTGATGTTTTAAATTTTCCATGGTGTTCCAGGTGTGTATGTTCCAGGTGTGTACTGTATTGCTAGGTCAAAACCACCTGAGAGTTGGCAGCTGGACCCATTACAGAGCAGTGGTCAACATCTGCATAACCTTGGCAACTGCCTGGAAATGTTGAGTGCTGATGCTGGGTCTGTCTGAACTTACCTTTCACCCCTGCTTTTGGACCAAGTAGAGGTTCAGCAATAAGCATATCTCACCTGTCTTGGTACATCAAATTTAAAGACGATACAGAGTCTGAAATCAATCTGAAGAATTTAAGAAATAGAAGAATGGCTATAATGAACTTTTCACAAGTTGCACAAGATTTGTCCCTTTCTGGAAAGGGAAGGCTATAGTAATTCTTCAAAGCAGAATGGTTCATGAGCCTGAGCAACCCATATTTAGAAGAAATGGTAAAATGTGGGTTATGGAGTCCTAATTTGTGGAGAAAAATGGGATGCAAATTAATATTTGTATAAATGTTTGAATCTGGTTTCAATTTTTTGGTTGTTTAATATCATTTTAACTGTTGTATTTTGTCGATTGTTAATGATATTTTTTAAATTTGTTGTAAGCAATTTTGAGTACTGAACTGGGAAAAGGGGAGCAAATAAATAATTAAATGAATCTAGTTTTCAGTTTGCTTTACTTACTGTTGCAGAATTTCGATATGTGCCTGTCACAACACTTCGGACTGTGTGATTCAGGAGTAGCTCTCTCTGAAATATGTGAAAATAATTCCACACAGAGAAAACAAAGAGATTAAAATAAAAGAAAGCACCATATCAAAACAGCTATATAGCTGTTTCTGAAGTTTAAAAATAAATAAATCACCTTTTGCAAAACGGTGCAAGAATGTGCACCTGCGATGGCTCTGGGGACTATTTTAGTTTGGCATTAGATAAGGGTATGTATGTGTGTTTTGGCTAATTGAAAGGACATGTTAAATATTTTTGTACAAAATAAGTTATCAGGCATCTGGACATTCTCAGTGATGATCTATTAGTCTTATGCTTGGAACTGAAAAAGATTGCTCTCAGCTTTAGAGAGGGCTATATTTCCATGGGAAAATGTGATGTCTTTGATCAGTGTAAGTGATCAGTTCTTGAGAATCTCTGACATAAAGCTCTTTGAACATCTAGCCAAGCCATTCAGCTTCCTTTCCTTTTCATGGGTGAAGATGATTTGCTGTATATGAGTCATCCTCAAATCCATGTTGGTCCATGTTGTTTTGTTTTTTTGTTTAAAAAAATGCATGAATGCCTCCTGCCGAACATATGGCTTAGTAACTGACACCTACTTCATTGTGTACCACTTGTATGTGTATACAGAGGGGATGTATACATATTCTAAGGTAGCTTTTCCATAGTACGTAAGCAACAAAGTTACTTCCTCTCCAGCTGTTGCTTTGCTCATCACCCATCAATGAAACACTCTGTACTAATGTTATTTGTTGATTTCCCTTTTTAAAAATAGATTGCTGATATAACATCTGCTTATTTTTATGTTGAAAAAAAACACACTAATGTTTTCCCTCCCTTTATTCTCTTGCTGTCTCCCTCCTTTTTTCTTTCTTTCTTTTCTTTTCTTTTCGTTTCTTTTTTTGATTGTGGTTTACTTTCCAAATGGCTGCTTTCACCCCTGCTCCAACCAGCTTGACTTCCAGGTCAGTACCTTTGGTATCTTATTCTTTCACACCACTCATGTAACCAAGTCTGCTAGATCTTTAAACGCTATTTGCATTTAATTATTTGCCTCCTGCATATCCCTAATTTGTTTTCAGGTTTGTTTTGTTTGCTTGTTCTTTGTTTGAGTTGGAAGACATGTTCTAAGAACTTAGTGTTCACTTACTAGTCCAGTTGAGAGGACACTTTTGTTTTATATGGAAACGAGAAACCACATCAGCATAAGATGACCATGGTGAATTGCCATTCAAGCTAAAAAGATGGAATAGAAAATTCCTGAATAAATCTTGAGTAAATTTCACTGTTTTGAATTATTAAATGTTTAGTAATATCCTAGATACTCATGTCTTTGGTCTATTTTCTATATGGGTTGGTTAAGGATATTTTAATCCATGCTTCTTCTTCTAGCCTATTGTTTCCAAAATAAGCAGAATTATGGAGGCCCAGAAAAAGAGCAGAAAAATGTCAAAACAATTTTTTTTTCCTTCCTGAAATTTTATTTTTCTGGGGAAAAGAATTGAAAACTGGATTATGAAATGTTTTCTTCTAGAATGATACATAAAATGTTGAAGACAAGGTATAAATATATTTATGCTCCCCACATTATTTCTAAAAACTGCGACAAGGACAGGTTTATGTAAGATGCGTGAGGACACCCAAATTGAAGTTCCCATTCCCATTGTCAGAGACTACTCTGTGATCATGCGACGAGCATGATTGCACAGAACATTGTTTACCTTCCTACTGAAGTGGTACCTATTTATCTATTTGCATTTGCATACTTTCAAACAGATAGGTTGGCAGAAGCTGAGACTAGTGACAGGAGCTCACCCCATCATGCAGTACCTGGGCCTCGAACTGCCAACCTGCCAATCTTGATAAGTGGTTCTTATTCTTTACTGGGTCACAGATCCTACTGAGAATCTGGCAAATGCTATGGACACACCAGGACACAATTTTCAAAGTAACAGGAAAGAAACTGGGGAGTGGGGTGGGGTGGGGTGGGGATGTTTTTTGCACTTGGTTGATTGACCAGGAGATAAGGAGATCTAGAATTTTGAGGGAAATGATCTGTATTTTTTTCTTTATCACAAGATGGCTATTAGCCTTCAGTTTGATTCAGCTACACAAAGGACAGAAGTATTATTTCCAAGAGGGATAAGGAAACTTGGGTAGTTTAAATAGCTAGAACGATGGCATAAATGCAAAATGGGAGAAGATGCTAAAATTTGTAGCAGAATCGACTATGGCTATGCTTTGTACATATATTGGGGAACTTAAGAGCATGAAGAACTTCGTAAGCTAAATTGTGACCAACAGTGAACATTAATTTAGAACACAACAAACAAAGTTTCTGGTTGTTTTAAATTGTGGAATAGTTTCTTGGGAACATTAGCTGTGGCAAATAACTTCATTGATCATTTTTGGTAGGGTATAGCTGGCTTTGCTGCAGGGATTAAGTGTGTCCATTGTGATGGGGTTTACACATTCCTTGGACCAATTAGGGAAGTACATATTCAGGACACCATAAAAGGCAATCTAGGCTTTGTTTTGAATGGGGGAAAGAGATTTCTCTCCCATGTGGGAGTCTTTTTCATTAAAGTTTTCCTTGGATTTCTGAAACTAACAGTGTTTTCCTGGTATTGTTCTTAAATCTAAACTAACTTGCAGAAAAAAATCTAACTATCAGTCATCCATGATTGCATTGAGCAAAGCATATTGCAGTGTTCATATATGTTAGCCTACATCTGACTGATAGTCCCAACTAGATCACATCTGTTGAATCAATGGAAACCAGCTAAGGCAACAGTTAGAGAAATTCCCATTTATTCAATCTAGTTAGTACTTGCAACAAGTTTTATTATGCAGAATTGCGCAAAGCATAATAAAATGCATATTTTTATAAGCACTTGGGATCAACTAAGTGATAAAAGAGAGAGACAGAGAGAGAGAGAGAGTGCACCCAGATTAGTCTTGTGTGTGGAGAATGTAAAGAAAATTGCAGTGATTATTTTTGTGAAAAGAAATGATCATTTCCTAGCATTTCTTTTAATAAGTAGCGTATGCAATTTCTTTTATAGGTGTATTTTCTGAAGAATCATAGGATGATTAGTGTTACAGCGGAGGATTTCTAGTCCCACCCCAGTTTAATGCCAGATTTCTAATGCAAAATTCAGTAACAGCAAAGATGGGCAAGTTCCAGGGGTGGGGTGGGCACTGACTACAATGAATACCTCTGAATACCCTGAGGCTCTTTCTTATACTTTACATGCTTCTGAAGTTGCCAGGAGGTTCCCTGCAGATTTTGTTTTAAATATATATCATGCTCTTTTTTTGCTGCTCCTTCAAATTCTGCAGCAGTGCCAGGGATTACACACTGCCTGTTGGCTTCATGTTGCTCATCCCTCAGTTACACCATTACTGGCAGGGTATCTAGCCTTATTTTGAATGCCTCTAGTTAGGGAGAAATGAACAACTCTGCTCCAATTTCTTAGCTTTTTAGATATTTGAAGACTGATGTTAAATTTACATGCTAAATATGCATGGATCTTTCCAGCAGTCCTCATAGGACTTGGTTTCTGCACTGATCACCATCTTGTTTGCCCTGCTATGGGCATTCTCCAAGTTGTTGCTATGCTTCACATAGCTCGCATTAGTAAGTCCCATCAATCAATTTTATTATTTTGGACTAGGGATATCAATCCTCACTTCCCTTGTCTTCACAGGTGAGGATTAGGAGCCCCTCAAAATTTTTGTTTTGATTGTGTATCCCTGCATGGCAGGGGGTTGGACTGGATGGCCCCTGTGGTCTTTTCCAACTCTGTGATTCTTTTCTCTTCTATTCTTCTCAGCCCTGCGAGAAGTAGAAATATTTTTTGCTGTAAATTAAGGAAACCTGTGCAATTGTGCAAAATATGCTTCACATAATGACTGTTGCTTTTTCAACAGGATTTTGAAGGATTTAAAATAGTTTGTATTTTTTCTTTTTTGGCTGGGTGTGTTTGCTTGCTTCTAAAAGTGGGAAAATACTAGGTTTGTGCTAATTATGGAAATCTTGACCACTCTTCCATAATGCTCCTTGTCCCACTCTCATTTGGAGAGAAGGAATCTTGTGGGGTTTGACAAGCTATCATCATATTGAAGCAGCCTAAATTTGTGTCAATAGAGAACTTAACTAGTATTTTTCACATCTCTGCTGTGAATTCACAGTTTCTCATCAGGGGAACACATCCCCCCCTCTGCATTCAGTGCTTCTTTTCTCTCTCTTTTAAATTCTTTACCAAGATTGCATGATTAACAGCATCAAATGCTATAGAAAGATATAACATTATCCATAGAATATGTACATCAAATTCATAATAAGAGATTGAGGGCCTTTGCAGACTGCTAGAAATAGTGCAAATTCAGTCCTTGGCTCAGTGCTAGGGAATAATGGGAATTGTATTTTTTTCTGAGACGTCAGAGAGCTCTGGTGCCACAATAAACTACAGTTCCCATGATTCCCTAGTACTGAGTCAGGGCAGTTAAAGTGGACTCAATTTGCACTATTTCTGGCAGTCTGCAAAGGCCCTGAGTTAACTACTATAAATTAATTTGTAGTTATCCAATGTATAGTATGCATGTGTGTGTACTGTGCGTTTCTCCAGGATAGGAGGCTTTGCAAGTCTTTTTCTGAGCTTGTTCTTTTCCTCCATCAGTCTGCTGTTTTTTACCTGGAGCAGCTGTCTTCCATTGTCAGAAGGAACAAGGCAAAAGCATGTTTGCACAAATCACCCAGGTTTTGTAATCCTAGAAGTGATAGAAAAGAATCTGTTTTTTCCATCTGTTTCCCAGGTGGATAATTTTACTTATCTAATGTTTTTATTTTCCGGCGGGGTTCCAAGTATTGGATGGGCCTAGGGGCACATTTATTTGACTTTGTTATCATAATTTCAAGTCTGCATTTGTATGATTGCAAAAATCTTGATGCTTTCAATAAAAGTTAAGAAAAAACTGAGTTCTATATATACTCAGTGGCTATCAGCATCAGATGCTCACTTGGAAACAGCTTGTATATGTTGTCTTCTTTTCTAGTGGAATTAGCTGTTGCTGACTAGTCACTAATAGTCAAGTACTTCAGGGTTTTATCAGTTACAAAGGATAACAATAGGTTCTTGAAGCACTTTCAGACTGAAGTGTTCAGTATATTCTTAGCTAAATTGTATGACTTACTGGTTTTTAATAGAAAACATTGCCTATAACGTGTACTGATACTTGTCATGATTTACCTAGAAAAAAGAATGTTTAATATAAATTACTATAAGTTTATAATTAGTTTAAAGATTCTAAGAAGGGCAGTTTTATACTTCAGCCTTTTTAGCTGTTGTGAAAAACATTTTTAATATGTAGAGAGATCTTGTAGCACCTTTCAGACTAACTGAAAGAAAGAATTTAGATGTGATGAGTATATCCTCTGTTCGATCATCCAAATTATTTTAAAAGATGCTGAATAAAACTGGGCCCATGCTTCTCTTAAGGGTGATGATGAACCACTGGTGAGCATTCTTTGGGATCTATTAATCAGCTAAAAATTCATTTAATGGTGGCATTGTCTAGCCTCCATTTTGCCAGCATGCCTGCAAGCATTTCATGAAGGATCTTGTCAAAAGATCCTTACTGAAATCAAGATACACTACATCCACAACATTCCCCTAATCTATTAAGTTTGTAACACACTCTCTACACACATAATTCAGTTTATTGTTTGCTCATTATTTGTTGCTGGAATATAGTATGCAGAAACCAAGAAAATGGGAGAAAGTCTGATGGTGTTATGAATGCTTCAGTACTAACCAAAGAATACCATTAAAGCAGTCTTAGTGTCAGTGCTCTTGTGCATCACCACAGGTTTAATGTAGAGCAAACTTCCCACCACTAAGAGTTATTTATTTATTTTTACTATAAATAAATCACAAAAATTATTTATTTTTACTATAAATAAATCACTACATCCTCGCATTAGAGAGTGAATAATTTAAATAGTTTTTCCCCTTTATTGGAGGTGAAAATAATTTCTGTGCAGTCCTTGTCTAGTTTTCAAACATCCTTGGGTGTTTCAGGAAATTTGTCTGTGCAGAAATATTCTTTTTGTGCTAAAATTGCATTTTTTGTTCCAATAAATCCCTTTGTGATATTAAAGCAGCTGTGCTAGTTGTGGGTATGACTGGTCAGGGCCTGTTTATTTATTTGATTGATAATATAAAATATGATATTGTTAAATTTATAATATTTATTTGATTTATAATGTAAGCCTTGCCTGGTATGCAAGTGGCTTCCAGTGGGGAAAAATATTTGTGTGCTTTTTTTCTTATCTAAGAAAGAATCAGGAAAAATATAGACACTTGCGAGGTTACTGCAAGATATTTTGCTCTGTGGGAAGTATTTGTCCACACAAAAATACACTTTTTTTCCTGTGTAGAAATATGTTTCCTCTACAAAGCAACCCATTCACATTTCTGCACAAAGTGTGTATTTCTGTACAGAAAAAAACTTCATGTATTTCTACACAGAAATGAGGTTTCTAAGCAGAAAATATGCTTTCTACCTACAAAATGTGTTTCTGCTTCGGAAAAACAGCTATGATGGTTCTCGATGGATAAATGTTGTGTAAATCACAAACTGTGATCAGGAAGTGTGCTGCAATGTTTGTGCTCTCATCCAGCAAGGAGAATGAAAAATGACAATTGCTACTTGAATGTGAAAACAGAGTACATACATATAAAAATAAAGATTGGTCATACTGTTAAAAACAAATGTAAAGCAGTTTAGTACTCTGCAGCAATAATGACTCAAACATGAAATATTAAGAAGTCCAGCTCATTCATTTATCTTCTCTGTCTTATTCAGTCTGTTTGTTGCTGAAGGCTCCGTTGCTTGGGAAGGGATCTTGGACTGAACACACTGGTCAAAAGGCCTGTGTTTCCCCCAGCCTGATGTCGTCCTGTACAGATGACACAGGACAGTAGCCCCGCTCTGGGATCAGCCAGACTGAATACCAATCCGACCTTGGTCCCAAAGGGCCTTAGTGTAGTCTAAAAAGGTGGGTTGTTTGCAGCAGAGTTTCCTGGAAACTCTGACGCAGTAGCAAGCAGACCACATGGGTGCATGGCCCCTTTCCTGATGCCACTATCACATTCCCTCTGTCATGGCCTGTGAAGTTGGGAGGGGGTGCCTCGCCACATGACTGAAGCCAGGTGCCTTGTTCCTGCCCTTATGGCTTGGAACTTGGCCCTTCAAAGGGAACGTGGTGGCAGCAGCTGTGGCTCCATGGCATGCTGGCCTGAGTACACGTCAACACCTGCCCATTCCCACACCAGTCCAGGGGCAGAAATGGGTGAGAACCATGGTTGGGATACCATGGGGTTGGCCCGTGGTATCTTGCTTGTGTGTATAGGCTCCTTGTAAGCTTAAGACTAGGTTGCTGGATCATATTTAGAAGTAACACAGTAATAGCAATAACAGTGCAGCTGACAAAGGCATAACATTAGAAAGTAAAGAACATGGGGAAGAGAAAATGGACACTGACTATTATGGGCTAATGCTTTTAATTCAATTTATAATGAAGATTTTATGAACATCTTTAAGAAAAAAACTAAGGAAAATACACATCTCTTCCCATTTTTATGCTACAAGAGACTAATGGGGGTTGCAGATTGCCAGAAATAGTGCAAATTGAGTCCACTTTTAGGGTTAGGGAATCATGGGAACTGTAGTTTATTGTGGCACCAGAGCTCTCTGACAGAGAAGGCTCAATGTCTCAGAAAAAAAACAGTTCCCATGATTCCCTAGCACTAACCCTAACCCTAAAAGTGGACTCAATTTGCACTATTTCTGGCAGTCTGCAACCCCCCCTAACATGGCTATTTCTTTGAAAAATACATTTTTTACCAATCATTATTTTAGCATACCAATCATTGTTTTGTTCTTCTGGTGTAACAAAGCTACTGGCTTAATTAAAGAAAACTGATTTCTTAATTCCCCCCCCCCCATAGGGGGCAGATTAAGCCACTAGTTCATAACTCAGTTTACTGGAGAATTCCAGCAATGTGTTAAGGTTGCCCAGCTTGTATAATCATTAATATCAGTGCTTTGCTTAATAAAGAGGTCATTTATAATTATCATTTATGCTTGTTAGCTGCTGTTTTTATTTATTTTTCCTCTTGAATAGAATATAGTTCAGGCATTATTTTTCTTTACACACACACCTCTAAGAGGAAAAATACAGTAAACAGTAAAATAAGTACTTAAGAGTATTATGCTGGGACATTTATATAAGTGGGCATAGTATAGGAGTGTGTTTCAATAGAATAGGAAGTGTGAGCTCTACTTCCATCAGCCTCTGTTGGTTGGTCCAACATTCTATTGGGGAATGAAAACTCATGGAAATGTGTAAGCCAAGGTCTAAGAAAGTTTGAAAAATAAAATTGGAGAGTTCTGCCATTTTGTCAGACATGAATTTGAAGGTTCCAAAGACAGCTAGAAATGCTAAAAGAAATGCCATTTACAAAATGAAACGGACCTAGAAGGTCACTTGAAGAATTTGGAATAGCTATCAGTGTATTATAGGGGGGAAGCAGACGGGCGGCACGGGGCCGCCCCAGGAAGCTGCGGATCGGGGCTGAGGCATCCGCATTCCTCGGCCCCGCGGCGCAGCTTTGCCGCCCCAGGAAGGAGTGCTAAAATAGTGCTCTTTCCACAAATCGCTGAAGGTGCGCCGCAAAAGGCTGCCGGTGCACCTTCGGCACCTTTTCCGCCGCAACGTGTGTGGGCGCTGCGGCGGATAGGCATCCTCGGAGCGCCAGATGTGTGGAGGGACCGGTGCTGTGATGACGTCTTCGGGAAGGGGTTGGGGCGCCCAGCGTGTGGCTGCCCCTCCCCTTCCTTGCCCTGAAGACGGCGCTTTGCGCCGTCTGCTTAGGCCCATAGTCAGCCTTCTGTATCCACTGATTTTGCATCCATGGATTCAACCATCCATGGCTTGAAAATCTTTATTTTATATAAATTCCTAAAAGCAAACCTTGATTTTTCATTTTTATATAAGGGACACTCTTTTACTACCCCACTGTATATAATAGGACTTGAGCCTCTACAGATTTTGGTATCCACAATGAGGCCTGGTACCAAACCCAAGTGGATACCAAGGGCACGCTGTAATCTAATTTTAGTAAGAAATGATCAAATGTGTTAAAACAACTATTAAGAAGGGCAAAGGGAGTAGTTGTATTTTGGTGCAATAGTCACCTCTTTCATATGGTCACAAGCAAAGCCTTCAAAATGAAAACAATTGCCTATATTTCAAGCAGTAATGCTATCAAAACATATAATCGGAAAGTCTTTACAAGACAGCTCTGGTTTTAAAATAAATCAAATGAGAAAAGAGCCATTGCTCAGTGGTTTAGCACATGCTCTGCATGCAAACGGATCCAATTTCAACCCCTGACAAACCTGAGTAGGGCTGGAAAGAACTTCTGTCTGAAATCCTGCTGAGATCTGCTGCTACTAAGTGGAAATAATGCTGAGCTAAATGCACTAAGTTTGAAGCAGCTTCCCACGTGCTTATTAATAGCAAGATAGATTTCCTATTGCACTCTAATCCTCACATTATTTATGTATTTATATATTAAAATATTTATATTCCTTTCTATATCATAGAATATTGGACAGTTAAGTCAATTTAAACAAAGTAATTTAAAATTTAAAACTGTAAAGGTTTTTGTGTGATGTCTTTTAATGGATTTTAATGGTTTTAATGTTTAATGTTTTTAACTATCAACTGTTTAATTATTTCTAAAAAAAATTATATTTATAGTAAAGTTTTTGTATAGTTTTAATCTGTACTGTTTGTAATACATTGTTAGCTGCCTTTCACATATTGAGAGAAGGGTTGGATATAAATGAGTAATAATAATAATAATAATAATGAATAAATTAAACAAACTAAAAGCACATTAAACAATTTAACAAGGTAAAACATTGCAATAATCATGTGTGTGCTAGAAGTGGAGAGAATATTCAAAAGATGGTTGAAAAACATGTTTCACAGGTGTTGGGAAACCCTAAATGAGAAGAATCCTGGACTGACAAGGATCTTCACTGTTGATGACTTATTCTGTGCAAAATTTGCACATGTTTCCCCCCCCCCCCTTCATGAAACAGCCTTTTTTACACATAAAATAATATTCCTGATAATATTTTCTGATAGTATTTTCAGAATTTTATTTTATGGACGGAAAATGTTGCTTTCTGCTTTAAAAAGGCACACATTTTGTGCAGAATATTTCCCAGCAAATATTCTTTGAAAACTGTTATTACCTCCTTTGAGAACTAATTTAGTGAAGATTTATATCCCTAGTGCATGCATATATTTGGACACACTCATTTGGCCCCAAAGGCCAGCTGTTAACTTGACACTGAAATGAAGTCAAACTCAACATCAATTGGGCCTCCAAGGTGAGGGCTTTCCAGAACAAGGGTGCCCCAGCAAATAATGCCCTCTTTGCACAGTGCTAAATTGCACAGTGCTAAATTGCACAGTGCATCATTGCACAGTGCTAAAAACATGTATATATACATTTTAAAAGTCATAAACATAGGCCCCAATGACTTTAGTAAAAAGCCACGTTTTAACTTGGGTCTTGAAAGAAAATCAGTGCTGGCACCCACTGGATGCTTCATAATGGGCCACAGCAGAGAAGACCCTCTCCCCAGTCTCTGTGTATCCTTTCCACTAATGGGAAACAGAGCAGGGCCCTAGCTGCAGATCTCTGTTCTCAGACAGATGTATGTAGGGAGAGAGGTTACTTCAAATACCAAGGTCCAAAGCTTGATTCAGACCAGAAGCAAATTGACAGCTGATGCAGTTCTTCTATGGACCTTGAAGTCTTGAGGTTTCTTGAGTTCTCAATAGCCCACTTACATTTTGTGTTGTCCTTGTTTACTCATAGATAGAGTGGAAAGTAATACAGATTTCATTTATGGATTGCTGAATATGCTGACTGTCACCTCTGTCATAAGATCCATCTTATCAGTTTCAGTGAACCAGCAACAAAGAGCAAAATGTGCCAACATACCTAGATTTCAGAACCATGTATTCTGGATTCTTCTGCATCCTCCATTACTTGCCAGTAGCTTGGAAACAACAGTAGCCCCAAACATGAAATCTAAAGACAATAACAATTCCAGTACAGCCCAGTTGTGAAAACACATGTCAGCATATATGAGTGTGCCATTATATAGTGTTATATTCTTATATGTTGTGGGCCAACATTCATTTGAATAAACAGGCAGATTGTAAAACACTTTTTACAAAGTAAGTAGAACTGGCAAACTCCTTCTTCTACTTCTACTACTATTACTTCTACTATCGCTATAAAAATTACTTTGGGGAAGGGATACAATCTCATCTCCTGTTGATTCTACTCTGTGTACTTTTAAGGATCAGAGAAATTCATTAAAATTTTGGTAATATTTGTGTAACAGGAGAGAAAACTAACCAACTCAAAGAGGAGTTTAGTACTCTTTACTTGGCATTGGTGTACCTTTTGTGCTTTTTAATATAAATGCTTAAGAAAGACTTGTTAACTTAATAGGACAACAAAAAGTTGTTTAAATAGTATTGGCTGCCATTTGAACAAAAACTTGCAAGAATTACATGCATACAGTTGATTCTGGTGGATCCATTTGAGTCACTTCCACTTTAAAGCAGACAGAAATCTCTGTGTTTTGCATGCTTAGACACAATTTATAGTGCTATAAAATGGAATAAAGAAGGTGGTGCAGATGGCTGATTATAGGTTTTGGTCTCACTGCTTGATGAATAACAAGTAGTCTTCATACCATTACCATCATAGATAACATAAAACTAAATTTGATAAGCAGATAAGAATTCTAGACTCCGAATTAAAAATAAAATACTTTGTAGGAGATGATGATGTAAAAATAAGAGGGAAAAAAAGGGAGTCTCTTGGTTACACCTAAGGGTGTCCCAGAGCAATAGTCTGTGTGATGATATGACAGTCACATGAGTTATAACAGTAGCCAAGTAAGCTAGTGAACCAGCTTGCTCAGAGTTCTAGTTGAGATTTCTCATCAGTTTCTTCAATTGTTTTATCTGTCAGAAGCAAAGCACAGAGATAGTTATTTGACATTATAGCAAAGGTAGTCAATGAGTGTGAACCATGAGCCAGATGCCACTGTGATTCTTTTTATACTTTGCTTAAAATAGTTCTGACTTTATTTGAAAAATCAAATCAAGCTACATCCTGACAAAAAAGCCAAGTTTTTTTACAGGATTACATTTTTTTTCATTCTTAAATTAATTTTAAAAACTGGAATTATTTTACTAAACAGTTCCATTTTTACGGCTTCCATAAAAATACTTGTTATGATAATTGCATTTAGTGTTTATTATTATTATTTTTTTATTCACTTGTTAAAAAGATTTTTGGATACAATTTTCTTTGTTGATTTATTTTGTGTTAATTGCAATGGAGCAGAGCATAGGTAAACTTATTACCCATCATGTAGCCTGAAGACAAGTGTTGCATATTTCTTTTATGAAATTGGCAGGGAGATGCAAGGATTTCTGGCATACTTGTAGGTTTTATTAACTGGTGCTCAAACGTTTCAGATTTTTGTAACTGGCTCTCAATCCCACCGTAATAATGTTTAATGTGATGAAAAGTGTTGGAAGGAAAGTATTCTTTAGGGGACCATTACAAATTCTGCTTCTTTCTTGTGTAGGAGTCTTTTGCATATCTTCATTTGGGAGAGTATTTCTAAAGAAACAATTTTTAATTTTGCAAGCTGGAGTAATGCTGGCTTGGCCATGAAATACTACTAATTTTTGGCTAATATTCTTTAGCTTTTGGCAAGCATAGTGGGGTGCCTAATTAAAGTTAGAAACTTAACATAATAGTTTGAATTCCAGTTAATTTTGAGCAAAAGGCATTAAAAGCAGGTAGAAATAAAGAAAAGGGAAATTGTCAAAGGACATGGAAATCCATGTTATTCTTCATATAGCTTATACACACGGGCAGGATACCATGGGCTTGGCTTGCCCATGGTTCCTACTCCTGGGCCAGTATAGTAATGGACAGGTGATCACATGTGTGCCATGGAGCCACCGTAACATCCCTATTGAAGGCTCCTGCTACGGCCGATAAATGCAGAAACAGGGCATTTGGCTTCACCCATGTGGCCAGGCACCCCCTCCCAACATCATAGGTTGCAACTGGTCATTCAGAGGGAATGTGGCAGCAGTGTCAGATGAGGGGGCATACAGCCATGTGGTCTACCAGCTGTTGTGGTGGAGTTTCTAGGAAACTCTGCCACATCCAGCTGGTTAAAAAAGATTGCAGTAAGGGCCTTTTAGGATGGGGTCAGGCCAGAATTGCTGGATGTGTGTCTGATCTGGCTGATCCCAGACCAGGGCTATTGGCTTGCATTGTCTATACAGGACAACGCCAGGTGGAGGGCACACAGCCCCCCGCCCCAGTGTGTACAGCTCCATAATAAAACAGATTTTACTAGCTGAAATTTTTTAAGGTTGATGTATAAGTGGGCATTGAAGCTCCATTCAGTAATCACTTAATTAAAGCCATGCTGGGTCAACCAAAAGCCTATCTAGCGCAGCATTATGTCTGTGCAGTGGCCAGCCAGAGCCTATAGAATGCCTAGAAGCAGACCACAAATGCAACAGCTCCTTGCCACTTGTTCTCCCTGGCAGCAAATACAGGGTGCATCTACATTGAAGAAATGATGCAGTTTGACACTACATCAACTGCTATGGTTCAATTTTACAGAATCTTCGGATTTGTAGTTTTGTGAGGCACTAGCCCTCTTTGGCAGAGAAGGCTTACAATACAATTATAAAAGTACGATTCCCAGGTTTCAATAGGATGGAGCTTACTGCACTTACAAGTGTTCTTAAACTGCATTATATCTACAGTATAGATGCACCCAAAGACATACTGTCTAGGGATTACCCTAGAGGCAGTATGTGTACATCATAATTAGTCACCAATGATGGTCATTTAAGAATTCACCCAGTGCCCCTTTTAAAGCTGTCCCAGTTGGTCACCACTAATTCTACCTTTTAATTGTGCTGTTTGAAGAGGTGCTTTCTTTTCTCTATCCTGAATGTGCATAGTCTTCACCTTACAGCTTTAGTCGACAACTTAAGGTTCTAGAATTATAAGCAAGTGAGACAAGCTGTCTCTCCAGCAGATATAATGTTATATGCCTCTATCAAATCTCTTATTTTTTTTCTAAAGCTGCATCCACACTGCAGAAATAATCCAGTTTGGTACCACTTTGACATGTCTCAGTGCTATGGCATTCTGGAATTTGTAGCTTATTGTAGTATCAGAGCTCTCTGACAAAGAAGACCAAATGTTTCACAAAGCTACAATTTCCAGAATTCCATAGTACTGAGCTATGGCAGTTAGCATGGCGTTAACCTGGATTATTTCTGCAGTGAAGATGCAGCCTGAGACAGATAGTCTCCTAATGTTATAAACATGCCACATGAGGAAATTGTTGGTGGGCCCTGAACATTTTGGCTGCTCTTTTCTGGACCTTTTTATACTGTATTATTAAATGTATATCCCACTTTTCTTTTATTGCTAAATTTTCTCAAAACTTGGAATCAAGACAGCTCTTTTCCAGATGCAAATGGTGAAAACTACACAATTTTCAAGTGTGATTGCACCACTGATTTGTATAACAGCAGTAAAATATTGGCAGTTTTATTTTTTAAAAAACCTTTTGGTATTATGCTCATAAAAGAATTTACCTTCTTCCTCCTTCATTCCACTCAGTTCTCAGAATGGAAAAGAATTTCATTGGAGTTGAGATTCTCAGTGAAAGGACACATTTTGTATCTCCTGAGACATGTTGTAAGACAAAGCACTCCTTGCCTTGCAGATTTGTATATTTGTGATCTTCACAGTGCATTTTGGAGATTTAAAAAACACAGAAAAACAGGTATACATTTTAAAATGTGAGAGATGAAAATTTATGCAATTGAAAAATGTACATGGACATAACCTTAGCCAATTAAGAAAATGCATGCAAAATGCATACCTCAGGAAAAATGTATAAATCAGTAAAAATGCATACAAGATGTGTCTAAGAACAAAACCTGAACTCTTACAACTCTGATATGAACAAAAGATGAGACAAGAATGCAGCTGGAATTTGTAGACGCACAAAGAAGTTAAACACTTTTATATCTAGTTCTTTGACTACATGAAGTGAACTAATGTAATGCAGAAGGCATTGAAATGCCAATAGAGTATGAAATGCAAATTGTGGATTCCACACCAGGAGAAAGGAAGGATATAAAATTAAATAGTATATATATAATACGAATTAATAGCAATCTCAGTTCTCCATATGTTGATCTGTTCTAACTGAAATGGCATCATCCATGTAGAAAAAGGAGGATCCCCTTGATTTGTGGAAGAACAAATCAAAATACATTTGGAACAAGAATGCAAACTGTTTTTAAAAGAAAATAACCCAGATCTACATGTCTAGGATCTTATCCATAATAACGCATTTAGGGTATGTTTTTAGGCCCTAAGCAAATGAGCAGGATAGTATGGTCAGTCCCTGGTCCAGTGCGGCAATGGGTGGGTGTTTACAAGCTTACCCACCAATATGCCATAGACTCACTACAACCATGTGCCCCATACCTTGGCTGCACCCACGTGGTCAGATGTCGTCATCTGATGTGGCAGGGATCTTCTCAGCAGACATGACAAGAGAGGCAGGGAAGGGGTGCACAGAGCCATCTGTTACTCTGTCTATCGCTGTGGAGTTTCCTAGAACAGCTGGTCTTTTTAGACTGGGTTAAATCCATTTTGGACTGGGATTAATCCAGATCCACTGGATCCTTGTCTGCTCTGCATGATACCGGACCAGGGCAAATGGCCTATGTCAGGGGTTGGTAACCTACGGCCTGCGGGCCGTTCCGCCCCTTTGGACTGGCCCCCGCTGTCCTCTGCCCCCGCCGCCCGTGTCACAGCCGCCATTTTGTTTTTCAAAATGGTGGCCATGACTTGTTTGTGCATTTGGAAAAAATGCAGCATTTGGAAAACAAAATGGCAGCCGCGACATGCGCAGCGGTGGCGTGGTGGCAGCACGTGCGGCGGCGGCGGTAGCGATTGGCGGGGGCTGCGTGAGCATGCATGCCACCATTTCCCCCCCACCATCAGTAGGCAGAAGACCCGGGGATCCCCAGCCCAGCCCCAGGTAAGGGGAACTTGCCGACCCCTGGCCTGTGTAGTCCAGATAGGATGACATGAGGCTGGGATGAACACAGGCTTTTTGGCCCATGCGTACAAGCCCTCAGTGACATTTCTAGGATGCATTTTTACAAAATTAACAAATCAAAAAGAACATTATGGAGCCAGCATGGTGTAGTGATTTGAGTGCTGGACATGGACTCCAGGAGGCCAGAGTTAAAATCCCTGCTTAGCCATGAAATATACTGGGCAACCCTGGGCAAGTCACACTCTCTCGGCCTTAGAGAAAAGCAGTGGCAACCCCTCTCTGAACAAATCTGGCTTTGAAACCCCAATGAGAGGGTTACCATAAATCAGAATTGACTTGAAACCATCTTAATTTTTTATTCCTTTTATCTCTTCTTACTTCACAGTAGCATTTTTGTAGCATAAAAAGCTTTCTTTTTCAGACAAAAAAAAAAAAAAAAAAGTAAAGAAAGAAAGAAAGAAAAAAGAAAGAAAAAAGGTAGGACCAGTGCATCCACCATAATGACACTGGTAAATGTTGAAGATGTATAGAACCTTGACCTATGAGGTATGGATTTCTTTCTGGTCATCTAGTCAGAGCATCTCTGAAAAATGTGACTGTCTAGCTGACATACGTCAAAGATGAGTTGGATTTACCAGGCTGTAATCTAGCAAACTGAGCTAGATACCAAAATCTATAATGAAAATAAAAAAGCCCTGCCTGTAGCACATTTATAGCCCTGGTAATTGTACGCATGCTTGTTGTTTTAAAAAAATGCCAGCTTCAGTTTTAGAGAACATATATTGATTATGCTACTTATCTGAACTATTTTCTTTTTAAAAACAGAATATAACACATGTTGGCAGTTGCTTGGAGTTTCAAGTGCCTGGAAAAAAAGGGGGGATTCAACGTTGGCAAAGATAGCACTCCCCTGTTTATGATAGAGTGTGAAAACTAGATTAAAAAGGCAGTAAAGACGGATCTCTTCCAGCAGGCCTTCCCGGAATAACATCCCCGGCAATGGCGGAGTTTTACTATGCACCTCCCACCCTGTCCTACTATATACAGATCTGCCAAGGGGCTGTATTGTATTGTGTTTTAATGTATGGTTTTAATTTCTTCTTAATTTAATTCTTTTTAAGGGGTGGGAGGGTTAGGGCATGGGATTTGGGTATATTTTAACTGTTCCTTGTTTTAATATGTTGTTCGCCGCCCCAATTGCCGAGCAGAGGGGTGGTTTATAAATAAAAAATTATTATTATTATTATTATTATTAGGCTACCAATATGTGATCCCAGGATTATGTTATTTCATCTGTTTGTCCCAGTGTCAGCAGAATAACTTAACAACATAACAGATGATGGAAAGAAAAACATGTTCTACATCCCAATTTATTGGCTTATTCCACTTTATCTGTTCCCTCTTGTCTGTTTTAATCTTTTTATAGTTCTTATCCTTATTTATTTCCTTTGGCTAATGATACCATCCTCTCTTTATCTTGACCTGTTTTCCATCTTCCATAAATCTATGATTCAATGAGTGTCCTTAAAATTACAGAAGATGAGCCAAATTCATAGTTATCGCAGCACATTGCAGCTGTGATATATAACGTTTTTTTTAACGGTGGTGTATGCAGGAGTACTCTAGCAGAACACATTAAATCTTAACAATTTGCTCAGATAGCAGTCACTTTGGGGCTGAGGGTTTCAGAAAAGGAAATTAATGGGGAAATTGCACTGCACACATGCTGCATTTGGTTCACAGTTGTGTTCCCCTGAACAATTCCTTATTTTGCTTCTCTGTTAAGTTTCCATTTTGCTAAATATTTTTGTTTTTCAAAAGTATGAAGCTGTTAAGTTCTCACCTTCTGCTCTGAAACTGTGGTGGTGAAAACTTTGCATTCCTACAGCATTACTTCATCCATACCAAGTTTTCTGATAGCTCAACAAATTGCTGCCCAGGGTATCTTATAAAATGTAAGCCTATTGTACTTTCTGGTGGCCTTCCTACTGAGTAGCATTTATATCACAATAGTTTCTAGTTCTATTAAAACAACATGTGCTCTTCTGATTAAGAAAAAGTCATCAGGGAATATTCTAAATTATGACCAGTCAAGCTCAATGGGTGAGCAGTTTGCTCAGTCGAAATTAGCAATAGCTACACAGCACCTGCACTTTAGTGAACACAAGACCTTACTTCATAATAGACAACTGCAGAATTAAATCAAACTTTCTATTCCTTTTACAATTAATCATTTATTTGTAATTCCTTTTTGCAGGAGCTTAGGCATAATTATGAATGTAATGTAAGAGGCACAGCACCCTTTTTGTTTGGTAAACTGTATTGTTTTGGTAAATTGTATAGATTTAAATTTGATTATTTAGTCCTCTAAAATAAATACATTGTATGTGTAGAACTTACATAAATGTTGCTTTATCACCTACCCGTTGATTCAGTGGAAATACTCTAGCTGAGGTGAACAACTAGATTCATGTCATAGTTGAAAGGACTCACATTTTAAATGTGTGTTGTTGTTTTTGCCACAATTCATAGTATCCTATTGTTTTAAAAAGTAACTAAACACATCTATTTTTGTTTTTCAATACTGAGAAATTAAAAATTCTGATAACTGATTAGAGTGGTATCTGAGGGCCGATACTTTTTCTTCCTGTTGTGAGAAAGCCTTTGAAATCTAGGCAGTTTTTGAAGTCTATTTTCAGTTTGGGAGGTGAAGAAAATGCTATTTTATATACAAAACAACCATGTACCAATTTACATAGAATCATGGAATTGGAAGAAACCACAAGAGCCATTCAGTTCATCCCACTGCCATGCAGGAATACACAGTCAAAACACTCCCAACAGATGGCCATCCAACCTCTGTTTAAAAACCTGCAAAGAAAGAGACTTCACCATACTACAAGGGAGCATATCCCACTGTCAAACAGCTCTTACTGTTAGGATATTCTTCCCAATGTTGAGGTGGAATCTCTTTTCCTGTAGTTTGAATCCATTGCTCCATATGCTAGTCTGTGGAGCTGCAGAAAACATGATTGCTCCTTCTTCAATATGTTGTTCTTTGACCTCCTTTCAAACATTTAAATGGGGTTATCATGCCACCTCTTAATGTTCTCTTTTCCAAGCTAAACATATCCAGCTCCCTAAGGCACTCTTTGTAGAGCATGGCTTCCAGACCTTGTTCTTTTTAGTCCTGAACAACAAAGATTCTCATGAACCCACAGTTCTTCTTGTCAAGGTTTCTTCACCCTTGAGAAACAAAATTTTCAACTATTTTTTCAACTGTTTCATATATTCTTTCCATCTCTAGTGAACACTGCATTTTCAACTTATCAATTACTATTAAAAATATAACAAACCAAACAGTGGTCTTGATTAACCCACATTTTGTTTGCTTAGTAATGTATGCAAAATTAATTTTCTATGTATATCTTGGCCCAACTACTGGAGGGTGTGATAAACTGTGATCAAACTTTCCTGCAATATAAAATGAGTTTGCAGGTTTTAAATTATTTAATTACTAATCATACTGAGTAGAAGGGTAGAAGTAGAAGAGTACTCTGAGTAGAAGAATAAAAGAATAGAAGAGACTATTTTTGAAGTATCTTCTCTTTCTCCACATTCTTTGTACTGAATGAAGAAGAGACCAAATAAAAATTTCCTCCAGTATAAATATATGCTATTTCTAATTACATAATGTATAATTGATTGTAGATATGGAGGTAGTAACTAGTTTGCTATCTTAGGAAGACATTATATTTTGATAACATTAGCTTTCTGGGATTGTTAATGGACTGAATTTTAGTGTAGTTTAGATTTCTTCATAAATGCCATCTACTTTCATGTAACAGTGGTGCCTGATGACTATTTTGTAAAGCTTTGCTATACACACTATCCAGTCTACTAATACTAACTTTACTCAATGGATATTCACAGAAAATGAAAATGCTATTGAGGGTTTATTTGGGAGAAGGTGGACCAGTTGATACAACATGGCAATATCCAGCTGATACTGGGCTGGATCTTGGCTTGGCCTGAAATCAATGAAACTTTTAAGTTAGCCATACTAACTTAAATTCCACTTCATTCAGTGGGCCTACCTTGAGTATGGCTAAATCTAGACCTGGCTCAGTATGTCTAACCTTTTCCCTTTACTACAGCATTTACTACAGAAGTAACTGGAAAATTTCCAGTGAGCATATGTGCATTAAAAAATATCCTGTGCCTAAAAAGGATTAGCGTATAGATCTCACTTGGAATTTGCACATGACTGTTAGTATATAGATAAAAAGAGGGAAATTCCTCAGAATCATGCGAGAGTCAGCTAAATTAATATCTAGCTAAAACTGTGTTTTAACATTAGTCTTTCATAACTGGCTTACTATGTCAGACCAAAAAAAGAGAGAGAAAATAGTTTCCCCCCTCAAGTTTTAGTTTGTTCTAATGAATAATATGGCTTTTTCCCTATAGAGAATGTTACTCTATTAATCTTTGGCATTAATTTGTTTTAAAATAATATATTAGATTGGAATTTATTTGCTGGATAAAAAAGGTATCTGTGAATTACTTCCATTTGTTTATTAAGAGATTTTAAAGAGTATCAATGAGATTCATGTTCATTGCTCTGGGAAGAAGCCCACAAGCAGAGAGGTAAAAGAAAAATTGCACTTAATACCGTAGTCCCAGCTGATAGCATTTCATTCATGTCAGTATGAAACGTTTGAAACATGTCAGTATGAAACGTTTCTCTTTTTTTTTTAAATGTAGACAGAGAAATCTGGAAGTCAAGGTTTTTATATAAATCCACATTAAAGAAGCAACTATGTAGCAAGCTTGCATGAAAATGAGAGATTCTTCTTTATAAAAAGTGCTTCATATATTCATGTTGTATCACATATAGATATATTCTGAACTATTTAAAGGAGCGAAAAGAATTGTCACCCAGAATTTCATTTTATATGTTACTTAGTGAGTATGGAAGTCATTATTTCCTCAGTTTTTGATAGGTGCTAGATAACTCTGCCTGATGAAAAGGAAATTATTTTTGTCATTCTTTACATGTTTGCATTGTTACATTGTTACAAAGAACTTTTAGAATTAATGGGCATATACATACGATTCTTAGACATATGAAGGACCAAAACAAGAAAGTGGCCAACCTGAAGCACAATCAGCAAATGGAAAAAAAGAAAAATGCCCAGTTGTTAGAAGAAGTTCGTAGACGTGAAGACAATATGACAGACAACTCTCAGCATTTGCAGGTGAGTCGTTATTGTTTACACTTTTGCTTGAGAAATTTGTCTGAAAATTCTGCAGGAGCTGTGTTGGAAGTCCAACCACAAATACGTGTAACTTCAAACTTGACGATTAATAAAATACTCTGGCACAGAAAACTCTTTTTTCTGACTGACAAATATCTCAACATTAAGAAAAGTGGGCACCCATTAAGGTACGGATAAACTTTTCTCCTACTGATTTCTTTTGGGATATGCTGAGAGGGCTGGGACTGAATTGCACTGCTCATTTTGGATGATACCTGATCTAGTATCTAGAGCAAGTTAGTAATGTTAGAAGTAGTGATGCTCTGTTTGCAGGGAGAGCAAAATAGCATCCAGCGTTTAATAGCAACATCAGTGTATATCACCATATATTACAAAATACTATTCTTAATTTTTTTTTTTAGCAGCCAGCATATTCATGCTATGCCACATTTAATTCAAGTGTCATATTGCTTAAGAGCCAGAGGTATTATTTCAGTCAGAAAACAGACTAAAGGAGAAAAATTGAAATGGTAAAAGTAAGACCCATGAAGTATCATGAAGCCAGAGGAGAAGAGAAAGAAATGCCTTGTCTTGGTAACACTCTGTACCTGAAGGCTATTGTGATACAATCCAGAAACAGATACATGATGTGAGACTGTTGATCACATATGCAATACAGGTACTGTTCATGTGATTTTGTCCTTGTTGTTTCAGCTATTTCCATCCATCAGATAAATATATCTTAAATTGATACAACAGTTGTACAATAGAATAACTAGAGAATCATGTTGCTGTTCCTTGTAAATTAAGAGGTAGTGTCAGTGCAGCTTGCTGTCCAAAGGAGAAAAAAATATGTCTACGAAAATTCATTTATGAATGGTGTTTCTTCTGAGCAGCAATGGGGCATCTTACTGTCCAACTTCAGCAAAAGTGTTCCACAACCCTTTGCTGGTGAGGGTAGGGAGGGAAAATGGAGCAGGAGTATAGGAGGAGTTCCTAGATGAAGGAGCAAGTTCTTCATAAGACATAGGGGGGTTGCAGACTGCCAGAAATAGTGTGAATTCAGTCCACTTTTAGGGTTAGGGTTAGAGTTAGAGTTAGGGAACCATGGGAACTGTATTTTATTGTGGCATCAGAGTTGTCTGACAGAGAAGGCTCAATGTCTCAGAAAAATAACAGTTCCCATGATTCCCTAGCACTAACCCTAACCCTAAAAGTGGACTGAATTCACACTATTTCTGGCAGTCTGCAACCCCCCATAGTCAATAACATTTGGTCAGTGGAGATAGCTGGAAATGCTCAGACAGGCTGACTTTTCAATGTGCCCTTTTACTCACAATCTGACATGTTTTTCAGAAATAAACCAACATAGTGTTTTTATGCTCATTAGTTTTTCTTAACTATATGCCTTAAAGCTTGACTGATGTTATCCATGTACAGATAATCTCTGGTTAGGTTACTGCATTATGTTTAAATTTAAAAACTTCTTATTAACTTTAGTCATTGTGAATGCAGCAATTACAGAATTGTACACCCTCCAACATTTCACTAAAGAAAATTGGGATATATGTACCCAAGCAGCATCAGATGAAGAACAGACAAGCTAGGAGAGGCTGCAACAGTTTTTCTCAAAGTCCGGATTCTTTCCCCTCCTCTCCTCCATGCTGAGATGAGTGCAAACTGCTTTTACATGTTGAACTCAGTCTGTAGCAGTTTAAATTAAGCTGAGGGCAAAGAGGGAAAGTGGGAGAAGGAGACGGGAATTAAGATATTTTAAAAGCAACTGAAAAAATGGGACGTCACAGGAGTAATTGGAATTGTCCCTGCCAAATCAGATCTGTATGGAATGGGCCAAATTATATCTTGTCAGTTCACAGATTGCTATACTGACTATGGACGTTATCACACGTGGGCCAGAAAGCGAAAATAAAGTGGAAATGAGGCATTCCGAAAATAAACAGGAAATAAACAATAATTCCGCAAACATCATCACCTTAATTGCGAATTGACAGTAATCACATTAAACGTTCACACACAAGCGAAAAAAGCCCGTAAATGTACTAGAAATGAGCCTCTTGCACATGCGCAGATAGAGGAATGCTCGCTGGAACCATGGCAACAGCAGGGAAATGCTCCCAAATGTGCATTTGGTTATCACATTACGGTAAATTCGAAATTACCTTAATTGCGCATTTGCATTTCCTCCAAAGAACCGAATTTCAAAAGATCGCGGTTAACACCAGTTTCTGTCCAGTTTCTGTGCGACGTCGTGTGAAAACACGGAGCACTAATCCAGTTTCTGTTTGGGTTTTGTGTGGATTAACCAGCAGATTTGCTCCCGTGTGATAACGTCCTATGAAGTTTATCACGTTTTTAAAAAAGCGACTTACCCCTACCGTTTTACAGTCAATTATGGGATGCAGCTGGGAAGCTCCTAACTTTGCAAATTGGCCAGCTGAGTGTGGGTGGGAGCCAAGATTTAGGCGGGATGCAATCGGGCGGTGGCATCAGCGGCATATTCCATGCGATAATTCCCAGCTGCATCCTGCAATCAACTGTAAAACGGGGGGTAGGTCACTTTTTTAATGCGATAAACTCCTACCATTCTACACTGGAGGCTTCAAATGGAGTAGGTATTTTAGTTTCTTACAGCAAGAGCAACAAACCATCTTGTAGCACCTTAGTGTTCAAGATGCCCCAAGTTTTGTTGTTTTTACTGAGGATTGTCATCTCCCCAGTATGCCTCAGCATAATGATTTGGGACATGATTTGGAAATAATGGTTGCTGATCAATCATAGAGCAGCTCTGTAATGGTCACAAATGTTTTTGCCAATGGCTAATTTTCAAGTTTAACTTTAATCCCTGCATATTTTAGTTTACCTTTAAAAGTGTTACTATCCCTGGAAACTAAAATTGCACCCCACAGTTTTTAACAGGGAGGGGGCTTAGTGTTTTTATTTTGTGATTTTAAATATCTTTTAAATGCTGTTTTAACTTGTGTTTTTAACTAGTGTTTTTAAATCAATGTTAGTCTAATTGCATTTTAACTTTTGTATTAACAGTTTTTAAAAATTGTATTGTATTTTTATGGTGTTGTGCACTGCCTTGGGTCCCTTTACTGGGAGAAAGGCAGGATATAAATTAAACAAAAATGGGAATAAAAAAATGTAAAAAAACCCAAAGCCAGCAGAGAATATTGCACAGCCCAGCATATGGGGGATTTACCATTTGTCTTTTTTTCTGCTTCTTAATTGTAGATGGCTTTTGCCAGGATAGGAAGTGTAACTAATCATTGAAACCTCAAAAATGTCTACCTTTCAGCAAAATGCACCGTGTATTATTAATTTCACACACTTCAATGTCATTTTTTCTCTCCCATTCTCTTTTTTTATATCAGTAAAAGTTTTTTTTATGTTAAGCCCTCTCCATGTGTTTAAGCATTTACTGTATCCTACAATTTTTCTTTATATGAAAAAAGATTGCATATGTGAATTAATCGTAATAGAGTCATGTTCCTTTTTTTCTGTACCAAGGTTTTGTGATAAGTTTAGTATTTAGAAGAGCAAACTTAAAATTTTAAGAATAGTTAAAAATACACAGTTGGGAACCAAACAGGTACATTTTAAGACTGATAAATGCAGTGGCTTGTATATATGAGGATATCTGCGTTGGATATGAATTTGATTATTATTATTATTTTTTACTGTGGATGATCATTTAAGTATTTTCATTTTTTGGCCAGCAGAAGAATCCATTAGGCTGCAGATACATTCCATATGTATTGAAACGCTGCCAGTGTTTTATTATCCTACTGAAGAGATGCAGTTCAATAATTTCAGTGGAAGAACTTTTTGAGAATTTACCAAGAGCACATAAATTGGTTGATACATTTCAGGATCTGTGGCAGATTTGGGGATTTGATGTGTACTTTGATTGAACAGTGCTGCCTTTAAAAGTTAAAACTATTTTTGTTGAATTCAAATGGTAGTCTGTTAAAATCTCAATTGATATTATTTTCAGATATTTTCTTCATGGTAGTACTTGAAAAACAGTAATGACTTATATTCATAAACAGTTTACAGTACAGTAATATATATTATTTTTCTTCAGGTCCTATGCGTTCAAGTTGCCTATCTATTGAAATGTAACTCAATCAGTGAATGAAGCCTAATGAATGAAACATTGTTCTTGAGTCTAAGGGCCTTTGCAGACTGCCAGAAATAGTGCAAATTGAGTCCACTTTAAGGGTTAGGGTTAGTGCTAGGGAATCATGGGAATTGTTTGTTTTTTTCTGAGACATTGAGCCTTCTCTGTCAGAGAGCTATAGTGCCACAATAAAATACAGTTCCCATGATTCCCTAACCCTAACCCTAACCCTTAAAGTGGACTCAATTTGCACTATTTCTGGCAGTCTGCAAAGGCCCTAAGATAGTTAGCATCCTATCCCAGGTGACTCTGCAGGATGAATAATATGAAGATTTGGCACTATCCACAAAAAATAAACACATATTGGTGTGCGCTGGCCTGCAGACCTTGTATATAACATTCTTCACCTGAGAAGGGCACAGGGTATCTTTTTAAATCTCTCCAGTTTAAAGTCAGATAAAAGTGCCTTGCTGCAGAATAAAGAACTGGTGATATAGCCAAAGCTAGACTTCTGCTAATGAAATAGATGAATTCAAGGGAAATGGGTAACAACCCTCTCCTTACTACAGCTCTCCTCCATTCCCTCCTCTGGATTGACTCTTGATGGCCAAGAAACCTTCAAAGTACAAAGATCTGCATTGTGGAGGAAAAGGAGAAGAAGTACAGTCAGCCCTCGGTATCCATGGGGGATCTGTTCCAGGCCCCACCATGGATACCAAAATCCATGGATGCTCAGGTTCCGTTGTCCCCCATGGTGACGCATGCATGTGGCCATGCCACCATTGGGGACAGCCCCCATTGTCCTCACTGGTGGCTCGACCACGTTAGGGGCAATGGGATTAGTGGTGGTGTGGCCATGTGAACACGCTGCCACAGGACAACAGGCACTGTCCCTAATGGTGGCGTGGCCACGTGCATGCGCAACCATTGGGGTCAATGCAGGTTTGCTGTCTGCAGATGCTTGACTCCGCAGATGGCAAGTCTGCAGATACTGAGGGCCGACAACAGTGCTGCAGTGTTGGATTTTATCCTAAAGCTATATAGACCAGCACATACCTCTATGGACTTCTGCTCTTTTAAAATAAGTGGTGCCTACATATACACTTGGCCCTCCATATCAACAGGTTCTGCATCTATGCATTCCAGCCATCCACACTTTGAAAATAATAAAAAACAGCAACAAATACCCAAAAGCAAAACTTTGATTTTGCCATTTTATATAAGGGACACTATTTTACTATGCCTTTGTATTTGATGGGACTTGAGCATCCATGGATTTTGGTATCCATGGGGGTGTCTGCAACCAAATCCCAGCGGATACCAGGGGCCTGCTGTGTATAACAGTTTTGAGGATTCTGGCACAGCAATGAATAAAAATGATAAATGAAAGAGCAACATAATTAACAAACAAACAACAAAAATTATTAATAATAATAATCTCCTGTGTCAAAATCTGGAATCGTTCACACATTAATGAAGTAACCTCAACAGTGATCTTGTATAAAAACTGTTTTTTTAAAAAGGAAAACTGTGTGTTTAAGTTTGGTTCATGTTTTCCCAGGTAGCCAATGTGCTGCTATGGTGAGTTAGACTTCAGAGCTGCTGGGCAAAATTCTTTATGATCAAAATTTAGCACTCATGGCTGGTAGTCAGCAGAGCAGCCAGGAAGCAAACTGATAGGGAGCAGTAGGCAGGAGAAGAGCAGTGATGCAGAGTCTTGACAAGAACCAGGCTCTTCCATACTGTGGATGCCATCAAGGCCATTACTTAATTTGCATCATGGAGCTACAGAGTTCTTGTATCAAGATATAACCCCTGGAAACCATTCTAAGTCCAGTCTCTTCACCTAGAACATTTCAAAAATGCTAAAGTTTTGGCAGCCCTCTGCAAGAAGAAAGCTACAGAGCTGGAGAACAATTCCCAGGGAATTCTTTTTGAGTGCTCTCATTGGATTTTCATATTGGTAGCATGGTAATGGAATTCTCTCTGTTTTCAGGGAGATGATGTGGGTATAGGAGACATTTATAGTTCATAAAAATTAGATAAACCTTTTGGAATTTAGTGATGTCAAATGTTGTAACTGCTGAAGAAAATAATTCACATTTGATTGATTGACCGACTTTCTGATTTAGGTACAGTTCACTTATACCCTTATATCTTTTCAGAAATGTTTTATAAAATATGTTAAACGTGTAAATGAATAGACAGTTCAAGAATTGCAGTTCTTAGAAAAAAACCCAGGAATGTTTTATTTGATACACCTTTCTTTCTCTCTCCTTCCCTCAGTGTTTATGTAATAACTCACACATGTGGGACTCTTAAAATCTCTAGAGGGCAATCACATTCAACATGCATCAAAACCAGTAGTTCAGTTGAACCAACTCTCTCTATCCAGCAGTAATTACCACAGGTTTATACTGAGATATAGTTGCAAAAGGTTAGTCAGCAGGGCATCTGCAAATCAAGTTGTATGTCAACTCTACATCAATAACCTCATTATAATAAGATGTTAGCATTTCAGCACATCAGAAGCTAATGTAGAAAG
Organism: Phrynosoma blainvillii; assembly: GCA_026167975.1. NCBI lineage: Eukaryota > Metazoa > Chordata > Lepidosauria > Squamata > Phrynosomatidae > Phrynosoma > Phrynosoma blainvillii. The sequence goes on along the minus strand of JANUYF010000002.1, from coordinate 325,841,715 downwards.
CTAAAAGAAGTTCATTTCTTTGCTGCTAAGTTTGATTTATAGCTTGTCTAATATCTTACCAAGTTATAAATTTGAACACCTAAGATTATATGAATTATAATGTATTATAATCAATGTCAAAGGCAACAATTTAGACAGAAATTCAGTACTCTTAAGGAGCAGTAAATCACCTATGTCTTCTAAAAAAGGGATCTCAGTCAGTTCAATATAAAAGTAGTTTTACAAGCTAATTGTGTAGTTTAATAAAGACACCACTTCTGTAGTATTTTATGTGCTAATTTTTCAAAGTAAATAGATAAATGAAAAGTATTCCACACAAGTCTTTGTTTGTTTCTACTGTTCACATAGTGCTGACTATTTATTTACTACATTTGTTCAAAGCATCTGTTTCATTAAAAACAAAATAGTTTTTAAATTGAAATCATAAAACTGATAAAACAATTTAATACGATACATTAATTTCAAAATTGTATTTTATTGTAATACTGTTCAAATATAAGTGAATCAAACAATTAACCCCCCCCCCCCACACACACACACACAAAAGACCAGAAAGTACAATACACTGTTCTTGGCTTCAAACCTAAATGTTATCATCAATTAAGACAGAATCCCGTGTAAATATAGGAACCGTTGCTCTCAAGTCTTCCCAAAAACTCCTCAGATATTTGTGAGTACTTGGAAAGAGTGACCACAAAACCCTCAATATTTTCAAAGCAAATACAAAGATGCACAACCAATATCTAGTATTGTAGTATTGGTGTTGTAGGCATTTAAATCTTACTGTGAATTTTGCTCTCATTAAGATGCAGCTAAATGAAGTAGGGTCCTAAAGGGATCGGGATCTACTTCGTTGCCATCCAAATATTATTTGACTCTTCTGAAAAGTGAAAATGTGCTTTAGTTTTAGACCTTTAGTTTTAGACCTTTAAATATATGTAATATAAAATCAGCATATTAACATGAACACACACACACACAATAAAGGGCAGAAATTGTTATGCCTGTATGCTGTCATGTGGTTGTTTCCTAACAAACTTCTTCACAAATGATTATATTAATGTTAGACAAGTTGTGGTTGCATTGCATTACTTAAGGTGCTTTATGTAACTCCCCTCATCATGAAACTTTTGCAGACTTTGGGGGGAAGAGCACAAGGTGTGTGCTAAAAGGTAAATTTGCTCCTGCCTGCAACAACTATGACACAGCAAGCCCCTCTCCTTTCTCTGGGGAGATGGAATTGAATATTAGCTGGTTTCCATCAGGGGGAAATAGGACCCCCCCCCCCAACTGAGATAAATGGGATGTTTTTACCTAACTCATAAGATAAGAGTTCAAGGCAGTCAAGATAATACCCAGGCAGGAGGTGGCTTCATGAGGGATAATTCAGCATAACAATTGTCAGAATTCATTAGCTGGCAAGCATCAGTCATTAGAGAGTGGTGAGAAATACACTGGGTTTGTATTTCAATTAGGAAAAGCCCATTTACTTCCCAACAGAACAGAATACATTGCTGAGAAGTTTCAAGGGGAAAACCCTGATGAAACTACACAGAAAAATGCATGCAATTTAAAAACGTATGCAAATGTCCTTTACCAGTTACACCAAAGTTTAAGCCTTGGAAAAATGTGGCCAATAAATAAATAAATAAATAGCATAGTTAATGTGGAGTTTTAAAGATATCATGGGAATAGATCTAACCTTCTTTGTGGTCTCTGCGAATCACACAAATGGGTTTTGCCTGCGCATGCGCAGCCAGCTCGGAACCTTCTGGAATCACTAGGCAGAAGTTGGATTGCAACTTTTGGGTGGTAACTCCGCTCACCTCTATATAGGCCCTTGCGTTCCCGCTCGATCCTCAGTTCCTTTTGTCCGCCGCTTTGCAGTTTTCAAGGAACCTCATCACTAGTGCAGTTACTTATCTAACGGTTTTTGACCCTTTTTTTCGGCTTGACTATTCTTTGGATTGCAACTGATTTATCTGATAAATTGACCTCGGACTGTTTATCAACGCCGGCTTAGAGCCTGGACTTGGTACTGTCTTACCTTTCTACAAAACCCTTTGAGCCCATAGCTACTATTGACATTAGACTCTTAACATGGAAAACGGCGTTCCTTGTAGCGTTGACTTCTGCTCGCCGGGCTGGTGAGCTATGTGCTCTGAGGATGGACCAACCATATCTTCAATTTCACAAAGACAAGGTGGTCCTCCGTACCAACATCACCACTTTTACCGAAAGTGGTATCTGCCTTCCATATCAACCAGGACATCGTGCTGGCCCCGAACCCGACCACTGAGGTCGAACAAAGACTACATACACTGGACGTTCGTAGGGCTTTGTCCTTCTACCTAGAGCGCACCTTGGCTTCGAGGCGCTCAAAGAGACTTTTTATGCGTTATTCTGAACACAAGAAAGGACTGCTCGTCACTCCACAAAGACTGTCCAAGTGGGTGACTTCCACTATCCACTTGTGCTACGAACTAGCAGGCAAGATGCCACCGGGCCGGGTGCGTGCACACTCCACAAGGGCGGTAGCTTCATCATCTGCTTTCCTGTTTGGCATTCCTTTAGAAGATGTTTGTAGGGCAACTGTCTGGTCCCAACCAACGACTTTGATTAAACACTATAGGTTGGACACACGGGCCAAGCAAGAGGCTGCCTTTGGGAAAGCAGTATTGTTATCTGGACTTCATTGAATGCTCTTGTATATGTTTGCACTAACTTCGTTAGGCTTTCAATTAGATGAATATATATTGAATAATGGGTTTGTAGTACAATGTACATACAATACTGTTTGAACTGGAAATTTCTTTATTGTTCACGAATTACCAATTCGAGTTCTTCTTGAATTCTGCCTTAAGTTTATGCAATTGTTACTATTATTCCATTTGCACTTGAAACTCACTGACTGTTGGGTTACAATCAATTCCTGATGTACTTGAATTTGATGCCTTTGAAAGTTCAGGTGCCTATTACCTTGGCTAATACTGTGCCAATAAACTTTCTTGTTTGCACCTCTAAGCCTTGTGTCAGGACACTCCCTCCTCCAGGGACATTAGCTTGCTAGTCTGAATAACCCATTTGTGTGATTTGCAGAGACCACAAAGACGAAGGACAGGTTGCACACCTGTAACAGTATTTCTTCGAGTGGTCATCTGCGAATTCACACAAATCCCGCCCAAGCTCCCCTCAGTCGTGTCCTGCTCTAAGTTGATAACCTTGCTGTCGCTTTGTAAGCGGCGTACTTGGAACTGAGGATCGAGCGGGAACGCAAGGGCCTATATAGAGGTGGGCGGAGCTACCGCCAAAAAAGTTGCAATCCAACTTCTGCCTAGTGATTCGAGAAGGTTCCGAGCTGGCTGTGCATGCGCAGACAAAACCCATTTCTGTGAATTCACAGATGACCACTCGAACAAATACTGTTACAGGTGTGCAACCTGTCCTTTCATACAAGAGTGAACAAGTCTTGTGATCCAATGTGGGACAAAGATGGAATGAGAATACTTTTGGAAAAATGAAAAGAATTCTGAAAATGAAACTTGCAGGCTAGCATATCTCTAGGCCACACTAAGCCACAGGCTGTCTTTAGTGTAGGTTTGAGGGTTTTGTGTGCATCTGCTTGCTTGCAAGTTTTCTGATCCAGCAGCCTGCTGGAAAGGTGTCCTCTGAGTAACATACTCATTGGATTGGGCCAAATTTAATTGACAAAGCTACTGCTGAAGTATTGCCCATGAAACAGGGTCATAACTCAGTAGTGCAGCAATGGCTTTGCAAGGTTTCCAATTCAGTTCTTGGCTTCTCTAGGTGTAGGGCTTCACATAGCAGGACTGGGAAAAACCTCAGATTCAAGCCTTAGAAAACTACTGATAATCAGAGAGATTGGAAACAACTTTTAGCCCTCCAGCTGTTTTGGTATTTGACTTCCAGAACTTGGTATTTGGTATTTGACTTCCAGAACTTCCAGGAACAATGGTGAAGGGTAAAGAATGAAAGGTCTTGTAATAATTATAATAATAAAATGTAGAATGCAAATGGTTCCAAGCCCCAGAGTAAATGATACTAGACTGTATATGTACTAGATGGGCTGACTCAGAGCAGAGTAGGATCATGCTTTTATATTAATTTGATGATCATAACAACTATGAATGAAATAATAGTCAATTCCTCTGCCTTAATACTCTCTGCAATTTTGAAATATTATAGGAAAAATGCAGGTAGATGCTTGTTTTAATGCTTCTATCATAGGTTAGACTAATAAAATATATGTCTCAAAAATCACAGTTATGTAGATGGCAGGAAACATATAAAAGGAATCATTTGATGCATAATGTTTTATAATATTCATTTTTATTACTCCAGACAATAAAGCATCTCACTAATGAGTAGATGTTGACAGATCCCTTCTGTATTGCTAGCTGAGCTGTCTTTATTTTGTCTGTGGAGAAAGATCCACAATGGCAGCCTTGAGCAGCAGATAAGTTGACTAGGCCATGTTTAGAATGTTTAAAACCAGGAAACCTGTAATTGATGTAATAACCCACAACAATAAAAGAGATTTTGTTCTCCTTGGAAGGGCAAATAATTTTAGAATAGAATGTATACAAAGAAGAATTCCTAATATTTATTCAATAATCATTAAATGATCATTCATTCATAAGGTTAAAACAATTTCTGCTCAAAGCAGAAGGCATACTTCCATGAATTTTGATTTTTCTCTCTGATGCTTTTAAATAGATTTTTGTTGTTATTTGCTGCAATGTTTCGATTGGTGCTATTTCTATATGTCTATTTTCATTTTAGGAGTTTTTGTAATTGTTATGCTATATTATTGTGGATTTTAGGACTTTTAGGCCAAATTGACATTTTTATGCAAAGACAAGATACAAATGTAAGAAATAAATAATTTTTAGAGGGGTGGATATGAGTATTCAAGCCATAATAAATCAGTCAGCTTTGAGGGGCCCCCAGGAGTGCTTGCTGTTTTCAGAAGAAACAAAACTTTGCAATACAACATGAGTGAATAAAAATAATAAAATTATGTCTAGATAATTCTATGCAGCATTTATGGACCTTATCACACGCGGGCCACAAAGCGATAAGAAACCGAAATAAGAATAAATCCAATACTATACCGAAATGAACCAAAAGAGCCCCCACAATACGTAAACGGCTATCAGACGCAACTAGCATCATCGCGTAATTATCGCGCTTCCATAAAAGTGCATCCTGGATACATATTTGCCGTTCACACACAATTCAGAAAATCCCGGACATGGCCCTGCGCTGGCTTGGGAAGGAGGGGTTTGGGTGACAGTCGGCTGTCAAACACATGCCTCCTTTCCAAGCCAGCGCGGGGCCAGGACTCTGAGCAGAATGGAGCCCGCGCCGGCTCGGAAAGGAGGGGTGCGTTTGACAGCCAGCTGTCAAACACACCCCTCCTTTCCAAGCCGGCGCGGGGCCGGGACTCTGAGCAGAACGGAGCCCGCACCGGCTTGGGAAGGAGGGGTGCGTTTGACAGCCAGCTGTCAAACACACCCCTCCTTCCCAGGGTACCGGCCCCGCGCCGGCTTGGAAAGGAGGGGTGCGTTTGACAGCCAGCTGTCAAACACACCCCTCCTTCCCAGAGTCCCGGCCCCGCGCCGGCTTGGAAAGGAGGGGTGCGTTTGACAGCCAGCTGTCAAACACACCCCTCCTTTCCAAGCCGGTGCGGGGCCGGGACTCTGAGCAGAACGGAGCCCGCGCCGGCTTGGGAAGGAGGGGTGCATTTGACAGCCAGCTGTCAAACACACCCCTCCTTCCCAAGCCGGCACGGCGCAGGCGGGGGGTGGGGAAATGCTCCACAATACGTATTGGGGAAATGCTCCCCAATACGTATTGTGTGTACACATGTATTTCGGAGACTTGGGCATTGCGCAATGATTTCGGAAGCGCATTTATACTTCCTAATTAAACCAAAATTCAAAAGATCTCAATCCGTTTCGGATTAGTTGTGTGTTTTTAGCGGTTTTGTGCGACGTCGTGTAAACACACGCAAAATTAATACGTATTAGTTCCGGATTTCTTTTGGAAGCTTTCTGCTTTGGACCCCGTGTGATAAATTCCCAAGAATTGTATTAAAGCTTAAAGATATAGTGCTCAGTTCACTTGGTACTTGTCAATCACAATTAATTTATCAGGATATGTCCTATTTATTTCAGTAGGTTTTCTCTAGGTAAGACTAATGTTGAGTTTAGGTTGTAGGAAAGTAGGAAGTAGTCTTGGTCCATCTAACTCAGTGTTGGCTGATATTCTTCATGGTTTTGCATGGGTCTTCCTCTGTTCTACTTAGAGGTGGCAAGGACTGAGTCTCGGACTCGACCATTCACTCAGAGGCATAGTTACAGTGGCAGAAACATGTGTGCATTGCCCCTCCAAATAAGATTTTGTCCCCCCCCACCTTTTCTTCAGTTCCCAAATTCCTAGCATTTCAAAGGAGGACACAGTGAAAACCATTGACACTCAAAATTCTATTTGCTATGTTTGCATTTCCTTGATATCTTTGTCTGCCCATTTTCTTTGGATGCCTAAACTGTATTTCTAAATGTTCCAGTGAAATCTTAAGTTGCTACAATGCTAGAAATTTGAGGAATGATGGAAAAGTACATTTGGGGAAGCAGAATTTTATTTGCAGTAAGAAAACCCTTATTTTGCACCTCCCCAATAACTCCACCCCTGACTGACCTGAAGACCTTCCCATGTGCTACATAGTGCTCCAGTGGTTCACTTGGATACAAGAATTAGAACCTGGAAATGAGAACCTGAGTTCCTGCAATACAAGGGATGGATATTAATAATAATTTTTATTTGTAACCCGCCCCTCTGCAAAGCAATCGGGGTGGCGTACAGCATTTTTAAAACAAAGAACAGTTAAAACATTCCTATATCCCACACCCTAGCCCTCCCACCCCTTAAAACTGAATTAAACTCAAATAGTATTAAAATAAATTAACTCACAATACAAATACAATAAATTTAAACAGCATACAACCAATGGCAGATAAAGCCATTAAGGGCAAATTAAAAATTAAGGTTAAGGGGGAGGTGATAAGCCTCCATCGTTGCTGGGAAATTATTCTGGGAAGACCTGCCGGAAGAGGTCCATCTTTACTGCTTTCTTAAAAGCAGCAAGTGTGGTAATAAGATAGATCTTGTCCGGCAGGCCATTCCATAGTCTGGGAGTAGTCGCAGAGAAGGCCCTCTGGGAGGTCTGGGAAAGCCTGGTCTTCATCGGCTGTAGCAGATTCCTCGCAGAGGACTGGAGTGCGCGTGGGGGGTCATATGAGGAGAGGCGGTCCCTAAGATAAGATGGACCCAAGCCATGTGGGGCTTTAAAGGTTAAAACCAACACCTTGTACTGTGCATTTATCCCTTTTCCTTTTTTCAATGAAATTTCCAGGATTCAAACTCATGCTGCAGGCTACACAGAACAGTTCCCCAACCCTAATTACTAAACCTTCCCAGCAGACAACAGTGAGAGACATTATGGGGCATTCACCTCCCTTACCCTGCTTTCAGACCCAACAAGTCAGTTACTGATACTAGAAGCATAGAGGTTATGAAAGAATCTCTGTCTGGATGGGATGATTTGCCCTGGACCAGTTTGTAAGTCAATCTGTGTCAGGGTCCGAAGCAGCCTGGATTCCAAGATGGGCTGCTGGGGCCAGCATTGTTGATGGCAAATCTTAGTGAGTCTAGTGGGCCAGAGGAGATAGAGTGGGCCCGTCTGCTCAGCCCCTTGGTCTGCTACATCTGTAGAAGTACCAAATCTATGAAAACTGATGCTACAACATATTTTGCACAGTTAGTCTCAAAAGTGTTGCAATATCCCTTTGCATACATATATAAATATGGTGTCTTGTCCCATGTCAGTGTCATCTTCACAGGAGAGAAACTCATAATCCCATACATGCTGGCTGGGGGATTCTGAGAGTCATAATCCAAAAAAGTAAAACTTCCACATTCTGATTCAGTGCTTTTGTTATGTCTGTTGTATATCTGGTTTTCTGCCTGAGTAGCAAGACTTCTTGAAAATCCTGAAGCTCTTCACTTGGCTTTCCCCCAGTGTAGGATTGCACCCTTTAGATTCTTCAAAAGCTTCCATTGTCAGATTCCAGATAGAGGTCCATGTTTGTCCTGTCTGCAACCAGACGGTTGAAGTATGCAGTGTTGATTTTAGTGCACTAAATTACTGGTGTGCTGTCAAAGCCAATTAGACCTGCTGAAAATGAAGCACACGGCTTCCCTATGTCATTACACAGGATTGTTTTTGTTTTGGTAGCACTTTTTCATCATGAAAGAAGCCTTATGAAAAACTAGAAAGCCAGAAACCCACAGTTTCTAAAATGCTAACAGGTGAACAATATCTTCAAAACTGTGCTGAATTCTTAAACAACCACGAGGTCTCATAAGTTCTTTAAGTGAAGAGCTCCTCTCTTAACCTGATTAAATTATTGGTTTATACATTTAGTCACTTTACACGGATTTTTACTTGTGCTCAGGCTTGAGGATTAAAGTACACTGTGGTTTAGTCTAGAAATATGCTGTTTCCTTTCATATGTTATGCCACTTATTCCCTGGGAACATCTGTCTTGTAACCCAAATAAAAAAGTTATAAAGAAAAGCATTGCTGTTTAGCAAGATAACAGTAGCTTTTTACAAAAATTAAAAATGGCTCCCCTGCAGTAGCTGTGTAGCATTAGTAGTACATTTCATATAGCTGTGGCCCTCCAGATGTTCTTGGACTGCAGCTCCCATAGTCCCTCACCATTGGCTATGCTGTGTAGGTCTGCTGGGTATTGTAAGCCAAACACATCTGGAAAGCTACAACTGCCCATCCTTTTCTTAATATTTTCATATAAAGAAAATGTATAAATTTGACTTTCTCAATTCTCTGCCATCTTTTGTCCTGTTAGCTGGGGCAGAAATTACCCAGTGGCAAAACAAAAATGAAAACATAAACAGGAAATTTGCTATTGATTTTTTTTGTTCTGTTTGTCTGTCTGTTAAAAGAATAATTGTGCATGGCAAGTAGCTAAAATAAGGGGGTATTCTCTTCAGGTGAGAATGCCTACATTGTACTTCTGGTACTGTGTAGATACTGGAGCAAAACATACCTTTAGAGGATTAAACTATCCTGGCCTACCTTGAGGCTATAGCTGTTTTACAGATTTGTGATGAGAATACAAGAAAGAAAAGGAAGAGAACCATGTGTGTTTTCCTGAATTGGTGCTTGGGGGTTAAAAGTGAGAGACAGAACAACTACTGAACATTAAAAATAAAGTTAGGGAATAAGGTTATATTCCCCTTGTTATGTTTTGCATGTTCCCTAGGATCACTATCTGTGCCAAACTGTAATCCACTAGAATTTCAAAAAAGTCAATCCCTGCAAGTTCCAACCTTTGAATGTGCTAAAAAAAAGTGGCAAAGGCAACATTTGGATCCATCCCTAACAAAAACTAAGTACAAGCTGGACATTCTGCTTCAACTCTGTTATGTGAAAATATTCATTAGGAAAAAATGGAAAGGTACCAAACATTTGGTTATTTCAGACTTATATTGGCCGAATCCCAAATGATTTTTCACTTCAAACACACTTAAAACCTTTGCCAGACAGTTACAGAATGCAGAGATAGTTTTACTGGCCCCAACATTTGAGATCATTATTCAATCCTTTCTTCATTTTGTAGTGTAAGAATGGGAATCATGCAGCCCTCCAGATATTATTGGATTGCAACTGCCAGTAGTGCTAGCCAGCATAGCTAATGGAGAAGAATGCTGGAACTGTAGTCCAATGTGTGCCACATGATCGCCATTACTGATCCAGAAAAATAATCCACAATCTATAATAAAACGCTTAAAAGAAATTGGAAAATCTGTGGGTTGGATCCAGACTCTGCCTTTCATAAATGGAAAGGATCCTTGGAAGGATTCTACCAGAAGAGAGATCTGAGTGGTAGAAAGGACATGTTACTTTCAAGAAGAATGGAGGTAATGATTCAATGGAGCATCTGCTTTGTCACTTTGAGAAGTAGGATGAAGGACTAGATGGAGTCACTAGTCTAAAATAACAGGATACATTTTAATCATAACCTGTAGAATTCCTTAACTGGGAGAGGGAAATAAAGCTCTTACTTATGCTGAAAAAGTACCCAGTTATCTTAGACTAGTGACCCCATCTAATATTCAAGGGTATGCTTACTTTCCTAAATAACAACGTGGTATTACATATGGCAGGGGTAGGCAACCTGTCCCCTTTAAGGGCCGAGGGACTTCAGCTCCTAGAAGCCTCAGCCATGTTGGCCAATAGTCCCATATTGGCCAATAGCTCCTGGGATTCTGGGAGCTGAAGTCCCTCGGCCCTTAAAGGGGACAGGTTGCCTACCCCTGACATACGGTGCTGGACAGAAATGTGATGTGATTATTTCCCCACCTGTTGGTAGCAGTAGACCTGAAAGTAATCCTTGGTAGCAGTAGAGGTGAAAGAGCTTTCCTTTCCTGGGCAGCTTGAGGGATCCTATAGGTGAAATAAGAACTAACAAGTTCTTGCTAGCTTTGAACACATCTATTTCTGAATCTTCCCATTCAGAGTGGCCAAACAGATACTGTAACCAAACATGCAAGGGGAGCCTGAAGGCAGTAGACCTCTGCCGTTGCCCCCAGCAACTTGATGTTTGTTTTGGAAAGCAGTCGCTGACTAGCCAAGAAATAATGCGACCACACATAACATGCAGGTTGAAATGTGGGCCACTTTATTTAAACTATCAACCTATTTAAGTTTAAATGTGCAAAAGGTGGAAGCAACCTAGTGTGGGAGCAACTGAAGCAGGTTGTCTTCCCCAGGCCTCCTCTCTACCTCCCACTGGATGAAACACCTGAGTCTCAAGGGAAACCGAAATGCTGGGTTGCTCCCTGGCTGATCTGGTACTGGAAGGTCAACTTGAGAATCCAACCTTGAAGTTCCATGGTTTAAAGTGAGGGCTAAGAACTCAGGTTAGCCCCAAGGACAGCTTCCTTTCCTGCATCCCCAGTCTCATGATCTGTAGGGATAGTTACAGAGACCCCTCCTTCACCAAATGAGTGCCATAAGTATGAACTTTTCCTTGCTCCCTCCACCACTGTCCAAGGCAAGAGCCATTAAAGACTCAAACTCTGCCCCCACACTCCCTGTCATGGCACTCTGCACCACAGCGCCTGTTAATGTGGCCTCTGACTTATGGAAGCTAGCAAACACACCTCCCTCCAATGACACTGCAAGTTGCAAGGTGACTTGTAGTAAATTTCAGAGCAGGACAGGTAGATGTTAAATTTAGACAATGATCTTTGCCTCATATGTCTTTGGTGGGGAAAATGGATCATTGATCAGTGTTGATGTGCACATGATTCCATTAGAGGTGCTGTAAAAGATGGGACAATTTTTAGGTTCTTTCAGCAGGTGTCAGAGCCACCTCACTTTTGATATCTTGCCAGGACACTCTAAAAGGGAAGGAATTGTTCATCTACTTAGACTGCCGAGTCTGTGAATATTGTTCATGTGCTATTGTTCCTTGATTGTCTATGTCAGGGGCTGGCAACCTACAGCCCCCGGGCCGGTTCTGGCCCAGCTCGCCGGACTTACCGGCCCAGGCGGACCCCTGCCGCTGCCGCACGTTTCTCCTCTGTGTGGCTATGTGCGCTGCGGCCGCCATTTTGATTTCCAAATCAAAATGGCCGCAATATGTGCGGCGGCGGCTGTGTGCGCGCGGGGGGGGGTCACGCGTGGCGGCGGGGAATGCGCGTGTGCCGCCATTCCCCCCACCCTCGGCCCAGCGGAGATGAGGACTTCGGGGGACCGGCCCAGGACGGAAAAAGGTTGCCTACCCCTGGTCTATGTGATACTGTGATAAGGGATACTTATGAAATTTCTCCCCACCTGAGTATCCCCTCTCCTCAGCTTTGGATTTCTGAATAACATTGTTAATGGAGCACTGCTGATGCTCTCTCCACATGGGAGAGGGGAGCCATTGCGACAGAGTGGTTTGAGTGTTGGAGACTCAAATTCCTGCTTGGCCATGGAAATCCACTGGGTGACTATGGGCAAGTCTTAGTCTCAGAGGAAGAGAATGTCCAACTTTCTCTGAATGTATCTTGCTGAGAAAGCCCTGTGAAAAGTTTACTTTAGGGTTGCTATAAGTCAGAAATGATTTGAAGACAATAACTGATGCATTGGACATGTACTATTTTCCATTGTGCAAGCTGTCCTGAGCAATTGTGGGGAAGCTGAGGTATACATCAAACAAATAGGATTCATTTGAGATTTCTGGATTTCTACAGGCTGCTGGGCACATGCAGGGTGCTGCTGCAGAATTTTGTTTTTATTTTCTGTCCAAATTAACAATTTAGCATGAGATTGTGCACACTCCCAATTTGAAGGAGGCTTCTCTACTCCACCCTCTTTTTTTTTTTAAAAGTTTCCTTTAGTTTGGTCAAGATATGATTATCAACATTTAGTGTTAAAATGCCCATGAAATTCTGACTGCATTTGGTTGTGAGAGCCTCATCTTTGTGTCTGTGCTGTTGTTACACTGAAATCAGTAGAAGTGAAAGTTCAAGTCCCTCACTGACTTTAACTTGTCTCCTCAGGGAAAAATGGGAGAATTTAAAGTAAAAAATGAATATGACTAGAACTTTAGCAAACTGTGATAAATGAAGTTCCAGCCAGATATACCAAGCAGCTTATGGGTCTTTTGGCAATGGTAGGTTGATTTATAGCAAGAGAATTCAAAGTTTTGCATAGTTTGACCCCAATTCTGGAAAAACAGTTTTGGTTTTGGCTAAGTTTCAGTTTGAACTTTGGCTTTGTTCAAGCTGAAAAGTCAGAGCAACATTTAGGGAAAGAATGGAAGCCAAGTAAAAGATTTGGATGAAGTAGTAACAGCTAAACTTAAAAAACAAACAAACCCTAACATAGTTTTTTTGTGGGTTTTTTCGGGCTGTGTGGTCATGTTCTGAAAGAGTTTCTTTCTGACGTTTCGCCAATGACTCTAATTATGGTAATCATTTCCCTTTTCTCTTTATCTTGGAGATACATGGGGGGATATATATACATATTCACACAGTTACCTTGAGAAAATGACAAGCTTCAAAATGTCAGCCTCATAGTGATGTGAAACTGTTACTTTCAGGAGAATTGGCTCACTGATCATTTAATCTGCATTGCTGGGTGAAATGTATTTACTTGGAAATTACAGTGGTTATTGCTGCCATGTTTGTAGAACTAGTACTTGAAGCCTCACTGCAGGAAGAAATTGTTGCCACTCATCTTAACTCCAAATGGCACTGAGCATATGAGGTGTAACGTCAGAAGCGGTGGGGGGGGTGAGTTGAAGGCTGGAAGGTTCATTTTTACAGACCCATATTATTTGAAGCTTTGAGAGTTGTGCACTGAAGAAGTGATTTTTGTAGACTTCTTCCTTGGTTACCTGCTTGAGTGGACTACTGAAAAGATATAATTACTATGGGTGCCATTTCAGTTCAGAAACAGAGTGCATAAATCATAGGACATCAGTTGCATGCCAGGAAAAATAGTGATGTAGAATTTCATTTCCATTATTCAACAAAGCTGTCCAATGTTCATATTACCATATATTCTCATGTATAAATAGATTTCCCCCTCCCTACAAAAAAAAACCTTGGTCAACTTATACAGGGGTCAATGCAGTACTTCTGTCTTCTGCAGTGCCACTTTATACATGAAGTTGACTTATACACAAATATATATGGTAATTTATTTTGAACTTGAATGTGTATTTATCACTTGATTTGGTTTGTGGAATGCTGCTGAAATGGGATGTCTATCTGGAGTGGCCCTTGGGACACATTTTTACAGTTACTCTGGTCTTTCTTATAGCAGTTGTTTCAGAAAACAGCTGTGGGAGTATCGCTTTGCTGCTTTGGTTCTTGGTCAGAGGTATCCCCAGTTTCATTTTGTCATCCATGCAAATTAACATATAGATGAAACTTTGGGAAAAGGTTGTCTGGAGGACTGGGTTTTGATACTACCAGTGAGCTGATGATACCCAAATAAGTCACTTTTCTTTTTAACTGTAAGGAAGATCTTCTTGATCTTAGTCAGTGTTAGATGTCAGTAATGTACTGATCAACTCTAGTGCTAACCAATATATGTCAACAGATAAAGAAAACAAAACGATGGCCAACAGATTCAATATACATCCCCATCCACAAAAAAGGAGACACAAGAGACTGCAGCAACTACAGGACCATAGCACTAATCTCCCGTGCAAGCAAAATTATGCTCAAAATACTGCAACATAGACTCCAACCACACATGGAGAGAGAAATCCCAGAGGTCCAAGCAGAGTTTGGGAAAGGAGGAGGCACCAGGGATCACATTGCAAATATACAATGGTTAATGGAGCGTAGCAGGGTGTTCCAAAAGAAAACCAGCATGTGCTTTATAGACTATAGCAAAGCCTTCGATTGTATAGATCATGAAAGGCTATGGAATGCCCTTAAAGACAGGGAAGTGCCAACACATCTGATAGTCCTGATGAGGAATCTGTACTCAGGACAAGAGGCTACTGTCAGAACAGAAGACGGAGAAACAGAATGGTTCCCAATTGGCAAAGGAGTCAGACAAGGCTGCATCCTATCACCCTATCTATTCAATTTATATGCAGAATATATTGTAAGGAAAGCAGGCTTGGACATGGAAGAAATATCAACAATCTCAGATATGCTGACAACACCATAATAGTAGCAGAAAACTTCACAGACCTGGAACAACTACTAAGGAAGGTCAAAGAAGAAAGAGCAAAGGCAGGCTTACTGTTGAACATAAAGAAAACAAAAATAAAGACCACAGAGAATTCACACACATTCAAATTAGACAATGAGGAAATAAAAATAGTAAGAGTTCTCATATCTGGGATCAAACATTGATCGGAACGGGGACTGCAGTCAGGAAATCAGAAGCAGATTAAGAATGGGGAGGGTGGCTATGAAAGAACTAGAAAAGATCCTAAAATACAAAGACATACAACTCAGCACAAAAGTTAGAATCATACAAGCCATTGTATTCCCTATTACCATGTGAAAGCTGGACAATCAAGAAAGAAGATAGAAGGAAAATCAATGCATTTGAGGTGTGGTGCTGGAGAAGGGTGCTGAGGATCCCATGGACAGCCTTTGGACAGCCAAAAGGACAAACAAATGGGTCCTAGAACAGATCAAGCCAGAGAGATCCCTAGAAGCCAAGACGACAAGACTTAGACTGTTGTATTTTGGACATATCATGAGAAGGCATGAATCGTTGGAAAAGCCAATAATGTTAGGAAAGGTGGAGGGAAATAGAAAGAGAAGAAGGTCACATGCTAGATAGATGGACGTTTTTAAAGAGATCACAAGTAAGAGTTTGCAGGAGCTGGACAGAGCAGTAGAGGACAGGGGGGCCTGGAGATGTCTCATCCATAGGCTCGCCATGGGTTGAGACTGACGCAAAGGCAGTTAACAACAACAGCAACAATGTACTGATTGAGGGTGACCAAACTGAAGCTAAATCCAAACAAGATAGTGGTGGTCTGATTGGTTAAATTCAAACCACAGATTAGGGATCTGACCTTTTTTGCATAGGTTTACACTTTTTCAGGTTCTCAATCAGTTGCAAAAATGAGATGATCACACTTTCTATGGATTATTATTATTTCACCCTTTAAAAATCAACACAAATGTTATGACTTCTGTTCTTATGTAGCCATAGTCATTGAAATATCTGTGTGTATGCATGTGTGTATAATGATTGCATTTTAAGCCTCTTTGGCATTAAAATGTATCCTGCTTATGCTCAGAATGTCAAGCTGGTTTTTATTTTAAGTAAAGTTTCAGAGTAGATCAGTCAACTATATTTGAGTTATGGAGTAGAGAAATTTAAACTGTAATCTTAGCCAGAGTAGGATCGGACCGCCAACTTTTAGTTTTAACATTGTGGGTTGTTTTTTCTACACAACATTGATGTATTTTATGTTACATAGGTATGGAAAGTTATATGGTTGATCATTAATATGAAATGTTCCTATATAACAGGAGTGGAAGATCTGCTAATTTCATGCTGGGGAATCCATAGGGGAAAAAAAAGCTAGAAGGGTAAAAGTCATGGGAAAAAGCCAAAATGTGAGTGAGGTAGAAGGGAAACCCTCTGCAAGTGATCAGACCTCTACCAAGAGCAATCTATCCTTCTACTGGCAGGTTGCTGGCTGGCAAGAAAAAGCAAAAATGAGAGGGCTTGGAAAGTGAGTGTCAGAAAATGAGCATGAAAAGAAAGTGCCAGAAAGTAAGACACAGGAGAAGGGGATAGCTGAAAGAGAGATGGGTAGAAGGGGTTGGCAAAAAGCTCTTCACATGAAAGTGGAAAAAGCATACTATACCCACTTCTCCCTTTCTATTGTTCTCTCCATGTGGGGGGCAAAAGTAGGCAAAATATTTGATTTTTTTTTTAAATTCTGTTTTTCTAGGACTGGAATTTGTTGGCTCTGCCAGTCATGTAACTTTGCTGGTAGAAGTTCCCACAGTGACAGTAGCAAGAAGCAAAAAAACCAAACAAGCACAAAACCAGATGCACTTCAGTAGAAAGAAAGGGGAGAAACAAAGCTTCTAGTTTTGTGCTGCCTCCTTCCCAAATGGCTGATGTGTTTTTCTGGAGCCATGCCCCTTTGAGAAAGATGGCCTTGAGAAAAACCCACCTTCCCCTGGCATGGGCAATTGTTCACATCCCCTCTCCAAGAGGACCAGAAACCCGGTATTCCATAAACATGGAGCAGGGAGCCTTCTCCTGCCACTATTGCTCCGTCATTCTGAAATCACTGAGGAACTGCAACCATATGTGTAACAGCTTGTTAGGTGTTTAGTGAACACCAATGGGATTTCAATTTAGGATTCCTAAATTATAAGGAGACCTTACACAGACAAAACAACAAAAATCGTGTTGCAACTCAAGAGATACACTTTATTTAGATAATTTTTCATGGACTACAGCCCACTTCATTAGATGTATGGAGTATTGCCTCTGTTTAGTATTATTTATATGGATACTTTTATGGGAAGGGGGATGTGTGAAAATAGAAATACAAAAAGGTTCAACACATACATAAATTATGTAGATTCAATGGTTCTAGTCTGTTTGGTACCAGAAGTTGGTTGTCGGTCATTGATGATTATCTTAACAGCAGTTAATGGGTCACTGAAAATAATGAGACTTAATTCTGAATAGACGCTTTCAGGATTGCACTACAAGAGTGTGTGATTTATTGACAGTTACACAATTAATTCATGAAAGCCCAACTAATCTGAACTGATGTTTTGTATACAGGTTGCCTTATCTGGAATTCTGAAATCTAAAATATTCCAAAAACCAAGACCTTTTTCATGAAATAGTGACACTTTTGCTTTCTGATGATTCAGTGTACACAACTGTTGTTTCATGCACAAAATTATTAAAAATATTGTATAAAATTACCGTCATGCTATGTGTATAAGGCGTATATGAAGCATACACTCATTTGTGTTTAGACTTGGGTCCGATCTCCAGGATATCTCATTATATATGTATATGGAAATATAGGCATTCCAAAATCCAAATAAATAAATAAATAAATAAATCCAAATTCCCAAACACCTCTGGTCCCAAACATTTTGGGACCCAACCTGTAGGGGCCAGTCCAGCTCTCTATTTTCTCTTTCTCACAATAATAGACTATACTGTGAGTAGCATAGATACGCTTTGTCCCTGTGTACCAGTGCAAATAATATAAGATAAATGTTTTGAAATGGTTTAGCAACATAATTTATTGTGAACTGGTTGGGAAAAGAGTGGCTTGGATTCAAAGAAGTCTATTCATACAATGGGGACCTCATGCCCTTTTCCTTGTCACAGAAGCTGGATCCTCTCAAAAGCTATACTGAAGACTGATTTGGAGGCTCCCAGAAGTGCTTGGGTACTATGGGTGAGGATATGCAGTAGAAATGGAGTGAGGATTTGCAAGCATTGTTTTCACTGGATGATATTGGATCCACATCTATATTCTTTGCTTTCTTATATTGTTGTTGTTAACTGCCTTCAAGTTGACCATGATTCATGGCATTCCTCTGGATGAGACATCTCCAAAGCCCTGTCCTCCATTGCTATGTTCAAGTCCTCTATGTTCATGCCCATGACCTCCCAGATTGTGTCTATCCATCTGGCATGTGGTCTTCCTCTCTCTCTATTTCCCTCTACCTTTCCTAGCATAACTGTCTTCTCTAATGAGTCGTGTCTTCTCATGATGTGGCCAAAGTATGACAACCTCAATTTGATAATCTTGGCTTCCAGGGATATTTCAGGCCAGACCTGTTGAAGGACCCATTTGTTTGTTTGTTTTGATGCCCACAGTATCCTCAGCACCACATCTCAAATGAGCTGATTTTCTTCTTATTGGCTTTTTCACTATCCCACTCTCATATTTGTACATTGTGATGAGAAGTACAGTGGCTTGGAGGATTCTAACTTAGTGCTTAATTGTATATCTGTACTTAGTGCTCAATTGTATATCTTTATTCTTTAGGATTTTGTTTAGTCTTTCATAGCTATTCTTCACATTCCTAGTCGATTGCAGACTCCTTTCTAATAAGTGTTTGATCCAAAGTACAGGGAATCTTTAACTATTGCGATTTCCCGATTGTCTAGGTTGAATTTAAGTAGATCCTCTGTGGTCATTATTTTTGTTTTATTTATTTCCAGCATTATATAAACACCCATTTTTATTATAAGCATGAAAAGTGAACAATATCTAAATTTCATGATCACCCCTAAACTTCATGATTAACCCATATAATGTAGTGTAAATGTTGTAAGGGATTATCTGTGTTTTTGACTGAAAGATTGCCATTTGATTTATTGTTTTACTTCTGTTGTTACCATCAGTTTGCTAGCAATGTAAATCTCAAACCAATGCAATTGCAATTCTTGTGCAACCTGCAAGAATTAGGGTTGTGCAACTGATCCAAGCTCCAGTTCATCAAGGTTCTTGGATTTCACTTCTAAAACTTTTTCTGACTCAGTTGGCCTGTGTTCAGTTCCTAGAGGTGCAAACTGGATAAATTTTGTTCAAAATGTGGTGAAACTTATTTTCCTCTATTTCTATAAAGAACTGAGGCAGTGAAGAATACTGTGACTTGAGAATTGGCATGGAAATTTCTAGAATTATCAGCAAGCAGAATATACAGCTTGATAGTTGAAGACTTCAAGAAAACCTACTAGAAACACTGAATTCTTCAACAAAAGATTTTTTTTTCTTTTGCTCTATTCTATTTGTCACTGACTATCTGTTTGGAAAATTGTGGATCGTTACCACAATTCCTCTGTCCTCTCTGCTTTCCTATAACTTCTTGACATTCTGTTTTTGAAAATCTTAAATAGAGAATAGCAACAATGTATTCAAACCCCATTTCCCCTGACCCCACTTTTTTGCTTGATTTGAGGCACTGAAATATTTTACAGCCAATAATGGAAGAATTAAGATTCAAGACAACTCTCAGGGGCAGTTTGTCTAGCAAAAAAATGAATAAAGCATGTAATGGAGATTTACAATTCCGAGGAAGTCTATAAAGGTTGACTATAAGTGAATATAGGAAAACAGATGCAAGTCTATATTCAAAAAGGAAATGGGGTTTCATTGAAAAGTAATTTCAGAAGTGCTGAGAACCCATGAATCCCATTGAAGCCAATGGTTGACAGAAGTGCTCAGCAATGTTGCATATCAGCCTGTTTCATTTTTGCGAAGTGCCAGGACTTAAGTACATTTGACTTCAGTCCAAACAATATTGTCTTCTTTCTAGCTATAGCTGAAAGGTGTTCTAGGATGCCTTGTTCTGTGACACAAAAGGTTCTACTGAGGAGTCTCCTCTGCCCCATTTGTCATATTGCTTAATATACTTTGTGCCTATAAATCTGTGTCAACATTTACACTGGTATTATTATGGTATATTTATTTTTGTTTAGCATACGGTAAGATCTCAGTTGATCTTACAGCAAATATTTTCATTTTCTCTCTCTTTCCCCATATCCTAGCATGTGACCCATGGATTCAAAACCAATATATAACATTGGCCAAGTTCAGATATAATGTGATCAATATAATTTTAATGCAATAAACTTGGTTTCAGATTAAATTAAACCAGTTTTCAAATTTGGATGTAATAGGAAACTTTCATTTAGCAAAATCCCAGACACTTCCATCATGGCTAGTTGAGAGGAAGGAGGGAGCCTGTGGGATGCAACACTAATCTTTGAAAAGTAAGCCATGAAGTCTTATCGCACAAGGCTGTTTTCTTACTATGGTGGTGTCTGCAAAAACAAAACAAAACAAAACAAAAAAGATTCAGTTGGAATTGCTGTCTTTCTTTATGCACATTCAGAATCATTCTGGGATTAAAATGTCCATTTGCAGAAAAGCTTTATCACTTACAGCATTTGGGACTATCCAGCTACTACATCTTCAACTATATTATCTCGATCCCTGTTCATTGTTTGGTGCGCATGTGTGCATGCGTGCACAGCCCTACAGGAATAGAAATGAAAAGTCTTACAATTTAAAAGGTCATTTTTTCTTTGTGGGGAGGCTTTCTCGATCAAAATAGATCAGACTTCCCAAACTAAACTAATCACTGACAGAGGAAAGTCAGCATCTTCAGATCTATCTGTCTGATCTATTACTGGCTTTAATGTGCCAACGATTAATATATCGAAAGGAAGAGGCAAAGGATTAACAAAATAAATGTTTTTTTAAAAAACCTGTAAAGCTCTTTCCTCCTTTTCTCTTACATTTCCAGGCATGTGCAAGAGTGTATGTGTGTGTGTGTATTTGAATTTGAGAGAGAGAGAGAGAATGAGGGCACTAGCACACCATGGCATTACAGTGCTGTACTACTGAATGGGGCTGGAGGGCTGGAAAAAGAGGTGGGTCAGGAAATCAGATTGTAATATCCACCTTTCTTTTCCGCCCACCCAAACCATACCTCCCCCAAATTGGCATAACAGCACAATTGAACTTTCTCACAGGAAATGATAGCACAACAGAAGCAGAAAAGGAGACCATTTTTTTTATGCTAATAAAAAGAATTGCATGTAAAATGGTCTCTCATGGGAGGGAAACAGAAGAGGGGTGAGGGCATGCCCTATAAGAATCTCTTGATTTGGAATAATAGAGGTTTGAAGAATTGAAATATAGAGTTAGTTTTGTATTTCTTCAAAATTTGTCTGGGTGTTTTCAAATTAATTCTGGTTCCAGATTTTATCTCACTTTTTATCATTGCAAGACTGCTGATTATTTTTATACAAGGAAACAATTTCTCAGTACTTGAGACAGTCTCTGTATTTCTTTTGCCTTGCCACGCACACTTTGCATATTCAGAAATCAGAATCAGTAACTATTTGTGCAGCACTGCAAAATTATTTGTGTAAAACCACACATTTCTGAAATCATCATTACAATAGGTTAAGGCATAGAAACATTTTATTTTAAATGCTAACATATTTTCAAAAAGTCCTGCTTCTTTAATGCAAGTACAGTTTTGCATATTTGTTGAATCTCAGTGAATGCCAGAAATTCTTCCCCTTGGATTACTTTCTCTGTTCATTGCTTTTATTTATTTTCCTTTTAAAAAATAATGATGATTTTCAATAAAGTGCTGGTGATATGCTTGGCATTGTGATGGCAGTGGAGCATGCAAGTAGCTTCACAAAAACTCCCAACAGAACTTTTACTTTCCTGCCACCTGTTCCTTTCTTCTTGGAACTACTTCTCTCTATGATGTATTCCTATTACATTTCTCAAACTAAGCAAGGTCAGTTTGGGTCAGAATTTGATTGGTAAACTTGTCCAAGGAAACCATGGGGAAGCAGTGATGAAGTTTTGGATAGCAGGTTTTGAATTACAGGAGGTGCTATCTTTCAGAGGTGATACAAAGACCACATGTGGTCATTAACAATCCCTAGGTCTTTTCCTTTACAGTAAGAATGTTAATCTCAGTGTCCTGGATTAATTCCAGCTCCTGTAATTGCTGTGCATTCTACCTTCCAAAATCCCCTCTTCAGTTTAAATTTGATACTGCTTAATTCTTCCCTTCCTGGTCTAAGCATTTGTGGTACACTGGTATGTAAGGCTAAACAGCTGATGATTCTGGCCCAGAATGAGTTGCATTTCGGTTGGATGATAAGTAGAATTTATCAGCTATGTATCATGGGGTGTTGAGACAAAAGGCTAGATTGTGGTATGTATTTTAAAGCCAGTAAAATCCCTAGGTTACACAATATTGCAGGGTGGAATGGGGGACAGGGTTTTGTGCACACAATCTGTTTTATATATGAGGTTGAAGCAAACTGATATTTCTGGCGTTATCCATTCTGGTTCCAGAAAAGAGATGAAGTATGAGGCTTCCTTTACCTCTTTATCCCTGAAATACTGAGGATGTGAATGAAGAGGATCTTTCTTGCAGACTCCTGCTCTGTTGAACTATGGGAAAGTTCTGAGTTAATGTGGAGCTAGCTTTTCCATGACTTTACCTCTGACGTGATGTACTGGCAGAAAGTTTTACCTGCTGTTCCATGAAATCAAAAGCTAATTCTCATTGTGTAGCAATGCCTGAATACTTCTATCATAACTCCAAAGCATCATCTCTGCAAATTTCCCAGTGGAGAAAAAAATCTAGCTCACACGAGGTTGCTCTCACAAAATTTTCTTCAGGGGTTAAAGATGGATCAACATCATGCAGATGCTACTTTGGAACAAACCCTCATTATTTCACTAGATCCATGTGGTTTTTTGTGGTTTCCAGAAGTTAATGTTAAAGTTACCAACCACAGACACTGTTCATACTGTTAAGTATCAAACCTGATTTATTGGGAGAGTCTTCAATGCTATAATTCAGTACAACTGCATGAAGCAACTGCTTATGAGTTGTGGGTCTACCTTTCTTGTTTTACACAAGGGAATCCCTGGAGGTACTCTCGCCTCTTGTAGCCTTTTTAGAACAACATAAGAATGGAAAGATCTTTTGGCCAACTGCTTATACAGCTTTCAGTGGAGTTAATCACATATTCAGGAATAGCAGTTAGCGGTTGTATTTCTAAGAAGATTTCATAAATATATTTTCAATTCTGGGTATTTTGTGATTACCGTGTTATGGGAGCCATTTCCATATATTATAAGAAGTATCTCCTTTATCATACTGCTCCGAGGCCACTAGACAGGGTCTGCTGTATTCCTTTTAATCAGATGGCTTCTTTTATAAGGTTTTTGGAAGCAGACTGACAGTGAGTAACAAATATCTTGCTTCTAATCCCAGATATGTGATGTCTGGTTTTAATACCTCAGCATGACAAATAAAATTATGACTATGTCTTGTTCTTCCTAAATACATTTATTATTTGTTCCTTTTAAATTATTCTTGGCCTGCTATAAATTGCAGTTTTGTTTTATGCATTGCTGTTTCACTGTTTTTATTATTTAACTTCTAGTATCCTAAAGGTTTTGGAATCACTGTAGGATTTCTGAAAAATGACCTAGACATTAGATCAGGGGTAGGCAATCTTTCCCCTTTAAGTGCCGAGAGACTTCAGCTCCCAGAAGCTTCAGCCATGTTGGCCAATAGTCCCATGTTGGCCAATAGCTCCTGGGATTCTGGGAGCTGAAGTCCCTCAGCCCTTAAAGGGGAAAGGTTGCCTACCCCTGCATTAGATTTTATAAATACTGCTACTGAATTAGGCCAAATGTTCCTCTTGTCCAGCTTTCTGTTTCAAAGAATCACTCTTTACATCAGGGATGGGGGGAAAGTGTAGCTGATAGGGCACATGTGAGAGTGAGTGCAGTGTAGTAGCTTGAACGTTAGACTATGACCCCAGAAATCAGGATTTGAATACCTGCTCAGCCATGAAAACCCACTGGGTGACCTTGGGCAAGTTACACTCTCTCAGCCTCAGAGGAAAGCAAATGAAAAACCCCTCGGAACAAATCTTGCCAAGAAAATCCCGTGATAGGTTTGCCTTAGGGTCACCATAAGTTGGGAATGACTTGAAAACACACAACAACAATTGGGGCAGATCCCTTCAGGATCATTTTGTGGCTCTCAGTTCCCTAAAACTTTTTTGTTTTTGTTTGTTTTTGCCCAGACTACAGATGACATAGGGACATGGGGGCAAACTCATCACATTTTCCTCCATCCTGGTCTGTTTCAGGATCAGGCAAAACCTTTTTTTTCCAGCAGGAGGTGGCCCAGAAGTTAACTTCCAGGTCACTTGCTATTAGGGGGAAAAGGTTTCTCCTAAAATGCAACAGAGAATTCCAAAACATGGCAGAATTCCCCCATGACCCCTGTGAGATTTGAGGGTCATCTGAAAGCGTTATTATTGTGTGTGTGAAACTGCAGCTTTCCAGGTCTCCAACAAGCTCAATCCAGCCCACAACCTTGACATTTACTCACGTTTCCTGTTTATTATTTAATCCTTTTAAAAGGTTTCAAAGCCCTCTTGTTCTGGGAGAAGCATCAAAATGAAAATGAAACATGTCAAAGACTTTCACAGCTGGCATCCATAGTTCTTTGTGGGTTTTCTGGGCTGCATGGCCGCACATACATGCAAATGAACACCGCCCAGGGTCAAGGTGTTTCCCTACAGACAGTGGATTGCTAATTAAATAGACACACCTATCCTCCCACCCCGAGGCCTTGCTATTCAACAGCGGACCAATACTCAAATTACCATGTAAATCACTTCCTCCCAACCAAAGGTCTCACAAGTATACATACTTCCATGCCACCACCCTCTCAATATGCCAGCCACAGATGCAAGCAAAACATCATGAATAACTTTTCCAGAACATGGCCATATAGTCTGGAAAACCCACAGAAAACTATGAGACATGGTTGCTTCTTTAAAACCCTACTAATAACAATTATTCTGGAAACTTCTGGAAACTGGTGCACTTTGTTTTAAAGCTGAGGCTCCTAATTCATAGAATCATAGAATCATAGAGTTGGAAGAGACCACAAAAGTCATCCAGTCCAACCCCTTGCCATGCAGGAAATCTCAATCAGAGCATACCTGACAGATGGCCATCCATCCTCTGTTTAAAGGCCTCCAAAGAAGGAAACTCCACCACTCTCCAAGGGAGTGTGTTCCACTGTCAAACAGCTCTTACTGTCAGGATGTTCCTCCTAATGCAGAGGTAGGCAACCTTTCCCCTTTAAGGGCCGAGGGACTTCAGCTCCCAGAAGCCTCAGCCATGTTGGCCAATAGTCCCATGTTGGCCAATAGCTCCTGGGATTCTGGGAGCTGAAGTCCCTCGGCCCTTAAAGGGGAAAGGTTGCCTACCCCTGTCCTAATGTTTAGGTATGGTCTCTTTTCCTGTAACTTGGGGCCTCGGCAGATGACTAATTGAGCTGTCTTCCAGGCCCGGAAGAGGAGGGGCAGCCGCACGAGCGGCACCCCTTCCTCTTCCTGAGGTCGCCCTCGGAGTCGCCGGCCCTCTGCACGGCCGGTGCTCCGGGGATGACCTCACGCCACGGCGACCGGACGCGCTGCGGCGTTTGAGTCAGGGAAAGTGTGCCCGCCGCTTTTAGGGCACACTTTCCCTGACATCTAAAAGGAGCGCCAATTTGGAGCTCCTTTTAGAGTCGCCGGAGGAGCGGCGTGGTGCGGAGGCTGAGCTCCGCCGCTGCTCCGGACCAGGGCGTCCCCGACGCCCTGGTCTGCAGAGGGGGTTGTATCCATGTTCTGGGTCCTATTCTCTGGAGCAGCAGAAAACAAGCTTGCTCTCTCTTTCTCTCTTTCTATTTCTCTCTCTCTATATATATGTGTTATATTCCAGCTCAGGTTTAGCAGAACCCTTGTATAGATCACTTCCTAGCTTCTAATGAATACAAGTAGGATCCTGATGACTCTATATTTTGGGTGTTACTTTTGTGGATCTGATTTCACAAGGGAAGTATTTTCCCTTATCAACCAGTTAAAGCCAGGGAAGTTGATAACATTCATCCTCAGTATACTGAATTTAAACACAGATGGAGCCCACCTGAGCTCCATTACTTTCTATCATATTTGTCATGACTAGCAACAGTCTATGTGGACTTCCATCTAGCTCAGTGATCCTGGGAACTATGCACTTATTCAGGGGTAGGCAACCTTTCCCCTTTACGGGCCTTCAGCTCCCAGAAGCCTCAGCCATGTTGGCCAATAGTCCCATGTTGGCCAGTAGCTCCTGGGATTTTGGGAGCTGAAGTCCCTCGGCCCTTAAAGGGGAAAGGTTGCCTACCCCTGGTCTATGTACTATTAGGGGTGAACTCTGTGCTAAATAGCTAGGCACCAACTAAATGATTTTCTGATCACATGGGCTTTGCTCTGTTACATAGAAGTAATTTTCAGCACAGACCACTATTTGATATTTATCACCTGGGTAAGAAATACTTAGGGCCCCATGGTAGCCAGGTTTTGGCTGGTGACCTTAAAGTTCTGGCTTGGGATTGATATTTACTGCCGGGACCTCTGGCTTACTACAATACCTGTTTGATGACAGGTGGGGGGGATATGTGTGCCTACAAAAGCTTCCTCCATCAGATTATTTTCTAACTATTTATATGCACTTTTACCTATATTGTTTCCACCACAATAAAGCATAGACTCCAGCATATTTCATTTTAAGAGCTTTGTGCTTCCCCAGCTTTTTCCTTAGGAATCCCTGTTTGTATGAAAAATTGTTTCTTTGCAAAATAAAAATTAAAATAAATAAAATAAAAATTCCACAAATGCGAAACATGGAATGGTAGAAATTGTGACCTGACCCAGCAGGAAGAAGATTGGAAATTTCTCATTCTTAATGTGTAAGAATGAAATAAGAGAAGTTATGCATGGCTAATTAACACTGATGATGAAACAAGTTCTACTTTAGGTACAACTGTGAAATTTTTTTGCACTTGTTTAATGAGCTTCAGACGTTAAAAGTATTTGTCATAATACTGTACCTGAAGAGATGGACTTCAATCCATGAAAGTTTGTATCATGGAAAATGTGTTGGTTTTAAGGGGCTACAGAACTGTTCATATCTTTTACTACAACCAGAGATAAAACATAATGTAGTACAAGTAATAGCATTGTAACATGTACTACATTTTATTTTGGGTAAATAAAAACATAATGTTAGTCCTTTTGTAAACAATGTAACAGCTGGTAAGTGGCCACTACTTTTTAAAACTTGTAGAGAGTAACAATTTATTGTTATCTTTTCTCCTTACTTCTGCAAATTGTTGTTGGTGCAGATGTGACCTTTCAGGTGCCTACGTGATGTGCTCACCTTGGGTCCATGGTGGTTGGGCTTCTCCAATCCATGGCCATGGCCGGGACCCACAAAAAGGGTTTTTAATATTAAATCAGTTATTGTAATAGGACTAAACGGCTTTCTTAGGAAGATAGTTTTTAGGACAATTATTTCTTTTTCAGATGATTCTCCCCTCCCAGGAACTAAATAGTTCACTTTATCTTTGTGTATATGTGTGTATGTATGTGGTTGGGTGATAATTAGTTATACAACAAATGTTATTTTATTTTCATTTATTTTTCACTTTTCCCCTGGTGTGCAACTTTTAAAGATCTGGTTGCAACAGACTAAGGGGGGTTGCAGACTGCCAGAAATAGTGTGAATTCAGTCCACTTTTAGGGTTAGGGTTAGTGCTAGGGAATCATGGGAACTGTTATTTTTCTGAGACATTGAGCCTTCTCTGTCAGACAACTCTGATGCCACAATAAAATACAGTTCCCATGGTTCCCTAACTCTAACCCTAACCCTAAAAGTGGACTGAATTCACACTATTTCTGGCAGTCTGCAACCCCCCTTACACAACTAGCCAAATGAAGCTAGTTCTATACTTAATTATAATTTCCAATATTATACAGTTGTCCCTTCACATTTGCAGATTTGACTTTTGTGGATTTAATTATTCATGGATTGTATTAGTATGTTCTCTCTAGGAATATCCAGGTCCTCCAATGCAACTCTATGGTAAACATTAACCAAAAGTCGCACTGAAGGACCTAGAGATTCCTAGAGAGAACACTCTACTAGGCATTTGTAGCTCCTCCAGCACAATTGTATGGTCAGTGTCTGGCAGATGTTGACCACAGAGCTTCACTGGAGGACCTAGAGGGGTGTTCTCTCAGCTAAAAACATAGTGTTTTTGTTATTTGCGGTTTCCCCACTTTCATGGGGGTCCTGTGCCTCTAACCCAAATATGGAGTGACCACTGTACATGCATTAAGCTTGAACATATTATTCTAAAGTATCTTACATCCTTCTAAATGCTATTCCAAAATTCTGCCTTTATTTTAATATCCCATTTGGTTTTCAATTTTTGATTAGAAAATAAAATCAGCCTTCCAACTGCATGTGATTATGCCACCTCCCACTCTGTACAAGTGTGTGTTTATGGAAAGTGTCAAGATGATATTTAGGGTAGTGTGGAATGGACTTCATCATTATGATAGTTAAAGATCCCACTGGGGTTGATACCTACCAGTAACAGTAGAGGAGACAGGTGGTGTTGGGTTGAGAAAAATGCAGTTGTAGCCTCAAGGAGATACTCAGGTCGTGCAGCTGTTCATGAGTTCTGGCAACTTGATTTAGTTACAATCAAATAATGATTATCATGGCAGTATTTCTTCACTTGCACATGAAAACAGTTTGACTTTTTTGTTTTTACAAAAACATAATTCAAAAGGCATTAAAGTGTACAGTTTCTCAGACAGAATTTATATCTTGCTGTAGGAAAATAGAAATGAAATATGAAATAGAGATGGAGTTGAGCTTCATTTTATCAGCCAATCAAAACTTAAAATGTTTTTACAATTCATCTTACAACTCATGAAGCTGGATTTAAGTCTGAAAAAAATAGATAGATAGATAGATAGATAGATAGATAGCCTACCTGGTGAATATTATGCCAATGCTTATTATTAGAATATTTACAGATCAATGTCAAGTGCTAACATTCTTGTGGCAGTTTGCACTAAGCATTAGTAGCTTAAATCTTTACAACCATAATAAGATATGCCTGCTGGGTAGTGGTGGTGATTATAGGTTTTTGTGGGTTTTTGGGACTGTGAGGCCATGTTCTAGAAGAATGTATTCCTGACGTATCGCCTGCATCTGTGGCTGGCATCTTCAGAGAATTCTTGTTTTATATTTATTTGTGTCATGTAGCAGTATAACATTTATCATAGTAATAATTATAAATTTGTTTTAGAAGTTTTTCTTGAAATAACTGACTATTATCTATCAAAGTTTAAAACAGAAGAAAGTGAAGAATTTGACCAAGATTTTTTTTTTTAAAGGAAGGAGGGAGTCTACTTGTTTCCCTGTTTGACTCTTAGCTCTCCAAGTTTTAATTTAGAAATGGGCATGATTTCTCTCTTGGTCTGCTCAGTTTATCTTGAAAAACCCTTTTGTAATCTGTAGTGCCCATAATCACATTGTTTCTGGACCAATCAAGTGTAAGTGCTAGAAATAGGTCTGTGATGTTTCTTGCCCTTTATATCTAAGATCACGATTGCTTTATAAATTGTTTAAGGCTTTCTGCAAGATTTATTTGAGAGTGATTCCACTGGAAGTTAAAACAAACAGAGAAGGGGCATTTTATTATCATTTGTGAACATGACAATGTGATCCTGAAAGTCTTAAGTATGAAAGAAGAAAAGGAAGAAACTGGATATTTGAGAATGGAAATTGGTGGTCTTCCAAGCAATATGAGATCTAAAGTGGTAAATCCTTTAATAAATAAACTTTGATGCAGGCTAGAATGTCTTGGCTTGATCTTAATGGTGATGTTATGTAGGACTTCTAACCATTGACTAGTCTTAAAGATAATTATCTGTGCATTCCAATCTTGCTTCTGCCATCAGCAGTGCCTGGGGTCTCAATGAAATAAATTTTATTTCCACTACGAATATGTTATATTTAGCTTAACGTCATTCCTTAAGATTTTATATAAATTTAGCCTGTTATAGAGTTCAGGCATGATTTTTCTACAACACATTTATTTCTCTTTTTAGTAGTTCAGCATATCTGTAGAACTCTTTTCCAGTATGACACTTCAAATGGGTTGACTTTCTTCATATCCACTTTCTTCACCGTCTAGTTTTCACAACCATACAAAGAAATCGGAAATATGATAACATGGGCAGTTCAGTGCTGTATCTTTTCACTTCAGGATCTTACCTAGTTCCATCATAGTTGCATCCCCACTCTTGATTTAATTTTTCCTTTCATTTCTTGGATCTTGTGGAAGAGGTCTTTTGTTCCTCCTTTTCTTGTTGTTATCTTCTATTTCTTTGCATTTATTATTATAGTAAGTCTACTTGTCCCTACTTACAAGTCACTGAACAATTGCATTCAGGGTTTTGACTTTATTTCTATCAACTTTTACTTTTGCTATTTTCTGTCTTAACTAGTTGAAGAGTTTCATGTGTCATCCAGATAAAAATGGCAGGCTTTTCTTTCTGTTTGGGTACATACAGTGTGTTTCTGCATTCCTTCCCGACAATGTCTCTGGCCTCAGTTCTTAGGCCAAATTTTCCTACAACCTTTGATTCTGCTCCATTTTTTACATTTACTTTCCAATCGTCTATGGTTAACAACAACTTCTGTTTTGATGTGTGATCAATTTCCTCCTAGACTCCAGCCTAGAATCTTTACCATTCATATATAGTCTTCATTGCATTTTCTGGTATTGTTGCTGATACAGATTTGTATGGTGGCGTGGATCACAAATTGTTCCATTCTTTATCAGGGGCAGTTATTTCCAGTTCTGATTCCCATGGTGATTTTTTTCCTAGATGTGGTCTATATATCTATTCGATTAATCATTTATATACATTGGAGACCGTGCCTTTTGGATTGCTTTCACTGGCAATGCACATATTCATATTTTGTTAATGATCTAGGGCAGGGGTAGGCAACCTTTATGAGCCGGGGGCTGGGTTGCTGTCCCTCAGACAACTGGGGGGGCCGAACCACCAAAAATAAATAAATAAATAAATATAAAAAAAATATTAAAATTTTAAAAAAATATATGCATGCACACTCTCTCAGCCCCAGAAAAGCCATGGCAAAACCTCTGTGGAGATTTTGCCAAGAAAACCCCAAGAACAAGTAATAACAACAATAATATCATCATGGTGGGTGGCGGTGGCGGTGGCAGGATGGCAAACTGATGTTTTTGGAACCAGTCTATGTTAGTGTGTTATACTTTTGCATTTAGACCACTGGAGAAACAGATTCTTGTTTCTAATTAAAGTACCTGTTTTATAGTTTTTTTTATATTTTTAAAGAGTGTAGTGTCATGCACACTTGTTTGAGACCCATTGAAGTCAAGTCAGTGAGATTTACTTCTGATTGAATATAAATAAGCTTGCTTTTTACTGAGGAACATCTCTGTGGAAGGAAACTCATCATGATTCTCTACAGGAGTCCCCAAACTTTTTGATCTGGGGGCTGGTTTGCTGGCCCCCAGATTTTCGGGGGGGGCGGAGGCGCACACATGCACACAACTTGGGTGCCATTTTGTTTTCTAAAATGGTGCCCGGCGTCGTGCGCATGCGTTCATGGAAAACAAAATGGCACCGGACTGGTGTGCATGAACCCGTGATGCGGGGTGCCATTTTGTTTTCCAAAATGGCACCTGGAGACATGCGCATGCGCGCACAATGCTGGGTGCATGCGCATGACTCCGGGTGCCATTTTGGAAAACAAAATGGCGTCTTGCATCGCGCACGCATGCGCACAATTCTGGGCACCGTTTTGTCTTCCAAAATGGCGCCAGGAGTAATGCGCATGCGCCCGGCGTCACACACGCATTTACGTGGCACCGGGCGCCATTTTGGAAGACAAAATGGTGTCCGGCGGTGGCAGCGGTGGCGGCAGCAGGACTGGCCGCAGGCTGGTAGGAACGCCTCAATGGGCTGAATCTGGCCCGTGGGCCATAGTTTGGGGACCCCTGCTCTATGGTTTACACAGTTTTTCATGGGATGCTGCACTATGATATGACCTTCTTTGCTTTATCTTTTTATGTATACAAAGGGAAGCTTTTTTATTTAGCATTTATTTGTAGGATAGGTGTACCTATAGATTAAATCATGTGTTGTAAAAGGAGATGTGACTGTAGATTGAGTCCTAGTCAGTCATTATTATTGAACAGGGAATGTTTGGGGTAGCTTAATAATAATAATAATAATAATAATTTTTATTTTTATGCCGCCTCTCTGCAGCACAATCGAGGCAGCGTACAGCAGATTAAAACAACATTACAGGTTAAAACAATCAAACAACCCCTTCCCTAACCCACCCACCCCTTAAAAATATATTAAACTATAACAAGATTAAAATACAAAATAAAAGCAAACAATACAGTACAAATAAATAGCAGCTTAGCAACAAAAGAGCTGGCATCATTGTCATCTCCTTATACTTTTCTTGGGCCGGGATATTATTCAGGAAAGGCCTGCCAGAAGAGAACCGCCTTTACTACTTTTTTTAAAGCAGTCAAGAGTAGTAGTAAGACGGATCTCATCCGGCAGGCCATTCCATAATCTGGGGGCGGAGGCAGAGAAGGTCCTCTGGGAGATCGCCGACAGTCTTGCTTTTATGGGCTATAACAGGTTCCTCCCAGAGGACTGAAGTGCCCGGGGAGGATCGTAGGGAAGGAGGCGGTCCCGAAGATAAGTTGGATCCAAGCTATGTAGGGTTTTAAAGGTCAAAACCAACACCTTGTACTGTGCTCAGAAACTAATAGGCAGCCAGTGGAGAGATTTCAGCACTGGTGTAATGTGCTCTCTCCTAGATGTACCAGTAAGTAACCTGGCTGCCATATTTTGAACTAGGAGGGACCACATTACTCCGGTTTTGAGGTCCCTCCACTGGCTGCCTATCAGCTTCTGGGCCCAGTACAAGGTGTTGGTTATTACCTTTAAAGCCCTAAATGGCTTGGGTCCAGGATATCTCAGGGACCGCATCCTTCCATACAATCCTCCCTGCGCTCTCCGTTCCTCTGGGAGGAACCTGCTGCAGCCTCAAAAATCTAGGCTCATGGCGACCTCCCAGAGAGCCTTTTCTGTTGTTGCCCCTAAACTCTGGAATGACCTGCCGGACGAGATCCATCAGTTGACATCTTTAGACAGCTTCAAGAAAGCTGTCAAGACGGATCTCTTCCGGCAGGCTTTTCCAGAGTAATTTGTCCCGGCCTTGGGCCATCTGACTCTGCGTTCCTTCCCTGGCCCCACCACTTGTTGGTGGATGAGGAGCGCTTTTGAGTCTGACCTGGGGCATTGTAATTTATTTTAGCTATGGTGTTCGTATTTTTTAGGTTGTAGGTTTTAAAATTTGTTAATGGATATTTTAATTATATGTCATTTAATACTGTTTTATTGGGAGATGGGATGTTTGGGAATTTGATGTATGTATTTTCTTTTATTGTAAGCTGCTTGGATTGATTTCATTAAGCGGGATATAAATAAATATTATTATTATTATTATTATTATTATTATTATTATTATTATTAATGAACTGCCGTATTTTTCGGCATATAAGACGCATTTTTCCTTCCCCAAAACGAGGGTGGGGAAATTGCTGCGCCTAATAAAGCGAATATACAAGCTGAGGGCAAACTGCCGAGGCCTAGGCTAAAAGTAGGCCTCATTTCAGCCTCAGCCTCGGTGCTCCGGTGGGCTCCTCCCATCCCAGGAAGAGCCCATTGGAGCAGCCAGGACGGGGGTTGAAAGAGTCCTCTTTTCCTGGCTAGTTGAATGTGCTCCTCCTCTTTCCACCCCCATCCTGGGTGCTTCAATGGACTCTTCCTGAGGTCAGAGGACATCCTCCCATCCCAGGAAGAGTCCATTGGAGCACCCAGGACGGGGGTGGAAAGAGTCCCCCCCTTGAAGAAATCTGCCAAGAAAACCCTCATGGTAGGGTCAAAATGAGCCAGAAATTACTCCAAGGCACTGGATTATTACCCTGGCCAAGTTACACTGTCTCAGCCTCAGAGGGTGGAAATTGCAAACTCACTCCTCTGAAGAAATCTGCCAGGAAAACCCTCATGGTAGGGTCAAAATGAGCCAGAAATTACTCCAAGGCACTGGATTATTACCCTGGCCAAGTTACACTGTCTCAGCCTCAGAGGGTGGAAATTGCAAACTCACTCCTCTGAAGAAATCTGCCAGGAAAACCTTCATGGTAGGGTCAAAATGAGCCAGAAATTACTCCAAGGCACTGGATTATTACCCTGGCCAAGTTACACTGTCTCAGCCTCAGAGGGTGGAAATTGCAAACTCCCTCCTCTGAAGAAATCTGCCAAGAAAACCCTCATGGTAGGGTCAAAATGAGCCAGAAATTACTCCAAGGCACTGGATTATTACCCTGGCCAAGTTACACTGTCTCAGCCTCAGAGGGTGGAAATTGCAAACTCACTTCTCTGAAGAAATCTGCCAGGAAAACCCTCATGGTAGGATCAAAATGAGCCAGAAATTACTCCAAGGCACTGGATTAGTACCCTGGCCAAGTTACACTGTCTCAGCCTCAGAGGGTGGAAATTGCAAACTCACTCCTTTGAAGAAATCTGCCAGGAAAACCCTCATGGTAGGGTCAAAATGAGCCAGAAATTACTCCAAGGCACTGGATTATTACCCTGGCCAAGTTACACTGTCTCAGCCTCAGAGGGTGGAAATTGCAAACTCACTCCTCTGAAGAAATCTGCCAAGAAAACCCTCATGGTAGGGTCAAAATGAGCCAGAAATTACTCCAAGGCACTGGATTAGTACCCTGGCCAAGTTACACTGTCTCAGCCTCAGAGGGTGGAAATTGCAAACTCCCTCCTCTGAAGAAATCTGCCAAGAAAACCCTCATGGTAGGGTCAAAATAAGCCATAAATTACTTCATAAGCCAATGGCCTAAAAACTCCAAAGGTACCAGTCCATCTGATCTTGGAAGCTAAGCAGGGTCAGCCCTGGATAGTCCTTGGATGAGAGACCGCCAAAGAATCCCAGGTGCTGCAGGCTGTATTTCAGAGGAAGGAACTGGCAAAACCACTTCTCGAGTCTTCCTTGCCTAAGAAAACCCTAAGAAATTCATGGAGTCACCATAAGGTGACAGGAGACTTGCAAGAAAGTTGGGCAGGGAATTTGTGCAATACCTGGCCCTGCTGCTGGCTTAAACTTACATTTACAACTTAAAATTGTTCTTAAACTGCTGTTAACTTTATACAGTTGATATAAAATATTTTACTACAGTATTTGGTTAAGAATCTTTTTTTTCTAGATTTTCCTCCTTTAAAATTGGGTGCGTCTTATATGCCGGAGCGTCTTATATGCCGAAAAATACGGTAATTGAAATTTCTGAGTTAAGCACATGGGTAGCCCCATGTAGCATGCATTACAGAAGTCCAGACGTGGGGTTACCAGAGCATGTATCACAGTTTAGAGATCCCTACTTTCCAGGAAAGGGCGCAGCTGGCATATCAGCCAAAGCTGATAACAGGCACTCCTGACTGTCGCATTCACCTGATTTGTCATGTGAAGCGACGAATCTAGAAGTACCCCCAGGCTGCAAATACAGTCCTTGGAGGATAGTGTGACTCCATCCAGGGCTGGGAGTTGTATTCCCAGACCTGGTTTTGGGCCCGTGACTGTTAACACCTCCGTTTTGTCTGGATTCAGTCGCAATCTGTTTTTCCTCATCCAGTCCATTACCGCCTTAAGACAATCATTGAGAGGAGAGATGCCATCTGAAGTCTGAGCTGGTTATGGAGAGGTATATCTGGGTGTCGTCAGCATACTGAAGACACCGTGTTCCATGTCTTATCATAAGATAAGTTAACAACTACAAATCAAAACAAACTTTCTGTCAATTTTTTTAAAAGTGCTAATTAAAACTTTACGATATCCCCTCATAAACCATGTAATGCAGAAGATAGAACTTTTTGACCTTGTTTGCTAGTAGTTTTAAAACACTCTCTGCTGCCACACACACACACAAAAGGATGGGGTGAACATCCACAACTGCTACACATCACAGTTAAGGAGGGTGGTGGAGAAATCACCTTGTGGAGTATAACCCAGAAAGCATGCTAGCAATCTTTCTTTTCAATAAAACTTCCAGTTCACCCTCTCTCCTTGCCATTGTTGCCCTGGTGGATGAAATAGTAGATGTGTGCATGATTCTGGGCATACCTTCTCCAAAGATCAACATTTGTACACACTTTAGTCACCTTTTATATGTAGTGCTATTGACATTAACCAGAGAGGCCAGTTTGACAGCGCTGTACTTTAACACCAGCTAAAGACTTGCTCTGCTCTACTTGTATGGTTTATCTAAAGAGACTCAGTGGAAGGGGGGGGGGGAATTGCATGCCTAATTGTTTTCCATCAAAGAGAATTCTTTTCCAAGTAAACTGTCCTGTAAAGTAACAGAATCACGTTGAAGGCTGAAATTGACACAGGTTTTGAAAGTATGGTATAATGATGAATCACTTTCCCTAATGTCAAAGTGGATTCAACAGGTGGAGATTGACTGGAAGAGAAAATGGAGAACATGTTGTTGAGGTGGGGTCATTCATATTTCTAAAGTATATAGAGAAATGAGGGCATGGCAGAAGTTATTCACCCCAGCTTTTCCCCCAGTCTGTTGAATTGTGAATTGTACATGGTGCTGACTTCATGCTGTCAGCTAGGACTATTTATTTATTTATTTATTTGATTCCTATCCCACCTTTCTCCCTGAAGAGAACCAAGGTTGCTCACAAATAAAATCTTTAAAAAATTACAATAAAAACTAGATTAGCTTTACTATTTGCTTGCCTTTGCCTCAGACCCCTAGGCTTGATGGACACGAGGGAATTAAATATGTTGTCAGGTATTGATTTTCTGAGCTTGTTTGGTTTCAGCCAACTAGATCCTTTTGTCCAGTTGCTCCATGGAGTTTCTCTGCTTATCCAGAGCTCTTGAAAAATGGGTGTTGCCTCAGCAGTGTAATCTACAGGTTCCATGGAGAGTTCACCCCATGGGAACATGTCTTGGGGTCCCTGGACAATATCCTCTGTCTACTGGCTTAATGGAATTGGGTTTGGAAGACCTGGTGAACCCATTCTGGTTTAGCAGGGCAGTTCTGGAGCATTCCTAGAATCCATGGACCTGGCAAATATATGAAATGAGATGAAAAGTAATGGGGGGAAATACCTTCCTTTTGGCATGTCCTTCTTTAACCTTTCTGTGAAATGCTTTCATCAGTCATCATAATTGCTATTTTTTTAAAAAAAAAATCAAGCTAGAGCAACAATGTTACTTCTTGAAGGATGATTACCTTATTAATGCTAACTTTTGTACAGAAGAGGCTATTTAGAATCATAGAAGGTACCACAAGTGCACTTTAATCAGACACTTCATCAGAATCCCGTAATGAATAAGACTTACTGTATATATTCAACTATAAGTCAATCTCATGTATAAGCTGAGTACAGGTTCTGGGGCCTAAATTATGGATTTTGGAATGACCTGTGGATAAGTTGAGGGTAAGACTTAGGGGGATGCAACAAAGAATCTCATATTGTAATCTCAAACTGAATTATTTCTGCAGTGTGTTTTGGACCTAAATCTTTGGACATTATTACACGGGAGTCTAAAGTGTCTTTAAAGTGCCTTTAAATTGTCAATAATGTGCGGTCAGAGTTCACACGCTCGTGCCTTTTGTTGCTTCTGTAAAGTGTCTGTAAAGTATCATGGACGTGTCCCCAGCTCCTCGCTCCCCTATTCTGTCAGTAATGTATCCTTGGAGCCGTCATTTTTCAATAACGTTTAATCTCCTTAATCACAGAAATTTTTTTTGGCGGGGGGAGGTCATTTTTGCTAGAATAAGTCTTCTACCCCCTAAGCTTAGGTTATATCATTTTTGCAGTCAGTATGTTAAATTCATTTTGGAAATATGTTGATCTCCAGTAGTAATAGATCAGACACAAACATTAATGATCTATGAATTTAAACCAGAATTTTATCAAGGCTGTGGAATGAGTGTGAGGAAGCATACCAAGTACAAAATTAAATCATTTAGAAACATATTTTAGAATTAAAGAAATAGTTTTACACAGCATGTGAAGGTACAGTGGGCCATTGTTATCTGCTAGGTTTTGGTTCCAGGACTCTTAGTGGATACCAAAATCAATGAATGCTCAAGTTCCATTAAATATAATGGCATATTAAGGTGGTGTTCCTCATATAAAATGGCAAAATCAAGATTTGTATTCTGGAATTTATATGTATGTCTGTGTGTGTGTGTGTGTGTGTGAGAGAGAGAGAGAGAGAGAGAGAGTATTGAATATTTCAAGCCATGGATGCTTGAATCCATGGATAAAGAATTGGTGGATAATATACGGTATGTTGGTTAAGTTCCATTTTTACTGTAAGTATTTGCTGTGAACAGTGGCTGCTATACTTCAGTATTACAGTAGTGGTGTATAATATAGTATCATATTATATACACATTCCAAATAGAAAAATGGAAAGGATGATGATGATGATGATGATGATGATGATAATGCACAAGGCAGTCCAACATCAGCAGATCTTCTGGAACTGCTGCCATCCACAGAAATAACAGTATTTCCTGCCTTAATCATATATGAAAGGAACTATAGTGGTAGTAGGACAACCCCATGAGCCATGAACACTCCTTGAAAAGCAACCAGGCAGCCACAGAGACACCACTGCCAGTGGAGTCCACTGTGCTGGTGCTAGGGAACTGCCATGTACAACCACATCCTCCAGGGTTCCCTACAAAGAGGTGTTCCAGGGCCTGAACAGACTGCCAGAAATAATCCAGCTTGAGACCACTTTAACTGCCCTGGCTCAGTGCTAGGGAATTATGGGAACTGTAGTTTATTGTGACACCAGAGCTCTCTGACAGAGAAGGCTCAATGTCTCAGAAAAAACTACAGTGCCCTTGATTCCCTAGCACTGAGCCAGGACAGTTAAAGTGGTCTCAAGCTGGATTATTTCTGACAATCTGATCAGGCCCACAGTCTCATTGAAGTGTAAAATATACCCAGCCTGTAAATCATTTTACAGGCAAACATACAGAGCAATAAAGTATAGGATGGACACATTTTCCTGTCATAATATCTACTTGCATCCTCTATAGCTTATTTGTAAGGAAGCATGCATAGAGAATCCAGAAGCCTTCAAAATAAAAGGATTTAGTTCCATTTGGGGGAAATGTAATAATAATAATAATAATAATAAT
The DNA here is from genome assembly GCA_026167975.1 of Phrynosoma blainvillii. NCBI lineage: Eukaryota > Metazoa > Chordata > Lepidosauria > Squamata > Phrynosomatidae > Phrynosoma > Phrynosoma blainvillii. The sequence continues at coordinate 325,802,328 of JANUYF010000002.1, read as the reverse complement.
AATAATAATAATAAATTTTATTTATATCCCACTTCTCTGCATAGCAATCAAAGCGGCGTACATCAATTAAATGTACAGGTTTGTTATGTCAGGTGGCTTAATTTTTTATTTCAGTCAGATAGGTTATTTATTTAAAAAATGAATTCACCATTAAAAATGAAAGATAGTGGCACCCATACAGGTTTCAACATTCCTCTATTATGTTCACCTAAAGATAATGGAGAAGTGGCAAAAGTAGGGGAATCAAAGCTGTTGTTCATTTGCAGATGATCATGGTGATCACTTAATTCATTGTACTTTCAGTTAGAAGAACTAAGGAATGCACTGGATAAGACCAGACAAGAACTGGATGCCACCAAAGCACGCCTTGCCTCAACACAGCAGTCTCTGGGTGAGAAAGAAGCACATCTGGCCAATTTAAGAATAGAACGGAGAAAACAGTTAGAAGAGATACTGGAGATGAAGTAAGTACAATTATACCTTCTGGTTTTGATAAGGTTGAAAGGAACCTGGATTCTCATTTTATTCTTCATTTTTATTGGATCATTTTTCCTACTTTAACAAAGTGTCTGTGTGCGTGCGTGCATGCACGCATGCCACTCACACATTGTTTCATGTGTTCTGTTTCATGTGCTGAATTTTCATATATATATATATATATATATATATATATGGTAACCAACACTTACTTTAGCACATTGAATTGACAAATGTAATAATTCACTCTGAGCCTAAGTATTCAGCCTAGACCTTTTTGTTACATTAGGAGGGGAATACCTCCAAAGATTTAACTGTTTTCCTGGCATAAATGAATTTGAATATTTTGGAGGTGGGGGCTGAGCCTACCTTAATGATTATGGACTTTATCACATAGGGAGAATCTGTAGTTTATCCTATACAAATCCCAAAAAACCCCACGTAATTACGCGCAATGATTTCACACGACGTTGCACAAAACTCATCATTAAAGTGGTCAGAAAGTGGTGTTATCCCAGATCTTTTTTACTTTGGGGGTTTTAACGAAAATGCATTTGCGATATTACTGTAATTACACGTTTACTCTAGTGTGAAAGTCAAATTTGGTTTATTCATGGAATAATACTCCTTTCATCCGTTTTTCTGGTTTTCCCATGGTTCTGTGGGGCCGCTTTTACTTCCTGGTTTACTTAGGTGACAGACATGCCAGACATGCCATGTATCCATTCTCATAAAGCAAAAAATACAGCTGTTGAATAGGAAAGATTGTAATGGTGAAATAATGTGAGAACACAAAGAAGAAGTGTCACACAAGAAATGAAGCAAGGAAGGCATCTCTCTGTGCATGTGCGAGTATACCATTTCTACTTCATATATGAAATTCCTTCTCTTTTGTATGAAACACAAAAGTAGATTTTTTTTTGCTTTTTGCGTTATTACGCATTTATTCTAATTGTGTGTGATATTCATTCCTGCAATTAAACACTATTTTTGCTTTATTTTCGGGATGGTTTATTTGTGCTTTATTATCTCTTTAAAAATGGAGCTGGCCCCCATGTGATAAAGTCCAAAGTCGTGTTTCTTAAGGAGCCGCCACAACCTCTCTGCTGCCACTATAAGCAGAGGCTTGAGCTCTCTGTCAGGTATCCCTTTCTCTGCCTAAGTAGCAGGAACCTTGCCCACTTCACTCACTTGTTTCATTGTTTATGGGGGAGGTTTGGAAGGAAGCTGTGATCACCTTCAGTTGAAAATAGAGAGCTGTATGACTGGACACAATGACAAATGATAGTTTCCCGTTGTGTGGAGAGGAAGCTCTGTAACATTCACTTGTACTGTATAGGGGACTACCTTTAGCATTTACATTTCTACACTGCTTCATAATGAACTAATACTCTCTAAGCCAGTGATTCCCAAAATTTGGTTCTCCAGATGTTTTGGACTTTAGCTCCCAAGATTCCTGACGGTTGGCCAAGCTGGCTGGGACTTCTGGGAATTGAAGTCCAAAACACATGGAGGATCAAAGTTTGGAAATCACTGCTCTAAGTGGTTATAAATCTGTTATAGTAGTGATGTATAATATAGTATTATATTAAATACACATTCCAAGCAGAAAAGTGGAAGGAAGGTTGATTTTTTTTATCCTTTGTTTGGAAATGTCAGCCAGGCCAAAAAAGCTGCGGCTAAAAAGCTGCCTGGGGCCGATTACAGGGAACACATAACTCTATTCTTGAAACTGCTTCACCGTCTACCAGTTCATTTCTGGGCACAATTCAAAGAACTAGTTATGACTTACAGAGCCCTATTATTCTTAGCTCCAGACTATGTTACCTTCCTATGCAAACCTGCCAGAGGCTTAATATCCTTGGGGCGATGGCTTAATTCTGCCACCATCACAGACCTGTCTGGTGGGGACAGTGGACAGAGCCTTCTCAGTGACTGCCCCAAGCCTGAGAGATTCCTCAGGAGATTAGGCTGGCTCTCTCTTTTCGATGGCAGAAAAAGACCTTTTCCTTCAACAAGGACTTTAATTATTAAATGGTGGTAGGGAGCCTTTTATAGGGGGAGTCTGTTGTATTTTTAACTTTATTGATCTGCTTTTAAAATTATTTTCAAATTAAAAAAAAATTAATGGTGTTGATTGTGATAGTTGTTTAATTGGGTTTTATATTTTTGTTATTAGGTTTTTAGCTAATTTTGTTTTTAAGCCTTTCTAAGTTGCATTGGGTACCACGCTAGGGGAAAGGTGGCATATAAATACTGGATATACTTGACTATAAGTCCATCTCATATGTAAGTCGAGGGCAAGTTTGGGGGCAAAATTATGCTTTTAGATGTGACCTGTGAATAAGTCAAGGGTAAAACTAATGGGCATGCAAAAAAGGGTGTAAAGTATAAAGCAAAGGAAAACAATGCCAAAGAACTTACAAAATTCCAGCAGGCATAACTGTTTGTGCTCATCCTAAAGGCTGGATGGATGAGAGAGTAGAGTCAGCGCTTCCAGGACAGTTTATGCTCATAGATTTCACCAGGGGATGGTTCCTTTTTTATATATAACAGTTAAGGTACAGTACTTCCATGGACCCATCGATAAGTCGACTCAGTTTTTTGGGGTCAATTTTTTACTAAAATGTCTAGACTTATACATGAGTATATACAGTAAAATAAAATGAGTTATAATAAATAAATTTATGTGGCTAGAGTTTCTTTTCAGACTTTTCATGGCAATGTAAGAGGGAGGGAATAGGGAGCAGATATGAAGTCCTTGCCTTCTTTATTCATGTAAAGTAAAGAATGTGTGAATAGGGCTTTGATTAACCTCACAGTATAACAGCACTTGCTTTGTAATTTGGGACAAAATGCTCCACATAAACAACATTATGTCATAATGTAATGTTTTCCCCATGGGGAATTATTGCCTGATTTTCAAATACTAAACCACTAGGCCTTCTAGCAGCCTTCTGGGTGGCTGCTCCCAAGTTATGGAACTACCTTCCCCAGGAGGTCTGGTTGCCCCCCTCCCTGGTGTCTTTCCATTGACAGGTAACAATCTTTTTATTTAAGGGAGCTTATTTCATTTTTAGTGTATTGTGGCAGATAAGGTTTTTAATAGAGGACATATTTTATTATGTTTTAAGCATCTTTTAATGTTGCACTTGCTTTGTAATTTGTTGTTAACTTGTTTTTACTTAGCTTTAAAACTAGATATTTAGATTCATTATATTTTAACTTTTGTATTAAGAGTTTTAAAATTGTATTGTGCTTTTAAAATGTAAACTGTCTTGGATCCCATCCAGCGAAAAAGGTGGGATATTAAATAAATAAATAAATAAATAAATAAATAAATAAATAGACACTTGTAGTGGTAACAAAGATTTTTTGGTTACCCCTCCAATCCCAATATTTTGGAGAGGGCTTACTTCAGGCAATTCTTTCACCACACAAATATTCTTCATTTGAGTTCTTCGAATCCCTGTGTCAAAAGTCACTGAATTAAAGTTGAGTGTTTACCTAAGTACTACACATAGTGCAAGATTCAGAAACATATACTCTCCAGATTTTAAATCTTATTATTCTACCTAGGTGTCTGAGTGTCATTCCTTTTTGTTTATGAGTTATATCTAAGGAGGGAACCTACTCCCTGATAATAATATATCAGAGTGAACGAATATGGATAAATCAAGTGTTCTGTATTCTCTGAAACACGTAAATTCTGTCATTAAATAAATAAAACAATGTTGTGTTTGTTCTATTCAGTTCTTAACCTTCTCTGCAGGAATTATTTCAATTAAATTAGTTTGCATATAGAAATACCATTTCAGAATTATTTTACTTTGGGATGAATTCTTTTGGGGGGAGTATCACACATTTCTGCCAGTCAGAGAGCCATTACATTTCTTTTTTAGGTGAGTGTACTATAATAAACTAAGGTAGAAAGGACTATATTATATATTAATTCTAAATGGATAGGCTGCTGTGCTACAAAAGAAGAAGAAAAAAACAGTTTTAAAAATATGAATTGTATCAAAAAAGGATTTTGGTAGCTAACAACCATGACCTTAGTTTATTATGTCTGGAATATCATGTTCCTAAGGAACACCAAAATGGTTCAAATCTTTGTGACAAGCTAATGGACACATCATGAGAAGGCATGAATCGTTGGAAAAGACAATAATGTTAGGAAAGGTGGAGGGAAGTAGACAGAGAGGAAGGCCACATGCTAGATCGATGGACTTTATTAAAGAGACCACAAATATGAGTTTGCAGGAACTGGGCAGAGCAGTAGAGGACGGGGGGCCTGGAGATGTGTCATCTATAGGGTTGCCATGGGTCGAGACCGACGCGTAGGCAATTAACAACACAACAAAGGACGATAAGGTCGTTTATTTGTCATGTTTTTTAAAGTAGATTTTTGGTACTAGGATGTAATGAGATAGGGAAGATCGGGTTTTTATAGGGTTATAAAGCAGAATTATTTAAACTATAGGCATCCCACTTTATCACTATACTTGTTTTAAAGTAGGGGGAGGAGACAGAATGAAATTGATATCTATAAAGATAAGTATGCAAAATTATAGTACATTATATTTGCCACATAATCTTTCAAATTGATAATCTCCCCAAGAATGAACCAATTGTGGGGAAATCTGTAATAAGGTATAAATAGAAAATCAAAACAACCAGTATTTTGTATATTGTACGCATCCAAAGAGGGCCAGCATGATGTAGTGGGTTGAGTATTGGAATAAGATTCCAGGAGACCAGGGTTCGATTCCCTGCTTGGCCATGGAAACCCCCTGGGGGACCTTGGGCAAAAATCACACTCTTGCTGAGAAAGAGAAACCATGATAGGTTTGCCTTAAGGTCACTATACGTCAGAAGTGGCTTGAAGACACACGTAACAGCAGCAGCAGCAGCAGCAACAACAGCAACAAAAACAACAACAATATATCCAAATAAACAGTCTATTCAAAATTTTTCATCTCTCAGCAGCTGTCTGCCTGTATAGATCAGTCTCATGTTAGGCTTGCTTTCTTCCTTTTCTTTGCTTACTATATTTCCAAAGTTGTGAAGTCCGGTATGTTATACCCTAAGTGTACTCTTGAGATAGCACCATGCCTGTCCCTAGTCTAAGCCATTTCCCTAATTAGCGGGATCTCAGTATCTTCTTCATTGGTTTCATCAGCTTCTCTCTCTTACCTGCAGCACCTGCTGAGCCTCACTATGCCATCTTTCCCAGAGCCTCTGCATATCTTGAGGAACTGAGAGAGAATGAAATAAGGCTGGGGGCGGGGGCAATGCCTGGCCATCTGATGCAGGGATTCCTGAACTTTGTCTAATGATGTTAAGAGCAGTAGCAATTCAGCATTGCTGTCCCAAGTACCACTCCAGTGGACACAAGGAAACTCAGGCTGCATCTGTACTGCAGAAATAATCCAGTTTGGCACCACTTTTAACTATAATTTTGCATACTTATCTTTATAGATATCAATTTCATTCTCAATGCTATGGAATTCTGGGAACTGTAATTTGAAGTAGGTCCAGAGCTCTCTGATTGAGACAGCTAAATGTCTCACAAAACTGCAGTTCCCAGAATTCCATAGCATTGAGCCTTGGTAGTTAAAGTGGGGCCAAACTGGATTATTGAAATGTTTCTTTAATGTTTCTACCTCCCTCTTTCTAGCACAGACATGGTTTTTTTAATCATTAAAATAAACCATCTCACTCAGTCATAATAGTTGCAGTGGTAAAAAAGAATAGGTGGCGAAAGTTCTTTACATTTTTAAAAACTTCCTCTCTTTTGCACAGAGACTAGATAGATAATGCACCAGTTAAAATTATGATGATTATGTCATATCATTTACCAAATATTTCAGTTCAACAAATACTTTCGGAATGGCAGTATATTTAGGGGTAGTATAGATTATTTCCTATTTGGATATCTGTAATTTGTGAGGGACTTTTTAAAAATTGCCTATTGTTTTACACCTACCTGATTTTAGCTAAAACCCATGGCTTCTTCCAATTTAATACTAATGATGAGAGACAGCAATGTTGATAAGTGGATTCAGTATGTGCATAGTAAATATAAAGAATCAAGAACAAGAGAGGAGTTGATTTTTAATGAAACCATAGCATTTTATTGGAAGATGACAAATTTCAAATATGTCCTGTAACACTGATGATGGATTGTTTTAATGTCAGACTGTAACAAGGATAATTTGATTGGCTATATTTTAATATTTTGGAAAATTAATTAATTTGATTAGTGAAGACAAACCCTTTTAGATAGCTAACATTTAATTATTTCAATAATGCTGACAGAATATATTTGTGACTTTTGGCTTTTGTGACTCTTGGCTTGTAGCCAAATCTACATGAATTGTATACTTAAGAGCTTTCATGATGATTTCCTATGCTTATATTATGTTAACATTTTGTCTTCTGACCTCCTCTGGTTCACATTGCCAAGATTCATCTTAATTTATGTTGTATAATCAGTTGTCTACTTCAGTTTTCCTTATGAATACCTCTTAAGAATAGTGACTTATTTTAGGTTTAGAATGAAAAAGGGTGACAATTTAATTCAGCAATGACTAGCTGTCTCTTCATATATATATATATATATATATATATGAGAAAAAGAAGGAATATTTGTAAGTATTTATTGAGAGAGAAAATGTTAAGTAAAGGGAGAATCCCATCTTCTTGTATTTTAACCATACACTTGTCCCTCCCCCTTCACAGACTTGGAGTCTGCAGTCTTGGTCCTTTGCAGATGGCAACCAGGGAGGGACAAAATGGTGCACGTAGGTGCATGCCACCATTAAAATAAATGAAGCTTGGATATTTGCGATTTCCCCTATTTGCGGGGGGGGGGGGGTCTGGAATGGATCCCCCACGAATCGGGAGGCACAACTGTAGTCTGAAAGGGAGGGACAAATTTAATGTTAATAACTGGCATGTGTTTATGTTCTTCTATAATCTTTAGAGATGATTATTTGGTATTGCTAAATGATTTATCCTTGAATAACTTTGTGGTTCTACTTCCTCCTCATCCTCCTCTTTTCTTCTTCTTGCATACCTTTAAGCCAATTCCCACTTATGGCAAACCTAAGACTACCATGACATTTCATTACCAGGATTCTTTCAGGGTGATTTGCCTTCCTGTAAAAGAGGAAAAGAGGTCCTCCATTGGTTTTCCATGGCCAAGTGTGTATTTGAGTCCGAAATCAAGCCACTACACTTTACTGGCTCTCTATGTGATTCACACTGACACTGATGGTTGTTTTGCTCACTTGTCAGTGAAGTTAGATGCTTTCATCTATCATTAATATTGTATTGCATTAGATATGTTTTGTAAAAAAATTTTCTCAAACAAAATAAAACCTAATTTCACGGTTTCACAGCATGAAGTCAACTGGAAATTTTAAAGACATGAAAAGTATTCCTTATAATTCTTGGAATTAGAAGTTTGAATTTGGTGTGTTCCCATTACATTTTAGAGAAAGTCACTGATAGCATCAGTAAAGTGGCATGTACTTTTCTTTGCACTCATCTGATGGAATTTGTATAGTATCTTAAAGGCCCACAACTATGTGAGTGCGGCTGATAATGTGGATTTTCACAAAGAATGAACTACTCACCAGAAGTGGGGGGAATGCAGTTCTTTAGAAAAGAAATACATCCTTGGCCTCAAACGTGACTTTTGGCTCATAAGTATTACATTCTCTCTGCAGAAAACCTTATTCAAAGGTTTCTATGTATAGGGGGCTGGGTGTTGGTGGGATTGGCAAAATACACCTTGCCCAATTAGCCATTACCAATTAACATAGCAGGACGAATGGAATCTTTGAGTCAAATTAATGGTGTGGTTACAAAATAGGAGAAAGTTAGTGGTCCCTGGTAAGAAGGCCATAGAGTACATTTGGAGGTTATAATGATAATGATTTGTGAAGTGGAATGTTGGAAGGCATTGATTGTAAGTGTATCTGTATATAATGTATCACATATGAATGATAAGTTGCTGGCCTAACAAATTAATGGTGAAGAAAGTTCTTGTTGATTAATTCAGCAACAGTGTTCGTGTTGTAGGAGTTATTTTTCATCATTATAGGTATACTTTCATGTATTTTGTATAATCTTCAGCAAATAGGGAGCATATTTATTGTCTCAACAAAACATATCCTTTGAAAAGTGGAGCACTTGGTTGTTTTTTTACAGCCTGTGGTGTGCTTTCATTTAATTGTAGAATCCATGCTGAGAGCATAGAGAGTCATATCCCAAATTAAATACAAACAAAACAGCAGGATGTTGATACAACTGTGACTTCCACAGGAAGTAGTTAGGATGGTAATGTGGCCTTCTTGGAACATGGGTGAAAATTTTCCTGTGACTTTTGTTTCTGCCCTTTAGATCTGTTACACAGCCAATCTTGACTAACTTTTTTGACACCGACTTCATAGTGCCATAAAGATTAAAAGAATCCTAATGAAGGGTTTGTTCCTCACTAAAATGAAGATTTTTGTTTTAAGTAAAAGGAAAGAAAACAATAAACTCTTTCAGAACAGTTTGAGTAAACAATTGTCTTAGAAATCCTCTGTAGTTATTTAAAAATATGCCAACATACTGCTATTCTTTTAAAGTCTATTGTGAAACTGAAATGGTTACACTGGGTTTTTTGTTGTTGTTAGTAGGTTAGAATGATGTCTTAATTTTTAATTACATGAATAAAGCAAGAAAATATATGAGAGTAAAAGATGTACTAACATACAATTTAGTGTGAGAAGAATAATGTTAGGAGAACGTTATACTACCTGCACAAAGTTCATCCAAGCATTCTACATTCATATCAAATATTCCTGTCTGTACACTGGTTATTATTTTGCCTTTTGATATAGATTGCAAAACTCTGGAGACTTCAAAGAATGTGATATAGAGTGCAAGTGTTGTTGTTGTTAACTCTGCTTTTCCCCCACTAGTTGTCTCAAATTAATTAATATGTTTTTGGCTGCAGAAACAATGCAGTTTGACATTGCTTTAGCTGCCATGGCTTAGTGCTGTGGTATCCTGGTATTTGTAGTTATGTGAGATATTTAGCCTTCTCTGTCAAAGAGCTCTGCTGCTACAACAAATTCCTTGTCTCTTTGACACTTTCTCCTAAGACAGAATATTCCAAACAGTTTGTGAAGAAGTGATCCATTTGCAGATAAAACACTTGGTGTCTTCCGCCTGGATTATGAAAGTGCCTGGAGCAGGTGAAACAGAAGATGCCAAGTGATCTGCCTGAAAAGGGACTTGCTCATAGACCATTTAGAATTTCTTCCTGTATCCCAACCAGAGGTGAATTCTAAAGCAGCATGACAATTCTAACCTTCGTAAGTGCTGGCATGTGTGGGCGTGAAGGACAGCAGGGCTTTCCTGCTAGGCACTTCCATCATCTTCCCTCTCATTCCACCATTTAACCTCCAGTTTGAAAGATCTGTCCTAGATACCCTAAAGGTGCCAGATCTTGTAAGATTTTAGAGGTTAAGCAGGGTCAGCCAACAAATACCAGGTTCTGTTGTAGGTTTTATTTCAGAGGAAGGAACTGGCAAAACCACCTCTGAGTATTCCTTGCCTAAGATTGGAGAAGGAACATCAACAACCTAAGATATTCAGACAACACAATACTATTAGCAGAAACCAGCAAAGACCTAGAGCAATTGTAACCACACCATTAATTTGACTCAAAGAACAAAGTGCCATGATAGGCTTAATGTTGAACATTAAGAAAATAAAAATAATTACCACAGAAGATCTATAAGAATCCATCTTAAATAACAAAAACAAAAAAAAAGTGAAATAGCCAAAGAGTTCCCATGCATTTGATTAAATATTGCTTAGAATGGAGACTGCGGTCAAGAAATTAGAAGACTAGGATTGGGAAGGGCAGCTATGAAAGAACTGGACAAGATCATAAAGTGTAAAGTTATTCTAAAATGAGGATTGTCCAAGCCACTGTTTTCCCCATCACCATGTGACACCTGAATTGTGAAGAAAGCCAATAGAAAATCAACTCATTTGAGATGTGGTGTTGGAGAAGAGTGCTAAGGATATTGTGGATGGCCAAGAAAACAAACCAATGGGTTCTAGAACAGATTAAGCCTGAGCTCTCCCTGGAAGCCAGGATGGCTAAACTGAGGATGTCATACTCTGGCCACATAATGAGAAGGCATGGATCACTAGGAAAGACAATGGCGCTAGGAAAGATAGACGATAGTAGAAAGAGAGGAAGACTGCATGCCAGATGGTTGGACTCAACCAAAGAGGCCATAGGCTTGAGCCTGCAGGACCTGGGCAGAGCAGTAGAGGACAGGGAATCATGGAGAGATCTCATGCTCAGGTTTGCCTTGAGTAAAGGTCCACTTGAAGACAGTTAACAACATCAAACACACACATGAAAGTGCAGCCTACATTATTCATTCACAATCCCACCATATAGATTTTTTAAAGGGTGCTAAATGTCTGCAAGCTTTATGAGGACAATTAAGCAATGTACTTAACAATGCTATTAAAACTTACAACAAAGATTTAAAATTGTTTTGTCGTTGTTTGAGGTATGTCCATGCATTAAAATATATACCTGTATATGAAAACCCTGAGGAAATAGAGGTATTCTGCCAAGACTGATCTCAGCCAAAATTGCCCTTTATTTAAGATCATTGGAAACATGCTTTTTCCAAGTTTTATTAACTGAGGAAATAGCAATGATCAAAATGATGAAATAGGATGATATTTATATTGAACTAAAGCCAGAAAGGGAATGTGTGGGCCTCCATCTCTGATATGATAGTCAGGAGTACTAACAGTTCAAAAGAGAGCAGCCACAGTGAGGGAGTGGCCGACTGGAAAGGAAAGCTAAGCTTCTGTTTTCAGGAATATCTTTCTCCCTCTTACCCCCACCTGCATTTTTGAGGCTGACTGAATTACACCCTTGTCTATTGAAACTCTCTTAGTTTAATTCCCACAGGCCTCAGTGACACCTAGGGCAGCACTGATCAACTGCAGGCTCCTGCATTGCTAACCTCAGCCAACAAACTGATTATGATTTTAGCAGATGTTACAAAATAGAATGGGTCAGTTTCCCCCTTCTTGAAATAGCAAATGCTTCATGTTTAAGGCTCACAACATTACAATTTTATAACAGGAATGAAGCTCTCTCCTGTGGGATATTATTGCATATGTTACTCACTGAGATTTATAAGACAGAATAGCCAAACAAGCGAAAAAGACTAAATTCATTCGAGTGAAGCTAAATGGTTACCTTGTGAGTTGTTGTTGTTGATTTTTGGCAAGACGCTTGGCTATGAATATTAGAAGTATGCATGCAGAAATCATATTTTTCTTCTTTTTTGTGAACTCACTGTAGTCCCAGAATTGGATTCTGTGCTGATGCAGGACATTTCCAGAGCATTGCACTTTTTAAAAAATCTAAAGAGGCAGAACTCTTCTTGCCTGCCTCTAGAACTGTTCAGAATTCCAGTTCAGTTATCTCCTTACTATATCTGTTTGTTATTCAGTCATCATATTGTAAACTTCAAATTCTTAATTTTTTATTTTTATTTTTTTTCTTTAAAAACATCACATCTTAACCAAATCTTCACTATGTATATGTAAATACATTTAGGTTGTGCATATAATGTTGTAATTTGGAAGTATAAGTTAAATTTTGCTAGTTGTTTATATCACTATTAGCATTACATTCAGTGGTATGTGGGATTTACAATTTACAAGTAACATTAGTGCAAAAAAGCATTACTAAGGATTCTGTATGGTGTAAAATGGGAGGAGGTTGGGGGTGACACCATAAGTTACTGCACTGGGTGACACCAACCCTAATGACGCCACTGCTTGGAAGGCTGCCCCAACCCTCAAAATCTTTTGGAAAGATTTCAAGAGGTAAATTTTGCCACATTTCTGGACTCCTCTGGGCCATTTTTACAAGACGTGGAACCTCGTATCCTTGGTGTTGGGGCCTTTGGAGGAAAAGAATTGGTAGTTCTAGGGGCCACAGTTTCCCCACTCTTGATATATATATATATATATATATAGAGAGAGAGAGAGAGAGAGAGAGAGAGCATGAGCATATACAGCTATATATAAAAACTGCACTGATTGACATTCAAAGTCCTAATTTCTTCAGGAACAGATATCTTACAAAAAGCCTTCCCATGTATAATGATGTCGTCACTGGAGACCTTAATGGTTATTCTACAACCAATAAAATACCATCCTGAACTACCCGCGAAGGCATGCCTTCTCAGTGGTGTTAGCCAGCCTTTGACACATATTTGTTCTTAGAAGTGGACTGCATTCAGATTTAAATTCCTGTTGAAAATATTCCTGTTCCTGCTGAAATTCCCCAGCTGATGTTCGCTGATGTTTTTTTAAAAGCCCTAAGTGTCTCATTTGCCTATAACTTAATACTGTTACTTGACAGATTGTGTGCAGGTGCATGTAACACTGTGACTAATGGAATCACAAGAGCCAGCATGGTCTAGTGCAGTGATTCCCAACCTTTGGTACTCCAGATGACTTGGACTTCAACTCCCATCATTCCTGGCTGATGACCAAGTTGACTGGGGCTTCTGAGAGCTGAAGTCCAAAACAAATGGAAAGCCAAAGGTTGAGAAACATTGGTCTAGTGCAGGGGTAGGCAACCTTTCCCCTTTAAGGGCCAAGGGACTTCAGCTCCCAGAAGCCTCAGCCATGTTGGCCAATAGTCCCATGTTGGCCAATAGCTCCTGGGATTCTGGGAGCTGAAGTCCCTTGGCCCTTAAAGGGGAAAGGTTGCCTACCCCTGGTCTAGTGCTTTGAGTACTGGGCTAGAACTCTGTAGAGTCCAGGGTTCAGATTCCCACTCAGCTGTGGAAATTCACTGGTTGATCTTGGCCAAATGACATTCTTTCAGCCATTGAGAAGATGGCAATGGCAAACCTTCCCTAGATAAGTCTTGTAAGGAAATCCCTATGATAGGGTCACCTTGAGTCGAAGCTAACTTGGCTCAAGGCACATAACAACAACAGACAATGGAGTTCAACTATACTTGATTCAAAGCTAATATGAACTGTAAACTCTGAAGATGTGGTGGAAAAAGTCAAGCATTCATTCCTCATGAGGCCATAAAACCTCCTGTTTATAACGTATAGGGTGATGGAACAGATTGCAAAATAGATGAAGCTGTCTCTCATATGTGATTCTTCAAGAAGAGAGTCCTCAAGAAAGTGGATGCCTTCCTTAATTGTGGGATGGATGTCAACTTCCCAATACCTGGCATCCACTCTGTATACATTGTTAATTGGAACATGATGGGATTAAATACAATGGGGACAGAAGAGGAGCAGCCAGTTTAGACTGTAGTACTTCTAAAGGAACCAATATGTCTTACAAATAGTCTGATCATTAAAATTTTCCTGGACTTCACAGAGTTGCAGTTTCTGTGAAGCAGAATAAGGCTGCACGCTAACTGATCAAAAATCCTGCTAATTGTCAGGCTAATCTGTACCTTGAGTGTGTGACTCAGCACAGTTGTTCACATCCCTACATCCAGTTGCACTTCAGACATATTGTGATCTATTGTTTTGATTGATGTATGGTATGGGAGAGGTTTTCTCCCCTCTCCAGATGTGTACTCTCCAGAGGGAAGTCGGCAAAGGGTGCAACCCGTCCATGTTCTTATCAACAGGGACAACCAAGGAGTATGGCAGGAGCCAAGGCAAGAATGTTAGATGATGGGGAGTTTACCTCTGGCTGTCTCAAAAGCTCCTGAGAATTTCATAGAATCATAGAATCTTAGATGTGAAAGCGACCACAAGGGCCATCTGGCTTGATCACCTGCCATGCAGGAATGCTACTAAAACACTCCTAAAAGAGTGCTTAAACAACCTCTGTTTAAAGACCTCCAAAGATAGAGAATCCACCACCCTCTGAGGCAGCCATTTCCACTGTTGAACAACTGTCATGGTTAAAAGGTTCTTCCTAACATTTAGGTAGGCATCTTGTAATTTGAACACACTAAAACAAGCAGGTTCCATCTTCTGAGTGACATCCCTTCAGACATTTAAAGATAGCTAGCTATCTTGTCACTTCTCAGTTTTCTCTTCTTCAAGTTAAACATACCCAGGTCCCTAAATTGGTCCTCATGAATTTTGATTTCTAGACTTTTGATCATCTTGTGGTTGCTCATCTCTGGGCATATTCAAACTGTTGATATCCTTCTTGATCTGTGATGTCCAGAGCTGGACACAGTGTTCCAGATGAGGTCTGACCAAAGCAGAATAGAATGACACTACTACTTCTCTTGATCTGGACACTTTACTCCTGTTGATACAGCCAGAATTGCATTGATACATCCAGAATTGCATTGGCTGCTGCATCACACTTGACTCATGTTTAGTTCATGGTTTACTAAGACTCCTGGACCTTTCTCACTTTCAAATTTCAAATTAGGTGTTACCCATCCTGTGTTTGAGCATTTCATTTTTCCTAACGAGATGTAGTTACATTTATCTCTGTTGTAATTCATTCTGTTAGTTTTGGCCAAGATCTCCAATCTGTCGAGTGCATTTTGAATTCTAATCTGTCCTTGGGGGTATTATCTGCCTCCCCTAATTTAGTGCTATCTGCAAATGTGATAAGCATGCCTTCTACTCCATCGTCTCAGCCATTTATAAAGATATTAAACAACACCAGGCCCAGGACAGAACCCTGAGGCACCCCACTAGTCACTTCTTTCCAGGATGAAGAACAACCATTTGTGAGTACATTGTTTTCAGTCTGCCAACCAGTTACAAGTCCATGTAACTATAAAACTGTCTAGCCCATAGTTCACCAGATTGCCTGCGAGAATATAATAGAGGACCTTATTAAAAGTCTCACTGAAGGTATTCTATACCCCCAGCCCTCCCCTGATCTCCCATGTTTATAATTCTATCATAAAAAAGGCATAAGATTGATTTGGCATGAATTGTTTTTGAGGACCTCGTTCTGGCTCTCAGTAATCACAAGATTGTTTTCCAAGTGCACATAGACTAACTGTTTAATAATCTGTTCTAGAAGTTTTCTTGGTATTGATATCAAGCAACTGGTTAATAGTTGCTCATGTTCTCCCTGTTCTTTTTTGAAAATGGGAACAACATTTGCCTTCTCCAAGAACTCTCAAAGATGATTGACAGTGGCTCTGAGGTTATACCTGCAAATTCCTTTAGTATTCTTGGATGCAGTTCATCCAGCCCTGGAGACTTCAACTCATTTCAAGTAGCTAGGTGTTCCTTTACTACCTCTTTACCTTATTTTGAGATGAATTGAAACTTAATCCAGACAAGTCAGAAGTCTCCTGGTCAGGCGGAAGGCAGAGCAAGGAATAGGGATTCAGATAGTTCAGCATAGGGTTAAAATCCTCTTGAAGATGCAGGTTCATGGCTTGGGTGTGCTCCTGGATTGATTCTGAGGCTGGAAACCCAGATTTCAGCAGTGTCCAGGAGCGCATTTGCACAGTTAAAGCTTGTGCCCCAGCTGTGCTCATTCCTTGAGACGTCAGAATTGGCCATGGTGATACATGCCTTGGTTACATCCAATTTGGATTAATACAGTACTCTCTCTGTGGGACTGCAGCTAGTTTAACAGAAACTGGCTCCCTTGTTGCAACAGCTTCACTTGCTGTTGGTCTGTTTATGGCCACAATTCAAAGTGCTGGTTATGACCTTTAAAGCCTTACATGCCTCAGGTCCAGGTTATTTGAAGGATTGTATTCTCCATTGTGAACCAGCCTGTGCTTTAAAATCTTCTGTGGAGGTCCTCCTCTGTGTCCCAGAACTCTCACAAGTACATTTGGAGGAAACAAGGGAAAGGACCTTTTTAGTGGCAGTGCCCAGCTCTGGAACTCCATTTCCAAAGACATTAGACTGGCATGTTCAATACTTTCTTTTCACAGACTAGTAAAGACATTTCTGTTCTGACAGGCATTTGATGATTGACTATATGAAGCCTGTCTTATACAGTGTGCTGGATATAGCTAATTGTTATGCTGGTAGGTGTGTCTGTGTTTTAAAGATTTTTTTTAATCTGGTGTTTGCTTGTTTTGTTTTTGTTTTTTAAAAAAAGCCAAGATGATCAAACTGAGGCTGTCATACTTCGGACACATCATGAGAAGAGAGGGCTCTTTGGAAAAACAATAATGCTGGGGAAGGTAGAGGGAAGTAGGAAGAGAGGAAGGCCACATGCCAGATGGGTGGACTCTGTTAAGGAGGTCACGGGTATTAAGGGGTTGCAGGATTTAAGCAGAGCAGTAAAGGAGAGAGTCTTTGAGATGTCTCATCCATAGATCGTCATGAGTCAAGATCAACTTGAGGGCAGTTAACAACAACAAAAGATGTTTCATGGTGTATTTTTAATTTACTGTAAGCCACTTTGAGTCCAGATTTGAGAAAAAGGCAGGATAGAAATAAATATACCATATATACTCAACAATAAGTCAACCTCATGTATAAGTCAAGGGCAGGGTTTGGGGGCATAATTATGAATTTTTATATGACCCGTGGATAAATTGAAGGTAAAATTTAGGGGCATGTAACAAAGGATGTAAAGGATAAAGCAAAGAAAAACAATGCCAAAGAAGTTACAAAATTCCAGCAGGCATAAGTGTTTGTGCTCACCTAAAAGGCTGGATGGATGAGATAAGAGGGGGATCAGTGCTTCCAAGACAGATTACACTCTTGCCTTACACCACGGGATGGCTCCTATTTAAATAAGAGTTAAAGTACAGTATGTACATTGACCTGTGGATAAGTCAATTCAGGTTTTTAGGTCAGTTTTTAACCAACATTTCTAGATTAATACATGTGCACATACAGTAATAAGTACAACAAAAACAACTTATTCTGGGCTGAACCTCCAGAACCTTCTTTTGGTCTGGATGCAAACATCACTGTTAGACTTACAAAACACCCTCAAGGGTTCAGGACAGGAGAAGCATTATTTGGACTTCCTTTAATAAACAAGCAGTCATCCCAGTGATGGCTGAGGCCAAAACCTGCAGCTTTTGCCTATTTTGGATGAGCCCCAAGACTGTTTTGTGGATTTGTGGTGGTAGAGTGGCTGGAAGCACTTCACATTCTCTTGACTGTCCCATTAAAAAAATCCTGAAAAGAAGAAAACTAGTACACCCGGGGTTGCAACTCTCTAGCTCTTGTGCTGAGTGGTGGTGAATATTGCTTAATGTGAAGGCCTCATTCAGTAATATGACATGTCCACTGGCAACATGAAATAGCACAACGCGTAGATCAAGTTTTAGGGCAGTGACACATCCCTCCCAGCACTGCAATTAAAAACCAAGCGCATCATGCTAGCGAGTGAACCAGGGCTGCAGCGGTTTCCTGAAAGCCTTAGGAATATTCTGATTTTAAGGCATTTGAGCTGCTCTGTAAATTGTATTCTGGACCATACAAGGAACCATGATAATTATGCATCCCATAATTTTTTGCAGTTCAACGTCTGCTTGGAAACATCCCCTCTGTTATCAGACAAAGACTTGAGAATTGGGTTGGTACATTTAAACTGGATAAATCTGCATTTTGGAGTCCTTTACTTTGTGCTTCCTCTCCATCACTTGAAATTATCTATGTGCAGTTGTAGCTTTCATTTACAGGATAATTCAGTTTTGCCATTGAGGACAAGAAATTCTCATTGGTTGATGTGGCTCAAGATTGTGCCTGTGATTTCTACTGAGTTCTTTTTACACAATCCTAAACAAATCTTTGGAATTTTAGTAGAATTTTCTTCCCAGTAAGTGTGCTTAGGATCCCAGCTTCATGAAGATTTCCATATTCAAACAGCAATGTTTTGTTTAGTCTAACTGATGCAAGGATCTGTTCGTGTATAACCTAAAAATGATTTTAATTAACAGACAGATTTAGGAAATTCCAACTGTAATGTGTTCATTAAATGAATGGGGGATATCAATATATGACAAGCCACTTACACGTAAGGGTAATGTAACCATTACTTCATTAGAGGTGGAACATTACACTCTTAACATAAAAGTCTTTACTGAATGTAAACAATGATTTTGACAGAGGACTGCCCGGATTTGAAAATGGCTTTGTGAAATTTGTTCTGTTCATATTGATGCTGACTCGTTTTATAAATGTTTACCTTATAATTTATTGTGATTCAAACCCTGCAGATGCTCTGTCTTCTGGTAAGCGTAGCTATTCTTTAAAAAGAGAGCGCAGGAGTTGGGAAGGGAGGGTGGTGAAACCCAGTCTGGCTCTAGAGGGAGGCCCCCTTACAAACCATATGAATCCACTTACATGTAAATTACTTGTCTATATGAATTAAGGTGAAGGTTATGAAAGAACTGCTTTT
This sequence comes from Phrynosoma blainvillii, assembly GCA_026167975.1. Taxonomy (NCBI): domain Eukaryota; kingdom Metazoa; phylum Chordata; class Lepidosauria; order Squamata; family Phrynosomatidae; genus Phrynosoma; species Phrynosoma blainvillii. The sequence goes on along the minus strand of JANUYF010000002.1, from coordinate 325,783,449 downwards.
CTATGTTTACTGTAGGATTTTTGACAGTCTCTTTCCTCTTTCAAGTAAATTTGGCTTAAGTCCATAGTCAGTACAGTTTTAAGTAAACTCCTCTTTTGTTACGTTAACAAGGTTATAACATCACTGGGGCGGATTTCCAGCTGCATGAATTGAGACCTAAGAGTGCTGGCTGAGAGGGATAATTAAAACCTTAGAGTGGGAGAGTTTAAGCTATCAAGCAAAATTGGATAAAAGGCTAATTGTCCACAGCAACATAGTACATATTTCTGTATACCTGTGAAATGAAGATAAATAGCAGCGGTCTTCATCATGCTCGTTGAAACCTTTGGATTGAAATGTTTGGGTGTAATGTGTGTGTATATTTAAACAAGGAAGTATTGAACTGAGTGTTTTGTAGTGATGCATTTTTTTATTTGCCATACTGCAACATTAGATATTTTATGTCTGCAGAATATGGGGCGAAGAAGGAAGGAAGGCTAAAACAGAGCATGCTGTTCCCTGCTTTGTCAAAGCTTTTCATAACTCAAACATGAAGGGGGGGGGGTTACATGCCTTTGGTGACCTTCTAGAAGATGACATACAGTCAGGCAAGATGATGCATTGCCACAGAGTTAAAAAACACACGCCAGAGTGAGTTGTAATGGCAGCTTGCACTGAACTAAATAAATTGTGAAGGCCCATTTGTTATTCATTAGGAGCAGTAGAGCAAGATTACTGTTCACCCTTCATGGGGTGCTCTTCAGTGTAAGGTACTTTACACGAATAACTTAGCAACATGAACAACAATTAATACATTTTTAAACAGCTTTTACATTACCACACATTTAAGTACTACAGAATTAATTTTATGCATATTTTTTTTTAAAATTGTTTATTTGTTGCTATTTAACTGGAATACTTTTACATTGCTCTTTTTTCTATTGGTAGTTTAATCATATTTTAACTTCTGTATGTTTTTAGTGATGGGAATGTTTATCTGTATTTGTTAAAAAAATTCTAAGCCATCTTGAGTCTGAGAAAAAGATATACATAAATAATAATTATTATTGTTATTATCATCACTGTTATAATTTGGGATTATTATAAATTCAGGTACACTTTTTTGGTGCACAGATGACTTTAATTATAAACATTTACCTATGCAAAATATACTGCTGTGAAGTAGTACAAAAGCAATTTTTGCCTGTATTTTAGTAGATGTTTGTGTATTTAGTTATGTGTTTTGAACCTTCAAATCATTTTCCACTTATGATGACTCTAAGGAATCTGGGGGTGGGTGGGTTGGTAAGATTTCAGAGGGGTTTTACCTTTGCTTTTTTCTGAGGCTAAGAGAGTCTGACTTGCCCAAGGTCACCCAGTAGGTTTTATGGCTGAGCTGGGAAACAAACTTTGGTCTCCAGAGTCATAGTCCAACACTCACACCACTACAGTACCCTGGTTCTTATCTTCCCTTTATCATAATATAGGATCCCAGGCAAATATACTGTGTGGGAACATTTTAGAAAGAGTAAAAAATTCCCTAAGGAAAGTTCTGTAGGGCACCTTTTTAATATTCATTTATTTATTATTAATTAAAAGAACACACTGTATAACACATCATCCATATTTCAGTTTTACAATATACAATTATCCTTTGTCAAAATAGGGAAAGAAAAAAATGGTATAATTTTGTACATACAAATATTCCTTTTTTTAAAAAAATGATCATACAAAAATATCTTAATTTCCCTTAAATCTCATTGTCATCTTTCATTTTGTTTCAATTCCTTACTTGACATTAAGTTTCCTACAAAAACTGTTGCCACTACCACTTGACACAATACCATCTTCCATTCTTCTCCTCCCTGTTTCTTCCATTTCTTAGACCCACAATTCTTCCTCCTTTCATCTTTCCCTTCTACATACACACCTCCTAATACCTTCTACCACATCTCTTTATCTACCAATTATAACTTTTTCTTCTTGCTCACTCTCTCTTTCTACCTCCTCTCTCTCTTCACCTTCAAAACTACCTACCTACTCGTACCTTCTGCACATTCTCTTTCCTTCTATATCACCTATTCTCACCTTCTGCACATTCTTCTCTCACTTCTGATTATTGTGTTCCCTGATTCTGCTTGCTCAGTGCATGTAGGTTGCTCCAATTTCATGGAAGAAAAGAAGACCAAAACTTGGTCTCCTCCTGCACTGTTTTTTTTTTTTTTTTTTTTTGGTGGTGGGGGAGCTCTTCCAGGCACTGACTCTCTTCAGGACCTAATAGGCTGACCATTTTAAAAACAGACAGTTAACCAAAGTAATTCCAAGTAAAAATGAGGTAGAAGGACAAGCTGATTTTGCAACAAACACAATTATTTCTTCATCAAAAAACCGCCAGAAAAAGATAGTAGTAGAATCCAACAGAACAATCTAAACTCAATGCAAGCAGTTTGTCAAAGTAAAAGGGGGAATAAGTTCCTACACCACAAAGAAAAATGGCAGGTGAACATATTTCAACAAACATTTTATTCAAAAGTAACAGTATGTCCACATGACATGAAACAACCAGGTTGGGTAAGGCATGTTTAAATAAAGAAAAACATGTTGAACCTTCAATGGACCATTTGAAAGCTTCTCCCAGAATCATCCAAGGAGTGATTTTTATTTTATCAGCTTCCAGTTTTCTTATGATTCTCATTTTAGCGTTCAAATTTATAGATCTACTTTTTTAACATGCTGGGAGGAGATGGTGAGAGATTTTTCCATTTTTCTCTGTTTTGCTCTGAACACACGATCAGTGAAGAATTCTAGACAGCTGTTGTTTACCTTTTTATATGCAGCTACAGTAGGATCAGCTAGAATAAAAACCCACTGTTTCTCAGCTCAAGATTTATTGCATTATTTACTGTACACACACTACTCCAAACCAATGCTCAAAGTCTGTGTTTCTCCAGCACTACTTTAACATGCCCCCAATGCCAATGCTACTAAGTACTTTCCAGCTTGACAGAGGACAATAAGGTAAGGGGGGACTGACCAGATCAAAAAAGACTGCAAAAAGTCAGAGATTTTGTTAACAGAGGGATGCCTGTATTATATTTCAAGATAATGTTGAACAATTTGCACTGAAGTAGCATTCAATGAGATAGTCATGCTAGTCTGTTGTAGCCTAAAAAAAAACCAAAGGAATCCAGGATCACTTTTGAGACTTAATTGGGAAAATGTAATTACTAGCATAATTTTGTAGACTCAGTCCATGTCATCAGGTGCATGAGATGGATGGAGCTGTCTAAAAAGGTTTCCTTCCTTTGGAAGAATTACTAATGGTTTTGAAGAATGAAGTCTCAAACTATCTTAGTGATCTCCCTCCCCCATTTCAGTTAGAAGAGACTTCTGGGTTTGCTAATCTCTTAAGATTCTTTAGATAAAGTAAAGCTCCTATATTACTCCTTTATTGGCTGTTTTATCTTTGGAAAAGAAGTGGACCTGATTGAAAAAATCTGTAGTAATCCCAATTCCTGTAGAGATCTATTTTTGAAATGTTGCTCTGAATAAATCACATTAATCCCAATGTGTCAGCCAGCAACAGAGAAAGATGTGATCTAGACCTTCTTCTTGGTATTTGAGTTTTCTTCGTAGAAACAGACAGTTTTCATGGAAAAGTACAGACACTGAATTGGCTAAGTGTATCTGCAATTGTACAGCTGCAATCTATTTTTTAAAAACCTTTCCTGTTATTTTGTGCCCAACTTCTACAGTTTTCAACATGGCATTATCTAGTAGACAGTAGAAAAACTAGAGTTGTATTCTCAAGTAATTCTTAAAAAACTGAGTTTTAATCACAGTAGAGAACCTTTAAAATTTGTGGCTAGTTCTATTATTAGATGTTTGAGATAGTTTGACTGGGACAGCAAATTTGGAGTCTATTAAAGGGAAGAAAACTTTCAGATTATTCCAGAGCAATAATTTTTTTACTCACAACAAAATCCCATTGAGTTCAAAGGGAGTTACTCCCAGGTAAGTGGGAGCTTCTCTATTTCTGGTTCCCAGGTAAGTGGGAACTTCAACTGGGTAGCTTCACTGGCTTCCAGTTTGTTTCCACGCACAACTCAAAGTGCTGCTCATGACCTATAAAGCCCTAGAGGACTTAGGTCCATTCTATATGAAAGACCATATTTCCCTATACAAAACTGTCAGAGTTCTAAGATCTTCAGGGGAAGGCTTTCTCTTAGTCTCACGACCATCGCAGGCTTGCTTGGTGAGGACACAAGAGAGAGCCTTCTCGATGGCTGCTCCCACTCTGGAACCCCTTCCATGGGAGGTTCCTCTCCCTACTTTCCTCTCACCGGCAGGCAAATACCTTTATTTTAAAACAACCTTTTAATGTGTAAGTAGTTTCCTACTGTAGTGTTTTATTTATCTATTTAAATGTTTAAATGTGTGTCTTTTAAATGATTCTGTGTTATTTTATGTGGTGATTTTAATTGTTTTTAAAAAATATTGTGAAGGTTTTTTAACTGATTCCATCTGAGAGCTGCCTTGGTCCCACTTTGGGAGAAGGGAAGCATACAAATGAAACAAACAAACAGGGCAGCAGTCTTAATTTATTTGTGTTTTTTAATAATAAAAAAGGTGATATTTAGATTTTTTTTCTGCCTATAAACTGTTATAGGCTATCTCTCTTTCTCCACAAAGACTGAATACAAGACTGAAATCAATGTAATGTTTTTCCCCCAAAAAACAAACTAAGGGGCGAAACAAATTGCCCCAAAGGGTCAGCTACAAGCTGCCCCCACCGAAGCTGGATTGGGCCACGGCAAGAACATGCCGTGGCACCAATCTGCCTTGAAGCTGGCCGAAAAAGAAATGGCAAAGATCCACTCCTTTTTCAGCTGGTAAAAAGCCAGCTTTTCCTGCCCCGCAGCAGCTTGAAGCCAGCTGCAAGCCGCTCTGGCAGCATGTGGAGGGTCTTGAAGCTGCCCACTTCTAAACAGCTGGGTGGCTTCAAGATGTCTTGGGGGCCTGTGGCGTCTAAACATCATGACCTCATGCTGTCCAGAAGGTGGCTTTACTGGACCATCTGTTTTGATCCAAACAGAGGTTAGAGCAGCAGTGTTGATGTCAAAATAAAGTCAATATAAACATAACATGTCACCCTAAGAATGCCTAAACCAGGGGTTGGCAACCTACAGCCTGCGGGCTGGGTCTGCCCCCCCCCCGAGGCCTTTGGACCGGCCGCCGCCACCGCCACCGCATGCGCTGCCGCCGTGCGCGTGTCAAAGCCACAATTTTGTTTTCCAAAATGGCGGCCGTGACTTGCTCACGCATGCACAGTACTCTGGAAGTACTGTGCATGTGTGAGCAAGCGCGCGCACATGTGCAGTACTTCCGGTGTACTGCGCATGCACATGCGCACCGCCATTTCCCCCACCACCACCACCATCGGCCCGCGGAAGACCAGGGGATTCCCCGGACTGGCCCCAGGTAAGGGGAACTTGCCAACCCCTGGCCTAAATGCACAATGAATATAAATGGTTTTCCCTTTTTCCTGTAGAGATCTATTTTTGAAATGTTGCTCTGAATAAATCACAAATTTGTTTTTTGTTATCAGTCACACAAATGGGGTATTCTTGCACCTATGCAACAATAGTTCAGAACCTTCTAGAGCTTTGAACATGTTTTGGCAGAGCCTTGCCCACTTAGGTGAGTTCACAAATAACCAGACAAAGAACAACAGTTATAGGTAAGCAACCTGTTTTTATATAACCAGACGATGATAGTAATTCTGTCTAGCTTGTTCTTTTCAAACTGGAAATCTGAAGTAAGCTTAAAATTGTAATCTTATTTCCATTATATGATATTACTATGAACAGATTTAATTTTCTCATACGTACTGATACAGAGAGGCAGTAGTTGACTTTTTAAACTGTACAGTATTGGAGAACATCTAGAGAACTCTCCAGGATAGTTTTTGAGACTAATGCACGCTTCACAAACAGGAGAGCTGTTCTCATTGAAGCTGCTCTGTGGAGTTCTGTGAAAATGTCTGCAAAACAGTGAACTACAATGAATTAATCTGGAACAAATAACATCTAATAGATCCTGCTCACATACCTTAGGTAGATTTTCTGCTTGGGAAATTCTTGCTAGTGGGGTAGCAGATGATTTCTAAATGAGAACCAACTTTTTCTTTAAAAAAAAAAAGGGGGGGGGAGGTGAGGTTATAGCAGCTTGGAATATAAACTATGCAATGAATCTAATCTGTGCCAGGCAGGAGAAGCCAGATTCCAGAGGTATGGGTAAAAGAGGTAGGCTATATAGGTCAAGGAACTCAGTGAAGTTACAGCACCAAAAAGATTGGCAAGGATTAACAACTGCCTGCCAATTCTGGTTAGACAGCTTGAGGAATATCAAGCCTGCAGTTGTCCAAACCTGCAGAGTACATCCCCCCCCCCCCCGCTGTGTCCTTCCAGTGCCACCAAGAGTTGCCTCCCAGCAATTTAAGGTGCTCCACTTTCTTTCTTCCCTCAGATTCATGCCCATGAAACAACATATACAGCATTATGCCATCCTCGATTACTGTGATTGCCCCCTCCATGATTATAAAGATGAATCATAGAATCATAGAATCATAGAATCATAGAGTTGGAAGAGACCACAAGGGCCATCCAGTCCAACCCCCTGCCATGCAGTAACTCCCAATCAAAGCATCCCCGACAGATGACCATCCAGCCGCTGCTTAAAGACCTCCAAGGAAGAAGACTCCACTACTCTCCGAGGGAGTGTGTTCCACTGTCGAACAGCCCTTACTGTCAGGAAGTTCCTCCTAATGTTGAGGTGGAATCTCTTTTCTTGCAGCTTGCATCCATTGTTTCGGGTCCTAGTCTCTGGAGCAGCAGAAAACAAGCTTGTTCCCTCCTTAATATGACATCCCTTCAAATATTTAAACACAGCTATCATATCACCTCTCAGTCTTCTCTTCTCCAGGCTAAACATCCCCAGCTCCCTAAGTCGTTCCTCGTAGGGCTTGGTTTCCAGACCTTTCACCATTTTAGTTGCCCTCCTTTGGACACACTCCAGTTTCTCCACATCCTTTTTGAATTGTGGTGCCCAGAACTGGACACAGTATTCCAGGTGAGGCCTGACCAAAGCAGAATAGAGTGGCACTATTACTTCTCTTGATCTAGACACTATACTTCTACTGATGCAGCCTAAAATTGCATTGGCCTTTTTAGCTGCTGCATTGCACTGTTGACTCATGTTCAACTTGTGGTCTACCTGGACTCCTAGATCCCTTTCACACGTAGTCTCATTCAGCCAGGTGTTCCCCATCGTATATCTGTACTTTTCATTTTTCCGCCCTAAGTGCAGTACCTTACATTTCTCCGCATTGAATTTCATTTTGTTAGCTTCGGCCCAGCTTTCTAGTCTATTCAATTCATTTTGAATTTTGATCCTGTCCTCTGGAGTATTAGCTACTCCTGCTAATTTGGTGTCGTCTGCAAATTTGATAACTATGCCCCCAATACCGTCATCCAAGTCATTGATAAAGAGATTGAATAGCACTGGGCCCAGGACAGAGCCCTGTGGCACCCCACTGGTCACTTCTTTCCAAGTTGAAAAGGAGCCATTGTTGAGCACCCTTTGGGTTCGGCCAGTCAACCAATTACAAATCCATGTAACAGTTACTTTGTCCAGCCCACATTTTACCAGCTTGTTTGCAAGAATGTCATGGGGAACCTTGTCAAAGGCCTTACTGAAATCAAGATATACTATATCCACAGCATTCCCTTCATCTACCAAGCTGGTAATTTTATCAAAAAAAGAGATCAGATTTGTCTGGCATGACCTGTTTCTCTGAAACCCATGTTGACTTTTTGTTATTATGAAATTACTTTCCAGATGTCCACAGACTCTCTGTTTAATGATCTGCTCCAGAATCTTTCCTGGTATTGATGTCAGACTAACTGGACGATAATTGTTGGGATCCTCTTTTTTCCCCTTTTTGAAGATGGGGACAACATTTGCCCTCCTCCAGTCCACTGGGACTTCTCCTGTTTTCCAGGAGTTCTCAAAGATTATTGACAATGGTTCCGATATTACATTTGCCAGTTCTTTTAATACCCTTGGATGTAATTCATCTGGTCCTGGAGACTTATATTCATTTAGATTAACCAGATGTTTCTGTACTCTCTCTTTGCTTATTCTGTGCTGAAATTCTCCTATTCTGTCCTCTGCTCCATTATCCTCAGGTTGAGCACCCTTTGTCTTTTCTGAGAAGACTGAAGCAAAGAAGGTGTTGAGTAATTCTGCCTTTTCTTTGTCCCCTGTTAGAATTTCTCCATCTTCTCTGCACAGTGGCCCTATCATTTCCTTCTTCTTTCTTTTGCTATGGACATACCCCCAAAAGCCCTTTTTATTGTCCTTAATGAAGTTGATAAGAGACAGAGAACTCAGCAAAGGTGGAAAATGAACCGACCACTCTGAGCCGATTTCCATCCACTCTGAGCCTTCCCTTCCCAGGCCCTACCTGAGTTAATGCTCAGTTGTGATGTGGAGCAGGATAATTGGCAATCTGGGGAAGCACATTCCATTTGCCTTATTACAATGGACTCCTGGTATCTGCTGAGGTTTTGTTTGAGGATCCCCCATGGATACCAGAATCCATGGATGCTCAAGTCCCATTGCCCATTGTGTACAATGACATAGTAAAATGGAAAAATCAAGGTTTGCTTTCAGTAATTTAATATTTTTAAAATATTTTAAAGCTTTGGTGTTGAATCCATGAATAAAGAATCTGTGGCTATGGAGGGCCAACTGTATAAGAATGAATTGAAGAATACTAATAAAATAAAATAAAAAATATTAAAGTTATTTAAATGTGTTTATTTGGTGGCTCAATATAAGTGTGTCACACACACACAAATCCCACTTCCAGAGAAGTATAAAAGGAATGGCAGAACATTTTACCTCCTTCTGGTAAACAGCCCAGAACAACGAAAGTCGTGGTAATTGTTGAAGGTACAGTGAAATATTAAATATGTGTGAAGAGGATGACATTTGCTATCAAAGAATTTTGCAGCTTTTCTTTGATTATACCCTGAGCACTAAAGCTATGCCAGCTATGTAGCTCAAAATACAATATTTAAAAAGCAAAATATCAGAAGGTGGTAAATGAGGGTGGGATTTGGGGTCAAGAGCTATCAGCCACAGATAGCTGCATGCCAAAGTTCTCCCTTTATCCAAGCTGTTGGAAATGTGAGATCTGACTTTGAACTAGATTGTAACTCTAGATGCAGATCTGTTAAGAGGTCAAACAAGCTGACAGATTTCATTGGAGACAAGCTTCTGATTAAATGGAGTTAGCAGTAAGGAGCTGTATTCATGTCACAGTTGGGCAAAGACAGATGTGCAGATGAATAATCAAAATTAACAGCAGACCCCATAAAGGGCTAACTAATCTGCCAGAAGAGAGTCTGTCTCTTTTCTTCCACAAGTGTATCAGCTCATAAAAATACAATTGAACATAACAGCAGCAAGAGCCTAGTAAGCCCCCTCTTCATTAGTGAAACTTCAGAGACACATTTCCTGAGGTCCTGTATCCTTTTCTGGCAAGTATTTTAGGAAGTACTAGACAACAGAAGTTCATAGGAAGAAATTGGCATCCTGTGCTCACTTTAATGAGTTTGAAAAATGATTAATCAGGTTGAATTTCCACATATATTTTCAGAACAAGAAGAGGTGTGAGTCAGAAAGGTTCAGCACAGTAATTATTTTTTTCTTTACTCTTTCTTTTCCTTCATTTTCATCAATGCTTCCTGCTAAGAATTCACCACAAATTGACCAGTTTACCTCCAGTAACACAGCCATATTTTTCCAGCCTTTCCTAAGTTTAACTGGCAATTATGCCACCCAGGAGAGCAATGTGTGTCCACCAACCACAGTTTATTATAGTAGCTACTCCATAGTGCTCCTGTGAGGCAAGAGGCTATGTGGTTTTTAGTATTTCTACTGGTTGGGTCTCCCAAGTCAGACATGCTTTTGCTGAGGAGCCAGACTAAATGTGCCAAACACCTCAGTGTGGGGAGGGAAGCTATTGGATAATGGTATTGAAAGGGATACTGGTGAAGGAGCTCTTTCAGAGACAATGGTAGTGGCATTTTCACCAATTCTTATTCTGTGCAGAAGGAGGCACTGGTAAATCACTTCTGAATAGCTTTTATCTTGAACACCGTATAACGAGACAATCCAAAATGGAAGATTTGGATCCCCCTTGTTTGAAAGGCACTCAATCAGCTATTGGGGAAGAGCAAAGGACAAACACAAATATCACTGTGTGTAGTGACACAACTGGACTCAAGGACCTGATTCACCTGCTGATATGCTCAGATATGAAAGGAAATTCAGAAGCTGCACAATTCATATCATAAAAATATGGAATGTGATCATGGAAAACCTACCAACATACCTATTATCCAAGTTTATATTCCAACTACCAAGGAAGAAGAGAAAGAAACTGAAAGATTCTATGCTTGTATTGAGGAGGAAAGTAATCACACACCCCACCAAGACTGATAATAATAGATGATTGGAATGCAGAAGTAGAAAACAGAGTAGAACCAAATGTTGTTGGAGACTTTGGCCAAGGAACAAGAAATGAAGCAGGAGAATGACTTACAAAATTTTGTGAGGACACAGTTTATATGTTGCAAACATCCCTCAGACCTCTGCACTGATGAGTGTATATTTGGGCATCACGCAGACCAAAACAAGGGACATTATCAGAGAATAAGGGGGGGACCCTCTTTCTGTAGCCAAAAACAAAGAGGATGACCAATGAATGGTTAGAAACAGCTAAGAAGCAAAAGAAAGAGGTGACAGAAATAGGTTCATAATTCTGAATGCAACTGTTCAATGACTTGTCTTTAGAGACACAGAGAGGCCTCTTCCACTAGATCTAAGAAATCAATTGGAAATTTAAACCAAGAGTAGGTAAGCTATCAAATCAATAGAGGAAGATATGTGATCAAGACAAAATTAAAATACAATGAAAGCAGTACATTCAAGAGCTATACAGAACAGATCAAAGGATGGCAGATTGTATCAAGGAAGATCATTTTGTTGATGAATCTGCAATTTTAGAAAGTGAAATGGAAGCCATGAACAGATGAAATATCTATAGAATAGTTTCAAGTTTTGGAGATGAAGTGCAAAAATCTGCCAACGAATATGAAAAACAAAACAATGGCCAACAGACATTTGATATATATTCCATTCACCCCCCACTGCCAAGGGAATATCAGGGACTGTAATAACCATCAGATCATTTGTAAGAAAAATGATCAAGATTTTACCATAAAGCCTTTTATTATATATATAGAGTGAGAAATTCCACACAATCAATGGACTCACAAAAAGAAGTGACACTATATTGCAAACATATATTGCTTAATATAAAAATTTCAGAAGAAAACCAGTCTCTGTTTTATAGATTATAGCAAAGTCTTTGATTGTGTAGATCATGAGAAATTATGGATCACTGTAAAAGAAATTTGATTGCATAACCTATATTCTGCAACAAGAGACATAATCAGAACACAATATGGCAAAACTGCATAGTTTCTTTGGATACAATATGGAGAAACAATATTTGGCAAAGTACTCAGACAAGGTTACATCTTAACACTCTTATCTGCTTACTTATCTGCAGGCTTTATCATATGATAAGCAAGATTAGACTTGGATGAAGGAGTTATGAAAACTGGGAGAAAGATAATCAGACAATTGAATATAGATGATCTCATATTTAGCATAAAATAAAAAACATGGAATGACTACAAATGAAAATAAAATAAAAATGAGCACAAATGATTTCAATAAACTTTATAAAATATATGATGAAAATATTGAAATAGTTAAAAGATTTTTCTATATGTTGGCTCAGTCATTAATCAAAATAGTGAAGAAATCAGAAGACGATTAGGACTTCTATGAAGGACATCTGTGAAGGAACTAGGTAAGATCTTCACATTTAAAGATACATCATTAAATATCAAAGTCAGGTTCAAAACCCTGAATGCAACTGTTCAGTATCTTGTACGCAGGGACAAGGAGAGCTTCAGCAAAAATCAATGTAGGGAACTAGAAAGTGACAACAAAAAAGGAAGAACAAGAGACCTCTTCTACCAGATCTGAGAAATCAAATTTAAATTTAAACCAAGAATGGGGATGCTCTACAACTAGCAGGGGAACACATTACATGATCAAGTAGAAATAAAGAGATAATGGAAACAATGTCAGGGATGATGGGAGTTGTAGCTCTTCACCTCTGGCTCTAACTCTCCACCTTGTTATGCAGCAGAGCTGTTGATGCTTCTTTCCCAAGCAGCAGAGTTTCAGAGAATAGGCTGAAGACCCTGACAAACTCTCCAAGCCTTCTCTCTCTTCTTCCTGCGATGTCTCCAAACTTCTCCAGGATTCTTCTGGCTCTTGTATCTTCCCTCAAGACACCAGACAACTCAGTAGTCTTATATAAAAGATCTACTTTATTCTACTATATATAAATACTATATGCCCTACAAATCACAATCTCTACACTTCACAATATCTCCAACACTACTCCACAATACACCAAACTACTCCACAATGTACATTAGCAAACATTGCAATTTATAGCCATTGTTAGTCACCACCCACTAGTGGGTTCCCACCCAGTGGGTGTGTACATTCATTTTGATTGGTCCACATAGATCATCCCATACCTAAGACCAACCCAAGTGTTTCATCATTTTACCTTGACCACTTAATGAGTCTCAGGTGTTTGCAATCTATCACAGGTGTTCTCAATATACCTTCTATAACTTTGTCCTTGGCTCTCAAGGCTTCTTAATTATATTATCTTTTTCACCTGTGTATCTTCCTGATTGCTCCTGCTTAGTCACTTTGACATTCACATACATATTTTTATTTCTATTACTGTATATCCCATGTTGCTTTTTCCTTAACAAACAATACAGTGGCAAATGATTTAAAAGATATGAATGGGTGACAGATTCATTTAAGGAAGAACCATATGAAAATTAACCTCCAATTTTAGAAAATTAAGTGGAAGCTGCACTTAGAGTACTTGGGAGAAATAAATCCTCAGGAGCAGATGATATACCAATAGAGCTGCTTCAGTCAACAGAGACAGAATCTACTCTAGTTCTTTTAACAAATATGGAAAAAAAAATGGTCCACAGATTGGAAACAGCCAATATATTCCAATCCTAGAGAAAGGGAAAACCAAGGATTGCAGTAACCACAGGATCATTGCTTTAATTTCCCATGCATGCAATGTGATGCTTAAAATCCTGCAGCAAAGATTTTTACTGTATATGGAATGAGAAAAGTCAGATGTCCAAGTTGGGTTCAGGAAAAGAAGAGGCACTAGGTATACAAACATACTTTGGATAATGCAGTGCACCAAATAATTTGAGAAGAAAATCAGCCTGTGGTTTAGAGATTATAGCAAAGCCTTTGATTGTATAGAACATGAAAAACTTTTGATCACTCTGAAAGAAATAAGTGTGCTACACCACTTGATTGTTCTGTTGCATAACCTGTACTTGGGACAAGAGATTATCATCAGGACAGACTATGGAGAAAAGAAATGGTTTCCAGTTGACAAGGAGGTCAGGCAAGGCCACATTTTATCACACTATTGCCTGTATACGGAACAACAACAATTTAAGATATGCAGATAACAGAAAATGGCAAAGAAATGGAATGATTACTGAAGAAAGTCAAGAAAGTGCAAAGGCAGGTTTACAGTTGAACATAAAGAAAACAAAAATAATAACCATAGATGATTTACATAACTTTAAAGTAGACAATGATGACATCATATTTCCCATTTTTATGTATGGTTGTGAAAGCTGGAGAGTGAAGAAAGTGGATAGGAAGATAATAAACTCATCTAAAATGTCGTGCTGTAGGAGAGGTCTACAGATACCATGGACTTCTAAAAAGACAAATAAATGGTCCTAAAGCAAATCAAAGAACTAGCATGGTGTACTGATTTGAGTGTGGGACTATGTCTCTGGAGACAAGGGTTTGATTCCCACATTTGATTAGTTTCTGGGGCTGGACCTAGGCTGCAATATTGCCAGCCAATAGATGGGCTTAAACCACTGCCCAGCTATGTGGGAAGGAAAGACCCTTTCACTTTCCTCACACCTAGAATCATAGAGTTGGAAGAGACCACAAGGGCCATCAAGTCCAACCTCCTGCCATGCAGGAACCCCAATCAAAGCAAGGAAGGAGGCTCCACTACACTCCAAGGGAGTGTGTTCCACTGTCGAACAGCCCTTACTATCAAGAAGTTTCTCCTAGTCTCTTTTCCTGGAGCTTGCATCCATTGTTCTGGGTCCTAGTCTCTGGAGCAGCAGAAAACAAGCTTGTTCCCTCCTCAATATGACATCCCTTCAAATATTTAAACAGGGCTATCATATCACCTCTTAACCTTCTCTTCTCCAGGCTAAACATCCCCAGCTCCCTAAGTCGTTCCTCATAGGGCTTGGTTTTCAGACCCTTCACCATTTTAGTTGCCTTCTTTTGGACATTCTCCAGTTTCTCCACATCCTTTTTGAATTGTGGTGCCCAGAACTGGACACAGTATTCCAGGTGATTCAACTAACCTACCCATGTCAGCCAGTGTATAGAGTAGTGGTTTGAGTGTTGGCCTATGACTCTGGAGACCAGGGTTCAATTCCCAGTACCTTTCCTCTTCAACTGATGAAATAAAAAGTCCCAAGGACATATAGTCCACTTTCCTGGATCTAGTAGCATCCAACTGCATATTACTGTACTGAGAAGCTGAAAAGTAGGACATATCAAAGTGTAACCATAAACCAGAGGTAGGCAACCTTTCCCCTTTAAGGGCCGAGGGACTTCAGCTCCCAGAATCCTAGGCGCTATTGGCCAGCATGGGACTATTGGCCAACATGGCTGAGGCTTCTGGGAGCTGAAGTCCCTTGGCCCTTAAAGGGGAAAGGTTGCCTACCCCTGCCATAAACCCTTAGAGTCAAATAGGGATTCTTCAAACTAATCAACAATGCATATCTCACACAAATAATTATATACTTAAGTTCCTGGCTCTAGAGACAATGCTAAATAGTCCAAAAGAAACAATAGTACATAAATACAATCACACCTTCATAAAGTCATTGGTAATACATAGCAATGGAGTCCATGAAGAAAGCACAATCCATGGATAAATCATTTTAAATTATGGAAGACAGGACTCAAGTTTTAAGCAAAACAGATTTTATGTCTACTTTGATTTATATATTTAGACTGAGTCTATCTGCCATCTAATTACTGTTAAGAGTTTCGGGGCAGAAGCCTAGATCACTATTTCTAACTGGACAAGAGGTTTCACAGTTCAAGATCCAGTCCTCCATAATTTCACTCAGTTGTTTTATTTCAGAATTTAGAGCTGGTTTGAATTCTTCAGGCATATCCTCAGCTACACATTCTTTCCCTTCACTGGGGAAACAAGACTGGGGGGCTACTGTCAAAATCCCAAGCTCCACAAGTCCTACTAATGTTTCAATAGTAGCTTTAAGACCAGAAACTTCCTTTTGCAGAGTGTCCATTCTATTAAAGAATTTTACTGCTGTTTGTTCTGCTAGAAAACATTGATCATGTAAAAAACCAAAGAAAGAGGGGAAGTTTTGATCTGTAGATACTGAGTGAGGTTTAGTGCTCTTTTCTTTTACTGTATTTATCGTATTTTTATCTGAGGAAAACGGCTTATGCTTAAAGGGTGAAAAATTAGATTCAGCAAAGCCTGGGTCAATAGACCAGTTTGCAGCATTTTCAAAGGAAGAGTGGGAGAATGAAGTTTCTGTCTCAATTCTGTTATCTAATACCTCAGCTGTTTCAACTACACGCTTTGAAGGGCCAGGATTATCTATTGGGGACATTACTCCAGTCTCTAGGTTTGACCTCTGCTCCTGTTCTTCATTTACCAGGTCATAATATTCTAGTATTGATTTCTGAACTAGAGTGGGTAATGTTTTTTGAGCTGAAGCTTTTCTAAGCTGGGCCCGAGTTGAAACCATATTAGGAGGGTTGACACTATCAGGTGGCTTAGGAGAAACTTTGCAGCAGAATAATTTCTACCTAGGGGAAACCCAGGCGCCCCAAACGCAGCTTCTGCTGCTGCGCCGCTATTGCTGTTAATATAGTTGTTGCTGCCGCTGTGTCTCCTAGGCTGAAATCTCAGGCAGGGAGGGATTGGCTTTGATTGCCTGCTCTTCCCAGCCACACACCCCCTCTCTCCCTCAGCACTGCCTCTTGCCTGGCTTGGAGGACTTGGTGGAAAAAGGAGCCCAAAGTTCAGCGTCCCCAGTTCTTCTCTCAGGCAGAATGGCTTGCTGCTCCGTTAAGAGTTTCAATAATGCAAGCATTACCTTTAGCAAGTTTCTCCTAGCATTGTAGTAGGATCTTCCAGTCCTTGCTCTAGTGCCCTCCAGATGTTCTGGACTACAAACCTCCTCAGACTCTTCAGCCATGGCTGAGACAATTGGGTTTTTAATCTAAAAGATATGGAGGATAGCAGGTGAGGAAAGAGTGAATGGACTAAGTAATCAAACACTGAGGTAAGCATGGTTGGCTAAAGGTATGAAACATATTTTCCTGTTTCTTTGAAGTCATGCTACTTTAAACCCTTCCTCCTCCTGCCTTTTTAGTTTTAAATTGTACATATACTATAGTTATTGTGAGCAAACTCTTGTCCGGATTGTGTTGCGATCAGAAGGTAAAGCTTTTATCTTGCAGATAAAAACCAATAAGAAACAGTTCCCCCAACATATTGGGGCTGGTGGTGACTTTGTGGCTTAGCAACGGTACTGAGGTGATGGGAGCTGCCATTTCCCCTCTTTGGTATGTCTGTCTTCATCCCAGATGCCCATGGACTTTGCATGGGCTTATGGGTGTACAAATAATCAGGATAGGGTAGGAACATCTTGAGATGGAAAGGGGCCAAAGTTTTCCCTCTGGTCTACTGAGGGGATACTTACTCAACTGCCTACCTTGTTCCCAACCAGTCCAGCTTTGGCAGCCTGCCCACCCACCCTTGTTTTGTTGGCATGTTGGGTGTTGTTATGATTACTTGCATTCTTTGGTTTGATTGTAGTTTGTCACAATTATGGCAGTGTGGCATGAGAACTGGATCCAATGTATAAGAGGGCAGAGTTGGAGTACCTGTTATTCCCCAGTTGATGGAGAGTTTCTCTTAAGAGACTTTGGGGTGTTGCAAAAGGCCTGGCCTTAGATTGGGAACCAAGGTACATCCACACCACCAGATGGCAAGGAAAGATAGTAGCTGTGTTTACATGTGGTCCTCTGATGTTACCCCTGGTTTTTCTGGCAGTCAGGTTGGAGCAAGCTAATAGGTCTACAGCTGGGTTGTCTTATCAGTGGGTCTAACCTCATGCCAAGCCAACACTATACAGCTGTTATCAATAAAATTGTAATAATAATAATAATAATAATAATAATAATTTATACCCCGCCCCTCTGTTAAAAACAATCGGGGCGGCTTACAACAATTAAAAATACATCAATTAACAGTTAAAACCCCCAAAACCCACCCTCCCCATTAAAAAAGTATTAAACTAAACATGTGGCCTTCTTTACTCAAGAAAGAACATTGTATCTGTTTGTCTGGCTCCTCTCCCCCCTCCTAACATTGATACCAGAGCTGCAAATCTTCACCTTGTGACTTTTTGCCCTTTGTGTAGTTGTTAAAAGGAGAAAAGAGCTACTTAAGAAAAAGGTGATCGTTCTATTTTAGTAAAGATTTTTAAAAAGGCATTGTTGTTTTCCATTAATGCCATCAAATTCCCATAGTCCACAAATCAAAGTTTCCAATGCTGCAATATTAACTAAAATTGGCAGTTTTAGATGTTGCAAATTCTTATTCCTATCTTGTAAAAGTGCTGCAAATGACAATTGACATGTTCCATTTTATTCAGACATTAATCCAACATAGCCATCAAATTTATATTTAGTATTAAATAGCTGTTTATGACAGTGTCAGATAATTAATTTTCTTCAAATAGCGACTTTTATCTAAAACTACTTGCATTAAGACATAATATAGTCTCTTGTGGCATACAGAGGTGTCCCATTACCTGTCTTCTCTGCAAAACAAATTAGCTACCTGTCAGTTTTGTACAGAGTTTATTTATGTTTGACACAATGGGGGTGGCCTGCACTTTATCATCCATCTTCTCTATTTGCATAACCTTTCAGAGCTAATGGCTGCCATCTTGACAAATTAAGCTGGTTTCCTATGTCTTTCATGGATTAAACCCTCTTGGACAAGTTGTACTTTACTTTAATTCTTCTACAGTGTTTGCTAAGTGTTATAAACAATATAGCTATTCATTTTATTCTCCTGATATTTGACATATACTCTAAAAATGATATATTTCCAAAGACCTTTTCAAATGTATATGACATCAGATAGTGATAATAGTGAGATCAAGAATGTCAGTTGTATAAGCTAAATATGCTACTTTAGGCTTATTTTCTGCCTTTAAAAAGTTATTTACACCCAAAAGAGTGAAGAAATACTAATTTTGAAATTTGTAATATTTAGAAAATGACCTGCTTTTGTCAACATCTCCATGGCTGCATTTATCATAGGTTTTCTTTATTATTTCAGACAAATCCAGAATATGCTTCAAACTGGATATTTTTTTAAAAAAATCCCCAAATAAAGATTAAAGTTCAATTTATGATATGTGGTTTACAGAAAGCCACCTCCTGTGTAAATGTTTAAAATCTTTGTAAAAGTATTTTGAACAGTTCAGCAAACCTTTAATAGGAACACAAAAGTAAAATGTATTGAGGTAAGTAGTAGTCAGTTCCTGCCCTGTTGTGCATCTATCTATAAGGGTGCACATGGATATCCACACAGTCCACAATAACAAAGAAAACACAACAGCTGGCAATATATCCTAATACAAGGGTAGGCAACCTTTTTGAGCCGGGGGCCGGGTTGCTGTCCCTCAGACAATTGGGGGGCCGAAGCAAAAATAAGTAAATAAAATATTTAAAAAATATGCATGCACACTCTCTCAGCCCCAGAAAAGCCATGATGACAAAACCCCTGTGGAGATTTTGCCAAGAAAACCCCAAGAACAAGTAATAACAACAATAATCAATATCATCATGGCGGGCGGCGGCGGGCGGCAGGGGTTGGCGGCAGCAGCAGCAGGACTGGCCTGGGGCTGGTCCAAAAGCCTCGGGGGGGCGCATCTGGCCCCCGGGCCGTAAGTTGCCTACCCCTGTCCTAATATGTGGAAGTACACTAAGAGATCATTTGGTCAAGCCCATTGCCTCCATTAGTCATGAATCAGCCGTAACTCCCATGGAAGGTCCTTTACCTTCCTGGGTTCTCCTGACTGTTAGTCATGTGGATATTGCTAGAGTTTGCAAACAGACTTCAAAGTACTTTGCACTCAGTTCGTTCAGCAGAAGAGAGTCTTGCTCTAGCAAGAGGCGAGCAGAGGTGTAGTCTTGCTCTTCCCAGCAGAAGGAGAAGGTGCTGCTGACATAGTTCCTGCTGCTTCACCGGTGATTGTTGTTTTAACTCTGTTTATTTTTAACTTGTAATTGCTTTAATAACTTTTTAAGGGGTGGGTGGGAGTTAATTTGTTTTTACTGTTGTACTGTATTTTTACTGTAAGCCGCCCCGATTGATCTCAAAGGGGCGGGGTATAGATTATTTATTTATTTATTTATTCTTTTGGTGAGTTCAGTGGAACCTACTCCTGGGTAAATGTGTATAGAACTGTAGCGTAAGTGAGACAATGGGCCTTATCACATGGGGTCTAAAGCAGTCCCATCCCTGCGCCATCCCTGTGCCATCGCGGGTTTTTTTCCCGTGTTTCCACACGATGTCGCAGAGAAACCCCGCCCATCCCTGCGCCATCCCTGCACCATCGCAGATCCTTTTCCCATGTTTCCACACGATGTCGCAGAGAAAACCCGCCCATCCCTGCGCCATCCCTGCACCATCGCGGATCCTTGTCCCGTGTTTCCACACGACGTCGCAGAGAAACCCCATCTATCCCTGCGCCATCCCAGCGCCATTCCGGCATCACCCGCCATCATCCCCGTTCTTTTGAATGCCGGGTTCTTTTGGGAATTACTTTGCTGATGCCGGAATGATGCAGCTTTCTATACCGCAAGGGAAAAGGAACCGCGGTGGCACAGGGATGGCGCAGGGATGGGGCTGCTTTAGACCCCCGTGTGATAACGTCCAGTGTAAAAAACCACCAGAATGCTCTAGCAGTTGTCCTCCTCCATTACATCTTTTTAACTAATTTCATTTCATTTAACTGCATAATAATAATAATAATAATAATAATAATAATTTTTATTTATATCCCGCCCCTCTGCCAAGCAATCGGGGCGGCGTACAGAGTTCAAAACATCAAAATAGATTACATCAAATCAACTCCCATCCCTCATTCCCATCCCCAAAACAATTCAACAAAACAAATTAAAAAACAATATACAATACAATATAAAATATACAATTACAATATAAAAATACATAATAGCATGTAACACCAAAATTACCAACTGTTTGCTATACACCATTGCATTCTGCAACAGATTGTCATTTTATAATACAAAACCCACAACATAACATTGCAAGTGCATTAATATAAAAATAAACCTCCACCACTGTTATGCAACCATAATATTCCATACCTAAAAGCCAAGGACTACCCCTCAGTGGTCTTCAGACTTGATCAGCTGATTTGTATATCCATCAGGCAAGTAGACTTTCCTTAGCTGATCTGCCTTGGGTATGGAGTTCCCGTTCTTCACATGACGAGATAGGAAAGCTCGTACAGCTGGATGATCGGCCTTCTCAAGAGGAATGCTGGCTTCCCGAAACATTTTTACAAAGTCCTGGACCACACTGGGTTTCTCTATTTGGGCCGCACTGTTGCACTGCAGAGAGGCAGTCAGAGTCCTTGGTTTCTTCCTGCAGAGCTTGACGTAATAGTTTGAGCATTGAACTAGGACACTGGGAGACCAGGGTTTGAATCCTGGCCTGGCCATGGAATTCTATTACGTGACCTTGGACAAGTCACATTCTCACAGCCTCAGAGGATAGCAATAGCAAATCCTCTCTGAAGAAACTTGCCAAGAAAACCTTATGATAGGTTCACCTTGGGGTCATCATAAGTTGGAAATGACTTAAAGGCACACAACAACATAAGTCTTCCACATAATTTCCCTCCACCACTTCCATTATTATCCCAACAACAACTGTGTAAAGTAAGTTAAGCTGGGTGGCTATGACTGTTCAAAGTGACCACATGAGTGTTTTGGGAAAACTGAGGTTTGACCTGATCTATAATATGCATAGGGCAGGGTGGGGGGTGAGTGCTGGATTTCATGCAGTGATCATAGAGAAAGAAGAAAAGTGACATGGAGAGAAAGCAATAATTTTGCATAGTGTTTGATAAAAGCATTTTGATTTTATTATAATGTGTTATATTTATTGTTACTCATGTTGTGCACACATATGCACAGGATATTGTTTGTTTTCTTTTTTCAAACTTTTCTAAAGTCACTACATAAATTCCAAAGGTTTGCTATTTAAATTTACTTAAAATATTTGTTCTCTTCTTCCTTATTAATAATTTTGCCCTCTTATTGCCTGTCACACCCCTCTGAGCATACTGTGATGTTACTTGGTCATCTGTGTCTCTATTTCCATCTGTGAAATGCTGGAGTTTATGCAAAGCCCACATGTACTGGTTGGATTTCAAAGGCTCACTGAAGTTAAATGAACTATAGAGTTTATAAGGGACCTTGTTGGTCTGGTTATATAATATAATCACTATTACATCAGTGCAACTTAAAAGCAACACAAAACAGGTTAAATATATTACTAGGCAGGTTAACATAGCAGAAAAAACCCAAAAACAAATAAAAGATGTTAAATACTGAAAAAAAGCTAGCAGGATGGACTCCATCTGGCTTAGGGTTGCAACATTCTAGTCCCTCAAATCAAGATATCTACGGTAATTTGAAGATGGTTTTTGCAAATTAAAGACTTTATGATAATTTGCAAAGTAATAATTGTGCCATTTTTCTTGCAATTATGTTTGAGCTTTAATATTATTTTATAATAGTCACTAATCTCAGATAGCCAGTATAGTGTAATGTTTACAGCACTAAACTTCAAACAAGGAGACCCAGGTTCCAATTCCTGCTTGGTTATGGAAGTTACCAGGTGACCTTGGGCTATCACTGTCTCTCAGCAAACCTACCTAATAGGGTTGTTGTGGGGATTGATGGGGAGAGGAGAAGCCATCTAAAGTAGCTAAGTATGTTCCTAGTGCAATACAAATAAAATAATAAAGATAAAAATAATAACTCTTTGTCTCACATGGACAACTACAAGTCGGGTTTTTACTTATGGCAAAAAACAAAACAAAACAATAGATCCATGAGAATACTACAGGATGTCCCTGAAAATGACATCCCCATCTGATTCACTGAGAAAAATGGAGAGGAAAGCAAGGAACTTTCAGCAGAACATTCAGGGAAAAAGTAATGTGTGATTTCCTTGAGAGACACAGATTAAATATTATAACAAGAAAACATTCTAGATCAACTTGATCTATTCAACTTTTCATCATAACACATATGCTAATTATCTCATCTGTGTAGGATGTCTATGCTACCATCTGACCAAACTAGTGTTTGTTAATGACCACAGTTAAAGTAATTATAAGATTTTTGTACTTTTTATTTTCAATCTCTCTCCACTAATTATATTATCTCACCCAACCATGAACATAATAAAGTGACAGCTGATACAAGACATATATATATCTGATTTAAAAGGCTGTGGTCTATTTGACGAGTGCATCTCCAGCTATCTGATGTGGTGAACAAGCATTCCCCCCCTCCATATTTGTGCCCAATGGTTACAGTTGTTTCTGGAAGCTCTCCAGGGTTCATCAACCAATGCTTCAGAGATCAGTACTGATCCATGGAGCATTCCTTTTAGTAGCACTGCACTAGAACATATGCCAAATAAAACTTAGGACCTTTACAGACTGCCAGAAATAGTGCAAATTGAGTCCACTTTAACTGTCCTGGCTCAGTGCTAAGGAATCATGGGAACTGTAGTTTATTGTGGCACCAGAGCTCTCTGGCAGAGAAGGCTCAATGTCCCAGAAAAAAAAAAAAACAGTTTCCATGATTCCCTAGCACTGAGCCAGGACAGTTAAAGTGGCCTCGAGCTGCACTATTTCTGGCAGTCTGTGAAGGCCTTTAGTTTTTTTTTAAGGTGCCACTACACTGTATTTTTGCTGCAGCAGACTAACACAGCTACCCCCACCCCTCAAAAATATTGGAAATTATTCTGTGTGCAAGGTATGTGTGCATGTGTATCTCAAAGCAAATATCAGTTCAATGTGGCATACTTGTTTCCTCCTTAAGTTTACCCTTCCTGATTTCCCCCTTTAGCACCATTCCTCTTAAGGTATCTATCAACCTGTCAATTATGTTTTATCACTGATCTACATCTCTCTTCTTTCCACCCATCCCATGACCTTTGCAAACATGCACTCCATTCTCTTGCCTACCAAATTGTGTGGATAGTTTGTCTGGATTAAATAAGGAATCCAGTTGGCCCAACTGATAGCATGGAATGGGAGTCAATAGCTCAACATGAATGTTGATCCTGTTGATTCAGTAAGTCTAGTCTAGTTGGGAACAGCAACTGGATTTAGCAAGATGTTTTTATTCCAGTTAGAACAGTCTTTTTAAGGCTGTCTTGTGTGTGGGACCAGCAGCTTTTTTTGCCAAATATGCTGGGTACCAGTACCATATTTGTGGCTATTGGCAGCTTTAGAGTTCACTGAGCCAGGGCAAGGGTCAAACACTTCCTGCTCTGCTACGTTTCTACATGCACTGAAGTTTTGGTTTTGTTGGAAAGCACTAAGTTGTGCAAATCTCCCCTAGCAAACTGAAGTAATGGCACTGTAGGAAGAAGTCATCACTTGACTTTCCTGTGTGAATAAAATGGACATGAGGTTGCTGAGTAACACACAGTTTAAGGTTCTTTTTGGAAGACTTTATGGAGGATGCCTGCATAATAACACATTTCGTCCACCTTGAGGAGTTATGTGTTGTTGAAGGCGACTGGGGAGGATGCAGATGAGTGGCCCTGGGCCGCCCCGGGAAGCGGAGGATCGAGGCTGAGGCTGCCGGACACCTCGGCCCTGATCCTCCCTTTTGCCGGCCCAGAAAAGAGCGGCAAAATGCCTCTCCTTTCAGAGCTGGCAAAAAGGGCGCCCTAAGAGCCTGCGTGTGGCTCTTTATAGCCCCTTCTGGTGCAGCGTGTCAAAAGGCTGTGCCGGAAGATGTCCTGACGCTGTGCGCTGTGCGTAATGGTGCATGGCGTCAGGACTTCGGGGAGGGGTTGAGGCGACCGGCGTGCAGCTGCCCCTCCCCATCCCTGCCTCCAGGATGGCCCAAAGGGCCTGTCTGTAGAGGCCCTAGGACTACTTTATCTTGCCTTGGGACTGGTAGTGTGGAAGCATCCAAAGCCCAGAGGAAAAAGTTGCCTCGGGTCCTGCATTTTTCTAAAATAGGGAGAAGTAATAACATTTAATAGTTATTCAGTAAATTGGGTGATTTTTAAAGAAATTATTTTGAATTATTTTAGGAAATAATTTGGTTTTACAGAGCTAGAGCTATTTTTGAGTAGGCTTTGATGTATCAGCCATAAATGCAGCTTGTTTATATTATAATTTGCAAACAGCAACTGATCATCCTACTACAAGTAAAAGTTTTCATCTATAAATAAAATGGAACTCCAAAACATCAGAGTTGAGCCAGTTCAGCATCATAATCTGTTCTTAAAATGCACCTCTAAAGATGGCAAGAGACCTGGAATTTAAGTATAATAATCCTCCTTTGATATTTTCTCTTATTCTTTTTCCTTGTTGTCTGAATCCCTTGTGATAAAATGTGTCTCCTTTCTCTTCCAAGTCCCCAGCTTTGTTGTCTCATCCATCTGAGGGTAAGCCTTCACAAGGCCTAGGTTTCAGCCTGATCTAAACCAATGTATCTCAAACGATCTTAAGTGAGGGACCCAGAGTTTGGTTTTTCTGACGTGCCATGGGCTGATACCATGTTTGTATCCATTGGCTATAGTTGTTTCTTTCTTTTTTGGAGAGTTTCCAGGGACTGGTCTCTGGTAGTTTGTGGACTGTCACCAGTCCTTGGACCACTGCTTTGAGAAGCACTGCTGAAGAGCAGCTAAGCACTAGTCACCTACCAACAGAATCTTTCCTTCTATTGAAGCAGAATTTCTACAGCAAAATTCTCTCAGAAGGAAATTTCCCAGTCTGCGGTCTCTACAACTCCATAACAAAGGGTAACAAGATTTTGTTTGAGTCTTGACTCATTGGCACTTTGGACATGGTTAGATTCTGTCATCTTTATTTTGTAATAACCAGCATTCAGCCATGTGAAATTTCTCTTTGTGCTGTTCTGAACCCTGCCTTTCATGAACTCATAAACCAACAGAAAATAACTTGGTAGAAGTATACGTATGCCACTGATGGACTGCAGTTTGACTTTTCTCTTTTAATTGTCAGTTTTATCCTTTTCTTATTCTTTAAATCTGCAAGTATGGTCACACCTAATTAGTATAGAGCACTACTACTACTACTACTACTACTCCTGCTCACAGAGTGATATATTAATGAACATAGAATACAGTAATCAGAAAGTAAGTAAATTAGAATATTAAAAAATGACAGCAGTACAGGTAGCACACCACTAATCCAGAAATCTGAAAACCTTCAAAACCCAAACTTTTTGCCAATGGCCGCCCACTTCCATCTTCTCGCTTCCTGCTCATTTGTCTCTCAGATCATCAGTCTCTTTCCAGCCTTGTGCTTCATACACTAGTAGTGAAAGAGCAAGTTGTGAGTCTGGAGAAAGACAATGATGAAATGTGAAATGGCAGGAGGTGTGAATTTGCACCAAGCACTACACTTGGATTCCTGTCATTCTGCAAGATTCCTCAGTTTCTACAACCACTTTTCTCTCCAGCCTGATGTCTCACATCCATCTGCAGTCTCACATCTCTTTCACATATACAGTACATACATACTTTGATACTTGTGTTGTGTATTACGTATTGTGTATTATGTACTATATATATGCAAATACAGGTATTCCAAAATCCAGAACACTTGTGGTTCCAAGCATTTCAAATAAGGGATATTCAACCTTACTAATTAAAAATAAAATATACACAAATGCACACAAGTAATCAGCGGGGAACAGTTTAAAGACTGTAAAGGAAACAATGTCTGAAAAGCCTATTTAAATAAAAATATATTTAACTCTTGTCTAAAGGACAATAGACAGAATTAAGTAATAAGTTATGAGTCTGAAGAAAATAGGGTGCATTGTTTAGATATGTGCCATTGTTTTAGCCATTTTCAAATATTACATATCCTTAGTGGTTTGCAGATGGCGCTTTCCGCCGTCTTCAAGCCAAGGAAGGGGAGGGGCAGCCTGAGGACATAATCGGAGCGGCAGCCCTTCCACATGACGGGCGCTCCGATGACGTCCTTCCGGCTCAGCGTCCAGACACGCTGAGCCAGAAGAGACGCCAAAGAGGTGCACGATGCCTCTTGCGGCACCCCTTTTGCAGCTCGCGGAAGGAGTGCTATTTTAGTGCTCCTTTCCCAGGCGGCGAAAGGGAGGATTGGGGCCGAGGCATGGGGCAGTCTCGGCCCCAATCCGCCGCTTCCCAGGGCAGCCCATGGCATCCCCCCTATCTCTGCTTTTGTAGTTTTATGTATAACTATCTTATTTCAGTAGTCAGTTCATGTGATGCACATATGATCCACATGTGATCATATGGAATGTGGATTTAAATGCTAAGACAAAAAGACACTATCATACTGTGTCCTTCATTCTTCACAGTGCTTTTCTTCATCCTTTTTGTCTTCCAGATATGGGAGCCTATTTTTTTTTTTTTTTTGGCTATTTCTACAGCTTCATTATGAGTATTCTTTTTTTTTTTTTACCACTGTGAGGGCTATTTAAAAATAAAGTTACAGTTAGCAGATGCATATATTGTTTTATACGCCAATTATTATTACATAGCAAGCACCCATGTGCCTGTCTTTGAGACATTAGATTGCAAGGTAGTGGGCTCTCTCTTTCTCTCTGTTGGCAACGTGGTCTTCTCTTCCTTTGGCAGATTTTATTGCCCTGATGAGGATGCCAGACTTCAAACTGATGTTTCAAGGCCCACTGCAGTCTTGATACCTAATGGTGTAAGCCTCGATGTGATGCTTTATTTTCAGATGTTGCTACTTGTTGAGCTATTATTTCTAAAAACTTATTTCTGTATTCCATAAACATTGTATGCAATATTTTTATATTACTTACAATTACTTTTAACTATAATTTATAATTAATAATTACTTATTACTTTTATGTTACTTAGATATACATTAACAGCACCAACATATTAATTTAAAATGTTATTGCATACTTCTTTCACTCATTTGGAAGACCAGGCCTGGGCCTCCTACTAAGACTTATAGTTGCTTTACTAAACTAACAGTCATCGGTGAAGAAGACGGTTGTGTTCTTCAAACAACAAAGCTAGAACTACATCTTGTACTTTCATTGCAATTGCCATCATCTGGTGTGCTAGCCCAATTACTTGGCTTGCACATCTGGTGGCAGGATATTGTTAGTGAGGGCACATGATTGTAGAACAAGTTTCCCACGGTGATTTTACAAGACTGACACATCTTTATCCTTAGGGCACAGGACAAGAAGTATTTCCGTTCCTAGAGAGAATGTTTTCCTTGGGGACTGTAGCCAACTCTGCATTGCCCAGTACTGTGCCAGGCACCAGCACTTCTGGTCTTGTAAATCATATGGTTGGTATCAGGGCATCTGATGGTCTAGTAGTTTATACTGAGGCTGAATTGTGCTAATGCTGCTTCAAGTACCAGCAGCTTCTTAACTGTGTTGACTGTGATGTTACTTCTCCATCCTTCCCTCACTTCCGGTAGCACTGGGGCAGGGGAAGGCTATGCAATCCTCCATGTCATCATTAGCTTCTGATGCAAGCCATTTTTGGAAGGGGAGGATAATGGTTTGCACATACTTTGTGCCTTGCCTCATGCTAGAGATCTCCAACAGCCCCCCCCTATTTTTTCTGTACAGATAGAAGATGAGACAATGATGCCTTAGAAGCATTGAGCAGCTAGTAGTAGTTCATTAGATGTAGGTGACAGAGGAAAAGAGAGTTGCCATATAATATGCTGAGGATTGCTCCATATCCTGTTGTCTTTTTTTGAAGAACAGACTGCAGTTTGGTGAACACTGAGGGACATGCATAGGATTGCTTTGCTCTTTATCATTTGGATTCTGAATGAGATTTCATACCTTTTCTCATTTTTTAAGGTGCTAATTTGGTCTTTGTTTAGTGTACAACTGGTAGCAAACTTGATGGGGTCTTGTTTCCTTTGGGTTAGTTTTGTTGTGTAATGTGTGAAACAGTCCATTGTGCCTCCCTTTCTTTAGCACATTTGCAATTACAGCATCAAGATCTCCTCTGTTATGTTGAATGGACACTTCTCACATTGCATAAAATACAGTGGGCCCTTGGTATATACTGGAGTTGGGTTCCAGGACTCACTGTGGATATCAAAATCTGTGGATGCTCAATTCCCATTAAATACAATGGCATAGTAAATGGTGTCTCATATGAAATGGCAAAATCAAGGTTTGCTTTTTGGAATGTATATATTTTAAAAATATGTTCAAGGCGTAGTAGATGGTTGAATCTGTGGATAAAAAAATCCATGGATATGGAGGGATGGCTGTACTTCTTTCTGAATCATATCTCCACACTTGGAAGAAGGGACATAAATGCTAATACGATGATTTTGATCATCAAGGGAAGATACAAACCAGAAACTGGCAGAGCCAGCAGGGAAATATTCTGTAATTCAGGTGTGTAGTTCATGTTCTGTAAAACACAACAACCCACTATTTACTAATATATTTGAAGCATATACAGCCATAGAAGCATTTGACTAATTCATGACCACAGTAAATTTTTGTGTCTTTGAAAACTGTGTAATTCTGAGAAAGGATGCTCCTTTTGAATAATTGGCAATGATAATATGACCCATGTTGAAGACTTCTCATCTTCTAAATAGTAAAAAGAAAGGACCCCATACAGATTAGCAGCCATGTGCCTGTCTTTGGGCCTCTACAGGCAGCACTTTGTGCTGTCTTGGAGGCAGGGAAGGGGAAGGGTAGCCACACGCCAGGCACCCCAACCCCTTCCCAAGGACGTCATCACAGTGGGTGCCACCATGCATGGCGCGCGCCACCAGAATGTCCTCCTGGAGCAGTGTTTTTACATGCTGTGCCGAAAGGGGCACAAAAGAGACGTGTGGCAGCTCTTCAGGCGCCCTTTTTGCTGCCTGTGAAAGGAGCGGTGTTTTGGCACTCCTTCCCCAGGCAGCAAAAGGGAGGTTTGGGGCCAATGTGTCTGGCAGCCTCGACCTCGATCCTCCATTTCCTGGAGTGGCCCAAGTCTGCCCGTCTGCATCCCCCCCCCCAATCTAAATTCATTTGATAGTCCCAGCTACTGTACCATCATTGATCAGTGGAAACCTAGCAAGACAATACTTATGTACATTCCATTGATTCAAAAGCCTAAATCCTATTAGTAGTGCAAAACATTGACTAGGGGCCTTTGCAGATTGCCAGAAATAATGCAGCTTGAGTCCACTTTAACTGCACTGGCTCAGTGCTAGGGAATCATAGGAACTGTAGTTTATTGTGGCACCAGAGCTCTCTGACAGAGAAGGCTTAATGTCTCAAAAAAACAAACAAAACAAAAAACTACAGTTCCCATGATTCCCTAGCACTGAGCCAGGGCAGTTAAAATGGACTCAAGCTGCATTATTTCTGGCAGTCTGCAAAGGCCCTAGGTTTTTGAATAGTGAGCCAAAACTTATGTAAATCCCATTGATCCTGTGGGTCTACTCTAATTGAGAAGACCAATAGAATTCAGGCCAAATAGTCCACTGTAGATGAGACTAGCAATTGGATAGAGACTAAAATGTTTGCAAGTATCTTTTTTAAAAAAGAAGGTCCCATTAAACAATGTCACCGATTTGTTACAGAATTACTGACTGTTCTGAATAACATCTGAAATAGATATTCATTAGACTTTGTGGCAATTTTATCTTTTATTTTCATCTGTTTACTTACTATGCTTCTGATCCTCAGTCTTCCATCAGCAGAAGCCTCCATCTCTTTTGAGGCTGGGCGGCTTATATGACTGCCTTTCACCTAATCATAGATCTCAGTTCCCAGACATTTTAGGAGACTAGTTGTGTTTGTTATTGTCTGCACTGCAGCTGCACTTTTTCTGTTTTCATGACAGACCCAAACATACGAGGTACATAATGTGAACATGGAAAAAGCCACATTCAAAGCATAGTTTTTTTTTTAAAAAAGAAATTATTAAATGAATAGCTCCCTTACCCCACTAGAACAATATAACTTAGAATCAATGACCTTACACTCTACTTCTTCAACCTGTTTTATTAATAGTATTGTTTAATACTTACAAAGGGAGGTTTTTGTCCCCCTTTTGCATCTGGAAAACTGACATACTCCATTTTGCCATACTCTCTTTTGTCAATTTTCACCAAAATAATGGAAAAATTAAAAACTAAAGCCTCCTATCCTCAGTACTGGAAATATGAAACATTTCCAGTTATTCGATTCTCTGCAATTTCAAGTAGACAAATTACCATTTGCTTCACATTCTCATCTTATTTGTCTTATTATGCATTTTTTCTTTTGTACTCATGTAAAGTGGATGCAGTGGCTTAGTGGTTAAGACACCAATTCTGACAGTTGGAAAATTGGAAGGTTGGCAGTTTGAGGTCCGAGTGCTGCATGTGCCTGAATGCTCCTGTCACTAGTCCAAGCTTCTGCCAATCTAGCAGTTCAAAAGCATGCAAATACACTTTGGTGGGAAGGTAACAGCTAACTGTTTTTTTCTGATACACTGTGTTTTTCTGATACACTGTGTTTTTCTGATACACTGTGCAAATATTATACTTTCTCCTCTGTGAAAATGCCCCTCTTATTTGCCCATATGGCCTCAAGAAGCTTTTAACTATGAGGGGTTGTTGAAAAATTCTCGACTCAACCCACTTCCAAAAATCTGAGCGTAAGTTTGCCACTGTAGCTTGAAAGAGTGTTCTTTTGTATTGTCAACTGGCACTTTGAAAGAACATAGCTCTTAATTGCTGGATTTTTCAGATCACTGATATAACCATATTGATCAAAAGTATGGAATTTTCAAGTGCTAGACTCTGGACCATCATTAAATTCCTGTTCCTACAGGAAAAATAACACCCATAAAGGAAATCCATTAATGTATGATGTAACAAGTGCCCATCATACTGAACACTGAGTGACAAGTGCCCATCATACTGAACTGTGAAGAAGTGGTGTGCCAATTTTCAGCATGGAGATTTTGAGATTAAAGATGCAGCAAGGTCTGGGAGGCATTCAACAGTATCAGCTCCTGAAATTCTTGAACATGTTCATGATATGATTTTGGCTGATAGCCAGATCTCAGCTCAGCTGAAACAGTTGCTGAGACACTAGAGATATCCCAGAGTTGCATTGAGTTTACAATTCATGAGCAGTTTGCGATACAGAAGCTGTCAGCCAACTGGGTGCCAAAATGTTTGAATGCTGACCAAAAACGAAATCGAGTAAATACCTCCAAGTTGACTTAGCAGCATTTTGAATGATCTAGTGATATTTTTAAACAACTCATCACTGTTGATGATACATGGTTATGTCACTATGATCCAGAGATCAAACAGCAGTCCTTGCAGTGGCAACACTTGGGTTCAAGACTGAAAGGCCAGCAGGAAAGGTTATAACCACATGTTTTTGAGATAAGGAAGATATTTGGATGACTGATTACATTTGTCCCTCCACATTTGCGGATTTGATTTTTGCAGATTTGATTATTCACAGATTTTATTAATATATTCTTTCTAGGATATCCAACTCTATGATCACCTTTAACCAAAAGTCGCAGTGAAGGACCTAGAGATTTCTAGAGAGAACACTCCACTAGGCATTTGTAGCTCCTCCAGTGCAGTTCTATGGTCAGTGTCTGGCAGATATTGACTACAGAGTTGCACTGGATGACCTAGAGATTCCTAGAGAAGTGTTATCTCAGGTAAAAACATAGTGTTTTTGTTATTTGTGGTTTTCCCACATTTACGAGGGTCCTGTGCCCCTAACCCCAGCGAATGTGGAGGGACAAGTGTATTTTCAGAAGGGCCAAACAGTTAATACAGAATACTTCTCTAACTTGCTATGCTGATTAAAAGAGGTGTTGTGGGGAAAATGATGAAGGAAGGTGCAGAAAGGTATTCCCTTTTTGCAGTCCAATGTACCTGCTCACTGGGCTGGCAAGACAATGGACGTTTTGAAGAATTTGGAGTTTGAGTGCATAGACCATCCACCCTACTCACCAGATCTTGTTCCATCTGACTATTTCCTATTTCCAAACCTTAAAAAGAGTTTGATTATTATTTTGGGAAGGGTTAAAGAAACTTGAGAAATGATGTGTCAAGTGCATCAAGATTTGAGATGAATATGTAGTATAGTTTGTAATTTTTATGGGTCTGGGTCACACACTTCTTGGTCAGGCTGAGAATTTTTCAGCACCTCTGTGTAAATGTAAATATGGTGAGGAGCAGACAACCAAGAAGGAATTGCCTCTGGCCATGATTAGGCCAGGACCATGGAGACTGCCACTGCAGGTACCAAGCTGTGCACCCAGGAATCAGATTATTCCAGCTCCTTTTAGATCTGTTCCTTTGGGCCGGAGTGCAGCATCAGAGCAGGCTGCCAATCACTTCTTTTGACCTGTATGTTCTGGGCCTATTTTGTAGTTATTAAGAGTTAAAGGGAGTCATAATGACTAATATAAGTGGGTAAATATTCTCCTTCTGGTTGCCAGAAATGTCCATTATATTTAGGCTGAAGGATTCATTATTTTGTTATCCATATTTGTTGGCATTAGAGATAATATTCGTTTAAACAAAGGAATGCTTTTACTCCTTTTGTGACACTTTTAAATTAATAATTATTTATTTAAATAATAGTATTTTAACAAGCTTTCTATGATTGTTTTGTTTCGTTTACTTTTTACTCATTCTTATAAATAAAAAAACACCTTTGGGGGCAGGGGGCCCACCATAAAATCTGTGGGCAAAATTGTATGTATTTTAATTATAATTGATTTCAGTGGGAGAGGTCCAGGACTGATGGTAGCTAATGCAAAATAACCTTAATTACTTGGGACAGGATTATGCCCACTGTACCCAAGGATACAGACAGATGTGGATGAATGTATACCAGGGGTAGGCAACCTTTCCCCTTTAAGGGCCGAGGGACTTCAGCTCCCAGAAGCCTCAGCCATGTTGGCCAATAGTCCCATGTTGGCCAATAGCTCCTGGGATTCTGGGAGCTGAAGTCCCTCGCCCCTTAAAGGCGAAAGGTTGCCTACCCCTGATGTATACCTTATATACTTGACTATAAGCCAACCTCACGTATAAGTCGAGGGCAAGTTTTGGGGACAAAATTATGGATTTTGAAATGACTCGTGGATAAGTCAAGGATAAAACTTAGGGGTATGTAACAAAGGATGTAAAGGGTGAAGTTTACTGTCTTCATACAGAAATATCTTATTCAGATCCTTCTGCCCAATTCCTCTTGGCACTCCTTTGAGGGGAAGCACCAAAGAGGTGCCTCCACTGCCATTTCCCCACCCAAGCATTCAAAAGGCTAGAAGCAGTATCATGGTGGAAAGAGTAGAGGGGGTTGGTGCTTCTTTTGGGTGCCTCAGGATGAACTACACTCTTACCTTTTGCCTCTCTACTCAGAGAAGTGGAAGAGCACAATATGAAATATAGTACTTACATTGACTCATAGATAAGTCAACCCAGAGTTTTGGGGGCCAATTTTTGACAAAAAATTCTAGACTTATACATGAGTATATACAGTAGTTTTGCATATGATTTTTTAAAAATTAATTCTTATTACATTCATTGTGTGGTCAGATGTCAACTTTGGTTCCTACATATAAACAATAAATGACAGTGTTCACAACAACTTAGACACAGATAAGGGGAACTGGAACAACATTCCAAAATGACACGTGTCTTTGCCATTTTGCCATTATCATTATCCAATAGATGTTTTCCCACAAGTGGGAAATCAGAAATGCATCTGGAGTCCTTTCTGCTCTCTATATGTGCGGTAGAAAATTTCCATGCACCACATGTCCCTTTGCATTGTCTATAATGTATCTGCCAGAATAAATATTTTATAACATTTATTTTTAGTTGCCATTGAATATGTCCTCTTAAGATTAAGTAATCAAAGGTCAGGAACATTGATGCGAACTGCAGTTTAAAATTAGCGTGTGTGTGTGTGTGTGTGTGTGTGTGTGTATAAGTATATTTCTTGATTAAATGCTGAAGATGTTTCCCCACTAAAGAGGAGCAAAACCATCATTATCTGTCATACATGGAATTCAGTGGCCGCTAATCAAAGCTGAACTGCATCTGGTTAAAATATACTTGGCAAAGGCTTGCTTCAGTTGAAAGTTTTGCCATGTCAAGGGAATCTTTCACTCAAGCAGTGACCCATATTGTGCTGAACAAACACATGAGTTTTTCATTGAGAACAATAGCTTAACAAACCACTTCCCGGGAACAGTGGAAGAGAAATATGTGCCTTTGGCAGTTCCTGTCCTGAATAGTGTTTATTTGAAAACACTTCAAATGTGTCTATATTAAATGTATGGAATAAGGTATTGAAAATAAGTTTAAAAAAACCCTTCGAGAGGCTGTCTGATCTAAATTTGCTAAGATATCATGGTGTGCCAAGAGAGGTGTTTCATATAGTGACATAAGTCTGCGATATAAAAACATGCTTATCACAATAGTGTAAGAGAGGCAGATTTTCTTCTCCTTGTCCTGCTTCTCATTCGAGGTAGTGCAGGATGGTGGTGAAACGTAATAAAAACAAAAACAAATAAAATGAAATAAAGCAGAAGTAGAGAACACTTTTGTATTTCAGATTTCCCCCCCAGATTTTGCAGTACTTGTATTGGCATATAAATACATAATGAGATATCTCAGAGATGGGACCAAAGTCTGAACACAAAATTCATTTATGCCTCATATACACCTTATACACATAGTGTGAAGGCAATTTTGCACACCATTTTAAAAAAAATGTTCATGAGAAAAAGTTTGTGTACATTGAATTATCAGAAAATAAAGGTGTCACTATCTCAGTCATCCATGAAAAAGTTTTGGATTTTGGAGTATTTAGGATTTTAGAATTCCAGGTAAGAGAGGCTCAAACTGTACACACACACACAACCCCTTCCCAAGGACGTCATCAGAGCGTGCACCATTGCACATGGCGAGTGCTCCAATGATGTCCTTCCAGCACAGCCTCTGCACGGGCTGAGCTGGAAGGAGTGCAGATGAGGCACATGGTGCCTCTTCTGGCACCCCTTCTGCCCACTCTGGAAGAAGCAGCATTTTAGTGCTCCTTCTAGGGCCAGCAGAAGGATGTATTGGGCCCGCTGTGTGTGTTAGCAGCGGCCCCAATACTCCGCTTCTCGGGGCAGCCCATGGCCGCCCGTCTGCTCTCCCCCTTAGTTACTTTTTTTAAAAATTGGACTGCTACCTGCCACTGCCCTGTGATACCAAACACATTTTCCTCCCGAGTTCACTTCAGTTCATACAGCACAGCTACATGCTCAATGGGTGTTATTGATAAGCCCAATAAGATACCATTTTCTAAAAATCAGTGAATCATTCATCCACTGAGCACCTTGAGACATATCTCAATTTTGGTTTTGGTAATTTGTGGTTAAATAAGTTTGGCAGCAGCAGCACAGCAACAAGCATGTCCTCCACAGGTATTTGGTAAAAACAACTAGATCTGAGCTTTTGGTAAATAAACAGGATTCATAGGTAGGTAAAAAGAAACTTAATTTATTGTTACATCTAGGTTCTACAAAATAACTACTCAATAGAGAAAACTATACTTTGGTACAGAGGTCCCTAGATAGCTGGCCTTCATGTGTGCAAGTGAGAAGAAAAACATCTTTAGGAGCAAAGCCTGGTTTATGCATCCATGCTTGGTAAGAGCAGGCAGGAAAGTGTGCTACCAAAGACTCATAAAACTTTATTACCACAGGAAAAAAAAACCCAGAAAGAGGAGGGGTATGGGAAGTGACCATAGAGATATACATCAGTATTTCTGTGTAGAAGACACTGCCCTTTCTCAAAGAAAAGCATAGAACTACTCGCAACCATTGATGCTGATACTCCAACACAGACAAACACATACATAGAATAGACTCTCAGTATCAGCTTGCTTAGCATTATGGATTTGACCATCTGTGGATCACCACACCTCATATTATCAATGGCAGCATGTGCACCCAAGCACACTGATGTGGATGCTTACATGTCACTATCCATTGTATAATATGGGACTTGATTTTCTATGTTTCTTTCCACTCATGGGGGCTCCTGAAACCAAACTCCATGTGGATGGGAAGGGCTCACTGCATATGCTGGAAAGTGCATTTCTCAGAGTGTATCTGAGTAACAAGAGATCCATCATTTGACCACGCTAAACAGCTTTAAAAAAGCTTTTAAAAAGCTGTTAAGATGGATCTCTTCTGGCAGGCCTTTCCTGAGTAGGTAACCGGCCACCGAAAATAGTTAAGCCTGTCTCTGGTTATCGCTACAGCCATTTAAAATTATTTGTTATTTGTGATTTTTAAGTATGTTTTTATATTTTGTCTGTTTAATTGCATTTAAGGGGGTGGGCTATTGGGGGAAGGGATTGTTTGTTTTATCTTGTAAGCTGCATCGGTTGTTTTTACAGAGAGGCGGGATATAAATAATGTTTGTTGTTGTTGTTGTTGTTGTTATTATTATTATTATTATTATTATTATTATTATTACCAAAGGAAGCAAAAACCAAGGAGTACCAAATCAGCAGGGGGAAAAAAGAGAGAAACATCTCAAGATGTTCAATGGGTGTTATTGATAAGCCCAACAAGAAATAATTTTTTAAAAAATCAATGAATCATTCATCCACTGAGCACCTTGAGACATATCTCATTCCCCCCCCCTGTTTTTACATTAAAAGTAATTAGTTGCCGTTTTAGTTCCAAAACTCCAAATTAGTTTTCATTATACTTTTGGAAAAGTTACTTCCCTTTCATATTTCTAAAAGTAGCAGTGGGCAGTTTTTCCTGTCCCTGGGACCCTCTGTGAGCTGCATGAACTGCTTGAAATGGCAAAACCCAAGGAAGAAAGACATGGAAGTCACTGGAAATCCATATCTGGCTTTGAAAACCAAGCTGTTATTTGAATGTTAAACAATATAGAGAACCTTTCAGCCTATTAAAAAGGTCATCCATGGCTCCTACAGGCTTGCCAGAAGAAGGGCAGTGGGGTGGGGGCTCCCATGCTTTAAAGTCACCTAGTAGTTACTTTTAGTTACTTAAAAAAATTGGACTGCTACCTGCCCCTGCCCTGTGATACCAAACACATTTTCCTCCCATGTTCACTTCAGTTTATACAGCACAGCTTAAGGCACAGCAGAAGCCTCCGCTGGAACTGTATGAAATTCCTGCTCCATTTAATGAGACCACATTTCTGTAACTGTAACAATAATGTAAATACTTGCACCACAGAAATGTATCCCTTCTCTGCTAGTTATGTGTTAAGTGTTGCAAAAAAGAAATTAATTAAGAGTAAGTAGTTACTCCTTTAATCTTGTATTTCTTTAATTTGGTTTTCTGTCATGAATAACACAGTATTGTATTGCAGCCGCCTTCCAACTCCAGGCAGTCTTGGATGAAGCCGATTATCTGGACCCATTTCAAACTGGCTTCAGGGCAGGATATGGAGTTGAGACTGCCATGGTTGCCTTAGTCGATGACCTCCGTCTGGGTATCGACAGGGGAAGTGTGACCCTGTTGGTGCTCTTGGACATCTCAGCGGCATTCAATACCATAGACCATGGTATCCTTCTGGGACGCCTGAGGGAGTTAGGTATTGGGGGCACTGCGCTCCAGTGGCTTCTACCTCTCGGGTAGATCCCAGATGGTGAGGCTGGGGGACAGTTGCTGAAAGGGAGCTGACATCTGGCATCCCGCGGGGCGCCATACTGTCCCCCATGCTGTTTAACATTTACATGAAGCCGATGGGAGAGATCATCCGGAGATATGGGGCATGGGGTTATCAATATGCTGATGACACCCAACTCTTTTTCTCTATGTCTCCGACTGCTGCAGTGACTAAGGATGGCGTCTCTCCTCTGGATGCCTGCCTTGGGTTGGTAATGGGCTGGATGAGGGAAAACAAACTCAAGCTGAATCCAGAGAGAACAGAGGTACTAGCGATAGGTACCCCCGGTCCGGGAAGGGAGTTTTGTCATCCAGTCCTAGATGGGGTCACACTTCTCCTAAAGGACAAAGTACGCAGTTTGGGAGTACTCCTGGACTCATGCTTGCAGTTGTCATCTCAAGTAGATGCGATGGCCAGGAGTGCTTGGAACCAGCTTCGGCTGATTCGCCAACTGCGCCCCTACTTGGACCGAAGGGACCTTGAAGCAGTAGTACTTGCCCTGGTAATCTCTCATTTGGACTTCTGTAATGCGCTCTACATGGGGCTACCTTTGTACCAAGTTTGGAAGCTTCAGCTGGTCCAAAATGTGGCAGCCAGACTGGTCGCCAGAACATCTAGGTCGGACCACATTACACCAGTATTAAAAGCTCTTCACTGGCTGCCGATTAGTTTCCGGGCGCAATACAAAGTGTTGGTCATCACCTATAAAGCCCTACATGGCTTGGGTCCGAGTTACTTGAAGGAACGCCTCTCCCCACACAATCCGTCCCGCACCCTCAGAACATCAGGGAAGAATTTACTAAATTACTGTAAAACTAAACTAATATCTACTTCCCAAAGATCATTCATGGCTGCGCCCCCCAAGTTATGGAATGGCCTGCTAGAGGAAATTCGTCTTATTTCCACGCTAGAGGCCTTTAAGAAGGCACTTAAGATGGAGCTCTTCCGGCGGGCCTATCCACCTGACCTCCCTAACTGAACATAAGATTAGACATGACCATCTTATAAGGACCTCCCAAGTGAAAAAGATTATATCACTCACGGCATAGACCTGTATTGTAATTTTATTATTGTTTTAATTATTGCTGTTATTTTATTGTTTTTACTGTTGGGTTTATTGTTTACTATTGTTCTTTTTATTACTGTTGTGCTTTTATTGTTATGTTTTTCTTTTTTTATTGATTGTACTACTGTACATTTTGTACATTTTATCTTTGTACTCCTGCCTCGATCTGTAGGGAGAGGCGGGAAATATAAATAAATTATTATTATTATTATTATTATTATTATTATAGGTCAGATTGATTTGAAGTGTTTTTTGTCTTGTATGCTTGTGCAGTTAAGAGAAAATAATATATTTTTAATACAGTTGGGGATTTGTAGTAGATGAAAATATCTGTTCATCACTTTAATGCTCTTTCTTAAGAAGGGCATTAATTTTAAATTAAAACAGTTTCCTTTCCCCCCCCCCCCAGCTTTTCTAATTTGGGGATGGGGCTGCACAGATGTTGAGAAAGGAGTTGCACACTATATAGTAAGATGGTGTGGAATGTGAGTCTTAATGGAAGACGCCTGGAGGTTATGACTGAACACGCTTTTATGATGGCCATTGTAGTCAATACTAGAATGACTTAATTAGCTAATAAGCAAAGGAAGTTATTTCAACCCTTTTATTTAGTGCAAGTTTAAAGATTCATCTCAGACCATGTGGCTGTGTTTAAGTTTCCTGTTTATTTTTTCCTCTCCCCCCCTGCCCCCACCCACTTCACAGTTCAGCTACATTCTTTGTATTAATCTCAAGGCTCAAAGGAATAATCTTAAATGATACCAGCAACAAAGGCAAAATTGTTGTAGCCCTAAGACCTTATGAAAGCCAGACTTTTGCTACTATGATGTTTTAAATACCAGTCACACATCTAGAGAGTCCATTGGTGTAAGCATTGTCACATTTTCGATAGGAGGAATGAATATAGGATTTTCCAAATGCATGAAACTAGCACAAGGCACAGCATTTCTAACTTTGAACTTTATTTTATGCCCATTTGTTTCAATGGGAGGAGTTTAACTCCTAGTGAAATCAATGAAGTGTAAAAGTGCCTAACATGAGATGCTTTTACCTTTCAATAATGTATAAGTATACAAACCACTGTAGCATATTAGATGATTCTGATTTTTTTCCAATTTCACTTAAATTAATCACTAAGAACAACTTATCATAATAGAAAAATAGCTCCATTAAGCAATCTTCCACTCAGGAAATGTCTCATTATCTATAATTTTCATGTTCAATAAGAGATTGCTGGCCTATCCTATAACAATGCAAATACTGGGCTTGCCACACAATCGAAATTCCTATATTTGAGAGGTTTCAATTATCAATGCTAAGTTCAGTAATAACCAAAACTAACATCAACTGAGCATCAGCCAAATTAACATCAATAGATATTAATGTGACCACCTAAGTCAGATAGCCTAGTCTGATAATAAATCACCTAAAGGAAAGTATCCTATGGCTTTTTATGTTTGGCAAGTTGAAACGGAACTAAAATGACACTGTCACATGGCATTTCTAATTGGAGCTCTCCACAAGTTTCAATATAAATTAAATAATATCAGCAGTTGAAGATGGATAAATCAACTGGTATTACATCTTACCAATGCATCACAAGCCATTCTGTCCACTGAGAATTTGAAAGTCGTGAGTAATAGTGAGCCAACTGAGGAGCACAGCTCTGATTCACTTGATATCTGATAGGAGTAAAAGAAGAGCTAGTGGCTAGTGAATGACAATGTTACTGGGCCAGCGAATGCATTCTGGATTTTAGTTTGAACTTGGAAGAGCTATCCAATTTTCCAGTATAGGGATCAGCACGCTGGATAGTTCATTTGAAGCTCAAATTAAAATCAAATAGATTCATCACACCACTGACATGAAGGCTATTAGCTGCCCTGAGAAAGACAACCTGCTGTCTATACTAGAGGTTAAAAATGAGCCTTGTAAATTAACCCTTTTTGAATGTGGAATGTGGTTTCTTGGGAGGTTCTAAATTTAGAAACATCTTTTGAGAAACACATAATGATAAATGGGGAGTGTTTTGTCTTGTTTTGTTTTTGAGGCACCTCTGGAAAACCCAGTCATTTTTCAATATTTGTGTTTTTGTAACATTTTAGGAAACAAAGATAATGCAATTTTAATTGTGATGCTGTGTTTGCACAAATGTCTATGTGGAGTATAAAGTTTAAAATATTCAAAAGATATCATGGTATGTGTAAGGAGGGGGGGGAAAACTGTACCATCCTTTTAAAAAATGGGCAGTATCATAGCAGCATGATTGAAATAATTGTTTAGAGTCCAATAATGTCAGTCTCTGTAAAGGTCTGAGTGAAGTTTTTATTGCTTGACATTTTGGAATGATGGTAAGGGTAATCCTCAGCCGTTATAACATTGCAAACAGTAGAAGATTATGAATCTCAATAAGAAATAAATCACTCATATATAAACATTGGGGAAATAAGTACTTAATATTTTAGTACTCATTTAGGAAATCCTGTAGGATTCTTTTAAAATCCTCAAATTCTGTAATCAGAGTCTTGGATATGTTAGTAGCATTTTTGTAAGCATCTCAGTTTGAGTTTCCTATACTATGGAGGGAATTTAGTTCAGATCTATTGAGTTTGATTTTAATTGTTTTCTTCTTTAGACTTCAGAATCACTTTTAAGTTGTTGTGATTTTGGACCTGGTTAGTGATGTTTCTGATGAGGACTGAGTTTGGCCATTTACACTCATGATGTGGACAGTTAGGAGCTAAAGGTGAAAGGTGATTATTATCAGCATTTGGGGGTTCTACATATTTGACGTCTTATAAACAACAATCCTATTCCCACAGAGAATCTCCTGGATGTACAACTTGAACCTAGCAGAATTTGTGCATGGCCATTTAATAGACAACAAAGGGGGTAAAGTCTGAAAACAGTAATTACCAGACCATGTAGGAGTTTTGATAGCCATGTTAGTCTGTTTGAGTGTAAACAGAAGGAAGGAATCTTGTGGAATCTTTAAGACTGACTGAGTCCATGAAAGCCTATGCTGAAATGAATTAGTCTTAAAGGTACCCCAAGACTCTCATGTTCGTTTTTTTTATATAGTGTATAAAGTAGATGATGACTATATAGAGCATATCGTGGCAAAGACAGTAGGACCTGAAGATCCTTTATTTTCCAAGAAAGTAGTAATTGCTACACCCTCCCACATCCCATAGACTCCACAGTAACTCTTTTGATGTTCATGCTTCCAAGTGAGAAAACTAGCAAAGAGCAGTGAACACCAAAACCTCCAAAGTACAGGAACTGGAGAGCTCTAATAAAACCGTCTAATTAGAAGCTAGAGCTATCAGTCATAAAACTACATCCTGCTTTCCCCTTCCTCCTCTCTCCTATTGTTTGCCTTATATAGTGAACTTTAGTAGAAATTTAACTCTATTTGAAGACCTATTGTTTGTTTCTCTGTGTCTTTCTACATCTAGGTCTTCAACAAAACTTACCATAGATTTCGATACAGTCCTTTGTGGAGGTACCCTGAATCCAATCATACATCCCCCAAATCTGCCTAAATCAGTCTAGCTTTCTTTAGTCAGAGAGTCAGTTGAATTCAAAGCACACTCTACTACAGCAGTGTGTATGATATCCTTAGCAGAAGGGTGATAAACTTCTTTTAGCCCAAGGGCTACATTTGGTTTCAGAGAAGCTCTTTGGGGGCCTATTCCAAAGACAAAGGTAGAACCAAAGGCAAAAGGGTGGAATCAAAAATATTTGTGCTGTTTTAGCCTAAAATGTTTACTGCCAGTAATTAAGCTGCAGAATAGGCATCCCAACCTCTTAGAATGGGGGAAATGGGGGAAAATCCATATAAAAGCTAGGAAACCAGTAAACTGGGGACCCCAAAGGACCAGATTGGTACCCCAATGGGTTCAGATTCAGGGTTGCCACAGAATTTGATATATTTCACCCTTGCCTATTGTCATGCTTAATTTCTTCAAGATGTTCGAAAACTGGCTGCTAAGTAAACATTTGCTGAAGGTGGAAGGGACTTGACTCCCTCCAGCTTACACCAACATATTCCCAATGAGAGAGGTTCAGTGAAATATGTCATATAACATTGCTCATGCCTGATTACAATGCAAATACTAAGACAATTAGTATTAGTGTTAACATTAGAAATCAAAGGCGATGATAAAAAAAATTGCCAAGTTTTAGTAGCAAATCTTAATTCAATTATTTTTCTCTTGTCAAATCAATCAGACATGAAAGACACCAGAGTCCAGTTTTTTTTGAAGGTTGTTTTTAAGTTTAGGTTTTTGTAAAGTTCAGATGGTTTGGTAACAGTACAAAGATTTAATAAATCTGACTGCCACAGAAAAAAAATAGAATGAAAAGTTGTATACTTAATTCATTTGAATTATGTACTGTGTACTTACCCTGTGATAGAAACAGTATGTTTATCTGTTGACTTCCACTAAAATTTAGTGTCTGTTCCTATTTAATAACTTACTTTTCTATGTTTGACATGTATTTTATATCTTCCCTGTGCATGGATATGTAAGGTACACAATCGTGGGTGAGGAGCTTGAGAAAAAGTACAGCACTGTACTATGAGGAGGAAATGGGGGGCATTTTTGTTCTATTAATTTATTGATCTCTCACATCTCTACGTAGAGGCAGCATAAATATTAAGGACAAACCAAATGTGAGTTGTTACTTGTGCTAGTTTACACATGCTACATTTTAGTTTCTAGACAATTTTTAAAAACTGATTCTGGCTGACCTTAGAGTTATTGTTCTGGATACAGAAAAAGCTTCTTAGTTG
This sequence comes from Phrynosoma blainvillii, assembly GCA_026167975.1. NCBI lineage: Eukaryota > Metazoa > Chordata > Lepidosauria > Squamata > Phrynosomatidae > Phrynosoma > Phrynosoma blainvillii. Next base: position 325,739,222 of record JANUYF010000002.1, on the reverse strand, counting down.
ACTGACAAAGCTGCATCTCAGTTTGTTTCCGATGAGGAAGAAGAAATAGATTTGGTTCATGTTTTAATATGAAGCAGACTAACCTGCAGTTTATCAACTAAGGGGAGTTGCAGACTGCCAGAAATAGTGCAAATTGAGTCCACTTTTAGGGTTAGGGTTAGGGTTAGGGAATCATGGGAACTGTATTTTATTGCGGCACCAGAGCTCTCTGACAGAGAAGGCTCAATGTCTCAGAAAAAAACAACACAATTCCCATGATTCCCTAGCTCTAACCCTAACCCTAAAAGTGGACTCAATTTGCACTATTTCTGGCAGTCTGCAACCCCCCTAATATACTAATTGAAATGCAATTATTATTTGGTTTTTCCATTTCTCTCAATTTTTGTGATGTCCAAATGTGCACAAAAATGCATACATTAGTGAAAGTTGCTTGCAAAAATATTTACATTGTGGAAAACAAAATACAAAAGATATATATTTGGGATGGTTGGTTACAGAATCTATATTGTGCTTATTTAGGGCCTTTGCAGACTGCCAGAAATAGTGCACATTAAATTGAGGCACTGCCCTGGTTCAGTGCTAGGGAGTCATGGGAACTGTATTTTTTTCTGGGACATTGAGCCTTCTCTGTCAGAGAGCTCTGGTGCCACAATAAATTACAGTTCCCATGATTCCCTAGCACTGAGCCAGGGCAGTGCCTCAATTTAATGTGCACTATTTCTGGCAGTCTGCAAAGGCCCTTAGTTAAGATGTTTTGTACCATTTTTCATTTTTAAAATCTCAATGTTTTGCAGCAAGAGAGGATGCAATGCAGCCATTTCCTAAAAATAATAAAACTGTGAAAAAGAGGAAAACAATTAATTGAAAACCAAGCTAACTGATAATGTTAAAAATCAGAAAAATACTCACAGAAATGCCTGGGAAAGTGAAAGTCTTTTTAGTTCGCAGTAAAGACATCCAACACTGGGAGCCCACCTAATCTCAGTGGGATCATTCCATATGGGAGGAAGCCATCTCTGAGAGAACCTGATGGACTTTTAAATCAGTAGTAACAAACTGGTAGCTAATTGCTAACCAATTGCTGATCTTTCAGTATAGCCATTATATGTGCATAGTAGGAGGCCTTGCTAAGCAACTTAAATACCATATTCCTCATTAGTTGCAACTTCTGAACCAATCTCAAGGGTAGCCCACACAAAGTGTGTTACGATAATCCAGTCTTGCTATTATGAGCACTTGGATCACTTTGGCCATGTTCACCCTGTTCAGGAATGGTCATAGCTGTTACTCTAGCCAAAGCTAGTAGTAGATGCTGTTTGTACTGAGATCACCAGGGATTCTAATGACAGATGACAGAAATGAATCCAAGAGTACCCCAAACTATGTTTCTGAATGAGAATCTGATATACCCAGGTAAGGTAAATTACCCAACTCGCAAACCTACCTACAAGGCCTTTGTCTTTCTAGGATTCAGGGCATGGTTGTGAACAGCCATGGCTGTAACAAAGCAATACTGCTGAGTGTCTTTTGCATGTGGAGGATATTGTGTCCAAAGGGGTATATGGTTTTGATGCACATGAAAATGTGCATTAATTTTAGGCAAACTTTAAAAAAATTACAAACTGATGTAGAAAATGGATTTGTGAATTTGTGCTTGAAAATAAAATGGATCCTTATAGAAAACAAAAAAAGATGGTATTATCTCTGATTGTTCCCACTTTTATACATTTGCGATCAGTGCACAATTGGATCCTGTCTGGTTAGACTGCATGTTAAAACTATACATGCTAATAGGGGTTGAGGCTAGGGTGGGTTATTTGGACTTCCTGCTTCCTGCTCTGTGATCCTGTAATTCCATAGCAGAGGGGGGAGCAGGATGAGGCATTCCAGTTGTTGGCCAATTCCATGTCCTGAGACTATATTTGTATAAGCCATTTAAAATACTTCTATGTGTATAAGTTCTGGACTGGCATCTTCTTCCTTAAAGACACAAAACAGGTATGCCTCTCTTTGCAACAGATCAGTTTTCAAAAAGGTAGATCTTTCTCCAAGGTACGTATGGCTGTAGCAGACTGTGAGCCTTTATACACAGTCTTTGGCAACATAGGTTTTAAAGAATGAAAGGAAAAGCCAAACCTAGTGTTACTGTTGAGGATCTTTAAATACTGAACAGATTGTAGAGAGTGCAGTAATTCATCATGCATGAAATAGTTGCATGAGAAAGTTTAGAGTGATACTCAGGTTCTTATGTAACAAACTTGTTCTTTACTTCCACGCCTTGCAGATCTATCTTTGTAAATGATTATATATTGATGAATGAAAAGGGAAAGCCTGACAAACTGGAGTTAAAATAATCTTTCCCTAGAGAAACTTCATCCAGTGAAATGGTGACCTTGGAGTGAAACATACAGACTAAGCCTTATGAAAAATAAATTGGAATACTGTATCTTGATCAGTGGAGAAATAAGCAAAGAGTCTTTTTATATGCATTCAGGGCTTTGTCCAAATATGTGTCAGAGTTCATTTTTTAAAAAACATTAAAAATGGACGTTAAGCTTCTCTTTCTATACTGTAACATTTCTAGCCAGAGTAGACATTTTATCTCCTGTATTGATAAGAATCCCCATGAACCTCTTGCCATGAAGAAGGATGCTACCTTTTACTTAGGGGGGAAGCAGACGGGTGGCCGTGGGCCACCCCAGGAAGCTGCGCCGCGGGGCCAAGGTATCCCCACACCTCGGCCCCGCGGCTCAGCTTCGCCGCCCCTGGAAGGAGCGCTAAAATAGCCCTCCTTCCACAAGTCGCCGAAGGTGCGCCGCAAAAGGCTGGCGGCGCACCTTCGGCAACTCTTCTGCCGCAGCGTGTGCGGTGGGAAGACATCGTCAGAGTGCCGGGCGTGCGGAGGGGCCGGCACTCCGATGATGCCTTCAGGAAGGGGTTGGGCCGCCCACCGTGTGGCTGGCCCTCCCCTTCCTTGCCCCCCAAACGGCCCTTTTAGCCGTCTGCTTCCCCCCTTAGTTACTTCAGCACTGCCTGTCCTTGTACATTTATTTCACTGCTCATTCTATTTTGCAAAGAAATTTATGGAACAAAACTATGATGTATATGTGCATTTCTAATAGTGCAATATCTGTGAAGCTAAAACAGCAAGTATTTTTTACTCATAGCCCTTAATTTTGCAAACTTTTTAAAATAAAATAGTGTGTGTCCAACATTTTGTTTGTTCAGCATCAAGGTTGTTTTTTTTTTAAACACCTTGATGCTGAACAAATTTTGCAAATTTTTTAAAATAAAATAGTGTGTGTCCAACATTTTGTTTGTTCAGCATCAAGGTGTTGTTTTTTTTTAAAAAAAATGGGAAAGCTGTATGGTTGACACAAGAAAATGCTAAGTGTACTGGCTGCTATTAAGAGCATTAGTCTTTTTACAGCCTGTACAGTTTTAAACAGGAGCCAGTGTGGCATAATGGTTTGAGTGCTGGACTATGACTATGATTCTGGAGACCAGGGTTCAATTCCCAGCTTGGCTATGAAGCTTGGGCAAGTCTTTGCTTTCAGCCTCAGGGGAAGGCAGTGGCAAACTACCTCTGAACAAGGGTCACCAAGGGTCAAAAACCAATTGAAGGGACACAGCAACAATTACAGAGAGTTTTCAATGTGTATGATTTTTACAAGGTAACATTTTGTTTTTAAAAAGTGCTTATCAGTAGAACTGGAATCCTGTTAGCTTCATTCAGAAGAATGCAGAACTATGTAAACTGATATCCTAGATCAGGGGTAGGCAACCTTTCCCCTTTAAGGGCCGAGGGACTTCAGTTCCCAGAATCCCAGGAGCTATTGGCCAACATGAGACTATTGGCCAACATGGCTGAGGCTTCTGGGAGCTGAAGTCCCTCAGCCCTTAAAGGGGAAAGGTTGCCTACCCCTGTCCTAGATGGAGGAGAGGTCTCATTATCTGAGGTACTAGTTGTGTGTCCACACTAAAATTCTATGTAAATATGTGTAATTATGTAATGAAGAAAACTTGCTATAGTGTGGCTCTTTTGAAGGGATGCCATACCAGATCTCACTGCTGATTGACTGTCCATGCACACTTTCAACTTTCACACCTATTATTTCTGTTTTCTGGAAAGCAGTGTCCTATGTCATTGTGGAATCACTTCTAGCACAGTTTGGACAGGCATGTGTGTCAGTGTGAGTGTTTTGCCATTGCTTCCCTCCTTCCCTACCACTGGATCCTAGTTTGTGTCCCTCTCCTTGCTGTCTGGAGAGCCTGTTGAGGATGACTGGGTGAGAATTAGTTGGAGATTGGAGAGCAATGGCGTCACTTGGGTTGGTGTCACCCATTGTGGTAACTCATGGTGTCATCTGCATGAATCCTAGTGACGCAGTGGTTAAATGCCTGTACTGCAGCCACTCACAAACCAGAAGGTTGTGAGTTCAGAACCAGCCAGGGGCTCAGGCTCAACTCAAGCTGCTGAGGTTGCTAAAATGAATACCCAATTTGATGGGGCAATTGGCTTACATATTGTAAACCACTTAGGGAGTGCTTAAGTGCACTGATAAGCAGTATAGAAATATACTTGCTATTGGTATTGCTATGAATCTCCTGAAAATATGAGTTTCACCCCAGGGAAACCAGTATCCTGCTTCTGCCATCCTCCCCAGCCAAGACAGCAAAGACAGGACACCCCCCTGAGCAAGAACAATTTTTATTTATTACAAAAGATCTCCACCTTCAAGGAAAGAGGATATCATAGCTCACCCCCTCTGGGGACAATGGTAGAAAGAAGTCAAAAAGATCTGGAGGGGAGACTATGGGAAGAGGGAGCAGAGAAAAAGGTCTGCAGCTTCACCCTCATCCTCACCCCCCCAGGGGAGCTGCACACCAAGAAGAGTCCCCCTTTCTTTATGGGGGAGCTTGGGACACCTTGCTGCTGCCCAGTGTAATTTCCATTGAATGTTATCATCCAGTGCAGTGTGCACCTCCCTATATCCATTGTGACACCATTGTCAGAACGGTCTTGTGAGTCAGATGTATCCTCTTTGTTTGCCCTTTCTTGTGAAATGTATAGTAGCAGGGGTTGAGCTTTATGGTATTGCTCAGCTTTGTCCAATCACTTGTGCATACTCTCCAGGTGTCCTGATTTGACAGGGATAGTCCAATTAATCTTACGTCATCCCACTTTTTAAGCTGCTTTTATAACCTCCCAGTTTCTCTCTGCTTCTACCACTTTCCCAGTTTGTCATCAGCTTACTACAGTTGTTGAAAATTCAGTTCAAAGTGTAAAAATGGTTTGCTTTCAAGTAACTCAGCAGGGAATAGATGAGAGAAGGAGACAAACTCTTGCCCAGCCCAGTTGGCTCAGAATAAAGCAAATGGCTGCAATCCCTCCCAGTTTGTGTGTTCCTCCTCAACAGTAACTTTCCCCATTTTGACCACATTCTTATAAAAGTGGGGTTACAATCCCTAATTGCTTTACTACCTTGTCCATCTGAAAGGCTCTGTCTGAAATCTCACTTTCTCACTGGGAGGTCTGGGGGAGGACTGGGCACAATGGAGGGTGCATCCAGAGAAATCCATAGCTACAAAAACAGCCACTACTTTGACTTCTTGCCCACTTTTCTCTCTTGGCAGTTGCAGAGGAGGATCAGGCCCAGGTAGGCCACTGCACAGAGGGGGGAGGGAGAGAGAACAAACTCAAGCAATAAAGTGACTGAGAAGATGGGAAAGTGACAAGGGGTGGTGCAGGCTGTTGACTCTGCAGACTTGCATGCCTGCATTCTCTGCTAACAAATTGCAGTGGTGGGACTTTGACAGCAGAGAGGGTTGGGCAATACAGTTATCTCCTTCATTGGTAGAGGCTTCCCTACTGATGCTTCTGTTTAACACTTGCCTTCTGTCTCCCTGTCTCTGTGCCTCTGGAGGGACAAAGATATTGGTTAAGTATTTCTCACTCCTTTCCAAGTGCCCTCAAAGTACCTTTCAAATGGGACAAGGTTTATCAGCAGTGGTGAGAATTTCCAAGGATAGTAGAGACCTTATTGACCTTCCTTAATCTTTATTTATTTATTGCACTTATATTCCACCTTTCTCCCAAAATAGGATCTTGAAATTATGCACTATCACTTCTTGGCCTTTGGCCTAAGATCAAGTGTAGAAATTATGCACTGAGAATATATCCTCTATTTCCCAGAATAAATTGAAAAACAAAATACAAATCCAATGCCTTTATACCTGGGAGTTTTATTTTACTTCCTAGAGAAAAATGAACCCATACATCTAAGAATCATTTCCAGTTAAGGCAGGAGAGGGCAACATCTAGTGGTGGTGGTGCCTGCATTCCCAGGCAGGGACTACATTCTATCTGCAGTGCTGCTACTGCCATATCCTGCCTAAATACCTTAAAGGCATCAGATCCCATCTGATCTTGGAGGCTAAGCAAGGTCAGCCCTTGTTAACACTTGGATGAGAGACTGCAAACAAATAGCAACTGCTGTAGGCTATATTTCACAGGAGGAAACTGGCAAAACCACCTCTGAGTATCCTTGGCTAAGGAAGCCCTGTGAAATTTCTGAGGTCACCATAAGTCAAGCAGGTGACTTAAGCACATCATCATCATCATCATCATCATCATCATCATCATCATCCCACTTTTCCCCAAAATTGGGACTCAAAGTGGCTTACAGTTTAAATGCACAGTACAATTAAAAACTTACAAAACACACAAGGAACATACAGATCATTTTTAAACCTGACTGCACTGCGGGCATGCTGTGGGAAACATGGTTTGGTTTTTTAAAGCAATGCATGCACTCTTCATACACCTTATTTTAAAGTAAAATTGCAGGAGTTTCTTTTAATGCTTCCGTACTGCTGAAATTTGATGATGTAGCAGCCAATTCAGCACTGGTAGGGTGGCGACCCAAATATGTGGGATGGAGAAGAATGTTTCCTACTCTGAAGGGAAGCCCAGCAAAGCCTCTTCTGATCCTAGGAAACTCCTTGCTGCTTGGTAACCCTCTCAAAAATACACTTTTGTGCTGGGGAGTAGATTAGAGGAAATGGCACAATGGGCTAGGCAGTGGGAGAAGTGGGAAAAGGCCCATTTCAAATCCGATCCTCCCCCGAGGTCCCTTGTTGCTTCTTAGCTGGGTAATTATTCTTATAGCTCTGTATATTCCTATAGTTTGGAGATGTAATATCAAGACATCAATTTAATGTTTTTATATAGTTATGACTTTGTAGGTTCATCACCTGTATTTTTAGCATAAGTATACCTTGGGCTTACATAGAATCAAACACACAAACCCCGGCTTCGATTTGATCATCTAAAATGTGTTATGTTTCTTTGTCTTTCAAACACCTCTAAAGTGTTTCTCTTTCAAGGGTGTCTCAGATTCTATGTTAACTAGCGGATTTTTCCACTTCCTGCAGAGCAGTGGACTGATTGCTCTGTCGGGAGATATTCTCATCCATTTCCAAAGAAAAAATGACCTCACTCCCACAGCTGTTACAAAGGCATAATCGTTCTGAACTCAGTCGGTCATACTGAGCAGAGGTGCAGTCTTAGGACATTACAGAGTCTGATAGCCTTTTTGCACAAACCAATGTTGTTGTTTTGTACTACAAGGGTGGGCAAAGGGTGGCCCTGTGAATGTGGTCCTCCATATAGGCTTTCCAGGACTATTATTGCAGTCCCTCCATTTCCTTTCTTTTTTCCCCCGGACAAAAATGTACACATTTTTTTGTGCTTGGGAGCAGGTTAGAGGAACTGGTGTGATGGCCTGAATATTGGCAGAAGTGAAACGAGGACAGTTTCAAACCTGATCCACAACAGTTGGACTTTTCTTTTCTTTTCTTTCTTGGAGTTTCTATGTTTTGTTTCTCTATTTTTGGTAGTTTGTGTAGCCCCTGGGGGAGATAAAATTGCCCCAAGATGTGGCATAGTTTCCCCCTGCTGCCACCATAGGTGTCTGCAATGTACACAGTGAGGTGATATGCCTCTATTCTTCTGTGGATAGCTACATGTGAGCTCCCAATACTTTGGATGCCTCTATACACAATTTTCTTCTTTAGAACTATACTTTTCTCCTCCTCTTCATAGAGTAGGTGTCTTATAGAATTAGAGGGCATTCATTAGGCTATTTAGTCCTGTTCTAAACCAAGGTAAATTGCTTTCTGTATTGATTGTGGAGAGGTCATCCACAGTTTTGGGGCATGGTGCCATCAATATGCAGATGACACTCAACTCTACTACTCCTTTCCACTTCAATCCAAGAAGGCTGTCTTGGTCCTAAACCAGGGTCTGGCATGAGGGCAAACAAATTGAAACATAATCCAGAGAAGACAGAAGTGCTCCTGGTTAGTTGGAAGGCAGATCAGGGAATAAGGATCCAGCCTGTGTTAGATGGGGTTACGCTCCCCCTGCAAATGCAGGTTCACAGTTTGGGAGTACTGAACCTCTGAACCTGGAGGCTCTGAACCTGGAGGCCCAGGTCTCTGCAGTGACCAGGAGTGCTTTTGCACATTTACAACTTGTGCTTCATCTGTGCCCGTTCCTTGAAATGCCAGATCTGACCTCGATGGTACATGCCTTGGTTACATCCTGTTTGATTACTGTAACACACTTTACATGGGGCTGCCTTTGAAGAGTGTTTGGAAACTTCAACTGGCCCAAAGAGCTGCAGCCAGACTGTTTACAGAGGCAGGTTACAAAGACCACACAATGCCCCTGTTCAAACAGCTTCACTGGCTGTCAGTTTGTTTCCGGGCACAATTCAAAGTGCTGGTTATGAAGCCCTATATGGCTCAGGTCCAGGCTGCTTGGCAGACTGTATCTCTGCGTATGAACCGGCCCGGGCTCTGCAATCCTCGGGAGAGGCCCTTCTCTCAGCCCTCCCCCCCCATCACAAATACAGTTAGTGGGGATGTGAGAGCGGGCCTTTTCCATGGCTGCCCCTAGACTGTGGAACTTCCTTCCCAGAGTGACCAGAATGGCCCCTTCCTTGTTGTCCTTCCACTGGCAGGCTAAGACCTATCTGTTCAGACAGGCTTTTAAAACAGAAAGTTTTTAAAGCATGGGATGGTGTTGTATTGTTTTAAAATATTTTTTAAACATTTTTATCTTTTTAATTGTATTTTATTCTTTTAATATGTAAGTTGTTTTAATATTGTAATAATTTAATTCTATGTTAATATACTATCCTTGTATGCTTTTTTTATCCTTGTATGCTTTTAATTGCACTGTTTTTAAATGTTGTGAGCTGCCCTGAAAATAATAATAATAATAATAATAATAATAATAATAATAATAATAATGTGTTACTGCTTATCAAGGGGTTGGACCTGATGGTCCTTGAGGTCTCTTTCAACTCTATGATTCTACCTAAAGGATCTCACAAAAGGTGAATTGAGATGAACCATTCCACACATTGAAATAATGCTTTAGTTCATTTCTGGTTTTGTGTGAAGGGGATGGTGTGGTTCTGGAGGTTTAAAAATAGGCCTGGGACTTTCTGCCACACTTAGTGTCATATATTTGGACTAGGGCCTTGGCTTGGCCATGGAAACCCACTGGGTGACCTTGGGCAAATCACACTCTGTCAGCCTCAGTGGATGTTTTCACACGGGGCTTTAAACGGAGGCAATCCTACCTCCGTCCGGCCCCACTCCGGCTCCATTGTAAAATCGTTCATACGACGTCTATGCAAGCCCCTCCCCATCCTGCGCCATCCCTGGCGCTATCCTGCCTCACTCCGGGGTCTTGCTCGTCGTGTTCAAACGACGTCGCAGCAAGCCCCGCCCCATCTGCGCCATCCCTGCGCCATCCCTGCCACTAGCCGGCTTTAGGCCCATATTTCTAATTCCTTTTTTAAAAAGGAATTAGAGGGGCTGCTGCCGGAGGCAATCAGGAGCCATTCCGGTGGCTGCTGTTTTCACCGCCGGAACGGCTCTTGATTGCTTCCAGGGGGCTTCCAGGCGGCTTTAGAGCTGCCTGTGTGAAAATGTCCAATGGGAGTTCAAAGGCAAATCCCCTCTGAAGAAATTTGCCAAGAAATCCCTGTGATAGGGTTGCCTTAGGGTCGCCATAAGTCGGAAATGACTTGAAGGGGCACAACAACAACAACAACAACAACAGTAAATAATAGTTCTCTGTGCTGGGACACACTTTAAAAACCATCAGTTGATCTCTCCCTCTTCTGTTTCCCTCTTGGTCATTTAAGTGTATTCCGGTGTAGAAGATAGGAAGCTGCCTTTTACTTTGTCAGGCCACTGGGGCCCTTAATGCAATATTGTCAACTCTGCCTAGCAGTAGCTGTCTGGGATTTCAGGCAAGGTTTCTAGTCCTACCTGGAGACTTCCAGCAGTCTCTCATCCAAGTACAGACTCAGGCTAGATGCTGCTTAGCTTCCAAAATCAGGAAAAAACAGGTATATTCAGGAGTAAATAAGGTTTTTAAAAATAGATTTATCCCATTCACAGTTCCTAGAACTGAATGTTGTTTGTAGCTATAAAGTTTGTGATATGCACAGTTGTTTATCAATATGCACAGATTTGGAAAATGCTAAAAATGGTATACAATTCTAAATATGCGCAAACAGTCTGGGTTTGTAAGCTGGCAAGATAAGCAAATATTTCAGAGGTTCTAAAGTTTTGGTAGGGAAAGTAGGCATGTTCTGGGGAAATTCTTGCTTCATTCTGATTCTGTTTCCAGCTTAATATCCTTTAGAAGTTCAGCAGAATTCATAGTGAAGTTTTGCTAGCGCCGAGAAGAGCAATAATATTAGCACCTAAATATTACAGATATGCAGTGATAGAAACTAATTAATAAAAATTAATGATAGAATTGTAGAAATCCATGAGAGTCATGGGCCCAAAAAAGAAAACAAATACACTAAGAGCATAATGTAAGGCAACTTTTTCCTGTACTTTACAAACTACTTTTTGGCCCAAATCTTCCTGATAGTTCCAGTAGAGTGGACCCATTGCATTAATTACTTGAAAAGTAAAGGTTAATGCTTTTCATCCATCCCCGGAAACTTAAATTTGAAGCTCTTAACACTGGGACTTTTGCTCAGAGGAACCTGGGAACCATTAAGCTAAAGCAATATGCATGGTAAGAATATAAAATTACAAAATGCAGTAGAAGAAGAGAGAAGTAAGAGAAGGTGTTAACTGGGATGTGTGAGATATGGGTTTTTTAAAAGTACATGCAGCTATTTTCTTCTCTCCAAAGCTCAAAACATGGACAAAATGGGCAGGCAGAGAGTAAAATCATGGATAGCATTTTTCAGTCTCATTCTGGAAAGACATTAGGACAAGCATTTAACTCAAATTTAAATGGCAAATTATAATAAATTCAGTAGTTTTAAAATTTCGTATCTCAATTTAAATGTAATTGAAGTAGACTTTTTGAATTTATTAACATTGGCCTTTGCAGACTGCTAGAAATAGTGCAAATTGAGTCCACTTTAACTGCCCTGGCTCAGTGCTAGGGAATCATGGGAACTGTATTTTTTTCTAAGAAATTGAGCCTTCTCTGTCAGGGAGCTTTGGTGCCACAATAAACTACAGTTCCCATGATTCCCTAGCACTGAGTCAGGGCAGTTAAAGTGGACTTAATTTGCACTATTTCTGGCAGTGTGCAAAGGCCCTAAATGTATTACCCCCTTTCTACTAATTTCACTGTCTCTGGAAGTACAAACAGTACCATCTTTGGTGGGCAGCAGTATCATAGGATGCATTTTATTCATGTATGGGGTATATTCTCCCATTCATTATTGAGTAAGGTTAAAAAACAGTTAATAAGCTTTTCAGCAGAAGGTGAATTTCAGCCACATTTCATCATTCATGAACGTTGTATACTGTCAGCCTGGGATACTAAATTCTCTGATGAAGGTTTGGTTGTGAGAAGGAAACTGATGAAAAACCATCACGATTTATAGTGCACAATTCCCAAAGAAGGGAGAGGCTTAGGAAGATTGTTTTACGATTCTGTATATTCCGTACAGGGGACACGTCTGCAAGTCTTTCACAATGCTTATAGTGAATGTTCTGGGCCAAATGCATCCCTGGTATTTTAAAGTTCAAATCAAGGGAATTTCAGCAGGGATTACATATGTAGCTATCTAGCCAATTCCAGCATTCATATATAAATGTAAATGCAGGTGTGTTGACACATATCTGAGTGACTCATATGTTCAGCCTGCTATTGTCAAATCCATTCTTGTGAAGTTCCACAGAATTCAATTGGAAGTGACCAGGAAAACTGAGCAGCCTATGGATCCAATCCTTGTGATGTATGGCTACATAACATATTGATAAATCATAGCATTAATGAAATTGATCTTTCTATTAATATGCCTGTAGCAGAATGACCCTCATGTTTCCTCTGTGTAGTTCCACATATGAATGGAGTAGTCCTTCCCACCCAGTTCCCTAAATCACTTGTCTTTATTTGGAGACAGCTTCCAAAATTCCCCAGTCCCCATGGCCAATGGTCATGCTGACTGGTGGATTCTGGGCATTGTAATAAAAAGGTAACTTTCCTCATACCAGACAGCCTTGTGACTCTCCTCCACACTCAGTCACATATATCATACAATGACTTCTTTATCATCTCTCTCATGTCTTTCCAGTGCATGTATTCTATACAGTGCCTAGCATGCTGTTTATGAGAGTCAATGTATAGTTGGATGGATCCAAGTTCTAACTCCAGCACTTGCATGCAGCTCAGAGGGTGATCTTGCACTGATTACTGTTTATTGACCTACCTTACTTGTTGCAGGTGTAGTATCATGATGTTTCTGGAGGAAGGCTGGGGGTATACAATGTGACTTTAAAGGAGTTGTAAAAAGTAATAAAGAAATAGAGTCCTCTTAAAGTTAAACTCTTCAGTCTCTCTCTCTCTTTCTCTTTCTCACTCTCCATCTCTGTTCTTAATGGTCATGTCATGCAAAACCTAGTCTTTGTAATTAGATTACTGGGCCTCTTTTAGAGGAACAGGAGAAGGAACAAAGCAAAGTTTGCCTGTCTTCACTCTACACAGTCTTGAAGATAAATAGTAGACAGAAAGTCTGAAAACAAGCAGAGAGCAGACATCTACAAAACTGTTTGTCCTTGAATGAGGTTTCAGAAATCTTGAGTATTTTGCCAGCTGGTTAGTTCTCTTTTTGTGCTGGGTTTGTTTTTTGAGTTTTGCTATTTTTTAATGGCAAATATTTTTTGCTCTATGCACTATCTTTGCATAATGCTCCTAAATACAATGCCAATGAATGACTTGTAAATACACACAGGAGTGGAGGTTAAGTATATTATAAAGGTGCTGCTGTCTTACTCTTTCAGCAGGAAAAAACAACTTTACATTGAGCAATCTTTCATATTATTTTAAATTATTTTTAAAAGACTAGATTAACATCAGAATAACCAATTTTGCTAGTTCAGATAATGTTTTGTAAAGTTCAGCAGGCCAATCTAACTTGAAAAACAGTGAAATTCCCTTGGGGACACTTTGGGAATTAGCGACATACTGTAGAAGAAAATGTAAATAATGAAAGAGCAAAGAGCAAGGTCATAGAGAACACAGCCTGTTAACAGAAGGCTCTTAATATTGAATCACTGCATCTCTATAAATTCTGTCAGCAGAAAAGTCATAATCTCTGAGATATATAACTGGGTCAAGAAATTTGGTTTGAATGTTTTGCATACATTAAACTGATTGTGGCTGCATTCCTCAGAAATCTGATTTGGCAGGAAGTCCTATTAAAAGTAATGGAGTTTACTTCCAAGTAAGTGTATGTCAGACCATAGTCCCAGGAAAATAAAACTGCAAGGTTTGTTTGTTTGTTTTTTTTTGGAGGAAATTGCTTGGATTAGTTCATTCAAACATGAAGGTACTGGCTCTACATAACCCCCTCCCCCTTTAAAAACAAAACAAAACATGTAACAACCGATATTGCAACTACTGCATTTCTGATCTAGGGCATTAGTAGAGCAGTTCTGCATTTCTTCTGAACTTGGATCTAAATGTGAGCCAGACAGTTAGGCAAGATAGTGGTCTAGTTCTGGCCTTTCTCAGATATAATCAACCTGAACAGTCCAATCAATTGAGCCAAAGGTTAGTGAGGGAAAACTGGAAGTATAATTAGAAAATGGGGTTATCTGGTTAATTGGGGAAGACAACATGTTATTGGGCCATGAGAGTGAAGCAGAAATAGAGAGAAGAAATTAGACCCTGGCCAGAATACATGATAGCTTGTTTTAAGGCTCTCCATGTGCATACAAGGAACTGGGCTGGAAATACTGAAGGTGTGTGCTCCATTCTAGATTTGTCATGTTTGTGCCACACTAATATGGAATTGACAGGGGAAGGCAACATCTCCTCTTCTTGTGATGTATCTAATAGCACTGGTCTGAACCTGCTAGATTTTACTATTGGGTCACGATCCCCTCCAAATCTATGAACTTTACAATATTGTGCCACCACTCTATATATTAGGGTCACTGACCTCAGAAATGAGGTTATGGAAATATAGAATGGGAAGATCATGTACAATATTATTAAAATCTCCCTCTTTTTAAAGCCTAATGCCCCCCTTTTCTTCATCTGTTCCATTCCAAGTAGTTGCCTAAGACTGTTGTCAGCATCTACCAAACACTGTAACCCATTCTTTGGACTAAATCAGTGGTATTCTTTTTACCCTTGGTACTCCCCTTTACATCTACATGCATTCAACATAGTATATGAATAAAATATTTTGTTTATTTCATGAAAGTATATTTTCATTTGCACATTCATGGGGTCAAAATCAAGGGACAGGACTTTAAACTGAAAGCTTTTGCTGACGACATTGTTTGTTTTTTGGAAGATCCACAAATGTGTAAATTTTACACATAAAAAGTTTGGGAAGAGGAGGAGGAGAAGGGATCAGGACCTCCAAGTCTCATGCCCTTGAGCAACTCTCATGCCTTAAGAGTCCCAACCCACAGTTTGGGAACCAGTGGACTAAATATATATATATATTTTAAAAATATAGATATTATTTTTCCTCATTGAAACTTTTGAAACCTTTACTGTATCTCTCAATTCTTACAGCATCTTCTTCTTTATGCCTACATCTGTTGGGATAGAGGACAATTTTATCCACTTCGCCTTATGAACTTACCAAAATCTGACTTCCACAGTCAATATACAAAGCAAAACACAGCTATTTTTCATTATTTGTGCTTCTCAAAAATTTGAGATATAATTATCCTCTGTGATTGGCTGGAACCAAATATGTGAATAATGCAGGAAAGAGGAGGAATCTCTAAGCGAATATGGGTGTGTGGGCAACAGCTAGATAAAACTATAGCTTTGAACAGGATTGGGGAAAAAATGAATATTCTCAGAATGCATTTGGGGGGGGGTGTTTCTAGCCATTCTTAAAAACTTCTTGAGGTTAATGCAGTGAAAAAATGATCACCAACATCAGATCTTGTCTATTCTTGGAAGCTAAGCAGGGCCAGCCCTGGTTACCACTTGGATGAGAGACCACCAATGAATACCAGGTGCTGAATACCAGGTATATTTAGAGGCAGGAACTGGCAAAACATCCTCTGAGTATTTCTTGCATAAGAAAGCCCCACAGAATTCATTGGGTCACCATAGATTTGAAGGCGTGCACATGCACACAAGCATGCACACAAACACAAAGCATCCAGCTGTCATATCTCTTCACCCTTTCAACACACTCTGTTCAAATGGAAACATTTGGGCTGATGAATTCATAATCGTCTGAGAATATTACTAGGATTCCCTGTCAGGGACATATTTTTTTTAACCACATATGAGTTTTGTGTGTTAAGTTTGTAAGAAACTGGTGTCAGGATCGATAATATTATTCCCAACATTAGTGTTCCTTTTGAATCATTGGAGCTTCCATTCTACAACTAGAAATTCTCTACATTATAGTGTTGCATAACATAATATAACACCTCGTGCCAATATGACATATAATTATCCTGAATTACATTAAGCCACTTATGCTTTTCACCATACTGGAGGGAAGTAATCTTATTAGTTCAGGCAAGCATCCTTATAGCCCATTGTGTTGCTGACAAAGAAGTCCCCATAATATCAAATACTAGTACCATAGTCCATGCTCATCACAATGAGATCCAGCTATAGGACTGGGAAGCAGACTGGAACAAAAGGAAGGCAGCCCTCTTACCTACTCCTGGTTTTGAAAGGTATTTTTCAGGGATGTATAGCTTTTTAAATGTTCAGGTCCATATGGCCCGAGCTTACTCCAACATTTGTTTTATTGTTAAGCATTTCCTAAGATCCAGGGAGGTATTTTCCCCCAAATACTGCTGAATTTTAAAATCTGAAGAGAAGTGGGTCATCTCAGATGGGTTAGGTGATTCCCAAGACCAAACACTCTTGTCTCTGGAAGCTGACAAAGGTGAACCTAAATCCAGCTGAAGCCTTGCCATCCAAACATAAGAGAAATAATAGGGTTCTTGCTCTTGCTTTGATAATGAGTGGGGGCCTTGGCCTTCAGATTTCTGAATCTTGACTCAAGTTTGAGAATCAAATTAAAGTAGATTAGCTCCATGTTGTTCTGTGCAGAAGCAGGCCATTTTTGGAAGCATCAACTTGGAGTCCGAATCCTGGGTCAGGAGAGAGCTGAGCACATCACTAATCTTTTTGTTAGATGTTAAGGAATAGCCAAGTTACTGTGCCCCATTTTTTCTCATGAATTTTGGTGCAAAATTGTAGATTGTTTTATTAAGACCGTGGAGATTCAGTTTCCTTTCTTCCCCATTCATCCATGAAGCTCACTGGGTGATTTTGGACCACTGGTTCTTTTGGACCTCTTTGTCCAGTCCCAGATCAACTGTACAGGCTGCCAGTGGGTTTTTTAGGCTTAATTCATAATGTTCATATTGATTCTTTGGGTTTATTAATCTTTGAAAAC
This sequence comes from Phrynosoma blainvillii, assembly GCA_026167975.1. NCBI lineage: Eukaryota > Metazoa > Chordata > Lepidosauria > Squamata > Phrynosomatidae > Phrynosoma > Phrynosoma blainvillii. The sequence goes on along the minus strand of JANUYF010000002.1, from coordinate 325,722,258 downwards.
CAATACAAGAGCATTTCCCATTTGGGCAGTTGTTGCTGTTGTTGTGTGCCTTCATGTTGACTCCAACTCATGGCAACCATAGAAATTTCTTGACAAGATTCATTCAGAGGAGTTTTGCCATTGCTTTCCTTTGAGACTGAGAGAGTGTGACTTGCCTAAGAACACCCAGTAGGTTTCCATGGCTGAGTGTGAATTCAAACTCTGGTCTCCCAGAGTCCTCGTCAAACATTCAAACCACTACATTGTGTTGGCTCAAATTTTGGGCAGTATATAAAATTAACAAAAAGCTAAATTCTAGTACTAAAAGTTAGGTCCACAGTATGTGCATAAGAAGGTGCACAACAAAGGGTGGGGAGGAATGTGAGAGGCACAGGATTAATATAGACATATGTAATGATATATTCTTTGGTTTAGGGGGAAATCCTGTCTTTGCTGGGGGCTGATGGAGATGTAAGCTTGCTCTGCTAGTGGAAAGAGGCTAGTGACACATCAGCATGGACAGAAACTCCCAGTTCATTTGTAGAAAGCTGTGCAGGCACAAATTTAGCAGTGGAGTGGGCTGGGGTGGAAGCAAGATTTGTAGAACCAAAGGATTCTAATCCATTTTGTTGCATTGCCAACCCCAGGAATGATTATACATTTGTCCCTCCATTTTCACAGACTTTGGATCTGTGGTTTCGGCCATTCAAGTCTATGGGGCTTGAATATTTGAAGATTTCCATTTTCGGGGGATGGCCTGGAACGGATCCCCCATAAAAATGGAGGGACAACTGTAGTTATTTCTCTATCACTGCATTTAACAATAAGAAAATTAAAAGTTTCTCCTTCCCCACTGTCTACCCTGACCACAGCCAGTTATGGCAGTTGCACTGCCATTACATGTCTCCCAGTCCTAAGGATAACATTATGTGGCTCATTAGAGTTGGAGAGAAAGGCATGATCACAAAGCTTCTTCTGAATATATCACTTTGGGGGGTTGCAGACTGCCAGAAATAGTTCAAATTGAGTCCACTTTTAGGGTTAGGGATAGAGTTAGGGAATCATGGGAACTGTATTTTATTGTAGCACCAGAGCTCTGTGACAGAGAAGGCTCAATGTCTCAGAAAAAAAATTCCCATGATTCCCTAGCACTAACCCTAACCCTAAAAGTGGACTCAATTTGCACTATTTCTGGCAGTCTGCAACCCCCCTTTAACTCTGAAATGGTTTGCTTGGGTTAGAATTTAATTGTAGTTCTGATCAGGAGAGAGAGCTAAAAAAACAAAAACAAAAACTCCTTCTATCTTTTAGTCCATCTATTCCTTGAGGAATAAAACATAGAAATTATTATTATTACTAGTGCTAGTATGTTTATTTTCTATCCTGGCCTTTCATAGTTCTGGACTTGGGTTGGCTTACATGAGTTAAAACATACAGCTAAAAATACACAGCATACGAAACTTAAAAATGTAATTTAACTATCTTTTTTTTAAAAACAAAACAAAACCCAAAACTAAAAAACCCCACACTCACCAAAACACCCATGTCATGTAATCCTAGCACCACCACCAAGCAATTTTTGAAAAACAGAGCTCTCTCTATTTTTTGTGAGTTACTCTATTATCTCCCCTTGTCTGATAACCTTTAAGCTTTTTCTCTTTTAGGCAAGTGATCAGGAATATGTTTTATTGCTCTTGAAACAAAGTATTTCAGTCTGAAGAATGTAATTGGTGTGATTTACTACATTTTAAACATATGGGCAAGAGACTCCAAGGCATTGCACTTAGGAATTGTAGACAAAGAAGAACTCACTGAACCTGAGCAGAATTGTTTTCTTTCTTTTTTTATACAGAAGGAAAATATACTTTATCTCTCTCTAAGTGCATTTCTGTTTATAATGTACTATAAAACCTAAAAGTGTCTATCATTCAGGTAATTGAAAAAGGAATGTGTCAGAATGAACAAATGCTAAATTAACTACTGAATGAATTTAAAAGGACAGGCTTTCTTGTGATTTTTTTTTAAAAACTTATTCTTATCCCCAAGTAGCACAAGCCTCTACATATCTATTCTGAGGCCTGGTTCACACTACACAATTATAACACATGATCCTACTTAAAATGCCATGGCTTCATCCTCTGTAAAACTGGGATTTGTAGTTTCGGGAGGCACTAGAGCTGTTTGACAAATAATTTGAAGTACCCTTTCTTAAACTACAAATCTCAGGATTCCAGAGGATGGAGCCATGGTCCCAAAATGCTATACTTTTGTAATGTTAAAGAGGCCTTCGTTCTAAACATTCTTTTTACACTTTCATTCTTGAAGACTGAAAATAGAAATTCTAAGGCTAATCACTTATTTTGAGTTTGACATACATTCTCTTTTTCAGAGGTTGGCATCCTGTCCTGCCAACCAGTTGAGCAGTGGGATGAAAGGAGCTAAAATTCAGATGAAGTTAATTTTTTTATCTTCATCCTTTCCCTGTTTTTTGTTTTTGTTTGCTTTTCACAGCTGCCTTTTCCCATCATCTGAAACTGTGGGATTCTACAGCCATGCCCTCCCTTCCCCAACTCCTTCCCCACATTATGTGGCTCATTAGAGTTGGAGAAAGGCATGATCGCAAAGCTTCTTCTGAATATATCACTTTGGGGGGTTAGGGAATCATGGGAACTGTATTTTATTGTAGCACCAGAGCTCTCTGACAGAGAAGGCTCAATCTCAGAAAAAAAAAATCCCATGATTCCCTAGCACTAACCCTAACCCTAAAAGTGGACTCAATTTGCACTATTTCTGGCAGTCTGCAACCCCCCTTTAACAAAGGCTAGATGTCCAGGACTGACAATGGCATTCTGGACTAGTTGATGATTTTAATTTAGTGTGACACAAACAGTGACTGGTTCAGGATATGCCTGAGATGGATGGACAGGGAAGTTTGGCTGGGAACACAACAGAGGGTAGGCAGATAAGTTGACTTGTTGCTTTTGGGCATAAGGAAATTCTTTGTTTCACATTACAAGAGGTAATGCAGATAACTTGGGGGATGAAAGGGGCACTTAATACACCCATCTAGATTTGATTGTCCCATTACCTGGATGTGCACATGCCTCAGGACATGCTCCTTTTCTCCTGGGAATCTGACCTCAAAAAACATGCTATCTCCAGATATGGGATATGAAATATGGGGACTCCAAAATACAGTGCAGGGTATGCAGTGTTTGCTAACAGTGTTCCGATCCACCCCCTCTGTCTAATGCACATTAAAAATCAATTGAAAGCCCAGCTTTCCTATTATATAATGCTCATGTGGCCAATCACTCTAACCTACTTCTCACCCAAACTAACTTCATAGGTTGTTCTTAGAATAAAAGAGGCCTGAGGGTGGAAAATATAATATGCAATACTTTTAGATCCCAGCAGATAAATATAATGTAGTTAGTTGGTTTGAGCATTGGACTACAACTCTGGACACCAAACTCGGAATGCCTGCTCAGTCACTGAAACCCACTGGGTCACTGGGTAACCTTGGACAAGTCACATTCTCGCTCAGCCTCAGAGGAAAGCTTTGGCAAACCCCCTCTAAACAATTTTGCTAACCCATGGTAGGTTTACCTTAGGGTTGTCATAAATCAAAAATGAGTTGAAGGTACACAACAAAGTTACAGTTGGAATAACATTATTGTCATAAAGAAATACATACATTGTAATAGCCATTTAGGATGCTTGAGGCTATAATCCTATACACACTTGGCTAGGAGTATGTCCTACTGAACTTACTGGGTGTTACCTCTGAATAGAAAAGTGTATATTGCTCTGATGGGGAAAAACACTTCTCTTGAAATATTCTATCAATCATCCATCTATCTCTCTATCTGTCTATATCGATCTACCTGCCTGCCTGCCTATCTATCTATCTATCTATCTATCTATCTATCTGATTTATATTCCACCTTTCTCCCAAAATGGGATTAAAGGCAGCTTTTGTTGTTGACTGCCTGCAAGTTGGCCCCAACTCATGGTGATACTGTGGATGAGACATCTTCAAGCCCCCCTATTCTTCACTGCTCTCCGCTCAGGTCCTGTAAACTCAGACCTGTGGCCTCCCTGATTTAGTCTATCCATCTAACATCTTCCTTTCTTTCTACTGCCTTTATCTTTTCTAGCATTATTGTCTTTTCTAATGATTCATGCCTTCTTATGATGTGGCCAAAGTACAACAGCCTCAGTTTCATTGTATTAGATTTCAGAGAGAGTTCACAGATACAGCGGAGAAGCAGCTAATGAGGGAGAAGAGTATGTACAGCCACAGAATCCCATGTCTTAGTCCCTGTGTTTTCCACTCAACTTTTCTCTGCTGTTCCCTGCACAATCCCAGTGAAAACTGTATACAGTTGTCCCTCCATTTTTGTGGGGATCTGTTCCGACCCCCTGAAAAAAATGAAAACTTGCAGATATTCAAGCCCCATTGGCTTGAATGGCTGCGTGTGCCATTTTAGCCAATGGGTCTTGCTGGTCCGTGAATGACCAAGACTGTGGACTCGAAGTCCGCAAAAACAGAGGGGCAACTGTATTAAAGAAAACACCCCCTGCACTGTTATTAAGCTTACTAAAAGCTATAGTGACAGTGCTGGGCATAATTTTCACCAGAATTTCAGGAAGATGAAAACCTTAAACCTTCCCTCTCCCCATAATCCACCCACCTCCACATGGATTGACAGGGAATAGCAGAATACATGGGAAGGAGGTGAGTTACATTAACACATCTTTTCCCCCACTGATCAGCAAGAAGGATTGCCTTTGGTCATGTAAAATTAGATGGGACTACATTGGTGGACAAGCAATAGGATGTCCAACTTTGAACTAGAGATAGAAACCAAGGGCATATTGAGGGGATGTATATTAGCTGGAGAATTTCCTGTTGATCAAAGAATGTGTAAAATGGAGTTGATGTATGTATGCTCTCCTGAACAATCTGGAGATTATCCACATTGTCCAAAGAATACATAAAAGCCTGTTGCGGTAGGTCCCTTCCCAAAGGTCTCTGTCCAGAGAATGTACAAATTTCTGCTATGTGCATTCCCTCAAGCTCTCTTGGTGACTATGTATATTGACTGGGAAGAGTTAATATCTCACATATTCATGGACAGATTCTGCTTACATTCTCCATAAAACATGGTAAATGTGGACACTGTCCAGTTTCTGTTCAAGTTAGCTGTTGAATCTACATTAACAATGGCAACAACAAAACAATGGCATCTCTTAAGGCTGCTGTTGCTACTATTAAGACAGTAATCTAAGCCTGGAAGACTTGAATTGGGAAGTATTACATGAACTTCCCTATCCTATTGCTGTTCAAAAGGTTTCAATATTGGCCTTGCTGATTATTCTTCCTGTCATTTCTTCTGTTTTGGCTAAGAAATGATGGCATATAAGTTGACTCACAGTCTGACATACCTCAGGACTTGCTGTGGGATTGGGTCATGATACATAGGTGTTAAGACTTAATAATGCACTACAAAGGTATAGTTGTTTGAGGCCACTTTAACTGCCATGGCTTCATCTAGTGGAACCCTGGGAATTGTAGTTTTGTGAAGTACTTAGAATGCTCTGCAAGAAGTTTGAATAGTGTTGTTCAGAGGAATAGTCTGGAGTTCTCTAAAATACAATTCCAAGTGTATCACCAAACTATGAATCTCAGGAGTCCTTTGGATGGAGCTATGAAAGTTTAAAAGAGGTATCAAACTGTAGTGTTGATTTACTCAACCACAAATGTGATAAAAATGACAAAAACACACACAGCATACAGGCTTGTAAGCAACATTTGCTGTCATCCATGAACTGCTTACTGTAAAGCAGCCAGGCAGTTGAATGGTGGAATAATGAAGAAGATTACAAGTATTCTATATTCACAGCTGAAGATGAAGTGTTAGAAAAAGGTTAAAACGGAGACACTGTAAAAGAAATAGGGACAGATGATGAACACACGAAAGAACTGAAAAATGTTTACTCCATCCACAAAACATGTTTTCAGCAAAGCAATCATTTGAATATTCACAGAAGAGTTCTTTGCCACAAGCAGAGGTTGTTTTGTGGAGATGACCCTGATCCTCAGAGACAGCTTTAGTTTGGTGTTGCATCAGTTTGCTTTTGCTAAAGCAGCATCCAAAGTCTGCTGAGCTCAGGCAGCACTGAGTATGGGCAAGGGACAGTCAATAGTCTCTGCCAGAAAAGCAATTGGGTTTATGTTCAGAGCATTCAAAGAACTATCTTTAGGTCTCTGTGAAGGCAATTATGGGATAAAAAACAACAATATTTTTAAAAACACAAAAAGCTCTAAAGCTGGCTTCATCCTCTGAATTCACTATACATATAAGAAGCAGAGAAATGAGAAATTTGTATCCTTTGCTATCTAATGCTCAAAGCTGAGGAGGAGACTTATGATGATGAAAGTATGCCATTGTAGTTCCTTTTCACAGAGAGAGATAGTGTTTCAATTTATAAACATTATATCTTTAACTCTTACTCTTGCAAACGGCAGACTTTTAAAGACATTAAGTCTACCAAATTATAGCCACTTATTTTGGCTTGATCTATTTTCAGCTAAGAGCCATGGCGAGAGGCTGCCAAACTTATTTCTTTTCATTACCTGTTCTATGTCTGGCTAAAAGTTTAGAAAATGGAAAAAAGCTGTTTGTGGAATCACAAGGCTCTAGACTTCTTAGTTTCCTCTTAGTATCAACGTTTATTTATTTAGTTTTGGGCTGGGTTTCAAACGGACAAAATTGAAAACAGAGAAGGTGACTCTGAATATCATTTATCTGTATGTAAGTGAACATTCAATGTACATTTAATTTAAAAAATTGCTGTTTCCTACGAGAGGGAGATATTTTTCACATTGTTAAAACATTTTTAGAGGTCACTAGGTGGTCATGTCACCAGCAGGGAGTTCTTGTTTGGCAGAAGGCATTAGCAGTTAGTAACAAATGCCTCCCAAGATTCTGCGTTCAAAAGAAGTTGCTTTGTAAGTAACAAATGCTTACAACCTGAAAACTGAAGTATAAAAAGTAGCGACAAGGGGGGAAATGTTTGGAAATGTAAAAACAGCATTTTTAGTCGTCAAATTGGACTGTTGAGTTGAAGATTATATGTCTAATTTAAACTTCAGTTTAGAGTTTACAGAAGCAATAATATCTTAACTACTTCACTTGGAAGTCACCTCACTACTGCTATTTGACCGCTCTTAATTTTGCTGTGCTGCATAGAGGCTGAATCTTGGAATAAGATTTTTTAAAAATACCAATTAACAATTATTATGGTATCCGTAACCTTAATCCTATTCCCGCCTTCCCGCCCTGTTTTTGGATACATACTTGAAGTAGGTAACAAAAACAAAAACCACATGATGGGGCTTAAAATGAGTGTGGTTTGTTTCTTTGAGAATAAAGCCACTTGAAAGACCTGTATCATGTCACACAGCTCTTTGAAGATTTATGGCCAGGGTCACACTTTGCATTTTTCTGTATCCTATTACATGCTATCCCACTCTTGTGTAACTGCTTAAAAACCTAGGGCTTTAATATCACCCTGTAAGGGCATCTGAAGAAGTGAACTGATAACCACAAAAGTGCATGTTTAAAAAGATCATGTAGTTAAACAAGCTATTAGATTCCTCCCCAGTCTTCTTTTTATGCTGTGACAGACCAACACAGCTATTTCTTTGAAAATGAAAATAAGCGGGCTATTTTGATGAGATTGAAAGCAACATTTATAAAGCAGATGCACAAATTCAGCTATGGAGAATGTCTGAAGTGGCAAGGGTGATAAATATAACTGTCACTCTTGCATTCTTGCACTTCTGGGACTGGATGCATGTGGAATACTGTATTTATATAAGTCATTGTATGCTATACATTGTATTACTGGGAATAAATCCAAGCATGTACTTCAACTTTATTTTGGTGAAATCATAATTTTATGTTTTATTGCTTTGGTTATTATGCAAATAACTGATTTGAAGATCACTGCCTAAGCAAGGCAATGCAAAGGATATTTAGGAACCTAGGAAGCTGGTTTTGATTCATATCATTTGTCCAGCAAATTCAGCATTGTTTATACTGGTTGACAATGGCATTCAAGCACTGCAAAGAGAAATTTGTTTCAACTCTACCCAGAGATACTGGAGGTTAAACATGAGGCCACTGATTTACAGTTTGCCCAAAAGGAAATGGTACAGGGACATATAAATTCCATCAGTATCCATGTTGTTGTTTCCCAGTTGGCTATGGTTTCCTTGATACAGAAGAAAGAAGTGAAATATCCCTACATATTCACACGTTTCTCCTCCACTCACTCAGTAGGACCCTTTACCGGCTACCAGTTCAGACAAGGGCCTGTTTCAAACTTTTGGTCTCTTTATTTGGCTGTCTGCACTCTAAATTCCCCCAGTACCTGGTAACTTGGCTAACATGGCTATCCATCTAGGAATTTAAGAACTATGACTAAAGGATTATTGTCTGTTCCACCAATGCACACAGCTCTGTCAAAGCTGCGAGCCTTTCAAGAGCTGGCTCTGCATCTGTGGAACAGTCTTCCTTTGGACCTCCGGCTGATGGATGATTTCACCCACTGAAGACTTTCCTCTTTGATTCTCCAGATTAAGCTGCTGAGTTGTTCCTAAGGTTGCTGGAGTGGCTGGTGACAGGTGGCTGGTAGGATATTGGAGGTTATATATATATACCCATTGTTGTTGTTGTTGTTAGTAGTAGCATCGTCCTTTCCACCAAAGGGTGGAATATCAAACAAATACAATCAGAGACAAAGTCTATAAAACATAGCACTATAAATTTATACCCCACTCTATTTATATGTAATATATATATTATATATAATATATAATTATAGTGCTATGTTTTATAGACTTTGGGGGGAAGCAGACGGGAGCTTCCCGTGCGCCGCGGGATGGAGCGCCACTGGACCGTGGCAGCCGCACCGCCGGCGACTCTAAAAGGAGCACCAAATTGGCGCTCCTTTTAGATTTCAGGGAAAGTGCACCCCAAAAGCGGCGGGCGCACTTTCCCTGACTCAAACGCCGCGGCGCGTGCAGTCACCGTGGCGTGAGATCATCCTCGGAGCGCCGGCCGTGCGGAGGGCCGGCAACTCCGAGGGCGACCTCAGGAAGAGGAAGGGGCGCCGCTCATGCGGCTGCCCCTCCTCTTTCCTGCCCGCAAGACGACTCTATTAGTCGTCTGCCGAGGCCCTTTGTCTCTGATTGTATATGTTTGATATTCCACCCTTTGGTGGAAAGGACGATGCTACTACTAGTAATAATAACAGCAACAACAACAGCAACAACGGGTCTGAAACAGACAGGCCAAAATGTGCGGCTTCCAGCTGCTTCAGGGGCATGGATTGCAGATCCTAAGGTGACCGGAAGCCACCAGAAAAAGAAGCGACAAAAGCCCGCTCCTTGCTGGTGGCCTATTCGCTTTCAGAGCAGGTCATCCAGTTGCTGCAGTCCTGGGCCGATCTGGGACCAGTTGTGATTCGAGTAGCCAGAGGCTGCTCCAAGCCACTCATCTGCTTCACCCCAAGAATAAATTAAAAACAGAGCTTAGAAACATACTAGTTAAAAATACTGTGGGCCCTTGGTATCAGCTTGGATTTGGTTTCAGCCCCCCTCCCCATGTCTATCAAAGTCTGTGGATGTTCAAGTCCCATTAAATGCAAAGGTGCAGAAAAATGGCATTCCTTATGTAAAATGGAATAATCAAGGTTTGCTTTTTGGAATTTATATATTTTAAAAATATTTCCAAGCCATGGATGCTTGAATCTGTGGATAAGGAATCTGTGGATACGGGGGGCTGTTTATAATTTGTTGTGTAAACCATTACAAAGCCTCCACCCCAGTGACATGTTGCTATTGATTACTAGAGGCTTTTAAATTTATCCTTGCTACTTGTTGCCATTGCAGACTTTTTAAAAAAGTGATATACTACAGTTGCTTATATATATATATATATATATATATATATATATATATATAATAGCTCCATAGAATAAATAAGAGATTGGCATGCTATCAGGACTGGGCTGGGTATTATCTGTCCCTCCGTCTGCCAAGTCTCATCCTGTACTTTCCTCTGCCTACTCTTTGGGTAAAGCACCACACGCTGCCCAAAGTGACTCTTGCTCTCTATCTTCATATAAGGGGTGGGAATGCTGTGGTCCTCCAAATATTGTTGGACAACACTCACCATTATTCATCACTGCCAGTTATGCTGGCTGTTGCAATCCAATCACATCTAAAGGACCATATGCTTCCAATTTCTTACCTGCTTATTTATTAACTGCCTCTCCCAGGGAACAACAATAGATTAACAAATATGCAACATCAATTAAAAATACAACTTCAGTTGAAAACACACATCAATTTAAAAGAACAAATGAGACACATACATATTAAAACAATCCACATTTTAAAATCCATCATTTAACATTCACAATTTAAAAGTCATCTGGCTAGACCTGCTGGAAGACACTAGTCTTTAATGAAGTTTTTAATTTGGACAGCATCCTCAGCTGTCAAATCTTTTCCAGCAGGTCATTCCATAGCCTAGGGGTGGCTGAAGAAAAAGTTCTATCCCTGCCTTCCATCCAGCAGTGACAACCACTCTGCATCGCCTTTGCTGCTTTACAGAGAGCATAGGGAGGTGTCTGCATGAAGTGAATAGTGAAGGGAGAGAGGAGAGAGGCAAACAAAGGAAAACAAATGGGAAAGGGTTGAATGGAAGAGGAGATGGACATCAATAATGGCAGGTGATGGTTGCACCTTTCTCCCTCAGGCCCAAGGAAAGCCAAGCCACTACTGCATAACATTTGAAAGTTTTGCTCAACATTTGCTTATAAAACTAACAGGGGGAAATAGCTACATATTGTTGGACTGTGACTTCCAACGTTCATCACCAGTGGAAGTTGCAGTCCAGCGATATCTTCAGGGAGACATGTTGTCCACCTCCGATATACACACTTATCTATAGGTAGAGCCCACTGGACTTAGTGGAACTTGCTTTTGAGTAGAGACACATAAATTGTACAGTAGCAGCAGTATTGTATGTGAGCTTTTTGCTACATAGTTGGTGCTTTTAAATCAGGGGCAGGCAACCTTTCCCCTTTAAGGGCCGTGGGACTTCAGCTCCCAGAATCCCAGGAGCTATTGGCCAACATGGGGCTATTGGCCAACATGGCTGAGGCTTCTGGGACCTGAAGTCCCTCGGCCCTTAAAGGGGAAAGGTTGCCTACCCCTGTTTTAGATGCTGAGATTCCATGTAACCTATAGGGGCCTAAGCAGACTGCCAGAAATAGTGCACATTAAATTGAGGCACTGCCCTGGCTCAGTGCTAGGGAATCATGGGAACTGTAATTTATTGTGGCACCAGAGCTCTCTGACAGAGAAGGCTCAATGTCTCAGAAAAAAATACAATTCCCATGACTCCCTAGCACTGAGCCAGGGCAGTGCCTCAATTTAATGTGCACTATTTCTGGCAGTCTGCTTAGGCCTCTAGGCACCATTTGAAAGAGGTGAGCCAGAGTAGTGGTGTTCCTTTTTCAGGTGTAGCAGTCCCAGTAGAATGAAAGTTAAATCACATGTTGCCAGGCTTGCCCAAGAAAGTGAAACAGGATGGGGTATTCATCCGACACATTTTTAAAAAGATAAGTCATTGGCCAGTGTCCTGAACGTGCACATATTTTTCCTTCCATTAATTCTTGCTTTTATTCTTCTGCACTACTATATGTTATGTCTTCTGATAAAATATATATTGAAAGCTATATATGTTTCTACATGTTGGTGTAGATGCTACTTCTGTTGATTGAGCTCCTTCAGCTAGTGAATTGCTTACATTTTTCTTTAAAACATTATGGCTTGGATTCTATTGGTTACTCTCAGCTACAGCAAACTCTTTGAATCAATTGCTGAATGATAAGTCAATATTGATGCTGGTACACCAGTTAACCATTGATGCTGTGGTATGCTGCCATGGTTTTTGTATTGTTGTATTTTAAAGTATTCTTATATTTTAATGACACCCATCATGGTATAATGGTCTGAGTGTTGAATGGGGATTCTAGGAGAACAGGGTTTGAATCTGTGCTATAAAACTAACCAGGTGAACTTGAGTAGTTTTAAGAGAAAGAAAACAGTAAACCTCTTCTGAATAAATCTTGGCAAGAAAACCCTATGATAGGATCACCATATATCAGAAGTGACTTCAAGGCACTTAAAACAACAAATATTTTAGCAGATTGTCACCATCTAGCAAGTACATTAAATAAATAAATACAATTATAGTAATTATTCACTGCCTAGGTTGGTTCTATTATTATATAATGTGCAAATGGGCCAAGGCACAGTGTCATTGAAGATGCTTTTTTCTAAGCAAGGAGGAGAATGAAACCTACAGCAGTATATGATACTTTCAAGGCCAACCACTTTCTGTTCTTTTACAAATTTGCTTAGATCTCTGATTTCACCAATCAAAGCTCTGCAGTGTATATACATGTCAGATTTATATACCTGTCTTTTATGATACTTTGTTGACTGTGGAATTAAAAGTCAACATAAAATATATCTCTCCTAGCTGTTGCTAATCTCTTTGACGTTCAAGAGTGATGTTCAAGACTTTTATGTTGAATTTTAACTTGAAAAACTCAACATAAAACAAGCAACAATAAAAATGAAGATACTGATGGCATAAAAATCCACTCACCAAAAAGCTAGTACTCTCAGTAGGCCTGCAGAACAACCTGCAGAAAAAGCATTTTGGGCCTTTCCTTGCTTACAAAACACCAGCAAAATTAAACATTTATCTAAACATTTGAAATGCAGGTGAATTTTAGTGACCTCAGATATTTCTGGGCATGATGGGTTTGCTACAAAATAAGAAGCAAGCCCCTAGGCTAATCTCTGTTCTGGATTGAAATCTGAGCAGAGAAGAATTAGCTGTTTGCTCATCTATATTCCCCCAGTCCCAGTCCCATTCAATAGTTTCTAATTCTCCAATCCCTTTCTCCCTTGCCTTTTAAATCATGCAATTGCATTGCTGTTGCTGTTGCTGTTGTTGTGTGTCTTAAAATAGTTTCCAACTTATGATGACCCTAAGGTGATCTTTTCATGGAGTTTTCTTGACAAGTTTTTTCACAAGGTACTTGCCATTGCAGTTCTCTGAGGCTGAGTAACTTGCCCAAAGTCATCCAGTGGTTTTTATTATACTAAAGCGAGGATTCGAATTCTGATCTCCAGAGCTGTAGTCTAACACTCAAATCACTACACCATACTGGGTTATAGGGGAAAGAAATGAAGGTATGCTCCCAGGTGGAGTGCACTCTCCTCTTTCTCCTTTGAACAAAGACCAGTGGGTTCTTCGTCTTCTGAATTGCCTCCCCATCCCACTCCTTCTCCTGGTAAGGGTATTCACATCTGGGGAAGGGATATTTTTGGATGAGGCACAAAGACCACTCCAAAGGGAGACATACCTGCACATAAACCACTTATGCACAAGTAACCCACTAAGAGGATTCTGCCCAATAACTTATAATATTAGACAAAATATTATATTCAAACAACTTCTGAATTAAAAAATAATAATTTAATAACAGAAAGAGGAACAGAACCCCTTTGTCTTTCCTTCTTTGAACTCCTACTTAAATCTAGGGCTCATTCACACTACACAATTATTCCACTTTAATTGCCATGGCTCCATCCCATGGAATCCTGGAGTTTGTAGTCTCTGTCGCTGAGAATTCTAAGTACCCCTCCCTAAACTGTGAATCCCAGGATTCGAAAGGATGGAACCATGGTGGCTAAAGTGGAATAACAGCACTATGATTTTGTAGTATGACTGGGCTAATGCTCTGGAGGATCCTTCAGTCCTTTGAATATTATTTGAATATTATTTGGATATTATTTTCTATTCTGAAAACACATTAAAACACATACACATGTATTTTGTTGCATAGTACAAGTCCTGAACTATGACTAGTCTTCAAAAACTGCAGGTTTCAATGCTTTCTCACATTGAACAGAAAAATGGTAAAATTGTTCGTTCTTTTTACAAGAATGAAATTTATGAAGGTTTACATCCTGAATGGTGACCTTAATATGAAATTTCATTGATATATATATATTTTTAACCCAGCAGTCCTTCTTTTACATGTATTATCATTTTGTTGAGAAAAAAAATAGGATCACTTATAAAGTAATACGTAGGTTTATGTTAAAATTATAAAGTCAATGGTATAGTACTGTGGACTATTGTTATAAGGCTGGCACACTAAAAAAGTTACGTTAAAATATGTTTTTGTGAATTGTGGTTATGCAAATTTTATATCTATGGTAGCAGTCTCAATAGCATGGCTGACAAAACAACCATCCATATGGTACTAACACAAATGTCACTTGTTAGGAAACAGCTGATCACATTAAAATGTAAAGCACCCATGATACATAGAATTGTCTCCTATCACCACTGGGGTTTTCTGAGGGAAGTAATCGGTAGTATTTAAGGCAGACAGCTTGGAAATGGAACCTCATTGGTAGGTGCATTACCAGTAACACCTACTTTAGGGGTGGGAATAATCGGAGTATAAAAGCATTCCTTTTGCAAATAACACAGTCACTTAATACTTTCTCATTGTTGCAAGAACTGTATTATGGGTACTTTTTCTCATTATTATGTATTATATTTTAATCTGCTGTTGTTCCTCATCTCAATACATAGGGGTGTGTGGATTATTATTATTATTATTATTATTATTATTATTATTATTATTATTTGCTGCTGCTATGACTACTACTATTACAGTCAGCCCTCCATATCCACAGACTTTTTATCCACAGATTTAAACATGCACAGTTTGAAAATATTTAAAATATACATAAATTCCAAAAAGCAAAGCTTGATTTTGTCATTTTATATCAGAGACACCATTTTACTATGCCATTATATTTAATGGGACTTGAGCATCCACAGATTTTGGTAGCCACAGGGGATCCTGGAACCAAACCTCAGCAGATACCAAGGGCCCACTGTACTTGAGAAGGTTAAAATTCTTCCTTGAAATACTTTGGGTTTTTTAATTTTAATTTGTGTTTGTTTTTTTAAATTAGGGTCTTTAGGTGGATTATTCTTTACTCCCAAAGAGACAAGAAACTAATGGAAAATTAATGAGTAATGAAACAACCTCCTTTTAAAAAAGGAAGAACAGCACTGTGTTACCAGAGGGATCATAACAAATTATTTTCAGAAAGTAACTTTCCATGTTCTGTTAAGAATAAACTGTTATTTCTGACCACCTGCTCCTTGCTTTTATTAACGTGTTCAAGTAAACAGATATCTCTATTTTTGTTTTGGATTCCATTCCCTGTAGAAACATTATTATGTTATTTACACAACGTCAGTAGTTCTTAAGCTACTTGATATGGGCAACTGGAAAGGTGTCTTTTCCCGTTTTCTCAGATATTGGCAGAATATTTGTGCCCATTAAATACAGTTGTTTCTTTTTTCCTGGAAATTTGCTGCAGATGGGCAGGCAATAGCTCACAGACCAGCACCATCCCACAGACTGCCACTTTGAGCAGTGCTGTGCTATGTATCACATAATATTCCTTTTGTGATTGTTCATCATAGGATAAACAGTATGATTCACAAGAAGCCATTAGCTCAGTCAACGCTATGCATTTAAGAACATTTCTCATCATAACCAGCTCTTACATGTTCCACAGTTTTAAAAATATTAGTTTATGATTAGTTTAGTGTGTTAAATATGTTTGGAAACCTACATTTTGGTTGCTGCAACTGAATCCAAAACATAGGGGGGAAGCAGACGAGGGCGTCCAGGACGCCCTGGGCTGGCGCGCCGCGGGGCCGCAGCCTCCGCACCTCGGCGCACCGGCGGCGTCCCTGGAAGGAGCGCTAAATCAGCGCTCCTTCCTCAAGACAGCGAAAGTGCGCCCTAAAAGCGGCGGGCGCACTTTCGCTGTCTTTTCCGCCGCGGTGCGTCCGGTCACCGTGCCGTGAGGTCATCCCCGGAGCGCCGGCCGTGCGGAGGGCCGGCGACTCCGAGGGCGACTTCAGGGAGAGGAAGGGGCGCCGCTCGTGCGGCTGCCCCTCCTCTTCCAAGCCTCCAAGACGACTCTATTAGTCGTCTGCCGAGGCCCTTAGTTAAAACTTTTGAGATTTTAAGTAGGCCCAAGGAACATAAAGGCAGCTACTAAAACTGTATGTCATCTCTATTTATAATATAGCATACAGCTAAATGGTATTTTACATTTGACACTGCATTCACTTGTTTAATTCCAGCTGCCAAAAGTAGTTTTTTAAAAAATTAATGCCATTTTCTTTTTATAGCATCATTAATGTTAAATGAATGATTGTTATTCTTTTACTACTCTTTTACCACCTAGAGGTGAGAGCAAAATGCAGATGGTGGGATCAGAATTCCATGAATATTTGGCACTAAAGTTCAGGCAGAAATATATTTCTAGTGGATAAAGCCTCAACCTTTCTATATTTCTAGGAAACCACTGGATATATATAAACAAAAGAGGTCTCTCTCCCTTTTTTTCCTTTTCCTTTTGCCTTGTCGTCCTGACACTGTAGGTTGGAAAGATAGATTCTTACTTGAAAATATTGTTACCTCTCGGACAATAATAAAAAGAGCATCAGTTCCTCTTAAATAATTCATGTTATCTTTGTGCAGGACACAAATCATTCAGTTGGAAGCACCACTATACAGACCTTGTCTGTTAACATTGGCACAGCATTTTCTTCTTATTGTTGTTCGGGAGGCTCTTGTTCCTTGGACCTGTCCATGTCTAAGACTAGATCACTCAAATCATGGTCCTGAGTTTGTTTTAGTGCACCCGCTCTTTCCAAAATCTTTACATCTGCCTTTTGTAAAAGCTGGTTTCTTAGTCTGCAACACATTTGAGAAACATTTACCCACCAAAGGAGATCAATGAGTAAGCTGCCCTTCTCAAATTTGAATCATATGACATGTGCGCTTCTGGAAATGCCTGCAGCCACTCCTTTAACAAGGAAGTCATAATTAGTCAACATGAATCTGGTATCTGACTTCTTTTCATGCCTATCTTTAAAGTACTAATTAAGGAAATATTTGTGTGCTGTTGTCTGAACTCCTCCTCTCCTTGATTCTTGAAATAACTTGGATCTGTTCCATATTTCCCTCACCTCCCAGAAATGTTATTCCTTCAGATCTGTTGCATTTCAATACCATGCAGCTTTTAAATTAAAGCCCAGACAGCCTGAGATGTTAGGAAGAGAATTTTATCACTTTTAATAGTGATTTTGTTGCAATAGCATTTGTATTAGTACATTTTAACCCCAATGTCCTTTGAGGGCAAAAAAGCTGGTTGGTTTTCTGTAATCTCTAAAGGAACATCTAAAGGACAAATAATTCCTTTTATCATTTTTAATTTTGTTTTCTGTTTCTTTAATTTTTTTGTAATCAGAATGTATAGACATATTGTAGTCACACCTGATTTTAATTTTGGTTATTTTTTAACCAGTATACCCTCTAACTGTCCCAATTTGGCTGGAATTGGGATCTGATGATTTTGTTAATCCCACATTTTTCAGTTGCATTGATAATGGCCCAGTTTTTCTCTTCCCATTGTCCCCAGCTTACTTCACTTGCTGCAAACTGAGTTCAAAGTGCAAAAAGAGTTTGCACTCCATTAATTTAATGGAGAGAGAGGAGAGGAGGGAACAAAATGTTGCCTTTCCCAGTAGACTCAGGAAAAAGCAAAGTGCTGCAGCCTCTCTTACCCTGTACTTCCTCATTGAGCCATCTTGACCACACTTTAATGTTGTTTGGCTATGTGTGTCCCAATTTTCATCTGTGAAATGTCAGAGGATACAAGATCTCAGTGCTTCCCCATCATGTTTCTAAAGTGATCTGCTTCATGAAGAGTGAGCAACTCTTCAAACAAAAAAAAGCCCAAAGTCCCCTTGGATGGGAGACTGAAAATTTTGTATGTTTCATTAATAGCATTTCAGACAACAAATTTGAATTACATTGAACATTTTGGTTAACAAGACTTCTCTTCCCAATTCCTTGGCTAGATCATAGTGGTATAATGGTTAGAGTATTGGACTAGGGCTGTGCCCACACCATAGAAATAATCCAGGTTGACACCACTTGAATAGGAACGGCTCTCTGACAGCAAAAGCTAAATGTCTCACAAAACTACAATTGCCATAATTCCATAGCACTGAGTCATGACAGTTAAAGAAGTGTCAAACTGGATTATTTCTGCAGTGCAGATGCAGCCTAGGCCTAGAGAGAGCAGGGAGAGAATTCTGTCTTGACCATGAGGGTCACAGGGTGGCTCTGACTGTGTCTTACTCCAATTTACTTGAAGGGTTAGTTTGACCCCCCCCCCAAAAAAAAAAAGTTGTGAGGGAGATGGAGAAATATGAGCTCTTTGTAAGAAAGGTAGGCTATAAATGTGGCAAAGTATTTTAAAACAATAGTTTAATCAAATAGTAAGTACATGTTGAGTCTCCCTTATCTGAAATGCTTGTGATGGTGTTTTCAGTTTTGTGTTTTACTTCTTTTTATTTTTGGATTTTGGAATACCTGTATTTGTATATAATGTGATATCTTGGAGATAGGACCCAAGTCTAAACAACAACAAAAATCATTAATGTTTCATACTCACCTCATACCCATAGCCTGGAGCTAATTTTACACAATATTATAAATAATTTTCTGCATGAAACAAAGTTTGTACATTGAACTATCAGAAAGCAAAGTTATAACTATCTCAGCCACCTATGGGAAAAAGTTTTTCTGAAATATTTCAGTTTTCAAAATTTTGGATCAGGGAGACTCAACCTGTACTTCCTTGGGAGAAGGCAGATTATCATTTGTTTGGACAGAAACCCATGATAACACCATTGCTGTAAAAGTTTTCTTTTGATTCCACTTTTGGGGTCTCTTATTGTTCAGTAAAATATTCAGTTGCTCAAGTGTGTGGTGACAGCCTTGCCCCAGATATTCTTGGATTATCTTCTTATCTGAAGCCTTTTCAGTCTGGTTTCTGCTGGGTCTTAAAGTGAGGACTAGATAGATGATGGATTGCAAGAGAGGGGTCCTTGTTGAGATGCAAATGGACTTTCAATTTCCTGGTCTTTGCAAATCTTCCAATAGCCACATGGCCAGAAGGAGGAGGGGTCAGCCTGCAAAAGATACCCTCCACTTACCATCTTAACTCTGGACAGGAATATCAAAATGAAGGCATTTGACTAACATCTCCAATTATTTCTCCTGTTTGGTTTGTAGCATCTTGCCTGATGAAGAAGCCAGTGGAGCTTTGAAAGCTTGCAACAAGTATATTGTGCATTTTTGATTGGCCAATAAAGGTATCCCTGTTTGGTGGGTTGTTTTTATATCCTCTTAAGGCCTAAGCAGACTGCCAGAAATAGTGCACATTAAATTGAGGCACTGCCCTGGCTCAGTGCTAGGGAATCACATTATTGTATTTTTTTTTTTTTTTTTTTTGTGAGACATTGAGCCTTCTCTGTCAGAGAGCTCTGGTGCCACAATAAATTACAGTTCCCATGATTCCCTAGCACTGAGCCAGGGCAGTGCCTCAATTTAATGTGCACTATTTCTGGCAGTCTGCTTAGGCCCATAGTTCTGCTGCAACTCTCAGAAGCTAGCAGACTGTTTGAGAAGACAAAAATGGAACACCAAAGGGGAGGAATATCTTGAAAGAAAGTATAGCTGAAGAAAGAGGAATACTCCATGCTGCCGGCCCCACATTTATATTATAATAATGAATTCAGTTGCCAGTGCTCCAGTCCTTATCTAACTAAAGTGCAGTGTCTATGTGCAAAGCATCAGACTGGAAAGAACTCAAGGCCTGCATAAGTATAGAAGCTTTAGTGGGGGAACTCAAATGAAATGTACTGTCAGTGACTGGCTGCGTATTGGAGAGGGCAAGTGTTCTACACCTCAAGTCCTGTTTGTTTAAGTACAAATTCCATTTTAAAATAAGTCAGCAGGTCACATGAGAATATGAATAGTGTGATATGGAGTTTCTGCTTATAGTTGTTCCTCAGTATCCACAGATATTTTTATCTATGGATTCAACCATCTATGTGAATATTTTTTAAAATGTATAAATTCCAAAAGCAAACCTTAATTTTTCCCCATTTTATATAAGCTACACTATTTTACTACTCCATTTAATGGGACTACTTGTATTTAGTGGGACTTGAGCATGCATGGATTTTGGTATCCACAGGGGGTCCTGGAACCAAACTCGAGCCGATACCAAGGGCTCACTGTACTACCCTCTGCCTTTCTTAGGTTTTAATGGACATTTTTTTCAGAAACAAGTCCAAAGGCTTGTCACTGAAATTTTTTACTGAGGGATTTCAAGCATCAAAATTTTGCATGGTATCAATTATTTATTTATTTTAAATGTATAGTGTAGGTTTTTTTAATTATTTCTAAGTAGGCAATGACTATGCTGATATGAGCAACAGCTCATCATCCTATTCTGGCCTTTGACAACTGTTTATGTTGGGGGGATTAGTTTTCATTTTGGTTTGGTTTAGTTTTCAAATCTGAAAAATGTGTCCATCTGAGAGAGTCCAACACTGATAAGCTGTTCTGGAACTGAAGGGAAAGTGAAGATATAGGATCTAAGGGCCTTTGCAGACTTCCAGAAATAGTGCAAATTGAGTCCACTTTAAGGGTTAGGGTTAGGGTTAGGGAATCATGGGAACTGTATTTTATTGTGGCACCAGAGCTCTCTGACAGAGAAGTCTCAATGTCTCAGAAAAAAAACCTCAAGTTGCGCTATTTCTTGCAGTCTGCAAAGGCCCTGAGTTTTCATTCATTGTGATGTGTCATTTTTCACAGTCCTATCCTGGAAAGTACTTCATTCTCTAGATAAGGACAATAAAGACAATAAGTATTTCATTTATCCTCAAAGTTAATTCTGACAAATAAAGAATTCAAAGCTTTGTGGGATTCAGTATTAGTGTCCATTCTTCATAGATACAAATAGATGTTCTTTGAAAATATTCTGACACTTTGATTCTGAGTTGTTTGTACAATCTCAGTTAGAAAAAAAGGTAATTTTACCCATGATGTTTATCACAGGGGAAGATTTTAAAATAGGTTCAAAACTATGCTCAAGGGACCAAACCATTCTGTCTACAAATGACTTTTAACATCATCTTTTATGAATACACAAAAGATGCTGAAAGACAAGTGGCCTGACAGTGACAGATTACCTACAGATTTGTTCATCCTGTCTAGCATACTTGGACTTTGGGTGGGTGTATTTTCTACACTAAAAAATCCTCTGTATTCATTTGTCATTGGATTCACACTCTAGCATTGCTGCTAATGTTATCACATCCAATAAGTTGAGGCAGGTAAAACATTTTGCATCTCTGCACTGAACAATGACATAGCTATCTAGAATTATAAGCCCAAAACAGATGGACCAAAAGGTTTGGCTTCTGGCCACTTTGGGGGCATGGCATGCAGATGACACAAACCCCCCTCCCCCCATGTGGCTGGAAGCCACTGTGTGGCCACTGAAGCCATCAGCAAAAGGAGCAGTGTAAGTCCACTCCTTGCTGTTTGGGACCATGGTGGTCACTTTCAGAGCAGGCCATCTGGTTGCTGCAGTCCCCGGCCAATTGCGGGATGATCATGGATGAAGCAGGCTGTTCCAAGCCAACCATCTGCTTCACCCCATAGAATCATATAGTTGAAAGAGATCAGAAGGGCTATCCAGTCCACACGAGAAGATACAAAGCACTCCTAAAAGATGGCCAACTTGTCTCTGTTTAAAAACCTTCAAAGAAGGAGACTCCACCACACTCCAAGGGAACGTATTCCACTATTGAACAGTTCTTACTGTTAGGAAGTTCCCCCTAATGTTTAGGTAGAATCTCTGATCCTGTACTTTGAATCTACTGCTCCATGTCCTAGTCTCTGGAGCAGCAGAAAAGCTTGCTCCATCTTCACTATGACATCCCTTCAGATTTTTAAATTTGCCTATCATGTTATCTATTAACCTCCTTTTCTCCAGGTTAAACAAACCCAGCTTCATTCTTGCTTACACAATGCTGGATGTTGGACACTTGGATGTTTAAGTGGAAATTTTCTTTCCTCCTCCTCTCCTTCTTTCCTGGCCCCTCTCTCCTCTTGCCTTTGTTTTTCAATTACTCCCTTCTTTGAGGGATATGTTAAGGTTGGAACCAAAAGACACAGCTAGTTGAATCCCCATCTTTCTATCCCTTCCTGACTTTTTTTCATACTTTGTTCCATTGAATTAAATAAGAAAAAAACATGTGTTCTAAGACTGATCTTTGCAATGGACACTTCTTGAAAGAGAATGGAGAAGCAGAGAGAACACGCTGATTCACTGCTGGAAGGATTTCTTTTTCTTCTTCTCCTTCTCCTCCTCCTCCTGAACCATTCTTTGCAGTTAGACACTTACTGCTGCACTTGCATAAGATCCATATCCTTTACCTGAAATAAACACGTGATTCCTTGCTCAGCTTTAATACCGCTCCTTCTTACATTTAATATCTGAGTCTTTTGAAAGGGAAATGGAAAAGGTACCTATTGTCCGCAGTGTGAGGGTGGTGGTGGAAAGACGGGGAGATGCACATAGATGTCAAAACTTACTTGAATAGATTTTAATATGAGATCCCATATTTTAGGGCAGTCTTTCCCAACCTGACAGTTTCCAGCCATGTTAAAGTCCCATCATCCCCAGGAAATAATTGTATTACAATTGTATAATTGTATTGTAGTCTACCCAGGGCAAAAATCCCAGGTTGACAAAACTTTAGAACAACATAAAGAAGAGGTGCTCACAACAAAACATATAATATTAATAGTGACGACTGCTGTGCTATTCATTGTAGATCTCAGGGTCTGCTCTGGAAACTAACACTCAAACAATGATTTAATTAAGAACAACTCAAACAGTTATCTTGTGAGCTGCCATGGGTCCTTTTTTTGGGAGAAAGGCAGCATAGAAGTGAAATAAATAAATATTTTTTATTATTAGTGTTGGTGGTAATGAATTAATTTCCCAATTTCTAATGTTTCCCATTAATAAATTCATTTTCAAAATTAAAATCCCAACACTTTGTCTGGCCTTGGCTGCTGTGTCCTTTGAATAGAGCATCCACTTGCTGTTCTGCTCAGGGTGCAAATTATTATTTTACAGTTGCCCCTCCCAATTCACGGGGGATCTGTTTTGCCCCCCACCATGAAAATGGCTGCTTGCTAATATTCATTCCCCATTTAAACTAATGGTGCATGTGCCTGTGTCCTGCAAACAGCGAGACCACAAACCTCAAGTGTGTGAACGGGGAGGGACAACTGTATTTTTATTAGTTAGCATAACTGAGTTGACTCAGCTATCTTTTCTCTGCCACCGCTTCCTCCTCCTCCTCCTAGCATCACTATCATCATCATCCCACCTTTCCCCCCATGATTTCCCTCAAAATGACATAAAAATTAAATTCATTGCAGTGTAATTAGAAACAGACAAAAAATAAATATTAAAATATAATTAAAGTATTAACCATATTAAAGCAATATAAAACATACACTTTAAAAACATTTTTTAAAAATATTAAAACCGTACAATTTAGAGCAACATGTCGCCTTCTTATAGCCTTTTCTTTAAACCTTTCAGTTCTAAAATGCTGCTTGAATTAAGAGGTCATCACCCACTAACAGAAGAATAGCAAAAATAGTGCCATTCTAGTATACCTAGATAGGGAATTCCAAAGTCTAGGGGAAATCACCAAGAAAACCCTATCTGATGTTCCCACCAACCATACCTGTGAAGGTAGTGGGACTGAAAGAAGGAACTCTCTTGAGATCTCAGGGTGTAAGAGGTGATAGAGCCCAACAGATAGTCTGGACCCGAGTTCTAATACACTGATACACAAGCTTGATCACAAAGTCACCAAACGTGGTATGCTATCTAATAGGACCACAACAAATACCTTAGTAAGGCTTTTGATCCAGCTCCTTTGGATACTTCCTGAATACACATTTTAGATTTCTTATTTTTATTTATTTATTTTGCACACAATGCACATTTATAAATTGAGTTTGACCAAACATTATATATAAACAGAGATTGCTATCCTGGATATTTTTGCATGAATTTGAGATCAGTTTGCAAACTGTTGATTTCTTCTAGATATTTGCTGTTTGTGGGGCATTTTATATGGAATGTTGTGAAACAAGTTTTAAGGACTTAGATGCTGCCTCTCAAAATGTTGCTCTATTCAAAGTATAAGTGAAATCACCAACAACAACCTGAGCACCACTGGTGTGTGTATCAAGGAAACATGTTTTAAATCATAAGTAGAAACACTTCCTTAAAAGTATATGTGCATAATGCAATGCTAAAGATAAATAGCATGTTTTAACATACCTTTTGAAAAACAGGGTGAAAGAAAGAAGCTGGCTCAAGCAAGATCTCTCATCGCTGGCTCTCTAAAATCACCTCCTACTGAACCTCAGGTTGAGTACTTGGGGTCAGTAGGAAAAGAAAACAACAATTAAAGAGACAAGATGATTGAATGATTTGTTTTGCATTTAGTTATAATCGTAACAGGAAAAGTGAGATATATGTTAGTTCAAATGTTTTTAATTACAGAGTTTTAATACTTTCTCACAATGCATTGCAACAATTACCGTAAAAGGATAATCTTGCTTTCATAAAATTGTTCACATTTTAAATCTTTATCACTCCATCTTCCATTTACCTACCTTGGTAGCTGTCTTGGTTCCTATTAATAATGTTTAGGAAATTGTTCTCTGTCTGACTGAGCTGGAGAGAGAAATGCAAGTGTTTACATTATTTCCTTTTAAATGGACTGTGACGTGTCAAGTCAATGTATTATTGTTAAAGGTTTCTGGTAGAGTCTTTAAGAGGGTTAAACAGTACACTAGTAATCAAAAGAGAACATTTGTCAGTGGTTAATTCTATACAGAACTTTCCCCATGTGATTAAAACCATCTCTGTCTTTTTGTCTGTTTTTATTAGTTCCATCTTAAAAACTTTTTACAAGTTGAGTGACATTTTAGGGTTATTAAATATGTTCTTGGTGCATCTTTAAATCCAGTGTTAATGAGTAAGTGCATGTTATTAAATATCTTATTTCTCTAATAATTTAAGAAATTTCAAAAATGGGTTCCTGTCGATCCATAGACAGTTTTCCATTGCATTTGTAGAATCAGTAAAATCTCCTTAATAGACAGACTCTGAATACTGATCCCCACTATTGAATTTACATTAGGAGACAAATAGATAGAATATGGAGTTGATTCATAATTCCGAGAGTTCTGGGATGATAACAGATATCATCTTGATCTAACAGATGATAACAGATATCTTCTTGATCTAGCTTCAACTTCAATTTTGAGATTGCAACTGCTTTAATTATTCGATATTTTCATCTTGTGACTTTTGATCAGCCTCATGGAGGCTTTTCTCTGGGGAACCTGTTGAAAATACTTAAAGTACAGAACAAAGTACATTGGTGTGAGGTATCAGAATGTCAGAGAAATGGTACAGAATGGGATTGTGATTCTGCAATACATTGAGTCAAATCATAATCAAGCAGACATCTTGACAAAGGCATTGACCATTGATAGACACGAACAGATGTCACGTCTACTTGGCATGTCTTAAGCTTAGGCCTAGCCATGGAGCTAAGTTAGTTTTATAACAGTTTTAGTTTAGTGTACAACATACACACATCATACATTTCAGGAGGGGATTGTTAGAATTTGATGGGACATATAGTCAATGTTAAAATGTTGAAATGTAAAGATGTGTGTCTGTATTTTTCCTTGCTGAGAAAAGTTGTTTTCTGAGGCCAGATTCACAATTATCAGCCCAGGTGTGCTTTAGCCCAAACAAGCAGTTAACGAGGCTACAGTTCTGTGAGAAAGAGCTTTGTTTACAATAAGAGGTTTCATAAACATGGGAATGTTATGGGAACTGCAGTCACATGATTTAATATGGTAATTAAAGGTTAGGCTAACACACGTCATGCATCATCAACCAATCAGTCTAAAAGGGCTACACCCAAAGGGGTGGAGGATTGGGGGCTGAAAGTTGTGATCATGAAAACAGTTTCCTCAAGACTTACATTCAAGTATGCAGTCTCAAAATCAAAATGATGCACCAACTGGCCCCTCCTTGCAGCCAGAGCCAACACTAACCTCAAACTCTCAGGCTTTGATGTTGGAGAAAATAACCAACCAACATGATTTAATATGATAATTAAAGGTTGGGCTAACACACGTCATGTAACTTCAAACAATCAGTCTGAAAGGGTTACACCCAAAGGGGTGGAGAATTGGGGGCTGAGAGTTGTGATCTAGAAAAGTCTCACACTTGTCTTTTAACCTTTAAGCTGTAATGGACTAATTAAAATATTTTTCCTGATGCTGCAACTAACTAACTTTGAATCATGTAGCAGATAGGCTTTGTTCCTGTTTAGCCATTCTGGCTAAAGTGAAAATGTTATAATAATTATTATTATTTGTTTTTGCTCATGCTGTTTTACAATAAAAGAAGCTTGCTGGAGATACCAGATTTTGGTGATTGGCTTTATGGACTGTTTGCAATAAATCCATCAACACAATTCAACAAGTGGTGGCAGAGGATGGTTTCGATCCATCAACCTCTGGGTTATGGGCCCAGCAGAACTATACATCTCTCTGCTATGCAACTCAACTGCATGAAGCCACTGGGAGAGATAATGTCACTTGTAGGCTGGGCATAAGAAACAAGATGTTTTAACCTGTGGCTATAACCACAATCTTTCACCAGCACAGGGCCAGCAGCCTCATTTTTGCCAATAACTGAGTCATGTTGGGGAGGGAGACAGTGTCTTGGAAGGTATCTTGGAAGACAAGAGTACATTATGGGCTGAAAATAATAGTCAAAGTGTTATAGGGTGTGGGATCTGGGAATGTTTTAATAGCTTACTGTTTTTATAAGGTTGTATGCTGCCCTGATTGCTGAGCAGAGGGGTGGGTTAAGAATACAATTTATTATTATTATTATTATTATTATTATTATTATTATTATAGAGGGAACAAGGCAAATGATGCAAGGGTCCAACAGTAGGAGGAAAAAAACCTCACTCAGGTAGCAATTGGGGAAGACACACACTCTTAGACAACCTTTCCCCTTTAAGGGCCGAGGGACTTCAGCTCCCAGAATCCCAGGAGCTATTGGTGAACATGGGACTATTGGCAAACATGGCTGAGGCTTCTGGGAGCTGAAGTCCCTCGGCCCTTAAAGGGGACAGGTTGCCTACCCCTGCTCTTAGATGTCTCTACACCAGGGGTAGGCAACCTGTCCCCTTTAAGAGCTGAGGGACTTCAGCTCCCAGAATCCCAGGAGCGATTGGCCAACATGGCTGAGGCTTCTGATGTCTCAAGAAACCAGGTTGGATGACAAAATAATTTTCAATTGAACTAAGTTTTAAACGGGAGATGTATAAGAAATGGAAAAGGGGCAAAATCACTAAAGAGGAATTCAAACAAATAGCTAGCACATGTAGGGGTAAAGTCAGGAAAGCCAAAGTGCACAATGAGCTCAGGCTTGCTAGAGGGGTTAAGGACAATAAAAAGGCCTTTTTTGGGTATGTCCGTAGCAAAAGAAATAAGAAGGAAATGGTAGGGCCACTGTGCAGAGAAGATGGAGAAATTCTAACAGGGGACAGAGAAAAGGCAGATCTACTCAACACTTTCTTTGCCTCAGTCTTCTCACAAAAGGAAAAGGGTGTTCAACCTGAGGAAAATGGAGCAGAGGACACAACAGGGGAAATGCAGCACAAAATAAGTAAAGAGGAAGTACAGGAATACCTGGCTAACCTAAAGGAATTTAAGTCTCCAGGACCAGATGAACTACATCGAAGGATATTAAAGGAATTGACAAATGTAATCTTGGAGCCACTGTCAATCATCTTTGAGAACTCCTGGAGAACAGGAGAAGTCCTAGCAGACTGGAAGAGGGCAAACATTGTCCCCATCTTCAAAAAGGGAAAAAAAGAGGATCCCAACAACTATTGCCCAGTTAGTCTGACATCAATACCAGGAAAGATTCTAGAACAGTTCATTAAACAGAGAGTCTGTGAACATTTAGAAGGCAATGCCATAATCACTGAAAGTCAACATGGGTATCTCAAAAACAAGTCATGCCAGACTAATCTGATTTCTTTTTTTTTCGATAAAATTACCAGCTTGCTAGATGAAGGGAATGCAGCAGACATAGCATATCTTGATTTCAGTAAAGCTTTTTACAATGTCCCCCACGATATTCTTGCAAACAAGATAGTAAAATGTGGGCTAGACAATACTACTGTTAGGTGGATTAGTAACTGGTTGACTGGTATAAGCATACCATAGAATTGCTCTGGGGTACTTTTAAAACCTATTTTTTGGATACAGATATGTGAAACTGTGGGTACCAGTGCCACTGATGTGGGGGTCATGTACTGTATATTGTTTTTGCTGTTGTTGTTTTAAACAAAGATTAAGTTTGGTGTATGTTCCTGTCTTATTTTGGATCACCCTCTACTTTTCTTATATATTTCTTTAGACGTGCACATTGTAGATTTGTAGATTCCACAGGATGGGCTCTTCTGATCATACTATGAAAATTAGCAAAACTTGGTTACATCGTTCTTTAGATTTATGATGTATTCACTGAGGTCTAGGAACTTGCTTAAATAATTGTGAGCTGAGCATAAGAGGCTAATACTGATCTAGTTGGCATTCTGCCCTTGAGCCAGACCCCATCAAATAGTATTTCATGTATGGGTGCAGTGCCATGGCTTCAACATAGAATGTATGTTTACTTAGAATCAAATTCACCTGTGTTCAGTGTGGTTTATTCCAGGTAGGTGCATACCTAATGATACCTTATTTCTATTCCACCATTTATAATTTAAGTATCCAATGTTCACTAGGTATTATTGTTATTGTTACAACAATTGGGGTACAGGACATCTATAGATCTCAATGTAGGTGAGAAAATTCCACTTTATGTGTGTTGCATGTAAGTTACCTGCTATATCATCTGCCTATTTTCTTTCAAAATTGTTAAAACAGTCAATTAAAAAGAAAAACATTCTCCAAGAGTTTTGATACATTTTTTCAAAATCTTATCAGACAGGAAGCACTGCTTGCTGCCATCAGCGAAAAAGATGCAAACATTGCCTTGCTTGAACTGTCTGCTTCAAAGAAAAAGAAAACCCAAGAAGAAGTGATGGCTTTGAAAAGAGAAAAAGACAGATTAGTCCATCAGTTAAAACAGCAGGTTGGAAAATTCTCTTTTTTTCCTCCCTTTTCTCTTTATATTCTCTAGAAATTTGAATTTGTATACCCTTTCTTCTAACTTTAAACCAAGTCTTTAAACCAAGCCTGCCTTGTGACATCCTGAGAGAAAGGTAGGACAAGGACATATGTTGCCCTACTACTCTTCAGTTGGTGTTTCATATATTGTTGCATGTTTGACTTGTCCAATATATTTGGTAGAACACATCCTGTTTTTTCCCTTTTCCATCATGGCAATCACTTTGCTGATTAAATAGCAACAGGGAGGATCACACTGAGATGTTTTCCTTCAACAGAATCCTACTAACCATCCTGTTTATTCCTTATTTTATATATTGTTGTCTTATAGCTGCTTGCTCAAAAGTTGTATGACAGTTGCTTGCTAGCTTTCTTCAAGGTTATCTGGAAGTTACAGATGTAACTGGAACTGTCAGAAACTGGTCCATAATTTGCTTTAGGTCTGACCTTGTATGATATGTTTCAGATATGATAGATCTTACCTGTTAATAATCATTAAATTGCATTACCTTTTTCCATTGTAATAGTAATAAAGATAACCACAGAAAATAATCCACAATGTAGTGTGGAGTATTGGTTAGAATATTTGATTGAGTGAAGGAGACCTGTGTTCAAATGCATGATCTTCTCTAGGCCACCTCATCTAGTCACCATCTTTCAGGCTTACGTGCCTTTGAGGGCTAATGTGAGGATGAAATGGATAAATATGCTTCTCTTTCAAGAGAAGATGAGATAAAACATAATAAAATATGCATGAAAACACCCAACTGACTAATGTATATTATTTTTGTTGGGGCTGTCTATTTCTTATGCTATGCTGTTTATGTGGGATGTGGTGGCTTAGTGGTTCTGATCGTAAGATCAGAAAGTTGGCAGTTTGAGACCCGAGTGCTGCATGATGGGGTGAGCTCCCACAACTAGTCCCAGCTTCTGCCAACCTAGCAGTTCCGAAAGCATGCAGATGCAAGTAGATAAATAGGTATCACTTTGGTGGGAAGGTAAACAGCATTTGGTGAAGTCATGCTGGCCATATGACCACCTGAGGCATCTTTGAACAATTCTGGCTCTTTGACTTAGTAATGGAGATGAGCACCGTCCCCTATGGTCGGACACGACTGGACAGTCATGTCAAGAGGCTACCTTTTCCTTTATGCTGTTTATAGTGGTTATATTTGCTGCCCATGATTTACATAAAGAGGAAAGATTCTCAGATAACCTAAATGTTAAAAGCTATGTCATGGATATTGTCAACCCTCTTTTGCCTGTAAAAAATCGGGGGAAATGAGTTGATAATATTTACTGAATGTTTTCCTTTGTATGGCAATATCAGCCTCGAGTTTCATTACTGTTACCCATATGAAGAAGGAAACCATACTACACAAAGTCATGCCTGTCTCTTCCATTGTAAGTTACTAACCTATTCTTTAGAACTTCAAATCATTCACAAATGAGCATGCCATTGTATTGGATCTTTCCTCCCAGTGTTTCAATGTAATGATTCTCTCCTTTGAATCTTACATGTTATGCTATAGCTATTTCCCCTTCAAAGCAATAGAATGCAAAACTGCTGCTTTGTACCTAAAGACCCCACTCTTCCTGTAGCTCTGACCTCCTGCACCTAATCATTACAGCTTTTTCCCACAGGTCTATAAAAATAGGAAACAGCCCCAGAGCATGAACTATCCATCCATTTGTGATGCTGACTTCATCACAGACAATGGTGCCAAGTACCTGGGTTCCAGACATGATGTACACATGCCTCAGGTCAGTCAGCTCCATAGGAGACATTTTGCCCAAATGTCATAAGCCCAGTTGCTCCATCAACACTTACAAATGGCAACATCTCTATTAATTTTGTAGATAACAACAGAACTTTCCTAGTTATTATATAAGGTAATTTCCTCTTTTTTCATTTTGCATATCTCTCTGAAGCCAAATAGAGACAGCTATTAAAAGTAACTTCCCATCATTCCATCAGATTTTAGCACAAGGTTTGGGAATCCCCCTCTCCCTGAGACATTGACTGAATGCAATGTGGGTATATCATGATGCTTGTGTCAGGAAGAGCTACACTGGTCTATATAAGCTGGCATGGTCTTAGAAAAGGCCTCTGGCATTTTGTGTTCCCTACCTGTCCACCTCTGGAGTTTCCAGCTACCTATGGGGCTGAGTAGGAATTTTTTACTGTGCTTTTTTGGCCTTTTGACATAATTTTGGGGTGATTTTTTCTCTCTCTATCCCATGTTAAATCATACTGGAACCTGTAGGCTATGGTTAATGTTACATATCTGTCATACCTGGTGGGGTTTGGGGATGGTTTAGATTTGTTTTCTTTGAAGCCTTCCAGCGGTACAGCAAAGTGAAAGAATTCACCTGTCTTGAGTTCTTGCCCCAAGATAGCAATAGCAATAGCATGTACATTTCTATACAGCTTATCAGTGAACTCAGCACTCTCTAAGCAGTTTACAGTGTGTAAGCTAATTGCCCCAACAAGCGTGTACTCATTTTACTGACCTACGAAGGGATGGAAGAGTGAGTTAACCTTGGAGCCCTGGGATTGACTCACAACCTTGTGGCTACAGTACCAGCATTTAACCACTGCACCACCCAGGGCACCCTATAACTTCCTATGACTTCCCCCCAAAAGAGTGCTAACCAGTGCCACTTGGGGAATCCCTTGGAACTCCCTGATCCCTTCAGAAGATCAGGCTAGGTTGAATCACAGGATTAATGCCCTAGATTTCAACCCTGGCATCATCATTGAAGTGGGAGGGCAATGTGTGATTCTCCAATTATTATTGGACTGCAGTTCTCACAATTAGTTATCATTGACTACACTGGATACATCTGGTGGGAACTGCATTCCAACAAATCTGGGGACCCCCCCCCCCTGATTTAGCATGACCCCTGAATCAGCAGAGCCAAGCATGGGTTGACCAGCTAAATGGGCCCTCATGCTGGAATTATCAGGGAATTTATTCTGTCTATAGCATGTATGTGAATTTGGGTTCTACCACAGATGACTAGTTTTCATATAACTGACCAAAGGCAAAGGTACAGAACTGCTTGTGAGAAAACAGTGTTGCTGGAGACAATAATAGCTCTATCACACCCTGGTCAACAATGAATGACATTCAGTAACAGGTAGGTGGCACATATCTATGTATGTAATAAAACACAGATCTAGAAGTGACTATCTAGAATTGGAATGTATGCAGCTGGACAAAAAAGAAAAGTTTTGCTGCATCAGAATGTCATTTAGCCTAAAGAAAAGATATTCTGGGGTACCCCATGTTAGCCATGCAGCAAAATACGACAAAACACAAAATCCACGAAAGTGTGATATTTTAATGGCCAACCAAAATGCAGAAAATGCATCATGCAAGCTTTTGAACTTTAAATGGCTTCTTCATTAGTTTTGTTGTTGATAACTGCCCTTGAGTCGATCTCAACACATGGCGACCCTATGGATGAGACATCTCCAAGATCCTCCTCTGTCCTCCAATGGAGATGAGTGCTGCCCCCTACGGCTGTTTACCACTAGACATTCATGTCAAGGGACTACCTTTACCTTTTTTACATTATTACACTAGAAAGTTTACTGGAATGCAGGTGACAATCCCATCCTTGATTTTACTACTCTCCCACTGTTTCTGTTTTGTCCTTGGAAGAGAAGGAAACAACTACATGAATTTTGGAAAATCCTGTTTCTTACCCTCCCCTCCCAGTGAAATGGTGGTTTTTCTCTGATGTTCTCTGGCCAGTTCCTCTCTTCTCTTCATTCTTTTTTCCTTTTGGGTTCTCATTCTTTTGCTTCTTGCACTTCTTTCTGTCCCTGCTCTGTTTTGCTTTTCCCATCTATTGTATGCCTATGCTTCTACTGTGTGCCCCCAGTCTCCCTGTTTGTGATTTTTTTGCTGCTGCTCTTTCTCTATTCTCCACCCTTCCTGGTTTTCTTCACAGGCTAGATGTCCTTTCCTGCTCATGATTCTACATCATGAGACACCATATTGTGGCCTTCTTCTCCCTGTTCTCCCTGTTGTGCTTTGATCCACTCAGTGCTATTGCCTGTGAGGATGGCAGAAGTTGTGGTGGTAAAGGGAAGGAAATGATGTAGCAAACAAAAATGTTATCCTCCAGTATTGCCTTTGAGTGTGCAAGACCAGAGTGAGACAATTGATGACTGGAGATGTTAGAGGTCTCTCATTCATATGGTCACCGTACATTGAAATTGATAGGAAAGAATAACAACAATGTTGTTCCAGGAAAATACCCTCCAAATTATATTACATTTTATTGATAAAAAGAGTCCAGAAATAAATGTTGGTTTAATTATTTTCTGTCTCTAGTCATAATACAAGCAACCTGCCTTCAAATGTGTTAAGTAAGGAATATGCTTGGAAAGGCTTAAAGAATTCCATGTCCATTGTATGAAATAAAAACTGAAGTTGAGAAATATAGGTCAGAATGAATATCTATATGAAATTGGTGTTTTATATGAAAAGACTAAGAGGGTAGCCACCATGCAGAATTAAAGCAGTTTCATACCACTTTAACTGCCATGACTCTTTCCTACAGAAACCTGGGATTTGTAGTTTGATGAGATGCCAGAGCTCTCTGCTGACCTGGTTGAATACCTCACCAAACTACAGATTAATGATCATTCTGTTTTACCCAACTATAACATTCTCCTTCACTTCTTCATTTGCTTTAACCCAACTAGACCACTTCAGAAAAACCTGCCCTCTGTTGATAGCAGAAAATCCAAGGAAATATGGTGTGCATGGAGATTACATTTGCACAAAGCTCCAATACCGTTGTCTTGTGAATCTTACAAAGCATATTTTCTATGTTATACTTTTCATAGTATGTTTGTACAATATAGTATGGAATTTAAAAAAAATAATTCTGAAGTTCAAGCAGTCAGCACTATTAAACTTAGTGGATTAACCCAATATAACAGATTGTCTCAGCGATCGCTGTTGTGATTGGATGATGGCCAAATGTACTGATTGCATCAGAATGTGTAATGCATCACAGACTTATACTGAGACCGAATTGCCAAAACTGAAATATATCCAGGTTTGCCTCACACACAGATAGCAAGAGACCTCTAAACAATTTGGTGGACTTCATAAGCTTCCTATTTTAGGTAAGGCCCAGCTGGCTGTCTATGATGATTCCAAATGACTCAATACCACATTTTCAAGGATTGCTGGATGATAAATTCTCACTGAAATTATTTGAGGGGAAGGACCTTTATTATATGAGCAAGGAAAGCACAGTGGCTAGGTCCCAAAAATGGGTGTTTGCATGAAGGAGAATACTGCTTATACATGGAGCTTTACTTTAGCTTTTCCATTTCATCATTTCCACTGTCAAGAAAACAACACGCTAGCCAGGATGATTTAAAACGTGAGTTGTTGCTTCTGTGGTGGACAGCAGTAGCTTGTGAACTGTGCAGGGATGTGTGTGTTCTCCTAACAGAAATAGTGGTAATGAAGAGGTGTCACGCTTGCTCAGTCCACCAGCTGTGTGTGCCTGAACCTAAGACTTAATGTGAAGTTGTAAGCTTTCATGGCCGACATCCATAGTTTTTTGTGGGTTTTTCGGGCTGTGTGGCCATGTTCTAGGAGAGTTTCTTTCTGACGTTTTGCCAGCATCTGTGGCTGGCATCTTAAGAGAAAACTGGAATGGAAGAGAATGGGTCTATATATACTGTGAGACCCTGGGTAGGGAGGAGTGGTTCCCAGGTGGACTGTGTGTTGTTCTGTGTTGAATAAGTATTGTTTTGTTGTTAATGGCATGGCTCCAAGGTGGGAGGAAATGCACTCAAGGTTATTGTCTGCTAATCCAATGTAAACGGTATATTGTTCTGTGTTGAATAGGTATTGTTCTGTTGTTAATGGCATGGCTTCCAGCTGAGGATATGCAATCAAGGAGATTGTCTGCTGGGAAAGCCCCTGACCCTGGTTGGTTTCCCATTTGCATTTGCTGAGTGTTGATTTTCTTATTTTGTAGGACTGGTAGCCATATCTTGTTTACTTTAAGGGTTTCTTCTTTCCTGTTGAAGTTATCCAAGTGTTTGTGGATTTCGATGGTTTCCCTGTGCATTCTGACCTGATAGTTGCTGGCATGATCCAGAATTTCAGTGTTTTCAAACAGCATTTTATGCCCAGGATGGTTTATAATGTATTCTGCTACTGCTGATTTTTCTGGCTGGCCCAGTCTGCAGTGTCTCTCATGTTCCTTGACTCGTGTTTGTACACTGCGTTTGGTGGTCCCTATGTAGACTTGTCCGCAGCTGCATGGTATGCGGTAAACTCCTGCGGCTGTGAGAGGGTCTCTCCTGTCCTTCACTGAGCGCAGCATTTGTTGGATTTTCTTGGTTGGTTTGTAAACCATTTGGAGGTTGTGTTTCCTCACTACTTTCCCTATTCTGTCTGTGACTCCTTTGATATATGGTAAAAATACCTTCCCTTTGGGTGGCTGCTTGTCTTCAGTCTTCTGGGTTATTCTGGGTCTGGCAGCCCTTCTGATGTCTGAGCTGGAGTAACCATTTGCCTGTAAAGCCCGGTCTAGGTGCTTCAATTCCTCTTCCAAGAAGTGGGGTTCACAGATGCGTTTTGCCCGGTCTACCAGTTTTTTTATTGTGCTTCTTTTTTGTCCTGGGTGATAGTTAGCGTTCTTGTGCAGGTATCTGTCTGTATGTGTGGGTTTTCTGTATACTGTGTGTCCCAGACGTTGGTTTGGTTTGCGGATGACTAGGACATCTAGGAATGGCAGTGTTCCTTCCTTTTCTTTTTCCATAGTGAATTGGATGTCAGGGTGGATGTTGTTCAGGTGATTCAGGAACCCAACCAGATCTTCTTCTCCATGGCTCCAAATGGTGAAAGTGTCACCCACGTATCGGAACCAAGTTGTGGGCTTTTTCGGTGCTGTTTCAAGGGCTTATTTTTCAAAGTGTTCCATGTAGAAGTTTGCGATCACTGGGCTTAGAGGGCTTCCCATTGCTTCCCCATCTCTCTGTTCATAGAATCCATTGTCCCACTGGAAATAGCTTGTGATGAGGCAATGTTCAAACAAGGCTGAGATGTCCTCTGGAAAAATTTGTCGGATGAGTGTCATGGTGTCCATTATGGTGGATGAGTGTCATGGTGTCCAAACTTCTAAATGGAACACTTTGAAAAACAAGCCCTGGAAACAGCACGGAAAAAGCCCACAACTTGGTTCCGATACGTGGGTGAGACTTTCACCATTTGGAGTCATGGAGAAGAAGATCTGGTTGGGTTCCTGAATCACCTGAACAACATCCACCCTAACATCCAATTCACTATGGAAAAAGAAAAGGAAGGAACACTGCCATTCCTAGATGTCCTAGTCATCCGCAAACCAAACCAACGTCTGGGACACACAGTATACAGAAAACCCACACATACAGACAGATACCTGCACAAGAACTCTAACCATCACCCAGGACAAAAAAGAAGCACAATAAAAAAACTGGTAGACCGGGCAAAACGCATCTGTGAACCCCACTTCTTGGAAGAGGAATTGAAGCACCTAGACTGGGCTCTACAGGCAAATGGTTACTCCAGCTCAGACATCAGAAGGGCTGCCAGACCCAGAAAAACCCAGAAGACTGAAGACAAGCAGCCACCCAAAGGGAAGGTATTTTTACCATATATCAAAGGAGTCACAGACAGAATAGGGAAAGTAGTGAGGAAATACAACCTCCAAATGGTCTACAAACCAACCAAGAAAATCCAACAAATGCTGCGCTCAGCGAAGGACAGGAGAGACCCTCTCACAGCCGCAGGAGTTTACCGCATACCATGCAGCTGCGGACAAGTCTACATAGGGACCACCAAACGCAGTGTACAAACATGAGTCAAGGAACATGAGAGACACTGCAGACTGGGCCAGCCAGAAAAATCAGCAGTAGCAGAATACATTATAAACCATCCTGGGCATAAAATGCTGTTTGAAAACACTGAAATTCTGGACCATGCCAGCAACTATCAGGTCAGAATGCACAGGGAAGCCATTGAAATCCACAAACACTTGGATAACTTCAACAGGAAAGAAGAAACCCTTAAAATAAACAAGATATGGCTACCAGTCCTACAAAATAAGAAAATCAACACTCAGCAAATGCAAATGGGAAACCAACCAGGGTCAGGGGCTTTCCCAGCAGACAATAGCAGACAATCTCCTTGTTGCATATCCTCAGCTGGAAGCCATGCCTTTAACAACAGAACAATACCTATTCAACACAGAACAATACACAGTTTACATGGGATTAGCAGACAATAGCCTTGAGTGCATTTCCTCCCATCATGGAGCCATGCCATTAACAACAGAACAATACCTATTCAACACAGAACAACACACAGTTCACCTGGGAGCCACTCCTCCCTACCCAGGGTCTCACAGTATATATAGACCCATTCTCTTCCATTCCAGTTTTCTCTGAAGATGCCAGCCACAGATACGTCAGAAAGAAACTCTCCTAGAAAATGGCCACACAGCCTGAAAAACCCACAAAAAACCTAAGACTTAACTTTCCTTTTTTCCTTCTCTTGCTTCATTTCCTGATCCTAGGGCAATTTTTCTAATAATAATAATAATAATAATAATAATAATAATAATAATAATAATAATAATTTTTATTTATATCCCACCCCTCTGCCAAGCAATCGGGGCGGCATACAACATTTACAACAACAAAACAAATAGCATCAACTCAGATCCCATCCCTCCTTCCCACCCCCATCCAGCCCCAGCCCCCAAAAACAAATCAGACAAAGCAATTTAAAAACAATTGTTAAAAATATACAATGTACAATATAAAATGCCATATACAATTTAAATACATAATAGCGTTGTTGCTGGGGAAGATGTTGCTGGGGAAGGGTTTTAAACTCTTCCCGGTCTCTCCAGCCGCGTTCCAGTCACAAGTGTGTTGGTGGGGAAGGTGTTGGTCCCCGGCGGCCCCAGCACCTCCGCCTCGGCCTCCTGCTCGCGTCGCCACCACAGCAGCCCAGGCCATGCATCCTCCAAGTGTCCTCCGGCGCCTCCCTGCAGCCCAGGCCATGCGTCCTCCAAGTGTCCTCCGGCGCCTCCCTGCTGAGGAGATGGTGCCTGGGTGGGGGTTTTATCCCCAGCCCGAGTCCTCTGCAGGAATGGCCCCAGGTGCAGCTGCTCAAGTCCCGCTGGGAGGGGGGACAGATGTTACCAGCCCAGGCCCTGCGTCCTCCAAGTGTCCTCCGGCGCCTCCCTGCTGACATTTAGTTCTGCTGTTTCTGACATTTAGTTCTGCTGTTTCCTACTTTTGCTTTCCCATCTCTTGTGATTACGAGCTTGCTTGTCCTGTTCAGATGTGTAGTTGATTTCCTCTGGGATGTCAGCATAGAATCTTTCACTTTCTTCCTGTTACACCTGCATGGTGGGAGCATATCATGAATTTGGATTATGATTTAAGTGTTTTCCATGCAGTCTTTTCACTGTAATTTGGTCATATTTTGAATGGTATTCTCTTATTGCTTTTGCTACATCACACCTCACTATTAATATTGCCCTATTTCTTCTTAGCTTCCCATTACTCTAGAGAAGCTAGAAATTGTAAAACAAGAAATGGAACTTATAGACATAACAATACTTGGTGAGAATGATCTAAAGTGGATAGGAAGAGGGTGCTCATTTAGGCTATCTTTAAATAGCTCGCAACCAATAATATTAATCCAATAAACAGTTGCCTTCACTTATTGAACAGCTTATATATCCATCACATTTTAAATTTGTCTGTCCATCAAAGAGCTTGGGAAAGCATATATGGTCTTCCAACCTCCATTTAACCTTTATAGTGTTCCTATGGGCCTCGGCAGACGGCTAATTGAGCCGTCTTCCGGGCCTGGAAGAGGAGGGGCAGCCGCACGAGCGGCGCCCCTTCCTCTTCCTGAGGTCGCCCTCGGAGTCGCCGGCCCTCCGCACGGCTGGCGCTCCGGGGATGACCTCACGCCGCAGCGACCGGACGCGCCATGGCGTTTGAGTCAGGGAAAGTGCGCCCGCCGCTTTTAGGGCGCACTTTCCCTGACATCTAAAAGGAGCACCAATTTGGTGCTCCTTTTAGAGTCGCCGGAGGAGCGCCGCGGTGTGGAGGCTGAGCTCCGCCGGCGCTCCAGACCAGGGCGTCCCCGACGCCCTGGTCTGCAGAGGGGGTGTGAATATTGGTCAGGCCAAGCAACATGTCTCAGCAGGGATTTTAAATTGGGTCTGTCCATGGTGGGTACTCTGCTTCAGATTTTCCTCCCTTTTGATTTTCCTACCCTTTAGGATGAATAAGCATTTTTCTATTTCAATGAATGTTATTTGAATTTCTGTAGTATTTATCAGACATTGGAGCAGACAGCAGGATTAGAGGTAGCTTACAGTTTTCAATTTTGTATTTCATATACTGATTTCATTAACATTGCTCTTGAAATTATATACAAATTGAAGAAAGTCACATGGGAAGTAGCAGACTTATAGCGGAGTCCTAAGCTGAGTTCCAAGTAAGTTTACTTGGAAGAAAATGGCCATTTGATTTCAATGTAACCTATTTCCAAGAAAGTGTGCTTAACACTTGTATTCTAAAAAACATTTAGGAGTGAGCAAGCTCCACTGACCACAAGAGAATTTACTTCCAAGTAAATATGCTTGGGAGGGTTGATCTACCTGAGTTGCAGTCTTACCATATGAAGGTAATGAGACTTGTACAAGATCTCATTGTGTAAAAATTTTCAGAGCCAATGAAATAAAAGGCCCTCTGTTTAAATTATCCTTACTTTCCATGGCTATATCATGGATGGAAAACACTGGACTTACCACAGAATGCTAAAATATACTTAGTAACCTTCACTGGGGAGGTCTGATAGACTTCAATGTGTTTGGAGGATAGTTTTTAAAATGACATATTTAAGACTCTTTCAATGTTGTGCTTGCCAGCTTTTAGTCTGTTCCTTTAACCAATGGAGAAAAATGTAATGAAGAAAGCAGAGGCCCAGCTTAAAGAACCTGCCCAAAGAGAGCAGATGGAAAGGAGACATAAATCATATATATTGTAGCTCTGCATCAATAAAAGAGCTATTCTGAGATTTTAGAGTCAAAATCAAAAGCTTTCTTGAGCATGGACCCCACTGAATTGGTGCTGTTAATGCATTGTGGTTTCTGTGGCTAAAATCATGTGTTAAAATGCCTATTTGCATGCGGGTTAGACGTGAAGCAGCACTCTGGTGCGGAATCAAATGAGAGTTCTCACTGCCAATCTTCAGGTGCTTTTACTGTTGGAACATCCATGGAATATGCCTTTATCATGGGGGAGATTTAAACAGCCATGGTTACAGTTAATACCTTATCTTAGCTAGGAGAGCCAGATATCTCAATAGCTGGGTGGCCCATGAGAATTGCTTGCCTTTATACAGACTATACAGGTGTACCTTAGTTTGAAAAAAACTCTTGTATCAAAGCTTCTTTTTACAAAGAAGAATTCTGGCATCTGCTCGCGCATCTCCAATCACTCAAAATCCAGAACTAGCCAGGGAAGCCCAGTGGTGCTCAGGAGGAGTTCTGGACTCTGTGCTGCTGCCACCTGCAAGAGCAAGTACTAGTTTCCTTTCTCAGTTGACTTGGAACCCATCCAGATAAACTGGAAAAAACAGAATATCTCAGGTTTTGTTTGTGCCTTTTCCGGATGTGTGTGTGTGTTTGAGTTTGGAGATCTACATGATATTTTCCCCTGAGTGGACTTATTCTCAGGGAACTTCAATAAATAATAATAATAATAATAATAATAATAATAATAATAATAGTTTTTATTTGTATTTTCCCATAACCTACAAGAACATTTTATTCCCACTCCCCAGATCAAATTAGCCCAGTATTTCCCAAAATGAAATGCTTTCTCCATGGCTGGCTGGCTAGCTACGCTATTTTGGAACTAGCTATAATGGCCACCTCCAAAAAACATAGGGCACATTTACACTGTAGAAATGATGTAGTTTGACAGCACTTTTAAGTGCTGTTGCTGAATCCTGTGGAATTCTGGGATTCATAGTTTTACAAGTTTTTTACCCTTCTCTGCCGAAAAGTGTTTGTGTCTCACAAACTTACAGAACCTGAGATTCTGTAGGATGGCAATTTAAAGTGGTGTCAAGCTGTATTATAGCTATAGTGTAGATGCACCCATAGTGACAGTTCCCAGGACTGCAGGTTCAACAGAGGTCAAATGAGGAAAAGAGGGATGCTAGCGGTAAAAGAAAATGATCCTACTACTTAACTGGTGTAATATTACTAAACCACTTGAACACTTCGACTATAACTCCTGAATAATTAAAAAGCACTCAGTGGAAATTGGTGAGACTCATAGGGGTTGCTGACTGCCAGAAATAGTGCAAATTGAGTCCACTTTTAGGGTTAGGGTTAGTGTAGGGAATCATGGGAATTTTTTTTTTTCTGAGACATTGAGCCTTCTCTGTCAGAGAGCTCTGGTGCCACAATAAAATACAGTTCCCATGATTCCCTAACCCTAACCGTAAAAGTGGACTCAATTTGCACTATTTCTGGCAGTCTGCAACCCCCCTCAGGGCCTCGGCAGACGGCTAATAGGGCCGTCTCCGAGACCCGGAAGAGGAGGGGCAGCCGCACGCGCGGCGTCCCTTCCTCTTCCTGAGGTCGTCCTCAGAGCTTCCGGCCCTCCAGACGGCCGGCGCTCCGGGGATGACCTCCCTCCGCAGCGACCGGACGCACTGCGGAGGATAAGTCAGGGAAAGTGCGCCCTGCGTGTTTAGGGCGCACTTTCCCTGTCTTGTAAAAGGAGCAGCAATTTGCCGGTCCTTTTAGGGTCGCTGCAGGAGCGCCACGGTCCGGCTACCGCGGTCCCGCGGCGTTCCGGACCAGGGCGTCCCCGACGCCCTGTTCTGCATCCCCCCTCAGTTTCTGAAACATTGCCTGAGTCTGGATGGGACATTTAATCAATGGGAGGTGGTGGAGGAAGAACACAAAGGAAGGGAGAGTGAGGGAAACTGGAGATATTTCAAGTTTTTAGATACAAAACCATGAATATGCAGGTTACAATCAAAACAAAAAGAGTTGGAAAGTCTCAGTACTCCCAGACACTTTCCTCCCTTTCTGGGAAAGCCCTAATCCCAGTTGATGAGGCATTCCCTACCACTTTAATTGAGCTTTAAACCCTCCTAACTCCCCATAGTTACAACCAAGAGTTCTTCAGCCATCTGTGTAGTGGTGGTCTTGTCAGTAGCTCCCTCTAGGAAGCAAGTAGTGAGTTGAGGGTGTCCTGCACTCACTTTTTATGTAGCTAAGAGGCAAAGCAGATGGCTGGAAAGGGGGGGCAGAGGCATCTCTGGCCATGATTGGGCTGAGACTATAGTAACCACACAGCCCACTCCAAAAGTGGGCCACCACTG
Source organism: Phrynosoma blainvillii (assembly GCA_026167975.1). NCBI lineage: Eukaryota > Metazoa > Chordata > Lepidosauria > Squamata > Phrynosomatidae > Phrynosoma > Phrynosoma blainvillii. Next base: position 325,679,356 of record JANUYF010000002.1, on the reverse strand, counting down.
CTGGCCCCAAGCTGCACTGCTTGGAGTCAGTTTAAATCAACTCATTTTTGCTCTGGTCCAAAGGATTGGAGTGTGGTCTCAGAGCAGCTTCAAGCTGCGTGGGGGTGAGGGTGGGGGTGTCGTCTAAACACCACACCTCCCAAAGTGGCCAGAAGCTGCTCCTTTTGTCCCATGTGTTTTGGACCTAAGGCACAGAGCAAGGAGATATGGAAGTGGAGCCAAACCAGCCTTCTCATTTTCTAAGCTTCTGGCAGCAATGAAACGGGTGAGATGGAGACTAGAGTGACAGTGGCCAAAAACCCAGAGTGAGTTGGACCAAAAACAGGCTAAAATCTATCTGAAGGCCTATGGTGGAACAATAATGGCAGCTTTTCTGGCTAACGCTATTATATCCACATCAAACAGTTAAGCAGAGCTGTTTCAGTCCGTCAGGGATCTGTTACAATCTGACTCAAAGAATAACGTTAGCCACTCAATAGCCTGCTACAAAGAATTTGCCCACCATTTTGCAGATAAAATTGCTTGGATTTGCTCTGACCTAGATGCCAGAGTTTATACATTTTTGGTGGATGTAACCTTGGCTCCAGCTTATGTTGATGGAAACTTTTCAATTTGTGCAGCTCAAGGATGTGGACAGGATCCTTGGAAAGGTGAGAGTCACCACATGTGTACTAGACCCTTGCCCTATCTGACTAATTAAACAGGCCAGAGGAGGAAGGTATTGATGCCTCTTTGGAACAAGGCAGGGTCCCAGCATGTCTGAAGAAGGCTGTGGTAAGACCACATGGGGGGGGGGAGGACACCTTCCCTAGAACTTACCATACTGCATAACTATAGGCCAATCTCCAACATCCCATTTTGAGGCAAAGCAATAAACAACATTTGATTGTTCTGATGAAGGACAAGAAGCTAGATGTTAGGGTGGAATACAGAGAAATGGAGAAAGGCAGGATATAAATGAAATAATAATAATAATAATAATAAATGGAATTCGTATAATAAAATCCCATGAGTACCTCTTTCCACCTCTCTTGAAGTAATCCATAATAATCCATAAATAACAATTTCCTACTTTTTCATGATACCCCAAATTTGCAGCCCGAGGCATCTTTCTCACTGTGCCTAATGGTAGGATGTTGAATCCCTCTGCCTCCCACCTCTTTTAACAGGAAAATAGTAGTGACATGCGCAGCCTTGGCATCTGTTCCCAACCTTTTCAAAGTTGTTATTATTTAGAGAAAGAATCAAACACAAATGAAGAAATCTGACACAGCTGCAAAACAAACAGTTTATGAATGTTTGAAATTACAGTTGTTTGACAAACCTGTGCTCCACTTTCAAGCATCCTCATTTGTATCTGAGGATTGTGTATGCTTCCATCAGTGCTCCATTAATACAACCTCAGTGATTTGTCTGCAGCTAAGAAGTGATATTTCTACTTTGAATTCCTTTTGAGAATTCTAAGATGAATTGTGCTAGTGAACTTTAGAGTATGATGTCATTCTCTTTTAAATAATTTGCCTAAAAGCTATAATTAAACATTCTTCCAGGATTGCTAGGAGTAACTGAGGCAGTTCCCCATTGTCTCTTTCTTGTGCCTCTATTGGGATGTTCAGCCAAACATGTAAATGGAATTGGCTGAAAACTGCTTGCAAGCATTTTATCTAGAAATGTTCCAGCCATTTCAAGACCACAGGTGTCCATAATATATCATCTAGAGATAAAGCTAATGCCTGGCAAACTTTGCTAACTCATTAGCTCACTTTCTAAAGTATTAGAAATCGAAAAGGTGACACTGAAATCTTATGACAGTAGAAGTTCATAAAAATTAGCAGACCTCTACCGATCTTTCCTGTTTCAAGAAGTTGTCTAAAGCATCTTTTCACCAAGCATTTCCAAAAAAAAAAAAAAAAAAAAAAATTATCAAAAGTAGTGTGCATAGGCTCCAGAGAGAGTCTGCTCACTATACAACTATTGATTAAAGTAATAGAAATCTGAGAAAATCCATCATGTGAAAAATCAGGAATATATTTGCCCATTGGGAATCTCCTGTAACGTAGCTGTGTTGCATGTATACTCAGCAGAACAATCATTAATTAGGAAAACTGGCTAAACGGGTGGGAATTTCTTGAGTACAAGAATGTATATAAAAGCTGGAGTTTCTAACTCCTTGTACATTTGACATTTTATTACATTAGGGATTATTCACAGCAATATAGATTCAGAAGGACAAATAGCATAACATGAGCACAGAAACCCTGCTCAGCAGTAGAAGTAACATTACAAGAATAAAGAAACAAAATGTGACATAGCTACCCTCCCAACAGTTTCCTAGTACCCTGCTCCTACCCTCTGATGGCAGAAACCTCATGCGGGGAAAGTGCCATACAACATATGGCAGTGGCCATATGAGCATCTGACATCCAACTGGGCAGTCAAAAAGAGGCCACAGCACTGACCTCACTGTAGATTTTGATGGGTATGAAGGCAAGGCAACAATTCACCTCTGGATTCATAAATTCCAGGGGTTGATACCAGCAAGGATTAAATTACTCAAGCACATGTAAATTTATATGATCAGCAGGTTTCTTTCAATTCTGATCCTCTGTTCTGTTGGCTTTGGGTGTATGTGTGAATGACTTATTGTAACTCTTATTGTTATCCTCCTTGTTTCTATTGTGTATTTTTGTATAATGTTGTTGTTATTTGCTGCAAATTCAATTTACGGCAACTGTATGGTTGAGAGTTCTCTGCTAATCAACTGCCTTGCTCAGATCTTGCAAACTCTGGGCCTAAGCACACTGCCAGAAATAGTGCACATTAAATTGAGGCACTGCCCTGGCTCAGTGCTAGGGAGTCATGGGAACTGTAATTTATTGTGGCACCAGAGCTCTCTGACAGAGAAGGCTCAATGTCCCAGAAAAAAAATACAATTCCCATGATTTCCTAGCACTGAGCCAGGGCAGTGCCTCAATTTAATGTGCACTATTTCTGGCAGTCTGCTTAGGCCTAAAGTCTCCTTCTTTTCCTATTACTTTCCACTTTACCAAACATTATCCCCCCCCTCCATTTCACCTTCTCTTGGCTTCTTCTCCTCTCTCTTCTTCTTACCATTCTCCTTTCCACCACCCCTGACTTGAGGAATTTGATCAGGTTAAAACTATTTGTTTAGAGTCAAATTAGTGATTTAACTAAACCAGAGGTGGGCAAAGTCTGACCCACCAGGCCCAAAAGTGCAGCCACTGAAGTCCTCTGTCGTTTCTAGGGCCAATTTTTAAAAATGACCTAAAATGAAACCAAAAGTGACAAGGTGATGATGTACATGCCAGTTATAACAGTAGGTGCACAAGGGGGTGGGAGGTCCACATGGCCCAAAAGGCCTCTGCTCTTCACAAACCTTTAACTTCATGTTGTCCTGTTTAGATGAGGAAGGCCATTAGCCCTAGGCTATGATTGGCTGGAATCCAATAGACTGGATGGGGTTCACTGGATCCAGCCTAATCCTGGGCAGAGAGGCCTTAACTTGGGTCTTGCTGTTTGCTGCAGAGTTTTGTTAAAACTGTGGAGTTTTGTTAAAACTCCATACTTTTTCCCAGACCAGATGAATTTAGCGATATCTTTATTCCACTTCTGAAAAGGTTTATCATTAGTGATAATTGACAAATTTTGAAATAAAAAGATAATTTTTGGTAATAAATTCATTTTGACTGTAGCTATTTTCCCCATCCAGGATATTTCTAATTTATTCCATCTTTCTAATTCTTTTTTTATTTCTTTCCATTTTAGTTCATAATTATTCTTGAATAAATCCACATTTTTTGTTGTTATATTTATTCCTAAATATCTTACTTTTTTAACACACTGAAAATTTACTTTTATTTTAAATGATTGTATTTCTTTTTCTGTCATATTTAGGGTTAGTACATTTGTTTTTTCTTTGTTGAACGTGAGTCCAGATAATGTACTATAGTTTTGTAATGTCTCTGATAATTCTTCTATATTGTCAATTGGGTTTCCTAAAGAAATCATGAGGTCATCTGCGAATGCCCGCAACTTAAATACATTTTCTTTAATTTTAACACCTTCAATCTTTGGATTTTTTCTAATTGCGTTATTTAATATTTCTAAAGTAATTATAAATAGAAGAGGAGACAAGGGACAACTTTGTCTCACTTCTCTATATATTTTGTAATTTTTTGTCATCTCACCATTGATCACTAAACCTGCCTCTTGCTCTCTGTATATATTTTGTAACCATTTTAAGAAGTTTTCTCCCACTGTCTTGGCTTTTTCCTCTCTTCTCCACTCCTTCCCATGCTGTTTTTATGCAGTCCCCCTCACATATTTAGAGGGGTTTGGGAAAGTTGTAGCTAAAAGATAAAGCTAGCTAAATTCATACCCATCTCTGCTAATGCATTTCCTTCTTAGTAATCTGCAAAGAAGTAAGTCCCATTGAGGTAAAGGAGAAAAAAAGTGTACTCTTTCCCTAAATTTTGTTGATCCCAGAGAGCAGGGAGGCTCAGAACACACAATAATTCAATTCTTTGGAGATTTTTTCCCGACAGATCATAGAATCATATAATCATAGATTTGGAAGAGGCCACGAGGGCCATCCAGTCCAACCCCCTGCCATGCAGTAACTCAAAATCAAACCATCCCTGACATACATCCAGCCTCTGTTTAAAGACCTCCAAAGAAGGAGACTCCACCAACCTCCGAGGGAGTGTGTTCCACTTTCAAACAGCTCTCACTGTCAGGAGGTTCCTCCTAATGTTGAGGTGGAATCTCTATTCCTGCCACTTGCATCCATTGTTCCAGGTCCTGTTCTCTGGAGCAGCAGAAAACAAGCCTGTTCCCTCCTCAATATGACATCCCTTCAAATATTTAAACAAGGCTATCATATCCCCTTTTAACCATCTCTTCTGTAGGTTAAACATACCCAGTTCCCTAAGTCGTTCCTCATAGGGCATGATTTCCAGACCCTTCACCATTTTAGCTGCCCTCCTCTGGACACGCTCCAGTTTTTTTAACATCCTTTTTTAATTGTGGTGCCCAGAACTGGACATAGTATTCCGGGTGAGGCCTGACCAAAGCAGAATACAGAATACAAAGCAGAATATTACTTCCCTTGATCTAGATACTATACTTCTACTAATGCAGCCTAAAATTGCATTGGCCTTTTTAGCTGGGGCATCACACTGTTGACTCATGTTCAACCTGTGGTCCACTAGGACTCGTAGATCCCTTTCACATGTAGTCTCATTAAGCCAGGTGTTCCCCATCTTATATCTATGCATTTCATTTTTTTGCCCTAAATTCAGTACCTTACATTTCTCTGTGTTGAAATTCATTTTGTTAGTTTTGGCCCAGCTTTCTAATCCATTAAGATCATTTTGAATTTTCATCCTGTCTCCTGGGGTATTCACTATTCCTCCTAATTTGGTATCATCTGCAAATTTGAGAAGCATGCCGCTATTTCTTCATCCAAATGATTGATATAGATGTTAAAAAGCACTGGGCCCAGGACAAAACCCTGTGGCAGCCTACTGGTCACTTCTCTCTAGGATGAAGAAGAGCCATTGCTGAGCACTCTTTGGGTTCAGTCAGTCAACCAGTTATTAATCCACCTAATAGTTGTATTGTCTAGCCCACATTTTTCTATCTTGTTTGCAAGAATATCGTGGGGGACCTTGTCAAAGCCTTACTGAAATCAAGATATGCTATGTCTACCGCATTCCCTTCATCTAGCAAGCTGGTAATTTTATATATATATAAAAAGAGGTCAGATTAGTCTGGCATGACTTGTTTTTGAGAAACCCATGTTGACTTTTAGTGATTATGGCATTCCCTTCTAAATGTTCACAGACTCTCTGTATAATGAACTGTTCTAGAATCTTTCCCAGTATTGATGTCAGACTAACTGGGCGATAGTTGTTGGGATCCTCTTTTTCCCTCTTTTTGAAGATGGGGACAATGTTTGCCCTCCTCCAGTCTGCTGGGACCTCTCCTGTTCTCCAGGAGTTCTCAAAGATTATTGCCAGTGGCTCTGAGATTACATTTGCCAGTTCTTTTAATATCCTTGGATGTAGTTCATCTGGTCCTGGAGACTTAAATTCATTTAGGTTAACCAGGTATTCCTTGCTGCATTTGACCTATTGTGTCCTCTGCTCCATTTTCCTCAGGATGAACACCCTTTTCTTTTTGTGAGAAGACTGAGGCAAAGAAGGTATTAAGTAATTCTGCCTTTTCTCTGTCCCCTGTTAGAATTTCTCCATCTTCTCTGCGCAGTGCCCCTACCATTTCCTTCTTCTTTCTTTTGCTACGGACATAACCAAAGAAGCCCTTTTTATTGTTCTTAACTGCTCTAGCAAGCCTGAGCTTATTCTGTGCTTTGGCTTTCCTGACCTTAGTCCTACATGTGCTAGCTATTTCTTTGAATTCCTCTTTAGTGATTTCGCCCCTTTTCCATTTCTTCTACATCTTCCATTTAAAACTTAGTTCAGTTGAAAGTTCTGTTGTCATCCAACCCAGTTTCTTGAGACAACTCCTATTTTTCCTTCTCATTGGAACAGTTTGAGATTGTTCCTTCAGTATCTGCCTTTTGAGAAACTCCCATCCATCCTGAACTCCCTTCTCCTTTAGTATTCCTGACAACGGAAGTGTTTCCCTAAGTTTCTGGAATCAGATGCAAAGACATGCCAAACATTTCTGATTAAGAATTCTGCATCTTTGTTTCACTGTTTGATCTTTGTAGCCACTCACTTATTACTTTGTGGATTAGTGTCCTCTAGCTGAAACACTTAATTCCTCACAAACCTGTAACATCATTTCTTTTGACCTTTAATAAACAAACTTTTTGAATAGAAAGTGAATAGTGTCCATGTTGGTGGGAGCAGAACGAGGTAGAAGAAAGAGGAGTGATAAAAGATCAGTGAGAAAACTTAGGGCCTTTGCAGACTGCCAGAAATAGTGCAAATTGTCCACTTTAAGGGTTAGGGTTAGTGCGAGGGAGTCATGGGAGTTGTATTTTTTTCTGAGACATTGAGCCTTCACTGTCAGAGAGCTCTGGTGCCACAATAAAATACAGTTCCCATGATTCCCTAACCCTAACCCTTAAAGTGGACTCAATTTGCACTATTTCTGGCAGCCTGCAAAGGTCCTTAGTTGAATAGGCTAAAAAATGAGGTTTCATCATTCAAAACAGCTTTTCCCAACCTAATAGTTGACAAATATATGGAAGACCTACCATCCCCAGCCAACATTTGTATTATAGGCTTTATAGTTGGGAGGGGGATCCAGCTTGAGGAAAAGCAATTTTAAAATGACCAAAAGAGTACTTTTGAAATTGCCGATAAAAAAGGTGCCCCTAAGGTCAAGACCCACAACCTCCATGCCATTCTCTGTAAATCCGATGGTCTGCCCTGGAGACAATTAAATGATTTCCATTATTAGTGCTGATGGCAATGAATTCATTTCCCAATTGCTAATGTTTACCATCCTCAAATTCATTTTCTAAGCTAACATTCTAAGCTCTTTTGTAGTCCAAGGACATCTGGAGGGCGGCATTATTCCCACTCTTGCTTCAGGGTGTGGACTCCGAGCAACACATCATGTATGGATGCACTTAAGGCTTTCTCAAGAATTCTGCTGCAAGATGTTGCTTTTTAACATAAACCTACCACCAACATACATAACAAAAGTAATTTTATGAAGAAAAAACAAACAGATGGGCTCACAACCTGGGTTTTAATAGACTCAAGAGGTTGCGCTTTCTCTAAAAATGTACTATGCTTAAGGGAAACGGGCGGGGGGGGGGGGGGGGAGGGAAATAAGCCCAGCAAATATTTTTACAAGTCTATGTAGTTTATCCTGTTTTGTTCTAAGTGCACCATTACTCAGACACAAACAGGTCTCAGTTTAAGATATTGTGAGGCCACTATCTCCTTGGCAATGTTAACATACTCATTTTCCCAATTCCTCTTTTTTGAGGATTTTTATGTGTCAGTTTTGATGTGAAATATTCAGAAGGGATGCTCATGTAACAATGATGAATCCACCTGGCTTTTCCTTTAGAAGAGCATGTGATATCATTCTTGATTACAGTTTTACATTGCATTTATCACTGATTACTTACAGTGCCCAATGCAATGCAAATTATTTTCTATGCTGGTTCACCTATGATGGATGAATTCATTAGAACAGGGTGTCTCTTTTCACAAGGAAAAATTGATGAAAGCACGTACCTGCACTAAAAGAAGTTCCATGAAAATTGTAGGACTTTTTAATGAGGGGAATCTTTAGCACTATTGGTTCAGTATCATCCCAGACCTAGGGTTTTCTGGGCCAAAACCTGAGACCTAGGGATGGCCCTGGTGATCTCATTAATTTATATTAAGTACCAACCACAGTTGCTCACAGCTTATCATTCAAACACATACACACACATATGCATACATGCACGCACTCAAACACCAAGAGACACACAACATATTTTCCTGTTTGGAAATAAAGACCGACATCTTAGCTATAAGGGCTGTTTCCAGATTATGGTCAAATGAGGAGATTATTCTTTCTCACTTATTCAGGAGAAAGTGTTTATCATCCGTCATCCAGAAATGATAAATTTTGGACAACATGGTAGCCATTTATTCAGCATGTGAATGTGAACATAGAAATAATACAACCACCAATTCAAGTCATTCATCTTTGGCAAGATTTTTTTTTTTTAATGGATAGATCTAGGTGTAATGAGAATAAAATCTAGCGGGAAAATAAGATTTGGAAAAATAATGCTATATTATATATAGAAGTAGGGCCATTTTGTGCTTTTTGTCTATTTTGTTTTTGCCTTTGTTTTTTAGTAATAGCTTAATTTTGTTTTGATTTGTTTGAAATGTGATGGTGTTGTTAATTGTTTGTTGGATTAGTGTAAATGAAATAAACATTAATTTTTTTTAAAAAAAAAACTTACTTGGTGAGACAGGATAAGGAACATTTAATATAACTTTTAACTAGAAGGTGAATGCAGAATGAGCCTTAGCATGCCAACTACTAGGCAGAAAGGAGGAAGCTAGAAATAAATACATTGACCTCGAGGAGAGTCTTTGTAAGTTGCAGTAAGAAATCAGTGGAACCTTACAATCAGAGCAAAGCTGTTGCTCTAGGTGAGCTAGAAATCAGCACACATCCCTTTCCTCTTACCCAGAGCTGAAGCCACCAAAACTGCAGAATTTGCAGTCTTGTATCTCATCTGGACTATGAAAGCTGGAGACTCAGGGCCAGACCCTGAGATCTGACAGCCTAAATAGTATTATATGTTTTGCTTCCTAACATTGTGGTCCATATCACCCTATCCAGTAAGTAAGTTCTGTTGGGTATTTTGGAAGATTTTTGCATTCTCTTTCCCCCTCCTTAGATAGATAGGGATTTCTTGCATGCAAACTCTCCTCTCTCATTCAAACTAACAAGATCGGTCAACTAACATCTTTGGACAGCTTCAAAAAGGCTGTCAAGACGGATCTCTTCCAGCAGGCCTTCCCAGGCTAAAATATCCCGGCCTCGGGATCTTCCCCCCTCCTCCTCAGCTATGTCTCCATAGCTCCCCTTTTAGAACTGTAGTTACAGGGGTTTTAAATTGTTGGTATTATTTTCTATTTTTAATTTGTTATTTTGATTTTAATTGATATATAGTTTAATAATTTTTTAAGGGGGGGGAGGGAAATTTATTGTTTATGTTGTATGTTCTTAATGCAACATAACCGCCTGGATTGGTTTGCCAAAGGGTGGTAAAAAATAAAATTTATTATTATTATTATTATTATTATTATTATTAAGGTCACTCCCCCTTAGGGAATAACAGACACACTCTCTTAAGATTTTCAACTGAACTGTTGGTCCTCCATCTTCCTCCTCTCTCAACTTTCTTTGAAAAGATGGTGAGATAAATATTTCTTCTCAACCTGAACTATTCACAAGCTAGATTAGGCTATAGCTACTATGTAAATATAGATTAAAGCCATTATTAAACATTTGTTTGAACTTCAAGCTCCTTTTGTTGTATTTTCAGTCAGTCTCAGTTCTTAGGGAAGCATAGAGCACATTTCTGCTACTCTGCCATTTTAAAGCTAGACCCTAATATGATTGGCTTTAATATATTGATATTTCAATATTTTTTGTTTCCTTAGCAAAGGCCAAAGCCTTAGGAATCTTAAATTACCCTACACATTTAATGTATGTTTAGGGCTGCAATTTGCAGCTCAGGAGCAGTACAACTGAAAATTAAAAACATGTTTCATGCTGCTTCCTTTTCAGGTTCAGGATTATTACAGAAAAATTTTCAATTTGATGAATTATAACCTGTCATTTAAAAGAAGGAAAGGCAGAATCTGCATCATATTTTGCCTATATGCATTTAGGCCTTGGTCTGAAATGCCTCTAGTCAGCTCTTTTTTCAATGTGTTAATTATATATTGAAGCCTATTCTTTGTGTTTTTGTTCTTTCTTTCTATGTAATTACTACATTTAGTATTTGGGACTGAGACAAATACTTTTGGAATGAGCGTAGCCTATATATTACTGACTGCACCATACTACACAATATTTCTTGTGTATTGTGTCATATTTTTGACTATCAGAGTTTTCACAGATTCAGAAAAGATAAAATTCCAAATTTGGTTTCATAATATAACATTTTTGTTCTGTGCCTTCAAGTTGTTTCCAACTTATGGTGACCCTAACTAGAATCTATCACAGGGTTTCTTGGCAAGATTTCTTCAGAGGGTGGTTGTCATTGCCGTCCCCTGAGGCTGAGAGGGTTTGAGTTGCCAAAGGTTACCCACTAGGTTTCCATGGATGAGCAGGAATTTGAGCCCTGGTCACCAGGGTCATCGTCCAACACTTCAACTAGTAATGCTTGCAAGCTTGTAGAAAATGTAAGTGTATTGTGTTTAAGTCAACATATCTTTGGGACAGAACAGGCAGGAACCTGCATTTTCTGGAAGTGGTTTGAAACCCCATTGTCCTCACTGGCCACTCCCAAGGTCGTCTAAATGCGCAGAGCCAGACTGCAAGGCACAGTGTCAAGTCATCCCACTGGGGAGGTTTTTTTGTTGCCTCCCCACCACACATGCCTACTATTGTACAAACACACCACCAGCGACTGCCTGCTGCCTAAATACCTTCCCATTGGATAGTTGATTAGTCACACAGTCGCACCTGTGATCCTCCACTAGTACAGGGCATCGGAGCATTGGTATGCCCAGTAAAACACTGGCAAAGTACAATCATGCCTTCCACATGCCCCCTTCACACCATGCCCTCTCTTGGACTGTCTGGTGTGTGTAAAAAGGCCTTTCCTATACCTAAATTGACTCAGGAAGCTTGCAGAATGTAGTGGGAATGCATCCCATGCCCTAGTTGACATTTTTGAGCATTTTAGGATGGAAACATGTTTTGAAAATGTTTACAAAAATTGTTGTTGACCCCTGAGAGCCTCCAAATGTAATGGAGACGCCTTCCAAACCCTCCAGAGTATATTTGGGGACATTCTAGAGGGGAAAAATATTTCCCGGGGGACCAAAAATTGTTGGCCCTGGGGCCCACAAAAACCTCCCTGGGAGCAAGACTTGACCTGCTCAAGAGGTAAGGAAGGATTATGGGTTAGAATATCAAACATCACAGTTTCTGTGCAATGCGAACTACAGCATGATACAAATGGGACTGCACAGTGATCAAACATCACTTGTGGCAGACTCCAACACCTGGCTACAATCCAATTATGACATAGACCATGCCTGGGCTGGGCACTGCTGTTTCACCAAATCTGACAGCTACATTCCTTTCCTGCTTGATCCTGCACTCTACCAATTATGGTAGTCTGAAAGTGTATTTTGCATGGGCTACAACTGGTAGAGTAGGGAGGTATCCTTGCTGTTTTCAAACTATGCATAGTTCATCCTCCACAAGTTATTGTATCCCATAAATATAATTTTATCTCAGAGAAACTGTGATGTTTGATAGGCTTAGCAATAGTGTTCTTAACAGTGAGGCAAAGGATTTTTGACTATCATGAATTTAAGTAAAACAATATACTTTTCAAGAGGTTAGGGCTTTTCTAATTATCTGAACATATCTCTCTGTGTTCTAACTTCTAGGTATGTTTATAATAGCATGAGATTGAAATTCGGAAATCAGGCATCTCCAGAGCTAATAAAAGCTCATTAGTAGTAATATAGTAATACAGATTTGAACAATCAAAGTAATGGAAGCCATTATTCTGCTAAGTGTTTTTCTAAAAGGAAGAAGGTATGATTTCATGAATGCTATCAGTGAGGAATTTCTATCCATATGGGAATAATTTCATTAAATGAAGGATTATTTGCCCCATTTCGCTGTAATAAGTGCCTCTGGTATCATTTGTGTTTTGGAAGCTATAGCAACAAGTATCATTTTGAATCTTCTGTGTTTCTGTAGGATAATTCATGTAAACACACACAAACTGGAATTGTTTTCACATGGTTGACACTAGACTAAACATGCAAACTTGTACATAACTACTCAGAAATAAGTCCTTATGCATGCAATGGGTTTAGTCCCAGTAAGAAGAATCTTACAAAGGTCTCCATGGAAATAAGTCTAATCCATGTCAAGGAGGCTTGCTCCTAGTTAAGTGTGTTTGTGTGTGCATGCACAATATTTTATTTTCCATTAAAATCACCTAACTCAGCCTGAACCTGAACCAAAATACTTTAAGGGTACTGATGTGGATTCATAAAAAAATATAATATGAAAGAAAACTTTATGCATAAAAGGGCCTTATCAGTGGTAGTGCCCTTTTTGTGGAATTACCCTCCCAGTGGGGCTGCCTGTCACACAAGAAAGCCTTCTTTTACACAAACATTTACCTGGCAATTACACTCATGAAGCTAGTTCCCAAGGAGGGCCACATCCACAGAAGTTTTTTTTTTTTTTTTAAGTATCCAATCTATATCTACATATTTGTATGTAACCATGGGTCAGTCAGAGTCTGAATGTAGCCTACCTCACATAATTGTTCTGCCTAGCATCAACATGATGTTCTTTTAGATGCCAAGCCAAGATTTATTTTATTTTATTTTGCTGCTGGTGGTCTTATTGATTTCAGTTTTCACTATAGTTCTTTTTGTTGTTTTAATTTTTTCACTTGTTTTTACATTTGATGGTTAACCACCCATAGAACATCACTTATTAGGTGGTATACCAAAGCAATAAATAATTTAATATAATAGCAACAATTAGACATAGGAGTTTATCACACAGGGGAAATCCTGTGCAAAAACTGGGTTTTAAATTAAAAAAACAACAACCACAAAAGCGGGCAGATTTTCAGACGACGACGCTGTTAAAATGGGGTTAGCCTGAACGGAAAGTAGTCAAAAACTGCTTTCTTTTTACTTTCGGGATTTTCTTTCGCGTTAACCCCATTAACCCCATTTTAACAGCAATGTGTGTGAAAATCTGCCCGCTTTTGCGGGTTTCCCTGTCCTCAACTACAGCCAGCCTCAGTTCCCACAGCTGCTAGGGATGGAAAGGGTGAGCTGCAAACAGCAAGGCCAGCCACAAACCTTCCTGTAGTTGAAGCACCAGCAAAGCAGAGTCCAGAAATCAGCGTCAGTCAGTCTAAGGTCAGGGCAGGCAGCAATCAGCAAAGGTCCAGTCCGGTCCAAGGTCAAGGCAACAGAGTTCCACAAGGCAAGAGCGAGAGGCACAAAGCAGGAAACAAGGAGCCACACTGACCATAGTCTCCCAAGGAAACTACAATAAGTCTTAGCACTGAGGAAGCCTCTTGCAACTGTTTAAATAGTCAAATCCTACCTCAGTGCCAGCTGAGGCTTGTTCAGCAGCTGCTTTTCAGCTAGTCTCCTGGACCTGCGACTGCCAGCACTCTCAGCTCTCCTCTGCCTAAAGGAAGGCACTGGCTCTGCTGTATCCTCTTGCTTCTCCCCACTAGGCAGCTGAGCCTCCAAGGAAGGAGCACTAGGACCTGGCTGCTCTGGGGGTGGGAGAACCGGGCTTGGCTCAGACAGAGCAGAATGAGAGCCAGGTGGAGCCTGCTTCTCTTCCTTCTCTGGAGGAGACCCATCCTCCTCCTCATCCTCCGAGTCCTCCTCAGGGCTGACCATGACATTCCCCCACCTTTTAAATCCCGTTTCTGCACGGGATTTCCCCCGTGTGATAAACTTCATAGGCTACCATTGTCAGTGACTTTTCCAGTGATACAACCAATCATGTAAGTAATACTTGGGGTAGAATGGGTTTTTTACAACATGGAGGTCAAAATATGGAGTTCCTGACACCTCTGTAACATTGATTTTTAGTTTTACACAACCTTGGGGGAACTTTGTCGATTTGTTTTTTGACACAACAGAAACTGTGCACTTCATGAACACAACACAATGACTTTGGGGTCTAGCTCATAGAGAAGAACTATCTTCATGGTACAGGTTGAGTCTCCCTAATCCAGGAGACTAGATATCTGGGCCATAGATACTCACGGGGTGACCTTAGTCACACTCTCTCAGTCTCAGAGGAAGGCAAAGTCAAACCCCCTCTGAACAAATCTCTCCAAGAAAACCCTGTGATAGGTTGGTCTTGTTGTTTGCCTTCAAATCATTTCCAACTTATGGAGACCCTAAGGTGAACCCATCACAGGTTTTTCTAGGGCTGAAAGTGTGTGACTCACCCAAGGTCACCCAGTGGGTTTCCATGGCTCAGTGTGAAATTGAATCTTGGTCTCCAGAGTCCTAGTCCAATGCTCAAACCACTACACCAAGCCGGCTCTCAGGTTTGCCTTAGGTTTGCCATAAGTTGGAAACAACTTGGAGGCATACAACACCAACAACATATGGTTCTTAAAATTTGTCTCACAGCATGTTCCATGTAAAATGGATCCAACCCCCCCCCCCTCAATTTAGCAATCATCTCTGAACTTCCACAATATTTGAAAGGTCAGTGTAAGTCTAAATATCAAGTTTGTCAAAACTGGTTGATAAATTTGCATTGTAGAGGAGAATATATAACAGTTCAAAGTGTTTGTTCAGGAAATAGCTGAAGCAGTTGATAGATGAGGTCCAAGACTTTACTATGGTCTTCATTTGGGTCTGATTAGGTAGCACACCAAATTTTATGACACTGTGACCAACCATGTGGGTTTTTATGGCATAAAAGACATGCAAGCAGACAGACAAGTACTTTAATTTATAGTATAAATGTCCAGGTGAACTGCAGTGATTGCTATTTCACAGAGAACTGATATAGCCTAGCTTGGCAAGAACTCTCGGTAGGAACTTTTATATAGCAAGCATTTATATTTCCTTTTGAAGTGCTAGAGAGCAATTTCCATTCCTTGGCTTAATAATAAGAAGGTTCTGTTTACACAGACTCTTCATACATAGTGTTACACCTTTTAAGTGGTTGTCATCAGTGGACTTGTTTAAAGCATAGTATATTGTACACTGCCCAGTAGTCAGCTCTGTAAAACTAAAAATTAACCAAATCAGTATTTCTGTTGCAGGGGTGTGTGTGGATGTGGATGTGTGTCAGAGAGAGTGAGAGGGAAAGAGAAATTGCATATGCAAGAATTACAGTGGTGAAGACATATAATAAAACTATGGCAAGGTTTTATTATCAGCCAAGCTCTTTGGGCATCAGTCTTCCTTGTATGTTTCCAACAGAGCTGCCCCAGGCCACAGAGACAGAATTTACTCTAGATCTAACTAAAATATGTCAGCAAATTTGGAAAACAAACAATGGCCCACAGACTGGAAACACTTGGTATATATTCCAATCCCCCAAAAAGGATACACCGGGAACTGCAGCAATCACAGAACCTTTGCATTAATTTCTCACGCAAGTAAAGTGATGCTTAAAATTTTACAACAAAGACTCTTACCATATATGGAGTGAGAATTGCCAGATGTCCAAGCAGGGTTCAGGAAAGGAAGAGACACTAGAGATCATATAGCAAATATAAGCTGGATAACAGAATGTACTCTACTAAGTGAATTCCAAAAGAAGATCAGCCTGTCTTTTCCTATAGCAAAGCATTTGACTGTCTAAATCATGAGAAACTGTGGATTGCTCTTAAAGAAAAGGGTGTGCCACAGCATTTGATAGTCCTGATGTGTAATCTGTACTCAGGACTACTTTTAGAACAGAATACGGAAAAACTGAATGGTTTCCAATTGAAAAGAGGGTCAGGCGAGACTGTATTCTGTCAACCTATCTATTTAATTTCTATGCTGAGAACATCATATGAAAAGCAAGACTAGATTCAGGAAGGTATGAAAATTGAGGAAGAAATATCAGGAATCTAAGATATGCAGAGGACACCATAATACTAGCAGAAAATATCAGAGATATGGAAAGGTTATTGAAGAAGGTCAAGGCAGAAAGGGCAAAGGCAGATTTGAAGGTGAACATCAAGAAAACAAAAAAATATAACAATTTACATAATATTAAAGTAGATAATGAAGAGATCAAAATAGTTCAGGATTTTCCATACTTGGACTCAATCATTAATCAGAGTGGAGACTGCAGTCAAAAAATCAGAACGACGAGAAGACTTAGAAGGACAAGATCCTGAAGTTTAAAGATATATCATTAAATATTACAGTTAGGATTGTCCATGCCATCATATTTCCAATTCCAATGTATGGTTGTGAGAGCTGGACAGTGAAGAAAGTTGATGTGGGGGGGGAATCAACTCATTGAAATGTGGTGCTGGAGAAGAGTTCAGAGAATACCATGGATTGCTAAAAAGACCAGTGGATGGGTCCTAGAGAAGATCAGGTCCAAACTCTCCCATTGAGCCAAGACAGTTAAAGTGGTGTCAAACTGAAATATTTCTGTAGTGCGTATGCAGCCCAGAGCTCAGAAAATGAATCTGATTTAATTCCATAACTATTAATTGACTCTTAGTCCCTTCCTCCTTCCAAACAAACCCCCTCCCCCATTCTTTTTAAAAGAATGGGAGCTTTATGTCTATTTGATACTGTGGAGAGGAAATAAAAATAATTTTCTTTGTTACTAATATTGATTATTTCTTCTGGTTTTTTAAATTTTTTATTGTTTTACCTTCTCCACATAAACTAGCAGAACCAAAGTTCAGGAGATTATTACTCCATTTGTTAAAAATATTTTTTTTAAAAAAATTAAAGTAAATTCCATTTGCAATAATTGTATGAATATACTGTATTTTAATATACCAATTGTGGTAATTTTCTGCCAAATCACATTGTACATAGTTATATTTTATGTTCCTAAAGTAACAGAGTGACTTTCAATCTGTAAGAGGTACTAATGTTGCATTTTTTCCAAAATTTTCCATTTTTTTCTGGAGGGAAATGGGGAAAAAACAGTTTCTCCCCTCCCCCATGGGTTCAAAATTTCTGGAAATTTTACATCTCTACCTTCATCCTGTCTAAGGATAGATAGGTAGGTAGGTAGATAAGTAGGCATGCAGTTGTTATGGGTAGAGGATAAGATTGGGGGGTTGCAGACTGCCAGAAAGAGTGTGAATTCAGTCCACTTTTAGGGTTAGGGTTAGTGCTAGGGAATCATGGGAACTGTTATTTTTCTGAGACATTGAGCCTTCTCTGTCAGACAACTCTGATGCCACAATAAAATACAGTTCCCATGGTTCCCTAACTCTAACCCTAACCCTAAAAGTGGACTGAATTCACACTATTTCTGGCAGTCTGCAACCCCCCATTGTTACCTCTACTCTTGTGATAATATGCCCAGTTGTGACTAGTGGTAAAACATTTGGCTTCATTTTCTGTTGTTGTTGTAGTTATCTGCCTTTGCGTCGATCTCAACCCATGGTGAGCTTATGGATGAGACATTTCCAGCCCCCCCCCCCTGTCCTCTATTGCTCTGCCCAGCTCCTGCAAACTCATATTCATGGTTTCTTTAATAAAGTACATCCATCTAGCATGTGGCCTTCCTCTCTTTCTACTTCCCTCCACCTTTCCTAACATTATTGTCTTTTCCAACAATTCTTTCTTTCTCATGATGTGTCCAAAGTATGACAGTCTAGTCTTGTCATCTTGGCTTCTAGGGATCTGTCTGGCTTGATCTGTTCTAGGACCCATTTGTTTGTCCTTTTGGCTGTCCATGGGACCCCCAGCACTCTTCTCCAGCACCACACCTCAAATGCATTGATTTTCCTCCTATCTTCTTTCTTGACTGTCCAGCTCTCACATCCATATATGGTAATAGGGAATACAATAGCTTGTATGATTCTGACTTTTGTGCTAAGTTGTATATCTTTGCATTTTAGGATCTTTTCTAGTTCTTTCATAGCCGCCCTCCCCATTCTTAATCTTCTTCTGATTTCCTGGCTGCAGTTCCCATTCCAATCAATGTTTGATCCCAGATATGAGAACTCTTTTACTATTTCTATTTCCTCATTGTCTAGTATGAATGTGTGTATGTTCTCTTTGGTCATGACTTTTGTTTTCTTTATGTTCAACAGTAAGCCTACCTTAGCACTTTCTTCTTTGATCTTCCTTAGTAGGTGTTCCAGGTCTGTGAGGTTCTCTGCTAGTATTAATGGTGTTGTCAGCATATCTCAGATTGTTGGTATTTTTTCTTCCTATTTTCATTCCTCCCTCTTCCATGTCCAAGTCTACTTTCCTTACAATGTGTTCTGCATATAAGTTTTTATTTTCTACCACTAACCTTTTCAAATGCTAGATGATCAAAAACTCATCCATTTCTTTTATCTCTGACTTCAATCTTAATAAACTGGCAATAAGGAAACAGTACTATGTATGGATATATAACCTCTGCTCAACTCACAGGGTGAGCTACAGTTGCCTTGTCCAAACATAGCTCTTGTTGTATATTTTGCTAATGCAAATACCTCCTTTATTCTATCTTACACTTTATCATGGGAACAGTTTCAATCTACAAGAAAGGAAATCCACACCTATGTTGATAATAAAAGCAGGAAGTTTCTCATATATAAATGCTTTGAAAACTTGAAGTGAGAATTATTATTGCTATTATTAGATGCATTACTTCGTACTTAATTGCATTAAAATGTATCAGTCTCTTTGTGACCTCCCCCCCCCCCCCAATCTGCCTCATTGGACACTGGATTTTCTTACAAGCTGTGCCCATAATGGAATCAGTCTTTCTAAACTTTGCAAATAAAAAAAAAAGTAGAATAGTAGAAGTAGAATTTTACTTTCCTGGTTAGAATGTTGTTGCTGCTGCTGCTGTTATTTAATGGCAGGCAAGGGAACCATTCTAACATGCCAGATCCATCCCAAGGGTGGATTTTGATCCAGCCCTCAATCTCTCCTCCTTGAGTCTATCAGCATCCACACACCAGAGCGGGTTAGAACAGAGACCCTTATACATTTCAAATGAAGCTTTTCGTCAAAGCCTAATGATGTAATTTTTACTTGGGTGACAGAGGAAAAGAGGAAGAAAAACAGAAAAGGAAAAGGATAGAGAAACACTGAGAGATGATGATGATGATGATGATGATGATGATGATGATGATTTCTTACCAGTTTCTCCCCATGGATTGAGGTGGGAAACAACAGCAATGAACAGACAAACAACATCAATTAAAACACATCAGTTAAAATACACATACATTTAAAATGACAAATAACATATTTTTGTTGTTAGCTGCCCTCAAGTCAATTCCAACTCATGGCGACCCTATGGATGAAACATCTCCAAGAATCCCTATTTTTCACTGCCTTGCCCAGATCCTACAAGCCCTTGCCCATAACCCCCCTGATCGAGTCTATCCATCTGGTTTGTGGTCTTCCTCTCTTTCTTCTACCCTCTACCTTTCCTAGCATTATTGTTTCTTCTAGTGATCCATGCCTTCTCATTACATGGCCAAAGTACAATAATCTCAACTTGATTATCTTAGCTTCCAAGGAGAGTCCTGGTCGGATCTATTCAAGAACTCATTTGTTTGTCTTCTTAGCGGTCTATGGTATCCTAAGTACTTTTCTCCAGCACCACATTTTGAATGAGTTGATTTCTTTCTGTCTGCTTCCTTCACTGTCCACATCTCACATATGTACATGGTAATTGGGAATACAGTGGCCTGGACGATTCTGACTTTAGTGCTCAGTTGTGTCTTTGCTCTTCAGTATCTTTTCCAGTTCTTTCATAGCTGCCCTTCCCATTCCTAGTCTTCTTCTTATTTCTTGACTGCAGTCTTCATTCTGATCAATGTTTGATCCTAGATTTGGGAATTCTTTAACTATTTCAATAACACGTACATATATTAATATGATCCACATTTAACATTCATCATTTAAAATTCACAATTTAAAATGTATTGGATGGATATGTCTATGTGAATGGATGCAAATCTGCCTATTTCTATTCAAAAATAACTTCTGTCAAGTTCAAGTCATACAGATAAAGTTCAAGTGGAAGTCGGTATACTATAGTGGTTCGAGCATTGGACTATGACTCTGGAGATCAGGTTTGATCTCAGCCATGGAGACCCACTGGGTGACCTTGGGTGAATTACACACTATTAGCCCCAGAAAACCCTTGGCCTTAGGGTCATCATGTTGGAAATGACTTGAAGGCACAGAATAACAAATGACATTATTGTTTGAAAATGACATTAAAATGGCTTTCACATTAAATGCTAATTTCCTGGGAACATACACTGTATTGTTTTCTTTGTGTTTTCTGAAATTTATATTTTGTGATTTAAGGAACGTAATATATTTTATACTCAGAGAGATGCATTCAAAATCAATGCCATAGAATGTAGAATTTCATTCGGCTTTACTGTTCCATGCCAAATAGGAAGAAACATGCTCACTAGTGGACTTGAAATATGATTTGAAGGAAGCTGCAGGAAGTGGTGGCACTGCAAAGTCAGTAGATGGCACTCTTTGCTCCAGATCAGTGTTGTTCTGCACATTTTCATGATGATGTACATAGATTCCCCCCCCCCCCCCCGCACGATAAACTAAGCTTTTAAACACATGTGGTCAATAAAAATCCCATCACATTTTTTTTGCAAGTGTAGAGGTATAAAGGCCTTGGGGTCCTGGACAAATTCCAATCCACTTAATTAATTTCTTCCTGGAATAAAAGTATACCTGGCATTTCAAAGCCTACTGAACCTTAAAAGAATTAGTAAGTAAAACATGCAGCAGTAATTCACAGTATTTGGTTTAAAGGCTTGATAAAGATAATTATAATCATCCCATGTTTTGTATTTGCTCTTTATGCCCCCCTCCTGCCCTGTCAAAAATATCCCATCTGATTATAGCATATTTGGAAGCTTGAAATCACAAAGACTGTTGATGTCCATAAAGTAGAAGAAATGTCCCTCTATACATGTTTGCATTTTTATAACAGTTTTCTTATAACAAGAGAAGCTAAAATGTTACCTTAAACTTTGTCTTCCTGTTATCCTAGCCAAGTGATAATTTATCAAAACAAATCATCTTGTTCTGAGAAAATTCTGATGCCTTACTAAAATTCTGGTATTGTGTTTTATCAAAGTGACTACTTTTAAAAACTTATAAAAAGTTTAAGATGGCTGATAAAAATTATCTTACTGTCAGTGGTAGCTTTCTGTGTGCTTTCCCTGTGGTATGGATTCTTCAGGAAGAAATATTAAAAGTGGTTTACTTATATTTCAGCACCAAATTAAGAAGATGGCATCATTCATTCACAGTTCTTATCCTATGACAAGTCTAATCTCCAACACCTCATTACAGGAAACATTTTCAGGATTGCATATATCATTTTGTTTAACTTGTGCATTTTTATGGGGTACAGTTGAAAGTTAGGAAATTTAAGACTGTTCATTGATAAGAAAATAAATAAATTTTGAGAATTTCTCTCAAAGTAGAATGATATTGTCATTGTAAGGCTTAGAGGAACTGGGGTGCTATTTGCTAGGAACCTAATTGCTAAAAGCCTAAGAGTATTGTCATCTTTCTTATTTGTAGAAAATATGTCTCTTGTTGGATATATAAAGTGGGGCCAGATTTTGAAATGCATTAGAATATTTGGCGCTATTTAAATGAGAAAGATGTTTTCACCCTGTGATCTGTAGCTATATTTGTTGTTGTTTGCTTCAAGTTGTTTCTGACTTAGGGCAACCCTAAAGCAAATGGGGTTGTTTGTAGTGTGCGACTCACTGAAGGTCATTCCATGACGGAGTGGGGAACTAAACCCTGGTTTCCAGGGTTGTAGTTCAATGCTCACACTACTATACCATGCTGGCTATCTTTAAGCTATATTTAATACTTAGTAATGAACATTCAACTGCAGGTCAGTAATAAGCTTTCTTTTTCTGTAGGCTGCTTCAGTGTCAGTCCATATTAAATTATTGCTTTGGTCATTCAGTGAAAAATAAACCCACGTTGCTGTCTAGATAACATTTCTGACCTTCCAAAAGAGTGTTGCCTTAGCTCCTCCATTAGCATACATTCAGACATTATAGTTTTCATGAATATGTTTGCTCTTGCAATTCATTTCAGTGCCTGTACCATGATAATGAAATACAAATATTTTATGCAGATGAATGTTTCCCTAGTTACACTGTGCTCAGCAGATCTCCATATCTGACTCTAAAGATAATGAGCAGAAACCCAACACCTGTGGAAGGCTAACATTAAAGCTAACAATTGCAGGAAATATCCTATGCCTAGAGTATAGAAAATAAGGTCATGTTATATTTTATTCAATTATGTTTGAACTAACATTTCTTTTGCAAATGTAGCACTTAATAGATTGATATACCTGGAAGGTATCAGGCAGCAATTGATGATATCTGAAATATGATCTTTAGGAGCTGGAATGTTCCTGTTCCTACTCGAACATAATAAAAAATCAACTCTGGATGTGGTGATTATAGCAAAGAAAAAAATGTTTGATGGTACAAGTATTAAATCCTGTAATAACTATATTAAAGTATGGCACAAGATGGTTGTACACCAATATGTACTTTTTATCCAATGATGGACATACACTGTAAAATATGGTTTTGCAAATATACATGAACACCCACCAAAAAGAGTTGTAGTAAATAGCATAAAAAATACTACAATATTATTTCATAATGTGTTGGGCAAAACGAGCACTCACAGTGGATAGAGTGGAGCTCAAGTTAGCTATGGCCTCCACTGGGAGAAGAGTTTTTGTTTGTGGTTGTTTAATTAATTAAAGGGATCTTGCCTGTTTTATCAGCCATTGATGCCTATACTGTGATGGACACTGTGCTTCCTCTTGGATTTGGAACCCTGCAAGTCAGAGGGTGGATGGTTACAACCCTTTATCACCTTCTGAATGTTCTTCCAGATCCCCAGCCTTGCCCCTCACAGAGGTGCCATGTTAGCCTTCCACAGAGTACTGGTTGGCTGTGTGTCAGCCTGTTTAATTAGACTTTGTGCTGCCAAGTATAAGACTTGAATTTGATATCAAACCGGGGTGGGTAAATGTATGCATTCTGGTTCCCCCAAATTTTACAGTTCCTTGGCTGTAGTTCCCCTTTACCTTCACATTAGTTTGCAAATGCAGCAAAATGTATCAGAAGAATATCTGCATGATGTTTTTGTGCCCTAAATGTATACATTTCTGTATGCACTTCTCCTACTGAGTGCACTTTCTGCAAGTAATTTTCTTCAATAAAATGCTTTTTGTACATACAGCTCATTAATATGTGGTGGGGGTTGGCACATACATTTCCTTTTGTGTTGGATTGTGGACTACAAAATTATGCCTTTTTATGCTGGATTGTGAATTTTACTGTAAAATTATGGAAAGTACAGATTTCAGTGTGCTGGTGTATTCTACTTCACTTAATAAGTTCACCAGATTCAAGTTTGGTATGCAAAAAATCAGACCTGATGGATTTTTCCTACATTCCTACAGTCATAGTGCAGAACCAGCTCACATTCTTTATAACCAGTGCCTTCTAACACTTAGTGGCATTTTGTTTGCTTCAATCCAAACAGACCCAGAATAGAATGAAACTGATGGCAGACAACTATGATGATGACCATCACCACTACCATCACCATCACCACCATCATCACCACAGATCACCTGGGAGGACACAACACTCCAATCACAGACCCTCTCCAGAACAGGTTAGTCATGTCTTTCTTTTCCTTACTTCACAATTACCCTATTACCATGCAAAAATACATGATAAAATAAATCTGCAGAAGAAAAGAAATAAACAATATAAGTGATATGCTCCTTGAACCGAAACTAATAGCTTTGTTGTTTATTTCCATCACTCAACAAATCTAAATGTTTTCCTTCCTTTTCCATTGGCTTTTTGTTTCTCTTGTTATGGTTTTCTTTTCTTTCTTTCTTTCTTTCTTTCTTTCTTTGCATTTCTGAAGATTCCCAATTCAGCTATTAAAAATAATGTTTTAAAGACGTGCTTTTAAAAAAAAAAGTTGTTAAGGTTTTTGTTTAGATAGCTGTTCTGTTCAAATATAATTTATTATGGTTGCCTTTTATGAACCCAACCTGGCCACAAGAATATAATTGGGTTGAAGCTACTCGCCAGTATTAACATAATATTGCTCTAATAAAAGTAAATTTTTAGATACACTTTGTCCAACAGTATCAAATTATCAAAACAACTGAACAATTGTGGTTGCTTCTGGTTTTATAATGTAAACTTGAAATATCATAGAATGCCCAGGGTATTTTCTGTCAGCACCAAGAAAAATAACCTAACATTATTTGACTTTGTCATACGTAAATGGAAGAGACAATGAGAGAAATTGAGCTTAAGAGGGGTATACCAATGACTTTTTATATGCACTTATACCAAGAGGAAGGGAGAAGGGGAGACTTGGTATCTCTATGCCATATTGCTTAGTAAGGGAAGTATGTTGGCATCAGCTGAAAGAAGAGAAAGATGGAGCTTGGCTTTCATTTCTAGTCATGGTGGAGACTCTTAAAGAAAACAGAGTTATGTGGACTGAGAGGAGGTGTGTGAGGGGGTACAATTGTGAGTATTTCATTTAATAGAAATTACCTTTTCTTTAATCTCAGACAAAATAAAATATTTACTAATGCTGACCCAAAATGTCTCTCCATCCTCCACACCCTGTGTTGTGTGCCTCCTCCTCCTGAAGGGGAGCAATTTCAAGATTTAAAAAATCTGAAAAAAGTCTAACATCTCTTTCATGATTGATATCTCTTTAAGTCAAGGAAAGCCCAAGCTTCCTTTATGAGTACCACACATGTTAGCTATCCCGCCTTCAGTTCCCGCTGTTTCCCAGAATGGTTTGGAGAGCAGTCCAACCATTCCACAGAACCTCACTCTGCTCCTGTGCAATGTCAGGTCGGTAAAAAACAAGACCCATATCACCCAGGATCTTCTCCTGGATGAGGATGCCGACCTGGCTTGCTTCACAGAGACCTGGCTGGGAGAGGACAGCGCTGCCACATGGGCACAGTCCCTCCCAGCCGGGTACTCTGTTAGTGAGCAGGTGAGGGGAAGTGGGCGGGGGGGCAGAGTGGCTTTAGTTCATAAGAACACCTTGACCTTGACCAGGATACCTGTCCAGAACACGACCCACTTCGAGTGTATGTACCTTAGCCTGAAGACCAGGGATAGAGTGGGGATTCTGCTAGTCTACCGGCCACCCCGTTGTCTAGCAGACTCCCTGACCGAGCTGACACAGCTGGTCTCTGAGCTGTTGTTGGAGACCCCTAGGCTTTTAGTTCTGGGGGACTTCAACATTCCGCTCGAGACCAGCTTAACAGGTGTGGCTCGGGAGTTCATGGAGACCATGACAAACATGGGCCTATACCAACTGGTCAATGGGCCCACACATTGTGCAGGTCATACACTCGATGCGGTCTTCAGTACAGAACAGGAATATCCGTGGGTGGAGATGGTAAGTACCTCCGCATTGTCATGGACGGATCATTTCCTGGTCAAGACTGAACTTAAAGCCTACGTCTGCCCCCCCGGGGGTGGTGGACCCATTTGAATGGTCCGCCCTCGAAGGCTGATGGAGCCAATAGGATTCCAGAGAGCCTTAGAGGGTTTAATGGTTGGGAATGCTGGCGATCCTGTCGAAGGTCTGGTCAACACTTGGAACACCGATCTTACCAGGGCTATCGACACGATCGCTCCCAAGCGCCCTTGCCATCCTGCATCAAATCGTAGGCCTTGGTACACGCCAGAGCTGAGGAGGATGAAGTGGTTTGGACGACGGCTAGAGCGCAGGTGGCGGAAGACTCGACTCTTATCTGACAGAACTCGCCATAGGACCTTTCTTCGTTCCTATCAGGAGGCAATACGTGCAGCAAAGAGAGTCTTCTCCTCTGCACGTATTGCGTCTGCAGAGTCCCGTCCAGTAGAGCTGTTTAGGGTGGTGAGGGAAATGACACAGGTGCCTCCTGCGCCAAATCCCTTGCTTAACCCGATGACAGCCTGCTGTGATGCGTTTAACAACTTCTTTGCAGATAAAATCTCTCAGATAAGAGCCTACTTAGATGCCACTGTTGAAACAGAGTCGATAGGCGAGGTGTCCAGCGACTCTGCCGATGTAGTTATACTGGATCAGCTCCAATCTGTGAGTACCGAGGACGTGGACAAACTGCTTGGTAAGGTGAGGAAGACAACCTGCCCTCTCGACCCTTGCCCATCATGGCTGGCTGTCCGGGGGGGGATGCATTGATGAGATTCCTTACGGATATCGTCAATGCATCCTTCAGGGAAGGACACGTTCCATCCTGTTTGAAGGAAGCGGCGGTTAGGCCGCTTCTGAAAAAACCTTCCCTGGACCCCCTGGTTATGAGTAATTATACGCCTGTGTCATTGCTGCCATTTTTGAGCAAGGTGATCGAGAGGGCAGTTGCTCTTCAGCTCCAAGCAGTTTTGGATGAAGCCAATTATCTAGACCAGGGGTAGGCAACCTTTCCCCTTTAAGGGCTGAGGGACTTCAGCTCCCAGAAGCCTCAGCCATGTTGGCCAATAGTCCCATGTTGGCCAATAGCTCCTGGGATTCTGGGAGCTGAAGTCCCTCGGCCCTTAAAGGGGAAAGATTGCCTACCCCTGATCTAGACCCATTTCAAACCGGCTTCAGGACAGGCTTTGGGGTTGAGACTGCCATGGTTGCCTTGACCGACAATCTGCGTCTGAGCATCGACAGGGGTAGTGTGACCCTGTTGGTGCTCCTAGACCTCTCAGCGGCTTTCGATACAATAGACCACAGCATCCTCTTGGACCGCCTGAGGGAGTTAGGTATCGGGGGCACTGCTCTGCAGTGGTTCCGTCCTTCCTCTTGGGTAGGTCCCAGAGGGTGCTGCTCGGGGACTGTAGCTCCAATAAGAGGGACCTCACTTGTGGGGTCCCTCAGGGAGCTATTTTGTCCCCGATGTTATTCAACATCTATATGAAGCCGCTGGGTGAGATAATACGGAATTATGGTGCTGGGTGTTATCAGTACGCTGATGACACCCAAATCTATTTCTCCGTGTCTCGTTCATCGGCCTCAAATTCCAATGGCATCTCCTCTCTCAATGAATGTCTTCGAGCGGTAATGGGCTGGATGAGGAAAAACAGATTGAAACTGAGTCCAAACAAGATGGAGGTGCTCACGGTAGCGGCCCCGAAACCAAGAATTGGGTTGCAACCTCCAGTCCTGGATGGGGTCACACTCTCCTCCAGTGACTGTGTTCGCAGTCTGGGGGTGCTCCTTGACTCGTCGCTCCTGATGACAAATCAGGTTAATGCGACGGTCAAGAGCGCCTGTTATCAGCTTCGGCTGATACGCCAGCTGCGCCCTTTTCTGGAAGTAAGGGATCTCGAGACCGTTGTGCACGCACTGGTAACCTCACGCCTTGACTTCTGTAATGCGCTCTACATTGGGCTACCCCTGTACTTGGTTCGGAAGCTTCAGTTAGTCCAAAACATGGCAGCCAGACTTATCTCTGGAACATCTAGGAGGGACCACATTACTCCTGTTTTGAGGTCCCTCCACTGGTTGCCTATCAGCTTCCGGGCCCAGTACAAGGTGTTAGTTATCACCTTTAAAGCGCTAAATGGCTTGGGTCCAAGCTATCTCAGGGAACGCCTCCTTCCATATAATCCTCCCTGCGCTCTCCGGTCCTCTGGGAGGAATTTGCTGCATCCTCAAAAATCTCGGCTGGCGGCGACCTCCCAGAGGGCCTTTTCTATTGTCGCCCCCAAACTCTGGAATGACCTGCCGGACGAGATCCGTCAGCTGACATCTTTAGACAGCTTCAAGAAAGCTGTCAAGACGGATCTCTTCCGGCAAGCCTTTCCAGATTAATTCTCCTGGCCTTGGGCTCTTTGATCCCTGCGCTCCCCCCGTGGTCCCATCAATTGCTGATGGATGGGGAGCACAGTTGAGTCTAATCAGGGCATTTTTATATTTTTACATTTTTATATTTTTATATTTTTATGTTTTATTTGTGTTGGAATGTTTATATTCCTGTTTTAATTATCTTGCTATTTAATACTGTTTTAAGGGGGTGGGGTGGGGTATGAATTTCGTTGTATGGGGTTTTAACTGATGTAAGCCGCTTAGATTGTCTTCATTTAAGCGGGGTATAAATAAATTTTATTTATTATTATTATTATTATTATTATTATAGTAGCAGTGATAGTTTTTCTTGGAGGTGGAGGAAGAGTTTGGACTAGAAGTTCATGGATGTGAGGGATGGAGGAAATGACAGTAGCCCCAATGATATTAGCATATATAGACAACAAAACTCAGCATTCAAGATACACTCCTAAAAGGAACATGGAAATAGAATTGTGACGTGTTGCATATTTCAGACAGCTAAAATAGTTGGATGAGTTGTGTAGGAGAAAGGTTGGGAAAAGTTGCTTTTTTGGATGATGCCTCCCAGAATCTCCCCAGCCCCAAAATACGTGCAATACTTTTTCAGATTACATCTCTGAGAATCTCTCAGCTTCCAAGGTCATGATCACTATGAAATTCAGGGATGTATAGTTAAAAAAAGTATATGAGAAATATATACACGTACCAAAAGGAGTTAATTATCTATAGATCCTTTCACATTGCACAATTATTCCCCAGCTTCCCAACTGTTAGGTTCTCCTTCCTCATGGAATAAGCTATTTTTCAGTCCTTTTTTTTGCTTTCCACAAACACTGAGAAGGTATCTGGTGAATATTCTGATGCACTTCTAGTCCATGGCTCAACTCTAGTTGATTATTGAATATATGGGATCTTGCATGTTTTTTTCCTAGCACTGCATTGATTTTAAGTTGCTGAAAATGTAGATATCAAATCCAAATGTACTTACCTTTATACTACCTCTGGAACCACAAGAATTTTTCCTCTTTTAATTTCTACTCCATTCCTGAGAGCTACTATATGGTAGGGAGTAAGAAACTGAATAATAAACTGTAAAAAGAAAGGAGGAAATACTTCAGTGACAGAACACATGTTTTGCTTGAAGAAGGACCCAGGTTCAGCATCTCAGCTCTCCAATTAAAAAGAAACAGGTATCATGTGATGGGAAAGACCTCTGTCTGAGATCCTGAGGTTGAAGGCAACTTCCTATACTTTTGATTGAAAGAAAGTTAGAATGCTAAACACTTGCCAGCTCATTGACACAAGTCTGAACCAGCCGTAAGTCTAGGTTTTCAAGAAAACCTCAGAAAGTTTGGTTGTGGTAAACATTATCTAATTTGTGATTCAAAATTGCTGAAGAAATTACTGTAAAAACCCACAAACCCCCAATATTGTATGCCGCTTGTCATCTCAACCCACTCTGCCCTATAGCAACTTCTGTTTCTTGGTACCATTTTCCTTTCTTCTGTTGTCTTCATTGTGCTTATCCTCATTGTTATCAAATCAGAGGCAGTATGCCAATGTATGTCAGTAGCTGGAGGATGCAAGATGAGCAATGCAGTGAAGGAGAAGGAAAGTAGGACAAAGACCAGCATCCCATATAATCACTATAAGAATAAAAGAGGCTGAAAACAAGAAGTGCTTGTTGATACTTCTAGAAGTGAACCTGCAATGAGACAATTAGAGCTGACTCAGCCTTAAGTATATGAGTCCACAGAACTGTCTTACCCAGACAAGTGAAGCTTCACAACTGATGTGCTCCTGTGTTAAAGTGGTTATTGCTAGATACACATACAGGTCCAGGCATCACTGAGTTTTGTTTGACCTTACATGCTTCCCGTAAACTGACTGAGATTAGCACATTGTCAGAATTTTTGTAAATGTCCCTACACACTTTCAAAACATAGAGTCTTTTCAGGTCACAGCAAGTAAATATATTTCTTGCAAGAAATAAAATCCCTTATGTGGCAAGCAGTTTGTTTAAAAAATGCTATTGTCTGCAGCATGTAGAAAGCTTTCATAGTCTCAGGGCCAGTAGTTACATGTTTGACAACTCAAAGCATCACTTGTAGGCAGCAGACAATAAGGCAAAAAGAGGATGCCTTATATCAGCTTTTTTAATAAACTATTTCATGAGATGAGCACATTATTATCACTAGATTTACTTAACTTGAGTTGAGATGTTAATTCTTTGCATTCAGGGTTGTGAAAGGTATCTGGGACAAGTCTTGTCAGGCAGGATTTTTCAGGAAAGAGAGAAAGCCAGAAAAGTTTAACTCATGAAGATTGTGTTGTGAAAGCATTTTTAATTGATATTCTGTTCACCAAGTATTGTGGAACCACTTCGCTCCATTCATATGTGGCAGCACTCAGTTACAGTTTCTAGCCAGAAGCCATGCTCTCTGACTGGTTCATATGGCTTGATTGTATGCTGTTAGTCTTGCTGACTGGTTGGTTCTTGGAGCTGGAATCCAAAAAAGCAACCTTTTTCAAGATCTGGTTGATGCTTGATAAGTATGCTGACATGGTTGCTCAACACAACTCATACAAACAGCTCTGGAAATTTCATGATTCAGAAAGATAAAATTGCTGTTCATTCGAAAACTCCCAAAGAAACCCAGACATGGGGTTTGACCTTATTCAGGGATAGGTGAATCTGTCTGTTTCCAGTCTGGGTCATTTCCATACAACTTCATATGTAAGAGAGCTCTAGCCCATTTCTTCATTTATCTACAAATTTTCAAAATATTGAAATACACATTATGGAGATTATCGCAGCACTAATTAAAGTGGCTTACCTGAGCTGGTTTAAAATTTAAAATGGGTGGCATCCTGATGTTATCACAAGGATTTTGCTGCTGAAATCACAACCCAGGTGCAGCCTGGGTCCTTTCCCCTCCCAGGGCCACTCCAGCGGCCATTTCCTTAAGCCAGAAAACTCCCAGCTTCGATTAAAAAAAACCACGCTGAGCAGCCCTGAGAGCAGGGCTGGACCCAGGCTGGACAGGGGTGGCAATTTCAGAAGCAAAATCCTTGTGATAACATCAGGATGCCACCCATTTTAAATTTTAAGCTGGATCAGGTAAGCCGCTTTAATTAGTGCGGCGATAATCTCCTATATGTCAAATTGAAATATATATTATAAAAATATTTGCTCTATAAACATAAATTTTAGAAATATATGTACACATTTCAAAAACATTCAACCTAGAAATGCATCAGAACATGAAAGAAATGAGTGTGTACAAAATGTACAAAATAAGTTTGTACATTAGTCCAGAAGAATTAGATCAGGTCACTTCATACTGGACATCACAAAGTCAGAATTCAGTAGGCATTGCTAATCCTGTTAACCTGGACTTCACTAGATTATCTCAAATCTGACACAAGAGTGCTTAAATGAGGCCAGTGACCTCAAGTCAGGACCTAACGCCATCCCTAACAGCATCATGGCACTTGTATTACCATCACATGGGTAGAAGAAAGCACAGTGCTCTCCCTATCCTACAACTATAAAGGCAGAATTCTAAATTCCATTTGATAATATTGAAATCAAGGACAAACAATAGAACCAGAAACCACCAGTGTTCATTCATGTTGGTTACTGCCACTGAATTTGTTGAGTTATATACATCCTGACTACATGTTCTCATTATGAGCCCTGGTGGCTTAGTGGTTAAATGCCTGTACTGCAGCCACTCACTCATAGACCGCAAGGTTGCAAGTTCAATACCAGCCAGGGCTCAGGCTAGACTATGGCCTGCATCCTTCCAAGGTTGCTAAAATGAGTACCCAATGTTGGGGGGCAATGAGCTTACAGTTGTAAACTGCTTAGACA
Organism: Phrynosoma blainvillii; assembly: GCA_026167975.1. Taxonomy (NCBI): domain Eukaryota; kingdom Metazoa; phylum Chordata; class Lepidosauria; order Squamata; family Phrynosomatidae; genus Phrynosoma; species Phrynosoma blainvillii. The sequence continues at coordinate 325,647,139 of JANUYF010000002.1, read as the reverse complement.
TCCCATACAGCGATATGAAGCAGTATATAAATGAAGCTGCTTTGCTTTGCTCATTACATGGTGCCCCATAAATAAAACTCTGTGAACAATAAATAAAATGTTATAAAATATAATATTGACAGTTTGTTCTGTCATTTTTCTGATAAAGCAGTAATGTTTTAAAGGCAATATAGTTTCCCCCTCCCCATAGAATCACAATCTAAAATATATTTTTCAGATGGAAAACAGGAAGGAAAATGGAGAGGAAAGGAAAGGAACCAGATATAGGTACTAACTCATGATATTGCTGTATTGACTGATCTGGACATGTAGAGCCCTCTGCTTTTAAGTACTCATGTCATATTCACTGAAGTTAGATGTATTGAGTTCAGGGATGCAGTCGAAGGAAACCTGGAAGACTGTAACAGTCTCAGACCAGTGTGGCATAGTAGAGAGAATGTTGACTGGGAGTTGCAAGATCCAGACTGTAGTTCTCACTGAGCCATGCCAAACAAAGAAACACCCTTCCTGGGTTACCTTGAGATAGTCATTCTCTCTTCTTCAGGACTAGGCACACTCCAGCTCCCATGTTGAAGAAAGTGTGGCAACACCCGAACAGGGCTTGGCTGTGCATCAGTGTCATCTCTCATGACCCCTCATTGCTTTGGCGTGTTTCATTCCTTCCTCAGAGCTTAATGGTTGTGTAATTCAAAGATATAGCCATGTTAGTCTGTAGGTTCAGTATGTAGAGAGATCTTGTAGCACCTTTGAGACTAGATGAAAGAAAGAAGTTGGCAGTATGAGCTTTCATAGACTAAAGTCTACTTCCTCAGATGCTAATTTCTTTCTTTCAGTTAGGGCCTCGGCAGACGACTAATAAAGTCGTCTCCGAGGCAAGGAAGAGGAGGGGCAGCCGCATGAGTGGCTCCCCTTCCTCCTCCCGAAGTTGCCCTCGGAGCTGCCGGCCCTCCGCACGGCCGGCGCTCCGGGGGCAACCTCCCGCCGCAGCGTGTGAGGACGCTGCGGTGGAAAAGCCAGGGAAAGTGCGCCCGACGTGTTTAGGGCGCACTTTCCCTGACCTCTGAAAGGAGCGCCAATTTAGCGCTCCTTTCAGGGATGCCGCCGGTGCGCTGCGGTGCGGCTGCCGTGGTCCCGCAGCGCACTGTCCCAGGGCGTCCCGGACGCCCTGGTCTGCTTCCCCCCTCTGTCTCAAAGGTGCTACAAGAACTGTACATACTTTAATGGTTGTGTAAAAGAGGTAATTTCAGCAGGTGTGGCTTGTCACACAGTCAGATACCAAGCAACATGTTCTCAAATTTCATCTTCTGCACAACCATTAAGTATACAAAAGTCCTCTCCAGTTTTCACTCTGGCAACCCTCACCTCCCTCAATTAGAGAAGGAGAATGGGAAGTGAAGCCAGAAGTGTAGTGATGGCCTTTTCAAATCACAATATTATAGCTGTGTGATTCCACCTTAACTGCCATGGCAACATCCTGTAGAATCCTGGGTTCTGTAGTTTATGGAGCTATTTAGAATTTTCAAGCAGAGAGCTTTAGTGCCTCACCAAACTACAAATCCCAGCATTCCATAGGATATTGCTGTGGCTGTTAAAGTAAATCATAGTGCTAGAATTGTTTGGTGTGAAAGGGGTCTTAACCAGAAGCCAGAGAAACAGCGTCTGCATGTGCCAGCTGATACTGGCCCTCTCTTCCAATGGCAGTCAGTGGATCCATTGCTGGCTGATCCCAGACTGTGGAGTCCACTAGGTTGGCCCCCTCTCTGTTTTCTTTCCATTAGGAATTAAATATCTTTTTATTAAGGTAGTTCTGGCTGTTGAAGAAGAGTCTTCTACTGCGGTGCTTTATTTTATCCTCATTATTATGTTTTAAATGATTTTTAAATGGCTTTAAATTTGTACTTTTAATAGGATTGTTTATATAACTATTTTTTAACATTTGTATTATAATTTGGTTTAGCTATAATTTGTTTTAACCTATGAGGCAAGCTGGCTGGGGTACCATATAAATTAAATAAATAAATACAAGACAGTCTTTTAAACAAATAAGGCAAGAAAGGCATGGGATGGTGGCATGGGGATTGGTGTTGGGACTATGGCACATTAGGGGCCAGGGCTTGGGGAGTACCTTCTTTCTGATGCCATTCTACCCATGGAAAACATTTGGGGTGCAGTCCAGCCTTTGGAGCTCGATAGAGTTCTTCATCACTGCATTTGTAACATGCTGTAAATAAGTTTGGCCAGTAAATTGGAAAGCAAATAATTTAGTCTATTTACTTAAAGCATTAAGTGATGAATTACTTGTAACGATCTTACTCCTTATCAGATATTATCATAAATGTTTGTGCTTTACATGAGTAAATCTCTTTCATTACAGTACTGATGTGCAAGCTCTGAGTTGTGATAAGTACAGTGCCATCCTATATATGTCTTCTCAGGAGTAAGCCCCACTGACATCCATGATACTTCCCCCTGCCCCCATAAACTGGATAGGATTGCAGTCTTATTTTTTCTGCAAATTGTGATTTTCTTTTTTATGCAACCATTTGTTGTTTGGTCTTACAGTCTAATTTTGATGGATATGGGAAATGCTTCCTTATATACTTGGCTTGTTTGCTTCTTGAGATATAACACAGTTGCTGCTTAAATTAATAGCTTCTTACCTGATTTCATAAGTTTTCTTCCATGAAAATCAATGTGCTTTCGATTACACCAAAGTAACTAACTGTTTCTTCTTTCATTCCAATGCTAACACCTCTATGCACCTTCTAATGTCTGGCTCGCAGGATGATGAGGAGGGTATATGGGCATAACCAGTTCCTATAAACCAAAGTTCCAGTTTTGTTTTGAGGGGTGAGAAATCATTTTTATTCTATTTTTAAATGCAATTTCATATGGTTTGAAATAAAACTTATCGGTGAACACATCTCTTGAAAATAAAATAAATCGGTTGGATCCAGACTAGCATTTACCAAAGTTCTACCAATAATGGGGAAAGAATATGTAGCAGAACTTGGAAAATTTACTTTTTGGACTACAGTTCCCCAAACCTCCCAGATACCATGGTCAATGGCCATCAAGGCTAGGATATCCTGGGAACTGTAGCCCCATAAGTAACTTTTCCAAGGCCTGGGCTAGGAGGGTTAGTTTTTTCTGATCCCTACCATTTCGTTTATCCCCATGCTCGCTGGCTGGGGGCCATGCTGGCTGAAAGATTCTGTAACTGTCATCCCAAAAATAACTTTTGGGAGGACTGGGAAGGAGACAATTTTTTCTGATCCCCCACTACCTCTGGCTCCCAGTGTCATCTCCCACATTGGAACAGCATAGAAGGTGGGAAGGAGGAACTGGAGAACATTGCCACCTCATTTTTTCCCTCCTGTGAGAAGCTGTTACTAGATTCCATATTACTTTTGCAAATAAAAATATCTCTGTGCCACTTGTGGAGGGGCATTTTGGATCCAACCCATTTGTTTTTGGAAGGGGGTGGGATGAAGTAAGACAGTGGCAATAATTCTGATTAGTTATGAGTGAATATCATCAATAGAAATCATTCTCATCCATAATGTTTTGTTGCCATGTTGTTTGAACCAAATGTTAAGAACTTCTTTCTCTGAATATATATCATATATCCCACACATTAGCCCTTTGTCTTCTGTCAGTTACACGTGGGCAGTGTATATGAATTGCACTGAACTGGTTTTTTTAAATTATTATTATCTTGGTGCAGCCTAGCTGTGGCTTTTCTGTTGGCAAATTATACATCTGTATAAACAAATGGTGACAAAAGAAGTAGTAACTGTGTTTTCTGAGAGAAAAACAAAACGTTTTACGATGTTGCCAAAATAATTGAAATAGCTTGAAGTTTATAAACAAGTAGAACAATATTCAAATATGATGACCATTGTGTCTTGACTCACTGCTATATTTGTATCTTCTTCACATGTTCTGGCCTGTAAGAGATGCTGTTGTTCATGCACTGGCTGGGATGCCTCTGCTTCAGAGGGAAGGGCCAGTCGGGAGGGGAATGTGCCAGGTTCAACACTATTGGGCAAACAAAACTGATGAGATTGTTGCCTTTTTGGAGCCAAGGAGGTGGCAGGAATTGTGCAGCTATCAAGATGCTTGGTTCACCTCTTCAGCCCCACAATTGGCAGGAAAGCTTGTTACTCTTCAATTTTATCAGCGAGGAGAATTGGAGAAGACCAGAGATCAGTCATGCTGTTCCCTCTACCACACATCTACATAGTATTGGAAATAGTGTTACATTTTCCTGCGTATAAGACTACTTTTTTACCTGCAAAATCTGTGGCTAAAGTGGGGGGGGGGTCGTCTTATACGCCGGATATAAGGATAATGAAGATAGAGGTGCTAAAACTCTATATTTTGACTGGGAAAATGGGGGGTCGTCTTATACGTGGGTCGTCTTATACGCCGGAAAATATGGTATATATTTCCTGCGTCTAGAGTAAAATATCACAAGGAAGAAAATATTTGGGAATTTGATGTAATATTCTTCAGGTTATGACATTTAAAGTAATTCGGTCATTTAGCAAAGTGAGAACTCACTTCAGGACAATCTATTCTTAATGTTAAATATGTTGTTATTGTAGTTTAGTGCCAGAGATTGGGAAAGATGGTCCTGAGATTTCCTGCCCTTTGTGACAAAATAATTTTTGGGGTTTTTTTAGCCATCTGTTCCTATACCAGATCATAGCACTATTTTTTTCTTTGTGGCTAAACTAAACTATCTTCATCTGGCCGTGAAGTGAATACATAAAGGCTAATGCCTTTAAGCTTGACTAGCTGGCTTTGGCTGCATCTGTAATGCAGTTTGAATTGGGTTTAAATGCCATGGCTTAGTGTTATGGAATTCTGGGATCTGTTGTTCTGTGAGATATTTAGCCTTCTCTGTCAGAGAGCTCTGGTCCCATAGTATGGAGCCATGACAGCAGTGTCAAACTGTATTAATTCTGCAGTGTGACAGCACCCTTTGTTGTCAACCCTATGAATGAACCTTGGCATAAATTATTTCATATACTTTAGCTTAAAGCTTTTCAAGTTATTAAAGCTTTTCATGTTATCTGATGTGGGTGGCTAGCAATTCTTTCTTTTCAATATGTGAGGCACTGGCACCATATCTGTGTCTATTGGCCACAAGTTTTTTCTTTCTTTCCTGAAAACTAGCTGTTGACCATCAGTGAATGGCTCAGAGACTAGCACAAGTCCAGAAACCACCATTCTGAGTAGCACTGCTTTAGCTACCACGAATCCTGATTTTTATTTCCTTTTCAGTTGAGAAATAAATTGAAAAAGAGCTTTGCTTTGTTCATGTGACCTTCTAGGAAAAGTTTTTTCTATTTATTTTTTTTATAGCATGCTGTAGATTATTATAAGGTTCTGCTTCATTAAGGGTTGATGCCATTTCAATTAGAATTCCTTTTGCTGTTGGCAAGTAATAATGTTTTCAACAGTTGCCTGATTTTATATCACATATCCTGTGTGTATGTGTGCACACATATGTGCACACAGTCAAAAGAAGTTTGTTTACTTTTGAGGCACAAAAGTATCTAGGCAAAACAGCCAATATGCTTCCATTCCTTTGTTTGGTAGCCAGTGTAATTTACACCATATTGTTTTATTCCAGAACCTTGATAAATATCTTTTTTTGCTCTGCCAACAAGAAACTGGGATGATTCCAAAAACAGAAGCAGCAGCTTTTCTTTCCCCCAGATTTCTCTTCTGAAATGTAGATGTAGCTTGACTTTTCCCATCTTCCCTTCAATGAATGTGAGGCTTTCATAGCTTTGGCTAGGATATTGGCATTCTGCTCAAACAAATTTTCTTGTCCTTAGAAACACAGGCTGTCGTGGTTTTACTGCCCAAGAACATATCATTTCCTTAGAGCAAGCTCTCATTGTTTTTATTCTTATTATAGAACAGGGTTATTGGTATCTCCTGCTTGAACTCAAATTATTTTAAGAAATTACTTAGATCTACATCTTAATTTGAAATTATTTGAAGGATTGTTGTTCCTATTTGATGGGCTATTTAAAAGTTAGCTTGAATCCTATGTTGGGAGAAAGACAGGTATAAATCAAATGAATACGATAAAATAATTTGGTTTTTTAATTTTAATTTTTAAATATAAAGACATATAAGTGACAACAAAAAGAAAAAAACATAACAACAACAACAAAATAAACAACAGATGGTAGCACATTATGTTTGCTTTGAATTTTTGTATTTATGCATACATGATTTTTACACAATCTTTTCTAATTATCTTATATCTATAGTCACCTTATAATATATTAGATTCATTCTGATTAGTTCTTCCACTGCTGAATGATTTGGTTTCTTTGATACTAATTTATACTACCCTCTTCTAGACCTCTGTAAAGTCACTATATGAGTTCTATATTGTCCAAAAATTCAAGATAATTATTCCATGTCTTGTTTCCCCAGTTTGTGTTACTCTGCATTATATACTTCATTTTTAGTCTTTCTTCACAATTTTGACACCACTCCCCATTTCTTTTCATATTGTTGAGTTGTCCTCCCAGCAATACATGTAGATAGGCTGTCCATGATGGCAAATTCATTTAGTTTTGTTATCCATTCATCTATGGTTGGTGTTATCTCCATTTTCCAGTATCTAGCTTATGAAAAGTATCTAGTTTATGAAAACAACATAAGAAAAGCAGAATTTGAATCAGAAAAAGGAGGAGTTAAGAGAGGAGGAAACAACATTAACAACCTAAGATATGCAGATGACACCATAATGTTGTCAGAAGAGATTCAGGAATTGGAACAGTTAATAAGAAAGGTCAAAGATGAAAGTGCAAAGGCAGGGCTGATGCTGAACATAAAGAAAACAAAACAAAAAAATGACCACAGAAGAAATACACAAATTCAATCTAGACAATGAGGAAATTGAAATAGTTAAAGAATTTTGATATGTAGGATCAAACATTGACTAGAGTGGAGACTGCAGTCAAGAAATAAGAAGAAGACTAGGAATGGGAAGGGCAGCTATGAAAGAACTAGAAAAGATACTGAAGAGCAAAGACAAACAACTGAGCACCAAAGTCAGAATCGTTCAGGCCACTGTATTCCCAATGACCATGTATGGATGCAAGAGCTGGACAGTGACAGAAGCAGACAGAAAGAAAGTCAATTCATTTGAAATGTGGTGCTGGAGAAGAGTACTTAAGATACCATGGACAGCCAAGAAGACAAACAAATGGGTTCTTGAACAGATCAGACCAGAGCTCTCCTTGGAAGCAAAGATGATCAATTTGAGTCACAAGAAGAAACAATAATGCTAGGAAAGGTAGAGGGTAGAAGAAAGAGAGGAAGACTACAAACCAGATGGATAGACTCAGTCAGGGGGTTATGGGCAAGGGCTTTCAGGATCTGGGCAAGGCAGTGGAAGATAGGGACTTTTGAAGATGTCTCATCCACTGGGTCGTCATGAGTTGGAACCGACTCAAGGGCAACTAACAACAAAGCGCATACCATGTGTGCAGCAGTAATCATACATAAGAGTATACTCTTTACATCATTTTTTAGTTTTCCTCCAATTACCTCTGTTATATTCAGTAAAAACAATTCAGGTTTAAGTGGGATGTTTTTCTGTAACGTTTCTTTCATGGTCTTGTGTATATTTTCACAGAATTTTTAAACATTTTTGCATTGCCACCACATACGGTATTATGAACCAATCTTCTCTTTACGTTTCTAACATGATTTTTTGTTATTTTTTATTTTCACTAGTCTGGTGGAGTTATATACCATCTATAGAAAATTTTGAAATAGTTTTCTTTTAAGCTGTTACATTTTGTAAATTTCAAATTATTTTTCCATACATTCTCCCAATTTGATAAAGGTATTTCATTTCCAATATTTTGCATCTACTCGATCATATTACTTTTGATTGTTTCCTCACTTAACCTCTAATAAAAGTTTGTAAATTTTCTTTATCAGTTGTTTATCTCCTTCCTTTATTATTTTGTCAAAATCTTTCACTTCACTTTCGATTCCTTGTGTTTCATTGTCCTTTTTAAGTTCTTCTGAAATTTACCAATATTTAAGCCAAATTATATCTGATCTTCCTTGTTGAAAATAATTTGTTTTCTGTAAGGTTTTCATGTAATAATAATAATAATAATAATAATAATAATAATAATAATAATATATTTATATATCCTGCCTTTTGCCATGGCAATAATAATAATAAATTTATTTATATCCCGCCACTTTGAGATCAATTGGGGCGGCTAACAACAATAAAATATAACATACAAAAGTAAAATCTGAATCCCTCCCCCCCTTAAAAAGTTATTAAATCCATTACAAAATTAAAACATACAATATAAAACAAGAATAATGTAAAAACATCTCACAGTGTGGCTGCGGTTCCAATTTTAGATGTTTAAACTAAGAGCTTAGAAGCCCTCTTGCAGGAGGGATTCCTGAGGCTGGGATTATCTATCACTGAAAGGCCTGCCGGAAGAGATCCGTCTTGACAGCCTTTTTAAAGCTGTCTAAAGATGTCAATTGACGGATCTCATCCAGCAGGCCGTTCCATAATCAAGGCGGCTTACGTATAAAATTAAATTTAAATAAATGTCTTACATGGCAGCTTGAGCTATGGAGAAAGAAAAAAAAATCTTTTCAATAAATAAAAATGTTGTAAAAGTATATTATGACTAGGTTATGATTCAGAAGAGAGCCAGCATGGTATAGTGGTTTGAGCATTGGACTACCGCTGGAAACGAGGTTTTGAATCCCTGCTCAGGCATGAATCCCTGCTCAGGCACAGTCACCATGGGTAAGTCACACTCTTTCAGCCTCAGAGGAAGGGAAAGTCCCACTGAACAAATCTTTTCAAGAAAACCCATGATAGTTTACTTTAGGTTGAAACCATAAGTCGGAAATAACTTTAAGGCACACAACAGCATATGATCCCAAAACACTTTTACTGGGAAGCAAAAATGATTTGGAGACATTCATGAAGACAGGTTCCATTGCCACACCCCCAAAGAGATGTCAAAAATGCGTATGATCCATATCTAGATAGATGGGGAGGATTAGGTATCAGAATATATTATTGTCCCAAGTATTTCTTCTTGAAAATAATTTTCATTGGAATACACTACTTTATTTTAAGAATATTTATTACTAAAATATTAGGATGCTGCATTTTTATTTGTATCTCTAACCAAGTATTTAAGACAGAAAAAATTAATGAGGAACAATATATCATTTTTGCGATGTTAAATTATTTACTGCAAAATCTTGAATCTACAAACAATAAGTCACGGTCCTTAGATTTAACTGTAAGGTTTTAAAATTAACTTACCTTTCTTTAGAAAATAAGTATTGCTGCATGGGTTTACCCCATTCATTGTAGTATACAGAATAACAGGAGTTTGAAGTATGGTAAAATCCTGTGGGAAGTAGGACATAACAGATATGACATCACCCGGTTCAGTTTAGCTGGGCTGATATTTCCAGAGTTCAAGCAGGGATAACAGAGCCATTGTTGAACATGATGTCCATACACAGCCAGTCCTCTGTATCTGTGGATTATATTCACAGATTCAACCATCCATGACTTCAAAATATTCACCATTTTTTTTTCCTAAAAAGCAAATGTTGATGTTGCCATTTTATACAAGGGACACCATTTTACTGTGCCATTGTATATAATGGGACTTGAGTAGCAGATACCAAGGGCCCACTGTACTTTTTTTTTAAAATAGCCTGTGATCAAAAACATTTTTCTGATTGTTCATTTACTAACTTTATAAGGACTTTATAACACTTCTTTGATTGGAGGTGAATACTACCGTCAGTAATGCTTCTAGCTTACCAGCTTGATCTTTTTGGAAAATACACCTCTCCTGTAGCCTTAGATTTTGTGCCCATGCTTCAGAGGGATATGCCTGGACCCACCATGCCACTTCTTAATTTCAATTGCCTTTTCAGAAGCTATCTTCAGAAAACCCTCAAAGGTGCTTTTAAAAGAGTTCAAGAAGCAGTCTGTGATTTGACACAACATCCATTAAATGAGAAGTTGGGGTGGGGAAAGTGTGTGTGGCTCTGGTGACATGGTGTTTTATCCTTCAATGCTCTCAACTCAGGAGGAGTGTAAAGAGTATTTTGTGGGTTCTGTGAAGGAAACTTCTAACAATCTAACTATGAGAAAATGTAGGTGTGTGTCCAGAATGTGTGTGTGTTCCCTCCTGGATCACATCCTGTACCAAGTATTTAAACTGAACAGATGGTTTCAGCTTCTAAAATGTAAACTATCTCAAGGGACTCAAGGATATATTGGACATGATCTTCAACAGACTTCTCCAATCCAATGAAAAGAACAAGACTCCAAGAAACCAAATGTGTCTTGTGTATAATTAAATTAAGTTCATATTATCTGAATGACAGAACTTTTTATGTTTCTGTGGGGACATATTAACATAAAAAGAATAATGAAAATTAGAAGAGAAGAAATGTTCTGAGAGAAAAAAGTCTGTTTCTCTACTTTTACATGAAAAACTAGAAAAGTTAATTCTAGTATAAATAATTGTAAGATAAATATTTGTAACCCTAAATGCATTTCTTTCTTCTGCACATTTTGTATTTTGTTTCTGACCACAAATTATGGTTGTAGCAATACAGTAAATTCTATGCAGTAAATTACATATTAATAAATACCCTTTTAGGTATGCTGACACATTTGGTTTGAGTGCTGAAGACTGAACTGTGTCATTGTCATCTTCCTTCAGTCAAAAAAGTAGTATAAAGCAAAAATGGTTTAACGCTAAACAAATAATAAGAAAAATATGAGATTGATATAAAAATTGAGTTTTCTCATGAAAGTAAGAGTTAGTAAATATAGAGTTTCAAATACTTTTACATGCGTTATATGTATGTATGTGCCTTCATGTTGACTGTTGACTTATGGCGAACCCATTAATTTCATGGGGTTTTCTTAGGCAAGGAATACTCTGAGGTGTTTTACCAGTTCTTCCTCTGAAATATAGCCTACAGTACCTGGTATTTGTCAGCATTTTCCCATGCGAATACTAACTAGGGCTGACCCTGCTTAGCTTCCAAAATCAAACAGGTTCCAGTGCCTTTAGGTATATAGGCCCTACAGCTTCCAATCTGAATGGATGTTCTTGGTGCACTGATTATATTATATTATATTATATTATATTATATTATATTATATTATTGCTTCAAAGCTTTACTTTGAGAGCTTAAAAATATCTGCATGAAAGCTCTACATATAGCATGATCCTTGAGGGGCATCTTGTCTATAGTTAAAATAGCACAGCTGCAGACTACACTTTTGTGGCCTCTGAATTATTGGTCCTTGGTGTGCATATATCCATTATGAATAAATAAGTAATAAAATCATATGATGTAGAATCGTATCCACAACTGAGAGTACCAATTTTAATTGACATTGTTGTTAACATTTGCTGTAAAACTCTTTAAGGATATCTATTAAACTCTTTCTTAACTTGTTTTATTTTTCACCATAGGCACTATAGGTAGGCAATACTTGTGTAATTCTTTGAACAGAGTAGCAAAGTACTGGTATTATTGTTCATTTGAGGAACATGCACGTTCATATAGTCGTAAAATACTCTGTTGTACTCTCATTCCCCACCTTATAAGAACTGGTCTTTCCGGACTATTTTCAGGTTAAGGGGAAGAATTCATAAACATAAATGCTAAGCTTAGCAATATATATTCTTCTTCCAATGCTGTTTTATTTCCTTGTTTTGATATGCAACCAGGTTCAATAGCAGCATTGGAATGTCTTGAATCTCAGGATGTGGTGGAATTAACCGCTGCTTTTCTTCTTTCATTCACCTTGAACTCTGACGTGATTGTATGTTTGAGAAAAATGCTCTGCACAAATCCCTGCTATGAAAATCCTTGTGATTACAAAGGGTGTTTCCCGTTTACCATATATTGTTTGCTGCTGGCACAAATCCTGCTGAAACACTGTCTCGGAGATGACTGGTTCTGCTTTTGAGACAGAGTAAATTTTTAAAATGGTGTGTAGAAGGTTTCTAGAGTCAATGTTTGGATAAGAAAAATACAGTTTTATAGGCTTTCTATCAGTGTGGCCTCTTAAACTGTGGGATATTAATTTGTGTCTGGAATGGTGATTTGAAATGTACAGTAATCCATTTGGGTTTCGTGTTCAGATTTAATAGTACTTCACACCTCTTTAGTTTATTCTATGTATGGACAACTTCCTGACTCTAGATAAGGAAGAATTTTAGGCTCAAATCAGACATACAGGGCAAAAAGGAGTCCCTAAAATTGGGATCAGTTTGGGGGATTCACTACTTTAATTTTTCAAAGGATTCAAGAAGTGGCTGTTTACTTTTGATGGTAAGGTCATAGTAGTATTTTCTCTTTATTTCTAAAAAGCAGTCACAAAAAGTGACAGACGTTCTCTTGTGCATAATTTTGTCCCGTAATGCCCCTAGTGAGTGGTGGCTCTCATTTTTAACATCTAGAATGCCATAGAAAGAAGGAAGGAGTGAATAATATTATTGTTGTTAAACTCAAGAACTGAAAAAACAGCCATTACTTTGTTGCCAATAATCTATCCTCTCCAAATTTCTTGAATTCATCCCCAGATTTCCCATCTGCATATAGTTTTCCATGTTTTTAATGTAGCAACTGTGCTGCTGCTGTAATTAGACAGATCTTCTAATTGCAAACAAGATTCTCAAGTATCCAGTAATTTTCTTACTGGCTTGCACTGACAGAAGACTAGAAATCCCAACTAGCTTTGCATCAACTTAAAGAAACAATTGCCAAACTTTGGTCCTCCAGGTGTTTTGGACTTCAGCTCCCAAAAGCCCCAGCCAGCTTGCCAATAGTCAGGAATTCTTGGAGCTTAGGTCCAGAACACCTGGAGGACCAAGGTTTATCAACCACTGACATACAAGATTATTTTCAATAATTAAGTGCCAAAGAAACACAAAAAAATATTAATGAGAGTGACATTGTTGGAAGCAGATAAAGCATTTTTTAGGTATAGATGAAGCGTAGAGAAAACGATAATCTAATTAAGAAGGAATTTCTAAAAATGTACAAGGAAAGGAAATAACTATGATAGACCAAAGTCTAATCTCCCTGATGTGAAGAGAGTGTCTGAACAGAGTTTGGAGAAGATTTGGCAGCACAGTTCTGAGTTTGTTATTTACATATCTTTAACTTTTGCTATTAAATAATCAAGCAATATATTTTTGAAGTTGTCTGCCAAGAATTTATGAAATCACCTAGTTTTTATGAAGAATTATGATATATTGATGTGAGGGGGTATTTGAATAAATAAATAAATAAAACCCCAGCTTCTATTCCCTACCAAATGCATATGATCTGTTTTTTATAAAGAAATATAGGAAAGAAAGAATACAAAAGAAAAGTAACATAAATACAAAAAAAAAAAAAGCAAGTACTTCAAATACAAATAATTGGAATATTCAAAATTGTACCGGTAAACTTGAAATCAAAATGGAAAGTGTAGTCAAGAAATTAAGTCAAGAAAAACAAAAAGGAGATGGGAATAAACTAAGAATTATGAATGCAATAGAACAACAGCTTGTGCGGAAAGATAAAGAAAATTACTACAACAACCAATGCAGAGAAATAGAATACAACGACAAAAAGGGAAGAACAAGAGATCTATTTCACAAGATCCAGGAAATCGAAGGAAAATTCAAACCAAGGACTGGGACGCTCTATGACAATAAAAATAACATAATTCAAGACCAGGAAGGAATAAAAAGACATTGGATGCAATACTGAGAAGAATTTTACAAAAGAGATGACAAAATGAAGGACACATGGAACAAAGACCCATATGAAGATGAACCCAAATTATAAAAAGCGATGTGGAAACAGCAATAAGAGAAATAGCAAAAAACAAATCATCAGTTCCAATTGAACTGCTGCAATCCACATTGACAGAGTCAACTCTAGTGCTAACCAACATATGTCAACAGATATGGAAAACAAAAAGATAGCCAAAGGACCATAGCACTGATCTCCCACCCAAGCAATATCATGCTCAAAATTCTGCAACATAGACTCCAACTATGTAGAGAGAAATCCCAGAGGTTCAAGCAGGGTTCAGGAAAGGAAGATGCACTAGGGACCATGCTGCAAACATACGATGGCTAATGGAGCAAACCAGGAAATTCCAAAAGAAAACCAGCATGTGCTTTATAGACTATAGCAAAGCCTTTGACTGCATAGATCCGGACACAGTACAAGGTGTTGGTTATCACCTTTAAAGCCCTAAATGGCTTGGGTCCAACCTTTCTCCGGGACCACCTCCTTCCGTATAATCCACCCCGCACACTCAGGTCCTCTGGAAGGAATTTGCTGCAGCCTATAAAAACTAGGCTGTCTGCAACCTCCCAGAGGACCTTCTCAGCAAGTGCTCCCAGATTATGGAATGGCCTGCTGGACGAGATCCATCCTTTTGCTACCTTAAACAGCTTTAAAAAGGCTGTTAAGATGGATCTCTTCTGGCAGGCCTTTCCTGAATAGGTCTCCCAGCCCCAGGAGTCAGCCCACCTTCCTCCACAAATTCCTGCTGCAGCTATTGTTATTGTTAGTGTTGTTTTGTGACACTGTGATTTATTTGAAATATGTCTTAAATCTTTTCTATTGTTTAATGCTATTTTAAAGGGTGGGTGGGTTTATGGGACTTATTATGGGAATATCAACAATCTAAGATATGCAGATGACATCATAATACTAGCAGAAAACCTCACAGACCTGAAAAACCTACTAAGGAAGATCAAAGAAGAAAGTGCAAAGGTGTGATGCTGAACATAAAGAAAACAAAAATAATGACCACCCATGACCTTCACAAGTTCAAGCTAGACAATGAAGAAATAGAAATAGTAAAAGAATTCCCATACCTGGGATCAAACATTGATAGAAATGGGGACTGCAGTCAGGAAATCAGAAGAAGACTAAGAATGAGGAGGGTGGCTATGAAAGAACTCGAAAAGATTCTAAAATGCAAAAATATACAACTCAGCACAAAAGTTAGAATCATACAAGCTATTGTATTCCCTATTACCATGTATGGATGTGAGAGCTGGAGAGTTAAGGAAGATGATAGGAAGAAAATCAATTCATGTGAGATGTGGTGCTGGAGAAGAGTGTTGAGGATCCCTTGGACAGCTAAAAGGACAAACAAATGGGTCCTAGAGCAGATCAAACTGGAAACCTCCCTGGAAGCTAAGAGGACCAAACTGAGGCTGTCGTACTTTGGACACATCATGAGAAGAGAGGACTCATTAGAAAAGACAATAATGCTGGGAAAGGAGGAAGGAGGTAGGAAGAGAGGAAGGCCACATGCCAGATGAATGGTCTCTATTAAGGAGGCCATGGGTAAGGGGTTGCAGGAATTAAGTAGAGTAGTGGAGGACAGAGGATCTTGGAGGTGTCTCATCCCTAGGGTCGCCATGAGTTGAGATCAACTCGAAGACAGTTAACAACAACAACAAACAGTGTGCATTTAAAAAGGACGGAGATGGCCGTCAGGGCAGCATTGCAAAAAAGGGAAAGTGTGACACCTCCAATGGCTATAAGTACAACATACACAAACCAGAGAGTCCAAGTGGGGGCATGGGGTGAAGGGGGGTTGGGGGGCATATAAGGGTGGCAGAATTGTGTATTGCCAGTGATTTACTGGGGACACCTCTGCTCTGATGTCCAGTGGAGTATTGCTGGTGCAAGTGTGTGCACAATCAAACAGGGTGGTCATCCAATGAAGTGGCATTTAGACAGGGGGCACTTGCTGGCAGTTTGTTCCGGTGATGGTATGCATGGATGGTGGGGGCAAAAGTAAAAAGTCCCCCCCAAAACCCCAGCAGCACAGCTTGAGGCCATGCTGTGGGGTCGTGGCATGTGCACATGGGCCGCTTTGGCCACAGGCAGTGCAGTCAATAGGGTCTCAGGCTGCTCTTGGTAGAAACAGCTTTGGGCCCATCTGCTTGACCCCATAGTTAGCTAGGACTAAAGTATGAACTAAAAGCCTAAGCAGACTGCCAGAAATAGTGCACATTAAATTGAGGCACTGCCCTGGCTCAGTGCTAGGGAATCATGAGAATTGTATTTTTTTCTGAGACATTGAGCCTTCTCTGTCAGAGAGCTCTGGTGCCCCAATAAATTACAGTTCCCATGATTCCTTAGCCCTGAGCCAGGGCAGTGCCTCAATTTAATGTGCACTATTTCTGACAGTCTGCTTAGGCCCTAAGTCTTTACAGAAAAACCTGATAGAAGAGGTCTCATTCTGGCAAAATTATAAAGAAAAAAAGAAGTACAGTGGGCCCTTGTTATCTGCTGGGGTTTGGTTCCAGGATCCTCTGTGGATAACAAAATCCATGGATGCTCAAGTCTCATTAAATACAATGGTATAGCAAAATGACATCCCATATATAAAATGGAAAATCAAGGTTTGTTATAGGTGATTTATACTTTTTAAAAAATATTTTCAAGCCATGGATGCTTGAATCTGTGGATAAAAAATTCCATGGATAAGGAGGGCCGATTGTATGACTTATTTACATTTACAGATGAGTGGCACATGTGGCAGACCTATTTACATTTGAATGTCTTATAGACTTCCTGAAATTGAATAAGGATATTAATAATATAAGGGCCAGCAGTAGTTTGAGCATTGAACTAGGACTCTCTGGAGATCAGGGTACGGTTCACCACTTGGCCATGGGCTGGGTGGCCTTGGGTAAATTACACTCAACCCCAGAAAACTCCATTATAGAGTTGCCTTAAGGTGGAATTGACTTGAAGACACACAACAACACCCTCTTTAGTAAAAGACTATCTTTGGCTTTTTGTATCTGATTGAACTATGTATGGCATTGGCTTCCAAAGAACATTTAAAGGTATGTTCAAGTACTTTCATCTGCACTGGAGTGTTTTTTCTTTCTTTAAATATAGCTGTTCTGCTTCATTAAAGGCCAATCTTGGAGTTAATTTATATGTTCAGAATGAGTTATCCTTTATGGGTATTTGCTATCAAAATGTGGGCTTCAGCAGCCTGGCTAAGAATGCAACATTTACTATGCAAAGCCTACTATGTTACATTTTTGAAAAGATGAAGAAAAGCTGATCCCTCCTGTGCATGTTTACCTGGAAAAAAGCAGGAATATTCTGCATAACACATTAATTCAGGCATGTATGTCTTTCTAAACTTGAAAAATTGTCCTAGAAACCATTTAGATTTATACCCAGTAATGCTGTGATGAAAGATAATAATGAATTGCTGTCATCACTTATTTGTTATTTTTTAGAACTAAAGACATTTAAACTTTTTCATATTTGGATGTTTTATTTAGTCCACATCTTGAAAGAAATACAACCCTTTGTATTAGAACTGACATTTTTAGCATCCAAAGTAGTGGACAAAAACAATGGGAGGAAATTCAGTCCTGTTCAATTTAATTTTCTCCAAAACATGTATGCTTATTTTGTGTCAAGTCATGCAAAAAAATGTAGTTTCATCATCTGGACCTTTTAGAATGTGTAACTTTTCAAGCATTATTTGTACTGATTTTTTTTTTACTGCATTACTGTAGAAAGGGGGTGGGAGGAATGCCACCTTGAAATTTATTGGTTGAATTTTTGGAAAGTTCTTAGGGTATGTGGTAGGTATCATGATCTACTCTAGGATTTCAGAATTGGTTGCCTTTGTATGTTCATCACAAATATTGACACATAGAGATATTGCAAGTGCTAGCACTGGATTCAAATTAAAGATAAGGATAAGAGAGAAGATTGCAAAATTCAAAGACCTATAGCAGGGGTCGGCAACCTACGGCCCGCGGGCCGTTTCCGGCCCAGGTCGCCGGACTTACAGGCCCAGGCGGACCCCTGCCGCTGTCGCCGCCGCCACCTGGTTCGGCCGCCGCCCGGCCGCGCGCAACGCGACCGCTATTTTGGTCCCCAAAACGGCAGCCACAATGTGTTTGTGCATGCGCAGGATTACTGTGCATGCGCAAACGCGTTGCAACCGCCATTTTGGAGACCAAAATGGCGGTCGCGGTGCCGGGAGCACGCGCGGCGCCCTGAGGAGGCCCCCGAGGGAGGCCTCCCAAGGGGGACCCTCAGAGGCGACGGGCTTCCAGGAGGCCCGTAGCCACCGAGGGAATCTGGCCCCCGCACCATTTCCTGCCCCCTCCCCCGGCCCCCCAGCAACAAAGGCCGCGGCGTGTGCAGGGGGGCGTGCACGGCGGCGGAGGGTGCACGCGCGCGCGCCGCCATCCCCCCCCCACCTTGGCCCAGCCGAGACCTGGGCTACGGGAGACCGGCCCAGGTCTCAAAAAGGTTGCCTGTCCCTGGCCTATAGTTTTCCATCCTAGAAATCCTATCAAGAACTCTGTGTGCCTAACTGAAAATGATTAGTCTGTTTACATATAGTGGGTTAGTTCCAAACATGGTGATGATTTTATGGGGGGAAAAATCACTAGGCTTTGTTTTGTAAGTGAAATTCTTCTGTGGTGAGATGACTTTTCATTCCTTCATTCATGTTGCTATGATTTGTATGGTATCAAGAATGCAAAAGTTATTTTTCAAAAAAAAGTATTGCCAGGCTATTTCAATGAGATTTGTTAAATTTTTGCTCACAAAGATTATCAAAGGAAAATGCCTCTGAATGCCTTCCCCCAATGGTTTATTTGGGTTTCATATATGATTATTCACATCTACTGTACTGCTGTATTGCAAGGGTGGCAAAGTGTGGATCACAAAGCAAAGCAAAGCAAAGCAAAGCAAAGCAAAGCAGCTTCATTTATATACCACTTCATACCGCACTATGGGGTGTCTAAGCGGTTTACAACTGTAAGCTCATTGCCCCCCAACAGTTGGGTACTCATTTTAGCAACCTCGGAAGGATGCAGGCCTGAGTCTATCCTGAGCCCTGGCTAGTATTGAACTCGCAACCTTGTGGTCTATGAGTGAGTGGCTGCAGCACAGGCATTTAACCACTGCGCCACCAGGCTGTTTTCACCACACTTGAACCCTCCAGACTGCCCATTTTCTGACCCTCTGAAAAGCCCTTAGGACTGACAAACCAGCCTACAGCTGCTACACATGCATTCACACGTGGATAGCCTTTAAAAATGCACTTTTCTCAAATCCAAAATGGACTTCCAGTCATTTCTGGATTTCGTCACTCATTTTTTTTTATATTTCTGGGCATCCCTGTATCTCCAAGAGTCAGGAAAATTATCTCAGGGACCTCTTGCAATTCTTCACCCATGCTGTACAGCCCCTAAATAGAAGTGTTACTGAATGTCAACAGCACATCAATTTGGAAGATCTTGGAGGAACTGGAAAATGGAGATGTAATCAGTAACATTTGTAAATACTTTCCACAAAGAACAAATATTTTTGTAAGTTATTTGTTACATAATCTTGTCTACAGTGTTGATCATGTAAAGAAGACATGGAAACTATCTTAAAGGAAAGGCTAAAGAATGACATCAAGAAAAAAAGATTTGAAAATTGCTCAATTAAAATTCAAGTAGTTTAATAACCCCCCTGTGGGTAGTATTAATGTTACAGTCTTTGGAAAATTATGTTACAGGAGACTCAATCAGGGAACAATCTTTCCTTAACACTGTAGAGTCCTTACAAAGAGAGATTTCAAAATGGCCACTGCCCTGTGTTAAAATTCTCCATTAGTGTTCCATAGTACTTTCTTCTATGGATTCACTCATGGAATACATGAATCATCACTGGCCAAATTCCTGGCCACACAGTTGCAAACCCATGTAGGGCACCCCCCCCACTACATTAAAGACTCAGCTCACTTCATAGGAAAAATCAATAACCTCGAACTCAAACCTGGAGACAAACTAATCAGCTTTGATGTGGTTTCTCTGTTCACCAAAGTTCCTATAATGGACACTATGGCACTCATCCAAGAAATGTTTCCGGAAGATATGACAGTGCTCTTTGAACATTGCCTTACCCCAAGCTACTTCCAGTGGGACAATGGATTCTATGAGCAGAGAGATGAGGTAGCCATGGGAAGTCTTCTGAGCCCTGTGATAGCAAACTTTTAAATGGAACACTTTGAAAAGCAAGGCCTGGAAACAGCGCCAAAAAATCCCACAACATGTTTCCAATATGTGGATGACACTTTTACCATTTGTAGTCATGGAGAAGAAGATGTGACCGTGTTTTTGAACCATCTGAACAACATCCACCTGAACATCCAATTCATGATAGAAAAAAACCCAAAACTTTAAAGTGTACTGAGGGGCTGTACAGACTTTGCCGGTATGGGGCCGCAGCAACCACATGCCACAGCCCCAATCTGGCCTTTCTGCAGTGCAAAAAGAAGCTGCAAAAAGCAGCTCCTTTTTGCACTGCAGAAAGGGCGCCCTAGCTGCTGTGGTGGTGGCTTTTCTCCGCTTATTTGGCACAGTGCATGTAAATGGTGTGCTGAAGACTTGGCGTGATGCCGCCTACTGCGTGGTTGCTTGGGCAGCGTAATGCTGGTGTGGGGGCAGTGTCAGGGTGGCTGGCATGTGGTCACCACACCCCCACTCTGCCCCCATGCCGACTCTTTATGCTGATCTGTATGAAAGAGGGATGGGATTTCATTTTGATTTATTGCTTTGATGTTTTGTAATGTTGTACACCGCCCCGATTGCCTGGCAGAGGGGCGGGATATAAATAAAAATTATTATTATTATTATTATTATTATTATTATTATTATTATTATTATTCATTATCTGTATAGCCCCAGAGTTTGTTGTTGTATGCTTTCAAGTTGTCTGTGACTTATGGTGATGCTAAAGCACCCTATCATGGGGTTTTCTTGGCAAGATTTGTTCAGAGAGGAGGTGCCTTTGCCTCTGTCTGAGACTATGGTCCAAAACACACTGCAGAAATAATCTAGTCTGAGACCACTTTAACTTCCTTGGCTCACTGTATAGCCATGGTCACTGTATAGCCATGACTGGAAATAGTCATCAAAATACTGTCCAGGTTTCAAATACTTTCTCACAGCAAGAAGAGAATTGCTAAAATTACCATTGTTTCCTTTGAGAATAAAATTAGTGAAGACTTGCCTCCCTAGACTAGTAGAGTTTGTAAAAAATAAAAATAAAAATCCCATGTATGGAATGGAAACACTAAACATTCTGCATCAGTTTAAGGCCTGAAACAGAGGGGCCCAAAGGAGAGTGAGATTGCACTGGCACCAGTTGTGCCAGTGTCATTTGCATCAGTACTGTTCCTGGCCCCAAACTGGGCCAACACCACAGTCCTAAACCAGGCCACCAGAAGGAGCGGATTCTTGGCCGTGTGTTTCAGACCTAAGTCTCTCAAAGACAAATTGCACTGATCCATTTGTATTGGTACCACTTTTCATGCCAGCTCTGTGGAAATAGTAACTTGAATCCTAAGAGAATGGATGGAAGGAAATTCACTAAAGGCAAGCTCCCTGTCCCATCCCCTTCTTACCCCCTTCAGCTGCCTGTGCCCTTGGGAGCAACCTCACTATCATTGGTGTTCCCTCCTGAACAAAGTGGAATAGGGCATGAGGGGGCTGTTGAGGATTCCCTGCAGTCTTTCAGCAGCCCTCTCATTTTCCATTGCACATGGTTTAGGAAGCCCCCCCCTCCAAGGCAATCTTTCTGGGGGCATAGAGCCTCTGTACTGAGCTGTGAGGTTGGGAGTTGCAGTCCAAGGAAGGCTGTATGATTCTCATCCCTTGCAGTTTATACTGTGAGGTGATAATAGCAAAGAATCTGTTGGCTCAAGTGTCCACAGCAGTGTGTAAGGAGTTTATCACACGGGGAAAATTCCATGCAGAAATGGGATTTAAAAGGTGAGGGAAACCCGCAAAAGCAGGCAGATTTTCACACACATCACTGTTAAAATGGGGTTAACCTGAACAGAAAGTAGTCAGAAACTACTTCTTTTTACTTTCGGGATTTTCGAAAGTAAAAAGAAGCAGTTTCTGACTACTTTTTGTTCGGGTTAACCCTATTCTAACAATGACGTTATCTGAAAATCTAACCGCTTTTGCGTTTTCCCCCCAAATTTAAAGCCCCGTTTCCACATGGGATTTCTCCCATGTGATAAACTCCTCTGTCTATTATCTCCTGTGTTGCAGCAAGGAACATTTTGAGCATATTGCACTGGGAAATGATTAAGGCCCATACATTCACAAGGTGCTACTTAGTTTTGCAACTTCAGGTTCATCACATGAAATTAGAGGGGACTGACTGTCACAGCCGATGTAGGAAATCATAACTTAAAAGCTACTAAATGGTTTTTAAAATCTGTAGTATAGGTAAGCAGGGATAACATAGTGGTGAGAATACCAGAACAGAACTCAAGAAACCTGATTTGAAACCAACCTGATTTCAGACTTACATTTTGCCATTACACTGGGTGACCTAGATGCCCTTGAGCAAGTTTCTTTCTTTCAGTTTTTACCTGCCTCACAAGATGGTTATGAAGATTAAAATGGCAAGGGAGACCCTATGTGCAACCTTAAGTTCCTTGCAGGAAATAGAAAGAAAAGACAGTTATAAAGAAAAGACAGGTTGAGTCTCTTATCTGGAATTCTAAAATCACAATACTCCAAAAACCAAAACTTTTCTTGTGAGTGGCTGAGATAGTGACACTTTTGCTTTCTAATGGTTCAGAATACACAAAATTATTTTTAAAATATTGTATAAAATTACCTTCAGGCTATGTGTATAAGGTATATATGAAGCATAAATGATTTTTGCATTTAGATGCAGGGCCTTTGCAGACTGCCAGAAGTAGTGCAATTTGAGTCCACTTTAACAGCCCTGACTCAGTGCTAGGGAGTCATGGGAACTGTAGTTTATTGTGGCACCAGAGCTCTCTGATAGAGAAGGCTCAGTGTCTCAGAAAAAAACACAATTCCCATGATTCCCTAGCACTGAGCCAGGGCAGTTAAAGTGGACTCAATTTGCACTATTTTTAGCATTCTGCAAAGGCCCTTAGATCCCATCTCCAAGATACTGCATTATGTACATATATGCAAATACAGGTATTACAAAATCCAAACACTTCTGGTCCCAAGTATTTTGGGTAAGGGATAGTAAACCTGTAATGGATAAATCTTTCCTTGTAAAACAAAAACAGCAGCAAGACCCAAACAGGGTCAGCATAAGACTTGTTTTACAATACTTAATGTATTGAAGAGTGATGTGTGGATTTGTCTGGCTCTTAGACTGGTCCTAGTGAAATTGGCCCTGCACATTAGAAGTGATCCATGTTCTATAAGCCATCAGTATAATATTTTTAAAAAAGATGCATTCTGTGAGTTATAGGGGATTTTTATTTCAGTGAATATATTTCCTGACCAATGTCCTGTCTCCCTCCTGAAAAAGAATTGATTTCCTCTAAATAGGGTGACCACCCCACCTGCAGAGAGCCAGAGTATCTGACTTCTGCTTTGTTACTTCATAGTTTGCCAAAATACAGCATGGGATAGGCGGGAAATATAAATAAATATTATTATTATTATTATTATTATTATTATTATTATTATTAAATACTTTTTGCCCTAGTACATTGTATTGACTGGGATAAAAAAAGGATCCCAGTAGGAAGAAAATCATATATTTGTTGGGGCAGGTGTGTGTGAGTGATAAAATGCCTGTATATACCAAATGGTTGAAACTTGGGGAAACTTTTTTTTATGACTGTGCAGGTGACAATACCAAAGAGTGTTTATGTTGTTGGTCTCATTACATTGGAATATCCAACAAAATGTGTCTTTGGGTGCATCTACACTGTAGAAATAACACAGTTTGACATCACTTTGACTACAATAGCTCCATCCTACAGAATTCTGGGATGTGTAGTTTTGTGAGGCATCAATACTCTTTGGCAGAGATAGCTACAGACCTTGCAATACTACAAATCTCAGGATTCCATAGGATGGAGCTACAGCACTTAAAATGCTTCCAAACTGCATTATTTCTACAGTGTAGATGCACCCTCCACAGAACTAATATGTCCTGTCCTTGAAGCTTCAAGAACAAGTATATCATGCATTTTGATTGGCCAATAAAGGCATCACTGATGGATGTTTGTTTGAATCTGTCCTTGTCTGTGAGGGTCAATCAAGGAAAGACTACTCAGGTTGAGAAAGACTACCAGAAGTTGAATGTGAGTCAGCATCCAAAAAAACCAATGTGATTCCAGGCTGCATCAACAGAAGTATAGTATCTAGATCGAGGGAAGTAATCATACCACTGTATTCTGCTTTGGTCAGACCTCACCTGGAATACTGTGTCCTGTTCTGGGCACCACAGTTCAAAAAGGATGTCCAGACGAGGGTAACCAAAATGGTGAGAGGTCTGGAAACCATGCCCTATGAGGACAGATTTGGGGTGCTGGGTATGTTTAGCCTGGAGAAGAGACGGTTAAGAGGTGATATGAAAGCCCTGTTTAAATATTTGAAGGGGTATCATATTGAGGATGAAACAAGCTTGTTTTAGGCTGCTCCAGAGAATAGGATCCAGAGCAATGGGTTTAGACTACAGGAAAATAGATTCCACCTCAACATTAGGAGGCACTTCCTGACAGTAAGAGCTGTTCGAGAATGGAACACAATCACTCAGAAGGCAGTGAAGTGTCCTTCTTTGGAGGATTTTAAACAGATAGTTGGCCATCTGTCAGGGGTACTTTGATTCTGTGTTCCTGCATGGCAGGGGGATAGACTGGATGGCCCTTGAGGTATCTTCTAACTCTATGATTCTATGATTCTAGTATCTCTTTTTAATATTTAATGATAGGCTAAGTCCTAGATTTCTGTAATTCAATGAATCAAACCTTGTCTAAGAGAAATTAGAATTAATTCAGTTCATTGCATGCACAGATCTTTGAAGCCAGGAACGTATTTGTTAGGTGACAAATCCCAAAGGAATCGAATTAAAGAATTATTCTTTCTTACAGATCTTGAATTTTCACTTTACAAGGCTTTACTAAGGGTTTATGAGTTGCTCTAGTTCCCTAAAGCTTCACAATTCTACCACTTCAGTGGCTGAGGCTGCCAAGCAAGAACAGCTGGTAAATTCACAACTGCACATTTTTATTTATTTATTTATTTATTTATTTGCATAGATTTTCAGCCAAAATTTTCTGGCTCTAGGGAGGACTGTCCAGTTGGGATTTCAATTTAGTCTGTTAATGAAGTGACACGTATTTGGAAGCTCGCTTGGCTGCTGAGCTTATTGGTAGGCACCCCATAGAAGAGACTGCTGTGTTGTAAGTCTCAGGTTTCTTTTTCTTTTTTAAAAAAGGAGATTCACTTTGATTGCACTTATTTCTTTTTGATGTGTTTTGTGTCTGTTTTTCTTCCATTCAGCTATATTCACAAACAGAGCATGTAGGGGAAGGATGACTGCATTGTTTGGTTACTGCTACTATTGGTGATGGAGAGTAGGAGAAGCTCGCATTGGTCACTGGAAGACATGGCTTGAGAAGAGCAGAGGAATGAAAGTTCTGGGACTGTCAAGTACAATCTTTGAAATAGATGGTAGCTAACCAGCATCCTGTTTAGGTCTGACTTTGGCACATTATGGGTACTTCTGCCTATGCTATGAGCAGCATCATGTCATCTATAGTGCCTCTTCTTCTCCTCTGGCACTAATGTATTCTGGTAACAGCAGGAAACAACACTGTCTCCTACAGACATATTCAGTAATAGTTGTCAAACAGTGCATTGCTTGTCTTGCTGTGCTATTTGAAAATAATAGATTCTGTGGTCTGTAAAATGAATATGCCTCCAGTCACATGAAAACAATTATCTCTCTCAATTGTCCTCCCATGTTGCTATTGCCAGCATGGCAGAGTTCTACAGTGGTATTGGCTGTAACAGACTCTACAGAGGAATGCAGTCTTTAGACCAGAGATTCTTGAAGAATCTTGGTGGCATGTATTTTATGGGAGGAGGTTCACTTTTCCACTGCTGCTGCCGCCGCTAAGAGTTAATGGCAATTGCAGCAGATCTGTGGTACAGGTTGATGACCAAGTGTCTTCTTGTATCAGATATAAGAGCATAGACTACAGCAGTGGTTCCCAAACTTCAGTCTCCTAGAAATCCTGATTGTTGGCCAAGTTGTCTGGAGCCTCTGAGAGCTGAAGTACAAAGCACCTGGAAGACTAAAGTTTGGAAAACACTGGACTAGAATGTTTCTCATACCTTTCCAGATCAATTCCAGGCAAACAGTCATATCTTTGAATGGTGGAGGGGGGAGGTATAGCAAGGTTGATGAGGAGGGCAGCCTTGATAGGAATACACCAAGTGGATACATGTGGTCCATGGGCTGTGTGGTCATCCCTCATCTATGCCATCTTCAGCAGCCTTTCAAGTTGCTGATTTCCAACCATGGCTCTAGATGGCTTTAGGAATATTGTTAAGGAAATTGAAGGAGGCCTCTTCTGGATGCCAGCTCCCTTTGAGATACCATTAAGTTGAGGCAAAGTGAAAAACCATTAGAGTTTTCAGAGCGGGGGGGGGGGGGGCGAACGGACCCCTAAATATAGAATTTTTTAAAAAATTAAACAGGGAAGAGGAGAAGGAAGGCTTCTGTGCAGATACATACAAAACATTGCTGTGTTTGATGAAAGACATCGTAACAAAGAGCTGATGACTAGTTACAAGCTCAAATCTTCAATAATGTTCCACTGCTGGGTAGCTAAATAATTGCTGTTCAGAAGTACAGTATTTTTTTTTTTAAAAAAAAAAACTACATAGTCATTTTAGATAGAGATTCATGGGCTTTTAAATAATCAAAACAAAGCCCTAAAACCACCCAATTTTCTGCATTGTTGCTTCAGCTTGCCGTTCCAACTTTGATCTTGCATGTTTTCAAAAGCTGCCCAAGTTGCAAGATTTTGGAAAAATCTGATCTTACAGGTTTCCCTTAAATATTGTTTCCATCTTGAAGCTTGTCATGCGGGTGCAAAGCAAAGAGTGTTTGGTTTTAGTCTTGATGCCTTGGGTGGTAGTATGCAATAAGTAACAAAATACTGGGAATAAAAGAAAAATCCTGAAATGTATCCCTCCAGCTATTGCCCAGCTGAGAGACAGAGAGAGAGAGAAAGAGACAGGATGTAAAGTAAAACCAGCATTTCTCCCTTTGATCAAAGTTGAGATTCTCCCACCACCCAGCAGGCGATTAACACATAAGTAAATTCTCTTGTAAAAGCGATGACTGGAGAAAAAGCAAGTATCTGTTTAGCACCTAGAGAGCAAACTTTACTTCTTGGATATGCAGCTTTCAAGAGAAAGGGGGTGGGGAAGCATTCCCTTCCAAGTTCAGAGTTATAAGCAAGGGTAGGTCATCTCCAAGAATTGTCTGTCAGCAAAGTGACCATTTCTCTGTAGAGTCTGTCTCTTGCCATAAATACAACAGTTGCCGTGTGTATAAAAGAAGAAGCGGCAAATTAGGTCCTGTAGCTTAATAAAAAAACAACAAAAAACAGGCATTGAGACTCATTTGGCATGTCCTACGGTATTTATTTATTTATTGCAGTATTTATTATCTGTATTAGGAAAACTGCTCTTTCCCATTCAGTGGTATTTCTGTGGGGTCGGCAAAATAATTGGCTCCTTTGTGACCTTGCTTTCAGCCTCCCTTTTATCATGTTGCTTTTTGAAGCACTAGTAAGTGTCATGACACTTGCCCTCAACGTGATGTCACAACTGTCAATCATTTGCAGCCATGAGTAGCCAGGCCAGGGCCCAAATGTCATCTGGACAACTTCTTGTTTGCATTTCCGTTACAAAGGGGCTGCCATTGTTATTACACCTGCTAGTGTTCAGTATCACTGACCTCTCATTTAATGCACAATCTAGTGTGTATTTTTGAAAAGAGTTAAACAGGCACCCAGCCCACTTGAATTAGACAATTTGTCATGCACTGCTATCTGCTACTGTGAGGAAAGGAGAAAAATACAACATATACTAATAAGCTGGGAACTTTCCATGAGGCTACAATATAATATCCCAGTGGTGTTTTCTGAATGGCCTTTTATCTTTAAGTGGGGTACACGATCTAGTGTAACTGATCAAAGCCATTCAGCCAGAGTCTTGCATGCATGCATGCACATATGTCTGTGTACACATATGTGCATACTTTTATTTAATTATTTTTGTTAACTCAGTTCTTCCAATGTTGCTTCCCTTGGAGTAATAATTTAAATGTACTCCAATATAATGTATTAAATTCCAGATAAGTTCACAAATAAACAATCATAAAATGACTGTGTTAAATTGATCCATTAAATATAATCCTTATGCTCATGTTAATATTTTCCACTTACTTTGTCACGGTTGGTCTCCTGTGCATTAGCACCACAGAGATCTGTGACTGTAGCTGTCTCCTGGGAGGCATTCTTTCCTCCTTCACTCACAGGCTCTCTGTGGTGGACTACTGGAGAGAGGTTCTGGCTGAAGTAGACAGATCACTTCAGTCAAACCTATCTTCCTTCCTTCCTTCCTTCCTTCCTTCCTTCCTTCCTTCCTTCCTTCTTTCCTTCCTTCCCTGAAGTGGCATTTTCATGAGGAATCATTGGCATTTGGAGGAAGCAAAACTGCAGATGAACCACTGTAGCAGTATCAGCAATGCCATGGCATTGTTTGTTAAAGAGAATGTCATTGGCAACAACAATAATATAGAGAGAGGCATTAGAAATGAAGAGCAAGGCAGAGATGAATAATATAGCCAGCAGGTGTAATATCAATGGAAGTGTAATATCAATGGAGTCTAATGCAGCCAAATTTTAGTAGTGTATTTTGTGGCAGCTGGGGTTCATGGGATCCTTCCAGTAACAACTTGTGTTGCACAGTGCTGTCTTAAAATGAATGAAGGTACATTTATTAAGTAGTAAGTGTGATGTCCAAGGGAAACTTAAAATTCTTCCAACCTGCCCACTAAGACTTTATAAAACAAAAAAATTGGCCGCCACCTACCAACCCTGTATTAAGCCCAGCTATGTAAATCAAAACCAATACATAGGTTAAGATATGTTATCCAAGTATCCATGAGGACTAGAAAAACTTCAGGAATTTAAATTAGTAAATAAAGTCAGCCTGTGTGTTACACATGCTTGTGGTTTTAGTTATATACAAAGACAGTGGTGTTATTTGCCACTGCTTTGTGCTATCTCATTGCTGCTTGCACTATCTCATGCTATTTGTGCTGCTCATACTATCTCGTGCTGCTCGTGCTGCCTGGTGCTGCTTGCACTACCTTGTGCTGGTCAAGCTATAATATGCTGCTCATGCTATCCTGTGCTGTGCACACTATCTGACGTTGCTTGTGTTACCTCGTGCTGCTCACACTATCCCATGCTGCTCACACTATCTCAAGCTGTTCATGCTGTTCACGCTGTCTAGTGCTGTTGAACTGGCACAAAAAGATTCCGCATGCAATTCTTTTTGGGTAAAAATTGGCCACAACTTTATTTATCTGTACAGGGTCGAAAACATTTTCATTAACAAGATAACATCTATCATAATTATTTTGTTCTTGACACATGTGTCAATGTAGATAACCCAATGGGTTATCAGGGTAAACCATGCCCTTCATAACACATGGCAAGAACAAATCAATAAATCATCTCCCCCCCCCGACACCGGATATAACGTCATAACTAAACACATGACGTAATCCAGTTGTGACATCATCAATTTAGTTGCTGATGTCATAGAGAATTTAGTTAACCCTATGACATCTACACTTCATCCAAATAAATAATCCAATTTGGTGATTTCAATTAACTGAACTATCCCCTGGGGGTTCCCTGCCCGCCAGAAATTCCGTAACCCCCAATTAACAATTAAACAACCAGACCCTGACACCTAAATTGTGACGAGATAAAGAAAAACTTAACCACTTTAATACAATTGACAGTAAACGACAATAATATCAATTATGGGTATTATGCAATATCACACTAAACTATTCTCAGGGAGGGCGAAAAACCCAGGTTACAATAACACCGGGAAAATTCCCTCCCGACCCCTCAAAGTGACCAGCCGAAGCCTGAGAGTAATTAATTAAGCAACTATTAATTAAAGGTGGGTGGGTTGGGTCGCTTGTCTGCAAGAGCTAAAATGGCTGCCGCCTCGTGGCAGCCTGGGGCTATATAGCCCCAAATCTCACTGGTAGTCTCACGAGATGCGAGACTACCAGTGTGCTGGGGATCCTAGAGGATCCCCTGCCCAATTGGCTGGTGCATGAAAGGCGGGACTTCCTGCTTGCCCAGCCAATCAGGCATCGGCTTCTTTTAATTGGCCGGCGCAACATAGAGCCCCTCCCGATGCGTCAGGGAGGTTCTTTCATATTATCTGATGCGGCTCACGCTATCTGGTTCTGTTCATGTTCCTTGTGCTGTTCTTGGATCCTCATGCTGATTACACTATGTCATGATGTTTGTGCTGATGAAGTTGTGCTGACAAATCTTGTGCTGGTCACACTGCTTTGTGCTGAAAAAGGGGTCATGCTGGCTACAGGGTTGTTTATTTTGGGTAAGAAAAATAGGGTTCCAGATTATACGCAAAAATTATATTATGTGAAGGTTTCTGGAATGAATCCCTTGCATAATACACAGGCTGACTATATACTTATGTATAGAATTTAATGACCACAACAAGTAGTCACCTGATAAATAATAGAGAACAATGCATCAGCCTAGTAAAGTGATTCAGCATGTGACTCTTCCATGGGCTATGTGTACTGTAAGGACGTTTTCACACTGGGCAAAAGGAGGACGCTAGCCGGCCTCCCACCGGCCTCACTCCGGCTCCATTTCCCGTGTGTTCACACACATGCGGCGGCAAACCCCGCCCCTTCCGGTGTCATCCCTGCGTCCGGCCGGCTTTTTGCTCCGTGTGTTCAAACACACGGAGCCCTAAGTCCGGCCTCACTCCGGCAGTGGCAAGCTAATTCCTGGCTAACTCCGGCTTCAGGTAATTCCGGGTGGCAAAAGGAATTAGCCTGCCGCCGCCGGAGTCATTCCGGTGTCAGCGGCACGGGGTCCAGCCGGCTTTAGGGGAAGGGCTCCAGCCGGCTTTAGGGAGCCCCGTGTGAAAACGTCCTAAGTCTTTCTCTGCCCCTTTTCCTCTCTCTCTTTCTGATCCTTCTAACTGTACTAACACCTCTAACTCTCAAATACTCTCTCCACTTGTCACTCACACTGAATGCACCTGCTATTGCTTCTCTGTCATACCTTTGTTTGACAGTCAGCCAAAGGACAATCGGTACCTTTAGGAAGTTGAAAATGTATTTTAAAATTAGGGTCATACCTGGTTCATTTTTTTATTAATAATAGATGCCAAATCTCACTGAATCTAAAATGTGGAGAGTTAATTCATGGGCTGGGCAGTCTGTCTTCTCCACCTTTCAGCCTGGATATAGTGCTGGAATGGGTCACTATTGCTGAGTTTGGCATGTGTTGAGGGTCATGATCCACATTCAAAAAGGTGCTGCAAACACAGCACAGATTGGCACAAATTAGGCTATATGTGTATATCCCTATTTCAGTATTACACACAGAACAAGTTTGGTAACAATTATAATCTTTCATCCCTGCTGGTCATAAACTCTGTATGCTTTGAAGCTAATGTAATAGGCTGTTGTTTCTTTTTTAAATAGCAATACATAGAAATTTTATAATTACTATCTGTTTTATTTTAGCCAGACTGTTGAGTAATGGAAATTTTAATTGACCTACTGATTTATTGTTGGAAAATTGTATAATGCATTTAAAAAAATATTTTTACCAGCTATAGCTGCATCATAGATATGTACCCTGGAGAATATTTCTTGAATGTAATTCATTGCAATAAGATGTTGGCTTTTCTAGTGGTAAGAGTCAAGGGTAAAGAATAAAGAAGAAATTATAGGAGGCAACTCCGAGATCTTGTTTAGGGAAGGATGACATTTTAAACTGAATTTAAAAACCATTTTTTAAGTTATGAATTTTATTATTAAACTAATTCAGTGATTTCAAATGTTACTCTGCTGAAGCCAAAATAATACATTTATTATAGTACATATTTTCATGGATTACAGTCTATCAGATAAAATGTTACCTAGGATTTCTGGAATATATACATACATAGAATTGGAAGTGCAGTAGTAGATGGTGAGGAGAAGATGAATGTGGATGGTGGCAGTTTCTTCTCATGCAGCTAAGGCATACTGGTAGTTACAAACATCCTCTCAACATTAAATAATTAATATGAAGTTGAAATAATTAAATTATTAATTAAATAATTACTTACAACAGATCACACAGCAAGGTTACAGAGTTCTCTGCACCGTACTGAGATAATATTTCCTTATATCTGTGTTGGCAACATCAACTGCCATCAAGCTGACTTTGACTTAAATGGCAACACTCTGAATCAGAGACCATCAAGACATTCTATTATTAACAGCCCTTCTCGGTTCCTGCAAATTCAGGGCCATGCATCCCTGGTTGAGTCTATCCACCTGTAATATGGTCTTCCTCTTTTCCTACTGCAGGGTTGTATGGGGGTTCACTGTGTAACAAAGAACTCATGAAAATGCAAAAACAACAAAGAAACACCCATAAGGCTGTTTTTAAAAATGGGCCTGGTGAACACTGCTATTATGCAAGATGTCTTCCTCTTTTCCTACTGCCTTCTACCTCGCTTTTGCACTTTCTTCCTAGACTTTCCTCAATATTACTGCAGCACCAAATAATGTCATCAAGAGTTCATTCACTTGCTCATCTTAGATTATGATATATGCCATCTTCTGTCAACAATGTGCTTTTACATTCAGCACAGGGCACACCAGTCAACCTTCTTTTGTTGTTGTTACTGTGTGTGACTCAACCTCAACCCATAGATTAGATGCCTCCAACACCCCCTGTCCTCCACTGCTTTTCCTAGGCCTTGTAAATTCAGGCCTGTGAGCTCTCTGATTGTGTCTGCCCATGTAGCATGTGCTCTTCCTCTTTTTCTAGTGCCTTCTACATTTCCTAGTACTATTGCTTTTTCTAATGAGTCATGCCTTCTCATGGTGAAGCCAAAGTACAACAGCCTAAGTTTGATCATCTTGGCTTCCTGAAAGATTTCAGGGTTGATCTGCTCAGGGCAAATCTTTTGCACACACAAAATAGACACAAGTCAGACATCAGAATGGCAGTATTTAAAAACCAGTGGGAGAATTTCAGTGTCTCAGGATACTCTCTTACTGACCATAAAATAGACATTATAGAG
This sequence comes from Phrynosoma blainvillii, assembly GCA_026167975.1. Lineage (NCBI taxonomy): Eukaryota > Metazoa > Chordata > Lepidosauria > Squamata > Phrynosomatidae > Phrynosoma > Phrynosoma blainvillii. The sequence goes on along the minus strand of JANUYF010000002.1, from coordinate 325,613,789 downwards.
TAGAGTAGAGTAGAGGATTGAACTGATGCAAAGATATTTTCCTTGCACTGCATATGCTCATTGGCTTGCCTGCTAACAGAACTGTTGTGTTATCAGCTAGAGTTTGGTGAATAATAGCAGAAAATAGGTTCGGTTTGTTGATAATTGTCACCAACAGTATATTTCTTCATTTAGTTTCTCTCTGCCATCACTGTCTATAGACCCACCCTCAACTATGTCTACTGTGTTTATATCTAAATAACACTCCATGCATCTGAAGAAGCTGACTGTAGTCCATAAAAGCTCACATGATAATAAATTGGTCTTTAAGGTGCTGAAGATTATGTGTTGTTTACATTAATGATATAACACAAGAACAAATTATATAGTGTGATGTACCCCTTCTTTAGTTCATTAATTTTTTCATTTCATTTCTTTATTGAATAGCGGTTGCTTTCAGGGCCCCCCTTCACCCACTGTCATCTTACATTAGATGGCAATATAATCAGTTTTGCAGCTGGTGTTTTTACACATGGTCTCGACTGTTACAACAATTAGGGACAATTGTAAAATGTTTAAACTTGACTTTCACAAAGTAAAAATGACAGGCACTGGTTTTCAGATAAAGACAGGAAGTGTTTCCTCTCACTCATGTATTTTCAATTGTCTTTCCACATTTTCCCAGTCTGCAGGTTTTTAAAATGTTATACTGGATGAAATTGCTTACTAGCAGTTTGATAATATTCAAATGAAGATTACAAGTGGATATAATTCTGACTGAAGTGTAGCTCATGTGATCTATCACAATTTGTATTTAAAAGTATCTTGATGTTAAAAACCAGACGGCATTACAAGGTTGGTGTGGTCAGGAATGAGAACCAGCAGTTGGAAGCATGGGCAGAAGAAAAACTTTAATGTCTAAGAAGTTTTTATGATGCATCTTGATGTCAGTTATCCACATTTCACAAAAAATACATTACTTGGAATCTGAGGACAATACAAGTACGCAATCAATGTTTCCAATAAAAAAACAAATGAATCTCTGCATAACGCATTTCTCTTCTTTTCAATAGGAACTTTCCTCTGATCTATCACAAGTTATATTTAAAAGTATTTTCATGATAAAACCCAGCTTACATTATAAAGTGGGTGTATTCAGCAGTGAGACCCAGAAATTATAACTATAAACTCATATGCATATGTTATTCTTTTATGAAAAAAACTGAATGTGCATAGGTGTTTGTGTTTGTGGTTATCATTTCTGGGTTTCATTCCTGAACATACCCACTCACCCACTTCATGTTAAAATTCTCAAGATAGGAGCCAGTAGGTATTAAGGAGTACATTTGATAATTACCGTATATATTCGTGTATAGGTCGAACTCATTTATAGCTAGGTTTTGAGGGTAGGTTTTGGGGCCAAAATTGTGGATTTTTATGTGACCCATGGATAAGTTGAGGGTAAAAGTTAAGGGCATGTAACCAAGGATGTAATGGATCTCCTTTTCACTCTTCCTCTATCTTTCCAGCTGGACTGCCCTCTGGAGCTGGGAAGAGGCTCGGGGAGCAATCAATCACTCTTCCTCCATCTTATTACCATATTGACCTGTGCATAAGTCGAGACAGTTTTTTTGGTGTCAGTTTTGTAGTATAACTTTCTTGACTTATAGACGAGTATATATGGTAATCAAAACTCCACCTTTATATGAATGTACCTCTGATGACCCAACTTTAAAACACTGTAAAAGACAATGGAGGAACTAAGTTCTGAAGATGCTATCCTGAAATAGCAGTCAGAGCTGTGAAAAATGTCTCCTCCTATACCTGTGCTACCAGGTTAAATCAGATTCTCTCCAAAACAAAATATAGCTGGTTGATGATAACAGAAATAATTATTTGGGCTTAACAAATATGCCAGAGGCAGTAAAATGTATTATGTGTATAGAAGAGCAGAAGTAGAGGGTCCTATGTATACTTGGAATGCATCTAGAAGAGCCATAGCCCTGGATCATCAGAAAACAATAAAGATAAAACTGACTGGGATGGATTGATATTTTTTTTTTGTATATTATGAGATAAATTGGCTTGTTGTCTGCTTCAGTTACTTTTTGTATATAGAAAGTTGGAACTGAAATTTCAGAATTACAGAAACAAAGAAGAACCCCATTTGACTAAATCATATCAGGAAAGCCTCCTCATAGAGGGAGCAGCTCTCATCATGGTGAACCCCTTTCTCTTTCCTCTGACCCCTTTAACAACCTTCAGCCCTCAGTCTACTCTCTTTCTCTCAACCTATTCCAGTGCATTCCAGTCTCTGGAACTTGTAGGCAAAATATTGACACTGATTGGAGGTTGGTCTACTAACGTATCCAGTTGTTCAAGGAGGATTGCTATTTTGTGTAATCAGCAGTGAGGATTAGCAAATTTGAGGTGAGAACATGTATGCTGGGCTTGTTAGTTTTAAGTATAAGCTAGAATGCCTCCTTGGACATTAAGGCAGGCAGGCAAGCAAGCAGACAGGCATTACAAAAGAGAGGATAAAAGAGAATTATTTTTGCATAAAGATTATGCACAGGTGCAATTTCATGTATGTATAGGCCTACATTCAGGTTTAGTAATGTATGAATCAGTAAAACCTGAACTTGTACAAAGTTCACACTTTTCACCTCAATTTCCCCCAGTTCATATCTGTATCAAATTTAAGGTGTTCTTATTCTCTTGCAGATTTTAAAATGTATTTCTATGAGCATTTTCTTCAAAATTTATGGATTTTCTGTGCAAGTTTAAACATACATTTATCTTCTATTCACTACATAATGTTTGTGTTCATTTTTTCCAAATATATTTATTTTAGTGCACAAATTTCAAATGTACTGTATATATTGTTGTTGTTTTGTTTGATTTGCGAAGCTCAGTATGGGTTTCCAATCACAGATTGTGTTTAGCTCAGTGTTTGGTTCTGTAATGTGTGTGTGTGTGTCTGTGTGTCTGTACATTCTTATCATAAATAAACATGATTTTATCCTTTCTTAATCTCACCATAGTGGGAGAGACTAGTGACCTGTTTGTTTGCTCAGTCTGTTGTTCAGGAATTTTTCCTGGAACAACAGACTCAGTGGGTTTTTTCTTTAAAACACCCACATGTAGACCTTCCACAGCCTAAATACCCTGAAGGCCCCAGATCCTGTGTGATCTTGGAAGCAGCCCTGGTTATTGCTTGGATAGGAGACTGCCAACAAATACCAGGTGCTCTAGGCTATATTTCAGAGGAAAGGATGGCAAAACCAACTGAGTAATCCTTGTCTAAGAAAACCCAGTTATATTAATGGGGTTGCCCATAAATGGACAGGCAACTTGAAGGCAAATACACACACACACAGGCCTTCCCCACATCTTTGAAAAATTTGAAAAGGTAAAATGAATCCCACTTTAGAACATCAGAAATGTTTGTTTGGTTGTTTATTTGTTTTGTTTTGGTTTTTGCCTTTTGGGAGGTTGAGGCAGCCCCCAGAGGTCCCCTGGGTCCCTGGGGTTTGCCCGCTCCTATTTAATGTGCTGTGCTATCACCTAAATACTTGATGGCATATTTAATAATAAGTGTTACTCAGACCCACTGCCTTTCTGCATATGTATTTTGTTGGCTGGGCACCAGCATCTTGTCTGTTATGTCTCTTGTTCTGGAGTAAGGCTAAGGGTCTCATAGCTAGGAATGAAAGGATCTGGATAATAGTATTCAAAGCTACCTGCCTCAGTTGTGTTTGAAGTCCATGACCTATTTGTGCCCTTCATTGTAGCAAAATCACAGGATGCAATCTTTCACGATTTCCAGGCAAAACATGGCGACACCTCTGAACTGTAGCTGCTCTGTTCCCAAACTGTCCCTTTTCATTAACAGGGAAAACCCACAAATGACCTGGTGAGTGTACAAGTCCCCAGGTGTGAAACATTGCTCCCAGTTGAATGATTGCCAATCATGTAGAGTCAGTGTCCCCTCCCCCTCACTATTCCCAAGCACTTTGATTGCCTATATATATATATATATATTCTTTTTTTTAACTTCAATCATAGTAGCAGAGCTCCAGAACTGCACAAAAAAAGTGATTAAAAAATTATACAGTTATGGTGGTTAGAGCATAAGGCAGGGAGATGCGGTATGATGGGGGTAGCATCCCCAGTCTCAGGATTGAGAGGAGGTGCATTCATGGGTTCTCAACAACCTTTATGTTCCTCATTTCCTTTTTTCTTGTGGTAAAGTCCTATAAAAAGAAGCTTGCAGTGGGTGAAGAGCTAACTGAAGTTGAAATTATGAAGTCCATCTGGCCAGCGTCTTATGATGGAATGGATGTAGACTCTTAAAATGAATGAAACTCTGTAGGTATCATGCAGATTTTAGCTGAGGAGTGTTATCATTTCCACCCCGTCATGGTGTGCTGGGCAGAGAAGTTTATCCACTCTGCATAATATTATGGGAATTATGTTCTCCTTCATCCTTAGCCAATTTATGCTGTCTATTGAGGAGTGGAGGAGACTAATCTGTTTTCCATTTCAGGTGTGTAATCAGGTTTCTGCCAGGAACTGGCTTTGCTGCCCCCTCACCTTTTCAATAGGGAAATGCCAGGAGGGGGTGAAGCTGGCCATGTCCCTCTTTCATCATATAGAAGGCATGGGCTTATCCTGAGATGGCTTTGTTTGCCCATTGCCTTCCCAAATCATCCTGGACCATTTGTAATGGGTAGGCAAACCCCTGTGTCAGCATCTTAAAGAATGGTATCTCCAAGAGTATGCTTACTTGGGAAGGTGCTTCTTCTGTCTCTCATCTTCCTGAATTGGGTCAGCATGTTGAGAAAGCACAGTGTCAGTATGAAGCTAGCTCCTGCCTCTTCTCTGGGTTGGGGAGGAATAAGAGGGTGACTTGTTACATTCAATGGACTGTGGCTTCAAGGAGTACTCCTTCAAGGTGCAACTCTGGAGTCTGTTCTTTTGCAGGTAGGGCTTTCCTGCATGGTGAGGACTCATAAGAGTTCCTGGATGCGATTAATTTCAATCTGGCTTCAGACTTGGTATGGGATGGGGATAGTTTTGGTCAACTTGGTGGATGAACTATGCCAGGAACTGGATTGCAGGAATATGTCCCTGTTTGTTCTGTTGGACTTTTCAGCACAATTTGGTGTTGTTGTTTTTTTGGGTTTTTTTATTTATTTATTGTAAGCCTGAGGACAGGGAACCATCTAATTAAGCATTTGTAAGCCACTCTGAGACCCTTGTGGCTGAAGAGCAGGGTATAAATACTCCAAATAAATAAATAAATAAATTTGCTACCACTGACCATGGTATCTTTCTGAACCACCATGTTGAGTGACTTGGCTGTGAACCAGGTTGTGACCCTTCCTTCCCATAGAGGCTAGAATGGCCTCCTCTTTGCTTCCTTCTATCCATCAGCAAATGAAAAATGCTCTGTTTCAAGAGGTTTTTAGAAATGGATTGTCTGGCCTTTCAATGGTGTGCTGGTTTGCTGATCTTAACAGATCTTAAAACTTTTAATTGATTCATTTTAATTGGTTTTAATTGCATGAGTAATTTAACTCCATTTTAATAATATCCTATTTTTGTTTTTATTTATTACTTTTTAAGTGTTTTAACTGTGTTTGCTTTAACTTTTGTAAGCTACTATGACTCCCAGTATTGGAGAAAAGTTGTTGTTCATACTCGAAGTATGGGTTGAACAGGGCTGAGAGTTGGAGGTTTCTCATCAGTGATGTAAATACAGAATACATTTCACTGTGTGCACACTACATCAACAGGTCTCAATTTTTCTATGTTCAGCAGGACCACATGTGTGTATGCAAGTTTGTGTACACATGCAAAGAGGTTCATTCAGGCATTTATGTTCTGCTGAATGTTCAGTTCATCTTTATTATGGTCATAGACCAGCACAGGTAAAAGGGGGATACTGCTGGAGTGTATGCTGACCTGATATTGAGAAAGAATGTTACCAATAAAAAGGGTGGGTGCACACATTTCTTAACATGGAATTTGACTTCAGATAAATTATTCTCACAATAATAGGACACTGCCAATAAGTGAGTCGGGGGTGGGGTGGGGACAGTATTAAAAGGCTTCTTGTGTTTGTGCTGTCAATGCTTAATTTCGCAGTGGAAAGACAGCAGCTGTTCAGTGATTGAAACATGAAGAAAGATGTGGGGGAATCAGATAAGAATCACTTCCAAAGCAGCTTTACCTCTACATTTGCTTGCCTTTGTAATAATGCTAGCAGTTAAGGAATGCTGAAATTGAGCTTTATGCTTGATTTGAATCATAATCTTGTAAGATATATTCAGATCTACCTTTAAAATGCTTGGGTTTCCTTTTTTGCTCAGCATGCAACAAAATGCTTGCATGGCATTGCAAACTAAAATTATAATCAAGGGACACATCTTCTGACCTTTGATAGTTGTTCTATAAAGGCTCTGTCATCCCTTATTATTATAATTTGCCTTTTTGATGGCTTATGAGACTTTCCTCTGATTTCCCCCCTTTTTTATCTGAAGTGATTTGTAGCTGAACAGCATTACTTGCTTTTATCTTAATTTCAAAGCTGCACTTGTAAGACTACATTCAGCAGTAGATTAATCCTCAAATAGTTTGGTTCAGTTTTCACAGCTGCTGCCAAGTAGGCCTTCCTTTGCAACCTTTTTCATAGTTTGTGGTACTTATAATTAACAATTCCTCGTAGCAAGGTTGTTACTACATTTCAGATTTGAAAAATTTTATAGTACTGAAAACATATTAGGATAAGCATAAATTAGCAACATAGGAACATATGGGGAAACCTCTGTTTTAATGTTCTGAAGAAGTCTATTTTGAAAATTAATCCACATGCTTAAGCAATGCTGAAGCAAAACCAGATAGGGGGAAAAAAAAGGATGGCCCATTTTTTAATCTCTTTCTTTAGGTCTGCTTGACATTGTACTTTCATTTCTCCCATTCTCTATATTTCCCCACACAGTCTTCTTTGCTTCTCTCATGTAGCACTTTCTCCTTTTGCATTAGTTGTATCCTCTCAGAAATGGCATAACATGTCCTGCCATTGGAAACAAGAGTAAATGTGCTGCCCATTCTTGTCCCACAATGACATATAGTGATGTATAGTGACGTATAGAACTAGTTTCTCCAAAGAGTACTGCTGGGCTCTTTCTGTGATGGTATTTGCTACAAGTAGGAGGATGTTGAGCAAAGCACACCATATGCCTTTTGCTGAGGAGTCCTTGGAGGAGTCACCATGATGGCAGTGTCACCTCTTTCTTCCCAGAATATATTTCTTCAATATTCTTCCCAGTCAACAAGCTCTCTAAAATAATTTCAATTGCAGGTATTATTATTATTATTAATATTATTATCATTATTAATTATTTTAATGTAGCAAGATGGTGGTTTTGGAGACTGATTATCTGACTGACTGGATGAGAAAATGCAGAGGAAAATTTGAAAACACTCTCTTACTTCTCTCAGCGTTTTTGCTTTTTTATTGTCATAAAGATAAGGACTGGGTAAGAAAATGCAAACAAGTAAACAATCAAGACAGAAGTGTGCATGGGAGTGATTTCCGAGAGGAAAGCAAATGTGGGGTGAATTTTTTTGAGGGGGAACAAGAAAAGCCTTTCCTTCTTCTTTTTCTTGAAAGCCATGCTTTTGAAGACAAATGCATACTAAGCTCTGCTGAGGCTTGTCAGGAAAGCAACAGAGTGATGTTTAATTTTCAGAACGAGATCTGCAGGGAATTCGAACTTCCATGGAACAATGTGGTCTGTATTATTAGCCCTTTAATTTTCCTTTAATTCTGTGGAAGGAGCAGACACAATTCTATGTATATTTGCTTGGACCGATGTTCTATTGTATTCATAGGGGCTCAACCACATATGAATACACGCTGACTTCGTAGCCTTAGGCCAGAATTCAATAATAATAATAATAATAATAATAACAACAACAACAACAACAATAATAATAATTTTATTATTTATTTATTTATTTATTATTAATAATAATTTTTATTAAGTAAGGGACTTATGTCTTCATACATGGACTAGTATTAATGGGAAATAGGGAACCAATACATGGACTAGTATTAATGGGAAATAGAACTGAATACTTTCACAACATCCATATTCAGCAAGGGGCTGCTGTGATGTTACTACATAAGGTAAGAACATAACAAAGTGACCGTTGTGCAACAGGACTGATGCACAATGGGAGCCAATGCACATTGGGCACTCTCAGTGTTCATCCAGGCACTGGCTAGGGAGTGCCAGTGTATATCGGTAAAGCCCAATGTGTATAGCCCAATGTGTATTAGGTCACGCTTGCTGGTGCCCTGCAGTTCACTAGGAGGGCTATTTAGCGCCTCTGCTTCATAGCTAAATGTATAGAATTTTTCTCATTGTTGTCTTATTGTATGCCTTCAAGTTGCTTCTGATTTATTGCGACCCTATCACAGGATTTCTTCAGAGGGGGTTTGCCATTGCCTCCTTCTGAAGCGGAGAGACTGTGACTAGCCTAGTGGATCACTCAGTGGATTTCAAAGTGAGGACTCAAACTATGGTCTCCTGGAGTTCTAGTCCAACAGTCAAACCTCTACAATGTGCTGGCTCGCTGACTGATCATTAGTCTGATGCTAATGTTGGAATGACCCTGCATGCACAAACATGCACAAGAGTAAGAATTAGCATTAGTAATTTGTTTCAGTTACAATGCACAGGGACTGAGAGGCAAAGTTTGATTTTAAAGGGAAAATTGTTCAGTATATCCTCCCCCCTGTCCATGCGAAGCAAAGATTTTAAACGGCACTCTAACAGAAATGTGATATCTTAACTGAATGGGTTGCTTGCTGCTCTTCCTTCGAATGACAATTTATGAAGATGGTTTAATCTTACAGTGTTAGTGAATGCTCTACTGACAGGTTCTCATATGAACAGATTAAGCTCCCATTTTAGACATTTTTATCGTACTGATTCATTCCTTTGGAAGAATGTTAGCTTTTACATTTTTAGAAATGATTCCAAATAGCTTGACCAGATTACATCTTGCATTTCAGTTGTAACTAGGGTTATGTTACAGTGGAGATTGACAATTATATAATTTCAGATAGTATAGGAGAAAGCAAACAGACTGATCCTAAAAGAGAGAGGGGCTGTATGCATAATTTGCTGAATGTTTTCATTATCTGAAGGGCCAATTTTTGTATTTTTTTTCTGAAAAATATATGTCAAACTATATTTGTATATAAATATTTACAATTCATATTGTGGGGCGAGTAAATACCTACAGGTCCTGGCTATATCATAAATACCTAACTTGGGGCCTTTACAGACTGCCAGAAATAATGCAGCTTGAGTCCACTTTAACTGCCCTGGCTCAGTGCTAGGGGATCATGGGAATTGCATTTTTTTTCTGAGGCATTGTTAGAGAGCTCTGGTGCCACAATAAACTACAGTTCCCATTATTCCCTAGCACTGAGCCAGGGCACTTAAAGTGGACTCAAGCTGCATTATTTCTGGCAGTCTGTAAAGGCCCATGGTCTATTTTATCCCTTAGTGCACCCTGTTTGCAAAAAATGGCCAGTAAGCATGGTGTAGTGGCTTGAGCATTGGACTACAACTCTGGCGATTAGGGTTCAAATCCCTACTTGGCCATGGAATCCTACTGGGTGACCTTGGGCAAGAAACACATTCTGAGCCCCAGAAAAGCCCATGATAAGTTGGCTTTAGGGTCACTATAAGTTGAAAATGTCTTGAAGGCACACAACAATAACAAATTGTACAGCAATTAAGCTCTCCTGGCCTGAGCCCTCACCCCGAACCTGATGGAAACCTCTTTTGCCCATGCTCAGAAAAATAGGCCAGGCAATTTACTCATCCTAGATTTACTTACCCATAACTGTTCTGTGTTCATGGTTGATACATAGACACAATTGTGACACTTTTGCCACAGCTCTCCATGCAACCTACTTTACTAGGCGTCTTCTGCATGGGGAGGAAGGGGGTCCCTTCCCCCGGCAATTGAAGCACCAGTGAAAAATGTTTTCATCAGATTTGGAGGAGTCAGGCCAGGAGAGGTTACTTAGGGCCTTTACAGACTGCCAGAAATAATCCAGCATGAGACCACTTTAACTGCCCTGGCTCAATGCTAGGGAATCATGGGAATTGTAGTTTTTTTTCTGAATCATTGAGCCTTCTCTGTCAGAGAGCTCTGGTGCCACAATAAACTACAGTTCCCATGATTCCCTAGCACAGAGCCAGGGCAGTTAAAGTGGTCTCAAGCTGGATTATTTCTGGCAGTCTGTTCAGGCCCTTAGTTAACTATAGTTAAACAAATTGATGTAGAATACAAGCCAATGTTTTGAAAGATGGCTAAAGACATTTTTCTCAAGTATGTTTGATGCAGATTCTTGTAGAAACCATGATGAGAAATTCTCCATTTGGTATCTTGTGCTGGAGTTGAGATTTACGCTGGAAGAATCTTGGAAGGCCATCTTTGTCTAGAATCTCGCCAATGGTGGAATTTGTTCATATCCCTTGTTTGAGCACAACTGATCGGAAGCTTAGTGAATAGCTTCATGAAAAAATCCACCCAAGGATGCAGTCATGGGAGGTGGGGGGGAGAGCAAGTTCTATCTTTTTCATTCCAACAGAAAATAAAAGTATCAAGATCATAATGGCTTTATTCAAAGCTGTGGTATATATTATTTATTGTTATATTTATTTCTGTCCTATCTTTTTTCCAGATTGGGACTCAAAGTGGCTTATGACAATTAAAAAAACATTATTAAAAATCCACAAAGTGCAAAAGATAAAACACAATTAAACAAGGAAGGGAAAAATCAAAACCAGGATAAAACATATATAATCTTATGATCACTCCTGGCATTCCAGTTTCTGCATGCCAGAATCAGTATTGTAGAGCTGGAAAAGTTGTAGAAACGGGCACCCTGATTCTGAGGCTAGAAGCCTACGATGGCAGAAAGATCTGGGTGAAACAAATAAGACTGGGCCAGATAGAATAGACTGAGTCACTAAGGTCAGGCAGGTTTGTAAAATAAAATAAAGGTTTATTAAATAAATAAAATAATTTAGATAAGATGGGTCACAGTAAATCAGAACAATTCAAATTAAGCAAGGTGGATATCAGTTTTGTTTTGGCAGGTTCAGGGAATCAGGATCACATATGGGTCTCAGGATGCTAATTAATTGAGCTTGGAAACTATGGGTCTTTGCAGACTGCCAGAAATAATGCACCTTGAGTCCACTTTAACTGCCCTGGCTCAGTGCTAGGGAATCATGGGAACTGTAGTTTATTGTGGCACCAGAGCTCTCTGACAGAGAAGGCTCAATGTCTCTCCCTAGCACTGAGGGCCTAGGCAGACGGCTAATAGGTCCGTCTCCGAGACCCGGAAGAGGAGGGGCAGCCGCACGCGCGGCGTCCCTTCCTCTTCCTGAGGTCATCCTCGGAGCTTCCGGCCCTCCGGACGGCTGGCGCTCTGGGGATGACCTCCCTCCGCAGCGACCGGATGCGCTGCGGAGGATAAGTCAGGGAAAGTGCGCCCTACGCGTTTAGGGCGCACTTTCCCTGTCTTGTAAAAGGAGCGGCAATTTGCCGCTCCTTTTAGGGTCGCTGCAGGAGCGCCGCGGTCCGGCTGCCGCGGTCCCACGGCGTTCCGGACCAGGGCGTCCCCGACGCCCTGGTCTGCATCCCCCCTGAGCCAGGATAGTTAAGTTGGACTCAGGTTGCATTATTTCTGGCAGTCTGTAAAGGCCCTATATTGTTTTATCAAAGAACCTCAGTCAGCTGAAGCTACAAAAAGACTGGGAAGGCTTAGCCTTCTATAGCTCCATTTCTCCTTATTGCACACTGTAATTCTTAAATAGTCTGTGTCTGATTCTTCCATGTCATGATCCTGTAAGGCCAAAGGTAGGAGATATTGCAGGGGAGTAATCTTCAGAGGCAGAGGTTGGTGGGAGGGCCATATTCTTGCACTAGGAAGTAACCTGTGGTTGTTGGGGTTTTTGCTGGGGGAGCGTTATGTCACAGATGAAAACTGAGATATGTGGGGCCAAACAACATCAAAATGCTATCAAGATGGCAAAAGTAACTAATGAGGAAGAACATACAAGCTAGAAGAGGCTGCAGCATTTTGCTTTTGCCTGAACCTATTAGTCTCTACTAACTCCTTTCCTCGCTGTCTCTTGCTGAGATAATTTAATACAATTAATTGAAAACTACTTTTTCACTTTGAACTCAGTTTGCCACACTTGCAGTAAGCTGAGGACAAAGGGGGAAAGTGAGAGGAGGAGAGAGAAACTGGGACATTTTTAATGCAACTGAAAAAGTGGGATGGCAGGATTAATCAGGAATGCCCCTGCCAAATTGTGGTAGTTGGAGGCTATGCTAGCATACAGTTGCAGATATCCCTTCTCCTGACAAGTTTACATATTCATATAACAAGGAATAATTTGCTTTGTATACTTTCTTTAGTATGGAGATATATTATGGCCAGAATCCAAAGCTCAAATGTGCTCTGTATGTATGCTATTCATCCCTGGTTTCCCGTTTCAAAACAAAACAAAACAAAAACAAACACATACATTTATTCTTGTACAAATCCCCATACTTCTTTTTGAGTATAACAAAGTAGCAGATGAAGGAGTTTAGGTAGGGATGGATGGTAGAAATCACATTATTTCAAAATATTGTTTATTTTGCACACAAGAATTTCAAATGTTTTCTCTCTACTGTGCAAGCTTAGAGGCATTTTTATGCATTTGTTAATTGATTCATTGATTGATTAAGACTTTTTTTTTTTACATAAGTTTCATTTGCACTGAAGACTGCATATACTGTTTTCTGGAGAAATGAAATTTTCATACAAAATCCCCAGAATATAATAAACAAACAAATAAATAAATCTTGTGGCAGCTGACTGTTTTTTAGTCATTCCTTTTCATTGATGACAAGAGAAGTTGTATGTTTTCTTAACATCCCTACAAACATGATGTAAAATGACATGAGATCATAACAAATTTACAAGCTACATGAGGCATTACTTGCTTCATAGTATATATGAATGAACTTCCCTGGTCTCGGTCTAAAATTTTAAAAAGAAGTCTCACAGTTATTCTGTTTTCTTTAATTTAATTTGGCAGGAAACCTATGAAAACAAAAAGAGAGAGAAGAATTCATTCCAAGCCAGATCAGGGTTTTGTTTCTTTTGAAAGAAAGAAAGAAAGAAAGAAAGAAAGAAAGAAAGAAAGAAAGAAAGATCTTCTACACTACAATCCTACACCTATCTGTACCTACATTTCAGTCCCACTGAGTTTAATGAGATTCACTTCCAAATAAATGGAAGCAGCATTGTACCATAGCTTGAGTATATTGCAGTTCTAGCTGCAGTAAAAACTATTATAATGGAGCTATAATAAATTATGTTGATAGTTATGTTTCCAGAAACATTTCAACATTTGTTGATATATTTATATATATTAAAAAATTAATATAAATTTGTAATGAGTCAACCCCAACACCACCCCCAAGGCACTAGATTCCATCTGATCTTGGAAGCTAAGCAGCATCAGCCATGTTTAGCTCTTGGGTGGGAGACCACCAAAGAAGGCTATATTTTCTGCAGGCTATATTTCAAAGGAAGGAACTGGCAAAACCACTGCTGAGTGTTTCTTGCCTAAGAAAACCCTAGGAAATTCTTGGGGTTGCCATAGGAGGCGCATACACACACTTACCCATTTGTAAACTTCCAATTTAGGTTGTGGTGCTTACAGAAGTTGTTTCTAAAAAAGTAATGGCCACAGTTCTTGTTTGTTTTAATACTTTGAGAGGTTTTGAGCTTTTAAATACTGGCTTCCTTAAGAATGTTTATCGAATCTGATAATACATCTATACCTTATTACCTATTCTCTAGCCTACCTTTTTCATCTGTGTCGGACCACAGTTCCCATCATTACCAGCCAGTGTACACAAATGTGGTGCTGCTGTAGATGATCAGAACTTTAGACAAACAGACCTGGAGGGTTGGAGAAGGCAGCCTTGACAATTGTAGATTATATGTTGGCATATATTCAGATTCTATCTTGTGTGGTTTAGAAATGGGATACTATATTGCAGTATGTGGTCGAAAAGGCATGTTAACACTGTTCTTAACCCATCTGGCCTTGAGCGTTTGCTGGATGAGAAACTGCCTGTGGAGCAAATATAAGCTCTCCAGAGAAGAGCAAGCACAAGAATGATAAATAAACAATATTACAAGAATATGACAACTGTGCCACAGGCAAACACACTGATGGGAGTATTTGGGACTGGATTGGCAGTATCTGCACTTGAGAAGGAATAACACACAAGACAGCTCTTTGAACAGTTAACTTCTTCTTAGTAAGAGATAAACATTCCAAAAGGAATTACCTGTTTTTAAATCAAGGATTTGTAATATGAAAGAACTTGCTTAAATTAAATACTTCTATCAGACACAGGTGTGAAATGAATGTTTTAACTCCCTCTTGCCTTGCTTCTGCCAAAACCTGGATTGTACCTAATGTGCAGAAATCCTCAACAACTTGGCACTATCTTGACAACCTGAGCATGACTCCCTTTCTTGCATATGTCCTGGATAAAAGTATAAAGGGAAAGAGTGGGTTGATTTCAGCTCTAAGATCCATCCTATCTCCACTGTGTGACTGATATGGACAGACACTACCACACTCTTTATCTCAGTTTCTTGATGGAGTGATGTTTGTTATCCTCAGTGCCAGAAAGGCAGCTACAAAACAACAAATTCTCTAAAGAGGAGGAAATGCTCTGACTGATCTCCAGAAAACTAGATAAAGCTGAAAAATGCTTCTGTTTCAGTGATAACATTTCAAACCTTGTACTTAAGGAAACAAGGCCTGATTCCTCATGGAAAGTTCTACTGGCTTTCTTTATTACTTTTGGTTCAAGATAGAATGGAATGAAAACATAAGCAAATAGGTCTGTGGCCAATCTGAAAAGTTGTGTTTTTTATAGTGGTGGCTTACAGAGCTCCCATATCAGTGATGCAATGAATCCACACCAGGTTTTAGTTCAAACTTTAAAGGAGATGTCCAAGTAGTAGAACCTATTTGGGGGATAGGTTTTAGTACCTTGGATAAATACTTTAAAAGTCAGATGAAAACCCAGAGCAGATTCTTAACCACCACACCCATGTAAGTTAACAACTGCCATTGATTTCTTAATTCTTGTTTTAACTGTTACTCAGCTTGCTTTACTGCCATATTCAGCCTATGGCTTATTCCCCTATCACTTTTTAAAAATAGGGCTATAGTAGGACTTTTCCATTCTCCACTTGTGCTGTCTTCCCTCTGAAAATCTCTCCCCAAAGTCTATACCTAGCCCCAAGTTAAGTGGCAAAGAGCAGCTTTGGGAGAAGATGAGAAAATAGCAGACAGGAATGGATTAATTCCCTCTGACACTGGCTGTGTTACAATTCCAATCAAGAACCCCCCAGAAACTTTTTCTAAAGAAGGATACATGCATGTTGGTTAAAACTGCTCCTAATGTAACACTTTTGGACTTCATGCAACTTTCAACTTACTCATGTGGCCACCTTACTTTCTTTTCTGCCTTAGAGTAGAAAAATGCATAAATACAGACAGAAGTACCTTTAAAATTAGGGTGGACAACTGTGGCTTTTCAGATTTATCTATTTTGGATGACAACTTTCACTCGACCCAGGAAGCACACAATTGTGAGTGCTTATGAGAACTGCAGATCAAAACATCTAGAGGGACACTTGCTTTAAATGGGTTGTCCAACATTTACTTTCCAACTCTTCTGCTCTCAGTAAGGGGGGAAGCAGACGACTGCTTCCGGGACGCCGCCGGACGGAGCGCCGGCGGAGCAGAGCCTCCGCACCACGGCGCTCCTGCGGCGTCACTAAAAGGAGCTCCAAATTGGTGCTCCTTTTAGATGTCAGGGAAAGTGCACCCTAAAAGCGGCGGGCGCACTTTCCCTGACTCTTCCGCCACAGCGCATGCGGTCGCTGCGGCGTGAAGTCATCCCCGGAGCGCCGGCCGTGTGGAGGGCCGGCGACTCCGAGGGCGACCTCAGGAAGAGGAAGGGGCGCCGCTCGTGCGGCTGCCCCTCCTCTTCCGGGCCTCGAAGACGACTCTATTAGTCGTCTGCCGAGGCCCTAAGATAGAGGAGGCACAAGAGTTGAGGAACTATGAAGATGTGCCTGGAGCAACGTGATGAAGAAAAGATAAAAATTCCTCTCTCTTGGAGGGAACTGAGGTAAATGAGAAGCAGTAGATTACATCATGATCTTTGCCTCTCAAAGGTTGCTTTTAATCACAACGATTAAAAATAAATGTACAGTGTTCCCATTAACATTGGGTTCTCCAAAGGCAGCCTATTGGGAGAATTTTTCTTCTTTTCCAGCAGAACTGCAAAGCCCATAAGGTGAGCATAGAGAGAAGATACAGACTGTGAGTGAGCAGATCAGTTGAGTGTGTGAACCTTCAAGTCGCCTGTTGACTTATAGTGACCCCATGAATTTCATAAGATTTTTCTTGGGCAAGAAATTCTCAGAAATATAACATATATTCATCAATACAGGTGACATATACCTGGTATTCATTGATGTCCTACCATCTATGTACTAACCAGACCTGACCCTGCTTAGCTTCCAAAGTCAGTCAGGATTGGGTTCCTTTAAGGTATTTAAGCCCAGTTCAATTAGGGATTCCAAATACTACATAATTAGTTCAGAAATTAACACTTTGTGACACACAAAAACTTAAATTTAATGCTCCATTGTGTTGTAATGCTTCATGCATCCTCATAGTATTTTTGTAGAACCCCCCCCCCCCAAAAAAGAACAGATACTATGTCCTTCCTCTCTTGTTTAATCAGTATAGGATTTATAATTTCAAAACAAAATAAAAACAAAGATGGCTTTATTTTCCAATATCTAATTTCAGCTTAAATTCCAGTAACTAAACTTTATGAGACCATGTTTCCATGATCTAGCAGGGTCAGGTCAAGCACTGTGCACAGATGTACCGTGTTCTTTCTGCTTAAAATGTTAATGCAGAGAAATGTCCAGAATTAGGAGCAGAAGAATTATGCAGACTGATAAAGAGAATGAGGTTAAGAGGTTATTGTTATAGTCAGACAGCATGTTATGTACTTGCCTGTAAGTATTAAAATATTTTTATGTCATGAAATGATAAAAAATCAACAGTATAAAATTACACAAAATAAGTGTGAAGCTGAGTCTTTGTGCAGCTAATTGCTAATTCATAACCTCCTACTAAATAGCATTTACAATGGAAACACTGATTCTGCCTTTATTGTAGCCATGGAAATGGTGAGGCATTTATAAGGATCTGGTTACATTCTGTCTGTTGACAACACCATCAAGTTGTGTGTGTGCATCAGGTTTGAGGGAGAATTTTGTTCTGTTTAATTTGATGTAAATCTCCTTGATTTGCACTCCAGCGTCCAAACATTTCCAAAATCCATGATCAAGTTCAATACTGAAAACAATGTGCCAAAAATACCTGCATTAGGGGAAAGTGTGCACAAAATATATTAAAGAATATATTATGGATATACCACTGGGGCTGGTACTGGGGTATGTGTAAAAGCTTACAATTGAAACATCTTAGTGCCTATAATTAAGAGGAATGCTCATTTTAAAAAAATCAATTTTTGTCCAGTTTTTTAAAACAATAATTTGTGGAAATAGCATGCAATGACCTTACTGCTGGAAATCTGACAAACTGAGCATTTCACAAAACGGTATAACAACATAGCAAAGTTTTTCTTATGCTTGTATTTGGCAAAAATTAGTATTTTGCCCAATTCAGAGAAAGTCATTTGTGCCTGTTGCATTGGCACCAATGTGTCACTTAATTTTAATTGTGGTTATTTGTCATATTTGTAGATCTCCATTCATATCTCATCCTTTCAATAAGCAAGTTTACTAGCACATCATACTGAGTAAAAATTTGTTCATTTATTTCTTGCAAATGTGAATGAGAAAATTAAAAGGCCTTTTCCCCACTGGGTAAGAGTACAAATGTTTTAGGGCATCATTGATATATTTTTTAATCTTTTAAAATTTATTTTTTGTATTTTGAATTTTGCAAAATGAATTATTTTATGCATTTTGGAAGTTTTTGCAAAAACTTTATGCAAGCTTTTTTACTCATAGATTTTGTTGTATGCAAACTACAATATTTTTGCACAAAAATCATGCATTTTGCGCAAAATCAGGTTTCTTTTTGCAAGAAAACCAGCATTTTTGCTGTTGCTTTTATACTGATTTGTTCATTTTTTTGTGGAGCAAAAAAAAAAATATCTCAGTGTGATTGACATGGGGGGGTCAAGATAACTTGATCAAGATCAAGAATGAAAAGTTTGCAAATGTTTCTTGACATCCATTGGATTGACAGTGATGCTGCTTCTGATATTAGAGGTTGTTTAGGATCATTGTGAGCAGAAGCTGTTGATAACCTTGTCCTCCATAAATTTGTCTAATCCTGCATCAAAGCCATCCAAGATGGTGACCATCATTCCATCCTGTGGAACATCTTCCTCTAGAAAGCTTATTTCTATTTAACCACCTTTTGTCAGGTGGTAAAGATTTTTTTGTTCCAGCAGGCGTTTGCCCAGCCAGCCAAATAATATGGTTGTCTGAACTTTGTTTTTTGAAAGCTCTTTTGACATGACTCTGCTACATTCTGTTGTTGCTGTTACTCTAACAGGGTTGTGATTTTTCTTCATGTGAGGTTTCCTGAATTATAAGTATGTATTAACTGGTTGTAACATATTTAATCACTTTCAGTAACACTCAATGTTGGAAGGGAACAATGACTATAAACCCCTAAGTTCTCTGCCTAAGAAAGAGGCAGGTAGCCTTACCTAGGACAGAAATAGCCTGGTTTTTAAAGGAAGTTACTTTTTCTGTTGCTAATGGAGTTTAAATATTATTGCCTGGATTTTATGACTCTGCCTCCCAGAGGCCATATGGCCAAAGAGAGAAGTGACCATCTTAGCTGACAAAAATAAAAATAACATTATGACAAAATATAGGCCTGTGACTTTAGGACTCTCATTTCTTTCTTCTCCTGTATGATTTTTGATACCTTTGCCTGATGAAGAAGCCAGTGGAGCTTTCATAGAATCATAGAGTTGGAAGAGACCACAAGGGCCATCCTGTCCAAGCTTGCATGATGTATTTTGAGCATTTTTAATTGGTCCAATAAAGCTATCACTGTTTTGTGATTTGGGGTGTTATTGTATATATAAACTGCATAAAAATATCCTTCTTTTAATGTGTCAATTTAAGAGTCATTTTACTAAAAATAATTTTAGCCATGACCCAACAATTCTAAAGATATGTCTGTACAGAACTGAAACTGGAACAAGAAGATGAATGTTTTTGTAAGTGATACCAAAAATCTAAATAGCAGTTAAAATAGTAGAAGCTAGAATAGTTGCTGGATCTTATAGACCTTTCCTGGAGGTTTAATCTGCTCCAGGTACGGTTTGTCACTCTAAATTTCATGGTGTTATAGCTTCTTACCTTTAACCCACTTCTCTTTATGCTCAGCTGCAATAATTTGAAACCAGGTGTAATACTTGACCAATGCATGCTGGTAATCACTGGACCATTTTGAATTGGCCTTTGTATATTTTGTTATACAACAGAGCTTTTCAGAGTATTCTGCTTGGTATTTCCATAACTAACAGGCTGTCTCCAGTAGTCAAGGGTTTAATAAATTATAATTTCTTGCATTCATCATGTCAATCATATATATTTCTGTTTCTTAGAATTCTGTTGTTACAGATCTTGCAGTGCTGTGGTTTATTTGCCATGTTATACAGCCCTTTGTTTACAGAGCATTTGTTTATTATTTGTGCATGAATTTTTATTTAACTAAGAAGTATATACCAGAAGTAAATAAGTCAGTCCTGTAAATAATTGTTTTTGCAAATGTTTTCAGTAATTTCATCTTAAGTATACATATCAAATAGAGGCATTTTGATGCTCAGGTTGTCTTCAGTAGCAACAGAAGATTAATTTTTCATCCAATTGCTTGCTTTGTTTCAATAATTTGGCATGATAGGCAAAGTATAAAATTTCTATATGTATTTCTGCATAAAATTGACCTAGCTGGTAAAAATGCTGGGAGAAATTGGGCATAACTTTACCTTTAAGGTTAGCCTTCTCAATTCAGGTATCTCAAGATGTTTTGACCTACAGTTGCCACCAGTCTCCTAAGCATGACCAATGGTCAGGGATGGTGAGAATTACCATTACAAATATCTGGGAGTACCTGGGTTGGGAAAATCTGCTTTAAAGTGTTGTTTATGAAGTTTTCAGTGTCCATATTGACTGTTCCTACTGCTACTTCTCCAGCGAGCAAGAAGAAACAAAATAATAACAATAATAATAATATTTATTTGTATTCTGCCTCACCAAAAAGATTGAAGCGGCTAACAATAATATAACAACATTAAAATACAGTAAAACATCATATCCCATAAACCCTCCCATCCACAATAAAAAGTACATTTCAATTATTAAAACAATGCAGGGGCAATTAAGGGGCAATTGATGGGAGGTGACTGAGAGGCTAGTCTGGGAAGGCCTGCTGGAAGAGATACGTCGACTGCCTTTTTAAAGTAGTCGAGACTAGCAATCTGTCGAATCTCGTCCGGCAGGTTGTTGCATAACTCGGGAGTGGCAAAATAAAAGGTCCTCTGGGTAACCACCGCCAGCCTAGTTTTTGCTGGCTGCAATAGGTTTTTACCAGAGGACCTCAATGTGTGGGGTGGATTGTATGGGAGAAGGCAATCCCGTAAGTAAGCTGGGCCCAAGCCATGCTGCCTATTCCAAGAGCAGGAGGAGATGAGAGCGGGTCAGTGTTTTACTCATATTCCAAAGAGTATTAGGGTTATTACCATATTTTTTGGCATATAAGATGACTTTTTAACCCTGGAAAAGGGTCTCAAAAGTTGGGGGTCATCTTATACACTGGGTAGAGAAGGAAGAGGAGGAGGACAAAGGGAGGAGGAAAAGGGAGCCAGGAGAGAGAAAGAGGAGGATGAGAACAAAGGGAGAAAGAGAAGGAAGCCAAGAGAGAGGAGTAGTAGTATGAGAATGAAGGGAGAAAGAGAAGAGAGCCAGGAGAGAGAAGGCAGACAATGAGGATGAGGGGAGAAGGAGAAGGAAGCCATTTCTACAGAATGGATGCAGCCTGAATCTGCACTGCAGAAATAATGCAGTTTGACACCGCTTTAACTGCCATGGCTCCATCCTATGGACTCCTAGGATCTGCAGTTTGCTTTGTGGTACCAGAGCTCTCTGACAGAAAAGGCTAAATATCTCACAAAACTGCAAATCCCAGAATTCCATAGTCTTGAGCCAGGGCAGTTAAAGCGGTGTCAAACTGCTTTAATAAATTTCTGCAATGCAGACGCAGCCAAAGTTCATGTGTTGCTTGGGCATGGCTTCTTTAATAAATAATTCTGCACAATGAGTGTGTGTGTGTGTGTGTGTACCCTTGAAGATTTATCTAAAGGAGAACCAAGTTCCTTGACTTGGAGGTTATATGTGTATGTTGTGTGCCTTCAAATTGTTCCTGACTTATGGTGATCATGGCAGAGGAGGTTTGCCATTGCCTTCCTCTGAGGCTGAGAGTGTGTGACTTGTCCAAGTTCACCCAGTGGGTTTCATGGCAGAGTGGGGAATCAAACCCAGGTCTCCAGAGTGGTAGTCCAACACTCAAACCACTACACCATGCTGGCTCCTATTCCCATGTACTACCTATGAAACAATTGCAGGCTTTTTTTTTGTTCTTGTGTGTCTTCAAGTCCTTTCCGACTTATGGCGACCCTAAGGCAACCTTATCATGGGGTTTTCTTGGCATGTTTCTTCAAATGGGGGTTGCCATTACCATCCTCTGAGGCTGAGAGTGTGTGACATGCCCAGGGTCACTTACTTGGCTGAAAATTGTACATACCCCAGAATGCATTGCCTTGTATATTGGCAGTCCTTCCCCCCCAACACTTTCTCATTTCCCCCCAACCATCTGATAGCTGGGAGATGGAAATAATTTTTAAAGCAGCATTTAAATCTGGACTATTTTTTTAAAGTAAAGTCCAAAACGCACTGCACAAATAAATGCTAGGGAACATGGGAGCTGTAGTTTGCTGTGTTTATAAGTGACAATTTTCCTGCTAAGTACCTGCATGTCATAAACATTTGAATGAAAACTACCATATTGAAATCAAATCTGATTTTTAAAATTTTTTATTTGGTGTGCGTTGGAAGAGGGGTAGTCTTATACGGTGAGTATATCCCAAACTCTATATTTTAACTGGGAAAGTTGAGGGTCATCTTATACGCCCAGTTGTCTTATACGCCAGAAAATACGGTAGGTTACATAACACAACTCCAGTAAATATCAACTTTAGCTCACTTTTGCCATGCCTGCTACATTTATAAAGCAACCTACAAAATTGATTTATCCCACTCTTCATCACATAGAAAACAAATCTGCCAACATAATCAGATACATGCTTAATGGGAAATAAATTCCAATGAGGGTACTCCTAAGTGAATGGACATAAAAGTGCAGTTTGCAAGCTGAAAAGTTCTGCATAGTCTTTTAATCTTAGATATTTTTAAGAGATTAGTTGCCTTTATAATTCTGAGCCTTCAAAGTGTACTTAGTTACAGTTATAGTTATCTTTTAAAAACAGCTGCATTTAACTTTTTGGTTTCAGAATAGTAATTAAATAGTGATTTTTAGGTACTTAAAAATGCCTTTGAATACCATAAGCTATTGTCTTCCAGTCCACATTAAGGGTTGCCTCCACAACAGAACACAAGGCAGTAGAAAATGACATGGCATGAGCCTGTAGTTCAATAATGTAATGTTTCTCCTCCAACATTTGCTGAGCCTACCCCCTCAGAACTATAAAAGTAACTAAAAGTTACAGTTCTACCACAAAGGAGTAATTTTAAGTTACAATGATAATGTTCTGTAGTTGTACCTTAATAATTGGTGGAGGGTGTGTGTGAACTAATTATAAGTAACATGTTATTTGTATTCAGTTACTTTCAAGCTCTGAAATATTTGATGTAACTTCTAAAGTCATTTTGCTTCTCTAGAAGTAGACATCACTAAGGCCATTCTCATTATTTTGCTATGGAGAATAGCCATTAAGGTAATTAGATTATGGGTGGATGTGTATCTGTGATGTGCATTTTAAAATGTCAGTATGAAAAATAACACAAGGCCTAAAAGAAAGGAAAATGGGGTGTCAGCCAAGCTAGTAACATCTGGTCACATTTCCTGGTGACAATTTCCATTGATGGTGGGTTCCCTGTGGTTTTTCTGAGGAGGCTGCAACAATAAATGTTTCAAAATTAAATACTGTTGTTGTGGTCACTGATACTTGATGGGTGGCCAGATAGTTATGTGGCCTTCTTTCATAATACTGAAGATCCAAAGTGTAAATGATTGACATCACACTTGGCTGAAAGCATGGAAAGTTCCTTTTTAAAAATAATTTATGCTGTAGCTGTGGCTTGTTAAAAAGTTATCCAAAGTAATTCCATGTGTATAATGAGAATAGTATCTGGTCAGCTGAATGGTGCATAGGTGTCTGTGTGTGTGTGTATGTGTGTGAGTGAGTGTGTGTGTGAGAGAGATCCCCTTTGAAGATCTTTTTCATTGGCCCTTCCCATCCTGCTATGTGTCTGTCACTAGACTCCTTTTTCCATCATGTGATAGAGGTGGTGGTGGGAATTCTTCTCATCGAATTGTAGTTTTGGTAGGCGTTCCAAGGGGCTTCTAGTACAACTTTCTGACATGTAGGAATCCACAGCTAAAGCAACACCTGGGAGATGGCCATATGATCTCTGTTTTAAAAAATCCATTTGAGGGAGAGCCCATCAATTTCTGAAGTAATCTGTTCCACTCTCAAACAACTGATACTGTCAATATGTTCTTCCTGGAACATCAGAAAACAAGCTGGCTCTATTTTCTTCTACATTACATGCTTTCATATATTCAGTCCTATCTTCTCCATGATCAACATACTCAGTTCCCTCAAGTGTTGTTCATAGGGCATAGCTTCCAGACTTTAAACCATTTTTATTTCCCTCCTCTGCACACATTTCCAGCTTGTCAGCATCCTTCTTTATGGTGTCAAAAAATGAGCACAGTAATCTAGGTGAGGGCTCAGCAAAACAGAATAGAATGAATCAAAGATATAGCCACGTTAGTCTGGAAAATCAGTATGCCAAGGGATCTTATAGCACCTTTCAGATTAACTGAAAGAAGTTAGTAGCCTGAGCTTTCGTAGAATTCAGCCTACTTCTTTAGATGACTGTTTTTGGAGTGGAGAATCCAGAGACAGACCTATGTAAGTCATTTGTGTGTGAGAACTTAAATTCAAAGAATAGAATAATAGAATTCAAACTTCAGTTCAAAGAATATAATGATACTATTATTTTCTTTGATCTTGATGTTGCAGTCCTGTGGATGCAGCCTCAAATTACTTGGGCTTTTTTGGGCTGCTAGATCACACTTTTTTCTCATGTTCAGCTTGGGGTCTATTATAATCCCTAGATCCTTTTCACATGTACTACTGTCACATTAGGTATCAACCAATCTATTTATGTGCATTTCATTTTTCCTGCCTAAATGTAGTACTTTATCCCTACTGAAATTTATTTTATTTGTTTTGGTCAGTTCCTCCTTTCATGACAGGGCTTTATATTACTTGAGAAAGCTAGACAAGCAAAGCAGGCACCCTGCTGTAGAAGTTTACTCTGTGTAATATGGAGAAGAATGAAGCTATGAGATAAGTACATGATACAGAAGACTGGGCTAGCTAGCACATCCCTGCTTTCATAGTCATGGCTTCTTAATCACTTGAACAAGATTTGAGTGTGTATGTAGATGTTCCTGTAACTGAAGAGAGAAGCCTCACATCAGTTTCTTCAAATAAATTTGTCAGGTCTCAGACCTGGTGTCACATTTCGGAGCTGATTTATATAAGTCTGCAATACCAATTTTCAACTGTCTAAATAGTATCAGCTGGTTCAAAATATATATGAGATGCAAGAAAGTGCTAATTTTTTATGTGTAAATTTATAGAAATGTTATGGATTAATTAATCTGTTACCTGGCTAGTTGTAAAAAAGCAAGTGATGACTTGACTTTCAAAGCAATTGTCAAGTCCAGTGCCAGATGCTTAGTGGTGAAACAGTGGGAATCAGCAGAGGTGGCCAACTCCATACTATACCCCCTGTGTATCGCAAGAAAAGGAGTGAGGAAATTCCGTTGTGGTGGGCAGCAATGCTAGCACCATATTGGATTTAGGTCTCTGTGCCCTGAGTCTCAGGGGCTAATCCTCAAGTAAACCTAGTAGTCATAGGGTGCATCTACAATGTAGAAATAATTAAGTTTATGTAATTGAATCCTGGAATTTGTTGTTTTGTTTGGCAATGACAATCTGACAGAGAAGGCTAAAGGCCTTGTAAAACTCCAAATCCCAGGACTCCACAGGATGGAGATGCAGTGTTTAAAGTGGAGTCAAACTGCATTATTTCTACAGTGTAGATGCATCCCTAGTTTCAGCAATTTTCTCTCTTTCTCTCTGTGAGAGGAATGATTTCAACTTAACAGTACTACATCTCAACAAAAAGGCTGGGGTGTCTATATTCTATAGTGATGACTAGAGAAACAGGGTCCGTCTGGATTGTTTAATCTGTCAAATAATGTATTAAATTAACTTTTCCCATACTTTGGGTCACTAATCCTGATATTTCCAGCCACTTAGTGTGTAACATGGTGATAAATCAATACAGTTCAGCAGAAAATTTAGCTGGGATTTTTTTTATTTTAAAAAATTATGTGGCTCTCCTAAAAACATCAGCTTCCACATACCTTGCAGCTTAACAGATGGACATATGATTTCAAGCTACTAAGCATCAAGGACTGTTTTAGAAGGGGCAAGAATGCAAGTGGAGGATGGAAGGCTGGAATTAATACCTAGAAAGAATTTGATTCTGGCTCATACTTAATTACCTTTCATTTTCCATGTGTATATACAGGACTAAATTGAATATTGTGCATTTCTGCATCTGTTTATATTGAGCAAGAAAACCTGCTACAAATGAGATTATTTTAAACATTCTTTAATAAATAAAGTGAACTCAGATGCATGTAGTTGTATACACTCCTCTGAGGTATATGGATGTTTCTTTGCAAATGTAAGTAGGATTGAACTTCTATAACTAGGCCACAGGAATGTTTTCTAAGAGCAACTGAAAGGCATCCATGCAAACTCTTAAATTTAATTCAGTAGTTTAACAAAATAATGTATCCTTAATGCATATTAATACCTTATGTTGCTGACCAAATAGTCACTGGAATGAAATGCCAGATCTTTCTGTTTTTAAATGTAAAGTGTTGTTCAACTTTCATTTAACTCTTTCTTCTCAAATATCCTATACTCTGACTTGGCATTAGCCTGTGACATGAGTAGGGAAATGCCTTCCTTCACCCCAAACTGCACAATGGCAGCTGGATGATACCAACGTCCAGAGGGTATGCAGCTATGCACAGGTGCTGTCCAGTTGCCACTGCACTGCCGGGGGATGGCGTTGTGTAAGGTGATGGTAGGGGTTCTGGAGAAGAGTTTAGTGGATACTGTGGATTGCCAAAAAGAGAGAGAGATGGGTCCTAGAGCAAATCAAGCCTGAATTTCTCCTGGAAACCAGGATGACTCAATTGAGACTGTATTATGCACATATCATGAGATTGCATGACTCACTAGAAAAGACAGTAATGCTAAAGGGGGCAGAGGGCAGCAGGAAAAGAAGAAGGTGAAATTACTGGTGGTAGACTGAGAACCAGTTTGGCATAATGGTTTGAGTGTTGTACTGCAGCTCTGGAGACCAAGGTTCAATTCCCAGCTCAACAACGAAACCCATGCTCTCAGCCTCAGGGGAAGGCAATAGCATACCTCACCTGAACAAACATTGCCAAAAAAAGGTCCCATGATAGGTTTGCCTTAGGGTCGCCACAAGTCAGAAATGATGTGAAGGCATGCACTACCACCACCAGACTCAGTAAAGTAAGCCATGGCCCCGAGTCTGCAAAACCTGTACAGCGCTGTTGAGGATAGGAGATTTGGAGGTGCCTCGCTCATAGAGTCACCATAGGTTGTTGAGGACATGCACACACACAAAGAGGTACTTATGCCAGTGTAAGTAACCAAGAAAAATCTGGTCTCATATTTGAGACCAGTTTTGAAACTTGTGGAATCAGTTCTTTTAGTCCTTGGCTGGGTAGCTCTGCAGCTCTGAATGATGCTATATTGGTCTTAGATTCCAGAGGGGCTTTGAGGTAAAGAACTGTACCCTGAGAGTCTCCTTTCAGCCCTACCTGCAGCTTGTTCCTGTCTACCACTTGTCCTGGCACTTTGCAAGCTTAAAGAGAAGCATTGCCAGAAGTGGTGGCTGATGGCTCCCATGCAGTGATAAAAATAATATTCTTTTTAAAAAATGTAGAAAAACAGGATTTTCAGATGTTGAGAAACCCTAATGAGACAAATCCTGGACTGACAAGAAATATTCTGTACAAAATTTGCATGTGGTTTTAGGTATTTTCTGCACAGCAAACATCATTTTTGCAGTAAAAGTTATAGTTTTAGGCAGAAATATTATTTCCTGCACAGTAAAACCTTTTTGCTTCATAGAAAATGCTGTACATTGGAGACTTAATTCTGCCCAAAATTCACACATGAGTGATTTGCATAGCAAACAGCATATTCTGTTTTTAATACACAAAACAACTAATTGCAAATTTTTCACAATATTTCCAATAGGCTTTGAAAACTATCTTGCAACAGGAAGAAAATTGTTAAAATTTCTCATTGCTTCCTTCAAGAAGAAACTTAGTAAAGAAATATATCCTATGTGTATGTCAATGGGATGGGGAATCAACTCCAGATTTTTGTCTGAATTTTAAAGGAGGTGAATGAACCTGTTTGTGGGATAAATATCCAAGCACCTTGGATAGTTCCTTTAAAGTTTGGACTATTGACATGAAAGTCATTGGCAGAAAGATCCATAAAAGCCAATGGGACTTACTTCTTAGTAGACATGTATAAGAATGTAGTGTTAATAATGTGGAAACAGACCTTTGAATTTAGTGGACCAGACAGTGGAGCAGAATTGCAAAAGATTGATTTAATTAAACAGCTGCATAACAAACAGTACAATCTGATTTCTGTTCCAGAAATGTAATGAGTAACCAGAGAAGGAAAAAATAAAATGAACCATTAAATCTTCTTGCTTAACACAGACCTCCTGGGTAGTTAATTTTAATTTTTGTATAATGCATTGTTTTAAATAGGTTGCATCTGGAATATGATGGATTTCAGCTAATTTTCTAAGGCTACAGGAGGCATCCTAAAGGCAAAGAGTCTCATAAAAGAAAGGCTTGGATCTCAGAGGTTCCACTCTATTCAAAGCATGACTGGCCTCTTGGCAGTGGGTTGGAAGTATGACTGAGCCTCTTTTGGGCTCTTCCCTCCTGCCCATGGTGTTAGGTTTTCTTTGCACCTTCCCCCTAAACCTCTCCCACTGAAAACAATGGGAAAGAAAGGAATTTGACTTCTTCCAAGAAATATTTACACTGTTTGCTGCAGAGCAGGCTGTAGAACCTATAGACCTCCACCATTATACTGTTCATCCACTACCACTTTGTTAACACCTTCTTTTCCCTCCCTCCTCACTTTTCTGAGGTTGGAAGGCCTAACCTTGGAAAGAAGCCATATTTCTGTGGCAAGGTTCAGCACCTTCAACATTCAGACAGACAAAATGCAGAGCAGATTCAGCACTCCACTGACATAGAAACCACCAGCTGACATTGTGTGTGAAGGGATGGGGGTGAGCTTGAGAGAGACACTGAAAACAATGAATTGCCAATTTCCTATTCTCACTTTAGACCCAGGGTGCATCTTCAGATCTATCAGATTCCAGCCTAAGAGCACTTAAAAAGTCAGTTCTCTTCTCCAGCACACAACAGCTCACCTTGGTATCTGCTGTGGTTTGGTTCCAAAAATCTGTGGATGCTCAAGTCCTATTATATACAACGGTGGAGTAAAATTGTTCCGCTTATATATCAAGGTTTGCTTTTTGGATTTTTTAAAAAATATATTTTCAAGCTATGGATGATTGAATCCATGGATATGGAGGGCTGACTGTACTCACCCCAGGCATAAGGCTGATCCTGCATTGGTGTCACCTGATGTACAAAATGACTAAATGACTTTTGAGAGATATGTGAAGAGTGAGACAATCTCCACAATCCTCAGGAAAATGGAAGGCAAAACTGAACATAGGTGCAGACCTGCCCGGATTTGCCCATATGTTCTAGTGTTACTCTTATAGACATTTTCCTACATTGCACTGGGGATTGTGAATTACTGGAAAGTAAGTGGTTGGAATACTGGCAGGTTTCTTGGGCTGTACTTGGGTAATCAAAACCTCTGCTCTGAAGTAAAGACCTGGACAAAATCAAATTGTTCACTGTCTGAAATCCTGATATTTCAGTTTGTTGCAAGGAAGGGGTAAAGCATGAGAAATATTAGGGAAATGGACCCTTTCAAATAGCAGTTAGGACACTAAATTCAACGCTTAAAGGAATGCAACTGGTGGAAGAATAGGAAGTAACAGCTATTGTACTGTGTTATTAGGAAGTGAATAGGGGTTGTGGAACAAATGTTAAAAGGGATAAAGGGAGGGGGTTAGATAGTAAGGAGTGAATGGCGGATTTAAAAGGTGGTGGGTTATGTAAGAATGATGCTTGTCTGCTAATAGTTTATAATTTTTCTAAATGGATATTTGAATTTAAAACTATTAATTTAAAAAAGTTTGTTGCAAGTGCCTTCCAATGTCTAGAAAACTGGTAATACAAATGGGCACATCATTTTTGGTTAGCCAGAGTTAAGTCTCACTGTGGAAATTCATCAGGGAAAAGTTTGTTGGTAATTTTGATTAGACTGTTTTACATCAGCTATTTTAACCTCTGTTGGTTTTTCCTTCTTCCTCTAATTGCTAGTGGCTATAAATTTAAATGTGAGCAAGAAAATAACTGTCCTTGTTCCTCATTCTTATCATCTTACATATTCAAGAAGGGGGGGGGCTGATTCTTTGAGATTGCCATTGTGTTCAGTTTTTGGAAAACCATAAATTATCAATGCTCAGGAAAAAATTAAAAGAGAGAGACTGACTCATACTGGAGGGGGAAAGCAGCTGGGCTTTTATCTGCATAATTTTTCTAAGTCTAGGAGACAGGAATGAAGATCGGTTTCCTGCTACCTTTTTAATCAAGAAAAATATCCTGATTAATTTCTTAAACAGAGAAGCTTGTTTTCAAAGATAAACTTGCAGGCTAAATTTCAGGATGGTAGTGCATGCTTATGCCATTCTTCATTCGTTTCCTCTCTCATATTAATTGCATTTTCTCATCACATTGCCTTTTTAAATAACCCCCAGCCTTTTTGTGTGTATGGAGCACTGCCTGTGCTCCAGAATGTTAAAAACCCTGTCCTGCCCATATCTTCCCAGAAGGATAGTTTAATGTCCTACTTGTAGATAGCTTGGGGAACCCTTGTCAGAGCTGAGAACCAGTTTATGTGTCTGAGGGCAGACCCTTCTCTCTGTCCTCAAAGAGGAAGAGCTTTAAAAAATCTATGGTTTCTGGGACAGCCTTTCAGGATGCATGAGAGATGATTTCTGGTAGTGGAGGGAGCATATAGTAGCCACCTATAGCCCATGAATTCATTATCATGAGATTGCATTTTTCCAGTTGGGTGTGTTGGTAGCTCTCAACAAGGGGGAATGTACAGGGAGGGGGAAATAACTTATAATCCCCTCCCTCCCCTATTTGTAGATCCAAAAGTATTCTGTCTGTGAAAACAGGGCATACCACCAAACACTTAAATAGCATTCCAGTTTTTTACTAGTAGACAATTTAATTTTAAAATGAAGATCATTTTGAATATACTGTTTTGGAGAAGAATGTTGAAAAAATATTCTAACACATCCATGCAAAACTTCAAAGTAATGTTAATTTTTTTTTTGCAATGAGTCACTCATATTGACTTTCTAACACTGAAATCTATTAAGTCAATCCTATTTCTTTAATAAATTGGAGGTTAACTCCTCAAAAAGGCCTACAGTTGTATCTGTGCAAAGGCCAATGGCTTTTGAACATGGTCAAAATAGATCAACATACATTTGTTCAATATTTTTTGTTTCACTTGTAGCCAAGAATATAGTATGGGGAATTTTATTTAGCTCAAATTGAGAGGGGTTTGGCTACAAGGACCCTGCGAGACCATCTCCCATGTGTATATCAAGAGTCCGGTGGATATAAGAATTGGTGCAGAGACAGAATTCTTAAAGTATTATTTATTAAAGGGGAAAATCACACAGCAATTCACATACACACACACACACATGCAAGGCTTAGGGATCAGGGGTTAGCTTGGAAAGGTTCAGAGACCACACTATGGGTGATACTTATTACAGATGAAATCTTCTCTGGGATCCAATTCAGTGAAGTGATGTGAGACACGACCGTTCCAAGAGCATTGGTTGAACAGAGGTGCCGGTAACTAGATCAGAGTACAAAGTGACACAGCGTCCCCCTGAACTCAGACTAGCAACACTGAGGGGAGAATTCCAGGGGTTTTTAAGGGATCAACCTAGCCCCTGGAGCCTGGACAAAGGTGTTTGATTGTTTGGGCGAGGTAATCCGGTCTGGCAATATACAAGGGGAAATGGGAGAGGATTAAGTCGTTAGCTGGTCTATCAGGTGAGGCATCTAGGCCATCATCACCCATCCTTCTGATTATGGAGATGATGATTGTCCATTTGCAACTCCCACGCTGCCTGACTATGGGGATTGGGGATTTTCTAGCCTTCCAAGTGACCTGGGCATGACCTCTTTGCCATGGAGTCACTGAGGGGGTCCACTGCAGAGTGCATCTGGGGCCATGTGAAGTTCATACACACACCAAAATTCAGAAAAATGCACTATTGCTAACACACTGGTCTGGAACTATTTTTTTTTATGTTTCAACTTGACAAATACTGCCATAGTACCATAAAATACCTACAGCAGACAATTATAGATCAGAACATCATTTTTAAAGTTTTTTTTAAAAAAATGATGGAATAATCAGTTGGCATACTTTCATTAGGAAATAGGACCCAAGCCCAAGCTTTTTATATGACCAGTTAAGGAAATGGGAGTTCTTCTGATAGCTTACCACCCAGATTACTGGAAACCAAGTTTTCAGATTTGTTACCTTGCTTTGCACTATATCTTTATCCAGCCCAAATTTTGATCACTCCAGTTGTAGAACAATGTGACTTCTATATGATTTTTAAAAACTAAATCTGCAACAAATTATGAAATTCTGGAGCAGGGAAATATGGAAACCAATGGAAGTAAGTAGTTGAATTCACAAGCTCTGATACACATGAAGTCTCTTGTGAATGACATGTCATGTTTAGTTTGACCTTCTGCTTTTAAATTTCACTGCAGTATGATATAACTATAGCTCATTTTGCATGCCAGCATAAAAAGGCCAGCAATATTCCCTTCTTCAATAACTGTTTAGATTTCAGAGTGCATACTTGGTGCAGGATGTCAGCATAAAAATAATAAAAGATATTACTTTTTTTAAAAGGATAGATTTGGCTCAGTTCCAGGTTATTTGAAGGACTGTATTCTCCCTTATGAACCAACTCATGCTTTGAGATCTGCTAGGGAGACCATTCTCTCTGTCTCACCATCCCGACAGGTACATCTGGTGGGAACATAGGAGAAGAGCTTCTCAGTGACTGCCTGCTGGCTCTTTATGTGTGTGTAAGTAACTAGTTACAGTGCTACACAATTAATCTTGGCATGATCTCCTCAATCCCCACCGACCAAGCAGTAGTTGTTGTGATTGATGGAGATTATGTTCCCCTGCCATTTGGGAGACAGCTGGCTGCTTTTTCCACCCCTCTCCTGTGACCAATCCCAGTTGGAAGTGCAGTCACAGTTCTCCCTCACACTGGATATCACTCATGTAAGGTGGGAACATAAATCACCTGCTTCTCAAGTAACATGGAACTTGTTGATCACAGTGGCTACTTTCTAGCAAGTAAAGATTGGGTGACTCTTATGGTCCCTATGTAGTACTGCATAGGGACTGTGAACACTTAATATGTAACTCCAGGTTATGCATTCATAACTGTGATACAGGATTCCAGACAGTAATAGTAGTAATAATAATAATAATAATAATAATAATAATAATAATAATATTTACACAGTGTGTTTCTGATTCGCATTTAGGAGAGTTTGCAAATGTGGGGAAGAGATACATGATTGGTGCTACAGCTGCTTAGCCATAAGAAAAAACTAGTGGTGGTAGTAACAGGTGCTGGGGGACAAAAAGGCCATCAATCAAAACCAGAATCAAACCTGCCCAAAAGTAGTAGATACATTGGTTCAAAAACTCCCATTGGTACAAAATATAATTGTGAGGACCTTAACTGCAACTTTTGTTTTTACAATTAGTGTCAATACAATGATTATCAATGAGTTAACATATGTAATAACAAGAATTACTTGACACAATTAACCTGTTTCAGCAAAACTATGTTTTGAGCCTGTAGTTATTGATGGTACAGGAATTTAGAAGTGTGAGATTTTGAATTAATAAAATGCAGACAGTGAATGTTTAAAAGGTAGCAGATAAGATTGTTAAACCTGTAGGAGACTTTCTTTTTTTCCTGTGTGACTTTGTCATCACACAGGAGATAAAAGGCAATCCCCCTCTGCCATTTTCTAGCTACTTTATTGTCATTTAACATAAGCACTGAACAAATGATGCTTTATTAAACATTCCACTGGGGATGAAAAATCCTAAATTTCAGGTACAACACAAGGATCATAAAGAGATAATTAATTTGACAACCAAAATAATATCGGTGCAAAATAGCTCTGTTTTATGTACTATTTTAATTAATTGCCAGAGAGATTTACTTACCAATAATAAAAGTCAAATATGCTTCTTGTACTATTAACAGAATTCATTATTTTAAGGCAGTAAGTATCATGAAAAGGAGATGAACAGGATAGAATATGCCATAGCAAAATCCAGAAATTGGGGTGGGGGGGGATTAAGCTGAGATCCTGCACCATCAGACTTAGTTGTGACAACCAAGCTCCATCATTGTAGTTACTTAGGCTGATGCCCCCTCTAAAGCTGGCAGCAACCCAACTGACTTGTTCCAAAGGTGCTGTAAATAGGGGCACTAGGAAATGATAAATGCAGTGATTTCCAGTCATAAGGTGTGTTGAGACAGGCAGCTGGAGAGACCCCCTCATGGTTGTCTCACAGCTGCCTGTCTCAATGTTACCCTGGTTGGAAAAGCACTGCAGTTATCATATCCCAGTGCCTTGATCTGCAGTGTCTTGTAACCCTTCATTGCAAATGCTGCCTGATATAAGAGGTAGATCATTGGGGTCACATTTGGCCATTAACAAAAGTAAACATGAATCCCAATATTTATGAGATTCTAAGGGGGGTTGCAGACTGCCAGAAATAGTGTAAATTCAGTCCACTTTTAGGGTTAGGGTTAGGGTTAGGGAATCATGGGAAGTGTATTTTATTGTGGCACCAGAGCTCTCTGACAGAGAAGGCTCAATGTCTCAGAATCATAGAATCATAGAATCATAGAATCATAGAGTTGGAAGAGACCACAAGGGCCATCCAGTCCAACCCCCTGCCATGCAGGAACTCCCAATCAAAGCATCCCCGACAGATGGCCATCCAGCCTCTGCTTAAAGACCTCCAAGGAAGGAGACTCCACTACTCTCCGAGGGAGTGTGTTCCACTGTCGAACCGCCCTTACTGTCAGGAAGTTCCTCCTAATGTTGAGGTGGAATCTCTTTTCTTGCAGCTTGCATCCATTGTTTCGGGTCCTAGTCTCTGGAGCAGCAGAAAACAAGCTTGTTCCCTCCTCGATATGACATCCCTTCAAATATTTAAACACGGCTATCATATCACCTCTCAGCCTTCTCTTCTCCAGGCTAAACATCCCCAGCTCCCTAAGTCGTTCCTCATAGGGCTTGGTTTCCAGACCCTTCACCATTTTAGTTGCCCTCCTTTGGACACGCTCCAATTTCTCCACATCCTTTTTGAATTGTGGTGCCCAGAACTGGACACAGTATTCCAGGTGAGGCCGGACCAAAGCAGAATAGAGTGGCACTATTACTTCTCTTGATCTAGACACTATACTTCTACTGATGCAGCCTAAAATTGCATTGGCCTTTTTAGCTGCTGCATCGCACTGTTGACTCATGTTCAACTTGTGGTCCACCTGGATTCCTAGATCCCTTTCACACGTAGTCTCATTCAGCCAAGTGTCCCCCATCGTATATCTGTACTTTTCGTTTTTCCGCCCTAAGTGCAGTACCTTACATTTCTCTGTGTTGAATTTCATTTTGTTAGCTTTGGCCCAACTTTCTAGTCTGTTCAAGTCATTTTGAATTTTGATCCTGTCCTCTGGGGTATTAGCTACTCCTCCTAATTTGGTGTCATCTGCAAATTTGATAACTATGCCCCCAATACCGTCATCCAAGTCATTAATAAAGATATTGAATAGCACTGGGCCCAGGACAAAGCCCTGTGGCACCCCACTGGTCACTTCTTTCCAGGTTGAAAAGGAGCCATTGTTGAGCACCCTTTGTGTTCGACCAGATAACCAATTACAAATCCATGTAACAGTTACTTTGTCTAGCCCACATTTTACCAACTTGCTTGCAAGAATGTCATGGGGAGCCTTGTCAAAGGCCTTACTGAAATCAAGATATACTATATCCACAGCATTCCCTTCATCTACCAAGCTGGTAATTTTATCAAAAAAAGAGATCAGATTTGTCTGGCATGACCTGTTTCTCTGAAACCCATGTTGACTTTTTGTGATTATGAAATTATCTTCCAGATGTTCACAGACTCTCTGTTTAATGATCTGCTCCAGAATCTTTCCGGGTATTGATGTCAGACTAACTGGACGATAATTGTTGGGATCCTCTTTTTTTCCCCTTTTTGAAGATGGGGACAACATTTGCCCTCCTCCAGTCCGCTGGGACCTCTCCTGTTTTCCAGGAATTCTCAAAGATTATTGCCAATGGTTCTGTTATTACATTTGCCAGTTCTTTTAATACCCTTGGATGTAATTCATCTGGTCCTGGAGACTTATATTCATCTAGATTAACCAGATGTTTCTGTACTATCTCTTTACTTATTCTGTGATGAAATTCTCCTATTCTGTCCTCTGCTCCATTATCCTCAAGTTGAGCACCCTTTGCCTTTTCTGAGAAGACTGAAGCAAAGAAGGTGTTGAGTAATTCTGCCTTTTCTCTGTCCCCTGTTAACTTTTTGCCATCTTCTCCACACAGTGGCCCTACCATTTCCTTCTTTTTCCTTTTGCTACTGACATACCCCCAAAAGCCCTTTTTATTGTTCTTAACCACTCCAGCAAGCCTGATTTCATTCTGCGCTTTAGCTTTTCTGACTTTAACCCTACACGTGCTAGCTATTTGTTTGAATTCCTCTTTGGTGATTTCCCCATTTTTCCATTTCTTATACATGTTCCGTTTAAAACATAGTTCAGTTGCAAGTTCCTTAGTCATCCATCCTGGTTTCTTGAGACACCTCCCATTCTTCCTCCTCATTGGCACGGTTTGAAATTGTGCCTTCAGTATCTCCCTTTTGAGAAATTCCCATCCGTCTTGAACTCCCTTCTCTTTTAGTATTCCTTCCATGGGATCACCCTCAGTATTTCTCTAAGTTTAGTAAAATCAGCTTTCCTAAAGTCTAGAATGCGTGTCTGACTATGCCTGGCTTCTCCTTTCCACTGTATAATAAACTCCAGGAGGACATGATCACTCCCGCCTAAGGATCCAACCACTTGCACCCCATTAACTAGGTCTTCCCTGTTAGTTAGGATCAGATCCAAAATAGCTGACTCCCTCGTTGCCTCTTCCACCTTTTGAACAATGAAATTGTCTTCGAGGCAAGTGAGGAATTTGCTAGACCTCAAGGATTTTGCCGAGTTTGACTTCCAGCAAATATCCGGATAGTTGAAGTCACCCATCACTACTATATTTCTCCTTTCTGAGTGTGAGGTCATCTGTTCTAGAAAGGCATCATCCAGTTCTTCTGCCTGAGTCGGGGGTCTGTAGTAGACTCCCACAATAACATCCCTGTTGTTTCTTTCCCCTTTAATTTTTATCCAAATGCTCTCCACCTGGCTTCCAGGATTGTTGTCCTGGATTTCTTCACTGGTGTAAATATCCCTGACATATAATGCTATTCCTCCTCCTCTCCTGTTTGGCCTGTTTCTCTTGAAGAGGTTATACCCCTGTATTTTTACATTCCAATCATGAGACTCATCCCACCAGGTTTCAGTGATGCCTATTATATCATATTTGCTTTGTTGCGCTAGGAGTTCAAGTTCATCTTGCTTATTTCCCATGCTCTGTGCATTAGTGTAGAGACATCTAAGACCATATGTCTCCTTTACTTGCTGCCTTAGCACGTTTTTTTGCCTCCCACTGTTGGGTCCCTCTACTGTTTGCTTTGTTTCCTCTATGACAGTTTGACTATTTTTTCCAGTCCTTTTGTCTTCCAGGGTGCTGTCTCCCTTCCCCACATAACTCAGTTTAAAGCCCATGATTCCCTAGCACTAACCCTAACCCTAAAAGTGGACTGAATTTGCACTATTTCTGGCCCCCCTACGTCTGGCTTACGATCTAGTAAATATTGAAAAGGATACCAGTCAGGATGAGGTGCCACTATACAACACTGAACACATAAAACTGTGTTTGTTTTTTGAAGCTAAGAAGGGTTGGCCCTGGTATTTGGATGGGAGACCACTAGTTGTATCAGTGATCTCAAATTAAGCCTAGGAAAGAATTCTGCCTGAAATCCTGGAGAGTTGCTGCCAGTCAGACATGGAAATACTAGGCCTAATTATCCAATAGTCTGGCTCAGTATAAGGCAACAATACAAGCATCTGTGTTCGAAGCAAGCAGATGCTTGTGTTAATTGCTTCAATCCATATAATATGCCATAGTATAGTACAGAAAATACTGCAGAGCTGCTTTGGGTCCCATGTAGGAGAAAAGCAGGATACTAAATAAACAAACAAACAAGCAAATACATCCAGAGAAGCTTCCTTCAACAGATCAACTTTTCCATCAGATGGCCTTCTGACATCAGAGGAAGATTTCTTTCAATGGAAAAAACATATTTTTAAAATGGTAGATGTTTCTCCAACAGGGGAAGCATTTCTGGATCTAACTTAGGGCCTTTGCAGACTGCCAGAAATAGTGCAAATTGAGTCCACTTTAAGGGTTAGGGTTAGTGCTAGGGAATCATGGGAATTGTTTTTTTTTTTTCTGAGACATTGAGCCTTCTCTGTCAGAGAGCTCTGGTGCCACAATAAAATACAGTTCCCATGATTCCCTAACCCTAACTCTTAAAGTGGACTCAGTTTGCACTATTTCTAGCAGTCTGCAAAGGCCCTAATTTCCCTTTCTTTGTGTTTCAATCAAGATAGGTGTTGGTTACTTTTCCAGAGTGTTTAGATAGGTGAGGATTTACCCCGACACACAGTCAGATCCCAGTTTTTTAGTATGGGGTGTTGAGCAAGTGGAGTTGGCAACAAGAAGCTAACCCCTGGATCTCTGAACCTTGCCCTTAGTTTTAACACAAGGGTTATATAAACATCACAAAGCATCAACACAGAACTTTTCCTTTTTAGCTGCAGAACTCACAGTTACAGTTCAGCTTTTGTTTAAAAGTTGACCTTCCATGTTCTGAAACTAATTTGCCATACTACTCTGCAAAGTCTGCTCAAGGACTTCCTCTGCAGAATAACGTGCTTCTTATTAAGAGCATCCTATAAAACTCTGGAGGATTGCATACAAAGGAAACAAGACACATGCATTTCCATCCCTCCATTAGATATATGATATTGATGACCAGGATGTATATCAAGGTTGTTGTAGATAAAGTAAAAGAATGGCTGTAAATGTCTAACAAACCGGCTGTCTTTATACAGGAACATGACACATGAAGTACAACTTGCCAGAAAGATAAATTTAGGCACATTGCCAAAATGTTATATAGAGTGCAGTCAGTCAGCATTTATTAATTAATGGATTTATTTCACCTTATGCAGTTTTTTTTTAGGTGGCTTGTAGTTAAAACCTATAATAAAACATGATTCCATATTTTATTATGTTATTATATCTAAACACATATATTTAAAATGTGAATTCCAAGGGTCAGTCTGGAATAGAGAAGTAAATTATATTCTCAAAGTATATTCTCAAATCCTCACTGAAAAAGGGTGAAAAAAGTAAAATCCTGTGACTATGCAATTTGGGTCTTTTTGCAAAAACGTGCAATGCATTTTTTGCATACACACACACACACACAAAAAAAAAAAATATTTCTGCATATGTGGGGTTTTCTTTTTCACAAAATACAGTATTTTTACTGCAAAACAACACTTGTGATTTTTTTTTTTTTGCAAAAAAATCCACATGTGAAAAACTATTGGAAAATGTGCAAAAGTTCTTATGATTAGGCCCAGTGGGGAGAAAACGTTCAACCTTTTTTACATTTGCTTGCAAGAACAAATCAAATGAACATTTACATGCTTCATCTAAATAACACAAAGAACACACCAATAAAATTAATGTTGGCCAGGCCTATGCAAATCAAGGGGGCGCTATGTAAATAAGGGGGTACTTTTTAAAAGTACGCATGACAGGCAGTTTGGTATATAGGCTGGAATGTTTCAAACAGAAGCTCTTACTATCTCAGCTTCACCTACCTTGCTGATGTGGCACATTTAGTGGTACAGGCTAATGCATGGGACCAGAAGTGTTTTGGATTTGTAATATTTACACACACGCAAAGCAAAGCAAAGCAGCTTCATTTATATACCGCTTCATACCACACTATGCAGTGTCTAGGCGGTTTACAACTGTAAGATCATTGCCCCCTAACAGCTGGGTACTCATTTTGCATCGGAAGGATGCAAGCCTGAGTTGAGCCTGAGCTCTGGCTAGTATTGAACTCTCAACCTTGTGATTTATGAGTGAGTGGCTGCAGTACAGGCATTTAACCACTGCACCACCAGGGCTCCTACTGCACCACAGAGTCTTGGAAGTGGGACCCAAATCTAAACATGGAATTCATTTATGTTTAGTATACACCAGGGGTAGGCAACCTTTTCCCTTTAAGGGCCGAGGGACTTCAGCTCCCAGAAGCCTCAGCCATGTTGGCCAATAGTCCCATGTTGGCCAATAGCTCCTGGGATTCTGGGAGCTGAAGTCCCTCAGCCCTTAAAGGGGAAAGGTTGCCTACCCCTGGTATACACCTTATATACATAGCTTTAAGGTAATTTTATATCCATTATTTTTAAAAAAATTTTTTTGCATGAAACAAAGTTTGTGTACATTGAACCATCAGAAAGCAAAGGTGTCTCTGTCTCAGCCACCAATGTGGATTATTTTGGATTTTGGAATATTTTGGATTTTGGAATTCTGGATAAGGGAGACTCAACCTGTACAGATTTTAAGTGCTGGTGCTCATCATGAAAATCTCTCTCTCTCGACACACACACACACACACACACACTTACAAACCTGAAGAAATACACAAATGCAAGCAGTTGTGATGATTGATACTGACGAACAGGATTTATCAGATTCATGTCCACCAGGTAAAAATAATTGGTCTTAATTGCCCATTTAGGACTAAGCTATACCGACATAACAGGCATAATGCAGACCAGTTATTGCTGGGGAAATTAATTTTCTTTGAGCAATTGTGAGGATTGTAATTAAGCTTAGAGGAAGCAGAGAAGCCTGAAAGTGGTGGCAGACAATATCATAGTACCTGTTAATAAAAACACAACATCATTCTTATCCTGTGAGTCCTGGTTCTATTGGGCATGTTTGGATAATGAAGCCATAGAGAAGGAAATGGGCTAGAGAAGCACCAGCACATGAGCAACTCACGTTATCCCTATCTTCTGGATCTGAGAAACTTACATTATTATTTTATGCATACATTGGATAATTTTTGTCATTTTAACTTATTCATGCTATATTCTTTTGATTGTGTACTTTTTGTCATTTGCTCCTGCGAAATGGGAGAATTCACTATTTTGCAACACAAGATGAGCCAAAAATAATTAATCAATGAATGAATGGTTTAGATGGTTGATCTTTTGAAGTTTTGAACGGACTTTAGCTTCTTGAAGGCAAAACTTGGTGTTTCTTGCAGACATCTTGATAACCATTTAGTGTTATAGAAATAATTATTTAGGAGTACATTTTTGTTTATTTCATTTTTGCATGCAAGAATGAAGAATTTCAAACTTTGTTTCCCATTGGCTGAGATTACAAGAGGTTTTTTGGAACTTTTTTCATTTGTTTATTTATTTATTTGCATTTGAGGATTTTTATGAATATTTTATTTATTGAAAAATCAAACCAAAAACCATTAGTGTTTTTGTGTAGATGAAATCTTTGCAAAAAGTTCTGAAATGTGAAAAGAATTCCAATAGTTAACCATTTTTTTCTGACAAAGAGGACAAGAAAATTTATGAACATATTTACATCCCTAGAGTACTAGAGCTCTAGAGGGGAAACGGTGCTTAATCTTTTCACCATTCTCCACGTTTCTAGTGCAGTTTGACTCATTCCTCTCTGATGGATTCCAAATATATTTTTGCAAAGAGAAACACATTTGGAGCTCTGCAAGAGGAAAAGCAGCCTGGATTTTAAGAAAACTGAGCAGAAAAGTGGATAGCATTAATACTTTCCCCCTCCTCTGCTTCTCAGTTTCAGATTGACATTTCTTCAAATGTCAATCAGGTACATGCAAATGTAACAGTTAAAATGTTCTATTAACTGACTATATTATATATGCCATCCTTTTTGGTTGTTGTTGTTGTTGTTCTATAAACTGCCTAAGGGAGAGTTTGCTTCAAGAAGCAGTAAAGAATAGGGATGGGATGGTTATTTGACAGTTTCTCAAAATATGGCTGAAATTTGGTGTTCCTGACTACTTGTGAAAATCTTACTGGAAGAAAAACAGTGGACAACTTTATTAGTTTTTTTTCTCAGCACAGGAAAGCAGTGCAACTTTGGACTTTAGCATATGGGGAAAATCCCGTACAGAAATGGGATTTAAATAGAAAAAATTAGATTTTCACACAACGGCGATGTTATACTGTGCTTAACCCAAACAGAAAGTAATCAAAAGCCACTTCTTTTTACTTTCAGAAAATCCTGAAAGTAAAAAGAAGCTGCTTTTGACTACTTTCCGTTCAGGTTAAGCACACCTTAACATTGATGTGTGTGAAAATCTTCCCACTTTTGCAGGTTTTCCCCACCTTTTAAATCCCGTTACTGTACGGGATTTGCCCTGTGTGATAAAGTCCATAGTCAACTCTGTTCAGCCTCATAAGTTGCACAGTTGGGATACAGTGCAACTCTCCCAAAGCAAAGTTGTGCACCCATACTAACAAAAACTGCACAATTTTTATAAGCATCTGAATGGCTCAACATTGAAAAGAAGAGGATGGAATAAAAATTTCCTTGAATGCTGAGCCCTATAGTCACCTTGACTGTGAAAACTGCTGTCCTCCAATTCACTTCATCTCTGCCAAGGCTGCTCCTCTCTTGCTGCCCTCTCCTCTGCCATTATTTCTCAGCTGATATTTTATGCCATTTCTTCCCAAACTCTCTGGCTTCTGAATATGCACTTCCCTTTTCTCTGCCTGCCTATGCTGATTCCTCGATTCCTTCTCATCTCTTCTAATTCACCATCTCCACCAAGGCTGCTCCTCTCTGTTGCTCCTCTATTGGTTCTGCAATTCACTCCTGGAACTCTCTGGGTTCTGA
Source organism: Phrynosoma blainvillii (assembly GCA_026167975.1). NCBI lineage: Eukaryota > Metazoa > Chordata > Lepidosauria > Squamata > Phrynosomatidae > Phrynosoma > Phrynosoma blainvillii. The sequence goes on along the minus strand of JANUYF010000002.1, from coordinate 325,570,668 downwards.
GTCTGCACCCCGCTTCTTTCTTGACTCGCCTTCCTGCTATGGTAATTATGCCATTCTTACTAAGCCTGATCCTCTCCTGCTTCTCTCTCATCCACCACTCTGCCACTCTCCACAGGCCAAGAAGGAAGAGGAACAGAATCAGAGTCTAGAGAGTCCAATTGTGGGTTTCTTAGGCTACGGAGTAAAAGGGGATTGATGGTGATTTTGTTGCATGCCTTGACCCTTCAATCAAGCACTAGAAAACTAGCCCCAAACTCTGGCATGCAATACATCTTTATTTATGAATGCCTGTTATCTAATCCATCCATTCCTGTGCCATGTTATCCATTGTTCTCAAAAAGCTGTGCAAAATGAAACAGTCATGGTCAGAGGCAGACCTAAACTGCAGTTATTCTTCAGAGAGTTGCAAAATTCTGAGTAAAACTGTTTCTTGAAAATTCAATTTTTAAATATTACAGTGAATTTTCCATCTTTGTGTGTGTGTGTGTGTGGGGGGGGGGGGGAACAAATCCTGATTATTTCAGCAATACAGGAAGAAATACTGATGCCTTTTCCTGAACATCTCTTAGGAAATGGACAAATCAAAAATTCCCATCCCTAGTACAGAAAATTTACTAAGTAAAATATAAACTTTTTTTATTCCTTTAGTCATAAATATAACTTTTCTTGTGTGAAAACTAAAATTCGGTCAATTTCTAGCCATTCCCTTGTAGCAGTTTCTGTTTTGTTTGCTGAGATGTCCACTTGCTGATGCATATCTGGGATAGCCTTTTGGATTTCAATAGACCACTGTGAAAACAAGCTGGAAACTTCTCATTGAGACAGACTGACATAACCTCCCACTTTTGTAGTTGCTGCAAAAAGAGGTATCTAGCACCTCCTTTACACAATGCCCCTTGCCCCTGTGCAATATCAGTTTGAAGGTGCTGGGTTGCACCCCTGCTCAATGGCTGTAGGTAGAGGAAGTCCCAGGACACCATCCAGCACCAGTTTTGCAACCAAGGGGAAAAAAAGTGTTACCCTTCTGGACCTTCAGCAAGTATGCTTGAGGTCTGAGAAGGTGATGACAATTACATTTCCTCTGCTGCAGTACTTCAGCTGGATAATGCCTTAAGGCTTCCTGTCCCCACTGGCTATGGATTAGCTGAGGGGATGGGACCTACCACTTTCCAAATTGGTGCTGTGCAGCCAGTTTGTTGCAAATGCCCAGGGAAGGTGCTCTGACCTAGATTTTTCACTCTATGAACACAGCATAGCATCTCATCCAGTGTGTCTTTTGAATCCTGTCTCCTTCAGAGTAACTTAATTCTTCTCTAGCAAAGCAACAAGGTATAGGAACATCTATTGATGCAGGAAACTCGACGAGCAATATCACTGCTGATAGTAACACTGCCTTTTGATATCTAGTCTTGTGAGTCAGTATGCTCATGGAGCATGAGATCAGGCAATTCATGCTTAAAATAGTGTGGACAAAAATAATGAAAGTCTTTGCTGGGATTCAGTATTGAAATTACAGATTTGCAACCTAAGGCTGAAACAGAATGGCCAAATCTATGGTATCTTTCCTGCAATTCTGACCCAGGTCAGTTCCTGGGCTGGTGTGGCAATGAGTGGGTATTCACATGTCTACCTGGTGCTGTGCTGTGGATCTGCCACCACCGCACACCCCTTATTTGCCACTGTTGTTGTGTCCACTCAGAAGGCAACCACTGCTGCCCGTAAGGGTGGAAACAGGATGCCTGGCTACACCCAAGTAGCTAGACATCCCCTTCTAATTTCACTAGCTTCAGCATGAGCCTTCGGAAAGGACACGACAGCAGCAACAGGCACAGGGCATGCAGGCCCCTGCAGTCTGCCAGCTGTCACAGCAGAGCTTCCAGGAAACTTCAGCACAAGCAGCCAGTCTTTTTGGATCATGTTGGATCATCAGGACTGCCAGATTGGCCTATCCCAGCCTGGGCTAATGGCCTGTGTTGTTCTTAGAGGACAACAAGAGGCCAGTGCTTATTGATCTATAGAATTTGAGATCTGTAACTGGTCCATATTCAGTAAGACTACATAGTCTTACTGTAGATTGAACATGTCAATTCCTCCCACCTACCTTAGCAGCCAGCAGCTGGATTGAGTGAAGGAGGTCTGTACAGTTGCTATTGAGAGTGGGAGGATGATGATGTTTCCAACCTGCTTCCACACCAAATGAGGCTGCAACCATCAGAAGCAGGACTTCTGTTGCAATTCCTTGTCACAGCCTCACTTACTGGCAGGAGTGGGTTGGAAACATCATCTAATCCATCTGCTGGCTGTTAGGATAAGTTTGGGGAGCCAGGCCAGAAGATATTACCGTATTTTTCGGCATATAAGACGCACCCAATTTTAAAGGAGGAAAATCTAGAAAAAAAAGATTCTTAACCAAATACTGTAGTAAAATATTTTATATTAACTGTATAAAGTTAACAGCAGTTTAAGAACAATTTTAAGTTGTAAATGTAAGTTTAAGCCAGCAGCAGGGCCAGGTATTGCACAAATTCCCTGCCCAACTTTCTTGCAAGTCTCCTGTCGCCTTATGGTGACTCCATGAATTTCTTAGGGTTTTCTTAGGCAAGGAAGACTCGAGAAGTGGTTTTGCCAGTTCCTTCCTCTGAAATACAGCCTGCAGCACCTGGGATTCTTTGGCGGTCTCTCATCCAAGGACTATCCAGGGCTGACCCTGCTTAGCTTCCAAGATCAGATGGACTGGTACCTTTGGAGTTTTTAGGCCATTGGCTTATGGAGTAATTTATGGCTTATTTTGACCCTACCATGAGGGTTTTCTTGGCAGATTTCTTCAAGGGTTTTTTTTTTTTTTTTTTTGCCATTTCTATCCTCTGAGGCTGAGAGAGTGTGATTTGGCCAGAGTAATCCAGTGCCTTGGAGTAATTTCTGGCTCATTTTGACCCTACCATGAGGGTTTTCTTGGCAGATTTCTTCAGAGGAGTGAGTTTGCCATTTCCACCCTCTGAGGCTGAGACAGTGTAACTTGGCCAGGGTAATAATCCAGTGCATTGGAGTAATTTCTGGCTTATTTTGACCCTACCATGAGGGTTTTCTTGGCAGATTTCTTCAGAGGAGGGAGTTTGCCATTTCCACCCTCTGAGGCTGAGACAGTGTAACTTGGCCAGGGTAATAATCCAGTGCCTTGGAGTAATTTCTGGCTCATTTTGACCCTACCATGAGGGTTTTCTTGGCAGATTTCTTCAGAGGAGGGAGTTTGCAATTTCCACCCTCTGAGGCTGAGACAGTGTAACTTGGCCAGGGTAATAATCCAGTGCCTTGGAATAATTTCTGGCTCATTTTGACCCTACCATGAGGGTTTTCCTGGCAGATTTCTTCAGAGGAGGGAGTTTGCCATTTCCACCCTCTGAGGCTGAGACAGTGTAACTTGGCCAGGGTAATAATCCAGTGCCTTGGAGTAATTTCTGGCTCATTTTGACCCTACCATGAGGGTTTTCTTGGCAGATTTCTTCAGAGGAGGGAGTTTGCAATTTCCACCCTCTGAGGCTGAGACAGTGTAACTTGGCCAGGGTAATAATCCAGTGCCTTGGAGTAATTTCTGGCTCATTTTGACCCTACCATGAGGGTTTTCCTGGCAGATTTCTTCAGAGGAGGGAGTTTGCCATTTCCACCCTCTGAGGCTGAGACAGTGTAACTTGGCCAGGGTAATAATCCAGTGCCTTGGAGTAATTTCTGGCTCATTTTGACCCTACCATGAGGGTTTTCTTGGCAGATTTCTTCAGAGGAATGAGTTTGCAATTTCCACCCTCTGAGGCTGAGACAGTGTAACTTGGCCAGGGTAATCCAGTGCTTTGGAGTAATTTCTGGCTCATTTTGACCCTACCATGAGGGTTTTCTTGGCAGATTTCTTCAGAGGAGTGAGTTTGCAATTTCCACCCTCTGAGGCTGAGACAGTGTAACTTGGCCAGGGTAATAATCCAGTGCCTTGGAGTAATTTCTGGCTCATTTTGACCCTACCATGAGGGTTTTCTTGGCAGATTTCTTCAGAGGAGGGAGTTTGCCATTTCCACCCTCTGAGGCTGAGACAGTGTAACTTGGCCAGGGTAATAATCCAGTGCCTTGGAGTAATTTCTGGCTCATTTTGATCCTACCATGAGGGTTTTCTTGGCAGATTTCTTCAGAGGAGGGAGTTTGCCATTTCCACCCTCTGAGGCTGAGACAGTGTAACTTGGCCAGGGTAATAATCCAGTGCCTTGGAGTAATTTCTGGCTCATTTTGATCCTACCATGAGGGTTTTCTTGGCAGATTTCTTCAAGGGGGGGACTCTTTCCACCCCCGTCCTGGGTGCTCCAATGGACTCTTCCTGGGATGGGAGGATGTCCTCTGACCCCAGGAAGAGTCCATTGAAGCACCCAGGATGGGGGTGGAAAGAGGAGGAGCACATTCAACTAGCCAGGAAAAGAGGACTCTTTCCACCCCTGTCCTGGCTGCTCCAATGGGCTCTTCCTGGATGGGAGGAGCCCACTGGAGCACTGAGGCTGAGGCTGAAGTGAGGCCTACTTTTAGCCTAGGCCTCGGCAGTTACTTACTTCTCTAGTTTGCCCTCAGCTTGTATATTCGCTTTATTAGACGCAGCAACTTCCCCACCCTCGTTTTGGGGGAGAAAAAAATGCGTCTTATATGCCGAAAAATACGGTACATAGTTACACATATGTAACTAAGTAGCCAATATAGAATATTGGCAGTAATCTTTTCACTTTACTATATTTCCCCATAACCCAGGAGTAGGCAACCTTTCCCCTTTAAGGGCCGAGGGACTTCAGCTCCCAGAAGCCTCAGCCATGTTGGCCAATAGTTCCATGTTGGCCAATGGCTCCTGGGATTCTGGGAGCTGAAGTCCCTCAGCCCTTAAAGGGGAAAGGTTGCCTAGCCCTGCCATAACCAATCAATCAAGTTATTCACCTTTAACCAGGAATTGCATGGGTTTGATTGATAAGGATAAATTATAGTCTTGGGCCATGAAATATCTTCCAGTACCTCCTTTTGAATGTGAAAAAACCCCACAAAACCACAGTCTTTCATGACTGATAAAGGAATATATCACCCTGTATTTCTATCTGGAAGGTGATACAACTCCTAAGTCTACTTAGAAGAAAATAATTCATTATATTAAAGTAGGTAGAATGGTTGCAATCATAAAGTTTACCTAAAATAATTGGATAACGTGCTCACAGATTGAAAACATGTGTTATTTGTATCCCTTTATGTTTTAGGCCTTAGAATTAATTGCTGTCAGTGCAGAGTAGACCAAACAAAAATAATTTGCATCAGATCATAGGAAAGAAAAATCTAATAAGAATGGGAATAACTCTGTTTTGTGTTTCATAAGGCAAGGGGTTAATCACACAGCATCCAAAAGCTGAGGCATAGGACTATATATGGAAAAGACTATAGATATATATAGAATTTTGAGAAATACCTTTGGAAAGCTAAAAGTGAAAAAGCTCTTAGTGTTAAGTTTGTCCCACTCCAGCTGTCCTTTCTCTGGGGCTGATTTGAAGAGGACCAAGGAAAGGTCAAAAAGCAAATATTGGAAAAGCATTCATTTTTTAGTAAACCATGATATTTACATGCTATTTGAAAATTGATTTTTCAAGCCTATGTCTGGGCTGACATCCTATATGCACATAATGTGAGAGCTGTACAGTGAAGAAAGTGGCTAAGATGGAAATCAATTTACTTGAAATGTGGTGTTGGAGAAGAGTGCTAAGGATACCGTGGATAGCCAAAAAGACAAACAAATGGATCCTTGAACAGACCAAACCTGAAATCTCCCTGGAAGCCAAGATGACTAAATTGAGGTTTTACTCAATTTAGTGCTATTCAATATCTTTATTAATGACTTGGATGACGATATTGGGGGCATAGTTATCAAATTTGCAGACGACACCAAATTAGGAGGAGTAGCTAATACCCCAGAGGACAGGATCAAAATTCAAAATGACTTGAACAGACTAGAAAGTTGGGCCAAAGCTAACAAAATGAAATTCAACACGGAGAAATGTAAGGTACTGCACTTAGGGCGGAAAAACGAAAAGTACAGATATATGATGGGGGACACCTGGCTGAATGAGACTACGTGTGAAAGGGATCTAGGAATCCAGGTGGACCACAAGTTGAACATGAGTCAACAGTGCGATGCAGCAGCTAAAAAGGCCAATGCAATTTTAGGCTGCATCAGTAGAAGTATAGTGTCTAGATCAAGAGAAGTAATAGTGCCACTCTATTCTGCTTTGGTCAGGCCTCACCTGGAATACTGTGTCCAGTTCTGGGCACCACAATTCAAAAAAGATGTGGAGAAACTGGAGCGTGTCCAAAGGAGGGCAACTAAAATGGTGAAGGGTCTGGAAACCAAGCCCTATGAGGAACGACTTAGGGAGCTGGGGATGTTTAGCCTGGAGAAGAGAAGGCTGAGAGGTGATATGATAGCCGTGTTTAAATATTTGAAGGGATGTCATATCGAGGAGGGAACAAGCTTGTTTTCTGCTGCTCCAGAGACTAGGACCCGAAACAATGGATGCAAGCTGCAAGAAAAGAGATTCCACCTCAACATTAGGAGGAACTTCCTGACAGTGAGGGCGGTTCGACAGTGGAACACACTCCCTCGGAGAGTAGTGGAGTCTCCTTCCTTGGAGGTCTTTAAGCAGAGGCTGGATGGCCATCTGTCAGGGATGCTTTGATTGAGAGTTCCTGCATAGCAGGGGGTTGGACTGGATGGCCCTTGTGGTCTCTTCCAACTTTATGATTCTATGATTCTATGAGGTTATTGTACTTTGGACACACCATTAGAAAATGATGCTAGGGAAGGTGGAAGGAAGTAGGAGAGGAACAGCACAAGCTAGATTGAGAGACTCAATTTAAGAGGACATGAGTATGAATTTAAAGGACCTAAGCAGAGCAGTGGAAGATAGGGGGCTTGGAGATGTCTCACCCACAGGGTCACCATCAGTCGAGGTCAACTCAAGGGCAGTTAATAACAACATATCCCACTGCTATCAATTGGACTTACTTGTGAGAAGACCTGGAAAAAATTGTGCTGTTAATAAGTCATCCCTATATAGAAATTAACTGAAGATTGTGATTTCCTTCTGCATCTATCATTGATATTGGGACACAATAATTAGTAACCCATGTTGCATTATACTATGCTGGACTTCCTCTGAAAAGGTTGTAGAAATCTCATTTCACCAACCGCACACCATGGAGATCTGAAATATAAACATTAGGATGTCCACAGTATTGCTTCAACCACAGCTCCAAGCTGGAGAAGAATTCCCTTCAAAGCCCTCTGTTCACTTTAGTTTCAGTTCTTGCATTAATGTTCAACCCCTTCCTTCCTTCATTTGACTCCCCCTCTTAATGGGTGATGGCAGCACTCTGGCTGTAGCAGCAAGCTGCACAAAAGGAGGGAGGATTTTTCCTTCTTTCCCTCTCAGGCGTTTAGTTGCAACTAGTAGTGTAAATTCCTCAAGGGCTGCTAAGGAAATGTAGCTACCATCGCAGGCTTCACTAGAGGCAACTCCGCCTCATAATATTTAATAATCACACTCACAAATGATTAAGAAAATTGAGGGATGCATTCACATATCAGCCTGTAGAAGGAATATTGTGTTACAGTGATTACTTCTCCCAGTATCACAGTAGCCAAGTCATGGCCTTACAGTTCAGAATTCTACCACACTCTTGGCCTCTGGACTGCTTTTGATCCTTTATTCTCAACTTCTTCACCTGGAAGTGACAGTTTCTGCTGAGATTTTCTCCAGTTCTTGCTGCCATAACAAGCAAATTTAGAGTCTGCCTTCAAGTCCAGCCCAGGGCACCTTCTGTCTCCAGCATTCACTCCCCTTTCCTGCCTGTTCTCCTTCCTTCTGCCACTGCCACCACAAACTCACCCATTCTCTTTTAATATCTACGTCCACTGTCCCTACTTGTCTTTCCCTTGTTTTTATTAACAGGACTGATGGATTGGTATATTCCTGGCAGAAACAAGACAGGAAGCTCTCTTCTCTTCCTAGAAGTCTACACTGGCTGCTTAATCTGGGGCCAGTCCAGAGCATGATGCCCTGGACAGGCTCTGGAGCAGTTGCCTGGACAATGATGAGGGCAGCTGAAGGATGGGAACGGTATGGAGGGAGGAAGAGAAAGAAATGCATGCTTGTTCCTCTTGTTTCCCCTTACCCTTCAGCTGGAGAGGCAGCTGAAGGCCAGGGAGGGTGGGGGGGAGAAGTCCTGCCCTGGAAGTCCTGCCCCCAGAGGGCAAAAGTCCCATCCCTGGCATTGGGTAACACCCAACACCAAAGGTCCTTTTAGTTTGGGCACTCGGTCCCTAAAAGGTTCACCATCACTGCTCTATCCTATGAAATACTGCAATTGTAATTTTACAAGGTCTTTAGTTTTTGCCAAAGAATGCTAGTGCCTCATCAAACTACAAATCTCAGGATTATGTAGGATTGAGCCATGACAGTTAAAGTGGTGTCAAACTGTTTTATTACTACAGTGTAGATGCAACCCTAGTTGCTGTATATTTTGACCAAAATTAAAGTTTTCCAAAGGTATTTGTAGGCAAAAGGAGCAGCAGATATAAATGATGAATAATAGCTATACTTTTGTCCTGAATGTCTTCTTTACTTTGGGATATGATGCCCAACTGCTTTGTATGTAAAGAATGGACAGACAAAGGTCAGCCTTTGACAAAGCAGAACGGGAAATGTAGGGAAACAGTCCTAATCAGTAACAACCCCCCAATGAAATCTGACTTATAAAATAAGTAAATGAAGCAATTAAAAGAACATGCTGAATGTATGGATAATAAAACAAAACAGAACAGTATACTGTATCATAGTTTTTTACCAAGGGAATTGTAGACTGTTTCTTTAACTTTCCCTTTGAGGGGAAATCCCTTTTGGGTTTAAAGGAACACATTAAACATTTTATTTCCATCTTATTGAACCTCACACACAGACCAGAAAAAAGAATTTGCAAAGGAATCCAAATATGGAGATACTGAAAAATATTGGATTATATGAACTACGACAGAATATTTGGAGTGGCCAAATAGCAGCAGGGGTTCAGCTTTAAAAACAGCAGGATCTTGTTCTTTGCAGACATGAGTGACATATTGCAAGCAAAATGGGGGATGAGATGGGATATTTAGTTGATAAATGCTTTCTGTTTAAAAAGGACCTGATTCAGGAATTCTCTGAATACTCTGGGTGAGCTCTGTAGGTTCATCTTTTGAAAGGATAGTTTTCTAATTTGAACGAATAAGGAATATAATCTTAAAGAAACAAGACAGGGTAAGAGACAATATATGAGTAGTGCAAAGATGGTGGTGCTATTGTGTTGTATCAAAATGACTTCCTGTTAAGGAAAAACAAATATGTCAGTTTCAGTTTTTCCAGACCTTAGCTCAGGGGTAGGCAACCTTTCCCCTTTAAGGGCCGAGGGACTTCAGCTCCCAGAATCCCAGGAGCTATTGGCCAACAAGGGACTATTGGCCAACATGGCTGAGGCTTCTGGGAGCTGAAGTCCCTCGGCCCTTAAAGGGGAAAGGTTGCCTACCCCTGCCTTAGCTAATCTTGTCCAATTTCTGCATCAGTTTACAATTTTTCAGAAGCTCATACAAAAATTCATAGATAAATTTTACTACTGTAAACATGTAGTTATACCTAACATGTATTTTCCTGCAGGCAATTTTAATTAGAAACTATTTAATAATGCACTGTACCATATTTTGATGTATATAAAATTTTAATGCATGAATATTTTCATCCAATATACACATTTTTGTATATGGTTTTGACTGCTAAGCTGCATCAAGTTCAAATATTGTTGTATAGCTTTCTTTTAGTCTGTTTGTTGGTTCAGAAAGTATGAATTTGGTAAGCTCATTTTGATCTTCCCATCTTGCCTCTCCTCTACACATCATGGGCTAAATCTAGTGTTCACTCTATCTGAAACAGACATGTTAAAATTACTGGGACTTATTGTGAGTCCTAGGAAAGGCTAACACTGGAGTTCAAATCCATGGTTTTAATTTCTGGAATATTCTCCCAACTCACTTCTCTGTCTAAAATCATATTGGGAAAATGCTTTTTCTTCTTCTTCTTCAAAGGAAGTCATATGAGGGTATGATCTAGGATTTGCAGTGGATTCCAGGTCCTCAAGAGTGTAAAGATTTAGGCATTTATGACTTGGAATGACAATTAGAAGTTCTGAGAAATATGACTATGGAAAAGATATTTATTAAGACTTGACAGGCATGTTTGAGTGCAATCCTGACTGACCAAGATACTTACACTCACATTAGGCCTGCTGAAGCTGTGCTGAATACAAACCTCTCACAGGCCAGTGGCACTACAAATTACTTAGGGCCATACTTGCCCTGCACTAACTTTGTACCAGCATGGTGGTTGTGTTCCTGGGATGGGGTTTCAGATCTGACATGACTTGATGGTTCCATTACTCCATCCCTTTCTGTGTAAAGACTGTAAAGAAAGGAATGGAATCATTGACCTGAATGGGGAGGGAGGAATGCAACAATGCAACTTATGCTGAAATGCATTAGTCTTAAAGGTGCTTACAAGATCCTTTTCATCCTTTTATACTGAAGCAGGTTAACGTGTCTTTCTCTCCAAAGGTGCAGCCACATTGCAGAATTAAAACAGTTTGGCACCACTTTAATTGCCATGACTCACCCTTGTGGAGTCCTGGGATTTGTACTTTGGTGAGGCACAGGAGCTCTCTGACAAACCAGGCTGAATACCTCACCAAACTACTAATCCCATAGGTTTTGTGGGTTTTTCGGGCTGTGAGGCCATGTTCTAGAAGACTGTATTCCTGACGTTTTGCCTGCATCTGTGGCTGGCATCTTCCAGATGCAGGTGAAACATCAGGAATATGTTCTTCTAGAACATGGCCTCACAGCCTGAAAAACCCACAAAAACCTGTGGATACTGGCTGTGAAAGCCTTCGACTTCATACTAATCCCATGATTACACAGGTTGGAGTCACAGCTGTTAAAGAGGTGTCAAATTGCTTTAAGTGTGCAATTAAGTGTGCAATGCTTACTAATTTTGTCAACAACTTTATCTTTTAGCATTGTTTGAGCCATTTGGGCCTATTTTTTATTTTTAAAGGAAAATAATTTTAAAAACAGCATACTTAATAAAGCATTACTGTTACTCATAATGTAATAAGTACATTACAACTGCCTTGGGTCCCTCCTGGGAGAAAGACGACACACAAAAGAAAGAAAGAAAGAAAGAAAGAAAGAAAGAAAGAAAGCTACCATGCCTTGGATAAAAATACTTTTTTGAAAGTAACAACAAATGCTGATGCATTAGTTCATTAAACTAATATTTCAAACTCTGAAAAGATGCTATGTAGGCTTTTTATTGTGAGAATTTAGTAAGCATAATAAGCAAGCATGACTGTAATGAGAGAAAGTGGGCTCAGATGGAAAACCTAGAGTAAGATGAAGATATATGTTAAAAGGAGGAAATCTGTTTTTTTAAAAAAAATCATACTCTTTTTCATTTAGCAACACATTCTATACAAAGAGATCCTCAGTTCTGTCTATAAAGGAGCCAAGGTATGTACTGTTCATGCTTGCTTAGTTTACCAGCTGGCCTTCTTGGTTGAAAGAAAAAGATCTAACTATATATTAATTGCACTGAAAATTAAAACTGTATAATTCAAGATAGTAATTGTACTGATCCAAAAAGGATTTTTTCCTGTATTCATGGAGAAGATCATATTTCCCTTTTGTTGTAACTTACAATACAATACAGTATGATTGAGATGCCATGTGGTATGCTGTATGGTTTTAACAGATGCACATATACATTATTATATATTTTAAAACTCAAAATTAGATATATAGTAGTGTAATGCAGTATCCTGTTTCCCAAGTGTGTGCTTCCTGGCAACCCTTCTTAAAATTTGGCATCACAAAGCACAGTTTGGGTGGGTGGAATTGTGGGATTTGTTTGTTTTGACTAGTTACCACTACTGCTTTGGGTTTCTTGAGCAAGGAGACACCCTTTGTATCACTAAGAAAAACTATCTTGACGTGCCAGCTAATTTCATGTGTTAGAAAAGAGAGAAGTGTAGAATGGAGGCAAGGGAGGAATAGACAAAGACCAGCAGCTACTGTGATTTATTTAAACTTCTGGAAGATAGTTCTCATGATGGCTGGAGAAGTGGAGAAAGAAAATATATAGGAGTGAATAAAAACTATCATGCTGAGCTAGATCAGTGGTCCCTTCAAGGTTCCCATCTCATTTTACATGTTGTACTTAGACCAACTACCCAAGCACAAAATGCAAAATCCCTCACATCAGTTGAAAATGACATGCTTGCATTTAATTTACTGCTTTTTTAGCTAAATAGATGGAAGAGTAGTCTGGGAAACAGCAGGAATGCAGCTTCTATGTTTTTAACTGAGGGCAGGATTTATTCACACATTCACACTTTGCTCTCAATTGACAACAAGCTCATACTTCTTGGTAACTGGATCTTTGCAGCTGAATATAAAAAGGGAGAAGTGACCACAGGTTAGCATTCTATTGATTAAAAATGGCCAAAGATAATGCCATACTAAAGTCAACGAGAAGCAAAGCAAAGCAAAGCAAAGCAGCTTCATTTATATACCGCTTCATACCACGCTATGGAGTGTCTAAGCGGTTTAAACTGTAAGCTCCTTGCCCCCCAACACCTGGGTACTCATTTTAGCGACCTTGGAAGGATGCAGGCCTGAGTCTAGCCTGAGCCCTGGCTAGTACTGAACTCGCAACCTTGTGATTTGTGAGTGAGTGGCTGCAGTACAGGCATTTAACCACTGTGCTACCAGGGCTACAAGAAGGACTTGGTAGCTACAACATTCACAGATGCTAACCCTTAACATCTGGTAGCACTAGGTTTGCCAGGTGAAATAAGCAGTGATGTAGACTCGAGTCAATTGACTCGGACTTAAGTTAACTCAAGCCATTCAATGACTTGATTTGGATTTGACTTGGCAAAAATGAAACACTACTGACTCAACTTGACATGGGACTTGAATATTTTTAGTGACTGGCTTGCTGTTGAGATTCACCTCCAGCAGCAGGCAAGACCTGCCCCCGAAGTATGGAGTGCATTTCTTGGAAGGGCACAGCAAATGCGTTAGGCAATGGGCTTGAAGTGGAAGAATCTTTCTAAAGCTTTTGAAAAACTTTAGAAAGTTTCTCTGATGTGCAGTGGGGACAGGCTGCCAAGCAGACCTCAGGCCCCACCTCAAGCCCATTCCCTGACGTACTTGCTGTTCCCTTTGAGAAACACACCTGGCCTCCTTTTTTTGTTCTTATTAAATGTTGGCTCCCAGACTTGAGACTTGACTTGAAGGTATCTTACAAGGGCTTGAGACTCAACTTGTAGATAGAGATTTGACTTGTGATTTGAACTAAAAGACTTGACTACATCACTGGAAATAAGGGACAACGATCTTGTATCTTTCTGTAGAATGAATTTCAGCAGATACTACTTGTTACATAAGCAGCATGTGCTGAAATCTCATCTATACAACAATTGAAAGCATTGGAGCCCTGTCGCTTATTTTCACCTGGCAACCAAAAAACATTACCAAAACCAAAATCAAAACAAGGTAGGCTCTAACCCAGTGTTTCTCCATTATTTTCTGTCACGCCCCCCCTAGGAAAGAAAAAACATTTCGCGCCCCCCCGCGCAATCACATGGGCGGGTTTGGCCAATCAGGATAGAGCTACTGGGGCTGTGCTGGGACAATCTCCCTCTCTCCAGCCGTAATGGGCCCCCCTTTATGGAGCCTCGCGCCCCCCCTGGGGGGCCCGCCCCACTATTTGAGAACCGCTGCTCTAACCTAAGGGGATGTAAGACCTGATTTGCAGCATATAGAGATTGTCATAGCTGATTTGTTGCAGTGTCCTTGACACCAGATAGATGTAATTATGTCCTCCTATGAACTGAGGCAGATGATAAGGGAATCCCACCAGAGCAGCTGCCCAACTGTCCTGTGAGTCACCTACCTTTGGCAGCTCACTTGAGATCCACTCTGATGCTCCCAAGCATTGTCTCAAGCTCTCTGATCTGGCCCTTTCAGATGACAAAATTATAGTGCTATGATTCCATTTTAACTGCCATGGTTGCATCCTATGGGATGCTGGGCTAAATCTGTGCTGCAGAAATAGTCTGGTTTGACACCACTTTAACTGCCATGGCTCAATGCTATGGAATTCTGGGAATGACAGTTTGTTCCCAGAATTCCATAGCATTGAGCCACATGAGTTAAAGTGGTGTCAGACTGGATTATTTTTGCAGGGCAGATGCAGCCCTGAAGTCTGTAGTTTGTGGGGGCACTAGAGCACTCTCTGACTAAGAATTATAAATAGTCCTCCTTAAATTTCAAGGACCAGGAGTCCACAGAATGTTACCATGGCAATGAAAGTAGCGATATAGTGCTGTATAGTGAAAGGACCCCTAGAAGCCATCTTCACATCCATGTTGAACCACTTACCAAAATAAATTTTCTGATAGTTCTAGTAACAGAGCAGAAAAAGTGAGAGACAGCAGTGTATAGATGTCAATAAAAGTAATAATAAGAAGCCTAGCATTGTTGCAGGAGGGAGTGATTTTGAAAGCTGTCTCCATTCAGCAGTGACTGAGAATTAAGTGTGTGGAAAAGTCTTACTGCCCACAGAGAGTAGCACCACATCCTAGGATAGTTGTGGAGGAGATTAGTGAAGACATAAACTTCATTTAGATCAGAGGTGGGAATCATGCAGCCCTTCAAGTGTTGTTAGACTGTGACTGCAGCTCCCAACTCAGGCTCAGGCTGCTAGGAGTTGCAACCTATCATGATTCCCACCCGAGTTAGGTGTTCATTTGACATTCAGTTTTGTTTATCTCTTGATGTTCCTCATTCTATCTGAAATCTCCTCCACCCTCCTTATGGAAGGCAGTGCTTCCAAGTGCTCTTGCGCCAGCCCTTGCCCTTTCAATATAATATGAACAGCTGTTTCTACAGAGCCAGATTTTGTCCTTCAAGCATGCCCTGTACAAGAGCAGGGAGCCCAGTCTGTTTTACAGACTAATGGAAATGCCACCCAGAAGTGCCTCTCCCCATGATGGTATTCCCTGCAGTAGGCATAACGTCATCATATGTTCACAAAAGGCTGGTGCAGAGAGTAGGGCAGACTTGTGGTTTTGAAGCAGATTGGCTGCTGGAGTAAGCTATAAACTCATGGGAGCTATTATTTCTTTACTGAAGTCTTTTTATATTTGTGTTTACACTGCATGTTTGGAAGACGTGTATGTTTTTGTTATTGCAATTCTATTCTTTTGCTATACTTTCTGTATTTTGTTGTCACCTAACTGGAGCATCATGTGCTCAAGGAAAGGCAGGATATAAATTCAATAAATAAAGAGTAAGACCTGAGACAAGGTGTCCAAACTGCCAGGAAAATTATTTAGGTGAAATATTTAAGAAAAACTTTTTGATAGAATAAGAATAGAATTGTCTGCCTTAGAAAAACCTCCTTCAATTTTTTTTTAAGGAGAGGGTAAAGACTGACCAATTGGGAGCTGCATTGGCAAAGGGTTGGACAAGATGACCCTTGATGCTCTGCCAATTCTATGATTCTGTGGATCAATATATGTAATGTGTAGAATCTGTCACATTGACATGCTTTTCCTAGTTTCAGTTGAACTAACTTATTGCCTGTTTTATGGACTGGTTGTTCCAAGACATTGAGCAGAACAACACAATTTCCAATAACAATGCCATCCTTTTTATTATTATATTCATTGGCATTCATCCAGTTCCTGTAAAAATTTCCATTATATTATTTATCAGAGGTGAGGAGACTGGGGGGGGGGGGGGTTGCAGACTGCCAGAAATAGTGCAAATTGAGTCCACTTTTAGGGTTAGGGTTAGTGCTAGGGAATCATGGGAATTGGTTTTTTTTCTGAGACATTGAGCCTTCTCTGTCAGAGAGCTCTGGTGCCACAATAAAATACAGTTCCCATGATTCCCTAACCCTAACCCTAACCCTAAAAGTGGACTCAATTTGCACTATTTCTGGCAGTCTGCAACCCCCTTGGAAATACTTAGAGGAAGGGAGGTAATGAAATCTGGTTTGTGTAGTCACATATTAGTAGGCACAAATATTTCCAAATAGTAATAGTTCCTGTCATTATAGCAGAAATAATTTCATGGCTTTCTAAGGAGATTGTCATCACTAGATTTATTTTACATTAAATTACTGGTACATGGCCCCTTGACAGCATTAATATAATTATTTTGAAGTTCTCCTGATCTTTAATTTTAAAACTTGTTTTATTTCTTATTATGAAAATAATGAATAATATATAATAATATATTATGGAAATAATTGATCTAGAGCCTGTAAGATAAAAATCTGCAGGTTAAATTACATAATTACTTTTAATTACATAATTATAGTGTTTTAATCATGTGGAGGTGAAAGGTTGCTGTTAGATGTAGAAGTCTCAATAAGGAACACCATGTGTTTAATTCTGTGTTTCTTTGGATTTTTATACAAGACATTCAGTGAGATCTGTCCTTGACCTTGGACATTGGGTGATTATAGTAAATATAGCCCTGTTATGGTTTTTAGAACCATAGAGACACCTTTGTAATTCACTAAGTGGACTTTAGCAAAGACTTCATTTAGCTTTAGTATAGTCCATAGGTAATCCATGGTGGGAACTTAACTGACAGCAATTTAATATGATTGGGTAAGGTAATTACATAATTACCAGTAGTGTTTATAAATGCATAAGGATATTTTTATTGGGAGAAAAACCAATTGCTTTCTTAGTAAGAAGAAAACTAAATAAATAGGTTTGTTGTCTCAGGTTAAGAGGATATGCTCCTCTTATGAAATGTGTTCTTGTTATGTAGTGAAGTGCATTTGCTTTAAAGTACTGTGCAGCATTTCTATTTTGCGTCAAACCTCAGCAATGTCATCTGTTTTAAAGTGGAGCATAGTTGGTATATCAAATAGCTATTTCTTACTCTAAAGACTATAGAGACCTCAACTGTGCTGACCTGTGTATATGTGTGTGTGTGTGTGTGTGTGAGAGAGAGAGAGAGAGAGAGAGAGTGCATATGAGAGCCAGCATGTAGTGGTTTGAGCATTGGACTGTGACTTTGGAGACCAAGGAGCTTATCACATTAATTTTAAAACCAGTTTACCTGATCCAGATTAAATTTTAAAGTAGGTGGCATCCTGATATTATCAGAAAGATTTAGCCATCAAATCTGCTACCCGGGTCCATCACCTCTCCCAGGGGCACTCAGTGCGCCTCTTTTTGAAGCCGGGAGTTTTCCAGCTTAAGAAAATGGCCACGAGAGCAGCCCTGGGAGCCAGGATTGACCTGGGATGGACCCAGGTGGCGGATTTGGCAGCTAAATCCTTCTGATAATATCATGATGCCACCCACTTTAAAATTTAATCCAGATCAGATAAACTGGTTTTAAAATTAATGAAATAAGTTTCCAAGATTCAAATCCCTGCTCAGAAATGGAAACCTCTGGGTAACTTTGGGCAAGTCACAACATGAGAAGAAGGCAAAGACAAACGCCTCTGAACAAATCTTGCCAAGAAAATCTCATGATAGGTTCTCACCTTAGTGTTGTCATAAACCAGAAACAACACATAACATCAACAGAGATGATAGATAGATAGATAGATAGATAGATAGATAGATAGATAGATAGGATAGATACATCCTTTTTGGATTTTAGTCTGAATACATTTAAGCAAATTATTAACATGCTTTAGTAATACTTTCGATTCTCTGTGAGCCAAGGAATGTTGTCTGTATTTCTCCTAATATCATAGGTATGTAAACTTCTGCACTAGTGTCATTATGTGTAGAATCAAGAAACAGTGGGATTGCTATTAACTTTGGGAAATTGCTGTCTTTACCTCCAGCTTTTCCTGTGCATTCCACATCATAAGGTTTGGTTTAGACATAGTCATGTTTAACATGAAACCTAAGCATGGGCCTTGAGTTAGCTGTGATTTCAATAGGTCTGCTCCAAATATGACTGAGTATGGATCCAGCCCATACTGTTAGTTCAATGTATTTTTGCCATGAGCAAACAGAGAATTATCGCAGACCCTTTTTATGAAGTTGAAAAGACTCAGTACATTTAATTTGTGAGTCTTCTACTCAATTGTCTCCCCCTTTAAGTAATATTAAGGGTCTAAGTAACCATGGGTGTTTATCACAGAACAAACACACTTGAAGACTAAGAAATGAGTTTCCAATAACTGCATAGTCTGTCTTATAGACTGGGAATGTGATCCTTTCCATATGTTTACTTATTTTATTTGTGTGGGAATTGATCCCAGAAGTACTCAGCTTGTTCTGATTGGAAGCTGATGTCTTTAGCCTTTTAATAGCCAGTTCTTTTATCAAAGCTATTCCTCAGTAAACTGTTAAGCCACTGCTTGAGAAAGTGGCTTAATAGAATTTTTTCCACTGTTCCACTGGGTTTGATTCTTCCACACAGTAAAGTGATGCAAGCGGCAAACTAAAGAAAAGAAAAATAATTTTGATACCAAGTGTTGATACACTTTTTGTTATTGGCAATTGTGTACAGACTGAAGAAATTTAATTTTGAAGAGCTAGATCAAAATCAACAGGTAGATGTCACATACCAATTGTATAGCAGCTGAGTGACAGGAGGATTTGAATGGGAGCATGTTTTCCAGCTAGCGTTGGAAATAATATTAGAAAATATTTGGGAAATGGTAAAAAATATGTATATTTCTTGAGTGTTGGGAAACCTTGATGGGGATAATCCAGGACTGACAAGGATCTTTATAGTTTGGGACTTATTCAGTGCAAATGTTTCACGTTTTATGCAGAAAACAGCATTTTTAGACAAGATACGTGATTTTCCTTCACAGAAAAAAAAATTCTTCATGTCATATGAGTAGAAGATACTGTTTTCTCAGCAGAAAAGTTTGTGTTTGCACAAAAATACCACGTATGACTTTTACACACAATAAGTCCCAGATAGCAAATAGTCTTTTTTTAAAAAAAAACTGCTAAAATTACCCACTGCTTTCTTTGACAGTGAAATTAGCAAAGAATCACATGTCGGTTTCCAGCTTGGAGCTAATAGTAGCCACAAGGGCGAAATGTAAGTTCAAAAGTCTGAGGATTATTACACAGGGACCTATGTGCTTCCATCCCAAAAATGGTTAAAGCACCTGCATCCTGGAAAAGCACGCAAGTGCATGAATGATTTTCACACAGAGAGCACAACAATGCGTTAAACACACATTACTAATGTGAGAAAGTGGGTAGAAAGTGCATTCGGTTTTTACACAGATGCGGACAAATCCCATTGATGGTTTGGAAATAACTTTTTTGTGCATGTGCACAGAAGCAGTTGTTGCATAACCAGAAATCACACAGAGAAATAAACAATTTTATTTACACAATTTTTGTTTATAAAAATATACTATACTGCCCTTACTTTCCAAGAAATAGGATCCAACCTGAGTAAAAAGAACAGAACATTACCGAAAAGAAGTAGGAAAGGAAAGAGAAAAGGAAACTTTTCTCTCACTCTTGTTGCATCCCTGTCTTCCCTCACCAAGCTGTTCCATCCAGAGCCCTGGCTAATGGAGAAGGCTGGAGGAGGAGAGAGATCTGTGCGAGTGAGGGAAGCAAGCTGTTTCTCTCTCTCTGTGTGTGTGCCTGATGATCCTTTAAGAGCCCTGGCTGAAGCATAAAGGGCGGCATCCCTCCTTGCACAACACAGCACAGCACAGCACAGCAAAGCAGCAAATAACCATGAGAAATCTGGCAACAAGCACAAAAATGGGGAGAATCCCACAAATATTTTTTTCACACTACAGCAATTGCATAAAGAAAACAAATTTGTGAATGAAATGGAAATGAAAACACGTATTTTCCTGAAAATGACTATTCCCTGATTCATGTCACTTTCTGTTTGGATTCTAAGCAGTTTACACACAACGTCATTCCAACAATTGTGCCTAATATGCTGGATAACTGTGGGTTCTGACCTGTTTAAACTTCCATTTTTTTCCATGTGATCAACTCCATAGACAGAATGTTAACCCGCCTTAACTTTCTGTGTTAACTCACCTTAACCCACCCCTGTATGTGGGCTCTGGTCCAAATTGGTTTCCCCCCTGTCCTTCCCTCCCACATGACTGCTTTTTCTAGGGAAAAAATATGCTGATGGGTGAAAACCATGGAGCATCTCAGTTAAGGAATATCCATAAAGCACAGAGTTTGACCTTAACAAAGATGATTTAAGAACTTAAGAATTTAAGAACTAGTCCCCAAATGAATAATTACAAGATGATGAGAAACCTTTGTTTTGATGCTTTGAAAAAATACCTTTGTTTGTGCATGGGAGGGAAGAAGTGTTGGCATAAGCCACTTTGTACTCTTGTATACAGGGTTTGTTAGGATTTTCCTTTTCCTTTTGTTTTGTTCCTTCCTCAAACAGAATGTTACATATTGGCTTTGTTTCTTTCGACTAGATGATCCAGTCACTGTTGGAGGCACATTGCCACGGCAAAATCTCATGCTGTACATTGATCACCTGTCCAACCTTTGCCTAGAGTGTGATCCCCAGTTCCTTCAAGAGATCCAACTTTACCTGTCTATAACGAAGAGGAGGAGGGAGACATCTGGGATAACCAAGCATCAAAGCATTAACACCAGAGCAGGTTACATTGCAATATGTATACTAGTGTTCTGCCTAATGTTCAACCCCTTGCACAGGTTTGTCCACAGGTGGTATCTCTGAATATGTAGCTGTGCCTAATTATTACATTCTTTTTCTAGGAGGTCCCAACATTCAAGATCAGCCAACTTCTCTTCTCCAGCTTTCTCCCTTGCTCTGGGCATGTAGACTGTAGCTTCCTTGCCCGTTTCTTCCTCCACACTAGGAAGAGAGCTTTGATATCTACAAAACAGACATGGTTTCACTTACTGTCTTAAGGACTGCCCCCTAGGAGACTAGCACAGCCCACACACAATCCTGGAATATGTCCAGCTTTTTCTCTAAGCAGAATGTGAACCTGTGACCTTGGGTGCCTCAGGCAAAAGGGCTGCCTACAGAGCCACTGATACCCATGCCATCAATAAGCTTTAAATGCCAGCTGCAGAGAGATAATGATTTCAGTGTGTTAAAGGTTTTGCTGTGGAGACTTTAGCTCAAACAGATGGCGTATCAGAGTCAGTGTGCTGATATTTTATATAACATTTCCATTCCCAAGATATTGTTAATATATTTGGAGGGACACTTTTGGAGAGACTAAAACTTCAGAGTTGGGTATTCTTAAGGGGCTACCCAACTCAAAATGGCTCATGAAGTGACTGGAGTATAAGTGTTTAATAAAATGCCCCCCCCCCACCCTGTTTGGAGTTTAAACCTAGAATTTGCAACAGGAGTCACAGTGTTCTATCAAGTGAATGGGAATTAAAAAGAGAAAATGGTAGTGAATACCAGAATATAAGCTAACTCAAAACATCAGGAAACCTGGGGAATTTATTTTTATCCTAATCTTTATAATATTGTGTTTTGTTCTGGTTTTTTAAAGGCACATCCCTTTTCTCCCTTACCAGGGAACTGCTTCTGAGTAGGCATGTACAGAATTGCACTGTTTTATAATCAGTTAAGTAGCAATGGGCCTAAGCAGACGGCGCAAAGCGCCGCCTTCGAGGCCAGGAAGTGGAGGGGCAGCCTCACGCTGGGCGCCCCAACCCCTTCCCCAAATGTCGTCGGAGTGGCCAGCCCTCCGCATCGCTGGCGATCCGATGACGCACTTCTGCTGCAGTGTCCGCACATGCTGCAGCGGAAGAGGCACCGAAGGTGTGCCAGACGCCTTTTGCGGTGCACCTTCAGCGTCTTGCGGAAGGAGCACTATTTTAGTGCTCCTTCCTGGAGCAGGGATGCTGCGCTGCGGGGCCGAGGAATGCGGATGCCTCGGCCCCAATCTGCAGCTTCCCGGGGCGGCCCCGTGCCGCCCGTCTGCTTCCCCCCAATATTAGCAATCTCTATAAAACCTTTCCATAGAATATTTTAATACATATAATAAGGATTTAAAACTTTTATGCTAATAATAATTACAAATAATATTTAATAAATCTTTGGGCAATTTTCATTTATGCAGCCATTTTTTCCATAAATTTCATAAATCCTATAGACTTCAATGGAATTGGTGTAATCCAGGGGTAGGCAACCTTTCCCCTTTAAGGGCTGAGGGACTTCAGCTCCCAGAATCCCAGGAGCTATTGGCCAACATGGGACTATTGGCCAACATGGCTGAGGCTTCTGGGAGCTGAAGTCCCTCAGCCCTTAAAGGGGAAAGGTTGCCTACCCCTGAGTTAAACTTAGTTTATGACAATGAAAAAAGCTAGTCACAGTAAACAGCTAGTTTTATCTTGATTTATCTTGATTTTATCTTGAGCTGGACTTTAGTACATGTAGACAGAAAACTAACTATGATGTACAGATTTAATGCTGCTTTTTTGCATTCTGAAGTGAATCAGGAGGTTAACCAGAGATATGTTTTTC
The DNA here is from genome assembly GCA_026167975.1 of Phrynosoma blainvillii. NCBI lineage: Eukaryota > Metazoa > Chordata > Lepidosauria > Squamata > Phrynosomatidae > Phrynosoma > Phrynosoma blainvillii. Next base: position 325,547,999 of record JANUYF010000002.1, on the reverse strand, counting down.
AGTATGGTCTAAGACAGGGGTAAGCAACCTTTCCCCTTTAAGGGCCGAGGGACTTCAGCTCCCAGAAGCCTCAGCCATGTTGGCCAATAGCTCCTGGGATTCTAGGAGCTGAAGTCCCTCGGCCCTTAAAGGGGAAAGGTTGCCTACCCCTGGTCTAAGCAAAACTAAAAATTTAAAAGATGTTTAGAAAAATTTCAATTAATATTTTTTAGTACATTTAATTAGAGGTGTTAAATCCTGATCTCCCATAAAGCTCTGTTATAAATTCAGGGAAAGTAGATTAATGAATCTGTTTTTAGCATTTGACAAGGTAACATAGTGATTTTTTTAAAAAAAAATGCATTTGTTGGTCATCTGAATATAACAAAGTACAACCACTTCACGGCATTACATGGTTTGTGATCACATGGACATGTGGCTGGAAGTTGTGATCCATTCTAGTTTATGTACTTGTAGGTTGGATGTAGTCAGGACATTATGTTGTGACCTGTTCGCTCCTCATATGCAGTTTCAGACATGGGAGAGGAATGTTTGTTAAGTGTGCCCTACTTGAAAATTTGTAGGCAGTAGGGGCTATAAAGTAACCTTTAAAATACATAAAAGTAAAATGAAAACATGAGGGTGGGCCATGCCCTGTATGTATCACCCTAGCGTCTGCTGAATAGCGCAATAGCATCTATCTTTTGAATAATAAAACAGCTGAAGCAAAGGAACTGTATCACTTGCTCATGTACAAAGTGCCAGTGTTCCTTTTTAATTGTAGTTGCCAAAATGCCATTTATACTTTTTTCCTTTCTGTTTATATCAATATACAAATATGGTTAAATATTTTCCATGCTATGATGAGAAACTCATTAAGGCAGAGTTTGCTACCTACAGCATCACTCTTTTCTTTTCTTGTACAAAGAGTATGTAAATCATAGTTGCCGTGCATATGTGACTGCAACTGAGTTGAGTTGTAATTCTTATTCTGCCTCTCCAGACCAAAACTTGGACTTCAGCAATTTTTAGCATAGGTCGATCACAGCTCTAGATAGCTATTAATGGACACACCTGGGATCTGGATTGTGCAGACTTTGTGAAGTTGTTGAACTGCAACTCTCAATATCCCTACTCTCTATAGTCAAAGGTGAGGAATGCTGATAGTTGCAGTCCAACAATTCCTAAGTGTCACAACATTCCTATCCCTGACCTAAATCCAGTTTGGTCCCAGCATTGAATCAATGGAATTTACCTAATTATTGACTTGCCAGGCCCCCATAGATTAAGTGGGTCTACTTGAATTAGAACTGACAATTGAATTTAGGCCCAAACATCACCTGAAGCATTGTTTTTCTGCCCCTGGTCATGTTTGGGCAGAGGATCCAAGATGATTCCCATGAAAAGAATTCATCTATTAAAATAATGGTGAAATTTTCATGGGCTATGTAGAGAGAAGCAACATGAGACAAGATCCACCTTGTATTGTACACTTTTTTGGTAATATTGCTTCTCATGCTTCAATTTGTAGGCTGCCATGCACATGGAGAACAAACAAACAAATAACTTTCTATGCAGATGCACAATGTAATTATCAAATTGTGATTGTGATAGTCATAGTATTTCTAAATACAGAGTTATCAACAGTGCCAAGATAAAAGATCTAGCAGCTCTCCTCAGGCTTGCCTCCACACTGGTTTTTTTGTGGAGTTTCTGTTGAGATGATCGGCAAAGACACCATTTGCAATGCAATTTTGACGTATTCATTTTCCCACTAGAAGCCAGCTGGAATCTATTATGAATTCTGAAAAGGCTCAGAAACAATAACAGATGTTGTACATGGGGTGGGGGTGGAGGACAAAGATTTCCTCCTACATAACTTACCTGCCTGTGAAACCACCATCTCCTTGGTTTTCCGCCCATTTTTCTCTCTAATAACCCAGCCCAAGACTGGAAATTGCAGTTGTGGCCTGCCCATTGTACCATGAATGCAATGAAGCTTCATTGTGGAATGTCTTGGATATGGGAATCCCATGTTCACCACCCAGTTTTTAAACTCTGCAACTGTCCAGTCCTGCAATGTCAACGTGGAAGTAAACATCACTGCTTTTAATTAAACTTACTGTTAGACAAATATGTATAGGGTTAGGGCAGGTAAGGTGCTGAACATAGCCTAACCTACCTTGCAGATTGTTTTGAGGTTACAGTACTGCTCTGAGATCCTTTGAAGAAGCATGAAATACAAATGTACCCAAGAAAGTACTGTTAATTGTCTGATTCTACAAATGCTAATCTTCCTTCCAGTTTTAATATCTAGCTATTGAGGTTATCCTGCCTTAAAACAGAGGTTGTCCCACATTTTAAAAATGGTGCAATAATTCTGAAAAGAGTAAATTGTCAATGATGGTTGACGACTGAGAATTTGAACAGGCACTGCAATGCTGCTCTGATAACTTTAACAAGCCTGTCAGATAGCTTTAATCCAGTCATATGGGAACACAGGCAGTGTTGCAGCCACGTGTGAAACATGAAACTACAAGAACAGCTGAATAAATTCAAAGACATTTTGAACATTCTAACCTTTGTCTTCTGGGGGGGGGGGGGGAATCTGATAATGAACAAAAACTAATACCAATTTATTTTCTTTTTGTTCTTCAGTTCGGTAGCTGTAAAGAGACTTACATTTTCTTAGGACTGCAGGCTTAACAACATATTAGCTAAGGCCCTCTCCCTCCAGCCCTCCTTCACACTATGGTATATTTAGTTCTGTATGTAGTCTATTCCTTCTCACTCATTAAGGAATGAATCTGGTTTCTGTTTTGTTCAATACTGTATATACATTGCACCCATAAATATTTGAACTAAGTAAATATAGCATCTCAAACATGGAAAAGCTTTCATTATAAATTGGGGGCTGGGAGGGTCTTTTAAAACATTCTATTCATTGGCCAAATGTTGCCCTTTGGAAAAAAAAGTTTGTAAGCCAAAAAAATATGATATATTTCTGTCTGCTATATTGCAACAGACTCTTTCCTCGATTATGTCTTGATTTTCACATGTTATATGTCTAGTGATCTGGTGATGAGGGAGTGCTAGGAGAGGCCTGTAGATTCCCATTTCAGAAACACATGGCCAGCGTTCAGCTATATCTGGGGCTAATTTCCTTCTTTTGCTTCATTTAAGGTGCCTCATTCTGGTTTACAAGCAGTAGAATCGAAAGTAATTTTCTGACTTGGAAATATGGTGAATTTGTTCCTAAGTGGGAGTAGCAGGGGTCAGAAAATTTATTTTATTTTTTAAGTGCTAAGCAAAACAAGGATAAATAGTAGTTTTCCATGATGAATTAACATAGAAGTGGAAAACTGGCCATTACAAGAATGCATTACAAACAGTTGTCCCGGAAAGCTACCTAAGAGGAACGAGTACCAAAACATTTTATATCTAGGCTGATAGTGATTTCATAAATTGAATGCATATGTGTACCCTTAAGCATGTTTGTAATTACACTGACTGAAGGCAAAACATTGTTTCATCAAGTGCTTTTTTTTTAAGTCAAGACGTTCATATGAATAATATTAAACTCAAGCATGTTTGGTACCTGGATCTTAAATAGTTTTATTCTTTTGCAATAAAGAATTTAGAGTTGCATAATTAGTATGGAGTATATTCATAAACATGTATTATACAAGCATTTAAACAGTGGGTGGTCTAGCAGCATCCACCTGAGCTAATAAGGCTGGAGTAATTAAGGCAGAACAGTTTCTCCAGACAATAGGAATAATCTATTTCCAAATGACTGTAGGGCTTGTTCACACATGCATAAAGGTTGCCTGAATTAAAACTGGAATCAAAAGTAAGGTTGAATGGGAGGAGCAGAGCAGCAAATCCATCATGTTATCCTAAGCCTTTGCCAGCTTGTGCTAACCAAGACAGAAGAAGGGGGCCTTTCACTCCCATTTGGTCCTTATTTAATATTCCCCCATGTCTTTTAGGGCATGGTGCAGGGGAAATTGATACACCAGATGCTGGCAGGTCCAGCTTCCCACTCCACCAAATGCATCTGAGCAAGTAGACTTAAGTGCTACAAGATCTCTCTGCACACTGATTCTATGGATTAACACTGCTATATCTCTGAATTCAAGAACAACAGTGGTAGAGCTGCATCTACATAGTGCTCTGAAGTTGCAGCAGGGACCTCCATGACAGTGGCATCTTCACACCTGCCACCAGAGAGAAGGTGGTGTGTCACCTCAGTCTAATCTTAACTCTTTCCACCAAGCTAGATCTAGGGTTAAGGACTGCTTTTTAAACTACCAACAAAATGTGTGAACAGTCTCTACTGAACAATATTTTACTTTGTGTAGGATCAGAAGGTAGTAACGTTCTAGCTGTTGTGATTAATCTGTGATTCCTCACTTACACATGTACATAATCACTTCTTCCTACAGTTAACAATGTATGTATGTATGTAAACAGGCCCAGGATCTTTTGTAACCTACGTAATTCAGCTGAAAGTGGCCATAGAGAGAGACAGAGAGAGCATACTGTTGGATTAGTGGAAACATATAGTGCCTTGTTAACTGGAGCTGTGTTCAATAACTATTCACCTTAGCCTGGTGTTGTTTTTTACTGTCCTTTGGCTCTAGCCTAACTAAATCCCCATGTGTCATTATCAAGAAGCTCTTCCAGGTTGGTTAAAAGTAGCATGAGTTCTTGTGGTATAGCTCCCTGGGGTTTTGCTGGATTTATTGGCTGTGGTTGCCACTGTGTCCACTTGTTCCATTCTTTTGGGATGCTATTTACAATGATTTCTCAGATCTGCACCAAGGGTCTTCCAAAGGTTGTTTTTTTTTTAAGGAAGCCAAAACAAAATAGGACAAGTTTTACTGAAGTGATCTTGTGGTCTATAGGGCAAATTATGTCCTCTATTATTTTTTTTAAAAAAAAGAGAGATACAGAGTTATAGTGCAAAAGTGCCGTTTCACTGATGTGCTGTAACACTTTAAAAAACATTAAAATGAGTGAAAGAAGAGAATTTGTCCTGTCTCAAAATTAGAAATGAACCCACTTGATGGTGGGACTAAAATGTGGCAGCAAATGGCAGGAATTGCCATGAAACAGTCTGGGCCAACAAGAGTCATCATGTTATTTAAAAAACAAAACAAAACAAACAACAAAAATGACAAAAACTGCAACAACAAATACTACAACTTCCAGCAACCTCCTGGAAGAGCCCAAGCTGATATTGAGAGATCAAGAAGCCTCAGCACCAGTTTTGTATTTTGTATTCTAATTAAGTGGTATACTGGTAAATGTCTATCCAGATCTGCTTTTTCTCATACAGGCAGGATTCCAAAATAATAAATGATAAGAGAAAGAAAAGTGAATTATACATTCATGAATTCATGATGTAGGCTCAAAGATTTAAATACACTTAATGACAACAAGCTACATTTCTGGAAATAATGTTTTATTTTATTTATTTTATTTTATTTTTTTAAAAAACCTTGTGGAGATCGGACTTCTTGTCTACATGATTCAGTCAGTACATTAACATTCTCAATCAAAGCCAGCATTAAGAATCAACATGCACGAGGAAGAGCAGGAATTCCACTAAATGGATTAACATATATTTCTATAACTCTGTTCTGAAGTCATTTTTTCCATCTGTTTTAAGTAAGAATCATTCTATTGTCCTACAGAATTTGCAAAATGTGCAGCCAAACTGATGAGGCCTCATTCTTGCATTCTAATATCCTTGTTTTAGAGTGTTGAAAGTGGGATTAATAGAAACATCAGCCTGTTGTTGTTTTTTTAACTGACTTTGGCTCTTATTGCACACGGCCATCAAAGCGGCAGGATAACATGATAACCATGAGTTCGATTCCCCTTCTGTATGACATTGTCACCATTGTGTGGTTGAGCCATGGGAGACCATAGTAAAAGTGGCTTTTCAAATGTCCATGTTCTCTCTCTCCTCCCTTCAATTTCTCCCTTTGCCTTTGTCTTACTTTTGTTGGTGCAAACTGATTTAAAAATAGCAAAAGTAGTTTGTATTCAATTAACTCAGTAGCAGGAGGGGAGAGAAAGGGGTTAAATCTAGATTCAGGCAAAATCAGACTGCTGCAGCCTTTCCTAGTTTGTGGTGTTTTTTCCGCTCATTAATAGCTTTGGCCATCTTGACCACACTCTGAAATTGATCAGCCACATGCGTCCTGGTTTACATCTGTGAAATGTTGGAGGCTGTGGAGCCAAGCTGCTTGATCTTCTGATTGCATCTGATGAAATGGGCTAGAAATCACAAAAGTTTATGCTAAATAAAGTTTTTGGTTTTTAAAGCAGAGGTGTATAACTGCATGGAGGACAAGGAACAATCACCCCTCTCCCACAACATGCCCTGTCACCATTTTGAAAAGGACTGCAGCAGAAAAATGGAGTATTTGGGGATAGTATAGGGGTGTTTGTTTGTTTGTTTGTTTTGCATATTTTCATGCATTGAGGGGCTTTCTGCATCATTATGGGGCAAAAATTGTCTGAAAATGATGCTGATATTTTTTTTTTAAAAAAAAAACACTCTTCTGTGTGGGTTATGCGGCTTTGAGGGAGTGGTAAGAGGTTTCAGAGGACACAAAAATGGGGTCCTGAGGCCACATGCAGTCTGAGGATCACACTATGCCCACTCCTGCTTTAAAGACTCTATTTTTATTGTTGAGTGACATCCTCCAAATATAGATCATTCTCTATAAAGGACATACAAAATTGGAGTCTGTACATATATAACTGTAATACATGCAATCCTATGGTTATCATATCTACATTTATCATGGTATTCGTATGGTGACTACAAGCTTCCACAGAGATAGGGGAGAAAATGAATGGAAAGGCTCATGCCCTGCACATTATTTCCCATGCAGGAAGTCTGAAACTGAGGGAAGCTCCACAAGATTGAACTGTGACAGTTAAGCTGAGATCACACTGTTATAAGTGTATAGTGCAGAATTACTGGAGGAGAGAAAGAGACTTGTGCAACTAATCAACTGGATCCAACATTTCCCTCCAGAGAACCAAAGATTTCCTTGCACCCACAGAAAACTTCTGATGCAATGGAATTATTTCTACTAATGGAACAGCAGAGGAGGCCATTTTTGCTGATTCCACCCAGGACTTCTAAAAATCCGTTTCAGAGGTTTTAAAATCCGTTTCAGAAGTTTGAACCTTTCTGAATGCTGGGATAGCAAGAAGAGGCGAAAATCAGCAAAAACTGCTATCCTTCCTTCCATTTGTGCCAGTGGGAGCCTTCAGAGTGGAACTTCGTTCAGAAAATGCTATTGCCAATGGAAGGAAATGCGGAATCCGATCTAATTGCCTATCATCAGGCTTCCACCATTGCACTAACTGTATTTTGTGAAAGCAGAAACAGGCAAAGGATCTGATGCAAGGACCTCCCTCATTTATGTCTCTTCATGCTCTCATATTCTGTCCTTTCCTACAACTTGCCACACTAGCATTAAGGTACATTTGACCCTGGTTTATCCCAACTACTCATTGTTGGTTCCTGATCTCCCCTCCTCATCCTTAAGGTATTTATTCAAGTGTGGTTAGCTGGGTCCAGTCATACAAGTGACTGAGGAAAACAGTAATGAAAAAGGCATTTCTTTGCATTAGAGGTGGGTGGGAAAAGAGTACAATTATGTACATTTTTATTGCTATTGGTGCATATAAATACTAAATAACAATAAAAGATGACAAGAACGGCAGGAAGAGAGCTTGTGAGATTAGAAGAAGCAGAGCAGAGCAAGATGAGCCTTCTGAGAGTCAATTGATTAGATCCAGGAGCAGATTCTGAGCAGAGGTCTACTCAGAATGATCACACTAGTGGAAAAGAAGTGTTGTTATTGTGTGCCTTCAATCAGCTCTGAAGTATGATGATCCGATCTTAAGATTTTTTTTATAAGATTTATTCAAAGGAGATTTGTTGCTGCCTTCCTGTCAGGCTGAGTGCGATAACAAATCTCCTTTGAATAAATCTTATAAAAAATATCTTAGGATCGAGTCACCATAAGTCAGAGCTGATTGAAGGCATACAATAACAACACTTCTTTTCCACTTGTCATTTTAAAAATAGAAATAGTAAAATAATCCCCATACCCTGGATCAGACATTAATAGAAATGGGGACTGCAGTCAGGAAATCAGAAGAAAACTAAGAATGGGGAGGGTGGCTATGAAAGAACTAGAAAAGATTCTAAAATGCAAAGATATACAACTCAGCACAAAAGTTAGACTCATACAAGCCATTGTATTCCCTATTACCAGGTATGGATGTGAGACCTGGTCAGTTAAGAAAGATGAGGGAAGAAAATCAATTCCTTTGAGATGTGGTGCTGGAGAAGAGTGCTGAGGATACCATGGACAGCCAAAAGGACAAACAAATGGGTCCTAGAGCAGATCAAGCCTGAAACCTCCCTGGAAGCTGAGATGACCAAACTGAGGCTGTCGTACTTCGGACACATCACGAAAAGCGAGGACTCATTGGAAAAAACAATAATGCTAGGAAAGGTGGAGGGAAGCAGGAAGAGAGGAAGGCCACATGCTAGATGGATGGACTCTATTAAAGAGGACACAGAGATGGGCTTGCAGGAATTATGTAGAGCAGTGGAGGATAGGGGGTCTTGGAGATGTCTTATCGTGCCATGGATTGAAATAGACTCAAGGGCAGTTAACAACAAAAGGCTGAGTGGGTGTGACTTGCCCAAGCTCACTCAGTGGGTTTCAGTGGCTGAGCAGGGATTTGAACTCTGATCTCTCATAGCTTTAGTCTAACACTTGAACTACTACACCAGGGGTTGGCAACCTATGGCCCAGGGGTCAGATCCAGCCCCAGCCCGGTCCTGCCGCCACCCGCCGCTGCACGAGTCGTGGCCGCCATTTTGTTTTCCAAGATGGCGCTGTGACTCATTTGCACATGTGCAGTATTCCGGCATATGTGCAAATGAGTCGCGGTGCCATTTTGGAAAACAAAATGGTGGCCGCGACTCGCTCATGAATGTGCAGTACGCCAGAAGTACTGCGCATGCACAAGCAAGTGTGCATGCTCATGCACAGTACTTCCGGCGTACTGCGCATGCGCGCGTGGTGCCATTCCCCCCCCCTCAGCCCGTGGAAGACCTCGGGACCAGCGGACCAGCCCCCGGTAGCAAAAGTTGCCTACCCCTGTACTACACTGTTAGAAGATGGTCTTCATTTATTCCCATTTCCCTCAAAACCTTTCCTCCTCCACTTTAGTTGGGGCTTTTTTGGAGAACTGAATCAATCCATTTGTAATGTGCTCTTCCTTTTGTCCTATTGCCTTCCACTTAACCAAACATTATTGTCTTTTCCAATAAGTCATATTGTCTCTTATTATGGCCAAAATAGGATAGCCTGTTTGGTCATTTTGACTTCTGGGAAGAGTTCGGGCTTGATTTACTCTAGTACACATTTATTGTCAATTTTGGTAGTTCATGATATCCATAGAACTCTCCTGCAGCACCACATCTTAAATGAGTCAACTTTCTCATTTCAGCTTTCTTCACTCTAGTTTTGACACCCATACATAGAAATCAGCAATATGATGGCGTGGATGATCCTGACTTTGGTATTCAATAATAGATCTTTACACTTGAGGATCTTATTTAGTTACTTCATATCTGACCTTCTAAGTCCTAGTCTTCCTCTGATTTCTTGGCCAGAGTCTCCATTCTGATTAACGACCTAGGGCCAGTCTTTACTGGCCAAATAGAGCATCTTTTAACTGCTTTGAAGGCAGGGTGTTTAGACAATGCATGAGGTGACAGTGGGTGGAAAGCAAAACAATGCCATACTACAGGGCTAAAAACAGGACCAAAAAGAAGGTATGATACTCTGACTCAAGGCAGAAAATACATCGGCATATGACAGCTTGGTGTCAGTGTGGGACTGCCGTAAAGCAAAAATGTGATGCCAATAATGCCATGGATGTGATGACAACATACTCAAACCAGAAGGTCCAACGGGGAACATGGAGTGAAGGGAGGGTGAAGGCGGCATGCTTAGGAGGGCTTCCATGATTATCCTTTGCCAGTGTATCACTCAGCACACTGATGCACCAGTGCATTGTACAGGTGGTGCATCACACATATAACTGTGTGACCAATCATACAGGCGAGCATCCAATGGAATGGCATCTGGGCAGGAAAGAGGAGGTAATTTGGTCACAGGTGGTGTGTTTGTGCAATAGTGCACATGCATAGTGGGGAGGTGATAAAAAAACTGCACAAGTCTGCCTTGGGAGTGGTCATGTGGACAGCAGGGTTTCAAAAATCCAGCTTTCAGAAAACCCAGGGTCAAGTCGCTTTTTCCATCTGCTCCACCCAGAGAAAATATTTGGCTATTTCTATGTCTTCATCCCCCACTTTAAATTCCAAAAGAAAATCAGCATGTACTTTATAGATGGATGGACTCTATTAAAAGGAGTTGCATAGATCATGAAAGGCTACAGAATGCCCTTAAAGACATGGGAATGCCAACACATCTGATAGTCCTCATGAGGAATCTGTACTCAGGACAATAGGCTACTGTCAGAACAGAACATGGAGAAACAGAATGGTTCCCAGTTGGCAAAGAGGTCAGATAATGCAGCAGCCTGTCACCTTGTATGCAGAACATATTATAAGAAAAGCAGGCTTGAACACAGAAGAAGGAGGAGTGAAAATAAGATGAAGGAATATCAACAATCTAAGATATGCAGATGACACCATAATACTAGCAGAAAACCTCACAGACCTGGAACACCTACTCAGGAAGATCAAGGAAGAAAGTGCAAAAGCAGGTCTACTGTTGAATATAAAAAAACCAAAAAATAATTACCATAAAGAACTTATACAAATTTGAATTAGACAATGAAGAAATAGAAACAGTAAAAGAATACTCATACCTGGGATCAAACATTGATAAAAATAGAGACTGTAGCCAGGAAATCAGAAGAAGATTAAGAATGGGAAGGGCACTATGAAAGAACTAGAGAAGATCCTAAAGCATAAGGATATACAACTGAGCACAAAAGTTAGAATTGTGCAAGCCATGGTATTCCCTATTACCATTTTTGGATGGGAGAGCTGGACAGTTAAGAAGGAGGATAGGAGGAAAATAAACTCATTTGAAATGTGGTGCTGGAGAAGAGTGCTAAGGATTCCATGGACAGCCAAAAAGACAAAAAATTGGGTCATAGAGCAGATCAAGCCAGAAATCACCCCAGAAACCAAGGTGACAAAATACAGGTTGTCGTACTTTGGACACGTCATGAGAAGGCATGAATCATTGGGACAAAACAATAATGCTAGGAAAGGTAGAGGGAAGTAGAAAGAGATGAAGGCCGCATGCGAGATGGATGGACTCTATTAAAGAGATCACAAGTATGAGTTTGCAGGGGCTGGGCAGAGCAGTGGAGGACAGAGGGTCATGGAGATGTCACATCAGCAGGGTCAGCATGGGTCAAAATTGACTCGAGGTCAGTTAACAACAACAAATATATATATTCAGCCATGGAAACCCACTGGATGACCTTGGGCAGATCACACTCTCTTAGCCTCAGAGGAAAGCCCTGGCAAAGCCTCTATGAACAAATCTTGCCAAGAAAACCCCATGATAGGGGCCTTAGGTCGCCTTAAGCTGCAAATGATGAAGGCACACAGTGACAACAACAAGATCTCTCTGTGGAGGCTATGGAAGGATGAGGAATCAGGGGTACAGAACGTGAGGGAAGGTGATGGAGGAAGAGCATGTTTGCTTGTCATTGTGTTGGGAAAATGAACTTACTGCATGGGGGTGGGGGGAGATGAGAGAGTAATGGAATAAGCGGATTGAATTTCAATGACCAGGCAAATCTACCACACAGAGGAACCATTTCTTTAATCTTTTGTGTTTCTTTCCTTCTTAAAAGGGAAAATAACCTCATTATGCAGACAATTTCATGAAAAGATGCAAATTAATTAAAAACAGATCTGCTTCCTTAGGAAACCATGGCCCAGGAAGGAGTGGTTCACTTTATATGACTGGCCTTGTTGCTTGGAACTCACTTGTAGAAGGTGATGATAAATGTTAAATGATTCTAGTGAAACTGTTAGCTCCAAAACTATAAAGAACACTGACGTTTTCATTATATCCAAAGGCTGAGGAACATCCGCCTTTCATCATAACTTTTTTGTTGTTGTTATGTATAAAGGTTAATACACTGCCCTTGGGAGACATCTTGGTGTCACTTTCTCCTAAACCGAAAAGTACTTGTTTAGCAGAAATTTTATTGGAATAAATAATAGTCTTTTCTTCAATAAGTGCTTTGAAGGCAAATGGGAGGAAATCTACAAGAAACCAAATCTTTTCAAGTGTCCCTAATACAGATTTTTCAAAAACCAATCCTATTTTTCCCCAAGGACGGAAGTTATCTACTGCTCTCCAGCAAGCAGTGATGTCACTGTTTTTATAAAGAAGCTCATCATGGACTATGTGGTTTTGAATAACTAGCACCCAGTTGCCCCTGGTTCTAGGCACCAGTCACTGGCTCCCTTTGCCAGTGAGGCCAATTGGGACTTTAGTGACAGAAATGAATCCAAGAGCATGATGAATTGCAGCACTATGGCTGTAGATATGGACTTTTTATAAATAGTCCCGACATCCTTGCAGAGTAAGATTGGCACCATGAAATCAAACATCACCAGGAAGGGATGGACCACAATAACTCCCCCTCGCCAACTCTCTAATCTGAGTTGATGCTGCACAGAGTATCCAGGTGGGCAGAGTTGGGTAAAGTCAGTTCCACCCCTCTTCCCAGCTCACTCAGCTGGGTTGACTCCTTCATTTCTGATCATATCATGAGATTGGTCTTATTGGGAGCCCACCTGGCATTAAACAGCAGAACTACCTAGTCAAAGGATCTGATATTCAAACAGCTAGAAATTTGAGAGATGGAGGCAGAAACAGAAAGGAGCTTGCACATATCTACAACTCCTTCCCATCATATTCTATATGCAGGCACATCCTGACCCAGCTGTCTGCTCAGTACAGTTCAACACAGTTGTACACAACTTCAGCACCCCAAAAGACAATATTTCATGTCTAATTACAAATTTACTGGCCCCCCACAAAAAACCTACTGCCTTTCCAAATGTTACTCTTGAATAGTCCCTTAGCCATTTTGTGCCTGAAGCTATTTACACTCTGTGTGTGTGTGTGTGTGTGTGTGTGTGTGTAGAGACAGTGAGAAAAGTTGTAGCATCTTTGAATTTTATTTTGTTTTATACAACAGAACTGTTATATTAGCCAAGTGTTTGGCAAGTTAGGAATCATCAGTTTGCAAAATGTATCGTCAATATTTTTAGACTTCTGGAGATTCACTGTGGTTTTATATAGCAGTTCTATATTGCGCTAGAGGAAAATAGTGGTTACTTCACATGTAAAAAGATATGAAAGCAGGCTTGAGTGAGTTGGCCGACTGAAACATTGCTTTCAAAAGGTCTGTTTTAATATGCCTTTAGTTAGGCTCCAATCCATTTTTTAAAGTTGTATTACTTTTTACAGTTGCCTCTACACTGTTGTCAAATATCTCCCTAAGGATTTTTTAAAGGTCCATTCAGCAACATCACATAGTGGAAATCCTTAGTATAAAACCACCAGCAACTTTTTTGGCTTCTTAGACAAAGCTACAGGGAAGTCTATGTGGGAGTAGGATTTTGTGGTTCAACCACACATTCCCTTTAGTGTCTCAGATCTGGGTGTACTGTGGCAAATTTTCAGTTATTGTGCCTTGAACCACTCTTAACAGCACAATCCAATGAATATTTCTGTTGAAGTAAATCCCACTCTGAATAAGCTCCCCTCCCCACCCCCCACCCCCGCCCAAGTAGGCATTCATACAGCTTGCAGCCTAAAACTCTGACTTGAAAGACAAAATCAGGCAGACAGCATCCAACTGGGGCTAAATGATTTTTACATGAAATTTAAATCAAAAAGCCTAAGAAAAGAATTCCCTCTCAGAGGATGAGTGATCAAATTACTATAGTGTCGAAGTAGCACCCAATAGCATACACCACTCCTACTGAGAGGGGGAAATTGCAAGAGGGAAAGAAAAACAGCTGCTTTCTATCACATTTTCAAAAGTTTATTAGATTAATAGTTCTCTTTTCCCCACTGTGTTTAATGATTTAAATGATTTTCCTCAATGGACAGAAGACGGAAGAAAAGCAAGTATTAGTGGTAAACGCCATATGTATTCAAACCTTGCCAAAAGTAATTCACTTATTTTTGGCTAATGTGTGTATGTTTGGGTTGGGGGATCCTGTCTGCAGATACTTTGTCCATAGTGTTTTTCTGTCATATCAAGTCATTTTTTAAAAAGAAGAAAACACCAGCAACTTCTTGTTAGCTAGAACTTGCTGGATTTCATTGATGTAAACAGAAGATGAAAGAATGCTAAAGGAAAGAAAAAATAGTTCAGGTACAAGGCATCTATTAAATGCCATGCACTGCAGATCTTTTTCTGTTTCTGCTTAAAATGACATTTGAACATATTGATGATCTTAGTCAATATTAAAATCATACTAGTAGCTGCCAATTAGTTTCTGGGCAGGATACAAAGTGTTGATTGTTCCCTTTTAAGTCCTTCATAGTTTAGGTCCAGGTTACCTACAGCATCACCTTCTCTCTGCCCTGCATACTCAGGTCCACTGTAAGATATTTATTTCAGTCAGCCAGAACTAAGCTGACAACTGTTACCCAGAGGACATTTTCTTCAGATGTCCCTGGATTGTGGAATGACCTGCCAAGAAAGATAAACCAGAGCCTGTCACCAGTAATGGACTGGATGAGGGTAAATAAATTGAAACCCAATCCAGAGATGCTCCTGGTCAGTCAAAAGGCAAATCAAGAAATAGAAACTCAGTCTGTGCTGGATGAGGTTAAAATCCCCTGGAAGATGCAGGTCCGCAGTTTGAGCCTGGGAACTCAGGTTTCATTCATGGCTAGGAATGGCATTTGGATGGTGACACATGCCTTAGGCCCCATACACAGTACAAAAATAATTCAGGATGAATGTAGGTTGAATCCTTGTTGTTCACATACATCACAAATGCACTCAATGCACTTTTGTGGAGGGATGGGGTGATTGGCAACCCCCCCACTTAACCTGGGATATTAATACTGGTTTTCCCCCCAGCTTTTCCTGAAAGATCTGCATCAATTCTTATCATCGCCAGTATGAATAAGCTTCTGAATCGATTCGGATCACTCTGCATTGTTCAAAGGGAGGCAGCTCCACTTTATCCCAAAACAATGGCATGTGTGAATAACACAGGGGTTACAATGACTCAAAGAGAGTCATGAACCCAAAACAAAATGGGAACAACAAATCTGATATGCATCAGTAGAGCAATCTGCATCTCCTCAGGACAAAAACAAATGAGTGTAATGCCTCCTTAGTTGCATCCAGGTTGGATTATTATAATACACTTTATGTGGGGGTGCCTTTGAAGAGAGTTCAAAAACTTCAACTGATCCAAAGAGCTGCAGCTAGATTGCTAATTGTGGTTGCCTACAGGGAAGACACAACTCCCTGTTGCAACAGCTCCACTGGCTGCCAGTCCATTTCCAGACACAATTGAAAGAGCTGGCTTTGACCTATAAAGCCCTATATGGCTCAGAACCAGGTTATTTATTTTCTCCCTTTTGAACAGCCCTTCCTTTGAGATCTGCTTGAGGAGGCCCTTCTCTCTGCCCCACCACCTTCACAGGCACATTTGGTGGGAATGTGGGACTTCTCAGTGGCAGCCCCCAGGCTCTGGAAATCCCTTCCCACAGAGGTTAGACTGGCACCGTACCTGTTGGGTTTTTCCCCACAGACAACTAAAGACTTTTTTGTTTTGATAGGCATTTAATGGCATTTAAAGGCCCGTCTCACATAAAAACTGCTGAATCTTGACACATCTGCTTCTGGTGTGTGTGTGTGTGTGTGTGTGTGTGTGTGCATGGGTGTGGTTACAGGTTTGATTATTGAAGTATATTTTAACCTTGTTTCAATTTTTTGATTGTTGAATTTCATTTTGTATCTCCTGAATATTTAATAATTTTTAAAAATTTCTTTTGAGTTCTCAACTGGGCAAAAAGCATTATATATATAATTGTAGTAGTAGTAGTAGCAGCAGTTGTTGTTGTTAATTGGATACGCTGTCTGTGTTTAAAACAGCAGTAAATACCAATCTTTTCCAGCAAGCCTATCCAGATTATTTTTAAATTATGAATTTTAAAGTATTTATTATTTGAAACCAATAATATGTATTGGTTTTGTTTGCTCTTTGAATTTTGTGTTTTACCTGTTATTGTTTTCCATCTCAATCTATAGGGAGAGGAAAGTAAGAAATAAATGTCGTTCATATGATATCCATAATGATAAAACATTATGGGTGGAAACTAAGTTTGATGGACTGGACAGTAGTGACAACAGTACTGTTTCTTTGCTCCCTGAGACTTGTGAGAAGGTGCATGTCTTGTCTCAAGTATTTGTATATCTTTAACAATTATAGGACATTTTCAAGAAACTAATTACACATGACCAGTTTTCGCATTTTAAACATAAACAACTTCAAATAATGTGCAGATAAAAAGACATGTTTTCTTTTTAAAGATGTGCAATTTTCTGGGTGAGAATTAAAACATAAAGTCTTGCAGCCTAATACAAATAAAGAGGGGAAGAAGATGCAGACAAAATTCTTTAAAAACTAATTGAAATCAACCCAGAAAGATTTTCCTACAATACATCCTTACAAAATATGCAGACTCAGATATTTCTGATCACAAAAGTGGCTTTTGCAATTTGGATGTATTTCCAATTTGAGAGTATATAACCTTGATGATCAAGTTATTTTACCAATAGCCATAGATTCACTGGGAACACCAGTTCCATCACTGACCAAGCCTTGCCTCCAGTGGCATCTTTTAGTGTTATCTTCAGTGGAAAAGAAGATTTCTTATCCCACTGGAACTGCAGCCTACTTTATAGATCAGTGGCAACCTCTTTTGACTTTCCTCTCTAGAGTACTATTATTCTGGATCACTAAAAAGTCTTACTGAAGCATACATCTGAATAGGAATACTTAATGCATAACAGCCAATGTGGTGTATTGGCATGGGTGTTGGACTTTAGAACTCGAGAAGACAAGGATTCAAATCCCCTCTCAGCCACGGAAACCCACTGGGTGACCTTGGGCAAATGACTCTCTCTGACTTTGATGGCAGCAATGGCAAACCTCCTTTCAATAACTCTTGCAGGGGAAAAACTACTGTAGGACCACTCTCAATTGTAGTCAATTTCAGGGCACAAAACCAACAACAATTTAACACATATTATAGGGGCTTATGGAATCTGCTTCTGGAGGAACCCTCCCTGGAGTCTGATGTCCTCTTTATTTACTAGAGTAGAGCTGATCCATCCTGGATTCTGTGATTCTTCCAAATTTGCATTTCTGGAACAACTCTTGTTTTACAAATGTATCAGAGTGCTGTTTCAAATCTCAAGGGCACTCAGAAGCTATAATTTTCACTGAGAATCTCAGTGCATTCGTAATTTTTGCTGGTCTTAATATAGAAACTAATTGTCTTAATTTTTTATGGAATAATGTCTTCCTATATTTCCACACATTATTTTTGTTTCTATAGCTACTTCACTGACAAAGATTAGTCAGAGATAAGGCAATAAGAGATCAGCATTTGGATGAAATGTGATGATTATCATGTAAACTATCTAAATATTTAAAAATATTGGCTCCAAATGATATCATTTCAACTACACTACTAGTAACTTGTTCTGAACATCAGAAGAAATAAAACAAATGATGTTATGAATCTTCAGGTGTGTGTGTGTGTGTGTATTAAATTGATACCTTCTTTCAAGAACTATGGGGTCCTTTATATTGAATATAAGGAGAAAATCTCACTTATGCTACTGATATCAAAGTGAGTTTTCAAATCCTTATGCTGATAATACTTAAGCCTGGCATACCAAGGATCAGATTTGGAATTTTCCAGAAGAGCCAAGTAATGATTAGAGCATTCCTCATTCCTTCATATACAGACAGAAAAAATAAGGAATAGTCAGAATTTATGTAACCTTGTCTGGTACTAAAGGTAACAGTTGCATCAGGAAATGAAGATTCCTGAAGATCAGGAATTAAGAAGAGTTACACAGAGAGTTGTCCTTCTAGTTGTTGGCAAATGAGCACCAGCACAATGTAACATGAGCATGAGTCTCTAGAGGCGACTGCAGTGTTTGGGCAGGTAAAGTTGGGCATATATAGTAGATTACTGCACCACACTCTTACAGTGCTGCTATTCAAACTTGTACTGCTCTGGCTGCCTCCTTTGGCATTCTGGGGTTTGTTGTTCAGTGAAGCCTAAGAGCTCTCTGGCTAAGAATTCTAAATGCCCCTCTCTCAACTCCAAATCCCAGAATGCAACAGGAAGCAGCCAGAGCAGTTAAAGTGGAATAGCAGCACTATGAGAGTGTAGTGCGGTAATCTCCATAGTCTCTTGCCTATGTGCCTAGAACACATCAGTAATAGTACATTGGGCCCTTGGTATCCACTGGGGTCTGGTTCCAGAACCTGCCATGGATACCAAAATCTGTGGATGCTCAAGTCCCATTAAATATAATGGCATAGTAAAATGGTGTCCCTTATATAAAATGGCAACATCAAGGTTTGCTTTTTGAAATTTATATATTTGTAAAATATTTTCTAGCTGTGGATGCCCTCTGTGGATAAGGAAGGCTGACTCTATATATATAAAAAAAGAATAGCCATGTTAGAGGTGAAACAGATGGCCCCGAAGGGGTGGCGTCAGGCTGCCCCAGCTGATGCAGGATTGGGGCCATGGCAACTGCACACTGTGGCCCCACTCCACTGCTTTGCCTTCACAAAAAGAAGTGGCAGAAAGCCACTCCTTTTTGCACCAGCAAAATGCCAGGTTTTCCAATGATGCCATGGCTTTTTGGTGTTCCTGTGGCGTGCAGCATCTAATGTGGGCAGGTAGGTGGGTGGGCGGCTTCTAAACAGCACCCCCCCCAAACCACTGGGAAGCTGCCACAAAGGGGCCATCTGTTTCACCCTTTAGTCTGTTTTAGCATAAAAAGACATAAAGAACTCCAGTAGTACTTTTGAGATTGACTGGTAAAAAGAAATTTCTAGAGGTATGTTTGGTGGACACAGTCCACTTTGTCAGATATCTCTTCGTCATCACATTTGATGGAATGTATTGTGTCCACAAAACCTTATGCTAGAAATCTATTCTTCCCAGTTAGTCTTAAAGGTGGTACTGGAAACCATCAGTTCAGTTCTCCCACCTCAGACCAAAATAGCTGGTCAGTGTTGGTGATCAGTATGCCAGTGTTCCAGTAGATCAAATGTGCTTGCATGATGGGGAGAAATATACATAAAAATATTCTCTACTGTCTATGTGGCTTTTGCCATCCAATTGTTCTAGTGACTAGGAAATGAGGAGAGTTGCATTTGAACACTTCTGCAGAGTAACAGGTTGTGGAAGCTTATTCTTGAGGGTTTGGGCGGAGAGGGTTAAATAATCATCTGTATCCTAGGAAGACATTGTAATACTGTCATTATTGGGAAAATGGGAACAGAAATCCCTGGGCAGTTGTATGGTCAAGTGTAGATAACGAAATCTCAGTGATTGAACTTCCAAATGGAGACCCTGCCAAAAAAAAACTCAATATAAAATTTTGAGTTTCTGGTAGAATGTAAATATTGACCACAATAAATGAAGAACAGTTCTCCAACCATTGCTTGACTGCCAAAAATATGTCTTCTCAAGGGTTATTTATTCACATCCCCTTGTCTAATTTAAACTGACAAGAGCTGCCAGTTCACCAGCTGGTCTACCTGTATCCACTTTTCTAGCAGCAGGAAATATGCATGCTTGAAACTGTTGAGTGAGATCTTATTGACCTCAGATTCAGTCATCCATGTTTCTTGTAAACATCAAATATCATGTTTCATTGGTAAATCAGAAAATTTACAACGCATTCCCCCATTCTGCCATATTCCATAACATCATAATGTCACTATGACTGGCAGGAAAATAGATATGCTAACAATTGCCATTCAAAAGAAAACATTATCTTTTGATAGAAACCTTTCAGTGGTGACTCTATACATGTTTAACTGACACTTCAGCAAAAATCTAGGGCTGAACCTAAGTTCAGTTGTTATACCAACAGTAGACCTTTTATATATGTTGGAACTTGCTAAGTAGATACTTGCATAGGTTCCATTTATTCAAGCTGGTTTATTCTAGTTAGGATTAATAATTGTATTTAGGCCTAATTATGATATGTTTTAATTGTGAGTCTACAAATTAGTATTGGAATATTCGTGCATGAAAACTGTTTTGTGTGCATGTGCCTTCAAGTAACCTGCTGACTTCGTGACCCACAAATTTCATAGCGTATTCTTAAGCAAGACTACTCAGAGCTGGTTTTGCCAGTTCCTTCCTCTGAAGTTAGGCCCAGAACAGATGGGCGGGAAGGAGCAGCCAAAGACTGCTTTAGCCGCAAGTGGGCAGGGACCACAGGGACCACACAGCCTGCTCTGAAAGTGGGCCCCCACCACCAGACCCAAGCCATGCTGCCAGGAGCCAGATTATCCTGGCTCCTTTTTGCTCCTGTCTATGAGACCAGAGCATGGCCTAGGCACAGTTTCCAGGCATGTTGGAGGCATGTGTATATAAACAGCATGCCTCCAACATGGCTTGAAGCCCCTTCTTTATGCCCATTTGTTCTGGGCTGTAGCCAACAGCACCTGATATTCATTGGTGGTCTGCCATCCAAATACTAACCAGAGCTGATCCTGCTTACCTTTCAACATCACATTGAATTTGATGCCTTTAAGATATTAGGCCATCTCATTTGATCTCTGTTGTTATTGTTGTTTTGGTACCCAGTTAATTTAATAGTGAACAGCCAAAACCATCTGCAGTAAACAGTGAAGGCATAAGTTATTCAGTAAAACTTTATTGCACTGAATAAAGTGTAAACTCTCCATTAATTTCAAAGGTGTCATGATTCTAGCCACACTTGTTAAAATATCACCAGGCATTATTAGTAGTAAATCTTGCCGAAAAGTACATTTAAGCTGTCTCAGGAGAACTTATGTTCTATACTTAAACTGTGAGTCATTGACATTTTGAAACCTAGATACTTACTCATGCTTTATTTTCAAGCAACGGGATAGTTATCTGATTTTGATTTTGATTCTGTTTCGATTCTGTGTTCTCAATCTGTACAAGAAGATCTATAATTTCTGATTCATTGACTCTTTTTTTTTACTGAAAAAAAAGTTTGTCCAACATTCTTGTAAGCAACAAACATGTCAAAACTATCCCTATGGGATTAAACTATGCAATGCATTAAGTGTAGTTAGAGTGGCAACATATAAATCTGAGCTCTATCATGAATCATCATAGTGTCACAAGCAACAGGCCCCTAATACTGTAACACACTCAAATCAGTAGAACCTTGAAACTAAGTACGATAACATGGGCGTATTTAGTTGTTAACATATGTAGCTTCCTAGGAATTATTAGGTGCCAAGGCAGTTCTAAGAATCTATACTATATGTGAGGCCAGATGCAACCACAACCAAGAGGGACAAGTAAGCCAGTACATAGATCCTGTCATGCAAGATAAAAGTATATGTTAAATACAGTGAGATATATTTTTAAACCCTCTTTTCTCTGCAAATAAATATGGACAAAAAAATTTAGCCTGGTCTCCCAGTAAAATTGAACAAGTACGGAGGAGAAAATATTACAGGATTAATCAACATCATACTTGTTTAAACTAAGAAGAAAGAAAAGAGCAGCAAAATAGTACAGCTTGCAAAATCAACAACAAAATAGGAGAGTACTGTGATCAAAAAAAATACTAAAAATCATTTTTTTAAATGCCTGGAACAATAAAATGTCCTCACTTATAGTGGTGAAAGGGCGATAACATAAGGTGCCAAGTGCAGTGGCACCGCTAGGGTTGGTGTCACCTGGTGCAGTAATAATAAATAATAATAATAATAAATTTTTATTTGTAGCCCGCCCCTCTGCAAGGCAATCGGGGCGGGGGACAACAGCATATAAAACAGAACAACATTAAAACATTCCTATTCCCTTTAATCCTTTCCTCCCCCCACCCCATCCCCTTAAAACAAGATTAAACCGCAGAGTAGTTAAAATGCTGTGTTAATTAAATTAATAAATTAAAACAAATTTTTTACAAAGGAGTCAGACAAAATGGTGGCCCCTCTTTTGGGCCGACTGTTATTCCGGGAAGGCCTGCCGAAAGAGATCCGTCTTTACTGCTTTCTTGAAAGCAGCAAGAGTGGTAGTAAGACGGATCTCATCCGGCAGGCCATTCCAAAGTCTGGGAGCGGTTGCTGAGAAGGCCCTCTGGGAGGTCTGAGACAGCCTCGTTTTTATTGGCTGCAACAGATTCCTCCCAGAGGACCGCAGGGCACGGGGGGTCGTATGGGGAGAGGCGGTCCCTAAGATAAGATGGACCCAAGCCATGTAGGGCTTTAAAGGTCAAAACCAACACCTTGTACTGTGCCCGGAAACTAATTGGCAGCCAGTGGAGGGATTTAAGCACTGGTGTTATGTGCTCCCTCCTTGATGTTCCCGTAATCAGCCTGGCTGCCATATTCTGTACCAGTTGAAGTTTCCGGGTTAGGCACAAGGGTAGCCCCATGTAGAGTGCATTGCAGAAGTCCAGACGTGAGGTTACCAGGGCGTGTACCACAGCTTCCAGGTCCCTTCTATCCAGATAAGGGCGCAGCTGGCGTATCAGCCGAAGCTGATAACAGGCGCTCCTGACCACCGCATTCACCTGACTGGTCACGTGAAGCGATGAATCTGGGAGCACCCCCAGACTGCGAACACAGTCCTTAGAGGAGAGTGTGACTCCATCCAGGACTGGAGACTGTATTCCCAGATCTGGTTTCGGGCCAGTAACTGCAAGTACCTCCGTTTTGTCTGGATTCAACTTCAATCTGTTTTTCCTCATCCAACCCATTACCGCTCTAAGACAGTCATCAAGAGGAGAGGCGCCATCTGAAGTCTGAGTCGATGATCTGGTCATGGAGAGGTATATCTGGGTGTCATCAGCGTACTGAAGACAGCGCGCTCCATGCCTCCGAATGATCTCACCCAGTGGCTTCATGTAAATGTTAAATAGCATCGGGGACAGGATGGCACCCTGAGGGACGCCACAATTAAGCTCAATTTTGGATGAGCAACTGTCCCCGAGCCTCACCCTCTGAGATCTGCCCGAGAGGAAGGAACGTAACCACTGCAAAGCAGTGCCTCCAATTCCTAACTCCCTCAGGCGATCTAAGAGGATGGCATGATCTATGGTGTCAAAGGCTGCGGAGAGATCCAAGAGCACCAACAGGGTCACATTACCCCTGTCGATACTCAGGCGGAGGTCATCGGTCAGAGCAACCATGGCAGTCTCCACTCCGTATCCTGTCCTGAAGCCGGTTTGAAATGGGTCAAGATAATCGGTTTCATCCAAGACTGCTTCATCCAAGTAACTCATGGTGTCACACACACCTCAATTGACCTTTTCCCATACCACACATACAGAATCTGTAGTAATGTTTTTTATACCAATGTTACTCATCAATCATAATTCCAGTATATCACTGAATGTAATGGTAACAGTTGTGACATAAGCAACTACCAAAATTAAAATTAAAATTACAATAGCACATGCACAGCCCAAATAGATTTACATATATATAGGTCCAAAACACACTGCAGAGATAATATAATTTGAACTGCTTTAACTGTCCTGGCTCACTGCTAGGGAATTCTGGGAACTGTAGTTTTGTGGGACATTTAGCCTTCTCTATCAGAGAGCTCTGGCGTCACAATAAACTACAACCCAGGCTAATTTGTTAGGAACAAGGGAGAGGGCCTTCTTGGTGGTTGTTCCCAGGCTCTTGAACTCCCTCCCTAGAGAGGTCAGGATGACTCCATTCCTGTTCTCCTTTTAGTGGGTGGTAAAAAAATTTTTGTGCCAGCTGGCTTTTTCAACTGATAAGAGTTGGACTTTAAAATACTGAGAAATTCAGTTGTCAAGGTTTATATATAGTTTTCAATACAGTTTAATATTTTTATTGTGTAATGTTTTAAAATTATTTAATCATTTTTTAAAATTTACACTTTGCAATGGCTTTGTATTGTTTTTAATTCGTACAGTTTTAAATTGGTTGGTAGCTGCCTTGAGTACCTATATTAGGAGAAAGGTGGGATATATATTAATAAAAAATAAAATTAATAAGTCATAATGGGACATGGGGAAAAGTTCCCAATAACATTGGGCTCTCCTATTGCTCATTGGCAAGCCCTAGCTGGTATTCCATTGTGCATCAGTCCTGTTTTGTTGCTGTTGTTGTTTGTTGCTTTTAAGTCAACTTAGACTCATGCCAATGCTGTGATTGAGACATCTCCATGATCCCCTATTCTCAACCTCTCTGCTCAGATCTTGCAGGCTCAGGCCTGTGGCCTCTTTGAGTCTAGCCATCTGGCCCATGGTCTTCCTCTCTTTCAACTGCCTTCTACCTTTCCCAACATCATTGTCTTTTCTTGTCTTCTCATGCGTTCTCATTCATTCATTCATTCATTCATTTATTCATTATCATTCATGCCTTCTCACGGTGCATTCAAACTGTGACAGTCTCAATTTAGTCGGCTTGGCTTCCAGGGAGTATTCAATCTTGATCTGGACTGGAACCCATTTTTTGTCTTTTTGAGGATGCACATTATCCTCAGCACTCTTCTCTAGCACCACATCTCAAATGAGTTGATTTTCTTTCTCTCCACCTATTGTCACAGTCCAGCTTTCACATCTGTAATGGGGAATACAATTATACACTTTAGGATTTTGTCTAGTTCTTTCATAGCTGCTCTTCCCATTTCTAATTTTCTTCTGATTTCTTTATACCTTTTTCTGGTTTCTTCTTATTTCCTGTTGTGTATCAACCCTAATGCACAACAGTCAGTTTGCTGGCTTCCCTACATAGTAATATAACAGCAGCCCTTGCTGAATACATATTTTGCAAAACTGCTCAATTTTATTTCATGCAGAAGTAAGTCCACTTACAAATTAACAAGTCCCCAAGTAAATTTCAGCCAAGGTTAATTAGTCATTTTAAAAAAAAAAAGTTTGAACAGAAATATTGGTATTGTATTGTTCTCTCTCTCTCTTACACTCTCTCACTGCCTTACTTGAGCTTGGTGTGAGTTAGGGCCTCTACAGATGGGTCCTTTGGGTCGTCCTGGAGGCAGGGATGAGAGGGGCAGCTGCATGCTGGGTGCCTCAACCCCTCCCCGAAGACGTCCTGGTGCCACGCACCATTACACACGGTGCGCAGCACCAGGATGTCCTTCTGGCACAGCCTTTTGATGTGCTGTGCTGGAAGGGGCACCAAAGAGCCACACGACAGCTATTAGAGCGGCCTTTTGCCAGCTCTGAAAGGAGCGGCCTTTTGCTGCTCCTTTCTGGGCCAGCAAAAGGGAGGATCGAGGCTGCGCTGTCCAGCAGCCTCAGCCTCGATCCTCCGCTTCCCAGGGCAACCCAGGGCCACCCGTCTGCATCCCCCCTTAGTCTAAAAAGAATTCAGGAAGTAGGATTCGTCAATAAAATGGTATAGTAATGAAGGTGTGGGGTGCAATTTCAGTTTCCCAGGGTGTTAACCCTTTTAAAGATAAACTAAAATATGCAGGTATGAAAGTTAAACTTGTTAGGGTACAGCTTGCATCAGCAGAACAATGAAAGTGTGTGGTCAGACTATTACTTTAAATATGCTTTCCTAAAGAATAAAGACTAACTCTAAAAACGACAAACATGTAGTTTGTGGTTTTAAAAAAAATGGCTTTAATAAATATTTACATAGAAGAACTAAACCTAATCTAATTGGCAATGATATAGCAGGAAGAGACTGTTACTCCATTTTAGGCTTAGAGGAGACAGTTAGGGGGGAAGCAGACGGGCAGCCATGGCCCGCCCCGGGAAGCTGCGGATCGGGGCCGAGGTATCCCCACACCTCGGCCCTGCGGCGCAGCTTCGTGGCCCCCAGGAAGGAGCACTGAAATAGCGCTCCTTCCACAAGTCGCCGAAGGTGCGCTGCAAAAGACTGGCGGCGCACCTTCGGCGACTCTTCCACCGCAGCATGTGCGGAGGGGCCAGCACTCCAACAATGCCTTCGGGAAGGGGTTGGGGCGCCCACCGTGTGGCTGCCCCTCCCCTTCCTTGCCCGAAAATGGCGCTTTGCGCCGTCTGCTTCCCCCCTCACTGACTGGAGACTGAGAGGTGACAGTTTATATTCAGAGAGTCATGGAGGCTTATTGCATAGATAAAATAAAGCATTCTACCTGAAATGAATTTAATTGTAAATCAGGCTGCATCTGGACCATATCAGAAAGATTTTGCTGCCTGGGTCCATCCCCCCTCCCAGGCACCTCTTTTCGAAACTGGGAATTTTCTGGCTTGAAAAATGCCTGTTGGAGTGCTCTTGGAAGCAGGGATGGATCCAGGCTGCATTTGGGTGGTGGTTTTGGTGGCAAAATCTTTGTGATAGGGTCCGGATGTGATAGGGCCCGATTTAAAATTAAATTTGGTTCAGGTAAAATGTTTTATTTAGACATGCAATAAGCCCCACAGTTAAACTGCCAGATAGAATGAGAGAGATGGGGAAGGGAAGAAGTCCCTGCCTAACTGAGGAGGGAAAGGAGAATGCAACTCATATTTCTTCTGACAGAAGGCTGTTAATGAATAGATTATTTCATGGACAAAGGAAATATGTTTTAGTTGTAGAGAAATCTTTAGCAAAGTGTTAATGGCAGAAATAGTGCTAAACTGGCCCCTTCAGTGCATTGGATTGCTAACAGAACTATCTGACGCGATTGCTTGTTAAAAATGTATGCATTCTCATTTTAAGCCAATTTTCTTTAGCCATTTCAGGCTAATGGTAATCCTTGTATTCTTTTATATTCTTTTTAAACACATATGGTTTGTTGTTTAATTTTCCCCCCCTTCAGTATTGCTACAGAAATGTGCCAAACCTGATTCTAATTGCAGAGGAAACTAAAAGAATTTGGAAAGTGGGCCCAGAAATTCAGCATTATTTGAATAAAACACATGTGTATTTCAAATGTTTTAGCAATCTGTGTCAGTACTAAATCCTTTTCCTCGTAATATACTTGGACTGGATTTATGAAAAATGACATCTTTTGTTCTTCTAGTTCAGGATCTCTGTGTTACACATAGCTGTAAACTTGGAAAAGTTATTTTATTTTACCATCATTCCCAGAATCCCCCTAACTACTATGATCACTGGCCCTTGTAAGTCTGGAAACACATATCCCCAAAAGTAACTTTATTAGTTTTTATTATACTTTTTACTTTTTATTGTACTTTTTACTTTTATTATTCTTTTTATTATTTCAGTACTGGGGTTAAATGAGTGATTTTTAAAAGGAATTATAAATGCAGTAAAATATATATCACTGGCATTGTTAAATGTTTCGCTGCAGTTTGATCTACCAATGGATGAAAAAATGCTAAAAACTAGGAGATAGTGAATCAGTGATGGCTGGTGACTTCTCCACCTTCAGGTGGAAAATCTGTCTGGATTTTAAAAGCTGTTTAAGGTGTTGCATTCACAACTCTGAAATATCAATATATCAGATGACAGGATTGAATATCTCTGTGTGTATGTAGTAAATATTAGCCTTGGCAGTAAATCAATACCTTTTCATTTGAAAACAACAACAACAGCAACAATTTCTACCATGCAAGGGAATATGGGATTATATTTGTTGTTCACTTCTAACCAGTAGTTTTCATAAGCAAAGGCAGTTGACTCTGTTTTCCCTCTCTCTTCTCCTGATTTTTTATCTTTGTGCTAAAATGTTAGCAGTATCTCATTAAAATACAAAAGTATTGTCCCTCAGACCTCCAAGGATCCACAGTTGTTGACCTTCTGCTGTCAGAAAGCTTTGAAGCCTCAGGTTGGGAGCATTTGTAGCCTGTGAACCGTGATGAAAGAAGTGTGGGCATCTTTTTCAACATGGCAGAATAAAGTGCTTGAGGCAAACTATTCACATAGAGACTACATTCATTTCTGGAGAATGTGGTAAATGCCCCTTTTCTCCTCCTCCTGTTCTCACTTATTTCACATTTACGATTGTCACCCAGACTTATATTATTCTGAATTCTGTTCTTGTGTTCATCAGGCTACACAAGTTATTGTTTAAGACCAATATAATTGTCCTGCCAGTATTACATTAATATAATATTACATTAAGCACTGCAGTTTAACATATAGCATGTGGACATTTGAAACAGGATTCAAAAGACAATTTGATTTTATAGCCATGCAAAAATATATTAAGCATCATTATATATTGTAATATATTTTTGTGGTTGTTGTGTGCCTTCATGTCATTTCTGACTTAATGATGACCCTAAGGTGAACCTATCACAAGGTTTTCTTGGCAAGTTTCTGCAGAAGGGGGGGTTGCCATTGCCATTGTCTGAGGCTGAGAGAGTGTGACTTGCCCAAGGTCACCCAGTAGGTTTACATAACTGAGTGAGGATTTGAACCCTGAGCTCCACAGTCATAGTCCAATGCCCAAATGACTACACCACGATGGCTATTATTATAAATATCTTTTTTTTTTAAACTTTTAAGGAGAGTAATGTCCCAAGCAACCTTTTAAAAACATGGTCTGGAATTCATCATCACAGTTACAAATGCGTAACTTATATTTACTC
The DNA here is from genome assembly GCA_026167975.1 of Phrynosoma blainvillii. Taxonomy (NCBI): domain Eukaryota; kingdom Metazoa; phylum Chordata; class Lepidosauria; order Squamata; family Phrynosomatidae; genus Phrynosoma; species Phrynosoma blainvillii. The sequence goes on along the minus strand of JANUYF010000002.1, from coordinate 325,519,118 downwards.
CTTCATAAGTGATTCATAGTCACGGTTCCTATATATTCAGTAGTATAAGGAATATAAAGGTATAGTACAAGTCCTGACTTGCTGATCTCCAGTCCTTTGCAGTTAAAGTGGTGTCAAAGGGCCTAAGCAGACAGGTGGCACGGGGCTGCCCCGGGAAGCTGCGGATCAGGGCCGAGGTATCCGCACACCTCGCCCCCCATCCGCAGCATCCCAGGCCCAGGAAGGAGCGCTAAAATAGCGCTCCTTCCGCAAGATGCCGAAGGTGCACCGCAAAAGGCGTCCGGCGCACCTTCGGCACCTCTTCCGCTGCAGCGTGTGCAGACGCTGCAGCGGAAGTGCGTCGTCGGAGCGCCGGCTGTGCGGAGGGCCGGCCGCTCCGACGACGTTTTCCGGAAGGGGTTGGGGCGCCCAGCGTGCGGCTTCCCCTCCCCTTCCTTGCCCTGAATGGATTATTTCTGCAGTGCAGATGAAGCTTTGAAACTTGTATTGTATTCAGAGATCCATTTTATTCCAGTTCAAAATAGCCTTAAAAGAAACAATAGGATAATATCTCCTTCAGCAACAGTAATTCTTCACTGAAGGTGCATCTTTATTGTAGAAATAACACAGTTTGACACCACTTTAACTACCATGGCCCCATCCTATAGAATTTTGGGATTTTAAGTTTTGTAAAGCAACAGCATGCTTTGGCAGAGAAGACCAAAGACCTTGTAAAACTACAAATCCCAGGATTCCATAGGGTGGAGCTACAGCACTTAAAGTGGTGTAAAACTGCATACTTTATTATGTAGATACATCCTGAGTTTCTTCTCAAAGGAAACAATGAGTAATTGAGTAATGTGTGAATTTTGCACAGAATAAGTCTCATTCTTCAAAGACTGAGTCTAGGAGTCTTCTTGTTACAGTTCTCAAAACTTGAAAAGCATGTTTTTGACCACTTGGGAGGAATATTTTCAAAATATCATTTCCTTCCCTATTATCATAGCATTACCTGTTTTCAAATGTCTTCTTTCCTTCCAGTGATAGCAGGAAAGCCAAGGGACAAATGGGTAGCAACATAACCTGAGATGTAAAAGAGAGCATCTGAAGGATGGATGGATAGATAGATAGATAGATAGATAGATAGATAGATAGTGGTTTAAACATAAATACAAACATAGGAGATTATCAGACAGAGGGGAAAAGGTCAGGGTTGAAGCAGATCATTCCTGTCCTTATCCCCTCCTTATCACACGATTGCACGAAAGACTATCACACATGTCACACTTATCCTGTCATTATCCTGTCAATGAAGTGTAATTGTCCTGTCACTTTTCGGTAACGAAAACTTACATTAGTGAAAAATGACAGGACAATTCCACTTTGCTGATGGGATAATTACAGGATAATCACAACATCATCTGATAATATTTCATACAATACTTGATAATCCCACTTGATAGACGAAATAATGACGGGATAAGTGTGACGTCGTCTGATAATCTTCATATAATCACACAATAAGGACGGGAAAAGGATGGGAAAAGGACGTCCTTTTCCCCATGTGGTAATCCCAATGACAGGTGTGTGTGTCTGTCTCTCTGCCTATGTCTGTGTTATAATTGTGTTATAAACATTGCACATTTTACCCTATGGTCTTGCATTTACTTTTAGAATTCTCTTTCTTTCTTTCTTTCTTTCTTTCTTTCTTTCTTTTTTTAAATCTCTATTTTCAATTGTGTACCAACCATCAGTGGAGTAGTGGCTTGAATGAAATGGATAGTCTAATTAACTTAGACTAATGTGGAATATATGAGGTGGTTTTCTTCTATGGTTATTTATGATGTGGGGTATTGAGTGTGTGTATAAAATTGCGTCTCCTTCTGTCTCCTTATTCCTCACCCCTTGACTTGAGATGTCTTATTCTCTCATCCTGCATCTACAGGCATTCCCTCTCCCTTTCCCTCATTCCCACTACTGTCCATCCTCCCTTTCACCTACTTCTCCACAGAAAATCATGAACCTCTTTACTCTGTGTGTACATAGTGTGCACTCTATTATGTGATCACCCAGTGTGGGAGAGATTTCAGGCAAATCCTAAGGAAGAGTGCTTTTAGCAGGCCTATAGACCATTTTGTTACCCTCCATTGTCTACTCTATACAAAAGCAATTTTAAAAGTTTCATGGATAGGGAAATAATGTCAACAAAGGATTTTATGAGGTACTGTTAGATTTGTATTATTTTATGAAACTATTTCTGCTCTGCCTTTTGTGCCAAAGGCACTCCAAATTTGCTAATGCAAATGCTATCAAAAGGAAACAATTAACAATTAGAAACGTCGGCCTAGAAAAAACAAATGAGCAGCAAAACTCAAACCAGAAGTGAGAAGAGAGATTCTACTCAATAGCTATGGACCGAAATCCCTTCCATATACAACACAGTTTCCCCTTGTTCCTGAAAGACATGGGAAAGGCCAAACTTCTCTGAACAGAATCCCCTTTATTTAAATGCCACCATAGAAAAGGCTCTTGGACTTAACCAAAGCAGACATGACAATAATCACACAACTGGCAGTTATGTATTAATGTATTAAAACATTTATATCCCTTCCTATATCCAAGGATCTCAGAGGTGCATACAATAAAATCAGTTTAAACAGTTTATAATATTAAGGCTAGTTCACACTTATTAAACAATTTAACCAGTCAGAACAAGACATTTTAAAACCAGTTTAAACAATTAAGTCAATTAAACATGCTCATCTGGAGATTTGGATGAAATCAGTTAGGCCCAAAAGGCATTGATTAAAAAAAATGCCATGTTCTCATTTGGCAGTGGAATGATACAAGCATTGGCACAATAGGGTCTCTAAGGGGCTAAGCAGACGGGCGGCCATGGGCCGCCCTGGGAAGCTGCGCCGCGGGACCGAGGCATCCCCATGTCTCGATCCTGCAGCGCACCTTCGCCGCCCCTGAAAGGAGCGCTAAATTAGTGCTCCTTTCACAAGTCAGCGAAAGTGCGCCGCAAAAGGCTGTGGTGCACTTTCGCTGACTTTTCCATCGCAGCGTGTGTAAAGGCTGTGGCGGGAGGTCCTCCTCGGAGCACCGGCCGTGTGGAGGGCCGGCTGCTCCGAGGACGACCTCAGGAGGGGGAGGGGGCACCGATTGTGCGGCTGCCCCTCCCCTTCCCTGCCCCCAAGACGGCCTTTTAAGCCGTCTGCTTAGGCCCTAAGTGTAAGGTATTCCATAACTGGGGTGCCACAACAGAAAAGTCTCTCTCCCATGTCCTTCCACAGTGTATTGCCCCCACTCGTGGGATACAGAGGAGAGCCACTCCAGCAGAACTCAAGCCCTGGAAAGACATATATAGGCATATGTTTGGGGTGTTAAATGTTTCACCAGCCCCTTGAATTTGGACAGTTTGGGTATTGCCAGCCAGTGCAAAGCCTTTGAAAACATGTGTTATATGATTTCTGGCTAACATTGTGTTGTGAAGTCGAAGGCTTTCATGGCCAGCATCCATAGTTTTTTGTGGGTTTTTCGGGCTGTGTCGCCATGTTCTAGAAAAGTTTTGTGCTCACATTTTGCCAGCATCTGTGGCCACAGATGCTGGCGGAACATTAGAAAGAAACTCTTCTAGAACATGGCCACACAGTCCGAAAAACCCACAAAAAACTAATTGTGTTGTTGTTGTTTTAAATTGAGTAGCAACCAAGGAGAGATCAGGATCATGGTAGGGCAAAGAATTAAATGACCTTCTTCTCTTTCCCCTGCCACAACACAAGACCTCCTCCTTCCTGCTTATCCTCACGGTTGTTGGACAATTGAACCCTTATCCTACCTAAAGGAGCAGCTTCAACCCACAGCATAAGACCACTCCTTCTTCTTCAGCAGCTCAAGGGAAGCTGGAACATGCCCAAGCTGATCAGAGGTTGGCAGGGTGGGGACAAGCTTCACCCACGACTCCATCAGCTGCTGTTTAAGACCTGAAGCAAGGGTATTGCAGAAAGAAGTATTGGGTTGTTCCTTCTACAATGCTGCCCCAGCATGTTGGTGAAACTGCAATTTATTCCAGTCGATGTCACTAACAGGATTATAGCCAATGTCTGTACCCAAGTGTTTAATTTTATACTTTTTTTTGTTTTGTTACTGCAGATCATGGCCACAAAAATTTTGAGCATGGACTTATAACATAAAGAATAACAGTCTTCATTTTCAGTCCTTAAGAGGAGATGAGTTGAAATAAAAGAATCTAGTTTGGAAGATGAAGCAGGACAGTGCAGTATTTCCCCCCCTCTATGTGCAAACATTTTTGAAAACAACAAACAGCCATCACAGCAACTAATAATTACCCATTACTTTAAACAAAATATGAATATGTTTTTGAATTCTTGACTTAATTGAAATCAGTGTTTATATAACATGGCAAAGCAGAAACAAGTGTTACAGTCAGAACATGTCTGAAAAGAGTGTTGGGAACATCTGATGCAAAAGTTTAGGAAAAAGCATTCATCTACTTTAATTATCGTTGCAGGCCAAAAATGTTAAAGTAATTTCTTTGAAGAATTAGTGTTAATTTTCTTTTTTAAAAAATCTATATCCCCCCAAAGAAACATTTTTACCAATCAGTGCTGTATCTTGCCCCATATTTTTTCATGCCAAAAGTTTCATACATGTTGCTTTCCTGTTCCTTGAATTGGGGTCCCCTTCGAAAATATGGCTATGTGAAACACGAACATCTGCCACATTATTTGGCTGTACAAATATTCTCTTTACTCATTTTACCCAGATCCTGATGTCTGTGGAAGGCTTTAAAAACTGGTGTTATTGTAAGCTGGACCTGTATTTCTCCTTTATTTCTTTAATCAGAATAGGTAGAAAGTATATTGAGGTCAGCTTGCTCATCAGACATAAGACACCTTATTGAATGCTAATGGCTTCCTCAGACATATCTGCTTTTCTTTAAAAAGACAGGGACGCAAGTCAAATCCCTTTTACTAAAGCAATGTAAGAAATTAATCATGAACTAAAAGTACAAGGATGTAAAGAAATGGGTGGTTTCTCTTTCACTTTTTGCCCATTAATAATAATAATATATATATATATATATATATATATATATATATATATATATTTACAGTCTTCTCTCATTTTGAAGTGTTCAAATCTTATTGATCCCTGCAGAGTAATAGTTGAGTCTTTATGGTACCTTTGTAGAGTGTCATATTTGAGGGTGCATTTAGATGAAACATTCATCCTGAGTGGAATGATCTTGAAAGTTTACCTGTAATGATTACCCAATTCTCTTGTATAGGATAACTTTTGCTGCAGTTTCAGCATAAGAAAGTATTTGAGGCTTATATCACCTAGAAATGTTTTAGAACTTTGTTCAGCTCATGTTTTGCACTCCCTGGACTAATAAAAGAGCAAATACATGTGCAGGTTGAGTCTCCTTTATCTGAAATTTTTGGTACCAGAAATGTTTTGCATTTCAGATTTTTTTGGATTTTGGAATACAGTTGCCCGTGCGTTTTAACGGGGGATCGTTTTGGACGCCCCCATTGCAAAAATGGAAAACCACAAATATTCAAGCCCCATAGGCTTGAATGGGGGGGCGCTCCCCATTTTATCTCCCTCCGTTTCCCACCCATGAATGGGCAAGGGACGCAGACTTGAAGTCTGTGAAAATGGAGGGGCAACTGTATTTGCATATACATAATGAGATATCATGGAGATGGGATCCAAGTCTAAACATGAAATGCATGTATACACATAAGAGATTGCCACAGTGCCTTTCCTCCCAGCCTTACTGCAGGCTGAAACTTTTGAAAACTTTTTTAAAATGGGTGTTATCGCACACTTCCGTGCCCAGTCCGGAGGCATCACATACCTGATCCTGGCATCCCATACCTGATCTGTACTTCTCCAGCACTTTTTGAAAGAATAGGAGTTTCTGATCCTCCATTCTGTTTCATCATCTAAGTGATTTATGAAAAATCTTAAATACCAGTCCCAGAACAGAACCCTGAAGTGTCCCACTAATCACTTCTCTCCAGTATGAAGAGCAACCATTCGTGAGGACTCTCTGGGTTAGGTTTGTCAGCCAATTAGAGATTCACCTAACTGTAGTTCACCAGTTTGCCTGCAAGACTATCATGGGAGACCTTTTCAAAAGCTTTACTGAAATCAGAAATAAATAAGATTAGTTTGACATGACTTGGTTTGAGAAACCCATGCTGGTTCTGAGTACTCACTTCATCTCTAAGTGTGCACAAACTGATGGTGCAGTCTAGAAACTTTCCTGGTATCTACATCAAGCTGCCTGGTCTGTAGTTGCTTGCAGCCTCTTTTTTATCCTTTTAAAGTTAAGAACAACATTTGCCCTCTTCCAGTCTGCTAGGACCTCTACTGTCTGCCAAGAATTCTCAGAGATTATTGACAATGGCTCTGAGATTACTTATGCAAGTCCTTTTAGTACTCTTGGAAGCAGCCCTGAAGACTCATATACTGTCATAATAAATTAAATAGCAATTTACTGCTGTTTCATTGCATGCCCTAAATCATGAGGAAGCTGTTCCACTCTGCTTAGTGGTAATAGAAAAGAAGACATTAATGTTGTTACTAACCCTTACTAACACTTGTTATTTTAGTTTTTCCATCTAATGGGAAATCAACAGATCCCACTGATCACATTGTGCTATAGATCACTATAAAATAACATTTCCATTTCTGTATGAATGAACACAGTTGGAACTCTAGAATCAGCTTTAAATTCTTAGTTTTAAAAAGCAATAGGAGGATTTTGATAACAAAAGAAGAAGAAAAACAGAAGATAAATGAAAAATAGTTAATTGGTAGACATGTTCTCCAAAGCTACAGATAATCCCTATTTATTTGTCCAGACCTTTAAGAGCTTAGCTGAAACTACAAAACTCTTGAGGCTTGTCCATCACAAGTAATAACATGCAAGCCCTGAGAAATAAATGTGTCTGAAAGAAAATGAAGAAACAAGTCTGGTGCCTATTAGTAAGAGAAAATGAATAACCAGAACACAATGATTTCTGCCTGTGCTTTGAGCTGAGACATACAGCACCATAAGACAAACAACAGAACAATGAAATTCAAAGCAAGCAACTAGATTTATAGCCATATGGTGATGTGCAGAGATGTTTATCGCTTCATGTGAATCTTCTAGATGAGGACCATTTCTCAATGTTTCTGGATTTCAGCTGGGGAGGAATCTGCGCAGCATATTGCATTCCATGATTTTTCAAGACTTTGACTTGGCACAGCATCATTCTCAGGATAGCAGGTTGCTCAAGTTCGTACACATTGTAGGCTGTTGCTAGGCTTTGTATTTGCCTCCATTTATTGCAGCTTAGTCACTGCCTGTTTGTAAAGTAAATGTTGGAAACTGATCCATGGGTGAGAATGTGCTGTGCACTGAAAGTTCCAGACGACAATTAATGTGCTTTTAAAAATGAAAACTTCTCCTATATAATTAGATTGTTTAACCCTTCAAGTTGCAGTGTTGTGTGAAATAGAGCTGATGAAAAGCCTGTTTAATGAAAAGATTAGTAGGTTGTCAGAAAGGGACCATTAAGAGATTAAAATTTACCTTCTTGAAACAGTTCTGAACTGATGATTACAGGAGGTGCTCCCCCTGCTTCTTAGCATGTTTGTTAGGAAATGCACATGACTAAAGAAAGAACTCCAGCTATCAAATTCATAGCACAGAGGCAATTTTGTCATAATATAGTGCTCATCCCATGAGTCTTTAAATATTGTATTCACATTATACACTGGAATAATTTCCCAAAGTAGTATACTATAACCATCACTGTGAATGTTAGCATCTTACTAATGACAGGCAGATCACTAATCATGCACAGCAACTATAAGGCAGCTGTTTTAGCTGAGAACAGGAATTTGTGGGGGATTTAATAAGATAAGCTTTATTTTGGAATGTGTCCAATATATTTCTACCACCCTAAATAATGCCGCTGGCTCTTAGATGTCCATGAGCAAGGCTATGCTTCCAGAACTGTATCATCCTTTCTTAATTCATTTCTTCTCTAGAAATGAATTCAAGGAGACTAAAGGCCTTTGCAGACTGCCAGAAATAGTGCAAATTGAGTCCACTTTAAGGGTTAGGTTTAGTGCTAGGGAATCATGGGAATTGTTTTTTTTCCTGAGACATTGAGCCTTCTCTGTCAGAGAGCTCTGGTGCCACAATAAAATACAGTTCCCATGATTCCCTAACTCTAACCCTAACCCTTAAAGTGGACTCAATTTGCACTATTTCTGGCAGTCTGCAAAGGCCCTAAGTTGGCCAAAGAAGGGATCATAATGGCAATGTACTATTTGAGATTATATTGGATCTGTGAAGCTGGCAATCATTGGTAGTGGTGGCATTTCTTCAGAATGCGTATAGAAAGAGTAAATATTGGGGGTGGGGGTGTTATTGCATATACGTGAGGTAATTCTTGGGGTAACTGAATAGTTTTTGTTCCCTTGCAATGTCATTTTGTATAAGATTGCTTCCTACCTACTACCTCATCTAGCTTTCCTGTTTAGCAATAATAGCAAGCAGTGGCATGAGTAAGGATGAGTAGATGCTGATTCTATTCATTCTTTTCACTGTGGCTTGGCCAGCCTCTGCTCTGCATTCTGTTCTGTCTGCTTTCTAGTTTAAATGGGGATAATTTCTAAAATTAATTTCAGAATTGGGACATGTGCAAACTCTGCATTCAAAGCCAGCAGACTCTGTCTTCAGAGGAGGGAAATTCTGTTTCCCTTTGGTAAGTGAATGAGAGATGAAGACATGATCTAGTTAAGTTTTTTAAATTGGTCACATGTATCTAATACCATGCATTGCCAGCCTTTTTGACTAGCATAACTTGCTCCTATCTCTTTGATAAGCCATGATTGTCTGAGAAGTATAGTAGCTGTAACTCCCTTCCATAATCAGTCACTTGATTTTTCTTCCTTATAAACAACCAAATTAGAAGTTCATTTCTTCTCCCAAGTTTTGCAGAATGATGAATGTTGTGCTGGGTTGTGCCAGGTTTCACAGCATAACAAAACACAATTTGAACCAATTTCAAGAGCAGCAGTCCCAAAAGATTCACAAGGAATGTTAAGCAATTGTCCAAGTTCCAGACTCAAGTTTTGACCAGATTTACTTAAGTCAGAAACTAAAGTTAGAGCACTCTTTTAAACTTAGCAAAAGAAAAAAAATAGCCAAATGTATACCTTTCTATCATTGGGCTATACTCACTTTGCTTTTTAGTATCTTCTTGTTTATGTTCAAAAGTAGTTCAGAATTCAGATTTCTCCTGCACTGATGTGTACACCATCTAAAATGTTTATTGTGTGTTTTTGAACTGATATGTGAATTAATACGTATATTAAATTAATATATGGCAACATTAGATAGCATATATTAGAACTATGTTAAGACAGACCTCTGATTTAATGCAAATTGCTCCTGGTATTCAACATCACTTAAAACTTAGATGGGACCACAGATTTTAAGTGGCTTGGAACAATAATAGGATTGGCATCATAAAAATATAGCCAATGCATGTGGTCATCTCATAAACCCAACATCTTTCATTACTTATTTAATTTAGTGAATAGCTGCATGACAACACTAGATTCTGCAGAATTAAACCTTTGCCTCCAGTAAATATGCTAGTCTCTGATATCTCAAGCAACTTTGCACATATGAAACCTTTAAGTTCCAATCTGAACAATAATAGGATTCCACCTTAACATTAGGAGGAACCTCCTGAGAGTAAGGGCCTTTGCAGACTGCCAGAAATAGTGCACATTAAATTGAGGCACTGCCCTGGCTCAGTGCTAGGGAGTCATGGGAATTGTATTTTTTTCTGGGACATTGAGCCTTCTCTGTCAGAGAGCTCTGGTGCCACAATAAATTACAGTTCCCATGATTCCCTAGCACTGAGCCAGGGCAGTGCCTCAATTTAATGTGCACTATTTCTGGCAGTCTGCAAAGGCTCTAAGAGCTGTTTGATAGTGGAACACACTTCCTCAGAGTCTGGTGGAGTCTCCTTCTTTGGAGGTCTTTAACAGAGGCTGGATGGCCATCTGTGGGGGGTGCTTTGATTGTGAGTTTCTGCATAGCAGGGGGTTGGACTGGACTGGTCTTTGATTCTATGAACAGCTGAAATATATTACTGGAACATATGGCTGTTATTTCCCTGGATCCCATGCTTTTTTGTTAATGTTTGGAGGGAGGAAGTATCCACTATTCCCAACATCCAATAAGCAGCATGTACACCAGGATTGCTAATGGGGATACAATGCTAATAGGGATACATATGGAAGTAATCATATGAGGAAACTATCTTTCATGATTCCATTCTTAAATTGGCCAACAGCTTTGCAAACAACACATTTACTTAAGCAACACAGAATCTAGGCATTTAGCTTGAGTGTGTCCTCTTTTTCTCAACCTAAAGAAGCTACATTTCTTCAATATTCTCTTAAAATATTGCCACCCAGCCCCCCCCCCCAGTTCCAAATACTTAATGTACAGTAAGTTCTGCTAAAATTGAACTGCATTTCTTTTTGCAAAAGAGAAAAGAAAAGAAAAGAAAAGACTCTTTCTGCTTGTGTCACAGGATGTAGTCATGGCCACCAACTTTGACATCTTTAAAAGGGGATTAATACCAATATCAGCTTCATTTATATACCACTTCATACCATGCTATGCAGTCTCTAAGGGCCTTGGCAGATGACTAATAGAGTCGTCTTGGAGGCCAGGAAGAGGAGGAGCAGCTACACACACGGCACTCCTTCCTCTTCCTGAGGTTGCCCTCGGAGCTGCCGGCCCTCCGCATGGCCGGCGCTCCCAGGGCAACCTCCCGCCGCAGCGTCCAGACACGCTGCGGTGGATAAGTCAGGGAAAGTGCGCCCTACGCATTTAGGGTGCACTTTCCCTGACTTATGAATGGAGCGCTATTTTTGCGCTCCTTCCAAGGACGCCGCAGGAGTGCCGCGGTGCGGAGACTGCGGTCCCGCGGCGCTCCGTCCGGCGGCGTCCTGGAAGCACTCATGTGCTTCCCCCCTAAGTGGTTTACAACTGTAAGCTAATTGACCCCAACAAGTAGAGTACTCATTTTAACAACCTCAGAAGGATGCAAGCCTGAGTGAACCCTGAGCCCCTGGCTGGTATTGAACTCACAACCTTGTGATTTGTGAGTGAGTGGCCTCAGTACAGTCATTTAACCACTGCGCCAGCAGGGCTCTTTAAAGAAGCTGATGGACTAAGACTACCATAGGCTACTAGTCATGATGGCTCTCTACAATGTACCTTTAGTAGGAGAGGTAGTATGCTTCTCCATGCCAGCTTCTGGGAAACATGGGCAGGAGGCTGCATTTGCGCTTGTCTCCTTGTGGGTTTCCCAGGAGCATCCAGTGGGCAACTCATGAAACAGAATCCTGAAATTTTTAACATGGCTACAATTTTATACCTACTTTGACTGGAATTAGTGCTTCTTTTCTTTTATTTTTTTTTAAAGAAAAGTATCAAGACCAAGACAGTTGACTAGATCCCCTTTTCGTTATTTATCAAGTGGTTATGTTTTTTGGCTTCTGACTTCCTAAAATCCGATGTCTAAAGTTGTACTCCTACTATTATTTTCCCATATATCCTTTTCCATCCATCACTTGATCTGTCTCTTTGAATTAATATGTTCTTGGAGTGAGAACAGCTTCTTGCAGTGCTTAACACAATAAGGGCCCATATGAAATTCTGTTCTCTAGATGCTATTGTAATGAAGAAAAATAGTACTAGACATTGTAATCCTCCCCTTTGAACTAAACAATCCTCCCCTACTATATCCCCTAAAGAGCGGAAACATATTTTGAAAGAACTCATATTAGCACTATAGTGTGTTTTACATTGGCTCAGAGACAAATAAAAGTTAAGCAAACATATCTTTGGCTGACTACTGTGTCTTTGGACATCCCTCATTCCATTCTGCCTTCATCAACCAAGATTAATTGTTTAGAAGGGAGGACTTCCCTCTTCCAACTAAGAATGTTGAAATTCTTTCTACTTGAAAATCTACTTGAAAAGCAAACAATTTTTTTTTAGTCTGTTATTGTTGTTGAAATCAATTTCTCTATGTTCCATGTGTTTTGGAGCTGTTTCTGGAGGAAGGTACATAATTTAAAAGCTCTACACAAAACTCTTCCCCCTCTTCTTTATTCTTAGTTGCTGACTTCCCCTATCCCATGTTTCTTTACTCACCACTAGACCAAGTCATATTATTGTCCTACAAATGCTATCTGTATAGTATTAGATATACTTTAATAAATATTAATTAGACATTGCAGCTTCCCCCCCCCCATCCAATTTTAATCTCCCAACATTAATTAAAGCATAAATATTTTGCTTTAAAATTTGGTATATTGCTCTGGTTCACAATAAAAAAAAGATATATGGATTGCCTCATTTTCGGTTATATAGCAGTCTTAAATTAAAATGTCGATATCACGGGGTTCTAGGTGACATAATTTATATACTGTTATGGACAATCCAAGGGGGGTAGCTTTAATTAAATAAGAATGTATATTTCTCCCTTTCATTATCATTTACATTAGTTGCCAACACTTTTCAAAAACTGGAGTTTTCAGAAGAGGCAAAGTTCCTGTGCCCTTGTGAATATAGACACAATCCATATGTTTAAAGAGGGAGAGAGCCGGTATGAGAAAGGCACTTCTAAGTAGAATCAAACCAAAGCAATGATGTTTCTACTTCACTTTTCCTACTGTCAAAAAGCACCACCATTTCTGAGCACCCTTGCTCATTCATTGCTGCATTTCACTTTGTTGAATTCCATCCTCAAGAAACACAAGTACAAGGACTCATACTAAACAAGCCTATAACTTATGAAAATACATGAAGCAAATAAATAAAACACTATATAGTATATTATACTGCATGTGTAGAAGAAGAATAACCCAGCATGACAGCTTCAACAACAGTATTGTTTGCTGGTAGTTCTTTAAAAATCACACTGTGGAAGTTTTGATACAGCTCTTTCTGAGTTTTAATTGGGTGACCAGGACTTGAGACAACAGCCCCCCCCCCCCCCCCAAAAAAAATCTTTTGGTTTTCTGTGTAATTTGTTTAACGGTTCAGGAAACGGTCTCTTTCATACAGCATGCACATTCTGAGATTAAAATCAAAATTCATCAGCATTTGGCTCAGCTTTAATTTTAGTAGTGTATTTAAGAACTTAAAGACAAAAAAATCCCAACTGGGGTGGAGTAATGTGTGAGACGCCATTTCCTAAACCTTGGGTGGACAGAATGGTCTCTCCTGGGTCTTTTAGCTGGCATGACTTCTCTTTTCCACCCCTCCCACCCCAGAATTCCTCCTGCCACATTGAGATCCATGGGGGATATTATCCTCTGACCTTGCAGGAGAAAGTAACTCCACGCCACTCTGGCAGGTGAAATCCAGGAAGCTGAAAAGGATTTAATTTGTGCTCGATCATACTTCTTATCTTAACGTTCTGGAAAGCTCACTCATGATTTCAGCTAAAATAAAACTTGCTATATAAATGACAATATTCACCCACGGCAGCGCTCTCTGTGCTATACAGATTGCTCCTAAGCATGCTTGTCCACTGAATTCAATAGCATTTACTTCCTCTTCTTTAGGATTGTGTCTGTACTTCTTTGAGCTCTGCTTTCAGCTAACCTAAGCAGACTTTTAAAAAATGGAAAATGGAAAAGGGATGAGGAAGCAGCAACAAAAGAAACAATACAGTTGTAGTGCAGAAACAGTATGTGGTCATAAAAAACAACCACCAAATAATACTTTCCATAAATGGAAATTCCATTAAAGTATAGAAACCCTAAGGTCATATATTTATGTGCAAAATTGCTGGAGGTTTAGGCAGTTATTCATTAAAGTCATGCAAGTGCTTGGGTAATTGCATTCTTACCATGCACTGGAATAGTTACAGTTTGCTAAATAAGATGTGTTCCATTGGTCAGCCATAGAGGAAAGGACAGTTGAAAGGGCTGTTTAAACTACTGCAGAAGTGAGTTTGAATTGACAGTCATCACTTAAACTCACCTTCTTTTACAGCCTGTGCCCCGGGTGCTATTAGGTATAGTACCTGTATCCTTGAAATGGTTCCAACAAGAAAATACTATTAGAATACATTTTGCAAATTTTCCACGTATCAATCTGTTGATGGTGGAAGGTGGGGGGAGGGGGAGTTGTGTTGATATTGTTTTGTTGAATAAGTAGTCCCAGTAGTCATGGGTGTCATGATGATACTGTAGGTGTGCACACTGAGAAAATTTCCTCTGCACTAATTCTTCCCATCAGTTTTCTGGTATCTGGTATTTAAAGGCAAAAAAAAAAGAGAAAGCCTTTCAAGATACCAAATGGATCTTTCTGTATATAGAATTTTGATTATGGTGCGGTAGATTCCTGATAGTCATTTTAAAATTACCTCAGATGTCATATCCTCCAACATTAAAAATAGAATCATTTATGCCCAACCAACATCAGAATGTGGCCAAAAGGATAGGCCAGGCAACAAGAGGGCAAAAGTGATTTAAATAGTATATACAAAAATACTATTTTAAGAAAGAAATTTGCTTGGAATTTTAGGAAAGCTTGGAAAAATAAAAGAAACCCCTAAATCAGTAAGTACAATACTGTAAGTCTTTAAACACTGACATGTGCAGTAAAATCTGCTATAACACAGTAGTTACATTCCTTAAAAATTCTGTGTTATAATAATTCATGCTCTAAAATTAACAGGACATGGGGAAAATAGGGTTAGGTGCAGATCTCAAAAAACATTACTTATATCTAAGCTATTTAACTCATTGCAAATTTTAATCTGCTGAAAAGAAAATAAAGTAGGCTGGGTCTTGGGAGCCTCCATGCATATTTGTTTGCTGCCTCCTCCACTGCCACCTCCATAGTTGCACAGACACACAGCACATGGCTCAGCTTTGGCTCTCAAGAGCATCAGCAGTGAACCTATACCTCCTCACATTGCAGGATCCCTGTTTGGCTGGGACTCA
The DNA here is from genome assembly GCA_026167975.1 of Phrynosoma blainvillii. Taxonomy (NCBI): domain Eukaryota; kingdom Metazoa; phylum Chordata; class Lepidosauria; order Squamata; family Phrynosomatidae; genus Phrynosoma; species Phrynosoma blainvillii. The sequence goes on along the minus strand of JANUYF010000002.1, from coordinate 325,504,049 downwards.
ATTTCCCACATTCCACCCTCTCTTCCTTTTCCTCCCCCCTCCCGCCAACATGCCCCAGCCAAATACTGACTCCTGCAATGTATTTTTGCTTTGTGGAAGGGCCAGCTCATGATGGGGAGCTGATATGACTGTCCTTTCTTGGAACTGAACAGCTATGTTGAGGGGAGGCAGAGTTGCTACTTAGCAATCAAGATGCAGAGAAGTGCGAATCTACCAATTTTGAATGCTGGTGATGGGAATTGCGCTATAGCCGATTAAAAGTTCATATTCTATGAATAGTGTTCCTATATAAATTAGGATTGTCCAAGCCATCGTATTTCCCATCACTATGTATATGGATGTGAGAGCTGAACAGTGAAGAAAGCTGATAGAAAGAAAATAAACTCATTTGAAATGTAGTACTGGAGATGAGTGTTAAGGATACCATAGATGGCCAAAAAGACAAACAAATGGATTCTAGAATAGATCAAACCTGAACTCTCCCTGGAAGCCAAGATGACTAAATTGAGCTGTCATATTTCGGCTACATCATGAGAAGGGACGACTCACTAGAAAAGACAATAATGCCAGGAAAGATGAAGGATGATAGAAAGAGAGGAAGACCATATGCCAGACGGATAGACTCAATCAAGGAGGCCATGGCCATGAGCCTGCAGGACCTGAGCAGGGAAGTTGAGGACAAGGAGGCTTGGAAGTGTCTCATTCACAGGGTTGCCATGAGTCAAGGCTGACTTGAGGGCAGTTAACAACAACAACATGAATTAATCATGTTATTGCAATCCACGTTGTAAAAACATGCATTATACTAGATCTCTGTATGTGTGTATGTGTGTGTGTGTGTAACACACACACACATATATACACATTAATAACATATGTATATATAACTGTAAAATCAAAATGCCTTTATCAGATCATAATCAAAATTGTACCTTTCTCTTAGACTGGGCAGCAGGGATTGCTTCTCTTCTTGTGTAGTTCATTATAGATGTCAGAGACATCATGATGTTCTTCTGACTCTCTCTAGGAAACTCCAGGGGGACTAGAACCCATTCCCTACTGTCCAGTAACCTCCCTCCTGACCCTTCTCCACCATAGAAGTAGCCCTCCAAGGCTTGGCTGCAGCTAGGGTGGCTTTTTGGATGGGACACAAGAGGCTAGAGATTTGCTTCTTCCATTCTATTCAGAAAAAGACACACATATGTTTACATCCCCATCAGGAGTCTGGCTGTAATGTCTCTGGGGGAAGGGCTGTAGGTTTGTCATTTTTTGTAGAGATGTGCAGTAACCTAACACCCAAGTCAAATCAGGACCCTTTGAATTTTCCCAGGTGAAATAGGCTTCCCTCCAAAGTTACCTGAATCAACGTTCAACCCCACATAATGTTTTATGGAAGGGATGGGCCTTAAAAAGACAGGGGAAGGAGGAGGAGCAGGTTGTTTTGATCTGTTGAGGGGGAAGAGAAGGAATGTACTGAGTGATTGATAGATGTACTTTTTAATCATAGGATACATTTTATGAGGAGTTCTGCAGTTGTTATAATTTAAGATGAGAAAGGATGGAATGATAATATGGCCATTCTTCCATTATCGCCACACTTTACTATTCAAAAAGCCTTAAACTGGCTTTCAAGCATTATAATGTCCCTAGAATTTGCACCTAACATTTTAAAACTTTGCAGGACACTTCTGTGATACCTTCTATTTTCATACAAATTTGCCACAAAACCATAGGTGCAAGGGAGGAGAGGGGAAGAAAATCAGCTTCTCCATCTATATTTTAGGATGGTACTTCCACATAAAGAACTGCACATCTCCTCCTGCAACATTGCAGATTTGTGACTTAAGGCCATATCTGTGCTGTGTGATATGCTCAAAAAATGATACAAAAGGAATCTCGCCAGTGGGAGGAATTCTGCATTTCAGAATTTATCTAAAAGTCTCCCACACCTGCATGTTTTGTCAAATTTTCATACAGGAGTGTTTTGATTACCTATTTTGGTGAACAGGAGGCATGAACATTTGGATTTGTGAAGCTCATCTCAGGTTTGGGATTTGAATCAAACTGGACTGGCTCTGAACTGCTTTGAGCTGAAGCATATTATTTTCAAAAGCGGGATCTAAACCACACCTTGCAATTAGTAGAATGTATGCTCTGCAAGTCTTGCCAACTGGAGTCCCAATTTTGGGATAAGGTCCCCAGTTCAAACCCCAGCATTTCCAGGCAAGACAGGATAACTGCTGTCTCTGAAACTCTATGAAGCTGTCAGTGCAAGCAATACTGAACTGGATGACCAGAGATTTTATGTGTTATGTCAGCTCCTTGTGTTTCTCCTTGTTGCTCTGAAAATCTGAGGCCTTAGGGTGATTCCATAGAACATCCCAAATCAAGGTGAAATACAGACTCCCCACACATATATGTAGAACTACCTATAGATGATGGCTACATTTGTCTGTTATACATATTGTTACAATCCATATGGTTATTAGAACAGACATGTTTTTTCCATAAAACCCAGTTTTATTTCCTCCGCAATAATGTTTTGTCTGATTCATTACTGGCCTTTTGCCACTGTGTCTCAAGCTTTCAATTTTTGTCTTCTCTTTTTTTCTTCTCATGTTTCCAAATTCCTCCTTTAATGATCATGCTGTTGTTGTCATTTGTTCTTCCTAGACCCTTCCCTTCTAGGAATGCCAGCTTCTTCTAGGGCGGGTCTACTCTGGCTGTATCCCTCCGGATATGTCCCAAAAAAACCCTGGCACTGTCTTGACCATGGCTTGGATAGGATCATATATTACAATGGGAAGTAAGAACATAGGAAGAACCCTACTGGGTAAAATCAAAGGACTATCCAATCTGTAAAAACAGGAGAATAATCTCAGAATGGACCAGATGGATCAGGCCAGTGGCAAGCCTAGTCCAGCATTTTGTTCCTGCAGTGGCTAACCCAGTGTTTCTGGGAAGTGCACAAGCCAAAGAGTAAAGATTGCTTAATTCTACCTAGAATAGACATTGCACCACCCCTAATTCTGCAGTGCAGATGCAGCCATTATTGTTTTGCTGCATGCCTTCAAGTCATTACTAACTTAGGGCAATCCTAAGGTGACTTGGGGCCTAAGCAGACTGCCAGAAATAGTGCACATTAAATTGAGGCACTGCCCTGGCTCAGTGCTAGGGAATCATGGGAATTGTATTTTTTTCTGAGACACTGAACCTTCTCTGTCAGAGAGCTCTGGTGCCACAATAAATTACAGTTCCCGTGATTCCCTAGCACTGAGCCAGGGCAGTGCCTCAATTTAATGTGCACTATTTCTGGCAGTCTGCTTAGGCCCTTGGTCTTCTTGGCAAGATTTATTCAGAGCAGGTTTGGCATTGCTCTCCTCTAAGGCTGAGAGAGTATGCTTCACCTAGTGGGTTTCCATAGCTGAATTGAGATATGAACCATGGAGTCCCAGAACCCCAATCCAACAGTCAAACCACTACATTGCCTCTTTCTCCTGTTTTCACTGCATATACTGGCATAGTTACATGAGCATAGTTCACCAACAGCATTTTAGCTACTATCTTTCTTTTCCTCCCATGTTCTGGACCACTGGCTCTCAAGTTGGGGGCAGGAAATCCAAATATTGGCAATGGTGAGAGATTCTGCAAGTTGATAACTAACCACATCTGAAATGTCTGAGGTGGTTAAAAGTGTCTGTTTTAGACCTTTTTTTGGTAACAGCTTTGAGTTCATGGTCCGCCTCTCCTTCATCCCACCCTCTGCTCCTGGCCATCATTTAAAATTTTAAAGCAAACTTCAGGGTGGTGCAGTTTCTGTTATAGATAGAATTAAGCAATCTTAATTGTTTGGCTTCTTAATAGTGATGATGATCTATTTTGTAATAGGAAAAACTTTTTAATGTTTCTCATTATGTCCTACTTGAGTGAACTTGAATAAAGATGCCTGTAGGAGCCAGTGGCATTGTTTCAAAGGAGCCCTTCAGCAACAATAAGCTATAAAAATAAATGGCCTAGCAATGGAACAAAGAAACAAGACATTTAAAGCCTTACAGATTTCATATGTATTAAGGAAGTCGTGCCTCCCGCTGCTTGTGCCACATGGAGTGCCTGGCTGGTGCTTCTATGTTAAGACACTATATATTTTGTTTTTAGTGTGATGCAACTGTTTCTGGATCCTCTGTATGTGTTCTTTCTATAGAGTTGATCAAGCTGCCCAACATGTCTTAACAGCATACCTTCTTACCATTATCTTATAGCCAGAGTGTGAGCCAGTGTGAGGAAATACAACAGAAAATGGGAAAGTCCTACAGTGATTCTGTCATGCATGACCTCACAACATCTGTACTGGATGAACACAAAGTGACTTGATCTTGATCAAGTCAAATGCCATAGGCTTCTGTCCTTTTATCATTTCTGGTGAAATACAGAGGGCTCTTTCTTCTAAAAAAAATTATATGGTACTGTTTCAGGAAGACACTTATACAATTGGCTCTTTTAGTCTATAGGAGGGGTGAGAAAACACAAGGCTGGAGGCCCATATTTGGCTCCAACTGGCTGCTTGTGTGGGCACCCCTTGGGTTCCAGGTGCTGCTAAAGCATCAATTTCTATCTCCAAAACTCCCCAAATTCCACTGGAAAACCAAAATGTCCCATGTTTTCCAGCAGGATTTCTGTGATTTTTTTTTTTTTTGAAGTAGAAATGGTGGTGGTGAAAGGGAGCTGATGGTGACAAAAGACTGAAGTCCTTGGTGCATTTTTGTGGAGGGAGGAGAAGGATAAAGTTGACCCTGCCATCCCAGGAGCTCACCTTAGCTTACTTAGATTGGCGGAGGCTCTTGAGGACTTCAGTCACAAGTATTTCCTAACCTTTCACAAATATGGGAGCTTTGCATACAGAACATGTGTCCCTATGCCCTGCTACCCCTCTTTCTCCACATCAGCGTGCCCCCATATCCCCCCCACAGACATATTGGACTGCAACTTCCACCTTCTGCAGACAGGCCAGTGGAGGGAGCTATAGTCCTAAACATCTGGATGGTATCAACATGGAGAAGGTTTTTCTATATCAGTGTATATTGATAAATGATATCAAAATGATAAATTGATAAAATGAGTGTTTATGATATAAATTTAGATATGAACAAGGAACTCATATCTTGGAAGAGGGTTAAGTGTGCATAGTTCTATGATATGAATTCGCTCAGACCCATACCTATCATACATGCTTTATTTGAAATGTGGCTACTTTTTCTTCTTTGATACTCTTTTGGCATCCCCACCGTTAGTTTGGTGGGAACAAGTGGGGAGACCTTTTTGGTGGCTGCTCCCAGACTCAGGAACTCTCTCACTGTGGATGCTAGAGTGGGTCCCTCCTTTCTCTCCTTCTGCCAACAAGTAAAAAGCCATCACACTTTTAGGGACTGACAGCAGTGGACTTCTAATGGTGTGGTGCTTTATTTATTTTGTAAATATACGGTCTTTTAATGAACATTAAATGTTTTAATTCTATAGATTGCTTTATAAAATTATGTGTGGCTTAAGTGGTTAAGACACTGACTCTGTTGATTGCAAGATTGGCAGGTTGGCAGTTCAAGGCCCGGGTGCTGCATGATGGGGTGAGCTCCTGTCACTAGTCCCAGCTTCTGCCAATCTAGCAGTTTGAAAGCATGCAAATGCAAGTAGATAAATAGGTACCACTTTGGTGGGAAGGGAAACAGCGTTCTGTACAGTCATGCTGGCCACATGATCACAGAGTAGTCTCTGACAATGCTGGCTCTTCGGCTTAGTAACAGAGATTGAGCACTGCCTCCTATGGTCAGACATGACTTCACAACCTTGTCAACAGGGAATACCTTTACCTTTACACACACAGAGAGGGGGGGTTATATGTTTTTAATCTGTACTGCGTTAAATCCCAGTATTGGGGGAAAGGCAAGATATAAATGAAAAATACTAATAAAAATCCCATGTATCCCAAAACTCCCATTCAGAACTCTGGTAAAAGAAATGAGGGCAGTGTCTCAAGGAATAATTTATTAGGAGCTATGGGGAACCTCCAACATGTCTTAGAAAGAAAGAATTGGATCTCCAAGAGATAGAAAAACACTGACTGGAAGGTGGTTGTGGTGGTGTTATAGTGGGATTCCTGCATGGCATCTGTGTATGCAGGCTGGAGTTAAGAGAAGGACAGATTGAGCCTGGAGGCAAACATAAAGCCCAGGACCACACTTTCCCCCATCCCACAGTATCAAGCAGTAATAACAGATTACAATAACAGAATTATTATTATTTTTTTAAGCACAATATATTTTTGGAGGGGGGTGGAATTGTGGACTTTCCACAAGGACAGGGCTGTCCTTTTAAATCTATTGTCAGCTTTAAATATTCTTTTCCCACCTGCAGAATTTTATTTGAAAACCTATCCTATCTACTTTGTGCATGGGAGCCAACACAACATGTGCTCATGGAGTAATAAAATATCCCAAAGGGAGCCAAATAGCATTCAGAGTTCTTGTTTGCTGAGGGTTAAAACTTTCTTTGTTTTCTTTCCGTTGCTGGGATGTTGGAATAAAATCAAAGGCTGGCCCTGTTTAAAGACAAACCTGTCCAAAAACAACAGAAACAATTTATATTTGACTTTATTTTGTCTTGTGTTTTTGTCCTGACTACTGGAATCTCTTCGGCAGATTGTGAGTGCTTTTTTGAAAGCAACATACTTGACTGCTGAACTCACAGAATAATGTGACATAATTTTAATGGGTGTTGAGCTTTGGCAGTTCCTATGCACTGAGCCCCTTAAAGTCTCTTTTCCTTGACTAGACACAAACATCATAAATATACTATACAAAGAGCTGGATTTGTAAAGGTTTGGCTTCTGAATGCTTAGATTTAAATTGAGTTGCAAGTCCCAATAAGAGTGGACCCACTGAATCAATGTGATTTACACAAGTTTTGACTTACCATTTAGCAGTTGATTCATTAGCTCTTCCCTAAACATGGCTGGAACTTGATTCAGGCCACAGGATTCATTAATTTTTTACTTTTCAAGAACAGTTCCATTTAACCATTCACTACTCTGATGAACCATTAAATGTCCTGAAGATGCAAAGTCCTTTGTTTTTGAGCATGTGTTGATTGTTGTTGTTGTGTGCCTTCAGGTTGCTTCTGACATATGGCAACCCTAAGGTGAACCTATCATGGGTTTTTCTGGGTTTGTGTGTGACACACCCAAGGTCACCCAGAGAGTTTCACTGGCCAAGTGGGGAATCGAGCCCTGGACTCCAGAATCATAATCCAATGCTCAGAGCACTACACCACACTGGCTCTCTTCCTGTGTTGATAGCACTGCTATAATTGTTCTTTACAGATATAGCTGTATTAGTCTGGAATATTGATATGAACTGAGTGAAATAAGTTGTAGCATAGCTTTCATAGACTTCTTCTTCCTCAGATGCATGGAGTGCTTGCCCAGGAAGAACTTTTATAATCAGATTATAAGAATAGCAATAGCAATGCAAAACTTGAGGGTATGGTGATGAGACAAATTCAGTTTTAACTATGGTCATTGAGGGACAAATGCAGGTGGAAAGATGTTGCCTAAGGCCAGGGTGAGTGGATGACCATGGTGCAGGGAGACATTTCCATCACATTTGATGAGGGGAGAAGATCAGGTCAGGAAAGATTAGTTAGTTAAGTAGTCATGTAGTTATGTATACTTAACTAAGCAGCTGGTCATTATATTTACAAGAAAAATCTTGAAAGATGCTTCTACTGAATCTCCAGCTAGACATTTCTCGAGTTGTAGACCCAAAATTAAGGGGCAAAATAGACAGCCCTGAAGGTGGCATGTGTCAAGCCGCCCCAGCTGATGCTGGGTTGGGGCTATGGCAATCACATGCTGTAGCCCCTCTCTGGCCATTTGCCAGTGCAAAAAGAAGCGGTGAATTTTTGAGCCGGCTTTTCCACACCACCACAGCTTTGTGGTGCTCCTTTGGCATGTGGTGTCTAAATATTATGCCACTGGAGTGCTGTAAAGCCAGCTGCTGTGTGGTCAGCGGGGCGGTGAGATGCAGACTTCCTGGCATCTTGGGGGCATGCGTCATGTGTATGCCATGCCCCCGAACCATCAGGAAGCCTGCATATTTTGCTGGTCTGTTTTGGCCCTCAGTTGGGTGGAGAATCCACACATTAAATTCATTCTACAGAAATAGTTAGAAACCCAATTTAACAATGTACAAAATTCAGATTACTTATGATATAGTACCAGCATTTATTTTTAACTCAGCATTGCATAGGCAAAATGTTTTGCCACAGTAAATAAACAAATGATACAATAGAAAATGTCCAAGTTGTGCAGAAGTCCTTGGCAAAAACATGTAAAAGAGAAAGAGAGAGAGAAATTTGAATAGGTTAATATGACAATATATGTGCTAAAATGTGTCTTATACCTTGACACTTGAAATCATTCCACATTTTTGAGGTGATTTATTATGTGCCTTCAAGTCAACTCTAACTTATGGCAAACTTCTCATTATGTTTTCTTGGCAAGATTTATTCAGAGGGGTTTTGCCATTATCTTCCTTTGTGGTTGAGAGAATGTGACGTGCCCAAAGTCACGTAGTAGGTCTCCATGTCTGAGCAGTGAGTCAAACCCTGATCTCCCAGAGTCCCAGTCCAACACCCAAACCGCTATACCATGCTATGTCCCAAATGTTAGATCAGATTTAAGCATCTGCATTATATATGATACCACATCCCATTTGACTTCAAAGTGAATATGATCAGCTTTCTTTCTTTATACTGTGAACAGAACATTTCTTGGTAGATATCTTACTGCATAATTTTTCAATGACATGGCTGTGTTAGTCTGGAAAATGAGTATGCAAAGGTATCTTGTAGCCCCTTTGAGACTAATTGAAAGAAAGAAGCTGGTAGCGTGAACTTTCAGAGACTCGAGTCTACTTCTTCAAATGCATGCTGTGGACAGAGCTATATAAGCAATCTGTGTGAGAGAATGGCAATAGAAATGCAAAACTCTGTGGGTATGGAGATACGGTGATAAGTTCAGTTTTAACAATGGTCCTTGGGGACAAAGGCAGGAGGAAGGATGTTGCCTAAAGTTGAGGTAAATAGATAACCATATAAATGAGTATTTTAATGCAGTGTGGAAAGCTGAAAGGAGATGTGATGAGCTGGCCAAGAGAGCTCCCGAGACTAGAGGGTTACCTAGTGTTATAATGTGTTTAGTGTGCCAAGAAACCATTGTCTCTTTTCAATCCACTGTGGGTGGACTGGGGTTTGTGGAGAGATACCAATTCTGCTATTTTGCTTTCCAATCTTCCTTTGTTGGTTTTTTGCTCAAGGACTGCTGTTCTGAGGTATTATTTTTCATGAGACTTGAGAAAAGATGTGATGCATATATGCATCTTTGTGTGCTTGCCTTTAGAAATACACAGACACCCAGCAACATGACAATAAATATTAGTTAAATTCAGGGTAGAATTATGTTGGTGCACTATTTTCTCCAAGGATCTGCAGTGATGGCAAGGGAAGACTGACAAATTGTGCAGGTTATGAGCTGCCTATTTCTCCAGTGCCTGATTTCCTTCATGGCTACAGTGTCTGGGACTTATTTCTCCAGTCACTGCTGCCCGTGATGGCATAGCTATATTGACACACTATACAAACAGGATTCCAACCTCAGTTGTAAAAGTAATTCACTACTAGGTTAATGCATTACCCAAATATTTGAAAAATGCCAGCATATTGGTCAAAGTTATTCTACTTTTTCACATTTCCTAAACGCAACTTTCTTTCAAGAGAGCAATATCCACAATTCGACAACTGAGGCTGCAATTCTGTGTACACATACAGTAGAAGTTTTGTCATGCACAAGATGGAGTAGCATTTTTTTTACATTAAGAAGTTATCTAGATTTTCATCATCTTCATAGAAATTCCATTGCAAAAAGAAGATCTTAATGAATCTAAAGTTGTTTCTTGTCTAGCAAATCCTATATTCTAGGGAAAATGCCTAGAATAGCTTGTAAAGGAGCAGGTAGTCCCCAACACTAAATTAAAATGTCTAACTATCCTTTGCCAAAAGCTGTTATAATCTGGCAGTCCCCAACCATGTATCTTTATCCAGGCTTTTCCTTACTGAACCACCAGCTTCCATTGGAGCCAACCAAAGTTTGACATTTTAATTGTGATGTCATCCAATATACTATGAATAGTATTTTTTGTTGTTGTATTAATGTCAATCCAATATTTATTTAATGATTAAAACCAAGTGCTGTTTCAAGTACATTTTCAATGAACTGGTCAAATATCAACTCTAGAAGCTTGAGTCCAGATGGTTCTTGATCCATCCATGGTGCCCAGTGTTCTTATTTGCTGAAATTTTACACTTAGGTCTACTGAAGTCTGTGGCAAAAATCCAAGGGATAATGCACACTCTGTGTACCTAGAGCCATAATAGCTTTCCATTCCAACCACAAATCTATGTGAATTCTGCCCCTTTTGCTCCCACAAACCATTCCTGGTGGTTAGGAAACCATCCAAAGCTAGATTCCACATTATGCAAGAGAATGCAACTGAAACACACAAAAGCATATTTTGCTTTTCTGTGGCTTTCTTTAGTTCCTATCTTATACATGTACACTGTACTACCCATTCCAGCTGTCTTATGTCTTTAAACCCTGTATAAAAGCATGCATACACACATTTATCTATATCTATCTATATCTAGATATCTATAATTTATTCATGTATAGAAATATCTGAGAACCAACATGGCATAGTGGTTTGAATGTTGGACTATGACTCTGGAGACCAGGGTTTGGTTGCCTGCTCGGCCATGAAATTCACTGGGTGATCTTGGGCAAGTCATGTGCTCTCAACCTCAGGAGAAAGGCAATGGCAAACCTTCTCTGAACGAATTTTGCAAAGAAAAACCCATCATAGGTTTGTTTTAGAGTTGCCATAAGTCAGAAATGACTTGAAAGCACACAGCAACAACAGCAATAGAAATATCTGTCTTTAAATGAATCTGGCTCTCCCATGTTGCAAGTAAGTGTAGTTCATACAATAACATATTAGAAATGATCTGTCAAAAATCTGATTAGTTAGTACAAATCTATATTGAGGACTTATCCATAGGCACATTTTTGATCTTATAGGGCCCTTCTTCACAGTTCTCTTGTGTAAGGCATTTACCTAGTCCTCTTCTACTTGACTTCTACCCTGCTTCACCCTTCCATAGAACTCAGAAAACTTACATTTTGCAAGTCAAACTCCCCAAATGCCACAATTAACATGGCCACTCCCAGAATCACCAGCCATCATAGATGATTCTAGGAAATGTAGTGCATAGCAGTAAATTTTCCATGTTCTGTTCTTCCAGCTCCACATATAGCCTGGGAACAGATGATCTGTGACTCTTGAAAGAAAGCCTCTGCCATCCCCACTTGGGAATTGGTGATGACTCTGTATTTCTACTACTCACTTTCCAGGGTGACTTCTAGGCTCATTCACAACAATGTGATCAAGTGAAGGGAACCACAGCATCCCAATTGGCTGAATTTTCAGGAGGTCTTCCATATCCAGTGGGGAGTTAGGCTGGCAGACCAACAGCTTGAGTCGGGGTTGAGAAGAGGGATCTTTTAACACTATACAATTGTGGGACTATGATTCCACTTTAACTGCCATGGTTGCATCCTCTTCCCTAAACTCCAAATGCTATAATTGTGTAGTGTGAAAGGGCCTGAGGACAGGCCACATTCTCCTCTCTTAAGGAGAAGTTCTGCTTTTTTATGGGACTTGCCAGGAAGGAATGTAAAATCAAGGCTTCAGAATGAGAAGAGAAATAAACTGGATGATTGAGATATTATTTCATCACAATTTAAAAAAGAAAATCCTATTTGAATTTTGCATGATTTCAGGTTTTGGGTGGCTTTGCTATCTTGTTCTAAAGTGCATAATAATACCATTCGTGAACACTCTTATCCAAGGAGCTTTTGATCAGTGGAATCATACTTTAAAGTGCTTGTTCTCCCTTTGGCTTTCTCAATCTCTAACTTCCTGTACTGCTGCACAGTCCAATTTCAATAATGGCATAGTGGATGGTCATTCCACAGACCAAATATATCTTGTCACCAGGAACTAGGCCTCCAAATCTGGAGAGACCAAGCAATGGCCTGGGCCATCAGTATCTGGAATAGAGTTTCCAGCGAGAAGTGTTTGGTTTTTTGTTTTGTGATCCTTTCAGAATCTGCACAAAAGACGAAGATTGGGAATGACCATTCCACATCATTGGCTTAATATTGGCAAGAGTTATCTAGAAAGCAAAAAAAGTAATTCCAAACACAGTGAAAGAAGAGGAGTTAGTTGGGACTCTATCCTTTGCTATCAGTCTGCAATTACTGAGAATGCCTTTTCCGGGCACAAAAGTAATCTAGGAACTGTCTTTATAGAAGTTTACAAGTTTACATTTGCTGAAAATCTTATCTATGTGTCGGGTGACCATGTGTCCTACTTTACGAAGGACAGTATTCTGTTTAAAGAACTGCCCATTTCAGTCCTAGTGTAAATATATGAAGAACTTCAAGAAGGGAGAATTGAAGCCTACTATCAAGAGTGAGCATCTTTGGCAGGTACACAAATCTTGCCAGAGTTTGGCCACAGCTTTCTCCATTATAGTATTATATTTCTATTTGATTTGCCACAGTTGTTTCTAAATTTTATTGTTGCTGTTATGTGACTTAAAGCTGTTTCCAATTCATGGCAACCCTAAGACAACCCTGTCATAGGGCTTTCTTGGCAAGATTTATTTAGAGAAGGTTTGACATTGCCTTCTCTATAAGACTCAGAAAATGTGACTTGCCCAGGGTCATCTGGTGCGGTTTCCAAGGCTGAGTAATAATTTGAACCCTGGTCTCTCAGAGTCCAGTAGTCAAACCACTTTTTTTGTTACAATTGTTCTGCAATGTGTCAGCTTTCCTACTTCCAAAGTAAGCCTTATCCTATTACAAAAACTATGGCAACCTCCTATTTTCTCTACCATTTCTTTAGCAGTCAGGATCTTTGAGAACATTGTTTGACACAACAGTAGTTCAGCCAATGTTGATGGACAACGCGCAGGTAACACACAAGCATGTATGTGATTAAAAACCTGGAAAGCACAAGGCTCTTATGTCACTATTGTTTTTCTGCTGTTTTGTTACAGTAACAAGGGATTTTAATTCCTGGAAGTGCCATAATGGTTTTTCTTTGGCTGACTATCTCATATATAGTAGTCTGTTTGTCATCTTGGCCTTTAAAAAAAAGATGGAATCCATATTTCTAGCCAGAAACATTTTTCATTGCATTGGAAATTAGATTATGTAATGCAGGGGTGTTTTTGTTCCAACTTAAATGATGGAATAGCTTAGTGATATTCAACTGCAAAATAACTCCCCCCCCCCAAAAAAAAATTCTCCTGACATTTGAATTAATTTCTGGTGTCTGGCATGGTGTTACTTGTTTTTAATGTTGTCGTCTGGTAGCTCTATCCTTCCTGGCTTTTCTTCTAGCCAGGGCTATAATATGCCAAAATGTATGAATTAATAGAATTTCTAAGTTTCTCAGTCACAAGAAATAAGTTCTAAACATCCATACATTTGCAAGTACACAAAAGCATGAATCTTAATTAAGGGCAAATGCCACAGGTCTGCAAAATGCTGGAGAAATTTTACTATGAATATTCTGGCACTAAAGTGAAACTGAAGGCAAGAAAGCGTTCTGGTACCAGTAGATGTCAGTATGCATTGGCACTGAAAATGCAGAGTATGTTAAAAGACAGTAATTTACAGAATGGCAGTTGGCAGAATGAAATATGTGCATTTATATAAACATTGTAGGCCTTTGGAGTCAAACTGGCAAATGGCTACTTTGCTCCTGACAGGCTATTTCTTTGTGACAAGAACACCATTGGGAGATATCAATTTCATCTTTCTTGTTGTCAATTCCGTTTTGGAACATATGAGATTTCTTTAATTTATGAGCTGAGTTACAGCAAGATAGGATTACCAGCATGTGAAAATGGCTGGGATCTCTGTCAGTGTCAACAAAAACAACAACAACAACAACAACAAATTATTTATTTATAGCCCACCCAATCACAAGGAATCCGGGCAGGTTACAGCAATAAAAAATACATAACATACAATAAAATTCAAAAATTAGTCCTTTCCCACCCACCCCAACCCAATGCTAAAATTACAATTAAACAAACATAATTTGAAAACAAAAATACAAAAGTTTAAAAAGGGAGATAATTGGTGGACAGAGCGACATAGATCACCTTGTGCGGGGAGAGGAGTTAAGTTGGGAATCATAGAGATCATAGAGATCGTGATCAGGGTACTAATCATAATGTCATTAAAACAGTTTGCTTTTGTTAATAAAGCAATATTTTAAAAAAACAGTTACGAAGAGAGGTGCACCTATTTTAAATTTCACAAACTTCAGCTGAAAGGGACCCCCCCACCCCCATGTAATACCACGTTGTACAGTTTTACAAGATCCTTAAGAATAAGTGTTCTGAATTTTCCCAGTAAGGTAAAAGTTTCAAAAGAAACATGAATGCTGTTAGGCTTTTAGTATGCTAGATGAGAGAGTGATCTTTTTCTTAGTATTAAAAAGTTTAAAATGAGGAAAATTTGGTGCAAATGGCCTCTCTTCTAGCCAATGACAGAACCCAAAGCAGAGGGCGCTGTCACAGATCAGTTGCAAGTACGCATGCCACAGGTGAGGAGATGAGCCAGCTGACATCTTAGCTTACTAGCCATGGGGTGTTAGCCAGAAGTGTGGAAATCTCAGCAGAAAAAGAAGGAGAGGGTCACTACAACATGCCCTCCAATTGTCCCAATTTGATGGGGACCATGCTGACTAATCCTCTGTTGCCTCACTTTTTAAATGTTCCAATTTTTCTTTCCTCCTTCCACTTTCCCCCTTTCTTCTCAGCTGGCTTCAGTTGATGCAAACTGAGTTGAAAGTGCAAACATGGTTAACACTCAGTTCAGCAGGGAGAGGAAGGGGTGGCTTTCCCTGTAGACTTAGGCAAAAGCAAACTGCTGCAGCCCCTTGTAGCTTCTCTGTTCTTCCTCATTTATAACTTTTGCCATCTTTGATGTTGCTTGGCCACCCTTGTCTTGGTTTCCATCTGTGAAATGTTGGACAGTATATTGTAATGGCTTGAGAGTTTATGTTGGAAGGCATGTGCATAAGGATGGACTGATGAAAGAATGAGCAGACAGAGGAAGAGTGATGTTGGAAGAGAGCAGTGGGAATATATCTGTGAGTCATTCTGTGTGTGTGTGTGTAGGCGTGAGAAAGAGAGATGGTAAAATAAAGGAGATGGGAGAACAGGCAGCCAAAACAGTAGATCCAAAGGAGAAAGGGGACTCAAAGTAGTTAAGGAAGGCTGCAAAAGAAAGAGAGAGGACAACAGGGTGGTTTAAAGTATATGTGTATATGAGAAAGAAGGAGGGAAGGAAATGAGCAGACTGTATAGGAATGTGCTTTATCTATGTAGTAGAATGTGCTTTATCTATGTAGTAGCCGCCTTAAGTCCCTGTACTGGGAGGAAGGTGGGATATAAATAAACATCATCATCATCATCATCATGACAGGTGGGGATGACAGCCAAACCTCCACACAACAATTTGAAGTTTCTAGTTGCCATTACTGGGGTTGTTGTTCTCTGCTCTATGGGATTAGGCTTCTGAGGGTGTATCTACACTGCAGAATTAATGCAGTCTGACACCAGTTTAACTGCCATGCCTCAGTGCTATGGAATTCTGGGATTTGTAGTTTTGTCAGATACTTAGCACCTCTGACAGAGTGCCACAACAAAGGACAAATCCCAGGATTCTATAAGGCAGTGTCAAACTACATTAATTCTGCAGTGTGGGAGCAGCCTCAAAATCAAAGGACATATGGCCCAGGTTTCCTTATTTGTCCATTGTGAACTTTTCTTTCATTGCAAACTGCCACTTCCTCCATCCAGATCTGGTAGCAAAAGGTCCAGTATCCTACAGTTGACACTATTTTCACAGATAATAGGTTGATATTATAGTTCTAGTTTTTCTTCCTGGTATTACAAGTACCTCTATTTGCATTCTCTCATCTCTGTTTTCTCAGATGCAGAACATTATGTAATTAGTTGTGGGGTCTCATACCATCATTTCAGAGATGTTTCCCATTTACATTAAAGGCCTGTTCTTCTACCCAATAAGTAATTGTCTAGATCTCCCCAAATCTCTTTCAGCTTGATTTAATTGTTAAACATTAATGTCGCGGGGGAGAAAGCCTTCAAAGGAGAGAGGGGGGAAATGAAATGCTGGAGGGGCAAAATATTAATAGGTGCTTAAAAGAAAAACAGTAATTCTTCCCTTTCTAAGCCTGGAGCCCTTTAGGCCTAGTAGAAAAGAAACAATTGACTGTATTACAGGATTATATAGGTTTCATTGACTTAAAATGAACTGAAAGCAGCTGTAGGGAGATTTACCTCAAGTCTTTATTATTAGCCATATGAGGGAGAGAGAGAAAGAGAGTGGCACAAGTTTTGTTTGAATCTAAAAATGTAATTTTTAATGGTGCTGTTGGAAAGGTTAGATATAGACTCTTTGGCCTCTCATTGGGTGGAGAAGAAAAGGTGAACAGAAATATTCTGTTTTGCTAGCATTACAACTAGTATGAGGAAGGGTTTAACGCTTTAGAAAAAAAGAAAGAAATGATATCATACTGCAGCCGTTCTGTTTAATTTTATTTCATATGGATAATCTTTTTGAATGCTCCTATACTAAACCATCTGTTCTGTCATTGATCTGAGCTTGGAACTGTAAAACTGCACCTCCTAAATTCCTTCTAGCATGTCAAAGGAGGAAAAGATCAATAGTACATGCCAGCATATATGGGCCTGTAGGAAAATGTGCCTTTCTAGCCTTTCTTCCATATTAATGTGAGACTTCATTAGGCCACAAGAAGACAAAATGTGGTTGCCACATATATATGTATACAGTCATATCCGGAAAGCATGCCCACCCTTTTTACCAATTATTAATATCAACTGGTACAAACTACTGATTTTTAGAACATTGCTAGAGGGAGCGACACCACTAGTTCCACTCATCTCTTGATTTCAGTGCGACTTGTGACCTTCCCCTGGTATAATATGGGTTGCCAATTTTTTTGCCTAATACAGTGATCCATAGCATTTGCTTGTCTGTTCTCAGGTTAGCCATTCTGAGACATGGGAAAAATAGAAGGAAAATTTTCCCACGAAAGCTAGAGAGGCATAGTGGTTTGACTGTTGGACTACGCCTGGAGATCAGGGTTCAATTTCCCACTCAGCCATGAAACCCACTGGGGTGACCTTGGGCAGGTTACATGCTCTCAGCCTTACAGCAAGGCAATGGCAAACTTCCTCTGAAGAAATCTTGCCAACAAAACCCCATGATAGGGATGCCATTAATCAGAATGACTTGAAGGCACACAACAATAACAACAACAACAACAACAACAACAACAACAACAACAAATTTTCTCACTCCTGGTCTTCCCAGTGGATTGCCCCTCACTTCTTCTAGCCACTTCATATGTCTCTCTCAATCTCTGTCTGAGACACACACATACAGGGAGGGATAAAAGTTTTTTAAAAAACTTAATCAAAATTACAAGATACATGACTTGCACATACCATCCAACATTTCACACTTGAAAATCAGGATAAGTGTGGCCAAGCAATGTCAGAGTGTACTCAAGAAGGCAATAGTTATAAAGGATGAAGAACAAATAATCCAGGAGGAGCTGCATCATTTTGCTTTTGCCTAAGGCTACTGGGCAAAACTCATTTTAACTGAATGCAAACTACTTTTGCACTTTGAACTCAGTCTACGGCAGTTTCAAGTAAGCTCAGGACAAAGAGGGAAAGTGCAAGGAAGAGAGCGTAACTGGGACATTTTAAAAGCTGCTGAAAGAGTGGGATGACAGAAGATTAAGGGTAACAGAAGGGACAGAAGGACTGTCCTTCCAGACTGGGACATTTGGAGGATATGTTTGCATTCCATTTATTTAGAAAGCAAAAATGAAGATCTTGTGCCCAGAAGAAATAACTTGCTAAAAAAAGATTAGTCCCAGGATCCAGAGGGCACAAAATTGGGCTGAGCCAATGTCTTACAGGAGTACTAGTCCAGATGTAATCTAAATATTTACTGGAATAATCACCTGCATGAACAGCCTCTTCTAATAAGATGTTGTTGCCTGCCTTCATTGTTTTCAACCTACAGTGACCCTAAGGCGAACATATGAAAAAAGATCCCTGGTGGCCCAGTGGTTAAATGCTGGTACTGAGTTCAATCCCAGGCAGGGCTCCAGGATCCACTCAGCCGTCCATCCTTCGGTAGGTTGGTAAAATGAGTACCCAGCTTGTTGGGGGCAATTAGCTTTCACATTGTAAACCGCTTACGGAGTGTTCACTGATAAGCAATATGGAAATGTACTTGCTATTGCTATTGGTATATCACAGGTTTTTCTTGGCAAGATGTCAGAGAGGGTTTGCCTTTGCCTTCCTCTGAGGCTGAGAGAGTGTGATTTTTCCAAGGTCAGCCAAAGAGTTTCAGATTCTGGTCTGCAGAGTAGTAGTCCAATGCTCAGATCAATGCACCACTCTGGCTTTGTCTGTATGGGCCAAAAGGCCCATTCCCCTCTCCATTCTGGCAGCATCCTGTTTTGATGACACATGTCCCAAACGACAGTTCTAATGCGAACAATCTGGATGACATGCAGTACATTCAGCATTAGAACTGGGATTTAACACCTTAATATGAATTTTTTTAAATGTACATCTTACTCTGGATCTTCCTGGAAGATCCATATTCCTCCATTCCCATGCTGTCTGTCTGTACAGGCATCGTGCTGAGCCACCCGGCATGTCTGCCACTGTCACCAGTCTCTCACTTTGAAGTCTGAACGTGGTGCCCAGGCATGTGATCATAGCTGGGTCCCTCATTTTGATCTGAGAGGTGAGTGACTGTCAGAGGATTTGTTGGGCAGCTCAGAAGGAGACCCATGCAGACAGCCACCCCTATGTGGGAATGGAGGGCCAAATAACAGGGAAGGGGGTCAAGGCAGTTCTGGGACCAGGACACTCTGGGCTGCCCCTGGAATACCTTTGCCAGTGCAGACAAAGCCCAAGATATATTACTACCTAAATCCACATTAGAAGTATAGATAACATCTGAACAAATTAGGGAGATCCTCTCTTTAATTTACAAGAAAAAGGGTCATGAAAGCAAAACAAATGCATGTACTATTGAGCATCACTGACAAAAGTAAAGGTATGGTCAACTGAGACAAACATTTACTAATGAGCCCCAAATCAGTGAGAATCTTCATGTCCTTTCCCCACCCCACCCCACCCCAACTTTTTAAAGATTGGAATTTAATAAAAGGGAGGATCAGGCCATTTCTCATTGTTTTATAATCTGTTCATTCAACCTTACTACATATGGGATTAATGACTCTAAAATGTCAACCATATTTTAAAAATGAGAAAGGGTGGGTCAACTTCATTGTTTCTCTATTCAAAAATATTAACTAATGGATCAGAGATCAAAAGCAAATGTTTTTATAGTACATCAGTGTCACCATGTAAGAAGAAAAAAAGAACACTGGCTTTCAGGGCATTATGAAAAGAAAGGCCATTTGTCTGCAAGCATCCTGACAAACAAAAGAAAAGAACAGTCATTATTCTCTTGACACATTTTTGAAGCATCTTGGGTGGGTACTAAATCAAAGTTAAAAGCTAAGCTCAACAATATAACACCACTAGTCTCATGGTATTCAAGTGTGTGGCGAAAACCTCAGTGTTTGACTGTTCTAGGCAATTTTCACTGCATTGTGCTGTACCATATCCTCCAAGTGACCCAGTTTTGCATGGTCAGTCCCAAGTAATCTTCTGTCATCCCATGCTTTTAAAATGTCCCAGATTCTCTCTCCTCCTGCTTTTACCCTTTGTCCTTGGCTTACTTCAGTTGCTGCAAACTGAGTTCAAAGTGCAGAAGTAGTGTGTGATCAATTCATTCAGCAGGAGGGAGGGGAGAGGAGCAGACAGAATCTTGCTCTTCCTAGTAGGCTAAAGCAAAAGCAAACTGTTGTAGTCTCTCCTAGTTTATGTATTTTTTCTTATTAATAGCTTTCATCACTTTGACCACAGTTTGATGTTGCTTGGCTACACATGTCCTAGTTTTCATCTGTAAAATGTTGATGGGTATGCAGTGCTCAGAGCTCTCTCACACTGAACAATTATAGTATTTTAATATCAGTTTAACTGGAATGGGTCCATCTCATAGAGTCCTGGGATTTATCATTTGGTGACGTATTTAGAATTCTCTGCTGATGAACTCTAGTATCTCACCAAACTATATGTGAAGAAGACAAAAACCAGAGTTGATGAATTTAAAAACAAAGACACAATCCAGCCAAATTAAATATTTCTAAGTCCCCTTGATTTCAGTGGAAGTGTTAAGCAATTGATTTCCATAATTGTACATTTAATACAAATTTTCTCTACAGCATTTAGAAAGTAAACTTTTCATATCATCATAGGAGATTCCTCTCTTCAGAGCTGAGCATATAATAAAGTATTGCAAAGAAGGTTAAAGATAATTGCCTAGCAAATAATGAAGCTAAGTGGTAGTGGATAAATAATTTCTTGCTTGGCATTCATTGTTCAGTTCGAGATGGGGTTATACTAAAAAGTAGATTTCTGTATGCTTAATCTCATATAATAAATACCTGGCATGGAATTAAATAAATAAATAAATAAATAAATCTTTTATTTGTATCCCGCTTTTCTACTTTAATAGCAATCAAAGCGGCTTACATATTAAGACAAACCAATATAATACATAATAACAATACATGATAATATATCTTACCTCCCCCCTTAAAAAAGAATTAAACTTAGCACAGTTTTAAAAAATTTCATGCATTTGTTTGGTGTGTTGCCAAGATGGACTCCACAATGTTTAGCATTGTTCATATTTGTTGAATTGCCCTCAGTAGGATAAAGTCTCTAGTCTTGGCCTTGGTCCACCTTCCCTTTTGTGTCTGACCAGGGATTCCTTTTGACTGGGGTCAGATGGAAATGATTGGCAATAGGAAATTCATTTTCCCATTTTAGTGAGTCTTCCCTTCATCCCCTTGCCTTGCTACACCTGCTCAATTTCCTTTGCTTCTCATAAGCTTACAGAAATGAAAACTACTGTTCTATCTCAAGAGGACAGAGGGGCAATAACTGTGGCTAGAGGAGCTAAGGGAAAATTGACTAGAATGGAATTGATGTTCTTGGTTGAGAGAGCAGCATCTTCCAAAGGGAAGAGAGAGTACTCTTTAGGGATACTGGGAGCCCATACCTGCTTCTTAGGTTGCCGCCACACTGCAGAATTAATGCAGTTTGACACCCCTTTAACTGTTATGGCTCTATCCTATGGAATTTTGGGATTTGTAGTTTGCTGTGGCTCCAGAGCTCTCTGACAGAGAAGGCTGAATATCTCACAAAACTACATATGCCAGAATTCTATAGCATTGAGCCATGGGATTTAGAGTGATGTCAAATTGCATTGATTTTGCAATTTAGATACAGCCTTGATCCCTTGTAATGAGCTGGGTCCCTGTATGCATGTGAGCTGGGACAAAGGAAGGACTAGGCCATTTCCTGATACCGTTTGCATCCCTTTGCCTCGAGAATATTATGCCCATATCATGATGGAAGGTGCCAATTGTTGAGAACAAGCCTAATTTTGGGGAATTTATAATTAGATCAAATATGCGAGTGAAGTGCCCAACTTCGCTTCAGAGACCTTATCCAAATGTATACCAGAGGTATAAGAATTCTGGGAAGGAATGGTGCTGAAACGGACCAAACTCCAATTGAAGTCTAAAATATTTATTAACAGAATGATCAAACAACCACATACGGCACACACACTAGAAGAATGAATGGGAAAGAGCGGGAGCGGGGGAGGCAGAGAGGGAAACCAGGATAGAAAGGGATATACTTACGCCCGAGAGACTCCTCTGGACTTCTGGCGGCGAATGAGGATGAGTTCAGTGGAAGGGGCACGACTGGCAAGAGAGGGGGTTGTGGGAACTATCTCAGAGCGCAGACCAACAGAGATTCAGTATGCACTTCCAAGGTAGCACAAGGGCTGCCAAAATCCAGGAGTTTTTAAGGGTGATTTCTGCCTTCTAGCCATGAGTCAAACAATAGGAGGACAAAGGCTTGATGGGTTTACCATTGTTTACTTAAGTCTGGGCATAGTCTGACAATGCTTTTGGTTTCAAAACTATCAAGGAAAGGAAGCTAGAGAAAGGGGTGCAATCAAATCTGATCACTGTCCCATTAAGTGTGAGACTAAGACAAACAAACACCATTGTGTATCTTTTCCAGTACAATGGGATATTCCCAAGGGCAACTCCCAAACCTGCCTGTCCAGGAAATCTTTAATGGTCTTGAGCAACTTCAGCATTGCCTACCTGACCTTACATTTAGGGGATTATGGCTGCCATCTCCCAAGGGTCAGGCTGGGGTCATAGGGAACTCCACATGGCTAAAATGTACAAAAAAATGGAGGACGTATGCTAACACAATGTATCTTCAGGATGGAGTGGGGAATCTGCTGAAGGGAGGAAGAACTGTTGTTAGGATTAAGCAAGGTAAAATGGCAACACATTTTGTTAGTTATAGCTCAGACTTTGGCATGGCGTAGGAGAGACAGCCAACCATTGTGTAGCTGTAGTGCTGACCGATGCCTTCCCAACCCACATGAAAACTAATATATTTTTAACCGTTTAAACTCTTGTAATTATTTATTGCTTTAAGTTGATTTTATTGGAAGCTGTCCTGAGATCTCAGATAAAGAGTGGGGTATAAATATTTAAATAAATAAAATATCCTGTAAGCATGGCCCCTCTGCTATGGACTCCAGTTGTTGAATGCCCTCTCTTTCAAGACCTAACTGGTGTCAATATTGACTTCATTTTGGCATCATGTTAAAAGGTGGCTTTTGACCAAAGTGTTTGTGGTCTAGTTAACATATCTCGGCATTGACATGCTGGGTTGTGAATTTTTGTCTTCAGTTAAAACAAGTTAAAATATTTTACATTGATTTTGAATTCTTCATTTTTTTAAAAAAATGTGTACACCACATTGAGATCTCTCAATTCCAGACCAAAAGTAAATACTTTAGTAAAATAATTAATAACAAAACAATGTTATTTACACTTATATGTGGGTGGGACAGTTGCCCTTTAAAATGTCATGACACAGAATGCCTGAAAAGTTGGCAATCCTGTGTGCTTAACTTTCCCCCACTAATCAACGAGATTAGTTAAAGTAGCTTAAGAGTGACTGAAGCATTGTGCCCCAGATATTCCTGAAATATAAATTCTGTGCTCAGAATAAAAGCAAATAATATTTGTAAAACTTGAAGCAGAATATAATTCTAAGTGGCATTACAGAATTTGTCTGCACAATCTTGCAAAGTATTGCTAAACTGCATGCAATCCTCCTTTGGGAGAAAATAATAATAATCCTCCAAGTAAAATTTGCATACTGGTTCCATTATTATTATTATTTTGGCAGCAAAATTATTTTTAGCTGGGCAATTACCTACCATCATAAACTACTAGGGCAGACCTTTCTCCCATTTGTACAGAATGGGGGAGGTGGCATCATCATCATCACCACCACCATCATCATTGCTGCATATAAAATAACATCAGGGACATATAAATGAAAGGAGGAAAATGCAAGGATTGGTGGGAAGCAGGACAGTCTGAGAGGAGATTAATGCCCATTTTCCTTAGTCCTACCTCCCAGCTATTATTTGATCAGCTGTATGGGATATTCCACTTGCTTTCACAGCAGTTTCTGTTCACAACCAATGTAGAGGCATATGTTTCTTCAAAGACTTGTTAGTGATCAATAGGAGTTCTGAATTGTTGAAAATTACCTCGCCTTAAAGGCTTTTCACACATAACAAGGAGAGGCACATTTCTGTAAGTGAATACATTTCACTGAGCAGGTTACCGTTATTCACTTAGCCGGCATTAAATGTAATCCTCTCCGATTCTCCATGGCCTCTCCTCCTCCCTTTTCCCCTGTCACTCTTCATCTCCTGCAAAGGTAGTAACCCAGCCTTCAAAAGCTGATGGAGACAAGGAACCTTGACAAACCCACTGAATATATTAGCCTGAGACATTTGATACATGGGGGGTGGGGGTCTTTGGGAATCATCACAAACAAGAACTTAAGTACTGTAACCTCCCATACATTACCTCACAATTCAAGTATTCCTGTCTTGCTCCCTTTGAATCAAGTCTGTCTTTCAAGCTACAGTCTCTTTAGCTCTGAGTCCCTACTTTAAGTCCGTTTTTGACTTCTTTTTTCACAAGTAAGACACATTGCTTTTCATTTTTATTTTTCTTCTCTGTTTGAGTATCCGTAATATAATAGAGCAGAGAAATGTTTGAACTGATATGAATAATTTGTTAATTATGGCTCGAGCAATCTCTACCAGTCACCACCACTTGGCTGATCATGCTCCCAAGTCTGTGCTGGCCCCAGGGCCAGTCCTGTCATTCATTGAGTAGAGTGAGATAGCCACCTTCAGTAGGAGAGTTAGGGTAGCATAAAAGAACAGCAGATTTTAAGTTATTTAATTTGTTATTATTGTATTGCATGAGAACCAGTGTGGCATGAGAACCAGCATGGTATAGTGGTTTGAGCATTGGACTAGAACTCTGAAGATCAAACCCCATGATAGGTTCTTCTTAGCATATCATAAGTCAGAAATGACTTGAAGGCACACCACCACCACTACCACCACCACCACCACAACAACAACAATTGTATTTTCACTGAGGGAGAGTTGCTTGTTAAATTTTCTGCCAAAATAACAGATGCGGGGGGGGGGGAGACACTTCTATTTGAGGCTATGTTTAAGGCAGCAAAATGCCTTGCATCATCCCTGACAGCACTTCCATTCTTGTCTCTTTAAAAAGAAAGGAGGGAGGCAGGACTAGTCCTCATTCTATCACATACTATCTTCTATTTTCATCCCTTAACTAGCAGAGTAACTTATTTCTTCTTATCAGCGATGTCACTTATGTTTCTCTTTTTAGATAGTATGTGCTCCTCTTAGATTTAGTGTAATTTTTTTTAAAAAATTATTGATTAAAATAAGTTACTACAATGCAAGAAATCAATTCTTACATTCCATTCATAACATAACATAACCATTCTTCCATCTTCCATCTAATGATTCTTCCGTCTTCCATTTAAACAATTTCTTCTATCTTCCATTCAGCATACTTACATTCTTACTTACATACCTAAACATCATCCAAACGACTTCCTTTGTCCATCCTCCACTTATCATTTCCACATTATAATTAATTGGTTATGTTCTTTCTGATAATATTTTATATTTTGACCCCACTTTTTTGACTTCTTTTTTCGGTTTATTTTTACTTTTTTTTTTAAGTCAGCTTTTACTTTCTAATTTCTTTATATTTGTACTTTTTCTTTCTCTTTGTTTAACTTAGGTTCAAATATTCAGCCATAATTATTTTATAATAATTTTCTTTTATATCCTGGCTTAAGGTATACTTTAATCTTTTATTCCAGGATTTCTCCCATTGCACCAAATCTAATGCCTTGCCACAATCTTTTGCCCATTTTATCATATTATCTTTTATTCTATCTTCTTCTAAGTAATATTCTAATAATTTTTTATATAATCTTGAAAGTAAAGCTGTTTTTTCCATCCATATGATTTCTTCCAATTCAGTCTTTTCCTCGGCAATTCCAATAGGTTTTTTTTTATCCATTTTAAATCTCAATTTCATTTGATTATACAGAAACCATTCACACTTAAGTCCCTCTGGTCTTATTTGCTCTAAAGATTTCATTTCCAAGCCTTTTTAATCTCTGCTCAAAATTTCCTCATATTTTAGCCATTTCTCTCTCTCTCTTTTTTCTTTTCTTGAGGGTCTGTATTAAATAAAGCCTCATGTGGAGATAGTCACATTGGTATTTGTGAACATATCCATCTTTTATATTTCCTCCAGATTCTATACAGAGCTGCTCTAACAAAATGATTTTTAAAATCCTGTTTACTTGCACTTTCTCATAATATAGATATGTGTGGAAGCCAAATCTTAACTCTGATCCTTCTATTTTTTAATAACTTCTTATTATCTGATTTAATCCACTCTTTTATCCATGTCAGAGCGCTGGCATCAAAATACAAATTTATATTTGGCATGGCAAGTCCACTCCTTTCACCTATATCTTGCATATAACTTTGCTTTATCCTTGGTCTCTTCCCAGCTCAAATGTATTCTGACAAGAGTTTTTGCCAATCCTTTATAACACTTTTTCATTTTTAATTATTGGAATGGTTTGAAATAAGAAGAGAATTTTTGATAATATGTTCATTTTTATTACCGAGATCCTACTAAGTAATGTTAATTTCAAATCTCTCCACCTATCCATATCTTTCTTAATTTCTTTCCACTTTTTCTCATAATTGTTTCGAAATAAGTCTGAATTTTTATTTGTAATGTCTATTCCTAAGTATCTAGCTTTTTTGTTATGTTGAAACCTCCTCTTTTTTGTCATGTTTTTTGTAATTACATTTGTTTTCCCTTCATTTATTTTTAATCCTGATATCAATTCAAATTCCTTTAGATGTTTTATTAAATTTGGAATACTATTTATTGGATCTTCC
This sequence comes from Phrynosoma blainvillii, assembly GCA_026167975.1. Taxonomy (NCBI): domain Eukaryota; kingdom Metazoa; phylum Chordata; class Lepidosauria; order Squamata; family Phrynosomatidae; genus Phrynosoma; species Phrynosoma blainvillii. Next base: position 325,477,207 of record JANUYF010000002.1, on the reverse strand, counting down.
ACTGTAATTACGATATCATCCCCAAACTCTCTCATTTTATACTGATCCCCTTTAATTTTTATTTCTTTTATCTCTGTTGCGTCTCTAATTTTTCTTAATAATATATCTACCATAATTACAAATAAAATCAATGACAAGGGGCATCCTTGTCTTGTCCCTTTCTTTATCAATATCAATTTTGTACTACTACCATTAATTATTATTTTCACTGTTTGTTTTTTATATATTGCGTTGATCCATTTTATAAAAAAATTGTTCAATTCCAATTCGACATCATATATTTTCCATTAATTTCCAGTCCAGATTATCAAACGCTTTTTCCAAATCCAATAATATTATTGCCAATTTCCTTTTATTAAGTACTTCAAAAATTCTATTACATTTATTATCTGTCTTATATTCTCTTTCAAATGTCTGTTTGGTACAAAACCACTTTGTTCTTCTGTTATTATCTCTGTGAGTATTGGTTTTAATCTACATGATAGTATATATGCAAATAGTTTATAATCTTCATTCAATAGGGAAATTGGTCTGTATCAATTTGGGTCTTCTTTGTCCCTTCTTTCCTTTAGTATTACAGTCACATTTGCTTCCTCCCATGATGGAGGTATTCCTTTTTCTCTGATATTATTCATTGCCAATAATAAAGGGTCGCTAATTTTTTCCTTAAATATTTTATAAAATTTTCCAATTATTTTGTCAGGTCCTGGACTTTTATCATTTTTCAAATGTTTTATTGTCTCATATAATTCTTCACTTGTTATTGGTTCTTCTGATTTTTGTACTTTTTGCTTTTTTATCTTAGGTATATTACTTTGATTCTAATAATTTTTTTATGTCTTCTTTATCTCTTTTGCTTTATACACTTTACTAAAGTGATCAAAAAATATTTCTTTGCTTTTTTTGGTTCTGTAAATATTTTATCATCTTTTTTAATCTTTGTGATTATGTTTTTATCTCTTTCCTTCCTTAATTTCCAAGCTAGCCATTTACCCATTTTATTAGCCAATTGAAATTGTCTTGCTTTCACTTTTTCATCACTTTTATTATTTCCTCTGTCTTCTCTATTGAATATTGTTTTTGTAATATTTTGATCTCTTGTATTATTTTATCTTTGTTAGTACTTTTTATTAGTTCTTTTTCTTTTTCCATTATTTTGTCCAATATTAAATTCATCTTATTTTTCCTTTCCTTCTGTATTTCTTTATGTTTCTGTATAAAGAATCGCCGAATGACTGCCTTGGCTGCATCCCAAACTATTTCTATTACTACTCCTCTTCCCAAGTTTTCTTGAAAACAGTTCTTCAATATTAGTTTTGCCTCTGAAATAATCTTTTCATCACATAATATGTAATCTTGTAATCTCTATCTATATTCACTCTCCATAATTTTCAGATTTATCATTATTGGGTTATGATCCGAGTGGGTTCTTGCCAATATTTCTGTTTTTTTTAAATATTAGAACACAATGTCTTGGAAATAAAAAAAATAGTCAATTCTTGCAAAAATATCTATGTCTCTCTGAGAAAAAAGTAAATTCTCTTATTTTTCCTTTTTTTCTATCTCCATATATCTGTCAAATTAAATGAATCCATTAAATCAAAAAAGGTTTTTGGCAGTTTTCCCTGTTTTTCGTTGACTTTCTTGTTTGATAATCTATCTAATTGTGGATTTATTATTGTGTTAAAATCTCCACAAATAATTATATCTTTCCCATTGTATTCTTGTAATTTTTCATTATTTTTTAAATAGAATTTTGCTTTTTTTCTCTTGTGGAGCATATATTGCTACTGCTATTATTTCTCTTCCTTGTTGGATCATTAAATAATTCTCTTGAAACTAGTTTCTTAGTAACGTAAACTACAACTCCTCTCTTCTTTTGTTTAAAGGATGAGACATATTTTGTTCCAATCTTTCTTAACATTCTTTTATCTTTATTTTGAATATGCATTTCTTGTACTGTAACAATATCATATTTCAATTGAGTTATTCTATGAAAAAATACTTTTCTTTTTTTTTCTCATTTAGTCCTTTAACATTCCAAGATAGGAATGTTAAATCCTTCAATTCAGTCATTTAATTTTATTCTTAATTTGTTTTTCCTGTATTTATCTCTTCTTCTGAAATTTCTCCTTCTCTGTTGTCTCCTCCTCCTCCTCCTCCTTCTTCTCCTCCCTCTCCGGAACCTGGTGTCTCTTCATTTTCACTTTCTTCTTTATTCTTATTTGCTGATCTTAATTTACCTCTATATATTTGGGATTATTGTTTTTCTGAATTCTTTTTTATATCCTTATCACATCTTTTCCAGAAGTCTTTTGCCTTCTGAATAGAGTTTAATCTATACCATCTTTGTTTGAAAAAGACTGAGATCCCCTCCAGCTTTTCCCATTTGTAAATAATTCTATTTTTATTCAATAAGGAAGTTAAAAACTTATAGTCTTCCCTTTTCCTTAATATTCTTTTGGGTATGTCTTTGAAAATCTTTATTTCTTCTTCATCCACAATGAAAGCTTTCTTATAGCTAATTTTGAGTATTTGATCTTTTGTTTTTTTCCTTATAAAATAGATCACTATATCCCGTGGCCAACCTTTTTCTTTTGCTACTTGGGAGTTTAATCTTAACATTTTATTAATTTCTCAAGTTAATTCTTGATTTGGTATTTCTTTGTACTCTGATAACATTGGTAAAAAGCAATCGTATAACTTTTCTCCTTTTATTTCTTTCAACCCCCTAATTTTCAAACAGTTTTCCCTTTGTGTATATTTTTCTAGAGCTTTTTCATCTAATCTTTTTTCTAAATCTTGTTTTTCTGTATTTTTTGTTTTTGTTATCTCTTCTTTACTTTGTTTTTTCTTCCATTTTATCTAATCTTCTTTTAACATTATTCATTTCTTTCATTACTTCTTCCAATGATTTTTTTAATATCCATAAACTCACTTCTCATATCCTGTTTTATATCTGTGCATAACAATTGGCTCTCCGTTCTCATATTCTTTTCCATTTCCATTTGCATTTGAATTTACATTTTTTAAATTTCTTCCAAAATAAATATCTGGTCAGCTGATTGCCTCCTCTGTGTTTGTTTCTGTGTCTGTATCTGGGTAGATCTAGTAATTATTCTTGTTGTTGACATATTTCCATTTTTTATCATTTCTGTTTATCTATCAAAGAATTAAATCTCTTAATTTAGTTTTTATCTAATTTTTAAATCAGTTTACAATCAAACATCAGATTTTTCTTTGTCCTTTCAATTAATTTTTGTTGTTTGATTGGTTCTGCCTCTTTATTTAATTCTTTGATTAATTTTAATTCTTTATACCAATTCCAATCCTTTAAAGTTAATTTATTGATGAGCTCGTTCTAATTTAAAGCTTTAGAAATTCTTATCCTTTATATTTGTCTAATTTGTAATCAAATTCTTTAAATTAAGTCCAGTTCTTTAATTCAGGTTTCAAATTATTTTTAAATTTGTTCAAATCTTTAGTTAGTGTGCATCCCTAAGTTAATTCCTTTAAGTATTAGTAATTTTCCTTCATATAAGTTCTAGTCCTTAAATCAATCCTCGTTCTTTAAATTGTTTATTTTGTTTATTTTATATTACTTACTTAGTTCCAAATTTGAAATTATTCCAGATATCTCTCTTTTTCTCCACAATTCCTCTCTTTCTGCTTCTCTGTTTCACTTTTCCTCTCTCTCTGCTTCTCTATTTCAACTCTTTCTCCGTCTCTTTGTTTTTCCTCTCTCTCTGCTTCTCTGCTTCAGCTCCCTCTCCTTCTCTCTGCTTTTACTCTTTCACTGCTTCTTCACTTCAGCTCTTTCTCCGTCTCTCTGCTTTTCCTCCTTCTCTGCTTCTCCACTTCAGCTCTTTCTCTGTCTCTCCACTTTTACTCCCTCTCTGCTTCTCCACTTCAACTCTTTCCCCATCTCTCCACTTTTCCTCTCTCTTTGCTTCTCCACTTCAGCTCCCTCTCCTTCTCTCCGCTTTTACTCGCTCTCTGCTTCTCCACTTCAGCTCTTTCTCTGTCATTCCGCTTTTACTCTCTCACTGCTTCTCCACTTTGGCTTCTTCTCTGTCTCTCCACTTTTCCTCCCTCTCTGCTTTTCTTCTTCAACTCCCTCTCCTTCTCTCCGCTTTTCTTCTCTCTCTGCTTCTCCTCTTCAGCTCTTTCTCTGTCTCTCCACTTTTCCTCTCTCTCTGCTTCTCCGCTTCAGCTCTTTCTCTGTCTCTCCGCTTTTACTCTCTCACTGCTTCTCCACTTTAGCTTCTTTTCTGTCTCTCCGCTTTTCCTCCCTCTCTGCTTCTCAGCTTCAACTCCCTCTCCTTCTCTCCACTTTTACTCTCTCTCTGCTTCTACTATTTGGCTCTTTCTCTGTCTCTCCACTTTTCCTCTCTCTCTGCTTTTCCACTTCAGCTTTTTCTCCATCTCTCCACTTTTACTCTCTCACTGCTTCTCCAGTTCAGCTCTTTCTCCATCTCTCCGCTTTTCCTCCCTCTCTGCTTCCCCACTTCTGCTCCTTCTCTGTCTCTTTGCCTCTCCGCTTCTATTTCTTTCTCTTCTTTAAGTTAAACTTATTCTTTCTGTTTTCTTGTTATTATTATTTGTGGAGTCCTTTTTAATCTGCTGATAAGTTATGTCTCCAGTCTTGGTGGACTTTAAACTTTAATTATTTCACAGCTTAGTACATTGAAGAAAAAGAGGGCATTTGGCATTGAGTGGCACAGCTGCAACAGCTGCTGCTGTGCTGTTAGGCTTCTCCCCTCACAAACTTCTAAGCTTTCTCCAAGTGATTCTTCTTCTATCACTCTCAGCACAAAGTTTTCTGCGGGGCTCCTCTGAACCCTCTATGCCAAGAGGGTTTAAAAACACTTTTGATTTTATAAAGTGTTTATTTGTTGGAAATATTCTACAGCACAGAGCTGCGTTTCTCCGGAGCTCCTTTGAAATGCTGTTTTCACCTACCATGCCCACCGGAAGTCATCAGATTTAGTGTAATTTCAACCTAACGCCACCCTTCCTGTTTACAATGCCTTTAGTCAGAGATTTTTTTGGTTGGACAATGCATTGCTGTTCCACTCATACTTTCTTTCCTGATGTGGTATCCAGAACTATAGAGAGTAGTGGTGTGAATGTTGGACTAGTACTCCAGCCATGCTTAGCCAGGGAAAGCCAGTGAGTGACCATGAGTAAGTCACACTCAGGCATCTTGTTGTTGTTAGTTGCTATCAGGTTGGCTTAGACATATGAGTGAGAGACCTCCAAGACATCCTGTCATCAACATCCCTGTTCATGTCCTTCAAACTTAAGGCTGTGGTTTCCTTGATTGTGTCTATCCATCTATAATGCAGTCTTCCTCTTTCCTACTGACTCCCAATTTAGCATTACCATTGTTCCAGTAAGTCATGTTGTCTCATGGTATGGTCAAAGTATGATATCCTCAGTTCAGTCATTTTGGCTTTTATGGAGAGATTAGGCTTGATTTGCTCTATGACCCATTTGTTGTTTAGCTTTCACAACCATATATAGCAATAAGAAATGCAATGGCATAGACGATCCCAACTTTGGTTTTCAATGATATATCTTTACACTTGAGGATCTTAGCTAGTTGCTTCACAGCAGCCCTTCTGGATACTAGTCTTCTTCTGTTTTCTTGACTACAATCTCCATTTTTGATTAATGACTGAACCAAGGTAGACAAAGTTTTTGGCTATTTTGATGTCTTCCTTATCCATTTTAAAGTTGTGTAACTCACCAGTGATCATTATTTTTGTTTTATATTATTATTATTATTATTATTATTATTATTATTACCCCGCCTCTCTGTCAAATAATTGGGACAGCTTACAACAATTAAAATCCATACAAATCCAAAATAAACATCCCCTGCCCCTCCCTCATTAAAACAGTATCAAACTACACATCCATTAAAAGCTCTAACATAAAATATCAAAAGATAGAATAAAACAAAGACACTAAAACAATTGAAAAGACTACAACAACCAGCAACAAACAGTGGGAGAGCTAAAACTAAGATGGTAAAAACATGCAAACTCCTGAGGCTGGGAATCTAATCAGGAAAGGCCTGGATTTAATGCTAAACAGTGACACTGCTTTTGTGCTTTCTTCCTAGACTTTTCTCAATAACCGTTCCAAGTTTTTGCTATTTTCTGCCAGTAATATTGTGTCATCCTCATATCTTAAATTATTGAAGTTTCTTCCTCCAGTTTTCACACCTCCTTCTTTTGAGTCTAATCCAGCTTTCCATGAGATATTTTTTGTATATAAATTAAACAGATAGGGTGATTAAATGCAGCCTTTCCTGACCCCCCTGCCAATTGGAAACAATTCTCTTTCTCCATATTCTGTCCTGACAGTAACCTCTTGTCCTGAGTACAGGTTATGCATCAGGACAAACAAATGTTGTGGCATACCCATTTCTTTTAGAATAAGCCATAGTTTTTAATAATCTATCAAATAAAAATCTTTACTATAATATATCAGGAAAGCTGATTTTCTTCTGACATTCTTGAATGCACTCTAACAATATATTTTGCAATATACACTTAGCCTTAGAGGAAGGCAATGACAAACCTCCTCTAAATATGTCTTGCCAAGAAATCCCATCAGAGGGTTGCCATAGATCAGAGTTGACTTAATGGCACATAACAACAATATCAATAACACAGGATTGTTACATCAAAGGGTTCATGCTTCTGTATCACTAATACTAGTTCCCACTTATCATAATGCAGCCTATAAAACCAGCTTTGTCAGTTAATACAGTGGGAAATGACATATAAATATCTATACACTGTTGTGGCTTGTAGCTCCAATATAAGTAAAAGCCACTCTGGCTTTTAATCCAAACTTTAAAGGAAGTGTCCAAGGTGCTGAAACCAAATTCCCAAAGTAGATTCATTCTCTTGGATACCTAATTTAATGTTGGACTAAAACATAGAGAAGAGTCACTACTGTTTGATTTAGGAGCTGCCAGCCACCATGGTATGGTGGATTATGATGGCTTCTCAATACTTGGGATCTTGTACATCTGTTATCTGTACCCCATCTCTATCTAACAATAACAGTTGACAGTAACATACTGCAACAAATAATTACGCATGGAGTTAGAATAATTATTTATCTGCTTTGTGTGGCCACTACAAATATGTACTAGTGGTTAATATGATGACAGAATTTTCTAAATACAACAATGGGCACCATTTTACTGTGCCATTGCATTTAATGGGACTTGAGCATCCACAGATTTTGGCACCCATGGGGAATCCTGGAGTCAAACCCCAGCAGATACCAAGGGCACACTGTAGTCCTCTCTGTAACATCTTGCTCTGTTCTGTTACTTGGGGGGCCAAGATGAAGCCAGCCACTGATGACAGAATAGGGAGTAAACAGCAGCTGATGCAGAGTTTAGAAATGTTGGGAAAGTTACTTCAGCTCCCATGATCCCCTAGCTGTCATGGTTATTAGTTGATGACAAGATCCTGCATGCATCAGGGCCTAACACAACTCTTTGAGTTTCATCATGTGTTCTTGGGCCAAAGCATAAACATACTATGGACAGCTTGGGGCTGATTCTTGTTTGTCTCCAGCCTCAAGCCACCTAGGGGGTGGGGAAAGTGAGTGCTATCTATAGAATGAATTGTGGCATGTGATAGTATTGTGGAAGGTTTTTAAAATCTGTACTGTAGCCTAGATGGTACTACTGGGTGTGGGGGATAACCCTTCTTTTTTAAGCTCTGCAATCCCTCCTCACACACAACTTGTATTGCTGAACTGAAACTATGGCATTTGATACCTTATAAGAGATGGATAGTTATGAACTGGGGCAGCTTTAAAAGGAGAGTAGACAACTCTTCTTCAGTGACTTGGATGATGGAATAGAGGGCATGCTTATCAAATTTGCAGATGATACCAAACTAGGATGGATGGCTAATACTCCAGAGGACAGGATCAGAATTCAAAATGACCTTAACAGATTAGAAAACTGGACCAAAACTAACAAAATGAATTTCAACAGGGAGAAATGTAAGATACTACACTTAGGCAGAAATAATTAAATGCACAGATATAAGCTGGGTGGCACCTGGCTTGACATGCAAAAGGGATCTAGTACATGCGAAAGGGATTTAGGAGACTTAGTAGACCACAGGCTGAACAGTAGTCAGTAGTGTGATGTAGCAGCTAAAAAAGTGAATATGATTCTAGACGGCATCAATAGGAGTGTAGTATCTGCATTGAGGAAAATAATAGTACACTCTATTCTGCTTTGGTCAGACCTCACCTAGAATACTGTGTCCAGTTCTGGGCACCATAATTCAGAAACGATATTGACAAGCAGGAAGACAACCAAAATGGTGAATGATCTGGAAACCATGTCATTTGAGAAGTGGCTTAGGGAGCTGGGTATGGAGAACAGAAGGTTGAGATGTGACATAATAGCCATATTAAATATTTGAAGGGATGTCATACGGAAGATGAAGCAACCTGTTTTCTGCTGCTCAGAGATTAGGACACAAAGCAATGGATTCAAACTACAGGAAAAGAGATCCCACTTAAACATTAGAAAGAACTTCCTGATGATAAGAGCTATTTGACAGTGTAATACACTGCCTCTGGAGTGTGGTGGAATCTCTTTCTTTGGAGGTTTTTAAACAGGCTGGATGGCCATCTGTTGAGAGAGCTTTGATTGTTTATTCCTTCATGGCAGGGGGTTGGACTGGATGGCCCTTGTGGTCTCTACCAACTCTATGATTCTATGAAATTCATGGATATGTCTGCCAAGGGCTGCTAGTCACTGGCTAGAGGACATAAACAATTTAGGTCATTTTGGTGGACAATATACAGAGAGAATTGCATGTGTGTGTGTGTGTGTGTGTGTGTGTGTGTGTGTGTGTGTGTGTGTCACTTGGTTCTGCTGGTCCTCTTGGTGGCTTTCAGTGTCATCAGCTATGATTTCCTGCTGAAATACCTATGTGAGATGGGACCTGAACTGAAGAAGTAGTGAACTTACAATGAGTCCATTACTTCTTGGAGAGGCAAGTTGGAAAGCTATGTGGTGGATCTCCTCTTTAACACCATAGAACAACAACACTGTGGAATCTCTCTGGTGTCTTGCCTTGTTACACATACTGTTAACATATATATAAAAATATGTCTCCTATGACAAGAATATGTTATATATAGGCATGAGTTCAGAAGTTTTAGCTGATACAGAATGCTGCAACTAAATTCTTGGCTAGGGTCAGTTGTGGGAACCATGTGACATCCATATTACAATAGCTTCATTGGTTACTGGCCAGTTTCCAGGCTCAATTAAAATGTGTGTGTTTTTTTAATTATCTATAAGGTATTATACAATATGGGGTCAAGCAATTTGATGAGGCTTATATTCTTCCTAGTATGCCTGTCCAGGTTCTAAGATCTTCAGGCTGTTTTCTTGGACTTGCCAGCTCCAAAAAACGGTTTACTGGGGACATGTGGCTAGAAGACAGTGGCTAGGCTCTGGTCCTTTTTCCCAAGGGAGGCTATGCTGTCCCCCCCCCCCCCATGTTGTTTTTCTTCCAACAGGCAAAGAGCTTTTCCATGTTGATGGGCTTTCAGTGTCTCAGCTAGGTTACAGCCAAAGGGGGTATCTTGGTTCCCTATCCCTTGATATGTTTTTGATTTTAATTTTAATCTACCTTTATATCACTGTATATGATTTTATTTGGATTTTACTGTACTTTACCATTATCTGCTGGGATTTGTAACTGAGTTTAAATGTCCAGATGTGGGAAAGTGACAAAGGGTACTACAGGTCACTTTACACTTTACAGCTTGCTAACTGGGAAAGTTGTCTGCAGCTGGGATATAAAACAATATAGCCGTGCCCAAGGTCAGTATGTGCCTGAGAGCACGTAGACCAGTGTAAACACATGTCATCATGTTTGGGGGGGGGGCAACATTTCAAGTGACACAGGAAGAAAGTCACAGGAAGAGGCTGGACTTAGTGGTCGCATGGCAAGTGTCTATAAATAACAGAGACCACATTGTTGTGTGTGTGGGTTGTCATTGGTCGGTAATGAGTATAAATAGTTTTCTCTGTACATATTTCAACTGAAGAATAAAGTGCCTCTTTGAAGTTAACCTGGCTTCAGTCTCTTTCATCAGAAGCAGGGAGGATGCATTCCTGCTCCAAGGTTTCTGGGTGTTCTCTGCAAAGTGAAGATAGCTTCTGAATTACTTTGTCTGCGCACTCAATTGCTCAACAAAGGTTATGGGCCCATGCTGCTTCGGCTTCACTGAGGAGGTTGTGAATGAATGCCACTAATTCTGTTGCTGTGATTTTGTTGCTGTCAGTGCCGGAAGGCAAGAGTGCTAAGATTTATGGACAATGGTCTGTGTCTTATCACCATAGACAGTGGAAGCTGGGAAAACTGCCAGGACTCCTGAGTGCTAATTAATCATGGAGGCCGTGAAATTTCCCAAATTGGATGAAAGTAACTATAATGCGTGGAGTGCCTACACTGAATCTTTGCTAATTAGGGAGGGGTTGTGGGATGTAGTTCAGAATGGGGCTACAGCAGCTACTCAAGAGAATGACAGAAAAGCAAAAGCTACTATCTATTTGTCTATCACCCCGTCGCATATCAATTATGTTTGGGACAAGACATCCACAAAGGACATGTAGGATGCTCTTAAGGATATACATCAGTCAAGCATGGCATTGTCAAGGATGATCTGGTGCAGGAGACTGTATGCTTGCAAAATGCAGCAGGGACAATCTCCGGAAAAGCATCTGGAAATCATCCAAGATTTGTTCTATCAAGTCCAGATGAGGGGTGTTGAGATCCCAAGAGAGCAGAAAGCATACATTTTACTGGGGAGTCTCTCTAAAGACTATGAGCAAATTCTGTATGGTCTCCAGGGAGTTCCTGAGGGGCAGATTACAATGGAGTTAGTTGCTGCTCGAGTTTTGGAAGAAAGCCAGCGATGCCGGTACGAGGCAGGGCTTCAGAGGCAGCAGCTGGCAGCGCTGAGGTCTGCACACACACCGGAGACTTGCAGGGAGCTGCAACCGGAGAAGGCAGCAGTATCCAGGTAAAGAAAGTGTTTTTATTGTGGGGAGCCTGGTCATCTGAAGAAGGACTGCAGAAAACTTGCAGCAGCTAAGAAACAACAGCCCAAAGACTCTGGGACCAGAAAGGCTGTTGTAGCTGTGGCAAAAGGCAGTGACTGTGTAACTCACCAAGAAGTCAAGCCTAATCTGGACTGGATTCTTGATTCAGGATCCACAGAACATATGGTAAACACACCTAAGCTCCTGAAGAGTAAGAAATCTTCCAATGTGCCTTCAGTTGCTTTGGCTGATGGTGCACCAAGGGAGGTAAAGGACATGGGAACTGTGTTCATCCCAGGGTTTGCTAAAGACTTTGATAATGTATTGTGTGTACCTAAATTATAAAACTGTTTAGTTAGTGTGTCTGCTTTGGCCACTGATGGGTATGCATTGAATTTTAAGGGGGATGAGTGTGTAATTACCATGAATGACCAGGTCTGTGCAAAAGCATTGAAAAAGAACAAAATGTATTACATGGTGGATAGGGCTGAATGTGCAGTAGTCAATAATATGCCTTTGTATTTAGACTATGCACATTACTGTGACGAACCACTCCTGCCACCTTGACTAATTCTCTCTTTTAGAATTTTATGTGACTTGCTTCATAGCCCTCATCAGATCCTGGTCCCAGAACTATTAATAACACACTGGTAGCATTTGTTCAAAACTCTCACACAGAGGCCAAAATAGGTTTTTATAAAAATATAAGATGGTTTTATTGTGTTTCAAATATACAGGCAATCTTTCTTGGTTTTCAAACTTGGTAATAATATAACTTGGTTACCGTTTCAAGTGTAGTGTAGCTATTTCAAATACAATCCTTCAGCTGTTTTTATGATTACAACCTAACCACACAGACCCTTTCTGCACTAGAGCTCTGTTGAACCACAGAGTTCTTTTTCTTTTTCTTTTCACTCTTATCTTTGTTCCACTTAGTTCTCAGGAACAATCCACAGCCTCTGGCTTAAGGTACTGCCTCACTATACCTCTGTCTAAGTCAGATCCAACTGACACTCTCAAAGGTTCCGAGCCTTCTGTTCCACACTTCCTAACAGCCTAACTCCCTAACTGACTATATCCCTCACCGCCTGAGCTATTTATCTCCTTCCAGCTGCTCTCTCATTGGCTGATTCCAGCTATCTCAAGATTGGTCAGCTGTCTTCTGGTCTTCACAGCTCCCTGCTGCCTTTCTGTTCATCACATACTACCACTGGGTGTTGGGTCATTCAAGCTTCACCAGTCTTGGGAAGCTGGGGGAGATATGTCCAGAATTCAAAATGTCTCCTTGCTCAAATCACCTAGATTGCTCAGTTTGCAGCAGGATAAAGTTGAAGGCGTTTCCTGTGGCCAAACGCAGCAAATGCATAACACAAAGACCTTTTCAGATTGTTCATGCAGATTTGTCTGGTTCTTTGGGAAAAAGTTTGGGAAATAACCAATATTTCATGGTAATTGTGGATCATTTTACTAGATACTCTTATGTAATGCTCCTGAAAGAAAATAGTGAAGCAGCACAACGTTTTAAGGATTGGGTTAACATGGTTCAGAGGGAGTTTGAGTACAAAGTGAGCTTTAGTCACGGATAAGGGTGGAGAATTCTTATCAAACAGTTTGAAAAATTGGTTGAGGCAAAAGGGAATATGTCATAACACCACAAACCCTGCAGTTCTGCAGGAGGATGGTTTGGCAGAAAGACGAATAGGTGTATTAAAGCAAATGAAAGACTGCATGATGTTAGATGCAGACACATCTGAGCAACTTTGAGGAGAAGCTATTCTCACAGCTAACCACATTGCAAATCGTGTCTGGAATTCTCCTGTAAAGAAAACCCCATTTCATATGCTTTATGGCAGACCACCTAACATGAAATACTTGAGAGTGTTTGGGCAGTATGCAAATGTGTATGTACCTGCCCGTTTCAGAAAGAAGGGTGAGCCTAAATGGCACAGGTTAATGTTTGTGGGGTATCCTGAGAATAGCTGTCATGGGGAGATCTTGCTATCAAGAAGTGCCAACTTTGAAAAGCACTCAGGTTGGGAAAAGCTGTATTCCAAAAAGAGGTTTTTCTCAGGTTGGAACAAAAGGACATGAGTACTGGAAATGGAGGGGTGATAAAACAAGAAGCATCACCAGAGAGTGAGCCTAGTACTTCAGCACACCCTACACAGACACAACCAACACTTCAATTGCCAATCACAACTAGTAAATTTGAGACAGTGCAAACGAGAGATACAGAGGTTCAAACTAGTTCTGAGAGTGAGGATGAAAGAGGCAGAACAAAGGTGATCATACCTAGGAGGACTCAGAGAGTGAAGAAACCTCCAGAACATTTTGTGGTGCAGAGTGCGAGGGCTTGTACAGTGGTGGCTGATGAGCCTGAGAGTTTTAAGGATCTGCAGAGTTATCCTGAGGAGGAAAAGGAAAAGTGGTTTTCTGCTATGGATCAAGAGTACTTGTCATTGATAGAAAAGGATGTTTTTGAGGTTGTTAAAAGGCCTAGAAACAAAAGGTGATAGGCTGTAGATGGGTTTTCAAAAGAAAGGAGATGCCAGATGGTACTCATAGATACAAAGCCAGATTGGTGGCAAAAGATTTTGCACAGCAGAGGTTTGAGAACTTTGACAAAACGTTTTCTCCTACAGCTAAGCCAGAAAGCCTTAGGTTGGTTTTGACATTAGCAGCTAGGCAAGGCCAAGTGGTAAGGCATTTTGATTTTGAAACTGCCTATTTGAATGCTAGTCTTGATGAAGAGGTGTTCATGGAACAACCTTTAGGATTTGAACAGGACAGTGAAAGGGAAGTGTACGAGTTGAGAAAGGCATTGTATGGTTTGAAACAAAGTGCACATAGTTGGAATCATTGCATTCATGAGGAGTTGGTGAAACTAGGGTACAAACGCAGCATTGCTGATGCATGCATTTACACCAAGGGAGTTGTAACATTAGTGATTTATGTTGATGACTTGTGTGTTGCAGCGAAGTCAGCGCGTGAAATCCAGGCAGTGCAGAAAGAATTGGCAAAGAAATTTGTGCTTAAAGATTTGGGAAATCTCAAGACGTACATAAGGATTGATGTACAGTGGACTGAAGATGGTAGATGTTTGTTGAGTCAACAGAAAAAGACAGAAAGGCTGATTGAGAAGTGTGGACTGCAAAGTGCTAAAGTCGTGAAAAGTCCTGGTTACACCAGTTGTGAGTCAACAAAGGAGTTTGACAATCCAAATCTGTTTAGAAGTGTGGTAGGTAGCATGATGTTTATTGCAAACAATACAAGGCCAGATATTTCTTTTGCAGTTGGGAGTGCTTATCAGGAAGGTGAGCAATCCAAAAGTTGAGGACTAGACTGCAGTGAAGCATGTGTTAAGGGATCTGAAAGGCAGTAAGAACAGAAAGCTGGTGATACAGGGTAGCATGGTTCAACTTGATTGTTTTGTTGACAGCTCAATCATGTCAGAGTAACATGACAGAAAGTCAGTGTCTGGTTTATTGATAAAGTTTGCAGAAAGTCCAATAGTTTGGCTCAGCAGGAAGCAGAACTGTGTAGCTCTGAGCACAAATGAGGCTGAGTTTGCAGCCTTGTCAGAGTTGGTTAGAGAAGTACAGTGGATAAGACAATTGCTTGAGGACAGGTGAAAAATACACAGAATCTACTGTAGTACATGAGGATTCACAATCGTGCATTGCAATGTCAGAGACTGAGCATTTAAAATGTAGAACAAAATACATAGGTATAAGGCATCAAAACGTCAGGGAAATGATCCAGAACAAGGTTTTGCATCTGGAGTACATTGACACCAGAGACAATATAGCTGATGTTTTCACAAAGGCGTTGCCAATAGAGAAACATGAACAGCTATCACCTCTGGTGGGGATGACACCATAAATGCACAATTCTAACTGTTGAGTTAAAGTGCAAAATCTGTAAATAACATGACACACACATCTGTACATTTGGAGGGGAATGTTGGGATTTGTAACCTGAGTTTAAATGTCCAGATGTGGGAAAGTGACAAAGGGTACTACAGGTCACTTTACACTTTACAGCTTGCTAGCTGGGAAAGTTGTCTGCAGCTGGGATACAAAACAACATAGCAGTATCCAAGGTCAGTATGTGCCTGAGAGCACATAGACCAAGTGTAAACACATTATGTCATCATGTTTGGGGGGGGGGGAAACATTTCAAGTGGCACAGAAAGAAAGTCACAGGAAGAGGCTGAACTTAGTGGCCACATGGCAAGTGTCTATAAATAACATTATCAGTGCCAAATTTGGGGGCAGAGATATGAGATATAGGAGATTATCACATTGATTTTAAAACTGGCTTACCTGATCCAGTTTAAAATTTAAAGAAGGCAGCATCCTAATCTTATCAGAAAGATTTAGCTGCCAAAATCACCGCCCGGGTCCATTCCCGCTCCCAGCAGCCATTTTCTTAAGCTGGAAAACTCCCAGCTTCGAAAAGAGGAGCATTGAGTGCCCCTGAGAGCAGGAATAGACCCGGAATGGACCTGGGTGGCGATTTCGGCAGCTAAATCCTTCTGATAAGAAGATCAGGATGCCACCCACTTTAAATTTTAAACCAGATCAGGTAAGCCAGTTTTAAAATCAATGTGACAAGCTTCATACAGTTAATAAATAAATAAATAAATGGTCATGATAGTTACGTATTACCTCTGATATAACTGGCAGTGTGCCTTTCAACACAATTGCCAGTGTTGGGGAGGGGGGGGCGGCGGACATTTTTCTGCTTATATCCTGCTTCCTGTAAATGTCTGGTTGGTCACTCAGGGAACAGAATGCTGAACCAAATAAGTCTTTAGCTTCATCCAGCATGACCAATGTGATATTCTTACAAAAAGCATTTTCACATACATCCCATCTTCAAAGGCCCCTTCAAGGAAAGTTTCTTCTGTCCCACCTGACCCACCCTACACCATGCCCAGTGCTACCATTGAATTGGCACACTGGCACTCAGCACAAGGTATGAAGTCACTTTGCCTCACCTGTCCTGCTTCTTGTCACAATTGGCCTACACAGTTATAGTGTTATGATTCCACTTTAACAGTCATGCTTCCATTCTATGGCATCCTGGGTTTGTAGTCTGAGCCACTACAGTGCTCTGTGTCTGAGAACTCTAAATGCCCCTCCCTAAACTGCAAATTCCAGCATTCCATAGGATGGGAACATGAGAGGTAAAGTAGGATAAAACCATTGTAATTCTGTAGTGTAAATGACTCCTGGATACATTTTTGTTGATAATAATAATAATAATAATAATAATTATTATTATTATTATTATTTTTATTTATATCCCGCCCCTCTGTCATGCAATCGAGGCAGCTCACAACAATTTAAAAACATACAATGTTAAAATACCATCCAAATCCCACAGCCCCCCCACCCCTTAAAAAGAAATTAAACAAATTTTATGATGATGTTGTTGTGTGCCTTCAAGTCATTTCCAACTAATAATAATAATAATAATAATAATAATAATAAATTTATTTATATCCCACCCCTCTGCAAAGCAATCAGGGCGGCTTACAACATTAAAATTGATAAGCATACAATACCCTACAGTAAAATTAATAATCTAAAATCCCAGAACCCACCCACCCCTTAAAAACCAATCATAAAATTAAGACATATTTAAAATAAGTCTCACAGACGAGACACTATCAACAATAACAGCCAATCTCAAATAATCAAACAGTAGCAGTGGCTATGGTAGCGAATAAGAGAGGGGAGGATGGACTAACTCTGGACTATCTCAAAGGGAGATAACCAAACCATTCCATTTCTCCATGGTCTCTATGACTTACACAACTGGTTGATTAGCTAGCTTACTCAACATTATGACAACAAAGATGAGACAACAGCAGTTCTAAAAGCAGTGTGTTTCCTGGCCCTTATGTCCAATCTATAATGTAAGACAAAAGTGGATGACTGAGACCAGGCAGTAACTTTAAGTCAGTGATATCCTTCACAACATAACCGCTGATGTTATCAGATGATAGAGTGCCTGTGAGGATGTTCAAGAATAACAAGGCTTCTTATTGGAAACAGCAATAGCTTGAATACATCTACTCTGAAAATTGTAATGTTGACATAGCTGTCCCTTTTGAGGGTTGTTATAAAATACAAAAACTTTCTGCATATACTTGAAGGGTGCCATTCCATTTATTTATTATACCCAATGCACATCAGAGGAATGCAATGACCTCTCCAAATGTGAGTTCAGATTAGGTAGGAAATGTAAGAACTTCAGCTGGAGACTTATGGTGATCCTAAGGCCACAGAGTTTTCTGGGGCTAAGAGAGCATGTCTCACCCAAGGTCACCTAGTGGGTTTCCATGGCTGAGCAGGAAATCCAACCCTGGTCTCCAGGGTGGTAGTCCAACACTCAAACTACTACAGCAAGCTGGCTCTCCCTGGATACATACTGGCAAGTTAAACTCCAGTGGAAGTGGGGGACCAGAGGGAACTCTCCCTGGCAACATTCTTGCATCTTGGGAAGCCAGTTGCACACACTGAGAACTACTGGTGTAATGGAACCCTGGTGGTGCAGTGATTAAATGCCGGTACTGTGACCACAATGTTGTGAATTTGATCCCCAGGTTCCAGGGTTGACTCAGCCTTCCATCCTTTGGGAGGTTGGTAAAATGAGTACCCAGCTTGTTGGGGGCAATTGGCTAACATATTGTAAACCGCTTAGAGAGTACTTAGTTCACTATGAAACAGTATAGAAATGTAAATGCTATTGCTAATGCTATTGCTACTGGCATGAGAGGTGATAGACAAAGACTCAATTGCTCTATGGTTCATATGATGTGCGTGTAACTAAAAGCAAGGTCTCTGAGAAGACCTCCAAAATCACCACTGGCAGAAGGAGTTCTCCAGGGAAAGGGGAGATGGGTGATAGCTTCTACCTGCCCATTTGGCCTTTCTAACTATCTACATTCTTCTTTGTGAACTCCCAGCTAAGGCCAATATTTCAAGGGCTTTGTATGCCTGTTTGAACTGAAACAGATGGATGTGACTTTTTTTTTCTTGCAACCCAATTATTAAAGTGCTTGTCCTGACAGAAATCCCACCCCCTTGGATATTTTACCTTGTGAATTCTGCACTATTCTGTTACTTCTAGTCATTTTATATGATTCATTTTTCTGAAACGAGGAAATCATAACATCTTTGCTCTGTGTTTAGCCAAAACAAGCTGTTCAAGAATGTAAAATATACTGTTTTATTGGCTCTGGCTTGGACATGATTCAGTAGACTTTTTTTTTTATGCCCAAACACCCCACAACTAAAATTGGATTCTAACCTTCAAAAATTTATGACAATTGCTCCTTCTTGTGGTTTGAATGTTGACATATAATTAATTTGGGATTTTGTCTTAAAGTTTCCTGTATAGGTTTGTACCTGTCACAAAAATATCCTTGAAAGTTTATCTAACAGCTGGAGCACCACGAAAGTCTATAGAATATGTAGCAAAGCAGATTTCCTTATGAGGCAGAAGGAAGTGTTCATAGTAGGATGGAATTAAGATGCAGAAAGAATATAACTTGCAGCTTTCCACTCATGTTCCAGATCTTGGGCTGATGGCTCTTTAGTCTTAGTATATATTATTGGTTTGAAGCCACCAGCAGCTTTCAACAACAGTTTTAAAAGTGTTGATACATCAGCACTGTGGTTCATGTCTGGCAGCAATGTTTATATGATCATTACTGCTGTAGTACATGGAGGAGCATTTTTTATGATCAAGATTCATACACAAAAAAGCAGTAACACTTGGGGCAAGCTTTTGCCCAACAAAAATGGTTTAATTAGCACAATTTTCACTTTGCCAGTTGGGACTTGTCCTGTAGCACTAGAACAGCTCTGCCTACTGATTTCCACTCTTTGAATCTTGCTTTCCTCATTCTTTTAGAACTTTTTCAGATATTCTTTGGCCCTCTCATAATTTATGTAAGCTTGAAGTGGCCGAATTGCTTGTGTCTCCAGGAGCACTGTGGGGAAGTGACATGTGTGGTTCCAGAAATTATGAGAAATGGGTCTAAATTATCTGCTCATTCAATCACATTTCTTTTGCTGGATATTCTCAGCTTTTTGCACAGAAATCAGTGCTTGAGAAAGAAAAGGGGTGCTTATTGAAAATCTACTCTTGACTCCCCCTCCCCCCCAATTTAACCAAATCACACCCTTCTCAGTAGGTTTCAGTGGTTCTGCTGTAATTTAAGGCCTCCATATAAGAATCTGCTTCTGCCAAAATAGCCTCAAGTAACCTAAAGGTAGTAGATCCCATTTGATCTTGGAAGCTGAGTAGGGTCAGCCCTGGTTGGTGCTTGGATAGGAAACTGCCAATGAATACCAGATGTTGTAGGCTATATTTCAGAGGAAGGAATGGCAAGACCACCTCTGAGGATTCCTTACCTAAGAAGACCCTATAAAATCCATGAGGTCACAATATGTTGACAGGTGACTTTAAGGCACACACTTAAGAATCTTAAGTGAGAACCATCCTTTTTCTCTTTCCCACTCTTCACATTCTGTGTTTTTCATTCATGGCTTCAGTTCTGGAGAAGAATGATACAGTTTGAAGCCAGATCTAGAGATGTGAATATCTGGAGAGAGACTATGGGCCTTTGCAGACTGCTAGAAATAATCCAGCTTGAGTCCACTTTAACTGCCCTGGCTCAGTGCTAGGGAATCATGGGAATTGTATTTTTTTTCTGAGACATTGAGCCTTCTCTGTCAGAGAGCTCTGGTGCCACAATAAACTACAGTTCCCATGATTTCCTAGCACTGAGTCAGGGCAGTCAAAGTGGACTCAATCTGCACTATTTCTGGCAGTCTGTAAAGGCCCTATGTGAATTCATTGAAGTTATGTATTAAATTATCTCCTCTGGAAGCTCTTCTTTTGTTTGCTAGGTTTAGCTGTTTTAGGAACATATTTTCTTTTTTGTTTTGAGTTGTTGAATATCTTAGCTTAATCTTCTCTTTGCCTTTTTTATTATTTAGTTTGTCTGTTTATGTGTCTGTTTGTATGTTTATGAGTCTGTGTGCAGACAAGTTATTCTTCTCCCCTCCCTAATTACTCTTGTTATGCTAAATATTAGATAGAAGGCGAACAATGTGGTTTCATTGGCACCCCAGGGGCATTTTAGGGGCATAAAATTTCAAAAATGTTTTTTAAATTTTAAGAGATTTCCTGGGAAACCACAGAGAAGGCAGGGTTTAGTCTACAATCTTTTTCAGATTTAGGGAGTGAATCTCAGGATTGATATATGTCTTCATTGTAGGTAGGAAATTGTTGCGTCATTACAGCACTAGCAGTCCCCGCTAACATCTTAAGAGGCACAACAATCCGATTTTGCTCAGGAAAGAGACAGAAAAGTTAAATAAAAGAGGCAAGACCCATAAGATGAGAATAAAGGGTGATAAATCCTTCACCAGTGAGAGCTCTTATTCTCTCCTCCCTGTCAAAAGCCTTAAGGTAGGCAACTGGGAAGACAGCGGAACTATGGGACCATGAAAGGAAAGTTCCCAGTGTCTTCCCAGACCTCTAAATGCCTTAAGGAAAGCAGGGAATCTCATCAAGGGGATCTCATCAGTTAGGCTGCTAATAAAGCACCCTCTCATCACTCCTCTACTTTCTTATGTTGCATAATTGAATCTCACTTATCAGACGACTGGTAGAATAAAGCAAAAGCACCTGCTATTCAAGTAAGCTCTCATTACGTGATCATATCTTTCAAATGATGTTCCAAAGCATGGTGGGCAACTGCTGGAAGTTAGAAGGTTTCATTGGCACCCCAGGGGCATTTGGGGGCCCCTGGGGTGCCAATTAAATTTTTAAAAAAATTTTAAGGGGTTTCCTGGGAAACCACAGAAATGGCCCTACAGGCCACACACTACCTACACATATTATAGGGCAACAATGCTAGTATTAAGGTAGAACGAATTGTCAAGACTGAGCAGTCAATTATTGTTGTTGTTGTTGTTGTTGTTGTTGTTATTGGTTACGTAGTGCGTGGTGCTCCATGTCAACGTATGGCACCAGAGTGACCACCTTCTGGGATGCAGGCAGCAGCTTGTGTGCTGGAGAAGCACCTCTCCCCTTCCAGACAGAGTACAGAGACACTTCAGACAGGTGTCTCTCAGATGTGGCTTTTAATCTTGGTTCCTCTATGTACAAGGCTATAATACAAATGTGCATCAACCATGACCCACCAACCCAGCAACAATCTCCACAATCACCAACCACGCCGACCACCACACTGTGTCCTGAGGCAACTCCCTTATATAGCCAGGGCTCCATGTGACCTTCTGGCCCTGCCTCTTCCTTTTGACACCTGTCACTCAACCTGGTGACTTTGCAGTTTTGCAGCCTTTCTGCAGTGCTTTACTGCACCAGGTGACAATCACCTGATGTCACTTCCCCTGACTCAGCACCTGGTGGAAAGTACTTTGTCATTATGGCTGCCTTTGACCCTTTGTTGCCTGGTCACTTCTGTGTCATCCCACATTGTACATTTTTCCCTTGGCACTCCATCCCAACAATTATTATTGAAAAAACAATTACTTTTATAGGTGCCTAACAAAACTCTCCAGGGTTACCAGTCAGAAATTTGGCTGATTTAATCCTGTGTTTAGGATCTGCCATGTATCCACATATAGATATGGTATATGGTTCTGTAAAAAGAAATATAACAAAGTTATAGCTATGTTTACAAAGTTATACAGTTCAACTCAGTGGAGGACTGGCAAGTGTTCCTCAGCACTGCCAAATTCCCAGAAAAAAATACCAGATGGATGTCCTTTGTATCCATGGGAAAGCAATATCAGATGGTACATCTCTGACATGAGTGTAGGCACATACATGACCGAGGACAGCTTGGACTGCATAACTATGAATCAATTTATATGCTGTTTAAGAGCCCTTAAATTTGGTTGAAAACAATTCATATTACAACTTGTTTGCATTTGATGTTTCCATACACGTTCAGCAATGCAATCTAAATATACAGGCATTGACTACAGTATTTGGATCCTTCTGGGCAGGAAATATTATGATAGTGCTCTGTCAGTTTTGTTCTATCAACATGATCTTCTTGTGTGCTCCCATATCCTTGGGTGTTCTTTGACCCAGACTTTGGGTTTGCTCCTAAAGCTTGCCACCTCATGTTCTTCAGCCCTAACAACTGGTTTGTCTCATGGTATCTGCTTTACCTCTCACTGCTGCTGTCAGTCCGGCCCTGACAATCAGAGAGAAAAGATTATGGCTAGGGTGTGTATCACTTGGACTGGCTTATATCTAAACTCTGTCAGACCATATTTTCTCCTGGTTAAAGAATCTTCCTTCAACCACTTTTCTGGACCACATTAGCCCACTTCACATTTCTGCTACAAGTTACCACTTCTGAAAATCCCTTCTTCCTCTTGTGTGAACTGAAATATAGTAGATGAACATTGTTGGGTCCCTTCAAGCCATTTCCGACTTACGGCAACCTCAAGGCAAGCCTATCACTAGGTTTTCTTAGGAAGATTTGTTGAGAGGAGGTTTGCTGAGGCTGAGAGATTGTGATTGCCCAAGATCACCCAAGGGTTTTCCATGGCCATGTGGGCATTAGCTCTGGTCTCTCAGGGTCCTAGTCTAACACCCAAATTACTACATCATGCTGCCTCAAATGAATATTACCTTTTGTTAAACCACATGCTGTTGAATTATGATTTCTTTTGAGGGTCAAAATCTGTATGGTTTCAGTCTGAGAAACCATGAGCAGAGGTTGTTACACAAGCTGAGTACTCTCCCTTTTCTTGGGCTAAGCCAGAGTATAAATTCCTTGTGGTTTTATGACCCACACTGATGTTGATGTGGTTAGCCAGTACACATAATGGTGGTGATAGTGTGAATTATTTCTAAAACCAAAATAGCAGCACGGATGGGTACAGCAGTAGAAGCAGGAGGAAGGCAGGACAGTGGAGAAAGAGACTGGAAATAGGGTGTTACAAGGCTTGGCTGTGAACAAAAGGGTATGAGCTCCAGAGAAAAGCAAAGTGTGATGTAGGGAGAAGGAAAATGCATTCAGGGCAGGTGGGCTTAAGAACTCCTAAGCAGATTCTTTTGAAGTGGGTTTGGAGAACAGGGTGGCAACATTTCAGAAGGTAATGTGGGGAAATTAGACTGTAAAGCATACATGCACTCTGTCAGCTGCCACCAGTAGCCTTTGAATAACTGAATTACCTGGTGGCTCCCCCAGGTGATTGATTTTCAAGAGTTTATAGGAACTGGGACAAATGCTAGGCATGGGATGGGGTGAGATGGATGGTATGAAGTTAGATGAGATGAGAGAGATACCACACACACACACATATATAAACCATATCTATCTTTTTGAGCAATGGATTTTTTTGAGCAATGGATTTTATTTCCTCATCTTCCAATGGGTGACATTGATTGGGAATAGGAACTCAGTGGTTTTTAGTTTGTTTGCTTGTCTATCTTCTGTTTGTGTTTGCTTCCATGATCAGTTCAATGTCTGTCCCTTGTGTGCTATTCTCTTTTTTTCTTTTTTATGCATATTATAAGACACACAGCTTGCATCACACAGAAACTGGACACACACATACACAGACCCCATAACAATTTTGCTCTACCCCCACCCCCATTTGCCAAAAATAATCCCACAATTAATTCTGCTGCCCTGGCTGTAACAACAGCGCTTGTGATGGATTTCTGCTCTCTTGTTCCATTCTGCTTTTGCCCAGTGCTTAGAAATAAAACAGAAACACATTAAAGTTGCTTAGCCCACCTCTGCCACACTGCCTGCTCTAATGGGCTTACTGACCACAACCTACAGGGGCCAGAGTATATCAACAGCAGACAGGCCAACCTCAATCACTGCCTGTGCTTTTACTAAGTTGTTACAGGTTTAATTCCTTTCAGCTTTGTGCTCCTGCTGTTTTGGCTGCTCCCGCTGAAGGCTCACATGTTGCAGCGACCTCCTCTTCCTCCCTGTTGTGCCACATAGGTCCCAGCAGGAAGTCTTTTGGTGTGTGTGTGTGTGTGAGCAGACAAGCCACAGTCTGGGGCAAATAGGGCATCACAACTTCCTCTTAAAATGACTTGCCAGATTGTGACAAGGGTCGTGGGGGGTTGTTGGTGGTGATGGTGGTGGAAGAAGGAGATGAGGTGCTCAACACGGCTTTTATTTAACCACTTCCCTGCTCAGGATTCTAACTTGGTGTCTAAATGCAAAGTGGACCCCCAGACAAAGGGATTTTTAAAAATTATTTCAGTCCAAAAGCCAGTCTGGTGCTTCACTTAGCCCATGTCAGTCTGCAGGCTGCTCAGTCTCAGAGGACTTTGCCTCATGGCAATACAGGGCTTTGAATTCTGGTTGCTGTACAACAGCAGTGCCGAAGCAGTTAACTGCCTTGAACATGGCTTGGTTTCCTGCCTGCACTTGCACTGGCCTAAGGCAGTGCCTGCTGTTTAGGAGTGAAAGAGAGTGCCTTGCCTCGTCCCAGGTGGCAGACAGGCAAACCATGTTATTAAGAAGCAGAGATCGCAAAACCTTGATCTTCCACACACACACACACACACAAAGGGAGGGGGAAAGGGCTCCATAATTAGTCCCTTGCATGAGAATAAAATGGCATTCCACAGCAGCAAAGAAAAGGGGGAGGAGAGAACAAGCCTCTTTCAGATTTCATTAAGTGATCAGGACTATTGACAGGGTTTTTTTTTTCAAAAAAGGATCTTGTAGGGACCTCTTTGTTATTTGAGCCACTTCAGCTCCACACTTTCTACTTTCCTTAATACTTTAAAGTTCAGAGTCTGACACTCTGACTTGTAAGGGGAGAGGTAGGTGCCTCAATAAACAAACCACATGGCCAAACGGAGCTGTGTAAAGAAACACTTGTTTACCCAGTTTTCTGAGCATCCCCTTCTCTGAGCCTGATCCAAAGCCCTTGTAAACAAAAGTGATGGGGATGGGGGGGGCATTTCATTGGCAGCCAGTGGGATTTATTTAAAGCAATATTCTGATTCTGGAATCTAGATTTCTGTTTTGAGTTCAATGTGGAAATGATGACATATTGTCAGGGAAAATGCATTAAAGCAGCTTACATTTCCGTGACCTGCGTTCACGGGTCTTGATATACATGTATAAATAGAAGAGAAATGTTGTTGTATGTGCTGCTGGGGAAATCTATCAAGTCATGCCCATTTTGCAGATGTGATTTACAGCCATTCCCAGTGGGGAAAGCATCCTGTCTAAGTAGTCAAGGTTTCACATTTTCATCTCACTCCATCACAGGGATGCATGGTAACTTTCAAGGACGCTCATTACCCCAAGGGTTCGATCCATTTCATTTTATAAATCCCCAGAGCATCTGTTGTTATTCCTAACTCTGTTTAGTGATTCTAGGCTTTTTGGCAACCTGGGAAGTTCATTAGATCCACACAGTAATTCAGACACCAGCTGCAGTTTCAGCTTTAGATCCTTTGTGCAGATGAACATGATTGCACAATGTGTTTAAGGCAAAAATAACACAATGTGCTAGAGCATGTCCATATTGCATCTTTAAGTATGTTTCACTGTGCATATTCTTTAAGTACAGCAAATATTTCTTCCTTAATCTGGAAGCTGAAACATTTATTTCCAGTCTCCCACATGTACTGAACCGAACTGCAGTCATCACACAGCATTCTCTGAATGTCTCCTTCTTTATTAAGCACTGCTGAGCAGTGTCCTTTTTCTGTCGCCCATCAGTTTCTATATATTCACTTAGAAAATATTCTTTCAGCTTTCACCCGCAAAGCATCACAAGAAAACACCTTCTCTTTCAAATTCTACAAATGATGTTTTCATCCTTAGAAATCAAATGGTGAGGTGCCATTGGCTGGTCTGCTCTTGTTGTTTAGCTGCCTGGCCAATGGCAGCCACAGAGTAGGAGGCTAGGGGGCAGGGCTAGGGCTCACTGTAACATCCTTGGCCCAAGGTCTCAGGAGAAGTAAAGCAGACATAGAGGCCAGAGATCAACAGTGAGGCATTATGGGAGAATGGAAAGATAGCCTGTCATAGATTATTTGCTAATTATTTAGTATCATTTAGTTAAACCACAGTTTTTAAAATGTTTGATGAAATTTACAATCACTATATTGTTTTTTGCAACAGAACATATATAAATACTCTTCAGTATTACCATTTTGCACATAGTGAACAGAGATTTAAATCTAGGATTGCACTAGCAGCATGCCCCTAGCAAAATCAGACTTTCTCCCTCTCATTCTTGTCCCTTAGCTACCTTTGTGCCACCAAAAATGTACTCTGGAGGCTTTCTCAGTCCATTATGGCAGATTTTAAGAGGAGGATGGTGGGAAGGGGAAATTATTCCCTTCTTGGTTCTGTGGATGGAAGGATCCATGGAATCAGATCTCTGAAGTCTACCCAAGAAATGAGAAGGATTGGCTTGCCCATGCCCAAGGATTTCCCATAGACCTTATCTGCCCACTTCTACTAGACCATGGTCTATATACTTTGTTCTTAAGGAAGTGTTATGTCTCTGTAAGCACAGCCTTTGAGGAAAAGATGCACTAATAAACGCAATGCTTCCACTACAATAATTTAAAGATAGTCTTTTGTTTCCCTGATATTATGTATAACAGTGTATACGTGTTTTCTTTTGAACAGTAGTGTTAAAATAGATCTCAAAACATTGACAAGGGTTAAGCTAATTTATTCTCTCATGCTTGTTTTTGTTTGGTTGAAATTGACAAAACTGGCATGTTTTCTCAGTTTTGCATTTTCTAGACAGAACAGGCAAAGCTTTTCTTACAGTTCATATGAAGAGACTTCATTTTAAAACCTGTGCATTTTTATTGATTTGAAATGTAAGAAATGGGACACCAAAACTTTAGTTATTTTCCCTAGTTCTAAACAATAAAGACTAACATCAGTTTTGACAACAAACAAAACCAGTTTCTGTTCTATCAGTTATGTTTAAAAGATTCTAGTTTCAAACCAAACACAACTTGTGGTTATTCTGTCAGATATTTATATAGCCACTGGGGCGCCATAGTTATGCACCGCATACATCATTGTATTTTTAAAATGTACTTAATGAACTTTTTTTTTCTCTTTGGGTAACTACTTCATTGCCTTAAATGAATGCATTCCATTAGAATTTGTAACAAATGAGTACTTTGTGTTTGCATTAATGCCAAACACGTTTAACAAATTTTTAACAAGGAACACTGGCAAGAAGCCAAACTCCTAGAGGGACACTGAAGGAATGCTATAAATTTAAACTGGATTTTTACCTTTTCACTTAACTCAGCAAGTGTCTTAGGTGTCTTTGGCATCTTGATATTTGCAGGGCCCTCCCCCCCCCCCCCATTTGATTTAACTGAAATTTTGTATTTTCAAAATTCCATTTATGGTTGGTTTGCTTAATATTTTAAAAATACATGGAACTTGAAGAAGAGATCTTTGATTGTTAAAATCAGAACTTTGTTTGTGTGTGTGTGTTGTTGTTTTTTTTACTTTCAACAAGCTGCTGTATCAGTAGAAAACCTCCACTTGTAGAAACAAAAGATGCCCATTCATTTAGGCATCGTCACTGATGTTAGGAAAACCAGTGAACTACTTCTTACTTAAATTTATGCAGAAGCAAAAATATTTTTTTAAACCTACCCTTTTGTTGATGTTTCTTATATTCCTAGCCAGGTTGCAAATGTCTGGAGTATGATGATGTTTGCAACTGTATTTTACTTGTGAAGAGAAGGAAGAGATGATGATTACCTTGTTTGATGAAATAGTAGGACTTTGAAACACCATTACATCCAGAGGGCTATGCTGTAAATAGACCCATGAGAATAGGGTATGCTGTAATGTAGGTTGGTATTAATGTAGGTATTAATAGGCAGTTTCCAAACCCCTTGGTTACTTTGGAGAGATTTCCCCCCGCCCATATCCTTAAGTTACCATGTGAAGAAGAGGAAGAGGAAGAGGAAAAGGAGGCACAATAGTTAGGTTACATTTAAGAGATCCCCGCTACAGTGATGCAGATCTATTTGAGGCATGTGGTGGATGGGACCCAAAACAAGCCATGGAATCTGAGGGCTATGGCTCTTAAAAATAAAAGTAAATACTAAGAGCTGTAAAACTGAGGAGGTGTGGATAATGGATGTAGCTGTGAGCATGGAAATGTAAGAATGAGATTCTGTTCTGTTCCAAGTTCGAATTGTCTGCATTTCTAAGCATCTGAAGCACATTTAATGCTATAAGGTAAGTTTTATCAGTTGTAACTGATGGAGCAGGTGGTATACAGCAGAGAAGCATTCCAACCCTTTTACTGATAGAGTCCTGCATCCCCTGGGAGATAGCTTTCCAAGGGTTATATAGTGCAGAAGCAAGCAAATTAAAATGTGGTGTGCCCATCTCCTGTACCACAACTATGAGAACAATGCAAGCAAGTTACTAGAAAGTCCACTTCTAGACTTCATATCTGTTCTCAGGCTCAGACTGCTAAGCTAAAGCAAAAGTACTTATTAGAGTTGGCCTTTGCAGACTGCCAGAAATAGTGCAAATTGAGTCCCCTTTTAGGGTTAGCGTTAGTGCTAGGGAGTCATGGGAATTGTTTTAATTTTTTTCTGAGACATTGAGCCTTCTCTGTCAGAGAGCTCTGGTGCCACAATAAAATACAGTTCCCATGATTCCCTAACCCTAACCTTAACCCTAACCCTAACCCTAACCCTTAAAGTGGACTCAATCTGCACTATTTCTGGCAGTCTGCAAAGGCCCTAAATGCAAATTAATCCTGCATCACTGGACATTTGTTAAAATTTGACCAGGGTGCTGGAAAGGACTCTAAAGACCATCTACCAAGTGACAGAGGTCCAGCTCACTGCAGATTCATAGTGCTATATGCAGAATGGGCAAAGGGGCATCAGTTATTCCAGAGGGAAGGTCTAGGCAGGGAATGTTCTCAGAGTTCAGTAGCCAAATGCCTTTCAGCATTTTGCCAGAACAACCAAGATACCCAAGGTTGTATTTGGCTAATCCAACCTGCTTTATTGACATGACCAATTCTGTATTCAGCTGTCCAGTTCATCATTTGGTTTACCCTGTTTACACACTGCAGACTTTACAATGTACCTCAAGCCAAGTTGGCAGGTGACCACAAGGTGAACTTGGCAAGGGTGACTTTTATATTTCCTGACACACACCCAGATGGCCTAAGTAAATTGTGCTTACAAATCAGTTGATAAATCTTTTCAAATATCATATCATATTATCAATAAAAGGGAAGGATAGAAACTGGCAGATTTTTTTTCTTGAGATTGTAAACTCTTTCAGGCTGGAGGTACCATGTCACTTGTACTGTGTATGATACAAATATAGTCTGAAATTCTCTATTGCAGCCTATGCTGTCTAACTTTTATGCCTACTCAGCTATGCAGCAGAGGAGCTATGAAATCCTGTTAGTGACTTGTGTGCTTTTTAAGTGTGTCCCATATAAAAAGGGCTTTTCACATTATACTATTGAGTATCTGTTTTTGTGTCTGAATCCTTGCTATAAAACATTTGGAAAGCATCTGAAATAAGGCAGATATTAGGTCAGTTGTACAAAAACACTCTCATTTTATTATTGTTATGAATCTATGTTTTCCGCCTCCTTTTGTATTTACCCTGCCTCTCACCATGGACAAGAAAGTACAGGAAGAACAAAGTTTGTTACTCAGACAGGTGCCTTTATTCAAAACAAAACAAACAAAAAACCATCAAACAAACAAAAAAACAATCTGAAGAACCAGGACACTTTTATTTCGCCATATCCCTAGTCAGTATTTACACAACAGTGTTGGCAGAGCTACATGCCAGTAGTGTTCATGCAAGACTTGTGATGTTAGTTTCAAAATGGGGACCTTTCACAAGCCCTGTAATGCCTATGTATGGACCAAGCCCAATCTAGAATCCCAGTCTTTGCAAAGGCTCAGAGTCATCAACAGAAACATGTGATTCTAGTGCTAGAAAATCTGAGCCATGTCATACTTTTTTTCCCCTTTATATCACTTGTCATACTCTGATTTCACACTGAACCACCATTTATGCAGATCATTTATTATGCAGTTGCACCCTTAGTATGTGACTTCATGTCTGCCGTTTGATGTACTGTCAATACGATCTCTTGATTTAAATATTTATGTATCTATACAGTGTAGGATATGTATAATTGCTTTGTGTGATTTCAAGTCATTTCTGATTTCTGAATGACCCTCAAGTGAACCTGTTATGTGGTTTCTTGGCAAGATTTCTTCAGAGGAGGTTTGCCATTGCCTTCCTCTGAGGCTGAGAGAGTGTAATTTGCCCAATATCACCCATTGGGTTTCCATGGGTGACTGGGGATTTGAATCCTAGTGCACATTAAATTGAGGCACTGCCCTGGCTCAGTGCTAGGGAATCATGGGAACTGTAATTTATTGTGGCACCAGAGCTCTCTGACAGAGAAGGCTCAATGTCCCAGAAAAAAATACAATTTCCATGATTCCCTAGCACTGAGCCAGGGCAGTGCCTCAATTTAATGTGCACTATTTCTGGCAGTCTGCAAATGCCCTCTGTCTAACATCCAAACCATTACGCCACACTCACATTATGTACATTACTCATAGTACCATAGTTGTAGATTTATCCCTTTCTATATACAAGCATACCTCAGTTAACAATACATCTGACCAAGATGCTCCTTTTTACAAAGTTTTTTATGTTTCCCAGGCTAAATCGTCTGTACAGCTGGAATAATTAGCAGCATTGGCATTGGATACTGTGCATGTTGAGGGCTGTAGAAACACAGATGTGCAGTGTCACATTGCAGCAGTGTATCTACAGTAAACAATGCTGCAAAAGCTTCAACTGGAAAAGAATGGGATTCTGCTCTAGTGGAACCTAATGTAGGTGTTTGTGGGTGCCTTCAGCAGACAAGGTAAACAGCAGCTTTCTCTAGAATCCCTTGCTGAGCATGCATGAACAATAGAACATGGAGAAAAGGGGAAAACATATCAGACAATCTCACTAATTCGCTCCCTCAAGATGTCAAGCAGAGATCTGTAAGTTGGGCCATCAGAGTAGAAATCATAAGATAAGCAAAGGTTGGTGAAAGAAAAAAAAAGGAATACATTTTTAGGGGGTGCCTAGGAGGTTCAATTTTTTAAATTTACTTATGGGGACAGAGGCATCACTCGGGTTGGTGTCACCCCAGTGTGGTAGCTCATGCTGTCACATCCATGCTGCCTGGTACACCTCCCAACCACCCTGTCCACCAGCCAGGCTGCTTCTGCCATGGTGGAATTGCCCCTTTCAGGTCTAGAGGGCTGCTGGGTGAGTGAGAAAGGAAGGTGACTCTCTTTCCCACCTGGCCAGTAGACCCAACAGGTAGCCTCTTCCCACCAGTGGCCACTGATGGGGGTGGGCTACTGCCACCACCCAGCACCTTTGTTTCCACTCAGCCAGTAGTCCCGCCAGACCCAGAAAGAACTGCTGAATAGCAGCATCTCACCCCTACCAGTGGTCACAGCTGGTGGAAAGGGTGGCCAGGGGAGTCTTGGAATGGTCCTCACCAGGTGTTCACCTACCTCTGAGGGGTCACCTGGTATGGTCAATATCCCCCAAATGACATGCCTGTATGGAAAGCTTCTCTGAACTGTTTGTTTTATTTCACATGTCCGTATTGTTATTTTTGGGGGTGGGGGGAAATTTGCCAAAACATCTTGAACAGTTCTTTATTTTGGTGCCTCTGGACCATACTACTACTACAATTTTTCAGGCAAATTTACTATATTACGATACTACTACAAGAATACATCTACTACCCTAACTGAGGTAGAACTGTAGTATATAGGGAGGGAGGAATGTGTCACATTTACTTTTTTGCACAGCTGACATTTGAAAAAAGCTCACATTCTTTCTGTCTCATTTATGAAAGCAAAGCAGCTTCATTTATATACCGCTTCATATCTCGCTATGGGATGTCTAAGCGGTTTACAACTGTGAGCTGATTGCCCCCCAACAAGCTGGGTACTCATTTTAGCGACCTCGGAAGGATGCAGGCCTGAGTCGAGCCTCAGCCCTGGCTGGTATTGAACTCGCAACCTTGTGGTTTATGAGTGAGTGGCTGCAGTACAGGCATTTAACCACTGCGCCACCAGGGCTTTAACCACTGCGCCACCAGATTGCAGGGAAGACCTGCAATCTTTCATATATATATTTTTTCAAAATATGAAACAAAGGAGTTTATCACACAGGCAAAAGATACGGGATATTAGCGCTATCCTCCCATCAGTTTCTCAAATATCATGCACTAACACAATGCTTTTCACACAATGTTGTGCAACATTGTCATAAATGCTCAATTATCCCATGAATAAAGTGGCAAAATCACACTGCTTTTTATTTTCAGGAAAATCCCATGAATAAAAAATGGCACAATTTATTCACAGGATAATCACAAATTTATGATGACATCATGTGAAAAGCATCACGTTAGTGCATGATAGTCATGGGATATTGTTGCCCCAATATCCCGTTTCTATTGCTCATGTGATAAACTCCAAAGTCTCAAGCATTTGCACTGGCTAGACTGTATAGGTACAGCAAATCCAACATGGAAGGGAGCATGTTGTCTGCTAAAAATGAGAAATTAGTTGGGAAAAGATGTGGCCACTCATACAGCACCACAGTTACGGACTGGCATCCTGTTGGTTAGTAAACCTATTGAATCAATTGCTGAATCAACATGTGGGTAATTCCTATTGATTCAGTGGCTCTGTTCTTTCTGGTAAGAGGATTTATATGAGTCAGTATGGTGGTGTGGTTTGTGTGTCAGGCTAGGACCCCAGGAGATAAATTCCTACTTGACCATGGAAACCCACAGGGTGATCTTGCGTAAGTACCACTCTCTCAGCCTTGCAGAAAGGCAATGGCAAACCTCCTTTGAACAAATCTTGCCAAGGAAACTCCCTAATAGGGATGCCTTACAGTCGCCATAAAATGGAAATGACTTGAAAGCCAGCAACAAAGCAAGATGTATACTAAAGTTGAATATCAAACCCAGACTATTAGTCCATGCTGGTTTTGTCCAGGTCTAATATTCTAAATCTCAGTTTTTTAATCCTACCTTTGTAGATGTTTGTAGAGTTTTATACATTCTTTAAAAACAACAGCAGCAGCAACAATAACAACACTGAATGATATTCTCACCCACGTTTAATCTGGTGCATAAATACCTGGCAGTAAGCCCCACTGAACCTGATGTAACTTACATAGCATTGTGTGGTCAATGGCTTACTAGAGAAATAAGTTCCCCTGAAATTAATGTAATTTATGTGAAGGTGGTTTATTATTGGGATGTTAATGCTGGGTGTTCTACATTTCTGGCATACTGTAGTTTAAGAGAGAGAAATAAAAGCACACATAGCTCTAGCAGGTGTTGAAAAGCCATAATTCCCCCCCCCCCCCGCATTTTCTGTAGTTTCTTTCCTTCTTTCAGTTTTGGGTCAAAATGCATGCAATGTCTGGATGAATGAATCAGTCGAGAAAGAGAGAAGTGGGAAATTTATCCAGGAATTTTGATACTGCTGTAAGAAGGCTAGAGAGAGCCAAGGAGCAAGCCTGCATTTTGCATTTCTTTACTCATTCTTCCTCATTGTTTCCTTCTTTGTGCAGAATTTTGCTTTAATATCAGTGAGTGAGAATTGCCAGGGTACTTCAGATTGTAAAATATCAAGAACTTTGGGAAATTATAAACTGTTCAGCTCTCAACTGGTACAAAAAAAAAGAGAGAAAGAAAGAAGGGTCATAGATCGTTCTTATAGTTGGAACATGTGCTTCTTGTTAATTCGCATGGGTGCTTCCTGTGTCTATATATCTCTTTGAGTGATCCTCCATGCACAAAAGAATGGGAACTATGTACAGTTCACAAAATGCAATGCGTGCTTTGACTTACAGTTTTCATAAAAAGTTTGCAGTGATTTTATGTGCCAGAATTCGTAACATGATCTACTTCAGGAACTCCCAAACTTTCCAACTCTGTAGAAATCATTTCTTCTTGTGCCAGAGTTAGATCCAAATTCCTAATGAAGTGGATGGGAATCTTTCCATTCATGTCAAAACGTTTTGGATTAGGGTCCAAACTGTTTTAAACTAAGGAGCTGAGAAATGTTGGTGTGTGCACACTAATTGCAGCCATCATTTACTGGGCCCATATAGGTGATAGAACAATAATTCTTTGTCAGAGTAACCTTATTAATTGCTTAAAATAAATTATGCTATGCACATGTAATTCAAATATGAATTGTTATTGTTATGGTGGTAGTAGTGGTGGTGGTGATAATGATCATGTTGAATTGAATCATGCAAATACATTATATAAGGAACAATGATATATTGGGGCATACTATTATTACTGATTTGGGCAAAGAATTAGCAATTTAATGGGCAGCAGAAAAGACAGAGAGAGACCAGTTCAAATATCCTATAATCTTTCATCTCTGAATTTTGTTCTTGTATCTTTCAAGTCATTTTTTACTTGTGGCAACCCTAAGGCAAACCTTTAATGGATTTTCATGGGAAGATATGTTCATAGGGGTGTTGCATTTGTCTTCCTCTGGAGCTGAGAGAGTGTGACTTGCCCAAGGCCGTCCTGTGGGTTTCCATGGCCAAGCGGGGATTTGAAACCTGGTCTCCCAAGGCCTTAATCCAGCACTACACCATGCTCGGTCTCTGATCTCTAAATAAAATCTTTGAAATCATGGTGCCTTGTGAGGCTTAAACAAGTATTATTCACCAATTTCCATTATTATTATTTTGTAACCATGAGGGCCAGCCACCTAAAAAGTATATAATTAATTTCCAATACAATACAGCCAAATTTGAGGTGTCT
Organism: Phrynosoma blainvillii; assembly: GCA_026167975.1. Taxonomy (NCBI): domain Eukaryota; kingdom Metazoa; phylum Chordata; class Lepidosauria; order Squamata; family Phrynosomatidae; genus Phrynosoma; species Phrynosoma blainvillii. Next base: position 325,442,146 of record JANUYF010000002.1, on the reverse strand, counting down.
TTATGTGTTATCACATGTTTTCAAGGCTTTTTTTTTTTCAGGGCACAAAAAGTCCCAAACTTCTTCAGCCAAAAATATTCTTCTGAACATTTCCCTCATTAAAAACCAGAGGTAGAAGCATGTTGTGCTCAACACCATGCACTGCACAGACATATTGGAAATGCATTTATAACTCTGTGAGAATAGTATTAGGTAATTTTATGTATAATGTTTGAACCACAGACTGAGTAAATTTAATGTGCCAATAAACTGCAAAGGATTTGCTTTATACCTTCTTCCTGTGTGATGTAAAGAGAGAGAGAGGGGAAAAAACATTCTGAATAAGACTATTTCTGAGTATAGAACTGAAGCAATGTTTTGCACATCATTTTTTAGATGAAGGGGGGAAAAAACTACAACTAGATTCAATATTTTGGAGTGACTGGCTCCATTTCCACATTTCCTACGTATGTAATTTATCTTTGGAATAAGCCTGTGTGCTCTATAATACTTCCTGGATACTTAGTACAACGCCATGTACATAGTAATATACGTTATAATATATAACTTCAAAGGTCTCTCTGTGTTAGGCTGTTGTAGCAGAAACAACAGAGTCTTGTTGCACCCTAATATCTAAAAAGGTATTGTGGTTTACTTTTCTAGGTCTTCATCAGAATAATTAATTTAAAGACTTATTAGACTAATCTATAAACATTCAGCTTATTGTGTTCTTATTTACCCCACCCACATTTCTGAAAATTCTGTTTGAAGTACCCTCACATTGTTATTTAATGGTGTGATAGATACAGTATGAGGGGTATCGTAAAGTATTAATTGTCACTTTTTAATTTTTTTGACAGAAAGTTTGTTTTGATTTGTAGCTGTTAACTTATCTCTATGTAGTCACCATCCAGATTTACACATTTTCTCCAGCATTTCTTGACCTTCCGAATACCATTATTGTAGAAGTCTGCAGATTGTGCCTTTAACCACTCTTCCACTTCATGAATGATGTCATCTGTGTTGTCAAATCAGCGACCCTACAACGGATTTTTCATTTTTGAGAAGAGAAAAAGTCACCTGGTGACAAAATTTCATCAATAACCCCTCGAACCCTTCGAAATTCTCCATTTTACACTTTAGTCACTTCTGGCACAACCTGTAACAAAAATAAAGGACACAATGAGCTGATTTTCACAACATTATGCACTTAGGGACCAATGCTGCTGCTGACAGCACTTCATCAATATACCATAATAACTTCCAGGTGATAATTATTACTTTACAATACCCCCTCGTACATTGCGGAAAACCTATCTTGAGAGTTATGGAATGAGCTGTTGACCCTGTATTGAAAAAAAATGGGACAAAGACCCATTACAAAAGTGGTACTACTGCACAGGATGAGGCCTAAGGGCTTTTCATGTGAGTCCCAAAATAAATCTCAGTGGTACTTCCTTTTCAGTAATGAGCCAATGTGGTAGAGCAGTTTGAATATTGAACTAGGGCTCTGGGAGACTAGGATTTGAATCCCCATTCAGCCATGGAAATCCACTGGAAATCATACTCTCTCAGCTGGGAGGGAGACAGTGGCCAACCTCCTCTGAATAGATTGTGCCAAGAACACTCCATGAGACATTGGCATTAATTGGAGTCAACTTGAAGGCATACAGCAGCAGCAACAACAAAAAATAATGTCTTAACTGCAGTTAAGAGCTGAGCGTGAACTCTCTCTCTTGTACAAAAAAGCTGTCCAGCTTTTGCTAACAACAGCCTTGTTTCTGTTACTGAAACCTTTGCTCATTGACATGTGAAGCAGCATCATGGTTAAGCTGAAACAAAATGCCATGGTAAAGATGGACATACATTCTGAAATGTGGTGAAAATATTTTCGCCACACATTTGTTACTTTCAGGGGGATTTGTTTTCAAAGCTCAAGATGAGTGGCAAAACTCTTTTTCACCACACTTTGGAGGTTTGCCTGGTTCTGCCATCATGTCAAACCAGGGTTATATATATATTTCAGGTTCAAATGGGAACCAAGATGATTCAATGAGAGTGGTCTTAATAAAAGCAGGTGTGTGACACAGTGTTGGCTTCCAGTGATTCTGTGTCAGTGCCTGAAATTTAACCAGTAAAAGGTGCCATATGAACCACTTTGGGCCTTTCCTGAAAAAGCAGACCACTTTTTTAATGGATCCTCATTAAAAATAACTAGACAGAACTGTTACAGATCTGAAACAGGGGATGAATTTCCCTATTGATGGGCCTCTTCTTTACAAGGCTCCTTAAAAAAGTGTGCTAGATAGGCTGCTACCAGTGAGGATGAACCTTTTGAAACTCCCAGCTGGGATGTTCTGGTCCTTGTTATGAAGGCCCCTGCCTGAAAACCCAGAACTCTAGGAAGAAAAGTAAGACATTCTGGATTTTCTCCTCCAAAGGCCAGCTATCCAGCACATAACAAAGCCATGTGAACATCCCAAGAATACATGTGATAGTTTTGTAGCTGTTTAGTTCTTCAGGTAGGGAATAATTTAGTGAGAATTCACTTTTAAAACAATGAGACCAAATGGCCAAATATTTAAAAAGATGTTTTGGGAGACAGAGGGATATGAGTGAAGACAATAAGCACAGAGACAAAATCTCAAGTAAATAAAGTCAATCTGTCTTGGTTGCTCAACCATAGTGTACAGCAAACCAACAAAAGTCCCTACAGCCAGAAAACCCAAGATCTATGATCAAAAAACCAAACTGAAGGGTTCTGCCAAAAAAATATATATCCAGGATAAAATAATCCCATTTCCAATTACAAAAAGGCAACAATATGATGAAATAAAAGAATAAACCCTGGAGCAGAAAAGCCAATAGAATTTCTGAAACGGTAAAAAAAAAACCCACTGAAAGGTATGCAAATGCAAAAAGTAAATATTATAATGATAATAAAAGTTTCAAAACTCAACGCCAAAAAAACCCTGAACCCTCAAGTAGGTAAGTCAGTAAAATTTCTAAAAGGGTAACAATACCCCACTGAAAAGTGTGCAAATGCAGAAAATAAAATAATATAATAATAGTAAATAGTAAAAACTCAAGGCCAGATGCATTTCAACAACAGTCTTCCTCAGTGGCCTACAAGCATTCAAAAGATATATATATAGTATTTTTGTCATTGTGTTTTTTTCTGAGACATTGAGCCTTCTCCGTCAGAGAGCTCTGGTGCCACAATAAAATACAGTTCCCATGATTCCCTAGCACTGAGTCAGGGTAGTTAATTTGCACTATTTCTGGCAGTCTACAAAGGCCCAGCTGAACTGGTGATGGGAACGATCCTGCCAAGATGGGGGTGGAAGTGGGTTGGTTTGAGTTTTTCATTGTCCTTCCACTCCCTAAGTTTTCTCTAGGATCTTTTCTTGAGTCTTGGCAGGATCGTTCCCATCACCAGTTCAGCTGGTTATATAAGATGCAAATAAACATGAAATGCACAACTGCAGTGTGCAATGTACAACAGGCATGCAGTGTGAAATGGCACCACATGCGCAATTCTGCAGACTTCTGCGTTGAACCAAAAATGTCCAGGCACTTCTGTAGGCAAACTTATGCATGTGTAAGTCATTAACAGGATGCACACCATTCCCTTTCTTTTTCTTTTTTTTTAACTGTCCTCATAACAAGAAACCAATTTAAAACAGTGCATTAAAAAAAACACCCAAATCACTTTTGAATAATGATAGATATCCACAATAAATAGCAAAAAGAACTGGCATTATTAAAAGAAAGATTTTTAAAGTGCTTCACAAATCAAATAGAAATAAAAAAAATGTGTTCTCAACATGAAAGTGAGGACTGGTAGGCCTCCCATGAGAGTCTGATCCATAGTGTGGGCACTTCCACTTAAATGCCCTGTTGTAGGGATTGCTAAACTAGGTATCTCCAAATGATAAAACACAAAGTGGGTCATCATAGCCAGATTTGAGCATCCTGTGAAGAATATAAAATAGCAGTTGAAGGAGCCAGGCAGTCTTTATTGCCCTGCAAGAATGTCTACCAGTAATGTGAACTAATTGTTTGCACGGTCTCTTCTTTCTTTGCAGTTATCAGAGGAGTTGGAGAGAGAAGCAAACAATATGCAGCACTGCAGGTTGATGAGAGAAGAAGAAGATGATGATGACCTGCAATGGGACTCTGAATACAATCACTACTCTGTCCCCAAAAGTTCACAGATGTGGGTAGGGCACATGAAGGTTGCCATCAAACAATATGCTGCATAAGCAGGTGTCTTCTCCATTGTTTCTTGTAATCTATTATGAAGTTAGATACTTTGGAAAACAATTAAGGGGGCTTCATCAGAAATTAGAAGAACTTCATTACTTTTAATGGGGTCATATGAATTGTTCCTTTTTTCCAGCTGAGCTACCATCTGAACATTATTCAATGAAGTTCACTGAAACAGTTCATTGACAGATTTGTATTAATTTTAATGTGTAATTGAGGTTCCACTAGCTTGCAGTGTCACCATCTGCTGATTCTGATTAGTTTCTTCTAAAGTATCACTTCTAATGCATTAGATTATTACAGGACTAGAAAGCTGTTACATAATGATGTCAGCGTTAATCATACCTACAGTAATGTGGGCTTGTCAGGGTAATAAAAACATCTTTGCCCTCCTCTGTTTCTTATCTTATTCAGACTATTTTGATAATGTTACCACTAGTAAAGCTCTGGGCCAGGTTGGAAATGAAATCAATTTTTGGTACTAATATCTGTTGGCATATGACAATATGGTGTGTGTCTCTGACAATGCATGGGGAATCTAACAGTGCAATCCTATACATATCTACTTAGAAGTAAGTACCATTGAGTTCAGTAGTGCTTATTCATAGCTAAGTGTGTATAGGATTGCAATCTAAATTGGCTTGAAATTATTTATATACAGTGGTTGATGTATGTCTGGATGATAAAAGCTTGAAGCAAGCATGTGTACACGTATCTGTATACATATTATATAAACATCTATGAGGATGTATCAAACTTTTATTGTCCAAATGCACAACATACTTCATATAAAAGCTGGGACTCTTGATTTTTTAAATTAAAATAAGAATGTTGTGATTATTTGATATATGCATTAGGTCTCCTTTATGAGAAGGGACCATACATTGTTGTTTTCTGAACAGGACAGCAATGCTTACCATACTTTATATTGTATTTTAGATATTAAACAAATAAAGTGTCAATGAATGAGGAGATAATTGACGACTATCTCCATCATGAAACAAACAATAATAAATGTGAACAAGTTAAAGCACATGCCAGGAGATAAAAGCTTGGGGTGGGGGAACCCTGAGGCTATTAAATGTAGGGACAGAGTATTATTGATGATTAAATATCTGCTGTTTTCCCAAAGCAAAGGTCTCCCTCATAATAAGCAGTTTCATTCAATCTGGCTTAGGTGTGCATACAAGTGTTCAGGTTCTTTCACTAGCACAACTCTTTGCCAGTGGAAGGAGCACTTTGAGGCTCATATAAATGAATATTGACTATCTACAGTTCTAAAAAATAAAATAAATACAATGAAAATCAAGCAACATGTGAAATCCACCCAACTCTTCTGCTCTGAAACTTCCTTTCATTTTAGTAAGATATGTGTTGGGCTTTGCTGAAATGAATGGAAGTCATGCAGCAGTATTGCTTAGTGGGTTGCCTCCCCATGAAATTAAACATGTGTGGCCTTAATTCTTAATATCTTTTTTTTTTCTTTGCTGCTGTGTGAAAAAAAAATTCTGAACAGGATATTCCTAAAATCTTGCACTGAATTTAGAAAAAATGTTATTATTATTATTGCTTTTGAAAGGTTAGTGCAATTAATCCTGACCATCCTTTATGAGCCATACATATTACCCCCCGACACCGGAAATTATGATTTATCTAGAAAACAATAATTTATTAGTTGAGTGCACCATCATCCTTGATGAAATTAAAGAGCCACTGAAAGCAAGCTGAATTTCTCCTTGGAATTCAAACATGAAGTAACAAATCTGTATAAAATCTGTATAGCATAGATAATACATATTCTATTTATTTATTTATTTATTTTTGTTTTAAAAGTTTGTCCTTTATCGATGACGTTTTAAACTTTTGGGTTTTGTTTTTGTTTTGTTGGGTTTGTTTAAACAGCAAAGCTCCTGGGAGTTTCTTTAGCACATATGACAAATGTTGCACTTGCAAACTTGGACAACAAAATGTGTTTCTTTGGACAAAGTTGTTGTCCTCGTAAGGGACAGCTGTCTGGGCACAATCCTCAAGGGAGTTCTTGGGTGCAAGCTCCACCGAAGTGAAAAGGACAAGGAGAAGCTTAGAATGAGAGGTGGACCACTTCCTTTTCAATCCCATGGGGCTTGGGCAGGAAAGCTTTGCAGAAGATCATGCCTTCTGTATCTCTTACAGTCAGGTCTTTACCTTAATTCTGCAACTGAATACTTGAAGTAGGAAATAAACTAGGAAAACATAGGGTCTTTAAAAATCAAAACTGTATAGCTAGATATTTATATGTGTGTGCCAATTTTGTCACAGATATTATTTTGGGGGCGTTGGTTTTTTTGCTCCGCTCATATTGGTAAGAGTATTGATTCTAACTTTTATCAAGGCCTAAGACTTAGCCTGTATAGAAGAAATTTTTGTCTAACATTAACTTTTCTTCCTCTTTTTTTCATTTCACATAGTATTCTATGATGTTTAGGGGGAAAATCTTTTCATACAGTAAAATAGAATCTCTGGGTTTACAACAAACACTGTGATGTTGGGCAAACATTTTACTCAAGCAATGTTTGGTAGTTTTGTCCTCCCCTTTCAGTGTAAAAAACAAACAACAATTTTTTTTGTTAACATTTAAGATGAGTATTATTTTACTGTGGGATCAAGCTTGTACTGCATATTCTTTCATTTAAATGTACAAATGGAATTTTGTATTTAAATGACTTTTGTGTATCTAGTATGCACGTAAATGCACATTGACTTTCATTTGAAAGTGAGTTTTAATTTCCTTTTTAAACAGTGTTTATGAAAAGACTACTGATGTGTCACAACCTATATCTGCATTTTCCTTTGGTGTAGAGTGATTGTTTGAATGTGATGTTCTGCAGCAATGGGTCAGTATTCCCTATTTACCTTTGGCCCTCATTTGATAGTGCTTCTTGTAATAATTTTCTTCAAGTGAGTGGCATGTTCTGGATTGTGATCTTGACATATGGTTAAGGACATTGATATGAAAAACTAAGGAATCCTTAGAAATTACCAGTGGGCATGTTTTAGAACAGTCATTGTACTTTTAATGTCTTGTAGAAGTGTTAAGTACCAAGGTATTTAAAGTTCATAACATTGTTATTATGTATATGAGAAGTGCTTGGTGTTGATCAGCTTGTTTATATTCATCAAATAAATCTGGTTTCTTTCTGAACAATGTGTGGTGTTATCCATGCTGATGCACTGGGGGTGATCCAAAAGTGGAAACTGGTTTCTAAGCATGGATTCAAATTCTGGAATATGAAAAGCTACAATTGTTACAGCAGAAATACTCTTGTGTTCAGGATGGAAATGGTTGGGAAATGGTTGGAAAACATGCTTTTTGAGGGCCGAGAAACGCTGAGAGGAATTCCTGGACTGATTAAAATCTGAGCAGTTTGGGACTTATTCTGTACAAAATTTGTATGTGGTTGTTTTTCACAGGAAACAATATTTTCTGCACAGAAAATGATGTTTCTATATAGAAATTTTTCCTCTGCAGAAAAAGCTGTTTCCTGTATAGAAAATACTGTAATTAGGGTCTTATTCTGCACAAAATACACACATGTGTGATTTGCACAGAAAACAGCATTTTCAGCACATTTTTGAAACATAAGAGTATTGCTTTCTGTATAGAAAATGTTGTTTTCTGTGCAAAGCAATTGTGGGTGAATTTTGTACAGAATAAGTCCTGAATTGCAAATAGTCTTTGTAAACTGCTTTTAGTTATCAAACTTAACACCCTGTTCCCAGGGTTTGAATTCAAAATCCATGGTTTGAATAAAATACACACACTATTTACACAAGTTCCCATAAAAGATCAGAGTCATCATTTGTGCGTTCTCCTGGAGTTCTCCTGGATCAAGCCATGATGCTCAGTTAATGGCTATGGCCTAGGCTTTTTGATCACCTTTGGCTGCTGTGCTAACTGCATCCATTCCTGGTACTTTATTATGGAACTAACATGCAATAGGTATGACTTCTTGACAACTGTAATAGTAATAGCAATAGCAACTACATTTCTATACCGCTTATCATTGCACTTAAGCACTCCCTAAGTGGTTTACAATGTGTAAGCTAATTGCCCCCAACAAGCTGGGTACTCGGTTTAGCGAAGGATGCAAGCCTGAGTTGAGCCTGAGCCCCTGGCTGGTATTGAACTCACAACCTTATGTTTTGTGAGTGAATGGCTGCAGTACAGGCATTTAACCATGGCACCACCAGGGCTCCTCCACTGTGCCACCAAATCTGATCTGGAACTGTTCCTGAAAACCACTCAGAACCTTCAACTAGTAATCCTAATTACTACAGCCAGATTGTTAACCAGAGCTCACTACAGGAAGTACACAACTCCCTTGTTAATACCCAGTCTGTTCAAAGTGCTACTTATGATTCAAAGTGCTGCTTATGACCTATAAAGCACCATACAGTTCAAGTCCAGTTTATCTGGACCATGTTCTCCCATATGCATATTGAGATCTTCTGAGGAGGCCTGTCTCTGTGTCCCACCACCTTCACAAGTACATCTAGTAGTAGTAGTAGTAGTAATAATAATAATTAATAATATTTATTTATACCCTGCCCCTCTGTCGAACAATTGGGGTGGCTTACAACAATTACAATTCCATACAATATCCCCTATCTCAAAATACACTCTAAAATCCCAGAACCCACCCACCCCCTTTAAAAAGTATTAAACCAGATATCCATTAAAAGAACTTAAAAAAAACATCAGGATAAAAGCAACTAGCACAAACAGTAAACAAGCAAGGGCAGCGACAAGAGAAAATGAAAAAGGTAGAAATGAATAGGCTCCTGAGACCGGGAATTCTAGTCAGGAAAGGCCGGCCGAAAGAGATCTGTCTTCACAGCCTTTTTGAAGCTGCTTAAACTCGTAATCTGACAGATCTCATCCGGCAGGCCATTCCATAGTCTGGGAGTGGTTACTGAAAAATGGGAATCTAATGGGAACACAAGAGAGGACCTTCTCAGTGACTGCTCCCAGTCTCTGTAATTTCCTTCCTAGAGAGCTTAGACTGGTGCCTTCCTTGTTAGCCTGGAGACCTCATTTCAACAGGCCTTTGAGAGCTGATTGCTTGGGAGTGGGGCTTTCATAATGTGCTATATTGTTTTGATTTGTTCTTCTTTTTAATGGTCTTGCTTGTAATTTTTTTGATAGTTTAATTATATTTTTAACCTTTAGCATGATGTGAAATTTTTTTACCTGTATCTGTTTAGCTGCATGTGACAAGCTTTCACGAGTCTCAGACCGGAGGAAAGATGGGATAACAGCAATAGCAGCATCAATAGCAATGACTTACCTTCCAACTGCCCCAATCTGGCAGGGACAGTCCTAGAATCATACAATCACAGATTTGGAAGAGATCTCAAGGGCCATCAAGTCCACCTCCTGACATGCAGAAATATACAATCAAAGAACCCCTGATAGATGGCCATTCAGCTTCTTTCTAAAAAACTCCAGAGAAGGAGATTCTCCGAGGGAGTGTGTTCCACTGTCAAAGAGTCATGATCACTTCTCTGTCATCCCACTTTTTCAGCTGCTTTTAAAATGTCCTAGTTTCACTCTCCTGCTCCCATTTTCTTCCTTTGTCCTCCACTTGTTTCAATTAAAGCAAATTGAGTTCAAAGTGCCAAAGTAGTTTTTACTTGGTATCTCTGAGTGACGATGGGGAAGAAAAGGTGGGGGACAGACTCTTACCCTTTCCAGTAGGCTCAAGCAAAAGCAAACTGCTACATCCTCTCATACCTTGAGTATTCCTCCTTAATAACTTTTGCTGTCTTGCCCACACCCCAGTTTTGCATGGCCACATTCATTTTCATCTTTCAACCATTGGAGGGTATGTACTGGTGATAATGCTGAAGCAGCTACTAAACATTTTGACAGAGGCTAGATCCACATGGGCCAGAATGCTCAGGAGCAGCCCAGAGTATTCTGGCACCAAAGCTGTCCAGACTTCTCCTGTTATCTTGGGCCCTCTTTTGTGATGCTGGGCAGCTGTTCACACATGTATCTCGTTGTGCCCCCTGGCATTACTGTTGCTGGTCACTTGCTCTGAGGTCAGAATGAGGTGCCCAGCATTGATCACATGGGTGGCTGCCTCTTCTCAAAGCAAACAACTTGTGGTAATGATTGCACATGGATGGTACAGCGAGATGCCTTATAGTCACTGGCATCACAACAGAGGGTTCTGGGTCTTCCAGGAAGATCTGGATCAAAGGGTGAGTTTATTTAAGCTGTTTTAAAGGAGGTATACCACAGATTTGGTGCTGAACTAGCCAGAACTAGGGATTGGCCCTGTTGTGCAGACTACTTGCTGAGAGGATGGGGTGAGGACATTTTATTTGGCCCATGTGAACAACCCCCCCAAGTCAAAGTGCTGGGAGCATGTGATGCCTTTACTTTATCACTTGCACTACCTGTCAGTGCAATTCAAGGTGGTGCTTATCCTATACTCAAATGGTATAGGAGCTGGCCACTTGAACAACTCTGTCCTTCCATGACAACCTTCCCATGCTTTATTATACCAGCCCTAAAGCATAACAAGCACAGTTGCTTTTGAGAGAGAGGGCCTTCTTGTTGGCTGCCCCTAGACTCTGGAACTCATTTCCAGGAAGACCAGGGTGGCCCCTCTTTGTTGGCCTTCTGTTGGCAGGCGAAAACCTTATTCTGACAGCCTTTTAAAATACAAAATTTTAAACGAATGGGCTAGGATGGTGTACTACTTTAATTGCACTGCTTTTAAGCACTTTTGTCTTGTTTTAATTGATTTTTATTCTTTTAATGTGTGTTGTGTTTTAATATTGTAACAGTTTGATTCTATTTTAGTGCTCAATTTTTGTATGTTTTTCGTTGTATTGTTTTTTTTAAACTGTGAGCCATTTTGAGTCCCAATTCGGGAGGAAAGCTATATAATAATCATAATCATAATCATAATCATAATATATCAGCTACTGTTCCTCTATTCCATGCCCCATTGTCTTTAGAAACATGCTTTGTGCATATGTGCAAGAGTGTCAAAGAGTGCCTCAGTGTGCAGCATGTGTAATCCCAAAGGGTTTGGTCATCCTCTTTATTTTTCCACCTGCAAACAAAGAAATGTCTCTTTGATCTCTTTCACATTACACGGTTTTAGTACTTTGATATTACTTTAGCTGCCATAGCTCTATTCTATGGAATTCTGAATTTGTAGTTTCCTTAGTAATTTAGAATTTTCTGCCAAAGGCTCACCGACTACAAACCTCAGGATTCTGTAGGATGCAGCCATGCAGTTTAAGTGGTATCAAAGTGTGTTACCCATGTACTGTGAAAGAGACTTTTGACTCTGCTGTTGGTTAAGTGTATTTATTGACTATTTGTATTCAAAGACACTATCAGGATGACTTGAGCCTACTTCCTCAGATGCATGCATACAAAAGCTCATGCTACCAACTTCTTTCTTTCAGTTAGGCTCAAAGGTGCTACAAGATCTCTTTGCATGCTATTGGCTATTTGGTTTGTAGTCCATGCTGATGATATAATTTTATATTTTTATTTCAGTTTTTGCCTTGTTAGTGCATTTTAATGTCCGGCTGTTCATTTTATGCTTTTGTATCTTATATCTCTTTAAATGCCTCTGTTCCTGGAGGGCAAAAATAGGATTTAAAAAAATAAATTAAAAAATAAATGCCTGGTCTGAAGTAAACAGGTCTAATTCCATATTAAGTGACTATAGGATTACAGTCTAAGAAAAGTTCTGTAAATTTATAACAATTCAACAGTGCCATAAACCCTTGCTACATAATTAGGAAGCAAAGAGAAGTACAAGTCTTCTCTTGGTGCACAACTTCAATTTGTTTCAAAGGGACTTACAGAAAAGAAGGAGTTCCTGACAGACTGTGGCCTTAGCTTGATGCGTGTCTTACTCATTTTTTGGAGTGGGTGTATATTTTGCAAAACATGTATTTTGTTGCAAAATGCTGTAAAACAATTGCAAAATTTTGTACAGATTTGAAGGAAATCAGATAATTCTGGATTTGGGGTGTTTACTAGGACCCTCAAGCTGATATATCTGGCTCTCTGTTTTGAGGGCATTGCAAAATATTACAAATCATTGCAAAATAACTGCAAGACTTTGGCACAGGTTTGACAGGAATTCCAAATTTCATGGTTCATGGTGACAGAGAAGGCTCAATGTCTCAGAAAAAAAAAATCCCATGATTCCCTAGCACTAACCCTAACCCTTAAAGTGGACTCAATTTGTACTATTTCTGGCAGTCTGCAAAGGCCCTAAAACTACCTTTAAAAGGTAAAGGTAAAGGTATTTCCCATTTACAAGGTTGTCAAGTCATGTCCGACCATAGGGGGCGGTGCTCATCTCCATTACTAAGCAGAAGAGCCAGCATTGTCAGAGAGTTGGAGATAGTCACTACCTGTCCCCTTTTCCTACCACTGCCTGCTTGCCCTTGATGTTTTTATTGTTTTTATTGTATTATTCCTTTTTTAGCTCTCTAATTAATTTAATTCAGTTTTAATTTAATTTAATTAGCTCTCTAATTAATTTAATTCAGTTTTAATGGGGTGGGAGGGTTATAGTTGGGTTGAGGGAATGTTTTTAACTGTTTTTGTTTTAAATATGTTGTAACCCACCCCGGTTGCCGAGCAGAGGGGCGGGCTAGAAATAAAACTTATTATTATTATTATTATTATTATTATTATTATTATTCTGTGATCGTATGGCCAGCATGATTGCACAGAACGCTATTTACCTTCCCACTGAGAAGTGGCACCTATTTATCTACTTGCATTTGCATGCTTTTGAACTGCTGGGTTGGCAGAAGCTGGGACTAGTGACAGGAGCTCACCCCATCATGCAGCACCCAGGCCTCGAACTACCAACCTGCTGATCTTGCAATCAACAGAGTCAGCCTCTTAATCACTTGAGCCACTGCATCCCTATAAAACTGCCTTAACTTGGGCTTTAGGACCAGGCATGTTTCTGAAAGAGAGAAAGTTTATGTCATGTGTATTTGTGTCTTGCAAAAATGCCACAGAGGGAAGATGGAAATTGATGATCAGTGACAAAACACATTTTCATTTTGTTTCCAGGTTTCACATCTCTTCTTCAGTGACTACAAAACATTATGTCCTGCCATGCGCCAAAACTATGTTTTGCCCAAATAAGGCATGTTTCCTAGTAGAATAGCCTAGGGACAAGAGCCCCCACAACCTCTTCAACAACAAATGTCTATGCCATCATGCAACACATTGGGTCTTATGTACGTTGTTGAGCCTGCCTGCTGCGAAATTTCATAGCTGCACATGTTTCACATCAGGGCACAATTGGAGCTTGGTATTGTTTATATGGGCCAAGATCCAAGAGCATATTTTGATATCCCATGCTAGGGGGATGAAGGCTTTCTTCTTCTTCCGCTGGACAACTTCACATGATTCTAAAAACCTGCTCCAGAGGGTTTCCCAAATCCCTCAGAGAAGATTTTCAGGGTGCAAGGGGTACTGCAGGAATGAGGAGTAGATTGATTATTGCAGCAGAAGCAGCATGACCTGGTGAATGTATGCTATGGGATCTTAGCCACAGCTCATATGTATTAATTCAATGATTATTTCAAATGGATTATCTTCAGAAATACTCATGTCAATGGCCATAGGCATCAACAACCACCCCCCAAGCTGTTATCAGAACACCCAAACTTCGTAATTTGAATAAATGTCACAAGTGGAAACACCCACACTTAGGATACAGGCTGCTAGTAATCCAGTCTTATACAAGGCTGTTATATAATGAAGGAGGAGAAGCACGTAAGAAGGCAGCTATGCATTGTTGTGCCGTTCAGCATATGGACTTTATTTTGGTCACATTATTTTAGCGCTGGAATGAACGCAAGAGAGCTTATGGGCTCAGATCAAAATCCATCTGGATCGACTGGGAAAAAAGCAGAGTGAGGAAGGCCCACCCCTTGGCTGCAAGACATATCTGAGTAGTGACACAGTGATACAATTCTGTATAATTAACACATAATGAGTGCAGCTTTTAAAGCTTTTATTTAGATCAGATCTAAAGCTCATTCTCCAAAACTAACAAAATAAATTTCAACGGGGAGAAATCTAAGGTACTACTCTCAGGCAGAAAAAAATATATGAAATTCACAGATATAGGTTGGGGGACACCTGATTTGACAACAGTACATGTGAAAAGGATCTAGGAGTCCTAATAGACCAAAAGTTGAACATGAGTCAATAGTGGACGTTTTCACACGGGGCTCCCTAAAGCTGGCTGGAGCCCTTCCCCTAAAGCCGGCTGGACCCCATGCCGCTGACACCGGAATGACTCTGGCGGTGGCAGGCTAATTCCTTTTGCCACCTGGAATTACCTGAAGCCGGAGTTAGCCAGGAATTAGCCTGCCACTGCCGGAGTGAGGCCGGACTTAGGGCTCTGTGTGTTTGAACACACGGAGCGAAAAGCCGGCCGGACGCAGGGATGACACCGGAAGGGGCAGGGTTTGCCGCCGCGTGTGTGTGAACACACGGGAAATGGAGCCGGAGTGAGGCCGGCGGGAGGTCGGCTAGCGTCCTCCTTTTGCCCCGTGTGAAAATGTCCAGTGTGATGCAGCAGCTAAAAAAGCCTATGCAATTCTAGGCTGCATGAAGAAAAGTATAGTTTCTAGACTGAGGGAAGTAATAGTACCACTCTGTTCTGTTTTGGTCAGACCTCACCTGGAAAACTGTGTCCAGTTCTGGGCACCAGAGTTCAAAAGGGATGTTGAAAAACTGGAACATGTCCAGAAGAGAGTGACTAAAATGGTGAAAGGCCTGGGAACCATTCCTTATGAAGAAGGGCTTATGGAGCTGGGTATGTTTAGCCTGGAGAAGAGAAGGTTAAGAGGTGATATGGTAGCTCTGTTTAAATACCGTATTTTCTGGCATATAAGACAACTTTTTAACCCCAGAAAATCTTCTCAAAAGTTGGGGCTCGTCTTATACGCCGGGAAGAGAAAGAACCTCCCTCGGCCCGGCTGCCATTTTGTCTCCCTCCTCCTCCCCCTCACCACACTCACTGCATTGGGCGAGACCCTCGGGAAGATCAGGGAGGAGGAGGAGGCAGCAGCGGTGGCAGTGGCTTGGCCTGGGGGAAGAGGAGGAAGAAGCAGGCTGAGCCGTTGTGTTTCTAGGGGGGCCTCCCTTGCTGCCCGGGCTGGTCTGCCCTCCTCTGCCCTGCCTTTCTGAAGGGAAGGCCCTGTAAAAACCCACTCGGTGGCCTTGGGCAAGTCACACTCTCTCATCCTCAGGGGGAGGCCTCAGCTTCCTTCCCTCCCTTCTTTCCCCCTTCTTTCCTTCCTTTCTTCCCTCCCTTTTTCCCTCTCTCTCTCTCTCTCTCTCTCCCTTCCTTCCCTCCCTTCCTTCCCCTCAGGAAAAGCCCCCCCCCCATGGGAGGAGGAAGAGAGAAGGTCAGGGAAGCCCCCTTGCAGGGTGGGGATGCCCTCTTCCTCCTTCTCCTCTTCTTCTCCTCTCCCAGGGAGTCCCCCCACTCTCTCTGGGGCCCCGGCACTTGCCAGCCTTCCTCCTCTTCTTCCCGGCAGCGGAGAAAGCATCTCTGGGAGGGCTGGGCTGGGCTGGGCTCCCTCCTTCCCTCCTGGAGCATCTGTGGGGGAGAGGGGGAGGAGGAGGAGGAAGAAGAAGAAGAAGAAGAAGAAGAAGAAGAGGAGGAGGAGGAGGAGGAGGAGGAAGACGGGGTTGACTTCTGGCAACTCAAAGACGAACCTGTCCTGGGGTTTCCTTGGCAAGGTTTGTTCAGAAAGGGTTTGCCATTGTTTTCCCCTGAGTCTGAGAGAGTGTGACTTCCAGGAATGTGGTTGTGGTTGTTGTTGTTGTTGTTGTTGTGTGCAATCAAGTCATTTCTGACTTCTGGCAACTCAAAGACAAACCTATCCTGGGGTTTCCTTGGCAAGGTTTGTTCAGAAACAGTTTGCCATTGCTTTCCCCTGAGGCTGAGAGAGTGTGACTTCCAAGAATGTTGTTGTTGTTGTTGTTGTTGTTGTTGTTGTTCCTGACTTATGGTGATCATGGGGTTTTCTTTTCAAGATTCGCTCAGAGGAGGTTTGCCATTGCCTTCCCCTGAGGTTGAGAGTGTATGACTTGTCCAAGTTCACCCAGTGGATTTCATGGCAGAGTGGGGAATCAAACCCAGGTCTCCAGAGTGGTAGTCCAACACTCAAGCCACTACACCATAATAGCTCCTATTCCCACGTACTACCTATGAAACAATTGCAGACTTTTTGGTTGTTCTTGTGTGTCTTCAAGTCCTTTCGGACTTATGGTGACCCTAAGGCAACCTTATCATGGGGTTTTCTTGGCATGTTTCTTCGAATGGGGGTTGCCATTACCATCCTCTGAGGCTGAGAGTGTGTGACATGCCCAGGGTCACTTACTTGGCTGCAAATTGTACATACCCCAGAATGCATCATCTAGTATATTGGCAGTCCTTCCCCGCAACACTTTCTCATTTCCTCCCACCCATCTCATAGCTGGGAGATGGAAATAATTTTTAAAGCAGCATTTAAATCTGGACTATTTTTTTAAAAGTAAGGTCCAAAGCACACTGCAAAAATAAATGCTAGGGAACATGGGAGCTGTAGTTTGTTGTGTTTATAAGTGACAGTTTTCCTGCTAAGTACCTGCATGTCATAAGCATTTGAATTAAAATTACCATATTGAAATCAAATCTGATGTTTTTTAACTTTTTTTGGTGTGTGTTGGAAGAGGAGTAGTCTTATATGGCAAGTATATCCTAAACTCTATATTTTAACTGGAAAACTTGGGGGTCGTCTTATATGCCTAGTCATCTTATATGCCGGGAAATGTGGTATTTGAAATGAGATCATGCTGAAAATGGAGCCAGTTTGTTTTCTCCTAAAAATAGGACCTGGACCAATGGATTCAAACTACAGGAAAAAAGATTCCACCTCAATATTAGGAAGAACTTTAGGAAATAAAAGTTATTCAACAGTGGAATATGCTGCCTCAGAAAGTGGTGGAGTCTCCTAATTGAAAGATTTTTAACAGAGGCTGGATGGTCATCCTTTGGGAGTGCTTTGATTGTGTGTTCCTGCATGGCAGGGGGTTGGATTTGATGGCCCTTGAGGTATCTTCCGACTGTATGATTCTATGATTCTATATGCATAACTATAATGTCTCCTTGCCCAACCCACTAAGCCAACATTAACACTAGCCACATCTGGTAAAGGAAGTCTATTCAGCTGGTGATCTAGGTGCAAGGAAAATGACATTTCCAGATCCCTCACTCCAGTAGGCAAGGAATTGCAACAGGGTCTTGCTTCTGATAGGAAAGGCATTCTAAAGCCTGGGAACAGCTAATAAGAAGGCCCTCTCCATGATCCCACTAGATATACTCATGAAGGTGGTGGGATAAACAAAAGGCCTTCCTTGAAGTTCTCAAAATCTAGGGAGGATCATATGGAAGAATACAATCCTTCCAGTAAATGGGACCTGAGTTGTATAGAACTTTATAGGTCATAACCAACACTTTGAATTATTCCAAAAAACAGATCAATAATCAGTGGATTGTGTGTCCTCTATAATTCACCTTGGTTAACAGTCTAACTGTAGGTCTTTGCACTGAACATTTTACAAAGGCAGCCCATACAAAATGTTACAGTAGTCCAAACAAAATATAACTAAAATGGTGTCTGTGTAGCCCAGAATATTTCAGGAGCAGTCCCGAAGCTTACCTAACATCTCCATTAGCTGAACAACCTGGAGCCACTGCCACCACAACAAGCTGCTCCCTCTGAGGCCAAAAATGATGCATTCAACATCAATCACATGGCCGGGCATCTCATTCTCACCTCAAAGGAAGTGAGTTGTGGTGGTGCTAGCAGGGGGCACAGCAGGATGCACATGCAAACAGCTGCCCACCATCATTCTAGAGGGCTCTCAATCTTCTGGGAAAAATAAGTAAAAAGTGACTTATTTAAATCGTAGCAAGAGTAGTATACTGCAAGTTCGGTGCTGAACTGGCTGGATGTCATCTGGACAATTTGCACCAGAACTGGGAATTGGGCCTTCATCATTTGGAGTGGTAGTTGGGAAGATTGGGGGCAGGGGGAAGGATGAGATGTTTGGCCCATGTGGACACATGCTTTAACTATACAAATGCACTCCTGACCACTGTGGAAACTTAAGCTTCCAAATACACTCAAGTTGTGAACACATGTCCTATGAGACAGTGTAACTGCAGCAAGCACAGGCTGAATCCATATTCCCTCACCTGCCTTTTAAGCAAACGGGAGTCCTCTGTTTTGTCTCAAAGTAAGCAACAAGTAATTTTAGCAATTTTCTTTCTGCTTTAAGAAAGTGATCAAAATCATTTCTTGGCTCTCCCAGTTCTTGACAAACGTGGGACATCTCATCTCTTAAAAGGACCCTGCCCTCCTGGAGCCTCCATGTTTAGCTAGAGGAAGGCAGTTGTCTTTAGGACTTTCCTTGCCCTACCCAGAAACATCAACTGGCCAATGTCAGAAACGCTGCCAGTCACAAATTAAAAATCTCTTGATTTGATCCTTCAGAATTTTCAATACTTCTTCACAAAGTTCAATAGATCCATTTGTTCTCTCAAAGCACCTGCCAAAGCAGAAACAAATTAGAGTTTTGCAAAGATATAACTTGTGTAGCAAGATGGCGAGTAAGTCAAAGAAACATATTGGTAGAATGCCATATCACTGTCCTTCAAGCTAAAAATGGCCAGAACAAAAGAATAATATTTTTTTAAAACTACAGAAAGAAAGAGAACATATTTCATGAACTGGATAAATTAGGACATCAGAGACACTGAGACAAGTGAAAGAATTTAGTTCAACAGCAAGACCTTTTCTTGTAACAGAAACTGTAATATTTTTAGTTCAAAATTGCAGTCTTCTAATCATTTGTTTAGAAATGTGTTTATGATATCCACAAAAGTGATGTAAGATCAATGTCTGTGATATCTCATTTTGGAACACAGAAATGTATACACCATTTTCAGTTATATCAAAGGATCCTGTGAGGGAAAGCTAACATCTCTGGAAAAAAGAGAGTTTTGGGCAAAGATGCTGTACATCCAGCTGTTTTAAAAACTAGTCTAGGTCCCCACCCACTAGTGTGGCCTCCAGATGTTCTGGCAGCTAACAAACGTAGCAGGTTCCAACCTAATGACACAATGATGAATAATCAGACAACTCCAGATGCCCCAGCCAATTAGGAGAAATGAGTATAAGGGGATTCTGAAGCAAGAAGCCCTTTGGAATGCAGTAAACTGACTCTAGATGGTCCCTGATTATCCTATTTTGGGAAATTATACAACTAGTGGGACAGCCAGCTGATCTGCACTTGTGCAGGAAGTATTTAAAATGTTTGTTGCTGGGGATACAGTTGTTATGAAGCTATAGTTTAGACCCATGTTGAAGAACCTGTGACCCTCCTGATTTTGTTGAACTGTAATTTCCACTAGCCCTAGCCAAGTTGGCCAGTGGTAACATATTATGGAAGTAGTAATTCATCAATATCTGGAGATCCAAATATTCCACAATCAGCTCATAATTCTGCATGCAGAGATTTAGATGAAAACTCAGCCACTGAAAAATAAATAAATAAATAAATAAATAAAGGGCTGATATTCTACATCAGCTACTTAAGCAAACAGCACCTCCTGGCCTGATCCCCCCAAATCTACGTCACTGGGCAGCAGCTGCTCTGGGGGAAGGAGATCAGGATGTAGATGGATGATATTTCCAACCCCCCTCCTGCCAGTGAATGAGGTTGCAACAAGGAATTGCAACAGCACTTCTGCTTCCAGTTGTTACAGCCTCACTCACTGGAAGGAGGAGGGGTGAAAATACTAGATGAACCACTGATGAATCTAAGTTTGAAGAAACTTTTTTCCCTCCTAACATCTCCCATATGACAGGTCTTTGAAAGAGGTTGCTGTCCAACCACAGACTTTCCTCGTGAAGAAGAAAAGCAGAAACCACCTCAAAGAAATGTAGGGAAAGGTGTTCTGAAATGAAAGCTGTAAAAAAATATATCTTCCCACCATTTCCACCTTGCCCCCAAACCTTTAGTAGACTTGTGTACATATTTTTGCCCCAAAGTCCTTTGCTTGATTTGCATCTTTGAGTCCATTTTCCAAACAGCTGGGTACTTCATTAAGACTTTATACGCCTTGGAAAGCAGATTACCATCAAAGAGGGCACATCCACAAGACAAATGTAGATGAATTAGCAGAGGCCTCGTGTTTACCTTTTTAAAGAAAAGCAATGGTCCATCACAAGACATGGAGTGGACAGAACTCAGTTTTGTGGTCCACCACCTACCTTTTAAAGCAAAACCTTGTCATTTCAAGAGAGGAAATTAAATAGTCCTTTTGGGAAAATCTCAGGTTCAAGGATAATTAGGATGAAGAACCTTAGCATCTTAAGCTCTAATTCAAGCCTAAAATAAGCTTGTTCCCTACTCACAATAGCGAGTCAAAAAGGGGGCTTAGTCCAACCTTTAAGGGTTTATATTATAAATTAGTAGAAGAAATGGAATTTGTGAAGCATTTTTACATGATACCAACTTCTGGACGGGAGGAAATATTATTTAATT
This sequence comes from Phrynosoma blainvillii, assembly GCA_026167975.1. NCBI lineage: Eukaryota > Metazoa > Chordata > Lepidosauria > Squamata > Phrynosomatidae > Phrynosoma > Phrynosoma blainvillii. Next base: position 325,421,235 of record JANUYF010000002.1, on the reverse strand, counting down.
TAATTCCCTTCAGAAAACATTGGAGATTTACTTTTGGATTAGTGGGACAAAATCTCAGAGAAAAATACATCCTACCCCAGCTTGTAGGTCTCATGTTTTAGATGGGATTGTTTCCTAGGAAGAACAACTGCCCCATTGTAGCACAGTTTGAGCTAAGGAACTTACAGGTGCAGGAAAGGATTATAATGGCAGTGAGCACACTTCAAGAAATGCTGCTGTACCTCTTGAGAAAAGAGAAGGGCTAATTTTCTGTAGGTAATGGTTGTATCTTTAAATGCTGGAGGTGGACTGAGAAAAAACAAGAGTTGTTTAAACATGTGGGCATCTGTCTTGAAGACTCCTTGCTTCTGTATAGGCTCTCTTGAAAGAAGAAGCTCAATAAGCTTGGCCAGAATCTATTAGTCTATAAATTTGCTGTTGACCTCAACTCATGGTGACCCTGTGGGTGAGACATCTCCAAGACCTCCTGTCTTCTGCCTCTCTACTCCAATCCTGCAGGCTCTGGACATAGGCTTTCTGATTGACTAGCCATTTGGCCTGTGGTCTTCTCTTTCTGTTACCTTCTACTTTTCCTAGCACCATTGCCTTTTTCAATCAGTCTTTCCTTCTCATAGTGTGTCCAAAGTGCAACAATCTCAAGGCTTTCAGAGAGAGTTTGGGCTTGATCTCTCCTAGGACATATTTGTTCCTCGGAGAGGAATTCCAGTGTCTAGGGGTAGTCTGTCATATGTCTAAATTACATCCCATTTGGATGACTGTAATGCACTCTACATGGGGCTTCCTTTGAAGAATGTTCAAAAACTCCAACTGATCCAAAGAGTTGCAGCTAGATTATTATATGATGGAAGCACACAGCTCCCTTGTTGAAATACCTGCTGCCCTATTTCTGGACACAATTCAAAGTGCAGATTATGATCTATAAAGACCTATACAGCTCATGCTCAGACTATCTAGAAGACTGTGTTCTTATATGAACCTTCTCAAGCTCTAAAATCTTCAAGGAATGTCCTTCTCTCTCTGTCCCACTACCTTTCCAGGTATGTCTGACTTGTGTCAGACACAGGGACACAGGGACACAGGAGAAGACCTTCTCAGTGGCTGCTCCCAAGCTCTGACACTCCCTTATTAAATAGCTTAGATAAGAATTCTATCCTTTAATCATTGAAAGGTGCTTTGAGTCCCTGAATGGGCAAAATAAATAAATAAGCAAATAAATAAATTGCAAGAGCCATATTGCTGCCATCACACCTGCCCCAATCCATTCTGGGTCAAGAGTCAGCCCATCTATCCTCAGAATCTACTTTAAAATACATGTGTCACCAGCTAATTATAACATGGAAATACAAAGGAGACAGCGTGATCGCTAAATCGCAGGCCTTTCCAGATGACTGGTTCTCGGAGGATCTGTTTAAATTCTGACTGTGTTTCCCATGTCAGAATTATTCTCAGTCAAATTAAGCAACCAGTTTCTCTATTTCTGAAATGTGAATGCTATAAATCTCTTTGGAGAAGATTGGGGAGGCAGGAAAGGAAAAGGCTTGCATAATTACCACTTGTACTTCCTTGGGAGAACATAAGATTCAGTCTCAAGCAAGGAGGTTGGTCAATAAAACACCAGCCTTTGGAAAAGAGTGTCCAGCCCATGAGAGAAGAACCATGTTCCTGGTTAAGAAAGCACAAAGTGACAAATGTGCCTCCATTGGAAGCCTCATTGAAGTGCCAGTGAATGAAAGAGGAATGGCTGCCCTTTCTTCAAAGGTTGGGAAAGGTCAGGATAATTTGTTCTAACATGACTTGAGATTCACTGCTGTCTTTCCTCTGTCTGGTTTATGGAACTAATTATGCACTCACATTGCAGATGGGTGTGAATGCAGAGTCAAAAGCCATGAATTACAAAGTTACAGTAGTGTGTATGTGTGTGGTCATGATCTTATGTGGAGCAGGCATAGTTTAACATCCATATTTTCCATAAAATTTATAATTGATTAAACTATGTTTTTCATGTAGTGCAGTGTTCAGTATTAGACTGGAACATGTAGATCCAGATTGTAGTCCTCTCTGAGCTATGAAAGTCATCAGATAATTTTGGGTCAGCCACTCTTTCCTTCATCCTCACCCCCCCCCCCCTACACACACACTGCGTTGTTGATAAGATAAAGCAAAGGGAAAGAGAGTCTTGTACACCATCATGAGTTTATTGTGTGAATGGGGGATAAAAAAGTCACCTGTAAAATAAAATAATCCAATTACACTCATCCTCTACATTTGCGGCTTTGACTTTTGCAGATTTGATTATTCATGGAGTTTATTACTATGTTCTCTCTAGGAATACCTAGGTCCAGCGCACCTCTATGGTCAACTTTAACCAAAAGTGGCACTGAAGGACCCAGAGATTCCTAGAGAGAACACTCCACTAGGCATTTGTAGCTCCTCCAGTGCAATTCTATTATCAATGTTTGGCAGATGTTGGCCACAGAGTTGCACTGGAGGACCTAGAGATTCCTAGAGAGGTGTTCTCTCAGGTAAAAACATAGTGTATTTTGTTTTCCACATTCATGGGGGCCCTGTGCCCCTAACCCCAGCGAATGTGGAGGGACAAGAGTAATGAATTAAATTATTTATTTAGAGTTAGCTGCTGCATCCTCTTCCATCATAAAGATTATTTTGCCATTTATACAACTAGTGGTCATAATATATACTGAGTGCTTTGCCTTGTTATTATATTTGGCCTTTAGAGATAAAGGCAAATGTCTCAAGATATTTCTGAAAGTGTGAAGTCCTTTAGCCTGCCTAAAGGGTGGAAATTCTGTAGACTGTGCTCCAGAGGCTATCCTCCAAAGGTGAAGGAGCCACATTGAATAGCCAGAATAGAGGCAGCATAAACCAACTGCATGAACAACAAAATCGAGTGGGGAGTGGGCATCCATATCATTGAAAATTGCTGTCCTGAGTTCCAGACAGCAGCCAAGAACATGTCAAGGAAGTAAACTCTGCTGTGTGTATGCATGGGCATTGTGGGAGGTGGGGGAAAGGGATAAGCAAAGAAAGAGAGTGAGATAGGGCATCCTTCTTGCCCTTATGACACCATCTGAGACAAGCAACACAATCCTATGCTTCCTTATCTACATTTTAAGGTTCAAAATGAGGTAGAACTTGATCCCAGGCTTTGTTCTAAGGACAGGAGCCATGCACTTTCTTCAGATGTTGGTGATTATTTACTAATACAACATTTTAATTAAGAACTTAAAAGGTATGTGGACAAATACATTTTGATAGCCCTGTCAGTACACCAGCAGTGAAGGTTTGAAATGCATGTATAGTTACTAGTGTTCACTTTCCTCCAAATTATAATACTTTATTCTAACAGGGATAAATATTAGGTACTACATCTAGGCAAGAAGAATGAAATGCACAAATATAGGACGAGTGATGCCTGGCATGATAACAATATATGTGAAAGGGATCTAGGGGTGTTAGTAGACCATAAGCTGAACATGAGTCAGCAGTGTGATGTGACAACTAAAAAAAGACAATGCGATTCTAGGTTGCAATAGGAGTAGTGTCTAGATCGAGGGAAATAATAGTACCAATCTATTCTGCTTTGGTTAGACCTCACCTGGAATATGGTGTCCAGTGCTGGGCACCACCTTTCAGAAAGGATAACAACAAGCTGGAATATATCCAGACAAAGATGACCAAGATAATCAAAGGTTTGGAAACCAAGCCTTGTGAGGAACGACTTAGGGAACTGGTTATGTTTAGTTTGGGGAAGAGAAGACTTGTGACATGATAGTCATATTTTAAATATCTGAAAGGATACTATGTAGAAAATGTAGCCAGTTTGTTTTCTGCTGCTCCAGAGAATAGAATAAAAACCAAGGAATTTGAATTACAAGAAAAGACATTTCACCAAACATTAGAACTTTTTTTTTTTTTGTTTTACTGTAAGAGTTGTTTGACGGTGGAATAGATTGCCTCAGAGGATTGTGGACTCTCAGTCTTTGGAAGTCTTTAAACATAGGTTGGATGGGCATCTTTCAGGTGTACTTTAGTTGTGTATTCCTGCACGGCAGGGAGTTGAACTAGCCTTTGACAATTTAACCAGGTTCTTCAGTACATAATTGAACAATCTGTAACTACTAATAGAAAGTTTTCAATTAGAAATTATATGGAAATACGAGCAGTAGCCCACGTGATTTTAAAAGGGGTGGTGCTATCAGGTGAGTCTGTGACAGCTGTGTGACTGAGACAAAGCCTTTTCTCAAGGATCTTAAAACTGAAACAGGTTCATGTATGTCAGAATCCTGTATGACACAGCATGTTGTTGTTGTGTGCCTTCAAATCATTTCAAACTTATCCAATCCTAAGGTGAACCTTTCATGGGGTTTTCTGGAGCTAAGAGTGTGTGACTCACTCAAGGTCACCCAGTGGGTTTCCATGGTCAAACAGGGAATAGAACCCTCATCCCCAGAGTCATAGTTCAATGCTCAAACCAATACACCAAGTTGGTTCTACATGATACAGCACAGCATAGTACTGTAGGCCCTTGGTATACGAGGGGGTCTGTTCCAGATCCCCCCGTGTATGGCAAAAAAATACAGGACCTCAAGTCCCATTTGTTTCAATGGCCGCACACTCTCAGGTGTCTGTGCTATTGTAACATCTTGGGCTTGCCGTCTGCACAAGTTTAAAGCCGTGGATGGCAAGCCTGTGGTTGGGGTGGGCACGCTGTATAAAAAGAAGGAAGGGTGGAGGAAGGGATTGGGCAGCACCATTAAGATTAAGTGTTTTTTGTATTTTAGCATGAACGTTCATGGATATAAATCCACTTCTTCAGATGCCATACAGAACGCTAGTAAAGCCTTGGGTATAAAACATATTTATACAATTGTGGAAGTGGGATAGAATGTAATAGGGTCCAGAAAGATCTAAATCATGTAGTAGTCGCATGCGGAACTGCACTACAGATGACCAATCAACACCCCTTGGACTTACCGTTGAAGTGCTCCAGCCCTTCCCACAAACAATCTGTGGGTGTTGAAGAGTGGAGGGGGGATTAAAGAAGCATCTGGCTGTGCCTCCATAGCCAAATGTGAAATCATTGTAGCATCCAGTGACATTCACCAGGGTCCTCCAGTGGTTTCAGCAGATAATAATAATAATAATAATAATAATAATAAATTTTATTTTTAACCCACCCCTCTGCTTGGCAACTGGGGCAGCGTACACAAGATTAAAACAGATAACAGTTAAAACACTCCTTCAACCCAATCCCTAACCCTCTCCCCCTTAAAACTAAATTAAACTAATGCAAGATTAAAATAACAAATAGACAACAAAATACATTTCAAAAAAAGCAGCTTCAACAAGGACAAACAAAGACAAAAGCGAACCACCTCCACTGAGCCGGGAGATTTATTCCGGGAAGGCCCGCCGGAAGAGATCCATCTTTACTGCTTTTTTAAAGCTATCAAGAGTAGTGATAAGACGGATCTCGTCCGGCAGGTCATTCCATAGTCTGGGAGCGGTCGCAGAAAAGGCCCTCTGGGAGGTCTGCGACAGCCTAGTTTTCATGGGCTGTAACAAGTTCCTCCCAGAGGACCTAAGTGCGCGGGAGGGATCATACAGGGAGAGGCGGTCCCCGAGATAAGATGGACCCAAGCCATGTAGGGCTTTAAACAGGGGTAAGCAACCTTTCCCCTTTAAGGGCCGAAGGACTTCAGCTCCCAGAAGCCTCAGCCATGTTGGTCAATAGTCCCATGTTGGCCAATAGCTCCTGGGATTCTGGGAGCTGAAGTCCCTCGGCCCTTAAAGGGGAAAGGTTGCCTATCCCTGGCTTTAAAGCTTAAAACCAACACCTTGTACTGTGCCCGAAAATAATCGGCAGCCAGTGGAGAGATTTGAGCACAGGTGTTATATGCTCTCTCCTAGATGTACCAGTGACTAGCCTGGCTGCCATATTTTGTACCAATTGAAGTTTCCGGGTTAGGCACAAGGGTAGCCCCATGTAGAGTGCATTACAGTAATTCAGACGTGAGGTTACCAAAGCATGTACTACAGTTTCCAGATCCCTAGTCTCCAGGAAAGGGTGCAGCTGGCGTATCAGCCGAAGCTGATAACAGGTACTCCTGACCGTCGCATTCACCTGACTAGTCATGTGAAGCGACAAATCTAGGAGCACCCCCAGACTGCGAACACAGTCCTTAGAGGAGAGTGTGACTCCGTCCAGGACTGGAAGTTGTATTCCCAGACCTGGTTTTGGGCCTGTGACTGTCAGTAATAATAATAATAATAAAATTTATTTCTATACCGCCCAATGGTTACCCAATCCGGGCGGTTTACAAGTTAAAAACAAATTACAGTAATAAGATATCCCTCCCCCCCTTAAAACAATATTAAACAGTAATACAATTAAAACATCAAGAATATAAAAGAATAAATGTAAAAACTAACAATGAACAGTTAGCAATTGTAGCAAGCAAACTCGTTGCTAGTATTGAATAGGAGCCAGGATTGAAAGGAAGGAGGGAGCTGGCCAGGCCGGGTCATTTAGTCTGGAAAGGCCTGCCGGAAGAGATCCGTCTTGACAGCTTTTTTGAAACTGTCCAAAGATGTTAATTGACGGATCTCGTCCGGCAGTCCGTTCCAGAGTCTGGGGGCAATGATAGAAAAGGCCCTCTGGGAGGTCGTAGAGAGCCTCACTCTCTGAGGCTCTAGGAGATTTCTCCCAGAAGAACGGAGCGCACGGGGGGATTATATGGGAGGAGGCGGTCTCTGATATAGCTAGGACCCAAGCCATTTAGGGCTTTAAAGGTAATAACCAACACCTTGTACTGGGCCCGGAAGCGAATAGGCAGCCAGTGGAGGGACCTCAAAACCGGGGTGATGTGGTCCCTCCTAGATGTACCTGAAACAAGCCTGGCTGCCATATTGTGAACTAACTGTAGCTTCCGAACCAAGCACAAGGGTAGCCCCATGTAGAGCGCATTACAGAAGTCGAGGCGTGAGGTTACCAGTGCGTGCACAACAGTCTCAAGATCCCCTACTTCCAGAAAAGGGCGCAGCTGGCGTATCAGCCGTAGCTGATAACAGGCACTCCTGACCGTCGCATTTACCTGATTTGTCATCAGGAGCGACTGGTCAAGGAGCACCCCCAGACTGCGAACACAGTCACTGGAGGAGAGTGTGACCCCATCCAGGACTGGAGGTTGCAACCCAATTCTTGGTTTTGGGGCCGATACCGTGAGCACCTCCGTCTTGTCTGGATTCAGTCTCAATCTATTTTTCCTCATCCAGCCCATTACCGCCCGAAGACATTCATTGAGAGAAGAGATGCCATTGGAATTCGAGGCCAACGAACGAGACACGGAGAAATAGATTTGGGTGTCATCAGCATACTGATAACACCCAGCACCATAACTCCGTATTATCTCACCCAGCGGCTTCATATAGATGTTAAATAACATCGGGGACAAGATAGCTCCCTGAGGGACTCCACAAGTGAGTTCCCTCTTACTGGAACTACAGTCCCCGAGCAGCACCCTCTGGGACCGACCCGAGAGGAAGGACCAGAACCACTGCAAAGCAGTGCCCCCGATACCTAGCCCCTTCAGGCGGCCCTAGAGGATGCTGTGGTCTATTGTGTCGACCTCCGTTTTGTCTGGATTTAGTCTCAATCTGTTTTTCCTCATCCAATCCATTACCACTCTGAGACAGTCATTGAGAGGAGAGATGCCATCAGAAGTCTGAGCCGACGATCTGGTCATGGAGAAATATATCTGAGTGTCATCAGCATACTGATGGCACTGCACTCCATGCCTCTGAATGATCTCACCCAGCAGCTTCATATAGATGTAAAATAGCATCGGGGACAGGATGGCGCCCTGGGGGACACCACAATTAAGCTTGATTTTGGAAGAGCAACTGTCCCCGAGCCTCACCCTCTGGGATCTGCCCAAGAGAAAGGAACAGAACCACTGCAAAGCAGTGCCTCCAATTCCTAACTCTCTCAGGCGATCCAAGAGGATGGTGTGATCTATTGTATGAAAAGCCGCTGAGAGATCCAAGAGCACCAACAGGATCACACTACCCCTGTTGATTTCCAGGCAGAGGTCGTCGGCCAGAGCAATCATGGCAGTCTCAACTTCATATCCTATCCTGAAGCTGGTTTGAAATGGATCAAGATAATTGGTTTCATCCAAAACAGCTTGGAGTTGGGAAGCAACTGCCCTCTCGAGCACCTTGCTTAAGAAAGGTAGTAAGGAGACAGGTCTGTAGTTGTTCCTGTCCAGGGGGTCTAGGGAAGGCTTTTTCAGGAGCAGCTTAACCGCCACCTCCTTTAAACATGATGGTACAATACCTTCCCTGAAGGACACACTGATTATGTCCCGTAGGAATACCCTCAATGTGTCCCCCCCCCCCGGACAACCAGCCAAGATGGACATGGATCAAGAGGGCAAGTCGCCTTCCTTACTCTTCCAAGGAGCTTGTCCACGTCATCGGTACTCACAGATTGAAACTGATCCAGTAAAATGCCATCAACGGAGTTGCTGGACACCTCATCTATGGATTCTGTCAAAACACTGGCGTCCAAGTCGGTTCTTATCCGAGGGGTTTTATCTGCAAAGTGGATGTTGAATGCATCACAGCAGGCTGTCGTTGGGTTAAGTAGGGGGTTTGGCGCAGGGGAAACCTTCGTCAACTTCTCCACCACCCCAAACAGCTCTGCTTGATGGGACTCTGCAGACACAATACGTGCAGAACAGAAAGATCTCTGCACTGCGCGTATTGCCTCCCGATAGGAATCAAGATGCTTCCTATCGGAAGTTCTGTCGGATAAGAGTTGAGTCTTCCGCCATTTGCACTCTAGTCATTGTCCAGCTCACTTCATCCTCCTAAGCTCCTCAGTATACCAGGGCTTCCGATTTGAAGCGGGCTGGAAAGGATGCTTGGGAGCGATTGTGTCGATAGCCTTGGTGAGGTTGGTGTTCCAGGTGTTAACCAAAGCTTCAACAGAATCCCCTGCGTTACCAACCATTAAACCCTCTAAGGCTTTCTGGAATCTGATTGGTTCCATTAGCCTTCGAGGGCAGACCATTCTAATGGGTCCACCACCCCCAGTGGGGCAGACAGAGGTTCTTAGTTCCATCTTGACCAGGAAATGATCCATTCATGACAAGGCGGAGGTTTTTATAACCTCCGCCCATGGATATTCCTGTTCTGTACTAAAGACTGCATCGAGGGTATGACCCACACAATGTATAGGCCCAACAACCAGTTGGGATAGGCCCATGTTAGTCATGGTTTCCATGAACTCCCGAACCGTGCCAGTTAGATTTGACAAGCTGGTCTCGAGTGGGATGTTGAAGTCACCCAGAACCAAAAGTCTGGGAGACTCCAACAGCAACTCAGAGACCAGCTGGGTCAGCTCGGTTAGGGAGTCTGTTAGGCAATGGGGTAGCCGGTATACCAACAGAATCCCTAAACTATCCCTGGTTCTCAGGCTAAGGTACATACACTCGATGTAAGCTGTTTTCCAGATAGGCTTCCTGGTCAAGGTTAAGTTGTTTTTATGAACCAGAGCCACTCCGCCGCCCCCCCCCCCGCCCACTTTCCCTTACCTGCTCATTGACTGAGTACCTGGCTGGGAGTGCCTGCACCCAAGTCACAGCACTGGCCTCCCCCAGCCAGGTCTCAGTAAAGCAAGCCAGGTCGGCCGCCTCATCCAACAAGAGGTCATGGATGATATGGGTCTTGTTTTTACTGACCTGGCATTGCAAAGGAGCAGAGTAAGGGACTGTGGAGTGGTTGGTGCACTCTCCAAATTATTCTGGGAAACAGAGTGAACTGAAGGCGGGATAGGTATCAAACATCGATCCCGCCTTCTTTTGTAACATTGCTTCACCCTGTTGCCACCATACCTTCCCTTCCCCTGCACAACCTCTATTCCCGCTCCCAGATCATTCCTGGCCCTTATACATGTTAAGGATGGCAAAAAATCCAGCTAAATTCCCGCCCTACGTTCGTATAGCTGGGTGAATTAATTAAAGAGTTCTGTGACATCCCGCCTTAGGAGGTAATATTTCAGGAGGCTTAGTCCTCCTCCAGTCCTCCACATGGCTCAGATGGCACCACAGCCACTGAGTTGCTGGGACAAGGTCTTCCTGGGAGGGGTTTTAAGCCCTCCTGAGTTCTCCCTGGTTTCACAGCTGCCGTGGGTGTCCTTGGGCTGCCTTGGGAGGCGATATTACAGGAAGCTTGGTCCTCCACCAGTCCTCCACATGGCTCAAATAGCACCACAGAATCATCTACTGATTCTGTATCTGGCTATGGTGGCATAGCCAGATGCTTCTTTGATCCTCCCCTCTGCTCTATACACATGACCAAATGTCTGGGGAGAGGGGGTACAGTGGCTCAACCCCCTCCAAAAAGACATACACATATGTAAGGTGGCTTATGTCTGCATTTGCCACTAAAGGGATGCTAGTCATAGGTTGCTGAGAGAACTGGTCTACCATGTTCCAGGATCTAACACATTTAGGTTACAACACCTGCAGATGAATTTTATCTCAATGTTGGTTGGAGAAGGGAAGCTTAGGGGGCTGCAAAGCAGCTCAAATGGTACATATTGTTGCCTAAGGCAGCTACCATACCCTGTCCAGTGGAAGGTATTCTTTTAGCAATGGTCCTTTGCATTTCATTTGTTTCAGGCATTCATAGACACCCATATGATTTTTCTGGTACTTCCACTGAAGAATTGTGTAGCACTTTTTACATGTTTTCAAAACACTATACTTATGTGAAGTCGTAGGCTTTCATGGCCGGCATCCATAGTTTTTGTGGGTTTTTCGGGTTGTGTGGCCATGTTCTAGAAGAGTTTCTTTCTGACGTTTCGCCAGCATCTGTGGCTAGCATCTTCAGAGATGCTAGCAACAGATGCTGGCGAAACGTCAGAAAGAAACTCTTCTAGAACATGGCCACACAACCCGAAAAACCCACTATACTTATGTTTTCTCTGGCCATGGATTCTGGTTTCTTTCTTGAACCTTCTCTCCATTTTTAAGCCCCAGTTTATTTTTAAAATAATGTTTATTAAAATGTACAAATGTACATTTCAGTAGGGTTTGGGAAATTTATTTATTTATTTATTTGGAATTCAGTTCTCAGAATCCCCCAGACAGCATGGCCCCTGGAAGTTCTAGTCCAACAGAGTGACTTTTTCCAAGATCTGCACCCCCTTTAGTAGTTGTAGCTGCTTCTTTTGAAGGTGGAATTTTGAAATCTTTAAGATACTCCAGCTAAACTTTGAAAAGCAATGCTATTATATTGCAATAAGCATTTCCTCAAACCACCCTGTTACACTTCTATTTTAAATCTTTATTACATCTTATTAACTTTTATGGAACAAAACCAAAGAAACTGTTTTCAATGGGTTTTCTAGGAAGGGAGATGTCTTTTGCTACTCTAAGCCAAATTCAAAAGTATCTTGGGTAGTAAAACATCACCCCAAATAAAAACATATTTGTGGTTATAGAAGACATACATATAATTCTACTTGTTATGTGGAACATATTTTCATTGGCTGGAGTTTTGGGTTGTTGTTTTTTTAATGAAATACTCCAGTTGCAAATACACACACACACTTTTCCATATGTTTTCTTTGTTTGTTTTCAAAAGGATAACAGATAACTCAGTATATTATACACATACACCTGCTGAATCAGGTTTTGTGGGGTGAAAGTTATTCCAACATCTTTTATTGTTGGGTGTACAGTGATATATCTCAAAGTCAAGGATTTAGTTGGGGTTTCCTTATTGTTCTTATTGGGTTCCTTCAGCAATCCTCTTCTAGGGGTTTCTTGGTAAGATTTATTAAGAGGATGTGTTCCATTGTCTTAATCTTAGGTTGAGAGACTTGCCTAGGGCAGCGAGTTCATGTGGCTGAATGAGAATTTGACCTCTAGTCTCCCAGACTCCTCTCTATACCACTGGTCTCCAGTTGACTTTTAGGGGACTTTAAAAAAATGCCACACACCAATTGTGCATAGAAAGAAAGTAATAAATGGCTGAAATCTGCAGATATTGTTTACTTCCATATCACTGGTAGTAAACAGGGGTGGGAGTCCTGCAACCCTCCAGATGTTATTGGATTGCAACTCCCAGAAGCCCTAGTCAATAGTGAAGAATGCCAGGAATTGCAATGCGACAATATCTGGAGGTTATGGGAGTGCCAACACATCTGATAGTCCTGATGAGGAATCTGTACTCAGGACAAGAGGCTACTGTCAGAACAGAACATGGAGAAACAGGATGGTTCCCAATTGGCAAAGGGGTCAGACAAGGCTGTATCTTTTCACCCTATCTGTTCAACTTGTATGCAGAACATATCATAAGAAAAGCAGGCTTGGACACAGAAGAAGGAAGAGTGAAAATGGGAGGAAGGAATATCAACAATCTAAGATATGCTGATGGCACCATAGTACTAGCAGAAAACCTCACAGAACTGGAACACCTACTAAGGAAGATCAAAGGAGAAAGTGCTAAGGCAGACTTAATGTTGAACATAAAGAAAACAAAAATAACGACCACAGAGAACGTACACACATTCAAACTAGACAATGAGGAAATAGAAGTGATAAAAGAGTTCCCATACCTGGGATCAAAGACTGATAGAAATGGGGACTGCAGCCAGGAAATCAGAAGATGACTAAGAATGGGGAGGGTGGCTATGAAAGAACTAGAAAAGTTTCTAAAATGCAAAGATATACAACTCAGCACAAAAGTTAGAATCATAAAAGTCATTATCGTATTCCCTATTACCATGTATGGCTGTGAGAGCTGGACAGTTAAGAAAGATGATAGGAAGAAAAACAATTCCTTTGAGATGTAGTGTTGGGGAAAAGTGCTGAGGATCCCATGGACAGCCAAAAGGGCCAACAAGTGGGTCCAAGAGCAGATCAAGTTGGAAAACTTCCTGGAAGCCAAGATGACCAAACTGAGGCGGGACACATCATGAGAAGGGAGGACTCTTTGGAAAAAACAATAATGCTGGGAAAGGTGGAGGGAAGTAGGAAGAGAGGAAGGCCATGTGCCTTCAAGTTGCCTTTCCCTTATGGCAACCTCATGAACCTCAGAGTTTTCTTAGACAACAAATATTCAGAGGTGGTTTCACCAGTTCCTGTATTGTGTGAGAGAAGAGGATGATCTGTAACAGAAGGCACATGGGCATAGTGTTGACTAACTCCTATCTCAACTATGATATCACAAAGAAAATTCTTTCCCACTCCCCAGTACAAAGCTGGACTTTTCTATAATTTTTTCTTTTAAACTAAGCCAGTATTATTCCTATAGCCTACTGTCATTTCTTGCAGGGGAAAGGCCCATGGAAGAAACTGAATTTTAAATGTTAAATTTTAACTATGGATTGTTTTAATATGTGTATATCTTATTTGCCCTTTTAAAGTGATGTGTGTTTTAACTGATGTTGTTTGTCTGTTGATTGTTGTTGTTCCTCGCCTTGATCCATGGGGAGAGGCTGATAAGAAATAATAATAATAATAATAATAATAATAATAATAATAGTGATCTTTCTTATTTTTGGCACTAGGCCTTATTCTAATTAAAGAGTGAAGGTAAACACAACATTTTAAGAGCAGGGAATCCATTTTGGAAATACTCTCACTGTATTCTCTCTAGATACATCTTTCTTTTCTGTAGTAATGTATTGTGTGAGAGAGGAGGATAGTCTGTAACTATATATCTGTAAGAGAAAGTACTTGGGCACAGTATTGACTATCTCCTGTCTCCTCTACCTTTTGATATCACAAAGAAAATTCCTTCCTGTTCCCCAGTACATAGTTCGACTTTTCTAGAAGTTTTTCTTTTGAATTAAGCCAGCATTATTCCTAAATCCTATTGTAATTTCTTGCAGGGGCAAGGCCCATTGAAAGGCCCTCTCCAACCATTGATTTATTATGTTTACTTTAATTAGGAGTTACCAGCAGGATTCCAGCCTGTATTTGCTAATATGTACATAAGCCCTGCTGCATGTGGCCAAAAGTCTATACAGTCTATAAGAAGACTGTAACTCTACTTCCTTCAGTGGCCAACCAGATAATGGAAGTGGACATCCACAAGTAGGATATGAATTCAACAGCACACTCCTGCAAGAAGCAGTAGACAGCCTTCATTACTAGCAACGACTGATATGGACTGTTCTCATTTCATCTGCAAAGCCCAAAGGAAGCTGTACTCATTTCATGCCAAAGGGATGAGCTGTAAAACTTTTTGCCTTATTTGTTTTCACTCATATATTTTCAGCAGAGGTGTAGAGGGGAAGGGCCCTTGCCTACCATGAATCTCATTAATCTTGTATTAATGGGATGCAGAGTTTATTCCAATATTTTTTTACCTCCATATTGCATAGCCATCTTGAAGCATAGGAAATTTTGACAGGTACCATTTCAATATACTAGAATAGTTGGTATGCAAAAGGAGTAATAGATAAATCCAGTTGTTCGCCTTGACTAATTTAGAACTATTAAATCAATTGGTTTACCTATATGTTGACTCAGCACTGAAACGTAGGTTTAGTGGGTCTATTCTTGCTGGGATCCAACCAGATTTCAGCCACTCATGTCATAGGAGGGTTGTGTGGCCATCTATGGAAACTCAGAGGTCTGAATTAAATTATCCTGTTAGTAACACATACAAGTTTAAGTTTACCTTATGCTTGCATAAGTCAGTGAGGAGGCTGGTATTGTCCCTCCTCAATGACCCTAGGAATCAACATTTCTCAGTAATAGCTCTCTGCACAGCTATTCAGAGGCTGATGTGGAGTGATTTATGCATTGCCTTTCTCCTAAATGGGACCCAAAGTGTCTCACAAAATGATTTAAAACAAATTTCATGAATTTCATGAACCTATTAATAAAAAGTTTTTTCCCCAAAAAGAATAATCTACCATATTAAAATAGCAAAATTGCACACAAATTCCATGACAAAATCTTTTTGCATACCCAAATGGTTGCCAATATCCTGTTCCAATAAAAGTATTTCCATCCAGCTATTGACTCAGTAGCAATATCATTTTTTAAAACCTCCAGCTAGAGAAAGGATAAGGGAAAAAAGTGGGCAGCCTTTGGAAAAAAAAAAAACCACTGCAGAAGCTTTACAAACTGAGGTATACCTATTTTTGAAGTTTAAATAATCTATCTATCTATCTATCTAGTGTGTGCAAGCCCACTTCCAAAAAAGGGACTGCCAGCATGAGTGAAAAGATACAGTTTCACCCCATTCTGAAACCACGCATGTGGCCAACATGGAAAGAATCCTGGACAAAGCCATGCTCTTACACTAAATACCAGGGAAAAATAACCCAGTTCGTTCTTGTTCAAGCCAGAAAGTGCAGACTATGTGTGTTGGTGCAAGAATGGGGGAAGGTGCTAGTGAGCTGTGGGCACCATTGTTACCCATAATTTTTTTGTTGCCTGCCCACAAATCAATTGCACATAGCCAGTTGCACCATTGACCCATCACAAACCCTGTGAAGAAAATGAGACCAATGCAGCAGGTTGGCAACAATACAATTAATAATAATAATAATAATAATAATAATAATAATAAATTTTATTTATAGCCCACCCCTCTGCTCAGCAATCGGGGCGGGTTACAGCATTTTAAAACATACAAAGTTAAAAACATTCCCTCATCCCGGAATCCCCCACCCGTCCCCTAAAACAAGATTAAACTATAGAGAAAATTAATAATAACATTAACAAACTAGGCAGTCCAACAGGGGTCATGGGAGAAGGGGAGAGGGGGCATGTATGATGGGCTTCCTTGATCATGCTGTGCCAATGTGTCACTGGGCAGACCAATGTGCTGTAGGGGTGGTCAAGCACTTGTGCAATTGAGTGACTGGTTGCTTGGCTGGTTGTGTGGGGGCATCAAATAGGCTGGCAGGTGGTGGCATAAGAATAGTGATTGGTGGCCACTGGCAATGAATCCTTGTGCTCATGCACATGCATTTGGGTGGACCAGAAAAAAATAATGGTGAGCACAGCTTATACCTGCAAATGTCTTGTTTTGGTGGTACTGTTCTTGCAGACAAAAGGGGACAGTGTGGCATGCCAGTTGGGGTATTCAGCCCATTGTGGGAGCTGATGGTGCAGTCATTGGGTTCTCCCTACAAATCAAGAAACCCTGGAGGTAAGCTGGCCTTTCCCTCTGTCTGCTTAGCCCCAAAGTAAATATTGATGATTAAGGGGTACACATCAGAGTTGATAAGAACACCAGATCATCAACAGGGCATCACTTTTGAATGAGTGTTTACAACAAACAAATTAAACTAAGCCTTAAATCCAGTTGATAGAACCAGCTAGAGCAAATCCACTGAATCATTTTCTTCTCTCTCTGATGTTTATGGAATGCTCCTCCTCCATGAAGAACAGGTTCCTTTGAGTCAAATCCTGTTGTGTGTAAAATCTCATTCACCTGTGTGCGTCTGAAGAGTCTCTATTCTTACCCTTCAGGCATGGAACTGGAGGAAGAAGGAAACTTGTGGTATCACCAGATTTTGGAAAAATAAACTTTCAGAACTATAATGCCCAGAATCTCCTAGTACTAGCCATGCTTTCTGGGAGATTCTAGGATTTAGTCCATACTTCAACTTCATTATGGCATGGGCTTTTACAGCCCTCTGAAGAAGACCTATCTGCACATGGTTTCCTGTTTATATTTTTTGGTGGGGGTTCAAATCACATCTGCAGTTTATGGGCTTATTTTCAATCCATACTTCTAACAGGCCCCAGACTGAAGGCAAGTACTCATTGGAATACTCCACTGTATACAGATATCCAAGTTCACAGCTCTCATCATTTGTAATGATGCCATTAAGTGGATGAAATATTGCAGTAACCATTTTGTTAGCCAGTGCTTCAAATTGGACTGGGAAAATTAATCTAGCAGAGACTGAAGTCCATTGTGTAGCCTTGTAACTCAGGCCAGGTATTAATTATCATACTGACAAGGATAACAGTAATAAGAACACAAGAATGTAATATTAGCTGGGCTGACTCAGATTCGTGCCTTCTCTGGTCCAGTGTTCGGTTCCTACAGCAGCTAACTAGAGGCCCTAAAACCCACAAGCACAATATTAATGCAACATCATCTTCATGATCATGCTTGCTTACACCTTGTATCCAGAGCCCTGATGATGATGATATTGGAGGAAATACATAGCCATTATGGCTAATAGCCACTAATAACCTTGAAACCTTAAATCTGTTAATCCCCTTTTCAGTTGGTGGCCATCACTATATGAAATTATTACTCTCCCATTTGAGTACATTTATTGCAGCCCACATAGCATAATCTAGAAATTCTTGGCCAAGCAACCTAGTAACACAATTATATTAACTTGATATATGTTACTGCACTAACATTGCACATAGGGATCCACTCACTTCACTTTAATTTTCTTTTCTTTTTTCCTCCTTGGAGTGAGCACATTCTGTCTCCACTGTCTGTAAATAGTACTGAAGGGCACTCAGTGCCTCCCAAGCCTGGTCTCTAAGTACCAAACCCGTTTGATGTTCTGGACAAAGGGATTATGTTCTATTTGTTAAGGTGTCTAAGATGATTGAAGCACATCACAGAATTCAAAGAAGATTATTCTGAATGAGCCATTCTTCAAAGGATTGCATTTTCTAATCAGTTGGTTCTGAGGATTACATTCTCCCCTCTTGGTTCTTACTTCTTCTAAATGCTCTCTCTGACACACATGACCTTGTCTGTTTGTTAAACTACAAATTCCTAAAGACGAATTATGGAGAAACTGGCTGTTCTGAAAAGGCATTCCATCACCCTCCCCACCCCCCTGATAGTGACTTGTCGGATTTAAGATTGCATCCCAGTTTTGGTAAGAGCACAATTTATTTCCAACCCAAAGATACTGAAAACAGAGACAGAGAATAAGATAAATAATTGGTTATTTGATTTGGATAAACCAGATGAAACCAATCAAGCATGATGCCTTGATGCAATGATAAAAGCCTCATGCTTTTATGCAGTTCAGCCATGTGAAGAGTTAGGAAGTTTCTCAAGTTCTTAAAAATAACAGGAAAAAAACCAAACAAACCCAGATTCAGACTTTTAGGTTTTGCTAACTTTTGTCCTGTTCTGCATATCCAAGACATTTGGAAGCAGCTTACATAACCCATATGTTATGTGAAAGTCCATGGTTGACAAGATAGTTTTGATGTTATGCACATTTTTATTTGCATCACAGGAATTGAGATGCAAGGGACATTTGCCTTTTTCTCAAGAACAGATTCTTAGTACAGTTTGGCAATTACACTACAAAGGATAGCTTAACAGTTATGATTAAATACAGGAGATCAAGCTCAAATGAATACCATATTGGTAGGAAGAGGCTTTGACCAGTATTTTGAGCAATCTGATTTCACTTTGGGATAGCTTTAGATTCCATTCTAGAAAGAAGAAGAAGAAAGAATGCAATTGAACACTACAGACTGGATATCTTTTTTTGCAAATAGAGAAAATGATAAATTATTGGCTGCTTTCTTAATTCAGCTCAAGTAGTATCATATTTTGGCTGATTTGCTGAGGTTCTGCCATCTCCATATATATCACTCCAAAGGCAAATATGCAATCATTTACAGATTTAGTCATGTCCTGCTCTGCCTATCACATTTGGCTGTGAAGGAGGATATTTGTGTTTAACTAGCCTTATTAAGAATGCAATCCACAGTCCCTTCTTAAGGAGCACTGATGGATCTTTGGCCAATTAATGAGAAGTCACAGATCACTAGAAAAGCCAATACTAGGAAAGGTAGAAGGTGGTAGATAGAAAGGAAGACGGCACACCGGATGGATAGATTCAGTCAGGGAGATCACCGCCATGAATTTGCGAGAACTAAGCAGAGAAATGGAGGACAGGGAATCTTGGAGATGTCTCATCCATAGGATCACCATCAGTCGGGATTGACTCAAGGGCAGTTAACAAACAAAACAGAAAGTACCTAAACTTAGCAAAATAATTTTGGCACATGAAGCAAAAACCACCCACTCTCCCACCCCCAACTCAAAGTGTTTCTCCTATCCCCACACAATTCAAATAAATTAAATAACTAATTTTGCTGGTTTGGGGGCAAAGAAAATGAGGCCAAGTTATCCTCGATGGTCCCATCCTCCATTAATATGTCTAATCTTCTTTTAAAATCGTATAATTTGGCCGCCTTCACAACATCTTATGGTTGTGTTATAACAATGTGGTGTGAGGCATGTTTAATTTTGTTTGGAACTAATTTCTCACTTCAGCTTATATGGAAGCATCATTGGGCATTGAGTTCTAGTTTAATGAGACATGCATGTGCACAGACATACATACACACATGGAGAGAGAGAGAGAGAGAGAGAAGAAATGTTTACTTCCTTTCAGATGCACTGATTCTGTTGGTTTCCTGTATATTCAAAGAAATTATCTTGGTATAAGGGCAAAAACAAATCCCATTAGAATGATCTATCTACTTAATAGGATGTCTTGAGCAACAGATCACTGCTGCTCTTCCTGCTTCATCACTGTAGTATGATAGAAGAAAAGGATTTTGACATGTATGTTGGCCTATGGTGCAGGGCATGAACCCAAGAGCAGGGGAGGGCAAGGAGCTCTCAGGTCCCCACCCTCAAGACTAGGCATGACTTTCACAATGCTCCATGTGCTTGCTTTTGTCTGTCCTGAATCTTCTGCCATTCAGTTTCAGTGGGTAATTTTGTGTTTCTGAGTATTAGGAGAGACACATCATTGTATACATCTCTATCATGCCTCTTCTTGCTTGACTTTTTCTCAAGCTAAATAGCCCCAAATATTGCAATTGGTCCTCATAGGCAAATTTCTTCAACCCTTTGATCATTTTGGTTGCCCCTTTCAACACTTTTTCCATTTTCCACAATATTCTTTTTAAGTATATTGACCAAAACCATACACAGTATCCACAGGTGTTCACATCATGCATTTAAACAAGGGCAGCATGATATTGGCAATGTAATTTCAGATCCTTTTCTAAATATGCCCAACTCAGAATTTGCCCCCTCCCCCCCCTTTTTTTTTTTTTTAACAGCAGCCACACACTGGGTTGACATTTTTATAGTTATATCAGCCATGATTCCTACATCCCTTAGTCAGTTCCTGGCACCTTACATCCCATCAGTACGTGTTGTTGGGAATAACTTTACATTTGTTTTCACTGGATTTGCTTTTACCATTTTAATTCCCCTTCTCCTAGTCTAGAGAGATAATCTCAGATCTTGTCACAAACTCTTTTTATTCTTGCCACCCTAAATAACTTACTTTCATTAGCAAAGGTGACCTCTTCACTATATATACCAGTGATGGTGAACCTTTTAGAGACCGAGTGCCCAAACTCAGTGGCATTCCTACACTGGGTGTCACCCAGTGCTGCTGGGGGGGGGGGACTTCTGGGGGGCAGGCCTTCTGCCTTCTGATGGCAGGACTTCTGGGGGCGGGACTTCTGGGGGAAAATCTCAAGGCACACTCTCTCAGCCTCAGGGTAGCAGTTGAAGGGATGGGAGGGTGGGGGGAAAGGAGGAACAGGCATGCACCATCTCTTCCTCTTCGTTTGCCCTCCCATCCCTTTAACTGCCTCCCCAAAGACAGTTGAAGGGACAGGATGGCAGGGGAAGAGGAGGAACAGGCATGTGCTCCTATTGTACTATTGAAGTAATGGATGGCGCCCATGCCCAGAGAGAGAGCTCTGCATGCCAAAGAGGGCACACATGCCATAGGTTCACCACCACTGATATATACCATATTCAAAGTTTTACATAAGGAAATTCCCATGTTTTGTCTATATATATATATATATATATATATATATATCATTTGCTTTTGAGAGTATTTTTGTGCAATCAAAAATAATATATCTCCACAGTTTTGGTTTTACGTTAGAAGCTTATTGCCTAAGCAATAAAACTGGCTTACCTGAGCTGGCTTAACATTTAAAATGGGTGGCATCCTGATTTTATCACAAGGATTTAGCCACTGAAATCACCACCTGGGTGCAGCCTGGGTCCATCACCACTCCCAGGGGCGCTCCTGCAGCCATTTCCTTAAGCCAGAAAACTCCCACCTTTGAAAAAAGTCACATTGCACGCGCCTAGGAACAAGTATGGACCCAGGCTGCACCTGAGCAGAGATTTCAGCAGCTAAATCAGGGGTAGGCAACCTTTTTGAGCCAGGGGCTGGGTTGCTGTCCCTCAGACAATTGGGGGGACAAAGCACCAAAAATAAATAAATAAATAAATAAATAAATAAATAATTTTTTTTAAAAAAAATTAAAAAAAATTAAAAAAAATGCATGCACACTCTCTCAGCCCCAGAAAAGCCATGGCAAACCCCCTGTGAGATTTTGCCAAGAAAACTCCAAGAACAAGTAATAACAACAATAATCAATATCATCATGGCGGGCAGCAGTGGCAGCGGCAGGACCAGCCTGGGGCCGGTCCAAAGGCCTCCGGGGCCCACATCCGGCCCCCGGGCCTTAGGTTGCCTACCCCTGGGCTAAATCCTTGTGATAAAACCAGGATGCTACCTGTTTTAAATTTTAATCCTGCTCAGTTAAGCCAGTTTAACTTGCTTATGCAATAGTCTCCTTAGTTTCATGGAGGAGTAAAGATCTTTTAGGATCCTTTGCATTCACTTAATAGGGTCTTACATATTATTTCCCTTTGCTTAATATTTGCTATTGCTTGTTGCTGTATGCTTTCAAGTTGCGTCCAACTTATGGTAACCCTAAGGTGACCCTATCACACGGTTTCCTTTGCAAGATTTATTCAGAGAGGGCTTGCCTTTGCCTTCCTCTGAGACTGCGAGAATGTGATTCGCCCAAGGTCACCCAGTTCGGTTTCCATGGTCAAGCAGGGATTCCAACCCTGGTCTCCAGAGTCCAAGTCCAACACCCAAATCACCTACATCATGCTGGCTTGATATACGGTATTAATATTATTAACTCAGTTTTATACTATTTGGCAGTTCCTCTCATGGTAGTCAGATTGTTTCCTGTTTCAATTGGTTGTTGCTATTATATTAATGTAATACATTTTATGTTTTGTAAAAATGTGGTTGAAAATTGGTAAAATGAAAAACACCCTGCCTGCCAATGTTGAGCACTCCCTCTAAAAACAATTCTAGGATCCCTGTTGCAGGATCTCGCTGCTTTGGAATGAGGGGCCCATTCACACTGCACACTTATAGCACTATGATTCCACTTTAACTGCCAGAATTCCATCCTATGGAATCCTGGAGTTTTTAGTTTAGTGAGTCACTAGAGCTATCTGGATTACAATTCTATATTATTATTATTATTATTATTATTATTATTACATGTATGATGATGGTGATGATGATGATGATGATTGTACATGTAATCTATATATACTCACGTACATGTTGTTCCTGATAAGCTGGCTCCTCTGTGCACTGCAAATCCCAGGATTCCATGAGATATTGCCATGACAGTTAAAGTGGAAAACAGTGCTATAACTGTATAGCATTAACAGGTCCAGATATCCTCCATTGTCTATGTGAAAGCCTAGACATTCACCCTGGCTGGCTTGTGTCCTCTTGTATTATATAATACAATAATGGAGACTCTGGTTTTGATGTTTGCAACTCCTCTGGGAAATAAATCCTATTATGCGTTTTCCAAAGTATTCTAGTGACCTGACTTTCCTGGATTTGCTCCCATGTCTCTTTCTCTCTATATATACACACGCACACACACACACACATATATTAGGATTGTTCATTTACATTATGTGTCCCAGTTTTAATAAGTAGGTTTTTATATCCGGTTTCAATGATGACTTCCAGTTCTTGGCTATAATCATCCTGGAGCAGTAATCATACACTTCTGACTAAATCCATATGAGCTAGAGACACTGATTCTTTTATCAAACCCAAGTGACAGATAAAATCCAACCAGGCCAACCTATCTGGAACAACACATACAATAATACATATAATACCCTTTTCCAACTTGCTGCAGTTTTCTTAAAGGGCCAATGCATATGAAAAATCCACAGTAAGACTAGCCCATCTTTTCAACCATTATCAATTTTCCTTCTTTGTTTGAAGTATTTATACATTGTTTCTCTGCCCAGCATGGCTGCCAAACCAACATACAATACAATTACAAAATTAAAAAACCCTCTTTTTAAAAAAAAATAAAAATGTAAAAACATTTTTAAAATGAAAAGTCAGATGAAATTATACAGTTTTGACAGCCTGGCATCACTTGGGAGAGATTCCACAAATGAAGTACGATTACACAAAAAGGCTGATCTCTTATACCCAGCAGCTTAAGCTCATGGACTAGTTGGATGTGCCAAAGGGCCTGGAGATGGGTTACTCTGCCATCCTCCATAGCTACCATGCAAGAAGTCACCAAGGCATGTCTGGCCTTAGTTGTTGTTGTTGTGTGCTGTCAAGTCACTTCTGACTTATGGTGACCCTAAGTCAAATCTATCATGGGGTTTTCATGGCAAGATTTGTTCAAAAGAGGTTTACCATTGCCTTACCCTGAGGCTGACAGAGTGTGACTCACCAAAGGTCACCCAGTGGGTTTCATGGCTGAGCTGGGAATCAGACCTTGGTCTCCACAGTTGTAGTCCAGCACTCAAACCACTATGCCATGCTGGCTGGCCTTAGACTGCAATCCACAACAAATATACTAGGGCAGGGGTAGGCAACCTTTCCCCTTTAAGGGCCGAGGGACTTCAGCTCCCAGAATCCCAGGAGCTATTGGCCAACATGGGACTATTGGCCAACATGGCTGAGGCTTCTGGGAGCTGAAGTCCCTCAGCCCTTAAAGGGGAAAGGTTGCCTAACCCTGTACTAGGGAATGAGTCCAACTAAATTTAGTGGTATTTACTTGTCCTGATAAACATACAATCATAAGAGTTAGAAGAGACCACAAATTCCATCTAGTCCAGCTCCCTGACATGCAGGAATATACAATCAAAACTGATAAGGGATAAGGGAGAACATTTCAAATTATGTGTAAGATTGTTCCCTAACTCCTACAAATATTACCAGTACAGAGGCTGAATGAATAGTTTTCATCTTCTTTCTTGAATATGAATATGCAGTCTTATCACAATGTAGCTATAGATTTTTAAAAAACAAATTAAAAAATTATAAAAGTTAGTGTATGTAATTTGAAGGACTAGATGTAGCATACTGCAATGAAGCAATGTCTGCACTGGGCAATTCAAATGAATCCATGGATAAGCAGAATCTGATGCTGATCAATATCTTACTTCTAGCTACAAGAATGTTGGTTGCTGCCAAATGAAATGGAAGGCTAATATCATCTAAGACAGAATTGTTAAACAGAATAGGGCTTAGAGCCCAATTGAAGAGATTGGCAACATATATAAAATGAAATAAAAAGTAAGTAAGTTCCTTTCCTACTATAGTGGCTGATATGCCATAAATTGTCTAATCTAGATGCATTTGCACCATAAAGGTGACAAGATGGCTTGTGGCTTAATTTAATACGCTTCTGTATTTTTAAAAAATGTGTACCATCTTTGTATTTTTGTACTGTCTCCATTTTTAGTGTTAGTATATCAATGCATTGCATACATTGTTCAGGTTTTGTTCATATTTTATTCCATAAAAGTCTGTCCATAAAAGAGAGAGAAGTAATGAAATGTTTTTTCATGACAGACGTGGGGAAAATGCAGCCCATGGGTTGCAGGTACCCCTAGCTATTGTAAGCCACACAAGCTCCCTAAAATATTTGGGGGGGGGTCTTTTCTTCTTCCTTCCCTTTCCCTTTCCCTTTCTCTTTCCCTTTCTTTCCTTCCTTCCTTCTTTCTTTCTTTCTTTAAAAAATGTTCTGGGGAATTCAAACTCAATGAAAGGAGAATCTGACAAAACTTTATGAAGAACATCTTGACAGTAGGAACATACTACCACCAAAATGTGACGAGTTCTCCTTCCTTGGAAGTTTTTAAATAGAGTCTAAATGGCCATTCAGCAGAGATGCCTCAGATGTGGATTTCCCTCATTGGCAGAGGTTGAATCAGATGGCCCTTGGATACCATTCAGATTCTTTGATTCTGTGCTTCTATGAGTCACCATTCATGATATTCTGTTTATCGTATATCACAGCTGGCAATACTGAGAAAGCCTACTCAAAACCTAACATCTGGTCTCTACTCTGGTGGGCCAAAGTGAGGAACCTCCATTATTCCTTCCTGTGTGTTGTGTAATCTGAAGGTCCTTTCCCCTTCTAGGAGCCTCACATTATCTAAGCTTATTGCATGGCACTTACAAGAACGGGAATGGAAAGAAACGGAATGGGGCAAAAATGCATTTTTACTGGACAGGAGAACACCACCGATGATCCTGGGAGTCCCCAAGGCGTTCCCCAGCCGTTCCTGGCAGCCGATTTTTGAAGGACGATTTTGAACCGTTCCGTTCCATTCCTTTCCGTTCCCGTTCCTTAAGTGCCATGCAATCAGTTTAGTAGTATCAGTAGTACTTGGTCAGGGGATAATTGTCAAGGCTGAAAGCAAAATGAGTTGTTGGCCTTCCATTTGTTACAGCTGGATTCTGCTTTAGCCAGACCATGGTTGTACAAGACGTCGCTTTGTGAGGCTGCCACAGCTCAAACAAGCACAGTCTGATTGGATGTTATTAATGAGATTTTATGGAATCAATGAGAAATTACTAATCCCTGAGATGACTAAAATAAACTTCTGCTCCATACAAGGAAAAGCAGTATGCTTTCTAACGAATTATTCATTGTCACTATTTAATGCCTTGGGGATATTTGCTCATATAGCAAAGAAAAAGGGGGGAAAGATTAGCAAAGATTGTAAATGAGGGCTTCTTGGAATGTGATTTTACTTTATTTCCCTCTTAAAGTTACATGGTCTCCAACAGACATGGTTTGGTTTTGCATATGGACAATCTTCAGTAAGGAAAACTGAAAAACAGAATCAAGGAAGGGACCTTAAAGTTGATCTAGTCCAACCCTATTCATTGGTTAAACTTTTATTAATAGGTCTTTGCTATTTTACTTATTTATTTATTGCAGTTATATCGCATAGTACACATTATTATATTTATAAGCCATTGTTCTTCCATCTCATGGAATGGTAACATAATGGGGCCCTCAGGCAGCCTGTAAGGCCCTTTGAATCAATTGCTGAGAGATGAATCAACATATAGGTAAATACTATTGAATCAATGAGTATACTCTTCTTGTTGTGTGCCTTCAAGTCATTTCTCTTTCACATGGTTTTCTTGGCAAGAAAGCCAGGAGTAAAAGGCATACTCCCAGTATAATCGTGTGATAACACTGAAGATTTTCAGACAACGCTGTGCTCATCCAGGATTTATCCCGTGAAGATCCAGGAATGCTCCAGCAACAAACCATTCCCAGGACTTCCCTGTCTACTCTGAGACTGCAAATAGAATTAAAGTTTATAAGTTAATTTTACACTTGTTATATAAAGTCTTGTAAGGCTGAATTTGTCTGGCATTTACTACATTTAGTTCTTTTAATGCTTTTATCATTTCCTTTTTTGTTTTGTTTGAATTTATTGGTGTAAATGCAAATAGAATCATAGCTTGCTGTGGGAAAGAAGCATATAAACACCTCCTTGTTGAGGTTCAGTAAGGGTGTAGTACCATGTGCTTTCTGATCACACAACATTAGCCCAGTACAAAATGGCCTTCCCTTCAATTTCCATCTCATTTCTGCTCAGCAGCAGATGAAAAGGGAATGCCTGGATAGCATTGACCCTTTGAAAGGGTAAGTGTAGGAACCATATTTGTAAAAAACACTTCTTATACTATAGCTCCCAGAATCTGAGATTTGGAATATTTGTAATAAAAACAAGTAACTTTTCCAAATTCTGACTGGGCTAGGTGTGACTCAACAGCAATAGTTGTGATTCCACCTGGAGTAACAGTGGTCTGCTGGATGCTGTGTTTCCATCACACCCTGTTGAAAACATGGGCACTTTCATTTGTGGATGGCATCATGCTGGATCCAATTCTCATCTATATGGTTGAATCCAGATGTAAACCATGCTTAGATCAGAACCATGAATATTAATGGAGTGTAGGATAGTATAACAACATGAGGTACGATATTAAATATGGTGAGGTAAGAAAGCAATGACAAATCTCCTCTGAATAAATCTTGGCAATTCTATGGTAGGGTCAGTGTAAGTTGGAGTTGACTTGAGGTGCATAACAACAGCAACAAAGGAAATATAAGACCCTCCAGAAAGAATGCTGGCAGACAGAGTTCAAAAACCTAAGTTCTTACCTTGAGTAGGACAACGGCTTCCAACTATAGTAGACTCATTCAGTCAATGGGATTTGCATAAGTGTTGACTCACCAGCCAACAATTAATTCAGTGTGTCTACTCTAATTGGAATTACCAGCATAAGCTTTATACCATGTCATTGTGGTATCATGGTTATTTACTGGGCTAAGGTCCAGGTTCAAATTCCATCTTAGAATGCCTAATTTCAGCCAGTGAATGTATCTTAATCTACTTTGTAGGTTGTTCTGTGGATTAAATGCACTCCAGCAAAAGGATAGTAGAGCTTAGAAAAGTTACCTTTTTGGACTGCAAGACTTAGGGCCTCGGCAGATGGCTAATTGAGCCGTCTTCCGGGCCCGGAAGAGGAGGGGCAGCTGCACGAGCGGTGCCCCTTCCTCTTCCTGAGGTCGCCCTCGGAGTCGCCGGCCCTCCGCACGGCCAGCGCTCCGGGGATGACCTCACGCCGCGGCGACCGGACGCGCCACGGCGTTTGAGTCAGGGAAAGTGTGCCCGCCACTTTTAGGGCGCACTTTCCCTGACATCTAAAAGGAGCACCAATTTGGAGCTCCTTTTAGAGTCGCTGGAGGAGCGGCGCGGTGCAGAGGCTGAGCTCCGCCACCGCTCCGGACCAGCACGATTGCACAGAACACTGTTTACCTTAATTAAAAAGGTAAAGGTATTCCCCATTGACAAGGCTGTCAAATCGTGTCCGACCGTAGGAGGCGGTGCCCATCTCCATTACTAAGCCAAAGAGCCAGCATTGTGGCCAGCACGATTGCACAGAACACTGTTTACCTTCCCACCAAAGTGGTACCTATTTATCTACTTGCATTTGCATGCTTTCGAACTGGTAGGTTGGCAGAAGCTGGGACTAGTGATAGGAGCTCAGCCCATCATGCAGCACCTGGGCCTTGAATGGCCAACCTGCTAATCTTGCAATCAACAGAGCCGGCATCTTAACCACTTGAGCCACTGCATTCTCTCTTAATTAATTACATTGGCCTAAAAAACTAAAGGTTATAAAAAAAACTTTTTTTTTAAATGTATGTTTTTTATAGGAATGTGGCTTTCTACATCCAAAAACGACCTGAGAATTTTTTTAAAAAAAAACTTGCTTTGACATATCTATGTTGCAACATGTGACTGGATGAAATGATCTTGTAAAGAGTAAGAACAAGGTTAAAGTCTTCTAAGGGCCTTGCAGACTGCTAACAGACTTTCAAAACACCTTAATTAGCTGATATAAAACACAAGGATCTCTTCAAAAGCCCTAAAAGACATTGCACTTGAACATCAGTGTCCACACATAAACAAAGCTGAGTAACAACTGAATTGCTAAAAAATAATAATATCAAATTTGTGATAGAACTGTGTGTGATATGACATTTTTATTGTGTTTTTTTTTATTTCAGCATCCAAAGGTACATTAAAAACAGCTATGATATTTTAAAAAGTTTTTTTCCCATCACTGGCTTGTGTTTAACTTTTTAAATAAATTCATTAAATATATTGTGTGCCACCCTTCACTGTAAATATTAACAAGGTAGTTCTCAACATCCTTGAAGAAAGTAAACAGAATAAGAAACAAACAAGTTGGCATGTAAGTACAGTGGATGGAACAGACGAAAGAGTGCCATCTGTGTTTTGATTGCTTTTAATAGTTTGTATTCTTAAATATGTTTCTCTCTCTCTCTCTCTCTCTCTCTCTATATATATATATATATATATATATACAATATACACACATACACACACACCTTGTAAGAAACAATGTAATGTAGTGGTTTGAGTGTTGGACTAAGACTCTGGAGACCAGGATTCAATTCCCACCTTGGCCATGAAACCTACTGGGTGACCTTGCGCATGTCACATGCTCTCAGCCTCAGGGTAAGGGAATTGCAAACCTCTTCTGAACAAATCCTGCCAAGAAAACCCCATGATAAGTTCACCTAAGTCAGAATGACTTGAAGGCACACAACAACAACAACAACAACTACTACTACTACTACATAACTACATATGTTAACACTTTATTGGTCTGTAAACTGCTAAGAGAGCTGTTGTTATAATGGGGTGATTTCTCTTAAGGCACCAGATCCTGTCTGATCTTGGAAGTTAAGTAGGATCAGCCCTGGTTAGTACTTGGATGAGAGACCACCAAAGAATACCAGATGCTGTAGGCCAGGGGTAGGCAACCTTTTTGAGCCGGGGGCCGGGTTGCTGTTCCTCAGACAATTAGGGGGCCGAAGCACAATAAATAGATTAATAAATGAATAAATAAAAATAAAAATATTTTTTTTAAAAAATGTAAAAAATTAAAAAATATATGCATGCACACTCTCTCAGCCCCATAAAAGCCATGGCAAAACCCCTGTGGAGATTTTGCCAAGAAAACCCCAAGAACAAGTAATAACAACAATAATTAATATCATCATGGTGGGAGGCGGCAGGACCAGCCTGGGGCCGGTCCAAAGGCCTTGTGGGGCCGCATCCGGCCCCCGGGCCTTAGGTTGCCTACCCCTGCTGTAGGCTATCTTTCAGAGGAAAGAACTAGCAAAACCATCTCTGAGTATTCCTTGCCTGAGAAAACCCTATGAAATTCATGGGGTCGCCATAAGTTGATAGGTGACTTGAAGGTGTACACACATACACACACACACACGAACACTGAAACACAGCAAATAAAAAGGCTGAAAAATGTATAAGGCCGCTTACCTTTCTTACTGCAGACATTTGTCTCTCTGCAAGGAAGAGCAAAATATTTTGTCATGTTGGAATACTAGTATCATTCTGTTGAATTTTTCTCAGAACCCCTTTTAAATCAGGGACTCTTTTGAGCTGCACAATTATAGGGAGGCCTGGGATTTGCAGTTGAGGTGGGGGATATATAGAGCCTAACTGCAAACCCCAGGATTCCACAAGATGTTGCCATGACAGTTACAGTGGAACCATAGTGCTATAACTGTGTAATGTGAAAGGATAGGGTTGCCAGTTCAAGATCATTCCGGACCCTGAGGTTTTGGGGCCCAAAACCTGAGACCTGGGGACAGCCCTGGTGATGTCAAACAAAATTGCAAAATTGTAACAAGCTGGTGTTCTACTAACTGAACTGAAGATTTGCACACAACTTTTTCCTCTTGTCTGGATCTGACCTCCCCTGTCCCCAAGTGGAGAATGTACACTCTTGTCTCCCGCCTGGAGATGGCCCATGAAAACAGGAGAGGCAGGGTCAGTCCCTGAGTTCTGGAAACAGTGTGCCTAGATGTCATGAACACAAAGGAGGGCAAGACACAATTTTTAAGGACATTCAGGAAAATGAAGGATATAACTAATTAAAAACACTAATATAAATATAAATTCATTTCATCTGGTTTATTTACAGCAATATTACATACATATACTGTATTTTATTATGTACTTAGCTGTACTTTGCTGATGAACTTATCTTCATTAAAATGCCTTGTTGGCTTGCAATATACTTCTATAATATATAGTACTTTACTAGCAATAGATCCTTGACTGAATCTACATTTAAATTATTCCTTTCATTCACCCATTGTGCTGAAATTAAGGGGGGAAACCCTCTCAACATTTGCATTGTGTCCTTCAGCAGCCCATTTGTTGTCCTTTTCCCTTCCAAGAAACAAATGCACCCTGAGCTCTGGGTGTGAGTCTTGCCTGCTGCTGTTGCTGCTCCTAGGAAAAAGGAACTTTAGAAAGATCCTGTCTTCCAATTTCCAGTAAGAACAGGCTGTCAAGCAGACAAATTTCTGGAAGAGGAACAGCAAACGTGATGTTAGACAATGTGCTTTGACTCATGCTCAGAGTGGAGGATATTTTGGAATTCCTCCTGGACCAAAGGTTGAAATGTAGGACATGTCCTGGAAAAGGAGGATGTCTGGCCACCTTGTCTGGAAACCTTAGTAAAGGATAATGAACAGAACATCTGGCTTAATTTAACAGTAGCTCTAGCTTTTGTTCTATGGCTTTAAATGCTGGCCAGTAGGTCTAGACCTGTAGAAATGCTACCTTGTTTTGCAGGTAATTGTCTAGTGATGTGTGTGTGAAAAATCGCCCTCTGCAGAGAAATCACAGGGATCAACAGATCAGGTGGGTAGGCAAATGTCTGGCTTAAAGGACCTGACAATGGCAGCATATCTTGTCTTTTGTTTGCTGTTTTGGGGGGCCTTGGAGTGGACTCCTATTCCTGGAGTCCCTGCCACAGGGATGTCCTGGCAAGATTATTTCAGAGTTAGGGCCTTTGCAGACTGCCAGAAATAGTGCAAATTGAGTCCTCTTTTAGGGTTAGGGTTAGTGCTAGGGAATCATGGGAATTGGTTTTTTTTTTCTGAGACATTGAGTCTTCTCTGTCAGAGAACTCTGATGCCACAATAAAATACAGTTCCCATGATTCCCTAACCCTAACCCCAACCCTAAAAGTGGACTCAATTTGCACTATTTCTAGCAGTCTGCAAAGGCCCTTAGTTTGCCATCATCTTTATCTGAGGCTAAGAGCATGATTTGCCTACTAGTAGGGTTTGCATGGCTGGGGGGTGGGGGTAGGATTTGAACCCTGGTCTCTCAGAGTCCTAGTCCAACACTCAAACCCCTACACCACCAAGTCGGAAGAGAATTTCATAGGGTTTTCTTAGGCAAGGAATACTCAGAGGTGGTTTTGGTGGTTAGGCAAGGAATATTCAGAGGTGGTTTTGCTAGTTCTTTCCTCCGTGTATGTATGTTGGATGCCTTCACATTCCTTCCGATGTATGGCAACCTTAAATTGGAGATCCTACCCTGGGGTTATCATGGCAAGTTTATGGGGCGGGGGGAGGAGTTGCCAATGCCATCCTCAGAGGCTGAGAGAGTGTGACTTGTCCAAGGTCACCCAGTGGGGTTTTCTTGGCCGAGCTGGCAGTAGACAATTCCTTTGTCTCCATTCCCATTTGTCCCCCACCTCATTGTTTGGAAGATGGAGGAGGACTGGGGGAAAGTTTTCCAAATCTCTTAGGGGGTCTGGCCATATTCTGCCTTTGGAAATCCTCCTTGCCTCCAGTCCTCCTTGCCCCTTGCCAAGGTCCTGAAATCATCACATTTTGTTTTTGAAAGTGCAGGAAGCCAAGCAAACTTTGCAGAGCCCAAAGGCTGCAGATTCCTTCTCCTCCCCTTGCAAATCCTTGGCCTGTGCTGCTTTCTTTCCTTTCTTTCTTTTCCTTTCCTTTCCTTCCTTCCCTGGGGGGTGTCCTCCCCCTCATAGGTGTTTTCCTTTGCTGGATAACGTTGGTCAATTACACCCTGAGAAACATCCAAGCAAACAGCTGGAGGGGCTCTTTATTGGTTTATGCCAGGCAAGGCAGGCTTGTTTTACAACTCTGGCTTCCCCCTCCCTTTTACAGTTTTTTTTTCTTTCTTTCTGCTATTCTTTGCTAATACCAGTGATTCGAGAAATGACCTTTAACCTGCCCCCTTTGCAGACTCCTAAAGGGAAAGAAAATGCCACAGTAAACCAAAGGCAATAAAATATTATTTACTAGGCATAAAACCTTGCATTGCTCTTCTTTGAAAAGAAAGAGAGAGAGAGAGAGACAGACAGACAGACAGACTACATTTTAAAACCCTCCTGGGATCAGAAGGAGTTGCAGTTCAAGCCTTCTTCAGCCTAGTTTTCTCCTGAATGAATCCCAATTTGGGCTAATGGGGGTATTGTTGATTTCCCATATCTCACATTCTCAGGGGAATCTTTCCATCTAGGAAATAAGTCAAGAAATAAGAAGACTAGGCATAGGAGGGCAGCTGTGAAAGAATTAGAAAAATGCTAAAATGTAAAGCTATACAACTGAGCATGAACGTTAGACTATTACAAGCCATTGTTTTCCCTACTACCACATGCAAGAGCTGGACAGTGAGGAAAGCAGATAGGAAGAAAATTAATTCATTTGAGGTGTGTTGCTGGAGAAGAGTGCTGAAGATACCATGGAGGGCCAGAAAGATCAACAAGTGGGCCCTAGAACAGATCAAGCTTGAAATACCCCTTGAAGCCAAGATGATAAAGTTGAGGTTGTCATCCTTTGGTCATGTCATGAGAAGGTATAACTCACTGGAAAAGACAATAATGCTAGGAAAGGTGGAGGGGTGTGGAAAGAAAGGAAGGACGTTTTCACACGCGGGTCTCTAGCAACTAGCATCATTCCGGAATGAACGAAAGCAGCATCATTCCGGTATGCTTCTGGTCGTGTAAATGTAATTCCCAATGAAACCGGCATGCAAAAGAACGGGGATGATGCTGCAATGGGATGGGGATGGGAGGGGGTTCTCTGTGACGTCGTGTGAACACAGGGGCAAAGGATCCGCAATGGGACGGGGATGGGACAGGGATGGGCGGGGTTCTGTGCAACGTCATGTGAACACAGGGGCAAAGGAACCGCAATGGGACGGGGTTCTGTCTGCTTTAGACCCTGTGTGATAACGTCCGAAGACTACATGCTAGATGGATGGACTCTATCAAGGAGCTCATGGGCATGAATTACAGGACCTAAGCAGAGCAGTGGAGGGCAGAGGGTCTTGGAGATATCTCATCCACAGGGTCACCATTAGTTGGAATGGACTCAAGGGTGGTTCACAACAACAAAAAAAGGACTACAGAATTACTACAAAATATGTTAGATATGTTGTTACCTTCCTTGAGTCCCATTATTGGGAGAAAGGCAGAATATAGGGGAATAAAATTAATTAAAGAAATAAAATTGGAACAAATCTGGGCATACTTTTCTTCTTAAGAATATTCATAATAAAGAATAATCTTAAGAATAAACCCAACACACTGCTGCTGCCTCTGATAATGCATATAATAATATATATGCCTGTGGGACTGGAACTGATTATTTTTCTTAAGAAGCACCTATATCTGCCATATAATAAGTATAAAAGCAAAGTGAAACTTCAATTAGCACTCTCAAAGCACACTGGGGTCTTTCCCCCCCTCTGTCCTGTGTAGGAGAGAGTTAAATGGTTTGCAATTTAGTCCTGAATAGACCAAAGAACAGGCTATAATTGACCACAGGCCCCCACATTGCATGGCTGGCCCTGAGACTAAAAGTCTCACCTCGGGCAGGACATATGGGGTGCAGTTTATGGGTAGCAGATTTTGTACAACAAAATAAACTAGCCCTTGGCTCATCTCTCTTCCTCCCCTTCTCCCCCCACCCTTTTCTAGTTTTTGCGTTTTGTGTGCAACCTTGTCCTGTATTCCTCACTTTCTTGCACCCACAGCAAAAGGAAAATCACACCAGAATTTTTAAGGTGGATTCTGGATGGTATTGATAGATTCAGCAAAACTGTAACAGCATTAATGGGGGGGGGGGGAAGCAAAAGGTCCAAACTTGCCCCCTTGAAGCATGTACCACTAGTTCATGCACAGGGCTGGGACTGGAGAATAGATAACCATATCAAACCTGACACTAAATCTGTCTGAATTCACACCAGAGAGGCTGAAGCTTCAATGGATGCTTCTGACTAGGATTTTGTTGGTGACTTCCACTGGTGCAATGCTCTTTTACTCCAGCACAAGTATAGTGTGAGTGGTAGCCAATGTGGTTTTGTTCCAGGACCCCCCATGGATACTAAAATCAGATGCTCAAATGCCATTATTACAGTGGCAGAGTAAAGTGTCCCTTATATAAAATGGCAAAATCAAGGTTTGTGAAGTCGTAGGCTTTCATGGCTGGCATCCATAGTTTTTTGTGGGTTTTTCGGGCTGTGTGGCCATGTTCTAGAAGAGTTTATTTCTGACATTTTGCCAGCATCTGTGGCACAGATGCTGGCGAAACGTCAGAAAGCAACTCTTCTAGAACATGGCCACACAGCCCAAAAATCGAGGTTTGTTTTTTGGAATTTTTGTGTGTGAATATTTTCAAACTGTGGTTGGTTGTATCTATGGATGCAGAATCCATGGCTATGGAGGGCTGACTGTAGTAAAACTCCACTTTTGGGAGAGTTGCATAATGGCAGCTATGGTAGAGAAAGCTCTCTCCATCACCAGGAGGAGCCAATTGAGTAGCTTTCTCTCTGACAGAGGCAGCTTTTATGGCTGGCCTACCCTTCCTTCCCGTCTACAGCCATTTTATATTTCCCCCCTGCCACTGCTCTGCCATCCACACTTATGGCAATGTAGTGCCTCAATCCAACAGGATTATGGCCTCTGTCTTCTCTTACCTTTGCTTAGTACAGCAAAAGAGGACAATGTCTCTATTGTATGTTCAAGAAGTGTGAAAATAGTCCATTTTTTAGTCTGATAGCAATACAGATAAATCCAGTATACCTCATATACAGTTATGGAAAAATCTGACACATAACAATTATTTTTATATATATCTATGTATGTATGTGCTGGGCATGAATTTGCAGGAACTAAGTAGAGCAGTCAAGGATAAGGTGTCTTGGAGATATCTCATCCACAGGGCCCCCATGAGTGGAGATCCACTTGAGGGCAGTTAGGGCTTTCAAATTATTTGTTGATTTATGGTGATCCCATGGATTTCATAGGGTTTTCTGAGACAATGAAAAGTCAAGAGGTGGTTTTGCCAATCTCTTCCTCTGAAATATAGCCGACAGCTAGTCTCCCATCCAACTACTAACCAGGGCTGGGATTGCTTAGCTTCCAAGATCAGATGGGATCTGGTTCCTTTAGGGCATTTATGCCTTTATAGGATCCTTCTCTCAGCCTCAGAGGATGACAGTGGCAAATCTTTTCTGAAGAAACTTGCCAAGAAAGCCATATGATACAGTCACCATAAATCAGAAATGACTTGAAGGCACACACCACCACCACCACCAGAATCCTTTCAAAAAATAATGAGAAGAACATGGACAGTATGAGTTTCACCAAGTAGGATTTCCATCCCTCCTTGCTCTTTGAATTGATTATCTCATACTATTTTCTCTGTGGTTTTGGTTCTTTGCCTTGCTTGTTTAAATAAACATTTTAAAATGAGATGTGAAAGTGAGTAAGTGATGGTGAGTGCATTCAAATCAGAGCTTGGAAAAATTCCTCTTTCGGATTATAGCTCCCAAAGAAGTGTGCATTTTTATCTACTCTGCCCCACTCACTTCAGGCTCTGGTCAGAATCAGCTATGCTGGGCTAGAAAGATTATGGAGGCAATGAAAGTGCAGCGACTATACAGGCTTACTCCACCCTTTCCCTTGTTTCTATTTATTTGATCACTTTGTTGCTTCCCCCACACTCCTCTAGCCACTTAAGATGCAAATACAAATTAATGACCATGATGGTATGAGGGTTCCAGGAAGATATCATTTAAAAAAGGAATGTACCAATGCTCTGGTTTAAATTTCACATACACACATGCATCACACTGAGGGTGTGATCCAATCTAGTTACCAACACCGGAAACTACTTTATAGTAGATCATCCAGTGATTCCCAAACTCTGGTCCTCCAGGTGTTTTGGACTTCAGCTCCCAAAAGTTTCAGTCATCTTGGCCAATAATCTGGGATTCTGGGAGCTGAAGCTCAAAACACCTGGAAGGCCAGAGTTTAGGAATCAAACTCAAGCCTTTCCCATCACTTGTCAAATTTTAACTCAGGGTGAGAATTATGTGGCCTGGGGTATCCATGAGATCCATGTGGCCCTTGTCCCCTCTCCTGGTCTTTTGAAGCAAAGAGGTGTTTTGTTTTGTTTTGTTTAAGAAAGATCAGCCAAACTGTACATTTTAACAACAGAAAAATAGACTTCAGGGCCTGCAAACACCGTTTTGGGGATTCCAAACAGGACAAAAATCTGAAAGTGAGAGGAAGTGACTTCTAATCCTCTATGATATAACATCCAGTCACTGCCAGTCATACTATTGTGGCCCACCAAGGATTTGCAGAGCCCCAACTGGCCCCTGCCCCTGTAAAAGGCTGATCCTGGGCTGCTCTGTATGCAAAACAAATGCACTGTCTCTGAAACCGTATGTTTCTTGAACTGAACGGATTCAACAAATTCCAAAGAGTTCTGTTCATTTTTTGTGGGAGAGTTACTCGCATTCAACACTGGCTCTGAATTGGGTAGGACTGGTTTACCCTTAACAGGTCCTTGACTCACTCGGTCACATAACACTTGCTTTGGTGTGGTTCCCAGTAGGTAATTTTGCATGGAGCCATGGCTGCTGGTTGGTTGACTCTCTGCAGAAAGCATGGCATTTTGTAGTGACAGGAAGGTAAGTACCTTTTTGTCTTTTGGTTCTTACCCACACATGCCGGCCATCTATTGATAATGAAGCCATCTGAAGACTTGTATGTATGAACTGGACCTTAAAAGCTGCCTCCTATCAAGCCGCTTTTGTGTGCCACTGAAGGACAGCAAATGGTCAGTTGCAAGTGTCCTCCCTCCTGTTTCTTTTAACTACGTGGAGCAAGAGAGCCATTTGGGGTTTTCCCCCCTCTGGTGCCAAAATGTCTGGAAGGCCTCGGCTTTGATGGGCTCCAGCCCCACAGTTCTGCTTGCCTTGGCCAGAACAATCCAAGGAGGACCAACCTCCTCACCTCCTCCTCTTGATCTCTCCCCAGGAGTGAAGGAGGCCCAGGCCCAGGGAACAGAACAACCCTGATGAAATTTGGAGGGGGGACGAGAACTTTCCCTCCCAAGTTTTGGCCATTCTGCCCCACAAAGCCATTTTCTTTCAGTCCAAATTTGTAACACTGCAGAGAGCGAGACACTCAAAATTGTTCACAGCTAGAAGTATTCAAGAAAACCCAGGGTGGAGCAGTGGTTGAAGCATGGGCATAGGAGTCTGAGAGACCAAGGTTCAAATTCCCTGCTCAGCCATGGAAACCCACTAGTGACCTTGGGCAAGTCACACTCTCTCAACCTGATAGGAGAGCCAGCCTCCTCTGAATAAATCTTGCCAGGAAAGCGCTAGGAGGAGAAGGTGGCTAGAAGTCGGTGGCGTTGACTGTGATGGCGCATAGCAGCAGCCACAACAAATTCTTTGCTGCATTCGCATTACCTTGGTCATTTTGCATTCCCCTTCTCTTTATTATGCTTTCTATTTATTTATTATTTATTTATACTCTGCCTTTCTCCCAAATCGGACCCTAGGCAGCTCACAAAGGAGCTTTGAAAACAACAACAACAACAACAACAAAAACTGTCTGTGGCGTAGTGGTTGTCTGGGTGACTCTGGGGATCAGGGTTCAATTCCCGCTCAGCCATGGGAACCCACTGGCTGACCTTGGGCAAGTCACACTCTCTCAGCCTCGGAGGATATCAATGGCAACCCCCCTCTGAACAAATCTGGCCAAGGAAACCCCAGAGTAGGTTTGCCCTAGCGTCCCCATACGTCGGAAAGACCTGAAGGCACACCACCAGCAGCACCACAAGAGACCATTGAGCCGCTCCCTCTCCGTTGTGGCCCCCGAGGGACGAGGTCTGCTCACTCCCAGATCGGACAAAGGTCCCGAAAAAGAGCCGCTCCGAGGCCGCGAGAAGGAGACGAAGGGAAGGAGCGGAGGCTTCGAGGGTCCCCCGGAGCCTCAGCCAAAGGGACGGCGAGGGGGGGGGGGGGCTTGGAACCTCCCCTGACAGGAGGAGGAAGAAGAGGAGGAAGAGGAGGAGGAGGAAGAGGAGGAGGAAGAGGAAGAGAAGGAGGAGGAGGAGGAAGAAAGTGATGATGAAGAAGAAGAAGAAGAGGAAGAAGAGGAGGAGGAGGAGGAGGAGGAGGAAGATGTTGAAGAAGAAGAGGAGGAAGAGGAAGAGGAAGAGGAGGAGGAGGAAGAAGAAGATGAAGAAGAGGAGGAAGAGGAGGAGGAAGAAGAAGATGAAGAAGAGGAGGAAGAGGAAGAAGGAGAAGAGAAGAAGAAGAGGAGGAGGAAGAGGAGGAGGAAGATGATGAAGAGGAAGAGGAGGAAGAGGAAGAAGAAGAGGAGGAGGAGGAAGCAGATGATGAAGAAGCAGAGAAAGAAGAAGAGGAGGCGGAAGAGGAGGAGGTAGCGGCAGCAGCAGCAACAGCAGCAGCAGCGTCCGTCCTCCTTTTCGGCGCCCGAGGCCCAGGGTCTCCTTCCTTCCTTCCTTCCTTCCTTCCTTCCTTCCTTCCTTCCTTCCTTCCTTCCTTCCTTCCTTCCCGGGGCGTCTGGTGGAGCCTCCTCGCGGGGCGTACAGTCAGCCCCTCCCTCCGTATCCACGGATTCTTTATCCACGGATTCCATCCTCTGTTTCAAGTGCCCTCCCTCCTGTTTCTTTTCACTTGAAAGCTTCTCTCCCCAAACATAAAGCCCCCGAAGCAAACCTTTGGCATTTTATAGGTTCGCGGCTGTGTGCCTTCGAGTCCTTTCGGACTTAGGGCGACCCTATCCTGGCGTTTTCTTGCCAAGATCTGTTCAGAGGAGGGAGGCTTCTCATGGGTTTCCATGGCTGAGCTGGGATTCAAAGCCTGGCCTCCAGAGTCCTAGCCCGAGGCTCGGGCCATTCCACCAGGCTGGCTCCCCTGCAGAGAAGAAGGGGGCCTGTCCCCCCCCCCCAACTCCCAGTCCAAGCCGCCTCCACCCAAGAGGCTTTCGTCCAGTGTTCAGGCAACACAGGGCAGTGCTCTCAGTGCAAAGCCAAGAGGGCACCCAGGGCCAAAGTGCCAGGAGTTCCTGCTTAGCATCACAGCATCTTCCCACCCCCACCCCCACCCCCATCCCCAGCTCCCTTGGTCCTTTTCTGAATTTGCCTGAAATCCTTACAATATTGGAGGGATGGGGAGTGGATGGATTCTCTCAGCAACAGAACATGGCTGTGAGTTCCTCCTGTTGTCAGGCAAAGTGTTTTGGGGTGATTTCAAAGGCAGTTAAGCTTTAGAAAAAAATAAAACACTCCTGGTAGACATCTCAAACTGGCTAGTTGATGTGGACTGACAAAATGGCATGAGTTTTGGAGCTATCCTTTGGGAATGCTACAATTAGCCTGTACAGACTGCCAGAAATAATCTATCTTGAGACCGCTTTAACTGCCCTAGCTCGGTGCTACAGAATCATGAGAATTGCAGTTTTTTTCTGAGACACTGAGCCTTCTCTGTCAGAGAGCTCTGGTGCCACAATAAACTACAGTTCCCATGATTCTCTAGCACTGAGCCAGGACAGTTAAAGGGGTCTCAAGATGGATTGATTATTTTTGGCAGTCTGTACTGGCCCTAAGTCATTTGATACCACTCCTGTAGAAGATTAGCCCTTTTTTCAAAAATAAAGAAACCAAAAGACAATTCAACAGACCAGAGGCCCTGATTTATTGTTAACCCTGACCCCTGAATTCAGGTCCAATCCGCACTGCAGAAATAATCCAGTTTGAGACTGCTTTAACTGCCCTGGCTCAATGATAGGGAATTCTGAGAATGATAAACTGCCACAATAAACTACAGTTCCCAGGATTCCCTAGCACCAAGGGAGGGCAGTTAAAGCAGTCTCAAACTGGATTATTTCTGCAGTGTCTTTTGGACCTTAGATGTAATGTTAAAATTACATTACAATCTGGATGTACTCTATGGAAAAGGTTCCTCAGACCCCAACTGTGCCAAGCTCACATTTCTTTAGTAGCCACTGTTTCTTACTCACTGTAATAAAGTCCACTAAGGGCCCTTTCACATCCCACAACTCTAGCACTGTGATTCCACTTTAACTGTTTTAGCTACATCCTGAGGAATCCTGGGATTTGTAGTTTAGCGAGGACATAGAGCTCTTTGGATGACGATTCTAATTGCCTCCCCAATCCCTCTTGAAAACTTCAGGATTCCACAGGATGCAACCCTGGCAGTTAAAGTGGGATCATATAATTGTAGAGTGAAAGGTCCATCAGAAGTTTTGAAAGAAAGAGCAGCATGAAAGTACACCAAAGCACAATGTAGGTTTTAGGGCCATCTCCACTATTAGGTAAAGTAAGGCAACATCCTCAGGCACAGATACTGGAGAATAGAGAATACAGCCAGTGCTCCTTTTTATCCACGGACTCAAGCACCCACAGTCTGAAAATATTTTTAAAAAATATAAATTCCAAAAAGTAAACCTTGATTTTGCCATTTAATATAAGTGACACAATTTTGCTATGCCAATGAATTTAATGGGACTTGAGCATCCACGGATGTTGGTATCCACAATGGATCCTGGAACCAAACCCCAGTGGATACCAAGGGCCCACTGTAATGGCAGGGGAATGAAAGACAAGAGCTACTGTGCCGCACAGTTGTTGTTGTGTGACTTCAAGTCATTATGGACTTTTCGTGGCAGGTTCCTTCAGAAGGACTTTGCCATTGCCATCCTCTGAGGCTGAGAGAGTGTGACTTGCCCAAGGTCACCCAATAGGTTTCCATGGCCAAGCCGGAATTCAAACCCTGCTCTCTAGAGTCATAGTCAAACCACTGCACCACCCTCTTAATATTTCCCAAGCTATCCTGCTGCTATTACAGATAGCAAAGGACACTGTCTCCACTGTAAGTCTTGAAGCAAGATTCTTCTGCCTGTCTGCACAGCTTTTGGATGAAGGAGGTTACCATTTTATCTTTCACATTGGGTGGCAAAATGCCTGGGGCCGACCCTTTGTATAGTCATGTTTTGGGACATGTTCAGAGTCTACTTCATCAACATGTAAGGTAGTCGCAGTCCAAGAGCTGGATTTCAGATAGGTTTGCGTATCGGCACTTCAGGGCTATAGCTATTGGGGGTGGGCAAAATGAGGATCTTGCTCCTCAAATAAGAATTCTGCTCCCCCAAATGAAATTCCCTTCAATTTCCAAATTTCTAGCATTGCAGAGCATGAAATACTGAAAATCATTCACACCCAGAACTCATTTGTTGTGTTCACATTTGTTGTATTCACTTTGCATGCCCCTTTGCTTTCCATGGCTAAACTTTTACTTCTAAATTCTCATCTTAAGTTTTCAGTTATTGCAATACTAGAAGTTTGGGAATTGAGGGAAAATTCCCAAATTTTGCCTCCCTCCCCCCATAGTTACACCTCTGCTGCACTGCTTACTTCTAAGGTGATTTGACTGACAACAATAGGTTTTGAGTGTTGGACTACAACTCTGGAAACCAGGGTTTTAATCCCTACTTGGCCATGAAACCCAATGGGTGACCTTGGACAAGCCACACTCTCTCAGCCTCAGAGGATGGCAATGGCAAATCTCCTCTGAAGAAACTTGCCAAGAAAATCCCATGATAGGTTCACCTTAGGGCTGCCTAAACCTGTTTATTGAAGGAGGTTCTCCTGTCTCAAATTTAATAAACTGGGCTTCAGGTCCAGAAATTCAATTCATTTCCAAGCCTTAAGGTACCATGGGACTTTTTCTTGTTTTCATTGATGGTGATGATACCCGTTAGGAAGGGTAAATGTGAAGCATTGCAAGTACATCTGTAATATAAATTGAGCATTTGCATAGCCGTTTAGAAACAAATAACTTAATTCCATAAGGGAAGACATATTTGTATCTGTTCATTTCAAGTGGGGCAAGGTGTGGTTCAAGACTGAGAAAGGATTGCTTGCCTTAATGTGTCCATGGGGGCAAATATATCTGAAGCCAGTGGGACTTCTGAGGATTGTGTTGCCAGGTTTTCAAAACTGCAATAAGGGACAACTGAAATTCATAACATGCAGGGCTCATAATAAGGCAGTAGCTATTGACAAGTTTGTATGCAAAGGGATCTGGTAGCACCTTTGAGACTAAGTGAAAGGAAGAAGCTGGTAAAATGAGATTTTGAAGACTTGAATCTACTTCTTCAGAAGCATGGGTTGGAGTGAAAGGTCCAGGGACTCCACCCCATGCATCTGAGGAAGCAGGCTCTAGTCTGTAAAAGCTCATGCTACAACTAGATCCCTTTGCATACTGATTTTCCAGACTAACATTATGATGGTCCAAACCCCACTGCAGAAATAATCCAGTTTGGGACCGCTTTAACTTGCCCTAGCTCAATGCTAGGGAATTCTAGGTAGTGTAGTTTTGCAGTACATTTAGCCTTCTCTGTCAGACAGCTCTGATGCCACAACAAACTACAATTCCCAGGACTCCCTAGCGCTGAGCCAAGGCAGTTAAAGCGATCTCAAACTGGATTATTTCTGCAGTGTGTTTTGGACCTCTGTTTTTGTACTGACAGATTTATGTACTGACAAATTTATGTTCTGCTGAAAGGATTGAATTCAGTTAACAAGTCACCTTTTTCTCTGTAAAATTAATATATAGTCTACATTCATAAATTACATGATGCACATATTTCTGTCTTTATGAAGATAGAAATCTTAATGAAGACATGCCCCAAAAGCAGAGATTTGGACACCTACCTAATTCAGGTGATTGGATATCTTATTTCCTGTGTAAACTTCCTGTGTCCAAAATACAAGGATTTGGACACTTTATTTCCTGTGGAAAAAGGGAAAAGCTTTCCAATCTTCAAATAGGGGACATCCCTTCTAATAAAGGAAAACCTCCCAGTCTCAGCCCTATAAGGGACAAGCTTTCTGGCCCCCAAATAAAGGGACACCAGGAAACCCTAATAAGATCACTCTCCCGGATGGGAGCTCTCCTAAGCAGAGGCTGGATGGCCATCTGTCAGGGATGCTTTAATTGGGAGTTCCTGCACGGCAGGGGGTTGGACTGGATGGCCCTTGTGGTCTCTTCCAACTCTATGATTCTATGATTCTATGATTCTATGATTCTATGATTCTATGATTCTAAGCTCTCTCTGCATGATAATAATCCAGCTCTCTGGAAATGCCTTTAGAGGGATCACATCCTC
Source organism: Phrynosoma blainvillii (assembly GCA_026167975.1). Taxonomy (NCBI): domain Eukaryota; kingdom Metazoa; phylum Chordata; class Lepidosauria; order Squamata; family Phrynosomatidae; genus Phrynosoma; species Phrynosoma blainvillii. The sequence continues at coordinate 325,377,089 of JANUYF010000002.1, read as the reverse complement.
TCAGTGACTTTGGTGGGAAGAAATGTCCTGTGGAAGAAGAAGGGACTCCAGAATTCCAGATTGTCTGCCCTGCCTTCATTTGCCATTTTCTGGGCAAAAGGATCTTGTAACCCCTTTGAAACTAAGCTGCATCTGCACTGCAGAAATAATCCAGTTTGGCACCACTTTAATGGGCAGGACTCAGTGCTATTGGACTTTGTAGTTTCGTGAGCCATTGAGCCTTTCCTGTCAGAGAGCTCAGGGCCACAAAAACGACAGCTCAAAAATCCCATCGCAGGTAAAGTGGTGTCAAACCAGATTATTGCTGCAGTATGGATGCAGCCCCGGAGCCGGCCTAGGTTAACCGACCGTGGCTTGTCAGCAACCTGCCACGGTGGCAACGGAAAGGCACCCGGCCAAGCCGTGCAAAACTTCCCCGTCTCCTCAAAGACACGTGTACTGGCGGCCTCTCTTGCTTTGTGTGAACAGTCCACTCCCAGGCTGGTTGGGTGGCAAGTGAGAGACCAAAGAAGAGACCTGACAGCCTCTCAAAACACCCGGAAGGCACCAGATGCCGTTGGATCTTGGAAGCTAAGCAGGGCCATCCCTGGTTAGGACTTGGATGGGAGACCGCCAAGGAATACCAGCTGCTGTAAGCTATATTTCAGAGGGAGGAACTGGCAAAGCCACCTCTTGAGGATTCCTTTCCCCAGGGAATTCGTGGGCTTGTCATACATACATCGACAGGGGACTTGAAGGCACATCCATCCCCAGAGCCAGAAAGGGGTTTTCGTTTTCGGCGAGAGGCAAGATGCTAGAGAAATCTGGGAGATGTAGTTTTCTGAGACAGAGAGCTCTGGTGCCACAACAAACTACAATTCCTAGGATTCCCTAGTCCTCATTGGGTCAGAAGGGGATCCCCTAGATTTCAAGGGTTCACTCATGGCAGCAGCCTTATCTCCTGAGAAGCCTGTAGGAAGCACTCTTCTTCTATTCATTCCATTACAGCCTCTCCCACTGCTGCTTCTTTGATGATGGGGATGATGAGGAGCAAGGTATAGCATTACCTGGGGAAATAAAGCAGTTTGACACCATATCAACTGCCAGGACTCCATCCTACAGGCTCTTCGGATTTGTAGTTTGGTGAGGCACCAGAGCTCTCTGAGAGACTAGGCTGAATACCTACCTCACCAAACTACAAATCCCAGGATTCCACAGGATGGAGCCATGACCGAGTGGGGACAGTATCCTGCAGGGTGGATTCTGTGCCATTTGGATGGATTGATAATGAGATTATGATCTATTTAGTTTATCAGTAGGGGTTTGAGTGTTGGACTAGGAAACCACGGTTTGAATCCCCTGTTCAGCCATGGAAACCCACTGGGTGAGAGGCAGGTCACACTCTCTCAGCCTCAGAGGAAGTCAATGGCAAACTTCCTCTGAGTAAACCTTGCAAACAAACAAACAAACAAACCCATCTCGGTAAACTGGAGCTGACTTGAAGGCACAAGACAACACACCAGTGTTACTCTTCCTAAGAGCAGCACGTTACCCAGCTTGTAATAATAGTTTTAAACGAATTTCGGTCACTGCTTACACATCTTGCTCCTATATTTTACGTTTAGTTCTCACAAGACCAGGCCTGGTGCATGGCATTATAACCTACTTTCTGATCTAATTTCCAAAGACTCCTTCTCTGTCCTCTTTCACTTCCAGAGTCCTGCCATCCAACAGAGAGGCGTTTTAACGCTGCTCAGACCCATCCAAATTATTTTCATAAAAGAGGTGGATTAAAACAAAACAAAAAGCAGCCTTCATTTTGCACTGGCTTATGCTGCTCCTATAGAGATTTAAATATATTACCATGGAATGCATAACAATCTAGGCTTCTAAAGAATTCTGTTCTCAGGATTGAGCTACATAAGTTTATAATTTATAATTTTCTGTCTTCCCAAATGCTGATTTTTTTTAACATTAGAAAAGGGCACCATTTGGGCAGCAGCCTGAAGTGAGTGGGACCTAAACTTCTTCATTTGGAGGCATTGGGGCAGTTTCCAAAACAAACAAACAAACAAACAAACAAATAAATAAATAGGGATACATGGAAAGAAAATGGTGCCATTTCTAGAAAGGGGACAGGGATGTGCCTATGTATTAAGCCTTTGCTGTGTATATTCAAGAAAATAACTTCGCACAGACCATCCCCAAATGCTTGTTAGATTTGCTTTTTCTCATTTAGAGGCATTAAGAGGACACCTTAGACACATCCAGGGAGGTATATTTATGGGAGAGTGAGGCAGGGTGGCACAGTGGTTGGAGTGTTGGACTATGACTCTGGAGACCAGGGCTGGAGTCCCAGCTCGGCCATGCAACCCACTGAGTGACCTTGGGCAAGTCACACTCTCTCAACCTCAGGGGAAGACCATGCTCCTCTTTGAGCAAATCTTGCCAAGAAAGCCCTATGATAGGTTTGCCTTAGGGTCGCCATAAGTCGGAAACGACTTGAAGGCACGCAGCAAGAACATTTAGGGGGAGATGAGTCCTGATGGAACCTCCAGTGAAAAAGCAGTGGATTACTGTCTTGAACCCCAGCTGGTGAAAAGCAGCCGGCAAGAGAAGGCTGTCGCCTCCATGTCTGGTTCATGGGCTTTCCATGGGCATCCGAATGCCCTCTAGAAAAGAGGAGACTGGAAGAGACAGGAATCTGGTCCTATCTCTCAGGACACTTTTTGACCCATAGTCACTTTTTGCCCCTTGGCAACTTTCCCCTGCCTTTTCAAATCCGTGTCCTTTGGTGTTTTGGAGTCTATGAATCATCACATACAAATCCTCTTCCTCTTCCTTTGCTTGTGAGCTCAGCGTAGGATGAAATCTTTGTCTCCAGCCGCAGCTCCAGCTCTTTGGAAGTTGAGGGCCATCCTTCCAAAAATCTCCTTTTCTGTATCCCAGCCCAGCTACCTGCACTGAACTACTAGTCCCGTGCTAGAAATACTCCAGGCTTACATGCTGCAGCCCATCAATGCCTCCGAGGAAATGGGCGATAAGGATAAGTCTTGAAGGCTGCTGCATCCGCACTGTCAAAATAACCCAGTTTGACACCACTTCAACTGCCCTGGCTGAATGCTATGGCATCTTAGGATTTGTAGTTTGTTGTGGCACCAGAGCTCTCTGATGGAGAAGGCTAAATGTCTCACAAAACTACAGTTCCCAGCATTTCTTAGCATGGAGCCCTGGCAGTCAAAGTGGTGTCAAACTGAATTATTTCTGTCGTGCGGACACTGCAGAAATAATCCAGTTTGAGATCGCTGTAAGTACCTGGCTTAGTGCTAGGGAATCCTGGGCATTGTAGTTTATTGTGGCACCAGAGCTCTCTGACAGAGAAGGCTAAATGTCTCACAGACACTACAGTTCCCAGAGTTCCCTAGCATTGAGCCAGAGCTGTTAAAGCGGTCTCAAACTGGATTATTTCTGCAGTGTGTTTCTGGACCTAAGACATCTTTTTCCTTTTCTCCCTTTCCTTCCTTTCTTTTTATACGAAACCAACCTAGCACGGCTTTTTGTTAGCTCTGTGAAAACTGTGGTCATACCTACTCATGGGGGGAGGGGGGATCACTCTGCACATGCCTAGAGGCACTGTTCCCCCCCCCCACCCCCCAATATTTCTCACGCGGCAGAACAACTGGGTTTAGAGAGCAACTGAACTGTGGAGCTGAGCCGAACCAATAAACTCAAATTAAATCCTGAGTCTAAACCGACGGTCCAAAACCCACTGCAGATATAATCCAGTTTGAGACCGCTTTAACTGCCCTGGCTCAATGCTAGAGGATTCTGGGAACTGCAGTTTTGTGAGACATTTTGCCTTCTCTGTCCGAGAGCTCTAGTGCCACAATAAACTACAATTTCTAGGATTCTCTAGCACTGAGCCAGGGCAGTTAAACGGTCTCAAAGTGGATTATTTCTGCAGTGCGTTTTGGATCCTAGATACTTTTATCTGGGTAATCCCCCCTGAGCAATGTGGGGCTAAGTGCCTAGGAAGGATGCGCTCGTCCACACAGCTGAGTTGCGCACCGATCTCATCCCGTTTGAGAGATATGAGGGGGAAAGTCTGATGCGATACCTGTTTTTTATTTCTTTTTAAGATTAATATCGTTGTCCACATTGTAGATTGGGGTTAATGTCTCTGAAAAAGTTGGTGTTTTACGCGGGGAGCTTATTCCTAATTCAGACTTCGCTTGGTTGTAAAACCACCAAAAACCAACCCGGGAACGAATTGAAAAACACCCTACAATCATTTTCCACAGACAGGCAGGTCGATGGATAGATATAAATACATATATCCTCCAGAGAATTAACATCGACTATAATAATGACACGATTTGTGGCAATGAGTTGCATTTCTAATTTCTTGTTGTTGTTGTGTGTCTTCATGCCGTTTCCCGATTTATGGCAACCCAGAAGGCGAACCTATCCTGGGGCTTTCTTGGCCAGATTTCTTCAAAGGAGGTTTGCCATTGCCTTCCACTGAGGCCGAGAGAGTGTCACCCAGTGGGTTTCTAGCCGGGATTCGAACCCTGGTCTCCAGAGTCCTCACACCATGCTGGGGATTCCTAATCCTGTGGCTTGGGGGGGGAATTATTCTTGAAACTATCTCTTCAGGTTGTCTCCGTGGGAATCCGTTCCGCGACTAAACACGTGAACTTGAACTCCCAAAATGATTTGATAACTGATTTCCTTCCCGAGAAGCTGTCCGCGGCGTCGTCCACGATCCTTTCAGCGCTAGCAACAACCCAGTTTGGGGCAGGGGCTTGACTTTTTTGAGTGTTGGCCTCTGACTCTGGAGACCAGGGTTCAATTCCCAGCTCAGCCATGGAAACCCTCTGGGGCTGACCTTGGGCAAGTCACATGCTCTCAGCCTCAGGGGAAGGCCATGGCAACCCTCCTCTGAACAAATCTGGCCAAGAAAACCCCTTAGGATCGCCATAGGTCAGAAACGACTGGCAGGCACACAGCAACCACTGTGCCAGGAAGGCTAGATTGTGTGTCTCTCTGTGTGTGTGCGAGAGAGAGTGACTCGGGGAAGGACAAGCCTGAGGGGGAATTTGCCTTTCCCATTTGGACCCTCGGAGCCAACACAGGCCCTGGCTCTTCTAAGGCCACCTTTGAAAGGGAGGGAGGGAGGGAGGCTAGGAGGCCGCCAAAAGGCCGAGGTGGGGGCGGTTGTTACTGTATTGTGTCTTCAGGTCGTTTCCCGGCCACCCTGAGGCAACCCTGCCCTGAGCTTTTCTTGCCCACTTTCTTCAGAGGGGGTTTGCCATTGCCATCCCCTGAGGAGGCTGAGAGAGTGTGACTTGCCCAAGGTCTCCATGGCCCAGTCGGGATTGGAACCCTGCTTCTCACAAAAGAGTCTCAGCCCAGCCCTCACTCAACCCACTGCTACTCCGCCAGGCTGGCTCTCGGGTCCCGAGTTGTTGTTGTTGTTGTTGTTCAAGAGAGCCAGTGGATACCCACCTTGAAGCCAGTCACACTCTCTCAGCCTCCTCAGGGGGATGGCAAAGGCAAACCCTCTCTGAAGAAACCTGGCCCAGAAAACCCCAGGTTTCCTACAAGGCTCTCTCTCTCTCTCTCTCTCTCTCTCTAGTTTTGGAGGTACTCCTTAAAAATCTCGCTCTGGGTTGCCATAGGTGGGAAGAGCGCGCATGCGTGCCTCCGCCAGGGGTTCCCCCTCTCCCTCCCCCCTTCTCCCGCGTCTTTCCCTTCAGACGTCGTCGCCGCCTCCGCAACTTTTCCTTCCACTTGGAGGCAGCCGAGGAAGGAGCACCAGCAGCCAGAGAAAGAGAAGAAGGAGAAAGAGAAGGAGAAGAAGAAGCGGGACAAGCAGGAGGAGGAGGAGGAGAGCCCCGAGGGCCGAGGGGGGCAGCATGTAGGAGGGGGCCAGCGTCCCCTAGGCGCCCCCCCTTGGGCCATGGATTGGGGGCGAGGAGGAGGAGGAGGAGGAAGAGGAGGAGGCCGGAGGATTGCCCTTGCCATGGGACACCCCAGCTCCCCGGGCATGGACCGAGAGCCCAGGGCGCCCAGGGCCAGCAGCAGACCCTAGCCGGAGGCCGAGGCCCGGACTGGTGGCTACCTGGACTGGGCTGGACTGGACTGGGCTGAGGAGGACCGAGGCCGCGGATGGACCTTCGTCTTCTTCGTCTTGTTGTTGTTGTTGTTGTTGTTGTTCTCCCCTTCTCTTGCCGCCACCGGTCCCTCCTGGGCTTGGCACCTACCTTGGCGCTTGGATTACTTGGCCACCAAAGCCCCCCCCCCCCCCGAGAGCCCCTGCCTTTCCTGCCTCCGCCGCCGCCGCTGCGGCAACAATGGAGGTGAGGAGGCTCTGGGGAAAGGCCAGGGCTGGGGGGGTCTCACTTGGGAAGGAAGGGGTCGTGGGCGGGGAAGGGCTTGGGGTGGGGGGGGGGTGTTTGTGACTTGGGAAGGTGTATGTGTATGTGTGTAACCTGGGAGGGAGAAAAAGGTGTGTGTGTGTGATTGGAGAAAGTGTGTGAGGAAGATGTGTCCAACTTGGGGAGGTGTGTGTGGTGTGTGTGTCTTATGTGGGTGTTGTGTGTGTCTAACTCGGGGAGGTGTGTGGGGGGAGATATGTGTGGTGTGTGTGTGTCTTGTCTTGTGTGGGGAGGTGTGTGTGTGTGATGTGTGTGTGTGTGTGTGACTTGGGAAGCTGAGTGTGGAGGAGATATGTCTGTGTATGACCTGGGGAGGTGTGTGTGTGTTGGGAGGGGGAGTGTGTGCGTAACTGGGGTTGGGGTGTGTGTGTTTGGAGGGGGGATGCTTGGACCTGGCTCTTTCGGGGAATGGGAGGTTTTTTTTGGGGGGGGGAGTTGGAGAGGTCTGACTTGGACAGAAGAGCCCTAGTTAGGGGAATCGTCCAGAAAGAGAGAAACTCCGGTGTGTGTGTGTGTGTGTGTTCAGGCTTGCAACCCTAGGCACCGGAGCCGAGGGGACTGGTCCAGGGGGTTTGTGGCGTCGGGTTTCTCAAAATATTTAGTGGAAGGTGAAACCGAGGCGGGAGGGCAAGGAGGGAAGGGGAGAAGAACCCAGTTTTTCCTCGCTTTCACTCCTGGGCATCGCGTCCCTCTGCAGCCTTTTTCTTTTTCTCGCTTCCAAGGGGGTTCCCTTCTCTTCTTCCCTCACCTCGTCCCCCCCCCCCCCAAAAAATCCCAAATCTTCGTCGTTGTCTGTGTGGGGATTTGCTTTCCTAGGGAAGCCGCTTTGCTCTCGACTTGGGATGCCCGGCTCCTTCAACCCTCTCCCCGCAGCCGCTTTTACCGAAGGGGCCCTGGACCTCTTTCTTTCTTTCTTTCTTTCTTTCTTTCTTTCTTTCTTTCTTTCTTTCTTTTTTTCTTTTTGGGGTTCTGGCAGCCATAGGGAAAGAAGAAGAAAGGCCTGTCCCTTTAAAAGCATTGGGCCCGAGGCCAGAGAAAAAAAGCTGGAGGGCTTTCTCTCCCCCCCCCCCCCCCCGATTCCTTTCCATTCCGCTTTGCTCAAATTTTGGCTCCCCATTTCTGCCTATTGTCACTCTGCTTCGGTTTCTTTCCTTAAGAGAGGCAAACGAAAGACAAGGCGATATATATGTGTGTGTGTGTGTGTTTGTTTAGGGGGGGGGGGGTAACGAAGCCCCCTTTCCCTCCCTTTTGGAGCCTGGCTGCTCTTTTGGATGCTCTTCTCCCCATAGCCCCCAAATGTTAGAGGTAGGCTCTCTTTTGGGGGCAGAGAGAGAGAGAGAGATGGAGAGATCCTTGTTTGCTTTTCATTGTCAATTGTCTGCTAAATTACTTACAGTCGCCAAAAGGGTCAGCGAGAGTTCAGTTTCACCCAGGAACGAAAATCCTCCTTTTTGGGGGTGTGTGTCTCTGTGTCTGTGTTTGTGGGTCGAAAGCCCGGGAGACTTGGGCAAAAATGGATCTGATCTGGGAATAAATTGGGGGAAGGGATTAAAAAGGGAAGCCGTTTTCTTCTGCCTCCGTCCCGGCCTTGTGAGGGGCTTTTCTTTAAATTTAAAAAGCAAAGGCCATAAAAAATAAGTTGGCCTTTCTTCTATTTTAAAAAGACTCCTTCTCTCTTCCTTCCCAAGACCCCCCCCCCAATACACACACAGAGACAAAACCAAGGTGATTTTGGGGTGCCAAAAGGGCTTGGGCTCTTGTTCCTGCGTTTTACAACCCGAGTTGGAAAAACAGCCTCCCTAAAACCAGATGCCTCAACAAACTTTCCAGACTCCCTCTTATCTCCAACCCACTCTAGACTTTTAAATAATAATAATTATTAGTATCATTTAACCAAGGCAAGAGAGCGAGCGGGCGGCGTGCAAAAACTTTCTTTTTCTGTTTTTAGCTGCGGGACTTTTTCTTCTTCTTTGCAGAATCTGTAAAGAAGCGGAGTTGCTGCTTTTGGGGACCAGGTTTTTTGGCGAGGTTTAAAATGGTTCCTCCACCCCCACCCCCATTTGACTCCAAGGAGCCTCAATTTTATAGAGGTTTTTGGACATTTTTTGTTGCAAAAAAGGACTCGAAATCTACGATTTGGTGGCGCTTGACGTGGAAATTGAAATCGTTTCCCTCCCGCTTTGGGTTTCCAGTGTAGTTTAGGTTGGATCGAATAATCTGGAAAAAAAGGTGATTTTTAAGGCAAAAAAAAAAAAGAAGCGGGGATTTGGGGGAGCGGAGAATTCCGTCGGTAGGAAGAAGCCTTTTCCAGCCCCGATCCTCGTTTGGCGGCGGAGGCTGCCCCCTGTTGGTGGAGAGGCAGAATGGCTCCCCTTGAGGAGGGCCGCCAGGTTTCTTTCTAGCCAAGGGGGAGTGATTTGGGAGTTTTACAAGGAAAAATGGGAAAGGCCCTCGGGGTGGTCGCTCCCAGGGTGACCGGACGTCCTCCTTTTCCAGGACATATCCTCCATTTTCGCCTTTTATCCAGGAGGAATTTCACAATGTCCTCCATTTTCAGCATCACTGAGAAGCATGGATTTATATTTCTAGGAGGGTTTTGAGCTTTTATGCAACGCCCTCCTTTTCCAGGACATGCCCTCCATTTTAACCTTCTTTCCGGAAGGAATGCCACAATATTCTCCATGTGGAGCATGACCTGGGTGACCAGAGTTCCTCCTTTTCCAGGACAATACCAGCTTTCTGTCCAGGAAAATGTCCTCCCTTTTGAGCATGACTCAGAAGCATGGATTTATATTTCTATGAGTGTTTTGAGCTTTTATTTGGCCGTGCCCTCCATTTTTCTTTAAGGTCCTCCATTTTTGCTATGCCTCATCCTCTTTTGTGGTGAGGACACCTGGTCACCCAGGTCGCTCCCTACCCAGGATCCATCCTGCCTTGCCATTTCCCCCCCCCCCCCCCCCCCAGAGGTGACTAGCTTTACATACTCAGAGAGAGTGTGTAGAGAGATCTTGTAGCACCTTTCAGACTCACTGAACGAAAGAAGTTGGCAGCATGAGCTTTCCTAGACTTAAGTCTGCTGTCTCAGATTTGGTGGAGTGGAAAGCCAGGGAACACCAATGACATATATATATAGACTTCAGTCTGCTTCCTTCAATTGCATTTGATGCAGTGGAAAGCCAAGGACATATATATATATATGTCCTTGGCTTTCCACTGCATCAAATGCAATTGAAGGAAGCAGACTGAAGTCTAGGAAAGCTCATGCTGCCAACTTCTTTCTTTCAGTCTCAGAGAGGAATACTAAAGTTTCTGTTTTCGAAGATGGTTCCAAACCCAGCCTTTCCTCACCTAGATCCTGCCCTGGCAGCTGCGTGTTTGGGCCCTGCACTCTGAAAAGTCTCGAGTGGGAGGAAGATCCACCTGGGAATGCCAAAGTCAGGTCCCCGCAGATATTGAGATGACAACCTGACAAGGGGTTCGTGCCACAGACACAACAGACGCAGACAAAGGCGGAACGGGAGAGGTTCCCCTGTTGTGGCCAGTGCTCTGGTAGATTTCTTGACCTGTTACCTTCCTCCAGTCCCATTGCTTGGCTTTGGACAACCCACCTACACACACACAAACACACACACACACACAATATACAAACATACTACCTGCACTACAGACACCCAGACACAAAAGCATGCCAGAACCGAAGCCAGAAAAAGCAACAGAACTGAAAGGGTTTAGTGCCAAAGGCTTCAGTCATCGTTACATAGCTGTTGCGTGCTTTCGAGTCTGTTTCCAATTTATGGCGACCCTAAGGTGACACTATCGTGGGGTTTCCGTGGCAAGATTTGTTCAGATTGGCGTTGTCCTCCTCTGAGGCTGAGAGAGTGTGACTTTGTCCAAGGTCACCCAGTGAATTTCCATGACAGAGCAGGGATTTGATCTCTGGCCTCCAGAGTTGTAGTCTAGCTCAAATCGCCCCCTCAGGTTGAGCCCCCCTCCCCGTTGCTTCCTTAAGCCCCTCGTGGGAGGGAGCCATTGCCTTGGGGAAGGAGGTGGCGTGGCCGGCCCTCGGGGTGTGTGTGTGTGTGTGTGTGCGCGCTCACGTTGGGTCACTTCCTTTGTTGTTGTTGTTGTTGTTGTGTGCCTTCAGGTCGTTTCGGACTAAGGCGACCCGATCCTGGAGTTTTCTTGGCAGGTTTCTTCAGAGGTGGATTTGCCGTGGCTGAGCTGAGAGAGTGGGACTTGGGAGAGTTGGTTTCCGTGGCCCAGCCGGGATCCGAACCCTGGCCTCCAGAGTCCTAGTCCAACGCTACAACACCCCCCCCCCCTCCGGCTCCCTCTTCCTTTGCTTACCAACCTCCCTCTGAACAAACCTTGCCACGAAGACCCCATGAGAGGGTCGCCATAAGTAAAAAATGACTAAGAGGCACACAACAACAGCAACAACCCGGTGCGGTAGGTCTGTGCGTCTGGACAGGTTAGGGCCGAGAGGGGAAACACTCCTCCTCCCCGAGGCCATTAACTTGACCCGGGTCGTCCACTTCCGACGTTCCCCTCGCCTCCCGCGGTTCTGCTACCTTCTCTTGCTTGGCTTTTCTCTCCTTGTCTCCTCCTCCTCCTCTTCTTCTTCATCATCATCTTCCTTCTCCTCTTCCTCCTCCTCCTCTTCTTCTTCCTTCTCTTCCTCCTCCTCTTCTTCTTCTTCATCATCATCTTCCTCCTCTTCATCATCATCTTCCTCCTCTTCTTCTTCCTTCTCTTCCTCTTCCTCCTCCTCTTCTTCTTCTTCATCATCATCTTCTCCTCTTTCTCCTCCTCCTCCTCCTCTTCATCATCATCTTCCTCTTCTTCCTCCTCCTTTTCTTCATCATCTTCCTCCTCCTCCGAGGTATACTGGAGCGTGGAGGGCTTTCTGGGTCCTGCCCAGGCTCCGCATTCCTCGAGGGGCTTCCGACTGCCGGGGAACTAAAGCGGCGCGTCCGTGGGCCCTGGCTAGAGGAGGCGAAGAGCCCTCTGTCCCGTTCCCCCCAATCCCTCCTCCATCCTGGTGTAAGGGCTGCCTCGGGGAGGGGGCTTCTAGGGGCGAAAGGGGCCCTCTTCTTCTCCCCCCCCCCTTTGCCTGCGCTTAGTTGATGGAGAGGGTTTCGAAAAGAATGGAAATAAGACGTGACCCAAGGCGGCTCCGTCCAACAGGATTCCTGCTGAGGCTGGGTCAGATCCATCCCTCTCGGAAGCACTCTCCCCGAGGGTCGGGGAGGCATCTCCTGTGTGTGTTGTGTTGTGGGCCTACAAGTCGTTTTATCTTGGGTTTTTTATTAGCAAGCTTTGTTCAGAAGGGTTGCCATTGCCTTCTTCTGAGGCTGAGAGGGTGTGGCTTGACCAAGGGCACCCATGGCCGAACTGGAACTCGAACTCTGGTCTCCAGAGTCATAGTCCGGCACTCAAACCCACGACGCCAGTCTCTCTCTCTCCGGGCATCTCCTGATCTCGGCAAAATTCAGGGACTCCTGGACAGGGTTTAGATTTCCCCGCCTGGGACTCTTTTGCCAGGGTCTCTTCCCTAAATCACATTCTCTCAGCCTCCTTAGGGGGAGGCCCTGGCAAACTTCCTCTGAGGAAATCTTGCCAAGAAAACTCCAGGATAGATTCACCTCCGAGTCGCCAAAAGTCGGAAACGACTTGAAGGCACACAAGAAGAAGAACCCCCTTTAGACCCCTTTCTTTCTTCCTTGGCCCAGCTGAGAGGGAGGCTGTTGCTCCTGTGGGCGCTGCCCCTCTTTTTAACCCGGGGTCGAAGCCCCTTTGGAAACCCTTGGAGAGCGGATTCTCACGGGAGGGAAACAAAATCTTGCGTGTCACCTTGTGGGAAGGCGGCTTAAGCCCCTTTTAGGACGGCAGCGGGAGCATCCTCAACCAGATTTCGAGGCGATTCCTGTGGGTGCAACTGGCTAGGATTGGGTCCTCCTTTTCCAGGACCTGCCCTCCATTTCATCCTCCTGCCCAGGAGAAATTTCAAAATGTACTCCATTTTGAGCATGGCTAAGAAGCACCGACTAGGATTTTTCTAGGAGCGTTTTGAGCTTTTATTTGGGCATGTCCTCCATTTTCCTCGAATGCCCTCTATTTTGCAGGGCCTGGTCCTCTTTTGCGGTGAGGACGATCTGGTCACCCTGGGATCGGGTTGTCCTCAAATGAATTAAATCGTAGCCCGGGCGCAAACTTGAGGCAAACTCGTGGCTTCGAGGAGTTGAGAGAATGGGCCGATTTTCTTTCTTTCTTTGCGTTGTGAGGCCGTCGTCTGGTCCTTTGTTAAGCGCGTTGTAACGGAACCAATCCACTTTAACCCGTACAAAAGACCCGAAGAGTTCATGGACCTGTTTACTCGAGAGAAAACCCTCGTTGAACTAGTCTCTCCACGAGACTGGGCCTTATTTTCCCCGAATTTGGCTCTGGGTTTCCGTCTGGCAGAAGAGCTTCCAACCACTTTCTGTTTAGACGCGGACTGAAAGAAGAGCACACTGCGGCGGAGTTAAGTCCCTTCGACAGGCTACACTAAACGGGATTAGACACCGGCGGTAAAGCCCCGTCTATCTACTTTCTCATCTCCCCAAATCCCCGTTAACAGGGCGAGAGACGCCCGACGAGGACTTTCGGCCGTCGGGGCATTTAATCCAAAGTAGCCTCGCTCGGGGAAAAGCTGTTAAGGTTTTTTTTTTTTTTTTTGGGGGGGGGGAGGGCAGAGGCTGCTATTGGGGGGGGGGCGGCACCAGGAACAGAGAGAGACTGAGACTGCCCAGAGCCCGAGGGGCCACCAAGTTGAGCTCCGGGGCTAGCCAACCCTTCCCCCCAACTCTGAGAAGGCGAAAGGCTTGGCCACTTTATTTCTTCTCTATAGACGGGGCGGGATGTGTGTCTATGGACTATTTTCCCCCCTTTCCTTGTCAGCCCCCTCCTTTTACCACCCCCTTTCTGTGAGGAAGTCCCTGGGAATGGGCTCCATCCCGTTATCCACCCCTTGCTGGACGGCAACTGAAATTGGGAGGCGGAAAAGCGAGCCCCCTTCCTCCCTCTCTCTTCCCCTTGCCTCCTCCGCTGCCTCCCTTCGCCTTTCTCCGTCGCCCCCCCCCCCCGCTTCACCCTTCCCTCCAAGTCCTGGAGGACGCCGGCCCGTCCCGTCCCCTCGGGGCCTTTCCGCGCAAAGCGATCCTAGGGGGAGGGAGGCTCTGGTCGGGAGGGTCCCAGTCCTTCTCTCACCCCCCCCCCGAAAGTCTTTAAACTGGAAGCCAAGAGCCCCCCTTTCTCTGCCCCCCAAGGTCTGCTCTTGCTGCCATTCCCCGAGGGCAGGGGGTGGGGAGCCCTTCCCACGGTGGGGTGGGGTGGGGATCGTCGTCGGGGGCAGCGGGAGCCCCGCTTCCAGGCGCCTCCCTAGAATTAGGACGGAGGAAGGCTTGACGCGGGAGAAAGAAGCAATTAATGCCTTGTAATTCGGAACCTAGCACCCCCCCTCCGGCTCTCCTTCCCCCCTCCTTCTTTTGACACCCCCACAGCCCCCCCCCCCTGCATCCCAGCCTGGTCTGGAGGCTCCGCAGGTTACGCGTCTCGTCCGAAAGCAGGGAAGGTAGTGGGCGCGTTTGCTCTCTTTGGGGAGGAAGAGGAAGGTCGGGAGGGGAGGGGAGGGGAGGGGAGGGGAGGGGGGAGGAAGGACCCGGGTCTGGGTGCCTCTCTGTCTCCCCCAGGCAGCCCTTGGGGAGGGACTGGGAGGATCCGGGGGTTTGGGGAGGGTGGATGGATGGATGGACTCGGAAGGGCAGCCTGGACGGCGGCGGAGAGGGAGCCCAGCTTGGCCGCCCCCGAAGGGCCAGGACTCCCAGATCCTGGGTCTAAGTGGCGCCTCCAAAGCCCAAGTCAGCCCCTCTCTTTCTTTCTTTCTCTTCTTCTTCCCTCCTCCCCTCCAGATGTCTTTGGGAGCCCCGGTCGGAGGGGGAGCTTGGTCAAAGGGAACCATGACTTCTTCCAAGGCCCTCTTCTTGGCCCTGGCCATCTTTGCCTCCCTCATCCAAGTGGTGATAGAAGCCAGCTCCTGGTGGTAAGTTTACTACTCCTCCTCCTCCGCTCTCCTCCTCCTCCTCCTCTTCTTCTTTTGGTTTAAAGTTAAAATACCTGCCCATCTTCATTGTCATCCTGAACTCTCTCCCCCACCCCCACCCCCATATCCCATTCCCTCTTAAGTTGAAGTTTGAAAGAGCGTGGGCCCTCCATATCCACAGATTCTTGATCCACTGATTCAACTTTCCAGGGCTTGAAAATATTCCAAAAATTGACAAATTCCAAATAGTAAACCTTGATTTTGCCATTTTGTCTTAATGACACCATTTTATATTAGATGAGAAAGTGCCTTTTGTTTGCTTTTCAATTTTAAAAATTGAAAATATTCCACAAAGATGGGAATTCCAAATAGTAAACCTTGATTTTGCCATTTTATATAAATGACACCATTTTACTACCTCATTATATTTAATGGGACTTGAGCATCCATGATTTTGGTTTCCATGGGGGGGGGGGGAGGGTGTCCAGGCACCAAACCCCAGTAGATAGCAAGGGTCCCTTGCCCTAGTAAGCCCACATTAGGCCCATTTTTTCCTGTTCCTTTTGATGGGGGGATGAGGCAGGGATCTTGGTAACTATAGTGCCTTTTTATGTAGTCCTTTAAATAATGTTAGTTTGGGACAAAATAAAATGTGAGCTCATACTGGGGAATGTCCATCTCATGTTGTAAACAGGTGTACAGAAAAAATGAGGCACAGAAACACCTCCAAGGGACAGGCTTAGATTTTTCTTTCTTTTGCCTGACTCAGATCTATGAGGTTGTGCAGTTCTAAGCCCATTTACTGTGAGCAAGCCTCTCTAAACACAGTGGGATTTACATCTGAGCAGCGTTTCTAAATTCTGCTCTAAGATTTAACAAATTTAAACAGTAACAAGGCACACAGGTTGGTCATAATATTTATTATTTGAATTCAGTTATGCATGAATCTTGGTTGTGAAGTTTAAAGTTCATATGATTTTCTCTTTATTGAGAAATTCAGTCCAGTCTGTATTATCATCATACACATCATCATCATTAAGAGTTTTATTTATATCCTCCCTTTTCCCTATATTGGGACTCAGAATGTTTGGCATAATTCTTCAGTTGTTGATAATTATTGTCTTTTAAGAATTATGAAGTATATTAGACAAGAAAGTGCCTTCTGTTTGTATTTCAGTTTTAAAAATTGGGGAATAATCTTGAGGTCCTCACACCCCACCAGGTTTTAAAAATATCTGCAGGGAGTGCATGAAACTTAAGGCCATGGAGAGACGGACAGACATTATATTTATATAGCTTGTATGACCTGATGTCTGTCTTGAGCATAACCTCATGCATGTGGTTTGTGTTAAGCTTTTCAACCCTTGAACAAAATGGAAGATTTTCTCTCTTTTGCATTTTGCCTAGTCTTTCTAGTACATCACTAGAATTTATTCTCAAGTAAATTTGTTCTAGGATTGAATTCCACATCTGCAGGACCTAGACAGCATGTGCATTGGACTGCTGTTTCTGAGCCTGTCCTCTGTTAACACTTCTCTCTTTCCCTAGGTCTCTGGGTATGAACCACATGAATCCTATGAACCCAGTTCAGATGCCTGAGGTGTACATCATTGGAGCCCAGCCACTGTGTAGCCAGTTGGCAGGCCTTTCACAAGGACAAAAGAAACTCTGCCACTTATACCAGGACCACATGCAGTACATTGGCGAGGGAGCAAAGACGGGGATAAAGGAATGCCAATATCAGTTTCGCCACAGAAGATGGAATTGTAGCACTGTGGATAACAACTCTGTTTTTGGCAGAGTCATGCAGATAGGTAGGCAGTGCCTTGGAGTGTATGTATGGTACTTACATCATGTTGTGTGCCATGAAAATATGCCAGGTTCTTCATAGGCGATTGAAGCCTGGCAAGAAGGGGAAACTATAATGTTTTTCCCCAGAGTTGGTTCCTTCTCTGAAGATAGCACATATGAGGCTACTGGCATGTGCAAATGGAAAAGCAGCCTTCTTGCTCTGTCCCAGTGTGGCCTGACATAAATCAGTACCTAAATTGGAATTGAAAGGGGAAATAAAGAGTGGTATTTGGCCAGGGGAAGGATCCTTTCTTCAGGTTAACCACCCATCATTATTTTTCTATGCAGTCCATTCTTCCTTGCAGTCCAGACTTCTCAATATTAACCCAGAAATAAGCCAGTGCAGCCTGCTCTTTAGTAAATACGTTTAGGATTACAGCCCAGGTTTCTGTGAAAAGGAAAACAAAACATAATTTGTATAAAAGGAGATTTAAATTTAGAAGCAAAATGTATTGGTGTTTGCAGTCGGTATACTTTCAATGAGAACGCACGTAGATGTTGCATATATTTAAATAATTGCTGTTAATTAAAAATGCTTCCTTGTAGCAATCTAGCAGCTCCTATGTGCTGAGAATGTATTTTCTGTCAGTTTCCTTTCCGCACTTCCCTTTTGTTGGAGTCAGTATACTGAGGCTCAGAAACAGCAGTCCAATGCACATGCTGTCTAGGTCCTGCAGATGTGGAATTCAATCCTAGAACAAATTTACTTGAGAATAAATTCTAGTGATGTACTAGAAAGACTAGGCAAAATGCAAAAGAGAGAAAATCTTCCATTTGTTGGAGAGTTCACATCAGCACAAATACTGCCCCCGTTAAATTTTAAAAGGGATGATTCCTAAAATCCCCTGAGTGCAGGATTGAGCCCAAAGGCATTGTCACTGTAATGTTTGATGGATTGTTCCCCATTATGATTATGACATCTGCACATCTACATCTGTACATCTTTCCCCCACCATATAATTCATACCTTAAACATAGTAGCATTTCAAAATGTTGAGACCTAAATCTAATTTTAAATCCCTCTTTTGAAACAGGATAGGAAAGGATTGGACTGACTTTTTAAATTAGATTAAAGGTAACTTCATTTATGAATTAGAAGGTTTCTGCATTGCTTGAAGGGATGCTGTTAAGCCACATTTACCCTAAAAATTAATTTTATGTAAAAATAAGCTTTACAGAAATCTCAGATTAAACATTTTTCATGACTTTTTAAAAAATACATTAAGTAGAAACACTTGCTTCTTTTTTCCTTTCAAAGACATCAGCATTCTCTTGCAGTCTTGCATTATAGATGCTGTAGAACTGGGAGGCTTTGAATAAATGGTTAGGGTGTCACTGCCCCATTCTGAAAAGCAAGCAAAACCAGACAAACAGAGCAAAAAGTTCTCTGATGTCTAAGGGCTTAAGCAGACTGCCAGAAATAGTGCACATTAAATTGAGGCACTGCCCTGGCTCAGTGCTAGGGAATCATGGGAATTGTATTTTTTTTCTGAGACACTGAACTTTCTCTGTCAGAGAGCTCTGGTGCCACAATAAATTACAGTTCCCATGATTCCCTAGCACTGAACCAGGGCAGTGCCTCAATTTAATGTGCACTATTTCTGGCAGTCTGCTTAGGCCCTAAGTTGTCATGGTCTCTTCATGCACAATTTGGAACCATACATATTAGAATGGATTCCCATTGGCTTCAGGCCTACCTATAATATCGCTGTATTTATTCTTCCCTCCTCCCATAACACCCCTGAATTTTCTTGATTTGATTTAAACTGGGTAAGTGGCTACTTAGATCAACTAAAAATAGAAGTGAGTACAATATGTGTATCCAGTTCTTGAAGATCCTGAAAAGAGTATTTGAGAACAAGTGTGTGCTACCATTTCATGGTTGGGCCCAGCTGCTCTGAATAATCTGTGTGCTTCTTGCTGTTTCTCTTGAATGAGGGAGAAATTCTTGGCTTCACATGCCAGTTCTTTGCTTAAATACTGTCTAGGCTTGCAGTGCTATAAATCCACTGGCAGTGCAGTTACTATAGAAGGTGAAGTCAGCTGAACCTTGTCATTAGATCCATATGTTTCTTAAGGACAAGGAGTTTTTCAGATATTTTTGGACTGCAGTTCCCAGAATCCCTCACCATTGACTATGTGGACTATGTGGCCGATGGGAGTTAACAACATCTGGAGGGCCTCAAGATTCCCTCCCATGCTCCAGGAATACTGGGTTGATTTGACATGGAAGGATTATAACTTGATAAATGATGATTATGATGATGATTATTATAATAATGTTTACCTGTCTCTCATGGATTGAGGTGGGTAACAACAACAAATCAAGAATCAACAACATCAATTAAAACACATTAATTAAAACATGCAACAGTTTAAAGGGACAAATAAGACATACATATTTTAAAACAGCCCACAGTTAGATTTCAGCATCTAAATTTTCAATTCAAAAATCATCTGGATAAGGCTGACAGAAGAGACTGATCTTCAGTGATATTTTAAATTTGGACAGCGTATTCAGCTGTTGAATTTCTTCCAGCAGGTCCTTCCACAGTCTAGGGGTGGTTGAAGAAAAAGTCTTCTGGTTGACAGTTGCCAACCTAGTCCTGGCTGACTGGAGTAAATGTCTATATATTTGAATGTAGTACACTAAATATAACATTTCTGACCATTGCTGGGCCAAAATTAAGTTAGCTGTAAAATTAAGGGCCTTTACAGACTGCCAGAAATAATGCAGCGTGAGGCCACTTTAAGTATCCTGGCTCAGTGCTAAGGAATCATGGGTATTTTAGTTTATTGTGGCACCAGAGCTCTCTGACAGAGAAGGCTCAATGTCCCAGAAAAAATACAGTTCCCATGATTCCCTAGCACTGAGCCAGGGCAGTTAAAGTGGAGTCCAGCTGCATTATTTCTGGCAGTCTGTAAAGGCTCTAGTTAGTTTCGATAATGTTAAATGGTCCTCTTCATGGCTGAAATGGCAATTAAGGTATCACTGGGATAACAAACCATAATCTGTATCCAGTGTAGATGCTGGCATCAAGTTCTTTGAAAGGTGAATCTAGTGTTCCACAATATTGCTGGCTGAAATGATTAAACATGCCCCTTCTTTGCTTTTGAATGATCCTGGAAAGTTAGTTGCATAATGTTAAAGAAGTGTGTGTGTGTGTGTCTCCTCCCTCTGCCCAGGGTGGAAGTAATACAGCAACTTTCAATCCAGTGATGCAGTAAATGACTGGACATGCTGGGACTGGGAAAAAATCTACTGTTTTGGCTATAATCTTGGAATTTCTTCAAAGTAAATATTGCCACTGTATCTTATCATATGTTTGAATACTGATGCAAGGCTAGCATCCTGTATATACTTGAGCCGCTTAAATTCCACATAAATCAATGGCACCTAAAAGCTGATCTGTGGTCACAATTATTGCTTCACTTCCCTTTTGAGAAGTCTAAGCAAATCCTTTTAGTTTTCCCCTCAGAATCACTCTTTTTAATGGAAACAAGTGATGTTGATAATACAAAGCAACAGGGTGCTCTCCAGATATATTTGCCATGCTGCCTGGAGACAATGGTTGTCATAGTCCAATACATCTGAATGGTCTTGCCATTCAGGCTTTTATGTAAGGCTGATATAGAGGAATCCTATTTATGTTTAGAATAGGAAAATAACTTGCTAAAGGAACTTTTGCTGGCAAGAGACTTCTAATAATGTCAAGGTTGACAAGACTCTTTTTAAACATTTGAGGAGCTTTGAGGAGTCTTTAGCACTGCCTGAAAAATGTGTTTCAGGCTAAACAACCTGCTTTCCCCTCCTCTGCAAATAAATGTCTTCCATCCGTTGTTTTTCTTAGAAACAAATCCAACTACACTTTAAAGGAATATTTTAAAATATGTTTTTGGAGAAGAATGCATATGTGGCATTTTCTTAAATGATACTAAGACATATATGATAGTAATATGTGTGGAAAAGTTGATTAGACAGACTGCCAGAAATAGTGTGAATTCAATCCACTTTTAGGGTTAGGGTTAGTGCTAGGGAATCATGGGAACTGTTATTTTTCTGAGACATTGAGCCTTTTCTGTCAGACAACTCTGATGCCACAATAAAATACAGTTCCCATGGTTCCCTAACTCTAACCCTAACCCTAAAAGTGGACTGAATTCACACTATTTCTGGCAGTCTGCAACCCCCCAAAGCTCCTATGAGCTTCACTGTGAATTGAACCTGAATAAGAATTACAGGTTTCTGCCAGTGTTTTGCTGTGCTGTGTTAAAGTTAATTCTGCTTTTGTGATAGGACCAAGAACTGTTTTGGGATATGTATTGTCACAAACAAAAAGCTGACAGTACATCTTTATTAATATTTATTTGGAAGTAAGTGGTGCATTCTGTGAAAATGGGGGGGGGCAGCATCTGTGAGCAGATCTTTTTTTGCCAATGGAAGGCATATTCAGGATTACTTGTGAAATCTGGGTATTGGATAAACAGTTCCTCTTTGACAGAACAAAGCCCTCAGGTTTTTTTTTAAAACTGTCTTTTTGAAACTTTAAAGGACCTTGGGTTTAGAAACTTAAAATTAGCATTAACTTCATTCATTAGTTAGTTTTTGAATACCTGCTGTGTGAAGATGTGGGCACAACTTCCTTTGCTACTGCTTTAAATGATTATAAGGGCTGAATGATTTGGCTAAAACCTGGAGGAAACTGAGATGGGTGGCTTGTGGATTTTGTTATGCTTCAAAGCAGTGGAACTTGTGTAGCTGAATTAGTTGGGGGCAAATTGGATCCAGGTAATGGATGAAGTACAGTGTTTCCCTTCAGGGTATTCAGTAACTGGACGACTTGAGCTGCCGCACAGCCTCCTACCATAAAAGTTCCTCTAAAAAAATCTCTTTCAACCCTTGGAAGTATGGTTAGCTATGTAGAATACATTTCTAAAGTAGGCTTCAATTGTTTTTTTTTTTTAATCAACCTACAGAACTGATATCCAGCCTAGAAAGCATCTCTCCTACAAGCCATTCTTATGAGATTAATTAGGTTAGTAGAGATGTCAAGATGGTGAATTTCTTCTTAAGTAGCTCTTTTCAAAATTGGCATACCAGACAGAAGGAGTTTTGTGTCATTTCTCCCAATCTGAGCTTTATCTAATACCAACAAACTTGGTGAAATGTTGTACTAAAGTTCACATCTTTCAGTTTACTTTTTCAAAAGTCCATTAATCACATTGGGGAAAAAGCTCATCATTTAAAGGCAATATATCTTTGTCCATAAGGAATTATAAATGTATATGCACACCATTACACTGAACTTCCTTTTCTCTTCAATATCCTTCCTTTCAGGCAGCCGGGAGACTGCTTTCACATACGCAGTCAGTGCCGCTGGGGTTGTTAATGCCATGAGCCGTGCCTGCCGAGAGGGGGAGCTGTCTTCCTGTGGTTGCAGCCGGGCTGCCAGACCAAAAGATCTGCCTCGGGACTGGCTGTGGGGTGGCTGCGGGGACAACATTGATTACGGCTACCGTTTTGCCAAGGAGTTTGTGGATGCTCGTGAACGAGAGAGAATATACCAGAAAGGGTCTTACGAGAGTGCCAGGATCTTAATGAACCTCCATAACAATGAAGCAGGGAGGAGAGTAAGTATCTTCAGAAAAGGCCTAAGCAGACTGCCAGAAATAGTGCACATTAAATTGAGGCACTGCCCTGGCTCAGTGCTAGGGAATCATGGGAACTGTATTTTTTTCTGGGACATTGAGCCTTCTCTGTCAGAGAGCTCTGGTGCCACAATAAATTACAGTTCCCATGATTCCCTAGCACTGAACCAGGGCAGTGCCTCAATTTAATGTGCACTATTTCTGGCAGTCTGCTTAGGCCCAAAGTTTTATTTTTCTACCACCTTTTCTTTTGGCCAAGCCATCCCTGCTGCTGTGTATTTCCCGGGCTCCATTTTACCCCACTAACATATATTCTCAAACCTTGGCACAACTGTCTTTTGTAAGATGAATTTTCCTCAAAATTAGTTTTCTTGTAAGACTTGGAAATATGTGTGTGAGAGTAAGAAAAAGAAAGAGAGAACAAGAATACTGCAGTACTTCTTATTAGCTAAAGAAGGGGGAAATGTTCAGTTTGGAGTAAAAAAGAGGAGCAGAAGAAAAATCTCACCAATACTTGATAGTCCATTGCCTTGATTATTTTCCTCTACATGAGGCTGAAGGTATACTCCCCCACTCCCTGGTTGTTCTAGTAAAATTGTGCAAGTCACAGTGAATTTTCAGCAGAATATAATTTTATGAGTTTATATTTCCAACCAGTCCAGTTTTCTTTGGAAAGGAAGAAAAAATTGCTGTGTTTGATGGAGCAAGATGTTTTTTTTTGTGGGGGGTGATTTTTGCTCTTCCTTGTATGGTTGTGAAGAAAAAAAATATCTCACCCACCCCTTCTGTATTATTAGAAAACATGCTCTTCTGTGGTGGAAGTTGGTTTTTATGGCTTTTTTAATCTTCAAAATCTTTTAAATGAAGGAGTGTAAACTTCATTTTATTGCCCTGAAGTAGAAGCAGCCAAAGTCATTATTTTCCTAGAATTGACCGTGCCAGGAGTAATCGACTGGAGAATTTACACTTGTGTTTCAAGGTGAATTAAGATGAAGGATAATTGAAAATTAATAGCATTTAAATGTGAGAAGAAGGCATCTAAAGGCACTGGGAAGGCCAATTTGCTACAAGACAGAAGAAAAATGACTTTTCACAGTTGCCTACCTTGGCTTTGAGAGGCTCCTCCATCACCCCCTTTGAGCTGCCTTCCTACAGTTGGATTTGGCAGAGCTTGAACTTTTCCCCCTCCCTCAAACTCCCTCTCTTTCTCTTTCTGTCACTCTTATACACACACTTTCACACACACTTTCAAACACACTTTTTAATGCTGGGTAGAAGTGGCATCCACCTAATGTGTCAGACCCCAGGATTTTTGGGGCTGTTCAACACTGACTCATGTCTATTTATACAGGGTAAATTATCAAGGTCTCGTTGCCAAGGCTCTACAAAGAGGATATTGCGGTGTCAGGCTGTCCCCCACCCAGAGGTGTTTTGGGGTTTTCTCTTTTGGATAGAGTCACTCGGCCGTGCATGAGATTGATGTGGGAGGGAGCTGCTTGAACTGAGAGTGGAAAATCTGCATTAGGAGCAGCATATATTTCTAGTAGGATGGAGAAGGCAAAAGAGAGAGTAAGAGGGAGGAAGGGAAGACAAAGCTGATGGAAGTCTAGTATTGCCAAGTTAGTCAATGGATTGGTCAACTGTAATTATTTAAGTTTATTTTTTTAAAGACAGTAGTTGTGTGCCTTCAAGTAATTCCTGACATAGTGACTCTAAGGCAAACCTATCATGGGGTTTCTTTGGCAGAATTTATTCAGAGGGGGGTTTGCTATACCCTTCCTTGAGGCTGAGAGAGTGTGACTTGCCCAAGGTCAGTATGTTTCCATAGCCATTTGGGGATCTGAACCTTGGTCTCCCAGGATCCTAGTCCAACATTCAAACCACTACACCACACTGGTAGATAATGTCAATTTGTATAGATCTATTAGTCACATTCTTTCAGTCTCAGAGGAAGTCAAAGGCAAGCCCCCTCTGAACACATTTTGCCAAGAAAACCCTGTGATAGATTTTCCTTAGGTTCTTCTCCATATGTCAGAAATGACTCAAAGGCACACAACAACAAGAACAATAAGTTTTATAAGGCTGGGAGTCAGAAGATTTCATGTGGGCTCAAGTGTTTCTAGCTTTGCTCTTTTCATATGTTTCTTCTATAGTGTTCCTGTTCTGTTGTCCCCTGCCCCAGCTCCTCTTTAACGGGGAGAATTGAAAGGAAGGAAATCTCCCAGGTTTCCCTTTAAATGACTCTTCTGCCTAATCCCACAAGCTAGGTGGGCTCATAACCTTTCAAAACACCGGGTGCTTTCTGGCTTGAATGACTTTAAAGTAGGCTTCTGATTCTGGTTGCTGAATAGAACTAATCTGGCTACCCACCATAGCATGGGAGAATGGAAGAAGGAGATAACCAGCTGTTAACCATTCTGAGTTGGGAAGGCAGGGCAGGAAGTGGAAAGGGAAATGCTGTAGCCATCAGTGTTCAAATGCATGGTTGCTGACTGAATTATATCCCCAAAGGCTATAATACCTTCTGCTTGCAGGGCAGCCATCCCTTTAGTAGCTGTCCATTTAAATAGTGTTGACTCTGTCTCTGTCCACTGTTGCCTTCCAGTGCTGAAAGGTAAATGTGGGAAGAACCTTCAGTTTCATTGGTCTCACCAGTCTGGATGAAAATGGGATTTGCATTAATGATAGTTTGCCCAGTTTAGACTGTAGAGACAACAACGGTTGTCATAAAACAGGAAGTTGAAGATGGTGTTAGGTGGTAAGAGTTAATTGTGATTTTTCACAAAATAGGAAAATGCCCCCCCCCCCCCCAGTTCTCATAAAAGGGAGAGGGGACAAGATGTCTTTGATCAATGTCTATTGTTGTTGTTGTTGAAAAAAAAAGAAAAGAAATAGCAAAGATATCTAGATAACATATATGTCCCACCACATATATTCCATTCATTATTTCATTCATCATTAGTTTAGACACTTTTGTTCTTATCTTCCCACTTCTATACATTCAAATTCCCCCTTCCTTCTCTTTAGTACCATACAAGATTGAGTTTATCCACTTTATACAATTCTTTGCTTCTTTTTATTTACATTTTTATTGCTGTTCTACTCAATGTCTTTTTGATTGGCAACAGTAGGAGTCTAGAAGTGCCTTTGATAATAGTGACATGTGTACACATGAAACTTCAGAACAGCTATTGCTGTATTGGAACATTTCATCAGTCATGAATTTGAAACTGGTTTCAGATTGCAGGTTACTATTTTGATTGATCAGAAGTTCACCCCTATTTTTGGCCACAGGTCTGTCTGAACACTTGGCGTCCTTAGCTGACTGTCAAGACTCCAGCATTCCCTGCCTGGGCCTTCTATTTTTAATCCTGAGGCAGAAAGTCCAGTATGCCCCAGTCCTCTCTTCTGCCAGAGAATACAAGAAAATTGCATTACATTTAAACTTATTTGTATCTTCTGTTCCTCCAAACAGCCTGGTTTAATCACTTTAATCATACAGATACCAACCCAACCAACCAATGAGCCATACCAATAGCATACTAATGAGCCACTGTATGCAAATAGTGTTCTGTTTAGTGATTTATAGTGGCCTCAGTATGGTGGCAATATCATAAGAATGTTAGGAAGACTGCAGAAATAAACATGAGTCTGTTTCAATTTAGACTCAATAGTTATGCTTATTTATTTTTTCTGGTCATTTCCAGCCAACATTTCAATATTATCCCCATATGTAACAGCTCGTGTGCCTTCAATAACTATTTTCTCTACTGGACAGAAATATGTAACCCAGAATAACTTGTTCTATCTTTTGTATATTTCTCTTTTGGGGTATAAATTTTTTAATTAATAAATATGTTTTTGTATATCTGAGGTTCTGTTGTTGTTTACTGGACTCATTTAATTATCCTTCTAATATAAATACTTATATATGAAGGATTATTAAATGAGCCAAGTAAACAACAAAAATCAAAACCAAAACCCAGATAGAGAAAATTTTATTCATTCATTAAAATATTTACATCATCATTTTATTCATTCATTAAAATATTTACATTATCATTTTATTCATTCATTAAAATATTTACATTTATTGTAGGGTGGCAAAATTCATTAGTAAGTTGACCCATCAGTGGTCCCTCATTGTGTCTAGTTAAGAGCACTTTTCAAAAACAAAAATAATGAAGGCACACAAAGTAATTATTTTTACTCATACCTCACAACAGAACATTTGGCCATGTCAATAAGACACTTCAAAGCATAGGTGTGTGGTGCAAGAGTTACAAGGCTGGGGTCAGAGGGAAGATGCTATCAGTTGAATTGTTTTCCTCTTGGGAAGTGGGCAATGCTGAAGTGTGTCCATTTGATGTGTTAGGCAGAAGTAATGTTTGCAACATTTGTGCTCAACTTCTTCCTCTTTCTGCTTCCTACAGACAGTGTATAGCTTGGCGGATGTTGCCTGTAAATGTCATGGCGTATCTGGATCCTGCAGTTTGAAGACCTGTTGGCTACAGCTGGCTGACTTTCGCAAGGTTGGAGATGCACTGAAGGAGAAATATGACAGTGCAGCAGCTATGAAAATCAATCTCCGGGGCAAGTTGGTGCAAGTGAACAGCCGCTTCAATGCACCGACTATCCATGACCTGGTGTACATTGACCCCAGTCCTGACTACTGTGTGCGCAATGAGAGCACTGGCTCCCTGGGCACGCAGGGCCGGCTGTGTAACAAGACTTCAGAAGGCATGGATGGCTGCGAACTCATGTGCTGCGGCCGGGGCTATGACCAATTCAAGACGGTGCAGACGGAGCGCTGCCACTGCAAATTCCATTGGTGCTGCTATGTGAAATGCAAGAAGTGCACAGAGATTGTGGACCAGTTCGTCTGCAAATAGATGGGAATGGGTGGGAGGAGCTGTTCCAGTCTACCAGCAGGGGGATGGGGGTAGGACTGCCCTAAGAGGATCTCCACTCTTATTTATAGAGCCCAATGGGTTGCTTTTCCTGTTTATATATATATATTAAAAATTGTGCAAAGAGAAGTGATGGGAATCATTGTTGCATCCAGCTCAGACTGTGCATAGTTTTATATATATATATTTTCTATAATGGGGAAAAACCTGAGATAATATTTATTTTACACAATTGGAAATAAGACTAAAATGAAAAGATAAGAGTAGCCTGAAGGGAGGTTCACCCTATTTCCATTTAGTCTCATGAGACATAGTGCATATGCAGTAGATGAGATATCCGTGTGCCATGATTTAGACCAGACCAGGTGGACTTGGTGATAAGTTGTTCTTAGCCCACATGATCAAAAAGAAACAATCAGATACAACATTGTTCTAGATCCAATCAGGGCTGAGCAAACTGTGGTTCAGGGGTCACATGTGACCCCTCAAGGCTGTTTTTGTAACCCTTGACTCTCCCTAGACTTCCTGGATCATACTTTGTTTTGCCTCAGAAAGCCTCCAGGAGTTGCAATTACCCTAGCAACTGGGTGGCATGTCCTCCCTGCACTGTCCCAACATCAAAATCACATTTTTCAGAGCCAGAAGTTGTTTGGAGCCACTTCCAGGAGATATGGGGCATTTTTGGCGTTCATGAGGCCCTACCAGGATCCCAGGGGCAGAAAATTGTCCAGCCCGGTCTAGAAGGTTTAGAATGAATCTTGCTGAACATCAGTTACATGACAACTTGTGAAGGCATGGGTGAAAGCACAATATTCCCCAAAGCCAAAGCTGTGTTGCTTGGTTACATTTTAAAGGTCTAATCCAGCATTTTCCATTTATGCCTGAGATAACCTGTGAATATGCATTGTGGGGATGGCACCAACAAAGAAACTGCCCTTTCAAGAAATTTAGCATGGGAAGGTGCACTTTTCTCATAAGCACCACTCACACAATGCATTTTCTGTGTCAGAAGAAGAAGGAAAACCTGTTAACTGATGGAGGTAAAACCAATTCTTCCTTCAAACCCTGTCTCAAAGGCAGGAAGAAGAATATCTGACTTCATAGCATAGATCAAAGTAGAATTTGGAACACAGCCATTTCCTAAAATATGCATATCTTATGTTATGCACATTTAGAAAACATTACTGCCTTACTTTGAATGAATATGGAAGAATTATCCATGGAACATCCTAAAGCACATGTGCTAGTTGTGCATGCAATCTGCAAAATCCTTTTTTTTTTTTAAAAAAAGAAAAGGAACAATTAATTTGAACTGAATGAATTATTTGTTTTTAAAGTGCTATGGGAAGTTGGATCCCTTTCAAAAGTGGAAATTGATTAACACTGGAATTTGGGAAAATGTTGATACAGTAGTTATTTTAATAGCTGACTACTATGGTTCAAAATGGAGTATGGTGCAGTATCCACTTTTATCATCCTGTGTTTCTTTTTCCCCTTTGTTTTAATGCACAATGCTTTAGAAATATATCACAGCTATGCACAAACTTGCTCAGACTATATTTGAGCAGTTTACATATATATGGGGAAACTATGGTCTGCTGGTTTCTGGTATCTGAAACCCTCTTTTTTTAAAAAAAAATACATGATTTTTTTAAAAAAATATAAAAGCCATTTGAGTTACTGCTGGGGACAGTTCCTTTGTTTAGACTGAGCAGAGAATTATCCTCCTCCACAACTTTAAAAACAACATTAGCATAAATGTGCTAACATCACTTTTGGGTTTTAGTTAGGTTGGATTCTTGCCTCTTTTTGTGGGGTTTTATTATACATTTTCATTGAAGGGTAAGCCAGTCAAAAATTATTAAAACTGAAGGAAGCTCTTTCAGCTCAATTCAGTGAAAACATCTGCATATCCTCTGCTGTTAATCATATTCTTGGGCTGTAGGTACGGAAAGCTTAATGGGAAAATTAACAATTGCTTTTAGAATCTCTCCTCCTTTGAGGACATTATTGCAGATAAAACAGATACAGATTACTTTCACAGACAGACCTGTTTTCACTTAGAAAGAGAATTCTCTTTCCATTGTCACAAACTAATGTGGTCTTTCATTGCTTCCAAGGCCTCATTCTAAATTGTCCCTGGCCAGTAAATACAAACAAATTAGAACGTCTGCCAGGCTTTTTCATTTTGGGATTATCACACTCAAAATTTTTAACTTTTCACAAAGCAATGAGCTATCTCATTAGTTCCATCTTGTTTATCAGCTTTTCCAATGATGAATGCTCTTAATTTATTGTGCAAGGAAATATTTACTTCCCTGGTTCCTCATGTTTGAAAATCAATGTCAACTTTGAAAATAATAAAAATAAAGCACTAGTTCATTAAATACGTCACTTTTGGTTTTTATTATATATATATATAAAAAAACATAATACTTTAAAAAATATGCTGAATTACTTACTCTTTACATTGGACTCCTGTCTGTGAGCAGAGAGGAGTGTAATGATCCTAGCTATTAAAATGCTATTTAATGTACAATATTTCACTTGTGTTCTTCAGATACTATGTAAATCTACTATGTTCTCTTTGTTCTGTACATTTTATGTACATATTTTCATCCTCTGTGATTTGTATATTTCACTGGTGTTTTTTTAAAAAAAGGCATATGCCATAATGGAAAATAGACTATAAAAATAAAATGTTGGTTATATATTGGGAGGTGGTTTTAATTTTATTAGAAAAGGATTTTTTTAAAGAAGCAGTAAAATAAGTAGCACTCAGACTTTTTTTTTTTTTTACATTTAAGATCAGTATATTAAAGCTTCATTGATACAGCAACTTATGGTGAAGGGTGGATGTTCAATGTAGGAAACTGATGTTGGAAGTAGGGAAGCTAGATTCAATTTCCTTTTCTGTGATAAACAGTTGATTGCTTTAAAGTGTTCTGTCTGTGGAAGCCTCTATGTTCTGTCCATTCAGACTTCTGCAGTTTGTTGCAATTTGCATTACAAGCAGGAAAAGATCATTCTTAAGAGAATTAAAAGTGAGGAGGAAAGGGAATGGATGGAATACTTGATTCTTACTGTTTTCCAGGATGCATTTACACTGAAGGATTAATGCAGTTTGACACTGCTTTAACTGCCATGGCTCAATGCTATGGAATTTTGGAATGTGTAGTTTTGTGAAATAATCGCTGTCAGAAAAGAGATGTCACAACAAGCTACCAATCCCAGGATTCCATAGGATGGAACCATGGCAGTCAAATGGTGTCAAACTGCATTCTGCAGGTGGCAGCAACCCCAGCTCTCCTGATTATTAATTTATGAGTGACATCTGACATCTGATAGCAGATAAATGCAATAGGATTTTTCTTCCCTGTTTCCCCCTCTCCCTGCAGGAGCACTTCATGTCTCCTGTCAAACTCCTTTGACAGGTTTCCCATTCCTCCTGACCAGATTTTAAGAACACTCAGTGGTTGAATGGAGAATTGTCCTCCCTGCTGGTTCCACTGACAGTAGTCCCTCTGGCAGGAGAATAATACAGTTGGATCCTAAATACACATTTACCTTTATTATAGAGATGAAGTTATATTTGACAATAATGATTATCACAAATTAGGTTACATGCCCTAGTGGGTGTGAATAAAAAAAAAGTCTGTTACATTAATTGTAAGTGTGTAACTACATGTTAGTTGATACTGATGGTCCAATCAAATTGCTATATCTTTGCTAGACTTGTCAATATCACAATTGTTATAGCACTATTA
Source organism: Phrynosoma blainvillii (assembly GCA_026167975.1). Classification (NCBI taxonomy): domain Eukaryota; kingdom Metazoa; phylum Chordata; class Lepidosauria; order Squamata; family Phrynosomatidae; genus Phrynosoma; species Phrynosoma blainvillii. The sequence goes on along the minus strand of JANUYF010000002.1, from coordinate 325,346,413 downwards.
TTCCACCTTAACTGCTATGGCTGCCTCCTGTGGTATTCTGGGGTTTGTAGGTTAGTGAGGCTTAAGAGCTCCCTGGCTGGGAATTCTAAATGTCCTTTACCTAAAGTGCAAATCCCAGGATTCCACAGGAGGCAGCCATAGCAGTTAAGGTGGAATAATAGCGCTATAACAGTGCAGTATGATACTCTGTGAAATTTAGTGGCCAAAATGCTAAATCTATAATCACCAAAGATGGAAATGATGCTCCGTGATCCAAAGAAACAAAAGTAGAAGGCACATATTTTTCTTGAAAGAGAGTCTCTCTCTCTCTCTCTCTCTCTCTCTATGTATATGGGTCCTTTCACACTACATAATTATAGTGCCATGATTCTATTTAAACTGCCATGTTTTCATCCTAGAATTCTGGAATTTGTAGTTTGGGGAGGAGCATTTGGAAATAGCCAGAGAGCTCTGGTGCCTCACCAAACTAGCATTCCACAGGATGGAACCATGACAGTTAAAATGGAACCATAGTGCTATAATTGTGTAGCAGAGGGTCCTCTGTGTGCACATTATGCGTACATGTATGTCACATGTTGAGTGGGTCAGCAATAGATACTCCTCTACTGATAGCACAAGATACTTTTTTCCTTGGCTCTTTGCTTCTTTATGTTCATCCTTTGCAGTTCCATTTGGTTTCCAACACCCTTCTATGGTTGAAGTGGTGGGGAAGGCACAAAATGAGAGCATTGCCCTGCATAAGAATTTGTCCCACACAAATACTTCTTCAGCCCCCAAATATCTAGCATTGCAGAGAGTGAGACACTGAAAACTGTTCACATCTAGAATTCTGAAATTTGCTGTGTTGCATTCCCTTTGTTACTTTGCTGCTCCTTTTCATAGAATCATACAATCAGAAAGTTGGAAGAGACCACAAGGGCCATCCAATCCAACACCCTGCCATGCAGAAATTCATAATCAAAGCACTCCTGACAGATGACAATCCAGCCTCTGTTTATAAACCTCCAAAGAAGGAGACTCCACCACTCTCTGAGGGAGTGTGTTATGCTGTCAAACAGCTCTTACTGTCAGGAAGTTCTTCCTAATGCTGAGGTGGATACTCTTTTTCTCTTTTCTTTGGATGTCTAAACTGTATTTTAAATGCTCAACTGCAATGCTAGAAGTTTGGGGAATAAAGGAAAATTTCGATGCCCTATTCCCCTTTCTGTAACTATATTCTCTCCCTCAATGAATGAAACCAGTACAGACAGCCCTCCATATCCGTGAGTTCAGCATCCATGTATGCAACCAACCACTACTTGAAAATATATTGTTTTAAAAATCTAAAACAAATCTATGTGTTGTCACCATTTTATATAAGGGATGCCATTTTACTATACCATTGTACATAATGGGACATGAGCATCTATATATGTTGGTATCCATGGGTGGATGTGTGCATCCCGGAACCAAACCCTAGCAGATACCAAAGACCCACCAAATCTTGCGCTGTTGAAAAGGGTTTTTTTTTACTGTTGAATTCAGACATTTTGTATGGTTCAGCACTGTGGATTCCAAAAGAGCAAAATACTTTCTTCCACTAGCACTACACACCCAAGGATGACTCGTGGAAAGGAGGATCTGAACCAGAGTATATGGCAAGGTTAAAAGATCTTTCCTAGGGAAAGCAGAATGAATACCTGGAAGGACTTGACTGGACCAAAAAGAGAAAGGCGGGGTGGGGTGGAGAGATAATAAAATATGCCAAGAGCAACTTGTTTCACTACACGTTTGATTTCTTGATCTATGCCATGTCAGCAAATCTTGCAGATTACTTGCTTTTTAAAATAGGCTGGCCTAATGCATTGAAACCCTCTTTGGGTGCCAAGAATGTATTCTGCCACAGAAACTGAAGATCAACATGTAGTGAGCTTTAAAATAGCACTTCTGGGTAAATGCAATTTCTGTGGTCTGATTATGGACATCTGGTTCCATTTTTCTTCACTTGCATATTGACCAGTGTTCTTTAGTTTTTTTTAAAATTACTGACCTTCAGTTGTGTAGGTCAGCATTTCTGAAGGACTGGAGTATGTTCAAGTTCTTCTTTCCAATAACTGGAAAATTAACAAATTTATATACAGGAAGCATCAGTACCTACAGAAGGGAGATGATTTTAGAATGCAGCCAAGGTTTTTGTTTTGTTTTGCATTCTTTATAGCTTTTTATTCTATTGGTAGTTCCATAATTCTTGAGGCATTAGAGGTACAATTTTGTGACTGTTTTTTTTAAAAATGAGTGTGCTCATTATTTGATATTATCATGAAGTCTGAAAAATGAATGAGAATTATTTTTATCTGAAATTATGTGGCATATTGCTAAAGCCTGAGCACGTGCAAGAAATGGTGAATGTTTGGGTTGTGGAAGAGTAATTATCAATCCAGAGATATTTGCATGAGGAGGGCTATACATCTAATAAATATTTTTATATATGGCATCTTCCATTTTATCAGATGGAAGGCAATTTCAATTTTATATATGGCAACTTCCATTTTATCAGATGGAAGGCAATTTCAATTTTATATATGGCAACTTCCATTTTATCAGGACTGTTTCAGTCCTGTACACAGTCTGGGTCATCAGCTCATGAAATGGAGAGCATAATTTCCAACAAAGTTGAAAACTTTCAAGGATATACCATAGCAAGGTTTTGGAGGGGAAATTCTTACAAAAGCAAAAGGCAGCAGGGGTTTCTTTTCTTTTCCACAAACTGTTAAGGAAAATTTTGTTAGAAGCTGTATAGTTTTTCTAAATCAATTTTTACTTTTAAATGTTGAATTATTTATTATCATTTTTTAACCTCCTGGCTTTGTTTTTCATGGCAGTCTTTCAAATTTAAATAAAGGAAAGAAATGTCTATTAGTCTATTAATCACCATCCTTTTTCTTCCATATTTTCTAGGGACAATTACAAGAAATCCCAATGTACACAGTTTGCTACTTTTTTCATTGTCCTATTTTCTATGCTTTTATCAGGAGTTTTGTTTGAGATTAGGAATTAAGATATCATTGAAATGGTTTAAATGTTGGGGCTAAACTACATGAAATACGTAAAGTGCAGCTGGTTGTTCTTGTTCTTGTCTTTTTAAAAAATTCCCATGTAAATCTAGATCAGGATTGTGATCTAGATCAGGACCACTGAACTCAGCTATGAGAGACTTTTTTTGTTTCCATTAGGATATTTCTTCAATCTACACACCTCCCCCCTCCCCAGTTCCATAGCCTGATCTCTCCTCTGGAAGTTTCTTTTTTATTTACAGTCAGCTCTGCATCCATGGATTCAACTATCCACAGCTAGAGAGAGAATCCACAGCTATATCCCTAGCTGTTTACATTTTATATAAGGACACCATTTTACTATGCCATTGCATATAAGGAGAATCCATGGATTTTGGTATCCATGTGGGGTCTTGGAACTAAACAGCAGTGGATACCAAGGACCCACTATCTTTTTCTTTCAGAATTTTTCCAAAGTGTGTGTGGATTAGGAGTGAATCAGGTAGGATTGGGATTTAAAAGCTCCCTTATTTGCATGTGTCCTGTGGTGCTTCTGACATGGATTGGGCCCCTGCGATACCTGACAAACCAGATCCTTCTGTATATTTTATTTTATTTGAAATTACTTTTCAATTGTCTTTAGGGATGATCCACTTTTCAAGATGTAGGTACTAACCATGACTTGTGTGTACTATTCTTTTTTGCCTATGAAAGTCCTAATCTTGTGGGACAAGCACATACAATCTTGCTTTCATCTCATTTGCTAAACTGGGATAAATGTGAAAATATTACCCTTCAATCCCATTAGCATTCATTGGACAAACTCTGACTCAGAATATTGTCTTGGAAAAAGAATGAACATGTGGGTTTTACATCTTTTGTTGCTAACTTATTTTACGTTGGTTTAAAGGAGCAGTAGTGGACATATGGTGACCCCATGAACTGCATAGGTTTTTTTTAAGGCAGGGAATACTTGCCTAAGGACCTTATCACACGTGGCCCACAAAGTGATAATAATCCTGAAATGACAGATTCCGAAAAGAAACCGAAAAGAAACCTTCATTCCGCAAATGGTTTTCACACGCAATTACCTTCATCGCACATTTAAGGAAAGTGCTCCCGGGAACCGTATTTGCCGTTCACACACAAGTGAGAAAATCTTGTACATGAACAAGCAATGATGTTCTTACACATGCGCACTATGCTTGCCGCAGCTGTCACTCGCCGTGGCTGTCACCCTTTCCCAGGTCGTCCTCGGTGCAGCCGGCCCTCTGCACGGCCGGCACTCCAAGGAGGACCTCCCGCTGCAGCGTTCACCGAGGAGGTCCTCCTTGGAGCGCCGGCCCTGCATCGGAGTGGGGCTCCGAGGAGGTCCCCTTTGGAGAGCCGGCTCTCCAAGGAGGTCCTCCTCAGAGCGCCGGCCCTGTGTCAGATCTGCGCTCCGAGGAGGTCCTCCTTGGAGCGCTGGCCCTGCGTCGGATCGGCGCTCCGAGGAGGTCCTCCTTGGAGTGCCGGCCCTGCATTGGATTGGCACTCCGAGGAGTCCCCCTTGGAGAGCCGGCTCTCCGAGGAGGTCCTCCTTGGAGCGCCAGCCCCACGTCGGATCGGTGCTCCGAGGAGGTCCTCTTTGGAGCGCCGGCGCTCCGAGGAGGTAATGACAGGGAAATGCTCCCCAATATGTATTTGGCAATACGTATTTGGTGATCGCGCTTACGGTAAAAGCGATATTAATCCGGTCGCGCAATTGTAATTCGTGAAGAAACTGAAATTCAAAAGATCTTGGATCATTCCGCATTCTGTCGGGGTTCTGTCGGGGTTCTGTGCGACGTCGTGTGGAAACACGGGAAAATAATACATATTAGGTCAGGATTTTGATTGGATTCTGTCTGGATTGGGCCCCGTGTGATAAGGTCCTATGAGGTGGTTTTAGTTTAGTTTAGTTCCTTGCCTAAGAAAACTAGTTTAGTTTAGTTCCTTGCCTAAGAAAACCCTACAAAAGTGACAAGTTACTTGAAGTTACATACACACACACAGTGGATGTGCTTAGTGGTGGTAAAAAGATGCACGAGTGCTGTGGCACGGGGTAGGCAACCTTTCCCCTTTAAGGGCCAAGGGACTTCAGCTCCCAGAAGCCTCAGCCATGTTGGCCAATAGTCCCATGTTGGCCAATAGCTCCTGGGATTCTGGGAGCTGAAGTCCCTCGGTCCTTAAAGGGGAAAGGTTGCCTACCCCTGCTGTAGCACATCTTAATGGTGGTCTCCAAATATTTTGAAGGATGTGAAATTTGGTATGCTCAGTTCACTATGCTAAAAAATTCCTTAGGGAAACTCAACGTACTATGAAACGTACTATGAAAGTACTGTTACAAAAAAGCAATTGTTTTTAAACTGTCTTTAAAAACTATCTCAAAAGCCTTTATGCCATTACAGTATATAAAATACATGAATAGATAGGTAGAAGGCCTAAAACAGCTTTAAAGGGGTAGTTGATTCAGAAGGCACTGTTTCATTGCTTTTAATAGTGAAAGAGGTCATTAAGTTGCTTATTTCCTCATCTGAAAGCAACTTTGTTAGCTTACTGGTAATGCCTTTCTGAGCATTGATGCTGTATTCATAAAAATAGAAAACTGGAACAATTATTACTATCATTACTATCATTGCTATCATTTACTATTATACTATCATTTATTTATATAGCACCATCAGTGTACATTGTGCTTTACAAGTATCTAAGCACACACACATAGGAAAGAGAAATACAAATACAAAACTATGCAATATAATTGTAAACCAATTTGTCCAGATAGAAATTGAAAAACACTGCAATATAATATAAAGCAAACTGACAAATACATATAACCAAACTATACAAGATGATAAAATGATACTAAACTAATAAACTTATTGCATGGCACTTACAAGAATGGGAATGGAATGGAACAGAACAGAACAGAATGGGGCAAAAATGCATGTTACTGGACAGGAAAATGCCACTAATGCTGCTGGGAGTCCTCAAGCCATTCCCCAGCCATTCCTGGCAGCCGATTTTTGAAGGACGGTTCAAAATCATCCTTCAAATATCAGCTGCCAGGAACAGCTGGGGGACAGCTTGGGGACTCCCGGCGCCATTGGTGGCGTTCTCCTGTCCAGTAACATGCGTTTTTGCCCCGTTCAATTCCATTCCGTTCCCATTTCTTAAGTGCTGTGTGATAAGCTTATCAAATTCTAAAAAGTGATCAGTTCTGAGAACACTATGGGACTTTATGGCTTATGTCTAAGGTGCTTTATCTATGCTGTTCAGGCAAACCATACATTGTAGCGTGTGTTGAAGAGATGCCTTCTGGGGCAGATCTCTTTTCTGGGTTAATAGGACATCGAATCCCTCCATGTCCATGCTTCACCAATGAGACACAATTGCAAATTTCATTCCATAGATATTTATTTAATAAACCAACACCATTACACACTTCCCAGTAGTCCAGCTTTCCCATTGCTTCATTTATTGGATCAGGCAAGAAGTTGGCCCTTCCAAGCACTTTCTATGTAGGACTAACAGGCTTTAAATTGCACCAAGATCAGCTGCTGCAAAGATAATAGATCAGGCCATGATCAGGTTCTCCCTGTTCTTAATGGGTTCCACATGGTCTGGCCTTGCAACTGTCCTATATTAGGTGCAGCAGCCATGCTAAACTATCTTTTCTCTGGCCTTTCCAGCTCCTTTAAAAATGTCCTGTATACCCCACTGTGAAGGTGAGACTCACTCACCCAATTGTGTTTCTCTGATGGCAGCACAATGGGTCTTTTTGATCCCACCACTGCCACCAATTATGTGATGAGACACTCGAACTCAGGACTCTCTTGTGTGTCTCCTACAATATAACTCTCTCTTGATATCAGATCTCTGGATTACAGATTTCCCCCCAGCTTGGCACCAACTAGTCCTTGACAGCCCCACATTAACTATCTAGTAGTGTGTCCCAAACTTAAAATACTTTTCTCAATGTTGGTAGTGTTTTTAATGTTTTTTTTAAATCATCCAGACAGCTGCTTGTTGAAACAAAGTAATAGATTTATTTACAAAGTCAGGCTGAATACAGTATCTCTTTTAGTGGCTAGTATTCACATTGAATACAGTGTTTAAATATTTATTTGTTACACAGTTTGACAGTTCCTTTAAATTGTCTTTGAAATTGTTTGCTTATAACTCTCTCTCTCTATATGTTCCCTTACAAACTAAATTTCTCAGAACCTTGATTAAACTTTTGTATCTTATAACCCTTTTGACTTCCCTAGTCACCCTTATTAAACTTCCACACTTGAACTGTCTTCAATTAATTCACCCCTGAAAAAGTTTATAGTAGTTTCCCTAGCCTTTCTGGCTGTAATCCGTCAGGATTTTATTCAGCACCTTTAACTAAGGACTCTCCTGGTCCCTAACCTGGGTACTCAAAACTCCTTTCCAACTGCTCCTCTCAACAGTATAACCTAGTCTCCTCAGCTGTTAAACCTCTCAGGCTCAGATAAACCTGTAATTCTAGACCCAAACCCAATCCCTATCTTGTCCCTTCTAACTCTATTTGATTACCTCTCTTCCTAGTTATACTTGCTCCTGGGAGTAGCCCCCATCTTTTCTTGGCTAAGCTCCCATTGGCTGTTGCCAGGCTCACTCTGATTGGCCAACCTTCCAATCTGCCTTTTCTCCACTACCTCTTAGCACAGGGGTAGGCAACCTTTCCCCTTTAAGGGCCGAGGGACTTCAGCTCCCAGAATCCCAGGAGCTATTGGCCAATATGGGACTATTGGCCAACATGGCTAAGGCTTCTGGGAGCTGAAGTCCCTTGGCCCTTAAAGGGGAAAGGTTGCCTACCCCTGCCTTAGCACATACCATCCAACATCCCAATAATGAGGACTGGGACACATGTGGCCAAGTAACCTCAGAATGTGCTCAAAAGGATGTAGCCAGTTCAACAAGAGGGAGAAAACCCAAACAAACCTATTGGAATAGTAAGACTTATCCTCTCCTCTCCTCCCTGCAGTGATAACTGACTTTTGCACTATTTTTGCAGTGAACGCAGCTTGCAGCAGTTGAAGTAAATTGACAAAAGAGGAAAATGGAAGAAGTGAGAAACATCAGAACATTTAAAAAGCAGTTGTTGTTTTATTCATTTATATCCCACCTTCCTCCCTGCCATGGGACTCAAGATGGCTACCAACCTATCAAAAAAAAATTCAGATTAAAAACTACACAAACATTTTGTGAGAAAGTCACACTGCACAAGATAAAACTGGCACAGTAGAAGATTGGAGGGTATGTCAGCAGGGGTGCATGTGAAGGTTTGGCATAGACCTTTTGCATGCTTGGTGAACACTCAGCTAGCTTGGGTAAAGGAAGTGGAGGTGAAGAGAAGGAGAAAGGTGTTGAAGATACTTCTAAGGCCAAGTCACCACCCGCCCCCCTCTTCATCTTTTCTACTGCCACCACTGCTGTTTCCTCCATTTCTCAAGTCACATCCTCCACTACTTGGCATGGCTGGTGAGGGCTGGCTAGGCCAGGTGGAGGGCCAAGCTGCTGTCACCCTCCTCATCTTTGCTGCTGCAAGGGGCTGCCCTCACCACTTGGCATGGGCAGTGAACACTCAGCTAGGCTGGGTGGAGGAAGTGGCAATGAAGAAAAGGAGGAAGACTGAGGAAGTTGCAGTGCAGATGAGAAGGGAGGTGGTGACGATGTCAAGGATCAAGTCTCCTCTTCCTCCTCCTCCTTTTCACTGCCACCAACACGACCACTTCCTCCATCCAATTAGGCACTATCTTTTCCCATTCACCATGGTCACCTTGTCTTTGCTGTCTCTGCGACAATGTCCTCCTTCTGGCCTATTTGAGCCTTCACTGACCATGCCAAGTGGAAGCACCTCACTTACAGGAGGATCCTGAGCTGGTAATATGACTGCCCTTGTGCAGTTCCCACAGCTGGAGTGGGAGTGTAGTGGAAAAGAAATAGTTAATACTTGATATGGAGGTGAGGGTAGTTCCACTCTGCATATTCTTGTCACTTTTCCTCCTCCTCCAAGGGAGGGGGGGTTATGACACCTGTTTTGAGGGCAGCCACTATGCCTAAGAGAGAAAGTTGGATGGCAGTTCCATTTTTTAAAATCCCTGAACTGTTGGAGAGTATGCCAACCTGAAGATGAATTTGTGTAGAATCAGACCCTAAAGAGCCACTCTCTACAGCCCAAGGAGGTGAATAGCCCCTGCCCCCTGAGTTGTAGATTCTTTCCAGGAATAGTGGACAAGGGTCTTCTATCACAAAGTGAAAGCTCTCCTGGCTCTTCAGAACTGATCATTCTGAATGTCTGTGTGTCTGTGAAGGAACTAGGCAAGTTGGGGTTCATGAGGGTAGAAGCCAAATCCTGAGAGAGACCCTGCAAAAGAGTTCTTCTTCAAACACCTAACCGAGAAAAGCTTTACCTTTTGGATGAGTTGCTGACTCTCCCTTATTCCTCTGCCTTTCCTCCTTCAGTCTTACAACTTAATAAATAAAATACCTGCTTCATACTTGGATTACCATCACCACCTTCTTCTTCTTTCTTCTGTTCCCAGCATCTCCCTAAAGCTAGGTGATTGATTATCTGCACAATTGCCATCCTTCTCTACACTGGTCAGCACAGCAGTTGGTAGTCTTCCCAGTTTGGCAGAAGTAGCAGGAGAAGATATTGGTAGGGCAGTGATCCTTGACATCCCCTCATCCCCTGAGCTCTTACAGCAGGTGTAGTGGCAACTATACATTATCGGTTATGTCATCACCACCTAAATCTTATGGAAAAGATTTTCCATCCAGATGTGGGCCCAGCTGTTCTTTTACATGGAGGAGACAATCCTCCTGTAAGGTGTAAACTAGCCTATGGGGTGAGGGCACTGTTAGATGTTGAAACAAAGAAGTTCTGGGTCTGTCCAGTGCCTGGATAGGAGACTGATTGGAAACTCTTTCACTGTCTTTTCCCCCAACAGTAGATTAAAATTTTATTAATTCATCAATTCATTCATTCATCATAATTCTTCATCATCACAATTATTCATAATTATTTTCAAAATTATTCATATCTCCATGATAGAGTGCAGTGTTGTGCTCACTGAATTCAAAAGGAATGCTGTGCTAACTCAGTAATCTCAATAATTTAAGGGACAATGGCCAGAATTGCAGTTTTAGGTCTTTATAAGTGTACTTATGTGAGGAGCCAGTGAAGTGACCAATGCACCATGTGGCTGATGTGACCCACTGTGCATCAGTCCCATTGAGCATCAGAACATGAACTAAGGAGTGCCAATGTGCACTGGTAGCACTTGATGCTCATTGAGACACTTTTACCAGTGTCCTGCTACACTTTGCAATTCACTAACAGGGTCTCTTAGCACCTCTGCTACATAGCTAAGTATGTATAAAATTACATACATCATGTACACCATGACAGAGGATTCTGATCATTGGCCTTGGAGGGTTTATTGGTTGGGAATGCCGGTGACCCTGTCGAGGCTCTGGTTAATACATGGAACACCGATCTTACCAGGGCTATCGACACGATCGCTCCCAAGCGTCCTTGCCAAACCGCTTCGAACCGAAGGCCTTGGTATACGCCAGAGCTTAGGAGAATGAAGCGGGCTGGACAACGACTAGAGCGCGAGTGGCAGAAAACTCGACTCCTATCAGACAGAACTCACCATAGGAAATTTCTTAGTTCCTATCGGGAGGCGATACGTGCAACAAGAAGAGCGTTTTCTGCTGCACGTATCGCGTCTGCAGTGTCTCGTCCAGCAGAGCTGTTTAGGGTGGTGAGGGAGATGACGCGGGTTCCTCCTGCGCCAAATCCCTTACTTAACCCGACAACAGCCTGCTGTGACGCATTTAATAACTTCTTTGCAGATAAAATCTCTCAGATAAGAGCCGACTTAGACGCCACTGTTGTGGCAGGAACTATAGAGGAGGTGTCCAGTGACTCTGCCGATGTAAGTTTACTGGATCAGTGGCAATCTGTGAGTACCGAGGACGTGGACAAGCTGCTTGGTAAGGTGAGGAAGACAACTTGCCCTCTCGACCCTTGCCCATCATGGCTGGCCGTCCAGGGGGGGGATGCATTGATGAGACTCCTCACGGATATCATCAATGCGTCCTTCAGGGAAGGACATGTTCCATCATGTCTAAAGGAGGCGGCGGTTAGGCCGCTTCTGAAAAAACCTTCCCTGGACCCCCTGGATATGAAGAACAATAGGCCGGTATCATTACTACCATTTTTGAGCAAGGTGATCGAGAGGGCGGTTGCTCTTCAGCTCCAGGCAGTCTTGGATGAAACCGATTATCTAGACCCATTTCAAACCGGCTTTAGGACAGGCTTTGGGGTTGAGACTGCCATGGTTGCCTTGACCGACGATCTGCGTCTGAGCATCGACAGGGGTAGTGTGACCCTGTTGGTGCTCTTAGACCTCTCAGCGGCTTTTGATACGATAGACCACGACATCCTCTTGGGCCGCCTGAAGGGGTTAGGCATCGGGGGCAATGCTTTGCAGTGGTTCCGGTCCTTCCTCTCAGGTCGGTCCCAGAGGGTGCTGCTCGGGGACTGTAGCTCCAGTAAGAGGGAGCTCACTTGTGGGGTCCCTCAGGGAGCTATTTTGTCCCCGATGTTGTTCAACATCTATATGAAGCTGCTGGGTGAGATTATACGGAGTTATGGTGCTGGGTGTTATCAGTACGCTGACGACACCCAAATCTATTTCTCCGTGTCTCGTTCGTCGGCCTTGAATTCCAATGGCATCTCTTCCCTCAATGAATGTCTTCAAGCGGTAATGGGCTGGATGAGGAAAAATAGATTGAAGCTGAATCCAGACAAGACGGAGGTGCTCACGGTACAGGCCCCGAAACCAAGAATCGGGTTGCAACCTCCAGTCCTGGATGGGGTCACACTCTCCTCCAGTGACTGTGTTCGCAGTCTGGGGGTGCTCCTTGATTCGTCGCTCCTGATGGCAAATCAGGTTAATGCGACGGTCAGGAGCGCCTGTTATCAGTTTTGGCTGATACGCCAGCTGCGCCCTTTTCTGGAAGTAGGGGACCTTGAGACTGTTGTGCACGCACTGGTAACCTCACGCTTAGATTTCTGCAGCGCTCTCTACATGGGGCTACCCTTGTGCCTGGTTCGGAAACTTCAGCTAGTTCAAAACATGGCGGCCAGACTTCTGTCTGGAACATCTAGGAGGGACCACATTACTCCAGTTCTGTGGTCCCTCCACTGGCTGCCTATTAGTTTCCGGGCCCAGTACAAGGTGTTGGTTATTACCTTTAAAGCCCTAAATGGCTTGGGTCCAAGCTATCTTAGAGATCGCCTCCTCCCCTACAATCCTCCCCGCGCTCTCCGCTCCTCTGGGAGGAATCTCCTGCAGCTTCCAAAACCTAGGCTTGTGGTGACCTCCCAGAGGGCCTTTTCAGTTGTCGCCCCCAGGCTCTGGAACGGCCTGCCGGATGAGATTCATCAGCTAACATCTTTAGACAGCTTCAAGAGAGCTGTCAAGACGGATCTCTTCCGGCAGGCCTTTCCGGTCTAAAACACCCAGCCTGGAATGATCGGGATTTTGGGATCCTGGGACTTGGATTTCCCTTGACTGTTTTTTAGCCCTGTTGAATTGAAGTCACATGGGGCTTTGATTTAGATTTTAATTGTTAAAGTTGGTTGTAATTTCAACCATTGTTTTAATTTAATATGTAGTTTAATTCTTTCTTAAAGGGGGGGGGGGAAGTTATTTTATTCTAATTGTATGCATTGCTTTTTGTCTGTACACCGCCTAGATTGGTCCGCCACCGGGCAGTATATAAATTATTATTATTATTATTATTATTATTATTATTATCATTGTTAATGGTTGTATAGTCAGAGCATAAGAATAGAGTCACGTTGACTGACGGCTTCATTCTAGTTTAGCCAGAGTATTGTTCTTCTCCATATGTCAATATCTCAGCTCAGTATAAGACAAATTTTAGAAAGATTTATTGAATTATATCATATTTATTGTGATCCAGCATGGCATAGTGATTTGAGTCTTGGAGTATGGCTCTGGAGACCAGGGTTTAAATCCCAGCTCAGCCATGTAAACTGACTGGGTGACCTTGGGCCAGTCACACTCTCTTAGCCTCTGAAGATGGCAACAATAAACTCCTTCTGAAGAAACTTACCAAGAAAACCTCATGACAAGTTCACCTTAGGGTTGCCATAAGTCAGAAATAAATTGATGGCACACCACCACCACCATCATATTTATTGTTTACATAAACTTTTTAGTTTCATTTAAGACAGTGCGTAACTACAATTAAATCATTTTGAAGTACTCAGTTTTTACATTAAACATCCTTGAAAGCCTGGTAGAAGAGCTGCACCTTCACCATACCCTCCAGCGTTAAACAGATAAAAATGGAGACATGTGTGGCCAAACAACATTGGAGTGTGGCCAAGGTAGCAGACATTATTAATGAGGAAGAATACACAACCTAGAAGAATCTGCAGAATTTTGAAAGGAGGGATGGGGTGGGATGGGGATGGACTAAAGGAAGGAGGACACATGGGAAGGGAAGGAGGGAAACCTAGGGAGGCATAAGGGGATGGGTAGGAAAGCTAACAAACAATTGGAGGAATAATATGGGGAGACAAACAGCTACTGGGCAGCAGCAGTAGTGGTGGGCTTCACTGACAGGAGTGAATTGTAGTGATATCATAGCTAACATTGGTTGGCACTGCGCACAAAGAGGTGTAGGTGGCCTTCCTTGTGTAACCCCATCACCTAGTAAACCCTATGATGAGACACACCAAGTGAGACATAGCAGGATCAGAGCATTAACAGATAGGGAAGAAGCAGGAGATAAAGGGATATCACATTTGCAGGATTAGCCAAGGGCACAAGAAGGATGCCATGACAAATAGCAGACATCTTTAGGAAGGCAAATTGCATCCAAAGCAGCATTACACATAAAATAGGGATGTGGAAAGTGAGGAGCATGAGCCAAGGGAAGCTGGACATAGTAAAAATGGAAATGGAACGCATGAACATAGCAGTAATGGGGATGAGTGAGTTAAAATATACAGGTATGGGAATCAAACAGCCACACAGATTTCTACTCAGGGAATGAAAACACAAGAAGAAATGGGGTGGCTTTCATACTAAGAAAAGATGTGGGAAAAGCAGTCAGAGGATACAATGCAAAATCAGACTGAATCATTTCAGTAAGGCTCCATGGTAAACCTATGAATATCACCATAATCCAAGTATATGCGCCAGCCACAGAGGCAGAACAGAAAGAAATTTATAGATTCTATGAAGGAGTACAGGAAGAAACTGACAGCACACCAACACAAGATGTCAAGCTGATCATTGGCGATTGGAATGCAAAAGTTGGAAGCAAAGAAGAATAAAAAACAGTAGGCAGATTTGGATTTGGCAAAAGAAATGAAGCAGGTGAGTGTCAGATTTTTGTGAAGCCAACAACCTATTCATTGCAAACACATTTTTCATACAATCAGAAAGAAGGCTACACGGAAATCACCAGATAGTCAACACAAAAATCAAATAGATTATATAATTGGAAGTAAAAGATGGCGGAACTCTATACTGGTGGCCAAGACTAGACCAAGCTCTGATCGTGCCACAGATCACGAATTACTCATATCAAAAATAAGTGTAAGACTCAAGAAGAAAACAAAACCAGTGATTATACCGAAATATGATCTAAATAATATCTCAACAGAATCTACTGATAACATAAGAAACAGATTTGCGCTACTAAGCATAATAGTCTGAGAATCAGAGGAACTATGGTCTGAAGCCAGGGACATAATAAAAGAAGAATGCAGGCAGACACTTTCAATAAACAAAAAGAAAGGAAAAAACCATGGATGACAGAAAAAAAAAATACAAACAATAAAGAAAAGAAGAGAAGAAAAACAAAAGGGAGATAGGAACAAACTAAGAATTATGAATGCAACAGTACAACAGCTTGTATGGAAAGATAAAGAAAATTACTACAATGACCAATGCAGAGAAATAGAAGACAACAACAAAAAGGGAACAACAAGAGATCTATTTCACAAGACCCGGGAAATCAAAGAAAAATTCAAACCAAGGACTGGGATAATCTATGACAATAAAAACAACATAATTCAAGACCAGGTAGGAATAAAAAGACGTTGGATCCAATACACAGAAGAATTATACAAAAGAGATGACAAAATGAAGGATACATGGAATGAAGAGCCATATGAAGATGAACCCCAAATTCTAAAAAGTGAGGTGGAAACTGCAGTAAGAGAAATAGAGAAAAACAAATCACCAGGAACAGATGATATTCCAATTGAACTGCTGCAATTCACATTGACAGAGTCAAATCTAGTGCTAACCAACATATGCCAACAGATATGGAAAATAAAATGATGGCCAACAGATTGGAAGTGATTGATATACATCTCCATCCACAAAAAGGAAGACATAACAGACTGCAGCAACTATAGGACCATAGCATTGATCTCCCACTCAAGCAAAATCATACTCAAAATTCTGCAACATAGACTCCAACCATACATGGAAAGAGGTCCCAGAGGTCCAAGCAGGGTTCAGGAAAGGAAGAGGCACCAGATACCACACTGCAAACATACAATGGCTAATGAAGCATACCAGGGAATTCCAAAAGCATGTGCTTTATAGACTATAGCAAAGCCTTTGACTGCATAGACCATGAAAGGCTATAGAACACCTTTAAAGACATGGGAGCGCCAGCACATCTGATAGTCCTGATGAGCAATCTGTACTCAGGACAAGAGGCTACTGTCAGAACAGAACACGGAGAAACAGAATGGTTCACAATTGGAAATGTGGGCAGACAAGGCTGTATCCTTTCACCCGATCTGTTCAACTTATATCCAGAACATATTATAAGAAAAGCAGACTTGGACACAGAAGGAGGAGTGAAAATAGGAGGAAGGAATATCAACAATCGAAAATATGCAGATGACACCATAATATTAGCAGAAAACCTCACAGACCTGAAACACCTACAAAGAAGAAAGTGCTAAGGCAGGCTTAATGCTGAACATAAAGAAAACAAAAATAATGACCACCGAGGACATTCACAACTACAACCTAGACAATGAAGAAATAGAAATAGTAAAAGAATTCCCATACCTGGGATCAAACATTGATAGAAATGGAAACTGCAGTCAGGAAATCAGAAGAAGACTAAGAATGGGGAGGGTGGCTATGAAAGAACTAGAAAAGATTCTAAAATGCAAAGATATACAACTCAGCACAAAAGTTAGAATCATACAAGCCATTGTATTCCCCATTGCCATGTTTGGATGTGAGAGCTGGACAGTTACGAAAGATGATGGGAAGAAAATAAATTCATTTGAGATATGGTGCTGGAGAAGAGTGCTGAGAATCCCATGGACAGCCAAAAGGACAAACCAATGGATCCTAGAGCAGATCAAACCAGAAACCTCCCTGGAAGCCAAGATGACAAAACTGAGGCTGTCATACTTCAGATACATCATGAAAGGGAGGATTCATTGGGGAAAAAATAATGCTGGGAAAGGTGGAGGGATGTAGGAAGAGAGGAAGGCCACGTGCCAGATGGATGGACTCTATTAAGGAGGTCATGGGTATGGGTCTGCAGGAATTAAGCAGAGCAGTGGAGGACAGAAGGTCTTGGAGATGTCTTATCCATAGGGTCACCATGAGTCGAGATCAACTCAAGGGCAGTTTACAACAACAACAACAAACTGGGAAAGGTTCTGTCTCCTCTCTCTCCACTGAGTTAATTGAGTAGAAACTACTTTTGAAGTTGAATTCATGTTTGCAGCAGCTGAAGAAAAGAGGATACAAGGAGAAAGTGGGAGGAGGAGAGAAAAACGGGGACATTTTAAAAGCAGCTGAGCAAGTGGACTGGCAGAAGCTTTATTGGGACTGTCCCTGCCAAACTGGGACATTGGAGTGTGGATGCCACCAATCTTCTTGAAATCAACATTGAACAGCAAGGATATTTCACACAATGGCAGAGTGAACTCAGAGAAGAGTCTGCTGTGCAATTCTTAAATGCTTAGTCATAAAGAAGAGCTCCTCTCTGCTTAGAACATGTTACATTTAATAAATTCTTGGACAGAAACAGCACCAGTCATATATCTGAGTGTACCAACATTGTTTAAAATGAAAAAAGAGAACTACTGCTCCTGGAGGAGTGGTTGTTCTTTTATAAATGTTGCAGTCTTCCCACCTTTTAAAAGTTTTTTTTTAAATATCTCAACAGAAGCTGTTACCGTTTCTGGCCTGTTTTTGAAGTAGCTCCATGAAAAATTAATTGCAGGACTTTGGCCTCAGGTATAAATATTTTGCTAAGATAAGGGAAAAACAAAAAGGGAAATTCATCCAACTAAAGCAGAGGATAACTTTTAAATTAAAGCAAGAAGCAAGTAATTATTGGTTACAGCAAGACCTGCATACATAAACCTAAATCCAATTATTAGTCTAAAGTAGGGCAAACCCACTGAATGAAAGGTAAGGTGTCCATATCTCAGGGCCTGTCCCCTGTCCCCTAAGCCTGGGGAAGGATCTCCTAGCAAGAAGGTTATCTTAAAAAGAACAGACTTAAAAAGAAAAAGAAAAAGAAAACCTTGTGTGCTGTGTGCTTTTGGCTTCCAGGGCTGCAAGTTGTACTGGAGCAGGGATCTGGGGTCTGCCTCAACATCCTTTCTTTTCCTTCCTCCACCTCTCAAAGTTTCTCAAAGTTTGATCAGCACCAGGTTTCAGGAGGTGGGAACAGTCAGGAGGGCATTCTCTCAGTTTTCACTGCCTCAGGCATTGCTGAATGAAATATTTTGCATCATTTCATCATAGTTGCCCTCCTGCTCCTCCTCCTCCTCTGGAACCAACACAAAATTGACTGCCTTCAATCATTATTGGGAGAAATGTTGGATATATATGAAATTAAGTTAAATTCTTGGCATACAGCCTTTTGGTAAGGTGAAGCGATCTATTGTCTCAGAGCACATGATGCAGCGAGGTGTTGAAACTATCAGAAAACTTCCCTGAGTTCTGTTCCCATCTTTTTACCCTATCCCAAATGGCTGAGTGAGCATTGGACTATGATACTGGGCACCAGGGTTCAAACTCCCGCTTGGCCATGGAAACTAACTGGGTGAACTTGGGCAAATCACATTCTCTCTCTCTCTCACCCACACAAGAATGCAAAGGCAACTCTGAATTAATCTTGCCAAGAAAATCTCATGATAGGTTTGCCCTAGGGTTGCAATAAGTTGGAAATGACTTGAAGGCACACAACTACAACAAATGGTTGAAACCACAATTGGAGGAAATGCCCTCTTCAGCTTTGCTTAGGCACTTTATCCCTTTCTCTTTAAAATTCTTGATTTGACTTGACTCTTTTTCTCATCTTCTCTCTCTCTCTCTCTCTCTCTCTCTCCTGCCTGCCACTTTTGCCTAACATCTCCTTTCCTTCTCTTTTTTTTCCTTCTCCCTCCCCACATCTCATAGATGCACTTGTGTTCTCACTCCTTCCCCATCCCTCTTTTCCCCCTCATCTTCTTGCTACACTCATCATCTTGCTTATTTATCTTCCCTCTCTGTCTCTCCAGCTTTCTTCTTTGCCATCACCTCCAAGCAACCTTGGCACCTCAACTAGGATATGTTAAAATCTAACATAGATTTAAAGTTTCAACTCATATTAAACTCAATAAGGCTTCCTTTTGAACAGACATGTGTAGATGAGACTGGCCTTTCAGTCCCTATATTTCTGTTCATCTGTTATTATAGTTGTTGCTGCTATCATCGTCGTCTTCATCACTATCATCTTTCCCTATCCAAATATCTGATAATTATTGGCAGTATTATAATGATTATGATTATTTGAGGATGGTGGTTAAGGAAAATTTCACAATCTCACTGTAAAAAAGGAAAAGAAATTTTGGCCAATGATGGCCACTGGTTAATGGGAGTAACCCATTAAATGCAGAGTCTGAAAAATGTTCTTTTTGCTAAGAATGGTTTATTTGGATGGACAACTCCCATCAGTTAAAATCATTTCCAGATCTGGCATGCTCCTGATCCAGCAACCCTAACCAGTGAGAATTTGATAAGGGAACATTTACCAAGTTTCACTGGTTCATTGGGCCTATTCTAGTTTGGACCAACAATTGAATATAAGCCATTGTGGGGTATAGATCCAAAATTAGTTACATTTAGAGTCAGCCTAAGAGCCATGATTGTCTTAAGCCCTATTCATTTCACTTTTACTTTAAGTATGACTAATGTGGAATTGAACCCATTAGTTTTGTCTCCTGTTATTTTACCCCTGTCAGCAAAATAGATGTGATTTTATCAATAAGCATTATGTGAAATATTTCATTGACATTGAGTAAGCAACAGGTTGTCAAACCTAAGTAACTAGGAATACCAGAGCAAAGGGTTAAAATGCTTTTTTCTATCAGGACTGCAGTCCAGATTACCCCCATACCTGCTATTCATCTAAGAAAAAATAAATTGCTAATTTTGTCTGAGCCCTTTCACACTACATAGTTATAGGATTGTGATTCCACTTTAACTGCCATGGCATCATCTTGTAGAATCCTATCTTCTGTTGTCTGATCAGAGGCTCTAGACCAGGGGTAGGCAACCTTTCCCCTTTAAGGGACGAGGGACTTCAGCTCCCAGAAGCCTCAGCCATGTTGGCCAATAGTCCCATGTTGTCCAATAGCTCCTGGGATTCTGGGAGCTGAAGTCCCTCGGCCCTTAAAGGGGAAAGGTTGCCTACCCCTGCTCTAGACAACTCTCTGGCTGAGAATTCTAAATACATTTAAATACATCCCTTCAACTACAAACCCCAGGATTCCATAGGACAAAACCATGGCAGCAGAAATTGAATCATAGTGCTGTAAGTGTGAAGAATTCAAGAGCCCCCAGAATTGTCACATAATTGTTCCAGTTCAGTAAAAGGGATCCATGTACAAAAGCAAATGTCAGCGTGTGTCTACCTACCTACCTACCTGCCCTTGTATGTCCACACTGTGAACCCATGCATTATTGATGTGAGAGGAGATTCCTATCCCATCCCAACCTAAAGCTAATTCTTGCATCTGACTAAATACCATGGTCTATTCTTAGCATAGTAGTTGACTGGAGTTCTTTACCTGTAAAAGCACTGAAGACTGTTCTGGAATCAGTTCATCTTTTGCAATGGTCCTTCATGCTCTGGGAGGAGTCCTTCTTTCTTTCTCTTTATCTCCAAAAATGCTCTACTTTCTTTTTTCATATTTGAAGGTTGTGCTTTCAGTGCAAATTGACCTCTGCAAAACCCTTCAGCAAATGTGAGCAGACCACTAGCAAGGCAGGAGCTCAAAGGCTTAATTTACTGTCCAGGAAGACTCCCCCCACCATAGATTTATTCTACAGCAAAATAAAGTTCAAGAAAGGTTTCTTGTTTCACAATGATTGAGAGAGACTAAAAATTTACCCTGAAAATTGTGGGAAATGAAGAAACTAGATTCATTGGGAAAATGGGGGATTTCATTTACATGCTGTAAAACATTGTAAAATAAAGGTTTAATTAATAAAATATTATATGGTAGAAAATATCACAGTTGTGCAAAGCTTGTTTTTGTTCTAATTTTGTTCCCATATCATTTGAGGAGCACAAAGAACTTAACTGCATTTTTTTCAAGGCAAATGCCCCTTTTTTCTGAAGTGGTTAACTTACCAAGGTGTGCTTAGAGCCACTTGTTCGTCATTTACATTTGCCTGTATAGCACTCACACAGAAAGGTTCATACATGGCCTGTGTAGAAATATTCAATTTCATCTTAGTCTTTCACTCCAGATTAAACTGAGCTAGCATGGTGTAGTGGTTTGAACAGTTGGCTCTGGAAGACTAGGATTCAAATCTCAACTCAACCACAGAAACCCACTGGGTGGCCTTGAACAAGTCACATTCTTTTAGCCTCAGAGGAAGGCAGAGGCAAACTTCATCGAAATAAATCTTGCAAAGAAAGCTCTCTGTTAGAATATTTATAAGTGAGAAATGGCATGAAGACACACCACAACAAACAACATTACTGTGCAAAGGGATCTTGTAGCACCTTTAAGACTAAATGAAAGAAAGAATCTGGTAGCATGAACTTTCACAGACTTGAGTTTCCTTTGAGGATACCCGGTGCCCCTTGACAGTACCAAACAGGATATAAATATCCGCCCCACACATGTCCAGTTTGCGATTGTGGTGAGCAACCACTGGATCTCTGTCCAACTGTCCAGAGCCTCCTCTTTCCATATTGACCTCAGACGCCATCTGAGCCACCCCCCCACTTTCTGTGGATTCCTCTTCAGGATGGATAAATATCATCCCCCCCAACACACCTAAGCTTCTGCTTTCCAATTTCCACACTTGTATTCGGTTAGCCTTGTATAGTGTTTCAGCATAAATTGCTATTGTCTGTTTCATTGAGCTCATTTCCAAATAAAAACCTTCTTTATTCATTAAACCTGGAGTCTTCCCACAGTTAGTACTTGTATACATAGTCCCTTAGAGGAGATACTGACACAGTTGGTGGGGATCCCAACTCCCCACACCTTTTTGGGTAATAGTCTTCACACTGACTAGCCTGAGGAACATTTTGCATGTGCTGCAAAAGTGATGAGAGCAAGATGCTTGATTAACTCTTTTGTTGTCTTTGTTCCCCTTTCTCTTAGATCTTGTTCCAAGTGGGGGAGATGAGTCCTCCAAGAAGGACTCGGAAGCATGGGAAGAAAAAGTACAAATCGTTGTCATCATCATCATCATCATCATCATCATTTATATATATTTAATCGTGATCACTGCTGGTGATTTGTGGCTTTGCTTCTTTCCATGGTCTGTTGGGCACTATACAACATTTAAAAAACCAACAAGGGTCCTATCAACTGGGTTTGCAGTCTGAAAAGAACATAACATTAGATAGTAAATAAAAGCCAAAAAAAAAAAAGTCTCTTGATTCTCCAGATAATTTGTACCTGTCTTATGTGGTATTTATAAGGACTCTATATGCAATCTCCAAATCCTTTATACATATGCTCTGTGATGAACTAAAGTCTATATAGCACAGATTGATTTCTATCTTGGATGGGAGTGCATGGACTGTGTTTGTGGAAATATCTTGAGTGAATTGTATTTGTGGTAAGGCCAAGTGTATCTTTGGAATCAATCAAATCTTATTAATCTGTATTATACAAAACCTGTATCCAATGCTGCACTTAGACAAAGTTGGGCATTGCTTTTTTCCAGGTCACTCTACATGTTGCAGCCTTTCCCTACTTCCATTTGCTTCTGAGGAAATGACAAAGAGAACTGAAGGAAGCAGGAGAAAATGCCAGAAAAAAGTACCATTCCTTTGTCTACTTTTTCTACAGTGCCAAGTTTTCATTGGTAGCTTTGGATACCAATACTGGCCTAAAGCCATTCTAATCAAAACTATTTGGACTACCTGGAACACATAAAGACAGGAATAATTTCCCTGCTATTGCCTTGCTTTTTTTCTTTTCTTTTAAGTTCTAACATAGTATAGTGGTAGATAAGTAACTTCAGAGAACCTAACCAAGCAGATGTGCAACTGAAAGGGAAGAAAAGAAAAAAGTGATGAAGGCAGGGTAGAACCTTGATAAAGAGAATACAATTAACCTGTGGTAGACAAATGCCCCTTTTATCCACAGATGTGTCCCAATTACTGCTTTCAAAAGCAGTATATTAGGGGGGGCACTTTGTCTGTTTTGACAAAAGCAAATGATGAATGAGAGGGAGTGGTTTGTTAGTGGTTATCCACTCGACAGAGCACAATTATTTGCTAGTTAGGAATTCGTGAAAATCTGTCTGCACCAGCACCTGGAAGCAGGGTGAGGTTGTTTTCTGTTTTCCTTTTTTGTAGAGGTAATAAATTACAAACTGCCTCACCTTCCAAAAGGTGTGTGCATCTGTGGGCTGGAGTAGGAAATTAACCTAACAGAATGGTCAGAGGAAAAAACAAAACAAAACACCAGGGCAGTTCTTGATCATTTTGAGGAGGCAGGTGAAGCACAGTTTTCCATTTACCCTGGCATCTATGCTTTCTAGGACTTGTAAACTGCTTTGAGAGTTATTTCTATTTTAATGAAAAGCTATATAAAAAGGTTCTTAAACAAATCAAATAAATAATCTTTCCCAGAACTCTCTTGGTGGCCTATTGTGGCATTCATTTAATTTCACTGGCTAACAACATCTGGACTCTCTTGGTTTTCACTTCCATCAGCATATCTTAATGAGCCACAATCCCCAGCCAATAGCTACTGAATCCCAGCAAACTGCAGAAGTCACCCCACCAAGCCAGGCCTAGTAGAGTCTTGTCTATTTCTACCTTTATTAACTAAGCCCTCTGTTTTAAGCTTACCTTTCTTTTTACATTAAGAATAAACCCTTAATTTGCCATTTCTTTCTCATATTCTTTAGAACCAGAAGCACATCCATTGAGATAACACAATACTTGAAAGGATGTTGTACTGCAACAAAAAATCTGATGCCACCACCCTTCTATATTATAGATCTTGGGAAAATATGAGTGGGGTTTCAGCCAGAAAGTGTTGCTTGCAGCCCAAGCAATAAGAAGCGAAATCTTTATATTCTTGCAACAAGGTCATTTTGTAGAAAACATGATGCCAGGTACATTTGGATAGCCAGTCTCATTATAATAATGACAGTTATGCTGACAGCAGCCATGCAAAGTAGTCAGCATCAATGACTTGGATCCAGACAACCTCTTGTATGGACAGACAGCATGCTTCTCTATAATCAGGAGCTGTTTTTCAGAGGTAAAAGGAGCCACAGCAGTTGAGAAAGTCTCATTGTGTTGGCAGAGCTTCTTTGGGCCTGACCCAAGGCCAATATTTTGCAAATCATGGAGAGAATCAAAGCTCACAGATCATTAACATGCTTATGGAAGAGGGGAGATTTGAACAGGCAACTTTGTGGTTGTAACAGTTAAGTTAAGCTTATAGAAAGGCAGTCTTATTCATGATCATAGTGTTAAATTAATAACACGATATTTCATATTATTAGTGAAATAAACCCCAGCATGCTTATGGCTCAGTGAATCGTTGGCATAAATCCATAAATGACACACTTTATTATTTGATTTGTTAATGTAAGATGTTTTGATTAACCTGCTGAGACATTGTTTCTATGGCTATTTCAGTTGTGTCTTCTGATCGTTGATGAAATATCTTGAAATGTTTTTATATTTTGTGATGGAGTGTGCCACTGTAACATTGTGGGCCATTCTGGACATAGCTGAAAATGGAAAATTGATATATAAATTAAAGTGCTGATGATGGCCTAGTTTAGTTCAAAGGCAGAGAGCCAGTATGGTTTGAGTGTTGGACTATGACTCTGGAGACCAGGATTCAAATCCCCACTCAGCCATTGAAACTCATTGGGTGGACTATGGGCCTTTGCAGACTGCTAGAAATAGTGCAAATTGCGTCCACTTTAACTGCCCTGGCTCAATGCTAGGGAATCATGGGAACTGCAGTTTTTCTGAGACATTGAGCCTTCTCTTTCAGAGAGCTCTGGTGCCACATTAAACTACAGTTCCCATGATTCTCTAGCACTGAATCAGGGCAGTTAAAGTGGACTCAATTTGCACTATTCCTGGCAGTCTGCAAAGCCCCTTAGGCAAGTTATACTCTCTTAGTCTCAAAGGGGGACAAGGGCAAAACCATTCCGAACAAATCTTGCCAGGAGAGTCCCATGACAGATTCACATTAGGATCACCATAAATCAAAAGGCACAGAACAACAACCAATACATCAAGGAGACAGATGTGAATACTGTTCCATTGTCAATGATGCTGTTTATTCTGTAGATTGAATGTGAGTGGGTATCATCTTGTTCTGCTATTCTTTGCCTCAAGCAGAAAAAAATCCTATTGATAACTTGATTGTGTTCATAAATTGCTTTTCTGTCCACCAGCATCCCCAAATGAAATAATAATAATACATTTTTAATGGTTTCCTTTGCTGGGAGCTCCACAATCAAGGTGCAACTATTAAAAAGCCCTGATCCATGTAACTCTGCAACTCAACCACTCAAACCGACCCTGAGGGTAGGAATAGAAAGAAGTGTCAGTTCCACTTCCTCACACTTTCAAAGTTCTCTCCATTCCAAATATGAAGACATTCACAAACTTTTGCAGTGGTGTTGCTACTGCAGTGGTGATGGGGCAAAATGAGGATATTGCTCCCAAATAAGCATTCTACCATCCCAAATGAAATTTTCCTACAGTCTCCATATTTCCCCAGCATGGTATTAATTTAAAACTTCCACTGAACATTTAAAAATAGAGTTCAGTTATCCATAGAAAAGGGACAGGCAGAGCTATCAAGGAAACACCAACACAACACATATAAGTAAATTATTTCAGTGTCTTACTTTATGCTACAAAATTGGGGTTTGAATAAAAAATTCATTGGGGTAGGGGGAACAGAGTTCTTATTGGAGGGGGATGATACCATCAGATTTGCCCCCAACAAAGTTACAACCTTTTTGGTAAACCCTTCAAAGCTGGAGTGAAGTGAAATATTCCTCTGTTGGCATTGGCTTCATTCAGTAAGCACAGCTATTCCCATCCTGGAGAGGATCATGTACTTGCCTATCATAAAGAAGTTAGAATTAATAGTCCTGAGATAATAGAAATGTCACTGGAATTGTTACACATACACAGATTCAAACCAAGTTTTGAGAATTAAGATACTCTGTGTCAACAGCCACAGTTTCTGTTCCTTCACATTCATGTTTGTTTTTCTTAATATATATATATATATATATATATATATATATATGAAGAAATTAAAAATGCTGGTAAATTCTTGTCGAAAATGAACCAAAATGAAATCATCATCCATCCCTATCGGGGGGCAGCTATGCCATGTAAGCTGGTCTTGCCAACACAACCCGATCTTCTGCATGTTTATTCAAAAATAAGGCCTACTGTAATGTGTGAGACTTAACTGTCAGCCAAATGGGTAATCACAAACCTCTACATTTTATTAATGCTAATATACCTGGCCAGGAAGTATATTTGTCAAAACAAAATACATCAACTCCTGCAAACTATCATTACTGGTGTACATTAATTTAGAATTTTGCTGTAGAAAAAAAAGTTCAAAGCTTCCATTGTTCTTTAAAAGCTGTCCAAAAATGTGTTTCTCTGGGCCCAAGGCAATTCTAAAATGCTGTAAAGTTAAACAGAAAACAGTTCACAAATGTTTCAGCTTCTATTAAAAAGTTCTTTCAAGGGAGACTCTCCATGGAAGAAAAGCCACAGGATAAATGATTGTCTTCTGTGAGCAGATAAGATTTCCTGTGGCATACTCATAATTACAATAATTTAATTGAGTATTTGCTCCTATTATGAATTCAGAAAACATCTTTCTTCACCATATGATCTTATTCCTGAAGAAAAAGGATCATTCTAAGGATTGTTTTTTTAAAAAATCATTCTGATAGCATTTTCTGATGTCTAGAACACTATCCAATAATCAGGTTAGGCTTTAGACTAGGGGGATTATCACATGCCAAAAAAACCAAACAAAAACCAAACAAAACAAAAACAAACAGACAGTAACTTACCCCTTCTGGGATACAATCACTTACGGCAGTGGTCCCCAACCTTATTATTGCTGTGGACCGGTCAATGTTTGATAATTTTTCCACGGCCCACTGGGGGGGGGGGGGGTTGTGGCATCGCATTGATTATTAAATCAGAAGATGCAGTAGCAGGGCGGCCTGGTACCATTTGTTCTGCCGACCGGTACCGGGCTGCGGACCGGGGGTTGGGGACCACTGACTTACGAGATGCAGTTGGGTATTATTGCATTAAAAATGCCACCGATGCTGCCAGGTGACTGAATTCTGGCTCCCAGCTGCACTCAGCTGGCCGATTTGCAAACACAGGAAGCTCCTGTGTTTGCAAATCGGTCAGCTGAGCATGGCTGGAAGCTGGGATGCAGTCACCTGGCAACATCGGTAGCATTTTTAATGTGATAATACCTGTCTGCATCCTATAAGTGACTGTATCCCAGAAGGGGTAAAGACACTTTTTTTTTAAGTCTGTGATAATCTCCAAGGAATGAACAATTTTGATAGATCCAAAGACCAGTTGCTATCCCACAACCCACCATGACCAACACCTGCTGCAGCACTAGAATTCAGTTGCAAACCACAAAGAAACCTTTTATACATGGCAGGTAATGTTGGTTTTGATATCAAATAATGAAAAACTTTTAAGAACAAGCACTCAAGATTTTTTTGTCTTTTCATAGTTTGTCACTAGATTTCAGTGATATTTGTGATGGAGGTAGGATTCAGGTTAGCAAAACAAGTCTTGTGAGCTGCATGCATGATATAGCCTTAACCTCTACTACACTAAGATTTGGATATTAGTACTTTTTTTTCATGCCACATGGACAGTTTAAGTCTTTCAATTTATAGCTCAGGGATGGGAAATGTTTGACTATCCAGATGTTTGGACTACAGTTCTTTACCATTGGCCCTCTACCAGGTTCCTTCATGACTTATTATTCCCATTGGTAGGTCACAGAGAAGATCTCAGTTATAAATGCAGGTATATATTCAAGAAATAAGAATATGTGTGTGTGTAGGGATGGGGTATATACAGGTTGTTCATATATATATATATATATATATATATATATATACAGGAGAGTCATTCCTTCAGGTTCTGTGGTCTCAAGCTGTTTGAATTGAATTGGCAGCCAATGCAGCTCCTTTAAGACCAATGTTATTTGTTGTCTGTGTGATACTTGAGTCAACAATCTTGCTGCTGTGTTTTGCACTAGCTGTAGCTTCTGAGTTGTCATCAAGGGAAGCACTGGGTAGAGGGTGTTACAGTAGCATAATCAGGACATTGCCAGTACATGGGCTGGTAAGTTATCTCTGGTAGGGAATATAGTAGGGAAATAATTATCATGATGCATGTGAAGCATGTGATGTGTAGCCATGTTATATCTGTCAAGTAAAGACTGTATCTGCTACACTACCCCTCTTTGTCATCAGAGGCCACATGAACTCCATGGCTAGGTGAAACTTCCATTGGAATTGACATAGCATTTGCATCTTTCAGGCCAAGACAGTCTAGAAGATCTATTATCTTCTGCTTCTGATTAAGCAAGCAACTTTCATCACTACTTCTTTGTATTTGTACTCCAAGATAGTGTGAGATGTCTCCTAAATTCTTGATATCAGTCTCTTCTTGAGATTCTGAATTATCTCTTCACTATCTGCTTTGTCCTTGACATAACTTGTGATATAAGTCCATTTATTATTTCTGAATCTCTTGTACACACATGTCAACAGTGCCTGGAGTGAACCCCTCTGATAAGAAGCTGGTTCAGTTTCTCACTCCATGCTCTGTTGGCCTATTTTAAACCATAAATGCTCTTTTTCAATTTTCATACAAGATGCTCTTTTCCAGGAACTTGGAATCCTGGAGGTTGTTCCATATATAGTTGTTCAGACAGATCACCATATAGAAAAGATATCTAGACATCCAGATGTTGAACACTCATTTTCTTGTATTCTGTGACCGCTAGGAGAGTTCTGATGGTTGTGTGTGTGACTACCCCAGCAAAGCTTCATTGTAGTCCTCACCATACTGTTGAGTATAGCCTTTAGCCACAAATCTTGCTTTGTATCTCTGAATTTCCCCTTCTAGCTTTGTGGTAAAGTCCCATCTACAGCCAATTGTTCTTTTTTCCTTTTGGCAATTCTGACAAAATCCATGCCTTGTTTTTATATAAAGATTGCATTGTCTCACTAGCAGCTTGCACCCACTTCTCAGAATCTGTCTCTCCAATCAGAGGGTTTTGGAATTCTTCTGTCAGGTGGCACACCTTTTTTGGAGAATTCCAATCTTCTCACTTGGATTTGGATACCTGGCTATGCTTCTTGCATGCCATCTGGTTCCTCATCATTAGACTGGTCCACTGTAGGTGTAGCCCCTTCTGGATGCAAGACCTCTGGAGGATGAAAGAACTCCACATGCTCTGGTTGCTGGTGGGAGTCTTCTTCCCAAATAAATCTGGATAGACATCTAGTTTTGGATTAGATTTGGGCTGTGGTCTTTCATCAATATAAACAGCACTTGTTAATTTTATTGTGCATCTATCTGGACTTAGATAGTAAGTCTGTAACTATTTCTAGCATAGCCAACAAAACTTCCCTCTCCACTTCTGCAGTCAAGTTTGCCTCTTTTCTGTTTGGGAATATAGGTAAATGCTTTGCTTACAAAAACCTTTAGATGGTTTAATATAAGCTTAACTCCACGCCATAACTGGAATGGGGTTACATCTTTGTATTGAGTTGGCAGTTGGTTACATAGGTTATGTAGCAGTCATGATGGCTTCAGACCAATAGCATTTAGGCATATTGGCCTCCAAAAGCATGATGACTGCCAAATCCTTGATAGTTCTGTTCATTCTCTCTGCCACGCTGTTTTGTTTGGGAGAATAAGCCTGTGTGATCTGATGCTCAATGCCATGTTCCTTTAAAAATTCATCAAATTCAGCATTGACAAATTCAGTTCCATTGTCTGTGTGCAGGACCTTTGGTTTATAGCCAAATTTGTTAGAGACTCAATTAAAGTACTCTTTGAATTTTTGAAAGGCTTCACTTTTCTTTCTGAGAAGGTAAGTGTATGTGTACCTGCTGAAATCATCAATAATAGTCATAAAGTAAGAGTTACCTCCTGCTGACTTTTGATTCATTGGTCCAGAAAGATCAGCATGTAAAAGATCCAATGTCTTGTTGGATTGTCTCTCAGTAACTGGAGGGTGTGGAGCTTTTGTCACCTTTGCTTTCAAGCATTCTACACATTTTTCATTGTTGGAGTATGCTTTGAACTTAGTCTCTTGCAAACTCTTGACTGGCCAGTGTCTTCATTATTTTCCACACTTCACTGAAAAATTTGTGATGCCATAAAGTTGAACAGTCTTTGTGATAACATCTGGTCAAACTGTTCGTAGATGGATGCAAAATCGCATCTGATAACAGCCATGGGATCCCAAGTCCACTCTAAAAATCAAATTTTTGCCATGAAGCAAGATTGCTTTCTGAAACTGACACAGTTGCCTCTTGATGTTGTGGTTTCCACACTGTAAAAGGAGGCTTGCAAACCTGGTACATAGTAAGCATCAGGGATTTGTAAGGTTCCTATTCTGTCAGGACCAAGATTTGTTTGCATAACAACAGTCCCTTTTCCCTGTGCAAAAACTTCTTGACCATTAGCAAGATAGGAAAAAAATATAGTTCCATCAAAATCAACACAACATTCTTTGCTATTGAAGTAATGTGCACTTGCTCCACTATCTATGAAAACTTGGTTTTTATATTTATTTCCAGTAATTTGAAACAATTGTTCATGAATCAAACTAATACCAGCATGACTGGAAGATTTCTATTTGGGATTAAAAGCTGCTTTTTAAAACTTGCTTTTGCTTTTGATGTTTAGCTTCTGGCTTTGCAGCTTTTGCAGCTCAGCTCCTGGCTTTGACTTGTTAACATTGGGGGGAAGCAGATGGGCGGCACAGGGCTGCCCCGGGAAGCTGCGGATTGGGGCCAAGGTATCCGCACTCCTCGGCCCCAAGCTGCCGTGTCCCAGTCCCAGGAAGAAGCGCTAAAATAGCACTCCTTCTGCAAGACGCCAAAGGTGTGCCGCAAAAGGCCTCCGGCGCACCTTTGGTACCTCTTCCACTGCAGTGTGTGTGGACGCTGCAGTGGAAGTGCGTCTTTGGAGCGCCGGCTGTGCGGAGGGCCGACCACTCCGATGATGTTTTCGGGAAGGGGTTGGGGCGCCCAGCGTGAGGCTACCCCTCCCCTTCCTGGCCTCGAAGATGGCACTTTGCACCATCTGCTTAGGCCCATTGGTTCTATTTGACCCAGGAAAAGAGCTGGCTTGCAAATCCTCTGCAGCAAATTGAGCTAATTCTTTGCTTGTTGTTCTTGTATCATAGTTGCCTTCCATCAAATTCTGCCTATTTTTAAATTCAACAACTTGAGCAATTGCATCTTGTAAAGAAACATCTCCTTTAACTTGCAAAGCATCAATTATTGGAGAGTAATATTTTGGAAGACTAGCCGGAAAAGCTCATGTTTTGCTTGTTCTAGAAAGGATTCTCCAGGTGCTGTAACTTCAGACAAAGTTGTCATAAAACAATTAATATGCTGATTCAAAAACTGAGGAAGATGCAACTTTGTGTTAGCAAGTTTGATCACAAGAGACGTTTGACTAGAAGTACTTGGAGAATCAAACACTTTCTGTAATTTGTCCCATATCTGTTTTACATCAGTTAAACCTTGGATGTGGTATGTAATGCTGAGATCTATGGACAAGCAAATATAAGCTGCTGCTTTCTCTGCATTTTCATCAAACTGTTGTTGTATTTTTGTTTCTGTGAGTCTCTGCCCATTTATTGCTTTACATAGTCCCAATGTAGTCAAGTACATTTGCATTTTCCATGACCACATTTTATAATTTGTGCCAAATAATATTTCATTGGTCATTGTAGGGTTAAGATTAGCAGAATCCATTATCTGTTGTTTGAGTAGTAAAACCTTTGTTGCAGACCAATATATTCAGGAGAAGCAGTTTAGAACAAAAGACTCTGGGCCCATAGCCAAAAAAATTGGAGTAATTTAAGTTTCCTAAGGCTTCAGCCTTTTAAAGGAAACAATAATATTTAAATATCAAAATATAAAAGACCAATCTATTGGGAGCCATCATCCACCCATTTCAGCATTGGGTTACAGCATCAGAACCTGCTCAGCCTAGTAAAGTTACTTCTTGGTTGGAAGCTGGAACTATCAACTAAAAAATTCCACCCTTCTCCTCGTTTCTCTCCTCTCTGTTGGCTCTCTTCTATGTCCTGCAGGTGTGCAGCAACAAAAATAAAAACTAGACCCACTAGAGAAGCCAACTATCAGCACTGTCTGAGGTGTTTAACCTGAACAGTAGCTATTTGCAGCAGAGTACAGAAGCACAAACTCAGTTTGTAGTATTTGGCAATATTGCACTGACCAACCTTGAATGATGCACAGACACATCTGGATTCTTCCAAAGTCCTTGGAGGCTTTTATCACTTGTTGTAATATGTACAAGTTATATACAAACTTTGCTTTAACTCTTCCCAACATTCACTGTCTGATATACAGCAATCCACTCTCTACAAACAACTCACCAATCACAACTCTTTTCTCTTCAACCCACACTTGTCCTAGGTCTTAGAGCACTTATATGCAGTGGTGATGACTAAGGGTTGAAACCTGGTGTTACTTCTCATTTACAGCCACATAAATTATTTTACACTGTCTTAAAAGAACGTTGTTCCCAACACCCTCTGTCCCTGATTTTCCTCATATGAAGAGTTTTAAAAATCATAGTGGAGGGAGAAAATTTATTTTCCAGACATGCAACCTACTTCTCCTTTTGCTTCTAAATTGCTCATTAACTTGGAATGCTTTAGGCTTGCTCCTCAGAGATATTTAAATGGAGCATTCATTGTCTTGGTTATCTCATACATTTCTTTTAAGCTGTTTGCTGCAGGTCAGGCTTTAGGATTTCATCTGATGTACATTCTACAAACACGAAGCTTCTGTGTGCCATAATAATATTGCACTGTGGAGGTTTATTTTTTCTTATGGCTTTTACACTTTCCAACTATCAATAGAAGTACAGTATCTGGATCAAGGGAAGTAATAGTGCTACTGTATTTTGCTTTGGTCAGGCCCCACCTAGAATACTGTGTCCAGTTCTGGGCACCACAATTCAAAAAGGATGTTGAAAAACTGGAGCGTGTCCAGAGGAGGGCGACTAAAATGGTGAAGGGTCTGGAAACCATACCCTATGATGAACGACTTAGGGAACTGGGTATGTTTAGCCTGGAGAAGAGACGGTTAAGAGGGGATATGGTAGCCCTATTTAAATATTTGAAGGGATGTCATATTGAGGAGGACGCTAGTTTGTTTTCTGCTGCTCTAAAGAACAGGACCCGAAACAATGGATGCAAACTACAGGAAAAGCGATTCCACCTCAACATTAGGAGGAACTTCCTGACAGTGAGAGCTGTTTGACAGTGGAACACACTCCCTTGGAGTGTGGTGGAGTCTTCTTCTTTGAAGGTCTTTAAACAGAGGCTGGATTGCCATCTGTCGGGGATGCTTTTTTTTTTTTAGTTCCTGCTTAGCAGGGGGTTGGACTGGATGGCCCTTGTGGTCTCTTCCAACTCTTTGCTTCTATGATTCTATGATTCTATAAGTCAATAATGTGATAAACCATATAGCAGCTTCCCCCCTTTTCCTTTCTCCCCCCTGTTTTCCATTATAATTAGATTTATATAGTGCATCACCACAAGGAGTTGAGGTGGGTATATGTCCATGGTTATCCTCAACTTCTGTCACAACAAATCTGTTAAACTGGTAGACCGTGATAGGTCCATGATTTCTAAGTAATCCTCAATGCTAAATGAGAATTCGAATCTACTTCTGCCACTTTGTAATTCAGCACTAACCACTGTGGCATATCTAAAACAGCAGCATATGTAGAAGTATAGTAGGGAAACAATTAACATAACGATGGATGTGAAGTCTGTAAAGTCAGGCTTTACATGCGTCCACCAAATATAGGAATCCCACTATACATGGCAAGTTATTTGTTGGCCCCAAATTATAAATAGTATTCCATTGAACTTGCTGGGAGTTTACATAATACAACCCAGGACTTTAGTCATAGGGCCCTTTCACACCACACAGTTATAGCACTATGAGTCCACTTGAACTGTCATGGTGGCTGCATCCTGTGGAATCCTGGGATTGGCACTTTAGGGGGCACTACAGATCTTTGACTGACAGTTTTAAAAGCCTATCCATAAAATGCATATCCAGGATTTCAAAGGGAATCATGGCCATTAAAATGGAAGCATAGCATTAGCTTGTGTATTGTGAATGGGCTCTGTCTGAGTTCCAGTTCTTGATCACACAAGACTTCCACTTGCTGCAAATTACTGGTGCAGAAAAAGCTAAAGTACAGAAAGGCAGGTCTAAAAGGCAGGTGTAAAAAAAAGTTCACAGGTAACACTAGGAGCCACTCTCTTGGCTCCTAAATGATGTTGGTCTTGCAACCATGCAAGCACATTTATATAGCAACTGATTGCTTGAAGTTACAGTTCAGCACACAGGCAGAATCAGATACTGGCCTGGAACTGGGAATCTTGGCTTAAATTCCTTTGAGTCATCTAACTTCTTTGGGCTAGTCATTATTTTCTAGCCCAATCTACCTCACAGAGTTGTGAAGATAAAATGAGCGGGGTTAGAAATGTTGCCTTGAGCCCCTTGTAGAAAAAAAAGAGAAACTAACAAACACACAAATAGTATCTCATACAAGAAGTGCAAGTAGTGTTTATCAGGAAGACTTATTTCTGGCAGATATAAGTTTAATTCTTTTTTTGGGTGTGTGTGTGTGTGTGTAAGATATATGATTATGTACTGTCATTATGTATTGTATTGGTTTGTTTTAACATGTAAGCCACTCTGATTACTATTATAGTAGAAAAGCGGGATACAAATAAAAGTTTTATTTTTTATTTTTAATGTTATAGATTGGTCAATCCATGGCAAATGCTTCTGTTGTTTGATGGTTGTTATTTCATTCATTTATTTAATTTTTAATCCTGCCTTTCTCCTGATACAGGACCATATTGAAAAGGAATGAGACAAAGCAATAGTTTCCCAAAATAAAATAAAATAAAATAAAATAAAATAATCCTGCCACTTTGTATATTTTATTCCAGAAGTCCTGCCACTTTGCATATTTTAATGTTTTATGTTACAGAAGCTGTCATGACAAAACACAAATGAGTTTGGTAAGAAAACACCTACATTTCTGGACTCTTTTACCCCATAACAGCGTGCTCAGCTGTTTAACACCACATGACTTACACTTGATTCACAGATATCTCAGATACAAGCCCAGCATGAAATCAATATGGTCTCCCATCCTGAGAGCTTGCATGAATGCCCTTGGTTTGGTCTATCCATTTGCAGTATTTGAACTTACTTGCCAATTAAAAAAAGGCACACCCGCAGGCATGTGTGAACATTTATGTGTTTGCACTGTGGCCTCTACAAATTATTTCTTGGTTGGAGCACTTTGTGCCACATTTTGGGCCACCTCAGGAAATTCCTTGAGATTTTGGAACAAGTTGTTCCATGGTAGGAGTGGACTGTATCCCAAAAGGAAACCCCTGAAGTTCTTTATGGGTGTAGAAACCCTCAGAAATAAGATCCTTTGTATTCCAGCCTATGTGGATTAAAAAAATCCCATATTTATGTTGAGTTTTATATTGAGGTATAAAATATTTAATTAGGAAAAGAAATATTTTGAATAGTTTCATGTCTTAGTGTCATTTCAGGGTGTAATTTAACCACACATGCTGTACATATTATTTTTACCATTAATCATTTTTAGTGAATATCTGTCAGACTCTACAGTCCACCTTAGTTCCTGCTGTGTTTCTCATATCTTTATATCTCTGAGTCTCTTAGGACCATGTGAAAGAATTTAATTGGCTTTGGATTTTATTTTCTTTACTAAACGTAAGCAATTTGTAATTTTAGAAAATTGAATTAGCACCCCTTTCTCTCTCTGAAAGGTTGGAATAACACTTTGGATAAGATATTAATGATGATGCCATCTTGCTACAATTTCTAGCATGAAAAGAAGGAAACATATTGCTGACAACTATTTTATTCATACAAAAGACTTTTAGGGTGAGTCTACACCAACAGAAAAGTCCAGCTGACTTTTGGTTTAACTGATCTGCATGACCACAGGCTTGTCTAAATGATCACCACACACACTGAAGTGAGTTCAGAGGAAGTGTTCACTCAGTTCTCCCTTTCAAACACAGCCCAATCTGATAAACTGCAGTATGCATGGTCCATGGCCATGACTGCTCTGGCTCCCCCCTGCCCCCTCATGCATGCAAGTGTATGTATTTCTGAAATCCCCCCCAGCCTCACATGGATGTTACTGTGGAGCGCAGGCCACACATATATGCAAATATTCAGGTTTTCCACTCAAAACTGGATAAATCTCCCCCCCCCCCCCCAGATTAAAGCTCTGAAGTGATGAAAAGTCCCAAATTTGGCCCCAGTTGTCCTGTAAGTCATTTGGACAGCTCCTGTGAAAACTAGGTGAGACTCTTTATTTGGCTCATGTAGACACATCCTTAATTTGAGTAGACAGAAGTTTCACAACTAACTCTAACTCTCATCTATGTTTTCAAAAACAGTAGGCAAAGAGGGTAGACAGTGACTTGTGCTGGATGTCCACCTTGAATTTCCCGTTCTTGATAGGCTGAGCAAGTTACAGCTTCTTCCCTATAAACACAGGAAGGTGAAAGATGATGGGGGCAGGACTAGTAGATATCTCTCCAGCATTTGCCTTCCATGCTTGTCATTTTTAAATTCATGAAGAGGGTTACAATGCTGCAGGAAAAATGAGTGGTCTCTTTGTCCCATTTTTCCTGCAACAACAATAACAGTTGTCAAAAGGGAAAGAATTGGTTCTATAGGAGAGAAAAGTGGATTGGAAAAGGCAAGTCTCATCTTCCTCCCATCTTCCTCTGTGGCATAGCAAGATTGGTGTTGCATATTATTCTAATAATAATAATAATAATAATAATAATAATAATAATAATAATATTTTATTTATAGCCCGCCCCTCTGCGTGGCAATCAGGGCGGGTTACAGCATATTAAAACAAACAGAATTAAAACATTCCCTCATCCCACAATCCAACCCTCCCATCCCCTTAAAATAGAATTAAACTTTAAGGACTTAAAATACACAATGCAATAAAACAATAAAACAATAACAGTAAATCGGCAAACCATAGGGACGAAATAAGAAACTCATCTCCCCTTGAGGCGGACGTTATTCCGGGAAGTCCTGCCAGAAGAGATCCGTCTTTACTGCTTTTTTAAAAGCAGCAAGAGTGGTAATAAGACAAATCTCGTCCAGCAGGCCATTCCACAGTCTGGGAGCGGTTGCAGAGAAGGTCCTCTGGGAGGTCTGCGCCAGCCTAGTTTTTATTGGCTGTAACAGGTTCCTCCCAGAGGACCGAAGGGCGCGGGGGGATCATACGGGGAGAGGCAGTCCCTAAGATAAGATGGACCCAAGCCATGTAGGGCTTTAAAGGTCAAAACCAACACCTTGTACTGTGCCTTGAAACTAATCGGCAGCCAGTGGAGGGATTTCAGCACAGGTGTTATGTGCTCCCTCCTAGATGTTCCCGTGATTAACCTGGCTGCCATATTTTGCACCAGTTGAAGTTTCCGGGTTAGGCACAAGGGTAGCCCCATGTAGAGTGCATTGCAGTAATCCAGACGTGAGGTTACCAAGGCATATACCACAGTTTCCAAATCTCTCATATCCAGATAAGGGTGCAGTTGGCGCATCAGCTGAAGCTGATAACAGGTACTCCTGATTGCCGCATTCACCTGACTAGTCATGTGAAGTGACGAGTCAAGGAGTACCCCCAAACTGCAAACACAGTCCTTGGAGGAGAGTGTGACTCCATCCAGGACTGGAGACTGTATTCCCAGATCTGGTTTCCCGCCTGGTAACTGTGAGTACCTCCATTTTGTCTGGATTCAATTTCAATCTGTTTTTCCTCATCCAAACCGTTACCGCTCTCAGACAGTCATTAAGAGGGGAGACACCATCTGAAGTCTGTGTCGATGATCTGGTCATGGAGAGGTATATCTAGGTGTCGTCAGTGTACTGAAGACACCGCGCTCCATGCCTCCGAATGATCTCGCCCAGCGGCTTCATGTAAATGTTGAATAACATCAGGGACAGGATAGCGCCCTGAGGGATGCCACAATTAAGCTCTATTTTAGAAGAGCAACTGTCCCCGAGCCTCACCCTCTGGGATCTGCCCGAGAGGAAGGAACAGAACCACTGCAGAGCAGTGCCTCCGATTCCTAACTCTCTCAGGTGATCCAAGGCCGCTGAGAGATCCAAGAGCACCAGCAGGGTCACACTACCCCTGTCGATGCCCAAGCGGAGGTCATCTGTCAGAGCAACCATGGCAGTCTCAACTCCATATCCTGTCCTGAAGCCGGTTTGAAATGGATCGTAATTCTACCCTTAGAGCAGGGATGGGCAAGCTTTTAGTGGGGTTAGGGGCCATTCTTTTGCCACCTCCCAGATCCTGGTGAGTTGTATCCCTAACTTAACACACCCACCCGACATATTCAGGGTCGTGTTTGTAAAATGGCCAATTACATTTCTTGTACTCTCTAAGATGAGCAACAGGTTATTCAAAGCCTGTTGAAGGCTTAAAATGAAATGTTTTTTTTTAAAGGATCTCATTGGTTATTGCATTAGGGGCTACAGGGGTCACACATGTCTTGTGGGTTCCCCTTTGGCTTCTCCTGCCTTAGTGTTACCACAGCCACTAATGAAAGGGCGAAGTGCCAAGTTTTGTAGGTTTTGCTATTTTCCATCAAGTCAGCTTCAACTTTTGGTGACTCAGAGATGGTCATCAGCTACCTTGCTTAGGCTTTGCAAATTCATGGCTGGGTCTTAATTGAATCAATCCACCTGTTTACTTTGTTGCTCTTCTTGTTGCTCTTCAGATAGTTTGTTACTATTTTAATTGATATATCAGTTTAACACTTTCTATATAATTACAGCAATCTTAAAGAATGAAAAAAGACCCCATCTGTCATGCTGCCTTCCTCTTTTCCTAGTTCCTTTCCCTTGACCAAGCATTATTATTACTGATAATGTCTTCTTAGAGGCTGCTCCCAGGCTCTGAAACCCATTCCCTAGGACGTTACCACACTTGCAGCAAGAGAGCGGCGAGAAAGCTGGTCGGAATCATTTGGGAACCATTTTGGGCTCATGCCGGAATGTGCCCGGCAAGCGGAAAACATTACCACACTAGAATGGAATCAGTGAGGAATGTGAGATGCCGGAATGGTTCCGCTCCGGGGGCCCGGATCTCCTGTCCACACACAAGTTGAAAGATCCCTACTGCAACCCCCCGAATTCTGGGCTACAAAGCCATCCCTAATAATGATTTCCCCCCCCCCAACCCCTGAAGAGAGGAACATTGTTTACCCGTTCCGTTTGTTGCCCGCTCCAGGAAGTACA
This sequence comes from Phrynosoma blainvillii, assembly GCA_026167975.1. Classification (NCBI taxonomy): domain Eukaryota; kingdom Metazoa; phylum Chordata; class Lepidosauria; order Squamata; family Phrynosomatidae; genus Phrynosoma; species Phrynosoma blainvillii. The sequence goes on along the minus strand of JANUYF010000002.1, from coordinate 325,307,061 downwards.
CGTCATAAGATGCTTCCTCAAATCCTTGGGGAATACCGCAAGGAACCATGAGCCATAAAACGAGGAAATGCGGCATGACAAGGATCTCGTGTTCATACCTATGCCGAGATCAGCGTCATTCCGGCATAGTGCCGACTGCTCGAGTGTATTCCTTAAAACTCTCGGAATTCAAAGGGACTGAAATGAGGCTGAAATGACGCCGAAATGAGGTAGGGAAGGGCGGGGTTTGCTGCGACGTCATGTGAACACACGGAAAAAAAGTCTGAAACGAGGCTGAAACGAGGCTGAAACGAGGCTGAAATGACGCTGCTTTAGGGCCAGTGTGGTAACGTCCCTAGAGAGGTTAAACTCATACTCTCCTTTCATAGGCTGAATCCACACAGGCTGAATCCTTACCCTGATCTCAATCCTGTTGGAATGCACAACATTCCTCTCCTTCTGATATGAAAACACTTATTTTCTTATTTATTTATTTATTTATTTATCTATCTCCAACCTTTTAAAATGACATACAATTAATTTTACAACACAATTATGTAACATGAAAATCACAAAACAATAATAAATAAAAAAGGAATATAAATCCATTTATGATGTGTTAACTTTATTCACTTGCTTACATTGATATCTCATACCAAAGTCAAGATACAATATTTCTTTACTGTTCCTCATTTCCTTTCATATTGTTGTGTTGTTTTACCTGCTACGTACATCGATAAACTATCAATTGCAGCTAGTTCTAATAATTTTAACTGCCATTCCTCTATTGTAGGTATTTTGCTTAATTTCCAATACCGTGCATAAACTAACCTTGCTGCTGTTACCATATACAAAATGACACTTGTCTCTATCTTTAATAATTTTACATGTATCGTATCCATAATATTCAACAAGAATAATTCAGGTTTTAGTGGAATGCTTATATGCAACATTTTAGTCATAGTTTTTTGAATGTTTTTCCAAAAGTTTTTTGCCCTTCTACAATGCCACCACATGTTTTAATTAATCTTATTTAAATTGTTTAGTATGTTTTGGGGGGATGGGTGGGTGGGAGATGGAGAGATGGGATTTCATTGTGATTTATCATTTTGAAATTTTATAATGATGTACGCCGCCCCGATTGCCTGGCAGAGGGGTGGGATATAAATAAAAATTATTATTATTATTATTATTATTATTATTATTATTTGGTACATCATACCTATTTTATTCTTGCATTTCCAACATTTGTTATTATTCTGTTTCTTCATTTTTGCTAATCTTGTTGGGGTCATATACCACCTGTGAAGGATTTTATAATAGTTTTCTTGTAAGATGTTACACTTCGTAAATTACATACTATTTTTCCAAGATTTTTCCCACCTTTGGAATGGTATATGAATTAAAAAAGACCTGGCTTCTTGGGATAAGCAACAGCTATCCATGATGGGCAGAACAGCGACTATTCAAATGAATGTATTGCCAAGAATGTTATACTTATTCCAGACAATACCTATTCTGATGAATAAACAAACATTCAAAATCTGTAAACGAGACTTAGCCAAATTCATTTGGCAAGGAAGAAAGCCCAGAATTAAAGCATCAGTACTACAAGATCAGAAAGATAAAGGAGAACTAGGGCTACCTAATCTGGAAGTATATTACAACGCTGCTGCACTAATGTGGATAAAGGACTGGATAGTGTTAAAAAATACAAAATTATTAGACATAGAAGGCATAGTGATAAAATTAGGATGGCATGCTTATCTTTGTTATGAGAAATGGCAGCTAGATAATTTAACAAACATAGTATAAAGAAGGCTTTATTTAGGGTGTGGAAAAGATATAAAAGGCATTTTTACTCTAAAATTCCACTATGGACATCTTCCCAAGGAGCCTTTCACGAAAAAGAAACTTCCAAAAGAAAAAAAATGGATCACATATGAAAATATATTGGAAAAAACATCTGAAGGAACAAACATAAAAAAGACAGAAAAACTCCAACAAGAAGGATTTACACTGAACAGGTTTAAATATTGGCAAATTAAGGAAGATTATAAAAGAGATTAGATCCAGGAATAAAAATCGATCCAATTTTTTTTGATAGACTACTGAAGGAAGGCGACCAGCACTGGATTAAAAAAAAAATTGTAAATTATTATTACCGATAGAAGTAGAGGAGGAAACTATAAAAGAGAGCATGTTAAAATGGATGCGAAACATAGGACATCACATACCAAAACTCTTATTTTCAATGCCAGAGGGCTTTAAGGTAATTGTAGAAAACACCTCCAGTTTACTCTGCTTTTTGAGGAAGAACTAGGTTTTTAAAAACTGTGGGTTGACCCTTGAATTGGAATCATGGTGGAATTGGGGTGGGGGTGAAGGTTGGTGGGTGGTCACCTAGGTCACCTGATCATTCCTGCCTAAAAACAAGCTCCCTTGTTTGTATTGGCATCTGGAAAAGGCAGTGTTGCCTTTTTAATTTTATTTTTAATGGTATTTGTAGGCACACATTCACAGATGGGCATTTCATCTCCCCTTTCTCTATTGACCTGATATCTCGAAGGGCAGGTGTGCTATCAGAACAAAGGGAAAACAAAAGGCTATTTCATTAAGCAAATATGCAAATATGCAAATATGCACATATGTTGCAGGAATCTAGCTCCTCTGCAGCTGCTGCAGTTGTGTGACCAGACATAGGACCTTATCACACGCTGGCCACGAAGCGAAAAGTAACCGAAATAAGAATAAATTCAGTTCTATACCGAAATGAACTGAAAGAGCTCCCGCAATATGTAAATGCCTACCACACGCAATTACCGCCATAGCGCATTTATCGCGCTTCCCGGGACACGCATCCTGGAAACGTATTCTCCGTGCACACACAAGTTAGAAAATCCCATAAATTACAAAGAGAGGACCATGTTTACCCATCCCATTTGTTGCCCAATCCAAACAGGAAGGACACGTCATAAGATGCTTCCTCACAGATCCATGGGAAGTAGCGCGGGGAACCATGGGTCAGGGCGGGGAAGTGCTTCACAATACGTATTGCACGATCATATGTATTTCTTTCTTTTTTTAAATATAATTAATAAATTTTATTTATAAAAATACAAAAAAACCCATATAGCATAATATAATACACATACAATCTACAAACAACATTTACATACACATGTAGAAAAAAATAAAAGAAAAAATACACAATAACAAAAGAGAAGAAAAAGAAAAGAAAAGAACAAACAAAAAAAAGAAAAAAAAGAAAAAAAGACATTTAAAATTGAACATACACTAACAATCACACTACATTAAATCTAGAAAAAGTTTTCTCACCACCTATATATTCTCTTATATTTAAATAGTCTTCCTTTTCCCAAACTACCAGATTTCTCATTAACATTGTTTCATTGTTGTTCCCGTACAATTTTAGTATATATTGTCTATAATTCTTGTTTCTTATCTGTAATATCACTCTAGAAAAGAAAAGAAAAAAAGACCTTATATTATATATGTATTTATATTTACCTATATATATATTTATGGATTCTTATTTAACAAGCTTAAATTACTTATTAATCTGCCATCTGTAATACATTTATATCTATAGCTTAATAATATATATACAACCATATTATTTCTATAATATATACCCGAAAAAGAAAAATTACAACCACATAGCATATGTATTTCACCTGCGTAGCCATTGCGCAATGATTCCGAAAGCTCAGTTGTACTTCCCTGAAAAACCGAATGTCAAAAGATCTCAATTCGTTACGGATTAGCTCCGGGTTCTGCCGAGTTTCGGTACAACGTCGTGTGTAAACACGGGGAAATAATATGTATTAGCTACGGATACCCTTTGGATTAGGTCTGCTTTAGACCTCGTGTGATAAGATCCATATTGATACAGCAATATTGATACACAGTAGAAACACCCCCTTGCACCAATATGGCTATGTAATGGGGGTCCTGTGTGGCTTTCCAAATTGTTTTTAGTTTGGAATAAAATGTGTGTGTGTAGCAGTAAAGTGGTCAAACTAGGGTGGTGATACTCCCCAGTGGAGCTGGGATACAGCCCCCATGTAGACTGAGCCATAGGCAGGTATTTGAGGGCTGCCTGCTCAGGGGAACATGGTCTCTCATTTGCTGTGTGTAGCAGTAAAGTGGTCAAACTAGGGTGGTGATACTCCCCAGTGGAGCTGGGATACAGCCCCCATGTAGACTGAGCCATAGGCAGGTATTTGAGGGCTGCCTGCTCAGGGGAACATGGTCTCTCATTTGCTGCATTGTTTTTGGATTTTTTCTTTTTAACTGTTTGTTTTTAACTGCTTTAAAATTCATAGAATCATAGAGTTGGAAGAGACCACAACGGCCATCCAGTCCAATCCTCTACCATGCAGGAACTCTCAATCAAAGCATCTCCAATAGATGGCCATCCAGCCTCTGTTTAAAGACCGCCAAAGAAGGAGACTCCACCACTCTCTGAGGGAGTGTGTTGCACTGTCAAACAGCCCTTATTGTCAGGAAATGCCTCCTAATTTTGATATGGAATCTCTTTTCCTGTAGTTTGCATCCATTGCTCTGGGTCCTGTTCTCTGAAGCAGCAGAAAACAAGCCTGCTCTCTCCTCAATATGACACCCCTTCAAATACTTAAACAGGGTTATCATATCACCTCTTAACCACCTCTTCTCCAGGCTAAACATACCGAATTCCCTAAGTTGTTCCTCCTAGGGCATAGCTTCCAGACCCTTCACCATTTTAGTTGCCCTCGTTTGGACATGTTCCAGTTTTGCAACATCCTTTTTGAATTGTGGTGCCCAGAACTGGACACAGTATTCCAGGTGAGGCCTGACCAAAGCAGAATACAGTGGCACTACTACTTCCCTTGATCTGTACTTCTATTGATACAACCTAAAATTGCATTGGCCTTTTTAACTGCCACATCACACTGTTGACTCATGTTCAACTTGTGGTCTACTAGGACTCCTAGATCCCTTTCACATGTAGTCGCATTAAGCCAGGTGTCCCCCATCCTATATCTATGCATTTTATTTTTCCACCCTAGGTGCAGTCCCTTACACTTCTCCATGTTGAAATTCATTTTGTTAGCTTTGGCTTAGCTTTCTAATATATTAAGGTCATTTTGAATGTTCATCCTGTCCTCTGGGGTATTAGCTAATCCTCCTGATTTGGTGTCATCTGCAAATTTGATAAGTATGCCCACCATTCTTTCATCCAAGTCATTGATAACGATGTTGAATAGCACTGGGCCCAGGCAGAACTCTGTGGCACCCCACTGGTCACTTCTCTTCAGGATGAAGAGGAGCCATTGCTGAGCACCCTTTGGGTTTGGCCAGTCAACGAATTACTAATCCACCTAACAGTTGTATTGTTTAGTCCACATTTTACTATCTTGTTTGCAATAATGTCATGGGGAACCTTGTCAAAGGCCTTACTGAAATCAAGATATGCTATATCTATCGCATTCCCTTCATCTAGCAAACTGGCAATTTTATCAAAAAAAAGAGAGATCAGATTAGTCTGGCATGACATGTTCCTCTGAAGTCCATGTTGACTTTTTGTGATTATGACATTGCCTTCTAAATGATCACAGACTCTCTGTTTAACGATCTACTCTAGAATCTTTCCTGGAATTGATGTCAGACTAACTGGATGATAATTGTTCGGATCCTCTTTTTATCCCTTTTTGAAGATGGGGACAACATTTGCCCTCCTCCAGCCTGCTGGGACGTCTCCTGTTCTCCAGGAGTTCTCAAAAATTATTGCCAATGGCTCTGATATTACATTTGCTAATTGTTTTTAATACCCTTGGATACAGTTCATCTGGTCCTGGAGACTTATATTTATTTAGATTAATCAGGTATTCCTGTACTACCTCTTTACTTATTCTGTGCTACATTTCTCCTATTGTGTCCTCTGCTCAATTTTCCTCAGGTTGAGCATCCTTTTCTTTTTCTGAGAAGGCTGAGGCAAAGAAGGTGTTGAGTAGTTCTGCCTTTTCTCTGTCCCCTCTTAGTATTTTGCCATCTTCTCTGTGCAGTGGTCCTACCATTTCCTTCTTCTTCCTTTAGCCATGGACATACCCTGAAAAACCTTTTTGTTGTTTTTAACCTCTCTAGCAAGCCTGAGTTCATTCTGCACTTCAGCTTTTCTGACATTACCCTTATATGTGCTCACTATTTGTTTGAATTCCTCTTTGGTGATTTCCCTCTTTTACCATTTCTTATACATGTTCTGTTTAAAACTTAACTCAGTTGTAACTTCCTTAGTCATCCATCCTGGTTTCTTGAGACACCTCCCATTCTTCCTCCTCATTGGAACTGTTTTAAATTGTGCCTTCAGTCTCTCCCTTTTGAGAAACTCCCATCCATCCTAAACTCCCTTCTCTTTTAGTATTTCTGACCATGGGATCACTCTGACTGTTTCCCTAAGTTTGCTGAAATGTAATCAACTCTTCTAAAGTCTTTAATTAGTGTCTGAGTATGCCTGGCTTCTCCTTTCCACTGTATAAGAAACTCCAGGAGAACATAATCACTCCCACCTAAGAATTCCACCCCATTGGCTAGGTCAACCCTCTTGATTAGGATCAGATCTAAAATAATGGATGCTCTTGTTGCCTATTCCACCTTTTGGACAATGAAATTGTCTTCGAGGCAAGTGAGGAATTTGCTAGACCTTAAAGTTAAATTTATTAATAGTTTAATTATATTTTAACTTTTGTACAATTACTTAAGTGGCATCTGTTTTAACTTTGTAAGCCTGGAGAAAAGACTGGAAAAATGATTGGATAATAACAGTAACATTCCCTGCCCCCCAGTGAGTCAGATCATGTCACAATATGACCATAGCATAGCCTCAATTTAGTCATCTTGCCTTCTAGTAATTTACTAGAAGTTTACACCTGATTTGCTCTAGGACCCGTTCATTTGTCTTTTGGTGGTCCATGGTATCTGCAATACTACATCTTGGAAGAATGTATGTGTGTGTGGCAGACATTGTAACTGCAGAGCTTGAAGATTCTTGCACTCTTTAGAAGAGAAATTTTTGACATCAGCTTATGATAACTGCTGCATTTTCATTCTCTGAACATCCGCCTTTTTCTCATGAATGTCATGATAACCTCAGTCAGAAATGTGTGCACCATCTGCAACTTCCCACTGCTGGTCCTGGCATCCAGGGAATTTTAAAACTCAAGACCATAATCTATATAAGCAGCATAGAAAAGGTTCCAAAAGATGTTAAAAGATAGTTTGAGATGTTGTAAAATGATTTTAAGATCTGCATTGACATCCTCTGTTATGAGGTGTAGAAGGACCATGTCGTCATAGTCTAGTTCCCAAAGGAACAGGGTTGATCATCCAAATATGCTCTCAATAATTTTTATTACATTGCGATGGATTATGGGAGTGTTTTATTTCCAAGCCAGAGATGTACAGAGAGCACGGAGACCTCCTGACATGTCTAACAATATGTTTCCTGTCAGATGATACTCAGTTTGCATATTCAGGGCTACAGCAGAAAGTTCATGTGCAGTTGCTAATGCACCACTTCAAAAGACCCAGGCTTTGGGCTGAAGAGGTTCTTGTGGTGACTTGGAACACAGAGGTTAAATGGCTGTACTACAGGAAAAACAAAGTTTAACAGAGGAAAGATTTGCCTTGCTTCTAGGTTAGATTCCTGCAAGTTCTATGGTTTTGTAGTGATGGATAAATTCTGTTCAAATGAGACTAAAACTGGACTCAATTTAGATGAATTTTCCTATGTCTCTCTGATAAGGGCTAGTTTCCTCTGCCCACCTAGTGGCACCACTAAGGTTGGTGTCACTCCTGTGTGGAAATGCATGCTTTTACCCCTAGGCTGCCTGGGACACCCCCCAGCTGCCCCCTCTACCTATGCCATAGTGGTGGTGGAGTGCTGCAGCCACCCAGAAGCCTTTTTCAGGTCTGGCTGAGCTGCAGGTCAAGTGGAAAGGCTAAACGTACCCAGCTCTCTAAGCTGCTCCTCATGGGCTGTGGTATCCAGACCTTTCGTCATTTTGGTTGCCCTCCTCAGGACACTGTCTAGCTTGTCAATCTCCTTCTTGAACTGTGAGTCCCAGGCCTGCATACAGTATTCCAGGTGAAGTCTGACTAAACTAGAATACCATTACAAACTGATCCTTTAAAAACTGTAGCTAATGGTCTAGTGGTAAATATGCAAATATAGGAGTTCATAATGAGGGGCAGTTTAGGGAGCTGGGTATGCTTAGCCTAGGGAGGAGAAGGTTAGGAGGTAGCATAGTAGCCATATTTAAATATTCAAAGGGATGTCATGTGTCAAGGGATGGAGGAAGCTTGTTTTCTGTTGTTCCAGACACTTGTTTTCTGTTGCTCCAGAGCAATGGATGCAAACTACATTAGGAAGCATTTCCTGACAGTAAGAACTGTTAGACAATGGAATATGTTGCCTTGGAGAGTGGTGGTCTCCTTCTTTGGAGGTTTTTAAATAGAGGCTGGTTGGCCATCTGTCAGAGGTGCTTTGATTGTGTGTTCCTGCATGGCAGGGGGTTGGACATGGCAGGAGGTTGACCCTTGTGGTCTTTTCCAACTTTATGAATCTATGATTCTATGATTCTCTGTAGGGCTTTAAAGGTAATAACCAACACTTTGTACCATGTCCAGAAACTAATTGTACACATATTTACACCCACCCACATTCTCTTCCATTCACTCATTTACCCACTTTCCCTCTCATGTACAATGGATTATAAGAAGAAGAAGAAGAAGAAAAAAACCCAAAACAAGAAGAACTCTTCTGGACTGGATCAAGGGCCCATCAAGACCAGCATCATATTTATGACAGTGGCCAATCACTTGTTAAAAGGGCATGAAGATGATGCTTTCCCCCTCATGTCCTCCACATTAAGGCACTGATATTCACAGGTATATTGCCTCTGCTCTTCTGGCTAATAATAGCTATTAAACAAATTGTCCTGCATGGATTTTTCATCTCTTTCAAGACATTTAAACCATTAGTACTTCTTTCATCTTGTGGCAGCAAATTCTGTAAATAAATAGCCTGCTTCCCTGGGTAACCCTAATGTTATGAGAGAAGACTTGAGGTTGATTTTTAAAAAAATGCAGATACAGAAGGAAACTGGAGGGAAATCTCACCTTCTACCTGAAAAATGTGCTTCATAGCCTTTCATTATAATGATCCCAGACTACATTCTAAAATGCCCAGCTTGGTTTGACAAATGCTGATCCTGGAAAGAGACATTGGCAGAGGGACTCTACAGTCTTTCAATTTCTCCATTCTCAGAGGAAAGTGCAAAATTCTTTAAATGCTCACTATTGTTATTTTACATTATTGCCACTTTGCTTTAAATCTTTTTAAAAATAATGTTTATTATCAATCATTTTTATTTTTTAAAAAGACATACATACATACACAGATAATAACATAAATATAAGCATAAAATAAACAAACAACAAAAAATACACACCCATATCCACAAAAAAACCCCAACAACCTTTAGATCTTAACATCTTGAGAGAGACTGACAGAGAAAGTTTAGTGAGAAGAGCTGCTGTCCTTTGTGCTGTGATATGATCCCCATCTGTCCCATTTTTATAGATGTTTGTATCTATGGTGCCAGTAAGGAGACCTAAGGGTGCTCTGCTTTGATTTGATGCTTTGATTTGGATATCCTGACTATATTTACTAAGTGTTAAAATCATTTTCAAAATTACATGATTTGGCAGCTTCCAAAAGTTTGTTTCTAACACATAAAGGATAAAACCTGTATTAGTTTTGTTATGGTATGCAGTGATGTGGAAGTCTCAAGACACAAATTTGCAATTATTTTAAATAAAGAAGAGCCTACATCTATCCCCATGAGACACACACACACAAACAAATCCTAGGACTGTTTTCTGCTTGGCCTGATCAGCCAATTGGAAAGTGCTGAACTACCTCTGACTAACACAGTCATTCGTAGTTGAGCAAAGTGCAAAGTCCCAGCTGGGTACTCTGTCAGTCAGCAGGTAAGGGAAAGTGGGCAGGGGGGCCGAGTGGCTCTGGTTCATAAAAATAACCTCATGTTGATCAGGATACCTGTCCGGAACACAGTCCAATTCGAGTGTATGTACCTGAACCTGAGGACCAGGGATAGTTTAGAGATTCTGCTAGTATACTGGCCACCCTGTTGTCTTGCAGACTCCCTAACCGAGCTGACACAGCTGGTCTCAGAGTTGTTGTTGGAGTTGCCTAGACTTTTAGTTTTGGGTGACTTCAACATTCCACTCAAGACCAGTTTTTCAAGTCTAACAGGTGCAGCTCGGGAGTTCAGGGAATCCATGACAAACATGGGTCTATCCCAATTGGTTGTTGGTTCCATTCATTGTGTGGGTCATAGTCTTGATGTGGTCTTCAGTATGGAACAGGAATATTTGTGGGCAGAGATAATAAATACCTCTGATCATTTCCTGATCAAGGCTGAACTGAGAACCACTGTCCGCCCCACTGGGGGTGGTGGACCTATTAGAATGGTCCACTCTTGAAGGCTGATGGAGCCAATCGGATTCCAGAAAGCCTTAGAGGGTTTAATGGTTGGGAATGCCGGTGATTCTATTGAAGCTTTGGTTAATAGCTGGAACACCAATCTTACCAAGGCTATCGTCACAATTGCTCTTAAGCACCTTTCCAACACGCTTCCAACCAAAAGCCTTGGTATACAGCAGAGTTTAGGAAGATGAAGCAGGCTGGACAACGACTGGAGTGCATCTGGTGGAGAAATATATCTGGGTGTCATCAGCGTACTGATAACACCCCGCCCCATGCCTCTGGATGATCTCTCCCAGTGGCTTTATATATATATATATATATATATATATATATATATATATATATTGAACAATATCGGGGACAGGATGGCACCTTGCTGGACGCCACAATTAAGCTCCTTTTTAGTGGAGCAACTGTCCCTGAGCAACACCCTCTGGAATCTGCCGAAGAGGAAGGAATGGAACCACTGCAATGCAGTGCCTCCAATTCCTAACCCCACTCAGGCGATCCAAGAGGATGTTGTGATCTATTGTATCGAAAGCTGCTGAGAGGTCTAAAAGCACCAACAGGGTCATGCTACCCCTGTCGATGCTCAGACAAAGGTCATCAGCCAAAGCCACCATGGCAGTCTCAACTCCAGATCCTGTCCTAAAGCCACTTTGAAATGGGTCTAGATAATCAGTTTCCTCCAAGACAGCTTGGAGTTGAAGAGCGACTGCTCTCTCAATCATTTTGATTAGAAAAGGTAATAAAGAGACCCCCAGGGGGTCCAGGGAAGGCTTTTTCAGAAGCGGCCTGACTGCCGCTTCCTTCAAACAAGATGGAATATGACTTTCCCTGAAGGGTGCATTGATGATGTCCCTAAGGAGAAGCCTCAGTGCATCCCCCCCACAGATGGTCAGCCAGGATGGGCAAGCATTGACAGGGCAAGACATCTTCCTCACACTTCCAAGGAGCTTGTACACATCATTGGTACTTACAGATTGAAATTGATCCAGTATAATTTCACTAATGGAGTTGCTGATGACCTATTCAATTAATTCTGTTACAATGCTGGCATCTAAGTTGGCTCTTATCTGAAAGATTTTATCTGCAAAAAAGTTGTTAAACACGTCACAGCAGGCTATTGTAGGGTTAAGTAGTGGGTTCTGCGCAGGTGAAACCCACATCAGTTCCCCTACCACCCTAAACAGTTCTGCTGGATGAGACTCTGCAGACGCAATATGTGTAGAGTAGAAGGATCTCTGTGCTGCACATATTGCCTCTTGATAGGAACAAAGAAAGTTCCTATGACAAGTCTTGTCAGATAAGAGTCAAGTTCTCCATCAGTTGCACTCCAGTCATTGTCCAGCTTGCTTCATCTTCCTAAGCTCTGCTGTATACCAAGGCTTTTGGTTGGAAGCGTGTTGGAAAGGATGCTTAGGAGTAATTGTGACATTAGCCTTGGTAAGATTGGTGTTCCAGGTATTAACCAAAGCTTCGACAGAGTCACCGGCATTCCCAACCATTAAACCCTCTAAGGCTTTCTGGAATCCGATTGGCTCCATCAGCCTTCGAGGGCGGACCATTCTAATAGGTCCACCACCCCCAGTGGGGCAGACAGTGGTTCTCAGTTCAGCCTTGATCAGGAAATGATTGCAGGTATTTATTATCTCCGCCCACAGATATTCCTGTTCCATACTGAAGACTGCATCGAGACTATGACCCACACAATGAATGGAACCAACAACCAAATGAGATAGACCCATGTTTGTCATGGATTCCCTGCACTCTTGAGCCACACCTGTTAGACTTGAAAAACTGATGTCGAGTGGAATGTTGAAGTCACCCCAAACTAAAAGTCTAGGCAACTCCAACAACAACTCTGAGACCAGCTGTGTCAGCTCAGTTAGGGAGTCTGCAAGACAACAGGGTGGCTGGTATACTAGCAGAATCCCCAAACTATCCCTGGTCCTCAGGTTCAGGTACATACACTCGAATTGGACTGTGTTCCGGACAGGTATCCTGATCAAGATCAGGTTGTTCTTATGAAATAAAGCCACTCAGTCTCCCCCCCCGCCCACTTCCTCTTGCCTGCTCACTAACTGTATACCCAGCTGGGAGGGCCTGCACCCAAGTCACCACGCTGGCCTCTCCCAGCCAGGTTTCTGTGAAGCAAGCCAGGTTGGCAGCCTCATCAAGAAGGAGGTTATGGGACAGTATGAATCTTGGTTTTGACCGACCTGGCATTGCAGAGGAGCAGAGTAAGGGTCTGTGGAATGATTGGTCCACTCTCCAATCCCTTCTGGGAAACAGAGCGAACTGAAGGTGGGATAGCTTTCAAACATCGATCCTGCCTTCTTTTGTAACATTCCTTCACTCTGTTCCTGCCATACCTTCCTTTACCCTGCACAATCTCAATTCCTGCTCCTAGATGATTCTTGGCCCCTATGACAGAAGAAGTTATTACAGTAGCTGAATAGCTTTCTGCCTGATGTTCTCCCAACAATGCTGCTCTTTGAAAATCCAGAGAAAATCCCCCTCACTAATTCTCCTCCTCCAATAAGGTGAGGAGGCTAAATAGCCTCTCTTCTGTGTCCCAGTTGTTCCAAGGGAGGGGGAAGGCCAAGGCACACACCTCCCGGTTCCCAGCTACACACCGCCACCGCTATTGAAAAAATTAAAAAAACAAACAATTTATAAAGTTAAAACAGGTTATGAATTAAAATGTAACATGTTAAAAATACAAACCGTAAAATTTAAAATGCACAACATTTAAATCCCAGCCCCTATCAGCTTGTCAGGATTTAAGGAGATTATAACACAAACATATAAATATGACTTACGGGGGGTTGCAGACTGCCAGAAATAGTGCAAATTGAGTCCAATTTTAGGGTTAGGGTTAGTGCTAGGGAATCATGGGAATTGTTTTTTTCCTGAGACATTGAGCCTTCTGTCAGAGAGCTCTAGTGCCACAATAAAATACAGTTCCCATGATTCCCTAACCCTAACCCTAAAAGTGGACTCAATTTGCACTATTTCTGGCAGTCTGCAACCCCCCTTACCTCTCCCAAATTCAAGTAAAATTCAGGTTGCTTCCAGGTCCTATCACGTGGCTTTTGTTGCCAAGTCTGCCATCCAAAGCTTCTGACTTTTGAAGAATGGCCATGAAGCAAGTTAAGTGAGTCGGGTTGCATTCGAATGGTGGATTTGGTGACAAAAGCCATGCAATATGATCTGATTGCAGCCTAAATTTTACTTGAAAAGTCACGTTTTTATGCTTGTGTGATAATCTCCAAAGTTTGGGCTCCGTGAACAATAAACTGCTTTCCCAGACAAATTTGTAAGAGAAGAAGAACAGACAACAGGGAAGTTTTAAAATTGGACTTTTCTCTCTCTCTGGCTTTTCTTCGCAAACAAAGATTCAGGAAGGACTCATCCCATGCTTTTTGCAAGCGCGCTGATGACTAAAAAGGCCAATCCGAGATAAACAAATTTGGTTGCAGAAAGCACAGCAGAAGATCTCCTTGGGTGATGTTTCCAGGTTGTGATTCTTTCTGCGTTGTCGTTTCTCTTCGAGATTTGTTCGGCGTGACTTCTCAAATAAGGCTGCAGCATTGTGGATAGTACATCTCCATGCCTCCCGATGTGAGGCCAGGGTGGACCATTGTTGGTGATCAATTTGGCAGAGCCTGAGATGTTGTTTCAGGGAGTCCTTGTATCGCTTTTTTGGAGCGCCCCTCTTACGCTGACCCGTGGCAAGTTCACCGTAGAGTACTATTTTTGGGAGGCGATGGTCCTCCATCCTAGAAACGTGCCCTGCCCAGCGCAGCTGCATTTTCAATAGAATGGCCTCGATGCTGGTGATCCCTGCTTGCTCAAGGACAGCAACATTCGTCACATAGTCAGTCCAGTGTATATTTAGGATTGTGCGTATACAGCGCTGATGAAAGCGTTCAAAGAGTCGTAAGTGTTGGCGATAGGTGACCCATGTTTCAGACCCATAAAGGAGAATAGACAGTACAATGGCTCTATACACACTGATTTTTGTGCTCCGCCTCAGGTGTTTGTTACTCCAGACTCTTTTGTAAAGTCTTCCAAATGCGCTATATGCCTTTGCTAATCTATGATCGATCTCTTTGTCAATCTTGGCGTCTGAGGATATGATGCTTCCCAGGTAGGTGAACTGCTGAACAGACTTAAGCACAGATTTGCCTACAGCGATGTGGGGATCGTGGTGTTTGTCCTGTGGTGCAGGCTGGTAGAGAACTTCTGTTTTCTTCAGGTTGACTTCCAGCCCAAACAGCTCTGCAGCTGTTGCGAAGCAAGATGTTAGGCGCTGCAGAGCTGCTTCTGTGTGGGCAACAAGGGCAGCATCGTCAGTGAAGAGCAGCTCACGGACTAGATAGTTTAGAGTCTTAGTTTAATGCATAGGTATATAAAATAAGCAAGTCAATACAAAAAAGAAATGGGTTATAGCTCATACTAAACTAGTGGCACTCAAACTTGTAATCTCTGGGACCTCCTTTTACATCTACATGCAGACTTTGCACCCTCCCTCAACATAGTATATGAATAAAAAACATATGGTTAACAACAACTATTATTATTATTATTATTATTATTATTATTATTATTATTATTTCTTACCTGCCTCTCCCCATGAATTGAGGCAGGGAACAACAACAATTAACAGAAGCACCTCATCAGTTAAAAAATATGGTGTTAAATACATATCAATTTAAAAGAACATATATACAATTTAAAAAGGACAAGATAGACACATATTAAAACAATCCACATTTAAAATTCATCATTTAGAATTCACAATTTAAAAATATTCTGGGTAAGCCTGCAGGAAGATCCAACAGCTAAGGCCAAAGCTACACCCAACTAGCAGCATATGACTACCACCAGCTCATGTTTTCTTCCCATGTGTCTCTGAAACATTTAGCTAAACCAAATGAATGATGTGACTTTACTGTACTATGGTTACTGTTTTCCCATTGTCACTCAACTTTACTAGTTTCTGCTTGAAGGAGTCAAGGAGGGCTGAATGCAATGATCTCAGATAACACACTTACTTTAAAAAATGTTACTGAGAAATATGGGGAAGAGAGTGGATTGACATGGGGAAGAAAGCATGTACTTTAAGTTATTCTTACCATAACAATGAGCACTGTTGTTATTATTTGCCATCAAGTTGACTGCAACTTATGGGAATCCCATGAATGAGAGAACTTCAAGATCCCCAACCCTCAGCTACCTTGCTCGAGTCACGAAAACTCAGGGCTGTGGCTTCCTTGAATAAACCATGTTGGCACATTTTTGACCCAAAGTCTAGATGCTGAAGCTTGTGCACCAAGAACACACACCACAGAAAGCTCTGCTGTACATTTCAGTGCAGCTGGAGAACTCCTTCTCCCACACACAGACGCTGCAGACATGATAACATGCTGAGTACTCTCAATGAGGCTTTTAATTTTCATTCTGATATTTACCATATCTCACACTGACTGACAAAATGCTCCGCTCATTATATACATCAACACCACCACACAGGGCATTGGAGCTCCTCCCTTATATGCACATTCATTGCTGGAGCTTCTAATCCAACCCCTTACTGGTGTGCAACACAGTTTCCTGTTCCCCATGTGGCATGACTTTGCAGTATTGAAGCCTGGGGATGCCATGTCTTGCTTGTGTGTCATCATTGTCATGTGACACAGCACTCTTCCAACTGCTTGGTCATCATGGCTGCCACATGATCTATAGTAACCTTTTGCCTTTGTCCCATCTTACTTTAGCTAAGACATTTTCCTCTGGATGCCTTCATCCTGACAAATCAATCCACCTGTAATGTAGTCTTTTTCTTTTCTTATTGTCTTCTAATCTGCTGAGCATTATTGTCTTTTCCAGTGTGTCACACTGTCATGGTTTAAAATACAGTCACCCCTTCCATAGAATCATAGAATCATAGAGTTGGAAGAGACCACAAGGGCCATCCACTCCAACCCCTGCCATGCAGGGACTCCCAATCAAAGCATCCCCGACAGATGGCCATCCAGCCTCTGCTTAAAGACCTCCAAGGAAGGAGACTCCACCACACTCCGAGGGAGTGTGTTCCACTGTCGAACAGACCTTACTGTCAGAAAGTTCCTCCTAATGTTGAGGTGGAATCTCTTTTCCTGGAGCTTGCATCCATTGTTTCGGGTCCTAGTCTCTGGAGCAGCAGAAAACAAGCTTGTTCCCTCCTCAATATGACATCCCTTCAAATATTTAAACACGGCTATCATAATAATAATAATAATAATAATAATAATAATAATAATAATAATTTAATACCCCGCCCCTCTGAGCACAATCGGGGCAGCTTACATCATAAAATTATCAACAACAGTTAAGAACAATTACCTCCCCCTCCCCCCCCTTAAAAAGTTATTAAACCCAATACAGTTTAAAAGAAACACGATATAAGGAGGTAAATTCCTCCATTAAAACAAGTAATACATTAAGAAACAATCATATACCTCTTAACCTTCTCTTCTCCAGGCTAAACATCCCCAGCTCCCTAAGTTGTTCCTCATAGGGCTTGGGTTCCAGACCCTTCAACATTTTAGTTGCCCTCCTTTGGACAAGCTCCAGTTTCTCCACATCCTTTTTCAACTGTGGTGCCCAGAACTGGACACAGTATTCCAGGTGAGGCCTAACCAAAGCAGAATAGAGTGGCACTATTACTTCTCTTGATCTAGACACTATACTTCTATTGATGCAGCCTAAAATTGCATTGGACTTTTTAGCTGCTGCATCGCACTGTTGACTCATGTTCAACTTGTGGTCCATCAGGATTCCTAGATCTCTTTCACACGTTGTCTCATTCAGCCAGGTGTCCCCCATCGTATATCTGTGCTTTTCATTTTTCCGCCCTAAGTGCAGTACCTTACATTTCTCCATGTTGAATTTCATTTTGTTAGCTTTGGCCCAGCTTTCTAGTCTGTTCAAGTCATTTTGAATTTTGATCCTGTCTTCTGGGTATTAGCTACTCCTCCTAATTTGGTGTTGTCTGTAAATTTGATAACTATGCCCCCAATACTGTCATCCAAGTCATTGATAAATATATTGAATAGTACTGGGCCCAGGACAGCCCTGTGGCACCCCACTGGTCACTTCTTTCCAGGTTGAAAAGGAGCCATTGTTGAGCACCCTTTGGGTTTGGCCAGTCAACCAATTACAAATCCATGTAACAGTTACTTTGTCTAGCCCATATTTTACCAGCTTGTTTGCAAGAATGTCATGGGGAACCTTGTCAAAGGCCTTACTGAAATCAAGATATACTATATCCATAGCATTCCCTTCATCTACCAAGCTGGTAATTTTATCAGAAAAAGAGATCAGATTTGTCTGGCATGACTTGTTTCTCTGAAACCCATATTGACTTTTTGTGATTATGGAATTACCTTCCAGGTGTTCATAGACTCTCTGTTTAATGATCTGCTTCAGAATCTTTCCTGATGTCAGACTAACTGAACGATAATTGTTGGGATCCTCTTTTTTCCCCTTTTTGAAGATGAGGACAACGTTTGCCCTTCTCCAGTCTCCTGGGACTTTTCCTGTTCTCCAGGAATTCTCAAAGATTATTGCCATGGTTCCGATATTACATTTGCCAGTTCTTTTAATACCCTTGGATGTAATTCGTCTGGTCCTGGAGACTTATATTCATTTAGATTAACCAGGTATTCCTGTACTATCTCTTTACTTATTTTGTGCTGAAATTCTCCTATTCTGTCCTCTGCTCCATTATCCTCATGTTGAGCACCCTTTGCCTTTTCTGAGAAGACTGAAGCAAAGAAGATGTTGAGTAATTCTGCCTTTTCTCTGTCCCCTGTTAACTTTTTGCCATCTTCCCCACACAGTGGCCCTACCATTTCCTTCTTCTTCCTTTTGCTGCGGACATACCCCCAAAAGCCCTTTTTATTGTTCTTAACCTCTCTGAGTTAATTCTGTGCTTTAGCTTTTCTGACTTTACCCCTACACATGCTAGCTATTTGTTTGAATTCCTCTTTGGTGATTTCCCCATTTTCCCATTTCTTATACATGTTCCATTTAAAACTTAGTTCAGTTGAAAGTTCCTTAGTCATCCATCCTGGTTTCTTGAGGCAACTCCCATATTTTTTCCTCATTGGAACTGTTTGAAATTGTGCCTTCAGTATCTCCCTTTTGAGAAACTCCCATCCATTTTGAACTCCCTTTTCTTTTAGTATTCCTGACCATGAGATCACCCCCAGTATTTCTCTAAGTTTACTAAAATCTGCTTTCCTAGAGTCTAGAATGTGTGTCTGACTATGCCTAGCTTCTCCTTTCCCCTGTGTAAGAAACTCCAGGAGAACATGATCACTCCCACCTAAGGATCCAACTTCTTGCACACCATTAACTAGCTCTTCCCTGTTAGTTAGGATCAGATTCAAAATAGCTGACTCCCTTGTTGCCTCTTTCACCTTTTGGACAATGAAATTGTCTTCAAGACAAGTGAGAAATTTGCTAGACCTTGAGGATTTTGCTGAGTTTGAATTCCAGCAAATATCAGGATAGTTGAAGTTACGCATCTCTACTTTATTTCTCCTTTCTGAGTGTGTGGTCATCTGTTCTAGAAAGGCATCATCCAATTCCTCTGCCTGAGTCGGGGGTCTGTAGAAGACTCCCACAATAACATCCCTGTTGTTTCCCTCTCCTTCAATTTTTATCCAGATGCTCTCCACCTGGCTTCCAGTATTGATGTTCTGGATTTCTTCACTGGTGTAAATATCCCTGACATATAATGCTATTCCTCCTCCTTTCCTGTTTGGCCTGTTTCTCTTGAAAAGGTTATACCCCTGTATTTCTACATTCCAATCATGAGACTCATCCCACCAGATTTCAGTGATGCCTATTATATCATATTTGTTTTGTTGTGCTAGGAGCTCAAGTTCGTCGTGCTTATTTCCCATGCTCCAATTCATGGGGGATCCGTTCCGGATCCCCCTAGGAAAATGGGAACTTGCAAATATTGGAGCTCCATTGAAAATAATGGCGCACGCGCTGTCATTTTGTCCCTCCCCGCTTGCTGTCCCACGAGGAGTGAGACCACGGACTCCAAGTCCATGATCAGGGAGGAATGACTGTACAATAATCTCAGTTCAGTTATCTTCGCTTCTATTGTGAGTTCAGGTCTGATTTGCTCTCACACCCATTCTTTTGTATTTTAACAATCCATGGTATATGTAGAAAACTTCTCTAGCATCAAATTTCAAATGCTCCAATTTTCTTTCTATCAGCTTTAATAATAATAATAATTATTTATAATGCCCTTTCCATCAAAAGGCAGCACATCAAGATGTATACAATTAATTTCTATCAGCTTTCTTCACTATCCAGCTTTCACACAGCATCCATAGACTATAATTTTACAAAGACATCTACTGCTTTATTTTTGGTTTATTAATATTTTATATTCATTTGTGTTTATACTCTACATGAATTAATACAAAGATGATGATGATAATGATGATGATGATGATAATCATGAACATGCTAATAAACTGGGCTCTTGGTATCCTCTGGAGCTTGGTTTTAGGACCCTCCATGGATACCAGAATCCATGGATGCTCAAGTCCCATTAAATACAACAGCATAATAAAATGGTTTTCCTTCTATAAGATAGCAAAATCAAGGTTTTTGAAATGCATATATATTTTTAATATTTTCAAGCCATGGATGGTTGAATCCATGGATAAAGAATCCATGAATAAGGAGGCCCAACTGTAGTATACTTTAATGTGTTCTCATGTGTACAAGAGTGACTTTTCTCCAAATCAGATCAACCTTGAATCCTGGATGAAGGCATATTGTACTAGCCTCATGCAAGATGTTTACTTTTTATGCAATTATTTGTTAGGAAAGTATGGAAAAGATTGTGAAAATTATAAAGCTTCAAAACTACTATTTGTCCATCTCTGTGGCTCTTTAAAATACTGTCAGTTTGGAGACATCTCTGTATTTCTAAGGTATGAGATCACACTATTTCTTAATGCCTTTTTTGGCTTTGTTAGGTGTTCTCTCCATGTCCTCTCCCCCATCTTATTCACTTTCCCTGAAAAGCAGCAGAGAGCTTTACTATATTTATAGCTGTTTGAATTGCAGTGAATGATCTGTATAACATTTTCAGGTTTGGTATGTCTGCTGGAAATGTTTTCATTGAATATATGTGCTTTGGTTTTGTACTAATCATCCATAATTTTCCACAGGATTTCAATTTCCCTGCCCTTCCCCCTCTATCTCTTCTGGCCTCAGAGTAAAGAGTGTTACAGATTTCAGTTCCAGAATTTCTTTCATTATTCCATATTTGGAGAGATATTTGAAACTTCATTGTCAGCATTTTAAGCAAACAGCTAATAACTGAATGCTTCTATGGGAAAATGTCCACTAGCTAAATATTATTGCTAAATACCATATCTGAGAGCATGTATATGGAAATCATTGCATTTGATAATTTTTTGCAATAACAACTTTTCCTTTTGTGCTTTATGCAGACTTCATGTATCATGCAGCTGCACTGGAAGAGAAGAAGGAACCACAAAGCCTGAGGCTTGGGTAGATAGTATGGAATCATAGTTTGGCATATTGCCCAGAGCAAGGGAGTAGATATGGGCACTGGCAACCTGGTTTACACATGCTCCTACCCAAGTAGAACCCTAACATTGCTCAGGGACTTTTTCTTCTAGACTACACCTCTGTCTGTTGCTTAAAGACTCACAAAAATAAATAAGATGATATACCTTTCTCTTGATTTAGTTCAAAGTTCTATGCATTTCAAAGGGGAAACCCATATCCTGGTTTTTATTAATTTTATCTTTAGCTGAATTAATTCTTTTTGAAATATATATCTATATATCTGTCTCAGGCTGACATTTTTTCCTCTCTGCTACGATAAATTGGAGAGGCTTTCTATAGTGAAACACATTTTCCCCCAAATGATATCCCATCTGGAAATGCAATCCGTCTTCCCCTTGAGTTCTTCTTTGCTTATTGACCTATTCAGAATTCTGCAGGGAGAAGGAGATCTGTCTTTTCTCTCTGAGCTGTGGTGATATGCTTTGGCTTAAAATCTTTGTTTTTAAAATGGACATTTTTAATTTCCCACACTAGAGCCATTTGGACTGGTGGTATTCAGCTATATAAATGATCTGGAGATAGAAATGAGCAATAGAGTGGCCCGGTTTGAGAGAAGACCCAGTACGTTGCAGGATGGTGAGACCCAAATGGATGTCAAAGAGCTCTGAAAACAGATGAATGGATAACAAATCAGAAAACTAAGGGATAATGTGAGATGTGTAAAAGGATATGTTTCTATGCTTATCTACTCTCATTACATCACGTAGAGATATTCATGGAGTTGGAACTGGCAGTGACTAACTGAGAAAGAGAAGTTGGGATTCAGCTGGATAGCTCAATGAAAATGTATACTGAAGTTGTGATGATGATGATGATGATGATGATGATGATGGAAAAAGAAAATTTGACCTTTGGAATCAAAAGGAAAGTGTTGTGTAGGAATGAAAAGACCATTTACACATTTTCATGTCCTTGATGAGAAAAGGTGTTTGGGTGTGCTGAGATATTTTCTTGAGGAGAAAAAAAAAAGTAATTTGCGACATTTTGACAAAAAAGTCCTAAATATGAAAAAACATGGAAAATATGTAAACTCCCACAATGTAACCTAGAAAGTAGAAAAGTTTTGAAACAATTTTGCAGCAAAATATGCAAATATGAACATGCCTTAGGGACCTGATTGGAGCCAAAAAGGGTGTCATTTCTGAAACCAAATAAAGACCTTTGCAGACTGCCAGAAAAAGTGCAAATTGAGTCCACTTTAAGTGTTAGGGTTAGGGTTAGGGAATCATGGGAACTGTATTTTATTGTGGCACCAGAGCTCTCTGACAGAGAGGGCTCAATGTCTCAGGAAAAAAACAACAATTCCCATGATTCCCTAGCACTAACCCTAACCCTTAAAGTGGACTCAATTTGCAATATTTCTGGCAGTCTGCAAAGGCCCATAGTTTCATGGGTCTTTTTTTTTTTACTGAGGCCTTTGGAGCCTAATTAATTTTATCGGAAACACATGAATACTTTTAAATTATCTTAAACTGTTATAACAGGCTTTTAAGGTGCCTTGTTTTAACTTGTCAAATTGTTCAATATGCTTAAGGGCTCTTTCAGATTGGTCTTAAGAAGCATGGGTTCTCACAATAAAACCCCTTAGGTTTTACTTCTTGAAGTCTTCTCCACACCCATTTGTTCCATTTTTTTGGGGGGGGGGGTTGTTTGTAGCGATTTCCTGGATCTGCATTCAGACTCATTCAAAGATTCTTAAAAAATGGAGCATGGTTTTGCAGAAGTGATCCTACAGTTTGAAGGGCAAATTTCCTTCTCTCATTCCACCAGATTTTTTAGTTATAATATTATAGTGCAAAAGTGCCATTACACAGTTGCACTGTAATGAGAAAAAAGAAGAAAAAGGAGATTTTTTTCTAATATGTCTCAGAATTATAAAGTAAACTCAGGTTATGAATAAAATGCAGCTGGTACCAGGAACTGCCAGAAAATAGTCTAGGACAAAAGCAATATAATTTGCATTAACCCCCCCCCCCCCAAAAAAAAACCCCTGGGTATTATGGCACCAAATACCACAATTTTCTAAATGCACTAACCTGTCTGGAGGAGTCCCAAATAATTATTCATTTTTTTACTATTGCAAATTGTTTTATATTGGTTTTTGTGAGTTTTTTGGGCTGTGAGGCCATGTTCCAGAAGAATAAATCTAGAACACCACCTCAGCCTGAAAAAGGCACAGAAAACTATTGATGCAGGCCATGAAAGCCTTTGACAGTTTTAAATTGATTTAACACACATCATCCTGAGATACTAAGAAAAAGACAGGGGCATAATTTTTAAATAAGATTAAAAAAAGTATTTTAAGACCCTTTAACAAATCTATGGTGCAGCTTACCAGAATGGAATATACTTACTGAACCATCAGAAACTTACAGCAGACAGTATTAAAAAACATATTTTTTTTAAAAAAAGAAATTAACTTGTTGGCAAGAAGCATTCTGTTCAATTAACAAGGATATTTAGTACAGGAATCCATTTATCTCAAAAACAAAAGATGGTTCATGCTTATTAGACTTTCTACAAAAGGAGTGGAGAGAAAAGATATATGTTGATATGCTATAAGGTTTTCAGTTAAACAATAGACCTTGTTAACAATGAAAATGAAAAAGTTAAGCAAGAACCAATGGGCTAACAAGGACATTGTTATTAAAATTCACTTTATTAATAATATTAAAACAGTGGGGATATGTTTGGATGCTGGAATAAATGGGCAAATGGATGGAATCAAGTAAAAGATCATAACAGAGTTCAGGAAGTTATCTGAATGTTACGTGGTAATGTGGATGCAATTTTAGGTAAGATAAGAAGATTGTAATGTTATATTGCATATGTTATATATTTGAATGCTTAAATGTTCAAGCGTAGTTTTATAATATGAATAAAGTTTTTAAAAAGGAAAAGGAAAAAAAGCAATAGATGGTTCACAGTGCATTAAACACAATAGCTGCTGTTGTGTGCCTTCAAACTATTTCTGACTAAGGAGAACATACTGCAGGGTTTTGGTGGGCTGAGAATGTGTGACTCACTCAAGGTCACCCAGTAGGCTTCCATGAATGAGTGAGGATCTGAACCCTGATCTCCAAAGACATAATCTAACACTCAAACCACTTCAGGAGTCCAAATTTACACTGTACAGATCCACACATAAGTCTCAGGTATGGTGATGCTGCCTTTAGGAGAACACTTGGCACTTTACTCTAGGCCTGTTGCAAAGTTAGGCTGTGATGATGCACAGTCACCTTGGACCCAGATGGGCTTTTGGCCTCTAGGTTATTACTTGGAGTGGACTAAATAAATTTAACTTCTGTAGGGGTATCCACATTGCAGGCATGACACTATTTTATTCTACAGAATCCTGGAATTAGTAGTTTGGTGAGGCACCAATGCTCTCTGACAGACTAAGCTGAATACCTCACCAGGATTTTACAGGTAGGAGCCATGGCAGTTAAAGTGGAGTCAAATAGCTTTATTTCTGCAGCGTGACAGGAATCAAAGGCTGTGGAGAATGAGGAAGAAGGGGGTAAAGAGAGGAATTAGGGGAGGAAAATTATACCAGGGTTTGAAGAAAATCCTGAAGCTACTGCAAGAATTTTTGCCTTAGGTAAAGATTCTAACTGTTGCATTCTATGACTCCACTTGAGTAGAACTCAGTCAAACAGAACTGAGTGCTCTGAGGAAGATGGAAGGCTATCAAGGTTCTCTAGCAAAATCCCAGGTTTCATGGCTGGAAAGCAGTTTCAGTAAAATGATTGAAATGAGAGCCAATGCAAACAATCAGAAAGACTGAAATGATAAAAGCAATGGGAATATAATGATGGGCATCACAGCCCTGGGGCCCTTCCATGCTACTCAGGAATAGCACTATGATTCCATTTAGCTTCCTGTGGAATCTTGGGATTTGTAGTTTGGGAAGGCATAAGAGCTCTGTGACAGAATTCTCCTTAAACCTAAAATCCTAAGAATTTTGAAAAATTTGAAAAGGACTGGGGATAGATGACAAGATATTTGGAATCATAAAAAAAAAACACCAACCCAACAATTAAGATTTATTTTCACCGGCTTGCTGCCGTTACTATTGGTGATGAGGGATTAGTTAATGGTAAAAAAGAAGTAGAAATAAAGAAAAGAAGCATAAAGGTGGAAGAAATTAGGCAAGGCTATGTAATATAAAGGATTGGATAAAGATGACCCAGTTACTCAAAGAACATTCAAGTGAAGTGAAACTTATAAAATAGATAATTAAGAAATAGTGGTAAAAGGTAATTAAAAGGGAAACTACACTAAACAATGTGGACAAGGAAGTAATGTAGTCTGTCTCTGTCTTTGTACGTATGGTAAAGGATAATATTTGTGTAGTGAAATGTATGTATGTATGGTGGTGTTAAAATGTTTAATTTTAATCATTTATGTTATAATTAATAAAAATCATTGAAAAAAAATCCCAGGATTCCACAGGATGAAGCCAAGGCAATCAAAGTGGAATCAAATTGCTCTGTTTGTGAAAGGGTCTCTAAGCTCATGCAGCTTTTTTTTTTAAGACCAAGGAAGCAAAAAGAAGAAACAAATTGGTGAACTAAACAAAAGGAAATAATTTGATCAGGATGGAGGCTACTTTTCATAGACTGATTTCCTTTGCTCAGAATTAAACATCTTCTCACAGTATGATACCCCAAGATGTGCCTCTCTGACCCCTTAGCATATTTAACAAAACATATCGTGGGGAGATGTATATTCACACCTAATTCATTATTCATCATCCTTGATTCCAACTATGAGGAAGGAATACTGTTGTATCTTGTCCTATTGTTGTTGTTGTTGTTTGCCTTCAAGTCATTTCCAACATGCTGACCCTAAGGCAAACTTATCATAGGGTTTTCTTGGCAAATTTCTTGGCAAAAAAATGGGGGTTTGCCATTGCCATCCTCTGAGGCTGGGAGAGTCTGACTTGCGCAAGATTACTCAGTGGGCTTCCATGGCCCAGCCAGGATATGAACCCTGGTTCCCAGTGTCCTAGTCTAACAATTACTATTACATGACACCTTGTCCTATTTGTTGACCAGAAATGTCCTGGAAGTGTGTACTTATATGGGTTTCTTGTCTCTTTCATTGGTATGACTGGTGGTCTTCCTCAAACAGCAAGAGTTCTTAAAGCAAAATGGAAATGAATCCTGCATACTTTTTACACAGTGGCCTATTAGTTGCTCATGGGAAGCCCAACATGAGGATATGAAGCAACTGCACCCTCCTGATTATGTTGCTTAACAGCTGATATGCACTGATATACTGCCTCAGATGCCAAAGGCAGTATATATCCATCATGATTAGTAGCTGCTGATAGTTCTATCTTCATGAATTTGCCTTTCAAAGCTGCCCACGCTGGCCGCTGTCATCATATCTATTGAGAATAGATTGTAGACTAGACTAGATTTCATAGTTTAACCATGGGTTGGGGTATCTTTGGGACTCTTATGCAGCCTGCCAATAAAGAGTTATTTTACGAAGGATTGGACAAAAGGCATATAAAAATAAAAAGGTAAAGGAACAAACAGTTAGGACAGGCTTGTTTGGGTTACCAATCTGAACTTGTTAAGGAGTGACCAATAAATAATAATAATAATAATAATAATAATTTATATCCCGCCTCTCTGTAAAAACAACTGAGGTGGCTTACAAGATAAAACAAACAATCCCTTCCCCTAATAGCCCACCCCCTTAAAATGAAGTTAAACAGACAAAATATAAAAACCTACTTAAAAAACACACAGCCTTGTGTTATTGTAGTGCCTACCTGTTTCTGTTTTTGCAGCAGTGAAGTGCTGGATCTGTATCATCACCATCACCATTACCATTTCACTTGTTTAATTTCACCAGCTACCTGGAAAAGCAGGACATTGGTTTGGTTCCATTCCATAAGATGGGATGCTTGGGAGTATCATGTTCAACACCCTGGCTATTTCCACATTCCACAGTTTGATCAAGACTTCAATAGAATCACACGCCAAGGCAGCAGGAAACTTCTTGAGAGCCACCGGGATGACTTATGCTAAGAAGTGGACAGAGGGAGACCTTGTTGGGTCTGCTGGACCTTACAGTGGGTTCTGATACCATTGACCATGGTATCCTTTTGGTCTGCCTTTCTGGAATGAGACTTGTTTTTGGACTGTTTTACAATGATTTCACTTCTTGGAGAGGCAAATCCAGAAGGTAGTGGTGGGGGACTCCTATTTGACCCTATGTCATTTGGCTTATGGGATCCCTCAGGGCTAAGTTCTGTCCCCCATGCTATTTAACAAATACATGAAGCCATCGGGAGTGGTTTTCTGGTTTTGGAGTCTGGTATCATCAGTACGTAGATTGCATCCAGTTCTACTACTCCTGTCCACCTTAGTCCTAGGAAGCTAAACTGATGTCTGTCATCAGTAATGGACTGGATGAGGGTGAACACATTGAACCTTAAAACAGACAAGACAGAGGCACCTCTAGTCAGTCAAAAGGTAGATCAGGGAATAGAAATTCAGCATATGTTGAGTGGGGTTACATTCACCAAAGGCACAGGTTCACAGCTTGGGTGTGCTCCAGGATTCAACCCTGAGCCTGGAAGTTTGGGTTTCTGTGGTGGCCAGGAGTGCATTTGCAGCTCTGCCCATTCCTTGAGACATCAGATCTGCCACAGTGACAATGCCTTAGTTACATCATGTTTGAATTACTGTAATGTGCTCTATGTGGGGCTTTGAAGAATGTCCCCAGAAAAGTCTACATTCATGAAACTACAAGTAACAGAGGCTGCATTTGAGTTATATTCTGAAAACGATGGCTCTTATATAATCTGCAGTTTGAGCAAATATGGCAGCTGGGTTTCATATGAAGAGGAGATGACAGGAAAGTATTTCACGTAACTGGAAAGTGGGAGAAGCTGTGCTGGCTGCTGGTCAAATACCATACAGGTTTTTAAAAATTGTTCACTTTATTTATAAGGGATTACACAGCTCTGACCTATGCCATTGACTACGTTTGTCATATTCATGGTAGTTTTTTGAGATTGCTTGAAATGCATAGTTTAGTGCTCCAATTGCTTCTTGAGAGAAGCAATAGCTTCCCCTGTTGTGCTCCCCTCATCTGCATCCTGCTGTATCATGTGGCTATTAAAAGCAACAGGAAAGTATCTTGAATTCCTGTTTTCACCACTAGAGGCAGATGTATTATGGTGAGTCCTGATGACAATTTCCCAAAAGGTGGTTCTCCCTGCATAGGAAGCAAGTTGTTTATAGGTTCGCATATGCTCAAACTGCATATATAGCCTGCTTGCATTTCCATGGTAGGACATTCAGGTCTTCGAAGAATTGTCAAAATAAATAATTTTGACAATGCAAAATGAGAGGCTGGACATTTTTAAAAAGTAGCAAGTGAAACAGGAAAGCAGTGAAAAAGGAAGTAAGAAGGAAATGATGATCCACCATATGAGTTCAAGAAAAATCTGTGATCAAGTTATGTTTAAATGGCCTTATATATATATACAGAGACCTTCTTTGTGGTCACTCCTAGATTACAGAACTCCCTTCTAAAGGAAGCTTGTCTAGACTCTTCCCTGTTGTGTTTCTGTAGGCAAAGACCTTTCTATTCAGGCAGGCATAGAATCATAGAATCACAGAGTTTGAACCGACCACCAGGGCCATCCACCCCAATCCCTGCCATACAGGAAAACACAATCAAAGCACTCTCAACAGATGGCCATCCAGCCTCTGTTTAAACAACTCCAAAGAGGATTCACCACACTTTGAGGCAGTGCATTTCACTGTATAATAGCTCTTACCATCAGGACGTGCTTCCTAATATTAGGTGGAATGTATTTTCCTGTAGTTTGAATCCATAAGCTGCTCCTAGGGCCATGATGGAAAACCTATGGCACACATGCCACGGGTGGCACACAACACCATTTCACCCAGCACGGGTCAGGGAGGAGGAGGGACAGGTGCGTGTATGCCCATGGCTCCTCCTCCCTCTCATTTCCCAGCCTTCAGCTGTCTCTGAGACAGCTGGAAGTCAGAAAATGGTGCTGAAGAGAAGGAACCACAGGTGTGCACCTCTCTGAGGCAGCTGGAAGCCAGGAAAATGGAGGGGAGGAGGAATGACTGGTGCATGCTTGTTGCTCCTCCCCAGAGACCTTTCCCAGCCCCCAGCTGCCTCCAGAGGAACAGCTGGGGGCCGGGAAAGCTTGTGGAGGAGGAAGAATGGGCCTGCGCCTCTTCCTCCCCCTCCCCAGGGACCTTTTCTGGCCCCCAGCTGTCTCTCAGAGACAGTTGGAGGTTAGGAGAAGGGTGGGGGGAGGAGGAATGATGTGGCCCCTCGATCCAGACATTCCCCAGTGTCTAGTTGTCTCAGAGACAGCTGGTGGGTGGCAGAAGAGCGGCGGGAGAAGTCCTGCCCCAGAGGGTGGAGGTTCTGTCCCCAGAGGGCAGTAGTCCCACCTCCAGCACCAGGTGTTATCTGGTGCCAGAAAAAAAATTACTTGGGGCACATGGCCCCCAAAAGTTCTCCATCACTGTCCTAAGGCTTGCTTTCCAGACCTTTCACCATTTTAGTCATCTTCCCCTGGACATGCTCCAGCTTCTCAATATCCCTCTTGAACTGTTGTGACCAAAACTGGACATAATATTTCATGTTAGATCTGACCAAAGGAGAATAGAGTGGTACTTTTACTTTCCTCAGTCTAGACACTATACTTCTGTTGATGCAACCTAGCATTATATTGGCTTTTTCAGCTGCCACATCACACTGCTAACTATTGTTCAGCTTGTGGTCTACTAAGGCCCCCAGATCCCTTTCAAAGGAAGTGAAGAAGGAGAGAAGGAAATGATCATTGTTTGTGTACAATAAGTATTTGTCATCAAGTTACGTTTAAATGTCCTTGTAGATATACAGAACCTTCTTTGTGAACACTCCCAGAACACTCCTCCCAGAAGGAGATTTGGCTAGATTCCTTTCTGTTGTGCTTCCATAGGCAAAGACTTTTCTACTCAGGAAGGCCTTCAGCAGTTGGTCATGATCAGAGGTTGTAAATGGATGTGACAGACTTTTAAATACTGTACTGATTATATATGCTGATTCATTATTTGCAGGTTTTTTAATTTGTTTTAATGGCTGTTTTCACATCATAGTTAATTTGATTCATATTTTAATATTTATAATTTATTGTGCACTTATTGGAACCTTTTTAGTTACGTTGGAAGCAGCCATGCATCTCAGCCTTTGGAGAAGAATGGGATCTAAATCTAATAAATAAATAAATATGTGCTGATTTCATCATTGATCCACACCGGTGTTTAGAGGAGAGGGTCAGCAACTGCAGAAGATGATGGAACCAATTGTCACACCCACACCTGGTCACTCTACACCCAAGATTGTCCAAAAATAAAATTGGAATAATTTCGGGTTTACGTGGCCAAATATTTCCAGCATGGGTTTGTTTGTCTGTCTTGGAAGCCTCCAGGTGTGTCATTCACCAATGTTGGGTGGTGTCCCTCCCCAATTTTAAGGAACTTTATGAGGCTTCAGGAATCTAGCAAAATCCTGAGGGCCACAAAAAAAATATTATTATGCAATTGTCTGCAACATAGAAATTACTGGGTGGCATCTGGACATTTGTGACTCTCTTATATTTCCCAAAATTTCTTTGTCTTGGAAAGAAAATGGAGGGAAAGATTAAAGAGTTGCCCAGTGCCTTCTGACTGGCAGCATTAGGAGTTGTCTCTTTGGATATTCCCCCCTTTCTCTTGCAGAGTATTAGTAGAACTTGATTTTTAAAAAACAAAACAAAACTTTTTTTACATTGCCCTGCTGGCTGGAGGATTCTGAGACTTGTCCAAAAATGTAATTTTTCCAGGTGTGGGCCTCCTAGGCAAGAGGTCCCAGTCTTGTCGAAGTATGTCACAGTCTGCCATGAAGATCTGAATGACATTCCCTGTACAAAGGGCATTTAGAATTTCTGGACACAATAAGGATTTTAGTTCCCTTATCTGATCTTATCCTGAATACTTCCACACATGCATACTCTCCATTTGTTTCAATTTGGCAGTCCTGATTAATCCTCTGTATTCCCACTTTTCAACTGCTTTTAAAATGTCCCAGTTTGTCTCTCCTCCTCCCACTTCACCCTTCATCCTTGGTTTATTTCAGGTAATGTAAAGTGAGTTCAAAATGCAAGAGTATATTTCACTTAATTAATTCAGTGGGGGTAATGGAGAGGTGGGGTGGTGTCTTATCTGTCTCAGTAGGCTCAGGCAAAAGCAAGCTGCCAGAGCCTCTTGTAGTTCTCTCTATTCTTTATTCTTAACATTTGCTATCTTGATCAAACTCTGATATTGCTTGACCACATGTGTCCCAGTTTTAATCTGTGAAATACTGGAAGACATACACATGTTCAGGACTACTTTTGTATTCATTATTGCTTTCTAAGGCTAGAGAGGATCTTCCTCTGTCACACATATTCTTTAATGATGACTCAGTGGAAACAGCAGAGGATGATGGAAACTAGCTGCATGGAATCTACAGTAGTGCACCTTATTCTTATTCTCAAGAATCAACAGTTTAAATTCAAATTAGAATACTATTTGAATAGTTTAGGGAACAGTATCATCTTCTGTGATCAAGTCTTAAACTTGCATATTGCTTCTGGCATTCCTGTCTCCTGAGTGATTACAAAACAGTAGCTGCTTGCTTTGTCTTACTTCTACAGAGGCTATACTTTAAGGCTATAAAGTTCTTGACATTATGTTGCCAAACAGCTGTTTCCTTGATCTGGGACTCATGCATGCCAATTTTGTATTAATTGAAGAACTTTTCACGAGGAGTAGTGTGTTAGAACATGTAAGCAGGAATTAGATACAATGGCCAAGGTCCTGAATCATGGAGATGTAGTATATACATTCTAAAGGTGGCACTATACTACTGTCTCCTCTCCCTGTAAACCTTCCTTTTGCATGTGGTCTTCCCCCTAGATAGGCATATGGTGGCTACTGAAGAGCAGGGGACTTCTGAGAAGCATCTGGCCATGTCTCTACAGCCACCTATATGAGGGTGAAGGCCCCCTCTCCAGGACCTCCCGGGGTCCTTCAGAAGTAGAGGATGATGGCATTATCATGCTTCTGGCTATAGACGACACATACAAATACTTCTCAAACATCCCCTGCTTTCCACCAGTCATTGTATGGCCATGTCACGGGTGGGAAGGATGCAATGGGTAGGTTTATAGGGAGTTTTGGTCATTGCATAAGGATTCTGACCTCTGTAATGACCAGAAAATTGAGTGGAACGGTTGTACATTGGACTTACATCTGCATCATCACAAACGAGGATGCTAGCTCATCTTTGAATTGATATCACCCAGTTCCTCTAACTATTGGGCAAGGGAAAATGGGTGGTGGGGGTGGATGTATGGGAGAGAATTACTCTTTCTTTTACCAAGGGTAGCAACATTTATATCATCCACTCCAAGAAAAGAGGAAACACAGCATGTGCATGTTAACTTATTTTTTTTTATGTGTAGATGTAAATTCAGAAATAACTACTATTGTTTAAACAGAAATATTTCCTCCCAGTGAAGAATACTGTGTCCGATATGCCTTGTCTGTTTGCTGTCTAGGGGATAAGAGTGGATAGGCAATGTCAGTGACTGACGGTGGCTTCTATCATCTGCCTTGGATTGTAGTTTGAACTTTTAAGGAGCTATCCAAGATGTTAAAACTATTTTGGATGGCTTTTTTCATGTTCAGAGTAAGTCAGAGTCAAATTGACTAAGCCAATTTGAAGGGCTGTCCAGGAATGAAGGCTATTTAGAAGAGGATGCCTTCAAACTCCAGACAAATCCTGTGTAGTGCAGTGTTTTGCTACTACTCTGGTACACCAGAGTTCAGATCCCTGCTTAACCATGGAAACCCACTGAATGTCCTTGGGCAAGTCACACACTTCTCTCAGCCTAAGAGGAACATGATGGTAAAGCTCCCATGAAGAAATCCTGCCAGGAAAATCCCATGATAAGGTTGTCTTAAGATGGAGTTGGTTTGAAGGCACATATAAACAAAAAACCTTCAAACTGGGATCTCCACAACATCTGAGTTAGTTTTTGTACCCTTGTTCAGTATTAACTGCTGATAAATAAGCATAGAATATTTACTGGCAAACAGCAAGATAATGGTGACTGTCTTTTAGACAGCAGGCTTTGCCCATTCCTATTATGGTGGAAGGGATTGTTTGTTTTATCTTGTAAGCCGCCTTGGTTGTTTTTACAGAGGTGGGATATTATTATTATTATTATTATTATTATTAAGTCATAAAAATGCAGTCTGAACATCCTCCCATTCATGAGCCTTCACAAAAGATTTTAATTTTGCCTGTAGAAGCTTCATGGTGAGAAACTCGATTAAATGCTTTCTGCTATGATATGTTTCTTAATAACTTTCATATGAATTCTATAGAAATATTTCTTGCAGACATGTGATTTATACAGTGCATCTTCCCATAACTTTGGGCAGTAATTCTTTCTGGCATCTGGCTGTGACTTACCCTGCGATACATCCTGAGAATTTGGTTTTAGCTGAAGCTTGTTAGGATCTCATCTCTTAAGGCATTTATTTATCTGAGAAATATGGCTGAAGAGAGAGGTATAAATACTCCAAATAATAATAATAATAATAATAATAATAATAATAATAATAATAAAGTCTTTAGAATATATGCTATGGTAATTCAAAAACTTACCCAGAACTGTGACTCATGCTACACTTGTTACAATATGCAGAGATTCACTTGGTATATTGTGAAGAAAGTTGTGGCACGTCCCTTTTGAAAGCAGCACAAAAACATCCCCCCAACACCCCCCCCCAAAAAAATCGACTGTTCTGGTCCTATAATAAACATTTACATCAAAATTTAGATATTATAATTCTATAGTGGAGAAGGGCAGAAGATAGTCTGCAGTCCCATAGTGGACCATTTATAGTGGCTAATTTGTAGTTTACGATCAAGCACAGGAATAGGGAAGGCATGGCTTCCCAGATATCGTTGGACTCTACCTTCCAACAGCCCTAGGCAACATAGCTAAAGGTGCAGGATTATGAAAACTGCAGTCCAACATGATCATGAGGGCCACAAGTTCCCCAATCCTGAAGTAGTCCAACCACCTCAGGTCAAGCAAGGTGTATCCATGCCTGACGTTGTGGGTAATGTTTTCAGCCTTCCAATACCCCTTTGCAAAGTGGGTTCTGGAGTTCTCCTCTCAGTTTGTATAGCCCACTACTCTTTATTCTCCCTGGCTTCTAAGGAGCCTAGCTTTGTACACCTTAATCCCCTTCATATAGAGCCCTGGTGGCACAGTGGTTAAATGCCTGTACTGCAGCCACTCACTCACAAACCACAAGGTTGTGAGTTCAATACCAGCCAGAGGCTCAGGGTCGAATCAGCCTGGCATCCTTCCCGGGTTGCTAAAATGAGTACCCAGCTTGTAGGGGGCAATTAACTTACAGATTGTAAACCATTTAGGGAGTGCTTAAGTGCACTGGTAAGTGGTATAGAAATGTACTTGCTATTGCTTGCTATTGCTTCATTCTGGTTTGGGTGTGCCTCTCTGTTTTCCTACACAATTAAGAAGTTGTCATAAAACAGCTATAATATGATAGACCTTGTTCTGAAATCAACCCTACAATCCCTTTGTTGATCTTCCTTCCCAACTCCTGGGCCAATCAGTGAGGTATGGGATCATGAGCATGGGTCTGTTGTGCCTCAGTCTTGCCCAAGTACTGGAAGTTATTTGAACTGTGAACTGAAAAGAAATCTGAACTTTGAACACAATCAAAGGTCACCACATTGCTGCAGTTGTGCTCAATGTTGCTCTTTCACCAGCACTATTTTCTGCAGTCAAAGGGATCCATAATTTCACTGTATATAAATGTGTTAGAACATTCCATGTTTTGACTCTAAAAATATTCTGAGTGTGTAGTGCCTACATCAATCTCACATTGGAGGAAGAGTAACTGGTTATGTACACTACGTACCATGTAGCCTTAAAAAAAACAACCTACCCAACTTTTTTTTTTTTTTTGAGGAAGGCTTTTGCCTATGTCAAACAGAAGGTCAGTGGGTGGAAATAGAAACTGCTCGCTTATTTTTACTACCAGTTTATGTTTATTTTGTCCAAGTCATGGAGGCTGCTGACTTTCCCCCTCTGTTCCCACAGGGATATCATCTTTCCTCCCGCTGCTTAATGTTTTGCAGTTTAATTAAGATCATTCCATAATTTTAAAACCACAAATGGGTGGTTTTTCATACAAAAATAAGGTGGTTGCTTAGGATCAAATAGGACGCAGCCGTTGCCACCCACTATTTCACAGTGCATAGTGACCTAAGAGAGAATTGCTACCCACACACCTGCAGGCTGAGCACCGGGAGGGAATAAGGTCTGTGTCAACAATGTCTATCCAAGCCACAACTAAAAGCACAGTAGCAAACACAATCCTATTTTTGAACTGTGGGACTGAGAATGATGTTTAGAAAGAGGAAATGAATGTTGGTCAAATCTTAGGAAGACCAATTCTTATTTATTTATTTATTTTTTAAAAACACACACACTCCTAATTTTATTGCCCATTTATCTTCAGTCACTGTTCAGACAGATACATCAAGTCATTTACATCCTATGCTAGCAGTGAGGTTAGGGCAACATGTTCCAAAAAAGGAAAAGACGCCTGTTCTTTAAAGAACAGAAATATTTCACAGGTGCAGTTTCTCTTACTGTAGGTTGGAAGTGACAGGGAAAACACTGGTTGTTGGTGAGTGTTTTCTTCCTTCAGAACTCCCAAAGCAAGGATGGAAGTTTCATGATCCTCCAGATATTGTTGAACTGAAGCTCCCAGAATTCCTCACCACTGGCTTTGCTGGCTAAGCTTGCTGGGAGCTGCAGCCTGATAATATCTGGAAGGCTGCACAATTCCCACCCTCAACTGCCTTAAAGGATCTGAGTCTTGCTCTGAATTTACTGGCATGTGTGTGCTGTCATTATTTGTATTTAAATGTAGAATTCTATTTAGTACATGCCTACTACCTACCTGGTAGCAGGTAAAGAAAAAACAACCTTAAAGACAATGAAGCAAAACAAAACGCAAGCTATGGCTACAATCCCCTGGCTATCTCAGTCCTGTCTTTCATGAGCTGGTCCAAACAAATGGTATTACAAGACTTTGAGGAGTTCTTAAAGAGATGAAATTCCACAATCACATGGCACATGATAGCTTTTCTGTGCATTTATTCTGTGCTGGCTGAATGATACAATAGTAGGTCTAAAAGTGTGTCTTCAGCAGGTGTTATGGATCATGACATAATGGCTCAAGGCCAGTTGTAGACAAAATGCATCAGATCTCAAAATCAGTTCTGGGCATTTCTAGTTAAAGCCCACAGCCCCTCTGTCCACCACAAAGACCAGTTAATGCCAAAAGCCTTTATTATTGAAATGGGAGCTCTTAGGTGGTCTGTTCTCCTTTGTTAGAGGTTTTCAAAGAGAAGTTGGATGGATATCTGACAGGGATGCTTTATGGATTTCCCACACCATCAGGGAATGAGTTTGATGACCCTTAACTTATAATACTACAGTTCTATGATTACAATGCAATGGTAGGAAAGGTTCCTAAAAGCAACCATGAAGTTTATTGCATTACAAAAAACCTTGCCTTACCCTTGCCTTGTTCAAATCTGTTATGGGATGCAGTCAGGTATTATCGCATGCAAAATGCCACTGATGCCACTGCCTGATTGCATCCCGACTAAAACCCACCTACAAGTCGCATTCAGATGGCCGATTTGTAAAGTCGAGGCAGCATTTTGCATGCAATAATACCTGACTGCATCCGTAATAGACTTGAACATTGCAGGGTTAAGTCAGGTTTTTTGTAATGTGATAAACTTCCATGTTGATGTTAGCAGCTAACCTGCCATTCAACAGGTCAAACAAGCAATCACCAGATCAGCCAGCCATGACACTGTGAATATTCTCATGAGTATTCTAGGATTCTATATGGAATTCCATTAGATTTCTAAAGGCAAAACAACCTAAATGCTCTATCACCCCATCTCATATATCAGGATCCATGAATATGGCTGTCATAACTGAACAGTACCATATATACTCCAATATAAGTTGAGAAATTTATGCCCCAAAATTGAACCTAAAATCCTGGGTTGTCTTATATATGGGTTAAT
Source organism: Phrynosoma blainvillii (assembly GCA_026167975.1). Taxonomy (NCBI): domain Eukaryota; kingdom Metazoa; phylum Chordata; class Lepidosauria; order Squamata; family Phrynosomatidae; genus Phrynosoma; species Phrynosoma blainvillii. The sequence goes on along the minus strand of JANUYF010000002.1, from coordinate 325,269,581 downwards.
ATACCAGTAATGCTTAAAAAGGTCCTAAATAATCAAGCCTGATGTCCCACTCTCCATTTAACACCAATTTCTTCCCTCCCCAGTCTGTTTTGCAAGACCTTGCTTCCTATGGAAAACACTCTCCAGTTAAATCCACTTGCCTCTCTTTGGTCTATTTTGCAAAACCTTGCTTCCTATGGAAAACACTCTCCAGTTAAATCCACTTGCCTCTCTTTAGTCTGTTTTGCAAAAGATTGCTTCCTATGGAAAACACTCTCCAGCTAAATCCACTTACCTGTTTTGCAAAACCTTGCTTCCTATGGAAAACACTCTCTGTTTAAATCTACTTGCCCCTCTGGCTGTTTTTCAAAATCTTGCTTCCTATAGAAAAAAACCCACTTCTGCCTTTAAATTCACTTGCTTCTCTCTCTCTCTCTCTCTCACTCTGTAGTCCGTTTTGCAAGACTTTGCTTCCTATGGAAAACCCTGTCTTTAAATCCATTTGCTTCTCTCTCCACTCCATTTTGCAAGACCTTTCTTCCTATGGTAAACACTCTGTTTAAATCCATTTGCTTCCCTTCCCAATTTGATGTTAAAACTTCTCCTCCAGCACCTGGGAATCTGTGGTTGGTGGTTGGGAGAGGTCCAAAGAAGGAGAAGGAGAAGGAGGGACGGAAGTGGTATTTCCCCCTTTCCATCCTTCTTTATAGCCCCCTAAGTTTTACTCTTGACTTATCCACAGGTCATATTAAAATCCAGAATTTTGACCCTGAAAACTTCCCTCGACTTATACATGAGGTCAACTTGTACATGAGTATATACAATATATCAAAAACAGTTGCTTTGGCTTAACCACCAGTTAATTCAAGAAAAGTAATATATCTACTGCAAGTAGTGGAATATTTACATTAATGTATTTGTTCTTGCATTTTGGCAACAATTCTATGAAAAAATATCTATCTGTCAACACTAATAAAGCTGTAACAAAATCTGCATTTCCTCTTTCCACCACATAGAATTAATTCAAAAGCTAAATAAATAAGCAGACTAAGATTTAACACATACTGACTACTGTGTAAAATGATTATTTTAAGATCTAAACAATGTGATATGTTTAATATGTTTGTTGTAGAAAAGACCACAAAAGTGACATGGCCCTTATTCAGTTGGCTTTCATTCTGTCACTTCTGTCTTTAGCACACTTTCTTGGAAACAGGTCCTGTAGGATGTTATTCAGCCAAAGTTAAACAATTTTCAGTCCAATTCAACTCTCTCCCAATGAAATTAGTGGCACAGAAACATGCCTATCTTTGTCTGAATCATGTCCAAAAATAAGGACACTTGGCCAAATATGACCCCCCCTTTAAAATAGTCATAACGTACAACAAATCTAAAGTATTATTGACAAAATATTATTAACGGATTCTTTCATATGGAGTAGACAAACATATTTTGTGACCACCAGCACTGAACCTCAATCAATGTATGATGCATGCAAATCACTATAGGTATGGGAACCCAGTTCATGCTGAAATATCTTGCATGAATTGGTCCCTTATTTTTATGGCTTCCCACAGAAACGGGCCACATCACACATTATTTTTGTTCTTCTATAGAACATAAGGGTGTGCTTCCTCTCTTTTGACATGTATATGGAACTTAACTAGAGCTGTTCCCAGGACTAAAGCCAAGCCCTATCATTAGGCGGAGTGAAGCATGCATGCTACAAAAGTTATTTAATTTATAATTACTTCATTTTCCTGCCAGGGAAGGGGAGGGATATACAAGAGGTGGCCTGCCCAAGGAGCCAAAATAACTTGACTTTGAGAATTGAGGGGAAACTATCTTCTATTGTCCTCAGGAAATAAATGTCTCACTCCAGGTCTGCAGGGCTAGCTCCAGGTCCCAAGGAAGCCATTAGTAAATGTCAATCCAGTGGAACTTTCCCTTTATCAATGACCATCTGGTAGGCTTACCTATTTCTTAATGGTTATTGGAGGAGCAGTGGAATGGAAGATAAAGGAAGGCACAATGTCAATATTTAACATACCAGCTATGTGCTGAAGCTATGCTATATCCAGGTGATTATGTGGGGATATCTGTGATGACCAAACCTCAGTGGGGGCTCAGGTGCTGAGCTCCTGACAGTTGTCCAGTGAAGCTTCATGGAGTTGTTCCACCTATTTCCTTTGCTGGTTTTCACATACAGTGGTTTCTACTCCCAGGCCTGTTTTTCATTTTGAGAAAAAGCTTGATGTGACAGCTCTTAGTGAAGACTGTCCTTGTGGAAAAGAGGGAGTTATCTTTTATTTTTCTCTCGCCATGCTTCTAAATTCTTACTGACAGCCTCCATGCCTCCCACTTCTCTTCCACGCAGCTCTGCAGTCCACTCCCATTGTCATTAAAATACAGCAGGGCATGGGATGTGAAGAAACGAGCTGGGATGAGACCACAAAACAAATGTTTCACTTTTGATTCAAGCTGAGCTTACATTTATGGAACTGATACCAATGATGGGCAGAACTGGAATGAGAATGATTTTATTAGTAAGCTGGGGGAATGTATTGCTAGCTTTCAGAACCCTAACGGATTTGGACCTTACTTTAAATTTATTCAATTTGACTTTGAGCACTTTTATGCCCCATTTCTATATACCATGGCCATTGCTGGACACAGGATTAAGGGCACATGCCCTATAACAATGGACAGTGAATGCCCATAGAGACATTTATTGTAGGGGAAGCAGCTACAGGTAAGTCAAGCCAATTCAGGTTCAGGTCATACACAGCTGATGCAGGAGGTTCATGGAAGATAGAGGAAGGCACAAGGGCAAGGTCTCAGCCAGTTTGGAATGTGTTACATGAAGCTAGTAGTCCAGAAAACCAAGACCAAAAGTAAGATAATGAGACATTACATATTACCCAATCCAGAAGTCAAGAATCCCAAGAAATACACATGTTCAGTGCACGCCACCTATACTCTAAGCAATAACAACTCCCACCAGGGAGATTTATGGGTGGTTGATTCTGGACTACAGCTGCTTGATTATTCTGCATTTCTTCTTTAAGAGACATTGACTCTACCACATTCTTCCTTGTCTCTTTTGGTGTACCTACATTGTAGAAATAACACAGTTTGACACCACTGTAATTGCTGTAGCTCTGTTCTATGGAATCCTGGAATCTGTAGTTTTACAAGGACTTTAGCCTTTTCTACCAGAGAGTGCTGGTGCCTCACAAAACCACAAAACCCAGGATTCTGTAGAATGAAGCCATGGCAGTTAAAGTGGTATCAAACTGCATTATTTCTGTAGTGTACCCCTTAGACAGGGGTATCTCTTTAGTGTCCAGCAAGTCCTGTCTCAGCTGCTTTGCCCATCAGCTTTTTAGATTCAGGGAAGGACCCTTCCTCTTCAGCCAGAAACTCTGCACAATCTGCAAACCTCTGTATCACATCCCTCAGATTCTAGGTAGTATCTACTAATCAATAATGACAAAAGGAGACTAATTTCCATGCATGGTGTCCATACAAAACACTGACAGATATTCTACAACGTCTTATATTTTAATTACTCCCTGAAAGAAACTCAAACCAGCATAGCTGAGAAGGACTTTGGAACCCTGGTTTCTCTGGTAAAAGTCAAACGGTATCTGCTACCATACAATAGCTTTGGATTGCATGCACATTGTTTCTATAGCATGTGTGAAGAGAAACAGATTAGCAGAGCTGTCATACTTTTTGATCCTTTGATGGTACACTCATAGGGTCTTGAGGGGCAATGGCAGGAAAGCACAATAAATACAGAAATGGGTGAGCAGCTCTTTTTTGCCCTCAAGCAACCATCTGCTGAATGTATTGAATCCTATGGGATTTATATCATAGTTCAAAAGATGAGTGAACTAGAAATCAGGTCCAGATCTTATAATGATATTGGGAGGTGCAGAAAAGGAAACTTCACAAAAATGGCTTGTGTGGGAGAACAATAAAACAGCAGGGAAGAGGTGGGGGATCATGGCTATCATGAAGATGCCAAATCAGATTTTTACAAATAGTGTACTCCAGTGAATTGCTTACAGAAAATATTATGGCACAGGGATGTATTAACATATGCTTTCAATACTGAGCTGATGTAGACAGCCATTAGGTATTTTCTAATCCTATGATTTGACAATTCATAGGTGCAAGATATATTACATGTAGGAAGCAGTTGCACAGGAAGGTTTGGATGCTGTAGCAGTGGTATGGGGAGGGAAACACATAGGAGTGTTGCTTTAGAGCAGTAAAATGGCAAAAGAAGAGGAAAAGTAAAAAAGGAACAAGAGGAAGAATTTGTTGTTGTTGATAACCATCCTTGAGTTGGTCTCAACTCATGGCGACCCTGTGGATGAGACATCTCCAAGACATCCTATCTTCCACTACTCTTCCCAGTTTATGCAGGTTCATACCCGTGACCTCCTTGAGTCCATCCATCTAGCATGTGGTTTTCCTCTCTTTCTAATTCCCTCCACTTTTCCTGGCATTATTGTCTTTTCTAATGAGTTGTGTCTTCTCATGATATGACCAAAGTACGATAGCCTCAGTTTAGTTATCTTTGCCTCCAGGGAAATTTCAGGCTTGATCTGTTCTAGGACCCACCTATTTGTTCTTTTTGCTGTCCATGGTATCCTCAGCACTCTTCTCCAGCACCATATCGCAAATGAATTTATTCTCTTTTGTCTATTTTCTTAATTGGCCAGCTCTCACATCCATACATAGTAATGGGGAATACAATTGCTTGTATGATTCTGACTTTCATGTTTAGTTGTATATCTTTGCTCTTTAGGACCTTTTCTAGTTCTTTTATAGCTGCCCTCCCCATTCTTAGTCTTCTACTTTCTTGACTGCAGTCTCTGTTCTGATCTATGTTTGATCCTAGGTATAGGAACTCTTTTACTATTTCTATGTCCTCATTGTTTAGAGTGAACATGTTAAGATCCTCTATGGTCATTATTTTTGTTTTGTTTTTATGTTCAACAGTAAGTCTGCCTTTGCACTTTCTTTCTTGATCTTCCTCAGTAGTTAGTCTAGGTCTGCAATGTTTTCTGCTAGTAATATGGTGTCATCTGCGTATCTTAGATTTCTGCATACAGGTTGAAGAGATAGGGTGAAAGGATGCAAATTTGCCTGACCCTTTTGCCAATTGGGAACCATTCCATTTCTCCATGTTCTGTTTTAACAGTAGCTTCTTGTCCTAAGTACAGATTTCTCATCAGGACTATTAGATGTGTTGGCACTCCCATGTCTTTAAGAGCATTTCATAGCCTTTCATGAACTATGCAGTCAAAGGCTTTGCTATAGTCTATAAAGCACATGCTGATTTTCTTTTGGAATTCCTTAGTGCTCTCCATTAGCCATTTTATGTTTGCAATGTGGTCCCTAGTTCCTCTTTCTCTCCTGAACTCTGTTTAAACCACTGGGATTTCTCTCTCCATGTATGGCTGGAGTCTGTGTTGCACAATTTTGAGCATGATTTTGCTTGTGTCAGAGATTAGCACTATAATCCTGTAGTTGCTGCTGTCTTTTGTATTTCCTGTCTTGTGGATGGGGATGTAAATTGATATTTTCCAATCTGATGGCCACTGTTTTATTTTTCATATCTATTGACATATGTTGGTTAAGATTGGAGTTGATTCTGTCAGTGTGAATTGTAGTCAGCTGTGCCTGGTGATTTGTTTTTCTCCATTTCTCTTATTGCAGCTTCTACCTCACTTTTTAGAATGTGAGGTTCATCTTCATATGGCTCTTCATTCTATGTGTCCTCCATTATTTCATCTCTTTTGTATAGATTTTCTGTTTATTGCCTCCAACAACTTTTTATTCCCTCTTGGTCCTGGATTATGTTATTTGTATCATCATAATGCATCCTGGTCCTTGGTTTGAGTTCCCAAAATAGGAAGCATTGATTTGGTTGATATGCGGAGTAAGGTGGCTACTTATATTTCACATATACAAATTAAAGGAGGACAAAAGAAGTGTATGTATGCTAATTGTATGTATGGGTTCAAATGTAGAAGTCATTATATTTTCAATACAAATACAATGAGTCTCACCTGTTGTGTACATCTTTAAAAGACAACCCAGCACCCTTTTACAATATACATTTATGGCAATATGATTCCACTTCAAGTGCCATGGCAACATCCTACGCAGTCTTGAGATTTGCAGTTTAGGGAGGGGTACTTAGAATTCTCAGTCAGAGTTCCTCCAGTACCTCACCATACTACAAACTCCAGGATTCAATAGGATTTTTCTATGCCAGTTCAAGTGGAATCACAGTGCTATAACTGTGCAGTGTGAAAGGGCCTTTGGTCACAATTACCAGTTAATTGCAAATCATAGTCCAGAGGTAAAAAAGAATAGCCTTATATACGCTCATATACAAGCTTAGTGGAAATAGAGCATGAAGGAAGAAATACCCTAGGATGAGTGTGAGAGGTAGGGATAAAAAGAATATTTCAAATTATTTATTTCCAGGTTGAAAAAAACAGGTTTTCCAATGGTCAAAAAACTCTGTCAGGAAGAATATTAGAGCAACAAGACTTTTGTCCAGTCTTTTCCAGTATTTAAACATCCCAAGGTGACATGGAGGAATTATTCTGCATAGAAATACATGTGGGGTTGTGTGTGTGTGTGTAAAAAAAAAGTTTTCTGCACAGAAAACACTATTGCCTGTACAGGAAACATGTTTTCCACACAGAAAACATGTTTCTTTTGTGCAAAAAGAACATATGTATTTCTCTGCTGGATAATTCCTCTGCATATCTTTGAATACATTTGAATACAGTGAGATTACTGCAGGGAAATATTTTTCTCCCATATGACAAGAAAACTACAGTAATTATTTGTCCTTATATGCACAAATTAAATAACAGAGGCATTACATCTCTACTAAGAAGGTATTTGGGTTTGCCATGGTGTGGGACAAGAGAATGCCCAAAAGGATGATTAGCAATCTGCTCACTATGGTGGTAGGCTTATCACAAGGTCTACCTCCTTCTATCCTTTCAAATAGAAGACTGTCCTCTGTAAAGGCCACCTTGACCACCTTAAATAGAGGAGGGACAGTTGGTCTTGGTACCTCCACACTTACTGTTTTGATTCTCTAATACCTTATTTTGCTATGGATAGTTTGTATTCAAAGCAATGGATTCTGTCCCAGTTGTTACTGAATGAGCTGTTTCAGATATTATTGGGGAAATGTCACCAGCTGAATGTATAATCATAGCCAGTTCTTGGCATTCCATGCAGTCTTCAAATGTGCCGCCAACTTTTGGAATCTATTTGTAGTCAGAGGAATGATGATTATAAGAAATAATAGCCATCTTGTAGCAGTCAATAGCCAATTTTTTCTCATCCCCCGAAGTGTATCTGTTCATGGTTAGTGTAGCTGTCAGCATTTCCCTTTAAAGAAACCCAAGATGCTTTAGGATCTCCCATAGCATGACAATTGAATTATGATAATAAGCGATAAATACAGGCCTCCTCTCAACTTATTGTATATAAGAAGTCCCAGAATATTTTTTTTCCCATTTTGAATCCTGAAGTTCAATTTAAGGCACTCTTGGTGGGGAGGGTAACAGGTCTGATGGGAGATTAGGCATTTATGTTCACCAGAGAAGTTGTGGAGACTCTCTCTGTGTGTGTATGTGAAGAACGTAGTACAGTAGATTAATCCACATTGTTAAAGGCTAGATTTTGATGTTGTTGGTTATAACACAAATTAGAACTTAGCATCACATTGTACTAAGAGACTTTTAGATATCTCTTTCTGCTAGGAAAGCAGTCATTTTTATGTCACAGTTATATGCCTGATGGGTGGGAAAAACAGCCAATGGTAGAAAAAACATGAATGGAAACTAGAATGGAAAATTAATCAATATTCTTGCAGTTTATTTTGCTGAACATCACACAACCACAAGGGGTACAAACATGAAAGGCTTCTGCGTGGTTGGATTTCCCTCCCCAGCCGTGACTGAATGAGGATGTTCAAACCAGAGTCAGATTGCATCACTGGCAGCTAAATACATAATGCAGAACTCCAAAGCAATAGCTTTCAAGCTGCCATCATGTAATCACTTTGCAAAAGGACAACTTATTCCCACAGGCTTTGGTAGGAACCAGCTATCCTGTGGTGTAAGATTTGAGGTAAATATAATATTATATGTTCAAAGAATCAGTACAAGATGCTAGGCAATCCCACTGTGTTTCGGAAATGTTGAGCATTTAATTTTCATTTCAAGACGTATAAACATAGAATGGATGTAACTCATGAATACCTATTTGTCTTAACTGTCCCAACAAAGTGGGTTTAAACTAGGCATGGACAAATGGTTACACAAGCTGAACATGGCCAGAGGTTATGTAGTGAGGGCCTTGATAATACCATTTTGTTTTTGACTAAGACTGTAAATACAGGAAGTGTGTCAAGTAACTATTTAGTTACAAGACACCTCTGGAAGACTGTGCATGCTTTAATGTGTCCCAGGTTAAATTTTAATAATATGTATAGATTAAATAAATGACAACTATCCAATAAGCAGAATCCTTATATTTCTTAATTTTGTGCCAAAATTACTTTTAAACAATTGATTTTAATGGAAGTCTTCTGTGGAATGATGATAAAGTTCAGGCCACTCACACTTTCCTTTCTATTGCAGAGAGAACCACTGAAGTAGAGAAGGGATCACCCTGTAATTCCTGAGTAAGATCCTGGTGCTGCATGCCTCTTCTTTAGCATTACAAGCTATAATAAATTAGCACTGAAAAGTTGGCCTCTTGGAATGGGATGCAACATAAAATCATAGAATCCAAAGGTTATAAGATAACTCCTGGCCACATGGCTGGTCCATCCAGGTCAATGTATGCCTAAACTAGCAGAGAGCACATATATCATACAAGGTTTAAGAAATAGTATTGCTTATTTGGTTGACTGAGATTCAGCCTCTGTTTTGAATGGAACTGATAAATTGTGTTTCTATCTTTGTTACATGTGTATCTTGTATTTTGTCTAAGCTGCTCAGTGTTGCATAATTGTCCTGCTACACCTTTTGTCTCACAGCAAACCCATAATTGCAAATATGGTGCATCTGAGAAAGTAGACCAAGCTAACAAAAGCTCATGTTACAACTTCTTTCACACAGTTATTCTAAAAGGTGCTGCAAGACCCCTTTGCACACTGATATTCCAGACTAACATGGCTATGTCTTTGAATTTTATCCATAAGGTAGGCTAGACCAAAGAGACAGATACTGGTCTATGGTCATTCAACAAACTTCATGATTGAGCTAGTTTGAGTTGAGCTCTTTGAGTTCTTTCCATACTAGCTTTATTGATATGATATGATATTTGACATTTAGAACAACAGAATGGAGATACACAATTTCAGTGTACTTTGAAAGAGTTGCAGATACGATGCATTCTCCCCATGTAGTTACACCCTACCACACATGCTTTCTTCACACACACACACTCTGTCCAGGATAATATTGTTGGTATTTTGTCTCCACTAGCTTTGATGATGCATTTCTCTTGATCTTTTAATTAATAATTGTTCCATTTTTGCTCATTGATGTGTGCCAAGTGCTTGTCCAAATATAAATGGCAAAAGACTATTGCAAAAGTCTTTGTCATTTAAGGTTGTCAGATGGCTCCCCCTTTCTAAAATGACTATTTTGCCAAGGCATCACTGTTCCACACAATACATAGGTTGTCCCTTAGCTATGCCTGTAGAATGCCCCTTACTTTGGAAAATTTGTTCTTGAATCCCAAATCCTTTGAACATTCAAGAATGTTTTATACATGTTATAAGTTCAATCATCAAAAGCCTATAAGACAAGCTATGAGATCCCCATCTCACTCCTGAGGGCTTTAGGATGCTCAGGCCCATTTTGGGCATCTTTTGTGTCTCTTATTCAGTTTATTTGAATTTCAGGAGACAGAGTAGATCTTTCTACATAACAGAATGCTTATGTGTGACATTTTTCATGCAGAGCTTGTTGTAGACACCTGTACACTAGAACTGTCATATGAAACAATTTCTTCCAGGCTAAAGTTTTTAATGTTTAATCCACTAGACAACACTGGATCTGTAACTCACCATTCATTTTCATGGTAGTCTGAAAAGCATTTCCATATTTAAAATAAGCAGGAATGTTTCACATGTATTGCACATTGAATATCAGCACAGTGATGATACAGCTGGCCTATATGTATGGCCCTACCGCACATGTTGCATTATTGTCTGTGTTGTGTGCATGCTTGAACCACATGATACAGGGTGCATGATGAACACCTGATACTAGCTTCACAACATAAGAGGATCAAAAAAGGAAGGATTTCAAGAACAAGACAGGGGCATTATGTGAATATGATCAAGTATCAGCAGTGGGAATTGTATGGATCTCTAGATATTGTTGGATTGCAAATTCCAGCTTCTCTAGCCAACATAGCCATGCTGGAAGTTGCAGTTCAAAAACATCTGGAGGATCACATGATTCTCACTCCTGTCAAGTTCTAGGTGGAGATGGCCTCCTCAGTTGAGAAAGGGGAAGATGTGAGCTCAGAGCAAGCTCAACTTCTGTTGTTCCTCCCCTTTCTCCCCCTCAGCTTCTAGTTTGCACTGAAACATACATCTGAGTGAGGCCTCACATCCCTACTTAGGAAACTCCTTCTCTGCAAGACACAAATGAATTGACAAACTTGGCTGGCTTACCAGCTACTTTTTCTCCCTCCCTTCATTCCACCCCTCTGTCACTCATGATTCCCTCCCCTCCTTTTATGCTTTCAAGGAAGAAAAGTAACCTGCATTGAATAAGAGGCTGGGAGTTTTATTGAGGACTCATTTACCGCATCCCAGCGAAGGATGAAAGAGTGTGGGAAAGAGAGGTCAGCAAGGAAGAGCATTACTGCTGAAAGTGGAGCATGTCTGTTTAGCTGCAGTTTTCAAATTTGGTGGAGTGATCCTTTCACCTTTTGTGGGGCATGCGTTTTTGATTCTCCCCAGCTGACTTGGATGTTTTGAATTCCAGTTTAGCAGAAGTGCCAGTCAGTTCAAGGGGCGGGGGATACTTCCTAGACAAGGTACTTAAAAGTGCATATAGCTTTTCTTTTAAAAAGCCCCCTTTGACTGAGCTTCCTATCTTTATGCTCACTTTCTTGGAACTAAGCTTAAACTCCTTTGAACTTTAATAGAGGTTTTAAGTTCCCATCAAGCATGTAGAAAATCGGGTTGCATGGGTCACTGACTGAGAAGGCATAAAACATGAAAAACAAATATTTATTTTGAATTAACTGTTTCTTTGCAATTAAGTTCAACTGGATTCAACAATGATTATTCCTTAGGAGGTGTGCACAGAATTTGGGGCTTGTTCAGTCAGGTTTTTGACTCGTTGTTTGTATTTTGTAAGCTCTGAAATAATGGCTGTCCATTCTGGTATGAAATTAAGTGATTCTCTTCCTCCACTTTTGGCAAAGTAAGATGTAGTTTTTATGAAAAGTATGCGTGGAGGAAGCCTATCTTAAAAAGTAGTTACTGAAGACCCTTGTAGATGTCCAGGGGAAGAGTCATGGACAGAGGCTATTTGTGAATAATGCATCTTTCAAAAGGGCCTTTATTGTTTTGGGAAAGTTAAATCACCATGGCTCTGAAAAGGGAAGTTGTTTCACATCACTTTGGTAAAAAGTGATGGTTGTGCTGGAATGTTTGAAAGGCAATATTTGGGACAATTTAGGATTTTGCACAAGGTTTGAAAACCTCCTTGGCTCTACTACAAACAATTGCTAGTGTGTGTGTGGATGGAAAGTGATATGTATAAACATTCATTCATAAATGAGATGGAAGTAACTTAAGTTCCACTAACGTGGAAGCAAACAGATCTTGTTTTAAATCATAGATGTACAGCTTTGGTGGATTTAGGTCCAAAGTGGGTATGGAGGCCAGAAGCCAGTTTTCCCCAACCCCTTCACAAAGACCCATCTCGCCAGCAATCCCATTTCCAAATACCTCCACTTTCTTCTTCATCCCCTCTCATATTGGGAACAGGAATATAGCATTTTGTGAGGATATGGAGAATAAAACAGAGATATTTGAGAATCTCAGTCTTCCAAATCTCAGGTTCCCAAACTACGGGTCTTGGTAAAATTCAAAGATATAGCTCTGTTAGTCTGTAGAATCAGTATGTAGAGAGATCTTGTAGCATCTTTGAGAGGGTTCTTGGGTATGGTGTATAGGGAGGGTGAGAATATTTTTGTTTGTTTGTATTTTGTCTATTTGTAAGCCAAAGCTCAGTCTAGTTTAATTTCCTCTGTCCAACAATGGCCAGGATGATGTTTCTGGGAATTCCACCAGCAAGGCATAAAAGCAAAGGACCTCTTTAATTGTTGCCACCTCCCATTACACCCATTATTAGTAGGGTGCTTTCTAGCATGGAACATTCCGTCCAGCTCTTACATCAATAGAAAAGGGATTTTTTTTCCATAGACAATTTACTCAATTCTCATATGCAAGGCAGAGCACAGCATTCTTTCCCATGTTAGATTTGCCAAGCAATATTACATAGACAGACTTTAGACAGATGAGATTAAACTGATTTATAGCATCTAACCATGTGCATTGTTAATGCTTAATTACATTCTTTAAAAGTTCCCTTTGATATTGATTTTGAGTATTCAAATCTGTACTTAACAGCATTTGTGCAATATGTTGAGTGGGTGTGATAGTTTCTGTTTTTACTATATTTCTATTCAAGTATATTGTGAGTCACCTTGAATTCTTTATGGGGAGAAGGGCAGATTATAAATAAAACAAATAATTAAATAAATATGTCTTCAATGAAATGAAATTATACGTCCCATAAAGATAGGATTTATCATCTTAACAGTCAAGTGAATTTTACTTTCTCATATTTCCTTTCTCATATTTCCCTTCATGTGAATTCGAATTACACTTTCTCCCCAAATATTCTGCACCTAACATTGGGTAATATGATAACAGTGTTTCTCATTTGAGTTTATCATATACTTAAATAAATTGCCTTACCTGATCTAGTTTAAAATTTAAATTCAGCAGCATCCTGATATTATCAGAAGGATTTAGCCACTGAATCCTCTGTCCAGGTCCCTCCCAGATCACTCCCCACTCACAGGGACGCTGTGGCAGCCATTTTCTCAAGCCAGAAAATGCCCGGCTTTGAAAAGAGCTGCACTGAGAAGCCCTGGGAGCATGGATGGACTTGGGTAGCAGATTCAGTGGCTAAGTCCTACTGATAATATCAGGATGCCACCCAATTTAAATTTTAAACAGGATCAGGTAAGGCAATTTATTTAAGTATGTGATAAGCTCCATTATCTGAGAAACCTATAAACTGGTTATCATGTTTTTCATTCGAAATGCTCTCAGTATTTCATGTAAGCCAACATATAAGAATATTAATAATACAATTCTAAATGGTATCTTGGTTTCAGAGTCTACCAAGTGTTACTGACCATCAGTGGGTCAGATGCTATCCAAGAATCTAAGGGTGCATCTACACAGTAGACATAATGTAGTTTGACATCACTTTAACTGCCATGGCTCCATCCTATAGATTCCTGGGATTTGTAGTTTTGTGAGGAACCAGCATGCTATGACAGAGAATGCTAAATACTCTGTAAAACTACAAATCCTAGGGTTCCATAGGATGGGCCTACAGCATTTAAAGTGGTGTCAAACTGCACTATTTCTACAGTGTAGATGAACCTCACTTCAGTGAGGCATCACTGGACCTGCAAATTAAGACCTACAAACTGAGATTCAGTACCTCTGGAGGGGACATAATGGTTTTTCTAGTGATAATAGGTGCTCTGGAAGGCATTCCAAATGGACTAACAAAACATCTGATGATGGTGATGATTTTACACAGTACCATCAATGTACATTCCATTGTGCAAAATAAAATAAAAATTACTCAAAAGTGAGGAGCACTGAGTTCAATAGAACCTGTTTCCAGGAAAGTGTACATGGATTGCAGTACATATATATGAAAATGATATATATATATATATATATATATATATATATATATATGAAAATTGTGTATGCATGTTAGAATTCTTCCAGGATATTTGACTTCTACAATAGCTTTCAGTATTTAACATCTGACATGAAATTGAGTTCACTGTCTTTGGCAGTTGATATATTGATTGTAGATTACTAGGACATGAGAGAAGGCCAAAAAAGGAAAGAGAATATTTGTGTTTTCAGAAATGCAGACTGGGTGACATGAATATGGATGAAGGTTAAAAAATGGATCAGTAGATTGAGGTGGTCCTTTAAGCAATACTTCAGTTCTTGCTAAATAGGGGAAAGCCTAACTCTTCTGTCTTAAGAGGATAAAGAGAACTGAGATTTTATAGCAGTAACTACTACAAAGAAAACGCTAAACCAAATTTTGTTCCAAGGGGAGTGCTAAGGATATTATCTATTTAGGATTCTTCTGGACAAATATTAGCCATTCATCTACTGAATTATCTAGGTAAAGTTATATGTCCACAGAACAAAGGCTGTATTGTCAATGACTTAGAAGTTAAAATGTATGTGTTTTCTGTATTGATTTTATGTTGCTACCAACATTAATCCAAAAGACAGATTATAAATGAGTGCTTGAGTTGGGGAAATGCAGGGAGACCTTTAAGACAATCCACAAAGCTCACCCTCTGATTCCATCTAATTGGCAGAACCTGGATTAAGTTCTTCTCCTTTTTATTACTGCAGCTCCCAGAATCCCTTGGCCAATCCCACTTTTCCAAACTGTTAAGTTAAATCACAGCCTTCCTGGAGCTTTTGGGAAAGGATAGATAAGGGATCCACAGATGACCCATCATGGTGTAGTGATTTGTGTGCTGGACTATGACTGGAGACTAGGATTCAATTTTTGGCTTGGCCACGAAACCCACTGGGTGACCTTGTGCAAGTCACATGCTCTCAGCCTGAGGGGAAGGCAATGGCAAACCTCCTCTAAACAAATCTTGCCAAGAAACCTCTATGATAGGTTCGCCTTAGGGGCTCCATAAGTCAGAAACAACTTGAATGCACACAACAAGGGAGCCACAACAAAGTTAAGGGAGGGATGAGTTCCAGTAATTCTATGCCATATTTTAAGGAGGTGTGCCTACTTAAAGAGATTTCCCAGTTTATGTACTGAGCAAATGCATCTATTTCACAATATGCCATCTCACAAACCAGCTGTTGGCAAGGTTATTATTTATCAGTCTTGCCCTGAAGTTTGTAGATTTCATTTACTGTATTTTCATTGGATTTAGCTCCATTCTTTCCTTCTCGCTTCTCCCATCCTTTTGTTGGATGGTTTTGTGTTCTTTCCTTGTTGGGTGTAGGATTAAATCATGCAGACTCCACACTGTGGGAGGAACATTGAGAGTTCATCTTTACCAAACTTATTTGGTAAAGGGTTTCCTCATATTAAAGGGTTCCCTCATATTAAAGAATATCACAACCTTCTAGAACATAATGGCCGTAAGGGAAGTATCACATAACATCTCAAGGGGGAAAGGCCACAAAGTACTCTGGAAAACATTCAGCTGTGCAAAAGAGGTTGAGAATGTTATTTTGTCAACCACATTAGAGAAAGGGAGATATCTTGCACTCTTTCTACAGAGCTAGCTACAAGCAGTTTCTGTGGGAGTTATTCAGTATTATTTACACAGAAGTAACAGGCACTGTGTGTCCGCCTTGCACTGCTGTTTTCTCCACTATGGTTCAGTTTCCCCTGTAACTGGAGTATGGTAGGATAGATACACTTAACAGCAGCCATCATACCATAATCCCATTGTGGAGCAAGGCAGAATATAAATCCTTGATATAAATAAAATAAAATAAGGCCTGGGTATCATAGAACTATCTTTTTCTTTTTCCTTTAAAAAAAGCCCTCTAAGACAAGCCATTCACAAGTTACATTTAGTGCATAGCTCTAAATTCCAAACTGGGTTGTGAGTTTCCACCCTGCCTAAAATTCTTACACACTTATTCACTCATTCATTGATTTAGCATATTTATACACTGCTTGTTGGCCACAAAGGCTCTCAGAGCAGCTTACAAATTGTTAATTAGACAGTTCCCTGCTCTCATGTTTACAATCTAAAAAAGACATGACATAAAAGGAGAAGGGAATGGCAGTGGAGACTACTTATACTTATGAGCCTAGGGCTATGGCTTTGGATCAGAGTTCAAACCCATATCTAGCCATGGAAACCCGCTTGGTGGCTTTGGACAATTCACACTCTCTCAGCCTTAGAGGAAGGTGATGGCAAACCATCTCTGAACAAATCCTGCCAAGATACCCTGTTATAGGTTTGCCTTAGGGTCACCATAAGCTGGAAATGACTTGAAGGCACACAGCAACAACAAACTTATGTTGGCACACCCCCCCCAACAATACAGAGAGCTCTGGTGCGACAATAAACTACAGTTCCCACGATTCCTTAGCACTGAGCCAGGAAAATTAAAGTGGTCTCAAGCTGGATTATTTCTGGCAGTCAATACAGGCCCATAGAAATTTTTGTAGTCATTATTTCCCATTGACTAAAGAGTATTTATGCATATATGTATTTTAAAAAGACACATTTTCCCATGCACATTTTAAATGTTCAAATTTTTGAATGCATTTTTGTTGTAGTCATGCAAAACATATTGCAAATCCAGAAACATACAGATTACTCCCCTCAAATTGGGTGTTCTGGGAGGTTCAAGTTAGGGAGTTTTGCATTAAATGGCAGCATCTATCTCCAGGCTACTATAAGGAGAATTGATGCAACAAGAATCTCCTGTACACAGCCCTCCCCATCTAAATTATGTACACACCTGACCTGCTGTTCTCCATCTGCTACCCTGGCTTCCCCCAAGGGAAAAAAAAGTTGTCCTCTTGGATGGTAGGAAATTATTTGAAAAATGATTGAAAGCAGGCTTGAAGGTCACCATTAAGCAAATCAAGCCTGAACTCTCTCTAGAAGCTATGATGACTAAACTGAGGTTGTCATACTTTGGACATATCATGAGAAGACATGACTCATTAGACCCCCCCCCAAAAAAAAAAACTAGATAAGATAGAAGGCAGTGGGAAAAGAGGAAGACCACCTTCCAAATGGCTCTGAGCCTGCAAGACTTAAGCAGGGTGATTGAGAATGGGATGACTTGGAGGTCTCTCATTAATGGGGTCACCATAAGTCAAAGTCAACTTGATGACAGATAACATAACCACTCCTTCATTACCACTTAATGCAATATGTCTGACTAGCTGATTTTGAGCCAGCAACTAAAGCAAGCAGCATAGTCATTTTACTGGCCCATAGAACTCAACTAGTTAGAGGTGAGCAAGGCAGCTTTTTGTCTACTTTCGTCCCACATGCCTATCAGAAGAACATGCAGTGCAATACATCAAATAAAGTCAGTCACTTGTCCAGATTTGTATAATGCAGCCATTAATTCAAATTGCAGGTCAAATGACTCATTTTATTACACATTAAAGCAAAGGACATCTTTCTAATATTTAGATGAACTTCACTGCCACCTATTATACACACAGTTGATGTTATAACTAGTTTTCCCAATATAAAGATGTATATTTTCCTAGGCAATATATAATATGCTCTCCTTTTAATTTTTAACTGGATGTGTTGATCACCAAAAGAAACCATTAATAACACTAGTTCTCACAGAACAGCTCTGAAATTTTGCAAATGGTTTCTACTTTTGATTGTATTACTTTTTCAAAGTAAATTGGGTAGAAAATGGGTTATGCATTTCTCTAGAGGGCACTTATATTAATTAAATGAACAGTTTAATCATACACTGTTTCTGTAAATGAAAACAGTTGCAACTGCAAAAGTTTAGTATATAAACGGCTTTTGTACTTTGCCAGATATATAAAAAATTCTTAGAACATAATGAAGCAAAGGGGAACAAACATTTTGCCTTACATGTTGAATAACTATTACACAGGCCTTTCCCACCAAAATGTTAGCAATTTATTTTAGCAGTGTCCTCTTGTTTTTGTTTTTTTTTAGTATTTCATGCCAAGCTTCTGTCCTGGGGTAAAATAATTCAAGTACAGTTGAAAAATGTTTTAATTAAAAATATTATGCAGAAAAGTATTAGTGTACCTGCCTTGCTTTATTAATAACAGATTGCTGGCCTTTGAAAAGGCATAATTCTGAACACACACATGTTATTTTACTGAATAATTCTCAGAGCAGCACATTGCATTTGATAAGTGGTTACATTGGCTGATATTTCTTTGTTCTTTTATTCATACTGTGTTGTTTTGTAACCGTTTGGATGGGGGAGGGCATCATCTGGCATAAACTAGCATTTAGTTAAGAGTGCCATCCTGTGTAAGCATAACTGAAAGTAAGCTTGTCTTTGAATAAACACGCAGAGAATTGTACTGCCTGACTTATGCTTTAACAAATCTTTTAAGGTCAAGTCCCTAACTCATGTACGTGCATTTAAATTGGAAAAAATGCATAAGATGCTCTAGTTTGATACTCTAGCATTAGGACCAGCTCCAAGGATGCCATTTCAGCAGGATTGACCCAAGGCATTTTGATCCATGAAGCAAGTTGGGACCCACCACCCATTCCATGCATGAAAGCCAGCTGGACTGGATTGAATTTTTCTTCAATGTTGGCAGTAGGACTAGAGGCTTCTACCACATCTGAAGGTAAAAGTCCAGTTTAAAGAGTGCAGGAGAAGCTATATGGTACACACATAAACTTTTCTCTGACAGAACTGTGTGTGTGTGTGTGTGTGAAAGAGTGTGAGAGATCAGGTTGAATGGCTTATGGGTTCTGGATGATACTACCCAACCCCAACATTTTCTGTCTAAGACAGTTGCCTCACTGTACTTATTAGAAGGGCAAGCTCTATGTTTATAACTTCGGTAGGATACAGAAAAGGGATTTTTGGAGGGTCTGAATAAATTTTGCCAAGAAAACTTGCTGCTCAAGTTTGCCTTAGAGTCTCTATAAATTGGAAACAATTTGAAGGCACACAACAACAACAAAAAAGAAGGAGCTTCACAGCTTGATTCAAAGGCCTTGGTTTCACTGAACTGCAAAATGAACAAACCCAAACAGGATGGTTTGTGAACATTTGCATGGGTTTCTTTTACACTGCATAGGAGGTGGGATACTGTTGGTCCTTAAAAAAATCCATATGGCCTGAAACATTAACAGCACATATCTACAAAGAAGCAGGTCCTATTGAGTACAATGAAGAATATTCCTAAGTGTAGGACTGCTGCCTAAGGGAATCAAGAGAGTGAAAACAGAGAGGAATAATGTGAATATAGCAGTGGAAAAAGCAAGTAAATATGGCTATAAATTAAAAAACTAAGACAGGATATTTGAAACCAGAAAATAAAATGTTATATTCATAATAAAGAGGAGGAAAGATAAAAGAGTGGAAAAGTACTTTTGCAGTAGGAACAGGAAGAAAGGAAGCAATCTTAACAATTTTAAAAGGAAAATATAACCAGATCTGGCAACAGATTCTGTCTTGTGAGAAAAATAAAAGATAAGAAAGATAACATCATACAGAAGATCAAAGGAGTGTTCCATAAAATCAGCAACAAAAATAGTTAAGAGACCGTTTACAGATTCTGAGTCCACACAGATGCCACTGAAAGGTGTAATCTCCTTTTCCTAGTCCTGCTTCTCTACCTGCAGTAAATAACTACTTGTTACTGATGCATTGTGAGTAGAATGTGGAAGTAAGTGGTTACAAAAAATTAGTTGTTTTGTTGTCTTTAAGTCACTTATGACCTATGGCGATCCTAAGGCAAAACTATCATGAGGTTTTCTCAGCAAAATTTGTTTAGAAAAGTTTTGCTGTTGCCTTCGTCTGAGGCTGAGAGAGTATGACTTGACCAATGTCACCCAGTGGGTTTCCATGGCTGAGTGGGGATTTGAACCTTGCTGTCCTAGTGTAATACCCACACTACTACACCATGCTGGATTTTACTTGTTAGTTATGGTGATCCATAGGGGTATAATTCTTGACTAATTCTCAAAGGTAGCGATGAGTAATTTCTTTATATAATTACTGCATGTCTTCAAGTCATTTCTGACTCATTACGACTCTATGGTGAATTTATTACAATGTTTTCTTGGAAAGATTTGTTCAGAGAGGGTTTGTCTTTGCCTCCTCTGAGGATGAGAGTGTGTGACTTGCCCAAGGTCACCCAGTAGGTTTCCATGGCTGAGTGGGGATTCAAATCCAACTTTCCAGAGTCACAGTCCAATGCTCAAACCACTACACCACATTCATTCAACCAATTGTGTGTGTGCGTGTGCACACACACATCTATATCACTATTTTTGTAGTGTGAGTGTAACTTTTAAGGTTAAGTTTTGTAGTTACAGTGATGTGGCTTAACAAATGGCTAAGGAAAAATATTACAGGGTAGTTTAAGTGGTATTGTGAACTTTGTCACAAGTTGTTGCCACAAAAGAGTGGGTGGTAGGAGAGTCTTAAGCGGGTCTTATATAGCACAGACCAGAGGATTATAGCACTCTGATTTTTTTAAAACAGTAACTGAAAAGCAACTTTTGTAATTACATTTGAGTTGTAACTCTAATTGGAATTTATTACTTTTGGTGGTGATGGAATTACAACAATTTACAGACCTCCCCAGTTCTGTAAGGGAGAAGGTGTAAGAAGACACTTTCATAATAAACATTTTCAGGAGTTTCAGCGGTAGTGGAGGAGACCTATGGCAGTATGTTCATGACCCACAAAGCACATAACCTATTTGTAGGAGAAGCAGAAAGAATGAAAGAAGTAAAATGAGGACACCAATCACCTCTGTTTTGCCCAAGCTCCACTTGCTGCTCAAGTTGATCAAAAGGCCATCAGAAATACAAGACTAAACAGAGAGAAAAAGAGATAACATTGGAAGGTTAAAATAAGTCCTTGTGATATGGAAAACCAAGCGTTTTTATTTCTGTTCTCAGAAGGGAACAGAAGTAGATCAGGAAAAGAACCTTGAGGAATATGGAGGATCAAATTAGACATTTTGATCCCTCGTATTACACTGTTTTTCATTCCACAATCGTATATTATCAGAAATACATGCCTCAGCAGTCAGACTTGAAGATTAAGCTCACATTTACCTTCCAACTATTACCACAAAACAAACCATGCTAAATAGATTCATAGGGGAACAAAAGCATGTGCTATGAGAAACAGACATCTCTCACTAGAGATAGCACCTCTTCTCAACAGTGTCTAGTTTGACTTCTGTAAATAGAGACAGAAAATGTCCATCATCAAAATGATGTGCAAAGAAAGAGATATACACATTAAAAACAACAGCGATTAACAATATTAACGTATTCATTAGAGTAGACCCACTGAATCAATGGAATTTACATAAGTGAAGGTGACAGGAAATGCTAGAAAGGCTAGTTCAGCAGAGCAAAGGCAACAAAAGCCAGCTTGGAAAGGGTCAAAGCATAAGTTAGCTGTAATAAAATAAAGAAAGCAAGAATAAACAGCCTATTCAAGAATGTTCAGAGAAAATTAAAAGAAGGAAAATCAAGTAATATTTGGATAGACATGAGGGATGAACGTCCTCCTTCTTGGAAAGAAACAAAAATATGAATACAGAAGTTTGGATCCTTCTAAATGGGCAAAAGAGTGGAACTAGGAGGAGGCAATTTCCTCCAACATGTCCTTCCATCTGATCTGTCTGCAGTATATCATCAGTCCTTTCCACTACAGGGACAGATATTTGGAGCACTACAGGGACAAGCATGAGGCAGTGCTGTGAAGGAACCAGCCAGAAGGATAACATCAATCTACACAGGTTACTCATGTAAAAGAATAGACATTATGGAAGGTAGTAAAGAAAGTAAAGAGTGGAAGTCATGGAAGAAAGGGGGAGAGAATAATTTCAAGAGTGCGTATTGAAAGAAGTGAAGAACTCTGAAGGTGCTGAAGTAATAGGATAGAAACTGGACATGAAAAGGGAGTGGAAAACTGATTGTTTCTCCTCTGTATTTAGTTTGCCCTCTTCAGCCCACTCAAGCTGCATCTGCATTGGAGAAATAATGCAGTTTGATACCACTTTAACTGCCAAGGCTCAATCCTATGGAGTTCTGGGAATTGTAGTTTGTTCTAGCACCAGAGCCATTTGACAGAGAAGGCTAAATGTCTCACAAATGTCTCACAGTTGAGCAGTTCCTTCCATTTTACATCTGCAACCTCTTTTATGGTTGCCACTGCTAACAAAAGGAAGCTCTCCTAAATATTCCATAATTGTTATCTCCCATTTCCCCCATGTACAGCTTCATTGATGAAGGCACCCTTTCTCCTTTTCCAATTTTCCACTTTTGCCAACCCAGCTGAGAACAGGAGGAAAGACAGGGTTTGTGGCTATGGAGGGAGCAATCCTGGAGAGGAAGAAAGATGGAAAAATAATTTTTGAGGGGGATGAAGCATTTATATTCTAACAACATCTCTGAAAAGTCTGCAAACTCTTGTTGCATTGAATTCTGGTTGCAAACCACACCACCGTGAAATTACTTATTTTTGGAGCATTTAATTAGGAAAGACGAGAAAGGCTTGGGAACCACAAAAAGGGGCAAAAAGGGGCTGCATTTTGCTCACCCTGAATTAGTTACCTCTCAGTTTGGTGACTTCCAGACAGCATCTACACTGCAGAAATAATCCAGTTTGACACAACTTTAACTGTCATAGCTCAATGCTATGGAATTCTGAGATGTGTGGTTTTGTGAGATATTTAGCCTTTTCTTCAGAGGAGGAATACCTGCCTTTTTCTGGTGAGGATGTGAACCACTTCTGCGCCTACAAGGGCAGAAGGCAATAAAGGTTCAGACTAGAGGTGAGGCACTGAGATGGAGTGTAAGACTCAAAAAGAGGCCTGTGACTGAAGGAGACAAAAAGCTCAAGGGCCCATATCTAGAACATTTCCTGGTGACAGCAGCATATAAACTGCTGGCTAAGCAAAGTCGAGTGCAGGGAGTAAACGGTTTGGCTGCTTGGACTTGTGTCAACCAGACTTGCTTTGGGAAACACTTATCTATAGTTTTGCCATGAGTGACCCTGGATTGTACTTTGTTGTGTCTTGTTTCTCCTGTGTGTTCATTGTGGCTCTTGGACTGCTTGACCTTGGCTTTCTGAACCTTTAAAATTTAAACCACCTGGTAGGACTAATATATATAGAGATTTTGTAGCACCTTTGAGACTAACTGAAAAGAGAAGAAGAAGAAATTAGCTTTCGTAGACTTTAGTCTACTTCTTCAGATGCTTATGGTGGAGTGGAAGCCAGGGACAGACAGGAGTGCAAGAGTTTAACTCAGAGGTAGGCAACCTTTCCCCTTTAAGGGCTGAGGGACTTCAGCTCCCAGAAGCCTCAGCCATGTTGGCCAATAGTCCCATGTTGGCCAATAGCTCCTGGGATTCTGGGAGCTGAAGTCCCTCGGCCCTTAAAGGGGAAAGGTTGCCTACCCCTGGAAACTGAAAAGGAATGTTGGCTACTGCAGAACCAGTCAACATGAGTAGAACCCATGAGCTCTACATGATACCTAGTTTTTCAAAGGGCTCCACACATGTAGGTCCCCAGGAACAACATCTCATTGCTTGTACTTGTTGAAAAAGAAGATATCTGTCTGTATCTGGGCAAGTCTGGTAGGACATGACTTTCTCTTCTTTGATGGAATCTGTACCTTGGCAAGCTCTTCCTGGAGTGACAAGTAGTTCACTCTGCAGATTGTCCCAGTCTTTAATTTGGAAACAGGGCAGACTGTCTAGTTCTGTGTGAATTTACTTGTGTTTTCAGATCAGCTCCTGTACTCCTCTTGTGCAGGCCATTGCCTTCAGAGACTAGTTGGTTTCTCAGTGGCAAGAGCATGTTTGTAGACCATCTCAAAAGGTTAGGTTGTTGTCTTCTTCGGCTGAAGAATTAATACAGTTTGGCACTGGTTTAACTGCCATGGGCAAATGCTATGGAATTCTAGGATTTGTAGTTTTATGAGATATTTAGCCTTCTCTGTTAGAGAGCTCTGGTGCCAGAACAAACTAAAATTCTAGGTGGCAGAATTCAAAGATATAGCTGTGCTAGCCTGGAAAAAAATGCAAAGGGATCATGTAGCACTTTTGAAACTAGTTTCAAAGGTGCTACAAGATCCCTTTGCATACAAATCCCAGGATTCCATGTTGATTTTATATATTGCCTGATTTAATAATTTTTTAAGGGGGGGTGGGGGGGTTTCTGTATTATGTTTTATGTATATTGTGTTTTAAATGATGTAAGCCGCCCTGATTGGGTATCCATTGGGCGGGGTATAAATAAAATTTTATTATTATTATATTATTATTCCACAGGATGGAGTCATGCCATTTAAAGTGATTTTTTAAAAGTAATCATTTTAACATTTTGCAAGGTGCTTGAGTAACTCTTTTTTGGGCTGAAAAGTACTTATATGAAACCAATCTCAGTTTGTGTTGCAACTGTTATTAACTCTCTCACATATTTAAATACATTAATGAAAACATAGTCTCCCCTCATTCCATGTAATGTAGTTTTGAAAGAATGTGTTATTTTGTACTAACTTATTTGTCTAGTTTTTCTGCTGTAACCTAAGTATGTTAATCAGACAATTAAAATAATGAGATGGGATGAAACCCTGTCATGGGTTACTATAATAAAATACGTGTTACTGAAACAGTATGTGCAATTTTTATCAGTTTCTTCCCTTATTTTTCATTTTTATCAGAGCAGTTTATGTAAACCTGACACATTCGTGTATTTGAAACAGATACAAAATGAAGCATTTTTTTGTCTGTTGTGAAATTTTTTCTGCAGTTGTAGATAAGATTAATAGAAATGTTCTTTGCTGCAAAATGTTTTTGTTAAATGAAGAAAACATATTAATTTTACACCTCACCCTTCAGTTTCTTTGGATGCTTCTGGAAGCTGTTATTTAAAAAAAATATGAGAAAAATAGTTTCTCTATCTTAGCAATATTTGTTTTACAGGCATAGATAACATCCTGTCTTATTCAGTGAAAACAGGTAGAGAGTTATGTTAGATGCTTCACAATCTAATTTCATTTTGAAATAATCAGGTATAAGTTTTCTATCATCATTTTTGGAAATCCAGTTTATGGAAAGAACAACTTGCCAAGTAAATAGATGCTGAATGTCCATTAAAATTGCTAGGCATCACCCATATAACTTCTCCTGGATACTACAGAGTCCAAATAGTTCAACAATTAGTTGGTCTCAAGCACCACAAAATTCCCTTGTTAATATCCTTTCTTCCTCACAGACCCAGAACACCAAGAACATGTTCCTATCCCACCTGTATTTCTAAATATTTAAAATAAGCTTCCAGCCCAGTCTTCAAGAAAAACACATGGTTTCATAGTGTTGTTGGCTTTCAAGAGCAGTTAATGCATAGTTTGGCACAGCTTCCCTTTTGGACACTGGGCATGCAAGCTGGGAGTTTGTTTTCCAAGCTGTGGATGATCTTGGTTGTACATTGCACAGAGTGGTCCTGTATACTTTCTAACATTTCACAGATGAAAACCAGGACACATACAACCAAGCAATGTTAGTTTGTGGCCAAGATGGCAAGTGTTATTAATGTGGAAGAACACACAAGGTGTAGCCATCTACTTTTGCCTGAATTTACAGGGAAGGGCAAAATTCCACCTTGGATCCCATTTTGGAAGAAAGATGGGATAGGAGTGCAACAAGAATAATATAAAATAAAACGCTGCCTCTCCTTTCATTTTCTGTTGAGTAACTGAGGGCCTGAACAGACTGCCAGAAATAATCCAGTTTGAGACCACTTTAACTGTCCTGGTTCAATGCTAGGGAATCATGGGAATTATAGCTTTTTTTGAGGCATTGAGCCTTCTGTGTCAAAGAGCTCTGGTGCCACAATAAAGTACAGTTCCCATGATTCCCTAGCACTGAGGCAGGACAGTTAAAGTGGTCTCAAACTGGATTATTTCTGGCAATCTGTTCAGGCCCCGAGCAACCTTTGCACTTTGCTCTCAATGGAAGTAAGGAGGAACAAAGGGAAAAATGTGAGGAAGACATAGAACTGGGACATTAAAAACAGCTGAAAATAAGTGAGATAACAGAGGATTAATCAGGACTATCTCTGCCAACTTGGGATGGTTGGAGGGTATGTTCCTGTCTTCTAAGCTTCAACTGTCATGTGTAAAAATGATACGCCACAAAACCATGCCAGAGGTTGTGAGTGTGGTCTGGCTTTTGCTAAGCCTGGACCTCTGTAGTCCATCAGGTAAGCACACTTGAGAGCATGAATAAGATTTGTTTGAGAGCATGAATGGGATCAGAAAATGTGAGCAATGTTAAGCAGTTTGCAATTGCCTACATGGGCAAGGTTCTGGAAACCCAGCAGATGCTGCCATGAGTCTTAGCTTGAGAGAAAGGCAGGCTTTCAATGAATTCAAAACAATGAGTAAACTTTCACTTTTGATCTCAGTTCATTTGGGTAGATGCAGTGGCATCACCAGGGGTGTGTGGCCTGCAATGGGTGACAACCCAGAACAGAGGTGATACCCAGTTGGACTCTCCTTCTCCTGCTCCCTTCCTAGCTTGCCACGGTGGCAGAGGCCTCCTCATGAAGAGACCTCCACCGCTGCAGCAAAGGAGAAGGCTGAACAATCTTCTCCTGGTTTTGCCATGATGGTGGAGGCCTCCTCACAAGGAAACCACCATCACAGCAAAGGAGAGGGAGGAGTGCACCCTTTTGGTCATTACAGTTCC
The DNA here is from genome assembly GCA_026167975.1 of Phrynosoma blainvillii. Classification (NCBI taxonomy): domain Eukaryota; kingdom Metazoa; phylum Chordata; class Lepidosauria; order Squamata; family Phrynosomatidae; genus Phrynosoma; species Phrynosoma blainvillii. The sequence goes on along the minus strand of JANUYF010000002.1, from coordinate 325,242,745 downwards.
CTGGCAGCCCCACCCCACACTGGGTGACACCAGGGGTGGGGATGCAATTGGGTAGACTAAGAGCCCAAAAACACATTGGCCAGAATCCTGTCAGTGACATATGCATGTTTAAGTGTGGCTTGCAGATGCATAGGTTTCCTTTTGGAGGAGGAAAAGGTGCTATTTTGTACTTTTCAGAATGTCCACCTCTCCCCAGCTGTCAAGGTTCTGGAGGTGGAGGTACTGCTTTCCAGTGTGGACAGGGAGGAAAGATGAGACTTTTGATCCAGTGTAGCTCTGAGGGGAAAGAATAGGATGTGCACTCTGCCTGTCCCTCCAAACTGCCACAAGCTCTTCAGTGTCTGAATTGCCTCCTTGCTCACTTCCCTCCCTACCTGCAACCAGTGGTGGTGATGGCCTTTCATGGGGCTTGACAGCTGAGGAAGGGGAGGTTTGGGATGGGGCTCAGAGAGTTCAAGGAGATGCCCTTGTGCTGCAACAAACAAACAAACAAAAATTATGGACATGGAACTGCCTGAGTGGCATGTAGGGGCTTGACCATTATGTTATTTGCATTGTACAAGAACCATCCTTAAATTGGCCTTGGGGGGATAGGTTTGGTGGTAATGAGCATGCCCATTATTTTCCAAATAAAAAATGACCACGTTTAACCACATTTTTTTTAAAAAATCTGCATGATATAATGCCTGCAGTTTGGACCTTATTGTTATCTTCTGTGTCCTGTATTGGGATAATAATATTGCCCTACTTAATATTGCCCTACTTAATATTGCCCTACTTTACAAGATAATAATATTGCCCTACTTTACAAGGTTGTCGTAAGGAGCACAGATGAGGTGTTGGAGAACCTCCAGATTTAGTAATACTTAGATTCACTGAACTCAATTGGACTTGTCAATCATATCATTAGTTTCAATGGTCTCCTCTAAAAATGATAGAAACTGTATCCGGTTAGTGTTTGTAAAAAGCTCAACACATTTCATCCTGATGTATATCCAAAGACCTTCCACAGGAGCTGAAAAATCATTTAAAAAGAACATACGGGTATCTTTTTCACAGTTATTTGCAGATGCAAGAACAATTTGCAGAAAAATATTCTAGCAGCACCTCTGACAGTACAACAAAGGCAACGTTATAAATATCCACCTTGCAGTTTTTTAAAAATTGTCAATCAGGGATGGGGGACCACTTTAACTGTCGTGGCTCCATTCTGTGGAATGGTGGGCTTCATAGGTTGTTGGAGTTCAGAGGAATAGTTTAGTGTTCTCTAAAAGAGAATTCTAATTACTTCAGCAAGCCACAAATTCTATAAGATGGAGTCATGACAGTTACAGAGGTATAAAACTGCTTTCTGTATAGTATTGCTGTTACATGCCTTCAAGTATTTACTACTTACAGCAATCTTTAGGTCATGGGGTATCATGGGGTTTTCTTGGCAAGATTTGTTCAGGGGAGGTTTGCCATTGTCCTCCCCTGAGGCTGAGAGCTTATTACTTGCCCAAGGTTATCCAGTGGGTTTCATAGCCAAGCTGGGAACTGAACCCTGGGCTCCAGAGTTGTAGTCCAATACTGAAACCACTAAGCCACTATACATTCTTATTCTGATTCAGGCAAAATACTTCTCTCTAGAGTGGAAGAGGAGATTCCTGCAAAGTTACAGAAACAGAAATGTCATTGCCTTATAGACTATATATAAAATTGGCAGAGATATTTCCCTTTAATTTGGCTGCAGAAACCACAGATGGAACATTGCTTATTAGCAAAGTTTAGAGGAAAGCACTCTTTGAGAAATGCCCATTGCCTCATTTCCACTGACCTCCACTGCTACTAGGATTTTCAATACCTTATCCCCTTAGGCACCTGTGGAAATTTTTCATCTTGTTTAACTTCAAGAGTCGCTGCCTAATTCACTGTCAAAGAATTAATCCCTTCTGACAGCAGTTCTCAGTGCAGCATCCTCAGTGCATTGATGGTGGTCTGCAGGGAATTTAGAGCAACATTCCTCCACAGCCATGAGTTTCCTTCTGCCTAATCCTCTGAAGAGTTAAAGAATCATAGAAGCAGAGTTGGAAGGGACATCAAGGGACAGCTAGTCTAACCCGTGCCAGTGCAGGAAATCTAAGAGGTGAGCATCAACATTGTTAAAAGACCTCCAAAAAGAAGAAAAATCTACCACCTTCAAAGGCATTCTATTCTACCATTGAAGAGCTCTTGCCATCAGAAAATTCTTCCTGATGTTCAGGTGGAATCTTTTTTCATCTAATTTTAATTCATCAGTTTGTGTTCTAAACTCTGGAACAGCAGAAAACAAGCTTTTTATCCCATTTTCTAAATTAAATCCCTTCAGCTATTTTAAAGATGGCTATCATGTGCTGGTTTACATAGAGTGCTGCCCAAATTCAATCTAAATTGAACTCTTATCAACAGAATATGAAATATGAATATTGAAGTAATTTTGTGCATGCACATGGATGCTCACAAATACTATTTATTGAATCAGGGGCTAAACAGATGGCCCCAAAGGAGTGGCTTGCTGCTGCCCCTTTGAGCATCAGATTGGGGCCATGGCAATCCAATGCCATGGCCCTAATCTGGCATTTTTCCACCCCAAAAAGGACTGGCAAAATGCTGCTCCTTATTGGAATGGGAAAAAAACTACTGCTCTTGCTGCTGTGGTGGTGGCTTTTCTGTGATGCCACCATGCCCCCACTCCACCCCCAAGCCAGTTCTTACTGGCAGTCTGCTTTCCCCCTCTAAGATATTTTTCTAAGATATTATACTAACTTATATAAAGAAAGGGAAGACAGACAAAGAGAAATAAAGAAATATGTAGGATCTTTAGACCTAAATAAAATAATGGAGGAATACAAAGGTGAACTGAATAAAAAAAAAAACAAAGCTCAAGAGATTCTAGAGGTGGTAAAGAAAATTAAAAGTGATAGATCTCCAGGTCCAGATGGTTTTATCCCAGAATATTATAAAACCTTTATATACCAATTATTGGGTCCTCTACAAGAAACTATGAATGGAGTAGTGACTGGGAACATACCAAAAACTTGGTTGCAAGCTAATATAACATTAATCCCCAAAGAAAATAAAGATAATACTGACCCAAAGAATTATAGACCCATTTCCTTGTTAAATTGCAACTATAAATTTTTTACAAACATATTGGCAAATCATTTAAAAAATGGTTAACAAAGTGGATACAAGATGATCAAGCGGTTTTTTTTACTGGGGAGAATGATCAAAGATAACACGAGGAATTTGTTAAATTTAATAGAATACCACTGAAAAATATTGATTAAAAAGTTGCTTTTTTCTTCTTTGACATAGAAAAGGCATTTGATAGTTTAAATTGGGAATTTATGTTAACAATTTTAGAAAAAATAGATATCGGAGAATTTTTTTTAAAATGGATAAAATTAATTTATTGTAACTAGGAGGCTAAATTACTAATAAATGGGGATTCTACATCAAATTTTGAAATTGGAAAAGGAGTAAGACAAGGTTGCCCTCTGTCCCCATTGCTATTTATTTTAAATTTTGAAGTATTAATGAATAAAATTAGAGAAGAAAAAGAAATTAAAGGAATAAAAATAAAAGGAGAAGAATTCAAAGTACGAGCTTTCGCTGATGACTTAATGGTGTCGATATCCAATCCAGTAGAAAGTACAGAAAAATTATTATTAATTCTAAATACATATGGAGTAGTATCAGGTCTTAAAATAAATAGAGAGAAAATGAAGATATTGATGAATCTAACAAAAGAGGAGAAGAACCCCTGCTTTCCCCCTCAATTTTCAGATATTTTTTGACCCTGCAAAAATTTCAATGTACTGATGACTAGCAGTAGACTTACCTTTGTCATTAGGATTAGCAGTAGGTTTTAATGCACACAGTTGGTATTTCCTGAGACCATTGAAAATTCCAGTATCCCCAATGCCTCAGATGGGCACCTACTTCCAGTCAGAACATATCAATTCTGGTTCTCAATACCATGGTTCACTGAAAATGGCACAGGGACCTTTTTTATTTTTTTTACTCAATACAGTCATTTGATTGGGATCAAAAACCAACCAACCTACCAACCAACCCAACAGAAAAAAAGAATGGATTTGTTTGGATAATTTTTGTCCTAGCTCTTCTTCCCCCGCATTTTTAGAAGAACCTGTACAGAATAAACAGTTGAAACATGGGGACACTGCCTACATTATAAATCTATTTCTGGGGGAGTAAAAGGTCCTGTCCCAGTGCATAAGGGTCAAACAAAATGAATTATAGGAGATGTTTGGTATGCTAGAATGGAAACTTTGTTGACTGATTTGCTACAAGTTGAAGAACCTGATCCATTCAACTTTTACAAAAGGATTATAAGGTTTTATTTATATTGCCACATAGATTACTGGTGAAAGGTGTCTGAACACTCTTGACACCTGCAGGCTGTATCCAGCCCTTGAGCTAAATATTTGTCCCACCCTTAGAGGAAAATATCAGGAATAATAATAAAAGTATGAAGGATCAGCATAGAAATTAAGAAGAGCTACTTTGTGAAGACAGAGTCACCTGAGTCAAAACTCCTTGGTAGCATCTCTCTAACAGATGAGGAAAGAATATTTTGTAAAACCATTTCAGCATTGCCTTTAAGTTTTTGCCTCTGTGTCAGTCTCAATGGCAACCCTATGGATGAGACATCTCCAGGCCCTCCTGTCTTCTACTGCTCTGCCCAGCTCCTGCAAACTCATATTTATGGCCTCTTTAATACAGTCCATCCATCTAGCATGTGACCTTCCTCTCTTTCGACTTCCCTCCACCTTTCCTAACATTATTGTCTTTCCCAACGATTCATGCCTTCTCATGATGTGTCCACAGTATGACAGTCTACAGACCTTTACAGACTGCCAGAAATAATGTAGACTGAGGTCATTTTAACTATCCTGGCTCAGTGCTAGGGAACTGTATTTTTTTCTGGGACATTGAGCTTTCTCTGTCAGAGAGCTCTGGTGTCACAATAAACTACAGTTCTCATGATTCCTTAGCACTGAGCCAGGACAGTTAAAGTGCCCTCAAGTTGCATTATTTCTGACAGTCTGTAAAGGCCCTAAGTCTTGTCATCTTGGTTTCTAGGGATATCTCTGGCTTGATCTGTTCTAGGACCCATTTGTTTGTCCTTTTGGCTGTCCATGAAATCCTCAGCATTCTTCTCCAGCACCACATCTCAGTCTTCTTTCTTGACTGTCACATCCATACACGGTAATAGGGAATACGATAGCTTGTGCTGAGTTGTATGTCTTTGCATTTTAGGATCTTTTCTAGTTCTTTCATAGCCTCCCTCCCCATTCTTAATCTTCTCCTGATTTCCTGTCTGCAGTCCCCATTCCGATCAATGTTTGATCCCAGATATGAGAACTCTTTTACTATTTCTATTTCCTCATTGTCTAGTATGAATGTGTGTAAGTTCTCTGTGGTCATTATTTTTGTTTTCTTTATGTTCAGCATTAAGCCTGCCTTTGCACTTTCTTCTTTGATCTTCCTTAGTAGTTGTTCCAGGTCTGTGAGGTTTTCTGCTAACATTATGGCTTTAAGTACACATTTATAAAAATGCAGATATTGTGATTCTGTAGGTTTCAGTTACAAAACCTAACAGGTGTCTCTTCAGATACCTGCCTGCACAGGAGTATGATCAATTGATCTTAGATGGCAGTCTTTCATGGAAAATCAGGGCAGTCAGAGATGTGAAGTGGGGTGGGAAGGAGGACAGTTGGGCTCTACTACAGGCCAACACAGAGGTTGTGTAGAAAGAATGGTTTGTTGTGTGCTTTCAAGTTGATTCTGACTTACAGTAATTCTATCTGAGAGTTTCTTTGGCAGGCTTGTTCAGGTCTGCTATTGCCTTTCTCTTAGTTGAGAATGTGTGATCTGCCCAAGGTCACCCAGTGGGTTTCCTTAGCTGAATAGGGGTGGGGTGGGGTGTCAAACACTGGTCTCCCAGAGTCCTAGCCCAGCACTCAAAGCTTGATCAATATGATTTGTTTGAAATATTGTAATATTGGATTATGATGTTGCCGTTATTGATGACAAAAGACACCGTTTCTCTTTCCTTCATTTTTCTCCACATCTGTATATTGTTTTCATAGAATCTGGTCTATTGTTTGTGTTGACTAGAGTAGATCCATGGAATCAATCAGATTTATGATGGTTGATAAATCATTCAACAATTGGTTCAACAGGTAAGACACTGATAACATGGAGCAATGGATTCAAACAACAGGAAAAAAATATTTCATCTAAAAATTAGGCAGAACTTCCTGACAATAAGAGCTGTTTGACAGTGGAATATACTGCCTTGGAGTGTGGTGGTGTTTCCTTCTTTGAAGATTTATGAAGAGAGGCTGGGTGGCCATCTGTTGGAAGTGCTTTGACTGTTTGATCCTGCATGGCAGGGGGTTGGACTAGATGGCCCTTATGGTCTCTTCTAACTCTAGGAATTTATGATTCTATGTCATATTTGAAGACTACAGCTTTTAAAATCATCTATGAAACTGACCTGCAAAATGTGATGCAGGCATCTCCTTTTCCTGCCCTGCACCTCAGCAAAAACATCCAAGCAGTGCAAAATGCACCTCATGCCTGAGATGTTTTAGTACACTCCTGTAAGTACTATAATTTCTACCTGGAAAGCACTTAGTGTGCAGCTGCTCAGAGAAGACAGTTCCAAAAAGCTTTTCTCCCACAGAGACTGTCACATCCAGCAGTGAGTAAGGTATTTTCTGGATTTGAAGCTTTCAGCTTATCAGTCCTGTGTTAAGTGTGATTTGACTGAAATCAAAAGTGCTGGAATGGTTCACTAAATTTACCAGATTCTGGCTGAGATCCTATGCTATGTTATATTGTGTAGAACAAATATCTGCATGTAGAGTTATATGTGCTCTGCCACCCTTGAGTTGAGTGGCAATGGTACATAACTGAATGGCATTGCATACATAACTTCACTTTCTGCAACCTTAAAATGAATACGAACATTCTGCATCAGACAACAATGTCCATTGGGCAACTTCTACTTGTGTAAAACACAAGAAGATTCCAGCCATTGTTTTATTCCTGCCCCCAGCACTATGAATTAATTAGAAACACTGGGGAATGAGAGAAGCGTTATGGCACACAAAGGACCTATGGAAGTATATGTGGAACAGAGGATGATGTGCAGACATTTCTGACCACCACTGAAGGCTAGAATTTGTTTTGGTGACTTCTTTCTTTACCTTCTCCTTGTTTAAAAGGCACTGATGAATGCAGACCCATTCTAGTTTGTAACTCAAGGAGGCTTACAAAAGTTAAAACAGATACAGGAATTTTTTTACAGCATATAGAAGTTTCAAATATAATTAATCTATCAATAAAATTAAAACAGTTAAAAAAACATTAAAAAGAAGAACAAATATAAATACAGCACAGGTCAAACATTTATCCCCAAATAGCCAGCCCCAAAAGGCCTGCCAAAACAAACACCTTCACCAGCCTACAACTCTGACTTCAATTTGTTCATCCTCATCTGTTCCATTACTGTTGACAGGAACCAGTTTAGAAGTATGACAACTTCCTTGTATTCAGGTGGAAAGGAGTAATAGAACTGGGTGCAATCCATATATTGATGGTCCTGTACCCCAAATTCCAGATCATCGTCCCCACTAGTTTCAAGCTTGTGCTATTTAGCATGGCAGAATGAAACAGAACTCACATGTCAATAGCTATGGAATCAAGCAGGAATTCCCCAGCACTATTAGGTTTGCCCCTCCAGGAAGAAATGTAGCCACATTAAAAGCATGCCTACAGCTCCTACTGCAGCCAGGTGGCCTAGCAGGATACCATGGTTGATGGCAGTGGCATTCCTGCTGCTGTGTCACCCAGCGTGGGGGTGGGGCTTGAGAGGTGGGAAGGGCAGGGCTTCTGCAATAAGGAGAGGGCATGTGCTCAGGCAGGCTGAGTATGTGCCTGCACCCGTACCCACCCTACCGCGGGCCCCATCCTTGCTGCTGCCCACTTCTCAGAGGTGAAAGGAGTGGTGCTGAGGTGAGCTAGGGAAGTGTGGACCTCTCCCAGCAGTCCTCACCACCCCCTTCTCCTCAGAGGAGAAAAGAGCATGCTGAGGTGAGCTGGGGAAGTGTGCACCTCTCCCAGCAGTCCTCAGTGCCACCCCATTTCCTCAAAGGAGAAAGGAATGGTTCTGAGATGATTGCACTTTTCCCGGCAATCTTCAGTGCCACCCCCTTCTCCTCAGAGGAGAAAGGGATGGCACTGGGGCAAGCTGGGAAAGGGCGTTCTTCTCCTGCCAGTCCTCAGTGCTTCCCTTTTCTCCTCAGCCTGGCTCATTGCTGCCGTCCCATTCTCCTGGGGCAGGGGCAGCCCCCCTCCAACTGGGTGTCACCCCCTTCTGGGGTGTCACCTGGTGTGCTCCACACGTCCTGCACCCCCTCCCCAGTGATGCTACTGGTTGATGGTATCTGCTGGACCTTTCTGCTGAAAGGTCCAGCAGAATCAACAGGGACACATCCCCCGGTGCAGTTCCTGGTGTAGATCATTTATCATGGAGACCAAAGATATCTCTGCCTCATAGCCAGGTCTGAAATGGCAGTGAAATGGATCTAGATACTCTGTCTCATTTTGAAACCTAGATACTCTGTCTCATTTTGAAACCCTTGGAGCTGGGTGTCAACAAGAATGGAATACCAGAAAGTGACTGGTAGTTGCCTAACACAGTGGGATCCTGGGAAGACCTTTTCAACAATTGGTATAATTGAGGGACAATGAAATACTGCCTGGTTTTAATGAGGTATTAACCACTTATTCTGCCCACTCAGCTAATCTCCTCTGGCCTTTTTAAAATAAGCCAGTAAGAGAAAGGGTCATAAGTGGTGGCTTTCGTCTTTCCAAGGTTACTGTCCTTACTGCATGAATCAGATTACATAAATTAATTGGACAAACAGGGCCAACATTTCATAGAATCATAGATTTGGAAGAGACCACAAGGGCCATCCAGTTCAACTCCCTGCCAAGCAGGAACTCAAAATCAAAGCCACTGGATCTGTGTCAATTGTAGCATTCAAGTCAGAGCACATCTGACCAATTTTATCTGCAACGTGCAGGGCACAGCTGTTCAGTGATCTGTATCCTCCTTTCATGGGCCAGTGTGTAAAGGATCCTTGACTACTTGAAATACCTCTGCTGGCCAGCTCCTTGCAAATGCAGTAGTTCCTGCACTGCTACAGAATGGATCCTCAGAGAGTCTTGAGCCTCTATTTGATCCTGCTCTGAGTTTTCTGCCAATATCATGCTAGTCACTTTCTGACTTGCTTCATCACTGCCAGCTCCTTTGATTCCATTCTGTGAGAGGGACATTCAGGAGCAATCACAAATCCCCTCTCTTCTTTCAAGTGGCAGGGCAAGCCCTTGCAGCTCCCTAAAGTGGTGACCTCCCCTTTGGTGTTGTTCCCTTCAGCAGCGATCCTAGTGATGGGGGATCAGCCCACCCCAGGACACATTTTAGCATCTTCCTTGACTGCTCCAGCTGGGGTGGTGGAACTTGCCAACAGATTCTGATGAATTACAGCTGATGGGTCTGAGTTTGCAAGAAGGCAGCTCTTTCCTGAAAATTCCACCAGCAGGGACAACAGCAACAGCAAGAACAATTGGATGAAATGGCCCTTGCCTTTTGCTTACTCTCCTAGGCAGAAGTTCTTGTGGCTTCCTCTGCCTAAAGAAATGCTGGAATGTTCCGGATCTTGTAGGACACCTGCTTATCTGGCAGCTCATTTTATCAATGGAGGAAAAAAAGAAAGAATGTGTTAAGAAAGAAGAACACCCCTTCTCTCTTCCAAATATATTGCAAGGTCACAAGTGTGCATGTGTATGTATTGTTGTTGTTATGCCTCTTGCAAGTCAATTTCGACTTATAGCAATTCTATTAAAAGTTTCTTTGGCAAGATTTATTTAGGTTTGCCATTGCCTTCCTTTTAGGCTGAGAGAGTGTGACTTACCCATGGTTACCCAATGGGTTTCCATAACTGAGAGGGAATCCAAACCCCGGTCTCCCAGAGTCCTAGTCCAATATGCAAACTGTTGGCTCATGTGTGTATACAAACAATACTCACAAAAAGCCTATGTCCATAGTTTAGTTTTAGCAAGAATTATAGCAATTTGGCATAGCCTTTTGGAACTAGAGTTTTGAGACTACTGGCTTACACTGATTTAAGCCTTTTTATTTATTTCTAGTTATTTTTCAAGGTGGTTGTAACATAATCAAAACCAACAGTATATAAAATAGCCCAACAAAATCAAAATTTAACATCAAAAAAGAAAGCAGCAGAAAAAGTAAATCCTGACAGTATTAAAACAGAAGAGAAAGGAAAATCTAAACAAGGGATGGTAAAGTTCATTAATAACCCCTGCAAACAGCAAGGCTTTTAGCTGGCTTCTGAAAGCAATTGAAGATGTACTTCTTTACTATGAGTAATTTTATCAATTTACTTCCTGCTGTTCACAATTTGGGACACCAGTTGTTTTGCACAGAAAAGAGCATTTTCAGAAAATATTTCCTGCACAGAAAATGCAGTCTCTTGTATAAAATAAACAAGTGTGAATTTTGTGTAGAATCAAGTCCCTAATTTTTCTGTGCATAAAATGCTGTTTGTGTGGGTATGCTCTTTCAAGTTGCCTGTCAATTTATGGTGATCCCATGATTTTCATAGGATTTTCTATGGTGGTTTTGACAGTTCTTTCCTCTGAAATATAGCTTACAGCACCTGGTATTTATTGGAGGTCTCCCATCCAAGGACTATCTAGAGCTGACTTTGCTTAGCTTCCCAGATTATTTGGGATTTAGGGTGTTTTGACACTATTTACTGTCCTGAAAATATTTTTGAACAAAACAACCATGTACAAATTTTGTGCAGAATAATTCCTGAGCTACAAAGATTCTTGTCAAACCACAGTTCTTTTCATCAGGTTTTCTCAATGTTTGAAAAAAAATATTTTGACAATTTTAAAATACTCTTCCCATCCTTGGAAGGAGGCAGGTTTCGAGATGGCAGCAGAGTGTTTCCAAGTTCTGATCTGCACTGCAGAAATAATATAGTTTGACAACACTTTAACTGCCATGGCTCAATGCTATGGAATTCTGGGATTTGTAGTTTTGAGAGAATTTAGCCTTCTCTGTTAGAGAGCTCTGGTGCCACAACTTCAAATTCCAGGATTCCCTAGCATTGAGCCATGGTGGTTAAAGTGTTGTCAAAGTGCATTACTTCTGTAGTGCAGATTAGACCCTAGACATGGTGCTGCTGCTGACCTCTTCTACCTTTTCTTCTCAGCCTCCATACTACTTTCCTTTTCACTTCCCCCCCACCTGTTCACTTTCTCTGCACATCAATATTGCCTTTAATATCAATCCGTTACAGTTTGGCCTAAGAGCATGTTTGTTCTTGTTGCTATAATTAAACTGTAGTCTAGGAGATATTAACGTGCTAATAACTTATAATATTAGAAATGCTAATTAAAATCCCCAATCTTATAATCTAAAGGCCCAATTTATTGCCTGAGAAATTCTTGTTAGATTCCCTGATAAGTTTTTTTTTAAAAAAAGAAAAGAAACTAATTTCAAAATATAGTTGATCTTGCAGGAAAACCTGTGTTTTGACAATTACTGTAATTGCATGGGGAATTCCCATGGATAGCTGTGAGTAAAATAATGTTTACCTAAATAACCAGAGTTTCCCACTCTTACTGGTCCTATTGCACAGACTTGTGATAAAAAAAGAATTTTTTTTCAATATTGTAGGCATTTTTAATGGCTATTTAGGTGCTGAATTTAAAAAACACAAGAAAACTGTTATACCACTCACATGTCTTTTACAAATTCTATATTTTTATCCATCCAGTTGTTACTCAGCTTTGATTAAGTGTGGACATTGAGATTCCAGTGTGATTTCTTTTAGTGCTTTTGAATGGATTTTTCTGTTTCATATTAACAAACAAAAATGTTTTGAAAGTCTATATGTGAAGACTTTAACCTCTTTCTTACTCTTTGCAGGATCATTTCGCTCAGTCACATATTCCAACATAGGAATATCAAAGCAAGTTGTAAAAAAAACCTGTATGTGATGGAGCAAACCTGAAGTTATTTTTGGATTTAGAAAACCAAATTCTTATAAAACCAGTATATATATATATATATATTAAAAAAAACCCTTTATGATCCTCAGTCTTGCAAGCCTGTAGTCCCTGTAATTTTAACACACAGAAGTGCTTGTGCTAATAAAAAGGGTGAGACTATAAGATACAGCAGTCAAGGCCAATTCTGTCCTGCTGTATAACTAAAAACCTGCAAAATCCATTATATCCAACCCCCATCCCTGGCAAAGATAGGGGGGTTGCAGACTGCCAGAAATAGTGCAAATTGAGTCCACTTTTAGGGTTAGGGTTAGTGCTAGGGAATCATGGGAATTGTTTTTTTTCTTTCTGAGACATTGAGCCTTTTCTGTCAGAGAGCTCTGGTGCCACAATAAAATACAGTTCCCATGATTCACTAACCCTAACCCTAAAAGTGGACTCAATTTGCACTATTTCTGGCAGTCTGCAACCCCCCCTTAGTCTTTTGTACTACTGTTCCCAGAATGATTGAGCCAGCATCACCTGGCTGGAAGACCCTGGGAGGTTTAGTACAAAAAGGATATGGTCAGTGCATATTTTTAATTCTTTAATTTCTTCACAGTCCATATATCTTGAACTGTCAATGTTTTCTCTTTGTTTTTTTATGCCAATTCCATGTTTGTATAGTTGAAAAGGGTGCATATACCTCATCCTGTTCTAACTGTAAGATTTCAAAGAAACCACACTAAAGTCATGGGAGAAAACTCAAATGATCATGACAGGAGAAAACAAAGATTCAGTGCTATCTTTGAACTTGACGTTTTCTCATCCATCAGATCAAGCATTTTGCCAGAGAAACTACAGGTGGGCACCACATGTATAGGTTAAAATTTGTTCTTCAACAGTACGATGATAGTTCTGTTAGCCTTTCCCAACCTAGAGTGCTCCAGATGTTTTTGACTATGACTCTCATCCCATCATCAATGGATTCTATATATTAAAATTTTGACCATGATGGCTGGAGCTGATAGGCATTGTAGTCCAATATTCCTGGAGCACACCAGTTGTGGGGAGAATAGTGTGTGTGTGTGTGTGTGTGAGAGAGAGAGAGAGAGAGAGAGAGAGAGAGTTTGTGCATTCCAATGTTTTGGAAGCTGGAGAGGAGGAGGAGGAGGAAGTAAGGCTAATGCTGTTCCCTCAAGGCTCTGCCACTGCCCATTCACCCGCTCTTGGTTGTTTGCAACCATCCCTCTTGTTTCCTCCTCCTCTCCAGCTTCTCTGTGGAGGTAAGTGGGCCAGCTGTAGACAACCAAGGGCAGGCAGATGAGCAGTAAAGCAGGACAATGCTGAGCCTCAAAGTTTTACTGGTGACTTATCCATGGGTCAGGCCAAATTCCATAATCTTGACCCCAAAAGCTGCCCTCAACTTATACATGAGGTCGACTTATAGTCAAGTATATAAGGTAAATAGTATCTCATGGCCCAACCCCCCCAGAGCCCATCTTAAAGTCTAGTAGCCAGATCAGGTGAAGGTCTGTTCAGCTGCTGATTGAGATGTAAGGAAGAGAAGGCTGTTCCCAACCCCTTCCTACCAGTGTGCAAGGCTGCAACAAGGACTTGTGACAGGGGTCATGTTTTTGATTGTTTCAGCCTCACTCACTGTCTGAAGGGGATTGGAAACATCCTGATTTGATCAGGCTGCTTTCACCTGAGGAGGCTTCCTTCACTTGATCTGGCTGCTGGCTGTTAAGGTGGGGGGCATTTATGCAGTTTTACAGGAAGACTATGTAGTCTTACAGAATATGGAGTAGTTATGAATATGCAACTGCAACAGTAAATGCCAGCTGCAGAGAGTAATTTTTTGTTTGTTTTGATTGTCATATTGTTTTTTTTCAGAAGACTCAGACTTTTTTACAGCCAAGCTATGCTTCCAATGATTACTTACACATTTCAAAGAGATAGCCATGTTTTGACATAAAATGGAAAATAGAGTGGGGACTGAAGGAATCAAACAAACTGATTTATTTTAATAGAAGGTTCTGGGGATCTCTTTGCACTTCTTCTGATGCATCTGAAGAAGTGAATTGATATGCCTGAAAATTCATGCTAAAATAAATCAGTTTCTAAGGGACAAGACTTAAGATTAAATGTCACCTACTGAACTGTAATATATAGGCCTCCTTAAATAATGGAATTTATTACACCAGTTTTTTTCTTACAACAATTACGTCAGTGAAGCAAATAGGAAAATACCAGTTTGAAAACATTCAGTATCACACTCCACTACAATTGTGTGAGTGTCCTGCTTTGGCAATTCATGGTCCCTTTCACACTGGCTCTGTAACCCCACATACCATGCCTTTCAGTGCATATGTACCTTTGCCAAGGTTGTTTTTACTTAGTTTCTTTTGATTTTGATTTTTTTTGCTTTAATTATGCAATCACAGCCAAAATAAAAACAAAATTTCTAAAAGGCATGGAGTAAAAACAACCTCAATCTGCTTGGGAATAATGAAGGTGAGGGGGGAGAGGAGGAGAATTACTCCCCTCATGCCATGTGACTTCTGTCAATCATTACTGCTGCAGAAGGGACCTATCACATGAAGGGATTGATGAAATAGAAGCAATATTAGGGGCCTATTGATAGATTTTCCCCATCAGTGAAAACATGCACTACACAAACAAAGGAAATGCAAAGCAGCAATTGAATAGACACGATGTTGTATGATACATATTGGCCAACTATGCTAATATCTTGCTTTAATTCTAACTTACTGCCAGAGGACAAGTTTCGAGGTATGAATTGACTAGAAATGTATCCGAAGCTTCGGAATCTCTTATCCATGAAGAGACCAGATGCTGAAATGTATCTCCTTGTTGTTTCTATTAAGGTTGCTTTAGTGAAATGAAGCTTATCTGCAACAAAAGAGTCCAAAACTGTAATTCATTAAGAAATCATGCCATGCCTTCCAGGATTTAAATAAGGATTGTGAATAGATTTCACCACTCAAAATTTTCCAGTTCAGTTCTGTATAATAGTTTTATTTGATTAGTTCTCTATTAACAATTTTATTGTGAAATACTATTAGGACTGCTCATAAAGTACATTTCTGTCTTGCAGTGTATCTCTGAAAGATACACTTGTAGAGAAGAGATTAAGAGAAGAGACGAAGAGGGCATATTTAGAAATAAAAGAAGCCCAGCAAAAACTGCCTGTTGATATTTTTAATATCATGTTAATATTGAGAACCACCAGTTATGAATAGCTGCTTTTTGTTGTTTACTGATATTATGGTCACTGATGTGAGGCTGGGAAGGAGCAAATTACAAGTGACTACTTAGTCATATAGGGCAATTTGTGATAATACATAGCCATGCAGAACTCAAGAAACCTCCTGGTTTTACTGCCTGAGCAAAAACAAATAAGAGCATAATGATACACAGCTATGGGCTGCAGTCAATTTAAAATGCTTTTAGTCAAATCATTCATGGTTTATAGTGGGCCACCAGGATAATACAGGAATGACACATTAGCAGTCATGAACTACAGCCATAATAGCAGTGTACATATTTTTATGTTTTCTAATTTATGTTTGTTTTTTAAAAAATCAAGCATAGGTGAAAGTTGAGGATGACTATTGCTAATTAATAATTCCAAGCAGAGAATGTGAGCTGAATATGTGTTAATTTTACTAAGGCGGTATGGGGCAAATTTACATAATTTAGGTATAACCCACAGTGTGACACCTAGTGGTCATAATGTCATCACTAGCTAATGCATCCTTTAAAAAAGAAAAGAAAAAAAAGAAAAATATTTCCAACATCCTGAATCACTTATTTTTCTTTTCTTTTTTTCTACTCCCTGACAATATGACAGCATCAATCAACTCAAATAAGCAACCTCTGGCATCATACATACTTATTCAGAACATGTGGTGGTGAGTCAAAACCAAGTAACAAAAGCATTTATTTCCTACAATGTCTGAGTGCTTCGTAAAATGTTACTCACATAGTTGTGGCATCCCTACATGTTATTCTCACATGCTGCAGAAAAACTAACATTGTTCATAACAGTGCAACTGAGCAAGACACATGGATTTCTGAAAATACTTCAACTACCCAATTAAGAACCCCTGAAGACTATAAAGAATCTGCTTATTTGTTGCCCTACAGTTAATATATACAAGAGTTCAATGGCACAGGTGTCATCTCCAGTAGGTATGTACAGTAGAAGACTGCTTATTTTTATTAATTTGATATGATCACTTCTCTGAATTCACTTGTGGCCTCATTTCACTCAACTGTTTGTGAATATTATAGTCTCCCAGAATGCACAAAATCAAATGCATCTCTGGATGCTTTAAACAAACTCATATGTAACTGGGTATTTCCCTTGCAACACACACACACTCACCAGATGAATCATATTACTCTTTCTGTCACTTAATGCTATGAAGTTTAAAAGAAAACTGCACTGTGAAATCAGTGTACAACCTTAAGGATTTTGAGCAGAAAGGCATTACCAAAAGTTAAAAAAAAGAATTGAGATTCCGTAACAAAGCTGCTTTCTGAAAACAGGTTTTTCTAATCTGACTTTTTTTTTTTATGTATAAGACAATTGCAGGTTGAGAGGAATGGAGATAAATGGCAGTGGCATGCTGAAACGTGAGCTACAGGATGGCATGCTAAAAAAACTGGTTAGATAATTTCTGAATCCAAGCCTTGCTTTGGTATTTATGCACACCTGCTGCCAGTGCCCACTTTTCCCTCTTATGAAACATTCCACAGCTTATCATTTCATCTGGCTTCTCTTCCATGTAATGGGCCAGACCCTGCAGCTGCTTCATATGCTGAACTTTGAAACAAGTAAATTATCTGGTTGCTTCAGCAAAGAGATGCAGGGCCTGCAATGCACCTGAGCGTAACCATTTAAAGGGGATTGGCTCAATTTTAAGATTCTTTAAATTAAGTTCCCTTCTTTTGACTTTTTGCTTCCTTTTATACAGAGCAACTTGAAACACATATTCTTCTCCTTTTATGTAGAACAAGCATCCACGCTATAGCTTCTAAATCTGTGGAAATATAATGACATCTTTGTTTTGGGTCCCATACACAATATTTTCCTTTATTTTCCTATACAGAAATGACACCAAGGAAAGAAAAATATCATGTGTGAAACAGCACCTAGGCTGAGATCTTGCATCAAAGAAATTGTAGCATAAGGTTCTGTCAAGCAGGGCCATGCCACATCTATTGAGTCTTCTCCCTGAAAACTCACATTTTTTATGCTGCTCCCCAAATACAGCCATCTCGGGTCTGGTGGAGAACAGAGGGCAGCTGAGAAGCATCTCACTATGTGCTTATAGCTAAACAATATCATCTTTCAGGATCTGAGAGATCTTGGAGGATGCTTTCATCATTGTGTGTGTGGTGCATCCTTTAAAAAAGATCTTAAAGTTTGGGCTGATTCCTATGAGAAGATGTGTTTTCAGGGGAGGGGTTCATCATTGTGTGAGGGAGGTAGAGAATTCCAACCTCTACACTGATTCCCACCCCCACCCTCTGAATAAAAGACAAAATACAGGCATAAGGTGGACTAGGACTCCCAGTTCAAATCCCCACTAAGCCATGGAAACTCCTGGGGTGACATTAGCCAAGTAACTCTCTCTTAGCCTCAGAGGAAATCAGTGACAGAGGGGCTCTGAACCCAATCTTGCCAAGAAAGCCTCATGACAGATTTACTTTAGGGTTGCGCATAAGTCAGAATCGACTTGAAGGCACATAGCAACAATGCCACTAAAAAGAGGCTTGCCAATATGTTATACCTTTGCCTGGTTTGTACATTTTAGGACATTACGTATTGAGCACCTTTTCATTTGTTAAATACTTCATTAAATATTATGCAATGGTCATTCAATTTGTCACCTTTTTTTTTTTAAGTTTTTCAGAAGTTCCACCCTTGAGTCATTGCTATTTATGTTGACAATGCTAACGGAGCCAGTGGGGAACAAAAATGAAAAGTAATGTAGGCGAAGAAAGGAATAAGAACAAGATGAATTGGTAACACTCACTGTGCTAAGGGGATCCCAGTATAGTCAAACGTCTAATTTGGTTATTCCGGAAAATTCTGATAGGATGATACATTGTCATGTGTGGAAGGACATAAAAAGGAAGATCTATGTGACCTTAAAGAGCACATTGCTAGACGTGGACAGGAAAGATTATTTGACATGAACATGGACCCTTGCAAGGATCAAAGAGAAAAGCCTGTTCAGGGAATCCAGATGTGTGTAGAGTCTACATACCCAATGTCTATAAGAAGGGGGTTAGGGATGAGTGCACATGGTTTTATTTCTAACTGCACAATTGTAGAACTTCAATACCACTTTAACTGCCATGACTCCATTCAAAGGAATCCTGGGATTTGTAGTTTCTGAAATATTTAGGATTCTTTCTAGAAATCTCTAGTACCTCACTAAACCATAAATCCTAGGATTCAATGACTTGTGGCCATGGCAATTAGTGTTGTCAAAGTGCTACAATTGTATAGTTAAAAAAAAATATCCAGGTGTAAACCCTCCAGTCCGCTTTCTCATCAGTGAATGACCCTCCTGTCTTTATGGAGTTTCTCTGAAAGATTAATCCACCAATTTTCCTTGAATGACTGGAATGCGATCCATTCCAGAGATGTCTCCTAAATCTAGGGATGTCCATCTTAGATTATGTGGACCAAATCATATATTTGATAAATGACTTTTCTAAGCTTGTGAAAATCTCTTTGAATACTATGATATGATTAAACGTGAACCTCTTTCATACTAGAACTTTTGGCAGTGGGATTTTCTTACCACTTAAGTTGAGAAGGAGCCCCTGCCATGCTATACTTAAGGGCATAGTGCAAAACACGCATTTCATTTCCCAGTGAGTCTCCTCCTTGCTAAGTTGTGCAATGGCCTGAACTATGTAGGCTTGGAAATGGACCAACTAGAGAGAAAGATTCCTCCATGGTAAGTTGTTTTAATCAATGGGGAGTGGAGGGAAGTGTTACTTCTCTTCCTTGAGGGTATTGATGTACTTTCTAGTGTACATAGTTGTGCCTGGAAAACAGAGCTTTTATTTGTGGTTTTACAGGGAAGAACATTGAGTAGGATGAAAAGGAGACACAAAGCTTTCCTCCTCTGTATACATGTTTTAGCTTATTGAGTGCTACCTGAATGATCTGTTCTCATAATTATCTTCTCTATTTGCATTTCATCCAGATGTATTGTCCTTCCTTATTTCTTCTGTCCCACTGTGTGTTTAGGAAGTTAGATCTTAACAGTTCGTTTTTGTAGATTATCCTATAATGAGTTAACAAAAGAATGAGCCTGACCAAAAAAAAAAAGAAAAAAGAAAAAAAGATCAATCAAGGATCAAGTGATAGAACTTCCAGGGAAATGGTTTGCTCATCTATATGATTTTCTTTTCCCCACAGGTTTTTATCCTTGCCTTTATTTTTTTTAAGTACGGCCAACAAATTTGTTTTAATTATTGAAAAGTTTAGAAATATCAAAGCACTGCCCTAGGGTTATTATTTGCAATGTGGAATGGGTCATTGGTTTTGAAGATTACCGGTGTAAAGCTACCATCCTATGCACATGAACTTAGAAATACATGTATTTATTTGTGGCAAATGAGTCCCATTGTATTTACCAGAGTTTACAACTGGGTAAACCTTCACTGAATTGTGTTTTGTGAAATGGGAAAAAAGATTTGCTCATGTGTGGATGAAATATCATCACCTCTGAGTACTGGGGATGTTCCATATACATTAATGCTACACACGTATAGCAGTTGGTCTTTTGGGCGAAACCCGGCAAAGTTGGTCTTTAACTGGAGATTTTCTCTCATGTCTCTGAAACATTTATTCTGGAAGTAGTGAATATGCTGCACCACCTCTGTGGCTAGGGGTTGCTGGGAGTTGCAGTGCTACATCATGGGGGGGGGGGGGGTTACATGATTCACATCCCAGGGACAGAAGCCTTTCAAATAATTATCATACAACAGAAGTCCCAATTCATTTGGAATCCTAAAATTTCTTTAAATAGTTAATTCAATCCTAAAACATTAAGCTACAAAGAAAACCGATACAGTTTGTTACAGAAACATTCATCCTTTCATTACACAAAGCAGGAGCAGAGGGGAGTGGGGCTTTATGAAGAGACACGAAAGAAAATCATGTTGCACGCCACGGCTCTCCATGACAAGTGTCAGGTTTTACAAAAGGCAGCTTTTGAATTATACATGAAATATCTAAATGACAGGAGAATTGCTTGAAGCACTCATGAAGTGTGCCTCGTGTTTGTACAACAAATTGCTTCAAGTTTAAACTTCCAGACAGCTCAGATGTTCTTGGAGAGAGTGCCTTCCTTCATTTGCAGAAAGAAAGTTTTAAATAGGATTCTGAGCACCATCTCGAACTTCTAAATTGTACTTACTGCCGAAGATGCATGCCTGCTTTTACAGATGAGTCCTGTAGAAATGACAGTGACTATCCTGTTTGCTTATACTGAACCAGCTGCTAACATAGCAGAAGAAGGTTGGTTCATCATCATCATCACCGTTGTTGTTGTCATCGCCATCATTGCCATTCCCATCATTGTATTTTATTATTCTTCCATGGTTAATGCTTTCATCAGCCAGACTATACAGTAGCAATTTTAAAATACACCATGCCTTTACTCCAGGTAAATCAACTGAGCTTAAAACAGGGCATGTTGTTATTCAAAAGACCCCTGGAAAAAGAGAGAGGGGAAAGAGAGGGTGGGATAGAGGAAGAAAGAGACTGGTGTTAAAACATTTATGTCTCACTGCTGTAAAATTACTCATCTTAAATAAAACGCACACAGACTGTACAATTCAGTTTTGCACAACAGGGGTCTGTTTTCCCCCCTTTCCTAAAAATATACAAAAACAGGTGGCTGAGGCTTCCTGAGAAATTCCATTTTAAATGTTTACTTGTTTTCAGGTGCACTTAGGAATGCTGAATGCTCCTTTAAAAACTTTGCAGGATTTCAGGTGGTCACAGAGCAGCTTTCTTCACTTACAACATAATGCTGACTTCTCTTTTTAGCCCATGTTCATATTCTTTGTGTGTGTATGTTCAAGATTACAAACAATATAACTAAATACTCAATTTGAAGTTGGTAGCTTTTCAGTGACAGCAACCCCCCTGCTTCACAGTGTAAAATCAATTTAAAACGAATGCTCTGGCCTAAAAGTTGCCCTGCTACAAATTATTAAGATAAATTTATTTCTTTTCTTTAAAGCAAAAACATGTGAATTCATGATTTATTTTAAATCATGGTATCACAGTCCAAAGTCCTATATGAATCATGGAGAAATTTTACATAAAGTGGTCTGTTCCTTTCAGTGGGATGAGTAGATGTGTATGTTGGTCATATTTTCCCATTGAAGTGAATGTGAAAGACATTGGGATTGGGATTGCTCCATGTGTTAATCATTCCCAGGGCCCAAACAGGTAGATAAATTAAGGGCTTTTGCAGACTGCCAGAAATAGTGCAAATTGAGGCCACTTTAACTGTCCTGGCTGAGAGCTAGGGAATCATGTGAATTTTTTTTTCCTGAGACATTGAGCCTTCTCTGTCAGAGAACTCTGTTGCCACAATAAAATACAGTTCCCATGATTCCCTAACCCTAACCCTTAAAGTGGACTCAATTTGCACTATTTCTAGCAGTCTGCAAAGGCCCTATGTTGATTGTATTAGGGGGGTTGCAGACTGCCAGAAATAGTGCAAATTGAGTCCACTTTTAGGGGTAGGGTTAGAGTTAGGGAATCATGGGGACTGTAGTTTATTGTGGCACCAGAGCTCTCTGACAGAGAAGGCTTAATGTCCCAGAAAAAAAAATCCCCATGATTCCCTAGCACTAACCCTAACCCTAAAAGTGGACTCAATTTGCACTATTTCTGGCAGCCTGCAACCCCCCTTAGTCCTTGGAGCAAAGTTGGTTAAAATCAAATAACAGGATTTACATTAGTATGCAGAGGGATCTTGTCGTACCTTTGAGACTGAATGAAAGAAGTCGTAGATAAGCTTTCATAAACTTGGTCTACTTCCTCAGATGCATACAGTGAAGTATTGCCCAGGAAGGACCTTTGTATTCAGACTGTATGAATAGCCATAGAAATACAAAGTTTGTGGGTATGGTGACAAGGGCTACATCCACACTACAGAAATAATTGAGTTTGACACCACCTGAATTGCCAAGGCTCAATGTTATAGAATTCTGGGAACCGTAGTTTTGTGAGACATTTAGGCTTTTCAGTCAGCGAGTGCTGGTGCCACAACAAACTACACTTCCCAGAGCATTGAGCTATGACAGTTAAAATTGTGCCAGTCTGGATTATTTCTGCAGTATGGATGCAGTCAAGTTCAGCTATGTACAACTATGGTTATAAATGCAGGATTTCATTAGGATACTGAATTGTTCAAATTAGTAAAATTAGTAATACATACACAAACACACACACACACACACTCACACACGCACACAGAGCTTATAAAACATAGTATTTCTAGTAGGGGAACAATGTCAAAAACACATAATATTATTAATGGGGGAAGAAATAGCTTTTAAGATTTATGTTAGGAATATTGGTCCTATTGATCTATATTGGTTTTCAACAATTTAACAATAGACTATGGTTGCACTTTACATATGCTGTAAATTCCACCAATTATATTAGATGTTAATTCCAGGGAGGCATAGGCTGCATCTGCACTACAAAACGAATGCAATTTTAACTTCCATGGCACAATGCTATGGAATTCTGGGATTTGTACTTTTGTGAGATATTTAGTCTTCTCCCTCAGAGAGCTCAGGTGTCACAACAATCTACAAATCCCAGAATTCCAAAGCATTGAGCCATGAAAGTTAAAGCTGTGTTAAACCCCATTAATTTGGCAGTGTGGCAGAGTCCTATGTCTATTTATGGGATTACAGGCAGGACTTTGGACGTTATCACACGGGGTCTAAAGCAGACATAATCCACACTAAATCCTGTCCCATTGCGCTTTATTTTTCTGTGTGTTCACACGACGTCGCACAGAACCCCGTCACAACCTCGTCCCAATGCGTCATCATCCCCGTTCTTTTGAATGCTGGTTTCTTGGGGAATTGCAATTGCGTGACCGGAATAATAGCGCAATCATTGCGCTTTCGCCGTATGTCTGATCGCCAGATACGTATCCCGGAGCCCAGGCCCCGCGCAGGCTTGGGAAGGGGTGTGTGTGACAGCCGGCTGCCACACACACACACACACACCCCTTCCCAAGCTGGCACAGGGTCCACGCTCCGAGCAGAAGTCCTCAGATAGAGGCGCCTCTCTGAGGACTTCTGGTCGGAGCTCAGGCCTCGCGTAGGCTTGGGAAGGTGTGTGTGTGTGTGTGTGTGACAGCCGGCTGTCACACACACACACCCCTTCCCAAGCCGGCACAGGGTCCGCGCTCCGAGCAGAAGTCCTCAGAGAGGTGCCTCTCTGAGGACTTCTCCTCTGAGCCCAGGCCCCGCGCAGGCTTGGGAAGGGGTTTGTGTGTGTGTGTGACAGCCGGCTAGAGCGGGGACGTCTTTCCTGGAGCGGAGGACCCGCGCGGGCCTTGCGCTCCATGGGAAAATGTCCCCAGAGAGGAGCGGAGGACCCTGGAGCGGAGGACCTGCAAGGCCCGTGCGGGTCCTCCGCTCCAGGGAAGACGTCCCCAGAGAGGGACCTCTCTGGGGACATTTTCCCATGGAGTGCAAGGCTTGGGAAGGTGTGTGTGTGTGTGACAGCCAGCTGTCACACACACACACACCTTCCCAAGCCTGCGCGGGGCCTGGGCTCCGAGGAGAAGTCCTCAGAGAGGCGCCTCTCTGAGGACTTCTCCTCGGAGCGCGGACCCTGTGCCGGCTTGGGAAGGGGTGTGTGTGTGTGTGTGTGTGTGTGTGTGTGACAGCTGGCTGTCACTCACACCCACACACACCTTCCCAAGCCGGCACAGGGTCCACGCTCCGAGAAGAAGTCCACTCTCTGAGGACTTCTCCTCGGAGCGCGGACCCTGTGCCAGCTTGGGAAGGGGTTTGGGGGACAGCCGGCTTGGGAAGGGGTGTGTTTGACAGCCGCGGCAAGTGACAGCCGCGGCTGTCCTGTTTCTGCGCATGTGCAAAAACATCCTTGCTGGGTTCTGTACGGGATCTTATCACTTGTGTGTGAACAGCAAATACGGTTCCCGGGGGGCGCTTCATCGCGCTTTCGTTAATTGCGCGATGATGCTAGTTGCGTCTGACAGCCATTTCCGTATTGTGGGGTTTCTACCGGTATAGTTCTGGATTGATTCTTATATTGCTTTCTTGCCGCTTTGAGCCCAGCGTGTGATAAGGTCCTTTGATTGATAAATGTAACACAAAGTGAAATACCTTTTGCAGAGTATTTTATCATATGATATATGGTGAAACAATCGTCCACAGTACATCTTTTCCTAAAACCAGCCTGCTTTTCAGCTAATATAGGCTTTTCATCTGCTCAGTCATTCTTTTGAAATGAATTACTTAACATAAATTTTGGTTTGGAAATTAAGCAGACTAAGGGCCTCGGCAGACGGCTTAAAAAGCCGTCCTGGAGGCAGGGAAGAGGAGGGGCAGCTGCACGATCAGTGCCCCTTCCTCCTCCCGAGGTTGCCCTCGGAGCCGCTGGCCCTCCACATGGCCGGCGCTCCAAGGGCAACCTCCCGCCGCAGCGTCCGGACATGCTGCGGCGGAAAAGTCAGTGAAAGTGCGCCACAAGCTTTTGCGGCGCACTTTCAATGACTTGTGAAAGGAGCGCTATTTTAGCGCGCCTTTCAGGGACGGGGAAGGTGCACCGCAGGATCGAGGCATGGGGATGCCTCGGTCCCGCGGCGCACCTTCCCAGGGCGGCCCCGTGCTGCCAGTCTGCTTCCCCCCTTAATTGGCCTGTAGTTTCTGAGGTCTTGACATTCACCTTTTAAAAAATATTGAGCCTCTTATACTATTTACTTATTTCATTTGTATGCCACCTTTCTTCCAAAGTGGGACTCAAGGGTGTCCCAAAGAGAATAAATTAAAAGAACTTAACAGGACTGCTTTAAAAACAATTAAAAATCCCAACATCAACAGTATAAAATCATTCAGAAGACATACAAAAGTCATAAATAAATAAATAAAACACCCATCCTGATAAGAAACCTCCCAGCTCACACGTTAAAAGCCTGCTTAAACAAAAAGATTCTGGTTTTTTGGGGAGTACCCAGTGTTGTTTATATGTGTAAATAGACCTGATAATAATGGGGCCCACCAGTTTCATTTCATTCTTAAATGATTCAGGAGCCATGGTAGTTAAAATGGTGTCAAACTGGATTATTTCTCCAGTGCAGATTCAGCCTATGTTCAGTGGTACTTACTACTAGATAAATGAATGTAAGATTGCAGCCTAAGGGCTTTATCACATGAGCCATGTTCTCACCGCCATCACACTTGTCCATGTAAATGGAATTATAACTGTTTGTAGAACCACATCACCACACATTTTCTCAATCATGCGACTGCCACCATCACGTTTGCTTCCTGACTCCCCCTTCTCTCTGCCTTATGTCCTACCTAGCACGCCTTTGTTGGTTTTTTTTTACTTTATTTTTTATTTATTTTATTTGTATTAGAAACTCTGGAGCTCTGCTCTGTGATTTGATTTGATTTGATTTAAAAAATAGAAGAATTTTTTTAAAAGGGTAATCGAGCTGCTTGGGAATAGGAGAGAGCGGGGACATTGACATCACCTGACTGCTGATAATACAACTGCCCTGAGAGTGACATTTCCCATCTGCGGGCTTGTGCTGTTGAGAGCTCATTGACAGGTTTCCCCCATTAATGAAAAAGGATGGTTGGGAAATCATGGTTGGGAAACACAGCAGCTACAGGTTGAAGGCTTCATTGTTTGATAAGTATCGCCAAAGCCACTTTTTTCCAGATTGAACCAAAATTTTAAAGCTGGGTGTAGTAATCTCCTAAAACATTAAAAAAAAAACACATCTAAACAATATTCTTTTTAGAATATACCATGATTACAAATATAGATCTTAACTTCTTTCATTATCGCATGTGAGAATGAAGCATTTCCAGACATCTCTACCTGCTGGGTGAGATTACAAAGAATTTTCTTGCAGAATTTTCCTATTGTTTATTTATTTAACATTTGTGGAATTGAAATGATTTTGCTCAGAAATGAATTCTTCGCAAAGAAGACCCAAAATGCAGAATTATTTTTACAATGGTTGACTATTTTCTGAATAAGGGTTGTTTCAGTGTGTCAAGACACCTTCCTTGGCAGGGATAAGGAAAATTTGTGAGCATTCTTTGAGATCCCTAACAGTGGCATATCATTCTCACTCCATTTTTACATCTTTTTGTAATTGATATGACTCAAAGTATAGGAAAAGAGATTCCACCTAAGCATTAGGAAAAACTTCCTGACAATAAGAGCTGTTCAACACTGAAACGTGGTGCCTTGAAATGTGTTGGAGTCTCCTACCTTTGAGATGTTGAAATGGAGGCTGGATGACCATCTGTCGGGGGTGCTTTGATTATGAGTTCCTGCATGGCAGGGGAGTTGGACTGGATGACCCTTCTGGTCTCCCAGCTCTATGATTCTATGATTCAGGAAAAGGAAATAGGAACTTATAGAAAAAAAAGACATATTTTGTCCCCTAAAAATTTGGTATGTATACTTTCCAAAACTTAAAAACATTAAAGTTCTTTGTTCTCTCCATGCAGGTTCTTCTCCCAAAACCCATGTATTGCCTTAATTAGATTTAATGTGTGACTCTGTTGGCATTTTTTTTGGCAGGCTAGATCTCTGAGGTTTTTGGCTGGGATTTCTTGAATTGCTTGAGTAATTTTGCCACCACAGTTGACATCATTGCATATGACACTGTGATGACACAAAGCATGAGCAAAGAAAATTCCATCTCAGGAACATTTAAATCACATAACTTTACAAGCAATAGGATCAAATGCTTGGAGCCTGTAACAAAGATTTGGGGGGAAGTATGCTGGGCAGTATGCTCAGTGCATGATCTCAGCTGCTGAAAACTCGTACCTGCTTGTGATTTGAAAACATTTAATACCTTGCATGACAAAATAGGCATGTCCCACAGGGGTAGCCTTTTTAATCTGTTGCAGCAAAAACAGCTGTAAGTTTTGTGGCACCTTAAAGACTACACATTTATTCACACTCCCATGTACTACAGTCCACTTTGGGTACATCTACACTGTAGAAATAATGCAGTAGGACATAACTTTAAGTGTTGTAGCTCTATCCTATGAAATCCTGGGATTTGTAGTTTTACAAGGTCTTTAGTCTTTTCTGCCAAAGAGTCCTAGTACCTCACAAAACTGTGAATCCTGGGATTCTGTAGGATGGTACCATGGCTGTTAAAGCAGTGTGCATTATTTCTATAGTGTAGATGTACCTTTAATCAGATCTCTTCCCTGTTGGATATGGATGGGGAACCTTGGGGCCAGTGGCCACACCAGTCCTCTGAGATCTCAATCTGGTCCTCTAGACTTCTCCAGGTTGGTGCACTCCCTTCTTCATGACTCCACCATTTGGTAGTTCTCTAGATATATATATTTTTTTCCATCGTAAAAGGCTGAGATTTATTTACTGGCAGTAAGTGTTTTAAGCTAAGGTACAGTGGTATTTTTGGTCCATTCCTTTTGGACATTTGTGAATTGAATACTGCCCTTAGGGTTGAAAGAGATTTCCAATCCTTGCTGTAGAACTGCAGCAACTTATAGGACTTCTAAATGTGTTGCTTTGTTGCTAGTACATTTCTGGCCTGCTTATTTTAATGTAAAGGTAAGAATTTCAAGAAAGTGGTGGGGAATGGAGACCTATGAATTTTTGAATCTGTGCCAAATCTTGCTGGCATCATAGTTAGGATATGAATGTTGGAGGAAAATGGCTCTGATCATTAACTCCGTAAGTTATATCACACTGGGAGGGGCAGGACTCATTTTTAATGTTTCTTTAAAAGGATATTTTACCCAAATTCTTCATGTTATGCTGCATTGTGTAGTTAGTGTCTGTTAACAAGAGTCCTTAACATGGATCCCAAATGCTCGCTCCTTCAGTTTGTATGAGTGGATTTAATATGTCACAAGCATGTGGTTAATTATGTATGTATGAGGGATTGCTGAAAATTCTCAGCCTAACCAAGAAAGGAATGACCTAGGGCTATGAAACTTACATGCTATTCCACATATTCATCCTGAAGTTTGATGCTTTTGGCACATCATTTTCCAGGCTTCTTTAAGCTCTTCCAAAACACACACACACACACACAAAACAATGTCTGATGTCTATTCACTGAAATACTGCTCTCCAGCTGCTATCACCTCTAAGTCATTTGAAAATTTTGTTCCTTTCAAACTCTTTTTAAGATTTGGAAAGAGGAAATAGTCAGAAGGAGCAAGATTGCGAGAACCAGGGTAGATGGTTTATACACTCAAATCCCAAATTCTTTAAAACATCCATTGTCTTGCCAGCCCTGTGAGCAGGTGAATTATTCTGCAAAAAGATAACACCTTTCCACAGCTTCCCTCACTGTTTTTCCTTTATGCTTCCTTTAATCAGCACAGCAAGTTGGAGTAGTATTCTGCATTAAATGTTTGGCCCTCCTTAAGATAGTCTGTCATAAAAATACCTTCCTTATCTCAAAAAACTGTGGCCATGACCTTTCTTGCTGACCTTTGAGTCTTGAATTTCTTTGGCCATGGAGAACCTGAGTGCCACCACTGCAAGGACAATTGTTTGGTCTCCAGATTATAACAATGTATCATCACCATGTTTCATCAACAGTGATGAGTTGTTCCAAAAATTTTCACTTGATCGCTCAAAATGTTGCAAAACCAACTTGGAGGTATCCACTGGATTTCATTTCTGGTCAGCATTCAAACATTTCAGCATTCACTTTGCTGATGGCTTCTGAATAGCCAGCTTCTCATGAATTACAAACCCAGTGCATCCCTGGGTTATCTCTAATGTCTCAGCAATTGTTTTAGCTGAGATTCACCAATCAGCCAAAATCAGGTCATGAACACAATCAACAATTTCAGGACCTGAAACTGTTGAGGGCTCCCCAAATTTGCTTCTTCAGTTTCAAAATCTGCACTGAAAATTGGTACATCATTTCCTCACAGTTGAGTATGATGAGCAGTTGTTACTCAGTGTTTGCATCATACACTCATGGCTTTCCTTTGAAGTTTTCTTCTGCAGGAACAAGAACTTCATGATAGCCTGGAGTTCAGCACTTGAAAATTCCACACTTTTCATTGACATTATTCTACCAATGATCTGGAAAATAAATAAATCAGAAATTAGAGCCATGTTCCTTCAAATTGCCAATCTGCAATACAAAATAATACTCTTTCAAGCTACAGTGGCAAAATTATACTCAGATTTTGGGAAGTGGGTTGGCCTGAGACCTTTTTAGCAATCCCCTCATAGAATGATGGCTACATACATAGAATGATCAACCACAGAACGTTATAGTGAGGGTGCAATGCATGAAATAATTATTATTTCATAGTTACAACTGTATCATTACATAGTTGGAGGTGAACACCATGTCATTCTCCTGCCATGCAGGCAAAAAGAATAAAGTACTTGTAAGTCATGTCTTCCAGCTTCACGTTAAAGGCCTCCAAAGAAGGAGAGTCAGCCACCCTATGAGGCAGTCTATTCCACTGGTGAATAGATTTTACAGTCAAAAAGTCCTAATGTTTAGGTGGAAACTCTTTTCTTGTAATTTGGATCCATTGGTTCATCTTCTAATCTCTTCCAAAACATACATAGCTCACCCATTTATTCCTCATAAGGCTTGGCTTCCAGATATAAAGTGTAAGACAATGGGAGATCACACTACAGTGGTCTAACCAAAAATCTAGAGCATTTAGGTAATGCTCTAAGGAAGTACATGTCCATAGACCACCAAGAAATTAGCAATTACACATGCACATTCATGCTGCATGCACATACATGCACAAATAGACATGTGATAATTCATTTATAGCTTACAAGGATCCATTCTTGGAAATTGTTAGATGAGTAATTTTTATGCATATCCTCATCAATTATTCAGGAATCTATGTATGTACATAGCTCTTTCTTTCCCATGGGTAACAATATAGTTTCCCATGTGGACTGGCTTGCACTTGATGCTGACCTCACATGCATTCCATCAACATAAGATAAATTACTGTGATGCAGAATTCACAGGCTGGAGCTGAGCTTGTGTTCAAACCAATAACTGAAATATATGGTGTTTATTAAGCCCCCAGATGTTTGCAATCGGAGGTACAACTGCAGTGGATGAGAAGGAAAAAGCCATAATTTGCTGCCTTCCATCATAGCTATAGCACATTCATTTGAATAGCTTTATTTAATCTTCATCCTCATAAAGAACCTTCATACTGTACATTTATGTAACAGTTAATGCCCCCCCCCAAAATATGGGGTTCATTAGAGAATGAAATATTTATTGCAGTGTTAATTAAATAAAAGCACTGTAATCTCTTCAAACTGAACAATCATGCTCATTCGAACATTTTTAAACAGAAAATCTTTTATGCACTAATTGAGTTGTGTAATGAAAAGCATGTGCAATAGAACCTTTAATCAAAACAAACAATGGAATTATTTGAACACTTTTAATGTGTGTATATATATATATATATATATGCATGCCTACTTTACTTTTTATAAGAGACAACAGCCAAATTAGTTTCAAGAGTTGTGACCTTTGAGTGTGGTATATTATTTCTAAGCTGATAGGCCACCCTCACATACCAGTTGGCTAACCCTTTAGACTTCAAAGTTACTGCTTGGCTACCAGCCTCAGACCATGACAGCCTGGCTAGAAGCCCAAAACCTGACAGTTTGGCTGTAGGCCCTGCAGCTTGAGTTGACAGGCTTTTCTGCAAAGGTCTGATGAATGGCTCCTGGCAGCTTGCACTGCATTCTGACTGTGCAAATGGTATTCAGTCACAAATACCACGTGCATAGAAGGAACCTCCACAGGTCTTCTGTGTATGGCACCCTGCTGAAATACTAAGATGAACTGTGTGTTCACACTCAGGTTTATTTTATAAGGTTTCATTTGGTTTTAGGTCTCACTGCTCCATACCTTGTCCAACTGTACTTCATTTTCCTTTGACAGAGGTCAAAAATTGTGTGTCTTCAAAGAGCTTTAAATGGTTATACTTTTAGCCCCTAACCCAGGTATTATTTTTGAGCTTTGGCAGAGAGATCATACATACATACACTGTCTTTGTTAAGTTCAACTGCAGTGTTCATTAGACATAGTAGCAGTGAATTATTATAGTTTCATTCCTTGGTATTGTGTTTTGAAATTAGTAAGGTACATTCATCCATAGCTCTGTTTTGCATTAGCATGTGAATTCCACCTTTTAAATAAAATGAGACAGCATTGCAGAATATGTTGGATGCATTCCTACCAGTGTTCTTAATGTGACATGCAGCCCAAACAATTCTTTTCAGCAAAGCTTTGCCTGTTTTAATGCCCATTTCTGTCTAGGCATTTAGATTCTCACAAAAGGAATAGGAAGATCATTTGTTCAAACATATATTTCCCTGAGAAGGGAAAAATTGCACTGGAGCGGGAGTGGCCCATTATTTGACATTTGAAAGTTTGCAGGTATTATCAGGAGATTTCATGATGAATATTCATAAAACTGGTATTTTTGGGTCTGTGTGAGCTAGAATTAAAAGGTATCAATGGCATATTGCTGAGGTGTTCATAAATGGGCCTTGGAGGCAAATTCCTGCTTGCATTATTTTTGAAATGAGCAATTATTTATTGGAATTTCCCCCAATAATCCAACACAATGGCTAAGCATTTACAGGTCTATTAATAAAAAAAGACTTACCTAAGTACAAATTGTGTGTGTGTGTGTGTGTGTATAACGGGGCACACTGACAGATTTCAGAGCAGCAAATACTCAAGTCCAGTCTACATAGAATGATTTTGTGGGATGGTAGAAAAGCAGAAGTCAGACACCAACAATACAGACAAACTGGAGAGTGGAGCTAAATAATTGGCTAACTATTTTTAGTCAGTATTTTTACATTTTTGCCTTTTCTTTTGCATTTGTACCACATGGTTCTCTCTGCTCAGATCATATGTCTCTCTCCAACTAAATTCATTTAGGCATTGGTGGTTTATTGTTTGAGTAAGGGGCAATCTCTCTCCACCAAGCTAGAGTGAAGAACATCTTTGTACACACTCAGAAATGGACCATCCCTGACTGCAGCAGTACTATTATGATAATTTTGTATGAGAATAGTTATAGGAAAATTTTGTATGACAATATATAAGAACTTTTATGCAGTTAAGGCATAAGACCTTAGATAGAAGGAAATTGGGTGGAATGGATTTGTGACTGAATATATGTAGAAATGAGAGCACTTGAGCTAATCTATCTCTGCCTAACTCTAGCTCCTGCTCTTTCCTGCCTTTAGAAAAGGCAACTTGGAGAGTAAATTCACACTGTGCACTTGCCCTTTTCACAAAGACAATTTTCACACATTTCCCCCTTTTATATTCCTAATGCAGACTCACACTAGATATTTCTATTGCCCAGAACAAGTTGTGTGATGTGTCCATAGAGTAGCTTTGTACTTACTTCCTCTACCAATAAGGGAAGGAAATTACTCATTTAAATCAAAATTGGTTTAAGCTATTGGTATACAAGTGGTCTCAAAGCTGATTTAAAATACTTACTAGAAGTGGAAATCCAAGAGTGAAAATCTCAGAAATTCCTCCATATTGTACACTTAATCAGAAAAGACCCAACAAAGCAAATATAGTTCTTCAGGCTCTACCTCTTATCACAGATTATGTGTCTCTGACATTTCCTCTTGGGCAGTGAAAATGTTGCAAACTCTGGATATGCCATAGGATGCCTGCAAATGGTTAAAAAAAGTTACTACAAGGGTAGAACACATTTTTCATACAACCAGAAAGAAGACTATACACATAGACATCACCAGATGGTCAACACAGAAATCAAATAGATTATATAATTGGAAGTAAAAGATGGCGGAATTCTATACTGGTGGCCAAGACTAGACCAGGCGCTGCCTGTGGCACAGATCATGAATTACTCATATCAAAAATAAGAGTAAGACTCAGGAAGAAAATAAAACCAGTGATTATAACAAACTATGATAGAAATAATATCTCAACAGAATTTACTGACAACATAAGAAATAGATTCTCATTACTAAGCATAATAGACCAAGAACCAGAGGAACTATAGTGTGAAGCCAGGGACATAATAAAAGAAGAATGCAGACAGACACTTTCAATAAACAAAAAGAAAGAGAAAAAAAACATGGATGACAGAAAAAACACTACAAGCAATAAAGAGGAGAAGAGAAGAAAAACAAAAGGAAGATAGGAACAAACTAAGAATTATGAATGCAACAGTACAATGGCTTGTGTGGAAAGATAAAGAAAATTACTACAACAACCAATGGACAGAAGTAGAAGACAACAACAAAAAGGGAAGCACAAGAGATCTATTTCACAAGATCTGGGAAATCAAAGGAAAATTCAAACCAAGGACTGAGACAATCTGTGACAATAAAAATAACAATTCAAGACCAGGAAGGAATAAAAAGATGTTGGATGCAATACACAGAAGAGATCTCAGAGGCCCAAGCAGGGTTCAGGAAAGGAAGAGGCATCAGGGACCACATTGTAAACATACGATGGCTAATGGAGTGCACCAGGGAATTTCAAAAGAAAATCAGCATGTGATATATAGACTATAGCAGAGCCTTTGGCTGCATAGATCATGAAAAGCTATGAAATGCCCTTAAAGACATGGGAGTGCCTACACATCTGATAGTCCTGATGAGGAACCTGTACTCAGGACAAGAAACTACTGTCAGAACAAAACACGGAGAAACAGAATGGTCCCCAACTGGCAAAGGGGTCAGACAAGGCTGTAACCTTTTACCCTATTTGTTCAACTTGTATGCAGACCATATTATAAGAAAAGCAGGCTTGGACACAGAAGAAGGAGGAGTGAATATAGGAAGAAGGAATATCAACAATCTAAGA
This sequence comes from Phrynosoma blainvillii, assembly GCA_026167975.1. Taxonomy (NCBI): domain Eukaryota; kingdom Metazoa; phylum Chordata; class Lepidosauria; order Squamata; family Phrynosomatidae; genus Phrynosoma; species Phrynosoma blainvillii. Next base: position 325,208,405 of record JANUYF010000002.1, on the reverse strand, counting down.
TATGCAGATGACACACTAGCAGAAAACCTCACATTGCTGGAACACCTACTAAGGAAGATCAAAGAAGAAAGTGCTAAAGCAGGCTTAATGTTGAACATAAAGAAAACAAAAATAATGACCACCGAGGACCTTCACAAGTACAATCTAGACAATGAAGAAATAGAAATAATAAAAGAATTTCCATACCTGGGATCAAATATTGATAGAAATGGGGACTGCAGTCAGGAAATCAGAAGACTGAGAATGGGGAGGGTGGCTATGAAAGAACTAGAAAAGATCCTAAAATGCAAAGATATACAACTCAACACAAAGGTTAGAATCATACAAGCCATTATATTCCCTATTACCATGTATGGATGTGAGAGCTAGACAGTTAAGAAAGATGATAGGAAGAAAATCAATGCATTTGAGATGTGGTGCTGGAGAAGAGTATTGAGGATCCTGTGGACAGCCAAAAGAACAAACAAGTGGGTCCTAGAGCAGATCAAGTCAGAAACTTCCCTGGAAGTCAAGATAACTAAACTGAGACTGTCGTAGTTTGGACACATCATGAGAAGGGAGGACTCATTGGGGGGGAAAAACAATAATGCTTGGAAAGGTGGAGAGAAGTAGGAAGAGAAGAAGGCCACATGCTAAATGGATGGACTCTATCAAGGAGGTCGTGATTATGGGGTTGCAGGAATTAAGCAGAACAGTGGAGGACAGGGGGTCTTGGAGATGTCTCATCCATCGGGCCGCCATGAGTTGAGATCGACTCGAGGACAGTTAACAACAACAACAACAAGGGTAGAATAAAGTCTGAATACAATTTTTGGCACTTATAACTGGGTTGGTGGAAGCAGAGTTCTCCACCCACCTGTTCTCCACAGCAAACTCTCCCACCCACTGAAAATACTAGACAGGAAAATAACAATTTGCTCCCCATACACATACAAAAACACACACAACCAAATGGTATGATGACTAGGGATTCTAGATGTTGTAGAATAACTTAGCTGAATGTAGGAAAGCCTGATGAATAGAGTGAGTAGTGGAAGGGGAAGAATTATCCTTCAAAATAAGTGCAGAAGGACCTTCCATAAGCAAAGTCTCTCCACTAGTACAGGGGTGGGAATAGTGTGGCCCTCCAGATGTGAACTGCAACTTTAAGCAGCCCTAGCCAGCATTGCCAGTAATGAGGAATGTTTGGAGTTGCAGTACATCAGCATCTGGATGGCCACACCAATTCCACTCCCATGCTAATGGAAGGCAGAGTCTTGATCCAACCCAGTGTTTTGTTTTATATGCCACTTGTTTTAGCTATTTACTGTCATTCTTTCAACTCTTTGTTCATTCCTAACTAATATGGCTATGTCTTTGAAATGTACTCTCAAATTACCATGTCATGGATATTTATTTTAAAAATGGGGATATAAGTGGCAAATGGATTTAATTTTCCCCACATATCTTCCTTGTGTGTGGAAGGACACAGCCGTCATCTCAGTGATAGAGGATGCTACTCCTTTAATAATCCAAAGGGCAGCATGACAGTCCAAGAGCACTAGCAATTTTTTCCATTACATATTATTCATTGTCAGCTGTTCAATCTGTAAGTTGTTTGTTAATATAAGTAGGCATTCATATGGCCCTAGTAAAGATAAATGCTTTGCCAGCACATTATGACACCAGTAAATCAACAGATAGCAGCATATGCAACTGTATGGACTACTGAGAAGAATCTGCTGTAATATTTTTGTTGTGTTACAAAAGTTCATTTCATCCCCACTCCCTGAAATTGTGAATAAACTAATTAGAAAAGTTATGACTTAGCACACCCCATCACAGACGAAAATGGAGACACTCTCAAGTACTTGCAACACTCCTGTTTCTGGCATTTGGGTGAAGTTTGAAAACTGGCAGTGAGAAGGCAGAGCTCAAATTTCATAGGTTTGTCTCTCAGGGTATACTAATTCTCCTGAAGTTGTGCCAGTCAATTTGTTGCTCTCTTTCTTTTCCCAAAATAACTGGAGGAGGGGAGCAGGGAGAGGTCCAAAGTGCCATCATTGTTGTTCATCACATCCCTAGACACTGTCATGTGCATGCATGAGAATGGGGGAAAACCTGGTGTGCATAAATGTATAAGAACTCTGGTAGCAAAGAGTCAGAAGCCATAGGTCAGAAAAAGGAAACTGTCCTGTATCATCAGACTATACGTCTACCCAGTTGAGCTAGTGGAGGGAACGTGGGATGGTTGGCCCATGAACCACATGTTGTTGTTGTTAACTGTCCTCGAGTCGATCTCGACTCATGGCGACCCAATGGATGAGACATCTCCAAGATCTGTCCTTCACTGTTCTGCTTAATTCCTGCAACCTCATATCTGTGACTCCCTTAATAGAGTGCATCCATATAGCATGTAGCTTTCTTCTCTTCCTACTTCTCTTCACCTTTCCAAGCATTATTGTTTTTTCCCCCCAAAGAGTCCTCTCTTCTCATGATGTGTCCGAACTATGACAGTCTCAGTTTAGTTATCATGGCTTCCAGGGAAGTTTCCACATCCCTATTTTATGTGTAATGCTGCTTTGGATGCAATTTGCCTTCCTAAGAATGTCTGCTATTTGTCTTGGAATCTTTCTTATGCTCTTGGCTAATTTTGCCAATCTGATATCCCTTTATTTCTTCTTCCTTCCCTTTCTGTTCATGCATTGATCCTGTCTGTGTCTCATTTGGGGTGTCTCATCATAGGGTTTACTAGATGATGGAGTTGCACAAGGAGGACCACCTACACCTCAGGAAGCAGGAAAGATGGGACAAAACACTAACTCCTCCCATTCTCCAGCTGAGCTGGAGAACAGAGCATTGCTGGAGGACCAGGCAGGCAAGGGGGTGAAAGGAAGAGGGTGAGCATCCATCTCTGACCTCCCCAGATAAAGAAGTTAAGAAACTAAAGGAAATAGTGGTTTGGGATGGGGATGGACTAAAGAAGGGAGGACACAAGGGAAGGGAAAGAGGGAAACCCAGGGAGGCATAAAGGAATGGGTAGAAAAGCAAGCAGACAACAATGGGAGGAATAATATAGGGAGACAAACAGCTACAAACAACTACTGGGCAACAGCAGTAGTGGTGGGTGTCAGTGACAGGAGTGAATTGTGACACCATAGCTAAAATTGGTTGGCACTGTGCACAGGGACTGCATGTAGCTTCCCTCTATTTTGCAAACCCAAAAGCTCCCTTCCCACTGTTGTCAAAATCACCACTGTTGCTGAAATTCGGGGATATGGATACAGAGGCTGCAAGACTTAGAGGCACACTAGACAAGGGTTAATAGATATTTTAGTAGGAAGATTTAAGGCAAGGAATCACAACAGGGCAAGAGTGGGAATTCCTCCTTCCCATACACCATGGCTCCAGTCCAAAACACAAACTTTTTCTCTCCCCTTATTGTCATGGGCCAAGAACTGCAGGACTGGGACCTGGTGGAAGAGTCTGATGAGGAGGCTGAGGAAGGGACCCAGGCAAGTCTTCCAGACAGGGAACAGCCTGCAGCTCTCCCTGTTGCAGAGCATCCAGTCTGCCCTGCTGAACATCTTCAGCCAACTCATCCTGGGGAATTGCAGCCTCAGCCAAGAGCAAGACTCACCTGCTGATGAGGCAGAGGATACAGCTGGGGTCTTAAGTCCTCGATCAAGGAGGAGGAACAAAAGGATCCAACAAAAGATAGAGCTAAGACACTCAGTCAGGCTGCAGGCTAAGCAGAAAGCAAGCAAGCTCTGATTAGAACCAGCTGGTGTCAGGCTATTTAAGAGCTGAGTTTGCTTCATTGTATCCTGGTCAGCACTCCTGTTACCTGTTCCTAGACTCCTTCAGATTTCCTGGTTTCTTCGACTTTTGGACAGTGTTGACCTTGATTCCTGTTGCCTCCCTTGACTCAAACTGCTTGACTCACACCTTTCTTTTGACAGGCAAGAATGCTTACAAGCTATTTGCCTCTGCCTCCATTATCAGTTGGTAGTTCCCTCCCAGCCTGCCAATGTGGGTGTTTAGTGAACCAGGACACTTATACACATACACACCCACCCATACCTATTTCATAGATAAAAGCATTGAAAGTTCTGTGAACAGACCTGCCATGCCATATGCCCCTTGCTGTCTTCTGCCTGAATCCTATCATTTCTGGGCCTAAGAAAGCAGAGATAAAACTTCTGAGGTAATTTGTCCACTAATAGGGTAAACCATCTGCTGCCATAATGTACTCTTTCTCAGTTTTTACCAAGACAAGTAGCATCTGGTTGGAAACTCTTTTGTGTTAACAATGGTTTGTTGTTGGTGTTAACTACCTTACAGTCGATCTCGACCCATGGCGACCCAGTGGATGAGACATCTCCAAGCCCGCCTTCCACTCCTCTGCTTAGTTCTTGTACATTCATACCTGTGACCTCCTTAATAGAGTCCATCCATCTAGTGTGTGGCCTTCCTCTCTTTCTGCTTTCCTCCACCTGTCCTAACATTATTGGGTTTTTTTGCAATGACTCCTCCCTTCTCATGATGTGCCCAAAAGTATGACAGCCTAAGTTTTGTCACCTTGGCTTCCAGGGAGATTTCTGGCTTGATCTTCTCTAGGATCCATTTGTTTGTCTTTTTGGCAGTCCATGGCATCCTCAGCACTCTTCTCCAGCAGCACATCTCAGATGAATAGATTTTCTTCCTATCTTGTTTCTTAACTGTCCAGCTCTCACATCCATACATGGTAATAGGGAATAAAATGGCTTATATGATTCTAACGTTTGTGCTGAGTTGTATATATTTGCATTTTAGGATCTTTTCTAGTTCTTTCATAGCCACCCTTCCCATTCTTAATCTTCTTCTGATTTCCTGGCTACAGTCCCTGTTCCTGTCAATGGATGATCCCAGGTATGAGAATTCTTTTACTATTTCCATTTCCTCATGGTCTAGGTTGAAATTGTGTAAATTTTCCATGGTCATTATTTTTGTTTTCTTTATGTTCAACAGTAAACCTGCCTTTGCACTTGCTTCCTTAATCTTTCTCAGTAGCTGTGTTTTGTTTTGTTTTTGCTAGTACTATGGTATAATCTGTGTATCTTTGATTGTTAATATTCCTCCCTCTTATTTTCATTCCTCCTTCTTCTGTATCCAGTCCTGCTTTTCATATATCTTCTGCATATAAGTTGAACAGATAGGGTGAAAAGATACAGCCTTGTCTGATCCCTTTACCAATTGGGAACCATTCTGTTTCTCCATGTTCTCTTCTGACAGTAGACAGTAGCCTCCTGAGTACAGACTCCTCATCAGGACTATCAGATGTGTTGGCACTCCCATGTCTTTAAGGGTGTTCCATAGCCTTTCATGATCTATGCAGTCAAAGGCTTTGCTGTAGTCTATAAACTACATGCTGATTTTCTTTTGGAATTCTCTGGTGAGCTCCATTAGCTATCGTATGTTTGCAGTGTGGTCCCTAGTGCTTCTTCCTTTCCTAAATCCTGCTTGGACCTCTGGGATTTCTCTCTCCATGTCTGATGGAGAGATAATATGTTATTAAAACAGTTATGATGGTAAAACAAAGTAATTTTCTTAGGTGGTCTTTTGCTAGCTCTTACTTCCTGTGGGAAATTCCTTGATTGATAAATTGAACACTAGTTTGCAAAAGTTACTGCATCATAAATTAAGGGGTAGAACAGACCAGCAGCTTCAGCTGGCTTGGGGGTGGTGTGGGGGTGTGGCATTTGGAAGATTCATGCCCCGATGCTGCCCTCAAGCATTGTGGTGCTCCAGCGGCACAACATTTAGACACTGCACACTGCTGGAGTGCCAAAAAGCTGCTGCCACTGCAGCAAAAAAGCCACCTTTGTACTGCTGCAAAAAGGAACGGCTTTTTGCCGCTTCTTTTTGCAGTGGCAAAAAAGCCAGGTTGGGGGCATGGTGTATGGTTGCCACGGCCCCAACCTGCTGATCAAAGGGGTGATGGGATGCCATTTTTCAGGGTGGTCCTTTTCACCCCTAACTAGATTTTAAGTGCATTTCATTCATTTAATGAGTAATTTTTTTAAATATTTTAATAATTTAATTATATTTTAATGCATCATTTGTATATGTTTTTAATTGTAGTACTGTTTTTGTAAGCCATTCTGAGTCCCAGTTTTTGGGGAAAAGTGGGATACAACAACAACAACAACGTTTTAGTTTTTAACTTGACATCTCTATTCCTGTCCTTTATCTTGCATTATGCGCAGGGATGGAAAAGAAATTGATGGGGTTTGTATTTCCATATGAAAATGTCCATCTTGGTCTTTTCAAGACTGACAACAGAACACAGCACATCTTCCCATAGAAATCTGTACATTTCTAAGGCTTGAGATATGTGTCTTAGAAATGTTTATAAATCACCGTATACATTTTCACTTGACTAAAAAATGCATACATACACTTTTTATGCAAATAACTAAAATACATGCATACCTCTTCACAATGCACAGGACTAAGAATGCATATATTTGATCCTTTAATTTTTAAAATGTACAAAACATGAAGAGTTTGAAAAACTACACACACACATATGGTCCCAATTCAAAACTGGGATGCAACAAAAATTCTAGTGGGAGTCTGAAAAATACCATGAGAACCAGACTGACAGAATTTGATATGTGTAATTTTGGATTGGATCAGTGTGGGTGTGTTTGAACACCATGACATGTACTTCTACAGCACACAGGAGACCATTCAGATAGTGATGATCTACATCTCGACACATCTCAGTGATAAAGAAATTTCAGAAACCTGGGAAATGGGATAACTTGTCCAAGACTGTAAAGCAGCTCAGTAGCAGAGAATATTTAAACTCTTTTAAACTTCAGAGCTCATTGCACAAATGCAACAGCTGTTTTTGTTCCACAAATGGATGTGCAGCACTCATGTACAATTCTCAGTAATTTTAAGTACTCTAGAGCCACAGCCATTTGCAAAGTATGGAATTACAGCGGTGTTTATATTTCCATGTGAAAACTATTGATATGATGACTTAGTCATTTATGTAACTTTAGAGGATAGATGAAGATGGGGATCCTGGCATCTTTCCATCTTCAAACATGCCTAATGTTTGTAACATTAGACCACTTCCCCCCTTACATTGATGAATTTGTGATTAATGAGGTTTTATCATAAAATTCTGTATACAACTATAAATCACATGCAATTATATGTGCAGAACCAAATGAAAAGATATTTGCTTTGGAGCACAAGATGTTGATTTGGCCACAGTTGCTGGTTACACACAAATGAATTTGGTAGATTTTGCAATAAAAACAAAGTAATTAAATAATAATAGCAGAGAGTCTTGTACATTCAAACTGAAAAGCCCTGGAGTTACATATTACTCATCTCAGTAACAAGGAAAGCAAATGCATGCATACTTGTTTGCTACTCCATCTTGAAATATATTAAACCTTCATATCCATGGGAAATATTTAAGAGGGCATTGAAATATGTGATCTCTCTTTTTTTAAAAGGCTGACATTCAGAGTTTAAGTCATGGATTCAAAATCTTGAGTTATGGATTTGTAACTGCTCTACATTCACTATGTAAATGCTCTCCCAATCCACCCTAACCACTAGAAGTGAAGAAGATTCATTCAGCTGCCAGGAGTGCTAGGAGAATGACATTTCCAACACACTCTTGCCAGTTAGTGAGATTGTGACAAGGACTTGCAATAGGGGTCTTGTTTCTGACTGTCACAGCCTTTGTTACTAGTGGGAGGGGGCTGTAAATGTCATCTTCCTTGTGTCCCAACTGGCAGTTAACAGACCACTTTTGCTTGGTCTGGCTGCTGTCTGTTATGGTGGACAGGTGGGAGGGTTGGGCAGAAAGACTTTAGTTAGTTACCAATATGTAACTAAATAGCCAGTAAAGAATATTGGTGATAGTATCTAATTGTATTAATTTCTGCAGAAATTTCAGACATGAACAGCCGCAAAATTTGAGACCAAACTAGACTTCACAGAATTTGAAAATATAGATCTATAATATAGCAATAGCAAGTACATTTCTATACCACTTATCAGTGCACTTAAGCACTCCCTAAGTGGTTTACAATGTGTAAGCTAATTGTTCCCAACAATCTGGGTACTCATTTTAGCAACCTTGGAAGGTTGCAAGCCTGAGTTGAGCCTGACCCCCTAGCTGGTATTGAACTCACAACCTTATAGTTCGTGAGTGAGTGGCTGCAGTACAGGCATTTAACCACTGCACCACCAGGGCTCTTCATAATATAATGGTATATGCAAACTGATCTTAAACATATTTAGTTGTTACTATTGACAGCTAGTGGATTAATGACAATGGAGTAGTGCATTCACCATGGACTTTAGTGCAGAGTTTAAAGGAGCTAAATTATATTTTAAATTATATACTCAAAATAGATTCAGCAATTGGGCTACCTCCTATAAATTTTGAAGTAAAAGCCAGAATGGAGCCAACACCCCATTGACATGGAAGCCACCAGTTTCCAGTGGATAAGTGTGCTGCATTTTCAGATTAAAACTGAAGGGCAACACCACTAAAGATGGTGGGTGGGAAGAGAGCAACATGGCCAAGGTTGTCAAACAAATGTATTTACACATGGAACTGTAGAGTATTATGCAGCCATTCATCAAATAAAAAGGGTCCCAACCCAATCAATGCTTGAAAGGTGAGCTAACACATATGCAAATCCCCTTGATTCAGCTGGTCTCCTCTATTTGGGGCTACCAATAGAATTGAAGTTTATATATCAGATATTAGCAACGTGTGCCCTCCAGATGCTCCCAGGCTGCAATTCCAATTATCCTGCTCCCTTGGATGTGCTTTACAATGGTATCTGGATGGTCACAAATTACCCACCCCTGCTATGTATCCTTCATTCCAAATAGCTAAAAATCAAAGTAAGCTTTGGACTGTACAAAAATACAAAATTCAGATGAAATTCAGCCTTTGTGGAATAAATATTCTTTAATGCAGTTGAAGAAATACTATTTTGAAATATATTGGGATCTATAAGTGGGTGTACAAAGATATGTCCATAATGGAGTTTTCTTCAGTACATTGAAATTAACTTAAAGACTCATTGATTTTCATGAGTCTTGGTCACCTCCAAATGTACAGCTGTTCAGTTCTGTACATATATTTGTATAACACCAAAAGACAGTTTATTGGGGAGGGTTAATGGATATTCTTGTGGGTGGTGGTGGTAAAGTTTTATTTCAATATTCATTGTCTTTAAATATTTTTGAAAGAACTTTTTAGATGGTCTTTTCATCCTGGTTGTGCTGCATTTTACAGTTAGCAGTAAGTGAGGTTATATATGGAACATGGATGTAACTCCACAAATTGATTTACAAGAGTAGAGTCATCCCCTAAAAAGAACAGAATGAAAAATAAGAAATGACCTGTACAAAAATATGACAACCACAATCTAACAGAGAATTAGGTGTGTTTAAATAAACAGAAATAAATTTAAATCACTTGCCTTACATTTGTTTAACTGTCAGATTCTAATTAGGCTTCATTTCTCCATACTACTTCAGGATGGAGGTATTCAAAATGTTAGGCTGATCAGAAATGTCAGTAAAATGGAATACTTGAGCACAGGATTCCATAAAAGTATACGTGGATTGAATGCAGATCAGCTGCACAATTGATGTTTGATAACCAGTTTTTTCAAAACATATATTTTAAAAAATATACCAGTACAAGCACTAGAAGGAAAGTGATCCCATCAGTTACCTGTCCACAAAATGAATATCCATTGTAACAAATATGGAGACTATTTTCACTCCAGTGGTTTAAACCTCCTCTGAACAAATCTTGCCAGGGTTGACATAAATTGAAGCAATTTGAAAGCACACAACAACAACTAATAAGGAATGTATTTTCATAAGAATTCCCTCTCCTGTTGTTTTGCAAGCAGACAGAATTTGTCTGTTTGATGCATAGTGAGAGGACACTGTTGCTTTGAAAAGTAATTAACAGAGTCCCAAGTGTACACATCCAATACTTTCCTGACATCTTCAAGCTTGCAGCCAAGGTCACAAGAAATGTCATCGCTGAACAGGCTAGTTTTCTCCCCTCCCACAAATGCAGTATCTATGCAATATTTGTATGTTGAATAGTTTATATTGCAAATATTTCTGCATGAAAGTTTCCCCCAAATAATCACCCCATTACAGTCTTTTACAATCCAGGAAAAACTTTTCCATGTCATTTTGCTGAACAAATTGCAATAAGATAGAGGCACATAGCATTTAGCCTGGGATGTAGATGGACCGAGTCAGCACTTCAAATCCCTATAGTCCATATGCATGGGGGTGGAGAAGATGGAGTGAACTTCTTGTCTTTTGCTCCAGAGGTGCCATGAACCACTGGAGACTGTAGTCCAACTCTAACATCTTGACAGGCTGCTTTAAAATATTCCACAAAGATGTAGAGAACAGTAGGCACTAAAAGCTCACTAGTAAAGAACAGTTTGAAGTGAACTTTCCATTTCCTTCAAGGTCTTAAAATATATGCTGTCTATGATCAATCATGAAAAGCTGCCTTGAGAGTTGGAAAATGAAGCATAATAACACTCCAATGTAATAGTAGAATATAATTGGCATTCTCATTTGTGTGAAGAATAATTTATTGGCTTTGGACAGTGGAGTTTTGCTTTAATTCTTAGCCAGCTTACAATTCCTTCTGGCTTTATACCTTAAGAAGCAAACATTTATTTACTGAAATCATTAACAGCTTACAAACACAATTTATAAATCCTCTTACCCTTTCTTATACCCATCTGCTGGATAAACTTCCCCAAGATTTTTGGGAATTACTTAACATTTTCTCTGTAGACGTCTTCTAACTCTTATTATAGTCCCAGTGACATTATTTTATTTAGTATTTTTCCATAATAATGGGATGTTGTTAACTGCCTTTGCATTGATCTCGACCCATGACAACCCTATGGATGAGACATCACCACCACCACCCATCCTCTTCTGCTCAGCTCCTGCAAATTCATATTCATAGTTTCTTTAATAAAGTACATCCATCTAGCATGTGGCCTTCCTCTCTTTCTACTTCCCTCCTCCTTTCCTAACATTATTGCCTTTCCCAACGATTCATGCCTTCACATGATGTGTCCAAAGAAGGATAATTAAGTTTTGTCATCTTGGCTTCTAGGGACATTTCTGGCTTGATCTGCACTAGGACCCACTTGTTTGTCATTTTAGCCATCCATGGCATCCTCAGCACTCATCTCCAACACCACATTATCTCAAATGTGTTGATCTTCCTCCCCCTTTCTTGACTGTCCAGCTCTTACATCCATACATCTTTTATTACGTCCCTGGCTTCAGACCAAAGCTCTTCTAGTTCGCAATCTATTATACTTAGTACTGCAAATCTGTTGCTTATATTGTCAACGAATTCTGTGCAAATGTTGTTTAAATCATATTTTGGTAGAATACTTACATCTACAGCAATATCCAACACAGAGAAAAGGAACAAATTTCAATATGCTTCAGATTTAATTAAAAGTCTCTAGTGATTTCTTTTGATTTAAAAACTGGAATTCTTTTCTTGTTGAACTGCACTCAATTCCTAAAACTGTGGAAATTCACACAATGTATATGGAGATTTTAACAAACTTTAATTTTCAATAGGAATTTTATGTACTAAAAGCCTCTTCAGAGTAAAGTTTGAACTGAGCATTTAAAAGAAATGGCATCTTCATGTAAACACCTTGCAGGATATTTAGAGGATTCTGTTTTCATAGCCACCACTGTTTTTAAAATGATTATGCAGAGGAACAGTAACAGGGGACCAATTAAAATGCATATCTTTATACATTTTAAATAAATAAACTACCAGAGTAAAGAGAGAGGTTGTTATCCTAAGACATCAGGACATATGGAAAAGTCCATACACAGCTCTACCAGGGTAGTGAAACAATACTATTCCATGCCACTGAGGTTTGGTCTACACCAGCGTTTCCCAAACTTTGGTCATCCATGTGTTTTGGACTTCAACTCCCAGAAGTCCTAGTCTGTTTTGCCAATAATCAGGAATTCTGGGAACTGAAGCCCAATACATCTGGAGGACCAAAGTTTGGGAACTACTGTTCTACACATTCATTGGTAGGGGTAGAGGTGGGTGGGTAATGGGTAGTTTAAACAACCAGGTTTTGTTTACACTATAGCTCTCTGAATCCTCCAACTGGAATCACCTGAGTTGTAATCCAGAAAGTCTCTGCTGGTCTGGTGAAATGAGGGACATTTCCCATCATTCACATATTTGGCCAGTACACACTTGAAACCCCTTCATATGTTACATAAATAGGGTTATCATATTCCAGTCTCTCATAGATGGCATCTAATTTGCTTATTATGCAGATTATTATAATTATGCATATTGTTAATTTGCATTCTGATTATGCAAATTCAGCACATTAACCATTGCACTTTTTTAAACCATTATGTTTCAACCTCAGTACCAGTACCAAGCTAATAGCTTTTTTCTCTCCCCCGCCCCCCCACAAGCTGGTGTGAATAGAGGGATGATTCCAAGGAGCCTCAGAGAGTAAAGGGACTCTCTTGAGGTTATTTGAAGGAAAGCTCTACCATGCTGCCTAGCCATAAGCTCAACCTGCTGACACAATCACCATTCAAGGCCTTTTCAGTGTGCCTCTTTTCCTTTCCCAGCTTCTGGCCGTATCAGGGGAACAGGGAAGGGAACGGAAGAATAAGATGGCAATGTTATGCCTGCACACTAGCAACTGGAGCTTGCAGTGTGGGATGAGGCTCCCACTATTGCCAGTCTTCTTACATGGTTTCCTGCTATATTTGAACCTACCCATTGGCCTGCGATGAAGGAGAAATCCAAAATTTACTGTTTCAACTGGCTCAACCAGCCGGGACATTTTTTAGTCCCTTCAATCTGGGATTTTCCAGGTTTTCCAGTACAAACTGCAACCCTACACATAAAGGCCTTTCTTATGCCATTAAAACAGGTGGCAAGGACCAAGACACAATGCAATAGGTTGTGGGCCTACCCCACATTGCTCCAGCCCTCCTTTTTTCAACATATGCAGCTTGCCCTCTCTGGAATTATAAGTGAATAAAGTAATGTGTTCAGGAGTGGCAGAATGCATTGTACATACTTCTGTCTGGGGGAATCATGTTTTGGAATGATTTCCTATCATAAGTGGTCATTGCAAGTATAAAAGTGTTGCAGCAACAGTTGGCTGAAATATGAGGCAGCATTTCTAGTGTGCTGGTTATTTTTTAAAGTTGCCAAGACTACCTGCTTCACCTTGTCTGAAGTAGTGAAATCTACCTCACCATTCTCCAACTCATTTTAGTATATTAGGGGGGTTGCAGACTGCCAGAAATAGTGCAAACTGAGTCCACTTTTAGGATTAGGGTTAGTACTAGAAAATCATGGGAATTGTTTTTTTCCCCCTGAGACATTGAGTCTTCTTTGTCAGAGAGCTCTGGTGCCACAATAAAATACAGTTCCCATGATACCCTAACCCTAAAAGTGGACTCAATTTGCACTATTTCTGGCAGTCTGCAACCCCCCCATAGTATCTTAGAAGGGCTGTAAGGTCCATTTAGTCCAGCCCACTGACAACTACAAATCCCAGAATACCACAACATTGAGCCATGGCAGTTAAAGCAGTGTCAAACTACATTATTTCTACAGTGCAGATGCAGCCTAAACCTACCTGGAATTAATGTAATATGTGGAATTTCTGCCCAAATAATGGCACTTAAGGTAATGACATAAGGCAAACCTGGAGTATTTGCGTGCATAGTGGCACCATATTCTTAGGGATGCAATAACTCAATAGCCCACTTACCTTTAAATATCTTTTCAGTTCGCAACAAAAAAGATATCCAAGTGGTTATAGAGTTTGCAGTTATATGGAATACAGAATGTACTTTTAATTCCAGAATGGTTTTCAGTTTTATTTTGCTGAAACAATATCATGTTGGTAATTATCTGTCTGTTGAAGTTTTGTTTTTTTAAGCATGGTGCCTACTTTCTATTCCCCCCTCAGTGAGAAAATGTATCCATTTTATCTAACCAGGACTAGTCATAATAACTACCCCTTTCTTACATATACATTTGCTATCATTCTTTTGCATGCTTGAATGTTCTCCCACCTGTCCTCAATTTAATCCACAAATGTAAAGCCATAAATCTTCGTGACATTTTGGCAGAAATTACCTATTTTCAGATGACTCCTTTAGGAAACACTGAATCCAGGTGTTTGGTTTTTGCAAAGGCCCCTGCAAAATGAGCGTTTCGACACGACTGTGTGCAAATAAAGGTAGAAGGAACGACATATGAATGATCGGAAAAGCAGGGGAATTGTTTGCACTCATACTTCATACAACCCATCCACACCTTATGTTAAGTTTAGACAGCAAAATTATAATTACAGCACCATCTGTAAAAGGGGAAAGTACAATGTAAGATTTTCTTAGAAAAGAAAAATAAAGAAGACACTTGCATTATGACCATATGTGCTTTATTTATTATAACAAGCACACATTGTATTTGAAACTCTCTCATTTCCAAAAGAATGAATGAAAAATGGGCAACTACTTCTCAAAACAGTTCAGGAGGAAGACAGTAAAGAGAAGAGATGAAACAACGGCATTCCTCTCCTCCCCCTGCCCTAACACCAGATACTTTCCAACCTATTTGAAAATCTGAGCACATGTATTTAAACAAAATGGACACAGTCCAACCTCTGTTTGCAAATGCCATGGAAAGGGGATGAGACCTCAGCACAAGTACTGAAACCCTGGACTGCCTTCCTCTGGGATTTTCAGGCATACTGACAACACCTGCATGTATTCAGGCCTCAGCTATAATCCTGCAGTCTTGCTCATGTGGAAAAAGCTCCACAACACATCTGCCACTGTAGCCCAGTTTTTACTATGCCCATAGGAAAGCTACTTGAACCTCCCAGCAGAGACTCCAGTTCAGCAGTGGCCAGCATCCTGTTATTGACTTACACATGCATAAATGATGCTTACACACAAAACCTCCAATGCTCCAGAGTATCAAGGCCCAGAAGGGAAGGAAGGGAGAAGGACAAATTAAAGCTAAGAAGATCCATTTTCTCTGAGCTCCTGGAAGAAAGAAAATGCACATAACCTCCAATTGTCCCAATTTGGCCAGGACAGTCCTCTGCCTACCACTTTTTCATCTGCTTTTAAAATGTCTCCATTTCTGCCTCCTTGTCCTATTTCTCCCTCTATCCACATCTGATTTTAATTGATGCAAGCTGAGTTCAAAGTGTAAAAGTAGTTTCCACTCAAATCTGCAGAAGGAAGAGGACAGAAGGAGGTGAGATCTGGTTCTTCCAAGTAAGCACAGGCAAAAGTAAATTGCTGCAGCATCTCCTAGCTCACATGTACTTCCTCATTAATAACTTTTGCCATCTTCAGCACACTCTGATGTTGCTTGGCCAGTTTTCATCTCTGAAATATTGGAGGGTATGGTGCATTCTAGCATCAAACATTGATAGGAACAGGGATTGCAGCCAGGAATCAGAAGAAGATTAAGAATGGGGAGGGCAGCTATGAAAGGACTAGAAAAGATCCTAAAATGTAGAGATATACAACTGAGCACAAAAGTTAGAATCATATAAGCCGTCGTATTCCCTATTACCATGTATGGATGTGAGAGCTTAAGAAACAAGATAGGGAGAAAATCAATTCATTTGAGATGTGGTGTTGAAGAATGTTGAGGAAACTGTGGACAGCTAAAAAGACAGACAAATGGCTCCTAGAGCAAAGCAAGCCAGAAATCTCTCTGGAAGTCAAGATGACAACATGTAGGCTGTTATACTTTTGACACATTATGAGACAGCACGACTCACTGAAAAAACAATGCTAGGAAAGGTGGAGGGAAGTAGAAAGAGAGGAAGGCTGCATATTAGGTGGATGGATTCTACTAGGGAGGTTGTAGGTATGGGTTTTCAGAAACTAAGCAGAGCAGTGGAGGCAGGAAGTCCTGGAGATGTCTCATCCACAGGGTCACCATGGGTGGAGATTGACTCAAGGGCAGTTAACAGCAACAAACATGGTGCATTCCATTTGAGAGCCCACTCTCATTTCTTCCCTGCAGTCTGAATCATTTCCCTTCCTCCCCCCTCATCAATAGAGTCAGCACCAGGGGACACTCGCAGAGCTTCACATCTGCTTGTCATTGGGAGGATGCAGAATGGTGTATGTGGAGCTTCATGCACATGGAGGATCTCACTCAATTTCTGTCCAGGAGATCAGAGTTGTGCAGGTGTACAGGACAGGGATACTGCTGATGATGTTTGTAGAGACAAGGCTGTGTGGTTGAAGTATTTTCTTGGAAGATCCTCATGGACACACTATAGCTCCTATAAAGATGGAGGTGAGAGAATTTTCCATTTAATGTGAGCTTAACTAATTCACACTTCCTAAATGAAAATAAAAACTGAAATTTATTTATTCTATGGCCATGTACTTTTTCAAATGTGATACAGTTCTCAATTTTTAATTTTTAAAAAATATGTAGTAAAAGGTCTGGATTTGGAGAAATGTGCACAAATATTATCTCACCTCTCCTTCCTTGCTCTCCTCACTCAATTGTGCAGGCACATTGGGAGAGCTATGCACTATGATGAGATTATTATCTATCTGTCTATGGAGAGGCATTATAGATGTGAAATGTTGTAAACTGGGGCAACACAAATTGAGCCTTGCCTGGAAATGTACTTGTGGCCAAACCATATGACTAGCTCTCAAAGAACATTTTTGGAATGAGAAGTGCTCTGGACATTTGTATTTTCAGCTTTCAAATCTTGAATAAGAAGGACAATAATTTCCTGCAGAGTCTAGAATGTCTGATCTCTCTCTCTTTTTTTTTTGCCAAGCCTATCTGCAGGGGATAGAGCAGTGGATTTTGATTTTAAATGTTCCCATAGAGGTCTTCACAACCACTAGGTTATTTGGGCACTAGTTTCTCACAAGGTTACTTATTCAAGGAGGATTTCAAATAGCAAGGAAGCCTGTTTATTGTATAATCTCCTTACTGTGAAGAGGGGAAGAAACCTGCTGGTGCTCCTTGTTTACAGTGTAAGAGATTTTACTGTATATTTCACACAAGGCACAAATCAGCCAATTCTCTGCTTGAGAAGAGGTGGGCAGTTTTTATGCTTAACAATATGTGTTGGCTTCTTCCTTTGAAGCAAGAAGCCTTCCCCACAACTGAATGTGATAGGGATTTTGGGTAGCCAAAAATATTTCACTGTTGAAGAAGGTGGAAACAGCTTACTATTTAGCAGTAACACCTCAGAACTGGTACAAAGATTAAAATGGCCTTTTATTGAGAAAGCATTTTGCTGGCTCCTTGCTATGAGCTCATACCATGTGCACATTTAAAGGACAAAGCCCAGTTAAAACACACTTTTTGCTACAGGGTAATAGAAGCATATGTGCCACATACTAGGGATAGATGAGAGTATTGTTTGTATTTATTTTGAATGTGAATTTACCCAGAGTCACAGATTACTTCATACCTGAGATGGAAAGAACTTGAGTTTGTTTGTTTTTAATTGACTGTGGGAAACAGAAAGATTCATCTATCCAGCTCCAGGGCTTTGCATGCTTAAATTCTTCAAAGTCTGTGTTTCCCTCCCTGTGTATTCAACCATGTCAATGCTGATTTTTTTCCTCAGGTATTCCTCACCTATTAACACCTGTATAACATTCAGGTGTTCAGACATAAATATATTTTTGTCTATGTTGAAAATAACTGTACTTCAGTGTTGGAAACAGCCAGTGCAAATGGGGCAGCATTTATTCTAGCTAATCTTTGAAGATTTTACTCTAATTCGCAAGTACCTTCATATTCTGTGCAGAAAAAATATGTGTGGTTTTCCCCATCTGCATCACACATAGAAAACAAAATGCTTGTATTCTCATGCAGGAGAATGTCCGTGCAAGAGCAACTTGAATGCAAAGCTTGTCTTTTAGGGAGAATGCAACCCTACCTGGTTCTCCAATCCCAGTTTATCTTTTGTATATGAAGGAGAGCCAGAGACACAAGAGGCCTATATGAATGGGCAGGATACCACAGGCTAACCCCATGGTGTTTCACCCATACTCCAGGCCTGCTCCTGTCCTGGTACCTATCTGGCCCAGTGTGGTGACAGATGGGTATAAGGGTGTGACAGGTGCATGTCCATGGCATCACAGCAGACAGGTGGGTGTTCACATGCCCACCTGCCACAGCACCATGGAGCCACTACTGCTGCACACTCCCCTACTTATTGTCATCACTGCATTCCTTATGAAGGCCCTCACTGCAGCCCATAAGGGCAGAAATGGAGTACCTGGCTTCACCCACATGGCCAGGTGTCCTCTTCAAACATCATAGGCCATGACTATGGCCTTTACTGGGGACACTGTGGCAGTAGCGGATAAGGGGGCATGTGGCCATGAGGTCTGCCGGCTGTTGTGGTAAAGTTGCTAGGAAACTTAGCTGCAAACAGCCAGTTTTTAAAAACCACATTAGTGGACTTTTGGTCCCCAGCCGGGCCAATCCTGGCCTGGGGCTGTCTGTACAGGACAATGCCAAGCTGGGGGGAGGGGGCGCAGCAGGACACAGGTTGTGGAGAGTCACTTGTAGAGTGGAACTTTTCCCACAGTCAATCAGAGCTAGGCTGGCTGCAAAGGTGGGACCCTGCTTGATGAGTGACTATATATATATAAAAAAGAGGAGCCATAGGAAAGAGGAGGAGTGTGCCATGTTCTGTGAGAAGTGAAGAGGTTTCAGTACCAAGCCTTAACAGGATTCAGACTTCCATGTAAGGAATGAAGAGTTAAGATGAAAGAAGTTTAGGGAAATATATGAGTGTGTCATTTGACCATTGAAGAGCTAGTTCAGGGTATCTCGTACCTGCCTTGTTCTGAGGGAATGTTAATTGTGAATTGAGCCAGACTTTCATGGGATTCAAAGTCCTGATAAAGAGGTGTTATTAGAATTTGTATTTAGAAAAATAAAACAGAGGAATGGCTTGAGGTAATTTATAACTAAAAACATCAAAATCATGCTAACAAAATATTCAAACACTTAATATATAAGAATATTGGGAGTTCATCTCTGAGTCACTCATTAAGTGAGTGGACTAGGAAAGGAATTGGGGCTAGTAAATGGGCCAAGGGTGAAAGGGATACTCCTGAGGAAAAATAATGAACAGCTTCCTTTTAAAAAGTAACTTTCCAAGCTCTGTGATCTTATTGCTCTAGCCTGCTTATTACAAGCAAAGCAAAAAAGCAGCTTCATTTATATACCGCTTCATATCACGCTATGGGATGTCTAAGCAGTTTACAACTGTGAGCTGATTGCCCCCCAACAAGCTGGGTACTCATTTTAGCGACCTCGGAAGGATGCAGGCCTGAGTCGAGCCTCAGCCCTGGCTGGTATTGAACTCGCAACCTTGTGGTTTATGAGTGAGTGGCTGCAGTACAGGCATTAAAACACTGCGCCACCAGAGCTTCTGCCTTATATGATCTTAGCTGGCGTTAAGTCCCACTGAACTCAGTCAGGCTTACTTCTGAATTATCATGTCTAGGATTACAGCAGGGGTAGGCAACCTAAGGCCCGGGGGCCGGATGCACCCCCCCCCCGAGGCATTTGGACCGGCCCCAGGCAGGTCCTGCCGCTGCTGCCCCCCCGCCGCCCGCCATGATGATATTGATTATTGCTGTTATTACTTGTTCTTGGGGTTTTCTTGGCAAAATCTCCACAGGGGGTTTGCCATGGCTTTTCTGGGGATGAGAGAGTGTGCATGTATATTTTTAAATTTAAAAAAAAAAATTATTTATTTATTTATTTATTTTTGGTGCTCTCTCTCCCCCCCCCCAATTGTCTGAGGAACAGCAACCCAGCCCCCAGCTCAAAAAGGTTGCCTACCCCTGGATTACAGTGTATTTATTTATTTATTTCATTTATATCAGGGGTAGGCAACCTTTCCCCTTTAAGGGCCGAGGGACTTCAGCTCCCAGAAGCCTCAGCCATGTTGGCCAATAGTCCCATGTTGGCCAATAGCTCCTGGGATTCTGGGAGCTGAATTCCCTTGGCCCTTAAAGGGGAAAGGTTGCCTACCCCTGATTTATATGCTGCCTTTCTCCCTAGAAGGACCCAAGGTGGCTAACAGATAAAACATTTAAAATCTCTATAAAATTCAAAACAATTAAAACATCTATATCCAATATACAATTGCATAAAATATACAAAAGTTAACAAACTAAAAAAACACCTGCCCCATATAATGATTTGGTATGCATATGACTGTGTCAAATCCACTTATTCTCATGGTGACCAGGAGGAGGAGGAGAAAGCCAGAGAGAGAAAACAAGGGATCAGCTGTTGCGGCGGCAGCTTTAAATTCTGCCAGCCAGCTACCCGATGCTTTCGGCGACCAAGAGGAGGAGGAGAAAGCCAGAGCGAGAGCGAGAGACCAGCTGTTGCGGTGGTGGCTTTAAATTCTGCCAGCCAGCCACCCGACACTCCTGGCGACTTAGAGGAGGAGGAGAAAGCCAGAGCGAGAGAGAGAGAGCGAGAGACCAGCTGTTGTGGTGGTGGCTTTAAATTGTGCCAGTCAGCCACCCAATGCTCCCGGCGACTTAAGAGGAGGAGTAGAAAGCCAGAGAGAGAGAGAAAGAGAGAGAGAGAGAGAGAGACCAGCTGTTGCAGCGGCAGCTTTAAATTCTGCCAGCCAGCCACCCAATGCTCCCAGCAACCAGGAGGAGGAGGGGGGAAGTTTGAACATAAAAGGCATAGTAGGAGGAAGGAGTACCTGTGGGGCGGCGGTGACATTTAAAAATGCCATAGCCGATCGGAGGCTGCTAGGAAGGCGGAGGCAGCGAGAGAGTGAGAGAGAGAGACAGAGAGAGTAAGTGCGGTGGTGGAGTATTTAAAATCTCTGCTTGCCTTTCTTTTCTTTTCAGCGGCTGTTAGGAGGGTGGAGGCAGTGAGAGAGAAATAAAGAGAGTAAGCGAAGTGGTAGACTCTTTGAAATCCCCACCCACCCTCTCTATCTACCAGTGTATAAACTTATTAGTCTTAGTAGCAAGCTGGAACTGCTGCTCAACTACCCTTAGCCCATCCCAGCAGCTGGAAAAAGGGAAAAAAGAAAAAAGAAAAAAGAAAAAGAAAAAAGAAATTAAAGAGGCAGTGTCATATATATATATATATATATATATACACATATATATATTAACTAATTTTCATTTATGTGCAGTATTTAAGCAGTGGATTAATAGCTAAACCACAAAACTCATAAACTACATTTTTTTGAGATTATAGATAATTACTGAAAAAGATATATATTCCTTTTCAAATATCCTGAAGAAATATATATTAGATATAATAATAGCACTCCATTATACTTTCTATAGTTAACTAAATAGACAAAGTTCGAGCTCATTTACTTTCTTAAAATTAAGATAAATTTTACGGCAAGATAATGGCAACTGGTATTGATTTGCAACAACATGTACAGAGGAAAGGAAATTAACAATAAGAAGAGAGGAAATTAACAATACATCTGTGGATGGAAAAGCAACAGACATGGGAGTAAAAGATATTCTATTGGAGGAAATTAGAAAATTAAGAGCGGATATCAGAGATGAAATCCGAACAGAAATAAGAGCAGAAATTAAAGAAATGAAGGAACAAATGAAAATTGAACTTCAAAGGGAATTACAGGAATTTAAAGAAAGTATAAACAAAATAACTACAGAAATGAAGGAAATACAAACCAAAGTAGTAGCAAGTGAGGAGAGAACAGATAATTTAGAGGGGGGGGGGGGAAACAATCTCAATAGAAAAAATACAATACCAGGAAGATAACCAGAAAGCTTCATTAGAACTAAAATTTAAAAGCAAGGCATTAAAAATAAGAGGTCTACAAGAAAATTATAATGAAGATTTGGAAGCTCGCGTCATACCAGCTTTGGCCCAATTTATCAACTGGCCAATAGAACAGCTCGATGGAGAGAGAGACAAATTATATAGAGTTAATTCATGGATAGCAACAAACAGATGATTACTGAGACATATAAATATCTACTTTGTATGAGAAAGGATAAGAGATTTAGTTCTTGAAAGAAATTATAAGGAAAAATGCTATATAGAAGACCAGGAGGTTCAAATATTCAAAGACATTCCATGGCAGATATTAAGAAAAAGAAAAGAATACCAGGAATTAACAGATTATTTGAAACAGAATAATATAAAATACAGATGGGGAAGAACAGAAGGAGTAAGCTTTATAATAGGAAAAAAGAGATGGATGATAGATACATTGCAGAAAGCTAAATAATTCCTAGAAAGTATTAATCCCCAAAAACAAGAAACTAAAGAAAAAGAATACAAAAAATAAATAAATAATGGAAACAAGAAATCAGAAGGAGGCAATAAATAGATCAGAAAAAAGAATTGATTCAAGCAAAGATAAGAGACAAAAGGAACAGAATGAAGAAGACAAGGGAGACACCGGAAACACTTTAATAGATCTAGAAGATTCAGATGAAGATGAGAATGAGGAAACAAATCAACAAACCAAACTAGAGGAAAAAAGACAAGAAGAAAATCAGGAAGAGGAAGGAACAAGAACAAACTGAACAGAAGATACAACAGACAAAGAAAAAGAGAAAAAAGGGGAAACAAAAGAAAAAAAGCGGTATATTCAAACCAATTTAAGATTAAGAAAAGGAAAGAAATTAAGCTATAGATATTAATTATTATAAAATTTGATTAATTAAAGGAAAATGGCATTAGAAGTAATATCTTGGAACATTAATGGTTTAAATTCAAAAAGCAAATGAAACAAAATTCTACACTATTTAATCAAACAGAAGAAGGATATAACATTTATTCAAGAAACGAATATTAAAAGCAAAGATGTACATCTGTTAGAAAACAAAAAATTAGGCAAAATGTTTGTAGCATCTAATACCTCCTCCAAAAAAAAAGGGGTAGCAATATATGTAAGGGATAACATTAAAACAAATGAGATTTTTAAAGACAAGAATGGACATTACATCGCTATTGAACTAAATATAGAACTTGGGAAAATATTATTAATTAACATCTATACACCGCAAGAAGATAAATTTAACTTTTTCAAAGAACTTAAAAATAATATAAGTCATATATAATAATATATGACTATGATAAAATTATAATTGCGGGAGACTGGAATGGAGTGGTGGACTCAACAGAAGATAGATCCATACAAAAACATAGATAAAAATGTCAGGGGAAACTACCGAGATTGGCATTTGAACTCTTTGAGGAACAAAAGATATATGGAGACTCCATAGATATATGGAGACTACACAACAAAGTAAATAAAGATTATACTTTTTATTCAAACAGATTTAATACTTGGTCAAGGATAGACATGATCTTTGTATCCTCAACAATAAGCAAAGAAATATCAAGCAGTAATATCTTGCCTATGAGTATGTCAGACCACTCACCAATAACATTATCAATAAACCCAAAGAAAAAGGAATATATGTGGCATTTAAAGGAAGCGTTACTAGAGGATGAAGAAATAGTAACAAAGATCAAAAAAGACCTTTCAATGTACTTCCAAGAAAATATGAATAAAGGAACATCAACACACATTGTATGGGATGCAAGCAAAGCTGTTGTAAGAGGCTTACTCATACAACGAGAGAAAAGGAAAAAAAGAAGAAAAGAAGAAAAAGAAAAAGAGTTATTAGATCAACTAGTGGAAATAGAAAAGCAACATAAACGAAGCCCTAAGACTTAAAATTAAATAAAGAAAGACAAAGAATAAGGAATCAACTAGAACAGATTTCAATACAAGAAATAACAAATAAAATTAAATATTTGAAATATCATCATTTTGAAAATGCTAATAAGGTGGGTAAATGGTTAGTGAGAAGACTCAAAAAAGAAAAGGAAAAAATGTAATTTTGAAACTAAAAAATAAAGAGCAAGAATACACACAACAAAATGACTTGAAGAAAGTGATACAAGAATATTATGAGAATTTATTCTCCTCACAGGAAATATCACAAGGGAAAAAAGCAAAAATGAAGGAGCACCTACGAAAAGGAAGAATAATAAAATTAACAGAACAGGATATCAACGATTTGAATGCTCCGATTATGATGGCAGAAATTGATCAAGCTATTACTAACTTGAAGGACAACAAAGCACCAAGACCGGATGGTCTATCAACAAAGTATTATAAAATATTTAGAGACAAATTAATAGGAATACTGCATAAAACAATACAAGAAATAGATAGTGAAAAATATCCTGACTCATGGAGATACTCCCTCACTACATTAATACACAAAGAGAATAAAGATTCTTAAAATGTCAATAATTATTGACCTATTGCACTACTAAATACCGACTACAAAATATATACAACAATCTTAGCAGTCAGACTAAAAAAGGTATTGTCAACACTGATCCATGAAGAGCAAGCAGGATTCCTACCTAGAAGATATCTAAAAGATAATATTAGAACGACGCTAGATATTTAGGAGTTATATGATATCTATAAATCAAAGAAGTTAGGAATGGTATTCCTAGACCTAGAAAAGGCCTTTGATAATGTGAACTGGGAATTTTTAGACTTATTATTGCAAGAAATGGGAATAACAGGAAAATTTCTAAATAGAATTCATCAAATATATAACACACAAAAAACCCAAATTCTGGCAAATGGAGAAAAAACAGGGACTTGCAATATAAAAAAAGGTACACGTCAAGGGTGCCCCTTGTCACCTCTCCTTTTCATTATTGTAATGGAAGTTTTGAATACAAAAATAAGAAATGACAATGATATTCAATCCCCAAAAATTGGCAAATATCAATACAAGCTCAGATCATTTGTGGACAATGTAGTTATATTTCTAAATGAACCATCTAAAAGTATAAACCGATTAGAAGAAATATTAGAAGAATTTAGCATAATGTCAGGATTAAAAGTAAACAAACTTAAAAGTGGAATTATAACAAAAAATCTATCAAAAGAGGAAGAAGAAACATTTTTAAAAAGCAATCAGGATATCAATCTTTAATAAGGTAAAATATAATAATAATAATAATAATAATAATAATAATAATAATAATTTATATCCCGCTTACATGATAAATCAATCTAAGAGGCTTACAATTAAAACAGTACAAAATGTTCCCGTACCAACACCCGTACCAACCCCGTACCAACCAACAGTACAAAATGCCCCCGTACCAAATATCTCGGAATAACAATCACAAAAAAACCCCTCAGATTTATACAAAAACAATTATGTACCAACATGGGGGAAAAATTAAAAAGATCTGGAAACATAGGACAAAAAACAACTTTCCCTATTGGGAAGAATTGCCACAATACAGATGAATGTACTGCCTAAGATGCTATATTTATTTCAAACAATTCCCATTTATTTAACTAAGCAGCGTTTTCGTACTTGGAACAAAGATATCAGCAAGTTTATTTGGAAAGGAAGAAAGCCCAGAATCAAAGCAGAGGTCCTAAAAGATAGAAAAGAGAAAGGTGGCCTGGGTTTGCCAGATATTGAACTATATTACGAGGCAAGTGTATTATTATGGGTAAAAGATTGGCTCTTGCTTGAAAACCCAAAATTGTTGGAATTAGAAGGCGTTGTTCTAAAAATGGGACGGCATTCATATCTTTGTTATGGAAAAATATCTTTGGATAAAGGATTTAATATTCATTCAATAAGGAAAAATCTTTACAGGATATGGAAAAAAATATAAGAAACATCTTTATAAGAAGCTATCTCAATGGATTTACCCACAAGAAGCTCATCATAATAAAGAAGCACTTGGACAAGAAAATTGGATCACTTACGAAAAAAATGTTAATAAAATCCACACTTGGACTTAGATTAAAAACTAGAGAAGAATTACAACAGGATAAGATCAACATCAACTGGCTTAAGTACATGCAGATATAAGAAGACTTTAAGAGAGATGTAGAAAAATACGGAATCGAGGAAGAAGCAAAAATATTTGACAAAATACTGAAAGAAGACGAGAAACATTGGATAAAAAAGACATACAAGTGGTTATTAGAAATAAAAACAGGAGAAGTGATAAAACAAAAGATGGTAACATGGATGCAGAACATTGGACACACAATACCCCTACAAAGCTGGGAGAATACATGGAAATATTGCAATAAATTTACCAAGTGTAATATATTAAAAGAAAATTATCATAAAATATTACATCGATGGTATATCACTCCCTCAAAATTAGTAAAATAAACAAAAATAATGAAAGCAAATGTTGGAAATGTAGGGAAGAGACAGGAACCATGTTTCATATGTGGTGGAAATGTAAGACAAGTAAAAACTTTTGGAAAGAAATTTGGGAAAAAATGTGTGAGATCATTCGGAAAAACATCCCCCTTAAGCCAGAACTGTTTCTATTAAATATAATTGATGTGATAGATTGCAAATTAAGTCAAGATGAAAAAAGCATAGTACTTTACATGGTTACAGCAGCACGACTTATTCTAGCAAAATATTGGAAATCTGAAATAACACCTACAGTAATTGAATGGCAAATTAAATTATACGAATTTGTAACAGTGGATAAACTATCAATGTATATAGCAGGAAAAAACATTTCAACAATATGAAAAAAAATGGGGAAAAGTATTGAATAAAATTTAGTTGGAAAAGAATAATTTTTATCACATTGAAGTACAATGATTGTGTAGTAAGTATATCACCGTTACCACTTTTATAATATGTAATTTACTGAATTATGGAAAACAAATAAAAATAAATATTAAAAAAATCCAATTATTTTCCACATCCATTACAATGAGATGGAGTCTCCCCTAAAACCTATAATTTGATGACTCATCTCAAAATATGAAACATCCAGACAATTGCTAAATCAAGAATTAGTGTCTTACAGGACAAAAAGAGAATGAACTCCTGATTTGTCTCTGTCTAAATAACAATAACAACATCAACAACAATGCCTACTGTCTATGCTGAACCATAGGTCAACTTCATGTGTAAGTCAAGGGCAGGCTTTAGAGACAAAATTATGGATTTTGATTTGACCTGTGGATAAGGTGAGGGTAAAACTTAGGGGCATATAAAAAAGGATGTAAAGGATGAAACATAGGGAAATGATGCCAAAGAACTTACAAAATTCTGGAAGGCATAACTATTTGTACTCAGCCTAAAGGCTGGATGGATGAGGAGGGAACTATGGTACATGGTGACTGTGTGATATATAGGGGAGGCAACCAGGCATAGGCAGGGCTAAGAAAACACATCAAAAAGGATGAAAAGGCAAAGCAAAGAAAATGGTGACTACATTAGCAATCATTATAGCCTTTAGCCAATTTGTTTCCAGGCATATTTCAAAGTGCTGTTCATGACCCAAAAAGCCCTACAGGGCTTGGGTCCAGATTACTTGAGAGACTGCATCTCTCCATATGAACCTGTTAGAGCTCTACTCTCAGTCCCACCACCATCACAGGCACACCTGGTAAGGACATGAGAGAGACTTCTTGGTGGCTGCTCCCACCCTCTGGAACTCCTTTCCATGGGAAGCAAGGCTGGCCCCCTCCCTGCTTGCCTTCCATCAGCAAGCAAAAAATTGTTTTATCCAGGCAGGTATTTAACATGTAATCATGGGATGGCTTTTTATAGGGGGTATTTGCTGTATGGGGTGGGTATCATGGTTTTATTATGGTTTTAATGTTTATAATTGTATACTTTTCTGTGATGTTTTAATTGTTTCATTATAAGTTTGAAAAGAGTTTTCTATTTGTGGGCTGCTTTGGGTCCCTTTTTGGGAGAAAGATGGCATATAAATAAATTAAATAAATAAATAAATAAAATAAACTGACAAATATTCAAAAATGTCATATTCAAATTCTTCAATTTGGCACTCCTTTGAGGAGTAGATTCAAAGAGCTGCCACCTCTGCCATTTTCTTGGCAAGGCATTCAAAAAGGTCAGAAGTGGTGCTACGGCAGAGAGAGTGGGGGGGGGGTCCGTCCTTCTTTTAGATACTTACAGGATTGACTAAACTCTCACCTTTCACCACTCTACTCAGAGAAAAGGATGGTTCCTTTTTTGATAAGAGTTAAATTCCATTATTTACATTGACTCATGGATAAGTCAACCCAGGTTTTTTGGGTCAATTTTTGACTAAAATTTCTAGACATATACATGCTTATACAATAAATAATTACAAGTTGAGTATCCCTTACCTGAAATTTCAAAATCTGAAATACTCTAGAATCCAAAGTTATTCATATGGGTGACTGAGAGAGTGACACCTTTGCTTTCTGATGGTTCAGTTTACACAAACTTTTTTTCATGCATGAAATTGTTAAAAATAATATATACTAAATTATCTTCAGGCTATGTTTATAAGGTCCATATGAGACATAAATGAATTTTATCTTTAGACTTGGGTCCCATCTCCAAGATATCTCATTATGTATATGTAAATACTCTAAAATCTGAAAAAAGCCAGAATCCAAAACATTTCTGGTCCCAAGCATTTCGGATAGGGAGACAGTATGCATTAGGTGGACTTGACTCATTATTTTAAAGCATTTAGCTTAGTATCCATGGAATCTGGTTTATGAAAAATCATCACTAGGAATTTTATAATCACATGCCACTCACTATTATTACTCTCTTTGAGAATGTTCTTATAATGTGCCTTTCATCTGACAAATGTTTTAAAACTCAGATTAAAAATGGTGTGCACAAAGAATAATTTTATGAACAGAACTGGTACTTCCCTCTCCAAAAGAAAATTAAAAGCATAAGAAAAGTTATGCCTATGCAGCCCAATAAAACTGATATAATGACTAATTCACCTCTAAAGTGCATCTGCTACATTAGTTCCAAAGAAAGCATAATTTGTGTCTGTTTTATGGGAACTCTGGACCAATGCAGTTCATTTATGTTGGTGTAAAGTAAATGAACATCCGCCAGCATTTTTTAATGGAAAATACTCAGTAGCATTTAACCACTGTCATTTCACTCTTACTCTGGACCCGGTGGGAAGATCAGACACTCCTCCCCCATTAATAGAGGGGAAAAAGATTCCCTGGCTTGTTAGGAGTCTAAAAACAACTGGGGATTTCTTGCTCTCAGTTTTTGACCTTGTGCAGAATCCACAGATGTCTGACTGCATTACAGACCAGTGCTTATGTTGCAGGAGTGATGTATTTATTACAATCTCAGACTAGGACTTAGTGTTCAAATTCTCACCCAGATATGCTGCTCACTGGATGTTCTTGGGCCAGGCATGCTCACTTTGTTTAGCTTAACTCTTAGTGTTATGGTGATAAAATGGGGGAAAGGTTTAGCATGTATCCTGAGCTGGGATGAAAATGGGCTGAGACTGTAATGAAAACACTATGTTTTGCATTGTTTCAGCATCAGCAATAACATCTCTGTACTGCTTCTGTACATGATACACCAAGCACCAACTCATACCACTCACTTTGAAGTAAGTCAAAGATAGATGTCTTCCACAGCAGTGGGTGCACATGTGTGTACACCTGTGTGACTGACATATGTTAGGTTGTCTGAGGTCATCTACTGTGTTCACTCCAGAAATAAGATTTACATGGACATTTGGTATATATCACTCTTATACTACCACAACAGTACAATGCAGCATTAGTATTGATTGTTCAGACCATGGGATCTACTTTCAGCCTGACCATGCACCTTCCCAACCCCAAAGAATCTTTTGGGAGAGTTTATTGGGTTACAGCTGTTGTGTCTGTTGGGGTTTGAACAGATTGAACAGAGTGGAGGCTTTCTTGTATGTTTATTAGTGTTCTATTGTTCTTTTGTGTGTAGACTCATGGCACATGTCAGGATACATCTCAGGGGAGTATCTACTGAGAGGAAATGAGTCAGATACTTGGTTGTGAAAGGAGTTAGCAGTCACTACCTCGCTATATAGCTGCAGTCCCAGTCCCCAGAGCTTGACACTTAGCTAACAGGCAAGGCCAACAGATGTTTTGCTTGAGGAAATTTTGAGGGAGGGGCCTGGAGTTCTCTTTCAGTGTCTATTTTAGACTACTGGATGGTGATGGAGCTGGCCCAGTCACTTGCAACAGCCATGGTATGTGTTCTTGTTGGACGATGTGAGTAGCTACACTTGCAGAAAGTGCAAGTGGGTTGCCCTGTTGGAAGAGATATGGGCTGGCAAAATAAGGCCCATATATCTACTCTTCAGCATGAGGTTTACTTGGACAGAATGGAGCATACTGTCCTGGATTCTTCCACCAATAGTGAAAGACCTGGCTAAGGGAGTGAAGAGTAGGAGATGGCTCTCCCACATGATGCAATCAATGAGGCTATGCGGTGGTATTAAGAGACTCTGAAAAGAGAAGTTTCATGCAACCCTCATTTCCATTGTGGTGCTAAAAGCTGCTGGTTCCCCCCTCACATCTCTCCTGCTGCCCCTTTATTCATCACCCCATCCCTGCTGGATCATAGGGAGGTAGTACCATCCACTTTGGGAATCACTATTATAGAGAGAACTGGGTTAATAGAACAAGAACCCAATAATGGAAGGAAAAACTAAAGGGAATGACCCATGGTCTTAGATGGCGCTAAACTAATGCACAGAGCATGGGAAATTTTAAAAAAGATGAACTTGAAGTCTTAACACAACAAAGCAACTATAATAGGCATTACAAAAACCTGATGAGATGAATCTTATGACTGGAAGGTAGAAACAGAGAAGCATAACCTATTTCAGAATAAAAGACCAAACAGGAAAGGAGTAGTAGTAGCATTATAGGTCAGGGATGTTTACATCTGTGAAAAGATCCATGACTTCAATCCTGTAAACCAGGTTGACAGTATCTGATTAAAAATTAAAGGGGAGAGAAATGACAGTGATGTCATTGTGGAGGCCCACTACAAATGCCAAAGCCAGACTTAGGACTTGAATGATGCCTGCTTGAAACAAATGATCAATCATTCAAAAAGTTGTAGTAGTAATGGAAGATTTCAACTATTCTGATATTTGGTGGAGGTCAAACTCTGCCAAGAATATAAGGTCCAGACAATTTCATTATCCAGAAGGTGGAAGAGGCAACAATGGGATCAGCTATTTTTAGATCTGATCCTAACCAACAATAATTATCTGGTTATGGGGTGAAAGTGATGGGATCCTTAAATGGGGTGACCATATTTTCTTGGATATTTTTATGCAGTCAAAAAGGGATGCCAAGCATAGTCAGAGATACATTTTAGGATTTAAGAAAGGTGATTTCAGTAAAAATAGGGAAATACTTATGGAAATGATCCCATAGTCAGGAATAATAATAATAAATTATAATAATAATTTTTTATTTATAGCCCGCCCCTCTGCACGGCAATCGGGGCGGGGTACAACAATGTTAAAATAGAACAAAGTTAAGAACATTCCCTCATCCCATAGTCCCACCCTCCCATCCCCTTAAAACAGAATTAAACATCAACCAATTAAAATAAAATATTAAATAAATTAAACAACAAAATAACATAAGGAATCAAATTAACAAATCAGGGACTCATCTCTAAGCCGACGATTATTCTGGGAAGGCCTGCCGAAAGAGATCCGTCTTTACTGCTTTCTTAAAAGCAGCAAGAGTGGTAATAAGACGGATCTCGTCCGGCAGTCCATTCCAAAGTCTGGGAGCGGTTGCGGAAAAGGCCCTCTGGGAGGTCTGGGACAGCCTAGTTTTTATTGGCTGTAGCAGATTCCTCCCAGAGGAATACTAAAAGAGAAGGAGTTCATGATGGAAAGAGTTTCTTAAAAGTGAAATATTGCCAATGTCAAACAGTTCCAGTAAGGAGGAAAAATGGGACGTGTCTAAAGAAATCAGGATGGATGTATAAAGAACTTACAACTGAGCTAAGGTTTAAAAGGGGCATATACAAGAAATGGAAAAAGAGGGAAATCACCAAAGAGAAATCCAGACAAATTGTCACATCTGGAGTGACTGGTGAGTTTTAAAAATCTGCATTTTTTGTTGTTGTTAACTGTCTTTGTGTTGCTCTCGACCTATGGCGACCCTATGGATGAGACATCTCCAGGGCCCCCATTCTCTACTGTTCTGCACACCTCCTGCAATTCCATCCATCTAGCATGTGGCCTTCCCATCTTTCTAATTCCCTCCACCTTTCCTAATATTATTATCTTTTCCAACACACCTTCTCATGATGTGTCCAAAGTATAACAGTCTATATGGATATCTCTGGCTTGATCTGCTCTAGGACCCATTTGTTTGTCCTTTTGGCTGTCCATGGAATCCTCAGCACTCTTCTCTAGAACCACATCTCAAATGTGTTGATTTTTCCAATCTTCTTTCATGACTGTCCAGCTGTCACATCCATACATGGTAATAGGGAATACTATGACTTATATGATTCTGACTTTTGTGCCGAGTTGCATGTCTTTGCATTTTAGGATCCTTTCTAGTTCTTTCATAGCTGCCCTCTGCATTCTTAATCTCCTCCTGATTTCCTAGCTGCAGTACCCATTTCAATCAATGCACAGTGTTATAACCCAGGTTTGGGTTTGTGCCAGACTCGTGGATTGGACCCTGCATCATCTGGTCTCCCTACCAAGAGATTGGAGGAAGCCAGTTTATGTGGCCCGTGAAAACAGGCCTGTATGAATTCAGATCTTCAGTGCAAGATATTCAGTGCAGTACTATATCCAAGAGCAGGGGTCCCCAGACTATGGCCTGCGAGCTGAACCCAGCCCGTCGAAGCCTTTCGACTAGCCTGTGGCCGGTCCTGCTGCTGCCACGCCACCGCTGTTTTTCTCACACACGTGACTGCGGCCATCATTTTTTGTTCCAAAATTGAGGCTGCAGTCACGCGCACATGCGCACAACTCCGGGAACAAAAAATGGCTGCCGCAGTCATGCGCGCATGCACACATAGTGCGCATGTGCATGCGACTGCGGCCGCTATTTTTTTTTTTTTTTACTTCGGCCCTCCAATGAGCTGGGGGATGGCAAACCAGCCCCTGGCTCAAAAAGTTTGGGGACCCCTGTCCAAGAGTATAAAAAGAACTAATAGAAGTAATCTCAGAACCACTGGTAATAATATCTGAGAATTCCCAGAGAACAGGAGAAGTCAAATGTTGTCCACATCTTCAAAAAGGGGAAAAGAGAGGACCCAAACAATTACCACACAGTTAGCCTGACATCAATACAAGGAAAGATTCTAGAGCAAACAATTAAATAGACAGTCTATAAGGTTATAGGAAAGCATGCCATGATCACTAAAAGTAAAAGTAAAGTAAAAGTATTTTATTTCTCAAATAAAAGTCTTGATAGGCTAATCTTACCTCTTTTTTTGATAGAGTTACAAGCTTGGTAGATATAGGGCCTTTGCAGACTGCCAGAAATAATGCAGCTTGAGGCCACTTTAACTATCCTGGCTCAGTACTAAGGAATCATGGGAACTGTAGTTTATTGTGGCACCAGAGGTCTCTGACAGAGAAGGCTCAGTGTCCCAGAAAAAAATACATTTCCCATGATTCCTTAGCATTGAGCCAGGATAGTTAAAGTGGCCTCAAACTGCATTATTTCTGGCAGTCTGTAAAGGCCCATAGAGAATGCTATAGATGTAGCATATCTTAATTTCAGTAAGTTTTTTGACAAGGTCTCACATGATATTCTTGCAAACAAGCCAGTAAAATGTAGGCTAGACAATCCTACATTGGCTACTTAGTTACATATTACTTGGATATTGGAACAGAAGGCATGCTTATGAAATTTGCAGATGACACTTAATTTGGAGGCATAGCATACCCTAGGGCAGTGATGGCAAACCTTTTAGGGGCTGAGTGTCCAAAATAAAAGGCCTTCCAGCACTGTTTTTTACCTTGTGCTGGGAGCAGGACTTCTGCCCTCCAGAGAGGCAGCTGAAGGCCAGGGAGGGTTGGGAAAGAGGAGAAACAGGCTCACGTCTCTTCCTCCTCCTCCGCACCCTCTGCATGCCAGGAAAACGGCTTTGCATGCCATAGGTTCACCATCACAGCCCTAGAGGACAGGATCAGAATTCAAAATGTCCATAACAGATTAGAAAGCTGGGCCAAAACTGACAAACTGAATTTCAACAGAGAAATGGAAAACTGAGCCCTGTGATAACAAATGTTTACATGGAACACTTTGAAAAGCAAGTTCTGGAAACAGCACCAAAAAAGACTACAACATGGTTCCACTATGTGGATGACACTTTCACCATTTGGAACCACAGAGAAGATCTGACCATGTTTTCCAATTCACGCCGGAAAAAGAAAAGGAAGGAACATTACCATTCTTGAATGTCCTGGTCACCCACAAACCAAACCAGTGATTGAGCCACATAACAGGAAACGGACAGATACCTATACAAGAACTCCAGCCATCACCTGGGACAAAAAAGAAGCACAGTAAAAACACTGGTAGATTGTGCAAAAAGGATCTTCAAATCCCATTTCCTGGAAGACGAATTGAAGGACCTAAACTGGGTTCCACAGGCTAATGGTTATTCCAGCTCAGACAGCAGAAGAGCTGCCAGACCCAGGAAAAAAAAATACATGAGTGAAGGCAAACAACCACCCAAAGGGA
Organism: Phrynosoma blainvillii; assembly: GCA_026167975.1. Classification (NCBI taxonomy): domain Eukaryota; kingdom Metazoa; phylum Chordata; class Lepidosauria; order Squamata; family Phrynosomatidae; genus Phrynosoma; species Phrynosoma blainvillii. The sequence continues at coordinate 325,173,693 of JANUYF010000002.1, read as the reverse complement.
AGGTATTTTTATCATACATCAAAGAAATCATGGACAGAATAGGGAAACTGATGAGGAAACACAACCCCCAAAAGATCTACAGACCAACCAAGAAAATCTTATCAAATGCTGCGCTCAATGAAGGACAGACAAGACCCTTTTACTTCTGCAGAAGTTTACCACATACTGTGCAGCTGTGGGCAGGTCTACATAGGGACCACTAAATGCAGAGTCCAAACACAAATCAAAGAACATGAGAAACACTGCAGACTGAGCCAGCAAGAAAAATCAGCAGTAGCAGAACATGTCATAAACCAATCTGGGCATAGAAGGTTATTGAAAACACTGAAATTCTGGACCATGCCAGCAACTACCAGGTCAGAATGGACAGGGAGTACATTGAAATCTACAACACCTGTACAATTTCAACAGGAAAGAAGAAATGAAAGTAAACAAGGTTTGGCTACCAGTCCTGAAGAACACTCGGTTCCTGCAAAGGAACACCACCCAGGGTCAGGAGGTTTCCCCACAGACAATGCATTGCTAATTAAGTAGACACACATCCACCTCTCATATCCTCCCATCCGGAGGCCTTGCCATTCAAGAACAGACCAATGTACAAATTAACATGTAAATCACTTCCATCCAACCAAGAGTCACACACACACACACACACACACACATATATATATATATATATATATATATATACGCCACACACTTCCATGCCACCACCCTCTGAAGATGCCAGCCACAGATGCAGGTAAAATGTCAGGAATAAATTCTTCTAGAACATGGCCACACAGCCTGGAAAACCCACAGAAAACTATGGACACTGGCTGTGAAAGCCTTTGACTGCACATTGTACTGGAACTTTTAAATCAAACTATTAAATGCATTTGTAAAAGTTTTTTTTTAAACAAGAAGCAGGATTTGTTACCAGCTGTTTCATGTTCTTATATGCATCATGTGAATAGTTATTTTAAACATGAGTTCAACAGAAATAACTTTAATTTGCTAGGGTATAGTGTAACTGTTTGCAGTATCTCATATGTGGAACCCCTTGCATGGAAAAGTTACTTTTTAAAGACAAAAATTCCCAGAATCACATTCTGGATGTTGTTGTATTCTAAAATGGAACTGTTCTGAGCTCTGGTGAGCGCCCAAGCACAAGAGGTTGCTTCAATTGTTTTCCTTTTTGTGTTCTGCCAGCATCTGGTGATCTTTCCTTTTCAACAAGATTTTGATCCTGTTATTGTTCAGCCCATTCAGGCATAGACCTCAGTATTTGGGAGGTCCTCCTTCCACTAACTCTGACTCCACCGAGTCTCCTTCTGACTTGAGTCTCCATCCTTCTTCATTTCTCACTTGTTTCTGGGTTTGTGTGCATTTTTAATAACTGGAAAATTTGCAAGCCAAACTCAACAACATTTGTCCTTACTGTCCCTCAACATTCAAAGAGTCAAGCTTTCCTCAAGCCACAACCTAAATTTGTTCTTGGCTCAATATAGCTCTTCTGACCAAAGGAAGGGAGGGCAGGGGGGAACCCAGAGTTGTGTGTAACTAGCACTCAGTTTTTATTACATTATAATCCAGATCCCTAATAACTAAATTAAAATTCAACATTGTGGTGTAAATCTAACTTTTGTTTCCTGAAATCCATGACATGGATGCAAGTTAATCAAATTTGATCTTTTTACTATATTTTTTCCAACATTCAAACCAAGGGCCTTTTATTTTTCCCCATGGAAGAATCCGACCACACTGGGGTGAGGGGAAAGACATGAAAAAAGGAAATCTTGACTATCAGCTGAATGCAGTTTTTAGAACTGGGCCCTCCATCCCCACAGTATGGAATGTTTTTCTTATTGAGACTGTACAAATAAATATTACAAAATGGTTTTTGGACTCTCCCATGTCTATTATGGAGACCAAAAGCATTCATGCCTCCAAAAAGACCCAATGAAGCTTGCTTTACATTTACAGAGCGTTTCAGGTTGGCAGACAGCCACTGGACAACTTATTGAAAACTATCTCAGAATATTCTATATCCTATAATATATGAAAACTCAATTTATGAAGAGAATGTACCAAGTAGAAATGTGAAAGTGATAACTTTATTGCAAAAATACCAGCTTATCACAAAATAAACATACTTTCCCCCAAAGTTTCAGTGATAACTGACTTGCTTGAGAAATAACTTAATTTCAATCAGAAAGTTATTCCAAATAAATTTCATTATCAACTTAAAATGCAAAGAAATAGATGTCGATGCAAAAAAGTAGCATTTTAAGATAAAGTTACTACATATAGGTTTTGCTGTACATATTTGAATTATATATTTCAACAAGCCATCCTTTTACTGAAAGTTGTCTTTACTATCTGCAAATGCTGAACTCCAGAGGGAAGACTCATCTTTATTTCAAAATATTATAGAACATGCCTTCCCCCTTTCTCTTACAACACTCCCACCATTGTCTCCTCCTCCTCCCTCAACATCCTGTATTCACGCTCTCCACTTGATATAGAATAAAATTGTGATATTTTTCATCCCAAAGTATTCTGCATAATTAGCATTATCTTTCCTCTCTAAATGCAGAAGAAAAATGTCAATGGAAATTGATGAAAGATGGGATTCTCTGACCGTCTCTCTCTCACACACAGAAATATGCACACACACAAAAACATAAACATACACACATACTCAGATGCCAGTCAGCAAACTCATTACCAGAATTAACTTCCAATGTCCTCAAGATCAGAGTCTCAGCAGTAATTACATACTTCATAGAGGATCTATAACATTACATTTGAAAAGTAATTTGCCCAAGTATTTGGTGTTTCCTATCCACTTTTTTTGGACCTCATTGCATTTGTTCATTTCTTTTTCATTACTTTTCCATTACTTAAAAAAAGGATTAATAACAGCATAACACTTGAAAAATTCCACTCAAAATGGCATTTTAATACAAAGGTAAAAATAAGACATTACTGTTACACTGAAATGCAAGTGCTGTTAAGCCAATTGTGCTGCTTTTGCAATGCAACATTATCATACCTTTTTAAAATAATTAAGTAAATGTAACAATGGTATGTGGAGAGAAGGCAGAATAGAACATGCCTTAGCAACAGCCAATAGAATGCGAGCTGGTGGTAGCCAATCAAATGGTAGGCTGGAGAAGTTAAATAAGGCCATTGCTGACAGTTGAAGTCAGACTGAGTCTTGATGGGTAGCAGTCCAGAAGAAGGGAACTGTGAGGGCTAAAGTTCAGAAGGGAGGGACTTAGCTCTAGGACAGAACTCCAATGAGGGAGTTTCTGGGATTTAGGGGGGTTGCAGACTGCCAGAAATAGTGCAAATTGAGTCCACCTTTAGGGTTAGGGTTAGGGTTAGGGTTAGGGAACCATGGGAACTGTATTTTATTGTGGCACCAGAGCTCTCTGACAGAGAAGGCTCAATGTCTCAGAAAAAAACAAAACAATTCCCATGATTCCCTAGCACTAACCCTAACCCTTAAAGGGGACTCAATTTGCACTATTTCTGGCAGTCTGCAACCCCCCATAGTTAGCCTGAGGACTAGTGTAGAAATAAGGTTGGAAAGACCACAGTAAAGAAGGAGAGCATGAGAGTCCTAAAAGAGAATATCCGGTGTTTACTAAAGTTAAAGAGTGTGTAACAAAATATAACAAGAACAAGTGACTGCAACATCATAACAAATGCAACATTGTTAATCATCATCCAAATAAAGTTACATTTTTGTTTTCATACAAGTTTGTCTGGATCTGGATTGAATTTCCACATTACTAAAAATTAAAGAAACCAAGATTAGGGAGTAACCCATAGATACAATCACATATTGGAGCAGCAGTGGGATCACAATATCCATAGGGCTGCCATCTGAGGAGATAAAGTTAGGTGAAGGAGTGGCTCTTCACATAAATTGGTGGCAGTGGTGGGATGAAAAGGGCCCATGGTGCTGCGACATCAAGAAAAATAAGTGGTGTTTGTGATATAGTATCACTTTCAAATTCTAATTCTGTATAGGATTGATGCAGTTCAGTGACACTCATGACTGTTTCAGGATGACCAGCCCCTTACTTACATTTAATAAACTGAAAAAGATCAGTAGGCCAGGACAGTAAGTAGTCAAATGAGCAATTAGTCTCTTTGATTTAGCAGATACTTCCTGTTAACACACACAGTAGCTCACAAAATGCATAGCTGAACTGTGGACTTTGCTTCCTCAAGAAATGCTCCCCATCTTTGGACACCTTTAGAATCCAATTAAATAAATGCATGGTGAACAAGGGTGTCCATGGCTGCAAGTCAACATTGTGCTCAAAACAGGCCAGGTAGTTGGTTTTGAACACAGTTTTTCCCGTGAGAACTTTAAAAGCCCAGTTTTCTTTCTTGATGGCACACAGGGTGATGAATTAGCCCCTTTATCACAAGATGAGCAAACATTAGCTCAAAAACAAAATGCACAGAAATCTATAGTTAGAGCTCTGGGTCTTCTCAAGCTGTAGGAATCCTAGAAGGACTTAGTACTAGAAAGATAGTAGCACTGAGGCAGTGGAAGTAGTGAAAACTAAAATAAGGCACTGTGCTGGGAGCTGAGATGTCAGCTGTGTGTTGTTTTATTTCCTCCTCAAAGCAAAAGTGGAACTAGCTCAGCCAACTAGATTTCCTGGAATCCCACACCCTTGCCACTCTGGTGCCCTCTTTGGCTTGGTCTTCCCAAAGGCAACATCTGGTCCACTGAACATAACTGCCGTTCTTGCTTTGGCCCATGGTTGTAGCCTCAGAATCAGCAAGAACATAAGAAGACTCCTGTTGAATTAGATCAAAGACCTGTCTAATCTAGCAGTCTGCTTCCTATAATGGGCAACTAGTTGCCTATAGTAAACCCACCAGCAGGGGATGTGCAAATGAGGAAGTAGACTTATGTCTACGAAAGCTGATGCTACCAACTTCTTTCTTTCAGTTAGTCTCAAAGGTGCTACAAGATCTCTCTACATACTCATAGAATCATAGAATTGGAAGAGATCACAAGGGCCATCCACTCCAAACCCCCTGCCATGCAGGAAGTCACAATCAAAGCATTCCCAACAGATGGCCATCCAACTTCTTTTTAAAGACCTCCAAAGAAGGAGACTCCACCACTCTCTGAGGGAGTGTGTTCCACTGTCGAACAGCTTTTACTGTCAGGAAGTTCCTCCTAATGTTGAGGTGGAATCTCTTTTTTCTGTAGCTTGCATCCATTGTTCTGGGTCCTACTTTCTGGAGCAGCAGAAAACAAGCTTGCTCCATCCTCAGTATGACATCCCTTCAAATATTTAAACAAGGCTATCATAGAATCATAGAATCATAGAGTTGGAAGAGACCACAAGGGCCATCCAGTCCAACCCCCTGCCATGCAGGAATTCCCAATCAAAGAATCCCCGACAGATGGCCATCCAGCCTCTGCTTAAAGACCTCCAAGGAAAGAGACTCCACTACTCTCCAAGGGAGTGTGTTCCATTGTTGAGCTGCCCTTACTGTCAGGAAGTTCCCCCTAATGTTGAGGTGGAATCTCTTTTCCTGGAGCTTATATCCATTGTTTCGGGTCCTAGTCTCTGGAGCAGCAGAAAGCAAGCTTGTTCCCTCCTCAATATGACATCCCTTCAAATATTTAAACACGGCTATCATATCACCTCTCAACCTTCTCTTCTCCAGGCTAAACGTCCCCAGCTCCCTACGTCGTTCCTCATAGGGCTTGGTTTCCAGACCCTTCACCATTTTAGTGGCCCTCCTTTGGACACGCTCCAGTTTCTCCACATCCTTTTTGAATTGTGGTGCCCAGAACTGGACACAGTATTCCAGGTGAGGCCTAACCAAAGCAGAATAAAGTGGCACTATTACTTCTCTTGATCTAGACACTATACTTCTACTGATTCAGCCTAAAATTGCATTGGCCTTTTAAGCTGCTGCATCACACTGTTGACTCATGTTCAACATGTGGTCCACCTGGATTCCTAAATCCCTTTCACACGTAGTCTCATTCAGCCAGGTGTCCCCCATCGTATATCTGTACTTTTCGTTTTTCCGCCCTAAGTGCAGTACCTTACATTTCTCCATGCTGAATTTCATTTTGTTAGCTTTGGCCCAGCTTTCTAGTCTGTTCAAGTCATTTTGAATTTTGATCATGTCCTGTGGGCTATTAGCTACTCCTCCTAATTTGATGTCATCTGCAAATTTGATAACTATGCCCCCGATATGGCCATCCAAGTCATTAATAAAGATATTGAATAGCACTGGGCCTAGGACAGAGCCCTGTGGCACCCCATTGGTCACTTCTTTCCAGGTTGAAAAGGAGCCATTGTTGAGCACCCTTTGGTTTCGGCCAGTCAACCAATTACAAATCCATGTAATAGTTACTTTGTCTAGCCCACATTTTACCAACTTGTTTGCAAGAATGTCATGGGGAACCTTGTCAAAGGCCTTACTGAAATCATGATATACTATATCCACAGCATTCCCTTCATCTACCAAGCTGGTAATTTTATCAAAAAAAGAGATCAGATTGTCTGGCATGAGTTGTTTCTCTGAAACCCATGCTGACTTTTTGTGATTATGAAATTACCTTCCAGATGTTCACAGACTCTCTGTTTAATGATCTGCTCCAGAATCTTTCCGGGTATTGATGTCAGACTAACTGGACGTAATTGTTGGGATCCTCTTTTTTCCCCATTTTGTAGATGGGGACAACATTTGTCCTCCTCCAGTCCACTGGGACTTCTCCTGTTCTCCAGGAGTTCTCAAAGATTATTGCCAATGGTTCCGATATTACGTTTGCCAGTTCTTTTAATACCCTTGGATGTAATTTATCTGGTACTGGAGACTTATATTCATTTAGATTAACCAGGTATTCCTGCACTATCTCTTCAGTTATTCTGTGCTGAAATTCTCCTATTCTGTCCTCTGCTCCATTATCCTCAGGTTGAGCACCCTTTGCCTTTTCTGAGAAGACTGAAGCAAATAAGGTGTTGAGTAATTCTGTCTTTTCTCTGTCCCCTGTTAACTTTTTGCCATCTTCTCCACACAGTGGCCCTACCATTTCCTTCTTCTTCCTTTTGCTGCTGACATACCCAAAAAAGCCCGTTTTATTGTTCTTAACCTCTCTAGCAAGCCTGAGTTCATTCTGCACTTTAGCTTTTCTGACTTTACCCCTACACGTGCTAGCTATTTGTTTGACTTCCTCTTTGGTGATTTCCCCATTTTTCCATTTCCTATATATGTTCCGTTTAAAACTTAGTTCAGTTGCAAGTTCCTTAGTCATCCATCCTGGTTTCTTGAGACACCTCCCATTTTCCCTCCTCATTGGAACGGTTTGAAATTGTTCCTTCAGTATCTCCCTTTTGAGAAACTCCCATCCGTCTTGAACTCCCTTCTCTTTTAGGATTCCTGTCCATGGGATCACCCCCAGTATTTCTCTAAGTTTACTAAAATCAGCTTTCCTAAAGTCTATGCCTGGCTTCTGACTATGCCTGGCTTCTCCTTTCTACTGTATAATAAACTCCAGGAGGACATGATCACTCCCGCCTATGGATCCAACCACTTGCACCCCATTAACTAAGTCTTCCCTGTTAGTTAGGATCAGATCCAAAATAGCTGACTCCCTTGTTGCCTCTTCCACCTTTTGGACAATGAAATTGTCTTCGAGGCAAGTGAGGAATTTGCTAGACCTTGAGGATTTTGCTGAGTTTGACTTCCAGCAAATATCAGAGTAGTTGAAGTCACCCATCACTACTTTATTTCTCCTTTCTGAGTGTGTGGTCATCTGTTCTAGAAAGGCATCATCCAATTCTTCTGCCTGAGTTGGGGTTCTGTAGTAGACTCCCACGATAACATCCCTGTTGTTTCCTTCCCCTTTAATTTTTATCCAAATGCTCTCCACCTGGCTTCCAGGATTGATGTCCTGGATTTCCTCACTGGTGTAAATATCCCTGACATATAATGCTATTCCTCCCCCTTTCCTGTTTGGCCTGTTTGTCTTGAAAAGGTTATACCCCTGTATTTCTACATTCCAGTCATGAGACTCATCCCACCAGGTTTCAGTGATGCCTATTATATCATATTTGCTTTGTTGTGCTAGGAGTTCAAGTTCATCTTGCTTATTTCCCATACTCTGTGCATTAGTGTAGAGACATCTAAGACCATATGTCCCCCTTACTTGCTGCCTGTGCACGTTTTTTTGCCTCCCACTGTTGGGTCCCTTTACTGTTTGCTTTGTTTCCTCTATGACAGTTTGACTATTTTTTCCAGTCATTTTGTCTTCCAGGATGCTGTCTCCCTTCCCCACATAACTCAGTTTAAAGCCCTACTGATCAAATTCTTGAGACTTTTGGCAAAAACGTTTCTTCCAACTGGCGTGAGATGCAGCCCATCCCTTGCCAGGAGTCCGCCCTCATGGAACCGCAGCCCATGATCTAAGAATCCAAATCATTCTCGATGACAGCATCTGCGGAGCCAATTGTTGACATCTGCTATTTTCCTCTCTCTTCCTGGACCATGCCCTTCAACTGGCCGAAGAGATGAAATGACAATCTTTGCCTCCATTTCTTTCAGCTTCTTACCTAGAGCCTCGTAATCCCTTTTGATGTTCTGAAGGCTGTGTCTTGCTGTGTCATTCGTTCCTACATGGACCAAAAGGAAGGGGTATTGGTCAGTAAGCTTGACCAGTCTTGTCAGCCTCTCTGTCACATCTTGGATCTTTGCCCCAGGGAGACAGCACACCTCCCGAGACATCTTGTCAGGCCCACAAATCAATGCTTCTGTCCCCCTCAGCAAGGAGTCCCCCACCATGACCACATGCCTCCTCTGAGGCTTAGCAGCAACTGTTCCCTGTGGTGGAACTCCCAGGGTCTCCTGCTCTGTTCCTGAGGTCTGTCAATGCTGCTCTTCCTCATCCTCCTTGATAAGGGAAAGAGCTTGAAATCGATTCTGTAGCTGCAAGCTCCCAGAATGATCCCTGGTCCCCCTACTACTGTGTGTGACATTCCTCCAGCTGTCTACCTCCTGTGTATGTGATGTGACCTTCTCTTCCCCAGCAACTTCCTCTGTGTGGTCCCCATCCAAGACCGTTCATTCTGTCTAGGAAAGCCTCTTGCTCCCTAATATGCTGAAGTGTAGCTACCCGTGCCTCCAGCTGCTGTACTTTCTCCTCCAAGAGGGCTACCAACTTGCACTTGGAGCATGTGTAGTTCCCCACATCTGTAGGTAAGAAGATAAACATCCCACAGGTATTGCAGGTGACGGCAGCAGTTCCTGCAGTGTCTATACTAAGTCTTAATTTGTACCTGAAAGAGGACTACGGCTTTCCTCCTCAAAGAAAATCCCTCGCTAACACCAGTGTTAAAATCTGCTGATGACTGGAACTTTTCAACAATTAGTAGTGGTTATAAAATTATCTGGGAGCAGTTGTATAGAGCTAACTGGCTATCTCCACCCCCTGTTGACTCGCAAATGCGACTCAACAAAGCTCCACCCGCTGACCAACAGTCACACTCTCCCCAAGTGTTTTTTAAAAAAAGAAATTAAAAACTCACCCACTCAAAATGGCTGCCTGGAAACAGCTTTCTTCCTCTTTCCTAGCAGGAACTGGCCTAGAAAGCCTCCTTCACCTTCTCTTTTCCTGGCAGAAACTGCTTGGAAAGCCTCCTTCTCTTTCTCCTTTCTTTCAGAAACTGGCCTGGAAAGCCCCCTCCTCCTTCCCCTGTCCTGGCCGAAACTGACCTGAAACTGGCCTCTGGGAGCAGTTGTATAGAACTAACTGGCTATCTCTACCCCCTATTGACTTGCAAATGCGACTCAACAAAACCCCACCCGCTGAGCAACAGTCAAACTCTTCCCAAGTGTTTTTTTTTTTTAAAAGAAATTAAAAACCCAGCCACTCAGAATGGCTGCCTGGAAACAGCTTTCTTCCTCTTTCCTAGCAGGAACTGGCCTAGAAAGCCTCCTTCACTTTCTCCTTTCCTGGCAGAAACTTTCATATCACCTTTTAATCTTCTCTTCTCCAGGCTAAATATACCTAGCTCCCTAAAGGTCTTTGCAGATTGCTAGAAATAGTGCAAATTGAGTCCACTTTAACTGCCCTGGCTCAGTGCTAAGGAATCATGGGAATTGTATTTTTTTCTGAGACATTGAGCCTTCTCTGTGAGAGAGCTCTGGTGCCAGAATAAACTACAGTTCCCATGATTCCCTAGCACTGAGCCAGGGAAGTTAAAGTCTACTCAATTTGCACTATTTCTGGCACTCTGCAAAGGCCCTTAAGTCTCTCCTCATGGGGCATGGTTTCCTGACAGACATAGTTGCATGTATTTGGTTTGCTGAAAGCTGACCTCCTTCTCCCTCTTCCTAATGGCAGCTTCTCCAACCTTCTGAAAATGCTTACATGGAGCATTAGGGTTCTCTGCTGAATGAGGATGAACTATACTTCAGAAAGGATGGGAAAATCTCCCCAAATTGAGCAGATGCATCTTCCATGAATAGGACCTTCCATTCAAAGAAGGCAGATCCAACTCATGGAATGTATGTGTCACAGTGAGTGCCATCTCACCCTTTGCAAAATGTATTGGGTAAGTGCTGGGTTGATTAGCTGTGGCAAATATGCTGTTCAGCATGCTACACGAACAAAGATGTGTTCACAGAGAAACAGAAGTAGAGGATGCAGATCTAGGAAGAAAACTATCTGCTCTCTTCTGAATAGTTACCATAGGAAAAAAATTATTCTCAGAACAACCCCCCCCCCCACAGCGCAGTCAGTGCTGATCCCTACCCATTCCACTTTCTCTCATCCATATGGGACTACAGTGGGATCTCCTTATCCACAGATTCTTTATCGACAGATTCAACCATCCACAACTTGAAAATATTTTTATAAAAATTCCAAAAAGCAAAGCTTGATTTTGCCATTTTATATAAGGGATACCATTTTACTATGCCATTGTATTTAATGGAACTTGAGCATCCATGGATTTTGATATCCATGGGTCAGTCCTGGAACCACACCCCAACAGATACCAAGGGCCCACTATGCAGAGAATTGCTTTCTTCACATGGGGGGGGGGGGGGGAACTGTCACAATTGTGTTGCCTTTTTCTTGAACATAATTTTACCCTCTCAGCTCATGGTTCAGCAGACTGTATTGTCCAGAATCTCCCAAAAGGAGAATCATCTCCTCAACTGATCATTAAAATCTTACAAAAAACTGGGAAATGTCCTCTTTTTGACTATAATAGCCAGAATCACCCAGCCAGCTTGGCCACTGGTCCACTGGCAGGAGGAGTATGGGATTTATATTATACTCCAAAAAAGATTTTTTTCCAAGCTTTGATTAACAAGTTGACTCTGGGCCTTTGCAGACTGCCAGAAATAGTGCAAATTGAGGCCTCTTTAACTGCCCTAACCCAGTGCTAGGGAATCATGGGAACTGTAGTTTAATGTGGCACCAGAGCTCTCTGACAGAGAAGGCTCAATGTCTCAGAAAAAAAATACAATTCCCATGATTCCCTAGCACTGAGCCAGACTGAATGAGAGGTCTCCTGGGTTTGATGGTAGGATAACAATGAACTAGAAAAGTAGCAGCCTCAGTCTATCTGGATTGGGCTGGGGAGGAACCCTTGCAGATTTAGAATATGCAAGGGTTAACGTTCATCATGCTAAGTGTGTGTTTAGAGAAACATAAAACAGATGTTCATATCAAAATATGATGTTTTCCCCCTCTTAAGAGCTAAACATGAAAAAGATGTTAAGCCAAAACATGCATGCTAATAGTTCTCTTCAAACAGTTTAGTCCTTTTCAGATGCGAAGATATTCATAAATGCATCATCTGAGCAAGAGTGGGCAGCTTTTATAAAGACAGTGTTATCTGGAACGAATGGACCTGCTGCTTTCTATCAGTGGGGAAGATTTTCCCTAGAGGGTTATGTCTCACCCTTGAATTTCCCTTATGCATCTACTTATTAATCACTATGAAGATGACTGTATCTCTCCCTCCCTCTCCCTGTATGTGCATAACATATGGCACCCAGGCTACCCCCTCAGAGATAGATGAATACCTACATAATATGGGAAATGCAAATATTATTTACAGAGCTCTGGGTCAGGCAATCCTGTAAATTTAGTCAGAAGTAAGCTTCACCAAGTTCAACAAGACTTACTCCCAAGCACTTGGGAATGGGAAGCACAGAAACTGCAGAGTACAGAGTCTGTACCGTTGTATTCAGGTTACAACCTTAAAATGCTAGTGTTGATATTAATGTTACCATTATAATGATTTGAGGATATGTATTGTTGCTTCTCCTTCTCCTTCTCCTCCTCCTTCAAACAGATAATGCAGCACGCTATATAAGGCACATTCCTCCTGAGGAATCCATTTTCAAAGGCCTGTCAAAGGAAAACACTGTTCATTTGCCTATGATTCCATAGGCAATACCAATGGGGACCTCAGCCTAACTTCTCTAGGAAGGGAGTTCCAGAGCCTGTGGGCATCCACCAAAAAGACCCTCCCCACTATACATACATATATCCACTATACATACATATATCAAAGAAAGCACATCCTGAGAAAAGGAATTAATTATAAGTAATTCATTATTTGTAGCTAGTTACTTCCAAGTCCTTCCTTTGCTTCAAGAAGACAGAGAATGCCTCTGCCAGTGCTGGAGTAAGGCAAAGGGGCAGGACTTTGTGTGGAAAAGCTAAAAGGCTGCATTGGAAACTACCATGGATTGGATATGCATTGTGAGCAGGAGTTTTTCCATGCTTGCTATAGTCCTCCTCTGTAATATGATAGATTTCTAGCATTCATCTTGGGAAGCTAGGTTTCCTTAGCTGGAAGGTATGTGTTAGAATATGGATGGGTTATACAGTCAAAGGTGAAATGTAGAGATGTGTGTGTGGAATTTTCCTCATGAGAATAACATCTAGAGAAACAAAGTGAATCTAACACCAGATGGCCAAGAAGACATAAACATGTACTTTCCCAAAGGTACAATTCATAGACACAGACTTTGTTATGGAAAACAAGAGATATCAAAAAGGTAAACAATCGTTAGGTCATGGGAAAGGAGTCACGTGGTGGATGATGGACAGCAAGAGGCTGGGTTAATATACATCATACAGGCATTATCCCAATCAACATAAGGTTAACACCTAGAAGGTGGAGTATGGGAAGGACCTAGAAAAGCCTTTGTTTAAGATTTTTTTTCCCCAAGATGTGAGTGCGCATGAGCCTGCTTGGTAGCAGTGGTTTCACTGCTGAACTGGACAAGTTCATCACAATGGATTTTACTTAGTTATCTTATTTTTTCTTTTATATGCATTAATAAACTATGCTTTTGGACTTTACAATGTGTCTTCTTGACTGAGGAAGACAGGATCCTGAAGAAGGGAAGCTGAGCCAGTTGATGGCAAGAAATACAAAGTGGTTGTGGATCACAGCAGCCAGCTTGTCCTGCAGATTCTGCTGGGTGTCAAAGAGCATCACTGCAACACCCATCATCCACACACTGACAGTATGCTCTAGTATTCACCATTCCTCTGTAAGTCGGAAGGCAGCATGAAAAGCTCTCTACATACATGTGCACGTGAATGTGCACGTGTGCACACAGACACACAGGCTTTGTACCTCTAACCTGTGAGGTAAGTCAGGAAGAGAGAGAGAGCATGGCCAGAGAGAGGCATATGGCATAAATTTTGATGTGTCCAAACACCTGGATTTATTGGAAGCAGAGAAATATGTGGCTGCACAAATGTCTATGATCCTGTAGGGGACTGTGCAGTTAGAGACACAGGACTTCTTGGTGTGTTTTGTCATTCTCTTATCTACTCTGATGGTTTCTTACCCATAGACTGAACATAGATACTTAAGACCTGACTTTACTTCCTCCCACATATCCTCTCATTCTTTACCCATGGAGCCAGTGGTAGTTGGCACCATCTCCATTCTCTCCCAAATAATGTGATTAGTTTAGAGTCTTTAGTGGGGGACAGCAGGTGTACCTTCCCCTGACTTGTTTTTAAATTGTTTTTTTAACAGTTTTTTTTTTTTTAGTATGATTATTTTACTACTGCTTTTAATATTCTGAATTAAAATGTTCTTTTTTGTTTCATTTTTTAAAGTCATATTATGAAGTGCTTTGGGAACCAATATGTTAAGGAAAATGCAACATGGGACTTACAGTAATAGAAATAAAATGTGTATGTGAAAGTCACAGTGATTAAGCAGGAGCAATCATGAAGCTACACAGGTGAAAAGGATAATGTAATTTGGAAGCCTTGAGAGCCAAGGACAAAGTTATAGAGTGTATATTGAAAACACCTGTTATAGATTGCAAACACCTGAGATTCATTAAGTAGTCAAGGTAAAATGATGAAATACTTGGGTTGGTCTTAAGTATGGGATGATCTATGTAAACCAATCAAAATGAATGTACATGCCCACTGGCTGGAAACTGACTAGTGGGTGGTGACTAACAATGGCTATAAGTGCAATGTTTGCCAATGCATATTGTGGAGTAGTTTTGGAGATATTGTGAAGTGTAGAGATTGTGATTTGTAGGGCATATAGTATTTGTGTATATAGTAGAATAAAGTAGATCTTTTATATAAGACTACTGAGTTGTCTGGTGTCTTGAGGGAAGATACAAGAGCCAGAGGAATCCTGGAGAAGTTTGGAGACATCTCAGGAAGAAGAGTGAGAAGGCTTGGAGAGTTTGTCAGGGTCTTCAGCCTATTCTCTGAAACTCTGCTGCTTGGGAAAGAAGCATCAACCACTGATCAAAGCTGGTCAGCTCTGCTGCATAACAAGGTGGTGAGTTAGAGCCAGAGGTGAAGAGCTACAACTCCCATCATCCCTGACACAATATTGGGTGAAAGGTAGGGTATGAATTAAAGCAAAGCAAAGCAGCTTCATTTATATATCGCTTCATACCACACTATGCAGTGTCTAAGCCAGCGGTCGGCAAATTCCGGCCCATGGGCCGAACCCGACCTGTCGAGGCCTTGGAACCGGCCCGTGGCCAGTCCTGCAGCCACTGCTGCCGCGCTGACACCACTGCTGCGCTCGCGCTATGCAGGGCGCCATTTTGCTTTCCAAAATGGCGCCCACGCCCACGCTAGTGCATGCATGCACATGATGGTGGGTGCCATTTTGGAATGCAAAATGGCACTGCGCATCATAAGCGCATGCACACGACGCCGATGCTGTTTTGCGTTCCAAAATGGCGCCCGCCATCATGTGCATGTGTGCGCGATGCAGAGCACCATTTTGGAATGCAAAACAGTGCCGCGCGTCATGAGTGCATGCACACGATGCCGGGCGCCATTTTGGAATGTCGGCCGCCGACAATCAGCTTCCATAGAAACGACCACAATTGTTCAGTATCCACCAGTACTGTGCATCTTTAAAAGTCCACATAATTCTGCATTTGTAGACTCAAAATGAGACTTCTATGAACAGATGATAAAAAACTGAGGTAGATTTCTTTTGAGACTACATTCCTTGATTTTAAAAGCTGTGTACTTTGGGATTTTCAGTGGTTGTGCAGAACTCATTTTTTGTGGAGTCTCTGTGGGGGTCAAAGGGAGAGACTGTGTGAACCAGAACTTAATGCAAAGTGGCTTCTGGACTCACTGCACACATGATATTTTGTGTGGGAGAGCTGTATAGCACCCTGGTAAATGCATAAACTGTCCTGGGTATCCTTTGGAAACACTGAAAGCTCTTTTTATTTGGGGTGACATTGGCAGTTGGTATCTAGGCAGTATGGAGTGGGGGGACTTGCAGCATTTATCTGCTTTCATCTGGTTTCATTTCATAAAAACAACAACATTTTTAATCGCTTGTGGTCCATCCCAGTCTTTAAGTGATGGGATAGATAAGAAATGTAAATAAATAAGCCATGCCAGAATAAATGTTTAGTTCCTCTTATCTCCTCTTGGATGAAGCATGTGGCTCATTTAAAGGGCCTGAAGGCTCAATGAATATCTGGACAAACAGTACCATTAAAATACACACAAATAAATTGCATGTCATCTACATGCACAGAATGTGGCATACAGAAACCCAGTAATATAAACCACATATATCTTTTCTATCAGCTGAGTTGGCCAGTGGAGTTGTTCCAAGCTACATGACTCCATCCTGTTGCATCTCATCCCTCTGTGCCATAGTCCCCATGACAACACAAACAGAGGACAAAGTCATATGAAGTTGTTCCGATATTGATTGCCATTTGATGTTCCTTTGGTGGTCACTTGCCTTATTGTTATGGACATTACTCTAGTTATGTTATCTGAATGTAGTATGCATTTTAACTATGAGACAAAGGACTTTATCACACAGGGGAAACTGGGGGAATTCAAAAGGCATTATCCAGGGAAAATTGTGCAATCACGTCTAAGATTATCACACACATTGTGATTAGAAAGGGCTTATCCCAAGAATAAACTGGGAATAATCAGCAGCAAATCATTCATGGGATTTCCCCATGAATGATTTGTTGCTGGTTATTCCAGGTTATTCTGAGAATAAGTCCTCTTTAATCATGACATCATGTGATAACCTTAGCTGTGATCGTGCAACTTTCCCTGGATAATGTCTCTTGAATCCCCCAATTTTCCCCGCATGATAAAGTCCAAAGCTGGTTTTAGCCTCTGCTATGGGTGGAAGTGACTTATGTTTTCTAGACAAATAGAAGACCCAACTTCCCATTGTTTCCCATCAGTCATAAGGCCATGACAGGTGTCTTTTTTTAGAGTATTGCTCCCCAAGTCCTGTATTTACATTTGAAGAGAAATACATTTTTCAATCACAAAAGGGCTACCTGCATTTCACATAATTGTCTGCAGCACCATCACTTTGCCTAGGTTGGGTGAGGCAAAGTGGACTGTTCCAGCTTTGCAATTCTGAATGGATAAGCTTGCTTGAAAAGACAAATATGTGCTCCTTTAGTCATTTACTCACTGGCTGTGAGTCTCCAGACATTATCTGGCTGCACTTCTGCAAAGAAATAAGCAGCAATGACCTCCCTGGAATTTCAGGGATTCTACCAGATATCTAGGAGAGAGAAAGGGCTCGTCTTTTCTTTGGCTGCAGCTGGGTGCTGTCTCAGCACCTCACACACTTTCCAGAAGCTAAATGACCAAAATAATATTTATCTGCCCTTTGCAGCAGGATTGCAAGGTGGAAGGGAGGTATTGTTGTGTAAGGAGCTGCTGCATAATTTCTTGTGCAACAGATTTAAAGAAACATACACATGGGTAGCCCTAGGTTACAATTATTTATATTACAAAAGGATTCCCTTCCATAGTCACAACAGTGGCTTTTGCTAGTTGCCTCCGGAGAGCACTTCAATGTTTTTCTCAACCTGGAAACAGAAAATGATAGAGTTCTTGATGAGTAATTGCCTGGCTGGAAACCAGAATGAAGAACTGGATTTCTTCTTATCTTGTATGGAGCTTGTGGCAGCTGACAAGATACACCCTGTAGAAAGAATAATTAAGAACTTGGCAAGAGTGTCCAATGAAGTACACAAGCAAACAGAGTAGAATGCATTTTGTAAGTAATAACTACTGCAAGAATGAGGCTGGTAGAAGCTGTATCCATAACTAGAGAAATCGATAGGGAAATTGCTGGTCTGTGAGACTCTCTCTGCATGATTGCTTATGTGTGTTAGAAACTTTCCTTGTATAGAAGTGAAGAAAGGGCAGCTGATTCTGCATGTGTGAAAAGATCTTGCACAGAGCTCCCATGTCTAAGAATATGCATATGGGATTTTTACAGTAGAAATAACATCGGTTTGAAATGCCCACATATATAGTATTTTTTATTAGAGTCATGAGAGCTTAGGAAAACGTAGCAGGTAAGGTAATAGGTCAGTTATGTGTCTTTTATAGGGAAAGGCCATCTAAATATACCAGTGAAAAGCAGAAATATAGCAAATACAGAAAGGTGAGGGGAAGCAAAAGCAAAAATGCAAGTAAAGGGAGGCAAGAGGAGTGTGACAGGAAAGAGAAATGAAAAGTGAATTTGCATTAGACCCACTGCATCTGGATCTGGGTTGTTGTAACAACTTATCCTGCAAAAGTCCATTTGTATGGGAAAGAATATTTACTACAAAATCCTGTGCCAGTTGAAAGAATACCAGCTTCATTACAAAGCAGATGCATGGTCTGCCTCTGATTAAGTGGCCTCTGCATTTAGCCTATAAAATGCTGTCCTGTAGCCCATAAAACAACAAACACAATTCTCTTTGTGGTACCACAGGACTCTCTGTTGGTTTTGCTGCAAGAAGGCAGAGGTGGGCAATTTGTGGGGGCCCAAGGTCCACTTTTTTTTTATTCCCTTTGGACATCGGTAGGCTGTTCTTCCAAAAACCCCTGAAAAAAAATTATCACCCCAATTGCAACTGCATTCCTTTCTATTACCAGAACTTTAAGGAGCTTGATACAGTAAATGGTATTCCTGTCTTATTCACAGTTAACTTAGGACATATGTCAATTCAAATGTCCATACCATACTCCCAAGATAAATAAATGCAGTTAGCCCAGCAAAAAAAGATGCAATCATTTCTTTTTCATTGTTTGGATCCATTTTCCAAAACTATGAAGATTCACAACAAGTACGTGCCTTAATAAATTTCTGTCTCTCCTGCTCTTTACCTTATAAGCATGGTGAAGATGTTTGAGTGTGGGACTATGACTATGGAGACCAGCATGGCGTAGTGGTTTTAGTATTAGAATATGACTTTGGAGACTAGGGTTCAAATCTCCACTCAGCCATGGAAATGCACTGGGTGAACTTGGACAATTCACACTCATACTCAGAGGAAAGGACCAAATCTTGATTTTGAACCAAATTTTGCCAACTTTGTGATAGGGTTGGTTTAGGGTCTCCAAAAGTCTGAAATGGCTTGAAGGCACACAACAACAATTTATCTTCTTTTTCTGCCTTTTCTAGTCCCTTCTTTCCTCAGAGCATCATGAGGTGGCCAGTTCAAGGAGCAGAGTACACCAGCAATGAATTGCACTGTTTCCCACCTCCTGGAGACTTTTGCTTCTTCTGCAGCCTTGCCTCTTTTGCTGTGCTCCTAGCTTGCCCCAACTCCCACCCATCCCTGACTCACCTCATTCCTCTCCCATGTTCCTTACTTTTATTCTTTTCACCCTGCTGTTGCATCTCCTACCCCCTCTTCCCTCAGCCTGTGACACATCTCCCTCTCATACCCCTTGCTCCTCCTCATGCCAACCTTTCTTACTCCTTCGGCTTTGCCACTGCAGTTCTCCCATCTTTGCTTTGCTTTCCTGTCCATCCCTTGCTTCACTCTCTCTTCTCTCTTCTCTCTTTGCCGCTCGCTCACAGCATTGCAGTGTGTCCCCTTGCTTCTTATGCTTCACCACTCACACCACTCACTCTCCCATCTGTCCTAATCCCTTCTTTGCCCCTCATCTTGCACCCTCACAGTGTGTGCCCTGCTTGCTTCTTCCACTCAACCACTTGTGTCACTTTCTTTCCTGTCTCATGGTGCTCCCTCCCCCTGCTTCTTCCACTTTGCTGCTTGCACTGCTCACTATCCTCTCCTTCCTGCTCACTTCTTTGCCTCACATTGTGCTCTCATGGTGCTTCTCTCCCTTGCACTCTGCTACCCATCCCACTCATTCTCCCTTCTCTCTTACTTCCTCCCTTGCATCACCATGCATCCTTACAATGTGACCGTCCATTGCTTCTTGTGCACCAGAGCTCACACCACTCACTTCCCTATCTCTCCTCTTACCCTCACAGTACACCCCTTTCCTGCTTCTTCCACTCCATTGCTTGCACAACATGCTCTCCGTTTTCCCTATTTCATCCCTTGCCTCATTTTGCACCCCCATGGCATTCCCCTTGCTTGTCTCTTGCACTCTGTCACTTGCACTCTTTGCTTTCTGGTGCCCCTCCTGCTCCTTTCCCCTTGTTTCACCTCACAACTTTGCAGTGCACCCCCTCTTGCTTCTTGTATGATGTCACTGGCACAGGTTGGTTTCCATCTCTCCTGCTTCCTTCCCCACCTCACCTTGCCCCTGTGAGGCATGACCCTTTTTTGCTTTTTGTATGCCATTTCCTACATTGCTGAGTCTTCTGTCTCTCCTACTTGCTTCAATTTCCACCCTTGCTTCACTTTCCACCCTTGTGGTACACCCTTCCTTTGTTTCTTGCACTTCACTGTGTACATCACTTGCTCTCCTGTCTTTTCTGCTCCATCTGTCACTTCAGCTTATGCCCTTTACTTGTTCCCTGAACACTGCAGCTCACAGTGCTTGCTCTTCTTTTAAGTAAGGCCTTAAAAACCCTCTGGCTCCATCCCCTATACAAAGCATCATGGCTTTGTATGACAGATGTAATTATCTCTGGCCTTTCTGCCATGAATGCCATCAAGGCTGGCCCCTGTTCCACAGCATCATTTGCTGCACAGGTCAGGGGTGGCATAAAATTATAACCCAATAGTTAGTTACCATAATGTTTGTACTTTTCAGTTTCTGAAAAATAACTGAACTGAAAGTTTTGGTTACTTTGAAAAAATATACAATTTGAATGTTGACGAGGTACAAAACACATCAGCCCCATCATTCCATAGATAACAGCATGAAGTAGATCAGCCAACACTTGAGCCATATGATATTCTTCCTCCACCATTTAGCAGGGTTATAACTTGTAACTGTAAAATTAACTGAACATTATTGCTGCACCTCAAAACCAGTGATATTAATTTATAATCAAAATGAAATCCTGTTATCTCTTTGTTACTGGAAAAATAAATTAACTTGTTTCTTTAAATTAGTAATTTCCAAGGTCTTATCAAACACATTTATTAAAATTCTGCTTAAAATTAAGAAGTCTGCACCAGGCTAATCCAACTTTTCCAAGAAGCTTGGGACCTATTATCCAGAAAAAAAAAAGGGAAGCAAAACATAGTCAAACGCTTACTCTGGATGTCAAAAAAGCTGACTTTACTTATTTTAAGGAATTACTGGTTGAAATCTCAATGATCAGAAATGCTAATAGGAAAGGGAGTTCATGATGAATAGGAATCTCTAAAAGGTGGGATATATACAGCAAAGTTGGAAACCATTCAAAGAAAGAAGAAAAATGGGAAGTATATAAAGAAACCA
This sequence comes from Phrynosoma blainvillii, assembly GCA_026167975.1. Classification (NCBI taxonomy): domain Eukaryota; kingdom Metazoa; phylum Chordata; class Lepidosauria; order Squamata; family Phrynosomatidae; genus Phrynosoma; species Phrynosoma blainvillii. The sequence goes on along the minus strand of JANUYF010000002.1, from coordinate 325,152,521 downwards.
GGGTGGATGTACAAAAATTCAGATGAGCTAAGAAGGAGACAAGAAATGGAAGAAGATGGAAGTCATCAATGAGGAATACAAATGAATAGCCAATATTTGGAGGAGGAAAGTTGGAATAATAATAATAATACAATTTATTTTTATCACGTCCCTCTGCAGACACAACCGGGGTGGCTTACAATATTAAAAATGAGCTCAGTCTTGCTAGAGAGGCTAAAATTAATTTTAAAAGAGATTTTTTTTGGCTAGCAAGAGGAAGAACAAGAAAATGGTAAGGCGACTGTGCAGAGGAGATAGTGAAATGATAACAGGACAGATAGAAGACCAAACTATTTAATTTCTTCTTTAATTTCTTCTAAATTAAATTTCCTAAATTTAATTTAGGAAACAGTGCCTTAAATAGAACAAACCAGGCAGTAATGTCTGGGATGTAAAGCCCAGAATAGGTAAAGCTGTAGTAAAGAAATAACTGGCTACTCTAAATGAATTCAGGTCTCCAGGGCCAGATGAGCTGCATCCAAAATATGAAAGGAGCTTGCAAATGCAATCCCAGAGCCATTTTCATTAATCTTTGAGAATTCCTGGAGGACAAGAAATGTCCCAGTGAAATGGAGGAGGCCAAATGTCTCCATTTACGAAGTGGTAAAAAGAGAACACAAGCAACTACTGAGCAGTCAGTTTGGTGCCCATTCCAGGAAAAATTCTAGAACAGATCATTAAATAGTCAGCCAATGTGCGCTTAGAGAAGAATACAGTGACTACTAAGAGCCAGGATGGGTTTCTTTAAATCAAATCATGCCAAACTGATCTCATCTCTCTTTTTAATATAGTTACAAGTTTTGTAGATGAGGGGGATGCTTAGATGTAGTATATATTGATTTCACTAAGGATTTTAAAAAGGTCTGTCATGATAGTCTTGCAGGCAAGGTGGTGAACTGGACACTGTTCTTCCGGCACCAACATCACAAAGAACTGCTCTGGTTGTGCCGCCACCATTTTTTTAAAAAAATGTAAAATCCTTCAAATGCCCTGCTGATACTGAAAACGTGGCAAAGAAATAGGCAGGGGTGGGGGTTAAATAGACAGGGAGGGCTGGGTCTGGAATGCAATACATCTTTTAAAATCTTTGCTTCTAGCATCCTCTCCATTAGCACAAATTCACTGGGAGTGCATGGGTTCTGGTTTGTATTATTCTTTGCAAGCATTGGGAACAACTTAACTGAGGTTTCCTGAGTTCCCTAGTTCAATTCCCATGTGTTGAGAGGCATTCGATCAAGTGCTTAAAAAGTCAAGTGTTTCCATGGCAAATAGCCACCACTGATTCTTTCATCTGGTACAATGGCCAAAAGCCCATTCTTCTACACCACCATTATTCCCGATGCATTCTAGTGATGGGTGAGTTCCCCTACTTCATAATGAGCTTGTCTTTCCCGCAAATGTTATTTAACACTCTAAAACTGCTGCTATACTGCAGAATTAATGCAGTTTGACACCGCTTCAATTGCCATGGCCTCATCCTATGGAATCCTGGGATAGGTAGTTTATTGTGGCACCAGATCTCTCTGTCAGAGAACGGTAAATATCTCACAGAACCACAGATCCCAGAATTCCATAGCATTGAGCCATGGCAGTTAAAGCAGTGTCAAACTGCACTTGTTCTGCTGCATAGATGCAGCCTCAGACAAATTTCTCTAAGATTTCTGAAACATTTCTGAAACATGCTGGATCTTCTGGGAGCTCTTTTTCATTGGTCTTCTTTTTTTAAAAAAAGGTGTGATTACAAAGTGGGACAGTGTTTGGGGGTAGAGAATTTGCATCTGCAGATGATGATGTTTCTATTCAAAGCCTGAGTGTTAAGGGTGGCGGGTATCTGTGGATGCCAGGAAGGCTGAGGAATCCACTGAACAGAGAAGGTGTATCCTGATAATCCTGTCTTGGTGGTTCTGGTGTCTGGGAATTGGGTAAGCAGCCTGTCCTGGATGGAGTTGCACACTCCATGAAGGAGCAGGTACATAGATTAGGAGCACGCCTAGATTCTTTCTTGTCCACATGGATTCTGTGGATCTGAATACTTGGTGCTAGCATCAGTTGGTTACACTATGCCTTTTCCTGGACAGAGATGACCCAGACACAATAGTTCATGCACTGGTGACCCCCCACAGTTAGACTACTGTAATGCGCTCTACCTGGTTCTTCCCTTGAAGATGACTTGGACGCCACAGCTAGTCCAAAATGTATGTGCTTGACTGCAGACTGAAACACCTTATAGATGTAATATAATGCCAGCCTTAAAATAATTGCACTGGCTCCCAATACACTTCCCATCTGAATTCAAGTTGGTAATTATGACATTTGAAGTCCTAAACTGTTTGAAACCCTAATAATTGGGGTGGTGTATATGCCTTCCTGAAGGCTGCTGGAGAGTCCTCCTCTATGGACGTTATCACACGGGGTCTAAAGCAGACAGAACCCCGTCGCATCCCCGTCCCATTGCGGTTCCTTTGCCCCTGTGTTCACATGACGTTGCACAGAACCCCCTCCCATCATTCTCCCATCCCCGTCCCAATGCGGCATCATCCCCGTTCTTTTGCATGCCGGTTTCATTGGGAATTACATTTGAATGACCAGAAGCATACCGGAATGATGCTGCTTTCGTTCATTCCCAAATGATGCTAGTTGCTAGAGACCCGCGTGTGATAACGTCCTGTGTCCCACCAGTGAAGTCAATACTTAGTGAGAAGAAGTGAGAGGGAGCTTTCTCAGCTGTGACACCCCCAACTGTGGAATGTCCTTCCCTTGGAGACCTAATTTGCAACAACACTGGTTTCATACAGGCACCAGGTTAAAACGTGGTTGTTTTACATGGCTTTATTATTTCAAAATGCTAGTGTACATGGTTTTGTAACTGTCTTAATTTTTTACACTGATTTTAATTTATTATTGATATTCTTATTTCAATCATTTTTATTGTTTTAAATTGTTTAAACTTCTTTGTACTGATTTTACTTGTATGCCACCTTGAAATCTTTTGATATAGGGCAGGATAGAAATATTTTAACAAATAGAATAAATACATTAGAAATGCATTTTCCCATCCCATCCACCCTGCCCCCCCCCCCCGATGCTCTGCAGAAATAGTCTAGACTGTAAATATGAGCACTTAAGTGCTACAAGTACTCCTTGGCACTGGATCTTTGGAAAAGTGTTGGAGGAGCTTGGAATCAATTTGGGAGGATTGTCTAGAAGCAGCAGGTGTTGATGTCATTGTGAGATATCGTTTGTTGTTGTGTGCCTTCAAGTTGTTTCTGACTTATGGCAACCCTATTATGGGGTTTTCTTGTCAAGTTTCTTCAGAGGGGACTTACCATTGCCATCCTCTGAGACTGAAAGAGTGTGACTTGCCCAAGGTCACCCAGTGGGTTTACAGGACTTAGGTGAGATTTGAACCCAGGTCTCCTGAGTCAAAGGGGAACCTAATAGACATTTTCCTGTTCATACAAGGGAGCAAGTGGCATTTCTTTCCCTTAAGGTATCTTTATCCACGTGTTTAACCCATTTTCTGTGTTACGAATCCAAGGGTAACCTTTCCTACCAAATCCATTCAGTGGTCAGTCTCATTACTCTCTCAGCCACAGAAGAATGTAAAAGTAAACCCCCTCTGAACTAATGTTGCCAAGAAAAACCCGTGAGTCCCCTTGGGGTTTCCATATGTCAGAAATGACTTGAAGGCACACAACAACCCAGCATGTGAAAACAGTGGGATTTCATGAGATTGTGTGGACTGGCTAAGAAGAATGGATGCTGCCGCTCCTAAAATCCTCTACCACCAGTTGTGTGGTACTGTCTTATGTTGGGAGAGGGGGAGGATGAGGGGGAAATGATATGATCAGTAGATCCGTGCAATACCCTTATTTCTAGATGCTGGTGCAGATATCACTATCCTGCAGCTGAGCCCTCTGTGAAGGTTAAAACTTATCTGATATGTGGCCTACACTCAATCCAAGAAGCCATGAAGTGCTTGTGAAGACTCAGGCTACTATAAGATAAAACTGCAAGCAAACCAACTCCGCCAGGAAGCTGGGAAAATTCTATATAGCAGCTTAAGGAACACCTGACCTCTGACTGAGTTTGCGCAGCATATTTAGTAATATAGGGGGGTTGCAGACTGCCAGAAATAGTGTGAATTCAGTCCACTTTTAGGGTTAGGGTTAGAGTTAGGGAACCATGGGAACTGTATTTTATTGTGGCATCAGAGTTGTCTGACAGAGAAGGCTCAATGTCTCAGAAAAATAACAGTTCCCATGATTCCCTAGCACTAACCCTAACCCTAAAAGTGGACTGAATTCACACTATTTCTGGCAGTCTGCAACCCCCCATAGTCAGAGGGTGGAGGCCATCACACTTTTAACACCAAACCTTTTGTTACTCCAGTCCAAATTTCAATGCCATTACTTCCTGACGGAAGCAGTTCACACCTTCAGATACAAATTGTCAAAACATCAAGTAAGGAATGATCTAGTGACATAATTGGCCAGAGACCACACTATATAATGAAAGAATCAAAAGAATTACTATGCCATGTAGTTAGTATGGCTCTGGAAGGTAGATCAGAAAAAGCTGCTTTGTCACCTACAATCCTGATGTATTTAGCAGGTTTTTAAAAGGACTGATTCTGCAGAATTTTGCTATTTCATTAGTAAAAATAGTAGAGCTTTATTCTTCTTTGTTACAGCTATGCCATATTGCTCGGCAAAGGGAACATATATATCCAAAATGTGGACATAGATTCTATTTTCTACACATAGTTTTCTAGGATGTGTGGACATTTCAGGCATCCACAATGTTTAATGTCTATGAGTTATTCCTTCTCAGTTCTTTTTCCATATTCGCTCCATGTGGAAGCTAGTTTGATTGGTAGTTGCTTGAAAGCTACAGAAAGATAAGAAAACAAGGTTGTTGTTTTTCCATGCAATTAATTTATCATAACCAAATGACAGGAAAGCATATTGGATCACATCTGAAAATCACTGACTTGAGGCACTTGGTCTGAAGAAAAAGCCAAAAGAGTTGATTAATCAAAGATGAAAGTGAAACAACAAAAGCTGCTGCCACACTGCAGAAATAAAGCAGTTTGATGCCATGTTAACTTCCATGACTCAGTGCTATGGAAATCTGGGATTTGTAGTTTTGTGAGATATTTAGCTTACCCCCCCCCCCCCCACTATAGAAATCACAGAATTCTATAGCATTGAGCAATGGAAGTTAAAGTGCTGTCAAACTGCTTTATTTTTGCAGTGTGGCAGCAGCCTAGGTAAAACCAGGAGCCAAACCTTTAGATGAAATATTCATCAGCTCCTAAAAAGGAAATTATTCCTTGTCAGGAGACCCAACAAGAGGGCAGATATTTTTCTGTTGCTCTATATTTAAAGATATAGGGACAAACTGATATGATCAGCAAAACTGATATAATATCCCACTTTCTTTTCAAAGCCTGGGAAAATTATTTCTCTGGATGCCAACTCCCATAATTTTTTCAGCTAGCATGGCCAATGATTCAAGTCGATTTGACGTGTGATCACCTTCTAATGCAGTTTTCTTGGCAAGATTTATCCAGAGGAGGTTTGCCATTGCCTTCCTCTAAGGTTGAGAGAGCGTGGCTTGCTTAGGATCATCCATGGGTTTCCATGGCTGAGCAGGGAATCAAAACCCGGACCTAAATACCCTGAAGGCAACAGAACCCATCTGATCTTGGAAGCTAAGCAGTGTCAGCCCTGGTTAGGACTTGGATGGGAGACTGCCACTCAGTATCAGGTGTTGTAGTTTATATTTCAGAGGAAGGAACTGGCAAAACCACCTCAGAGTATTCCTTTCCCAAGGAAACCCTAAGAAATTCATGGGGTTACCATAGTCAACAAGCAATGTGAAGGCACATGCACACATACCCCCAGAGTCCTAGTGCAACACTCAAAATGTTACACCGACCTTGCTCTCATCTGTCTGAATCCTTCCTCTTTATCCAGGGATGCATCCAGACTTGTGATTCCTAGTGTTACCCATTTCATGTTCTTCTCCTACAAAATATGTGCAAAACTGTGATTGTTCCATGAATAAAGCATATTTTCTGTATGTACCTGCTATTCTATTCTGTCCAGAGACTTGTGGGTGAGGAAGGGAGAATTTGCACAATCATACCTTTTAAAAAAAACTTTAAAAATTATGTTTAAAAATCTTTTTCTATGAAAAAGGGGCAATTTTAAAAACTTTTTAAAAAAAGATATTAAAAGTTTGAAATGTGGTTGGCACAAATGTAAAGATGAAGTGAGGGCCAGGGCCAAGTGGTGGCATCCATGTTAGGAGTGTGATGAAAATACCCTGGATTTTACACTCAATTTTCAAGAAACTATCAAAGGTGATGAATCCTGCTCTTGAGAAGTCTCCCAAAAACCTGAATAAAACACATGCAGTTCACTGCAGCTCTGACGTGCCACACCTCTATAATGGCACTGGCCAGAAAAGCTGTACAATTAAATATATATATATATATTTAAAACTTTTCATCAACTCACTTATAATATTGTAGAGAAATGAACATGCTCCACCATGTGGTGGAAACAGTGCAGATTGTAGGAGAAAGGGGGGGGGAATCATAGCATCTTGTATTTGTATATCAGGTAGAGTGGTCTCATATGCTTTCTATGATTATTGGGAAATATGAAGGAATGCAAAGACCTCTTCAGATGCTTTTGCTTTCTTGTCAGCCAATCCCAATAAGTGTATGACATACTGCTAAGGTACCTTTCACTCCAACCCACAGTGGCAATGGGGGAATGGGGGCTGTAGATCTGGAGCAAAGAAGACTGATGCAGCTGGGCTTTGTATGGGTATGGGGCATAACTTTTAGTCCCCAGCTTTTTAGTTACATGAAAAATGAATGTATTTTGATTATGTGGGAAGAGGTTGAAAAACTAGTCTGCTTTTATTATCAACACCAAATATTACCAGAGAGACCCCATATGGTGTGGTGGTCTGAGTGTCAGACTATTTGATTCCCTGCTCAAACATATAAACCCCTGGGTGACCTTGGATAAGCCACACTTTCTCAGCCTTAGAGGATGGCAATGGCAAACCCCTTCTGAATAAATTTGCCAATAAAACTCCATGATAGGTTTGCCTTAGGGTCACCATGCCATACGTTGAAAATAACTAGGAGGCACACAACAACAATAACAACAACAACATTATCTATAATGAGTGAGTGCAGTGTTGGACTTTGGAGATCAGGGTTTAAGTCAGAAACAACTTGAAGACAGAAACGACGACGATTAATTATAAATATCTTATCTTGAATTCTATTGGTGGAAAATCAGTAATTATAATGTGTCTTGGATTGAAATCACTACGAGTGCTATTTTAATTGTCATTGAACATTGCTGCTACCTGGGTCCCTTTCACAGTACCCAGTTGTAGCATGATAATTCCCTGTGACTAGCCTGGCTGTATCCTATGGAATTCTGGGAATGGTACTGTAGTTTGGAAGGCTGGAAAGTTCTCTGGCTAAGAATTCCATGTCATCCTCCTCAAAATGCAAATCTCAAGATTCTATAGCTGGGGTAGGCAACCTAAGGCCCGGGGGCCAGATGCGGCCGCCCAAGGCCTTACGACTGGCCCCAGGCCAGTCCTGCCACCACTGCCGCCCCCCGCTACCCGCCATGATGATATTGATTATTGTTGTTATTACTTGTTCTTGGGGTTTTCTTGGCAAAATCTCCACAGAGGTTTTGCCATGGCTTTTCTGGGGTTGAGAGAGTGTGCATGCATATTTTTAATTTTTTTTAAAAAAAGTAAAATTTTTATTTATTTATTTATTTATTTATTTATGGTGCTCCGCCCCCCCCCCCCCAATTGTCTGAGGGACAGCAACTTGGCCCCCGGCTAAAAAAGGTTGCCTACCCCTGTTCTATAGGATAGATGCCATGGCAGTGAAAATGGAATCATAGTACTATCACTGTGCAGTGTGAAGCGTACCCTGGTGGTAGTTGATATGGTGATTTACCCCAACTGTTTCTATGGGAACAACAAAACACTCTCAAACTTCATTCCTTTTTTTAGAGAACCATATACTGCATTCCTAGGTCTGCATCCCTGGACTAATCATGAGTAAGAACATAAGACAGCAATACCCCTTAGTACCTAGAGACCTGGGGCTAGGGTGGGAAACAATGCATAAATAGATACTTTTGGTAATTTCTCTCTGTTTTATATCTTAGGACGTTATCACACGTGGGCCAGAAAGCGGAAATAAAAGTGGAAATGAGGCATCCCGAAAATAAACGGGAAATAGCCCTTGTTTCCGCATACGTCATTACCTTCATTGCGCATTTACAGTAAATGTATCGAACGTCCACACACAAGAGAAAAAAACCCGTAAATGTAGCCGAAATGAGCCTCCTGCACATGCGCAGAAAGAGGAATGCTCGCTGGAACCATGGCAACAGCGGGGAAATGCGGCACAATACGTATTTGGTTATCAGACCTACGGTAAATGCGAAATGATTCCCGTCGCGCAATTGCAATTCCTGAATAATAATAATAATAATAATAATAATAATACTTTTTATTTAATACCCCGCCCCTCTGAGCGCAATCGGGGCAGCTTACATCATAAAATCACAACAATAATTAAGAACAATTTCCTCCCCCTCCCCCCCTTAAAAGTTATTAAACCAAATTCAAGTTAAAATGAAATATAAGAGGTAAATTCCTCCATACAAACATGAACAACAATACATACAGAAATAAGTACTGGCGGTGTCTAAGCACTGGCTCCTGTGAGAACCTGGTCACAGAAATGGGAGAGTCTCGGGGGAGATTCTGGAGCTGGAGCTGGTAAACTTAATTAATCCGGGAAGGCCTGCCAGAAGAGATCTGTCTTGACAGCTTTCTTGAAGCTGTCAAGTGATGACAATTGACGGATCTCCTCCGGCAGGCCGTTCCACAGTTTGGGGGCAACTATCGAAAATGCCCTCTGGGAGGTCGTCACCAGCCTCGTTTTTTGAGGTTGCAACAGGTTCCTCCCAGAGGACCGGAGGGTGCGGGAAGGATTATATGGGAGGAGGCGGTCCTTGAGATAGTCTGGACCCAAGCCATTTAATTCCTGAAGAAACTGAAATTCAAAAGATCTCGGATCATTCCGCTTTCTTTCGGGGTTCTGTCGGGGTTCTGTGTGACGTCGTGTGAAAACACGGGCAAATAATACGTATTAGGTCGGGATTTCGTGTGGATTTTGTTTGGATTGGGCCCCGTGTGATAACGTCCTTAGATTGGTTGTAAACTTGAATAAATGCTATTGCAAGTCAGACTTCGCAATAAATGTCCTTGGCTTCCTAATTGGGATGGATTTGAGCCATAGGCTGAATAACCCTAGAACTCTCTGCACCAGAGGATAAATGGACATAAATCAGACATTAGGAATCGGAATACACATAAACCAGTGGCTGAACATTCCAATCTCCCTAAGCATTCCATCTCAGATCTCAGAACAGTGGTGCTTGAACAAAAGAACTGCAAAGGTAGATTGGAAAGAGAAGCAGCAGAATTGGAATTTATCCACAAACTACAGTCCCTCAGCAATGGACTGAACAAAGACAATGGGTTTCACCTCACTACACACACTTCAACACTATCTGACCACATCCTCATAGGAGTGCCCTACATTCATCTATTCCTCTCACCACAGGTGAGTCCCATTACAAAACTGGATCTGCCAGCTCAGCCCCATGCAAAAAGACCAGTTTCCTATGTCTTTGTGCACTAACAACCATCATTAAGACTGGACCTGCCAGTTCATTTCCATACACAAAAGATTTGTAATTTGAATTGACATCCTCACATATCTGTGCCTGGCCTCCACTCCACCAAATGCATCTGAGGAAGTAGACTGAAGTCTACAAAAGCTCATGCTACCGATTTCTTTCTTTCAGTTAGTCTCAAAGGTGCTACAAGATTGCTCTACATACTAACCCTAAACCTTGAATAACTTCAGGGGCTGCACAGATGGGTCTAGCAGGCCACATGTAGTCCTTGGACCATGCTCTGCCCACCCCTGCCTCAAACAAAGAACAGAGTACCAGTGTGATCCAAAGGTTATGAGCTTTTCCATTTAATCAACAATGTGCAAATGCCTTATTTAAAAAATGAACAAGGGTTTTTGAAGCACAACATTAGGAAAAGGATTAGGAAAAAGACCCCATCCTGATTAAGTAGTGCTTGTAATAAAGAGAAATGCATGAGAGAAGAGTTGATCATTGTTTCAAAAAGAAAGAGAAAGGGAGAGGAGGAGGATGCATTTGCACTGCACTGCACAGCAGAAATAATCCAGTTTGACACCACTTTAACTGCCGTGGCTCAATGCTTTGAAATTCTGGGAATTGTAGTCTGTTGTGGCACCAGAGCAAACTACAATTCCTAGAATTCTGTAGCATTGTTCCATGGCAGTTAAAGTGGCATCAAGCTGGATTATTTCTGCAGTGCAGATGCAGCCAGAAAGAGGGAAAGGGAGGAGCTTCCTGAAAAGCTTTTTATCCTGCAATCATGTTGCCTGTTTCACCAAATTTTATGAAGAATCTAGAGAACATAATCTGCAATCTGTTACACTTCCATATTTTCCTGTGGCTTCTTCTGTCTTCTTTTTTCTTATGCGGTGGGGGGGGGGGGAACTATTCAGAAGGGGAAAGCTAGGATCCTTCAGGCTGGAAGCACCTAAAGCCATCATTGCTGCAGTCTGAGGGGGGAAGTCCCAGAGAGAACAAGGGTTTGGTGCTGATGTCATGCATGTGCTTTATAGTGAATGAACAAAGCAAGTCTATTCCAAAGGAAACACCTACTTTGGAAGCTGCCCAGGTGACTCTCATGCTTACTTACTCTGTCAGAGCGAGGCAATCAAGAGCAATTCTATCATCATTCCTCACACTGAGGCATATATTGCCAAACAAAGAGGTCCAGCTGACTCAATATGTCACAGTCACAACCCCGATGGATGTGTATTAATTTCTTCTCTTTGTAAAAACCACTCTCCATGGAAGAAGCAAATAAGTCCTAGGAATGCTTCTTTTCACCAACCTTAGTGTTCTCTCTTTTCCTCTCTGTGTATGTGTGTCTTTTTCTCTACAATAAAGCAATTTGATGGGATTTAATGCCACAGGGGAGCATTTTAACACAAAAACATCACCAGGTTCATATGGATTTCCAGTAACCATTCAGGAATTCCTTTGCTAATACACTTTTTTACCACAAAGGGCAATGTGCAGGTGTTCATTTTTTCAACACTGGAATGACAATGTAAAAAAGGATTGAATCAGAAACAAAAAGTGGGAAGAAAGAGAGAGAGAGAGAGAGAGAGAGAGATTAGTTTAACATGCCAACAGGCTTTTTTGATTTGTCTGTTTCTGTTTACTGTTCAAAAGTATGGAGCTGCTGGTTCCTATTTTAAATTCATAGACTAGGGATGTGCATAAAATTTGAATTTAGTATGGACCGCTTTGGACCACTTCTGGTACTTTTCTTGAATTGAAGTGGGCTTCTCTAGACAGTTACCAGAACTGAACCTGGGCTCCAGCTAAGGATTTATAAGGGATACCCAGAGGCAAAAACAACAAACATAAATAGCATCTTTTACATTTCATCTCTGTGAAAATACCACCTTCTGTGCCCTGGTAACCTCCAAATTAGTTTACTGCAATGCATTCTACATTGAGTTTCCTTTCAAGATGATTCAGAAGCTGCAACTAACACAACACAATTTCTGATAGGAAGATCTTATAGAAACCACATTGTGGTTGTTATATGCTATCCAGTTAACTTCAGCTTATGGTGACACTATGAATAAGCTCTCCCAAGATCCTTTTATGAATGCCCTGTTCAGGCCTTGGATATTCAGGGCCATGACTTGCTCAACTGAATTGATTACCTGTAATGATTGATGATTACCTGTCATGTTTCTTTTCCCACTGTCTTCATCTTTCCCTAGCATTATTGTCCCCCCCCCCCCCCCATGAATGCTATTTCTCATGATAAGTGTAAAATATGAAAGCCTCTGTTTATTAATTTTGGCTTCTAGTGAGAATTCTGGCTTGATTTTCTCTAAAGCACATGTTTCTGTATTTTTTGATGATTTGTAAACTTTTTGCTGTTATTCTGTGCCTTCAAGTCATTTCCAATGATGGTGACTCTATCCTGCAGTTTTCCTGGCAAGATTTTATCAAAGTGGGTTTACCTTTGCATTACTCTGAAGCTGAGAGTGTGTGGCTTGGCCAAGGTCACCCAGTGGATTTCCATGTGTGAGCAGGGATTCAAACCCTGGTTTCCTGAGTCATAGTCCAATGCTCAAACCGCTACACCCCACTTGACCTCCTCTGGGCTAAATACCCTAAAGCAGTGGTTCCCAATCTTTTTGACTCATGGAGCCCATATTTCTAAGACTTCTCTTATTCCTAAGACGCCTACCCTGTTTCTTACAAGTTAATAGTGTTTAGGAGTATATATAAGAATATAATCTTATTCTTTAATTTCATTCAATTTTTATTTCTTTCATTTTCCTGGAGTGTCCACAGAGCACCTGGGAGTGAATGTGGAGCCCTAAAGCCTCCTTGGAGCACAGGTTGGGAACCCCTGCCCTAAAGGTAGCAGATCCTGTCTGATTTTGGAAACCAAGCAGGTTCATCCCTAGTTAGTGTTTGGATGGGAGACCACCAATGAAAACCACATACTATAGGCTATATTTCAGAGGGAGGAACTTGCAAAACTACTTTTGAGTATTCCTTGCCTAAGAAAACCCTATGCCATTCATGGGATCACCATATGTTGATAAAAAATTTGAAGACACATACACACACAAATCTCCTCCAACAACACATTTTGAATTTGTTGCTTTTCTGTTATCAGCTTTCTTCAATTTTGAGCTTTCACAACTGTACATAGAAATCTGAAAAACTGTGTTATGGATAATCCTAACCTTAGTGCTCAATTATATATATTTATACTTGAAGATTGTATCTAAGCTTTCATAACTGCTCTTCCAAGTCCTAATCTCCTTCTGATTCCTTGACTACAGTCTCCATATTGATCAATGACTGATCCAAACTATAGAAATTGTTAAACGATTTCAGTGGTCTTCATCATCAAATGCAGATACAACTATACATATAGTTTATTGGGAATAGGTGCTGGTCTGTGATGAAGATAAACCAGAAATAAGGTTATGATCTTATATAGGGGCTACTTGTGAATATACCCCATGGGAGTCAATGGAACTTATTTTTAAGTAGACTTGCATAAGATTACACAATGAGACAGACAGTATATTTAACTACCCCTTTCAAATGTAACAAGAGACCAAGACCAATTAGAGAAACATTATCAATTTGTATCAATAAAGTTGCTCTAAATTGCCTATGTTGCTTCTCCAAGTTCAGTTTCAGTGAGGCAAAATATCTGCAGTGGGAGCTGGATTATGAGGAACAAATCCTCACCACAAAGTCAGTAACCACATTTTAATTAAGAAGCTTTTTGTTGTTGTGTACCTTCAAGCTGTTTCTGACTTATAGCAACCCTAAGGCAAACCTATCATGGGGGTTTCTGGATTGTGACTGTGTGACTCTCTCAAGATCACCAAGTGGCTGAGCAGAGAAACCCTGAACTCCAGAGTCCAACACTTCAGAATTCAGCATTCAAACCACTATGCTATGCTGGCTCTGTTGGAAGTCAAATGATAGTTTTACAGTTCTTGCTTGTGTGTGTGTATAAACTTTTATTTCTTTCAATTCCACAAATAATATTAAATCATCATCAACAACAAAATGTTCAAGCAGGTTTAGGATATGAGTTAACAGAAAAACACCCACAAAAGTCCAATGCGGTAGCCTTTCACAATGAGGTCAGGTTCAAGCAGAAAGTGTGTCTCCAAGCCAGCAGTTTACTGTGGTTTAGGCAATGTGAGGTAGTGGTAAGATAGGGGTGAAGCAGCCTGGGTCAGCCTCCTATCAGTGTGGGACTGCAGAGACTGGACGGCCCACTCTGAAAGTGGGCTGCCACCGTGGTCCCAAAGAGGTGACCAGCAAAGAGTGGACTTTCCCCACTCTTTCTGCTGGTGGCCCCAGAATGGCTTCCAGCTGCTTGCCCCACCCCGAAAGCAGCTGGAAGCTGCTTTATTTGGCCTGCCTGCATTAGGCTGTTGTCAATAAGAGTTGACCAGTCCTGATAAAAGGAGTGTGATTTCATTTTTCCATTACAAGAGTAAATGGTGTAGGGAAGTTTTTCAAGTAACCATGGACTGAAATACATGGCCAAAAAGAGTGGCTTCTGGCCACTTTGGGGATGTGGCATGCAGACAATGCATGTCCCTGGATTGGGAAGAAACTGCTCTGAAGCCACCTAAGGCAGCCTTGGGCTGCCAGATAGGAGTGTGGAAAAAGCAATCCTAGCTGGCAGCCCATTCGGGACTGCAGGAGCAGCCCACTATCAGAGCAGGCACTTTCACAGCACTTTCTTTGGTATGCAAATTGAGTAATAAAAGTGCAGGACAAAAATGAATGGTTTGTTTGGTGATAAGTGAGATCTGATTTATGACCATTGTTGAAAAAGTGTTAACATTAAGACATTCTATCCAAAGATAAAGATGGGTGCCAGTTTGTTTGCAACCCCTCTACATGATGATGGGGCATTTTTACCTATTCTTGATTATTGGATGGGAGTTAAATATCACTTGTGATTTGTTTTAAGCATTCCTTCTCTTGTGTTAGATGATCTTGACTTACAAAGAGGACAGGATCAAATATGGAACCAATTTGAACCAGTGCTATTCTCCTCAAATTCAATTGTCAAATTAGTCAGGGCAAGAGGCCATTCCCATATCATATGTGATCCCCACTAATACTCTATATATGATTACAGAGCTCTGGTGCCACAACAAACTACAACCCCCAGAATTGCATAGCATTGCATTGAGCCATGACAGTTAAAGTGGTGTCAAACCTTCCTGAACAGTACAATGCAATAGCTATCATAATATAGTAATGAAATGCAGTAATCTATCAGTTGAACAAAGATTTTTGACAAATAGCATGCAGTCAATGGACTATTTTCAGTAAATGTTGGATTAATTCGTCCTGGGAGAACCAAATCTTGTCACACAAAGCAAAGAATTTATTAATAGTGTTTCTCAAATTTGACTAGTTCTATGCCTTTTCTTTTGCAGTATTATAAAAAAGAAGAAGCTATTTCATCAAATAGAATTGTGACATGCCAGTTTATTCATGGACCAGATTTTCTATACTTTCTGAGTGCAATCATTACTTTAATCTCAGATGTATGAGAGTCATGGGTAGTAAATATGCACAGTAAATATTTTTGCAAAGAGTTAGACTTACAGGCTCAGTCTTATATCCTTAAAATCTTAGTGATTTATATTTTGAAAATTTGCTCAAAGGTACGTGCGATTTCATTAAGAACTAATAGGCTGCCAATTTTCCTCCCAAATATTTGCATGTAAGGGACTGGACAAAGCATCTGAAACAACAAATTAGATTTTAAAAAATAGACCCCAGGCAGAGACGTTGTGTACCAACATCCCCACCAAACTTTATACCACCCTGACCAGCTATGTTCTGTTTATTAGCATATGGTGCTAATGTAGGTTATACATATTAATACAGTTTGCACCCTATAAGCAGAGATATGTTCCTGGTTGCCACTGGAGCTTTCCTTTCCCTAGTCTAAGGATGATGAAGGGGAATTCTTCTTCTTCTTCTTATTATTATTATTATTCTAATAGCCTTCTATTCTCTTGCACTTCAAACTGTTTTCCTAGCTGGAAATGCAGATCTCTGCTCCCATGATCTGAAGTCAATTTGGTGATATGAAAGGGGTAGCCCCAATAGAAATGAATCCCATTGTGGGAGAAAAGTGGGACATAAATGATTCCACTCAAGGCATCCACACAGACACAAAGAGAGTTTGTGTCAAAATAGTCAAAAGCCCTTGTCATGTCTCTATCCATAATTCCCCCCCCCCCCCATCCTAGAAGCCAGGATGACTAAAGTGAGATCGTCATATTTTGGACACATAAGAAGGTATGACTCAGTAGAAAAAATAAGAATGCTTGCCAAAGTAAAAGGCAGGACCTATAAGAGGTGGGTTCAGCTGGCACATCAGTCTAGGCCTGGAGAGCCCAGAACCCATTAATTTCGGATGACAACCTCTCTCAACCCCCACCCCAGCCCCCTTCCATTCCATTGTGGAAATATCTCACAATGCCTGAAAGTGAGCTAGGGGAAAAAAGCAAAAGGGTAAGCACCCCAATATTCTACTGACCTTAACAAATAAGATTTTGCAGCAGAAATGCAACATTTACCATGAGTACATTAACCAAATTTTGGAAATGAAACCTTTAGAATTGCTAAAATTATTGACTACAAACTTTGTGAGATATTTCCAATGGTTGTGTTAGTCTGAGAACATTATTGACAATTCCAGCTACAGTAGCATCAACAAAAGGATCATAGAATCATAGAATCATAGAGTTGGAAGAAACTTCAAGGGCCATCCACTCCAACCCCCTGCCATGCAGGAACTCAAAATCAAACCATCCCCGACAGATGGCCATCCAGCCTCTGTTTAAAGACCTCCAAAGAAGGAGACTCCACCACACTCTGAGGGAGTGTGTTCCACTGTTGAACAGCTCTCACTGTTAGGAAGTTCCTCCTAATGTTGAGGTGGAATATCTTTTCCTATAGCTTGCATCCGAGTCCTATTCTCTGGAGCAGCAGAAAACAAGCTAACACTCTCCTCAATATGATATCCCTTCAAATATTTAAAGAGGTCTATCATATCCCCTCTTAACCGTCTCTTCTCCAGGCTAAACATCCCCAGTTCCGTAAGTCGTTCCTCATAGGGCATGGTTTCCAGACCCTTCACCATTTTAGTCGCCTTCCTCTGGACATGCTACAGTTTTCCAACATCCTTTTTGAATTTGAGGATCTATTAGCAAACTCAGACATATCAAACGTATTAAATCTTTTCAATAAAGATAATGGTATAACATTAAATTTTAACATTGTAACAATTTTAACCTTTTTAACATATTAAAAACTTTTTAAGGTCTACCACATCTCAAACCTGACTTCTTGTTTTAGCAAGTTTGAATACTGAATTAGGCATTCAGTATACAGAATACAGAAAAAATGATTTAGATAGTGTTATGAGAAATTTTGTAGATAATTATTTATTAGGCTTATTGTTGTTTTGAATAAAGTATAAAGTATATTGTTATCTGGTCATTCTGGAGCACAGGGAATAAAGCATTTACAAAAGTTTACCAGTGATCATATTCAGATAGCCTGAGATAAGCCATCATGTTCAATTATGGTTATAATCATAAACTAAGCGCTATCTATTTTGTGCATATTTTATCATAACCATATTTTTCTACAAAGAAGGAAAAATTAAAAGGTTAAAATTTCATATTAATACCATTATCCTTATTAAAAAGACTTAACTGAGGATTTAAGGTCTAATTCCTCAATTTAAAGAGGAGCCCCAGCCCCAGCCCCAGCCCCTGAAAACTCTTTTGTTTCACCTTGCAGAATTTCTCTTGGATGCTCTACTACAAAGCCATAGGAAAGATGAAGACCACATTACAGATGGATAGACTCAATCAATGACATCACAGCACTGAGTCTGAAACTCTTAAAGTGAGTATAGGATTACAGCCTTAGAAAACATAGTGCAAGTTGAGTTTCCCATATCTGAAGTGCTTGGGATTAGTGGTATTTTGAATCATATATATATATGATTTTTGAATATTTGTATATGTGTGTGTGTTGTGTGTTGTGTGTTGTGTGCCTTGAAGCTGTTTCTGACTTATGTTGACCCTAAGGTAAACCTATCACAGGGTTTTCTTGGCAAGTTTCTTCAGAGGGGGCGTACTGTTGCCATCCTCTGATGCTGAGACAGGGTGGCTCAACCAAGGACATGAAGTGGGTTTTCGTGGCTGAGCCAGGATTCAAACCCTGATCTCCCAATGTCCTAGTCCAACATTCAAACCACTACACCACACTACATATACATAATTAGATATCTTGGAGATGGGATCAAGCCTAAACATGAAATTCATTTATGATTTTGTATACATCTTATAAACATGACCTGAAAGTAATTGTAATAATATTTTTAATAACGTTATGCATTAAATAAAGCTTGTGTACACTGAATACAAGAAGGCAAAGTTGTCAATATCTCAGCCACCCATGTGGACAATTTTGGATTATGGAGTGATTTGGATTTCAGAATTCTGGATAAGGGAGACTCAACCTGTATATGTTCTCATGATAAATAAAAAAGCAATAGAACATGGTTTACTGATAATTTTCTCCAATGAGCATAAGGCAGTAGCTATCCTGCCCTTTCCCCATTATCCTTATAACCACCCTGTGAAGTAGGTCAGACTGACAGTGTTTGGTTCAAGAGTTTTATGACCCAATGCAGACTATAAAGTTAAGGTGTGCCCTCTAATTTGTAATTTTTGCAGCCCATGTTTTGAATGCGAGATGGGGGAAATGTTTATTTTCAGACTCTCCTCCCCATTGCATTATCAGGATGGCTTCCATTGAATGTGTTCCAAATGTCAGATGTGTATCTGGTGTAAGAGTACTTTAACAATTTGGAAAGCTCTATGAATGAGTCAGATGAGGCAAAAAACTAAACAAATTGTCTTGGATAAAAATACCAGTTGCAAGATCCCATCCAAAGCCCTTTACTTGACCTTGAAAGATCAGCCAATCTAGGTGAGAAATAATTCTGTTTTTGTGCTTCTCCAGTCTTGGTTTTTCCTTGACAGAGATTTAGGAAAGGAAAGCAAACAGCTGATGGAATAATAAACCCTCTTATTAAAAATATGTAGAGAACTTTTATTTATAGTGGAACCCACTCAAATAAATATGCCGTTAACAAACTTGTGTAAGGAATTATAGTATTACATAGTGTACCTAGTGATGAAATAAAATGCCACAAGACAAGTGGTGAAACCTGATGATTGATTATCAGCCCTGTTAAGCAAATAAGCCAGCGCCAACTAATGATAATCCATTTTGATGAACGTCTCATTACATTAAATGCCCAATAAGGAAATAAGCCAGTTCAAGAAATCAATTGCTTATATTCAAAGCTGGATTCTAGTCTCATGATATGGAAAAACACAGTTGCAGAATTGTTTCTTTTTTCTAAAAAAAAAAAGTTTTATCAATGACCTTTGTGAATGTAGTACTGGATTTGGGTTTAAGAGATTTGGACTCAAATAATTCCTTGGAGATTGATTAAGGTAGACTTGGATAAATCGATTTCTTTTTTCTTTTTTGCTGAAAAATGGAAATATGTCAACATAAAATTCCAGGGTATTATAACTCTGAGGTGTGTACTTTCGTGTAGCAATTGGGTGTTGGGGTTTTATTTTTAAAAAATAATATATTTTAAAATTCTAATTCTCCATGCAGGCATTGGCAGTAAAAATGCATTTCCTGACATGGTGGTCTATTTGCCATATTGTCAACCCCCAAAGTAGTTGGATGTAGCATCATTCTGGGACGTTCTGGGGAAAAACATTGCATCCAACACAAATATATGTCACCACCATCTACTATATTTTGCAGTAGCCCTTTAGTGCTGTCCTCCAGCGCTGTGTCTGGATGAATATTAAGGTGGACATTAATAACATTTTAGACGTGTATAGCAGAGGTAAATGAATATCTGCATAAATATTCTTCAAATGTAAATAATGACTCTGAGTCTTGATTTTAAGTGTACCAACCATGATTATATTTTTTTTTTGTTTTGCTACTGTTGTTACTACTGTAAATGTTTTCTCCTGCAAAATAACATTTACACACACACACCATTCATGTCACTACCAATAAGGGTAAATCCCTGCAAGTGATGGTAAAGTTAAAAAAAACAAAAAACACCCCTCTGTCCAGGCACTTAGGTTCAATTCTTCCTCCTCTACAAAGGGTGCTCAACCAGTACATTCAGTCCTCTATCTATCTATCTATCTATCTATCTATCACATCATGAGAAGACATGACTCATTAGACACACATGTCTATCTATCTAATCTGTCTGTCTGTCTGTCTGTCTATCTAATCTGTCTGTCTGTCTGTCTATCTAATCTATCTATCTATCTATCTATCTATCTATCTATCTATCTATATTTATGACTTACATTTCTATCCTGCCTTATTTTCTGAAGAAATCAAGGCAGCATATATGGTCCTCCTCCCAATTTTTATGTTCATTACCAATCTTGTGAGGTACATTAGGCAAAGAGAGAGAAAAAGAGAGGGGGAGAGTCTGGTCTAGCAGAGAGCAGCCAGTGCGTTTTATGGCTGAGTAGGGATTTGAACCATGTCTCCTCAGCCCTAATCCAACACTCAATACCAACACACAACAATTGCTCCCTCTCTCTTCTTCACTTGAAAGTTGTTGTTGTTTTTGTTTGTTTGTTATTGTTAACTGTTCTTGAGTCAAACTCAATTCATAGTAACGCTGTGGATGAGACATTTCCAAGACCCTCTATCTTCTACTGCTGTGTTTAGGTCTTATAAATTCAGGCCTGTAACCTCCTTGATTGAGTCTATCTATCTGGCGTGTGGTGCTCCTCTCCTACTCTTTCTACTCCTTCCCTCTACGTTTCCTAGCATTATTGTCTTTTCTAGTGAGTCATGTCTTCTCATGATGTGGCCCAAGTATGATAGCCTCAGTTTCATCATCTTGGCTTCCAGGCAGAGTTCAGGCTTGATTTGGTCAAGAACCTATTTGTCTTTTTGGCTGTCCACGGTATCCTCAGCACTCTTCTCTAGGTGATTTTCTTTCCATCTGCTTTCTTCACTGTCTAGCTCTCACATCTGTACATGGTGATAGGGAATACAATGGACTGGACAATTCTGACTGTAGTTCTCAGTTGTATATCTTTACACTTTAGGATCTTGTCTAGTTCTTTCTAGATCTAGGAGGTCACCGGTATGATTTTGCAGGAACTAAGCAGAACAGTGGAGGACAGGGAATCTTGGAAATGTCTCATCCACAGGATCACCATGGGTCGAGATTGACTTGAGGGTGGTTAACAACAACAACAACCAGTTCTTTTATGGCTGTTCTTCCCATTCTTTGTCTTCGTATTTCATGGCTGCAGCTTCCATTCCGTTCAATGTTCAATGGGAAATCTTTGACTATTTCAATTTCCTCATTGTTTAAGCTGAATTTGTGTAGACCCTCCATGATCTTTCCTGTTTTCTTTTGTTTTTTAATGTTCAGCAAGAAGCTTGGCCTTGCATGTTCTTCTTTAACTTTCCTTAGTTCCAAGTCGATGAAGTTTTCTGCTAGCAGTATGCATACTAGTAGTATGCTAGTAGTATGTCAGGTTGATGTTCCTCATGTCTTCACTCTTTCTCTTTCTGAGTCTAAACCTGATCTTTGCATGATTTTTTCACTGTACAAAGTGAGAAGGTAGGGTGTTAGCATGCAGACTTGTCTGACTTCCTTGCTAACTGAGAACCATTCTGTTTCTCAATATTCTGTTGTAACAGTAGCCTTTTTCCTAAGTACACACTACCAAATGTAGGGTCACTCTCATGTCTCTAAGAACCATCCATAGATTTTTGTGATCTATGCAAACAAAGGCTTTACTGTAGCCTATACAATAATAATAATAATAATAATAATAATAATAATAATTTGTATCCCACCCCTTTGCAGAGCAATTGGGGTGGCTTACAACATTAAAATAACAAGTGGTCTCTTTTATATCTTCTCTCTTTTCATCTTGTGTTGAATATGCAAGAGTGTGCATTTTAAATTTCTTCTTCAAAATAAAATAGAGCAGTGCACTCCTCCTCTGATGGTGCTGTGAAGGGCAGTTGGTGCCAGGCTTGCCTTCAGAAGCTCTGCCTCTGGCTCCTCCTTTGATGGTGCTGAGAAGGTCAGTTAGTGCCAGGCTTGCCTTCAGAAGCTCTTCTTTTCTTCTGGAATTTCTTGGTGCACTCCATTAACCATCATATGTGGTCCCTATTTTCTCATGAACTTCCTTACCTGAACCCTGCTTGCTCCTCTTAGGTTTCTCTCTCCTATATGATTGGAGTCTATGGGGAGAAGCAGACGGCTCAAAGTGCTGTTTTCGGGGCAAGGAAGGGGAGGGGCAGCCACACGGTGGGTGCCCCAACCCCTTCCCCAAAACGTCCTCGGAGCAGCCGGCCCTCCGCACGGCCGGTGCTCTGAGAATGATCTCCCGCTGCAGCGTCCGTACATGCTGCAGCGGAAGAGTTGCCAAAGGTGCGCCGTAAGCCTTTTGCGCACACCTACGGCGACTTGTGGAAGGAGCAGCTTCCTGGGGCGGCCCTGTGCCACCTGTCTGCTTCCCCCCTATGTTGCAGAATTTTGAGACTAATTTTGCTTGTGTATAAAATTAAGGCTATAGTTCTTTAGTTGCTGCAGTCTTTTGTGTCTCCTTTTTTGTGAATGGGGAGGTATATTGATCATTTCCAGTCTGTTGGCCACTATTTTGTTTTCCATATTTGTTGGCATATTTTAGTTAGCACTAGGATTGATTCTGTCTGTGTGGATTTTATCAGTTCAATTGGAATATCATCTGTTCCTGATTATTTATTTTTCCAATTTCTCTTTTTGCAGTTTCCACCTCACTTTCCAGTTATTTTATATCTATATCATCTACAGCTATACAAGCAATACTCTTCAGCTGGATTTTCAAAGCTCTAGAATGAAGCTACTGGGGTTCTCCCAAACTAATACAGACAACAGTGCTTTCAGTCCTGGTAATTTAGCTTAACTAGTCTGTGACTCTAAGCTGTGGGCTGCAGACCTGTTTAGTATAAGGCTGAATAGGTGAACCCGGAATATTAAGTTACATTGCAGACATGGTGTTTGTTTCATTTCATTCAGCAAAAGGGAACCAGGGAAGAACAACACATCAACACCACATGTAAAATGAGGATATGTCTGTCCAAATGATTAAAGAATGACTAAAAAGGCCACAGCTTGACAGTTAGACAAACAAAAACAACTTAGCCCCACAGGCTAAGACACTTGGCAGCTAATGAAAGGAAAATGGAGGACAGCTCTTTTTTCCATTATTAGTTGCATTCCTTCCAGGAAGAATGCACCAGCGCGAGAGGTGGTGATGAATGCCCTTGAAATGTACTACTACTGTGTCCCAAAGCCCCAGAAAGTCCAAAGTGGATATGGATGGATCTCTCATTTCTCTCAAACGTGGCAAAATACACTGCAAATCGAAATTGCCTGTCTAGAGCCTTCCTCAGGAGGAGAAAGCTGCTACTCATGTGGAGCTGTGTATGGAGACTATACATGCACTACATACTATAAAATCATAACACTATGATTCTCATTTAACTGTCATGGCTGCATCTCATGGAATCCTGGGATTGGTTGTTTAGGAACAGGCATTTAGAATCCTCAGCCAGAGAGCCAGGATTCCACAGAATGCAACTTTTTGTTGTGTGCATTTGATGGACATTTGATGGATCACAAATTCAAATGCAAACAAATTTGAGGGGACAGTATTTCATTTATTATTCTGCCTAACTCCTCACTTTGAAACACAAGCTGGCTCACAACATATTTGAAAACACATGCAACTTAAAACACAATGGGTTATAATATTAAAATTCAATTAAATTGATCATCATATTCAAAATCTGACTGAATTAAAAACAATGCTAAATACAATACTACTACTACTACTACTAATAATAATAATGACTGATAGTTTTAGATTTTTAGAACTATGCTCTTTGGTTTCAGGTTTCTCATCTCCTGGCAAAACATCTTGTCCTTCCCTTCCCTCTCTCTTAGTTGGTCTTTCTTAATCTCTCCCTCATTCCATTGTTTCTCTCCCTCTTTTTCATTCTCTTTCTTCTCCTGTCTCATCAGTTCTGAATACATTTGTCTTAGCTCTCCTTTCCCCTCCCTCTCTCTTTGTCACCCTCTTTTCTCCTAATATTGCAGCTTCTAGTTACACTTATGTTTCTTCATCTCTATCTCTTTGGTTCTTTCTTTTTATCTGCAACTTTTCCTCCACACCCCTCAAAAAACCTTGCATTATTAGGATATATTTGATTCTCAGCAGTTATAAAAACTGGATTTCCCATTAAATTCAATAGGGCTTGCTATACCTTACTGCCTTGATGATCCTCCTCCTCTCCCCCCCCCCCTGCCCCCAGTATTTGGAGATTATTAGTAACATTATTATGATTATTATATTGAGGATGAGGGACATTTTTGAGTTTGCCAACCTTGGAAGACAAAGGGGGGAGAGAGGGCTGCTTTCTGACTATCTGTCATTGAATCTTCAGAGCCAGGCTACATATAACAGATAGGGGCAACTATGGAAATCCTCACTGTGTGGCACAGGCAATTTTCCAAGTCATCTCTGCCACTCTGTTTCCCAAATCACTTTCTGCTAGTACAGCATGCACTCTGAGCCAGCCTGAAGCAGCCTGCAGCTGCCTCTTCCCCCCCCCCCCCTCAACTGAAGGCAGAAGACTGCAGAAACAACATCAGGAGCAGGGCAGCAGCAAGAGGGGGCGTGGCTAGGAGTGACTGGCTTCAAAACCCACTTCTCCATGTCTGGCTGGGAATGATCTGGGAGCGGAAATTGAGGTCATGTGGGCGAAAGGAAGGTATGGCAGGAACAGAATGAAGGCTTGTTACAAAAAAAAGGTGGGATCGATGTTTGAAAGCTATCCCGCCTTCAGTTCACCCTGTTTCCCAAAATGTACTAGAGAGTGTACCAATCATTCCACAGAACCTTACCGTACTCCTTTGCAATGCCAGGTCGGTCAAAAATAAGACCCATATCATCTATGACCTCCTCTTAGATGAGGATGGCGACCTGGCTTGCTTTACAGAGACCTGGCTGGGAGAAGACAGCATTATAACTTGAACACCGGCCCTCACAGCCCGGTACACTGTCAGTGAGCAGGTAAGGAGAAGTGGGCAGGGGGGCATAGTGGCTCTGGTTTAGAAGAACAACCTCACCTTGACAAGGATACCTGTCTGGAACACGGTCCACTTCAAGTGTATGTACCTAAGTCTGAGGACTAAGGATAGTTTGGGGATTCTGTTAGTATACCAGCCACCCCGTTGTCTAACAGACTCCCTAACCGAGCTGACACAGCTGGTCTCAGACTTGCTGTTGGAGTCACCTAGACTCTTAGTTTTGGGTGATTTCAACATCCCACTTGAGACCAGTTTGTTGAATCTAATAGGTGCGGCTAAGGAGTTCATGGAATCCATGACAAACATGGGCCTATCCCAATTGGTCATCAGGCCCACTCATTGTGCAGGTCATATCCTCGATGCGGTCTTCAGTACTGAACAGGAATATCCGGGGGGGGGGGGAAGGTTATTAAAACCACCACGTTGCCATGGACGGATCATTTTCTGATCAAGGCCAAACTAAAAACCACTGTCCGCCCCACCGGGGGTGGTGGACCCATTAGAATGGTCCACCCTCAAAGGCTTATGGAACCAATTGGATTCCAGAAAACCTTAGAGGGTTTAATGGTTGGTAACGCCAGTGATTCTGTCAAAGCTTTGGTTAATACAACACCGATCTCACCAAGGCTATCGACACAATCACTCCCAAGCATCCTTTCCAACCCACTTCAAATTGTAAAGCATGGTACACTGAAGAGTTTAGGAAGATGAAGCGGGTTGGACAACGACTAGAGTGCATCTGGTGGAAAACTCGACTCTTATCTGACAAGACTCGTCATAGAAAATTTCTTTGTTCCTGTTTGAAGGAAGTGGCGGTTAGGCCACTCCTGAAATGACCTTCCCTGGACCCTCTGGACATGAACAGCTATAGGCCAGTCTCAGTATTACCTTTCCTGAGCAAAGTGATTGAGCGGGCGGTTGGTCTTCAACTTCAAGCTGTCTTGGAGGAAATCAATTATCGAGATCCATTTCAAACTGGCTTTAGGACAGGATATGAAGTTGAGACTGCCATGGTCACTTTAGCTGATGACCTTCGCCTGGGTATTGACAGGGGTAGTATGACTCTGTTGGTGCTACTGGACCTCTCAGCGGCCTTTGATACAATAGATCATGACATCCTCTTGGATCACCTGAGAAGGCTAGAAATTGGAGGAATTGCATTGCAATGGTTCCGTTCCTTCCTCTCAGGCAGATTCGAGATGGTGATGTTCAGGGACAGTCACTCTGCAAGGAAGGAGCTTAATTGTGGCATCCCACAAGGTGCCATCCTGTCCCCGATGCTATTTAATATATATATGAAGCCGTTGGGAGAGATCATCCGGAGACATGGGGTGGAGTGTTATCAGTACACTGATGACACCCAGATATATTTCTCCATGTCTCGGTCTTCAGCTTTGACTTCAGATGGCATCTCTCCTCTCAATGACTGTCTTAAGGCAGTAATGGACTGGATGAGGAAAAACAGATTGAGACTGAATAAAGACAAAATGAAGGTACTTACAGTAGTGTCCCCAAACCCAGGTACTGGGTTGCAACCTCCAGTCCTGGATGGGGTCACATTCTCCTCTAAGGACTGTGTTCGCAGTCTGGTTGGTGCTCCTGAACCCGTCGCTTCAGATGATAAATCAGGTGAATGTGACGGTCAGGTGTGCCTGTTATCAGCTTCGGCTGATACGCCAGCTGCGCCCTTTCCTGGAAGTTAGGGACCTTGAAACTGTAGTGGATGCTCTGGTAACCTCTTGTCTTGATTTCTATAATGCGCTCTACCTGGGGATACCCTTGTACATGGTCCAGAAACTTCAACTAGTACAGAATATGGCAGCCAGGATGGTCTCAGGAACAATGAGAAGATATAATACTGATCCTAAAATCACTTCACTTGTTCCCCAATAGTTTCTGGACCCAGTACAAGGTGTTGGTTATCACCTTTAAAGCCCTAAATATCATGAGTCCAACCTCTCTTCGGAACTGCCTCCTGCTGTATAATCCACCCCACACCCTTAGGTCCTCTGGGAGGAATTTGTTGCAGCCGATAAAAACTAGATTGTTTGCAACCACCCAGAGGACTTTTTCAGCTGCCGCTCCCAGATTATGGAAAGGCCTGCCGGATGAGATCCGTCATATTACCATCTTAGACAGCTTTAAAAAGGCTGTTAAGATGGATCTCTTCTGGCAGGCCTTTCCTGAATAGCTATCCCGGCCATCAAAAACAGCCATTCTGCTCATCTCTGACTCGGCTGTAGCTATTGTTATTTGTTTCTTTGTTTTTTCTGTTATTATTTTAAATGTATTTTAAATCATCATTATTTAATTGTATTTTAAGGGGGGTGGGATTGTGGGATATGGATGTATATTTTAAAGTTGTAAGCCACCCTGGGATAAAAATAAATTATTATTATTATTATTATTATTATTATTATTATTATTATTATTATTATTATTTATTAGTATAGCATAGCATTGTTGTTGTCATTGTGTTTCTTCAAGTCATTTCCAACTTATGGCAAACCTAAAGCAAACCTATCCTGGGGTTTTCTTGGTAAGATTTGTTACATACCAAAGCCTTCCCCTGAGGCTGGGAGCATGTGATGTGCCCAAGGTCACATAGTGGGTTTCATGGCAGAGCAGGAATTGAATCCTGATTTCCAGAGTCACAGTCCAACCAGCACTCAAACCATTATGCCACTGGGTCTCATAGCATGGCACAAAGGACAACATTAGCATTTATTTGGTTTATTGCTGAAATTTGGTGGAAAAATGTGTCAAATACTTTTTAAAAAAAACATTGGTGGTCCACAAACAACATCAACAACAACTGGGGCCAGATACAACCTATAGCCCATGCTTTTTCAACTTCCATGCTATGGTTTTGGCTCACCCATGAACTGAATCCCATCTGTAGTTTCTATTCACAAAATTCCTGGAGACCCAATTATTGACAAAACACATTTATCCAATCATGGGTACTATCTTTGGCCCATGTAATCCTTTATCACATATGGTCAATAAAGTGTGGTCTGAACTTCAGTCCTTCATTTGCTTTAACACTTGAGGACTCTGTTTGCCCAGCCTTATTATTACAAAGGTAGACTTTTTTTTTAATAAAAAAGTGCTTCAGGTTCACATATTTTAAACAGATTTGTGCTTGAGCCCTACAGCTAAGAATGTGACAAAGGTATGAGTGATTGGCCTGCTGTTTTGCTCATGTTGCATCAGTAAAACTATATATAACACATCTGTGTGTATGTATGGAGTAATCCAAGCTATTCCTCTGTACAGAGAGCCTTTGATGCTCTAAATCCAACACCAGTAATGAAGGAATTAAATCTTGGGACTGAAAAGCTGGTGGCTTGACTGCTGATCTGTCAAAACCTGCATAACATAAACAGGAACATGTCAAAGGTATCTTCCAGTGATCACAACTGCAGCACTTTGCACAAGACACATCTCAGCACTGAGCCTCTTCCTACAAAGAACAGTTCCTGTACATCTCCTCTTTGTCGGGTCCAGGATCTCATTTCATCAGTTTCATAAAGAGATGATCTAACTGTGACAGTGTTTTGGAACACCATGGGACATTTGTATAATGCTCTATTTACAATGTGTTTCCACAGTGAACCAATATACTGTAATGGTTAATGTGCTGAACTTGGATTGCAAAGACTGGGTTAAAATTCCCACTTGACCATGATGCTCACTGCTTGACCATGGGCTAGTCACTCACAGGGTTGTCATAAGCATATGAATGGAGAGGAGGACTACATACATTACCTTGATCTCTTTGGAGGAAAAGTGGAATATAAATGTAATAAACAAAATAAATATGCAGACCATCTTGATGGACAAAAGATCAGCCAAAACATATTTACACTGTGAATCAAGTTGCAACAATATTCAAAAGAAGCACAGCCAGTCCAATGTACTGCCAAAGAGCACATGTTCCTTGCAATATTCTCCTATAGCATCTTGGAAGGGAGGCATGCACAGATTCTGTATGAAGTTCCTCTCCCTCCAAGTTAGTTCTGAGCTGAAAACACAACAGAGTTCATGAAGAAAGGATGATGCAGGATACAGAGGACCAGTTCCAGAAGCTATGAAAAAGATCTTGGAGAGCTAGTATAGATGAGCTGCTGCCCCAGCAATGGAAAACAAAACAAAACAGAAGTCTCTGGATGTCAACTTGGTTGTATTTCTCCAAACCCCACCTGCATTAGGGTCCCAAAGAATGTTTGTTTATTAAATAGTTTTTCAGATCCCCTCTTCCCACATGGAAATTCATACAACTATTTCATATAAATGTTTCTGAATTTATGCATTGTTGTTTTTGTTGTGTGTTCAAGTTGTTTCTGACTTATGGCAAGCCTAAGGCAATCCTATCACAGGGTTTTTCTGGGGTGCAGAGTGTGTGACTTGCACAAGGTCACCCAGTGGGTTTCCATAGAGAACCCTGATCTCCAGAGTTGTAGTCCAATATCCAAACCACCACACCACACAAGTTTCCCATTTACTAAATGTGTGTGCATTTTTCATTGTATGCACTGAGATTCACATTTTGTAAGGGCCCACATGGATACGTATTTACTTAATTATCCAAAACAAACTACAAGTCTAGCAAATGGTCAGATTTCTCTAGCAAGTCTTGGCAACAAATCTTGAGAGATGTGAAATGCGTACTTGCAATAAGAATCTTAACTCCAATAAAATTCTTCCTACTCAGCAACTGCTCCACTGGAACATAGCGATTAGACACTAGCAAAGGAAAACATGATTGTCCTGTTCTCCTGAGAGTGCACTTTTAGGACTTGCCCCTGTGAGGGTTCTCTGTGGGCCCCTTTCCTCTCCTGCTCAGCTGGATGGGACCTCTTGAGACCACCTATTACCTAAAGTCTTGCTGCCAGTTCCACTACCTGATGATTAAATTATCCCACCTTAGCAACACATTGGGACGTTGTTGGTGAAGTCTATTGGTACCCCTCCTGACAATCTGGGGAAAAACTGGCCATTCTAAGGCAAGTGAAAAATAGTGCAAGAGAGGCAGAGTATCTTAAAGAAAAGCTTTATATTAAGTACGGGGATTCTATAGCAAAAGGATATCACTACATGAACTCACCCTCCAGGCACAGAGAGTAAATATAAGCTACAGAGTAGAATCATTTCAGCCAAAATAGGAAAACAAACCAAAATCCTGATGCCACTGATTGGCACATGTTCCTAATCTACAGATGGGATTTATATTCCTTGATGTTTCTGGATAGCAGGGAGCCTGGACTCCATTATCTGGCTCCATCAGCCTCCTCAGAGTCTGACTCTCAAGAGCCAGAGACAAAAAGGCCAATAGACAGACAGGAGCTTCATGTTGCATCCAGGAGTTTTTAAAACCTCCCTTCCCCCATCTCATTGGAAAGTTGCCATCTTATCACTTGTGATGTAGACCATCATTAAAATATAACTGTACCTCTTGCCACATTTGAACCCTTTGTTATCTGGGAGGAAGGTTCTGTTCAATAGAGGGATTCCCATTTATCACAGCCCCTCTCCCAATATACAGGTTTTTCTCACCATAAACACTGTAAAGAACTTGAATTATTATTATTGATTACTGTATTACTTAAATATAAACATAAACATAAACAATCTTTCTCTCAATAATGAAATTCTAGGTAGCATAAAATAGCAGCATATTTAAAACTGTGGGAAACAGTCAACAGGAGGATAAATATAAAAGTTATTTAAAAACAATTAATTTATAAAGTTAAAACCATTAAACATTAAAAACACTAAAATTCATACAAACCTTTCAAACACCACCACACAACATTAAAAGCCCACCCCAGACAGTTTCTAAAAAGACTGATGGCATAAAAATGGTTTAACTTGCTGACAGAATGAGCCCAAAGATAGGGTCATCCTAGCCTCCCTAAGCAGGAAGATTCAAAGTCTGGGAGCAGCTTCCGAGAAGGCCCTCTTTTTTGTTCCCACCAAATCAGCCTGAGAAGTTGGTGGGACAAAGAGGACCTTTCTAGAAGATCTTAGAGCTCTGATGTCAGGCAAGTCCAGATTTTTCTATGCATAACTTCAACTGGGGCCCATTCCAAAAGCCATTCACAAGGGCTGAGAGTGGAATCACAGAAAGCCAAAACCTCATTGAATTCTTGGGCCCTTGAAATAAAAAGGGAAGTTACAGCTGGTTGCTTCATGTCTATGTTGGTGGTGAATTCATTCCAGGCCTCAGCCCAAATTTTAAAGGAGCTATCCAAGGTGCTGACTCCATTTGGAGGATGGGGTCAGCACCTGGGCTAAAGTTTGGGCTACAGCCCAGACTGGTTTTACCTTTCCACTGACACCACTGAAAACTGGTGAGACCTGATGGCTAGCATATGGCTGGAATCCTGTTCAGTAAAAAAACTACATCCTAACCCCAATTTAATAAAGTTTAATTACACAAATTCACTTTTATGGTTGTTGGACCATTGCAACAGCAGAAAGTGACCTCTCAAACTTATCTTAGGCAATAGGCTGCATGACGTCTGCCTCTGCTGCATATGGGAGAAGCCTTGAAAACTAGCTTTAGAGGGATCATTCCTCTGCCTCGAACAGCCCTTGTCTAACATGTTTGCTATCCTTTCCCCCTCTGGGGAATCAATGTGCCCTGAGCTCTGAGGACAAGCCTTGTCTGCTGCTGCTCCCAGGAAAAAAAGAACTTTAGAAGGATCCAGCCTATCCTCTACTTCTATCCTCAAAATTTGTGGCATCTTCTTGATTTTCTAGTTATTGAAACTCCAAGCCCCCACCATACCTCCACTATCTTTTTCTGTTAAAGCTGGCTCCCAAACTTGAGACTCAGCTTGAGCCTTGACTCGAAAGTACCTTGCAACAACTTGAGACTTGAAGATAGAAACTTGAGACTAGGAGTAAAAGACTTAAATACATCACTGGTATATTGCCTTGATCTATTCCAAAGAAGAGCAGCTAAGAAAATTTATATATCATAATAATTATCCTTGTGAGTGTCTGATTCTCTCAGTCATTTTCTCATAATAGGTTATGTGGAAGATGGGAAGAAGTGTTAAAAGTCCAGCAGTTCAACACAGTTGCTTTTCCCCCCTTGTTATTTATTTTATTTTATTTTATTTGTAACCACATTCTTTCTCCCCAGCATGGGATCCAAGGCAGTGTAGAATCTTTTATAAACACAATACAATTAAAAAGCTTTCAGTAAAATTTTTAAAACTCACACCCTGTTTAGACCAGCCAAAAGGGCTGGCCTGGGGGTGGAGTAGGGGCATGGCAGCATCAGGGCACTCCCTTGCGCAGACTTCAGA
This sequence comes from Phrynosoma blainvillii, assembly GCA_026167975.1. Classification (NCBI taxonomy): domain Eukaryota; kingdom Metazoa; phylum Chordata; class Lepidosauria; order Squamata; family Phrynosomatidae; genus Phrynosoma; species Phrynosoma blainvillii. The sequence goes on along the minus strand of JANUYF010000002.1, from coordinate 325,120,125 downwards.
CACGCTGTACCAAAGAAGTGTGGAAAAGCCACCGCCGTGGTGGCAAGGGTGGTTTTTTGCCACTCCAAAAAGGAGTGGCATTTGCCAGCTCTTTTTAGAGTGGCAAAGTGCCGGATCAGGTTGCCACAGCCCCAATCTAGCAAGGAAAGGGGAGGTGGGCCACTACCCCTTATGGGCTATCTGTACAGCCTCTCAATTAAATAAAATTTCTATTTAAAAAACACTACTTAAAATGCAAGTTGAAAACAGTTTTAAAAAATTCATTCATAACATATAAAACAGAAACAATGCTACCACCATCCTTAAAATCATATTTAAAACCAAACTCTCCTTAAATAAAAGGATCATTACCTGCTCAAAGAAAGTAAGCAGAGAGTGGTTCAATTGGGCATCCCATAAAAGTGAGTTTCATGGATTGGGAGTAGCCTTGGAGAAAGCTCTCTCATGTGTCCTCACCAGGTATGCCTGTGATGGAGGTGGCATCAAGAAAAAAGTCTTCCTGCACAGATCTGAGTCCAGGCAGGCTTATATAGGGAGATATGGTTTTTCATATCTATGTAGGACGTGTAAGAGGATGGAGCAAGTTTTCTGCAGCTCCAGGGAATAAGACTGAGAGCAATGGATTCAAACTACAAGAAAAGAGATTCCACCTCTATAATTATGAAGAACTTCCTGACAGTAAGAGCTGTTTGGCAGTGGAATAAGCTGCCTTGGAGAGTGGTAGAGTCTCCTTCTTTGGAGGTTTTTAAACAGAGGCTGGATGGTCATCTGTCGGGTTTACTTTGATTGTGTATTCCTGCATAGCACAGAGTTGGACTGGATGACTCTTGAGGTCTCTTCCAATTTTATGATTTTATGATTGTATAATTAGACAAAGCAAAATGGCCAAACTTTGGTGAAGAATTCATAAGCATAGCATTAAAAAAAGATGTATTGTGATTTTTGAATTTTTTTTCTTGGCAAATAATTAAAGTACAAAAAGCTTACACTGACTTATAATTTCATGGTGCTTTGGTATGATTGGTTGCTCTCATTTTTAGCATTCCCCTTTCTTTGTCATTGTTTTATGTGCCTTCAAATCAACTTGACATATAGTGAACTTATTTTAGGTTTTTCTTGGCAAGATTTATTCAGGGGAGGTTTGCCATTACCTTCTTCTGAGACTGATAGAATCTGACTTGCTCAAGGTTATCCAGTGGGAATTCAAACCCTGGACTCCCAGAGTCCTAGTGCAATGCTTGAATTACTGCACCATGCTGATCTAAAATGCATTAGTTGGCCTAATGTAATGGTGATGATAATATCATTCAAGGGAACAGAAGGAGGCAGGATTCACAGGAGAGGACTGGAATAATAGAATCATAGAAACATACAGTTGGAATTGGCCCCATGGGCTTTCTGGTCCAACCTCCTGTTCAATGTCTTTTTTGAAGACATCCAGATAAGGAGAACTCACCACCACTTTAGTGAATTGGTTCCATTGCCAAACTACTCTCACTGGTGATAAATTCCTTCTAATGTTCAATTAAAATCTACCCTTCTGTAACTTAAAATCATTATACTAGTTCTACCCTCTGAGGCAGCAGAGAACAAGCCTGCCTCTTTGTGGTAGCCCTTTGTTATGAGTTATGCTCAATAAATATTAACGTTAGACTTTGATGACAGGAAAGCTGTCTGTTGCCAGAATCTGCATGAATTATTAAGAATTCATACAGGACAAGTAGGGCTGTTGGCCTGGATCCTTGTCCTTCTTGGTCAAAAATCCAAGCCTATATCTAAAGTGAAAACTGGAAATCCCCTACAGTTCCCTCCTCACAAGGAAACAGCAGTGCACAAAGATGTTCCTGTAAAAAACAATGAACAGTTTAATAATAATAATAATAATAATATAGTTTATTTATATACCGCCCTAGTGGATAACCAATCTGGGCGGTGAACAGTAAAATTATAAAATTACAATCATTTAAAACAACAACCAATATCCCTCTTCCCCCCCCCCCTTAAAAAATTATTAAATCAATACATTTAAAATCACTGCAATTAAGCAGCAATTAATCTAAAACAACAATGACCAATTAACCAAGCAATGTGCACCAAGCAGCAAGCAGCAGTCCCTTATAGATCTCCTCAAGGGGCTTACAATGAGTCCTCAACCGAACTCCAGAGGGTCCTGGGCTAGTTATCTAGTCTGGAAAAGCCTGCCGGAAGAGATCCGTCTTGACAGCCTTTTTAAAGCTGTTCAAGGATGTTAATTGACGGATCTCATCCGGCAGGCCGTTCCAGAGTCTGGGAGCGACAGTAGAGAAAGCCCTCTGGGAGGTCGCCGCAAGCTTAGCTCTCTGGGGCTGCAGCAAATTCCTCCCAGCAGATCGGAGGGCACGGGGAGGATTATATGGGAAGAGGCGGTCCCTGAGATAGTTTGGGCCCAAGCCATTTAGGGCTTTAAAGGTTATAACCAACACCTTGTACTGGGCCCGGAAACCAATTGGCAGCCAGTGGAGGGACTTCAAGACCGGGGTGATATGGTCCCTCCTAGATGTCCCAGATATCAACCTGGCCGCCATATTCTGCACTAACTGCAGTTTCCGAGTCAGGTACAAGGGTAGCCCCACGTAGAGCGCATTACAGAAGTCCAGGCGTGAGATTACCAGTGCGTGCACTACAGTCTCAAGGTCCTTTACTTCCAAGAAAGGGCGCAGTTGGCGTATCAGCCGAAGCTGATAACAGGTGCTCCTGACCGTCGCATTTACCTGATTTGCCATCAGGAGCGACGAGTCAAGAAGCACCCCCAAACTGCGAACACAGTCACTGGAGGAGAGTGTGACCCCATCCAGGACTGGAGGTTGCAACCCAATTCCTGGTTTCGGGGCCGAGACCGTGAGCACCTCCGTCTTGTCTGGATTCAGCTTCAATCTGTTTTTCCTCATCCAGCCCATTACCGCCCCAAGACATTCATTGAGAGAAGATATGCCATTGGAATTCGAGACCGACGAATGAGATATGGAGAAATAGATTTGGGTGTCATCAGCGTACTGATAACACCCAGCACCATAGCTCCGTATTATCTCACCCAGCGGCTTCATATAGATGTTAAACAATATCGGGGACAGAATGGCTCCCTGAGGGACCCCACAAGTGAGGTCCCTCTTGCAGGAACCACAGTCCCCGAGTAGCACCCTCTGGGACCGACCTGAGAGGAAGGACCGGAGCCACTGCAGAGCAGTGCCCCCGATACCTAAACCTCTCAGGCGGTCCAAGAGGATGCCATGATCTATTGTATCAAAAGCCGCTGAGAGGTCTAAGAGCACCAACAGGGTCACACTACCCCCGTCGATGCTCAGACGCAGATCGTCGGTCAAGGCAACCATGGCAGTCTCAACCCCAAAGCCTGTCCTGAAGCCGGTTTGAAATGGGTCTAGATAATCGGTTTCATCCAAGACAGCTTGGAGCTGAAGAGCAACCGCCCTCTCGATCACCTTGCTCAGGAATGGCAGCAATGATACAGGCCTATAGTTTTTCATCTCCAGGGGGTCAAGGGAAGGTTTTTTCAGAAGCGGCCTAACAGCCGCTTCCTTAAGACTAGATGGAACATGTCCTTCCCTAAAGGATGCATTGATGATATCCCTAAGGAAACACACCAATGCATCCCCCCCCTGGACGGCCAGCCATGATGGGCAAGGGTCGAGAGGGCACGTTGTCTTCCTCACCTTACCAAGCAGCTTGTCCACGTCCTCGGTACTCACAGATTGCCACTGATCCAGTATAACTACATCGGCGGAGTCACTGGACACCTCGCCTATCGACTCTGTTTCAATGGCAGCATCTAAGTCGGCTCCTATCTGAGAGATTTTGTCTACAAAGAAGTTGTTAAAAGCGCCACAGCAGGCCGTTGTTGGGTTAAGCAAGGGATTAGGCGCAGGGGGCACCTGCGTCATCTCCCTCACCACCCTAAACAGCTCTGCTGGACGTGACTCTGCAGACGCAATGCGCGCCGAGGAGAAGGCTCTCCTCGCAGCACGCACCGCCTCCCGATAAGAATGAAGAAATTTCTTATGGCGAGTTCTATCAGATAGGAGTCGAGTCTTCAGCCACCTGCGCTCTAGTCGTTGTCCAAACCGCTTCATTCTCCTGAGCTCAGGTGTAAACCATGGTCTCCGGTTAGGAGCGGGTTGGCAAGGACACTTGGGAGCGATCGTGTCGACAGCCCTGGTAAGAGCGGTGTTCCATGTATCAACTAGGGCGTCGACAGGATCCCCGGCATTCCCAACCAATAAACCCTCCAAGGCCTTCTGGAATCCTATAGGTTCCATTAGCCTTCGAGGGCGGACCATTCTAATAGGTCCACCACCCCCGGCGGGGCAGATATTGGCTCTCAGTTCCATCTTAACCAGGAAATGATCCGTCCATGACAATGCGGAGGTCCCTACCACCTCCGCCCACGGATATTCCTGTTCCGTACAGAAGGCCGCATCGAGTGTATGACCTGCACAATGTGTAGGCCCGTTGACCAATTGGGATAGGCCCATGTTTGTCATGGTCTCCATGAACTCCCGAGCCGCACCTGTTAAGCTGGTCTCGAGCGGGATGTTGAAGTCTCCCAGAACTAACAGTCTGGGGGTCTCCAACAGCAGCTCAGAGACCAGTTGCGTCAGCTCAGTCAGGGAGTCTGCTAGACAACGGGGTGGTCGGTAGACTAGCAAAATCCCCAAGCTATCCCTGGTCTTCAGGCTGAGGTACATACACTCGAAATGGATCGTATTCCGGACAGGTATCCTGGTTAAGGTCAGATGGTTCTTATGAACCAGAGCCACTCCGCCCCCCCGCCCACTTCCCCTCACCTGCTCACTCACAGAGTACCCGGCAGGGAGGATTTGCGCCCAGATAGCTGAGCTATCCTCTCCCAGCCAGGTCTCCGTGAAGCAAGCCAGGTCGGCATCCTCATCCAAGAGAAGCTCCTGGATGGTACAGGTTTTGTTCTTTACCGACCTGGCATTGCAAAGGAGCAGAGTGAGGTTCTGTGGTATGGTTGGTCTGCTCCTCAAACTATTCCGAGCAACTACGGGAACTGAAGGCGGGATAGCTCTCAACCAGCGATCCCGTCTTCTTTTGCAACATTGGTTCCCATAGTTCCAGCCATACCTCCCTTTCCCCATAAGAAGTTTATGTTCTTATGAATCTCCTGTGAGAAGACAGTGGTACAGAAAAGGAATACCAACAGTGCTAAACACAGAATGACAGATTTGGAAGGGACCTCAAAAGTCACCATTGCCCAATCTCCTGTTGGTGAATGATTGCTGATAGGTGGCCACCAGCCTTGGTATAAAAATCTCTAACAAAGAAAGTCCACCACTTTGCAAGAAATTATCAGAGCCAAGAATTAAAAGATTTTGAGCACATGAGACCAGGGAGGCCTAATACCAAAGGTAATGTTGATGCACCCTCTGCACAGGGGTGTGTGAGAAAGACAGAATGGGAAACAAAAGGGAAGAGATTTTAAAGGCAAAAACTCATTTGTGTAATGTGGGTGCACCATGGCTTGAACAAGATTGTGTAATGTGGGTGCACCATGGCTTGAACATTTCAGAGTGACATGCCTTCCTTGTTCAGTGCAAGAGCTGCCAGTGCCATCAGGCCAGACAGGCAAAGCAGAATGACACTTTCCTTGCTGCACTACACATCCTCTTCAGATAAACCAGAATGGATGTTCACCAATCCAATGATTTCATTCTGTCCTGGGGCAAGCAGTGGAGGTCAGGAGACTTCCCACCCACACATTTTATGCCAGTCAGTCCAGTTAAAATTATAGCATAAATCTGAACAATATTAAACCCCAATAATATGAAAATTATTTTTTTTAAAAAGAAGAAGATTGGCCACATTGGAAAATGAAACATCAAAGCCATGGAGCTGCATGATCTTGCACTTTCATGACAACTGTGGTGTTGTGCTGAACTCCTGAAGGTATTTATTAACTTTCTGAGCTGCGTGGCAACAGTCCAGTTTGTTGGCAAATTTACAGAAAGTCTGCCATCATGGCCATTCACCTATTAGGCCAAAGCCACAAATATCAAATGTCATGAATATATAAGTGTATTTATAAAACACAAATGTAAACTATGGACTCTGCAATATCTGAGCCAGAAGTGTAGTTGTAGTAACAGTTGTGTGAAGGAAACTTCAAATGTCTGACAGCTGATTAAAAAACATTAGCCTCTCCTTCTTGATCCAGCTGTAAAATATTTCATAAGTCCTTTGTAATGTTGGGGTGATGCTCCTTTGATATAAGAATCTTTGTTAAGGTTAACTTTAAACAGGCCCACTGTAGTTTTTTGAGCAGGGGAAGAGACAATTAAATCAGTGCTTTGCTAATCTTTGTTTGTGACTTGCCTCAAGGGACTACGAGAAGTCTGCATCTTATTGTACATCATAAACTGAGAGAAGTGAACAGTAACATTCTTCCTTTGCTCTTTAATTTCCCTTCCTGGAAGAGATAGGGCATTTGTTCTTGTAAACTGTAAATGGGTTACATCAGGAGCACCAAGGCTGTGATCTTCATTCTATCTATTTTGGAGTAAAAACATAGAAAAGAGAAAAGACAACTTTGATGTAAATGGCCTGAGGAATCCAGTAATACTTTAAAATGCTGGGACAAGGGGCAGAGCCTGACATTTTTCAATCTAGAACACATGGCAGTTACAATTTCCACTCAACAAATTCTTCAGCAAGCATGGCAATATACTCTGTGTATGTGTGTGTGTGTGTGTGTGTGTGTGTGTATGTATATAATGCAACCAAACTGCTTTGCATATTCATAAATATACTGGTTCAGATTTATTGATGGCAGAAATTCATACAAGGAACCATCCTACACTGGCAAAGAACTGGCTTTATACCAATTAGACTTTTTAATATGAAACATTTCAAACCAATCACACAATGCAAACAAAATTACTGCTATGTCCTCAATTTGTTTTCTATTTCTCTTTTTTGTATTTGTATTAGTTGGTATATATATATATATATATATATATATATATACACACACACACACACACACACACACACACGGGTATTCTGCTGAGTCACAGAACTGATAACTACCAATATTGTCTGGAATCTTGCAGTTATTCTTGACTAGACAGAATCAGTGGTGTTTACCTATGGGCCCTCTCACCTTTCAATAAATGATTCAATGACTACTACTATAAATGGGACTAAACAAGAGGATTCAGACTTCATCTCTTCTGATATAGGAGATTATCACAGCGCTAATTAAAGCATCTTACCTGAGCTGGCTTAAAATTTAAAATGGGTGGCATCCTGATATTATAACAAGGATTTTGCTGCTGAAATCACCACCCGGGTGCAGCCCAGGTCCATCCCCTCTCCCAGGGCCACTCAGCATGGCTTTTTTCAAAGCCAGGAGTTTTCCAGTTTAAGGAAATGGCTGCCGAAGCAGCCCTGGGATTGGGGATAGACTCAGGCTGGACCTGGGCAGCAATTTCAGTGCCCAAATCCTTGTGACAACATCAGGATGCTGCCCATTTTAAATTTTAAGCCAGCTCAGGTAAGATGCTTTATTTAGCGCTGCAATAATCTCCATAATGTCTCTCCAATATTTTTAGTTTTTCTATTTGCTGCATACAACAACAACAACATTTATTACTTACTTGCCTCTCCCTGCAGATTGAGGTGGGGGACAACAACACAATACATCACATAACAGCAGTGAAAAGAGCATATAGAACCAATAAATGTTAAAATCCATCAATAAATACTTTAGAAACCACAATTTTAAAATAATGTGGACCAGCCTGATTATTTAAATTCAGATTTAAATTCAGATAGCCCTTCTAGTTGATGAATCTCTTCTGGCAGGTCATTCCACAGTCTGGGGGCAGATGAAGGAAATGTCATATGGGTTGCAATCAGTCTATTTTTGGCTGACTGAAGCAGGATCTGAATGTACAGGGTGGATTATATGGGAGGAGGTGATGCTGTAGTTAACCTGAACTCATACCATGTAAGGCTTTAAAGGTAATAACCAACACCTTGTATTTTGTCCACAAAGTGACAGCCATTGTAGAGGCACCAGGGAACACATTACAAACATAAGATGGTTGATGGAGTGCATTAAAAAAACCCAGAAAAAAAATCAACATGTGCTTTAAAAACCTTTGCATAGATCACAAAAAGTATGGAATGTCCTTAAAGAAATGGGAGCGCCACTACATTTGATAGTCCTGATGAGAAATCAGATTAGGACAAAGAGGCTACTGTTAGAATAGAATATGGAGAAACAGAGTGGTTCCCAATAGGCAAAGAGAAAAGTCAAGGCTGCATTCCATCACCCTATTTGTGCAACTTGTATGCTGAAAACATCATACAAAAATCAGATCTAGACTCAGAAGAAGGAGGAGTGAAGATAAGACGAATGAACATAAACAATCTAAGATATACTGATGATATCATACTACTAGCGAAAAACATCATAGACATGGAACAATGATTATGGAAAGTTAAAGAAGAAAGTGCAATGGCAGGCTTACTGCCAAGCATAAAGAAAACAAAAATAATGACAAAAAACCCAGAAAAAAAAATCAACATGTGCTTTATAAACCTACATAAATTCAATCTATATAATGAGGAAATCAAAATAAAGATTTCCCATACCTTGGCTCAAACACTAATCAAAACTGGACTGCAGTCAAGAAATCAGAAGAAGACTAAGAATGGAGAGGGCAACTATGAAAGAACTAGATAAGATCCTAAAGTGTAGAGATATACAACAGAGCACTAAGGTTCGAATTGTCCAGTCCATTGTATTTCCTATGAGTATGTATGGAAGAAGAAAATCAACTCATTTGAAATGTGATGCTGGAAAAGAGTGCTGAGGATACTGTGGATGGCCAAAAAGACAAACAAATGAGTCCTTGAATAGATCAAATGTGAACTCTCCCTGGAAGCCAAGAGGACGAAACTAAAGATGTCATACTTTGGCACCATCATGAGAAGGTAAAGGTACGTAAAGGTATTCCCCATTGACAAGGTTGTCAAGTTGTGTCCAGCCATAGGGGTGGTGCTCATTTCCATTAATAAGCCAAAGAGCCAGCATTGTCAGAGACTACTCTGTGATCATGGGGCCAGCATGATTGCACAGATCACAAATAGGTACCACATCTCACCAAAGTGGTACCTATTTATCTATTTGCATTTGCATGCTTTCAAACTGCTAGGTTGGCAGAAGCTCCCAACTAGTGATGGGAGCTCACCCAATCATGCAGCACCTGGGCCTCGAACTGCCAACCTGTCAATCTTGCAATCAATAGAGTCAGTGTCTTAACCACTTAAACCACTTAAATCCCTGAGAAGGCATGACTAATTAGAAAAGACAATAATGCTAGGAAAGGTAGAAGGTAGTAGAAAGAGGAAGACCATACATCAGATGGATAAACTCAACCAAAGAGATCACTGGTCTGAATCTGCATAGCAATGGAGGACAGGGGGTCTTGGAGTTGTCTCATCCACAGGGTTGCCATGAGTTGAGGTAAAGCAAAGCAAAGCAAAGCAGCTTATTTATATACCGCTTCATATCACGCTATGGGATGTCTAAGCGGTTTACAACTGTGATTGCACAGATCACAAATAGGTACCACATCTCACCAACTCAATGGCAGTTTAAAACAAATGGTTACTCATAGATTTACCTGTGACTAATTATAAATTACAAGGAAGAACAGTAAAAGGTTATCTCTAATATTCTTGCCTGCAATGTGACAGCCATGGCATTCAACAAACTAAGTTGGTTCCCTACATGGTGTGCCTCACTTTGAAAAGGAGGAGAATGCAATGATACCTGCACCCACAACTGACATTAGCCTTCATCTCCTTACCCAGAAGGGAGAAGGGTGTGGTGGTAGTAGTGCTTCTGTCCACATATCCCAGAATGGAGGGGACTGAAGCCCCCCTTCCATGAAATGATCAGTCAAAATTGGACCACCAAGACCCCTAAGTAGTTGAACCCCCTCAGGAATTATTGATAAAAAGCATACTAAATTAGTTTTATTTTGTTTTTACTTTCATGATACTCAGATTGCTACCACTTTTAGTTTGATGATGAAGATATTGACGATGGTGATCATTTTAATGCAGGGGTAGGCAACCTTTCCCCTTTAAGGGCCAAGGGACTTCAGCTCCCAGAATCCCAGGACCTATTGGCCAACATGGGACTATTGGCCAACATAGTCAACATAGCAGCGGCCAGGTTGCTGTGAAGCTGGGTGGGAGCATAAATCCCACCCAGTACCACCTCCTTCAGAAGTGCAGCAGCGGCAGCAGCAGCAGGCCATGGGAAGGTCGGGCGGAGGCCCAAGAGCCCACCCAAACACCACCACCTCCGGCAGCATGGCGGCGGCAGCAGCAGCAGCGACAAGGTTGCTGTGAGGCCAGGCGGGAGCATAAAAGCCCACCCAGTACTACCTCCTCCAGTAGTGCGGCAGTGGCAGCAGCAGCGGGGCCATGAGAAGGTTGGGCAGGAGCAAGAGCCCGTCCAAACACCACCATCTCTGGTGGCGTGGTGGCGGCAGCAGTGGCAAGGTTGCTGTGAGGCCGGGTGGGAGCATAAAAGCCCACCCTGTACAACCTCCTCCAGCAGCATGCCTATTGCAATGGGGCCAAGCTGGGAGAGACTTGGAGGGAGGCTATCAATCCCTATGAATCAGGCATTAGGTGGGAGTTTCCATCTGGTCCATCCAGTCCTTCTACTACTAACAGCAGTCATGGCGTGGATATCAAGAGCTGGGTGGATAATTAGGACTGATCAGAGACCGTTAGCCCCTCCCATCCTCCTGCCCATAACAGTAATAGCCCCTCCCCCTGAGCTGGCCACTGTGGGCCTTCTCTTCAAACCAGATGTGAGCACGCTGGGTGAGAAATTTCTTTGGCATCCTTAACATCTCCATCTCTTATAGTGGCTGGTAATGATCTGGGAGTGGGAATTGAAGTTGTGTGGGAGGAAGGAAGGTATGGTGGCAACAGAGTGAAGGGTTGTTACAAAAGAAGGCAGGATCAATGTCTGTAAGGTATCCCACCTTCAGTTTCCCAGAATGAGTTGGAGAGCGCACCAATCATTCCACGGAACCTTACCTTGCCCCTCTGCAATGTCAGGTTGGTTAAAAATAAGACCCATATTATTCATGATCTCCTCGTAGACGAGGATGCTGACCTGGCTTGCTTTACAGAGACCTGGCTGGGAGAGGATAGCGCCACTACGTGAATGCAGGCCCTGCCAGCTGGGTACTCTGTCAGTGAGAAGGTAAGGGGAAGTGGGCGGGGTGGGTGGGTGAAGTGGCTCTGGTTCATAAAAACAATCTTAACTTGATCAGTATACCTGACTGGAACACAGTTCACTTTGAGTGTATGTGCCTGAGCCTGAGGACCAGGGATAGTTTGGGGATTCTGCTAGTATACCAACAACCCCATTGTCTAGCAGACTCCCTAACTGAGCTGACACAGCTGGTCTCAGAGTTGCTGTTGGAGTCGCCCAGACTTCTATTTTTGGGTGACTTCAACATTCTACTTGAGACCAGCTTGTCAAATTTAACAGGTGCGGCAGATAGGAATGGGCTTATCACAATTGGTCATCGGGCCCACACATTGTTTGAGTCATACCCTCGATACGATCTTTAGTACAGAACAGGAATATCCATAGGTGGCGGTTATTAAAACCACCACATTGTCATGGATGGATCATTTCCTGGTCAAGGCTGAACTAAGAACCACTGTCCACCCCACTGGGGGTGGTGGACCTATTAAAATAGTCCACCCTCAAAGGTTAATGGAGCCAACTGGATTCCAGAAAGCCTTGGAGGGTTTAATGGTTGGTAGTGCCAGTGATTCTGTCGAAGCTTTGGTCAATACCTAGAACACCAACCTTACCAAGGCTATTGACACAATTGCTCCCAAGCATCCTTTCCAACCCGCTTCAAACCAAAAGCCGTGGTATACAGAAGAGCTTAGGAAGATGAAGTGGGTTGGACAACTCGAGTGGAGAACTCGACTCTTATCTGACAAGACTCGTCATAGGAACTTTCTTTGTTCCTATCGAGAGGCAATACGTGCAGCGCAGAGATCCTTCTACTCTGCACATATTGCATCTGCAGAGTCCCATCCAGCAGAGCTTCTAGTTTCTTCTAGTTTGACACACACCTTTCAATCTCTCTCTGATTGATGTTTTTCAGGTGATTTTGGTACAATCCCAGCAGCAACTACCTCTGGGGAAGGAAATAAGCAGGCATAAGGATAGCAAAGAATCTCAGCCTGTCACAAAGAACTAGACTGAGCATTGTGCCAGTGATAAGTAAACATTGTGAGAAGTACTAGGAAAACAATTAACTAACTGTATCATGCAACCATCTACCAAGTGCCTTTAGGCATTAGTTTAATCCCCTGTTTGTATTCTGGTGAGTAAGAGCTGAGTCAACTAACAATTGTAGTCATGACATCTTGACGGGTTTACTAGTTTGCCAGGTTGTGTCATAGGCAGAAGAAAGATCAAGAAGTAATGAATCTGTCTTCAGAAAACCATCTACAGTAAGTCAACAGGATGAGCAGCTGATTGCTTGTGCCATGTCCACTTGGTTATTCATCATTTTCAAAATAAGCAATATCAGCTACAAGCTGCCTCTGCTGCAGGGCTGAGATACATGTGGTTCTTCAGATATTGTTGGATTCAAACTCATAGCACTCCCAGCCAGTACAGCCCAATGAAGGGCCACAGGTTTCTCCACTCTAATGAAGTACAGCACAACAAATTCTATTGACTCAGAAGACCATCAAGTAGTTAATCTTATGAAGGACTTGACACAAATGTGAGCAATTGCCAGGCTCTCACAAAACGGTTCTTTTCTGATGGATGTGTATTTTTTGCAAATTATTCACCCCTCAGCAGACTTTAAAAGAAATGGTCAGTCCCATTATATTGCTTCAAAATTATAAGTGAAATGTTGTCATATTTGGAAGAGGTGTTGTGTTTTATAATTCAAAGTTTCATTCTCCAGAGCTTGAAAACTGCTTTGGATGGAGGCAGAAATGGAAAGTCAGTGGTTTTTAGCAGACTTTATTCTGTGCTGGATTGTGGCTGAAGTGTCTGCATGCTGGTCAACACCAAAGGAGAAAAAAACTATATAAATATTGGTATTAGCTAAATATAATCAGTAGCATGAGACAATAATTTAGCTTTTTATGCAAAGGATGAGATCAATCAGACTTATTCCAGGAAAGTGGTGTACAGGACTGCAAGTTCACTTATGAGCGTAGATGGAACCTACCAGATTTTCCTGTAGAAAATAACCCTTTTGTGTATTATTCTACTCCTACTTCACAGCTCATTTCTTAACCTTTGCATAATACCTTTTACTATGCAAATGAGTGCAAATTTTCTTCTAAGAAACTTCAATACTTATTCTAATTTCTCACACATTTTTCAATTGACTGATGTTTCATGTATACTGAAATAGATTGGATCCCTTTGGGTGCATTGAAGCTCACTCCTAGGTAAGTCTTTGTAAGATTGTAGCCTTATTCACCTTTCTTAAGGAAGAGGTAACTACAAATCCCTTCATCCCAGGTGAAAAAATGTTCCTAATGCATGAGGTTTAAAGATTTGGTAGATGCTGATGGCAGCAATTAAGAAAGAGGTTTCTTTATTTTATCTCTCCCCTCTGGTGTAGTTGCCCTTGGGAAGACTAAGGGTTTCCTCACAGGCTACCAGGCAGAGCACCAGAGCACTAGAAGAGGGAGGGGTTTTGTGGACCTGAGGGAGTCATGTGTGGCAGGTGGGAGGAAAACCAGGAATTCTCCTTCTCAAAGTTTTAGTCCAGGATGGAGGAATTTTGGCGTTCCTAAAAGAATTTTGCATTTTTTCCATTCAAATTTGATGAATTTGATGATTTCCCCAGTCATCCCTAACCTACATGTGCCCTCTATCAATAAAGCAGGCCAAGGAAAGATATGAGAGGCAGCCTTCTGGAAATATCAACAACAATTTCTTACCCGCCTCTCCTCATGAATCAATGTGGGGAACAACAACAAAACAACAATTAACAACATCTATTAAACCACATTAATTAAAGCATGTAACAGCTTAAAAGGACAAATAAGATATACACATTTTAAAACAGTCGACATTTACAGTGCAACATCTTAATTTGCAATTTAAAATTATCTGGATATTACCTGCATGTTTCTGTTTGAATTTTTCCCTATCTTCTGGAAGGCTATAGTTAGGAGAAATATGTCTTAATTCTATCCAGGTTTGTGAAAGTTATCTCCTGAAGCATTGCCACTGTCATCCAAGTTGGGGGATTATGAGAAATGAAGTCCAAAGGGATCCCTAGCGCTGATCTAGCTCTTGATACAGACAAATATAATTGTCCTTAAAAGATCATTTTTACAGGACCAGCAGCCTTACCAAACAGTCCATACACACATTTTTCAGAAGGTAAGGATAAGACTCATTAGACTAAGTGGGGGGGGGGGGTAGTTTCTTTAAAGAAGACTGAGCTGTTTGTTTTGGAACTGGCACTGAAGACCCTCCTCTGGGCCCCTTGATATGTGATGTTCAGGGCAGATTGTCTCTCCCCACACCGGATGCTTCCCTGTGGGCATTCTACACCCCAAATGTCTGGTGCACAGATGGCACAGGAAAAAAATCAATGCACAGGTAAACCTAAAAGCATCCAGGCATGACAGATGTTCGACATCAATCAACAGTTCATTTTATTAGACTTGTTAATAAAGCTCTAGCAGAAGTCTTTGATTCAGACACTTCTGAAGCATACTGTCATGTGTGTGCAAAAAATGTCATAGCTTAAATGTCCTCTTAAAAATCTGTTTCTCAAGAAGAAATGCATTTGAAATACAAGGAAAATTGTCATTTCAAGTACTCTGCCATTTTGCATAAAATATCAAATGTGCAAGACTTGCCCAACAAGATTTCCTGGACATAAGTTCACATTCACAGAGAGAGAGAGACACATACACACACCATCTGTTTCATATCTGAATGTCAGGCTTTTAAGAATGTTAGCCTGTAAAAGCCCAATTCCTTATTTTAACCAAATCACCAGGTGCTTATGAAACATCATACCCTTGTGAAACAAGAGAGAATAGGAGATAAAAAGGTTTCTAGGACAGAAGAGAAAATTTCAACATGTCAGGAAGATAGACTGTGAAGAAAGTGGCACTATAATTGAAAGAGGATAGATAGATAGATAGATAGATAGATAGATAGATAGAGTGACAGACTGGAGTAAGGGTGGTTCGTTATTTTAAAAACAGAAGCAGAATATTAGACAGTGGAATACATTAGAGACATTACACTGAAGATAAACTAAAATGAAGCTTAGCCCAGTTTTAAACATTTTAATTTGTTTTTAGTTATCTAAAACATACAGGTCAAGATCTACAAAAAGCCATCTGTAGCATTCTACATGCACACTGGGACTTTTGGATGCTTTCTTCCCATAGCAGCCCCTGTAATACCCCAAAGTCTCTCTGGTGAGCTAGAGAGCCTCTGTGTGGCATTTAGTTCAGCATCAGACTGCATGGGCCAGTTGCTAAACATCAGCAAGATTTCTCTACACAAATGGAAGCCTGTGAAGTCCTTAAATTCCAGATCATGTCATCCTAACTGATGCTGCTGATTTAGGAAGAATGACTAATATGAGACTAACTTAAGTCTCATCTCTGTCAAGCGAATTTGCTGAACAAGAGAAACACACTTGATCTAAAATTGGGTAAACTCCAGGAAGACTTTCAAAGAATTTTCATGTCTCATCTGGAAGACATAAGTGAGAGGAGTATGGAATACAGTACTTGTGGGCTACCTTGAGTTCCAGTCTTGAGAGAATAGTGGCATAGAAGACAAATTAGTCAATCAATCAGTAAATCAATCAATCAGTCAATCAAGCTAGCTAGTCTTACATCATTGTGAGGCTGAGGGTGGGAAGCAGGCATCATGCTCACCTGCTTTCATACTCTAAGAATGACAGACTCACAGAGATGCTTGTTCTGGTGTGCTTTAATTATGTCACAAGACACAAAGTGGTCTCCAGAAACTGATCCTTTTCTGGCAGGGCCACTCTACATATGCATTAGGAATTAGACTGACTAATTAGCCAAAATTAGCAAAGAGGTAACCAGTATGAAGTAATCTCCATGCTTTTCCATCCTCAAATAAGGACTAATTTACAATGATATGAACAGGAAGAAAGTAATTAAAGGGACAACAGGCAAGAAGGAAAGGCCATTTCCAAAGAACAAGGTGCAGAAGAAACTGTTATAACAGACTACCAATGCAGTGGATTTGGTTCCAGGACCCCCTGTAGATACCAAAATCCATGGATGCTCAAATCCCATGAAATACAATGGTGTAGTAAAATGGTGTCCCTTATATAAAATGGCAAGATCAAGCTTTGCCTTTTGGAATTTACACACGCACACATGCACACACACATATTTCAAGCCATGGATGGTTGAATCCATAGATAAGGAATCTGTAGATACAGAGGTCCGACTGTTTATGTAGGTAATGATCTGAACAGAGGTGTGTCAGTGGGCATGTAGGGATGAATAGTGAGATTTGTCTGAATAGTGAGATTTCTGTGAGTATGGGATAACTGACAATTGCCCCAAAGATATATGTGTGAAGAAAAAGCAATTCCTTGTTAAACAGCTGATCACAAGCATTCTTGCTTTTGCTGTTTGTCATGTGTATATGCTGTAGGACTGAAACCCATTTTATTATCTACTCAAAGGAGCCTCTACACAGATGCCACAACTAAGCTGTAGAGAAAGTCTGCCTGTGCCTTGTTACTTTCGACTCTTTTGTGAGCTCCTCACTGTGTTTCAGAAGGGACAATAGAGGACCAGGCATGGTGGGGGTGGGGAGGCTGTGCCCCTAGACTTCTCAAAGCATGCGAGAAAATGATTGCTCTCAATTGTTCACTTG
Organism: Phrynosoma blainvillii; assembly: GCA_026167975.1. Lineage (NCBI taxonomy): Eukaryota > Metazoa > Chordata > Lepidosauria > Squamata > Phrynosomatidae > Phrynosoma > Phrynosoma blainvillii. The sequence continues at coordinate 325,103,114 of JANUYF010000002.1, read as the reverse complement.
TAGTTCAGTCATGGCTGCGCAAACTATAATTTGAAAGTAATTTCGTGGTAATTGCTGTAACTACATTTTTTTTAAAGAAAAAAAAAGCACTCGCTTCATTTTACTTTCATAATGCTACCCTACTAATGGTGCCATTCATCATTTTCTGTCAAAACAGTATCAGGTGCTAATCTAAATCCATGAATGTATGCAGCACTATTGCACACTGGGAAAGAAATGTCAAAAGCAAAGAAAACCAACTGTCAGCTCTTATTGTTACATAAAATTAACTTCTAGTATTACTTGGATAATTAAACTTAACTGAAGACTATGCAAACTCATTTGCCCATTTCCTGTGATGAGGATTACTATAATTAACATAGTTTCCCACCCAGCCACACCCTTTTGAGTCTCTCAGATGGTGAACTTGCTCTTGCTCTACTGCCCCAAATACATGTAAAAACACATGCAGTCTAGTGTGTACATATTATCAACCATTTGTTCTGACAGTTAGAATTGAGTAAAACTAAATTATTGGATTACAGTGTCTAAAATCTCCTGGTTAACAAGACCATCATGTCTGGATTTTGGAAGTTGCACTGTAAAACTAAGTTTTTGGAATCTGGTCAAATCCCAAGCTAGACTTCTGAGCCACTTTATACTAGTGTGCCTAATTGCAACCACAATAAGGAAATCTGAAAACAGTGAAATGGCACGTGGAGTGGATGTGTGTGTGTGCTGTTCAGAGGTCTTAGAATCATAGGGTTGGAAGAGACCACAATGGCCATCCAATCCAACCCTCTGTCACACAGGAATACACAATTGAAGCTCTCCTGACAGACTGTCATTCAACCTCTGTTTTAAAATCCCCAAAGAAGGAGACTCCACCACTGTCCAAGACAACATGTTCCATTGCTGAAAAGCTCTTACCATCAGGATGTTCTTCCTAATGTGTACATGAAATCTCTTTTCCTGTAGTTTGAAACTATTATGCCACATCCAGGTTGTGAGAGCAACAGAAAACAAGCTTGCTACATCTTCAATATGACATCCCCTCAAATATTTAAATTTGGCTGTCATGTCACCACTTTACATTCCATTTTTCCCTGTTGAAATTCATTTTGCTAGTTTTGACCCAGCTTTCTAACCTCTTTGGCCCAGCTCTCTAATCTCTGAAGTATTAGCTACCCCTCCTAATTTGATGTAGTCTGCAAATCTGATAAACATACCCTCTATTTCAGTCATTCCCAAATTTTGGTCCTCCAGATGTTTTGGCCTTCAGTGCCAGCTTTGCCAACTGTCAGGAATTCTGGGAGCTGAAGTCCAAAATATCTAGGTGACTAAAGTTTGTGAATCACTGCTCTATTTCATCATCCAAGTCAAAATCTCGATAAAGATGTTGAATGGCAGTGGGTCCAGGATGGAACCCTGTGGCACCCCACTAGTCATTTCTCTCTGATGAAGAAGAGCCATTGGTGAACACATTTTGGGTTCAGCTAGTCAACCAATTACAAATCCCCCTAACAGTCACATTGTCCAACCCACATCTCATTAGCTTGTTTGCAAGGATATAATGGGGGGTGCTTTGTCAAAAGCCTTACTGAAATCCAATTTTGGGCCTCTGCAGACCGGCGGCTCTGGGCTACCCGGAGAAGTGGTAGATCGGGACCATGGCCACCCCATAAAGACTGGCAAAATGCCAGAACGCTGTGCTGGGAGGGCGTCCTGATGCCACGTGCTGCCCTGCCCCAACTCTACCTCCAAGCCAGCTCTTTGGGCCAGTCTACAGAGGCCCTTTGTTACATCAACAACATTCACTTCATCTACCAAACTTGTAACTCTATGAAAGAAAGAGATTAGCCTGGCTGGATTAGTCATGGCTTGTTTTTGAGAAACCCATGTTGACTTTTAGTGATCACAGCATTTCTTTCTAAATACTTACAGCCACCAGGTTGTGCACTGTTTTCCTTTTGGGAGAAGACCAAGGCAAATATGTTGTTGAGTAGTTCTGCCTTTTCTCTGTTCCCTCTTAGCATTTTGTCATCTAATTCATGCAGTGGCCCTACCATTTCCTATTCTTCCTTTTGCTATGGACATAACCAAAAAAAGGTTCTTTTAAATGTTTTTAATCTGTTTAGCAAGCCTCAGCTTACTCTGTGCTTTAGCTTTTCTTACATTCTCCCTACATGTGCTGAATTCATCTCCAGTGATTTCCATCTTTTTCCATTCCCTGAATCTGGTACAAACAGTCCTGACTACATTCAGTGCCAAACCTGGGTTATAACACTGTTAACATGGGTTTTAAAAACTCACAAGTTGCTCCAGATCTGACTGTTTGTCTGAATTCCTCTTTGGTGATTTCCATCTTTTTCCACTTCTTGTACATGCCCCTTTTAAATTTTAGTTCAGTTGAAAGGTCCTTAGACATTCAACCTTGTTTCTTTAGACCCTCCCATTTTTCTTCCTCATTGGAACTGTTTGAAATTGTACCATTAATATCTCACTTTTAAGAAATTCCCATCTCTCATGAACCTCCTTCTTAAGTAGTATTCCTGACCAGTGGCATCCCACACTGGGGTGTCACCTGGTGTGTGTGGGGGATTTGGGGGTGGGGCTTCAGGGGTGGAGCCAGCAGGCCTTTCCTGAATAGTTTTCCCGGCCCCTCGACCTAGATTAATCCTTCTTCCCCCTTTTTGTGCTGCTGTTATTATGATTGTTATGTTATTTGTGATTTACGTTATTAAGTTTGTCTTATATTGTTCTTTGTTTAATATCTTTTTAAGGGGTGGGAGGGTTTTGGGGTTTTGTATGCATTTTATCTTGGTTTTAATACTGTAAGCCGCCCCAATTGCATAGCAGAGGGGCAGGATAAAAATAATTTATTATTATTATTATTATTATTATTATTATTATTAAAAGAGGCCCCTCCCTTCCTGCCCTGCATGGCTTTACTTTGGAGTAAAGCCATTGGCAGCAGGTAGGGAGGGGGCTTGGCACCCCCATCTCTGCCCTGCATGGCTTAAAAGTGAAGCCTCATGGGGCAGGGACTTGGGCCACTGGGCTCTTCCCCTCCCTGTCTTGGGAGGCTTGAAAGCTAAGCCTTGCAGGGCAGGGATGGGGGGTGCCAGGCTCTTCCCCTCCCTACCTTGGGAGGCTTGAAAGTCACACATGGGCAGGGCATGGACAGGGGATGCCATGACATGCAGCAGGCAGGTGGGGGCACTCACCCGCTTCAGTAGTGTCATCTGGTGCGGTCTGCACCCCCTAGTGATGCTACTGTTCCTGACCATGGAATTGCTGCCAATATTTCCCTAAAATTACTGAAATCAGCTTTTTAAAAGTCTGGAATATATGTCTGACTATGCTTGGCTTCCCTTTTCTGCTGTTTAACAAACTCCAGGAGAGCATGGTTACTCCCACCTAAGGATCCTTCCACTTCTACCCCATTAACAAAGCCGTTGCTGATGATTAGAATCATGTTCAAAATAAGTTATTCCCTTGTTGCCTCTTCTATCCTCTGGATAATGAAATTATATGCAAGATAAGTGAAGTATTCTATTCTTGACAGTGTTTTTTTTATTATTATTTCCAACAAATATCAGGATAATTGAAATCTCACATTACTACAATGTATCTTCTTTCTGAATGATTAATTATCTGTTCCAGGGAGGCATAATCCAAGTCCTCAGTTTGGCTTGCGGATCTGTGGAAGACCCTCACAATGACTTCACTGTTGCTTCACTTCCCCTTAATTTTTACTCAGATGTTCTCAACCTGGCTTCCAGGATTTAAGTTATCAACCTCTTCATAGAAGTAGACATCCTTGATATATAATGCTACTCCTCCTCCTTTCCTGGTTTGTCTATTTCTCTGAATTACTACATTCCATCATGAGACTCATCCCACCAGGTTTCAGTTAAGCTTATTAAATCATATCTCCTTTCCTGTGTTAAGACTTCAAGATCATCTTATTCATTTCCCATGCTATGTGCATTAGTGTAGACATTTAAGGTCATGTGTCATTCTCCCCATCTGATTCCTTGTTGTCTTTTTCTGACTACTTTTGAAGTCTTATACTATCCACCCAGTTCTCTTTATAACATTTGGGCTATAATCCCCAGCACTTGATGAATTCCTACCCCTAAAGAAAACTGTCTTCCTCCCCCACATAATTCAGTTAAAAGCCCTCCTGATAAGGTTTGTGGGAATCATAGCAAAAACATTCTTGCCAACTGTTGTGAAGTGAAACCCATCACTTGCCAGAAGTCCATCTTCTTGAAACCACAGACCATTGTCCAAGAAGCTAAATTATTCTCAATAGCACAGCCTGTAGAGCCAGTTGTTCACTTCTATTATTCTTCTTTCCTTTCCTGGGTTTTGTTCTTCAACTGGGAGGAGAGACAAAATAGCAGCCTAGGCATCAAGGTCCTTCAGCTTCCTACCCAGAGTATCGTAATCCTGTGTGATAACCCAAAAGTTATAGCTTGTAGTCTTCATTAGTTCTCACACGGACCAAAAGGAAGGGATAATGGTCAGTGGGCTTGATGAGTCTTTTCAGTCTCTCTGTTACATATTTTTGGCCTAAGGAGACAGCAGACATCTTAAGACATCCTGTCAGGCCCACAAACCACTGCTTCTGTTACTCTCAGCAAGGAGTCCCCTACCACCACCACACATTTTATTGTTTTATTGTTCACAAATATTGTTGTTTTTCACAAGGATCCTCTCTCTCTCCCACCCAAGCCTTGGGTGACACAATCAGATGTTTTTTAAGTGGCCACTGGGGTAATCTGCATATTTGCTTGACTCTGTAGGCCTCACTGTGATCTTTCATCCACTATTTCAATGTGAATGAAATAGTCCCTACCACTGAAAATGATACATAGTAGTTAAGCCATTGAAGTTTCCACCATAACACATAAGGGTGACTAGCAACTGAGACAGTTTCAAAATAGGATCAGGGAAAACAAGGAAGATAAGACTGTCAACCGAAACTGGGAAATGTGAGTGGAAGGATGCTAATGTTTTCACATCTTCCTTCCCTGTTGGGTGTCTCTCCAGCCTGTTGGTCACTGTGAGAACAGAATTCTGGACAAGATAGGCCCTTAGTCTAATCCTACCCGGCTCTTCTTAAATCACAGTTTTAATCTAGGTTATCCCATAAACAGATGTTCTGTGCGACAAAGGGCAGAATTCCTTGCTGAAGCAACAGGCTAGTGTTCAGTTAAAAGTATGTGAATCACCTCATTCATAAACCTCCCTGTATGTTTATTTGGCTGTAAGCTTTTATATAAACATGTGTCCTTTCCATGTAGAATGATGTGCCTATAATTAGGTCCTGGAACACTCTGGCAGGTTCCAAAAGGAAATGCCATATGCTTCAGTGAGAGACAGAAGTATAAAGGCAAACATCTTTTCTGCAATTAGTGTCTACTTGTTCTTCAAGAGGCCTTTGCTCCTTTTTTATTGTCCAAGGCAGGCTTCCAGTTTTGGCCACCATAGAGCCATTTTGAGTTTGACCACAGACCAGGCTCCTGCTTTTTTTCTGGGAGATTGTTCACATATTATTTCGAGAGAAGAACATCTGGACTGGGTATAGGCTGCAAGCTAGCCACATGCATTATCTTTGGTTCCAGCTGGCTGAGCATAAGGTTGATATTCCTGTCTGGAGCAGCTGAGTAACAGGACAAAAACTTTTAATATGTGCTCAGATTGAAGCCTGAAAAGCTGATGGCACATTTAGGCTTCATACTCATCTCTGAAGGCAATCTTATAATGATTTGAGTATCCTGGAACAGAAGTATATTCTTGAGGACCCCAAACAGAAAACTAGAGGTAGATTGGAGGTGATTAACAAAGCCAGATTATTCCATTATAGAGTCAGAAAAGGTAATATATACTAAGCTAGAAAAGACTGAAAACAAAACAAAAACAAAACTCTACTTCAAATTATGTTTATAGTATACAATAATGCAGTTATTTCATAGAGAAACATTACTGCATGGGAGCAGAATATCCACACATAAGAAATCATTGTAAAAGTAAGTTGGAAGAACTCCAGCTGGCCATTAGGTCCACTAGCTCATTGGGAAGGGTTTTTTTTTTGTAAAATTTGGATTTAAATGACAGCAGCAAGTAGAGTTGATCCTATCTCTCCCTGCTCTGTCAGCACAACCCCAATTAAGCACATAGATTTTGCTTGGAAAGAGGCAGGGGAAACATCCCTAAGGCTAGGCATAGATATAGTGTTTTACTGACAGATCATTTACATGTCCAAGTAGGTTGGCTATATGTCATTACAAGGTTCTGCTGGGAGGTCTGAGTGATAACAGTGGATCTATCAAGCAGAGTAATCAAATTAGCAAGGCAGAAGCTGAATAACAATCAGGTTCCAGACTCCACTGAGTCATGACACATACTGGGTGAAGTGGCATCACAGGGAGGGGGTGGTGGTGTGCAGGGAATGTGGACAGTACCAGGTGACACCTCAAAAGAGAGTGAAACCCAGTCGGGCCCTCTTCCTGCTGCGGACATTGCAATGATGCTGTCTGCTCCTTCTTCTTCGCTGCTGTGGCTCTCTCCCTGGGAGGGGAGACTGCACTCCTCTTTTTGCCTCCACCTGGATCCCTCCTCATGAGGAATCCACACAGAGGTGAAGGAGGGGCAAGACCAGTCCTCCCGGCTTCACCTTCACCCAGCTCCTTCCTCATGAGGAAGCCACACAAAGGTAAAGCAGAGATGAGCCTCCCTCCCCACCCCACCCTCTGTTACCTGTCCACCTCCTCTGCAGCACTGGGCAGCCAGATAGATGAGTAAGAGAGTGGGGAAGGCTGCTGCCCCTGACACTCCCTCCACACACCGGGTGACACCAAGCCTAGGGATGCCACTGACTGGCTGACCTTGGAATAGGAATATTTGGCAGCTATATTAAGCAGAGTACAGCAGGGCTAGTGCAGTATGAATGTTTGGTAGAAACAGGAGTAATTACTCTGAATGGTCCTTTGAGTTTAAAAAAAGAAAAGAAAACTTGTATTTGTTGTGCCAGGGAATCCGTTTTTGGATAGAAAAAAAGGACAAAAGATGCTGACCTATACTTGATTACAAAAGTCCCTACAAATTGGCTGTCACATGTGAGTGTAAGCTAGTAGCAATTACTGGGCTTGGAGCTGTAGTTCCTGAAGAAGGGATATGATCTCTACAGGCAAGAAGGAAACAAAAGGCTTGAGCACACAGATAAAAGAAAGATAAAGAGAGACAAAGAGCAGACATTATCCAGACTTCTCTCTCTCATTAATCACTTTATACAAGTATTGATGCCTCTTTGCTTCCAAGACTTGGGCCAGTAAATCTTTCTTAGCCTGACATATCCTACAGGTGAGGATAATGTGGGAAGAGGAGGGCCATGTAAGTCACCTTTAGCTCACTGGAGGCAGGGGCATCAGTAGGGGGTTGCAGGGAATATGGGGCACACCAGGTGACACCCTGAGGAGTGACACCATTGCTCCTCAAACATCTATCTTTGGGTAGAAATGAGACACCATGAGTTACCACACTGGTGACACCAATCCTAGTGATGCCACTGACTGGAGGAAAGGCAAACAAACAATATTGCTATGGACTAAGGCAGGGGTAGGCAACCTTTCCCCTTTAAGGGCCCAGGGACTTCAGCTCCCAGAAGCCTCAGCCATGTTGGCCAATAGTCCCATGTTGGCCAATAGCTCCTGGGATTCTGGGAGCTGAAGTCCCTCGGCCCTTAAAGGGGAAAAGTTGCCTACCCCTGGACTAAGGTATCTATGTGAATGCTAGTCTCCTGATCTTTTATATTCAACTGATCTATCACAATCAACCCCACATTCTAGAATTTGGCCATATTAATGGTTTTCTTCCTTGCAAAACTTGGAGTGGCTTACATAAGCCTTTCTTGTGCTGACACAGAGCATGTACAGATATCTTCTTTCCCACAAGTTTCAGTTATTTTCAGATTATTCATATGAATAATTCTTAGTCAGGATGGAAAGAATATTTGTAATTATCCATTCCCAGGACAAAAGTTGGCTCTCCAACTGTTGGGAATTTCTGTTCGGAAGAATAATAGACCAGTGAGAATTTGGTCACTTTTCTCCCCACATTCCACATCCCAAAGTGTTGTGGAGAAATTATTATATGGAGAAGGACACATTTTTTCTTGTAAAAAAACAACAACCAACAACCCACTGTTTTCTTGTGCAAAAATTGGTTTCTTGCATAGAAAACATAGCTTCTTGCACACACACAAAATGTATTTTCCTTCACTTAAAACTTCCTCTGCAACACATCAGAACATTCTAATATGAGGAGAATACTGTGAAAGAAAACTAATTTTCTCCCTGCACTAGAAGAAAACTACTACATTTGTCCTTACAAGCTAGGACTAAGTAGTCAAGGATTTACATCCCTACTTCCTAGACTTTCAAAGTAAAAAGCCTTTCCAAAATCCAAAGGTTCAGCTCAGATCTTAGGAAATTTTACCAGCTCTATCCTTGAGTATTGCACTTAGAGAGATGAATGAATGTTAAAAATCTGTCCATTTTCAGAAAGCTAACTGAAGGAGAATATAAAGAACATTCTTTCAGGAAACACAAGTTACTTGGAGTAATGAAAGAAATACATTCCTGGCTTATATATTTCATCGAACCATGTGTAGGTATTGTGGATCTTTCTTTCATGGTGCTGAGTGATCTTTATGTATGAGACAATGAGTTAAATCTCTTCCCAAATAAGTCTGTTTTTTCATTCCTTCTTTATTTAAATTCTTTTTCCCCACTCCATCTCCCAATTTGTAAAAAGCCAAACTGCATCTTTCTTTAATCAGAGGTTGAGAATACAATATTTTAATGTTACCTGGGGTTTTGAAATCACAAGGAATTTGGTTTTTAAGAAATTAATTGCAAAAAGAAGATTGCATATAAACCATAAAAAAGAGTCAGGAAACAAAAAGCAGGGAATTTCAAATGTCTCACATCCATTGTGGAAGAAATACATGTTAAAACAGAACTATGAAAAGGAGTTACTGAGAGTTTTCCAATATATCATAGTAAAATATTTGGCATGCCAAAACCAAAAGGGGATTTACTGTTGATATGAATACTATAGAATTTTATTATGTGTGTATGTGTGCATGCTTGCACGATTGTTTCCCCTAAATATAAAGGAAGAAATGCACTTATTCTTTGGTTTACTGGGTACATTTTATATTGAATGCCATACATATTTTTCTTCTATACCTCAGCTGCTATATTTATGTTTCCAATATTTACTTAGTTCAATTTTGTTTGCTTTAGCCATGGGCCATGACAAAGTTCAAGATATAAAATGCAGCTATCAATTTAAGCATAAAACAAGAATCAAATTGACAGAACTCACAAGATTGTAATAATAAAATATCAGGAATCCAATTTCCAGTCTATGGAACAAACCTCATGAGAATTATAACAGTTGACGCCATAGTAAAATTAGCTGCCTTCTGTGTATGCATAGCTCCTTATTGCAACTGACAAACAAGCAATCTAATTCTGGGAAGTTATACCAATGAACATGATCCATTCGGAAGTAGTGTGAGAAGACAACATTTGCTTAGCAACACAACACATAATGAGGAATATCTGTTACATTCCTTTTGGAAATACAGCAGAGGTTCATTTATTTGTTCATGCAAATATTTTTAACATGCCAATATTCAGTCTTTTTTTTAAAACAAATTCTAAGCCAGTTGTACAGTACAGCATATTTGAAATAAACAGCAAAACTGGACAATTTTAAAAGAACTAAAAGACAAGCCAAGAAAAAAGAGATTAAAAACTAATAAAATAATCACCAACAATTTGACAGGCCAAATGTCTCTTCCACTTCAAACTTGGAAATGTTAGTCTTGGGAGCTATAACTCTAAACAATGCCATACTTGCTGGTGGATTCTGGGAGTTATCATCTAAAAAGTAAGTTTTTTAAACTCTGCCCCCAACCAGTTGTCATTTTGAAATTATGGGAAGCCATCAAAGAAGGAGGTAAGAGTAGATTCCTTAGGCAGGGAGTTCTGGAGCCCAGGTAGAGCTGCACAGAAGGGATTATTCTAATTTTAGCTAATTGCAATTCACATGGTGATTATTATTAATTAGTGAACAATGTCATATAAGATGGAATGGTCTTTCAGCTTTCATGCTCCTGTGTCTTTTAAAGCTCTGAAGGCAATAACACAAATTTGGAGTGTGCTGGGCCTGGAAACAAATCAGATGCTGCAGAAAAAGAGGGCTCTCTTGCTCCTGAGAATTTACTCCAGTCAAAATTATACCTATAACTTTGATGATGACCACCAACTCACAGTTTTAAACATTGTTCAGACAAATTCATGAAGCCTAAGCGATCAACTAATAGTTGTGCTTTTTTACTTATTGTCCAAGATAGAGACCCAGGGCAAGGAGACAATAATATGACTAAACTGAGGCTGTCATATTTTGGCTATATCATGAAACAATGTCAATGCACATCTTCTTGTGTTCTTATATTTGCATTCTGAATCAGCTAAAATTTCTCAAGACTATTGTTAAGGCCACCAAGCATAGGTTTTTTTTAAAAAAAAGTGGCACTATGGGGGGAAGCAGACGAGGGCGTCCAAGACGCCCTGCGCTGGTGCGCCGCGGGACTGGAGCAGTCGCACCACGGCGCACCGTCGGCGCCTCTGAAAGGAGCGCAAAAATAGTGCTCCTTTCAGAAGTCAGTGAAAGTGCGCCCTAAAAGTGTAGGGCGCACTTCCACTGACTTTTCCGCCGCAGCGCGTGCGGTCGCTGCGGCGGGAGGTTGTCCCCGGAGCGCCGGACGTGCGGAAGGCCAGCGGCTCCAAGGACGACCTCGGGAGGAGGAAGGGGCGCCGCGCGTGCGGCTGCCCCTCCTCTTTCTTGCCTCGGAGATGGCTCAATAAGCCGTCTGCCGAGGCCCTATGAAAACATACATCCTCTCTAGAAACAAGTGCAGCTGAAACCCCAGCCAAAACTGAGCAAACCACTCCTGCCCACACTACCACCTAGTCCTTTAGAAGCAAGGAAGGAATCATGAGCACCCTCAAGATTAAAAAAAATTATTGCAATAACACCCTAGCAATAGCTGGTAGGTGTGTGCTGTTTGTGTGTATTTTAAATTAAACATGAAGCAAATGAACTCCATTTGTTTGAATTTCAAACGCAAATCCTTGCTTCCTTCAAGCTGTACTGGAACAATTATGTACAGGTCACAGAAAAGTTGTAGACAGGTTGGAGAAGAAAAAGTTTGGTGGTTCCTGTGCACTTTTTAGAACAAATTGTGCATCAGCAACTTGGCAGATCTGATGTTAAAAGAAGGGAAGGAAGCCTGGGAGTCTTGTACCAAACAGTAAAGTTTACAGGCAGCAGAAGTCAATCAACAATTCTCAGTGAAATAAATCACAGAAATGGGGGAATTACAGAAATGAATTAATTTGTACTGAATCAATAATTTTTAAAAATGTAATTATAACCAATAAGTAATGCAGCAACTCCCATGGCTCACCCCTAAAAATAAAAAAGAGAAGAAAAATATATAAATTCTTGCATGCTCTTTGAAGATTTCCCTCAGAGTGATTTTGTGGAAACTTGATAAGATTGAAGCCCATAATTATACTTTGTCAGATGCAAAGCAAAGCAAAGCAGCTTCATTTATATACCACTTCATATCATGCTATGGGATATCTAAGCGGTTTACAACTGTAAGCTCATTGCCCCCCAACAGTTGAGTACTCATTTTAGCGACCTTGGAAGGATGCAGGCCTGAGTCTAGCCTGAGCCCTGGCTAGTATTGAACTCGCAACCTTGTGGTCTATGGGCCTCGGCAGACGACTAATAGAGTCGTCTCTGAGGCAAGGAAGAGGAGGGGCAGCCGCACGATCAGTGCCCCTTCCTCCTCCCGAGGTTGCCCTCGGAGCTGCCGGCCCTCCGCACGGCTGGCGCGCCGAGGGCAACCTCCCGCCGCAGCATCCGCACACGCTGCGGTGGATAAGTCAGTGAAAGTGCGCCCTACGCTTTTGGGGCGCACTTTCACTGACATCTGAAAGGAGCGCTGACTCGTGTGCTTCCCCCCTATGAGTGAGTGGCTGCAGTACAGGCATTGGCTCCAGATAATTATAATATACTATGGTATAATATAGGGTCAATCTAAGATTATTGACAAATCACATAAAACTGTCACACGTTCCCATCTCATTTTAAAAAGGCAATCACAAAAATATTCAGCAGAAAAAACATATTGAATTAGTCATGAATCATCTGGCTGAAACAGACTGATCCGAGGGGTCTATGTGCAGTTCTGGCATGCAAATTTTAGGAAATAAATCCTTGGACAGCAAATAAAATGTTATCCAATTAAAGTGCCTCACATCTAACTTCATCAAAATGGGAAATGATCTGGTTAAGAATGTAAAAAGAGCTATGCTAGATCAGACCAAAGATTTATCTGGTCCAACATTCTGTTCACACAATAATCCAGGGGTAGGCAACCTTTCCCCTTTAAGGGCTGAGGGACTTCAGCTCCCAGAATCCCAGGAGCTATTGGCCAACATGGGACTATTGGCCAACATGGCTGAGGCTTCTGGGAGCTGAAGTTCCTTGGTCCTTAAAGGGGAAAGGTTGCCTACCCCTGCAATAATCAATCACTTGCCCATGGAATGTCCACCAGCAGCACTTGAATGTAACTCTGTCTTCCATCTCATACTTCTTGGTAACTGAGAGGCAGAAGTAGCCTCTGATGCTGAAGGTGATATATAGACTTTATGACTAGTTGTTATTAATGGTCCTAACATCCATGAATTTATCCATCCTCCCTTTAAGTCTATCCATGTTTTCAATAATTACTGTATCTTTGGACAGTGAATTCCACGTTTTAACTATGCATTATTTGAAGAGTACTTTTCCATATATTAAATCACCCATCATTCACTTTCCGTGAATAGCCCTGGGCTCTAGAATTAGTGTAACCCAAGAGGTAGAAAAACATCTCTCTGCTTTCTCCACATCATTTATAGTTTCATACCTCTCTTATCATGTCCTCCCTTATCCACCTTTTTTCCCTAAGCTAAACAGTTTCAAAGTGTAACCTTTCCTTGCAGGTGAAGTTGTTGCAGTCCCTTGAGAGTTTTAGTTGCCCTTTGCCAAATCTGGTTCTATTCTTAGTAGAATCAAGTTATCCTTCAGAGGTCCCAGTATTTATCTGAAGACTCATTTCTATAAACCTCCAGTCATATCCAATGTACCATAAAAGTGCCATATTTCCAAAGTATATATTATTTTATTAATAATTTAGAGATGAGAATTTGGAGCATATGTAAAATTGGAAGGCTGAAACTAGTCATTCCAAATCTGAAGAAACCCAGGTCTCACTGGTGTACTGTATGTTTTGCTGGATTAAGGTGGTGTTTCTGGCAGCTTCAGCAGGATAAATGAACCACAGCATGATTGCACTTGCTCAGTCTCTATTAATGAAAAAAACAAACAAACACTACACAGTGGTGGAAAGTTATAATCTAAAACAACAGCCTTTGCTGTTTCTGCTGCACAGATGACTGGACAGTTAGAAATATACAAACCAATTCATGTAGACAAGGTTCCCCAACAAATTGCCAGAGGACAAGAATATGGAGTTCTGTTTGTGGGCTTCCTATAAGCATCTGCTAATGGATCACCTTCGGAACAGAATGCTGGGCCAGTAATCTCCTTTGCATGGTCCAGCAGGGCTTTTTTATGCTCTTATATTATCAATGTAAAACAACCTAGATAATTTGTTCCTATTAACAAAAAGGGTAGATGTCTTTTTTCAATTTTTTGAATGTATTGTAAAAAATATACACATACTTTGATAACAAAAAACATAACAGAAAGTCAGAAAACTAGACAGAAAATGAATGAAATCTACAACAACAAAGGCAAAAACTGTATTTCAAAGTCAGCATAGTGTTGGGGATGTGGCGTTTGCATGACACACACCCTGAACACAGCTGGAAGGTGCGCCAAGCCACCTCAACCCAGAAGAGCCAGACCAAAAAGGAACAGAAAAAACCCTCTCCTTTTCAGCAGCCAGTTAAGGACCGTGGCAGCAGCCCAGATCAGGATTGAGCACATGTGGTTGCCGTGGTCCCACAGCAATCAGGGTGGGAGCAGCTTCTGGCCGCTCCTTTTGCCCTGTATGCTTGAGGACATGTACTATAGGGTAAAAATAATAGATATTAGGGATCACAGTGGGCCCTTGGTACCTACTGGGATTTGATTCCAGAACCTTCTGTGGATACCAAAATCCGTGGATACTTACGTCCTATTGTATACAGTGGCATATTAAAATTGTGTCCCTTATATAAAATGGCAAAAATAATGGTTTGCTTTTTGGAATTTTTATTGGAATGTTTTCAAGCCCTGAATGGTAGAATCTGTGGATGTAGAATCTGAGAATATGGAGTGCTGACTTTTTATATATTACACAAAAGGGCAGACATTTTCTCACTTCCTTAACAATAGCTTTTATTTGTTTGGTGTTATGACCCTTTATAGCTGGATGGATTTTGAACCCTGGTCTGCCAGAGTCCTACTCCAATATCCAAACCACTATGTCACACTGGCTCTCGAAAAGTAAAAAACCTACCTTGACATCCGCAAATGTAACAGAGAGCTTGTGCTACTGTTAAGAGAGGCAAACTTTGGTTATTTACAACATCTTGCTGAAGCTCAGATCATAATGGTGCAAAAGCTACAAAAAATAGTGATTAAACTGACAAGCATTTTCCCCAGCTCTGCAGCAGTTCAAAAGAAGCATCTTTACTGCAGACTCAAAGGCAAAATAGGTCACAGGCAGTGAAAGGATTTCTATGGACTCATTACAGAGGCATGAGTAACCTTGCTTGTGTAATTACTGCTCTTTCCAGCTTTTGGAAACACATCTCTGAATTTGTGAATCTAGCTGCATGATTTCTCCTTCCTTTGCAGCATGCACAAAAGTCAGTATTTCCAGTAGGCAATGTAGTATATTTTAATGGAAATTAAATCAGATAAACTATGGCATACGAAAGGTGCATTGTGCTTGTCCACATCAATAAACTATAATATCTGTGAAAGAGATCAGACTTGGCAAATCATCACAGAATTCCTAGCTAGAATGTTAATTAGATTAATAAGTCCATAGTTTGAGGGCAAATTCTTATATTTAAAGATTGGCACCATGGTGGTAATATTCCACCTAAAGGGGAATGCAACCAGTTAAATTAATAAAGTCAAACAACTTAGCTATAAGAGAAAAAAAATCTTCAGCCTAAATTGTTCTTTAAAATCCCTCAAAGTAATTTAGTCTTACCCCATTGCCTTTTTACAATCTGTTTGCCTAAATTTTCTTGCTCAAAGAATGAGAAATTACTTCCAGGGATCAAGGCAATCATGGTTTTATTTGGGAAGAGTTCTGTATGGCTGAAATATTGTTGAGCACAGTAATGAAATATTGCTCCCATGAATTTCTCAGAACCTTAATATTCAAATTTTGCCTATGGTTTTGATAACCATTGCTACTGTCTGCATTTTACAGCACAAAGGAATCCATAAATGTCTTTGATAGGGGTGTTTCTTTCCTCCCCATATCACATTGTAAGATCTATAATCTTTTACAGTTGTTTTGTATTCATCTAATTTGGTTAAATTTCCTATTGAGTCATTTTGTAGTCCTCATACCAAACTGCCCTTTGGGACTGAAACAAGCTTATCACATCATACTTTTAAAACGGGGCTAATTCGCTTTAACAGCTCTGACTGACTCCTGTTGCATTTTGGGGTTTGTAGTTCCATGAGGCTTAAAGGCTCTCTGGCTGAATATTCTAAATGCCTCTTTCTAAACCACAAGTTCCAGAATGCAACAGGAGGCAGCCAGAACAGTTAAAATCACTTAGGGCCTCGGCAGACGACTAATAGAGTCGTCTTCCGGGCAGGGAAGAGGAGGGGCAGCCGCACGAACAGCGCCCCTTCCTCTTCCTGAGGTCGCCCTCGGAGTCGCCGGCCCTCCGCACGGCCGGCGCTCTGAGGATGACCTCACGCCACGGCGACCACATGCGCCGCGGCGTTTGAGTCAGGGAAAGTGCGCCCGCCGCTTTTAGGGCGCCCTTTCCCTGAAATCTAAAAGGAGCGCCAATTTGGTGCTCCTTTTAGAGTCGCCGACGGTGCGCCGCGGTGCGGCTGCCACGGTCCAGCGGCGCTCCGTCCCGCGGCGCACGGGAAGCTCCCGTCTGCTTCCCCCCTTAGTCCCATTTTAAGAGTGTAGAGTGATAATAGTCTCGTTAGATAGACTAGATGCTTTACAAAGAAAAAAATAAGACTGGATCTGAGATCATTAGAAGACTTAATTGCTAAAATATCAGGTCAAAGACCCATGAGATTCAAAATTATATTTGGATATTGCAGCATATGTTCACAATGATGCAGTATCTTAATGTGATATGCATTGTGTAGTAATTTTGGTCATTAACAGTACCTATTTATTTAAATGTGAGCCCCATTTTGCTTACTGTTAGCTAAGTGTAGAAATAACTGCATCTGTAAACTTCTTCAAAGTCAATGAAAATTGACACACCACAAACAGTAAATTGTTCATTCCCATAGAGGTTTCAAAACTGACCTTAATAAGCTGGTGATCACAGAAGCCAAAAGTAGATATTCAAAATGAACGAGTCAAAATGCAAATGGACATAATTTTGTCTAAATGTTATATGTTATTAAATATTTAAATAAATAACTTGAACAAGAATTTTATTGACTGCATTTCTGCATACATAACTTTGCCATTTCTTAATTCGTAATATTGATAGAAGGAGAGATCTCCTGGTTCCAAACCCATTTGACTGGCCATAATTTTATTGACACAGTTTATATTAAATTGGAGTAGTGTGGGGCAAGGAGAGATATAGCGTTAACAGGGTGGGGATGAAAAAGGGAAGACGAGATTGATACTTGAAATTTATCCCATCTTCCACTCACCCTGTTAGCCCATAAGAACCGAGAATCATCCCAACTATACTACAGACTCTCACCTTGCTCCTTTGCAATGGCAGATCAGTGAGGAACAAATCCCATATAATCTATGATTTGCTAGAGGAAGAGAATGCCGACCTGGCCTGTTTTACGGAAACCTGACTAGGGGAGGATAGTAGTGTGACCTGGGCTAAGGCTCTTCCAGCCGGTATTCTATTAAGGAGCAGGTTAGGGAAAGTGGGCTGGGGGGGGGGGGAGTTGCCTTGGCCCATAAATGTATTATCATTCTGACCAGGAGACCTATCCGGAAAACAAATCACATCAAGTGGATTTACCTAAAGGCTAGGGACAGTCTGGGGATACTGTTAGCTTACTGTCCACCTCGTTGTTTAAAAGACTCCCTTGTCGAACTGACACCGTTGGTCTTGGAGCTGGTGTTGGAGTCTCCCAGGCTTCTTGTCCTGGGGGATCTCAACATCCCCTTTGAGTCTTACTCATTAAATCTGAAAGGTGCAGCTTGGGAATTCATGACTTCCATGACAGCCTTGGGCCTGTCCCAACTAGTCTCAAGTCCAACACGCTGTGCTGGTAATACACTTGATGTGGTCTTTAGTACAAATCAGGAATACCTGTGGACAGAGGTAATCCAGACCTCTACCCTGTCATAGATGGACCATTTTCTGGTCAAAGTGGGATTGAAGGCTACCACCCATATCCCTCTCAGGGGTGGAGGACCTATTAAAATGGTCCACCCTCGAAGGCTGATGGAACCCATAAGGTTCCAGGAAGCCTTAGAGGGTTTTATGGCTGGGAACGATGGTGATTCTGTCAAAGCCTTGGTTGATACCTGGAATATTGATCTCATCCGGGCTATAGACATTATCACTCCTGATCATTCTTTCCAACCCACTTCAAATAAAAAACCATGGTAAACGGGAAATCTTCACCAAATGAAGCGGGCTGTGCAATGACTAGAGCACCGCTGGCAGAAACATCGATGTTTATCTGACAAGATACTCCATAGAAACCTATTGGATTCTTATGGAGTGGCTACAGATGCAGCAAAAAATTCTTTCTATGTTGCACGTATTGCATCTGCAGAGTCCCGTCCAGCAGAGCTGTTCAGGGTGGTTAAGGAATTAACTCAATTGCCTTCCACCCTGAACCCTTTATTGGAACCAACTAAAGCCTGCTGTGATGCTTTTAATGACTTTTTTGTAGATAAAATCTCTCAGATAAGGGTCGATCTGGATGTGGGCATTACAACAGAAACAGTAAGAGAGATGTCCAGTGACTCTGTGGACTTTGTTAAACTGGGTTATTTTGAGTTTGTCAATACCGATGAAGTGGACAAGTTCTTGGAAGTGTAAGGAAAACAACATGCCCTCTCAATCCTTGCCCATCATGGCTGACCACCCAGGGGGGTGATGCAGTAAAAATATTATTACAATTTAGAATTAACACATCCTTCAGGGAAGGAAAATTTCCATCTAATTTGAAGCTAGAGGTGGTTAAACCGCTTTTGAAAAAACCCTCCCTTGATCCCCTGGTGAAAAATAATTACAGGCCAGTCTCCCTTTTACCATTCTTGGGCAAAGTGATTGAGAGGGAGTTGCCTTCCAACTTCAGGCTGTCTTGGAAGAAGCCGGTTATCAGGACCCATTTCAAACTGGCTTCAGGGTGGGATACAGAGTTGAATCTGCCATGGTCGCCTTAGTCGATGATCTCCGTCTGGGCATCAACAGAAGAAGTGTGACCCTGTTGGTGCTCTTGGAAGTCTCAGCAGCATTCAATACCATAGACCATGGTATCCTTCTGGAACACCTGAGGAAGTTAGGTATTAGGTATTAGTCTTATCACTACCTTAGATGCCTTTAGGAAGGCACTTAAGATGGATCTCTTCCAGCGGGTCTATCCACCTGATCTCCTACAGTAAATTTCTAAGTTAAAAATGCACTACTTGATTCGATTGCTTGGTTTTTTGGTTTTTAATGATGTCCGGCTATTTTACTGAGTTATTAACAATGTGATTATTTTATTGATTATACTTTTTGATATTTGTATTATATTTTTACTGATGTAATCCCACCTCGATCTGCAGGTAGAGGCGGGAAATAATAATAATAATAATAATAACACCTGTCAAGTTGGCACCTGTGGCAGTCATTTACACAGTAACAAAAAGAAGAATATTTCTTGGTACAAACCTTACTACAAGCATTTTCTTCATATAAATAATGTCACATTCCTTTAAGAAATGAACCCATCATTTTTTCAAAATAATCTTGATTCAATCCAGCAGTACCACAAGATAAAAACTTAAGATGGCATCTGTCGATTTTTAAGCAGAGAAGCCAAGCACTTTTATTTGTACTGGTCCATGCAAGTTGCTCATCCAGGAAACTAGCGATATCTGCTTGTTAGAACAGAAGTGGAAGATTAAGGTGTAGGGATTAAATCTGGCTCCACAAAGTGGTTGTCTCTGGACTAGTATTGGTCTTTGAGCCATTGGCTACAGGTCCCTTGCAAGTTTCCAAGAAACCATTCCACCAATTGGGCACTAATATAGTGCTGGGGCCTGACACAATGAAATAAAATAATTGCCAATCCCCAGTCTGGGATAGCTCTGCTGAGCACTGCCCTGCAAAGCCACTGTCTTGGAACACTGTACATATTTCTGTGACACAGCGCTATAGTATGTCTAAAAATATAATTAGAATGTGATGTTCTGTTTCCATTATTTTTTAAAAATATATACTTTATTCCTAGAATATTGCATGAGTTTATAGAACATAAATCTATTTTTAGATGTGTGCTGCCACTCCCAGAAATATAATCCCAATTTCTTCAAGGCCCATGTTCTTTGAAGAATTGTCATAAACAGACTTGAATTCAAGAGGGCAAAACTTAAAAGTAATTCAAAGGCAGGGGTAGGTCCACAAGCCTATCTGTCCCTGGGATTCTTTGGAGTCCAGAGTGCTGAAAGGGATTCCCACCCCACCCTTGTAGAAATAGCTGGAAGTTCTGTTTTTGAAAAAAAAAAAAAAACACCTATATTACAGTGGTAGAAGATTTATTTAGAAGGTGAAGCAATATTCCTAGAGGCTTCATAATTCATTCTATTTTTTGGCCAGAGAAAGGGCAGTCTAGGGAATTTGGATCCCTTTCATGCACAAATATAGTGCTATAACTGCCTTGCCAACATCCTTTGAATCCTGGGATCGGCAGTTTAAAGAGGGGTATTTACAGTTCTCAGCGAAAGAGCTCTAGTGCTTCACTAAACTACAGATTCCGGGATTCCATAAGATGTTGCCATGGCAGTTGAAGTGGAATATAGTGTGAATGCCCTGCTGAGGATGTCAACAGTGACAAAAACAACCATAGATGGCCAATGCAGCTCCAGGCCCATGCTTTGCACAGCCCACCCACAACTCTAACACCTACTGTCTCTGTCAGTGTGTGAAGGGAAAATTCTAACACCAAAGTTGACACAGAAAGGGAACCATGACTTAATAATGAAAGAGAACTGAAGAGTAGCTTTGGAATGTAGCTAATAAGAAATCTCCCCACACACGAAAAAAGAAATTTTTCCTTCAGTTTCCAAATTTCTAGCACTGCAGAGAGTGAGAATCTGAAAATTGTTCACACTAGAACTCTTATACTTACTGTGCTCACATTCCCTTTGCTTGCTCCTTTGATTTGTTAAACCCTCTAAGTGGCCAACTGAAGTGTTAAGTCTCTGCCATACTAGAAATTTGGGGATTGGAGGGAAATGTTATTGCAGAGGATAAAACTTTTATGGGGCCAGTGTCTTCATTTTATTCTCTCCATGGTCACACTCCTGCTTGTGGCATAGGTCTGATATGTTGTTAAGTAGTTCTGTCTTTAATGCGGGAAATTTTAGGTGATTGAGGTGACCAGTATCTAAATTGCTGGTTTTTGCTAATGCTGTTATTAATACAGGAGGTTTTTCCCCTTTGTGCCTTTGCCAACAGTTGAAAGTGAAGTGACTTCCAGTCCTTCTGTTGATGTTGTTGTTTCTGCCGCTGTTACTGTTGCTTTTATTGTATTTAGTAGCTGCTCTTTCCAGAGTTGTACCTGAGCAAAACAAGTGATAATAAAGCTTTCTTTTTTATTATTATTAACTTATTAAAACATATAGCAAACATATACACATACATTGGCAAACAAACAAAAAACACCATAAAATAACTTCCCTTCCTTTACTATGAATATTGCAATTATGTCTCTTTCATTCTGACTTTCTGATTTCCCCATAATTTTTCTTACAACTTGAAACATATATTTCTATTACATTCTTACAAATTAATTCTGTTTCAATCATCATTGCTTATAACATTTTTTTCCAGTCCCACACAGTACAAATAAGTTCTGGACATTCCTTTATCTCTTCATCCAAGACAGTATTATATCCACCCTTAAATATTTAAATATTTTTTCATTATTAATCCTTTTATTCTTTTAAAGCTATCACACTCTTTTCTCCCCACCTTTGTGAGAGGTATTTAGTAATTAATTACCATTCTCTTTCATATCTGTTTCTTGTTTGGTCCCTCAACAGACATGTTAATTTATCAAGTTCCATTATATCATATAATTTAAACAGCCATTCATTTAAAGTTGGTTCTTCTTTACTTTTCCACTTCCTTGCTAGCACAGATCATATAAAAGATTATCTTGCCAAATTTTCTCTCTATTTCTTCACCAACCATTCCTAACAGATATGTGGTAGGTTCCATATTCATCTTGATATCTAAACATTTTTTCTATTTCAGTGTGAATTTGTTTCCCTTTCCCCCCCACTCTTTTACACTACCACCACATATGCATTAATGTACCCTGGGTATAATGTGGCTTTCTAAATTTAAGTTTTGCAGTGGAAGGCACTCGTTGTAACAAGGTTGTTTTACTGTCTACACAGTTGTGTGGAACCTCTTCAAATATTGTAAGGACTTCTGTCTCACTGAATAGTGCAAACAGTAGCTATTAAAGTCTTAAGCTGCTCTGGGCATTGCTTAGCTTTCCTATATTTCAGGGAAATAATTTTCATGACAGCTGGCTGACTAGGAGACATTCAAGGATATTCAGATATGATCAAGGATTTTCACTCTGTAGAAGGAAGTTCTACATTGACACCTTTTGTTGAGTGAAACCTTGGGTGAAAATGTGTTTTCAGACTGCTTTGAGAATTATTTTTGTAACACTGTGAGATGACAAGAACTGAAATTACTTGAAAATGATGCTGTGGAACACATTCGTCTGAACCCACTCCTTTCTGTGCCTGAAGATCTCTTTCTTTCCCTGTTCCTTTGAGGGTGCATCTGCACTGTAGAAATAATGCAGTTTGACACCACATTAACTGTCATGGCTTCATCCTACAGAATTCTGGGATTTGTAGTTTTGTGAGGCACCAGTACTCTTTGGCAGAGAAGGTTAAAGACCTTGTAAAACTACAAATCCCAGGATTCCACAGGATGGTGCTACAGCATTTAATTTCTTGTTAAGCTGCATTATTTCTATAGTGATGATGGACTCTGGGGGGTTGCAGACTGCCAGAAATAGTGCAAATTGAGTCCACTTTAAGGGTTAGGGTTAGGGTTAGGGAATCATGGGAACTGTATTTTATTGTGGCACCAGAGCTCTCTGACAGAGAAGGCTCAATGTCTCAGAAAAAAAACAATTCCCATGATTCCCTAGCACTAACCCTAACCCTAAAAGTGGACTCAATTTGCACTATTTCTGGCAGTCTGCAACCCCCCTCTGACTGGTGACTTCTTCATTTGTTTTCTCACATTCCCCCATCTAGCTTTTTCCCCCACTCTCTTCAGAGTGTCAACTGTCTTCACTCCTTACTATAAGAGAACCTATTAACTTCACAGGACATAACATGAAAATGCCTTGCCTATTGCTCTCAGTGGTTTGTGGCTGCACACACATCAGTTGACATATCTAGGGATGGAAAGCATATTTGTAATTATTCATTCCCAGTGAAAAAATGGGTTTACCAACGATTGGGAAACTCTGCCAGGAAGAGTTAGACACCAATGAAAATTTTACACATTTTTTCTCCTGTTATTTGATGTTCTAGAATGTTGCAGAGGAATAATTCTGTGGAGAAAAACTTGTGTGTGTGTGTGTAGGAAGTGGGTTCATTGTTTCAGGACATTTAACTATGGGGATATTCATTTATCTCCTGAAGCAGTGAGAAAGCAACATTAATTGTCCCCCTTTAAATGTCTCCAGACTAGTCTTTGGGACAGTCTTTACAGCTGACTAGCTTTCTGTGCTTTCTGGTCACCAACCACTGGAAAGAGGTATTAAAAATGCTATAGCCATCCCTTCCCTTCCAGCCCACTTGCAATAATAAATTTCAGTGGAAATCAGTAAAACTCACAAGCACTACAAATACTAAAATATTTGATTAAGGGTAGCACATCGAGTCTCTACAAGTAAGAGAGCTGAAACAGTTAATAATAATCTCAGAATAACAACAACAGACCTACACGCCAAAAGCCAATATTTATTTTAATAGTGATGTACTCCACTGCTAAGTTATTTGCATATGTAATTGCATGTGTGTGTGGCTAATTATGTATAGATGTATAGATTTTGTTTAAAAAAACAGATTCTATTCCCTCCAGCTGAAAGATAATGTTCCAAATATATATTCGTTTGGTAATTAGTTTAACTTGCATACATAATGTGTTATTGAATAGACTTGTCTGAAGCATGTGCTGTATGTTATACATGGTATGAATTATTTGAATGAACAAAATCTAGACTCAAAATATTGTGTGCATGTGTGTGAAGTGGTGATGGTAGTTGCTGTTTTAAAATAGAGCTGATTTTGTATATTTGGAAAATGCTTGATCTTTTACTACACTGCAAATCTGCATGTTTTGCAAGTTTTTCTACCATGTTTTACATTATGTAAAGATGTGAAAAAGAAATATGTGAATGGCTTTTTAAAATCAAATATTCCTACTGCTCAGTCCTATGCATGTTTATGAAGGTATAGCTCCCTCTTTGTTCAATGGGAACTATTATTAAATTACAATATATTAGACTGCAAGCCAAGCAATATTTCAAAATATATATTAAACATATTTATTGTATGCAGTCTTTGCTATAGATCATGTGCAATATGATTTATATTGCATGATGGTTAATGACACAATCAAGTCATTTGAAATGTGAAATTCGGAATACCAGTAAAATGGTGGAGTGAAAAGGTGTGTTGCATAGAAGCTGGTGCCAAGCAGTGCCAGAACCGGCTGCTATCTGAAAGAGAGAGAGACCTTTTAAACTGGCTAAATATTGTCCTCCCATTAAAGAGGACTCAGAGGGGCTCATGGAGGTTGATTTCATTCCATAGTGCTAAAGAAATCATGGAAATTGATTGATGTGGACACAGCTGAGCAGAGTGTGAGCGATCCACTGCCATGTGAAGTCCAGGTATCTTTAAGCACTGTTTTTTTAAAGTGTAACTTTTTAAGATACTGCTTGCATTTAAATCTGGAATTAAAATATGATCATATCATACCATGTCAAGAGTTCACTTATACATAGTACACTATTGAATAAAAAATATCATAAATGTTAGAGACGTGTGCAGCCTTGTAAAACTGTGCTGCAATGATAACAATATAGGGTCTGCAAAGAGAATAATGCTAACAAATTATTTCTTGAAGAGAAAAAATAGAGGTTAATCTCCCTTACCTGAAATGCTTGAGATAAGAACTGTTTTGGAATGGGGGGGGGGGTTTGGGGTTGGGGGGGTGGAATACTTATTTTTGCATATGTGTACATAATGAGATATCTTAGAGACGGGACTCACATTTAAACACAAAATTGATTTATGTTTCATATATAGCTTATACTCATAGCCTGAAGGTGATTTTATATAGTATTTCGATAATTTTGTACAAAGTTTATATACAGTTGGCCCTTGGTGTTCACTAGGGTTTGGTTCCAGGACCCCTGTTGATAGCAAAATCTCTGCTCAAATCCCATTAAATACAATGGCATAGTAAAATGGTGTCTCATATAAAATGTCAAAATGAAGCTTTGCTTTTTGGAATTTATACTTTTATAAATATATGTTCAAGTTATGGATACTTGAATCTGTGGATAAGGAATCCATGGATATGGAGGGCCAATGAAGGTATCACTATCTAAGCCAACAATATGGAATTTTTTGGATTTTGGACTGTTTCAGATTTTGGAATTCTGGATTAGAAAGATTCAACCTGTATCAGTATTCAGATTTGCTTAAAAAAGAGAACATAAGCATGAAAAATACCAATAGTCTGCTGCTCACAGATATTTTAAAACAAGTTATGTTCATTATTGTCAGCATTTGCTAACACCTATTTATAACACTCCATATTCTTAAGGCAAGGTTTCTAAATTTAAAATATTATGACACTATGGAATCTTACTTCATTTCTTAAGACTTTTGTATAGAATCTTTGAGCTTTATCCATTGAAAATTACACATTTTTAAAGTAATATTGGTTTCTGGGGGAGATTTAAATGTGTACTTAGCAGTATCAGATAGGGATCAATGGGATCTCTATATGCTTAATGCTGGATGGACCATACCCCTAATGTTTAGATGAGAATTTTAACAAACTACTGTATATACTCATGTATAAGTCTAGAAATTTTAGTCAAAAAAATTGATCCCAAAAACCTGAGTAAACTGATCGATGCATCAATGTAAATACTTTAATTCTTATATAAAAAAGGAACCATCCCTGGTGTGTCCTGGAAGCAGCCCCCCTCATCCATCCAGCCTTTAGTAGGAGCACAGTTATCCCTGT
Organism: Phrynosoma blainvillii; assembly: GCA_026167975.1. Classification (NCBI taxonomy): domain Eukaryota; kingdom Metazoa; phylum Chordata; class Lepidosauria; order Squamata; family Phrynosomatidae; genus Phrynosoma; species Phrynosoma blainvillii. The sequence goes on along the minus strand of JANUYF010000002.1, from coordinate 325,077,258 downwards.
TGGAATTTTGTAAGTTCTTTGGCATTGTTTTCCTTTGTTTCATCCTTTAGATCTTTTATTATATGCCTCTAAGTTTTAATAATATAATAATAATAATAATTTATTTGTATACCGCCCTGTGGCAAGCCAATCCGGGCGCTGAACAACAATAAAATAACATACAGCATAAAACAGTATAATTCCCTCCTCCCCCCCTTAAAAAGTTATTAAATCAGATTCAATTAAAACAATTACGATTTAACCACTAATTATTAAATAAGATAAAATTATAAATTATAAATACAAACCAATAAATCCCTGCTATTACGACTCTAAAAGGGAATTATAAGCATTCATGAAGGAAGGTCCCAAGATCCCGAGGCTGGCGATTTAGTCTGGAAAGGCCTGCCGGAAGAGATCCGTCTTGATAGCCTTTTTAAAGCTGTGCAGAGATGTTAATTGATGGATCTCATCCGGCAGACCGTTCCAGAGTCTGGGAGCGACAACAGAAAAGGCCCTCTGGGAGATTGCCGCAAGCCTAATCTTTGAGGCTGCAGCAAGTTCCTCTCAGAGGACCAGAGGGCGCAGGGAGGATTGTATGGGAGAAGGCGGTCTCTGAGATAGGCGGTCTCTGAGATAGCTTTTACCCTCAACTTATCCAAGGGTCATATCAAAATCCATAATTTTGGCCCCAAAACCTGCCCTTGACTTATACATGAAGTCAAGTTATAGTTGGGTATATATGATACTTCACATAAATCTCTGACTCTTCTAAGGACTAGGACTCAAAAGCAATGCTATGTTAATTTAGAAACTTGTACTTGCTTTCCACATTGTAATTATTTTTTACTGTTTTTTTAAATAAACAATTTCTATCAAAGTTTTCCTAAGTTGAATATCACATTTATGAGAAGCCTAGCCTAACTTAGGAAAGTAACAAATGGCTACTCACCTATTTGTTATAAGATGAAATATATAGTGTTGTCATAATTTATTTCTGGAAGTGAAATGTCCGTATACTTTGGTAAATGGGGAGGAAAATGCTATAATATCCCATCACAGTAATGACATTTAAACATGACATCTATAAAGAATGTTATTGGGTTATCCCTAACTAGGAATACAGCATGCAAACTGTTTATTTAAAAAAATAAGATCCTTCCTGGGTGTTTGGTTTACTCTATGAAAGAAAATGGAAATGTTTGGTTTAAGGACCATCTGCTTCTTGCAACATCATTTCTCGGCCTTTTGGCTGAAATAAAGTGTGTGTGTACTTGTTTGTGGCGAGGGAGGGAACGATTTCCAACATTTGTTTTTTTGCATGAATACTTAAACTCCTATCGATGTATCATGCAATACTGAGCACCCGGAGGAAAAAAATAAAATACAGACTCACTCCTTGCAGCAGCCTCAAATATGTGGCTAGGCACACCCAGGGGACTAATACACTCCATCATTCCAAAGATATAGATTCCCTTCTCTCTTTCACTCCTTTTACAAAGATGCCTGATGTCCCTCCAGGTTCTGCAATCTGGATTTGATTAAATAATTATAAATGCTGAGCAGCAAATCTATCATTCAGGCTCCTGAACATGCCAACATGCGCCGTTTGTGGCGATGCCAACCAATGGCAACACTTCTCTCATTATTGTCATTGAAAATATCGTGGTTTGGTGTTTGTACTATTTCCTGGATCTTGGTGATATAAGGTTGCCCAGCAATTTGCTTCTGTTGCCAACAACACTAAAGAATTTTATAATAAATCCCTTCTATATTTACTCAGTCCACCACTCTGTCACTGAAATTAGCCATTTATGATCATATGTTCTATAATACCTGTTTTCTTTTTCAGTTTGACTCTTTGAATCCTAACAGAAAATCCATCAAAATGGGGTGTGCTACTGCTCCCCCCCCTTTGCAGATTGCTATTCCATGTGCATGTTTATATTTTTAAATAGATACAGTGCTCCTGACTTCATGGTAAATGACAGTAAAAATGGACCACACTTGAGATCTGGAGTGTTATACTTTAAAATTCTGTAAAGCAATTGATATGAAATATTAGCTATAACTGTCCTTTGAGAAACAGAGAGAGATTGAGAGAGAAATGAATTTAGGAGAAATGAACTGGTTATAGCTATGCTTGCATCAGTATATTTTGCTGTATGTATGATTTGGTAGATTTTGTTCCCTTTGGTGGACGAAATGACTATGATGACTGAATCCAGAATAGTATTTGCTGTTGTTGTCTGTTGCATTTCTTCAAGTTGATTCCAACTTATGGTGACATTAAGGTGAATCTATCATGGGGATTTCTGAGGCTGAGAGTGTGTGACTCTTGCAAGATCATCCAGTGGATTTCTGTAGCTGAGCAGGGAATCGAACCCTAGTCTCCAGAGTTATAGTCCAGTGCTCAAACACTACACCATGCTGGCTCATCCAGAATAGTATACCATTGGTTAAAGTCAGAACTAGCCTTTCATGGATGGGCGAGCTCTTTCTCTCTTTTTGAAGCATCTCATACCGTGAAGGAATATCACATGCAGAGCAGAGGAGGGTAGTCTTCATAGTCCCCATTCATTCCTCAGCTCCCTATGCCTCTCCAGTCTCTGGGGCCTACAGAAAAGTGGCAGGGGTAGTTGGATCTGCTTTGGGAAAGGAAATGAGTCAAGATTGCCTCCCACCTTTCATGAAACTGGATTAGACCATATTCATTCTTTGAAGCTTATTGCATTCTGAAATAATACAGCTTACCTGATCCAGTTTAAAATTTAAATTTGGTGGGATCCTGATATTATCAGAAGGATTTACTCACTGAAATCTCCATCCAGATCCATCCCGGGGCTATCCCCCCTCTCAAGGGCGCCTTAAGAAAATAGCCGCCGGAGCAGCCCTGGGAGTGGGGCTGGACCAGGGCTGGACCCAGGTGGCGGATTTGGCAGCTGAATCCTTCTGATAATATCAGGATCCCACCCAATTTAAATTTTAAACCGGATAAGGTAAGACGTATTATTTCAGAATGTGAGAAGCTTTTGGCCACTCTAGCTCAGTAGTCAGGTGCCTGGAAAGACTTCTGCCTGAGACACAAGAGCAGAGATAAACAGAGCACAGCTCTGAGACTGCATGCAGAACTCCAATAGCTGTTTTTGCAGCTATTCATCCCTGGATTGCTTTTTTTTTTTCTGAGGGGAAAAGACAAAAAATATATATAGAAAGCCAGGGTGAATTGCTTCTCCTTAAATTTATCTTTTAAATAGGTTTCTATACCTCCAGCATTTCACAGAGGAAAACTAGAACATGTGTGGCCAAACCCCATCAGAGTGTGGTCAAGATGATAAAAGTTATTAAGAGGGAAGAAGAGACCAGGTAGGAGAAGCTGCAGCTGTTTGCTTTTGCCTGAACATACTGGAAAGGGCTCCTCTCCCCTTTGCTGAGTTATTAGAGTGGAAACTACTCTTTCACGTTGAACCCTCTTTGTGTCAGTGGGAGTAAATTGAGGACAAAGGGGGACAGTGAGAGGAGAAGAGGAAAAACTGGGACATTTTAAAAGCAGCTGGAAAAGTGGAGCGACAGAGAATTAAGTAGAACTATGCCTGCTAATTGGTACAGCTGGAGGGTATGGGTTTCAGTCCCATTACACAGTTTAACAGCAAAAATACACATTTTCAAATATAATTCCCTCCTATGGCCAGTTTTTGTTTGTTGGGGGGGCATTTTTATCAGTTCATACAGGTCCTAGGTTGTCCCAGGGGCAGAAAACTGGCCCCCAAACCAACTACCCATCCCTGCCCTAGAGCTTCACAGCCTATCAAATAGATTGAGCCAGACTGAGCTTGTGGGATAGTCTTGTGTGATAAAAAATCAGCTCCCAGTAAGCTGTGTCAATGAATACCATTTTGATCTTTTTTAATGGCAGGGAATGCAAATACCACCATATAAAAGAGATTAGAGGGAAATGCACTACTTTTGTTATATTTTTCTCCTTACTGTTGCTATAACTTTGGGGGGTTGCAGACTGCCAGAAATAGTGTGAATTCAGTCCACTTTTAGGGTTAGGGTTAGTGCTAGGGAATCATGGGAACTGTTATTTTTCTGAGACATTGAGCCTTCTCTGTCAGACAATTCTGATGCCACAATAAAATACAGTTCCCATGGTTCCCTAACTCTAACCCTAACCCTAAAAGTGGACTGAATTCACACTATTTCTGGCAGTCTGCAACCCCCCTTTGTTGCTGCAGCTGTTGCTGTTGTTACTTTATGTTTATCTTTTAGTTATTTTAATTTGTTATATTGCTTTTATCAGTTTTTAAAAACTATTGAGCTTTGCAAGAAGTGGGATTTAAAAACAGAAATGTAACAAGGATAGAGCAGAAAGGATTACTGAATAATTACACTCACATACACATACACATACCCACACAACTGCAGAAGGTAGAAGCCTAAATGTTTTGCCAATTTATTAAGTTCTGTTAATCCCTCTCTCTCTCACACACAGACACATAAGTTAAAATATGTAGAATTGGAAATCTGACTTTAAACATCAAAGGATAAGACACATTTGTTTCATATGAGAGTGGAACTGAGAAGCTTTGAACTGACCACAAGAGGTCACTCTTATTTTTTATGGCATATAATAAAAGTTATGTTAAGAACTTCAGAGGTCTACACCATTATGACCAGTGGCTTTAAATGTGTTCTTAGTTTATGTAGTTGAAACATTTTGATATTCAGCATGGACTCTCCATGATACAAATCCAGTTTCTTTAGGCAATGATCACCATTGAATCACAGGATAGTTACAAGTAAGGGATGGAAATCATCAAGCTTAATTTCAAGGTGTCTATAGCAACAGGTTATAAGATTATCTTTCAACAAACATTTATTCACTCCAGTCATTTTAAAGGTAGTGTGGTGTAGTCATTTGAGTGTTGGACTAGGTCACCGGATGACCAAGGTTCGAATCCCCACTTGGCCACGGAAACACATTGGGTGACCTTGGGCAACTCACATTCTCTCAGCCTTAGAAGAAGGCAATGGCAAACCCCCCTCTGAACAATTTCTGCCAAGACAATCACATGATAGAGTCTCCTTAGGTTCGCCATAAGTCAGAAATGACTTGAAGGCACACAACAAGAAGAACATTTACTTCCAAGGAAATCAGTTTCCACCAATGCACCTTCCTACCATGGTATGCTGTCAAGTTTCTTCAGACCTATCATAGGGTTTTGGCAAGATTTATTCAGAGAAGGTTTGCCAGTGCTCTCCTCTTAGGCTGAGAGTGTGTGACTTGCCCAATCCCCAGTTTAATGCACTGGATTTCAATAGCTGAGTGGGAATTCCAATCCTGGAGTCCTAGTCCAACACTCAAACTGATGCACGGTGCTGGTTCTCTTTGCATGACAGTTGAAAATACTTAAAGCAATTTGCAATAAATAAAATTAAATCAATCAAATGCAAAGGGGAGTTAAAAAGTTAGTCAGTTTGCTTGTAAAGATTACCAACCTTTATGGCTAAGTTGTGGTGTGTTGTTGTTGTTGTTGTTTTTAAAAAATGGCATATCCTTTTTTAAATCTTCAGTACAGCTGTCATCCACTTTATAAAAGTGTTGTAGGGGGAAGATTCCATAAAGAAAAGGAGGAAGACCAGGAGCTCAGGGCTCAAAGGAGAAATAGCTGGATGAACTTCCATCACCTGTGCCATGCAGATGTCAGACAAAACAATTATGTATGCTCTTATGTAAAATAGGTTATATGAGGATTAAAACTCATTTCAATCAACCAAAGAGGCTGATTTCTTGTATGTGATGAAATGACAACATAGGGCCTCTACAGATGGGCGGCCCTTGGTCGCCCCGAGAAGTTGAGGATTGGGGACAAGTCTGCTCCACTCCTCAGGCCCAATTCACTCTTTGAGTGGCCCTGGAAGGAGTGTTCCTTCCTCAAACTGCGGAAAGGGCATCGGAAGATGTGGTGCGCGCCTCTTCCACACCTCTTCCGTCACAGCGTTTCCGGATGCTGCGACAGAAGGACATCATTGGAGTGCCCACCATGTGCAATGATGTTCTCAGGAAGGGGTTGGGGCACCCGGTGTCCGTCTTCCCCACCCCTTCCTTGGTTCAAAGGAAAGCCCTTCAGTAATCTTTTACTGCAAAGCCCTTCAGTAATCTTTTCCATGATACTAAAAACCAATGCCTCTTAATGATCTGCTGACCTGTGATTCTTGCAACTCATGATGGATGGTTTCCTTCCCATTCATTTTCTTCCTCTGTTGTTCTGTGAGTTTATGCGGCTTTCATTTCACTCTATGATAAAGTGTACCTAAGAATGCATCAAAATTCTCTTTGTCTGATGGTCTACTGATGTGCACAGGTGCTGCTGCATATTGGTAAAAGACTGACTCATAATATCCTAGACTTGGAAGCGACCTCATGGGCCACTGAGTCCAATCCCTTGTTCAATGCAGGATTCCCAGCAGGTAGCTGTCCAGCCTCATTTTGAAGATATCCAAAGAAAGAGACCCCATCACCTCTCTAGGCAATTGGTTCCATTTCCAAACTGTTGTTACTGTCAAGAAGTTCCTTCTAATGTCCAGTTGAAATCTACTCACCTGTACCTTCAGATCATTAAATCTGGTCCTACCCTCTGGGGCAGCAGAGAACAGGCCTGCACTCCTCTTTGTGATGGCCATTGAGGTCTTTAACAAGGGCAATCCTGTAACCTTTAAGTATTTTGTTCTCCATACCTCTTATCATCCCTGTTGCCCTTCTTCTGAACCTGCTCTATCTTTTCTATCATCTTCTTAAAAGATCATTTCAACTTGCTGTATCAAATTTTGCATTTGCTGTTTTACCAAAACACAAGTGTAAATTGTGTGTTCTATTTTCTTAATCTGTGTGGCTGCACTCCATCCAAAAGACCATGTTCATCATTTGGCGCTGCTCTTGGATCTGAAAAGCCAGCTGGCTGCTGTGGCCAGGAGTACTTTGGCTTAGTTTCTGTCTCAATGAAAAAAGAGTGAAATATAAACAAGCAAAATAAGAAAAATGGTGAATGGCACTTTGTGGAAGGCAGATCTGGAAACAGTGGGTTATGTGTTAGTGACTTCCTGATTAGAGTACTGTAATGTGCTGTAAATGGTGATGGCCCTTGAAAGGTGTTCAGAAGCTAAAACCAGATGCAGTAGAGAGACTCTTGCCTGGTGTGCTCTTCCAAGGTCACATGACTTGTACCAATGCTCTGTCTTCCAAATGACTTATCATCTCGGAGCAAAATGTCCCTCTTACATGTCCAAGACTACCGAAAGCCTAGGATACTGAACACATGAGACAGGGCTTTCTTGGTGGCAGCATCTTGGTTGTGGAATTCCCTCTGAAGGGAACCCATGTTGGCTTCATCGTTGCTCAGCTTCTAATGGGCAACCAAGACTCAAAAAATTGATAAGGCATTATGGTCCTGAATTGTTTTAAATGTCCATATGTTTTTTAAAAAATTGTTTGACCTGTTTTTAAATTAATATTTTATCCATTTTAGATTGCATTGGGAATCCTGAAGGGTAGATAATATTAATAAATAAATACTTCAAATAAATAGTTGTGCATACTGATAGAACACATGAAACAAGCCCTTTTTGACATGACTTATACAGTGGGTTGGATCAAATTACATTAAACTTCATTTGGAAGAAGTGTGCATCATGCATTGCCAAAACATCACACTCACACATCAAATAATCAAACATAATCAAACTAAATAAAAGGTAATGGGTATAATTATACAAATCTTGGGGGAAGGGCGTGTGCAATGTTAAAACATCCCACTCAAAATCAAATTTAATCAATTCAAATCAAATAAAAATAATTGATGTAATTGTATGTGATCACAAGATTAGGTTTTTGGCACTGTTTTATCAATGTTTGCATGCATATCATTCATATCAGACATGAATGGGATGAACCAATTATAATCTATTGCAAATATAAAAATGAGGAAATAAAAACATAAACGAACAATTCCAGGCTGGGAGACAGTAGCCTATTACATTTCCATTTGCTGAGGAACTGAAGATAACTACTCCCTTAAAATCCTAATTACAAGCTTCTCCAAGGCATCTAGTTCATTACTATGGGATATTCCAGATTTTGTAGTTATAGGAGTTGTAGAGGCACAATTGCTGGTCTCACTGTGTCAATAGAGAGGGTTTTTGTTTTTGTTTTTGTTTTGGAGGGGTGGGTGAAATGATCTCAACAATACCAGCTGCAAAGTATTGTTCATTTTCAGGGGAGAAAAGGATGAAATTCTTTTTGCCTGCTCACCCCCTGAGTTCCTCAAATAATAATAATAATAATAATAATAATAATAATAATAATAATAATAATAATTTATATCTTGCCCCTCTGCAACGCAATTGGGGCGGCTTACAACATCAACACTACAATAAAATACATACAACACCAAAAACCTGCTCACCCCTTAAAAAGATATTAAACTTAGACAATCTAAAAGCATTTTGAATACATCACAACATAAAGCAAAAAGCATCACAATAGCAGCAACACAGACAGGGAGAGAAAATGGCTGACTCTTGGGGCCAGGATAATTATTCAGGAAAGGCCTGCCGGAAGAGATCCATCTTAACAGCCTTTTTGAAGCTGTTTAAGGTGGTAATAAGATGGATCTTGCCTGGCAGGCCGTTCCATAATCTGGGAGCGGTAGCATAGAAGGCCCTCTGAGAGGTTGCAGACAGCTTCGTTTTCATAGGCTGAAGCAAATTCCACCCAGAAGACCAGAGTGTGCGGGGTGGATCATACGGAAGGAGGCGGTCCTGGAGAAAGGTTGGGCCCAAGCCATGTAGGGCTTTAAAGGTAATAACCAACACCTTGTACTGTGCCTGAAAACTAATAGGCAGCCAGTGGAGTGATTTTAACACTGGTGTAATGTGGTCTTTCCTAGTTGTTCCCGAGACCAACCTGGCTGCCATATTCTGTACTAATTGAAGTTTCTGGGTCAAGCACAAGGGTAAAGAACCCATGTAGAGCACATTACAGAAGACAAGATGAGAGGTTACCAGCGCATGTACCACAGTTTCAAGATCCTTAGTTTCCAGGAAAGGGTGAAGCTGGTGTATCATCTGAAGTTGATAGCAGGCGCTCCTAACTGTCACATTTACCTGATTTGACATCTGGAGCAATGGATCCAGAAGCACCCCCAGACTGACAACACAGGAGAGTGTGACCCCATCTAGGATTGGAAGTTGTATTCCCATACCTGGTTTCGGGCTTGCAACTGTTACTACCTCCGTTTAATCTGGATTCAGTCTCAATCTGTTTTTCCTCATTCAGTCCATTACTGTCTTAAGACAGTCACTGAGAGGAGAGACGCCATCTGAAGTCAAAGCTGAGGACCGATAATATTCGGCTTCTCCAATTTATATCCTGCTTCACTGATCATGTACATTCAATACAAAGGTGGTTAACACCACACCATGTTTGGCCCCTTCTCCAAGGTTTCAAGCAGGGAGCTCTCCTCATTGTGCTCTTGGAAAACCCCTTTTTAGAGATAAGGAACCCACAATTAAAACTGAGCTTTCTACATGGACAAAATGTGCTCTGCCATAGAGTTATGGTACTGCAGCTCTGTTTCAACTATGTAAGTAAAGTTCATTGAAGACTCAATGGCACTATATTATGTAAATGCCAAATTTTCCGCTTAAGGTAGCTCCTGTTATAGAAACATGCTGTATTATAGGCTTGTGAAAGGAAACAGACTTTATATATGTCTGCTCTATAAATGGGTATAATTCAGACATTTCCCCATTGTAAGTATCTACTTGGTTTTTTAGCACCATAGTTACAAGACCATGAAAGATTGATACATGAAACTTAGCATATATATTAAGAGGACTCTAGTGGTGTGCACCACTGGGTTATTTGATCTCAAACATTTAATATTTAATTTATATTAATTTAAAAGTGCCTCTGAGTTTGAAGCCTGCAATACCACTGTCAATCCCTAGTTGGCAGATAATCCCTAGTCATCATAGAGATTTGACATTTATACAGCTTGAAGCCAGAAGACCTATTCAAAAGAAAGAGTTAAACAGATGTTCACTTTTTCCTTCTATGGGACCACCCCAATTCATGGGTATGAAGTGGTCAAAATCTTTTTTATGGGACTGTAGGGGTACCCCTGGCAAAGGAAATACCTAGGGTTGATCAGGGTGACCAGACACCCTCCTTTTCCAGAATATGTCCTACACTTCAATCTTCTGTCCAGGAGGAATTCCATAATGTCCTCTATTTTGATCATGACATAAGAACCATGAATTTATATTTCTATGTGTGCTTTTAGCTTTTATTTAGCAATGTCCTACATTTTGTGGTGCCTTGTGCTCCTTTGCAGTTTTGATATCTGGTCACCCTAGGGTTGATAGCAAATGTGGGTTCACTGAGGCAGGGCAAGTACAACTCTGATAGCTGTGTATCTGTTGCTTGAAGGCTTCAGGACACCACACTCAAGGCTATTCCACATTATGTAAAGCCAGGCATTTTGAATAAAATGATAAAGAAAAACAAAACCCAAAACATGTTTCAAAGTCTTGTAGCTCAAATTCTGCCCACAAAAGGAAAGTGTGACTTTTGTTTCAAGCTGATTAATCATAGAATCATAGAATCATAGAGTTGGAAGAGACCACAAGGGCCATCCAGTCCAACCCCCTGCCATGCAATAAATCCCAATCAAAGCATCTCCGACAGATCGCCATCCAGCCTCTGCTTAAAGACCTCCAAGGAAGGAGACTCCACTACTCTCCGAGGGAGTGTGTTCCACTGTCGAACCGCCCTTACTGTCAGGAGGTTCCTCCTAATGTTGAGGTGGAATCTCTTTTCCTGGAGCTTACATCCATTGTTTCGGGTCCTAGTCTCTGGAGCAGCAGAAAACAAGCTTGTTCCCTCCTCAATATGACATCCCTTCAAATATTTAAACATGGCTATCATATCACCTCTCAACCTTCTCTTCTCCAGGCTAAACATCCCCAGCTCCCTAAGTTGTTCCTCATAAGGCTTGGTTTCCAGACCCTTCACCACTTTAGTTGCCCTCATTTGGACACGCTCCAGTTTCTCCACATCCTTTTTGAATTGTGGTGCCCAGAACTGGACGCAGTATTCCAGGTGAGGCCTGACCAAAGCAGAATAGAGTGGCACTATCACTTCTCTTGATCTAGACACTATACTTCTATTGATGCAGCCTAAAATTTCATTGGCCTTTTTAGCTGCTGCATCACACTGTTGACTCATGTTCAACTTGTGGTCCACCTGGATTCCTAGATCCCTTTCACACATAGTCTCGTTCAGCCAGGTGTCCCCCATCGTATATCTGTGCTTTTCGTTTTTCCGCCCTAAGTGCAGTACCTTACATTTCTCTGTGTTGAATCCCATTTTGTTAGCTTTGGCCCAACTTTCTAGTCTGTTCAAGTCATTTTGAATTTTGATCCTGTCTTCTGGGGTATTAGCTACTCCTCCTAATTTGGTGTCGTCTGCAAATTTGATAACTATGCCCCCAATACTGTCATCCAAGTCATTGATAAAGATGTTGAATAGCACTGGGCCCAGGACAGAGCCCTGTGGCACCCCACTGGTCACTTCTTTCCAGGTTGAAAAGGAGCCATTGTTGAGCACCCTTTGGGTTTGGCCAGTCAACCAATTACAAATTCATGTAACAGTTACTTTGTCTAGCCCACATTTTACCAGCTTGTTTGCAAGAATGTCATGGGGAAGCTTGTCAAAGGCCTTACTGCAATCAAGATATACTATATCCACAGCATTCCCTTCATCTACCAAGCTGGTAATTTTATCAAAACAAGAGATCTGATTTGTCTGGCATGACCTGTTTCTCTGAAACCCATGTTGACTTTTTGTGATAATAAAATTACCTTCCAGATGTTCACAGACTCTCTGTTTAATGATCTGCTCCAGAATCTTTCCTGGTATTGATGTCAAACTAACTGGACGATAATTGTTGGGATCCTGTTTTTTCCTCTTTTTGTAGATGGGGACATTTGCCCTCCTCCAGTCCTCTGGGACTTCTCCTGTTCTCCAGGAGTTATCAAAGATTATTGCAAATGGTTCCGATATTACGTTTGCCAGTTCTTTTAATACACTTGGATGTAATTCATCTGGTCCTGGAGACTTATATTCATTTAGATTAACCAGGTATTTCTGTACTATCTCTTTACTTATTCTGTGCTGAAATTCTCCTATTCTGTCCTCTGCTCCATTATCCTCAGGTTGAGCACCCTTTGCGTTTTCTGAGAAGACTGAAGCAAAGAAGGTGTTGAGTAATTCTGCCTTTTCTCTGTCCCATGTTAACTTTTTGCCATCTTCTCCACACAGTGGCCCTACCATTTCCTTCTTCTTTCTTTTGCTGACATACCCCCAAAAGCCCTTTTTATTGTTCTTAACCTCTCTAGCAAGCCTGAGTTCATTCTGCACTTTTGCTTTTCTGACTTTACCCCTACACGTGCTAGCTATTTGTTTGAATTCCTCTTTGGTGATTTCCCCATTTTTCTATTTCTTATACATGTTCCGTTTCAACATGTTGTGGATTAAAACCACAAACAATTGCAGTAGAAGAGTCTATGAACATTTTGTTAGGGTGTATTGTGTTATGCTTTGAGGCACACTTGTAAATAATAGGTTATGCTTCTGAATTAAATGTGATTTATATACAGACCTGATAAATTGAATTTTAAACCAGATGACTATTTGCCTCTGTTTACATTTTGCCTTTCAAATGGAAAGTAAAAGGTCTGATTGAAATATTATAATGCAAGAGGGGGGAAACTGGGATCCATGGGACACATACAAAAGCCACAGACCCCACCAGACCACATAAAGCCTGTGAACCCCAACTTGGTGAGTGAAATTCATGACCCAAATAGCAAAAATCTATTCCCGGAAGCCTCTAAGACTGACAAAAAGCAAAGAACCTCCTGAACCCACTATACAAAATGGGTAAAAATTGCCCTCACATGATTGAAAATAAAGCAATGTTAATTCTATTTTTTTAAACTTTGGTCATGCAGTGTCTGATTTTCATGTGAAGAGACACCCAGCATGGTATACTGGTTTGAGTGTTGAACAAGGACTCTGTGAACCCAGGGATGAAATCCCTGCTGAGACAATAGAAACCCACTAAGGTTGCATCTGCACAACAAAAATAATCCAGTTTGACACCATTTTAACTGTCACAGTTCAAAGCTGTGGAATTCTGGTAACTGTAGTTTGTTGTGGCACCAGAATTCTCTCACAGAGAAGGTTGAATATCCCATAAAAATATAGTTCACAGAATTCCATAGCATTGAGCCATGGCAGTTAAAGTGGTGTCAAACTGGATTATTTCTGCAGTGCGGATGCAGCCAAGGCAAATCACATGCTCTTGGCTTCAGAGGAAAGCCATGGCAAGCCTCCTCTGAATAAATTTTGTAAAGAGAAAAGTAGGATAAAGTCACCATCAATCAGAGTTGACTTGAAGGCACATAACAACACAGGAAGCCACCAAGAGAGTCGGGTGGGGCAAAAACTAGTTCCCACATTCTCTGCACTTGCCCATTCCTAGTATAATGTAATCAGGTATTTTTGTACCTATTTTATATAATTTATATTTATTTATTTCATTTTTTATGCCACCTTTCTCCCAGAAGGGACCCAAGGGGCTCACAGATTAAAAAGGTGACTCACAGATAAATGTGTGTGTGTGTGTGTGTGCGCGCACACACACACACATGTGCCTCTTCCACAACAAATTACAGGACTGCAGGGCTTATTTTAATGTGATGGCCTTTGTAAGGTGGTCACTGGAGATAATTGACATTTCATAACAGTTGAGCAGAGTCAGAGGCACAGGTTAAAGGCTCCAATGGAGTCCAATCTACTGCTCCTAATAAAAATATCAAAATCTGCCATTTTGCCTATGGAACCAGCATCTCAGGATGAACGTGGGAAGGGTGCTAAAAACATGGGGTGGGGTGGTAAAAAAGATAAGGCTGGGAAAGGCCAGTAATCTATTTCTGGTTCTCAAAAAATAAACAGTGCAACATACTTTAAAAAGCGATCCTCTGCTCCTGGAGGCATGAGGGAGAGGGGCATTAAAGTTGCAATCTGAGAAGTCTGGAGAAGTTGAGGGATGCATTGTGCCCACTCCTGCCCCAAAGGCCTCTGGCAGGCCTTGTAGGATCAAGGCCTCAATTTTACATGTGTGAGCGGGATTCCAGAGTAGTAGAATTTATCACTGTTATTTTTTGAACCAACTCTTCCTACTAAAGTCTATTTATATAATTTTGAAGGTGATGGTTGGGTATTTCTCATCCCACCTGTATGAGGTGTATGTATGCCATCATACAGCCCATACACACAAAAGGCTGGTTGGGTTCACAGATGTGAAATGCAACAGTTTTGCACTTTACATCAAGTCTTTCCCCTCTTTTCCACCTTCTGGATCTGACTGAGGCTGGAAGTGCCTTAATGTCACTGGCTTGATGCCTGGGAAGGCTGTTACTCCTGTTTCCCGAAGTTTAGGAAGAGAGCAGATCTATAAGGGTGCTCACCTTCTCTCCTCTTACTATTTGGACATCCTCAAGTTATCCAGCCATGGCTCCTGTTTGAGCAGCCTAGTGGTAACAACATACAATTCAATTTGCTTCTGTTTACATCTGTTTACATCTGGCAGGAATGAATGAATCAATGCAGTCTTACATCGATCTATGGAGCCACCAACTTTCCAAAACGTTGCTGCTGAGTTATATTTATAATTAATTCAACACAGTTTGTCTCTTTGTCAGATTCTTATTTCTTTTCCACTATGTTGCTGGGTCAATACAGATAAAAATAAACAATTCAGTAGTATTGAAATTAAAAAAAAATATTCATACTACTATAAGCATTTAACATCAAATATAGAATAAAGATACTATACTGATTGATATTTAGCAAATGTAAGGTATGCATAAGAAGTTAAATGAAACAGGCTAAATGGCAAGTTACACCAATTCTGGAAGTTGTTTTTGCTTCTATAATTTTCATTTTAAGATTATATGTTAAAACTTATAGATATAAGATTGTATAATAATATAGTAATGTTCAATAAGATACTTTGTATCTATTCTCATAAGATTTCAAATTTTTATTGTAATGGATTGAAATAAGCATTTATACATTGTTTGTACTGTTAATATGTTTTTTTTTAAATCAATTTTTTTTTAAAAAAATCAACAATTCAAAAAATAAGAAAAGCATATAAGAGAACATAATGAAACAGAAGCATCCAGGGCTAGATTATCTATAGTTCAATAGGTGAAATAGCTTCAGGCTTCTCACTGTCTTGGAGCCTAGTGCTCAAGTAAAAAAGACATAGCTTGATTCCTTTTCTTCCCTAGGAACTTACTGCATTACCTTTTAAAGCGAATAAAGCCTCCTGGGGTGCAGCCAGGATATGGCATGGAGGCGGAGATTATCGCACTGTAAGTTGCTGCCGAATTGCCAGATGACTGCAGCCCAGGTCCCAGCTGTGCTCAGCTGGCCATAATTTAAACCTCAGAAGCTTTCCATTTTCTAAAAAGGGCTAGTTGAGTGTGGCTGGGACCTGGGCTGCAGTCGCCTGGCGATTCAGTGGCAATTTACTGTGCAATAATCCCTGCCTCCATGCTGTGTCCCAGCTGCAGCCTGGGAAGCTTTATTCACTTTAAAAGGTAATGCGATAAGCTCCCTAGTCACTTCCTGAATCTGCCAATGTTTCTATTATCTTGTGTGTTACTTGAGCAATTGAGTAAAATTGCATATGTAAAAGGATCAATGTTAGTCTCATTACAGGATTGAAAATAGTTTCACGCATAATTATATTTGTGCTTCTGTCTATTGTATTTTTAACATTTATTTAATTTTGATGCCATGAAATCTAGAATAGCTCATACACAAATAGAAAGGGGTTTTATCTGGTTTTGCAAGGATCATTTAAATATTTGCTCATTTGACTGAACATTTAAATACCAGCCTTGCTTCAGCACTTTGTATGTCAAGGCACTGCGGCACATAAAATGAGTACCACCCCCCTCACAAAACAAGAAAATAGGAGTTTCAACTTTAATAGGCATTTAAACGTACAGCTAAAACTATAGCTTGCTTTAAAAAACAACACCCTACAATTTGCATACCTCTGTGCTAAGAATGCCTGTCGGTTTAAGACAGCAATTCAGTTAAATAAACTATGGGTGCAGCAAAATATAATATGTGACATTTTGAAGATTAATTTTGACATTTCTCCTAATACAGTAACTGTTTTGATAAAAGAAACACCAAGAGTGGAAAAATGGCCCAGCCCAAGGTAAGTGGCCTACAGTTGCTCACAGATCAATTCGTAGTAACAAACCAAATCTAAAAACATCTGGCAGACCTTGCAAGTAATCAGAGAATGTCATTTGAGGTCATTTTTAAAGGAAAGTTTACTTAAAATCACAAGTTCCAATTTGAGAGGAACAGTCCTGGCTCATCCTCTCCTGCCCCACTTCCTGGACTGCTTTCAAAATGTTCTCCTCCTCCCACTTTCCTCCTTTGTCCTCAACTTGCTTAAATTGCTGCAAAATGAGTTTCAAAGTGCAAAAAGTTTCTTGCACTTAGTTACCTTCGCTGGTTTAGTCCTATAAAGCCTACATGGCTCAGGTCCAGCTTATCTGAAGGACCATATGAACCTGACCATGTTTTGGGACATATTGAGGAGGCCCTTCTTTCTGTTCCACCACCCTCACAGGTTACATGTGTTGGAGACATGGGAGAGACCCTTCTCGTTGGCTGTCCCTAGGCTCTGGAACTCCATTCCCATAATGGTTAGATTGTTACCGTCTCTGCTCTCTTTCTATAAACAGGTTTCTGTTTCAACAGGAGTTTGAGAATTTATTGTTTGGTCTTGTGCAGTGTGGATTTTCTATTGGTCATTTTTGTTGTGCTGTTGTGTTTTGTGTTTTTGCATTTTTGAAGCATGTTTTTTTAATATGTTGTAAGCCTCTTTAAGTTTTGAACAGGGAAAAGGCAGTAAATAATAATAATAATAATAATAATAATAATAATAATAATGTGTATCTGTTCTTCCCCATTAATAACTTTTGCTTTCTTATTGCTGGCCACAGTATTTTGACCACACTGCAATGCTGCTCAGCCATTTGTGTCCCAGTTTTCATCTGGGAAATGTTAGCAGGAAATGGAAGTTTATTCATAGGACCTTATCACACGGGACTCAATGCAGACAGAATCCAAATGAAATCCTCACCTAATATGTATTATTTTTTTGTATGTCCACATGACATCGCACAGAACCCCGACAGAACCCCGACAGAATGCGGAAAGAACCAAGATGTTTTGAATTTCGGTTTCTTTAGGAATTGCAATTGCGCGACGGGAATCATTTTGCTTTTACCGTAGGTATGAAAACCCAATATGTATTGGGGAGCATTTCCCCGCCTGTGCTCCAAGGAGGACCTCCTCAGAGAGCTGGCTTTCCGAGGAGGACCTCCTCAGAGCGCGGACCCCGTGCAGGGCCTGCGATCCAAGGAGGACGTCCTCAGAGAGCCAGCTTTCCGAGGAGGACCTCCTCGGAGTGCCGACCCTGCACGGGGCCTCGCTCCAAGGAGGAACTCCTCAGAGAGCCGGCTTTCCGGGGAGGACCTCCTCGGAGCGCGGACCCCGCGCAGGGTCCGCACTCCGAGGAGATCCTCCCCGGAGAGCCAGCTCCAAGCGGGGCCTCGCTCCAAGGAGGACCTCCTCAGAGAGCCGGCTCTCTGAGGACGTCCTCCTTAGAGCGCAGGCCCCACGCATGGTCCGTGCTCCGAGGAGGTCCTCCCTGGAGAGCCAGCTCCAAGCAGGGCCTGCGCTCCAAGGAGGACCTCCTCAGAGAGCCGGCTCTCCGGGGAGGACCTCCTCGGAGCGCGGACCCTGCGCGGGGCCTCGCTCCAAGGAGGACCTCCTCAGAGAGCCGGCTTTCCGAGGAGGACCTCCTCGGAGCGTGGATCCCGTGCAGGGCCTGCGATCCAAGGAGGACGTCCTCAGAGAGCCAGCTTTCCGAGGAGGACCTCCTCGGAGCGCCGACCCTGCACGGGGCCTCGCTCCAAGGAGGAACTCCTCAGAGAGCCGGCTTTCCGGGGAGGACCTCCTCGGAGCGCGGACCCTGCGCAGGGCCTCACTCCAAGGAGGACCTCCTCAGAGAGCCGGCTTTCCGGGGAGGACCTCCTCGGAGCGCCGACCCTGCACGGGGCCTCGCTCCAAGGAGGACCTCCAGAGAGAGCCGGCTTGGGAAGGGGTAACAGCCGCGGCAAGTGACAGCCACGGCTGTATTGCGCATGTGCTAGAAGAGCATTTCTAGCACATGTGCGGGATTTTCTCACTTGTGTGTGAACGGCAAATACGGTTCCCAGGAGCGCTTTTCTTAAAAGCGCGATGAACATAATTGCGTGTGATAGCCATTTGCGTATTGTGGGGTTTCGTCCTGTTTATTACTGGATTTATTCTTATTTCACTTTATTATCGCTTTGTGGGCCACGTGTGATAACGTCCATACTTAGGATTGAAGGAAATGGACATTGCTTTTAAAACAAAACAAAACAAAACAAAACCTTGGGGAAAAGCAGCATTCACTGATTTATCCACCCAGGCCCAGGGCTTTCAGTGCTTAATGCTTCAAACTAGAGTCCCTTAATTGGAATCTTTGTTTACTCACTGAATTAAGGTTGCCATGCTCCTCAAAGGTTTTATTATCATTAATAAGTATATCGGTAAATACAACATAGGTCCAATCCACACCACAGAAATAATCCAATTTGAGACTGCTTTAACTGCCCTGGCTCAATGCTAGGGAATTCTGGGAACTGTGATTTAGTGAGACATTTAGCAAAGCAAAAGCAAAACAGCTTCATTTATATACCGCTGCATATCATGCTATGGGATGTCTAAGTGGTTTACAACTGTAAGCTTATTGCCCCCCAACAGCTCGGTACTCATTTTAGCGACCTCGGAAGGATGCAGGCCTGAGTCTGGCCTGAGCCCTGGGTAGTACTGAACTTGCAACCTTGTGGTCTATGAGTGAGTGGCTGCAGTACAGGCATTTAACCACTGCACCACCAGGGCTCCTGGAAATTTAGCATTTTCTGTCAAAGAGCTCTGGTGTCACAATAAACTGCAGCTCCCAGGATTCCCTAGCACTGAGCCAGGGCACTTAAAGCAGTCTCAAACTGGATTTTTTCTACAGTGTGGATCTTCATGCCAAATTTCTATTTAATTTGTACAGATGTAGGGAAATTTTGTTTAAATTCATTTTTGAAGAATTTATCAACATATAGAAATTTCTTCATATTTGGGGCAGAAAGTGCTTGAGGTCTGAGAAATTTAAATACCAGAGAAAGCAAAAGGATCTTCCTATTCTTCATCTCAAGTAATAGGGACCTCTGTGAAACCAGCTTCTAACTCTAGGGCATGTTTTAGCGGGGACTCTCTAATCACTGAATCATTGTATTTGGAGGATAGATTTGATTAAGATGAAAAACGTCACTTTTCTATTCTATTTTCTGTCTTGTGGCTTGCCTTAACTCATGTCAATATACTTTATTTTAATATTTTCTCTTTCCTTCCTTATTCTTGATTTAATTCTTTCCCCTCCCCATATATGCTATCTTTTTGCTGCCTCCCTGTCATTGCTTGCATCTTAGGCTTGCATGTATCTTCCTAAATAACTGATTCTTTTCCACATTTCTTCATCCCTCACCAAATCAACCTTTCTCTCAGTAATTTTTTCTGCAGTTACAAATCTTTTTAATTCCTTATTTTTATCCCTTATTCTTTAATATAGTATTAGGCATTTAACCACCCTCTTCCCAAACACTTTCTTCCAAATCGGCCAAATCTCTTCCAGATCTGCCAAAAAATAAAAAAGTTACTGGCAGCTTTGTGTAAAAAATATACTTTAAAGACATGTAGCACATGAAGCCCTGTACTTATTTGTCTGAGAACTGGCAGACATTTTCCTTTCCTAATGTTTTTCTGTATCTGCAAATTACATCTAATCCTGACAAACAGAAAAAAAAGTTATAGCTGTGGATTTGTTTTTGTTTTTTATTGCTAACCAAGCATCTCCATCTACTGGGTAATCTACAGATGTGGTAAAATGACGCCTGCCATTTTGGTTTGTACACCAACACAGAGTAGATTCTCTGTTGAGTCAGCCCAGGACTGAATCCAGGTGTGAAAAAACTGAGCTGAATGTTTTCAAAATGAGAATTTTAACTCAAAAGGGATGAAGATGGAGTTTTCACATACAAAATAATAATAATAATAATAATAATAATAATAATAATAATAATAATAATAAAATGTGTTTTTCCTTTCTGTATTGCCCTCTTCTGTCAATCACTGCCCAAGGTGGCTGGGGGGGTCTGGTAGATGTAGTCTAAAAATCTTTTCCATCCTTTGAGTCTGACCATAGAATAACTCCTCTTTCTATCCACTTACCTAATAACCAGCCTATCTAATAAAGCAAGCTGGAATAATTCCACAAAGAAATAATTTTATTCACAGCTTTATATTAAAATACACTTTAAAGACATGTTGCACATGAAAAGCATTCAGGCTAGATATTGCTATTGTTAATTAGAATAATTATTGGTTGGCAGACAGAGAGTACTCTTTATCCCGGAGAAGAATGACTAGTGGGATGCATCTGGGTTCTCTCCTGGCCTCAATGTTGTTTTACATGAAACCGCTGGGAGAGATCATCTGGAGATATGGGGCGCAGTGTTATCAATATGCTGATGACACCCAACTTTACTTCTACATGTCTCCAACTACTGGGGTGACTAAGGATGGTGTCGCTCCTCTGGATGCCTGCCTTGGGTCGGTAATGGGCTGGATGAGGGAAAACAAACTCAAGCTGAATCCAAAGAAAACGGAGGTGCTTGTGATAGGTACCCCTGGCCCGGGGAGGGAGTTTTGTCAACCTATCCTTGATGTGGTCACACTTGCCCTAAAGGACAAAGTACACAGCTTGGGAGTACTCCTGGACTCATCTCTACAGTTGTCATCTCAAGTAGATGCGATGGCCAGGAGTGCTTGGAGTCAACTCCGGTTGATTCGCCAACTGCGTCCCTACCTGGACCAAAGGGACCTTGAAGCAGTAGTACTTGCCCTGGTAATTTCTCGTTTGGACTTTTGCAATGTGCTCTACATGGGGCTGCCTTTGTACCAAGTTCAGAAGCTTCAATTGGTTCAAAATGCGGCAGCCAGGTTGCTCACCGGAACATCTAGGGTGGACCATATCACACCTGTACTAAAAGCTCTTCACTGGCAGCCGATCAGCTTCCAGGCACAATACGAAGTGTTGGTCATTACCTTTAAAGCCCTACATGGCTTGGGCCCAAGTTATTTGAGGGAACACCTCTCTCCATACAATCCGCCCTACACGCTCAGAACATCAGGGAAGAATTTATCAGATCATTACCCTACCAGATTAAGATCAACTTCCCAAAGATCATTCATGGCAGCAGCCCCCAAGTTATGGAACAGCCTGCTGGGAGAGATCCATCTTATTACCACGCTAGAAGCCTTTAAGAAGGCACTTAAGACAGAGCTCTTCCGGCGGACCTATCCACCTGATCTCCCAAATTGAATTTAAGGCTAAATGGTACTGTTTTATGTGGCCTGCCGGTCAAGGAAGTTGTTTGATTATCTAGGGCATCTAAGGTATTAGATTTTGCACTGTTTTTATAGTATGGTTTGTTGATTTTATCCTTATTTTTTTATTATATCCTTGTACTTTGTTGTACATTTTATTGTTGTACTCCCGCCTCGATCCGTAGGGAGATATAAATTATTATTATTATTATTATTAACATTTTTATAAATGACTTAAATGATAGAATAGCAATTATGTTGATTAAATTTGCAAATGACACCAAATTAGGTGGAATAACTAATAACCCAGCATACAGGATCAAAATTCAAAATGACTTTGACAGATTGGAGAGCTAGGCTAATACTAAGAAAATGAATTTCAGTAGGAATAAATGTAAGTTATCATATCTTGGCATGAAAAATGAAATATACAAATATAGGATGAATGACACCTGGCTTGAAATCAGTACATGTGAAAATGATCTAGGAGTCTTAGTAAACCACAAACAAAACATGAATCAACAGTGTGATGCAGCAGCCCAAAATGCTAGTGTAATTCTGGGCTGCATAAATAGAAATAGAGCACCTAGCTCAGGAAAGCAGCGGGGCCACTCTATTCTGCTTTGGTCAGACCTCATCTGGAATATTGTGACTACTTCTGGGCACCAAAGTTCAAGAAGGATATCAACAAGCTGGAATATGTCCAGAGAAGGAAGATCAAGATGATAAAAGGCCTGGGAACCAGCCCTTATGAATAATGACTTATTAAGAATGGGTATGTGTAGCCAGAGAAAAGAAATCTGAGAAGTGGCAGGATATAATTTAACAACAACAACAACAACAACAACAACAACAACAATAATAATATCTTTAAATTTTAAATATAATTTTTAAATATCTGAAGGGATATTGAAGATGTAGTGAGCTTTGCCCCTGCTGCTATAGAGATTAGAACAAGAACCCATTAATTCAAATTAGAAGAAAAGAGATACCACCTAAACATTAGGAAGAGCTTCTTTACTGCAACAACTGTTTTACAGTGTAAATAGAGACTGGTGGACTTTACTTCTTTGGAGAACAACAAATCTTTAAACACAGGTTGAATGGGCATCTCTCTTCAGTGCTGTAGTTGCACATTCCTGCATGGCAAGGGTTTAGGTTATATGGCCCTTGTGTTCTTTCCAACTTAAGATTCTATGAAATCACCTATTATTAATTTGGTTTCTGCCTTAGAAGCTATTGGCTGTACCCTGAGTTTTAGATGCTGTGTGTTGTTTTTCAGTTTTCTTTTAAAAAATAGGGTTCTATTTTTTAAAAATATCTGGAACATTTCTGAAAATTTCTGAAATGAAAAACAAAGCCACAACATTTCCAGAACACAGACCCCACCAAATACACAAGATAATATCCATCTTGGTTAAATTTATTTTGCCCACATCCATCTGTAGCATTCAGTCCTGGCTTCCTGATGAAACATTTGATTTATTATTTATACTAAATCTATGAATGTCACTAATTTAACTGATGTTTTCACTTACAAAAGTTAGCTTACTTTTCCAGCCACTTACGGGAAGGAGGCGGATAGAAAAGTCAAGATATTTAATCCTGATTTTGCAAAGGTGGCAGTGATTACTTTCACACTGTCTGTTGGGAGAAAAATCCCTTTTGATTGAGGTTTGGACAATTCTCAACAGTTGCCCAATATTTACAATGCCATTAGTATAGATGCTCTCAGCAGACACCAACCCAAATCTGACAGATGATCCCTTTTACATATACTTATTAAAAGCTCAATTTTCAAAACTAGCTCAGCTATAAATTCCTTGTCTGGATTGAAACACTGAATTTGGAAATAGCATTTGAACTACCACCATGCTGTCCCAAATACAATATTGTTCTTGTTGACTAAACTGTTCAAATGCCAGGCACTATGTCTACTCAAGTCAGTATCAATTGACATGCTTTTTAATTATTTACATTTTCAGCCATTTAGACTCTGGGAATCTTGACAGACAATTCAAAGAATGCATTTGGTCTTCTTGGTGATCTGGTTTGTAGGTTGCAAAGAAGTGGAAAAAACAAAAGCCAGATTAACTTGCTTGCAACTGTTCCCTCTGCTAAATGTATAACATATATTGCTGTGTAAGATAATGAAAAAGCAGACGACCAAATAAAGCACCTTCCAAGTGTGGCATTCAAATAACATGTGTCCCCAAAGAGGCTAGAAGCTGCTCTGGGACCAGTTAACTTGGCCCAAAACCAGCCTGAAAAGGAGCAGCAAAAAACCGCTCCTGCCGACGGCCGATTCGGCAGATGGCTTTGGGACTGCAGTGTCTGGTCACCACAGTCCCAGAATGATCACGGCTGAACCGGCCTCAAGTCACTCAGTTTGGCCCATCTGCTTTGTCCCTATGTTAGATATACATGCGAGTGGTTGATTTGCTTTCTTTGGCTAGCTGTTTAGCTAGATAAATTATCAAGCCATTTTTACTCCCTGGTTTTCCAATTTGCTTTTAGAACTCAAGTCATCATACAACTATCCTCTGAACAATCCTCTGAGGATTGTTAATTGGAAATGTTGAGCTTGGCAAGTTAATTTTAATAAGTATGAATATAATGGCATGCAGAAGCCATCGAGTCTTTGATTGAGCAGGGACATATTATTATTATTATTATTATTATTATTATTATTATTATATATTTTCTTATATCCTGCCTTTCTCTCAATATAGGGACTCAAAGCGGCTAACAGCAAATGTAAAAACAATACAATGTAAAAACAATACAAAATTAAAATGTATAAATATAAAATTTAAAAGACAAACAATTTTAAAAGTTAAAATAGTTATGAATTAAAATGTAACAAGTTAAAAATACAAACCTTAAAATTTAAAATGCACAACATTTAAACAGAGTCCTTAGCAGCTTGAAAAAGCCTGATACCATAAGAATGTCTTTACCTACCACCAAAAGGATAAAGGGATGGTAATGATAATCTCCAACCCAGAGGAAGACAGAGAGGTAAATAGTTTTTTGTCGGTTTTTTGGGCTGTGAGGCAGTGTTCTAGAAAAATGTATTCCTGACTTTCACTTGCATCTGTGCCTCGCATCTTCAGAGAACGTGCCCAGATGTGGTACCCAGAAATGTAATAGGAAATCTGGTCTCTCTCTTTCACACTCAAACTGATCACATAGAAGTTTATGAACCTGAAGAACCAGGAAGGGATTCAAAAGAAAGAAAGAAAGAAAGAAAGAAAGAAAGAAAGAAAGAAAGAAGAGAGAGCTTGTCCTCCCACTTGGCTTTTGCATGCTCTCACAGCTTTAATAAAAACATATGGGGAAAGTAAATTAGGGCAGCCGACTGCTTCTGTCAACGCTGAATAAACAGCATCTTTAAAGTTTACGTGTGATTTAGAATTCAAGAATGCAGACTTTGTTTTAGTTGATGGGCTTGTTAAAGAAAATACTTTGATAGCACAGGGGGAAGAAAAAAAGAGAGAATTATATAGAAAGAAGAAAAGATTAAAGTTCCAAGGGGAAAGAAAAAAGAACCCCTGACATCAGACAGAAGCCTGTTTGATTAGGTCACCCTATAGATGAGAAATAATTAAAAATAAGGAAGATAGATGGAATATGTCAGGTGCTTAAGACAACATCGCAGACTTATCTCAGAGGCTCATGTTTCTGCAAGCCAAGAAAGCAAGGTTGCAGCAGATGTGGAATATTTCTGTTGGCTGAAGGCCTCAGTGGACAAGTGACAGGGTCTGAATGTTGTGTGAGTAAACTTGATGATACAGTAAATACTAAACCAAAGCAAGTTGAACTGAGGGAGGGGGTAGTTTAAAAAGGAAGAACAAATCCTTGAAAAGTTGCAATGGATGCGGAAGGCTGTTAATACATACCCTCCCAGGCAGATACTTCTGGCAAAAAGACAATCTTCATTTGCCAGTCTATATCCATTCCCATCACAATGCTGGTTCTGCTTCTTCCTTCATCCCCCCCTCCCACCATTTCATAGCACTCACCTCTCTACTCCTGCCCCATGCCCACCCAGCTTTCAAAATAATAAAGGGAGGATTTGCTTTCAGAACAACATTGTAAAACCCCAGGTGAGCTTTTCCTTCAGAGTCTAGCAACAGAAAACACCAGCAGACTGTCAGGTGCTGCTAGGATCAAAGCAGAACCTCCCACAGAGCTTTATGGGGATTTCCACACTAATATGCTGATACATACACATCAGTCAAATAACTGCCACTGCCTAAATATTTGGCCTTGTCTGTTATGTTTGGCTTCACATTCCTAGCAGCTATGGTGGTTTGGAAGCTAGTATCTTTATCCTGTGTCCTTCTCTCTGCTTTCTTATCCAGTGCCCATTTGGCAGGCATCATAGGAAAGGGGTTAGGCAAGTTAGCATCTCTCAATCTACACCTTGGCCTCCCGTTCACCCTTCTTTAACAAGAATCTACTCAATTGTCTTACAGACTTCTTGCAACCATTTACCAGCAATGCGGTTTATATTTGTTAGGGTACTAAAGGCTATTTTTTAAAAAACAGAGGTAGCCTTTACATATAATAATAATAATAATAATAATAATAATAATAATAATAATAATAATATTCTTTGTATCCTGCCCCTCTGAGAGCAACCGGGGCGGCTAACAGTGTAAAAAATACATAATACAATCAAACCCCAATACCCTCCCCTCCTTAAAAAAGCATTAAATCCAATAAAGATTAAAAACCGTACAAATTAAAACTGACCAAATGGTCGACAACATTATACAATTATACAAACCACATTATACAGGCAGCATTAATCAATGGAAAGCGGCAGTATCTTGTACATAACTACTAAAGAGGTTCCTGGAGGATTCTCCTAAGAGAATTTCCGAGGCTGGGATATCTATTCTGGGAAGGCCTGCCGGAAGAGATCCGTCTTGACAGCCTTTTTAAAGCTGTCTAAGGATGTAAGCAGACGGATCTCATCCGGCTCTGGGAGGTAGTCGAGAGCCTAGATTTTTGGGGCTGGAGTAAACCACAACGTCTATACCAAAAGTATTAAGACACACTTCTGTGGTTCTTCAGACAGGATAGGAGAAGAAGGAAAAGTAAAGGAAATGAAGGAGTCCCAATGGCCTGATAATATGATTGTCTCTCATCAGAAGTTGGGCCTTTGTGTGCTTTTGTTAAATTGTTTTTTTCCAGACATATAACAAGTGGGAACCATTAGGAGGTCCACTGCATCCTTCTAGGATGGGTGAGTTGTAGTCCCTCGCTGGCCCCATTCCCCCCCCCCCCCAGCCTCCCAGCAACAAAAGTTGCCGACCCCTACCCTAGACAGATGGTCATGTGGACTGGGGCTGATTTTCATTGTAATTTATACTTGTGAGGAAACAGCAGTGTGATACATTCAGTACCATCCCTTTTTTAAAAAAAAAAAATCAGAGAAGCATGCACATTTCAGTAAATGTGTTGAATTATTTAGAAAATTCACCATGGAATCCAAACCAGTATCATTAACCATTTTGTACAAACAATTCAACAAAATTATTTTAGTCCTATAAATATTAGTCATAAGATAACCAGCACCCCACTCTAGGATTCCCATGCTTCTATTCTCCAGGATATGTACATATGAATTAAATCAGCATATCCTATGGGTATCTTCCATCAGGATCATGCTACATAGGATGAATATATCTTTGGTTTACATGAAACAAGTTGAAACCATTGTGAATGTGTGGAAGTGGGTGAGCGGGTGGGGTTTTTCCTTCGAAGAATATCAAGTTAAGAAAGGCATTAGCCCTGTTTCCTCTGTTGCTGACTGCAGCTTATGGAGGAGAGGCAGTATTCCCCTGTATACCAGTTGTTGGGGAACATGAGCAGGAGGGTACTTTTGCACTGAAAGCCTGCTTATGGGTTTCTTCTATGAATCCAGCTGGCCACAGAAGGCTGGGTCTAAATCAGACCAAATAGTCTTTTGGTCTGATTTGGCAGGGTTACAGAAAAGTTCTTTCTTAGTTTCTTATTGTTATAAACCTCAAGCTGGAAGCTTCTTGTTAGTGTCAACTAGAGTATAGCTATTCAACCAATAGTTAAATTTACTTAAGTCAACACTTATGTAAATGCTATTGATTCAATGGCTCTGCCGTATCTGGGACTAACAATAGCATATCTTCCTACATTTCATATATGAAAACTGGGACACATTTGGCCAAGCAACTTCAGAGTGAAGTCAAGATGGCAAAAGTCATTAATGAAGAAGAACACAAAGCTAGGTACAGAATCGGCAGTTTGCTTTTGCCCAAGCCTACTTGGAAGGGTAAGATTCTGCCTGTTCTTCTTCTCTGCTGAGTTAACTGGATAGAAAATAATTTTGTACTTTGAACTCAGTTTGCCACAATTGAAATAAGCTGAGGACAAAGAGGGAAAGTGGGAGAAGGAGAGAGAAACTGGAAGATTTTAAAGGCAATTTTAAAAAGTAAAATGACAGAGGATTAACTGGGATGGTACATGCCAAATTGGGACAGTTGGAGGGTGTACAGTAAGATTCAGCCCCAGATTTTTTCCATTCCTCTCCTCATAGATAGTGGATGAGTCACCCATACTTAGCAACAATATATGATGCCTACTACTTTATCAGACCCTCTATATTACTGATTAGCATTACCAGTGCACTTGTGTACCATTACTGATTACATTTCCTAGGAAATACAGAGCTGAAATTTCCAGTTTGAAAATATTGAACTACTGGCAGTTTTATATCATAAATTACGACAGGTTTTTCTAGCAGTGGCAGCTCATAACAGAATCTTTGGATATGTGGTAGATCATTTGGCAGACTGAAAAACCCAGACATCTCATTATGCTATTAACTATGAAACGTTCACATAAAATGCTAGCTTTGCATGGACAATATGTTATGGGACACCTATAAATGCTTAACCTCTTCATGGCCCCTCTAATATGATTTGGATTGTATCTCAGGATGTACCTAAACTGTAGAAATAATGCAGTTTGACACTACTAAGTGCTGTAGCTCCATCATATGGAATCCTGGGATTTTTACTTTTACAAAACCTTTAACCTTTTCTGTCAAAGAGTATTGGTGCCTTACAAAACTACAAATCCCAGGATTCTATAGCATTGAACCATGGATTAAAACAGTGTCAAACTGCACTAATTCTGTAGTGTGCAGCCTACATCTTATTTAGACTTACAAGGCTAAAAAATCAGCAGTAAGAATCAACCTTGCTAATACATAGAAATCTCAGAAAAAATACCAAAAATAAACAGTCTTGCAATTTAGTTTTCATTCTCTGAGGTCTGATGAATCCTTTTACTTTAAATTCAGAAGTTAGAGAATTATTAAAGCCATGGATGTAAATCTGTGCATATAGGTGTTTGCTTTGGATTTGAAGTGCACAAAGGCTTATTAAAGGCACATTCAAAGAGCTTATCATGATTCAAGACATCACATGTTATTATTCAGGACCTCTCTCACTTTTCTCCAATTCATTGAGTAAAGTAGGCAGCCACTGCTGCTTCTTTAATCTTTGTGACATAACTGTACTTGGTCTCCTTCAGCAGTGATAGAAAGCATATGGTAAAGGAAATCAATTATATGCACCCTCTACAATAATGGGTGAACAGCTGGTTGCCAGATCTTCAGATTTGTCCAGCACATTCAACTTATATATTTTAAAAATGCTCCTCTTGACCCTGTCAAGAAGGTCACTGTTTCTCCTGGCAGCCTACTGGCTGAGAGAGAGAGAGAGAATTTTACTATGGTGTAATGTGATTTTACTCATTATCATTACAGATGTCTCACCCAATCTAGTAAGATCATAACAGTAGCTGGAGCATATGGCTCGGCCACGTGAATAATAATCATAAATCCTATTTGACACTGCCTTGTTATTATATCCTGATCATGTCCCCTTGGAATCTCTTGTGTGGGATAATGTTTAAGTCATTACAAGTTATTTCTCATAGTCTAGGTTTATACAGAACTTGATGGAGATAATGAAGGGACAGATTTTTTTCCAGACAATGATTGTGAATACAATTTATTTATCTAGATGTTCATTACATGAGAATTCTATATCATTTATGCTGTTGATAATAACAGGCAGGTAAAGCTTTGCTCGCTTTTAGATATTTGACAATAGTCACAACATATTTCAAAGCCACAATTAAGACCTTTTTCTTACTATTAGTTGCTTCTGATAAAAAAACACAACACTTTATTTTTTCCCCAGGATGTTGTCTATGTTACTGATGAAAAATGAACTACCATACATATCAGGAGCCCTTTCACACCCCATAGTTATTGCACTATTATTCCAATTTGACTGCTATTGCTATATCCTATGGAGTCCTGGGATTTGCAGTTTGGTGAGCCTGTAGCTCTGGCTGAGAACTCTGAAGCCTCTCCATAAACTACAGAGCCCAGGATCTCATGGGATGTTGCCATGGCAGTTAAAATGGAATCATAGCACTATACATGTATAGTGAAAGGGCAGAGGAATAAAATTACAGTGACATCAGAAAGGGGGAATGGTCAGCTTGCTTCTCCCCATTGGCACCCATCACTCTAGAGCAGGGGTAGGCAACCTTTCCCTTTAAGGGCCAAGGGACTTCAGCTCCCAGAATCCCAGGAGCTATTGGCCAACATGGGACTATTGGCCAACATGGCTGAGGCTTCTGGGAGCTGAAGTCCCTCGGCCCTTAAAGGGGAAAGGTTGCCTACCCCTGCTCTAGAGCAGTGATGATGAATGTTTTAGGGGGCAAGTGCCCAAACCAAAAGGCTTTCTGGTACCGGGTGTTTCCCGGTGCTGGGAGGGACTTCTGCCCTCTGCAGGTGAGACTCCTGCCTGCTGGGGGCAGGACTTCTGGGGCAGGACTTCTTCCCCCTGTCCTATCGAGCCTTCAGCTGCCCCTCCAGAGAGGCAGCTGAAGGCCCAGGAGAGTGGGACAGGGGAAGAGGAAGAACAGGTATGCACCTTTTCCTCCAATTCCCCCTGCCTTCCCAGGCCTTCAGCTGCCTCTCTGGAGGCAAGTGAAGGCCCAGGATGGCTGAGAATGAGGAGGAACAGGTGCACACCTTTTCCTCTTCTTCCCTGCCTTCCTGAGCCTTTAACTGTCTCTGGAGAGACAGTTGAAGCAAAGGGAGGGTGGGGGAAGACAAAGAGCAGGCATGTGCCTGTTCCCCCTCTTCCACCACCTTCCCATCTTTCTGTGTGCCCTCCAAAATGAATTTGGGTGCCAGAGATGGCACATGTGCCACAGGTTCACCAACACGTCTCTAGAGTGCAGCTCTGAGGCTGCATGAAGTCCTCCAAGCAGTTCTTGTGGCCTCAACCCCTCAAGAGAAAACTTCCGCTTTTCTATTTTTTTAAAGGGTGAAGTGCCTCTTCTGAAAGCCTGCCTGCATTTGATATTAACTCCCCCCTTTATTTCAAGTAATCTTCCAGCCAGTTCTAATTTTGTGTTTCTGTTTTTCTGGCCTTTTTTTTTTTTTTTTTTTATACTCTATATGGCTTCTAGTGGGTCCCATGGATAGAAAAATGGCCCTCCAAGCTGCTGCTATTGTCTAACCTTCCTCTGCATGAAGAACCCTATCAGCATGGTTTGATCATCCTAGGCCATTTTGTTCACCAACAGATTGGATTTTCTCTAATGGGAAAAACTATGGTCTTTCTCGCTCCTTATTTCCTGAGAAATGTCTGCTCTTCCCTTACAATTGGTCTTCGGCCTCATTGCATTCATCTTCCTAGCCTACCAAGTAATGTCCAGCTTCCCCTGCCTTTGTGTGCTGAGACCTATTCTTGGTAGAAAATAGTGCAACCTTAATGTGCCACAATAGTTTGCATGACAACCAATCAGGGTGCAGCACATAAGTTCAGCCTGGCACATCCCATTTCATTCATGTGTGCTTGTTCTTCTCAAAATGGCATTGAACTTGACCATGGACTCTTCCTACCCAGGAAGGAGAAAGCTGTAGTCCTGAAAGCCAGAAAGCTGGCTGCAGGATTCTAAAAACTGTAGTTCAAAATGTAACTGTTCTAATCTTTCCCATTTTGAATCAGAACATGGAAAACTTACTTTTAGGACTCAACATGTCCTGTGGTGGCTGGTGATTCCCATGATAATAGGACAGTGAATGCATTCTGAGCTTTAAAAGAACAATCCAACTTGCTGAACCCTATCTCCACTATAGGTTCAGCCTCTGGGACTAGACATGTTCTTGCCATGAAATAGGTGGGCAAGAATTTCAGGGATAGTGTAGTATTGTCTGTAGTTTCTCCTTTTTTGGCAGAACAGGCATTGCAAGTCCACTTATATCCTGGATGGATACAAAAAACCTATTCAAGTGTTCTGGGACATGAGTGAAATAAACATATGAGAAGGAGAAGTTTGCCAGTCCTGCCTTGCTTCGTCATCATTTCCATCACCCTTCATATCAAGAGGTCAAATTTCTGAAGAGGTGAGTCAATTGTCTTCATGGAGGCTCTCCATACAACCCAGAATTTGAGTTTTCTAGCCTTTTGGATTATATGGAGAGCCTTTGTGCATGAAGCAGGTTTCTCCACTTGAGGAGAGTGAAGGAAATGCATCAGAAGAGGGGAAAAAAAGCTATTGTGCCCAGTGTCCTCACATGTCTGTTTAGTTTAAATAGCCCCATGGCTGAATAGGGCTAACACTCTTGTTATTATTATCATTTTATTTATTTATTTACCTTTTTTCTCAGCCCTGTTACTCAAGTTAGACTCCACAATGTAAACAGTTATAGATAAAAGCTGTCATAAAAAACAACATACAAACCATAAAGTATATTTAAACTACAAATGGAATTAAAATCTATTCCTTAAAAGGCAAGACATAATAACAACACATTGGATGCCCTTTCTGTGCACTCTATCAAGAGCTGCTGGAGGGAGTAGAGATGGAAAGAATAATGGACAAAAACATGTTTTTTGAGTTTGAGAAACCCTAATGAGAAGAACCAAGGACTTACAAGAATCTTCAAAATTCGGGACTTATTTTGCACAAAATGCACACATGATTGTTTTATGCAAGAAACAGCATTTTCTATTGGAAAATAATATTTCAACAGAGTAATATTAATTCTGGCATAGAAATGTTGTTTTCTGTGCAGAAAAAAAGCTGTAATTGGGATTTTGTTCTGTCTAAAATTTGTACTTGGTTGATTTGCATAGAAAACAGTATTTTCTATGTGGTAAACAGCATTTTCTATGCAGAGATTAATGTTTCTGCATTGAAATGTTATTTCACATGCAGAAAATATTGTTTCATATGCAAAAAATGCTGGTTTTTGCACAGCCATGCACAGAGTTGAATCTCAGATTGCAAACAGCCTTTGAAAACTGCATCATTTTTGAAGATTTTCTCATAATGGGAAGAAAATTGCCAAAATTATTTATTGCTACCTTCAAGAAGAAACTTAGAAAGAATTACATTCCTAGGAGATTGGCTGTGGTAAAAATACAAGAGGGAAGGAAGAGAACCAAAATGGTCTTGGACCACTTCTTACCAATCCTCGTAGCACCAAAAAGGTGATTCCTGTGAAACATCACACTTTCCCTGAGAACATTATACTTTAACCCACTAATTTCTAAGGGTGCCACAAAAAATTGGAACAATGCCTTCACCTCAGATCAAAGGAAGATGTATGGCTGTTATTTCTGAAACTTCCTATGACATTAAGAATGCTACTAAAATCAACTTATTTATAGGAACTTCAGTGGTGAATATGTGTTGGAAATTTGAACCAAGGGAACTTGCTCTGTCCTGGCCAGCTGCTAGTTATTCTTCCAGTTACTGCTTTATCATTTCTGTACTCAGAGCCATCCAAATGTTTTGCAGCTGGTTCAATCTGAGAAAGACTATGACAATATCCAGCTGCTACTGTACCATGTTTATATTCTCCCACCCTGTTCTACTTTCATATTTTTTACTTCACTGGATTCATTCCTAAAGCAGGAGGATGTTTAAATAATATCAGAAAAGTGGAAAGACAATTTTTCACATTCTGAAAAGTGTTACCTCACTCTAAGGCAGTGAGGCAGCTGGACTTTCTTCCAAGGCTGCCAGGATTTTTGCTTGCTTTCTCCTGCCTTCCTTGCAAAACTGAAAGAGATATGTCAGATCACCATGCCCAACAACAAAGGGAGGGTACAGGATGTTGAGAAGGGAGCAAGAGGTCCCAAGCTCCTGTCTTCTTGCTCTGTAGATAGTTGACAGTAAATTGACAGCATTGTTGGGTTACAGAAATAAGTAAAACAAGGTCCTTGAAATGCAGTCGGACTGCAGCTCCCAGCTGGCTGCTGGCTGGATGAAGTCTGTCCTTCCAACTGTGATTAGACTGCAACTTCCATTATTTGCTATGTTTATCAGGGCTAACAGGAGTTGCAGTCTAACAATGTCTGAATAAGATGCACTTTTCCTACTCCTGGGCTACATGATGTTATCCCTTCTGATGTCATGAGAGAGTTTAGTGTTTGTTCTCCTGTGCACTAAACAGAACAACCAGAGACACCAACCAGAATGATTCTCTTCACTCAGCATTTTGGCGTCCAGTAATTTATTCTGACCTGTTTGGATATATATTGTGGATACCTGTGCTCAGCTGAATTGTTTGAATTGTTTTCAATGCTTTAAAATGGTTTAAATTTAACACATATCTCGAGTAATAATAATAATAATAATCATCATCATCATCATCATCATCTATATCCCTCTTCTTGACAGCAATCTAAGTGGTTCACAATAAAATCCATACAGCATATCCCCAGACAACCCCCCCACCTTAAAACAGTATTAAATAACAGATAGTTAAAATGTAAACAATATAAACATATTAGAATAAACCATATCAAGAACAGATTGCAGAGCCCTAAACAACCTCTACTGCGTTCCTTATCCATCAACAGAGGATGAGGCCACAAAAGGAACGCAGGACTAAAGAGCCCTGGCCAGGATAATTAATCCGGAAAGGCCTGCTGGAAGAGATCCATCTTGACAGCCTTTTTGGAGCTGTCCAAAGATGTTAACTGACGGATCTCATCTGGCAGGCCGTTCCAGAGCCTGGGGGCGACAATAGAGAAAGCCCTCTGGGAGGTAGCCGAGAATCTCAATTTTTGGGGCTCCAGCAAATTCCTCCCAGAGGACCAAAGAGTGAGAGGAGGATTATATGGGAGGAGGCGGTCTCTGATATAGCTTGGACCCAAGCCATTTAGGGCTTTAAAGGTGATAACCAACACCTTGTACTGGGCCCGGAAGCTGATAGGCAGACAGTGGAGGGACCTCAAAACCAGAGTGATGTGGTCCCTCCTAGATGTTCCGGAAATGAGCCTGGCTGCCATGTTTTGGACCAGCTAAAGTAGTAAAGCTTCCGGACCAAGCACAAGGGTAGCCCCATGTAGAACGCATTACAGAAGTCAAGGCGTGAGGTTACCAGTGCGTGCACAACTGTCTCGAGATCCCTTACTTCCAGAAAAGGGCACAGCTGGCATATCAGCCGAAGCTGATAACAGGCGCTCCTAACCGTCGCATTGAGCGACGAGTCAAGGAGCACCCCCAGACTGTGAACACAGTCACTGGAGGAGAGTGTGACCCCATCCAGGACTGGAGGTTGCAACTCAGTTCTTGGTTTCGGGGCCGCTACCGTGACCACCTCCGTCATGTCTGGATTCAGTTTCAATCTGTTTTTCCTCATCCAGCCCATTACCGCTCGAAGACATTCATTGAGAGAGGAGATGCCATTGGAATTCGAGACCGACGAACGAGACACGAAGAAATAGATTTGGGTGTCATCGGCGTACTGATAACACCCAGCACCATAACTCTGTATGATCTCACCCAGCGGCTTCATATAGATGTTAAATAACATCAGAGACAAAATAGCCCCCTCAGGGGCCCCACAAGTGAGGTCCCTCTTACTGGAGCTATAGTCCCCGAGCAGGATCTGGGACCTACCTGAGAGGAAGGACCAGAACCACTGCAAAGCAGTGCCCCCAATACCTAACCCCTTCAGGCGGTCCAAGAGGATGCCATGATCTATTGTATCGAAGGCCACTGAGAGGTCTAAGAGCACCAGCAGGGTCATACTACCCCTGTCGATGCTCAGATGCAGATCATCGGTCAAGGCAACCATGGCAGTCTCAATCTCAAAGCCTGTCCTGAAGCCGGTTTGAAATGGGTCTAGATAATCGGTTTCATCCAAGACAGCTTGGAGCTGAAGAGCAACCACCCTCTCGATCACCTTACTCAAAAATGGCAGCAATGACACAGGCCTATAGTTTCTCATATCCAGGGGGTCTAGGGAAGTTTTTTTTCAGAAGCAGCCTAACAATCGCTTCCTTCAGCCAAGATGGGACATATCCTTCCCTGAAGGATGCATTGATGATATCCGTAAGGAATCTCATCAATGCACACACCCCCCCCCCCCGGACGGCCAGCCATGATGGGCAAGGGTCGAGAGGGCAGGTTGTCTTCCTCACCTTACCAAAAAGCTTGTCCATGTCCTCGGTACTCACAGACTGCAGCTGATCCAGTATAACTACATCAGCGGAGTCACTGAACACCTCGCCTATAGACTCTGTTTCATCAGTGGCATCTAAATCAGCTCTTATCTGAGAGATTTTATCTGCAAAGTAATTGTTAAACGCGTCACAGCAGGCCGTCACAGGGTTAAGTAAGGGGCGGGGTGCACCTGCGTCATCTCCCTTACCACCCTAGACAGCTCTGCTGGATGAGACTCTGCAGATGCAATACATGCAGAGAGAAAGCTCTCTTCGCTGCACGTATTGCCTCCCAATAGGAAGGAAGAAAATTCCTATGGCGAGTTCTGTCAGATAAGAGTCGAGTCTTCCACCACCTGCGCTCTAGCCGTTGTCCAACCCGCTTCAGCCTCCTAAGCTCTGGCGTATACCAAGGCCTGCAATTTGGAGCGGATGGGCAAGGGCTCTTGGGAGCGATCATGTCGACAGCCCTGGTAAAATCGGTGTTCCAAGTATTAACCAGAGCTTTGACAGAATCACTGGCATTCCCAACCATTAAACCCTCTAAGGCTTTCTGGAATCCCACAGGCTCCATTAGCCTTCGAGGGCGGACCATCCAAATGGGTTCTCCACCCCCGGCGGGGCAGATATTGGCTCTAAGTTCCATCTTGACCAGGAAATGATCCGTCCATGACAATGCGGAGGCATTTATCACCTCCGTCCACGGATATTTCTGTTCCGTACTGAAGACCGCATCAAGTGTATGACCTGCACAATGCACCATACCTTCTGACCAATTGGGATAGGCCCATGTTTGTAATGGTCTCCATGAACTCCCGAGCTGCACCTGTTAGGATGGTCTTGAGCGGGATGTTGAAGTCCCCGAAGACTAAAAGTCTGGGGGTCTCCAGCAGCAGCTCAGAGACCAGCTGTGTCAGCTTGGTCAGGGAGTCTGCTAGACAACGGGGTGGTCGGTAGACTAGCAGAATCCCCAAACTATCCCTGGTTTTCAGGCTAAGGTACATGCACTCGAAGTGGGCTGTGTTCCGGACAGGTATCCTGGTCAAGGTCAGATGATTTTTATGAACCAGAGCCATTCCGCCCCCCCCCCCCCCGCCCACTTCCCCTCACCTGCTCACTGACAGAGTACCTGGCTGAGAGGGCCTGCGCCCAGGTGGCTGCGCTATCCTCCCCCAGCCAGGTCTCTGTGAAGCAAGCCAGGTCGGCATCCTCATCCAGGAGAAGATCCTGGATGATATGAGTCTTATTTTTAACCGACCTGGCATTGCAGAGGAGCAGAGTGAGGTTCTGTGGAATGGTTGGTCTGCTCTCCAGGCCATTCAGGGAAACAGAGGGAACTGAAGGTGGGATAGCTACCAAACAGCGATCCCACCTTCTTTTGTAACATGTGTTCCATCTGTTACGACCATACCTTCCATTCCCCTGCACGACTCCAATAGCAGCCCCTACCACAATCCTGGTATCAGGAAGGGCAGTAAAACTCCAGGCCACAGTCTGAGAGGGAGTCCTCCTCCACGGCCCAGAGCGCTGCTGTTGCCACAGCGTACAAGCGAGGGGAGATGTTCCTTGGAGGGTTTTATATGCCTTCCAGCGTCCCTCGGCTCTGCTGCGGTTCTGGGTGCTGTAGGGCTGCCCCAGCTGATGTTGATTAGGCTCAGCAGTCTGAGAGGGAGTCCTCCTCCACAGCACAGAGGATAGCAGTAGAGAAGGGCTGGGCAAGTGCCAAAGATCTCTCGCCCAAGCCCAAAAAACTTCTACTGCTCCCACTGTCACTGTCACAGTTATCAAGATGCCCCCCAGAGGTGATAAGATTTGGGTGGGCTCCTGAGCTTCCTCCCAGCCTTCCTTTGGCCCTGGCACTGTCGCTGCTGCTGCTGCGCTGCTGGAGGGGATGGTGCTGGAAGGGCTAAATACTCCCTGCAAGAGCCTCACAGCTGCCCTGCTGCTGCTGCTGCGCCGCCACGCATCAGGAGGAGATGGTGTTGGGAGGGCTCCTAGGCTTCCTCCCAGCCTTCCTTTGGCCCCGGCGCTGTCGCTGCTGCTGCGCTGCTGGAGGGGATGGTGCTGGGAGGGCTAAATAATAGTTATCTCTGGATATAGGGCAGGATTTGTGTGTGTGTGTGTATGAATTAAAATAAATTCTTGAAATGTTTCATAAATAGGTAAATAATTGATAAACAAAAGGGGGGTATATACTGTAAAGCTCAGCTTCTTTCATAAATAGGTAAATAATTGATAAACAAAAGGGGGGTATATACTGTAAAGCTCAGCTTCTTCCACTTTTCAGCTTTCTATACTGTAAATTTCAGCTCCTTCCTTGTCCTTTCCGTTCTGGACCTCCCAGATCCTTTCCGCCAATACTAACCTTGCTGTAACCCAAGAACTTATTTGATGGGATTGCAGGGCAGAGGGGGAGGTGATACCCCAGCATGATATTGAACAACATGACGTTGAACTACAGGAAACTTCATAAATCAAGGCACAGCACAGGAAACATTTTCAGTTGAATCTGTCTACTAGAAAGTGGAAAAATTTCTTGACCAAAGGTTTGTGCTCAGGTGTCTTAATTTTTTTTTACTTAAGAATAAACCAGGCTTACTGTGCAAATCAGTTCATCAGTTACTATCCAGTGATAAAAAAGGAAATTTTAATAGCCTGTTCACAAAACTTTAGGGATATGAGAGCTACTTCTCATTTTTATCTGGGCTGACTGTCTTTACACTTTGAAT
This sequence comes from Phrynosoma blainvillii, assembly GCA_026167975.1. Taxonomy (NCBI): domain Eukaryota; kingdom Metazoa; phylum Chordata; class Lepidosauria; order Squamata; family Phrynosomatidae; genus Phrynosoma; species Phrynosoma blainvillii. The sequence goes on along the minus strand of JANUYF010000002.1, from coordinate 325,038,310 downwards.
TCAAGAATGCTTGTGTGGAAGCTGCAATCAAGATACAGTCATAGAATCATAGAATTACAGAATTGGAAGAGACCACAAGGGCCATCCAGTCCAACCCCCCTGCCATGCAGGAACTCCCAATCAAAGCATCGCCAACAGATGGCCATCCAGCCTCTGCTTAAAGACCTCCAAGGAGGGAGACTCCACTACACTCCGAGGGAGTGTGTTCCACTGTCATACAGCCTTTACTGTCAGGAAGTTCCTCCTAATGTTGAGGTGGAATCTCTTTTCCTGGAGCTTGCACCCATTGTTCCGGGTCCTAGTCTCTGGAGCAGCAGAAAACAAGCTTGTTCCCTCCTCAATATGACATCCCTTTAAATATATAAACAAGGCTATCATATCACCTCTCAGCCTTCTCTTCTCCAGGCTAAACATCCCCAGCTCCCTAAGTTGTTCCTCATACGGCTTGGTTTCCAGACCCTTCACCACTTTAGTTGCCCTCCTTTGGACACACTCCAGTTTCTCCACATCCTTTTTGAATTGTGGTGCCCAGAACTGGACGCAGTATTCCAGGTGAGGCCTGACCAAAGCAGAATAGAGTGGCACTATCACTTCTCTTGATCTAGACACTATACTTCTATTGATGCAGCCTAAAATTTCATTGGCCTTTTTAGCTGCTGCATCACACTGTTGACTCATGTTCAACTTGTGGTCTACCTGGACTCCTAGATCCCTTTCACACATAGTCTTGTTCAGCCAGGTGTCCCCCATCGTATATCTGTGCTTTTCGTTTTTCCGCCCTAAGTGCAGTACCTTACATTTCTCTGTGTTGAATCCCATTTTGTTAGCTTTGGCCCAGCTTTCTAGTCTGTTCAAGTCATTTTGAATTTTGATCCTGTCTTCTGGGGTATTAGCTACTCCTCCTAATTTGGTGTCGTCTGCAAATTTGATAACTATGCCCCCAATACTGTCATCCAAGTCATTGATAAAGATGTTGAATAGCACTGGGCCCAGGACAGAGCCCTGTGGCACCCCACTGGTCACTTCTTTCCAGGTTGAAAAGGAGCCATTGTTGACCCTTTGGGTTTGGCCAGTCAACCAATTACAAATCCATGTAACAGTTACTTTGTCTAGCCCACATTTTACCAGCTTGTTTGCAAGAATGTCATGGGGAAGCTTGTCAAAGGCCTTACTGAAATCAAGATATACAATATCCACAGCATTCCCTTCATCTACCAAGCTGGTATTTTTATCAGAAAAAGAGATCAGATTTGTCTGGCATGACTTGTTTCTCTGAAACCCATGTTGACTTTTTGTGATTATGGAATGACCTTCCAGATGTTCACAGACTCTCTGTTTAATGATCTGCTCCAGAATCTTTCCCAGTATTGCTTTTTAGCTGGCCCTAGAAAGGCTCCAAATTGAGCATTAGGAAAGCTGTAGAGAGAATCCTGAAGCTGAGGGGCCATCATTGAAAAGACCTTCTTCTTCCAACCAGTAGCCACAGACCACTCCCCCTCCTCAAATGGTGATTATAGTCCAGAGAAAGGCATTTGTTGGGTATCTTGATTAATGAGAGGGCACATACAGAAAAAAGGTACTGAAATGCCAAACTTTGAAAGACTTAAAAGACCAAGAAACATAATGGAAAACTAACCATGCATAGACTTTAAACACAAAAAATCCTAGATTGTGTTACTAAATTTGACTTAGACTTAGGTATGTTAGATTTCACATGTATGCTCTATTGAAAGTTTATATGTAGGCACAGAGCAGATGTAGGATGGGTGGAGCCTGAGAAAATTATTGGGGAGGCGCATGTGTGCTATCACTGCCAATGCTAGTGTGTAGAAATATAAAAAAAAAAAGTTTTCAAACTCTAAGTAGGAACACATGGCACAAATGGGAGGAAGAACTGCATATACATTTTCATTTCATCCAGACCATGGGGTAGACATTAATATGTTTGTGTCCCTTGTTTATTTATATTTACCTTTAAAGTCTTAGACTTGTCAATCTTCAGTGAAGAATGTTCTTTTCCTACTTCTGCAATGTTCTTTGTACAAATTTTACAGAAGAATGCCTTTACTTTAAGTAGATAATATTATGGGCTGCAGTGAAATAAAAGTGAAGAAGAGCAGAATAATGCATCAGAACTGAAAATATACTATACTTTGTCTATCACAGAAATATAATGTAGACCAGAATAATAAAACTCAAGGTTTGATAGCAAAATTGCTTATGTCAGTGTGCTGTGTATCAAAAAGGAAGTGTGGCATCACATAAAAATTCATACTGTACAGTCTTTTAATCTCCAGATTGACAAAAAAGTATTCTGATTTATTTAGGAATGTAAGATAGGCTTATGGTTATTTGCTGCATACCAGCAAACTGCAAGGTTGTAAATTATCTTGGCATCTGTCCATGTTCAAACACTATCAGCAGTCTGAGTGAGTGAAGTACCATAGCAGAGTCTAGAACAGGGGTAGGCAACCTTTCCCCTTTAAGGGCCAAGGGACTTCAGCTCCCAGAATCCCAGGAGCTATTGGCCAACATGGGACTATTGGTCAACATGGCTGAGGCTTCTGGGAGCTGAAGTCCCTCGGCCCTTAAAGGGGAAAGGTTGCCTACCCCTGGTCTAGAAGAACAGAAGGAGATACAGGAATTGGAATTACCTTCAAGTCAAAGTGATTCAATCAGCATGATTTCAGCTCAAAGCAGCCAAAGCAAGTGAGTCTGAAAGCAGAATGGAGAAATATCTATGAAGTAGAGAGCACTACTGCTTCCACAGTATATGCTCTCTCCATAGTTTATTGCCACTGTCTTTTCAGGCTTTGTGCCTTATTCTTTTATAGGCATCTGAGGCACCAAATCGTTCAATGCTATTACAACGCCAAGATTTTATATGCCACATTCCATACATTGCCAGCATCTCATTTCTTCAGAAACCTCAGTAAATAGAGTCTTTAGTTTAAATTGTGAAATTATATATTGTATTTGGCAGGTTTTCTGCAGTGTAAGTGACCAATCATCCCACATATATCAGCAAATTAACATTGGATGGAAATGGTGTGAAACAGTAGATTTTTCAAAAGTCCATTCTAATTTCAGTGTAATGTGAACTGTAACAAGAAATAAATCAAATTGACATATTGATTTGATGCTGAAGAATTATAGTTTCTGCTTGATGATATTTTATTCTCTTCTTAAAATAACATGCAATCTGTTCTTGACAGAAACAATCACTGTTATAATCAGGTTCTATGTTTTTTGTTCTCAGTTTGAAATTCCACATGGATATGTGTTCTCTTATGGTTTAATATAAATTATTATTCATTTTAGTGAAAATCAGAGCATATGCCAATAAATTTTATTTTACTGACAAATATGACTGGAATTATGTTGGTAATATATCCATGTGTCATTTAAGGTTATGCACTTTTTGGATATGGGGCAAGGAGGTGTTCACTGCCTTCTTGTACAACATCCAAGCACCATCTCCATGGTAGCTTTAAAGCAGTGGAAATACTACCAATGGCATTGGGGTGGGGTAGAAGGAGGCAACCAGGCAGCACTAATCTCACTTGCAGATCTGCTGCCAGGGAAGAGAGCTATGGTCACTCTTCTAGATCTCCAGGGACTCACTAGGATTGCAATATCAGTTTTCTTTCCTCAGCTGCAGAATTGCAGTTGAGTGCAGCCTAGTCATTCCTTCCTTAGTCCCCCCACCCAACAATTAATGGCTACAAGAGTCTCCATTATGGTGTGAAAGCTTCCCTCAAGAGGCAGAAACAGATGGATCTTCATGTTTGGAACATTACATTCTGCACTCACTGATATAAAGCACGGCCTGTGTGTTTTTGTCAGGAGTTGCATGTGCACCTTTCCTGCCATTAAAAAATAGTATGAAGGTAATGTGATGCAATAATCAGTGCAACAATCATAACAGAGATATTGTGATCCAGACACAGGTGGTAAAACAGCACTGGAGTGGAGTCAGGCATGATTTAAACCTGTTCAAGGTTGTTCCAGTGGGAAGAATCTGACTGTAAGAACAAAGAGAGATAAATATGTTTATAGATTTTGACAAATGCAAACTGAGCCCACCATGAGTTTGAAATTGTGTGTTGTTTAATTAAACATGGTTAACACTTGCTGTTTAGCTCTGACAATAAACATCTCTGGTTTGAAGCTACAGTGACTGAATAAATGTTTGCTGAGTTTTTACTACCAAAGCATAAGTTTTCTGAACTTGGCCCCTGCTAAGCCTGATAGTTGTATATTATTTGCTAGTACAATTCAAGGCTGGCATCCTACTCAGTATTTACAATGTTGCAAGCAAAACTTTTGACCTTGTAAATTTTGCTAATGGCATTTGTGATCATGGTACCACTGCAGAGTGTTGTTGTTGTTGTTGCTGTTGACTACCTTGGAGTTGACCCTGACTCATGGCAACCATGTGGATAAGACATCTCCAAGACCTCCTGTCCTCCACTGCTCTGCTTAGATCCTGCAGATTCAGGCCATTGCCTTCTCTGATTGAGTCTATATACATCTGACATGGGATCTTTCCTTTCTTTCTTTCTACTGCCCTCTATCTTTCCTAGCATTATTGTCTTTCCTAGTGAGCCATACCTTCTCATGATGTAGCCAAAGTATGAGAGTTTCAAATTGATCATCGTGGCTTCCAGGTAGAGTTTAGGTCTGAACTGTTCAAGGACCCATTCATCTTCTTGAATGTCCATTGTCTCCTCAGCACTTTTCTCCAGCACCACATCTCAAATGAGTTGATTTTCTTTATATCAGCTTTCTTCACTGTCCACGTCTCACATTTATAAATGATTATGGGAATACAATGGCTTGGATGATTCTAATTTTAATGTTTGGTTGTATATCTTTACTCTTTAGGATCTTATCTAGGTCTTTCATAGTTCTTTCACTGCAGTATGACTAGCACTATAAAAGGGACACTGGTAATTGCACTGTACTTCACTGGTGGGAAGGGCTGAACACATCATCCTTCAGTACTCCATGCACCAGTGCCACATAACCCCTTCAACTGGTGTAGCAGCTTGGCTTTTAAGCTGGGTTTAGGGGGTGAGATTGGGAGATGGATTAAATATGTCATCATAGGTATGTCTTTCATGTAGGATCTTGACTCAATATTAGTAAATCATTTATGGTAACTATTGTATCTATCTGAAATCAGATCACAAATTCTAACAGCATGTTCCACTATTCATATTTCTGACATGATGAATAAATGAAGCACTATATTTGTTAGGAACTGGAAAGGATATGTCCCTGTCTATTCATGCTTCTTTTTGTTCTGTATCTCTTTCTATTCATATCATTCACCCTGAAGGAAAGCATTACAACGGTTTAAGCCTTCACCAGAATGGTGTGTTTAAGGAACCTCTTCAAGTCCAGGCTAAGACATACTGTATCACCATTAGTTATGCTTGACCTGGTTAAAAAAAAGATAAAGAATTAACATGACTAATAAAACGTGTTTTGTTTTGCTTAATTTGCTGAAAATATTACAATAATTTCTCTCTTTCTAGAGCTTTGTATAGGGCTTTGAATTTTAGCCAGTACATCCAAAATTGAAGTAAAAGATGGGAAACCTCACTTTTAATAAAACCTTTCAAAAAAGAGAGATATCATTCCTATTCCAAGTAACTATACAAATCCCAAGAAAAGCCACAGAATGCCTGACAAATCATCCCTAATTCATGCCATGGTGGAAAAAAGAAACCATAGTGGTATACAAAATATGTGGATTGTTAACCTTAAGCCGGAATGGCTTCGCTTTTGTGGTTTGATGTCCTTAAAATTATTCAAGAGCAATGTAACTTTGCCATGTAAAGTAAAAGATCTCATAAGCTACAGCACATATAGAAGCTGGCTAGAATATGAAGAACTTTTCAGTACACACATTTTCTCTCTTGTGCAAAGGAGTACAAACTTAAAGTTAGCAAAACTCACTGGAGGGGGGGGGCATTTGATTTACTCCAGAGCTTGGAAGAGTTACTTTTGGGACTATATTTCCCAGAATTCTCCAAGTAGTGTAGTCAAGAAAATAATATTTTCAAACTCTGACTTTTTTCAATATCTCTCTTTCTTTTTCTCTGTGTGCGTTTTGTGGTCTGTTTAATTAATGGCTCTGAAGAGACCCAGTGAGCATGCCAAATAAGAAATGGCAGGTTTATAATTAAATAAGTACTGCCTCCAGAGAGTGGTCAGGTAGACATTTGCAGGAGCTAAAGATGAGAGGTGTTTTGCCATGCTAGCATTGCTACATTTCCACAGTGCCACCATATTCTACAGTATCTGAAAAGATAGATCTAGCCTTATCGTTAGATAGAATGAAGTGCTGAGGTGATTAAGCACTCTTTCTGGGGGCATATTCAATGGCAAAGGGTAGAAAAGTCTACCAGGCTTTTCTCTGGGGTACCTTGGATTTCCATCCCCCTTCTCTCTTTTTTATGGCTTTTATCATAAGCCTTGCCAGTCACATCAGCAGACAATAGGGATTTTTGGCTCACCATCAGAATGACCTTGATGGTAAGTCTTTTTGCCTATTCTGCCTTATCTTTTAGAGTTCCAAAGAGATTGCCTGATTAGGTTTATTCAGTCAAATTTGAATTAGCAGGCATGTGTAGAAAGGTCAGCTGGAATGCAGGACTGGAACATGTTTAATATGATTCATGATTTCTGAGGTTCAGTGCTCATGGTTGCAGCATCCACTGAAAGGATCTGGATCACCTTGAGACTTACTCAGAGCTGTGGGCCCTGAGAGGGGATGGGGATGTCACTGTATATTAGAATTGGTGGGGCTCTGTTGATCATGTAACCACCACTCTACAGGGCCAAGATGGGCTTTTTTAACCCAACTATCTGTATCTCACACCTTTTTTATGCCTTTGCTTGCAAGGGTATGCCTGGCATCTGATTAGTGACAACACAGGTGTAAGTCCAACATACCTGCAGCTTTAAAAAAAAATATTGGCCAATGTGGAAATAAGAATTCTCTACTATTTTCATAAGGGATGCAGCGGCTCAGTGGTTTAGATGTTGACTCTGATGATTGCAAAATCAGCAGTTTGAGGCCCAGACATGGAACAGAATGAGCTCTGTCCCACTTCTGCCCCACTTCTGCCAACCTAGCAGTTCGAAAGCATGTAAAAATGCAAGGAGACAAATAGGTACCACATCAGTGGGAAGGCAACAACATTCTGTGCAGTCATGCTGGCCACATGATCACAGAGTTGTCCTTGATAATGCTGGCTCTTCAGCTTAGTAACAGAGATGAACACTGCCCCCAACATGTCATGACTAGACAATCTTGTCAAGGGAAAACCTTTAATATTCTCATGAAACAACCAAACCCCCCTGAAAAGCCATATTTTACGGCTGCATCTCTCCTTCCATGGCTGCGTAGTGGCAGATGGAGAGTGGGGATGATGGCAAATCAATGAATAATTGACTATGTCAAATGCACAATGATGACAGCATCTTCCAGGATGTCTTAGAAAATGATGTTATTTTGCATCTGGCTATCATCATAGAGCCAGATGCTCTTCAGTTATCCCCTACTCTCCATCTGCCACTATACAACCATGGAGAGGAGGAAGAAGAGGAAGGCTGGTTCTGCAGGAAAGGAGGAGAGACATTTCATAGTTCTGCGATAGTAGAAATTTACAATACATTACAATACATTACAGAACAGTACATTATGTGTTACTCTTTAAAGTGCTACAATATCTTTTGTTGTTTTTACTCCAACAGACCAACATGGTTACTCCCCTAAATATACATAGTATTGGGGGGGGGGGGGACAGAAATACTCTGTTTTCTGAGACATAGCCATGTTAATATGGAATACAGTATGCAAGGGGATCTTGTAGCGCCTTTGAGACTAACTGTGCAGACTACACAGAGACTAACTGTGCAAGTCTACAAAAGCTTATGCTACAACTTCTTTTACACATTTTTTACAGCCTTTTGATTTCAACAAGAAATTAGTTAATGCATCGCTGTTGTTTTTGTTATTTATTCATTTATTTATTTTGGATCCTTCTTCCCCACAAAAATTGGGACTCAAAGCAGCTCACAATTTTAAAGAACAATACAATTTAAAACTTACAGAAAGGGAACATTAAAATAGAATTAATCTATTTACAGTATTAAAACAATCCACACCTCAGATTAAAAGAATAAAATTCAATTAAAATGATAAAAAGTTCTTGTCAGAACTAGTTGAACATCCCCCCCCCCCAAGTCAGGCTTCTGTAAGTAACCAGAAAATTGTTTATTTCTGTAGTCACAAAGGATTAGAAGTTATCAGTAAGGCATCTTTGGACAGAACTAAAGAACAAGGACACATACATCAAATAAAAGCATTGAAAGGCATTAGCTCCACCCAGCAAAACCAGTGGGCTTAAACATTTCACAGTTCTCAAAACAGTTGGTTCTTCAGTTGTCTTATCTCTTTCCCAGGGATGCTTAGCCTTGTTGTGCTAATGGCCATGTTAGGGAGTAACAGAGGCCTCCAAAAGCCTTTAGAAGCTGCAAAGAAAAAACCTTCCCACACATTACTTTACTGAGCATTCAGCAGACTCAATTAATACAAGCCCTCTCTTTAAAGCTGTCTAAACTATGCAGCTAACATATTTCAAACATATAAAAACATCAGCCATTTGCTATCTATATAACTATTAATTTAACCAACACCCTATGTTATCTGTTTGTTAAACCCATATAAACACTTTTATATTTTCCCCACAATGTCACAGCCCAGTTTTATTTTTTTAATTTATATTTTATTAACATATACTATTCAAACATATCTTTCAAATTCAAACATATCAATTTCTTTTTCAATAATTGCATACACATATTTACAATGAATTCCAAAGTATCTCCAGTTTGTACTCAACCATAGTTCAATGTTCACTCATTGTCTTTATATACAGGCAATTTTAAATATTAAATCCACTGTGTGTTATAACAACAGCTTTAATTATCTTGATCTTTAATAGTCACTTTCCACCTCTTATTAAGTCAGTTTATTAATTTAGGCTATCCCTTCAGTCTTTATCTTTACTCAATTAAGTTTTCTCTTTTACAGTATTGCAGTATCGGAGTCCAGGCTTTTACAATCCAGTTTTATATAGCATACCAACTAGTAGGAAGAATATATCACATTATCATAAATCTATGTATAACACTATATACCCAGGCATAGGACGTTATCACACGGGGCAAATCTGTTGGTTAATCCACACAAATCCCAAACAAAAACTGGATTTGTGCTTCACGATTTCACATGACGTCGCACAGAAACTGGACAGAAACTGGTGTTATCAGAGATCTTTTGAAATTCGGTAGTTTAGAGGAAATGCATTTGCGAAATTACAGTAATTTTGCATTTACTGTAATGTGAAAAGCAAATACGCACAGACAGTTCTCTTTTAAAACCTGGAGGAGGGCCAAGAGGAGGAGGAGGAGGAGGGGCCTCCAGGGAGGGAGAGTCCTGGGCTCCTTCTCAGTGCCAGGGAAGGGAAGGGAAGAAGGGAAGGGAAGGGAAGGCAGCCCAGGAGAGGGAAGTTTGGGACGGAGGAGAAGTTTGGCATTTGGGATAGAGGGAAAAGGAGGGGAAAGAAGGCTTCCCTCACAGCAGCTGTGGGGGGATGCGGGTGCAAGTGTGGGGTGTGCTTGTGGAGTAACTTGGAGATCCATCTCACCATGAAGTTCTGCCCTGCAGGTCCTACAAAGGGGAAAGGCTTATGGGGGGGGGGCATGGGAGCTACCTCCAGTTTCCCTCTCTCAATCCCTCCCTTGCCTTACCTTGCCTTGCCTTGCCTTTCCAGCCTCCTCCTCCTCCTCCTCTGCTCTCTTGAGAAGTCCTAACCGCAACAGAAGGGGGTTAGGACCTGTGCAGGAGGACATGACCCCAAATGTAGGACAGTCTGACATTTCCTCCTGGGAAATGCAGGACTCGCCCTGGAAAAGGAGGAGTCTTGTCACAAAACACACCCATTTCCAGTACATGTATGGGTTCTTTTCACTTGTGTATGAAAGTTAAAAATGTCTTTTTTTCACTTTTAACTTAATTCCCTTATTACTGTAATTACGTGTGAAAAGCTTTTGCGTAATTAAGCTCTATTTTCACTTTCTTTTCAGGATGCTTCATTTCCACTTTATTATTTCTTTAACAACGAAACTGGCCTATGTGTGATAACGTCCATGCATATGTCAACCAACCTAGCAACAGTTCTATACACAGCATCAAACTATCATGCTTTGGATCAAATGTTAGCGCATATATCATGTCATATACATTGTTAACACACCTGCAGTAAACCCTCCATCTCTCCATTCTTGTCATCCCACAGCATGTTTATATATAGCAAACTTCCAAGTCATACCTTCCAGTTAAAAACATGCATCTATAATATCTTACATCACAGTTGGATCAAACACATGATACAAAACAAGATTCCCCAGTACAATATCATGGCAGGATTAGCCCAAACTTGATAGCTTTTTAAAACAGTTCAGTTAAAACAATACATCATCCCTAGTCCATTCTTTTAAAACTTTCTACAGTCAGCCCTCAGTATCCGTAGACTTGTCATCCACAGATTCAAGCATCTGAGGACTGCAAGCCTGCATTGTCCCCAATGGCAGCACCACAGGACAACAGAGGCTGTCCCTAATGGCAGTGCAGCGATGTGCACGCACCGCCCTTTGGTGTCACCTGCTTTGATGGTGATCCCACTAAGTGACAGACCTGTTGCCGCAAAAGTCCTGCTTTTAATAGCCCAGACAGGCAAGGCAGCTATGCTGGATGATGGCAGTACCTGCTGAGTCAGGGTCGTGGTCCCACAAAGAACAGAGTGCCACTGGTGAAGCAAAGCTGCAAGGCAGCAGCAACAAACAGAAGCCTTTTCCTCCCTATAGCATCCAGATGGTCTCTGTGGTCCTCTCTCTCTCTGCTCAGTGCTGTATAAATTTATCAGTTAATTCAAATGTAGTCCTATATTCATTTACCTTGAAGCACTGTAACCCATACAAAATGGTTTGTGAAATGCAGTTGTTGTATTATGATTAAAAAAACTAGATGATCAGAAAATATGTAGATATTTCATACTTCTCATGTTATGTTTTTTTTTCTGGAAATTGGCAAATGAAAATCTCAGCTCATGATAAATATTCTGATAATTGTTCTGTTCTTGACTTTAATTTCAAGATAATATTTTCCCTGACATGCATTAGTCCACTGTGGATGCAGTCCTCAAAACATCCACTGCCAATCAGCCTTCATTTTTACAGCAGTGCCATTAAGAAACCAAAACCAGCTTCACTGAAATTAATGGCAGATGTCCAGCAGTGGTGCATAGTGGATCGTGCCCTCTGTCTACAGCTCTTTAACTATCTCTTGAGTGAATTGATTTTGCCAGCTTTAGTGGTGACTCTTTGTAATATGTTCAATATGTGAACTTCCCCTTGGATAGGATACAGTAGTTTTGTGTTAAAGTTCTATCTGCTCCTAATTTCCTATGCTGTGTATTATGTCATCTTGTTTTTGTGTTCTTGCCAGTGGGGAAAACATTGTAAAGATCAATGCTATCAGTCCTCTTCACATAATGGAAAACATCAATTAGATCGTCATAAATTCTCCTCTCCCCTAGTGAGAACAACCCTAATCTCTTCAGCCACTACTTGCTACTTACATCTCCTATCTTGGTAAATATCATGGTTTTATTATTTGACACATCGGTTTAGCTCCCCTCTTTGAGTTGGATGTTAAAGTTGGCTTCTTACATGGATTGAAAGAATACTGTCATATAAACGTATTAAAATTGGTGACAGACACACTAGTATTCTGGCAATCTCTGTTATGCTTAGCTTTGAGAACAAAGTTTCTAGTCCCCATCATCCTGGGTTTCATGCATGTATCATGCATATGGGACCCAAAGTGGCATAGTGGTTTGAGCATTGGACTATGACTGTGGGGATCAGCATTTGATTCCCCACTGAGTCATGGAAACCCATAGGTCACCTTGGGTGAGACACACACTTTCAGCCCGAAAAAACCTTGTGGTAGGATCACCTTAGCATTTCCATAAATCAGAAACAACTTAAAGGTACACAACAGCAGCAGTATAAGAGAAACAACTAATATTGTTTCTCCTGGAATCACTGAATAAATTCTATAGTAAAATTGTTTTCTCCTACCCATGCTTCTTTTTCTATTTTATTTACTGTGTGCATATATATGTGCCTTCAAGTTGCCCACTGCATGATTGGAAGGGATCCCTGGGGAGTCCATAGACAGTGACCCCATTCATGTCATAGGGTTTTCTTAGGCAAGAAACATTCAGAAGCGGTTTGCCATTGCCTTCCTCTGAAATATAGCCTGCAACACCATGCATTCTTTGGTGGTCCACCATCCAAGTACTTCTAAACAATCTTGACCATGCTTTAATTACTAGAAAACTTTTAGAAAACATCCAGGGCCAGCCATGTTGGCCATATAGCAAAATACAGTAACAGCCTAAATCAAGAAAACAATGATACCTTTATAGTACAGACCAAGATGCACAAAATACATGATGCAAACTTTCATAACTTCACTGGCTTCTTCATCAGCCAAAGGTAAAAATCATGCTGGAGAAATTTTAAAAAATGATGATTTTAGAGTCACAGGTCTACATTTTGTCAAGATATTGCTATTGTTGCAATTAGGTGGTTTAGAGGGATATACATGTAAGCAGGGACCATTTTTGGCCATGTGTCAACATCTTGACAAACTGTAGGTCAGTATGATTTTAACATCATTACCTGATGAAGAAGCCAGTGGTGCTTTGAAAGTTTGCATCATGTATTTTGGTTGTGTATTTTGGTTGGTCCAATAAATGTATCACTGTTTTTCTGGTTTTAGAAAACTTTTAATTTTACAGTGTATTCAGTGCATTTGTCAATATGGCAGACTAATGCACTAAATGCAAGAGTGTATGCTTAACAATGCAAGATGACAGCTCATGCATTTTACAATTTTGTTATTTATTGTTCCTGATACCAGCCTTTGCAGGTGGGATAGGAAAGTGAGCCAATTAAAGTGGATTGAACAACACAGATAATAATTCAAAATTCTTGTCTCTTGGAATTCTAGAAGAGGGCAGAGGAGAAAGTTCTGGGATCATTCCTCCATGCCCCATTCTTCTTAAATGATTCCTCTCTTTCTTTTTTTTTTCTTTCTTTTTTTTTTTGAGACCTCTCTCAATACTAAGTATCTTATTTCTTGAATGTCTTGAGTCATTCACTGCTTCCTAGAAAGTCACAGTCCCACTATGGTGTGAAGAGAGGATCAAGTTTGAAAAAAGTCAGCCTATCATAGCTTTGGAATGATGGAGAGGGTGGACTATGGGACAAAAGTTATAAAACCAGAAACATGTCTGTCAAAAGACCAGAGAGGGCCAGTTAGGAATAGAGAAACTGATCTGAACAGAAATATTAGGTTTATGGGAGCTGAGAGTGTGGGAAAAATTCAGGAAAAAGTGTTGCTTTCTTTTAAACCGAGTTGTTACAGTATACTGTACATAAGGCTATATTTTTGACTTATTTGTTTTACAGTAAATCTTACTGGTTTTATTTTCTACAGTTTGGATATTTTGATTTATTAATAAAGAGGACTGCTCACACATTACCACATGATCAACACTTCCATTTCCATGTGTCACCTTTGGGGTTCAAGAATCAGATCTGGAGTGGGATGTTAAGGGTAACAAGGCAAGGTGGGTGATAGGAGCTCACGGTTTGGAACTGTGAGGCCAAGTTCAATAAGGATACAACACATATGGTACAGCATATCTGTGCTTCATATACTGTGTCACTTTTTCAAAGCTGGTTTGCCACACCAATGGCTGAAAGAGACATTCAATGGGAAAATTGTGTTTGCAGCACTGCTGCTTTTAGTATAGGATAGGCAAAGTAACAGATACAAGAAGCTTGGCAGTGACCAAGCTTTTTGTGCTTGTTTCAGAGGAAGGTGGGAGAAAAAAAAAAGCTTCTGAAATTCAGTTTTTCCTCACAATGGAGCCACATCAGCCACATGCCTTACCTCTTGTGTGATCCAGTTGAGAAGGGAATGATCTCCCACTTTATCACCTTCAAGAAATTCAACAGACGTTACTACAACCTCTGTGGAAGACCTGACCATCAGGCTTAGTCCTACCATTTTGAACAAGCATCTTCTCCATGTCTCCTGAGACTTTGAGTTGTTCTTTCTGTTTGGAATGTGCTGTGTGTGCCACTTGGATTATCTTGCACTCCTGCTACTCTCAGTTGTCATAAGGAACATTGTCCTTTTTCCAAAACTGAAGTGAGTTTCATTTGCCATCTTTGTCTTATAAAGAAGGATGTGCTTTCAGAAGCATGCACAGATAATTTTGTGTAGTCTGGGATGGTCTAATAAAGGTATTGCCACAATATGGACTTTTTGAAAATTAGCAGTCCAGTCACTTCTGTACAGGGAATGGGGGAAGGAAGGCGGCATCCTATCCTTTGCTTCAGGCAGCAAAACATCCTCAGTCATACATAGTTTGCACTCTCCTCTGAGAGAGAAACATAACAGGAAATTCAGAATTAAACCAAGTTGTTATTATATGATTTGTATAGGAAAGAAGTGTTTGGATTTTATCCAATATTTGGGATCTTTAACACACTGGCCAGAATCCAGTTACAGAGTTAGGTGCATGCATTAAATGCATTGGTTTCAATGAGTTTAAGCATGCCTACCTCTTTGCTGGGTTCTGGCCATTGACTTAGAAGCCTACTTGAAATATCATCTTTCACCCGCTATTTTTTTCCATTTTGTACTTTAGGTAAATAGAAGTGAACATAATAAGGAATGAAATGAAAATATTTTGGATTCATGGTGAACCAGGGCATTTTCTGGTTTCCTGATAGCAGTAATATTTTATCGTTTGGGGCTGCTTTTATCCCCTGCAATAAATTTAGAGTGGATACTTATCAGTCCTATTATCTTCATCATCCCAACCACTAAAAAGTTACAAATGTAAGGGAGGAAGTATGTAGGGCTTTTATGCATTTATTTTCATTGGGGGAAACCACTTGCTTGGTATCCATATGTTTTATGTCTCCCTGAGTCTGGTTTGAGAGAGGTAACATTGTGGTTCAAACAGAAATGATGGGCGGAGTAGTCTACATTAAAATGAAATGAAATTTTGTTCTTTATGTTGCTTTTTTCCTTAAAAAAAATTCCAGCCATGAAATCATCATAAAGGAAATTACCTGATGGAACTAAATACAGCCATCCAGATAAACAAAAAAGAATATGTGGCAACAAAATATGCAACAATCAAGCTAAAATTGTCTTTAAAGTGTTTTAGTTCCACTGAAAGTAATAGACCAGGCAAGACCATTCTGTGGCCCAAGCTAAAGTGTCTGTGGTTAGCTCCACTGGATCATTGCAATTAGTTAGTAATCTGGTTCAAGTTTTCATCCATTTTCTCATTCTCCTAAAACCTGTATAGTTCAGAGAAATGGGGAATAAAATTATATTATTTTTGAGTCTCCTTTCATAAGGGTTGGCTGTGTGTGGGTGTGTTTACAAATTTAAATTATTATTCAAGGACAACCCTGTGAACATTATGAGCAAAAGTTAGATTTCATTCCAGAAGAATACCCACAATTTGTGCAGAGGACAAGAACCAGAATTAGCATTTATTTCTGCCCAAGAATATTTTAAAGTACAATTTTAATTGGATTTTTAAAGACATGATCATGAAGAAAAGAAACAGAGAAGAGTGAGAGGTGAAGGGAAGGGAAGGGAAGGGAAGGGAGAAAGAAAGAAAGAAAGAAAGAAATGGAAGGGGAGGTATGATATGAAGATATACTAGGCTGCCAGATACATAGATGTGCTGGCTTTCAGTTACATATAAATAACTACAAACTACAATGGAAACAATGGGGGTGGGTGGGGTGGGGAGACAGAAAATACAAGATTATAAGTCTTTTTAAAAGTTTCCAGTCCCAGTCACCTCCCCCATTCTGATATTAATGTCTAACTGTATACTCTCCAATTGGGACTGGCCCAGTTTGGCAAGGACAGTCCCAATTAATCCTCTGTTTTCCCATTTTTTTTAAAATGACCTAGTTTCTCTTTTCTCTTCCCATTTTCCCTCATTGTCCTTAGTTTACTTCAGTTGCTATAGAGCCACTGTAGGCTCCTCACAGCCATTCTATACCTGGTGGAGAGTGGGAAGGATTACAAATGCATGGCTACGTCTTCATAGCCTGATGCAAAATGATTATACCAGCCTCTGGGATCCCTGGAGGATCCTGTCATAACACCTCTTGGATGAATCTGAATCTGATAAAGAGCAGGAAGATGTCATAACTCACCCCTTGGACAACCCAGCTGAGGAGGAGGAAAGGGTAGAGTGCCAGGAATCTGTAGATAATTCTTTCAAGGAATCTGTGGAGCTGCCAGAGGCCACAGACATAGAAAGTACCCATGTCCTTCAGTGAATGTAGAAGGCAGAAACAGGCCCAGTTCAGATTAAATATCAAACTCTGAACTAATTAGCAATAGCAATAGAATTTACATTTGTATGCCACTTAATAGTGAACTCAGCACTCTCTAAGCTTTGGTTAATACTTGGAACACCGATCTTACCAAGGCTATTGACACGATCGCTCCCAAGTGTCCTTTCCAACCCGCTCTGAATCATAAGCCATGGTGTACATCAGAGTTTAGGAATATGAAGCGGGTTGGACAATGACTAGAGCGCATCTGGCAGAAAACTTGACTCCTATCCGACAAGACTCGTCATAGCAACTTTCTTTGGGCCTATTGAGAGGCAATACGTGCAGTGCAGAGATCTTTCTCCTCTGCACGTATTGCGTCTGCAGAGTCCCGTCCAGCAGAGCTTTCTAGGGTGGTAAGGGAGATGACGCAGGTTACACCTGCGCAGAACCCGTTGCTTAACCCAACAACAGCCTGCTGTGGTGCATTTAACAACTTCTTTGCAGATAAAATCTCTCAGATAGGAGCCGACTTAGACGCCAGTATTTTGACATAAACAATTGAAAAGGTATCCAGCAATTCTGTTGATGTAAATATACTGGATCAATTTCAATCTGTAAGTACTGAGGATGTGGACAAGCTACTTGGTAGAGTGAGGAAGACAACTTGTCCTCTTGATCCTTGCCCTTCATGGCTGGCCTTCCGGGGGGGGGGGGGATGCCTTGATGGTGTTTCTTAACGACATCATCAATGCATCCCTCAGGGAAGGGTGTGCTCCATCTTGTTTAAAGGAAGCGGTGGTAGTCAGCTTCTCAAAAAAACATTCCCTGGACCCCTGGACATGAACAAATATAGGCCAGTCTCTATGCTACCATTCTTGAGCAAAGTGATCGACAGGGTGGTTGCTCTTCAACTCCAAGTGGTTTTGGATGAAACCGATTATCTAGACCCATTTCAAACTGGCTTTAGGATGGGATTTGGAGTTGAGACCGCCATGGTTGCCTTGACCGATGACATGCGTCTGAGCATCGACAGGGGTAGTATGACCCTGTTGGTGCTTTTAGACCTCTCAGTGGTTTTTGATACAATAGATCATTGCATCCTCTTGTATCACCTGAGTGGGTTAGGAATCAGAGGCACTGCATTGCAGTGGTTCCATTCCTTTCTCTTGGGCAGGTCACAGAGGGTGCTGCTCAGGGGCAGTCACTCCAGTAAAAAGGAGCTTATTTGCAGCATCCTGCAAGGCGCTATTCTTTCCCCGATGTTGTTTAATATCTATATGAAGCTGCTGGGTGAGATTATTCGGAGTTATGGGTCTGGGTGTTATCAGTACGTTGATGACCCCCAGAACTATTTCTCCCTGTCTCATTCGTCAGCCTCGAATTCCGATGGTGTCTCTCCTCTTAATGACTGTCTTAAGGCAGTAATGGGCTGGATGAGGAAAAACAGATTGAGATTAAATCCAGACAAAACGGAAGTGCTCACGGTAGCAGCCCCGAAACCAGGAATTGGGTTGCAACCTCCAGTCCTGGATGGGGTCACACTCTCCGCAAAGGACTGTGTTCACAGTCTAGGGGTGCTCCTTGATTCGTCACTTCAGATGACTAGTCAGGTGAATGCAACGGTCAGGAGCACCTGTTATCAGCTTCGGCTGATACGTCAGCTGCGCCCTTTCCTGGAAGTAAGGGATCTTGAGACTGTGGTGCACGCACTGGTAACCTCTCGTCTGGATTTTTGTAACACGCTCTACATGGGGCTACCATCATGCTTGGTCCGGAAACTTCAGTTGGTACAAAATATGGCAGCCAGAGTGGTCTCAGGAACATCTTGGAGAGACCACATAACTCCGATGTTAAAATTTCTTCACTGGCTGCCTATTAGCTTCCGGGCCCAGTATAAAGTGTTGGTTATTACCTTTAAAGCCCTAAATGGCTTGGGTCAAATTTATCTTCAGAACCTCCTCCTCCCATATAATCCTCCCCATGCACGCTGGTCCTCTGGGAGGAATTTGCTTCAGCCACAAAAATCTAGGCTGTCTACTGTTAAGGAAAATGCAACATGGGACTTACAGTAATAGAAATAAAATGTGTATGTGAAAGTTACAGTGACTAAGCAGGAACAATCATGAAGCTACACAGGTGAAAAGGATAATGTAATTTGGAAGCCTTGAGAGCCAAGGACAAAGTTATAGAGTGTATATTGAAAACACCTGTTGTAGATTGCAAACACCTGAGATTCATTCAGTAGTCAAGGTAAAATGATGAAATACTTGGGTTGGTCTTAAGTATGGGATGATCCATGTAAACCAATCAAAATGAATGTACACACCCACTGGGTGGAAACTGACTAGTGGGTGGTGACTAACAATGGCTATAAGTGCAATGTTTGCCAATGCATATTGTGGTGTATTGTGGAGTAGTTTTGGAGATATTGTGAAGTGTAGAGATTGTGATTTGTAGGGCATATAGTATTTATGTATATAGTAGAATAAAGTAGATCTTTTATATAAGACTACTGAGTTGTCTGGTGTCTTGAGGGAAGATACAAGAGCCAGAGGAATCCTGGAGAAGTTTGAAGACATCTCAGGAAGAAGAGTGAGAAGGCTTGGAGAGTTTGTCAGGGTCTTCAGCCTATTCTCTGAAACTCTGCTGCTTGGGAAAGAAGCATCAACCACTGATCAAAGCTGGTCAGCTCTGCTGCATAACAAGGTGGTGAGTTAGAGCCAGAGGTGAAGAGCTACAACTCCCATCATCCCTGACATGGGTTATGGGCCCAGATACTAGAGCAACCAGCATCCACAGAAGCTGAAAGGTCCAGAGAGTGGAAGAAAGTTTTGTGGAGCCTTGTGAGTAAATCATTTTGTGTTTTGTCTGCTGTGCATACTCAGAAGGACTGTGTCAAATTGAGTCACTGCACAAATTAAGATGGAGATACTAAAGTTTAGTAAATTAAATAGAAATAACTACTCTACCTGGAAAATATATGCCCAATCTCTACTCATAAAGGAGTCTCTGTGGTCGACAGTTGAAACAGGGCTGGCAGCTGATGCTGATGCAGCCGCTCGAGAAAGAGACGCTAAAGCAAAAGCATGTCTTTATCTCATGCTAGAAGAAGACTTAATTAATGACGTAAGAGATAAAGTGTCCACCAAGGATGTGTGGGATACTTTACAGAGATTACACACACCTTCAACTGCATTTGCAAAAATGCTCTGGTCTAAAAGAATCTACAGACAAAAAATGATGAAAGGACAGTGTGTGATAGAACATTTAAAAACAATGCAAGATTTATTTGTGCAATCTGAACTGAGAGGAGTGGAAATTAGCAAAGAGCAGCAGTGTTATATTTTGCTGGAATCGCTAGATCCTTCTTGGGACAACATTACAAATAGCTTGCAAAATTTGCCAGAAGCTGAGCTGAACAGAGACTTAATTGTTGCCAGAATATTGGAAGAGAACTTGAGAAGAAAGTCTGAGCAGGGTGACTCAGCAAGTTTAAGGACTGTGCCAAAACAACAAACAACGCCTGATCTACGAAAGCAGGAAGAAGCAGATTCTACAAGGGATCAATGGAGGTGTTTTTATTGTAAAAAGATTGGTCATCTACAGAGACAATGTAAACAATTCGCTGCTGAGAGAAGCAAGCAAAAGGAGAGCAGATGGCAGCCGCGGCAGTATCAAAAGCAGTCCAAACCTCCATTTTTGAAGGACAGTGGTAACAAAAAGGGGTTTGCAACCATGATTAAGGAAAAACAAAATGCTAATTGTAAATGGTTAATTGACTCAGGAGCATCATCTTCAATGTGTAACAATATTAATTTGATAAGTAATAGAAAATCAGCTAATGTAAATGCTGTAGTTTTAGCTGATGGGAAAGAGCTCAGTACTGTAAATCAAATGGGTACAGTTTTCATTCCAGGGCTAAAGGAAAACTTTAATGATGTGTTACATGTAAAGGAGTTAGAAAATAATTTGTTATGAGTGAGTAGATTAACAGACAGAGACTACACAGTCATTTTTGAAAAGAACATGTGTAAGATAAAACTGAATGGGGAATTGCGAGGCATAGGCTTGAAAAAGGATAAACTTTACTATTTGGAGGACAATATTGAAAGCTACAGGGTTGAAAATGCTAATAACATAGACAATAGTCCAATTCATAAAGACTGCATACATGAACTACACAGAAAATTTGGCCATGCTAATTTCAAATGTTTAAAGAAGTTAATCAGTATGTGTCCAGATTTAAAAGTTGCTGAATGCAAAAATCACTTAGATTGTACTGTATGCAATCAGGTAAAGGTCAGAGCTTTTCCAGTAGCAAAGAAAACCAAAAGAATTGCTCAAAGACCATTTCAGTTTGTACATGCAGATGTTGCCCAAGCTAATTGTTTATCTTTAGGGGGAAGCAAATATTTCCTAGTAATTGTTGATAGGTTTACAAGGTTTGCATTTGTAAGAATATTGAAAAACAAATCTGACGCTGGGCAAAGTTTAAAAGCATGGGTGAGAATGGTGGAAAGACAATTTGATATTAGAGTAGGCACCAGTGTTACTGACCGAGGAGGAGAATTTCTAAGTAATCAATTGTTTCATTGGTTTCAAAAGGTGGGAATAAGGCATGAAACTACTAATCCCGCTTGTCCTAACGAAGATGGTTTAGCGGAGAAAAAAATACAAGATATAAAAAGGATAACTGCTTGTTTGATGGCAGATGCAGAGGTAAAAGATAGTTTCTGGGCAGAAGCAACTTTGACAGCAGTACATATTAGTAACAGACTGTATCATTCAGAAATTGAAGACATTCCCTACAGGGTATTGTATGGGAGAGTGCCAAATTACAAGTATTTGAGAGTCTTTGGACAATTTGCTTATGTTTACATACCAGCTTGTTTCAGGAAGAAAGGAGAACCCAAAAGTAAAAGGCTTAGGTTTTTGGGTTATTCTGGAAATAGCTACAAGTTTCATTTGGGTGGAAAAGAAGTGCAGTATTCTAGGTCGGCAAATTTCGAGAGACATGCAGGTTGGGACAAACTGCATGCAAATAAAGAAGTTTTCTTAAGGTTAGGAAATTCAAATGAGCCAGAAACACAAACTGAACCAACTTCAGGAAACGGAGGGGTTTCAGTTAAGCCAGAAGCATCCACTAGCAGCAGTGATAGTTCTTCTGATAATGAGACACAATCTAGACCCATTACTACCAGAATGACTGAAGACAAGAGATTTAGTCATAGAACTATAACTCCCAGTGAGGATGAAAGAGGCAGATCAGCAGAGTTTATTCTCAGACGTAGTCACAGAGTTAGAAAGCCTCCAGATAGGTTTGTTGTGACAAATGCAAGAGCTTGTTTAGCAGTGGAAGAGCCTGAAAGTTTTGAAGAGTTGGAAAGTTTGTCTAGAGAAGAACAGGAAAGACGGATTGATGCAATGGATGATGAGTTTGGTTGTCTGGTAAATAAAGATGTTTTTGAAGTCGTTGATAGACCCAAGGACAAGAAAGTAATTGGTTGTAAGTGGGTATACAAAAAGAAAGAAATGCCAGATGGAAGTATTAAGTATAAAGCAAGGTTAGTAGCTAAGGGTTTTGAACAACAGCAGTATGAGAACTATGATAAGACATATTCTCCAACTGCAAAGCCAGAAAGTCTGAGAATGGTTCTAGCTGTAGCAGCAAAAAGAAGTTTAGTTGTAGAGCATTTTGACTTTGAAATAGCCTACTTGAATGCTAGTTTAGATGAAGAGCTCTTTATGGAGCAGCCACAAGGTTTTGAAGAAAATAGTAGTCAGAAAGTTTATAAATTGAAAAAAGCATTGTATGGATTAAAACAAAGTGCCAGAGCATGGAATTTGTGCATTAATGATGAGTTAGTTAAGCTAGGATACAAAAGGAGCGTTGCAGATGCATGTGTCTATACAAAAGGAGACATAGGGCCTCAGCAGACGGAGGCCCCGGAGCCGCCGCCGAACGGAGCGCCGCGGGGCTGCAGCCTCCGCATCCAGGCGCACCGCCGGCGACTCTAAAAGGAGCACCAAATTGGCGCTCCTTTTAGATGTCAGAGAAAGTGCGCCGCAAAAGCGGCGGGCGCACTTTCTCTGACTCAAACGGCGCAACGCATGTGGGCGCTGCGCCGTGAGGTCATCCCCAATGCGCCGGTCGTGCGGACGGCCGGCGCATCTGGGGGCGACCTCGGGGAGAGGAAGGGGCGCCGCTCGTGCGGCTGCCCCTCCTCTTCCCTGCCCGGAAGACGACTTTATTAGTCGTCTGCTTAGGGCCATAGTGTTAGTGATCTATGTAGATGATTTGTGCGTGGCAGCAAAGTCAAGACAGGAGATTGAATCAGTAAAAAAAGAGTTGTCTAAAAAGTTTGTTTTGAAGGATCTAGGTTTATTAAAGTCTTATTTAGGTATTGGTGTTGAGTGGACAGAAGAAGATCATTGTTTGTTAAGTCAGAGAAAGAAAATTGAAAATTTGATTGAAACGTGTGGATTACAAAATGCTAAAATAGTAAGAACTCCAATGACAATTGGTTTTGTATCTGAAAAAACAACTAGAGATTTTGAAGACAAGACTTTATTCAGGAGCATAATAGGATCTTTACAATTCATATCTTGCCACACCAGACCAGACATTTCATATGCTGTAAATGTATTGTCCAGAAGAGTTAATGATCCAAAAATTGAAGACTGGACAGCAGTAAAACACTTATTGAGATATTTGAAAGGAACTCTAGATAAGAAATTGATAATTAGAAACAGTCATTCAGATTTAGATTGCTATGTAGACAGTCCTTTTGCATCAGAATTAGGAGACAAGAAGTCAGTTACAGGAATGATAATTAAGTACAGTGAAAGTCCAATAGTCTGGAGAAGTAGAAAACAAACTAATGTAGCGTTAAGTACTACTGAAGCAGAATTCGCAGCTTTAAATGAGATAGTGAATGAGGTACAGTGGGTTGAGCAATTGTTGAATGATTTAAATGAAAGTTACAGGATACCAGTAGAAATTCTGGAAGATTCACAGTCATGCATAGCAATGGCTGAAGCTGAAAGTTTGAAGAACAGAACAAAATATGTTGGAGTAAAATATCAAAATGTGCGAGACATGGTTCAGAAGGGTGAAATAGAACTGAGATATATAGAAACACAACACAACATAGCAGATTTGTTCACAAAAGCATTGACAGCAGAAAAACATGAAAGACTGACACAAATGGTTGGAATGACATTATAAGACACATACAATATTTTATTTCGGAGGGGATTGTTAAGGAAAATGCAACATGGGACTTACAGTAATAGAAATAAAATGTGTATGTGAAAGTTACAGTGACTAAGCAGGAACAATCATGAAGCTACACAGGTGAAAAGGATAATGTAATTTGGAAGCCTTGAGAGCCAAGGACAAAGTTATAGAGTGTATATTGAAAACACCTGTTGTAGATTGCAAACACCTGAGATTCATTAAGTAGTCAAGGTAAAATGATGAAATACTTGGGTTGGTCTTAAGTATGGGATGATCCATGTAAACCAATCAAAATGAATGTACACACCCACTGGGTGGAAACTGACTAGTGGGTGGTGACTAACAATGGCTATAAGTGCAATGTTTGCCAATGCATATTGTGGTGTATTGTGGAGTAGTTTTGGAGATATTGTGAAGTGTAGAGATTGTGATTTGTAGGGCATATAGTATTTATGTATATAGTAGAATAAAGTAGATCTTTTATATAAGACTGAGTTGTCTGGTGTCTTGAGGGAAGATACAAGAGCCAGAGGAATCCTGGAGAAGTTTGAAGACATCTCAGGAAGAAGAGTGAGAAGGCTTGGAGAGTTTGTCAGGGTCTTCAGCCTATTCTCTGAAACTCTGCTGCTTGGGAAAGAAGCATCAACCACTGATCAAAGCTGGTCAGCTCTGCTGCATAACAAGGTGGTGAGTTAGAGCCAGAGGTGAAGAGCTACAACTCCCATCATCCCTGACATCTACAACCTCCCAGAGGGACTTTTCGGTAATCGCCCCTAGATTATGGAACGGCCTGCCGGACAAGATCCATCAGATGACGAGCTTGAGTAGTTTCAAAAAGACATTAAAGACGGATCTCTTTCAGCAGGCCTTTCCTGATTAGATCCCAGCCTCAGGAGCTGTGCCCTTGCCCTTTTGTGTCTGAGTTGCGTGCTGTCTGATCCTTTTATTGTTTATTCTAATTTATTTTAAAATGTAGCTGGATTTTATGGGTTGTTTAGTTTAATTCGTTTTTATAGGGGAGGGTGGGAGTTAGGGTTTTTAGACTGTATTGATGTAATTTTAATTGCTGTAAGCCACCCCAATTGTTTTTAACAGAGGGGCGGAGTATAAATTATTATTATTATTATTATTATTATTATTATTATTATTATTATTATTATTTTACAATCTGTAAGACAACCTGGGTACTGATTTCAGTGACCTACAAAAGGATGGAAGCTGAGTCAAACTGGAGCCCTCTGGGATCAAACTCACAATGTTGTGGCTGCAGTACTGGCATTTAACCACTGTGCCACCAAGGTAATTAGTCACTAATGAGGCACAAGTGACCTTGAAGGAACTGCCCATACATATTTTGGCTGTTCTCTTCCCGCCTTAGTGCTAACAAGTGACTTATTTGCTGGTATTCCTCTCTGGTGTCTGTCTTGCCTTGACTTTGGACTTACTATGTTTGGACTACTGTATTTACTCCCTGCTAGTTTGTGTATGTGGATTTCTGGACTGACAAATGATACCCCTTGCAATTCTCCTTGCATCCTGCTCAGATAATCCATGACTGACCTGGAATGGACTGATTATTCAACATTGCCTACTTCCTTCCTTGGACAGTTTCTGACTTGTGTTCAGGACAGATCCTGACAGGACTAAGCATATGATGTAATCACTTCACATCTAGCTACAGGGACATAGCCAAATGCTTCTGTGATTCCCCACTCCCAGCTCTCCACCAAGTACAGATTGGCTGTGGGGAGGGGGCTTCAGCAGTTCTATGGTAGGTTGGGTGTGATGAATGGCCTAGCATAAATACACTGATTGAAGCCAAGCATATAGCTATTATACTTGACAAAATATTCAAATCTGTTTCAAATAATATTTGAGAAAGATGCAAGCAAACAGTGAACAGAATTTGTTTACAGTCTGGGAGCTACTTTGTAATTTCCAGGCCTTCCATTTATTCTCCATATTTGACTAGCCTTGAATTTCTATAGTTAATGACATAGTTCATTAGTAATAGGAAAACTAATGTAATTAGCAATACAGGCACACATATAGTTGTGGGAGGTAACTCATTCCACATGCTCAGGCATTAAAATTCCAAAATAGTTTCCTAATAGTTCCCAAATGGGATTAAAACACTGTCCAGCTTACTTCCAAGCAACAGGACCAGAGATTGTTGCCTGACTCTGAATAGATGTGCATTAATAAAGGGGGGGGGCACATAGCAGAATTCCACCTGAGGAATGCCAGCAGAGTGTGACAACCCACTGGGTTGCTGGTTGCCATTCCATCACCATTGGAGGAGTGAATCTGTTACTAGTCAGGTTAACTTCTAAAATTCACTTCATCTTAAGGATGACCATGAAAGTTTGCTCCAGAAGGTGGGCTTAAATCACCCTGTCTTCTTTTTGAAGCAGCAGTTCAGCTGCAGGTAATAGCTAGATAGATCCAGAAGGTGAGCTCAAATCACTTTGTTTTCTTTTAAAAGCAGTAGTTCAGCTGAAATTTATATATAAATAAGTAAAATATCAGTGGCCCTCTACAGCTTACATGCTACACAACTTCACAATTCTAATACCTACAGACATGAGTCCACTTATGAAAACACAAGACCTCAACAGGATTCTGGCCATTCTTTGGAATTGTTTCTTATTTAATGTCACATAATACTATTCATATCTTGTATATTCCTCTGACCATTTGATGCTGTTACTGGTTTGTTTGGGCAAATGTATCCCTGAAGTGAATAGTAAATTTGACATATCAAGAATTCTCCTTATTTTTCCTTCCTCCATTAGGGTACACTGAGCATACACGAAACACCCTGTGTCCTGTTTGATAAGATGATGTTATCTGTATAGATGTTCCAGTGCAACTAGCATGATTAAAATACTTCAGACCTCAGATTATTATTTTTTAAAGAAAGAAATCAGTTCCGATAAGAACATTAGTTTAAAAGCACTATGCTCCATTCGTAAGATTCTTCATATTGTTTTTTTTAAAAAAAACAAAAAACAAGGTAAACAAACAGCCTCACAATGATTTAATCTTGGAAGCAAACACAAGGAACTAAACATTTACAAAATGAGGAACTTATCTCTTTTCATCAGCAATTAGGCTTTGATCCAGCAAGGCACTTAGGCCCCAATCCTATGCACATTTTCTGGGGCTTACGCCCCAGTGAACATGGTATTACTTAAATTTCAATAAACATACATGGGATTTTACTTTTCAGCCCATGCTGAACTACACTAACTGCCTGGGCCCTTTTCCCTTATTATGTCCCTTCTGGCGTATGCTCTCTTCCTTAATATTTACAACACAATCAGAAATCTTTCTTGGTAGATGATTGGAAAACACTTCATACTTTTCCCCAGCAGAAAGATAACATGTGGAACTATCTACAATAATGTCTAGTGAAGGAGTTTAAGTAGGAACCAAAAGTACAGGCTGCCTCTGTGTTGCAGTATTGATGCAGTTTGACACCACTTTAACTGGCATGGCTTCATCCTATGGAATTCTAGGATTTAAACTACTCTCATTGTGGCACCAGAGAAGGTGGAATATGTCACAAAACTACACATTCCAAAATTCCATTGCATTGAGCTATGGCAGCTAAACTGGTGTCAAATAAATGAATCCATGACCAGATCAAGTCTGAACTTTCCCTGGAAGCCAATATGACCAAATTGAGGCTGTTGTACTTTGGCCACATCCTGAAAGGGCATGACTCACTTGAAAACTTGAGACTGTGGTGCACGTGCTGGTAACCTCTCATCTGGATTTCTACATCGGCTCTTGAAATGGTTGTTACACGCTTCACAGAGAACAACGGAAGGCTCTAGAATGGGATTCAGGAAGTACAGTGCCTGAATTAGATGCCTCATCATCCTGAGTAGCTCATCTGGATGCAAATTCACAAACACAATGTATGGCAAGAAGGCTTTGAGTTTGTACCGAATGAAGCAAACTGAGGATAAAGGTGAAAAGTGGGAGGATGAGATAGAAGCTTTTGTTGTTGACTCATGGTGACTCTGTGGATGAGACATTTCCAAGAATCCCTATCTTCCACTGCCTTGCCCAGATCCTGCAAGCGCTTGCCCATAACCCCCCTGATCAAGTCTATCCATCTGGTTTGTGGTCTTCATCTCTTTCTTCTACCCTCTACCTTTCCTAGGATTATTGTTTTTTCTAGTGATCCATGCCTTCTCATTATGTGGCCAAAGTACGATAGTCTCAACTTGATCATCTTTGCTTCCAAGGAAAGCCCTGGTCTGATCTGTTCAAGAATCCATTTATTTGTCTTCTTGGCTGTCCATGGTATCTTAAGTGCTCTTCTCCAGCACCACATTTCAAATGAGTTGATTTTCTTTCTGTCTGCTTCCTTCACTGTCCAGCTCTTGCATCCATACATGGTCACTGGGAATACAATGTCCTGAATGATTCTGACTTTAGTGCTCAGTTGTATGTCTTTGCTCTTCAGTATCTTTTCCAGTTCTTTCATAGCTGCCCTTCCCATTCCTAGTCTTCTTCTTATTTCTTGACTGCAGTCTCCACTCTAGTCAATGTTTGATCCTAGATATGGGAATTCTTTAACTATTTCAATTTCCTCATTGTCTAGATTGAATTTGTGTATTTCTTCTGTGATCATTATTTTTGTTTTCTTTATGTGCAGCATCAGACCTGCCTTTGACTTTCATCTTTGACCTTCCTTATTAACTGTTCCAATTCCTGAATGTCTTCTGCTAATATTATGGTGTCTTCAGCATATCTTAGGTTTGTTAATGTTGCTTCCTCCTATCTTCCTTTTTCTATTTCTAATTCTGCTTTTCTTATTATGTTTTTAGCTTATAAGTTAAACAAGTAGGGTGATAGGATACAGCCTTGCCTGATCCCTTTGTCTATTGGGAACCACTCTATTTCCCCAAATTCTGTTCTGATGGTGGCCTCTTGTCCTTGGTACAGATTCCTAATCAGAACTATCAGATGCAGTGACATCCCCATGTCTTCAAGTGCATTCCATAGTATTTCATGATCTATACAATCTATACAATGAGGGATGCAGTGGCTCAAGTGGTTAAGATGCTGACTCTGTTGATTACAAGATTGGCAGTTTGGCAGTTCAAGGCCCAGGTGCTGCTTGATGCGGTGAGGTCCTGTCATTAGTCCCAGCTTCTGCCAACCTAACAGTTTGAAAGCATGCAAATGCAAGTAGATAAATAGGTACAATTTCAGTGGGAAGGTAAACAGCATTCTGTGCAATCATGCTGGCCACATGATCACAAAGTAGTCTCTGACAATACTGGCTCTTTGGCTTAGTAACGGAGATGAGCACCTCCCCCTATGGTTGAACACAACTTGACAACCTTGTCAATGGGGAATACCTTTCCCTTTCCCTTTATACAATCAAATGCTTTGCTGTAGTCTATGAAACACATGCTGATTCTTTTTTGGAATTCTTTGGTGCACTCCATTAGCCATCGTATGTTTTCAGTATGGTCCCTAGTGCCCCTTCATTTTCTGAATCCTGCTTGCACCTCTGGAATTTCCCTCTCCATGTATGACTGGAGTCTACGCTGCAGAATTCTGAGCAATATTTTGCTTGCATGTGAGATTAGTGCTATTATTCTATAGTTGCTGCAGTCTTTTGTATCTCCTTTCTTGTAGATTGGTATGTATATTGAGTGTTTCCAGTCTGTTGGCCACCGCTTTGTTTTCCTTGGAATTAGAAGATGGAGAAACTCTATCTGTGTGGCCAAAACCAGACCAGGAGCTGATTGTGGTACAGACCATGAACAAAAATCAGAGATAAGCTGAAAAAGAAAGCAAAAATCATCATTATACCAAAATATGATCTGAATAACATTTCAGATGAATTCAAGGATAATGTAAGAAACAAATTTGAACTATTGAGTATAATCGACTGGGAACCTGAAGAACTGTGGATAGAAGTCAAAGACATATTCAAGGACAAATTCAAGAAAACACTAACAGTGGCCAAATAGAAAGATAAGAAACAATGGATGACAGATGAAACATTTCATGCAATAAAAGAAAGAAGCAAAGCAAAAGCAAAGGGAGATAGAAACAAAGCCAGAAGTATAAACACA
This sequence comes from Phrynosoma blainvillii, assembly GCA_026167975.1. NCBI lineage: Eukaryota > Metazoa > Chordata > Lepidosauria > Squamata > Phrynosomatidae > Phrynosoma > Phrynosoma blainvillii. The sequence goes on along the minus strand of JANUYF010000002.1, from coordinate 325,008,421 downwards.
ACTGTCCAACGTCTGATACGCAGGGATAAAGAGAAATACTACAGTGATTATTGCAGAGAAACAGAAGACAATGACAAAAAGGGAAGAATGAGAGACCTCTATAAAAAATCCAAGAAATTAAAGCCAAGTTCAAACCAAGGGCAGGGATGCTCTATGGAGAAAGAGAAAAACATAATACAAGAACAAAAAGAAATAAAAAGATGCTGGAGGCAATACACAGAAGAGTTATACAAAAGAGAGGAAGGAATAAATTATATTTGGAATGTGGAGACATATGAAGATGAACCTCAAATTCTAAGAAGTGAAGTGGAATCTGCAATAAGGGAAATGAATAATAAATTTATTATTATGAACAGCCCTGGTGGCACAGTGGTTAAATGCCTGTACTGCAGCCACTCACTCATAGACCACAAGGTTGCGAGTTCAATACCAGCCAAGGCTGAGGCTCGACTCAGGCCTGCATCCTTCCGAGGTCGCTAAAATGAGTACCCAGCTGTTGGGGGGCAATCAGCTCACAGTTGTAAACCGCTTAGACATCCCATAGCGTGATATGAAGCGGTATATAAATAAGCTGCTTTGCTTTTTTTAAATCACCAGGAACAGATGATATTCCAATTGAGATAGAAACAAGGGCATTTTAAAAGCACTTGAAAAATTAGAACAACAGAGGATTAGTCAAGACTATCCCTGTAAAATGCAAAATGGAGGAGAGAGTTTCTGAATTCTCTATAGAGGGAGTTGTGATTAAAGATGCCACACTCTTACCACCGGCAACATTTTCAATTTTGATGTATGTGAAAGCTGGATAGTGAAGACAGAAAGCTAATAGGAAGAAAATCAATTAATTTGAAATGTGCTGGAGGAGAGTTATGGGTAAATAAATGGGTCCAAGACCAAACAAGCCTGAACTTTCTTTAGAAGCCAAATTGACTAAACCAGGGGTAGGCAACCTTTCCCCTTTAAGGGCCGAGGGACTTCATATCTCCCAGAATCCCAGGAGCTATTGGCCAACATGGGATTATTGGCCAACATGGCTGAGGCTTCTGGGAGCTGAAGTCCCTCAGCCCTTAAAGGGGAAAGGTTGCCTACCCCTGGACTAAACTGAGAATGCTGTACTTTGGACATATCATGAGAAAACATGACTTGTTAGAAAAGACAATAATGCTTGGTGAGGTAAAAGGCAGTAGGAAAAGAGAAAGACTGCATTCCAGGTGGATAGATTCAATCAAAGAAGCTATGGTTCTGAGTCTGCAAGAGCTGAGCAAGACTGTTGATGTTAGGGTGACTTGGAAGTATCTCATTCATAGGGTCATCATAAGCTGAAGTTGACTTGACAGATGTTAACAACAATAGGATTGAATAGGTCAGAAGTAGACAAGCTCCTGGTGTCCGGGGGCCAGTCTTTCTTACACAGGGCCCTCCAGAAGCTATAACTGCTATAGGGCCAGAGGTAGGGGAGGTTTGAGAGATTTTATTTCAAAATCACAGCTCCTGCAGGCTTTCAGAACTAGAAGTTTTTTGTTTGTTTTTTTGTGGGAAATTGTTTTCCCCCAACTTGAGTGGCATCATCAGGTGGAGAGTTTGAAGATGCAAGTTTCACATGGTAAGGTTTTTATGTAGCCCATAGGGTACACTTTGCTCACCCCTGAAACAGATCTTTGTTATGCTTAAGCAAGATATTACTTATGAGGATACTTGATCAACAAACATGTGGTTGATATATTTGTTCATGTTTCACAGGCTTTTAAGAGGCATATCCAAGCTGCAGTCCCCTCATGTCCTATTGCTTCACTGAATGTCTCTGTATCCTTTGAGGGAAAATATGTATGTATGAATGTCAGATGCAAAAGTAGCCATTAACTCGCCCTGTAAAGCCTCTGATCTCAATATTTAGCTGCACCTGTAAAACTGTTATATCTATATTTAATGGTAATCCAGCTCCACCCTGTTTTTGATGGGGCCATCCTTAGAATCTAGAAGCTTAATGGCTTCCGTTTGCTTACAAAAGTGAAAATGTATAAACACTTTAAAAGCTTTCATGATAATTTAATCTAGACCTCCTACACAACTTATGAAAGAAAAATGATGTGTTTCTATGCTCATTCAAAGACTATCTCAACTACAATGATGAAGCAAAGATACATTGTAATACTAATAATAGTAATAATCCAAAAATCCATTAAAACCTTTCTGTAAGGATGGGGAACAATAAATAGGGAGTGACTCTTGTATAGTTGCTGTTTTGGTAACTATAAAAGTCTTACAGAAACTTCAAAACATTTGCCTTCAGGGCTGTAGTTTCATCATTCCAACCCTAAAGAAATCGTACATAGATCTATGGCCCCATTTAGACTTTTTCATTGAGGCTGCAACTTTTATTTCTGTATAAAATAGTGAAGGATGATTCAACATTTATAATAAAGATGAGTGAATCTCTGGCTGCATCTGCACAGCAGAAATAATGCAGTTTGATACCATATTAACTGCCATGGCTCAGTGCTATGGAATTATGCACTGTGTAGTTTTGTGAGATATTTAGCCTTCTCTGTCAGAGAGCTCTGGTGCCACAACAGGCTACAAATCTCGAAATTCCATAGCATTGAGCCATAGGAGTTAAAGTGGTGTCAGACTGCATTATTTCTGCAGTACAGATACATCCTTAGATTTATGAGAGGGCAATAAATCTCAATGTGTATTTGTTTTTAATTGTTTGGCCAGTAGGGTTGCCAGAATAAAAACTAGAGATGCCCCTTGTCCCTTTAATGGCTGTGCAGAAGAGGGAATGTCAGTAGGTGTTGCTAGTCACACAACCAGGTAATATGCAACACCTGCAGACATTCCCTCTTCTGACATGATTACTCAAATAAAAGTTCTGATTTTCTTCTGAAAGGATGCTGGAACAGCCGGTATCCTTTTTCCAACATTTGCCAGCAATTTAGAATTCGTTGTGTCCAGATCTGGGGAGAAAGGCTAAGAAAAAACATTTGACATGGCACTGTTTTAAAGGACATTTCTTCTTCTCTCCTCTCTCTTCATATATTTAGAATTAGTCAAGTGCAGAGCTTGGAAAAGTTACTGCTTTGGACTGCAATTGATGTGCATGGAATTCTTGGAGCTGTTGACCAAAAAAACTTATCCAAGCTCTATCCAAAATGTTGGAAACCTTGTCTGTGTTGAGTCTTTAAGATGAGGAGGAAGATCCCTGGCTTTCCAAATGGAGGATTTCCCCCACCTTCTATTAACCAGTGATGATGTTTAAAATTAATTCTTCCATTCCTTCTTTCAGTTTTCACCCTGCCTTTCTCTTGCCATGGGATCCAGGGAAAAGAGTGCTAGACAGGGCAAGGGGAAGGAATGATTGGTAAACATTATGAGACATCTGGAATGGTTTCAGATTTAAGTCTTCTAGCCCTGGGTTGCTTTTAAAAATTATGAAGTAATGGGGATTGTGCAGCATCAGTCTTCACACACACAGTTACTTGTTGTTTGTGCTCTGTAATTCTGGTGTTGCAAGGCAACATTCATAATTGAACCAAGAACAACAAATGTTCAACTCAATGCACAACCAAATTGCCTTCTTGCTCAGTGCACATCGGCATGTTCAATGGCACTGCCATGCTCAGCTCTGCTTCTGCAACCTTGAACTGAATGTGGACATTCCACCTCAGACAAAAACACCAAACCCTTCTGTAGGAGACCTTGCATAACTTACATAGCACACCAACAGCCAGAAAGCTTCTCAGGTCAGTCTTGGGTAGGGATGGGCAAATCCATACATCAATTCAAATGTTGGTAAACTCTGATCAGATGAATAGAAATTCTCACTCTTTCCTAGTCTAGTGATGAAAAGATTGGAGTGCAGGCCAGCAGGTTTGTTCATTCACTGAGCCTGAGTCCATAGCTGTCAGCCAGACATTTTGGCCTAGAAGGAGGATTACCCATATTGGGATCTGGTCTGTTCAATTTACATTTCCAGTTTCCTTTGAAAGTGGGCAGTTTTGCCAATTGGAAGGTACTTATACAGTAAAAAAATGACTTTTAAGAAAGGTAAAAGTTTTCCTTTGACATGAATGAAGGGGGGGGGGGTGCTCATCTCTGTTACTAAGCCAAAGAGCCAACTATTGTCCGAAGGCAACTCCTGTGATCATGTGGCCAGCATTACTGCACTGAATGCTGTTACTTCCCACTGAGAAGTAGTACCTATTTATCTACTTCCATGTGCATGCTTTCAAACTGCTAGGTTGATAGAAGCTGGGACTAGTGATGGGAGCTCAAATTGCCAACCTTCCGACCTTACAATCATCAGAGTTGGCATCCTAACCACTAATCCACTGCATTCCTCAAGACTTAAGAAAGGACTGACAGAAAAAGACTTGCAAGGAAAGGGCAAATCAGTGGTGTCGCTAAGAGGGTGCAGGGAGTGAGGACAGACCAAGTGACACCCTATACGGTGTGTGAGACCACTGCTCCTCAAACATCTGCATTTTGGCAGTAATAGGCTGTGGCATTCACCTGTATCTCTTTAAAACACTGAAGAGATGGTGTAAGTGGGTTAAGGCTCAGTGGGAGAAGAAAGGAGAAGCCACATTTCTTTTTAAAAAATTAAACTTTTTTAAAAAATTAAAAAATCAAATTTTTATTTTTTAAAAAAAATACATCACATTTTACCAAATTTTTACTTCAACCACATGAAACTATGTATATGTAAACACATTTATTCTGTGCGTATGATGTTGTAATTTAAAGATATAATTTTAATTGTGCTAATTATTTATGTCATAACTATTACCATTAATTCAGTGAGATAATGGAATTAGAGTTTATGAATAAATTAGCACAAAAAAACATTACTAAAGATTCTGTATAGGTGTGGTATTGGAGGAGGTCAATGGGAGTGGTGACACCATGGAGATTATCACACGGAGCCTAAAGCAGAAATAATCCGCACCCAATCTCGTCCCATTGCGGTTCTTTTTCCCGTGTGTTCACACGACGTTGCACAGAACCCTGTCCCAACCCTGTTCCAATGCGGCATCATCCCTGTTCTTTTGAATGCCAGTTTCTTGGGGAATTGCAAGTGCGCGACCGGAATGATACCGCAATGATACTGCTTTAGCTGTATGTCTGATCACGAGATACATATCGTGGAGCCCAGGACCCACGCAGGCTTCGGAAGGGGTGTGTGTGACAGCCGGCTGTCACACACACACACACACACCTTCCCAACCCAAGCCGGGAAAGAGAGCCGCTCCGAGCAGAAGGACTCTCTTTCCCGGCTTGGGTTGGAGCGGCTCTCTTTCCCGGCTTGGGTTGGGAAGGTGTGTGTGTGTGTGTGTGTGTGAGACAGCCGGCTGTCACACACGCACACACACCCCTTCCCAACCCAAGCCGGGAAAGAGAGCCGCTCTGAGCAGAAGGACTCTCTTTCCTGGCTTGGGTTGGAGCGGCTCTCTTTCCTGGCTTGGGTTGGGAAGGTGTGTGTGTGTGACAGCCGGCTGTCACACACGCACACACACCCCTTCCCAACCCAAGCCGGGAAAGAGAGCCGCTCCAACCCAAGCCGGGAAAGAGAGTCCTTCTGCTGTCACACACACACGCACACACACACACACACACACACCCCTTCCCAACCCAAGCCGGGAAAGAGAGCTACTCCAACCCAAGCCGGGAAAGAGAGTCCTTCTGCTCGGAGCGGCTCTCTTTCCCAGCTTGGGTTGGGAAGGGGTGTGTGTGCGTGTGTGACAGCTGGCTGTCACACACACACACACACACACACAGACACACACACACCTTCCCAAGCCTGGAAGCCTGTTTGCTTTCCTTGGGACGAGGTTGCTTTCCTTGGGACGACTTCATCCCAAGGAAAGCAACCAGGCTTCCAGGCTTGGAAAGGGGTGTGTGTGTGTGTGACAGCTACGGCAAGTGACAACCGCAGCTGTCCTGTTTCTGCGCATGTGCAAGAACATCCTTGCTGGGTTCTGGAGGGGATCTTCTCACTTGTGTGTGAATGGCAGATACGGTCCCCAGGAGTGCATCTATCGTGGTATCGTTAATTGCGCAATGATGCTAGTTGCGTCTGATAGCCATTTCCGTCTTGTGAGGCCTATACCAGTATAGTTCTGGATTGATTCCATACCGCTTTCTTGCCACTTTTGAGACCCGCGTGTGATAACGTCCCATGAGTTGCTGCACTGGGTGACACCAATCCTAGTGATAGCACTGCAGCAAATTACTCACTAACCAGCACAGCAGTAGACAGCTCTTGCTTTTCATTTGTCTGGACTATCATGCAGCACAAGGTTGGACAAAGGGTGCCCCACAAGCTGTATGAAGTCTCTGTCTAGCCTGTTTTGACAGACCTCTGTGTTCCCCAGTGATCTCCATTTAAAAACAAAAAAACAAAAACCCAACCCTGTTCTACAATTAATAAATGCACTATAGTCACTCAGGGAAGTGCTGCAGGAGTTTAGATTTTTAAACAATCCTTATTGAAAGCACCGATGGCTTGTTACAATCCTTTTACAGGATTACCCTCACCTTACTGAAAATGTCATAGATTCATCATTTTTCTCTGCCTTCCAAAAAAAAAAGAAAAAAAAGAAAAAAAGAAAAGAAAAGCATTTTTAATACCTCAGAGGTTGATAATCTCTTCTCTAACAGAATATGATCATGTCAGCCTATTAATGTATAGAATTCACTGGGCTTAAAAAACTGAGCATGATAAATCAGCACCATATAATTTTCTAGGTCTAAACATAATTGAAACAGAGCCAGGCAGGCAGCTGATCTAATGTAGTTAGAGGAATGGTTTCAAACTATTTTTTAAAAAGCAATTTTTGGCAATTATATTTTCCAATGATATTGTGCTTGCTTAGTTTGTATCTCCTGGCAATGTAATATGTTATTATTACATGTTTTAAAATGTGTTGAGAGATTAGAGAGGAGTTGGCACAAGTACAGTAATAGTGTGTGACTTCCTATGTCTGAAATAAAATAGCCTACCTTTTGCACACTCAAAAATTTGAGAGGGCCAACAAGAAGTTAATTGTAGCATTTTTTAAAGATGACAATTATATGCTTTTTATATGCATTTTTAAAAAACATCCCAGGACTCACATAACTAATTATATAGACACTTGAAAATGCAAACCTAAATCTCTCTCTCTCTTTAAAATTATTTTCCAACTACAACAATTTAGACATCATGCATATGTACAAAATACTGAAACAAAATAGATGAATCTGTCAATTTTGCTTCCTCCCACATTCAGATGTTTGTAATCACAAATTCTTTCCACAAAATTTATTTTTTAAAAGAGCAGAATTCTCACAAAAGTGTAATTGTTGGTGTTAGCTGCCATTGCCAAAGTCTGACAAAGTTATCAAACATCTACACTGACAAAATTCATTAGGTGCTAGGAATGTGCGTACAATTCAGCCCATAGCCTGAGTGCAGTTGATCAGCTTTGAATAAAATCTTATGGTGTCTAAAGTGAAGTAATTCCCCCCCCCCCCCAAGCTACCAAAATTAAAAGCTTTGTGCAAGATTTTGGCTTCAGGAAGGTTGATGGGGTGGGAGGAATAATTTAAGACAAAAATGCTCAAGATAGGAAGCAGGGGAAGGGAGAGAGGGAGTCAGCATGGTTTAGTGGATTGAGTGTTGGATTGAGACACTGGGAGACCATATTTATTGTTGTCAACCACCCGGATTGGTTCGCCAGAGGGCGGTATACAAATAAATATTATTATTATTATTATTATTATTATTATTAGACCAGGGTTTTAATCCCTGCTCAGCCATGGAAACCCACTTCGTGAGCAAATCACATTATCTCAGCCTCAGAGAAAGGCAAGGACAGACACCCTCTGAAAAAATCTGTAAAAAAATCACTATCAGTTTGCCTTAGCATCTTCATAAATCAGAAATTTCTTGAAGGCACGCAGCAGCAGCAGCAGCAGCAACAACAACAACAGATTTCTAATCCCAGGGTAAATTTTATTAATGCCTTTCTTATTGCTATGAGCCATGGAAGGAATTGTGACTTTAATAAAACTACAGCTCCTTTCTTCTTTGTTGGATAGAAAGAGGTACTAGACAGAAATATAAAGTAGCCAAGTAATAATATTTTTGTCAATTATCCTCTGAGGACTGGCACTGCTGTGTGAAATTATAGACAGACAGAGCAGGAGAACTAGGCAGGATGACAAGTATAAATGATATAAGAGTGGGGCAAGTAAAGGACAATAACTCAGCTATTCTTGCAATACCATCACACTTCACTATTTTCAGTATGGTTTTCAGACATCACAACTCCCTGACACCTACATCTACCCCTCCAAACCTTTGCAATGTTGATGAGTGACTTGCAATTTTCTTGTTTGGGGACGCCTCTGAGATGTGTGCCAGTTTGATACAAATAGGATAAAAAAAAACAAAGTGAGAGAAGGGAGCAAGGACAATACTGTACTACATTGTTATGGTACTATTATTCCAATTTTACTGCTATGACTACAAATCCCAGAATGTCACAGGAGGCAGCCCTAGCAGTAAAAGTGAAATAATAGCATTACAACAGTGTAGTGCAGTACTGTCCCAAATCAATCTCCTTCACCCCAAAGTTTCACTTCTGCAAAAACTGCCAAACCTTTTGTTCTGGAACCTCACAAATATCTTCTATAGGGCCACTTTTTTGTTTCTGTTTCGTATATCATGTTGAGAACAAAGGGAAACAAGAAACCGTGGGAGAAAAAATGTGTGTCCTTTATTAGACACCTTAAATGCAAAGGCTGTTCTTGCACAAAATCCTTACTCCTGTTCATATGAGACTTGGGGGGGTTGCAGACTGCCAGAAATAGTGTAAATTGAGTCCACTTTTAGGGTTAGGGTTAGGGTTAGGGTTAGGAAATCATGGGAACTGTATTTTATTGTGGCACCAGAGCTCTCTGACAGAGAAGGCTCAATGTCTCAGAAAAAACTACAATTCCCATGATTCCCTAGCACTAACCCTAACCCTAAAAGTGGACTCAATTTGCACTATTTCTGGCAGTCTGCAACCCCCATTGGTATCCTTGCTTTCCTCAAAAAAGGCATCATGCCTTAAAGTTTATTCCAGTTCTGCCACAAAATAAAGATTAAGGGAGTGCCACTACATCTAAAAAGACTGATGAGAAATCTGCATTTAGGACAAGAAACTATAGTTAGAACAGAATATAGAGAAACAGAATGGTTCCCAATAGGCATGAGGGTCAGGAAAGGCTGTTTTATCACCCTATTTGATAGAAGCCCCAGTGGTGCAGTGGTTAAATGCTGATACTGCAGCCACAAGGTTGTGAGTTCGATCCCAGGGCTCCAAGATTGACTCAGCTTTCCATTCTTTCATATGCCAGTAAAATGAATATCCAGCTTGTTGGGGGCAATTGGCTAACACGTTGTAAACTGCTTAGAGAGTGCCTAGTTCACTATTAAGTGGTATAGAAATGTAAATGCTATTGATATTGATATTGCTTGTTCAACTTGTATGTAGAAAATATCATAAGGATAGCAGGTTTAGATTCAGAAGGTGGAGGAGTGAGGATAGGAGGAAGGAACATCAACAATCTTAGATATGCAGACGAAATCAGACTACTAGTGGAAAACATGATGGATTTGGAACAATTACTAAAGAAAGTCAAAGATCAAAGTGCAAAGACAGGTTTGATGACAACAAGGAAAATAAATAATGACCATGGAAATTGATTAATTAATTAATTCAACCTAGGCAATTAAGAAATTGAAATAGTCAAAAGAGTTCCCTTACCTAGAATCAAATATCAGAATGGTGACTGCAGCCAAGAAATAAAAAGATGACTAGGAATGAGGATAGCTATGAAAGAACTAGATAAAATCATAAAGAGTAAAGACATACAACTGAGCACTAAAGTCAGAATCATCCAGGCCATAGTATTCCCCATCACCACATATGAATACAAGAGCAGGTCAGTGAAAAAAACAAACAGATAGGAAAAAATTAACTCATTTGAGTTGAAGTGCTGGAGAAGAGTGCTGAGGATGTTACCCCAAGGTCAGGCCCCTAATCATCCATCTCAATTGTGATATCAATTTAATATTAAAGGGGATGTTGAGGTTGGAGACCTGAAAAAGCAACCTCACTGCAGAGACCTGGCCATACCATATTTGGAAATCTGGATGGCTGCAGCATGGAAGGAAGAGCACCCACCACAATGAGATCACCCAAAGACATCAGCATAATCCTTTTATCTGTGGAGAGTGATGATGGGATCCTGGCCAAAGGAGGTAGTTGTGCATTCACAGATAAAGGACTCTTCTCCACTAGTAGAAGTTTTCCTTCATCTGAGATATTCACAACAATTGTCTGAACATTTCCTCAATCCCTAGACCACTCTTCTCTCTTGGGAAAACTATTTAGCAGTGAGGTAATCCATTCATTCTGAGATTACTGCCCTGGGATATGATTTTGAGTATATATAATACTAAATTGACACTAGCAGTTGCATCTAGTCTGAAGCAAGACAGAAACTCTGTTAGACTTTTACTAGATTCCTCAATAAGCCGGCTACCCACTTGCCATGGTGGCCATTGAGCCATCTCCATTCTGGATACCCCTCAGTTGGAGCTACACTTCATGATAGATACAGTATTACCATTGGTAAGACCTCCAATTATCACCTTCGCCCACTTTTGTCGCATTAGTTTTTGTGTGCGTGCATGAGTACGTTGATTATTTTATTAATAAAACTACAAAATCTATTTGGAATTGCCTCTAGCATTTTGTGTGATTTGGAACCAATATAGAAAGGGAAAAGGCTGAGCGTTACCCCAGCCAAGGTGCATTCTTATTCGAGCAATTAAAATTCCCCTAAAATACACTAATTTGTGGGTGCCCTCCTAGGACCCCCAGCCTTTTGGGTAACAAGGATACTGTGGACAGCTAAAAGGACAAAAAGACATGAATCCTTGAACAGATCAAACTAGAACCATCCCTGGAAGCCAAGATGACAAAACTGAGGCTGTTGAAATGTGGCCACATCATGAGAAGGCTTGACTCACTTGAAAATACATTAATGCTTGGAAAGGTGGAGGGCAGCAGAAAGAGTGGAAGACCACACACCAGATAGATGGACTTAGGGAAGTCACAGCATGCATCTGCAGGACTTAAGCAGAGCAGTAAAGGATAGTGGGGGCTTGGGTCGCCATGAGTTGGGACTGACTCGAGGGCAGTTAACAACAAGAACAACACAAAATCAAACACCTACTTGTACTCCTGTGGTTTTTGTGTGTGCCTGTTTCTGTAAAGCAACTTTCACAATAGGATAATATAAAACTCCCTGTACCAATTTCTTTGCAAGCTGGCATTCATAAGCATCATTTGATCAGGACTACTGCTTGCAATTCAGAGGCAAGGGAGGGGAAAGAGTTATAACCAATTTTGTGGCCAAAGAAACCATTTCCTGAAGTACTCAATTAAGGGTGTGAGCTGTAACATGGGGTTGGTGCATATCCTTAATAGATACAGCTGTTGCTTGTACAGAGAGGATCATGATGTGTTTGCCTGGCATGTAGTTGTTTAAGATGAACAGCCAGTCAAGGGATGGTAGCTGAAACACCTTAAAGGCACCAGATCCCATCTGATCTTGGAAGCTAAACAGGGTCAGCTCTGGATAATACTTGGATGGAAGCCCACCAATGAATACTAGTTGCTGTAGACTATATGTAGATTATCACATGTGACTCACATGCAAATATCCCCAATGGGATAGACGTGCATTTAACAATCAATGAGAGATCTTACTGTACTCTCCTATGGTGGGGCTATAGGCAGCCCTGGACTTATCCTGTGGCTTTACAAGAACGGGATTTTCCCATTCTTAAAAAGCTACAGGACAAGCATCGGTTTCATACAGGCTACTTATTGTTCAACCACAGGAGAAGCAGTAAGATCCATCATAGACAGTTAAATGTGCTTCTATCCCATCAGGGATATTTGTATGCGATAATCTCCTATATCAGAGAAAAGAACTGGCAAAACCAATTCCCTGCCTTAAAAAACCCTCTGAAATGTGTGGGGTCACCATTAGTCAACAGGCAACTTGAAAGCAAATACGCATACAGCTCTAATTTACCAACACAAATTTATTCAGATTTACAAGGTTTTCAAAAGTAGATGTCTAAGAGCTAAAAGCCTGTCTCAATAAGTGAACGTCACTATCCCACATTTGCATTTCTTTTAATCTCAATGTCATTCCATCAAATTTATGAATATATTTGTCCATTTGTGAATTTTGAACAGATGTTTTATATATATATATATATATATATATATATATATATAGAAAAAGAACGAAACAAAATTATCACCCATTCCAAAGTGATGAAAAAACTGACATAATACCATTGTTGGTGCTTTTCTATTAGTTATTGTTCATGTCCCATCTTAAACAAATATGACTGAAGAAAATTTTACACCATTCAATTTCTGCTGCAACATTACAAGAAAGCAATGGACCAGCCAAACCTACCAACCAACCAAAGAAGCAAAGCAATACATTAGGTGACATCTTAGTACATCAGGAAAAGTTATGTCCATATGCCTTAAAGAAACCTTATGATATATCCCTCTACAGATGTCAACTAGGCTCCAGGTCTTGGTTGCTGAAGTCAAGCAGGTCTTGGTCTAGTCAGTGCTAGAATGGAAGCCTATGTATTCCACTGAGTTAAATGACAGATCAGTGTAAGATAGATAAAATAGCATAGATAGACAGATTTCTTTTTTCCCTACTATGTAAAATTTCCCTTGGACCAAAGTTTTTAAGCAAAGCACTGTTGGAAATACTGCAGAAACACTGCAAGAGTAGAAGTTAGTTCCTTGCTACTATTATGTCTTACACTCTGTTTCAATGGCCTTCAAAAATTTTACCATTTCTTCCTTCTGGGAACCTTTCCAAATTGGATTATTTATTAAAAACTTGCATGTTGCAAAGAATTCTGGGTCATGCCTCAACGTGCATGGTTATTAGCCTTGGAGTTCTGCATGAGCCAATGTTTTAGTGCCAAACCTTCTTCTGATATGAAGACAGCTTATTTGGATGAAAAGTGAGGACTACAGCTTCTTGCTTTTTTTGGATGTCAATTTTGGGTGATGTTTTTCTTCCCCCCTCCCACACCCATGTACTACTTTTTTTTTAAAAAAAAATTCTTTCTCTGGCTATAAGTAAACCAAATACCATATATCTTAATGCCTTGGCCAGGAGCCATTTTGAGAATGAATCCATCCGTTGGATGCATTCCTCCAAAGTCTAAGTAAGGAATGGCTTTGTATGTTGTCTTTCATCATTTAAATATGCTTCAGTCTGATCAGAACAGCTGCCTATGTTAGAATCATTCTTGTCCTTGCTCACTGTTGTTCCCATCTATATTAAATAGTCTCCCTTTGTATATCTTGATCACTATCATGCTTATCAGGTTTATTTCCAAGCCCATTTTCTTGGCTTTCATGACTGTTCTCCCATTAATTCTTATAGATTATTTGTGTTTCAAGTGACTTAGCATGAAGGCTGATTGCTCTGATTAATTGATATTGTTTTCTGTTTAAATTGAGCCCTCTTGTCTTAACACCAGTATCTCATCCCATATCTGTGAATGGCTTCAGGATACTATTATTTTTCCTTTTGGTCATCTGATTTCCTGGCATTTCTAAGCCTAATTTTCTCTGGAAAGGGAAAGTTCACTGAATGAATCTCCATCAAAACTATTCAGCATAGAAAACTAGCAGAAAGATGGTAATGCTGAAAACATTCTCCCTGACACATACTCACTACAACATACTCACTGAAATAAATACAACATGAAGTATTTATGACTATCCTAACTATAATTGACTTCAGTCAAGAGTAAGTATGATTAGTTTGAAACATCTCTCTTCCCTCCCCATTCCTGTGTGGTTGGATAGAGCTGCTATATTAGTATGGAAATACATTCACTTCTGTAAGGCCTGAGCCCTTTTGTTAGTCCAACTCCATTAAGTAATGGAGGCTTTGTAGGTCAACACTCATGGAAATTCATAGAAGTTAATATCTATTCTGGTTGGGACTAAAAATGGGCTTTATGGCAGGTTGGGAATCATGTGGTCTTCCAGATTTTGTTGGACTGCATATCACATCAGCCATAGCCAAGATAGCTCATTGCATACTGACTGAGGGGAGTCTGGAAGCAAGGAGAATGAAATTACAGAGGAGACACTGAGGTGTCAAAATCACACAACCGGAGGTCTAGAGAGTGGAAGTGGCTGAACTGCAGCAAGAGGAGAGGACCATGTGTTATGTGGCCTTATCACCCCAGAGTCAAAGGGAGGGCAGGTTTTTAAAGGGTTTTAAGACAGTGTGGACAAGGCTTTAGATTATGTTGGACTAATCAACTACTAATAAGGGTTGCAGACTGTCAAAAATAGTGTGAATTCAGTCCACTTTTAGGGTTAGGGTTAGTGCTAGGGAATCATGGGAATTGTTATTTTTCTGAGACATTGAACCTTCTTTGTCAGAGAACTCTAGTGCCACAATAAAATACAGTCCCCATGATTCCCTAACCTTAACCCTAACCCTAAAAGTGGACTGAATTCACACTATTTCTGACAGTCTGCAACCCCCCTAAGTTTTATGAACCTTGTATGCACAAATTAGGAATAATTGTTTAGTTATTTTTAGAGTTGTGTTAATGTGTTTTAACTGTTCTAGCTAATGGTATAATCTGTATTTATTGTTATTTGGGTAGTGTTTATATGAGCATAATGTGCAAAGGAAATGAGGTGGTAATATACATTGTCCAGGGTAGAGGGAGATATGGCAATGGTAGGGTGATGTTACAAAGAAAAGAGAAATAAATGCTCAATATATTCTTACCTTTTAGTTTTGTAACTTGGGAGAGTGAACAGTGCCATCCATAAATCTCACATTGTTACTGTGTCATGCCAGGTCTCAAGTGACTTCAACATCCTATTTGAGAGCTGTCTATAAGGTGCAGATGGGAGTTCATGTCATCCTGTCAAACATGGGCCTATCCCAATTGGTTTCTGGGCCCACACATTCAGCAGGTCACACCCTTGATGCTGTTCCTGTTTGAGTCCTTGGCTATTAGCCTGTGGGATCCATCAGGGCTCATTGCTGTCTCCTATGCTATTTAACATTTACATGAAACCACTGGGAGAGATTGTCCAGAGTTTTGGACTAAGGTATCACCAGTATGCCGGTGATACCCAACTCTAACGCTCCTTTCCATCTAATTCCAAGGAAGCTATTCCTGTCCTAAACTGGGTATCTGGCAGCTGTAATGGATTGGATGAGGGCAAACAAATCTAAACTTAATCCAGACAAGACAGAGGTGCTCCTGGTCAGTTGAAAGACAGATCTGGGAATAGGGATTCAGCCTGTGTTAGATGGGATTACACTCCCCCTGAAAATACAGGTTCACAGCTTGGGGGTACTCCTGGATTCAACACTGAACCTGGAGGCCTAAGTATCAGCAGTGACCAGGAGTGCTTTTGCACAGCTAAAACTCATGTGCCAATTATACCCATTCCTGGAGAAGTCAGGTCTGGCCATGGTGGTGCATGCCTTGGTTACATCTCATTTGGATAACTGTAATGAGCTCTACATGGGGCTGCCTTTGAAAAGTACTCAGAAACTTAAGTTGGCCCAAAGAGCTGCACTTTAGGTTGTTAAGTGGAGCTGGCTAAAGGGAGCAAAGAACTCCCTTTTTGTGACAGCTCCATTGGCTACCAGTCCCTATCTGGGTACAATTCAAAGTGCTGGTTTTGACCTATAAAGCCCTATATGGCTTGAGTCCAGGCTATCCGAAGGACATTTACAAAACACAGATCATTTACAAAACTAGAACACAGAAATCATTCAGAAAGGCCCTCCTCTCTGTTCCACCATCCTCTCAGACATGTTTGGTGGGAACAAGAGAGAGGGCCTTCTCAGCGGCCACTCCCAGGTCCTAGAATCCCCTTCCTAGAGAGGCCAGGCTGGCTCCATCCCTGCTTTCGTTTTAGAAGTAGATAATAACATTTTTATGCCACCAGGCTTTCTCACACTGACATGGGTGCTGTAAGAGTTTTATACAGTGCTTTTAAATTTTAAATTTGAACATGTAATGTTTTTAACTTTTTGAAACTGTGTAACTGTTTTTTAAAGTTGGACTGTTTTAAATTTTGTTAGCTGCCTTGAGTCCCTGTACCGACGTGAATGTGGGAAATAATAATAATAATAATAATAATAATAATAATAATAATAATAGCCCTACATGGTTTGGGTCCATGTTACCTACAGGATCACCTTCTCCCATATAATCCTCCCCAATGACCTGCCAGAAGAGATTCATCTACTTGAGAAGCTGGCTGTATTTAAAGCACTAGTAAAGCTTTTTCTTCTGGCAGGCCTATCCAGCTAATTTTTAAAATTATGGCATTTAAAATATTTATTATGGGAACCTAAAATGAATTGGCTTTATATGCTCTTCTAATTGATGTTGTGTATTATTTGTTTTCATTCCCTCCTTGATCAATATGGAGAGGTGGGTAACAATTAATTAATTAATTAATTAATTAAATCATCAGGCTATAGTAGTATAGTCTACACTCAGGAAATAGCTACAAATACGTATAATAAATATTATTTTGATGTAATGTGTTATCCTTAATTAAATTGAGATAAACTTATTTATTTATTGTTATGAAATATACATCCTGCTCCCCACTCCTTCTCCAAAATGGAACTCAAGGCAGCTTCCCATGAAATCACATAAAACCAATCCAAACAGTTAAAAATACAATTAAGAGCATTTTTCTAGGAAATCCAAATAAATATAACTTATTTATGTTCTCATGTTTTAAGACAAAAGCAAAAGGAGATAGCAGAGTCTCAGACATCACTGAGATTATGTACTTTGAAGGTGTCCATATACCTGTAGATACAGTGATTCAGTGTCTTTGAATAGTCAAAAAAAATTCCTAACAACAAAAATTGGTGTGAGCAATAACAGAACTGGGCACTTTAATCCCCTAGGCATTGATTATTTTCAGCCCTATAGATATGGACTAATCTAAACTGGTGATTTGTGGCATGTGATGTTGTACTGTTCCATTAAGTGTTGCTTCTTGCTCCTCTTGTTGCATCATCTGGGAGTGGCCACTGAGAAGGCCCTCTCTCTGGTTCCCACCAAACTCTCCTGATTTAAAAAAATAAATAAATAAAAAGATGGCGCATTTAGGTTATTTTGTGGGATTTTGCTTGTGACATGGATTACATTGTAAAATGCAGGTATGTCCAAACACCTCACACCCTTTTCCACCCCCACTCTCCAATATGCTTCCAGATGTTTCGCAGTCCTCATGTGGTCTCCTTTTTCAATGCCTCCTTACCATTTTTAATTTCTTTTAAAATCTTCAGTGCTATTGTAATAAACTTCATTTTTTAATTCCCTCAAATATTAGTAGTATTGCTATAAACTGTAACCATGTTATGACTGTTTTTCTTTGACTGTTAAAGAAAAAGTAAGCAATATCTCCACAGCAGTTTGTAATATACAACAGTTTTACAGAAGTTCCTTCCTTCCTTCCTTCCTTCCTTCCTTCCTTCCTTCCTTCCTAAAAAATAAATAAAATAATTCTGTGGAATTGTGACCATTCTTGCTGAAGATTTATCCACACTGCAATAGGGGTGTCTACCACAGGGTGATACTTCTTGTGCATTTGGGATCTGGAAAACATTTCTTTTTTTCTTTATCACTGAAGCATGGGTTTATTTGTTTGTTTGTTGTTTAAAAATCCTGACAGATTTTTCTATTTAGAAATTGCTGTGTATTTTATTCTTCTTTTTATTGCTCGCATACTGAATGCAGTTCATATTGCTTTCACACAACTGATGGGTATGAATGCAGAGAAAGCTATATTTGTGGGGACTCTGGAGGGGACTGGAAAGGATGGGATTCTGAAGGTTGGAGAGATGTTCCTGAAAGTTCAAGCAACCACATGTATAGCTAACCATGGATTGTCCTATCCAAGCATGACCCACCCTGGTTCATGCATGAGCCCATCCTGACCTTGATTCGGGAAAGTGTCTGGGCAAAATTCACATGTGGGTTCTCTGCTCTCCTTTTCTTGGGGCATACCACTTTGTATCCCTTTCCTATGATAAACATAGGGCCTTTGCAGACTGCTAGAAATAGTGCAAATTGAGTCCACTTTAAGGGTTAGGGTTAGGGAATCATGGGAACTGTATTTTATTGTGGCACCAGAGCTCTCTGACAGAGAAGGCTCAATGTCTCAGAAAAAAAATTTCCCATGATTCCATGGCACTAACCCTAACCCTTAAAGTGGACTCAATTTGCACTATTTCTGGCAGTCTGCAAAGGCCCATAGTGGCTTTCCACTTAGGGTGATTTCAATTAGTTTATTACTTTATGACTTTTTGTGAGTAAAGGATTAGGAGGTGATTACCATCTCTTGAGGCTCAGGTGAAGTCCTACCTTCCGCTTATCCATATTTAATGATCTCGTGCCTCTTTCTCTCTGTGTGTGTGATTTTTAAAAAACTGTTTATTTTGAGTGTTTGTTTGTTGTTAACTGCCCTCAAATTGATCTCGACTCATGGCAGCCCTATGGATGACACATCTCCAAGACTCCCTGTCCTCCACTGGTCTGCTTAATTCCTGCAGCCCCATAATACCCATGACCTCCTTAATAGAATCCATCCATCTGGCATGTGGCCATCCTCTCTTCCTACTTCCCTCCACCTTTCCCAGCATTATTGTTTTTTCCAAAGAGTCCTCCCAAAGAGTCCAAAGTATGACAGCCCCAGTTTGGTCATCTTGGCTTCCAGGGAGTTTTCCGGCTTGATCTGCTCTAGGACCCACTTGTCTGTCCTTCTGGCTGTCCATGGGAGTGGCTGTCCTTAGCACTCTTTTCCAGCACATCTCAAATGCATTGATTTTCTTCCTAGCATCTTTCTTAACTTTCCAGCTCCCACATCCATACATGGCAATGGGGAATACAATGGCTTGTATGATTCTAACTTTTGTGCTGAGTTGTATATCTTTGTATTTTAGAATCTTTTCTATTTCTTTTATAGCCACTCTCCCCATTCTTAGTCTTCTTTTGATTTCCTGACTGCAGTCCCCATTTCTGTCAATGTTTGAACCCAGGTATGGGAATTCTACTATTTCTATTTCTTCATTGTCTAGGTTGAACTTGTGAAGGTCCTTGGTGATCATTATTTTTGTTTTTATGTTCAGCATAAGCCTGCCTTAACACTTTCTTCTTTGATCTTCCTTAGTAGGTGTTCCAGGTCTGTGAGGTTTTCTGCTAGTATTATGGTGTCATCTACATATCTTAGATTGCTGTTATTCCTTTCTCCTATTTTCACTCCTCCTTCTTCTGTTTCCAAGCCAGTTTTTTCTTATGTTCTGCATACAAGTTGAACAGATAGGATACATTAATTTTAATCAATTTAATGTAATTTTGTACATTAGCCCCAAAAATTATTGCAACTGGGTGACAGATCATTGGAGTAAACCTTTGTCACTCAATAAGAAGAGTTACCCTGTAAATGAATTAATCATAAATTTTAAAAACCCAAATGACTTTGAAGGCATGTTAACAGCTATGGAATTTCTCATTATGATGAACAAATTTTCCCACCCTGAAGTAACTTCAGTTTCAATCACCCCCTTTTGGAGTAAAAACATTCTTCTTAATACTCAGCTTAAATGTCCCAAGTGGGGAAAGCTTTGCCCATGTCTATGGAAACATTTTTTTAATTATTATTATACAAATGCAAGAGGAGGGCCAAAACAGTTTTCAGATGAATTTTGATCTAGGAGATTTATGTTGCCACTAGAGAGGCCTTCTTGAAAAATGTTAGCCAGAGTCAAATGTAAATTATTGCACCCTAGAGCATCTTCAGTGACTGGGGTTAGGAGGTGTAATTAGAACCAGAAAGTAAAATGATGTTCTGCTTGTCATTAACAAAGATGACTAAATGTGGAATCCCTCTGTACACTATCAGTTTTCAGGACTAAAAATATCCCCTCTAGAATAAAGAAACTGATCTTTTCATTTCTAATGGCAGTAAACTTTGCATTAAGATATTGAACAATAACAAAAAAGAAGGGGGAAAAAAAGACATTGAGGTTACTGAGTCCTGATGCCACATCATTATAAAGATGGCTATTCATTTGTGGAGGCAGGGAAATAAGCAAATGAAGAGAAAGTAGAATGCAGATACCATTTTGTTTATCTAATGAATACATCTCAATTAACCTATCTGCTAAAACCCACATATTTGCTTACTTTAGGCATTCTAGTGGAATACTTGCTTTTCTTCTTCCTTTGAATTCTATATCCTAATTTCACTGCATATAGGCAGCTGTTTTCACAATAAATGTTGCAAACCACATGGGATTTTAAAAGGATTTGCATGTTTCAATCAGGTGCATAAGTAGGAACAATACAACATATTTCACAACTAAATACAGCACATTTACATATTTCTCAGAGTTCCATGCAGCTAATAATGCACCATTGCTGGACTTGATTGTAGAAAATTTCAAGACATCAGTGGTTATTGAGAGGTAAAACCTTTGACCCCTAAATAAAAAATATGAGGCATAAGGCCATTACAAAGAGATCACCCTTCAATTCCCTCCTTGAAGGAATTCACCTTTCAGTTCCCTCCTACACTCACAAATCAAAAGCATACCACCAGATTCATGGCAAGAATGACCTAGTTCATATTCCATGGCAATTGCAGGTCTTTTCTTATATAATTATGCCACTTTCTGAACTAAAACTTGTGAGTACAGCTTCTTCCTTAAGGGGTCCCCACTTACTGGGCCAAAGGAATAATCCATAGCCACTATGGTACATCAAGCATCAATGCTAGGGCCTCCCCTTCTGTTCACACCCTTTTGTGATAAATAGAAAAACATTGCCAAGTGGAAGACTGAAAGGTATTATCACTCCTGAGGTGGTTAGAAAAATACTTTCCCAACCCTATTTAGCAGGGACAGCTCTTATAAAAAAAAAAAAAAGAGAGAGAGAGAGAGAGAGAGATATTTTACTGTCTGAGCTGAAAGAGCATATGAGGTACTCACATTTGGACAGGTTATTTTGGTACCCAAGGCAGAAAATCCCACAAGCATCATCAGTGGTGTCACCAGAGTTGATGTAGCCCACAGGCAGGCAGCCACCCTGCAGCTCCAGTGAGTGGGAGCCAATGATGGAGGGAGGGATCTGGCCTTGGTTGCCTCCTCCAACTCCCACATGAAATGCAGGGGTAGGAGGGGCCCAGGAATTGATCCTTTGCCCAAGAATGGACCTGTCCCTGCAGAAGGGTTAAAGGAGAGTGTGAAAGAGAAGGGAGAGGATGCCACCAGCACTACTACCCTTGCAGTAGCTCCACCCAAATCCCTTCCTTAGCAACCAGTGCCAGATGCTGAATCCTCCCTCTCATTTCTCTGCAGGAGGGGAGGAGTGGCAGGAGGAGAAGCAACAGTGGCAGCAGGTGGGGGAGAGGCACTTGTCATCTGCCTCCTCCTCCTGCTCACCTCACCAATCACCCATTCTCCTCAGCTGCCTAGCACACCACTACCCACCTTGCCCTGCTCTGCCCTTCCTTCTGGGAAGGACTGGAATCCAGGGTTGCCACTGCCACCGCTAGCATCTCCCTTTCCTGGCCCAGCCAGCAGCCTTGCCAGACCTTGGAGGGGCTGCTGGGCAACAGTAGCCCCTCACCTCCACTAGTGGCCACAGCAGACTGATGGCAGATCATCCTGGCTAATGGAGGAGGCAGCTGGTGGAGGGGTGGTGGTGTCAGGATGGACAGTGACTGCCCTGGCAAATGTCACCCCCTCTGATGGTGTTACCCAGAGTGGCCCTCACCCGCTGTTTCCACCAAGCACCACACCACTACCATTAACACCTCCACATAACCAGCAGAGTTGGCACCTTTTAATGACACCCTGAATCAGCTGCCTGAAGTGACCATCTCACTATCTCAGTCTGCCTGTGAGGAAGCTGATCCAGCAGTTCTAATTCACTGATTGACTAGTTCAGTTTGCTTGTATCTAAAGAGAGGGTAAGCAGCTGGCACTGGATACAATATGATTGTGGGACAGCAGAGTGCCAAAGATGGGAAACAATACCAGTGCTTCTACTGCTTCTTTTAATGGGTTGTATAGCATCCCAATACATATTGCTGTCCACTGCAACAAGTAGAGTGCTAGTCTTACTGTTTACTGCTGGCAGAATGTATAATGACCTAAATGGGGCATGTATGTTGGGATGAATACTCTGACAAAACTCCCTAATTACAGGCACATTCATCCAGTCAAATGTATTTATAAACTTGCTTCAGCTCTTCATGTTTAATGGCCAAATATCTTTAAAAGACATATAACAAAATCTTATTGTTACTGCTGACTAGTGTGTAAACCCATTGAATCAAGTGGTTTTAGCATGTACTGACTCATAATTCAGTGATAAGTTCAATGAGCCTGCTTTTCTCAGGACTAACCAACAGGATTCCAGCCATAATAGTCTTTGTCTACTATTACTATAAAGTAGTCTACATGCCTCTCCCGCATGTGCACATCCCTCCCTCAGCAGGCAATAGGAGTATGGTGGTGGTCTCTTTTTCCCTCTGTTGATCCCTTTTCTTCTGAAGGCCATCAATGTTTCCTCAAGGTAACTTGTCCACACTAATAATAATTCTGCCAGATCCTTACAAAGGGTGTGAGTGTGAGCTAGAATACCAAATGGGACAGCTTAAAAAACACTACAGCCACAAATATCAGACTTTCCTCTTGTGAAATGAAAGTCTTTGAGATTCCTGCTCCATTCTAATATGAAACAGAATTGCCCAGAGGCCTTCAAGACTGTGCTGGATGTAAGGTACATGAACTGCAGATCATTTACATCCTTCATAAGGCTATTTAAGATCATTGTTTACTGTTAAGGAGACCATAAGTGATTAGTGCTAAATATGTTCAGTATAAGCCTTTCCTTTCAAAGACAGACAGACACAAAGATGTAATAACTGCCATATGTAAAAAATAATTAAATTACAGATTTAAAAAACACCATAGTAGAGGGGGAGAAAAACCAGACTTGAGCAAAGCTTCCCCCCTGCCCCATTTCCCACAGATTCAACACTCTTATAAGAAATTGTGATTATCCTGCTACTGCAGGCTTAAACCATGGGGTGGGAGGAGGGGGAGAGATGTGATATCTGATCTTGGTAGCCCTATTAAATCAAGGTAGCCTAAGATGAAGATCCTACTTGAATCTGAAGAAGCAAAAGTGAGTAGATATCTTTAAATATTTCTAGGGATGCCATGCAGAAGGTGGAGCAAGTCAGTAAAATGCACTAACAATTTTTAGAAGATCAGTGGCAAAATTCCATGTGGAAATCAAGTAGCTTCTCAATCTAGGTAGAAATACAACTCCTAAAGAATTTAATAAAGGAACAAGATGAATTTCCCTACTGCTTTTGTTAATAATTTATGTTAAAATGTAACATCTGAATAAATGTCATGTAGAAGATGCACGAAGCTTGTTTTCTGCTGCTCCAGAGACTAGAACATGAACCAGTGGATTCAAATTACAAGAAAAATGTTTCACCTAAATAAACATTAAGAAGAACCTCTTTACTGTAAGAGTTGTTTCCCAGTACAATGGGCTACCTGGATTCATCTTCTTTAGAGATCCTTACAGGTTGGATGGATATCATTCAGAGTGCTGTATATTCCTGTGGATATAGATGGCCCTTGTGGAACCTTCCAACTCAATGATGCTATGCTTCTTACCCATTATCTATAGTATAGAATTCCTGGATGTTCATGTAAAATGTTATGCCAATGTAAGTACCCTTTTTTTAGTGTTGTCAAAGATGGTAACTAGTACTTCCTTGCACAACAGCTTTGGTATGGTTGTGAGATAATGGGAGTGCTCTCCATTAACTGAGCAGCAGATAATCTTTTTCCTGAAAAACAAAAGGTTAAATATGAGAGGAAGTACAGTTACATTTTAACTGAGACTTAGCATCAAACAGAAGCTCAGGATCCCAGAAATGATGAGGTGATAAGATAGCAATTGCCCAACAATAAGAGCATTGAGGCAGAAGCACATACCTTTGAGATGCTTCTGAGAAGAGGTTATAAAAAAGTTTTAGGCACAGGCTTAAAAACAAAGGGCTTAAAAACAAAGGAGTGTGGGCTCTGGCTTGGGAAGCTGGACAATGGAGTCCAGGCATGTAGCTGTCCATGAACTTCAAGGACTACACATCCCATCTGATCTGTGAGTAGAATTAGGAGAATGTATTAGCTAGTCACATCAGTTTTTAAAATTCTTTTTCCTGAATTTGGCTGAAATGGCCTATTCTGCCTGTAACTTTTAATTTCTAATCTGTGCCTGAAGGAAAGATATCCTTTATGTAAGAGGCAGTGGCATCACCAGGCATGGTGACACCTGGTGTGTGTGTGGGGGGGACTTCTGGCCCTGGACTTCTGGTGGGATTTCCAGGGTGAGGGGTGCATGGGAGTGCCCTGTGGGCCAAAGTGTCACCTCCGTGGTCCCAAAGAGTAATTGGGTAGGGCTCAAGAGCACCCACTGTGGCCAGGAAAAGGCCCAGGCAGGGCCCAGGAGAGCCTGCCACAGTGCAGAAAGGCCCAGGTGGGGGCCAGGAGCATCACTGCAGCCCCAAAGAGCTCCCACAAGGGCCAAAACAGCACCGGGGGGGGGGGACAAGGAGCCTTCCTGGTGTCACCCCCCTTCTGGGCTGTCACCTGGTGCAGTCAATACTCCCTGCCCCCCCCCCCCCCGATGCTACTGGTAAGAGATATAATTTTGCTATAGAGATTCCTTACTTAGAATAAAGGAAACTTTTCTTAAAAGTACTCTATCTCTCTCACACTCCTTTTTCACATGCCTTGCCTTGCCCTAGTTCTTCCCCAGGAGTGGGAAAGGGAAGGAAGCAGCTCTGCAAGGGAAATGCCAGTGGAATCCCAGCAATGTCCTATTGAGTTGCTAAAGGGGGAGGATTCAAGTCAACAAGTAGTGACTGCAAGTTTATTAGATAGGGAAGGTGATCTCAAGGGGGTCACATCCACCTCAGGCAGGCTCAGGAGGAGAGACTCAAAGATCCCAGTTGGAAAGTATAGAGGCAACCCCAAAACCAATAATTGCTATTGTGTAGCTAGGGGAATAGGAGATGCCTTTGCCTTCTTTGGCATCAGTGGAATGGTTGCTCCCAAACAACAGCAGCCAGTGCCAAGATCCAGATCCACCTTCACACTACCCAGCCAGCCATTTACTGGGGGGTATAATCAATTTGTTCATATTGGGACCTACTTCTGAATGAGCAAGCACATGATGGAGTTGCACAAACAGTGTAACTCTGCATAAAGGTCTAAGGAGTCCCTTAAGAAAGATTTTAAACAAACAAATGCAAATTTACTTCCAGAGTTTTGTACTCCACCTTGATCTTCAAATTAGAAGAAGGCAGCTAATAATGCCAATACACTGCAGGGTTTAAATTGGGGGTGGGGGCAGGATCTCCTTTACTGTTGCTTGCATGATGAAAGAGTCCACTGCTTCCTTTGAAACAATTTGCCCCAGGCAACCACCTGTTTCAGACTTATCACATTGGTGGAATTGAGACTGGAAGTAAAGGCAGTGGATTGACAGTTTGGGAACAACGAGATGGCACAGCTGTAGGCTCCAGGGCTTACAAGATTCTCAAAGGCCTCTTTGCAGAACCAAGAGAGGCATCAAGTGCACACTTTGTTCCCATGGAGTCTGTTTATTAGATGTTGGGGTGACAGAGCATGGCCTCAAGTGGCTCACGAGGTGTCATGGTTAAAAGAATAAACAGTAAGGGTGATTAAGTCCCTTGAATTATTCATAGTTTCCTTCATTTTTGAAACTTACCCACAAAGCTGCATTGTACAGCCCAGCCACATAATGCAATTGCACATGGGTGTGAGTCAAGGCTTTATACTATGGAACAGGTAGCTTCCAATATAGGCTTTTAACTTCAGAAGCCTGCTCAGAAGAAAATCTCAGAGGCTTCCTGCAAGTTTATCCAGATAATTTTAAATTGTGAATTAAGATACTGAATTTCAAATGTAGATTGTTTTTAAATGTGTATGTCTTATTTGTCCATTTAAACTGTTGCATGTTTTGATTAATGTGTTTAACTGATGTTGTTAATTGTAGATTTGTTGCTGTTCCCCTCGGGAAGAGGTGGGAAACAACTAAATATGATGATGATGATGATGATGATGATGATGATGATGATGATGATGATCTCATTTTCAGTGGGACTTGCTGCCAGGCAAGAGGATGGCAGCTTTATGATGAACATTTTCTGTTTGGCCTTGTCCATTCCTTAGGCCATTAACAAGGGGGAGGGGGAGGGGGGAGGGGAGAGAAAACTTTTCTGACTCCCCCATACTACAAACTTTATTTCACTGCAGACAACCATTTTTTTTCTAGATATTGTCCAACTCACTCTTCTTAAGTAGTGTGTGAAATTATTACCAATGATGGTGTAGATCTCCACTGTTCTCCAAGCCACTCCATGGTACTGATCTCTCCCACCATGATGGGTGTAATCACCATAGTTTACACATGAGGCAGTAGACAGCTGAGGTGGTTTCAACATGTTGTGGATCTATTAGCTATGAAAACCTGAGCTGGCATCCTGTTCAGCAGTTACGATGGTGTAGGCTGGATTGCTGATATCCTGACTGCTGGTGATTCATGTTTATGGTCACGAACGGCCAAATGTGGCCCCCCAAAATCTATCTTCACAGCCTGGCAGTACTCTGACTGAATGTTTCTGAAGTGTTGGAAATCAGAGCATTGGGAAATGACATCCTCAGCATTCTTCTAGACAGGAGGTGCCTTGGGAGAAGCAGTTGTAGCAGGACCAAAGGGATCTCTCTAGCTGCTTGTTCCCAAGGCACCTTACAACTGAGAGAATTTTGGGGTCATCATTTTCCAGTGAACCTATTACCAGTGCTCCAGAAATGCTTCAATCAGGGGCTGCCAGGCTGTGGAGGTAAGGTTTTTTTTTACGGGGGTGGGTGGGTGGGGGGTTGTTAGTCATAAATATGATGAAGGAGCTCCGTCATCATAGTTATGATGAAAGTACAGGATCTTAGCCATACTGGTAATATAAATCAGGTGTTCCTGCAAAGGCACACATTTTGAGAGATTCAAAACAGATACATATTTCACTCCTATGCCCTTTCACTTTTCACATTTCATTCCTATAGTGGGTTCAAGATGAAATGAAGACAAACAATTGCAGCGAGGCATGCACATGCTTAGAGTTCTAGAAAGCCATATTATTTTCCAGGATACTCCATTGGATTTCACTCCTCCAGTTTTCCTTCCCAGCTATCAGTCAACATTTTTCACCCATTGTATAAGACTCACTCCTCATTGGGTTGTTTTGAGTCCAACTTTCTTTCCTCTAAAGGTTTTGTGTGTACAGTGGGCCTTCAACAGCCATTGGTGTTTGGTTCCAGGACCCACCCACCCCCCATGAATAGCAAAATCTATGGATGCTCAAGTCCCATTATATACACTGGTGTAGTAAAAGGGTGTCCTGTATATAAAATAGCAAAATCAAGGTTTATATATTTTTGGAATATTTTAAGCTATAGATAGTTGAATCTGTGGATAAAGAATCTGTGGGTATGGATTCTTGAAAATATCCTAGAAAAGAAGTTCAGTCCACTGACAGATTATATTCTTGTTAAACCTGGAAATATTTCAGACAAGAAGTCTGGAAGTCTGTGTGCTTCTAAAGCTGACTGCTTCACTGGGGATAAATTGGCTATTTCATGTTCCTCCTTCTGTAATATGCACTTAGCCTGGTATGTTGCTAGTCTCCTATGTTTCAAAATGATCCATGAGTTATTGCTATCAGGAAAATAACTTTAGATTATTTCTTTATATGATGCATTTTTATTAAAAATCTAGTCACTTATGGATGCCAGCTAGGCTATTCATTCTTATGTATAAAATTGTTCACAGTGATTTGGAAAAAGATGTTTCTACTTCCATCTTAATGCATGAGACTCGCATCTGGCTAGGAATTTTAACTGTATATTTAGATTCGCACATAGGCAGCAAATTTCAGTTTAATTAGTTTCTTAAAAGTACCTAAACACAATAAGCAAGCAAGGTTTTCTGTAAGTTAGTTGTGCAAGTTATCTGAAACCAAAATCTCCTCAAATGGACTGTTTTTCTTTGCTTTTCTTGTCATGAAAGGAAGGTAGAAGTAGGCAACTCTGGCCTCCCAGATGTCGTGGGACTGCAGCTCTTGTAACTCCTCACCATTGGCTGTTGGGAGGGCCACAGTCCAAGAACATCTAGAGGAGCAAATGTTACTCATCTTGTGGGAAAACAAGAGTTAGGCATTATATTTTAACACTCTTCCCAACTGTACTGGATCTACCAGGAATAGAATCTTGGTCTACCTATTCCAGAACTTGTAGTATCCATTAGGTCAATTTCATGAAGACCACTCACAGTTGTTTCTCTTTAGGTCAAACTACACATTACACTAAAGCAGGAGTGGAAAAAGTGTAGCCCTCCAGATGTTGTTAAATGGTAATTCCCAGTCAACATTGTCAATGGTGAAGAAAGGTGAGGGAATTTCCATCCAACATCTGGAGGATGTATCTTAGTAATTTTAGGATGGATTTACACAGGACAAATGCTGCTTAAAGCTGACAAATTTCCCTGTCTGGTTGTTGAGGTGGCACCATCAGCAACCACCAATACAGGATTATCTGTCCTAGCCCATTCTATGCCCTTTTATGGTCCAGAACTGCCAATAGTGTCCCATATAACTTGGGGGAGAAAACAGGAGTGGCCCTACCATTTGTTAGAATGAAGCAGTCACTTGAAATGTCAGGTGTTGGGAGAGTGTGGGTCTCGTGGCTGCTCCTCCTGACTATCTTTGTGGAAACTGTTGGAGGAAAGCACACAATGCGCTGCACATCCCTGTTCTGTTCCCGTTTAATGACCGCCTGCTCTCAAATGTAGTGCAGTCACCAAACATGAAACAAATTCAGGGCAGTTCAGTTAGCTTCTGTATATGGAACAGGAAAAGGGATGCCATCATGTTCTTTGCCTTAGGCATCAAAATGTCTCAGGCAGGGCATGGAAAGGGCTGTCTGGAATGAAGGAGGAGCCATTTTCTCCCTGAAATACACCCTCACTGCTTTTATCATCATAGATATTGATATCATTGACATTGACAGGGTGCATACCTCCTATTAAATATACCCAGGATTGTAATTTTAGTCTCTTCGATGCATTCTTAGGGGAAACATGGATGACTACAAGAATCTTGCTAATGATTTCAAACAAGCCTCTTACCATGTTTCATTGAGCATACATTAAGAAAAATGTCAGTTTCATGCTCTATAGATTTAAACAGTGGTGATACCAGGATATTCCTGTACAATATGGTTCCCAGCAGGCCTCTTGAAATCTTTAATTTAAATGAGTGAACTATGGCTTGATTGCATGGCTCTGCCACTGAAAGTTTCTATCATTTAACATAATTACAAATAGTTTTATTTTGAACACATCAGCGAAGACAAGTGTTTATGAAAATGAAAAGAAACTGACAGAATGACAGGTAACATTTGATCAAATTGACAGGAAGGCAGATCAGCTGCAATACCTATATGCTAAGTCACAGTGTTTTCCCTTTTTCCAGTATACTGTGTCAAAATCAGTCACACTTTCCAATTAAATATGGGCACAGTCCCACAATTTGATGAAGAAGTGATTAGAGGGAAAGAGGAGGGAAAGAAAAAAAACTGTATTACGTATGGAGCCATATGGTGCGTGTCTGAGAAGTAATCTGGTTTCCCTGATCAGTTTGAAACCAGACTGAAAGGAATATGAGCTAAACACAGTCAACAACATCACCTAGAATTTTTTTTTTCTTTTTGAAGGATTACTCCTTGGACCATGGCTCATATAATCCACAGGAAATATGGCCATTCTGGTTGGTGATTGTGGAAGCTGAAGTTCAAAAACTAAGCTTCCAAGCCCATAGTTTTTTGTGGGTTTTTCAGGCTGTGTGGCCATGTTCTAGAAGAGTTTCTTTCTGATGTTTCACTAGCATCTGTGGCTGGCATCTCTGAAGATGGCGAAACGTCAGAAAGAAACTCTTCTAGAACATGGCCACACAGCCCGAAAAAAACCACAAAAAACTATGGATGCTGGCCATGAAAGCCTATGACTTCACTTCCAAGCCCTTGTTTAGAAGACTTTGTGAAAATTGTGCATACTTTTTATATTACACCTTCCTGCTTCTCCATTTTGCTTTGCACTACTTAGCTGGAAGGGCAGATTGGGTGTGGCTGGGTTTCAGTTTGTACCAAGAATCAAAGAATCATAAAGTTGGAAGAGACTCCAAGGGCCATCCAGTCCAACCACTGCCATTCACAATAAAAGCACCCCTGACAGATGGCCATGCAGCCTCTCTTTAAAAACCTCCAAAGAAGGAGACTCCAGAGGCAGCATATTCCACTGCAATGAGAAGATGCAAGCTCTCTTTGGATGCAGCCATAAATGACCACAGATGCCCTTAAAAAATTTCTTAGTGAATGCAAACTTGTACTAACATTTCCCTTCTTGATGTCACTTCATTAAATGCACTGTTTCCATTGAGCTCCATTCTATTTCCATTCTATTTCTGTTTCATAACAGGCAATCTAAAGTGTGACTGAACATGCCTGTGCTTCTATGAAGAAATACAAGCAGATCCATTGCAAGGATGAGCAGTCTTAAATTTGTGGCTGGGGCTGTTAGTCTGTTGCAGTAAAATGAAGAATCTTGTGGCACCTTAAAAACCAGGTTCCATTTGAGATAAGCTTTTCTGAACTGCACCCCATTTCATCAGATGAACTTCCTGTGATGCAGACATATAATCATTGCTAAAGTAGTTCTCAAAGGAAGCAATGAGTAATTCTAGCAATTTTCTTCCTGATCTGAGAAAGTCTTTGAAAATAGCACATTTTTAAAGACTATTTGTACTTTGGTACTTATTATGTGCAAAACTCACACATGGTTTAATTTTTTGCTCAGAAAACAGCATTTTCTGGGAAGGGAACAACATTTTCTGTGTAGAAAATAATTTTATTGTCTGCAGAAATTGTAGTTTTCTGTGCAGAAAATGCTGTAGTTCAGCACTCATTCTGTGTCAAATTTACACATGAGCAGCTTGCTAATGAGTTCAACATCCTGAACAGAAAATGCTGTTTCAGAGAAAATGCTTGGGGGGGGGGGGGGGGTGAGACAGCCACATGAAATTTGTGCAGAATAAGTCCCAAACTGTGAAGATTCTAAACATGCTTCTCCTTGTCATCTTTCCCCAACACATAAGTATTAGAACACAATAAAGTAAACCAAACACTAGAAAATGTGATTTTAATATACTTTATTTAAAAAGTACACAGTTTTAAACTGTTTTTCATGGGACATAGCAGAAAGTAATGACCATCTGTTTCTACCTACTGAAGTCCAGTTCTTGATGAATTGTGACTATTGTATGGCAAATCCATATTTGCATGATGCACAAAAAGAAAATAAAAAGTCTTTTTTTTTACATAATTTGGAAAGTTTATAACATTCCCACTGTTTAAAATCATGAAATGCTGATGTTTTGACTATATTTCATGTCTTCTAGTTGCACCATTTCTCAGTTCACAGTTTTTCCATGTATTTTGCATGCCAAGTGGTTGTTCATCAGTCAGTGTCACCTTGAGAAAATGGTCAGAAACAGAGGAAGCACAAGAAGAGTAGGCTTAGCACTCAGGCCTAAAACTCCACCACACTCTCTGGCATTCTCCTAAAAATTGAGGGGAAAAGAAGAAGAAAATTGAAAGTATTTAGATAAGTCAAGCTAATATTTACCTTAACAGAGAGAGTATGCAAGAGATTATAGTCACTATTTAACAGTGAGAGACAGCGAGAACCATTGTGGTGTAGTGGTTTACACGTTGGATTATGAATCTGAAGGGTTCAAATCCCTGCTTGAACATAAAACCTACTGGGTGACTTTGGGTATTTCACTCTCTCAGCCTCAGAGAATGGCAATGGCAAACCGCTTCTGAAGAAATGTGCCAAGAAAACCCTTTGATAGGATCATCTTCAGGTTGCCATAAGTCGGAAACACCTTAAAGGCACACAACAACTACAGCATTATTAACATGCAGTTCTGGGACTGATAGATGACTGCTACAATTAAAACGGTTTGTATCTCTGTGTGCCTTTTCCCAGTAGTCCCTCCTTCTGAAAGGTGGAGTGTAACTAGTAGAGAGAGGGCCTTCTCTTGTGGTTCCCCTCTCTTGTGGAATGTTTTCCCAAGCGGGATTTCCTTGGCACCAATCGTGCTTTCTTTCTCTTCTCAGGTCCTGATTTCTTTTTTGGTTGTTCCTGTTTTCTCATGGTCAATGGATAAGAAAAAATGGCAAGCAGAAGATGAACAGTTCAGTCCTGGACCTAGCAAGCTTGAAACAGCAGTGAAGCACCCGAGAGGAAATATCAGAGAGGAAGAAAGAGATATGGCAGTGGACTGAAAGGAGCAAATGCAGAGCTTGGAAAGTAACCTTTTTGAGACTACAGCTTGAGAATAACCCAGCCAGTATAGTGAGAAGCCATGGAGGCAGGAAGAACCAGGCCCTGAACAAATGTAGTTGCTTTTGTTCTAGGACACTTTTTCTCTACCTACCTCAGGATGGAATCCATGGCAAGACTCTGGACGTCTTCTAATCTTGTGAGATTTTAAGCGTTCACATTTTAGGGATTCATTATGTTCACAGAAGTTAAGGATGTGTCTTAAAATCAGAATGTTGGCACACTGAAAGCAACCCCCCAAAGTTATCTATCATTACCTGCTCACAGTACCACCTTCCTGTAAGACCCACCTGTCCTCCAAGTTTGATGCACTATCATTTGAAAGATGTGCTGAGCACTAAATTTGATGTTAATGAAGTTAGAGTTGGGTGAAACAAGGAGTTAGACTGTCCTGTGCAAATTAACCAATGGAAAACTGCTCTAGTTTCACATCTAAAACCTGTTTAAACTATGTTTGGTCTCCCACACCAAAATGTGTTTTCAGACTATGGGGCTTTGCAGACCGGCCTAAAGGGCAGGCCTAGGGATGGAATTGGGGTGAGGCAGCTGCACACTGGCTGCCCCAACTCCACCCTAACCCTGTCCTGATGCTGCGCACCTGTTCACATGGCATGCAACGTCAGGATACCCTGTTGGTACAGCATGCAGACACGCTGTGCCAAAAGGGCGCAAAAAGGCCGCCACTGCAGCTGAAAAGGTGGCCTCAAATTTTGGAGATGTAATGCAGATAATGCTTCTTTATGATGTGGACATGTCTAATAAATACTCCTTTTTGGTGGGGTGCATTATAATGTATCAATTTTGTACCAGAAAAATCTTTATTATTGCTGGAAACACATGTTAAACACTGCTGGATCCTACATGACTTTATACTCCAAGATGTATATATTCCAAGGTTGGAAAGACAACCATCCAACATCAAAGGTAAGATATCTTATTTCATTAGTTATGGATGAACACATATTGTATTGATATCAGTTTCAAGAAAACGTACTGTTGGAAACATGATCACCTTATATTAATGTACAACTATGGCCCTTTTGCTATCTATGCATTTTCCTTCCCCTCTTTTTTATTTTTATTTTTCATTTTTTTATATTTTTTGTAGTTGTATTTTAAAAATTCAATTTTTTAATAAAAAAGGATAGATGTGCTCCATGCAGACACTAATAAATTAGAAAGTTACATAGCACAGGGATATCAGATACTGCATTATCTCCAATATGGAATATCTAGTAAAGTGTCATCATATCTTAAAAGAAATGCCAATACTCCTCCTGCAAAGTAAAGGTAAAATAAATCCAACAGATAAATTTCATCTGTCAAATGTGGATACTGTAGTTTTTATATACTCCCAATTTAATTAATATATTGAATTTACAATGAACGTTCAAATCTTATAATTCAATGCAATATATTTTTCATGTTTTCATTTTTCAAACTATGTGGTTGGATCTGAGTTTAGCCATATCTGACTAACTTAAGTCACATTAAGTTTGAAGCAATTCTCGTATCTCCACATTGTTCCATTTACCAAAGAGTACCTTTCATATTGCTTGTTTCAGTCCCAGCTATTGTCAAAGTAAAGGATATACCTTATTTCTATTGGTTCCATGGTAATTGGGGAAACTGATTCACAGTCACACTCATTACTTACTACCACCATGAATAGATTGCTGTTTTGAATTTGCTGGATGACAAAGGACCTATGGGCACAAACAAAACAATGAGCTGAAATATCAGTTCTACTGCAGAAACCATGCAAGATGCAAAGACATATATTTAAAAGCTTGAAGTCAAATGTTTGCTAGTGAGTTCTCCACACATTACTAAATTGGTGGTTGTTGGTTCCCCTCATGGTTATGCAGTAATTGGCTGTATACCCAATATACTGTTTGAAGAAACCTGCTCCACACATGAATCTTGTTTATTCCATCCAAAAGAGATTGTATGTAGCTATTGACTAGTACAGCCACATGAAAAAGAAGACAGGTCTTACTACTTTTTATACAGCTTTGGAAAGAAAGATTTTTAGTAGGTGAAACTTGCATGACAAGCTGTATGTGTTGAACTTTTAGCTTCCACATAACTATGCAGTAACATCCTCCTTGTTTTCATGTGGCCACCCTACTATTGAGTGAAATGTTTCGTCATATAGAGCCAAGGTGGCATGGTGGTTGGACTAGGGCAAACAAATCACTCAGCCATGGAAACCCATTGGGTGGCCTTGGACAAGTCACACTTTCTCAGTCTTAGAGGAAGACAATTATAAACCTTTTCTGAAATAAAATTTGCCAAAAGAACCCAATGAGAGGGTCATAAGTCAGAGTGACTGGAAGGCATATAACAAATAAAAGATATTATTCTGCAAACGTACACATTACAAATTCATTAAATCTACTCCAGTTGGGGCTACCAATAGGATCAAGGCATTGGACTCTAAGGTACCACAGAATTTTGGCTAGAGCTTGGAAAAGTTACTTTTATAATCAATAATTCCCAGAATCCTCCACTGGCTTTAGGAGCTGTAGTCTAAAAAGTAAATTTCCCAAAGTTTTCTGTGTGCTGAATCATAGTCTTTCTTTTAAAGATTAACCTAGGAGACAAGCATATTTAGGTCCTGGGTATATTTTAGTCTATGGCCTAATCTGCACTGCAGAAATAATGCAGTCTGACAGCACTTTAACTGCCATGGCACAATGCTATGGAATCTTGGGATTTGTAGTTTGTAGTAGCACCAGAGCTATCTGACAGTTGGCTAAAGATCTCACAAAACTACAAATCCCAGATTTTCATAGCACTGAGCCATAGCAGTTAAAGTGCTATCAAACTGCATTATTTCTGTAGTGCAGATGAGAATTATGTAGTATCTTAAAGTAATTACCAAATACACTATATACAAAAAAGTATAATACAGGCGTCCCTCCCCATTTGCAGACTTGGGGTCTGCGGGCTTGCTCTTTATGGCCGGTGAGCAGGGAGGGAACAAAATGATGCATATATCCATGGTGCATGCATGGGGCTGTATGCACCCCAATATTGGCAATTTTTTCCAATGTGTGTGTGTGTGCGTGTGTGTCTGTCTGCCTGGAACAGATCTCCTGCAAATCGGAAGGGACGACTATACATTATAAAGTTAGTCCAAGATATTTGAATAATGACACATACATTTCTCATTAATTGAGAAACTGCATCTTCTATCAAAGCTTCTTCTAAAAGGCTACTCTTGTCCTGTTAGAGATAAGGATTCTCTTGTAGATGCTAGAGTTCTTTTTCTTGGTATGTGCTTTTATGCTGACTCATCTTACAGTGATCCTACCATAAGCTTTTCTCGGCAAGATTTATTCTGAAGAGTTTTGCCATTGTCTTCCTCTAAAACTGAGAGACTGTGACTTGCCCAAGTTCACCCAGTGGGTTTCCATGGCTAAGCAGAGACTTGAACCCTAGTATCCCAAAGTCCAGGCCAACATTCAAATCACTACACCATGATGGTTCTCTTTTACAGAGCTGCATCCCACATTTCTTTCACCCCCCTTCAGTGATCCTGTGGTTTACATCTGTGCTAATCTTTACATCAGCTCAGTATAACATGCTGTGACATGTAAAGCCATTGAATCCAGAATAGATGTTTTCAGTTTGGTGGTCTGGCAGAGAAGGATGAAGTTAAATGAGGACTTGACCATGTGTAGATGTGGACAAAGGCATATTTCCACTCAGACGTCTCTACTTAAAATACATATTGTCTTACTAAGAAAATGTTCTACTTTGTCCAAAAATCACAAAAACTTGAAGGAAGGGGAGGACGTGGAAAGGAGGCAGGAATTTGTGAACCAACTCTGGGAAAGAAACAACTGGGAAGTCTGCAATTAAAATATCATCAACAGGAAGATTAAATGCTTCTTGGTGTTTTTTAAATGTACTGACCGTCCATTAAAATTACACTTACTGGGATCTGTAACATGTTAGCTTTATGATGATAAACACAATGTGCATTTACAGTATCACACACAAGGTCTGAACTTTTGAAAGAAACCTACTAACAGCTGGACCATGTAGCAAAGCTGACATCACTGTAATGGAGCATCTACAGCTTGCGGATTTGTGTGTGGGAGAAAAGGGGCCAATAAAAGGAAAGGAGGAAAATTCTTTAAAGAAAATAACAACTATATTTTATATATGATGATATCTTAGAGCATTATAAATGTATCACCTCCCAAGGGGAATATGATGAAATTCCAGTTTATCCATTTCAGAAACTGAAACAACTTAGTTTGTACACACTGTGGGACATTTTATAGTGGTTGTACATGTAACATTAGCTCCCAAGAAACCCAAAAGGAGATACTCTATTGTGCTGACACAATTACTGTTTACCTGAATTGCTCACAGTTTTTGAAGAGGGCAATTGAAGTGAGGGAGGGGAAGAGAGAATGCAGGTGGGGAACAGTAATTGAGGACTGACTCCATGCTTCAACTATGTAGATGGCCCCATATTTGGATATTCTTTTAGAGCCATTGGAACAAGTGAGGGAGCAGGAATACATCAGAACAGACACTGATAGATTGATGTATTGACATGTAACTCATGCTATGGATGTATTGTAATGGCTTATATTCAGGGTTGGGAATCATGGGGTCCTTCAGATTCTGTTGGACGGCAACTTCTAGCATTCCTCACTATTGGTTATATTGACTAGGGCTGCTGGGACTTGAAATCTGACATGTGGGAAGCTCTGTGATTCATGTGGAGCATGTACTACAATACATTCTCTAGAACATCTTCTCCCAATCTGTTATTGTCCAGAGGATGTTCTACAGAATTCTATCATCTACAGCATGCCTGGTCACTGGACACACTGGTTGGGGGGGGGTGATGATAAGCATACTTCAACATATCTGGAGGATACTATGTTAGAGAAGGCTAACCTAGAATGTCACTTGCTATGATGGAATGAAGAGTTAGTATAAAGCAGAAGAATCAACAGGAACCAACTAGTTTTTAAAATACATTTTTAAGCAACTTTCTGCTAAAAGTACAATGAATAGCTTGGAAATATGTCCCATCATTTCTAATGAATCTTGGTCGTGATTATGTATGCATAGGACTTTAGCCATTAAGAAAAAGGAGTTTCAAGAGAGCTCAACAATATCTGAGCATGGAATTAGGATCTCTAGGTAGAAAAAATAGTAGTAAAAGCATAGAACACTTTAACAGCTATTTTCCCAAGTAGATGCCCACAAACAATATATTAATGGTAAGAATGAATGGATCAGTCTATATCTGCTTGTCAGTTTTGCATATCTTAATTTATCAGTCCTATTTCTGCATAAAGCTGTGCTTACTCAAAAAAACAAACACATACACCACACAAAATTCACATTACATTTCTCTCTCTTTCTCTCCCCCCCTGCCTATCACAAAGTATGTATTTTTGTACACCTTTTATTTTTATAAACATAACAGATTTTAGTCTACAATATACATTTCAATATGCATTTTGGTACATTTCTCAAGTCAACAAACATATCATAACACTTGGAAAAGTAAAGATAATAAAAGATGACTGTGTTCTGTTCCATATATTAATCTGGAAAGTGGGAGTCAAGTTGGTTGGATTAATAATGTATTCAAGATGAGAAAGCATTCCATATAAACATCTATGTGAAATTCTCCCACCTCTACTTCATTAATAATTTATTCAGATAGCGCATTTTTTCATTGAATGGTTACTTTTTTTCCTAAAGCAAACTGTCAGTACTGTTGACAGTACTCCTATACTATGAAGTAATAGTTATCCTGGAATGAGCAAGAATAAAAAGGAAGCATCAAAAGACAAATGTAGTTCTTTGAACTCAACCATTAGACTATTATGGTTGATTCATTTTCTCAGATATATATTTTGATGAACAAATCACATAAAAACTCACCTCCTCCTCTTTTCTTTCCCTCCTGAAGCTAGTTTTCAAGCTGCAAACATTACACACCTAGTTATCCACTGAGTGTCCTTGCCTCAGTTTGTCCACCACCACTGACCAAATGAATCTGCTTTTCACAACTAGATAGGAGATCATTATCATGAAGACAAAATCCTCTTCACCTTCGCTCAGGATTAACCCACCCTACTATGACAGAGTTTTCTCCATGTAATAAAAAGACCCCACACAGCTGATGTGCTCTCTGTGAATAATAAAAGGATGCAGGAAATGTAGATAAAACCTTTGGGGATTTTGTCAAGATGCTTTTATCACTAGGTTTTCCTGTATGTACACTTTTACATAGCATTGGCTGTATTCCTGTAGCGTAATCTTGATGTGGAGTTGTATGGTACATTTGTGCATAAGCTGAAAGCTAGTACTACACTGGGACATAAGCAACAAGGATTAGGTTGTTACTGATAGATGGGGATGAAAGGTGTGGTTAGAGCAATGCTTAGTTTGTAATCCCCAATGTACAATTCATCAGAGAAATTTATACTCCCTTTCTGCTTAGTAGAACAGCAGATCACTGTTCTTCTGAGTATATGTTATTAAGAAATATGCCATTCAATAGTCTGATTTCAAACACAACACCTGGGACTGACTACTGGGGGACTGACTACCAAATGGTCTGCTTTCTGATCCAATATCACTAAAACCAGGCAAGCTCTGAAACTCATTTTTGCTAGGTGAAGCAAAAGCCACAGATAGGTACTAGGAGTTTCTACTACTGATCTTGAACATTCTGGACTCAGCAATTACATTTAGAGCCAGAACCAAACTCTTAAAAATCAGCTGACATCCTGTTAGTGTATTATAGTTTAAGTTCACCTCCTTTCCACAAGCCAGTGGTATTTGAATTTATTCACCCTCTTATAGCAACTAGAATCATTTTTTTCCTTATAAGTCAGCTTGTACTTTGGTCAAGTGCACCCTGGTTGGGAATTCTTATCCCCCAACCACAAAGCCAAGGAATCTGCAGGATATTGTCATGATTCATGTGGCATCATAGTGCTATAATTGTGCAGTGTGAAAGGTCCTCTCACAATAGCAGTTTTAAATCTGCAAGGACAGGAGTAGGGAGAATAGGCCTGGAGAGGCTCTGACAGAATGATTCCTCTGTAAGTCCTGCCTGTACTGTGTTTTTCCCAAAGGGAGCTTGTAGGTGTGTGCATGCAGAAAAACCCTATATTAAGACATGGAACAATGACAAGGTTTCTCAAAGTCTAACAATAAGGGCCTATACACATGGCCTGTTTGGAGTGGCTCTGGGCTGCCCCTGCTAGCAGCAGATTGAGGCTGCAGCAACCCCACACTGTGGCCCTGATCCTTCCTTTTGCTGCCCCTAAAAGAGTGGCAAAATGCTGCTCCTTTTAGGGGCGGCAAAAGGCCGCTCTAAGAGTCAGCACCGCGGCTCTTCCACGCCTTTTTGACGTGGCGTGTCTACATGCTGCACCAGGAGGGCGTCCTGATGCTGCATGCTGTGCAAACAGGCACACAGTGTCAGGATGGCATCGGGGTGGGGTTGGGGTGGCCGGCGTGTGGCTGCCCCATCCCAACTCCACCCCCAGGCCAGCCCTTTAGGCCAGTCTGCAACTCTCCTAAATTTTCATACCACTGGCTTGTGGAAAGAAAACAGAAAAATGTGTTCAGCCAAAAATTCTTTAGCAAGTTTTATGTTTGCTACTTGCTATTTAGCTTTCATGGTGAATTTTACCTAATTTATCCATCGAACAGTCCCTTAAGGCAGGAAACATTTACTCCTTTTTTCAGATTTGAATTGCAGAGAAGAGAAGAATGGGTTTACACAAGCATCCACATTAGCTGAGAATGACCCACGACTCCAGGTTCAGTATTCTAGTGATGGATTTAACACAGCCACTATAAAATCAACAAGTATGTTTGAAAATTTTTGCCCGGCTACTAGAAATGTAGGTAAAAAATGAAAACAAATTTCTGTGCCTGCAAATAAAATAACTATCAGAATGATAAGAAAATGTCTTGGAAAAAATTCTTCTGCCTTCAGAGTTTTAGGAAGAATGTGCTCTGAAGCACCTCCTGGGTTAAGATGAAAATATATGTCATTATCAATATAGGAGTCAAATCTCGATGAAAAATTTAGCATTCTTTTCCTGAACTTTGCAACTGGCCTAAAAATCAAAAGAATGTCGGATGCTGAATATTTATAGTCAATGTCTCATGTTTAAATAAGAAAGCTCTTTTGAAGTGAAGCTACATAAATCAAAAGTCCAAGTCTCTCTCTTTTACAACAATTTCATAGTCAGGGTCCTCATCAGCAACTATTTGTGGTAAGGCAATACCAGAACAGAGAGCAGCAGCACAGACATAACTGTGCACCTCACAGACATAACCTTACACACATAAAAGATAATTAACTGCTGTGGCCTTATCTTTTGAAATCATATTTCTTTATTTTTCTTAATCATCACCATCCATTTGAATCCATTCTCAAACTTGGATCAATGTCTTTACCAGGCACAAAACATCATCTAGATAAAAACCGCATCAATCAAGGCTGTTGATTCCCTTCATAAACAAAAGATGGGAAGACTTCTCCCTCCATGAGAATTAAAGATCAGATTATAGCACCCCTTCCTCTAGTGCTGTGCTGAAATAATCACTCATTCAAATACTTATACTCCACTTTCCATTGGGAAAATGCACAAGACAGCTTAACATGCCAAATTTTAAAATATCAAACAGATAAAATAAAACATATAAACAACAATGGTTGCAGAAGCATAAAATAACATCACATTCAACACTAACTGTGGCTGTGGAAATTTCTGGTGTTCCCCCCCCCCCCACCTCGGTTGTCTAAAATCAAAATTGGAAAACTAGTGCTTCAAAATCCAGAAAGAGAGACCACTGTATCTATTTTGTTTAATCTATATGATTTTTCTTCTTTTTATGTTTTCAAGTATACTCTGTTTTCTTTCTGTATGTTATTTTACTGTCATTCTGTAAAAAAATTACAATAAATTTAACCTTGGGGAGAGTACCTAAAGAAAGAGACTAGAGAGGTCATTTCAGTCAGTCTCCTCAGTTTATTTTGCGCTCTTACTCTACAGTTGAATGGCAGCATGACCTCTTCATATTACTGTAGGACTTTAGGTTTGGTTTTGGTTCCAGGACCCACCCATTCCGATACCATAATCTATAGATGCTGAAGTCTGATTAAATACAATGACATAGTAAAATGGGGTCCCTTATATAAAACGGCAAAGTTTGCTTTTTGGATTTTTTTAAAAAAAATATTTTCAAAACATGGCATGGTTAAACTTATGGATGCAGAGGGCACAATATTTGAAATCAAATGCATTTACAAAACAGCCTACAAAAACTGTACAGGTTACAAAAATGTTCACTTTTACCTGCAAGGCAGCTTTCAGGATATTATCAGTAAGTTTATTTATGTCCTTGTTCAATAGTTGTGACACAGTGAAAACTCTCTCAGAGTAGGCATTGGACATATGACTGGAACATATGAACGATTAATATACTTTTAACCTTGTAAACATTTTTAATTATTTATTGTTTTAACTTCATTTTATTATAAGTGTTCCTGAAATCTTCAGATAAGTGGCAGGATATAAATATTCAAATAAATAACAAATAAAATAAAAATGTATTAATGTGGCTGCCACTAACCCACCGCAACTGTATTACTCATCTCTGATCTATGTTCTGTTCCTTGGAGACAACCTCTTCCCTTATTTGTAATCATCACATAGCCTGCCAATGTCAATCTTACTGTGGAATACTGTAGTAAAAGTCTGCAAATCTGCCCACTACACATTATTGTGAAGTCAAAGCACTGGCATTTGCCCCTAAAAAGTAAATTTTAGATATCATAGATTTTCTTCATATATTGAATGCACTGTGGCAATGTCTTAAAGGTTTCTTCTCTGTTGTCAGTTGGAGAGGTTGTCCCAAATGACTTAGGCTGCATCTGCACTGCAGATATAATG
This sequence comes from Phrynosoma blainvillii, assembly GCA_026167975.1. Lineage (NCBI taxonomy): Eukaryota > Metazoa > Chordata > Lepidosauria > Squamata > Phrynosomatidae > Phrynosoma > Phrynosoma blainvillii. The sequence continues at coordinate 324,965,710 of JANUYF010000002.1, read as the reverse complement.
CAGCTTAACACCGCTTTAACTGCCATGGCTCAATGCTGTGAAGTTGTTGGATTTGTAGTTTTGTGAAATATTTAGCCTTCTCTGTCAGTGAGCTCTGATGCCACAACAAACTACACATCCCAGGATTCCATAGCATTGAGCCATGGAGGTTAAAGTGGTGTCAACCTGCAATATTTCTACAGTGCAGATGTAGCCTTAGCTGCTCTTTCATAGAACGTGCCATCGCTTCAATTTTGAATGGAGATTTTTCATGCCAACATAGAATTTGGTGAAACTAATATTATTGCATTCCAGTTTCTTCACAGCATCTTGCAAGACTGCCATCATATCGTGCAAAAAGTACTACAGTTAATGAACATTTTCGGTGTCCCTTGCTGGAGGTATTAGACCCAATTGAAGAAAATTGTTCATTATTCAAGTTCTAGTACTTTTAGTGTCAAAATATTTTCTGCCATGCTGGTTGATTTTGTCTGAAAATATGATTTGAAGGTGTGGTGTGTGGATTTCCAAATCAGACAATATTCTTGGAAAGCTTTTGTTTTTAAAATCTTGGCCTCTGTAAATTAAATGATGGGAAATACTGTGATAAACTTGCTTTACTTCAGCTATTGCCACCTGATTTTCTTGGGATGTGCATTGTTTGGCAAATAACAACAATAATAATGAGATTTGCAAGACTCATTGCTTTCATTCCTTGTGTCTTACAGTTTCAATGTAGCTTCTTACTGTTTTTCTTCCCTCATATATAATAAAAAACCTTGATGGTATACAGTGCATTCTATATTGATTTTGTGATTATTTAAAAATAAAGTGCATCTTCCTTTTAGCAATCATCTGGTCTTTGCAGACTGCCAGAAATAGTGCAAATTGAGTCCACTTTAACTGCCCTGGCTCAGAGCTAGGGAATCATGGGAACTATAGTTTACTGTGGCTCCAGAGCTCTCTGACATAGAATGCTTAATGTCTCAGAAAAAAAAATACAATTCCCATGGTTCCCTAGCACTGAGCCAGGGCAGTTAAAGTGGACTCAATTTGCACTATTTCTAGCAGTCTGCAAAGGCCAATCATTAGAACTAAACAAGTACCTTCTCTCTCTCTCTCTCTCTTTTTTTTTTTTTTTTTACTGTGGGCCCCTGTTGTCTATCATGATTTGAATATTTTTGTTTAAACTTAAGAAAGAAAATCACATAGTTGACAAAAACAGGTCTTCTCCCAAGGCAGGCAACACTTTTAGCTACAGAGAGATATCACAAATTGTATTTCATTACTCAGTTCATTCTCTCGGTTCTTGATGACTATCTCTGCACTTCTACTATTCTCCTAATTCCATTTTTGCAAGCTTTGTTCAACTAGTCTCCATGCTTTTACTGACTATTAGCACCATCATGGTCTTCCTGTTGTAACCTCTTGGGCCTGCACCTCCCAATTTATCCAAGGAACTAGACAAGTGGAGTGTGTCCCTGTTGTTTCTGTTGGATCTCTCACTAGCTTTTGAGAGGTATCCTTCTGACTCACCTCCCTGGGATGAGATGGAACCCAGGAACACTGTTTTACAGTGGTTCTGATCCTTCTTGGAGTAGTGGACTCAGAAACTGTGGGATTCCTGTTGAACATCCTAGCCTAGTGATTGTGAACCTTTTAGAGACCAAGTGCCCAAACTACAACCCCAAACTCACATTTATCACAAAGTGCCGCATCCCTCCGGCTTTCTAGTAACAAACTCTGGCAAACTCTGTGCTAGGGTGACAATGCTCATGCCCACAGAGAGGGCTCTGAGTACTCCCTCTGGCGTGCATGACATAATAGGTTCACCACCACTCCCCTAGCCACTGGCCTGTGTGTCCTTCAGGGTTTGGTTTTCTCCTCCAAACTGTTAAATATTTAATGAAACCACTATGTATAACACACTCAGTGAATCTCACATTGCTTGGGCTAACGTCTAAAACAGGGATAGGCAACCTTTCCCCTTTAAGGGCCGAGGGACTTCAGCTCCCAGAAGCCTCAGCCATGTTGGCCAATAGTCCCATGTTGGCCAATAGCTCCTGGGATTCTGGGAGCTGAAGTCCCTCGGCCCTTAAAGGGGAAAGGTTGCCTACCCCTGGTCTAAAAAAATCCCTTGCACTGATAAAAAGAAAGGTCCCAATCAATCCCAACTACTTCATATGGAAAATGGCAGCCACATTGTACCTATATGCATTGCTTTAAAGAAGAGAGGAAATATATGACAAAAGAAAATGGAAGAGGCCACAGATTGATGTAAAATTTGCATACACTTATTTTTATACAAAGAATACTTTACCTATCACTATGGATACCACATAGAGGAAGACCAGGTGGCCTACATGCATGCTTGGTATGCTGAGAACTGATAGGTAATTTCAATTCTCCATGCCTCCTTTCTTGTCGTTCTTTACTGTATTCTCAAAAAGAGGATTATTCTGTCATATTCATTCAAATCAGGGGATGTTCTCTGTAAAGTTGGACTCATGGCTACTACCTAAACAAGGTAAACTGTCACTGAAATGAAAGTTTTGTGGATATAGGCAGCTAATTTTCATAGGAACAGAATCCAAAGAACCAGTGAGTTAATTCCATGAACTCAAGGAGTATGAGTATTTCAAAATAAGTTTGTGGCATCATGTTGATGTGGGAAAGGGTGAGGCCTATATCTACTATTAAGAAAGAGTAAGTAAAGCAAATCCCAGTGGATATATAGAAGCCTTGTGCATAGCCCTAAGGAGTTTTTTGGACTCTTACTACAGAAGTCGAAAAGTTGCTTAGGTGTGATAGGTGCTCAACACCTGTTAAAACAAGGCCTTTTCTCAAGGGGCTTAGATGGACAGCAAACTTTCAAGCATTCTAGTTTTAGCTTGCATTCCATAGTGGTTACTCTGAGATCTCATTTCATAGCTGTCACATTTTGATTTTTTGCCCTATTGGTTTAAGTATGAAAAAGCAACACTCTTTCTCTCTCTCACACACGGATATCATAAACGGAAAATGATGTACACCCTATACTCAAATATCTGTTAGTCACATAATTGTCAGTTGCATAAACCAAACCCTAATGGAGTGGAACAAACTTCAACTGTTCAACATGCAGATATCTGTTGTTCTGGTTTCCAGCCCTCATAATGTGTTTTCCAGGCTGCTGAGTATATTTCTAACTCATGTGTCTCTCATATCCATTTAAAAAACAACAACCCAGATGAATGGTTACATCTGTATTGCTGACATAAATTAGACTGTTCAGTTTGAATAATAGATGAAATAATATAAAATAATAATATATATGCCAGGAAACATATTCAGAAGTAACCATGTTGGCCATATAGCCAAGTACAATAACATCCTAAATCCACAAAACAGTGATACCTTTACTGGACCAACCAAAATGCACAAAATACATGATGCAAACTTTTGAAGCTCCAGTGACTTCTCCATGAGGCAAAGGTGTTAAAAATCATACAGGAGAATGAATATGAATGAGTACTCTGAATGTGTTCCCTGAATATGAAGATACTGCATTTTAGCCACAGCAGGGGAATTCTAAAGAGAGAGCCAATAGACTGGAACTTTCCTATTTGAGGTTTTTATCACCAACAAAGGTAAAACATTTTTTAAAAAAATTGGGACTACATTTGCCATGCTTCACCAAAACAGCACCTGAAATTTTCCTCATGAAAAAGCATGGAGGTTTCTCTTGAGAGAATCAATGTTCTCTGACTAAGCAAGAGGTTTTTGACCTCAAAAGGGACGGAGACATACTGAATATCAGAGGAAGTACCTTTCATATTGCTAATGAGATTTAAATTTTATCTCCTGGACTTTAAAATACTTTGTATCCCAGTGCTACATGGCCAGAAGGAGAAAGTGCCTGCTTGCATAGTTATCTCTCCATAGCATCTCAACTCAGAATAACACCCAACAACACGTTGACAGAATGTAGGACTGTTACTAACATCATCATATTTTTAAAATGTTTTTCCCTCTTGTATGACTTTTAACACCTTTGCTTGAAGAAGAGACCAGTGGAGCTTTGAGAGCTTGCAGAATGTATTTTGTGCATTTTGGTTGGTCCAATAAAGGTATCACTGTTTTGTGGATTTTGGATAGTATTGGATTTTGGATATTATTGTGATATATATTGTGATATATAAATAAATAAATATATGCCAGTAGCTATAGTTCAGTGTACTTGAGCCTAAGGCACATTAAAATATCAGTCTTCAAGTCACATCTTGTAATTGTGAGGCTACAACCATCCATCCATTCCCTCCATGCATAGGTTATGGGGCAGGAATGGAGTAATGCTATTTGGCACCACTTTAAATATCCCTGTCTTAGTGGTCCTGCCTCCTGACTGTGCATTTAATGGAACCTGTGGAAAGGTACTAATGTACAGCTTTGTTTGAACATAGACAATGGCGTCCCCACCCCTGGCATCACCTGGTGTGTGTGGGAGGGCTGATGGGGGCAGTGGTGGCCAAAAGGGCACACTTGGCCCTCTCCTTCATCTGAGGCCATCTGGGAAGAAATTTCTCTTGATTTTTTAAAATAATAATAATAAATAAGAAATTATTTATTTATAGCCCGCCCAATCACAAAGAATCTGGGCGGGTTACAACAATAAAAATACATAGAATATAATAGAATTAAAAAATTAATCCCTTCCCAACCCCCCCCCCCAACCCAATGCTAAAATTACAATTAAACAAACATTGTTGAAAAACAAAAATACAAAGGTTTAAAAAGGCAGATAATTGGTAGACAGAGCAACGTAGATCACCTTGTGCAGGGAGAGGAACTAAGCTGGAAAGGCCTGCCTGAAGAGATCCATCTTAAGAGCCTTTTTGAAGGCTGTAAGAATGGAGATGTGACGGATCTCCTTCGGCAGGTCATTCCATAGCTTTGGAGCAGCAGTGGAAAAGGCCCTCTGGGTGACCGATGTAAGCCTAGATTTTTTTGGCTGTAGAAGATTCTTCCCTGAGGACCTTAGTGGGTGGGACGGACAATACGGAAGAAGGCACTCCTTTAAGTATTCTGGTCCCAAGCCATGTAGGGCTGTAAAGGTAATAATCAACACCTTGTACCTTGCCCCGAAACTAATTGGCAGCCAGTGAAGGGACTTCAGGACCGGTGTTATATGGTCATTACGGGAAGTACCCGTAATCAATCTGGCTGCCATATTTTGTACAAGCCGAAGTTTCCGAACTTGGCCCAAGGGTAGCCCCATGTAGAGTGCATTGCAGAAGTGTAATCGAGAGGTTACCAGTGCATGCACTACGTTTCAAGGTCTCCCTGCTCCAGGAAGGGGCGCAGCTGGCGTATCAGCCGAAGCTGATAACAGGAGCTCCTTACTGTCGCATCCACCTGAGCTGTCAAGTGGAGCGACTGCCCTACCATTTTGTGGCAAGCAGGAGATAAAGTGGATGTGACCTTTTCTTGATCCTTCCTATTGTTATTAATGGGAGTGAATTTATTAGGCAAGATACTGGGGTATATTATATTCAAAAATCTGGAAGAAATCAAAAATCCAAAAACTTCTGATCCTAAGCATTTCAGATAATGGTTACTCAAAAAGCATGTTTTTGATCATTTCTGAATATTTTCAAATATTCTTTCTATCTGTACTGTATCATTTTCTTATGTCTTGATTCAAATAAACACATTCTGGCCTGTCTCCTCAAACCATCAGAGAAACTTGCCTTCCACTGACACTTAATCTTGTGTATAAACCTTTTAGGGCAGAGGTAGGCAACCTTTCCCCTTTAAGGGCCGAGGGACTTCAGCTCCCAGAAGCCTCAGCCATGTTGGCCAATAGTCCCATGTTGGCCCATAGCTCCTGGGATTCTGGGAGCTGAAGTCCCTCGGCCCTTAAAGGGGAAAGGTTGCCTACCCCTGATTTAGGGGGTGAATGGATAGGGAGTGCAGCTTCTTGGGGAGAAACCTGTCTATGACATGAATCTAGATTTATGATTCCAGATTTTTGAATATAATATACTCCAGTATCTTGCCTAATTAATTCAATTCGTGTCCAGCTCCATAATCAAAGGAGTTCAAAGTCAATCAAAGTAACCGCATTTCTAGAAAGGATGCCCTAGGTATCACTTACAAAAAACAAGTATGGAATGTAGCCTTGGTTGTTGTTATGTGTATCATCCTTAGGGAAAGCCAGTGTGGTGTAGTGGTTTGAACTCTGGACAATGACTCTGGAAAGCAAAGTTCAAATTCCTGCTTGGCCATGAAAACCCACTAGGTGACCTTAGGCAAGTAATGCTCTCCCAGCCTCAGAAGATGGCAACAGCAAAACCCTCTTAAGAAACCTGCAAAGAAAACCTCATGATAGGGTCACCTTAGGGCAGGGCTAGGCAACCTTTCCCCTTTAAGGGCCGAGGGACTTCAGCTCCCAGAAGCCTCAGCCATGTTGGCCACTAGTCCCATGTTAGCCAATAGCTCCTGGGATTCTGGAAGCTTAAGTCCCTCGGCCCTTAAAGGGGAAAGGTTGCCTACCCCTGCCTTAGGGTCACCATAAGCTGGTAACTGCTTGAAGCCACAATAACAACATATCATCACAGAAATCCAATGAATTTGCAGATGTTTGACTAAAAAAAATGTCTTGGACAAAGTCTCATCTCTGTACCAATGTTTTAGACTAAAAAAACCATAACAGAAGTCACAAAATTACAAAACAAAATCACCTGGGTATTGTAGCATTTTGTAGCCCTTAAAAAAACCACTCTCTTCAACAGGCATATACACTTACTATTACCCCTCCCAAAATCTTCATAGGAAAACAAAATCTTTCTGTCATTCTTCATCCATCCAACAGATTCTCCTTTTCACAGTTATATTAAATTGGCAAATGAGTGCTAGTCATCGTTAGTGACAAAATATCTACATAGTGCAATTTGAGATGTTACAGGGGCCTAATAGTTGGGATAACCCATTAAAATTATTTGGCTGCAGTCCTACGTGTACTTACTTAGAAGCAAGTTTTCATAAAATCAATAAGATTCTTAGTCATGAAAACAAACATCATTTTATAATTAAGGTATTGTTAAAACTGCTTGCTGTTTGCTTGCTAGCGAGACAAGCTCAGAATTGGGAAAGCCAACTATACCATGCTATAACATGTCTGCTCATATTAGGAAAGATCTCTATCACATTTTCTCAGGGGGGTTGCAGACTGCCAGAAATAGTGTGAATTCAGTCCACTTTTAGCGTTAGGGTTAGTGCTAGGGAATCATGGGAACTGTTATTTTTCTGAGACATTGAGCCTTCTCTGTCAGACAACTCTGATGCCACAATAAAATACAGTTCCCATGGTTCCATAACTCTAACCCTAACCCTAAAAGTGGACTGAATTCACACTATTTCTGGCAGTCTGCAACCCCCCTTAGTCAGACTAGAAAGTACAACTGGATACAATCTTATTGTGTACTATGACGTCCTCCTCACAGATGGGAATGCTAACCCTCCCACCCCTACTAATTGAAAGTCATATACACACTCACTCAATTTCAAATTTCAGTGTGAGCAGCTGCACTCTTTGGTTTCCTCATCCAAGATAACAGACTTAGCAAAATCCTCACTATGGGTGTATCTGTACTGCACAATTAAAGCAGTTTGACATCACTTTAACTGCCCCGACTCTATCCTCAGACCAGGTTAAATATCTCACCAAACTACAAATGACTAACCTACAGGATCATAGGATTTGTAGTTTAGTGAGGTATTCAGCCTGGTCTGTCAGAGAGCTCTGATGCCTCACCAATCTAAAATCCCAGGATTCTGTAGGATAGAGTTAGGGCAGATAAAGTGGTGTCAACCTGCTTTAATTCTGCAGTGTGGATACCACAGGTCTTGGACAAATCTCTGCCCTTTTCTATCTCAAGGTAACAATCCTCTCTGGTAGTTCCTCACTCAGGATCCTGAAATTTCTGACTAATTATGTCTACTGTTACTTGGTGTCTGCTTGTTTCCCACCCACCCCAGTCCTTGGAGGATGAGAGATTATTAAACAGGCAGGCCTATACCACTGGGTTTTCAGCCATCCCTGGAAAAAGTCCCCCTGGCTATAGCCTTTAAGGAAGGGTCAATAGAAAGGCAGCTCACTAGACAATTCTGTGGCCAAATAGATTTGATATGAACCAACTTACTAGAACTTTAGAAACATGAATAGAACTGCTGAAAGGACCAAGACTCTCTTCCTGTCATTTGATCATCTTCACACAAGACACTGATACATTATATTGAAAAGTGGTTCTTGAAAAGAACATGAAATTGTATTTGATAGAAATATTTATGGCTAAAAAGAAACAAAACATTCTCCAACCACCCTCCATTTTTTTTAAAAAAACAGGAATTTATTTTTAAGATCACAAAATACCCCTTTAAAGAATCTATCATGTTTCAAATTCTTATCCGAACATTAGGGACATTAAGTGCATTCAATGACTTTGGTTTTGCCTTCTTTGATCTGCAAAGCTAATTTAACTCCTAGCACTTATGAAACCTTTCCAAAATAAATAGACAGGAGGATCAGAGCTGACACAAACAGATCCATATTGTTTTGACAACTCATCAAGCCATATCAGGTAAAGAAATGTCAAACAGATACCTTGCTGACATTAAGATAGTGCATTATAACTTTGGTATTGGAAAGCATAAACATATCTAAAAAAAATAAAGAAGCTGCACTTGAATGCTTTCTATTACTGTTTTGACAGCACCCAAATCAAAACAGGTTCAAAAGACAATGGGAACTGTGTTTCATTCCAATATATTCACCCACAGTAAAGTTATAGAGTTTTAGAAAGTATATAGACTTTTATTAACTTCCATCTACCAATGGAGATACTATGTTAAGATCTAGGCCCTAAATATTGTTGACCATAACCCTAACATTCCACAGAAACTCCTCTGATACATTATTCAACAGTTGAAACATACCAGGTACACATCCTAAAATATACTTTTCCAGATGGATCTTTTTCCATGATACGGTTTCTCAGTCACTATTTTTCATCTTAAGAAATTTTCCTAATAATGTGGAACTAAGTCCTCCAGAACCGTGGGTCAAGAAAATGCTTGATGTTATCTCATCCTGAATATGTTGAGGTGTCTAGTCAAGGTCTGGATTTTTAGAGAGGCCTTTGGTGCAGGAAGAATCCTCCTAAAAAACCAAAGGATGCAACTCCAAACTGCTATTGTTAACCAAGCTATCTCTCTAAAGCACAGAGCTTCCAGGCCAAGACTGGTTTCTGAGGCCACATGCTGGCAACCAAATGAGTACAATAGTGAGTTACAAGTGAAAAGAGAGTCATATAGCCCAGTGGTAAAGTGGAAGGTTTTAGGTTAAATACACTAGCAGAGGATGGACAAAACCTCTGTCTAGGATCCTTGAAACCAGCTCCCACCTGGAAGATAATATGGGGCTACATGGACAAATATTCTGTTGGTACAAGGAAACTTTGTATATCAAATTAATGCAGATTTGAAACAGGGATGGACCTTTTAAATGTTATTGTAATACAACTCCTAGTATCTCACACCACTGGCTTCTCTGGCTAGGGCTGATGGGAGTTTCAATACTATAATATATAGTGAAGAGACACACTTTACCTACCCCCAATCTATATATTAGAGGGGTGAACTGGCAAAACCACCTCTGAGTATTCCTTGCCTAAAAAAACACCATTCTTTGATAGGTAACTTGAAGGTACATAAACACAAAATTTAAAATTGCAATAGGGATTTCCTCACAACATTATCACCCTGTACCCATAATCCCCTTTTCCTAGTTCTGCTGTTTTGATTACTTCTGCTTCCTTTCCTTTCACCTAGGAAGATTCTAGTGCTTCTGCCATAGTCCCAATCAATTTTCCTATATTTATCAGTGAAATCATCTAGTCTCTTTATAAAATAAGGTAAAGGTATTTCCCATTGACAAGGCTGTCAAGTCGTGTTTGACCATAGGGGATGATGCTCCTCTCTGTTACTAAGCTGAAGAACCAGTGTTGTCAGAGACTACTCTGTGATCATGTGGCCAGCATGATTGCACAGAACGCTGTTTACCTTCCCACCAGAGTGGTACCTATTTATCTACTTGCATTTTCATGCTTTTGAACTGCTAGGTTGGCAGAAGCTGGGACTAGAGACAGGAGCTCACCCCATCATGCAGCATCTAGGCCTCGAACTGCCAACCTACTGATCCTGCAATCAACAGAGTCAGTGTCCTAACCACTTGAGCTGCTGCATCCCTAGTCCCCTTATAAAACCTCACAAAGAAAGAAAGAAAGAAAGAAAGAAAGAAAGAAAGAAAAACTCAAAAGTATCTGAAGCTTTTTTGCCACCTCCAGAAGTATCCCCTCAAAAGGAGACAACTATTTCTGGTTTTGGAGAAAAGACATTGCTTTGCTTTTGAATCAATTTGCCAAAGGTCTGGGGGCATGGAATTGTTCATTACTAGTATTCCTACACCTAATATATTGGAAGAGGAGAGAAGAATGAGCACCAGAATCTTCTTTTCAGAAGACTTTTCCTTTATTTCCTCTTGTGGCAGTATATGCAGTTTGCAACTCACTCTTTGAAAACATATTGAGATACAAGCAAAACATAAACAGGAGTTTCTTTTAATATTTTTATGTGGTTAGCCAATTTCTTTACTAGTAAACTATATCCAATTTTGTTCTTCCAAAGGCCATAGATCATGCCATCCTCTTAGATCGCCTGAGGGAATTAGGAATTGGAGGCACTGCCTTGCAGTGGTTCCGTTCCTTCCTCTCAGGCAGATCTCAGAGGGTGAGGCTCGGGGACAGTTGCTCATCCAAAATTGAGCTTAATTGTGGCGTCCCTCAGGGTGCCATCCTGTCCCCGATGCTATTCAACATTTACATGAAGCCACTTGGTGAGATCATTCGGAGGCATGGAGCTCGGTGTCTTCAGTACGCTGATGACACCCAGATATACCTCTCCATGATCAGATCATCGACTCAGACTTCAGATGGCGCCTCTCCTCTTGATGACTGTCTTAGAGCGGTAATGGGTTGGATGAGGAAAAATAGATTGAAGTTGAATCCAGACAAAACGGAGGTACTTGCAGTCACAGGCCCGAAACCAGATTTGGGAATACAGTCTCCAGTCCTGGATGGAGTCACACTCTCCTCTAAGGACTGTGTTCGCAGTCTGGGGGTGCTTCTAGATTCATCGCTTCACATGACTAGTCAGGTGAATGCGGTGGTCAGGAGCGCCTGTTGTCAGCTTCGGCTGATACGCCAGCTGCGCCCTTATCTGGATAGAAGGGACCTGGAAGCTGTGGTACATGCCCTGGTAACCTGACGCCTGGATTTCTGCAATGCACTCTACATGGGGCTACCCTTGTGCCTAACTCGGAAACTTCAACTGGTACAGAATATGGCAGCCAGGCTAATTACAGGAACATCAAGGAGGGAGCACATAACTCCAGTGCTTAAATCCCTCCACTGGCTGCCAATTAGTTTCCGGGCACAGTACAAGGTGTTGGTTTTGACCTTTAAAGCCCTACATGGCTTGGGCCCATCTTATCTTAGGGACCGTCTCTGCCTATATGATCCCCCCCCCCCGCACCCTGCGGTCCTCTGGGAGGAATCTGCTACAGCCAATAAAAACTAGGCTGTCCCAGACCTCCCAGAGGGCCTTCTCTGCAACCGCTCCCAGACTCTGGAATGGCCTGCCGGACGAGATCCGTCTTACCACCACTCTTGCTGCTTTCAAGAAAGCAGTAAAGACGGATCTCTTTCGGCAGGCCTTTCCGGAATAATTGTCGGCCCATAAATAATAATAATAATAATTTATTTATAGCCCGCCCCTCTGCGTGGCAATTGGGGCGGGTTACAGCATTTTAAAACAAACAGAATTAAAACATTCCCTCATCCCACAATCCAACCCTCCCATCCCCTTAAGACAGAATTAAACTTTGAAGAATTAAAATACAACAATACAATAAAAAACAATAAAACAGTAAAACAATGAATCGGCAACAATAGGGACGAAATGAAAGCTCATCTTCCCTCGAGGCGGAAGTTATTCCGGGAAGGCCTGCCGGAAGAGACTGTATCCCACACATCTAGAGTTTGCAACACTGGGAGAATCTACTCTTCAAAGCGTAGGTTGGGTGGGAACTCATTCTGCTAACCAAACTTTTCAAGTTTGTGCACACGTGAGGTCCTTTGGAATCCAACCCTAACCTTTCTTTCCCCCAAACTCTGCATTTACAGCTAACCTGCTTAGCTTTCTCTTTTAGTGCAGCAAGCTGAGATGCGTTGAAGCTGCTCACGGAGCCCAGGAGTTCCACCGTCTTTTCGAAAGTGCCTGGATCCATGCAGATCAATTCCTGAACCGACCAAAACACGTTTGCTTCCGATAATTTTATAACCTCATCTGAGGAAGGAGGGACAACCTGTGCACAATCAAGGGGCCCCCATTTGTCTGACTCCTCTGTTAAATTTTGTTTTTAATTTATTAATTTAATTTAATACAGTATTTTAATTATTCCATGGTTTAATCTTATTTTAAGGGGATGGGGTGGGGGGAGGAAGGGATTATGAGGAGAGGGAATGTTTTAACGTTATTCTGTTTTAAATGTTGTTGTCCCCTGCCCCGATTGCCTTGCAGAGGGGCGGGCTACAAATAAAAATTTATTATTATTATTATAATTAACTGAAGATTTATTAAATAATTTAATGAAATCAGGTAGTACAATTTCTAGAATGCCTGCAGAACAACAAATTGTTAATTTTCTATAATGCCTTCTGGCATTTTTCTACTTTAAGTGGTTTATTAAAATAGGTTTTAATGCTTACAGGTAATTCTCTTCCTGACACTGGTGTACTCAGGCCAGTGTAGCTTGATTCAGATATATATCTTATTTATTTGCTCAGTGCTAATTAATATATTCTGTAGAAATTTGTTCTAAATTAGACATTAAGAAAATCTACACTAAATTACACTGGAAGCCACCCCTGACTCCCTCTATCCTGGATGGCTACACACACTAATGTATCTTAATGTCACAAAAATCTTAAAATAATCTGGTTCGTTTCCTTGCCAAGTGAGGTAAAACAGCACTATCTATATATCTTGGACACCGTACTTCTACATATGCTTATTGTTTCATTTAACTATCTAAGAGCATAAACACAAGTGTATTTTTCCATCACAGATTGTTTACATAATTCATGGATATAATTTTATCCAACACATTGAAATAATGGCTGGCATCCTGCATTGCAGTTGCAGATTCATGACTTATTATGCATCCATAACTGGTCCATATTCAGGTATGCTATACAGTCAGTTCTCCATATCCACGGATTTCTTATCCACAAATTGAAGTATCCATGGCTTGAAAATATGGAATGGCAAATTCAAGGTTTCCTTTTGGGGATTTATATATATTTGTCATTTTATATAAGGGACACAATTTTGCTACACTATTGCATTTAATGGGACTTGAGCATCCATGGATTTTGATATCCACAGGGGGTCCTGAAACCAAACCCCAGTAGATACCAAGGGCCCACTGTATATTCACATCCCTGGCAGAGCTCACCTTATAATTGAGCAAGTGCTCCAAGTAATGGAGATTTGTGGCATGAGTGGGGCACTGCATGCTAGCCCACTCCAGTCCTGAGTCATAGTGCAGCAGCCCCCTCCTGCTCCAACCCTTCCATCCTCTCCCCATGAAGCGTCTACATATGGCACCATGGCTCTGGAGTGGGAGGGGACTAGCCCTGCCATTCTAAAGTAAACTTGTTCTCTGCTGCTCCAATCTTAGAAACCTAGGATTAGAACTAGTGGCTGGAAATGGCAAAGCCATAGATTTGTTTAGTGTGAGATTTATTTGGCAGTGGAATGGTGGGTTCTTCACTGTAGATATTTAAGCAGATGCTGGACAATCATCTTCCAGGAGAACACTGGAAAAATCTACATTTACTGCAAAATCTGGGTCAGCCTTGGGTTTTCCAGATTCAGAGTCTTATCTATACTATTACTGCAGACATCAAGGCAAATACTGGCAAAATCAGCTTATGCAGCCACACATTGCCCCATTCTGAGTTTGCCTCATTGTAAAATGGTGCAATTTAGTTTTCCAGAAACATTTCTGGTGAGACATCTGTTGTCATTCCGCTCTATTTACTGATTTTCTGTTTGTCAGGCATGCAAACTGATGCCTTTCTGCCCTGGTCCAGGACACTCCTCTGCCACCCTTTTTAACATGGGAGGACTGGCCTTTGGTAATCGCTAAAGCTAAGCCAAGCAGTTAATTGGAGATGTGCAGATCCAGGTATAAATATCTACCAAGAAGATATATTGATACTCAGTTACGCACACAAAAGCCAACACCCTTTAAAAAATTAGGAATGATCTGGTTGGGCTTCCCATTTCTTGAGAATTGTCACTTCCTGGAGGGAATGATCGTGTGACCGCCGGACCCTGTCTGTCAATCAACTACCACATATTCGTCCGTTCACTGCCAATGCAAATCTGTCTGTCACACACCCACTATTTTGACTTTTCCTTGAAATTCCAGAGCAAATTGAGATCCCCCCCCTCCCGTGGAATAAAGTTCTCATGCACATAAAAGCCCTGCACCCTGAAAATTGATCAGATGGCCAGATCACCAGCAATTCAAATAGAATGAAGTTTTTTTTTTAAAAAAATAGTGTAGACAACCCCTATGATGCAGACAACTGTGATGTAGTTGCATCCTGCTTTGTATAGCCTAGCACTGAGCAGAGCATGGGAGTAGAAGATTTCCAGGTTCAATTCTACCTCTTTAATTCTTTCAGTTTTAATGTGTGCTATGTTTTATATTATTCTTCTAGGCCATTGGTTTTCTAGTTTTTAACTTTTGTTCCTCCAGATGTCCAAAAATCCCTGCCAGTGTGAATGTTCAGAAATGCATATCAATATTCAAGGATTCCAGGAGATGAAAACACATGCACCTACACACCGGAGGTTAAGAATCACTGCACTAGGGCTTCCTCCTGGGTAATATCCTACAGTGCAAACAAATAATGTATGGTCAAACTAGACAAATGCTGTTCTTTCTCTGTGTATGTGTGTTGTCTCTTTACAAGGTCTGATTTTCAAAAGTGACATGTCAACACACTGTGCATTTCTCCATTCTTAATAGCCAGCTATGTCAGGCAGTGAGCAAACAATGGGAATGAAATCATACAACATTACACATTTTCCTCCCATTAGATATGACATAGAAAAGAAAATAAGGAACCACAGAGAAGTATCTGCTCTATCCCTTTTACAACATCTGGTTTGGCTCTTGAGGTTGCTATATCCAGCGTAAACCCTTTATGCCCAAACCTCATCTTAAATATATCTAGGTTGTATTTACCTTCAGTTAAAACAATTAAAATCACTTAGGACTGAAATCTAATTTACTGAAATCCTCAGGTGTATGTCTCTTTGTGTCCAATGGCTCTTACTCCTAGGAAGTGTATTTAGGATGTGAGCCATAATCTGGGAAAGCACCTAATGACGTTTGGAAAGAAATAACATGCAATTTGCTCTGATTATAGCTGGTTTGAATTTTTGAGCATTGAACTTATATTTCTGTGAAACTGGCATTGCTGGACCATTTGCTACTTCAGCCCTATAATCACATCTTCAGAAGAAGAATGGCAAGACACTGCAGTGCCCTCACATGGCTCCTTCCTAAGGTGAGTACTCTATGCGCTACTAAAGCTTATAATTTTAAACAATTTTGGTAATACAAATTTTGTGATACCATTGTACTGTAATAACACCAAGTCTCAACTCTCACATAAACTGACCAAGAGCATTCCTTTCTACCACTTTGTCCTCTCTTCCTCACCACTGCTCTGCATTTAGAGGCGAAGTTGCTGGGCAGGAGGCTCTGCTCCCTTTCTAGGCAAGCAAGCAAGCAAGCAGGCAAAACAGATAATGTTGTTTCTGGCCAGCATGCAATAGAAATCAAAGTGATGTGCCAGCCAGCTGCACACTATTTTAATTTCAATTGTTTTTTCCCACAGCAAGAGCAACAGTGAGCTCAACCAGTCAAATGTCACTTTTGGAGAGCATATGACTCACTGCCATTATTTCCCTGAGGGAGGAAGAAGAAAAAAATATTTAAATTAAAATGACACTTGCTATAGTCTTGGCTGACAGCATAGCACACTCCTTCACTGTTGCTGCCTCTCTGATGTTTTTCAGAAGATTTCTTTGTTGTATGAAACCCCAGTTCATGGCTACCGGCACCACTACCTTAATAGAAGCAGAGGATATCTCTACTTTCCATACAAATGCTGTTCTTCAAATAACTGAAAGACAGTCATAAAGAAGCAAGCAAAGATTTCTTCTATGTTTCCTGGGAGGTCAAGGTTAAAACTAGAACTCATTAGTTTAAGATACCTTGGATTGGTATCTTGGATTGGTGGGTTTCCTTTACTTTATGTTTTACAGCATATATCTGTTGTGAATGATCTAATTTTGGATTTCTTGAATCAAGCAGGGGGTTAGATTCAAAGGCTTCACCAACTCTTTGATTCTAAGATTTTCGAAAATAACAGAGGGATCTCATGATTCAGGTGTATCTTCTAAATGAGAAGATGGTGTTATTCAGGTCCTATTTTGTGGGGTCTAGGGTTCCAGAAACAATGGGCTAGGACCTATGGAGCAGAATGGGGGAATTCTTTGGTTTGGTTCATATACAGCACCAATGATTGTGTTGAAAGAGAAAGTAGAGATCTGTCAACTTGGATCTTTAGTATTCTGGAATGAGTAAAATAATGCAGATAAATGATTGCTGTGATGGCAAGGCTGTAGCCATGCTACAAGACAATGGGGCAATACTGAGAAAGTACCAACTTGGATACTTTGGATACTTTCAATAGCTCTATGCCCTGATCACCCCTTATAACCATTTTATTTGGAGCACTATAGCTGAGCAATGAAAACAAAAGCAGTATAATGTATTTCCCCCCTCATTAGTTGCCAATTACCAACACAGAACATGATTTTAGTGATGAAGGAAAAGAGATCAATTAGGAGACTGGGATATTTGGTGGTGTCAGTTGATTAAATATCAGCTGCACCCTGGAGATAAGATCTCTTCTTGTTCTCTTTTCTCTTTTAATTTTATTGTTCCCACATTTTGCTCATTCAGGAGTCTGGGGGCATTTATTTGCATTTTCCTCTGATTTTGAGAAAAGTTCCAGTTTTTATAATAGGTTAAATTTTCTAGGGGAGCCAGTGTGGTGCAGTGGTTTAAGTACTGGACAACAATTCTGGACACTAAGGTTCAAATCTTTGCTCAGCCATGAAAACTTACTGGGTGACTTTGAGCAAGTTATACTCAGTCTCAGAGAGACTTTAATTATACCTGTGTTACACCCTTTCATGCACTTAGAGAACCTCATTTTTCATATGGAATACAGAAATTATGGAAAGGTGGAAAGTTGAAGGGAGCAGCAGCATGCATATTATTCTCAATCCTTCTTTTATGGAGGTGGAAATATTGGTATCTCCAAAATGCTTATCTATACCTCTATCTCAAGATGCACTAATGTATGTAAAGCCCTTGTTTATTTCCTGAAGAGAAAGAGCTTAAATATTAGTGTGAGTGAGACAAGGCTCAGTGGGAAGAGGTCCCATTTAAAAAGAGACACTATTATTAAAAAAAAAAATTAAAAATACTTTTTTTTAATTTTAAATTATTTTAAAAATTTCTTACCAAATTTTTATTTTAGCCACATGAAACAATGCACATGTAAATACATTTAGGCTGTGCACATTATATTATAATTTAAATGTATAATTTTAATTTTGCTAGTTGTTTATGTCACAATTATTGCCATTACATTTAGTGATATATGAGAATTGAGTAATATTAGTACAGAAAGGATTCTGTATGGTGTGGTATGAGAGGATGTCAATCCAGAGGGTGACACCATGAGTTACCGCACTGGGTGATGCCAGCCCAAGTGACACCATTGTGCTTTTGCTCATATTCTTTTTATTTATATAGAGAATCCATATCTGGCTCAAGATTATGCCCTATGAAAATCTAAATACATCTCCTCTCCATTTCTGGTCAGTTTCTAAATCTGTTTCAAGGGGAAAACAGTTTTGATTCAGCAAGCCAATTGTGACCAATTACCACTCAACTCAACAGAAGAACAACAGTCCCCTTTTATTCTGAGAGTATGGCTTTGCTAGGAAGTGGGGCTTACTTCTAACTAAATATGCTTAAGATTGCAATGGTAGTCCCAATTCATTTTAGCTGAGCTGGAGCCATTATCTTATTCCATGGATGGTATAGTACTCTGTCATCTGCCTTTATAAAAACCTTTTAAATGAACAAGTCCATAATATGCTTGCTGGAAAATTTGAAAAGCAATGTAAAGATATCAAGTTTTGTATTCTTGTTGACAGTCACCACTGTTGAAAAATATAGTCTGAGTTGTTTTGAACTGCTTTTTAAACAGAAGATTAATTTTCTAATCAGTGGGATATAGAATGACAAAATTGTTGACTAGGGCAGCCAGACCATAACCATAATGGTATTCTTATATAATTCTTATTTTCTTTTAGGCTCCTGCATTCTCTAAGGCCCTTATATTTTGGAAAATAATTTAAACATTGCAAATCATGAAGTACAAATAATGTATTTATATCAACTGGGGGGGGGGGGGGAGGAAAAGAAACCAGTATCCAAGTATAACATGTACAAGACTGGATGAATTATTTCCAGGAGTTCATCCTGGGTTTTCTATTTCTAAGTCTAAAAATTAACAAATGCATCACACTTGCTGAGATGAGATCACTGTATCTTGCAGATTTTGCTTTCTTAAGCCATGAAAATGTGCCATAAAAATGTATTCCTATTCTTCCATAATAACTAGGGAACATCAATTTATGGTGGACATTGAGGCCTACATGTTTTGAATTCCCTGTTTTGATGGAGTTTATGCATGCTAGTTAGGCTTTCTCCAGGTAACCATCATGAAAAGGGAGTTTGAACCTACACATGTAAAGATATTATGGATTCAATTAAAGTTGGGCTGAAGTCTGCTGCATGCCTCTGTACAGTCCAAGGATGTAATTGTATTCTAATTCAAATAGTTTTTCCTTAGACCAGGCACAGTAATATTATATAAATAGTATTTGATACTGGAAGGCATGGAGAGGTCAGATTGCTAAAACAATTCTATAAGGCTCATATAACAAAAGGTGAATAACAGGGACAATGCAAGAGGTGATATGATAGCTGTGTTTAAATATTTGAAGGGGTGTCATATTGAGGATGGAGCAAGCTTGTTTTCTGCAGCTTCAGCAAATAGGAGCAATGGATTCAAGATACAGGAAAAGAGATTCCACCTCAACATTAGGAAGAACTTCCTGACAGTAAGAGCTGTTCAACAGTGTGGTGGGGTCTCCTTCTTTGGAGGTTTTTAAACAGAGTCTGGATGGCCATCTGTCAAGGGTGCATGGCAAGGGGTTGGACTGGATGGCCTTTGAGATCTCTTCCATGATTCTATAAATCCTGTAGCACCATTAAGACTTGTTGAGAAAAATAAATTTCTAGCATAAGCTTTCATGGATTCCAGTCCACTTCATCAGATTCATCTAGCATCCATAAAAATTTGTGCTAGAAATTTATTTTTCTCAGTCTCAAAAGCGCTTCCTTTATGTTTATTTGATTGATTGATTGATTGATTGATTCTGAAGATGCCAGCCACAGATGCTAGCGAAACGTCAGAAAAAAAAACACTCTTCTAGAACATGGCCACACAGCCCAAAAAACCCACAAAAAACTATGGATGCCAGCCATGAAAGCCTACGACTTCAGATTGATTGATTGATCAATATCTTTATATATGCTGGAATAGACTAACATAACTATGCCTTTACTACTATTCCACTGTGATATATTCCATGGCATACAAGTACCATGGCAGAATTTATGTACAGAATGACTTTTATGAATGAGTTCTCCATCATCATTATGTTAACAGTTTCAGGTTTATAGAGTTGCCTAGTTATGGGGTATATTTTTTCAGTGAGGAATTTTTATAACAACTTTCCGCCCACTATGAATTCTAGAGTTAACAAAGTCAGGTGAGAGAACTGTGCTGTCAGAATTAGAACATTTTGAGTCTGTTCTAAGACACCATTTGTTGATTGTTAATGACAGTAATTGAATAAATTACACTGTGAAGAGTGTTCCCATGAGTCTCAAACACTAATTCAAATTATTTCTTTGGTTTACCATTGCCTGCAAAAAATAATAATAATAATATTAATAATTGGTGCCTTGAGATCAGCATATTACTAGCACAGAGAGATTTTCTTTCCACTATGGAATACAAAATGATTTTCTATGAAAATTATCTTGGTTTATTATTTTTAAAATACTATAATTTGCAGTAAATTCAGTTTCCAACTCCCTTCATCCAAGTACTGCTGAATTAGATTATTTTCTCTGACCTGATATTACTTTTAAATGCATCAGTTGCAAATTTATGTTTCATCTGAAGAAAGTGTAGGCCCTGTTAAATTACTTCTCCTGTTCGTTTAAATGAAGGTACTTTGAAGATTGCAACAACAACACCACTCATCATCATTATTGTTATTGTTATTGCTGAGTAAAGTATATTCAGCCCTCCCAGCTCTGTCTGATTTGGTGCCACATTCTAAAAGGGTTTTTCACTAATATGCACACTGAAAAATAGACTGATTATATTTAATCAAAATTCTCCTCAAAATATTATTTATAAAAGAGATAATTTTATAATTTTATAATATATTATAAAAGAGATATTTATCAAAAGAGATATTATGGCAAAAGATCTAATAGCATTGTGGGGATACATCTCAGGTTTAATTCTGCAGCAAAGAACAGACTATTCAAACCAACAAACTCAAATTTATTGGACTATATTGACCATCAATTTGTGAGGAAGACTTGTGTCTGTTTGACAAATGTATTCAGCAATACAACCAACAAATATCTTGATGGGAATGTCAAAGCAGAACAGCTTAACTTTCAATATTTCATTTGTAGCAGTTCATTGATATTTCACAAATGCTTGCAAATAGACCACAGAAAGATAAATATCTCTGTTTCTTTCAGTGTTATCATTGTTCAGATCTTCAGTTCATTGCATTGCATTTTCATGCCTTTTTGTGACTTGTTCTAAAGGAAGTCTTGGAGAAGTTGTATGCATTCTAATGGAACCTTCTTCTTCTTCTTTTTTGCATGCATGCAGCTTTGCCAACTGAATGCATATTTTCTTTCACGCTTACAAAATGCTTTTTTTGCACGTTTAAAATGAATACACACATTTTATCTGTACTATTTTCCACAAATAATGTGTATTTTGAACATATTTTAGTTAGAAAAACTGCAGCAAAAATTCTGATATTCTCAATTTTACTGAATTATAAATGTGTTCCTGTTATCCAGATGAAAACTGAACAGAATCCATCATATGCCTAAATAGAAGGAGGAAAATGCAGCATGATGAGCCATATATGACCTAACAACTTTTAACCATTAGTCTCAAACAATAAAGCTGCATTACATTCTAAGGGTGGACCCCTATTTTGGTCTAAATAGTTTCCCCTTAGACTCCACCCCCCAATTATTTTCTCAAACCAGATTTATTAAGCTACATGGCATAAAGTGGTCCAACAACTATAGCCTATGACCTTCAAGTGTCCTAACTCTAACACAAAAAGATACAAAGGAAGCCTGAAGCATCCACGAGATAGAGGTTTATAGCATGAGCTCAGTTTATTTCATTACATGCAGGTACATTTAATTTTAGGTTAGCTTTTCACATATTCATAGATCTGCTTTTTTATGTTAAACAGTTTGGAGTTCCTTCAGGATCATGGGGGGGGGGGTTGTCTTTTGTGATGATTTTTAGGCTGATATATATTGGCTGAGGACAACACCACAAGAGCATGTCTGACTACTAGACAATAGCACTGTAGCTTCAGTTGCTGAGTACAGTTCATTTTTATGTTCTTCTATGATGTTATTAATTGGACTGGGACTGGGAGAAACATGTTCCATCATTTACTAGGCTCCTCTTTTTTAAAATTTTAAGCTCCTCTTTTTTATGTCCATAATTTCTGTATCATCTATATATCTCTGTGTGAAGCAACAAAGCAGACACATGGGTAAAACAAAATTTAACTTGTAATTCCACCAATGTTATACATGGGGTTGATTTCTAGCACCCCAGATGCAACATTTGATATATGGGGAAAGCCAACAGGAATCCTAAATCAGCAGTCTTCACCCAAAGCCTGGAACAAGCTGTCGCTGAACATTATAATTCTGAAGAATATAGCCTTTTATAACATGGTTACATTTCTAAGAGAGAAATCCCATGATCTAACCATGCCCGAGAAAAGATAAACTTCTGGATCTACAGACTTGACACAATGATGCCATATGGCCTTACTTTAGGGGACAGTAGCCCTCTTGGCTTCAGCACCATCCTCTGACTTCCATTCTTGGACTATAAAAATTCTTACCTTGGATGCTGTTTATCTCTCCCATTCCAAAGAATATTACAGAGGAATGCAGAAGCAAAAAAATTTAGTACTTTAAAAATTAAACACCTGTTTCCAATAATTTTATTCAATCAATTTTATAGCATCCTTCTGGGATCAAGGTTATATCTGAAAATAGTGCTTTTAGTGGCATTTTTAAACACACACATAAACATATTTCATTTTATATATCAATGTTGTTGCTTAGTCAGCAATACTGATACTGAGACAAATTTTCAACATAAGCTAAAGAAGCTTTTGAATAGAAATTGCTAGGTAAAGGCACTAAAGATGTTATACAGTATCTGGATAAGACATAGGGAATCCGAGGCTGAGCTCTCCCCATCTTTGAACTCTACATCCTACAATCAGGATCAGGTATTTCTGCCCAGAGCATCTGCAATGGAACTAGCAATCTTGACCAGATCTTCAGCACAGATTTGATAAATATGTTGACATCTCATTTACCTCCTGATAGATCAAGAAATTAGTTAGAAATTGAGGAGGTCTGTAAAGTAGAACGTGCTATAGTAAACTTTCATTTGCTTTTCACTCAGGCAAGTGGCTTGAATAAGCAATGAGACATGTAGACACTAATGAGATAACAAATATGTCTCATAGTGTTGCAACCAAATTGTCATGCTATTGTTAAATCTTTTCATAGGGGAGCCCAGTGGAAACAATCATGTAGAAACCTGTTGCAATTACTTTCCTGGTTTACTCAATAATTTATCAATACCAAACTTTAAACATTAACCATTTTCACATATCTAGACTATTGCAGCTGCTAGGAATGCATGATATTGGTGTGAAATTTAGAACTGCACATCCAATTCCATTTAAAAAGTAAGTACTTACTTGAAACAGTCATCACAATCAATATTGCCTGTGGTCTCCTTGATTGTGCGTTCAGAAACAAAGGCTGGATATTCAGTGTCACAAGGCTCTAGGGTTTGTTTCAATCTCTGAGCTAAAGCAAATAGAAGAGATTGATGACATTTTGTAATAATTTCAGTCAAAATCCTGCAGTGTGAGATATAATATCAAACACTTTAATATGGATGAAAATTTTACGCTGCTTCTGCCACCCTGTGATTTATAAATTTATTGCATATCATTTATTTTACAGTTAACTCACCATTTATAAATAGGATATTTTTAAGGGGGTTTAGTCATCCTAGTGCCTTCCTGATGTTTTAAAATTACAGCTTCCACCAAATCCAACCAATCTAAGGCAATGCCAGGTGCTGCAGTACAAAGAATGTGGTAGGTGAAGTTGAAGGCTTTCATGGCCGGCATCCATAGTTTTTTTTGTGGGTTTTTCAGGATGTGTGGCCATATTCTAGAAGAGTTTCTTTCTGACATTTCACCAGCATCTGTGGCTGGCATCTTCAGAGAAAGATCTCTGAAGATGCCAGCCACAGATGCTGGTGAAATGTCAGAAAGAAACTCTTCTAGAACATGGCCACACAGCCCGAAAAACCCACAAAAAAAATCTGGTAGGTGTTCAGGTTGTCTATTACTATTGTAAGGGATGTTCTCAGAACAGATATTCATAATTTACCCTTACTTAAATTTGTCTGAACTACAGTTGCATGCAAATGATCTCTTGAAATTTTCCACACTGCTTGTATGGAGAGTGGGGCAGAGAAATTGAAGGTTGGTTTTATTTAATTTCTCCAGAGGCATTAGATTTTATCCAAACATTTCTCAGAAGTGGCACTCACAATTAGAATGCTTGCTTGCTTCTTTCTTCCTAATGTTTTTTTTTTCTTCTTGTGGTGCCACTGTATCTGCATCCTGGCCACTTTTTTGTATCCTCAGTAATGCTCAATAAACATAATTGTTTTGGAGAATTATGTGGGTTGAGGGTCAAATGCCACCATTTGACCCTCAACCCACATAATTCTCCAAAACAATTATTTATATGTGTATATGTATATATATATATATATATATATATATATATATATATATATATATATATCATGCAAAGTGTTCCTCTGTTTTTAAGAGATGGCCAAAAGTGCAGATGGTATTTGTTGTGTTACTATTGCACATTTCTGCAATACTTGGCAGTTTTCATGGTTATCTGTTTCCTGATCTTCCTGATCTAAAAAAAAGTCCCATGGGAGGAATTGCCTAATGATGTCTTTCTATGGCTTTAACTGAAGTTCTGGCCAGCTGGCCAGCTGACAGCAAGATGACTTTACAATGCAAGATAGGACATTTCATACATCCTTTCCTTCACCATAACTTCACAGGTACAGTAAGACCAACAATCCTGAACCTATCCATGGCAATTCCTCTGTACTTTGAACATCTTTTTCCAAATAAATTTCTCCATATCAGATTGAATGGGAATGGCTGCCACACATTAAAATGGAAAAAAATTCAGTATTATGATAGTTTTATTTTTCTGATTGCAAAGAGTCTAAGTACACATATTTTTTCCTGACATAAGCTATAACTTGACATGCATGAATAAATGTCAACATCATACAGTCTACAAAAACACAGCCAATCTGAGGGAGGTCTCACAGCCTCACCTTTTTCTTGCCCACAAAGCTCAAGGAAAACAGGGAAAGATTCCACAGTCCTGCCACAATACTCATTCTGGCAAAAGCTGGATAAATATATCTGGAGGTCCTTTTTACCATCTGGATTCTCCATGCTGCAACACTTTGAATGTTCTGGTAGAGCCTAATCAATTGTATTTAATAATATTTTCTGGAGTATTCAGAAATAACTACACTTGAATTGATTATGAAGGTTGGTCTTGTGCTCAGTCATGATCTGAGTAGGTAAAGGTAAAAGTATTCCCCGTTGACAAGGTTGTAAAGTCGTGTCCGACCATGGAAAGTGGTGCTCATCTCCCTTACTAAGCCAAAGACCCAGCGTTGCCCAAGGACTACTCTGTGATCATGTGGCCAGCATGATTGCACAGAATGATTGGACAGCAAGATTGCTCTGAGTGGGCCCACTGGAATCAATGGACCCAATTAGTCATGACTGATTTCAGTGGAGCAACTCTAAGTAGGACTGGGTATGGATGCAACCCAAAATCTATTTAGTGGATTAAAATAAAATTTAAAAGACCCACACAACTCCATTTTTTCAGGTATACTTGGCAATTGAACCAATTAAGAACAAATGTATCATCACATCTGCAATTTTCTGGTTATACTTTCTACCATGCTAATGCTGGAGTATGGCTAAAACTAAGCAAGTATGGACTCTGATTGATTTGGATTTGTGTCCAACAGGACCAATGTCAGACATTTTGTTTTTCAAAGTAAAACCAGAATGCAAATACAAAGATAAAAAAATCCCAGGGCTTTTATTCAAGATCTGTATGCTATTTCTAGGCCAAACTAAGAGAATATTATGTTATGTGCAGCAAAAAATACTCAGTTGATAAAGCTCCTCATTAGAAGAAGAGATGTAGCTACCTAGATGTTGGAACCAGATTTTTGAACTGCCATATGATTGCCACCTCACCCAGGTCTAAACTATAATAATATCTTTCTAGCGATCAGGATGAAGGGGTACTTTCCTGCTTCCTAGTAATTAAAGCAAGGGAGCAGGTGAAGTGTATAATTACATGCTCTGCTTCCAGCTATAATGTGAATGAATATCCCTCAGATGCAATATCTTTATCTAGTGAGGTAATGGTAAACCTTTGCCCTTAAGGAAGGAAGACTGCAAGTTAAAAATACTGTTACAGCTGTAATACACATTTATTTCTGCTTTTTTAAAAGGAAGACAGCCGCAGACTGAGAAAGCCATTTTATTGGACAGTGTGAGGCAACATAAAATATGGTATTTGTAGAGGTCGCATAAGGATACTGATATCAGTTCTAGTCCTGATCCAGAAGACCAGGGGTATACATTCTGCTGATTCTGATGCAGCTGTTCCCTAAAGAGAGAGGCTGGAAATACTAGCAAAATGCCTCAAGATGATTTCAGGGAATGAAATAATGTGCATATCTCTGTGGGATACCTTAGGAAGTAGTTAATAGCTTTCCCTCTTCTTGACAGCATTAACATGGGGCTGCCATAAAAGAATGTGATAGGCTTTAGCTGCAGTCTTTAAACCATTTATCTAAAGTAGCCTGTATCATCTTATTAGTCACAAGCCAATGATTTTAGGAGTGTAGCGATGCCTGTCATCAAATCTTCCAGGCTACTACATGTGTACAGGAAAATCTCCCTTTGTGTGGCAGATTAAATGCCTGTACTGCAGCCACTCACTCATAGACCACTAGGTTGCGAGTTCAATACTAGCCAGGGTTCAGGCTAGACTCAGACCTGCATCCTCCCGAGGTTGCTAAAATGAGTACCCAATTGCTGGGGGGCAATGAGCTTACAGTTGTAAACCGCTTAAAGATCCCATAGCGTGATATGAAGCGGTATATAAATGAAGCTGCTTTGCTTTGCTTCTCTTCTTGGGACAGAAAACTGGGAGTGCTTGCATATATGAGGTTCAACAGTTCTTTTGTGGTATTGTCCTGTTTTGTGTTATAAAAGCAAAGAACACATGATGTCGTGAATACAAATGATGCTTACCTTTTGCTATTAGATCTAAATGCCACCAATTGCATATATTAAATTCCACCAGAAACCTAAATAACAAAAGATAAAATATATTATTACATCTGGCATCTCCATACCAGCTGTCAGGAAGAGAATTCCTTTCAATCAAATTCCTTTTAAGATGGCATATTGTTTTCTAATATTCTTTATTTTCTCCAAGTTGATGCCATCTTACAATTCCAAATTCTGTTGAAGTTGATACTGCTTGACACCACTGATATGTCTCCCTAAAATCAATTTTTTTGTTATGAAGACTCCATGAAGCTTCTAGTATATGGCAGCTTGCAGCAATCTAACTTCTGGATATTATTTATGGTTAATTCTTCAAGAAACAGAATGTTTTTTATTCTCTAATTAAAAACCTTGTACACTCCAAAATATTAATGCTATGACACAAACAATCCCCATTCTAGGTTCTTGTATAATAGTTTATTATTTCTAATTCCATTTTATTGGCTGTTTGGAAAACTTTCTCATGTACAGATTTCCCTTTAAAATATGTATTGTGAAATTTGTCAGCTTCAGGTTATGCATATGTGATATCTAAAAGCAAGTGTCTAAAATTAATGAAAAGGCAATAGCTTGTAAAACGCATATTTAAAGGAAAAACAACTGCCATAACCAAGCAAGAATAAAATGAAAACCTTGTTTGCATCCGATAAAGATTCCCCCCCCAATCATTACTACAAGTTGATTTATTCAAGTTACCATTAGCAACCAGTAATGTTGTATTCTGTTTTAAATTTTACAGTTTTCTGATACAATAAGAGACAAAGTGCACCTTCCACTCTGAAAGAAGAAAAGGCACTTTAAAGTTGCTGTCTGTCTGTGAAATGGTAGATGTTTAAAAAGGTCAATTAGATATTTCTCAATGATCCTCCCATCTCACACATGACCAATAAAATCTAGCAATTATTTTGTCATAGTGGGGTCTTCCTCCTTAGAAGGGCTCAATCCATTTTAATTTTAAATAGTGCTCGATAATGACAAAATTTCAGCTCTGTCAGCCTGTGGATTGAAATTCTGCATGAAATTGTTGAACAATTGAAGATTCTCTGAGAGTCTATACTATTTTAAGAACAGCCTGCTCAAGTAGAACTAGGGACAACAGGTTCATATTAGATTTAACTTCACCCACAATAATAAGTTTAGGCTACAATCCTATATCTATTTGTCTGGGGGTTGGCCCCATCAAAAACTATGGGACTTTTCAATAGCCATGTGTAGGCTTGCACTCTTAGGTCCAAAACACACTGCAGAAATAATTCAGTTTGAGGCTGCTTTAGATAAAAAATAGTTGATGACGGTTGGATCAGATAGGCTTGAATTAAGATCTGAGAGGGAAAGTTACAGGGAGGGTTCCAGAGAGGGACAGTTGATGTGAGGTTTCTGGATATCTATTGTATGAAACATTTTCAAAATAAAGTTCTGTTATCATTTTAGTAAAAGCTTGTCTGAAGCTTGATTGAATATCCATGTTACTAACAGTCAAATTATTTTACAGCAAAGTTAAAGTACACCTCTTACATTTATACAATACATTGGAGGTTTCAAAAAAAGTAAAGTAACTTCAGGCTGGTAAACAGTAAGAAAGAGCATCACACATTTGGTGGCAGCGATGGGATCTTAAAACCCATGGGGCTGCCACAATAGGAAAATAGGTGGGTGACTGAGGGTCACCATCACAAATTTAGTAGGCAGTGTTGGGATTCAAGAGATCTGGTGCTTGGAAGTTTGCTTGAAAATTGGTGTGAGAGGGTTCTGAGTTTGATTTACCAGAAACCCCAGATTTGATCTGAGCTTGAAGGGGAACAGTTCAGAGGTTTGAGTTTAAAATTGAAAAGGTGTTAATGTCAGTGGGAGTAATCTCTGAAGTAAAATGTTAAAGGTAATTTGTAAGAGATTACTTGGGAACTGACCACACTGGAAAGTAGTATAAATACCAGTTCCTGAGGTAGTTGGTTGTGGTAACAACAACAACAACAGCAACAACTTTATTCTTATATCCCACCTTTCTGCCAAGACAATCAAGGCGGCTCACATAGAATAAAATTAAATTTAAATAAAATATACCCTACATTAAAACAATAATAACAATAATAGTAAGAATTGACCCTCCCCCCTTTAAAAGAGTTAAACACAGTACTAAAATAAGAAAATAATATTAACATAGCGAGTCTTCTGGAACAACAGTGGATGTATAAAGAGGAGAGAGCACAGATTAGATTGCAGTGATCTATTCAGGGAAGCCCTGCCAGAAGAGATCCGTCTTGACAGCTTTTTTTAAAGCTGTCTAAGCTGGTTATTTAACGGATCTCTGGCAAGGTGTTCCATAATCTGGGAACGGTGGCAGAAAACGTCCTCTGGGAGGTTTCGGTTAACCTGGTTTTTATCGGTTGCAGTAAATTCCTCCCAGAGGACGTGAGGGAGCAGGGCAGATTGTATGGGAGGAAGCGATCCCTTAGATAAGTTGAACCCAGGCCATGTAGGGCTTTAAAGGTAATCACCAAAACCTTATACTGTGCTCAGAAACCAATAGGCAGCCAGTGAAGGGATTTCAAAATAGGTGTAATATGATCACTCCTAGATTTACCGGTGATCAACCTGGCTGCCATATTCTGTACTAGTTGTAGTTTCTAGACTAGGTATAAGGGTAGTCCCATGTAGAGTGCATTGCAGAAATCAAGTCATGAGGTTACCAGTGCATGTACTACAGTTTCTAGGTCCCTTATTTCCAGGGAAGGGCACAGCTGGCATATCAGCCGAAGCTGATAACAGGCGCTTCTTACTGTTGCATTCACCTGATATATTATGTGAAGCAACAGGTCTAGGAGCACCCCAGACTGCGAACACAGTCCTTAGAGGAGAGTGTGACCCCATCCAGGACTGGAGGTTGCAACACAATACCTGATTTCGGGCCCCCTACTGTGAGTACCTCCATTTTGTCTGGATTCAGTTTGAGTCGGTTTTTCCTCGTCCAGTCCATTACCACCTCAAGACATTGAGTGAAGGGAGAATTGCCATCTGCTGTCATGGCTACTGACCGAGACATGGAGAAGTATATTTGGGTGTCATCAGCGTATTGATAACACCTTGCCCCATGTCTATGGATGATTTCCCCCAGTGGCTTCATATAAATATTGAATAGCATTGGGGACAGGATGGCACCCTGAGGGACGCCACAATTAAGCTCTGTTTTTGAAGAGCAACTATCCCCGAGCATCACCCTCTGGAATCTGCCTGAGAGGAAGGAGGAGAACCACTGAAGTACAGTGCCTCTAATTCCTAACTCTCCCAAGCATTCCAAGAGGATGTCATGATTTATCATATCAAAAGCAACTGAGAGGTCCAAAAGCACCAACTGGGTCACGCTTCCCCTCAATGTTTCCCCTCAATGCTTAGGCGAAGGTTATCTGCCAGAGCAACCATGGCAGTCTCCACCCCACATCCCGGTTTGAAGCTGGTTTGAAATGGATCTAGAAAATCAGTTTCATCCAAGATCACTTGGAGCTGAAAGGCAATGGCCCACTCGATCATTTTGCTCAAAATGGCAGAGGTGATACCAGCCTATAATTTTTCAGATCCAGGGGGTCCAGGGAAGGCTTCTTTAGGGGCGGTCTAACAACTGCCTCCTTTAGACATGATGAAACAGATCCTTCCCTAAGGGATGCATTGATGATCTCTTTGAGAAAAGCCATCAAGGCATCACCCCCCTGGATGACCAGCCATGATGGGCAGGGATCGAAGGGGCACATCATCTTCTTCACTTTTCCAAGGATCTTGTCCATGTCATCGGTACTCATCGGCTTGAACCGATTCAGTTTAATCTCTAAAACGGGTTTACTGGACACCTCATGAGTCGGTTTTGCTGTAATCCCAGCGTCCAAGTCGGCTCTTATCTGAGAGATTTTATCTGCAAAGTAGTTGTTAAAAGCATCACAACAGGCTGTTGTCGGGTTAAGTAGAGGGTTCTGCACAGGTGGAAACTGTGTCAGTTCCCTTCCCACCCAAAACAGTTCTGCCGGACGTGACTCTGCAGACGCAATACATGCAGAGGAGAAAGCATTCCATGCTGTACTTATTGCCTCTTTATAGGAGCCAAGAAACTTCCTATGCCAAGTCCTGTCAGATAAGAGTGAGAGTAACTGTAGGAGACTGAAGGGAAAAAAATTAAAAGAACAGAGTGAGACTGGGTAAAAGCACTCCATCTAAAAAGTAACCAAGAAAGAGCAAACTGAAAAAATATCTTAGGAAGGTGATTTCTGAGGTAAAAATTTGGAGTAAAGTAGGAAATAACTAGTTTTTCATCAAGATCCAAGTGCCACCTCATTGGACTGCTGGGGGGGAGAAAGCACCTAAGAGTATTTCCTGATGTAAAAGTGTTGAGTATTAGTAAGTAAATACTATACAAATGCCTCCTAAGAAAGCAAAACCTCTTGTATAGGAATCAGAGGTGGAGAAGAAATGATGGCTAGCCTTGACATTTCCATTTCTGAATCTCAAGAGAGTGTGGAGATTTGGAAAATAAAAGAGAGGATTGAAATGGCCAGGAGTGAAAAAGAAAATAAGAGGCTTTTAAGAGAAAAACAACAGGAAAATGAGAAGCTTTTAAGACAAACTTAACTGGAAAAAGAATTAAGAGAAAAGGAGATTCTCTGTAGATTAAAATTGCTATAGTTAGACTGGAAACATCTTGAAGTACCAATGATCCCTGAGGGAAACAGGGTACCTCAGATTAATATGAAAAGGCTACCCTGGTATTATAAAGAAGATAACATTGGGCCTTTGCAGACTGCCAGAAAGAGTGCAAATTGAGTCCACTTTAAATTGAGGCACTGCCCTGGCTCAGTGCTAGGGAATCATGGGAACTGTAGTTTATTGTGGCACCAGAGCTCTCTGACAGAGAAGGCTCAATGTCTCAGAAAAAAATACAATTCTCATGATTCCCTAGCACTGAGCCAGATCAGTGCCTCAACTTAAAGTGGACTCAATTTGCACTATTTCTGGCAGTCTGCAAAGTCGATTGACTCCTTTTTCCACAAATTTTGAGAGAACATGTGAGGAATTAAAGATACAGGATGAAGAATGAATGAGCTGTGAAGTTTTTTGTGGGTTTTTCGGGCTGTGTGGCCATGTTCTAGATTTTCAGTGTTTTCAAACAGCATTTTATTTCCAAGATGGTTTATAATATGTTCTGCTACTGCTGATTTTTCTGAACAATACAGAACAATACACAGTTTACATGGGAACCAGTCCTATAAATATACTCTCTCTTCCATTCCAGTATTCTTTGAAGATGCCAGCCACAGATGCTGGTGAAACGTAAGAAAGAAACTCTTTAAAACATGGCCACACAGCCCTAAAACCCCACAAAAAACAATGAATGAGTTATTTAAAATAACAAATCTGTGGAAGATTGTCAGAGATATATGCAGAAATGAGGATAGAGGAATCCCCAAACTATGACTTGTTTAAAGTCCAAAGATTTTGACTAACACCAGAACAGCACAGGATAGAATTTAGGAGTTTGAGGAAAAGCAGTGTGGAAACATATGCTCAATTTGGAGGTAGGTTAGCTTATCTATGGAAAAATTGGATAAATGGTTATAAAGTGAATTCAAAAGAAGAATTACAGAATTTATTAGGTTTGGAACAACTTTACAATGTTATCCCTCAAGAGTATAAATGGTTGGTACAAGATCACACACCTCAGACAGTTGCTGAAGCAACTCACATGATGGACAATTTAGTTTTAATAAGAGAGGAAGGGTGTAAGAAAATATCAAAACCTGAGGTAAAACCTCGATATAATGACAAGAAAATGTATAAAACCTGGCAAGCTTCGAAGGATACATTGGATGAGGGTAAAAATGCTAAGCCCTGGCACCATGACAGAAAGGAAGCTGAAAGGAAAAATTTGGGGCTGAAAGAGTGTGACTCTGAGGCAAAAAAGAAAACTAAGGGGGGAAGCAGACGGGAGCTTCCCGTGCGCCGCGGGACGGAGCGCCGCTGGACCGCGGCAGCCGCACCGCGGTGCACCGTCGGCAACTCTAAAAGGAGCACCAAATTGGCGCTCCTTTTAGATTTCAGGGAAAGGGCGCCCTAAAAGCGGCGGGCGCACTTTCCCTGACTCAAACACCACGGCGCGTGCGGTCGCCGTGGCGTGAGGGCATCCTCGGAGCGCCGGCCATGCGGAGGGCCGGCGACTCCGAGGGCGACCTCAGGAAGAGGAAGGGGCACCGCTCGTGCGGCTGCCCCTCCTCTTCCCTGCCCGGAAGACGACTCTATTAGTCGTCTGCCGAGGCCCTAACTGGACTAGAGAAAGTCACCCAGATATGAGCTGTAGGATATGTTATGGATGTGGTAAACAAGGACATTTAAAATATAATTGTCCTGAGTTAAATAATAGAGAAATAAAGTCAAGTTCAGAAGTAGCATATTTTGTAAAGCCAGTCCAACCTACAGAGGGAAACTGTTGTTGCAAGGAGAGCCATTGAAATGAAAGATAGTGGCAGAAAGCCAGAGAATCAAATGAAACAGTTACATCTACAAAGCCTGGTTTTTCGATGTAAACCATCGACAACAAGAAAGCTAGAACAGATAGAGAATATGAATAGTTTAATTCAAGAGAAATATCATTTAAATAAAGAACTAGATAAAAGGCTTTTACAAACTGAACAGAAGCTAGATGATTCCTTGAAGAAGTGCAGTGACCTAACATTGCAGGTCTCAAAAAACGTAAAGTGATTTAAAGACAATAAACAATAAGAAAGAGCGTCACAAATTTGGTGGCAGCGGTGGGATCTTAAAATCCGTGGGGCTGCCACAATAGCAAAATAAACAGGTGACTAAGGGTCACCGTCACACTCAGTGCTAGGGAATCCTGGGAATTGTAGTTTATTGTAACACCAGAGCTCTCTAACAGAGAAGGCTAAATGTATCACAAATCTACAGTTCCCAGAATTCTTTAGCATTGAGTCAGAGCAGTTAAAGTGCTCTCGTATCACATAATGATTAAAACCGGCTTACTTGAGCCAACTTAAAATTAGAAGCGGGTGGCATCCTGATATTATCAGATGCATATAGCCACTGAAATTGCTGCCCAGTGTAGCTGGGCTCCATCGCCATTCAGAGGGTCCTCCTCACTCCTGAAGTTTTCTGGATTGAAAAAATGGTCACTGGAGTGCCCCTTCGAGCAGCAATGGAGCCAGGCTGCACTGAGGGAGCAATTTCAGTGGCTAAATGCATCTGATAATATCAGGATGCCACCCGCTTCTAATTTTAAGCAGGCTCAGGTAAGCCAGTTTTAATCATTATGCAATACTCTCCGTGGTCTCAAACTGGATTATTTCTGCAGTGTGTTTTGGACCTACATTTACATTCTGAACTTCTTTGAAGATTCTCAAATAGATGTTGGGTGGCCATCTTTCAGGAGTACTTTAGTTGTATGTTCTTTGTTGCCTCTTCCAACAACTTGGATTGGTCCCCAGGCTGGTGTGGAGATGAGCAGGTGTTTACATGCCCACTCATTCCCACACCATGGACACATAATCACTGCATTCATCTTACCTCCCTCCACCATTACCACTAGTGAGAAGACCCCTGTTGCTGTGTCTGATGTAGAAATGGGATGCATGGCTACATCCACATGGCCATGTGTCCTGTTTCCATGTCAAATGTAGCAACTGGGGTCTTCTCACTTGCAACAATGATGAAGGGAGGTAAGAGGCATACAGGGCATCTGTTTTGCTGGGGTTTACCATGGAGTTTTGGAGAAACTCAATAGCAAATGGTAGGTCATTTTGACCCATGCTAAACCTTCTTTGACCTGGGATTGGGCCAGATCTACTGGATTCACATCTAGTCTGCCAGATTCTGACCTGATCCAAGCCCAGGACTAATGACCTGCATCATCCAAACAGTTTGATATGAGGCAAAGGGGAACACAGGGCATTTGGTCCATGTGGGCAGCCTCCATAGGATTCTATGAAACCTTTTACTCAGAAAAAAACAATTGGTTACATTCTAATCATACAAATTATGCACAGGAAATTTGAATCAGTATATAGCCAAATTTAAACATGAAAAAGAATTTTAAAAGGGAAAAGTGCCAATAACTTCAGAGCTGAATAAGGTTTACTCACAAGACAAATTCTGTCACAATCCATTTTACTGCAGCAAAGAAGGCTTTATAAGGCTGAGGAGAAGCAATTTGTTTTAAATCAAAAGACATAGAATGCACAGTGATTAGTCACATTATATTTCAAGCATAGATAGAAATACTTTCAAGGGTTAATACTATACCTCTATGATACACATTTTAACTGTTTTATTTTGTTAGTGCTATAATACCTCCACTTCAGATGAGATACTTGTTATCAGTGGAAGAAGTATCATTGACCAAAGAGGAGCAGTGAATAAAATGTCATTTTATTCAAATATTTAAAAGCTGAATTTTCTCCAGAGCTTGGAAAGTTACTTGTAATGAATGATCACAGTGACTTGCTGAAGCCATTTACAAATGAATTGTGGTAGAACAATGGGACCCAGGACAACATTCAATTATTGCTTAATCATAGGTGACTTCAACATGTTATTTTTATTAAAAGCAACTTTACAACCTCTTCTTCAAGAGATTACAATTTATCAGGCTATTTCAATCTATAATTCCTAAAGCCAGCTCTCCCTATATATAAGAAGAAAAACAAAATTCTGTCCAGTAGGAAACACATTTGTTGTTGTTGTTGTTAACTGCCCTCAAGTCAATTTCGACTCATGGTGACCCTGTGGATGAGACATTTTCAAGACCCTCTGCCCTCCACTACTCTGTTTAATTCCTGTACATTCATACCTGTGACCTCCTTAATAGAGTCCATCCATCTAGCATGCAGCCTTCCACTCTTTCTACTTCCCTCCACCTTTCCTAGCATTATTGTTTTTTCCAGTGAGTCATGCCTTCTCATGATGTGTCCAAAGCACGACAGCCTAAGTTTGGCATCTTGGCTTCCAGGGAGATTTCAGGCTAGATCTGCGCTAGGACCCATTTGTTTGTCCTTTTAGCTGTCCATGGGATCCTCAGCACTCTTCCAGCACCACATCTTGAATGAATTGATTTTCTTCTCATCATCTTTCTTAACTGTCCAGCTCTCACATGGTACATGGTAACAGGGAATACAATGGCTTGTATGATTCTAATGTTTGTTCTGAGTTGTATATCTTTGCATTTCAGGATCTTTTCTAGTTCTTTCACATCCACCCTCCTCATTTTTAATCTTCTTCTGATTTCCTGGCTGCAGTCCCCATTTCTATCAATGTTAGATTCCAGGTATGTGAACTCTTTTACTAGTTCTATATCTTCATTGTCTAGGTTGAATTTATCATCAAAAGACCAACCAGTCAATATTTTTCACAGGGGTCTCAAAAATTTCACGACCTCCTGTTTCAGCCCATGAGATTCATTCTTTGTATCGGTTGCCTCCCACAGACAGAAGGAATCCTGTCCATGAGAGGCAGATTGTGGATTCAACAACTTACGGACATTGGTTTCATTGTCAAAGGGGCTGTAGGAATCCAGTTTTACTCAGAAAGGTTTAAAAGCTATCCAAAGTTCTTACAAACTAAAATCTAAAGTGAATCCACCACCCCAGTAATGGTGAAACTTTTAGAGACCAAGTGCCCAAACTCATTGGCATTCCTGCACCAGGTGTCACTGGGTGCTGGGGGTGCAACTTCCAAGGGAGGATCATGGGACTTCTGGGGGCAGGACTTCCAGCTTCCAGGGGCAGGACTTTCAGGAGAAAAACCCAAGGCACACTCCCTCAGCCTCAGGCTAGCAATAGCAACCCTCCTCTGACAAAACTTGCCAAGAAAACTCCATGATAGTTTCACCTTAGGGTCACCATAAGTAAGAAATGACTTGAAGGCAACACACAAGTCATGCTCTCTCAGCCTCAGAGGATGCAATGGAAATCCCCCTCTGACAAAGCTTGCCCCATGATAGTTTCACCTTAGGGTCACCAGGAACTGGTGCTTGGAAGGGAGGGTGGGTGCTCTGGGCCCATAAGTTGGAAACAACTTGGAGGCACACAACAGCAACAACAATAACAACAACAAGCATAATAAAGCACAAAAGGCACAGCACAAGAACAAGAAAAAAAAAAGAGCCAGCAGTTTGAGCTTGTGGCTCTGGAGACCAAGGCTCAAATCCTAGCTCAGCCATGAACCACACTCACTCAGCCTCAGAGGAAGGCAATGGCAAACCTCCTCTGAGGAAACTCACTTGGCCATGAAACCCACTGGGAGACCTTGGGCAAGTCAAATTCTCTCAGCCTCAGAGGAAGGCAATGGCAAAGTTCCTCTGAAGAAATCTTGTCAAGAAAACCCCATGATAGATTTGCCTTAAGGTCGCCATGAGTTAGAAATGACTTGGAGGCACACAACATCATCAACAACAACATGGATGGCCTTATTACACCTCACAAAACTACAGTTCCCAGAATCCCATAGCATAGCAAGGGAGTGGGCCTTCCAGCTGGAAGAGACGAGGCTTCTGCCCAGAAGGTCTGCACACACACCCCTCCTTGTTGCGGCTTGATTTTCCATGGGAAAACTGGGCCGCAGCAAGGAGCTGGGCTGGCCATGAACCCCTCCTCGCCCCTCCTTGCCACAGCCCAGTTCTCCCAGGGAAACCAAACCATGACAAGGAGCCGGGCCAAGCACAGACATTCTGCCCCCTGTCCCTATTTGCTGTGGTCACCACATGCCCTCAGAGATGGCTTCTCACCACAAGTTCACCAACATGGTACTACCCCATTGTTACAAGCTGCTGATGTAGCCAGCTCTACATTTGGAAAAAATTCTGCTATGATTATTAATTTAAACCTAGTACACAAATCTATCTTTGCCATTGATTATGTTTACCAAAATATTGTGGATACAAATTTTTAAACTGCTCCTCCTTCTCTGTTAAAGTTTGTAGTTTCACAGTTGACTCTTCAGAAATTGATGCTAAGAATTCCTGATTATTTATTCTGCCAAGAAAGCTATAAAATTATTGCTATGTGTTTTCAATTTTAGATTTAAAAATCAGGGAAATAAAAAAGGAGCCTTGAATTATGAAATGATGCATTAAACTATGTCCCCAATCTTGCAGCAAAATGAAGCATAAAATACATGGAGTCTCTCACTCTAATTTTAATAAAAGTATGTTCAGAGGAAGAACCTTTTATTCAGTTTTACAAGTTAAATGGTTAGAAAATGAACCTATTGTTCAGTTTATGGTGACTGTTTTTTTTTTAAAGAGCAAGAAACAGTTAACCTGTAGGCTATTGAAATTCCCCTCATAATTTAAAATACAGCAAATATTTATAGGTAATTTACAAACTTCAGAAAACAGGTGTTCATAACAGACAAACACACTGAAAAGTTTTAACACTGCTGTGGGGTAAAAGAAAAAAATGCTACTGTACACTAGTCTTAAATGGCAAATGAAGAACACATTGCATTCATTTATTCCAAACCAATTTTCTTGTGACATGGAATAATGCTGAAAGGCTGTTCCCATAAAATTTGCAGAGTCTTTTATGATGGAGATTCTGAGAAATTTAGTAACATAAAGAAATACCATATGAGATTATTGTACATGTATATTCATTAACAATATGATATGTGTGTGTGTGTCTATATATATATATATATATATATATATATATATATATATGTTTGTGTGTACCTACACCCTCTTTTATCTATTTGGAAATATTTTAAATGTGATCTAGGATACAACCCTATTGTCACTGGATTAAAAGTAAGCCCCCTTGACCATGGTGAAGTTTACTTTTGAATGAACAGATACATGACTGCAGTGCTAGTGAAGAGGTGTTCACAATCAATTAGAACGATACTTACATCCAGTAAGCTATGGGCGCAGTCACTACTTTCTTTGGTTGTTCTACACATGGCTTGGTAATCATACAGTGTAATTCTATAAGGAAGAATAAAAAATTGCTTGTCTAAGAGAAGAAAACACACCAGGGGAAAAAACAACACAGAGAATAAACAAAATTTCCCCAATAAAGGAAAACAGAAGTAGAACAAAAAGCAGAAAAAGGCAGAACAACAACAGCAACACCAAATTAAAGTAGAAGCTGGATGAGAAAGGATTATTGGTATACATTCCAGAGAAAGACAAATAAGGCATTGATATATATATATATATATATATATATATATATTCAGAAAGATAAAATAGGGTTAAGTAGTGCAAAAAATAAACATGAAAGACAAAATAACAAACAAGAGGGGAAAATAGAGTGTACTCAATTTGATGCTCAAAAACTATTATTTGAGTTCACATTAAGGTTTTACATTTAGTCATGCCCATGTTAAACATGCTATGTGCCAACCGATCTGAATGGGAGAGTTTAATTTTCTTAGGGGGGTTGCAGACTGCCAGAAATAGTGCAAATTAAGTCCACTTTTAGGGTTAGGGTTAGGGTTAGGGAATCATGGGAACTGTATTTTATTGTGGCACCAGAGCTCTCTGACAGAGAAGGCTCAATGTCTCAGAAAAAAATACAGTTCCCATGATTCCCTAGCACTAACTCTAACCCTTAAAGTGGACTCAATTTGCACTATTTCTGGCAGTCTGCAACCCCCTTAAATCTGTCTAATTTTAATCAATAAGACTCAAAATTTCTTCTTTGACCATAGCCCTAAAGCACATCTTTGCATTAAGAAATACAATTATGTATGAAATATCCATAGCCTCCATGGTGTAGTGGTTTGAGCACTGCACTACTGCTCTGGAGACTAGGGTTTGAGTCCCTGCTCAGCCATAGAAACCCACTGGGTCAACTTGGGCAAGTCATACTCTCTCAGCCTTAGAGGAAGGCAAAAACAACTCCCCTTCCCTGAACAAATCTTGCCATGAAAACCCTGTGAAAGGTTCACCTTAGGGTCACTATAAATTGGAAAGGACTTGGAAGCACACAACAACAACAAATGAAACATCCACACCCAGATTTCCCCCCCCCCCCCCGACTGCTCAATTTATGGATGTTTCAGACTCCGTGGGTATTCACACCCTGAACAGTGCTAATTTCTACAAAGTAAACTAAATTTACATTTACAGGCAACCTTGGATTAGAACAATTTAGAATGATGGGAGGGATTTTTTTACATCCCATTATATGAATTCTATAAAGACATGACAAGACAACACCTAACCAGTGAAAGAAATGTGTTTAGCTCTTCAGCCAACAACTCTTTTTACCAGTTTATTCACTTTATAGATTACAAAAATGGTCCACCCCCCCACCACCCCCCATTTGTGGTCTTTTTATGATGCCATTTTTATGGCACAATGAACAGACTGGTGGCTTTTACATATGGGTGAGTCAGATGCAAATTCATATAAAGCTTATATAGTAAAAAAAA
Organism: Phrynosoma blainvillii; assembly: GCA_026167975.1. Taxonomy (NCBI): domain Eukaryota; kingdom Metazoa; phylum Chordata; class Lepidosauria; order Squamata; family Phrynosomatidae; genus Phrynosoma; species Phrynosoma blainvillii. Next base: position 324,925,084 of record JANUYF010000002.1, on the reverse strand, counting down.
AAAAGTCTACAGAAAAATGTTACTGAAATACCTGGTAGAAATAAAAGACTTTGTATTTCAAGAATAGTATTTATAATTGAGTATCACAGAATATGACAATCCTTGTGAAATCCTCTCTGTGAAGAACATACCTTCTACACTGAGCCATGAAGACAGATTAGTATTCACTAGAGATGTTACTTCTCCATTTTTATCTGTGTAGTTTAAGCATTGAAACATCATAACCAGGATGTCCAAAAGCTTCAAAAACTTAGGGAAAGGGAGTAGACTGCTTGGGGTAGAGCTTTCCCCTCTCAAATCAAGACTAAGTCAAGCCCATTTATTTTCTCTTTTTTCCCACTCACAGATACATTCTATGGCAGTAAAGAGGAAGCAATTGCTACGTGAAAGGAAGCCCAGTACCACCCAGCAAGTGGTTTATTGTTTAAGAAAAGAAAATGTTAAGACTTTGTTGTTGTTGTTCTTAACTGTCCTTGAGCTGACAGATTCATGGCAACCCAATGGATGAGAAATCCTATTCTCCCTATTCTCCACTGTTCCTATTAGGTCCTGCAAATTCAAACCCATGACTTTCCTGATTGAGTCTATCCATCTGGCATGTGGTCTTCCTCTCTTTCTACAACCTTCTAGCATTATTGTCTTTTCTAATAAGTTGTGCCTTCTCATGATGTGGCCAAAGTACAATATCTTCAACTTAACAATCTTGGTTCCAGGGAGAGTTCAGGCTTGATCTGTTCATTTGTTTTTCTTTTGGCTGTCCATGGTATCCACAGCACTCTTCTCTAGCACCACATTTCAAAATAATTTAACGTTTTTCTGTCCAGCTCTCACATCCATGCATGATGGGGAACACATGGCTTGGACGATTGTAACTTTAGTGCTCAGCTGTATATCTTTACTCTTTAGGATCTTCTCTAGTTCTTTCATAGCTTCCCTTCCAATTCCTAGTCTTTTTCTGATTTTTTGACTGCAGTCTTAGTTCTGATCAATGTTTGATCCAATGTACAGGGAATCTTTAGCTATTTTGATTTCCTCATTGTTTAAGACTTTGGCTATTTGGAAATATCCTCTTTCTTACTTCCAGAACTAAACTAAAGTGTGGAGTGGAATGTTTCTAACAAGGAAGAGTTACAGTTAAATAAAATGCACATTTCAGGATAAATTTCATGTAAAAATGCACATTTAAGGCTAATATACTTTGAAAAAATGCACATTTAAGGATTAAATACATTTTTCTCAAAAATATTCAGTTTGGTATGGGAACGTCACTGAACAGATTCATGAATGAAATATATGTGTCACAGATTTGAATTAGACTGATCTGTCTACTCAGACCTCTCCTGTAGTGACTATTACTCCTTCTGTAGTGATTTTACATGTTTTTTCAAAATGTACATTTACTGCTAGCTGTTTCCTCTCCTGCTGATTATAGCTAAAGAACACCCTAATTATCTGCTTTTCCTCTGAACTAAATTTAAACCAAGCCAGACACCTAGCCCAAGTCTGGGTGTGTGTACTACTACATTTAGTATTTGCAGCTTATTCTTGCTACTGATGATAATATATTGGAGATTTCTGACATCACTGTGGTAAATGCCACTAGCACTATTATTTACAATCAACACATATCAGTTTTTCTGAGTATAAGAAAAAACAAAAACTTTTTGCTTCTTTAAAAATGTCCCAGTTTCTCTCTCCTCCTTCCACTTTCCCCCTTTGACCTCAGCATACCTCAGTTGCTGCAAACTGAGTTCAAAGTGCAGAAGCTGTGTGCTCTCACATAACTCAGGGGGAAGGGGGGAAGAAAGAAGGTCACAGAATCTTGCCTTTCCCTGTTGTTGTTAACTGCTCTTGAGTAATTCAACTAACAGCAACCATGTAGAGGAGACATCTCAAAAAAAACCCCACTTCCCTGCTCAGGTCCTACAGGCCCAGGCCAGTGTCCTCTCTGATTGAGTCTAACCATCTGTTGTGCAGTCTTTTCTAATTAGCCTTTTCTAATTATTCATTTTTCCTCATGATGTGGCCAAAGTATGACAGCCTCAGTTTAATCATCCTGGCTTCCAGGGATATTTCAGGCCTGATCTGTTCTAGAACCCATTTATCTTTTTAGCCATCCATGGTTTCCTCAAAGCTGATGTCAAATCAGCTTTGATTCATGGCAACACTATGAATAAAAGACCCCCAATTCATCTATCATCAACTGCCCTGCTCAGATCTTGCAGGCTCCAGGCTGTGGCTTCCTTGATTGAGTATGTCCATGTAGTCTTCCTCTTTTCCTACTGCCTTCCACTTTGCTAAGTATGTCTTACAGTCTTAGGGCCTCGGCAGACAGCTTATTGAGCCGTCTCCGAGGCAAGGAAGAGGAGGGGTGCCTCTTCCCGAGGTCCCGAGGTCGTCCTCGGAGCTGCCGGCCCTCCGCACGTCCAGCGCTCCGGGGACAACCTCCCGCTGCAGCGACCACACGCGCTGCGGCGGAAAAGTCAGTGAAAGTGCGCCCGACGCTTTTAGGCCGCACTTTCACTGACTTCTGAAAGGAGCACTATTTTTGCGCTCCTTTCAGAGGCGCTGACGGTGTGCCGCGGTGCGACTGCTCCAGTCCCGCGGCGCACCATCGCAGGGCGTCTTGGACGCCCTCGTCTGCTTCCCCCCTTAGTTCAGTCATCTTGGCTTTTAGGGAAAGTTTGTGGTTTGCTTTACTCTAGGACCCATTTATTTGTCTTTTTAATAGTCCATGGTATTTACAGAACTACATTTCCAATGAAACTATTTTCTTCCTATTTGCTTTCTTAATGGTCTAGCTTTCACAACCATACATACAAATGGGAAATATAATAGCATGGACTAACTTAACTTTAGTATTCAATTATATATCTATATACTTCAGGATCTTGTTCAGTACCTTCATAGTTGTCCTTCAAATTCTAGTCATCCACTTATGCTAATCTCTCTGAGATATAAACTTTTATTTTATAGTTCACTTTGATTTATTGACTGCAGTCTTCATTCTGATTAATGGCTGAGCCAAGGTATGGGAAATCTTTCACTATTTCATTATCTTCATTATCTACTTTAAAGTGATGTAAATCATCTGTGGTCATTATTCTGGTTTTTTTCATGTTCAGCTGTAAACCTGCCTTTGCACTTTTATCCTTGACTTTCTTCAGTAATAATTCCAAGTCTTTGCTATTTTCTGCTAGTAGTATGGTGTCATCTGCATATCTTAAAATGTTGATGTTCTCCAATTTTCAGATCTCTTTCTTCCTAATCTAATCCTGCTTTATGTATGATATGTTTGTGGTGATACAATGCAGTCACAGCTGTCCCCCTAGCCAATTCTGTTTCTCTTTATTCTGTCCTAATGGTAGCCTACTGCACTGCAAGCACTTTGCTATAATTTAAGCAAAGGCTGATTTTCGTTTTAAATTCTTTGGAGGGCTGCATTATCCACTGTTTGTTTGCAATAACATCCCTAGTGCCTCTTCTTTTCATGAACCCATCTTAAATATCTGGTATTTCTTGCTTCATCTGTGCTAAAAGTCTTTGTTGTAAAATCTTGAGCAACATTTTGCTTGTATGGGAAATTAATACAGTGGTTCTGCAATCCCTGGTGTCCTCTGTTTTGGAGACTAGGGTTTCTATTAAGCATTTTAATCTGTAGGTCATTGTTTTGTTTTTCATATTTGTTGACAAATCTGTAGTTTCTGTTTCCATTTTTTTTTTGCCCTTACCTCTCATTGGTTCAATGTTACCTCAGCACTCTTACAGTACTGTCCTGTCTTTAATAGAGTTCTTACAATAAAGCCTTTGTTTGTTTCTTTAGTCATATATATATTTACTTCTTAATTAAAATTGCTAGCCACTATACACATGCATTCTCCACCAGAATTTATATAAATGTTGATTTACCCATTCCCATTGATTTCATAAACACATTTTTGTTGGAATTAATAAGTGGATTTTGGACAAAATGTGTATCACACAAATGTCCAGACCAAGAGCAGAAACAGTGGAGCAAAATTCTACCTTTTTATAGACAATTTCCTGATATAGTAAAAATAAAAAAATGAAAAAATCAAGGACTGAATTCTGCAATGTATTACAGGAGAAATGAAAAGCTGTCTGAAGTCAATTTAACTTCAAAGGGTTACTAACAGCTCAGGTTATACCAGAAAATTACAACAGAGGTTGCAACATGATGTTCTGTAGACATAAAACATTCCCCTCAAAAAAGTCCAGCTACTTTCCAAAAGAGATATCTAAGATACTTACATGAATGGAAGGTCTTAGAATAAAAGATTATGGTAATTCACTGACAGATATTCAATATGTTAAATCTATTTCAAAAACCCAGGCTGGTATTGCCAAGAAGAACTTTGTGAATAAACCATCTGAGCAATATTGGAGAATTTTGTGCATGGATTTTTACTTTTGGATAATATCTGGAGGCATATAATATGGACAAGAATTTAAAATGTCCCAGTAAAACAATCTAGATCAAAGTGACTTCCACTTTAAAAGGAAACTTTTTAAAAGAACAGGTAAAATATTTGGAATGGCAAAAATATACCTATTGACAGATGTTTCAGTTCCATGGACAGAAAGCTCATGTAACGTCTGCTTTTACTTGTATTATAAATCCCATCTAATTTTGTTCATAGTATATGGCAATGGTTGTATTTTTGTGAATATGTGTATAAGGCACATTTTATTAGCAGTAGAAAAAAATTATGACAGCCAGCATGGTATAGTGGACTACAACTGTGAAGACCAAAGTTCGATACCCTGCTCAGCCATGGAAACCCACTAGGTGACACTCTCATTCCCAGAAAGCCCCATGATGTTTGCCTTAGGGTCACCATGAATCAGAATCAACTTGAAGGCACAAAGCAGCAACAACAACAATAACAAATGAAAAATAATTGTTGCTATCTCTCAAACTTGTCCGCATTTTGACTTCCTAAAGGATTCTGTGCATCTACCGGATGTAGGAATATTCAACCTGAGTTTTTTCCAGAACTTGATGGGTAGTAGCTGCCTCAGAATCTTAGATTCCATTGATTTCTACTGGAAAGAGGGCAGAGGGGATCATTTTTGCCAATTATTCCTTTTTCCTTGGAGGCTGCTGAAAGGCTCCTTCAGAGAGTTGGCAGCCATCTGGAAAAATGTGGAAAGTGATGGAAGGGACTGCAGGAGAGGGTTGCATTGTCTCCTCTCCTTCCTGCAGTGAGAGTTTCAACTGGATCATCTTTAATGTTACAATGAAATATTTATGATACATATTCAGTGGTGGTTAAGTGGTTAGGGAGCAATTGGACAATTAGCATTTTGGTCCCCAATAGAAATCGGCAATCAGAGGGAAAAAAAGAGGGGGACCTACTGAAGAATCAGAGGACCAGTTAATGTCTCCTAAGTATCCCTTTTTTAGGGTATTAAAGCCAATGCTTATACCTTTAGGGAAACCCAGACTATGGAAACCACTATAAATAGGTTGTGAAATCCATTAATAGCACAGATGTTGTAAACAAAAGAAAAAAGGAGAAAGACATGAAGAACAGAGGATTTTTTTTAAGTAGTAGTAAGATTTGAGACTGGTCTTGTAATCTGGCAGCAGGCCTACAATTGTTCCAGCAATATAAAATGAGTTTATTTTAGCACACCAGTGTAATGCTTTAAACAACAGGGTGCCCATTACTATAACACCACTATAGGAAATATTAGTTGTTATGTATTTAGAGTCTGGTGAAAATGAGAGCTTTTAGGACACACGTTTCATGGCTTCCATGTGCTGGTTCGATTTGTAGCAATCTTCTCTGCTGCACATGCAAAACAAAGTATAAACAACAACAACAGACTGCTCATTGTGGCTGCTTCGGCATAGTTGAGTTCCATGTGGAAATTGTCCTTGCAAATGATCATTCTGACCCATGAGGGCCAGATGGATGAAGTAGTTACTTCATCACATCACTGTGGGGGCTTCCTTAAGGGTCAGCAGGTGTGAGAACTGACTGCAGTCACCTACTTGACATAATACACTTGGTTCCTGAGTATAGCTGTTATTGCTGCAGCACGGAAACTTCACCATGTGGAACCATTAGGCAAGCTGCAGCCCATCCATATGAATATGGCCCTAAGTGACTATTTGTATATCTATTTTTCAAAGGGGAAAGGAATCAGACAAGGTCTACAATGCAGCTGGGTTATTTTAAGGACTTACAGCACTTCTGTTTGCTTTTTACTTTATAACAACTATTATCTGTTGCAAGGAAGGAAGAAGCAAGAGGCTTACTTAGTAAAAGTGTACCTTTTGGAATTTCTCTCGCTTTTAAAAATTCCCCAGCAATGTTCACCTCCTGGTGTTTAAACAGCCAGCTCATTTTCTTTTTATGCTATTTTCCAGCATGAAGCATGGTACTTCTCAGCTAGAAATTCTGAAGCTGGCAGTTTTGCAAGCATTGACTTTTAAATCCTTGAACGATTTCAGATTAGATACCAAGGCCATGAAGATGGGTAATATCATTTTAGCCATAGGGAATCTTTTCACCTCATTTGTGTTATCCATATTTCAGTAAAACACCCTGCAAAAAATAGGGAAGCATAATCTTCCTTAAAACTACATGAAGTAATGTTTTAAGTAATTCATTGTAGTGGTTGTAACCCACAAAGCTACTGGTTGGAGGGGTTAAGATATAGCAGAAGTGTCCCTCCACCTGCTGAGGGGATCTTCACTGATGCAGGGCACACTCACCCCTAATGCCTTGGTTATGCCTACACAGCTTTACAGCTGGCAGTGTTCCTGCCAATGGTAGACCCAAACTCAGGCATTCAAAATGTGAAGGAATCTCAAGATCTGCTGGACCCAAAGCTACTTTTTCCTTCTAAGAGACCCAAGGATTACTTTCCTGAACTATACTTAACCATTCTCTCCTCCAGTGCTTTGAACTGTGGGAGGGAATCCCCAAAATAATGACCCACTCATCTAAAATACCAGTAAAAGTCATCCTTCCATTACACAACTGCCTTTGGCTGAGTTTTGAAAGTGGCAGATAATCCATCACTTTGCTTCCCACTCAGCTCACTTTGGTTAGGTCAACATATCATCACCTTGAACTTTTTGGCAAGGCAGGATATAAAGATTTTAACGTAAGTTGTAATTTATTTGAAATAAGATATGCTTGCTTGCTGACTAGGACTGCTGGGACTTGCAGTTCAGCAACATCTGTAAGGCCAAGGCAATTTCTATTCCAAGAATAGAACAAGAAACATTTTGAGCAGTGAATTGCTGGCCCAAAGCCTTCCATGAAGCAAAGCAGGGCAGGACTCTTCTTGAAGCTTGAAATAATGTTAGACAAAAATCCTGCTCCTTTCAAAAGAAGGTGGGTGTCTTTGAGGGAATAGTAGAAACCCACTCCAGTGTTGATCATGGTGTAACTTTTAAAAAATGTAGAAAATATATTTCCAGAATAAAAACTTAAACATTTCTTTCATAATTCTTCAACCTTATATGAGCAGGCTGAGCATGCAGAAGGAAGGCAAACATGCAGAGTGAACTGTGATCTTAAATAGATGCTCACCTGATAAAGGTCCCAGTCCCCACTGAGGGGGGTTGCAGACTGCCAGAAATAGTACAAATTGAGTCCACTTTAAGGGTTAGGGTTAGTGCTAGGGAATCATGGGATTTTTTTTTTCTGAGACATTGAGCCTTCTCTGTCAGAGAGCTCTGGTGCCACAATAAAATACAGTTCCCATGATTCCCTAACCCTGACCCTAACCCTTAAAGTGGACTCAATTTGCACTATTTCTGGCAGTCTGCAACCCGCCTGAGTCACTAATCTCACTGGCTGAATTTGCTTTCATCCACCTCAGCCTAGACTACCTTGTAGGCTTATGTGTATGCAAAGGGATCTTTCAACACCTTTGAGACTCACAATATTAAATAAGTTGTAGCATGAGCTTTTGTAGACTCAAGTGAAACAGATGGGCAGAAAGTAACGGCTTCTGGTTGCTTTGGAGGCATGCTGATTAGACGATGCATGCCTCCAAAGTGTCTGGAAGCCATGGTGAAGTTGCACTACGGTCCTTTGGACTAGAGCCAAAAGGATCTCAGGTGAACTGATTCCTGTTGGCCTCTGTGTGCATGGCCCACCTTAGGAGTGGGCCACATGGTCAGTAGGGTTCAGATCTGCCTCTGGCTAGAGCTGTTTCCCACCTGTTTACCCTGGCCGTTGGTCTCTCTGAATTGTGGGCTTATGTGTGAGGCTTGTACGAGGAATGATCACATATACCATCAGTAAAGGCAGATGGGAGATGGATGGCTAAGCATGTAGCCAGAGAGAGAGAAAAGGAGAAAGATAGAGAGAAATGGAGAATGGTGTCCCTTCAACATTTCTGCTGTGCTTTAATCACCTCTGCTGACTTGGATGCTGAAACCTTTCAGGTACATTGTAGTGCTCTTTCCTCTTTGTCCTTGGACCATAGCTAACCCAAGAGATTATTTCGTTGTCTGAAACTAACAGCAAGACAATGCCTCACTCTGCCAGCTCTGCCTACAGTCCTGATGGGAAATAGAGCAAAAGCACTTCACAGAAGAATTGGCCATCCTGCTCATAATACTTAGATCAAGAAATATGAAAGTTGATGGAAATGAATACAATGTCCTAATAAGATCTCTATTTTGGTGTTTCAGAGCAATACAACATTTTGACTGCATTGGAAACAGCTCAAATATTATTGCCATATTTGCCTTGGGGTCTGTTCTGGACGGAAATAAACAATGTTGACATCAGTTTGACGACATCAATTTGAACATACTAAGGGAAGTTGAACAATAAGAGCAAGATAAGCCTATATATATATATATATATATATATATATATATAAATGTTTTACCTTTTAAAGGAGCCCATTATTAGCAATTTGTTCATCACAGCACCCTCAATCTCACCAAAGAAACTTCCAGTCTGTAGGAGAAAGCATAAAAATGTCCAGAAATGTACATAAATGCCATTTCAAGTGGTATACTCTACCAACCGATCAGAGGAGCTTTGACAGCTATGTAATGAAGTTTTAAGGGCTACTTCTCTTTCATAAAAAATGAAAAGGACTTAACTGTCAGAGCAAGTTACAAGGATTACAAAATAATCCCTTGAGCAGATGTGAGAGCTTACACAATAGACTGAGGTTCATTGCATAACATTTGATGTTGAAAATAAAAATTAAAAAAAAATTGCACTCAACTCTAAAGCTTGTAAAGAAAATACTCTAATCTGAGTATAAATCCATATGATTAAAATTTTGCTCCATACAAATATAAAGAGTTTGAAAGATTACCTAAACAAATCATAAAAAGTGTTTTGTTTTGTTTTTATAATTCTTGTATGACCTGTTTAAACATCTACATTTTATCAGATATATAAATTGTTTATATCCTGTTTCTATTTGAATAGCTTCATTCTAGGGAGTGGTCTATTTTGTCTTTGTTCATTAAATTTAAAAAGCAGGGAATAATAAAGATATATCTTGGATAAGAAAATAAACATTTGCATTATGGATTTTCTAGACAATCCTGAAGAGCCTTTATATTTCCTACCAAGGCCTCTTTCCTGACTTACAAAGTCTTGGCTATATGCACTGAAGTGTCATTTCATACAAACCCTTGAGAACAAAAGAATTATTCACATTCTGTCTATGTCTTAATGGAGTTATTCCAAATTTTTTATAGGAAGAAAGGGCACTGCATGATTCCATAGATTTTGTTGTAATGAAATCCTAATACCAGTGCAAATGATAGACTTGGCCTCACATCGGCACCTGGGAGCTTGCTGGCAAAGAAATTACAAGCCAAGCCCAAAACGGAAGCATTCCTTTGATTGAGCAGCAAACATTGCCTTCTATATCCAAAGTATTTGGATGTGTAAAGCCGGCTAGGAGCAAGGAGAAATTTTGTATTTTGTTGCCCGAATACATTGGGACTATCTGAGCAATGAACTTCAGGAGGATTGGATGTAAGAAATTACTGGTAGACAACTCAAGGCAACAGAGCTTCCTCAGACTTGAAAGAGCAACCCCTATATAATTTGTAGAGATAATGTCTGAGGTTGTGGAGTCTGGAAGTAACATGTTACCAGTAACAATGTTATATATAACACGTGGTTTGGGGGAGAAGTAAAATGAAGACATGAGAGTGGTGTGTGTGTTGTTGTTGTTTTTTAACTTAACAGCTAGTAAAATTATACTTTTTAAATTTAAGTAAAGCATAACTCCTTGAGCATTGCCTTTGGTGGGATACTTAACATTTTTACAATTTTGAAGTGTATATCTTCTTCATTTATTAAAAAAATAACTCAGTCAAACACATTATTAACTAGAATGTTACATTTTAAGAAAGTAATTATGAAAATTTATGAAATTAAATAACATTCAAACTCTGTTTGGTTGTACGTCAGTTTCAAAGGCGAGCTTTCAAAACATGACATGTGTTTTACTAGGTGCAGAAAATAACTAAGAACTATTGTTTTAAATAAGAGATGGTGTATTTAAATATATATTTCCTTCTGCTGCTGAAATTGCAAGATCTTTGTCTCTAGCCTTGAGGAGAAGACCCAATCTTCCCTATGGCCCCGGGGCTGTGGGCCTCAGATATCATAAGACAGCAAATTTATGCTAAATCCAGGGTCATCAACTGTACTGGATGCCAATATTCAGCCTCTTGCACCCTCCTTTCAGGTTGCAGCACCATGTCTGTAGTAGCCCAGAAATGACACAATTTTACTTTTGGCTTGATTTTTTCAATTTGGAAGGTCACTGGGCTGGAATGAAATAAAGAAAACTATTGAATTTGAAGCACCTTGGAGGTGGTTGTTGCAAGTTTTTTCCACACAAAATGCCCAATTATTTAATATCATTTGGGATAGGGGTTGAGGGATTTGGAGGTCTCTTGTAGGGTTGAGGGGCATATGTGGCCCATAAGCTTAATATTCTTCAGCCCTGTATTACATTTTGCCCTTACAATTATTTGTTATGAATCATAGAGTTGGAACAGACCACAAGGACCATCCAGACCAACCCTGTGAGATGCAGGAATACACAATCAAAGCACTCTTGATAGATGGTCATCCAGCCCCCTTTTTAAAAACCTCCAAAGAAGGAGACTCCATCATTCTCTGACTCAGTGTATTCCACTGTTGAACCGCTCCTACAATCAGGAATTTCTTCCTAATGTTTAGGTGAAATCTCTTTCCCTGTAGCCTGAATCCATTGCTCTGTGTTCTAGTCTCTGGAGCAGCAGAAAACAAGCTTGTTCCTTCTTCCATGTGACACCCTTTCAAATATTTAAACATAGCTACAATGTCACCCCTTAACCTTCTCTTCTCCAGACTAAACATATCCAGCTCCTTCAGCTTTTTCTTATAGAGCATGGTTTTCAGACCTTTCACATTTTGGTTGCCCACATTTGGACACACTCTAGCTTGTCAAAGTCCTTCTTAAACTGTGATGCCCAGAACTGGACACAAAATTCCAGATGAGGCCTGACAAAAGCAGAATAGGATGGTATTATTACTATATATACTCATGTACAAGTTGACCTCATGTATAGGTTGACAGCAGGTTTGGTGGCCAAAATTAGGGACATTGATTTGACCTGTACATAAGTCAATGTTAAACTTTGGGGAATGTAACAAAGGATGTAAAGGACAAAGCAAATGAAAAAATATGTCTAAGAACTTAAAAAATTCCAGCAGGCATAAGTGTTTGTACTCAACCTAAAGGCAGGATGGGTGGCGAGAGAACTATAGTAAATGGTGGCTGATGATGTGTGGAGGAGGTGACCAGGCACAAGTGGGCCTTTAAAAAGTGCATATGTCAAAAAGGATACATATGTTGGTTTTAAAACTGTCGGATACTTCTATATGGGAGCACTGCTAATCCACATTTTTAAGTCATGCATTGCAAACTATAGTCTTTCATTTTCAGTAATTCTCCTTGCATATTCATTAAGTAATCAAAAAGTGCTGTAAAAAGCCATGAGCAAATTTTAACACTGGATATTAATTGTTGTGATTTGTTTTGTTCAACTAGAACTGCCACAGTTTGCAAAAAGGAAGCACAAATCTTTCTATATTCAGAAAAAGACTGAGGAAAAAATGTCCCCCCTCAAGGTGAAAATTCCTCAAGAGTGACAAACATGTCTGGAGAAAGGGATTCTATAAATTAAAGTTTTTATGAGTTTAAAAGCAGACCCACCCTACTGTGAGGAAGAAATTATTTTGGACCCCCAGAAAGGTAAACTACTTGCTTTGGGGCAGTGAGTTATTTTTTGGTTTTGGTTTTTAAATATTTTAATCTCATGCTATTCATTCCTTTAGAACAGATAAGTCACAAAACATATTTTGTATGGGTATATATTTTAAAAGGGAGAAAAAGTCCACATACCTGTGTATAATCTTCTGAAACTAATATAAATCCATTATTATCAATGAGGTAACAGTTGATATTCTGTAAAATAAAAAAGTCAAGTTTAGATATTTTATTTCAGTGATCAGAACAGTTTATTGCATATAGATATATAGATATGAATAAGAGAAATAGAGATAGATATGAATGAGAGAACGAAAATGCTTTATTTATATGCAACTGTAAATGAGGTAGTCTGTGTTTGACCAGGGACATAAGAATAACATGTCAGCCTTTCAGATAGAGCATTTGTTTGAGAAACAAATCTGGGTATAACACAGGCAAATCTAGAAGTAAGAAAAGACTTGAACTTGGCAAGTAAGAGATGAGACAGATATGTGACACTGTACAGCATCAGAACAGATGTGGATTTCATTAACTTGAATTGTACATTTTCCCCTATGTAAATCCAAGAAAATTCCATTAAGGAAAGAAGAGGTGCATTCCCAGGAGGGCCTCTTCTATACATGGAGCAATATCTAAGATCCAAGCCATACTATATAGCTCTGTACATTGCTGTACATTCATTAGATTAGAATGTTTTCAGATGACAGGTGTATGCATATGTTGTCATTTGTTAAGGATGGAAAACAGCACTGTGGTGAGCATAGAATTACCTGGAAAAATCTCTTTATTTCATTAGATTCTAACAATATCAGACATCAGTGAAGAAACTCAAACTTGACCAATGCAAAAACTAAAATGTTTGGAGACAGATGCCTGAATTTTAATTCCCAACCTACAGGATCAGTGGGATCTACCTACCTGTTGACTCACCAGTTTCGCAGTTGATTCAGTGACTCTACTGTTGTTGGGATCAACCAATAGGTTTTGTGCCATAGGTAGTTAAATTTTTGTTCCAAAACACACTGCAGAAATAATCCAGTTTGAGACCATTTTAACTGGCACAGCTCAATGGTAAGGAATTTTGGGAACTGTAGTTTTGTGAGACATTTAGCCTTCTCTGTCAGAGAGCTCTGGGACCACAATAAGCTATGATTCCCAGGATTCTCTAGCACTGGGTGGTCTCAAACTGTATTATTTCTCCTGTGTGTTTTGGACCTTCATTACAAAAGAATAAATACAGAAACTACAAACAGTTCAAAAATATCAATGGTGATAACATTAGATTTCATTGTCTCCTAAAAGGTTTACTCAGATTCATGTGTGCCTTTTGGAGAGTGGCTAATGTAAACTGTCCACCTAGTATGTGTATGTGTATATACTATTTCCATAGTATAGGAGCTGTCTGCTTGGGCATTCTGCTTGGGCGCCTGGCGCATTTGCCGCTGCTGTGGATCACTCCCTTCTGAGGTCAGAACACGTTTCCCAGTGGTGATCACATGTGGGACACCTCCTTCTGACTTAAGAATGAATAACCTGTGGCAGCAGCTGACACATTGGGTGGCCCAGAGGGACACCCATGCAAACAGCCACCACACTGCAGAAACTGTGAACTCTGGATATTTCAAGAAGATCAGGACTGCCTGCACCAGAATTGGAGTTTGGGCCATGCTTGACAGCACCAAAATAGGGGGTGGGGGTGTTGGCCCATGCAACAAGGCCTCAAGCATAAGAATACAATTATGAATTTATCTTCATTCTTCATTACTACATAAAACATGTATTTGATTGCTGGGCAACTTTCGGAAAGAAAACAAGTTCAAAGAATTCAAAGATATAGCCGTGTTAGTCTGTAGAATCAGTATGTAGAGAGATCTTGTAGAACCTTTGAGACTAACTGAAAGAAAGAAGTTGGCAGTGTGAGCTTTTGGAGACTTCAGTCTACTTCATCTGAGGAAGTAGACTGAAGTCTATGAAAGCTCATGTTGCCAACTTCTTTCTTTCAGTTAGTCTCAAAGGTGCTACAAGATCTCTTTACATACCAAGTTCAAAAAATGGTCCTTTACATAAATAATGCCATTTGAAATACTATCTCTGCTTATCCTGGACCACCCATTATGTGATGTCTTAACAAAAGGTGAGAAAGTTGAACAAAGCCCTTATACTCTACTATGCTGATAGAGGCTATATCCACCTCTGTAAGACAACTTGATATAAATGTGATCTATCTGAGGAGTATGCTGGAGGTAATCCAAACTAAAGTTTATCCATAAAATCCACCGGAGGCTGGGACATATTTACTTCTGGCAAATTAAGACAAGGAAATATATGAAATTAACAATTCTGCTGAGCTTATTGTTAATGGCTACAATTTAAAATGGGGGGGGGGGACTGTGATCTATCAAAGGCCAGCATAAAGAAAGAATAGGAAGTGTTACATTCTGTAACATAGCTGTAATGCTCTGACAGGCTAATGTGAACAATTAAGAAAAACTAATGCTTGGGCTTCAGAAATCAGAATATGAATATCTTTTCAAATACTTCTCCCCTGCTCTGCTTCTGTTTGGTTAGACACTAGAGCTCTCTAGCTGGCAATTCTAAATACCCCTTCCTAAACTGCAAATCCCAGGATTCCATAGGACAGAATCATAGCAGTTAAAGTGGAATCATAGTGCTATAATTGTATAGTGCGAAAGGGCCCTTAGAGACACTGGCAGTGTAAACATGATATATTAAGAAAACATCTGCAACACTTACTTCATCATCACAGCTTATAGAACACCGTCCATCAAGAGATGTACACTGTAAGAGAACAAAGTATAACCACAAAAATGCTAAGGTGGATTAAAAACAAGCACAGGGTTTGGTGTATGCATGCGGGGGGGGGGGGGGGGAGGGGTGAAGAAAAAGGAAGAATTTTTCTACTCAGTACTAGAATCTTTCCAAGAAAGACAAGGAGTGGTTAATTTGTATTATAATTTTTATTCCTCATGTGGGAAAGTACCTACTGAGTGTATTTCACTTCCCCCTTGCCTTTCCCACACATGAATACTGAGGCTAAAATGAAGCCAGAGCTTTGGCCAGGATGGCAATGATGTTGTAAAGAGTGACCATGCCCCTCACTTAATAGGCTTATGGGAAATGGAGAACACCTAGCCCACTTCCTGTAGGTCAATACCGCTAGGGAACTTAGAAGAATAACATGGCCAAAGTCCAGTCAGTGGTCCAGAAGAACCAACAGGATTGTCCACCAACCATTCCCCAGAATATGTTATCCTCCAAATGACTGTGCCTGCTTTCCTCTCAAGCCTAGGCCTGATGCAAGACTAAAATGGACCCAAGTAATCTTATCAGGAAATGATAGAAGTGAAATCTTAGATTTCCATCTTTGAAATCATAGAAAATGGGGGAGCAGGAAGCAAATCCAGGGAAAAAACAAACACCTGCATTCCCTCCATTTCCATTAGTGTATTAAAAACTCCACCATCAAGGGAAGGATTATTTTGATCCCATTATGCATTCCTGGTTCTGCATTTCAGCAAGTTCTACTTTGAGAGTGCTCCTTGGGATTTTAAATATCTCATGGAGTTTATCTATCAAAAAGTCTTTAGATTCTTCTGTTTAATCATAAACTTGCCATTAATGTTTCACTAGCAAAT
Organism: Phrynosoma blainvillii; assembly: GCA_026167975.1. Lineage (NCBI taxonomy): Eukaryota > Metazoa > Chordata > Lepidosauria > Squamata > Phrynosomatidae > Phrynosoma > Phrynosoma blainvillii. The sequence continues at coordinate 324,909,128 of JANUYF010000002.1, read as the reverse complement.
GCAACACAAGTTATGTCAAACCTTTTACTGACTTTCAGCAGCTAGGTGGGATATGGCTGATAAGTAATGCCAGGTTTTTTAAAAATCCAGTTGTAACATACCTGTCTACTAGCGGTCCAAAATTTCCTCTGGAAAAACTCAAGCTTCATCTGGATACCTACAGCTGTTGAAAATGATAAACAGGTGGGCTTGTGATTTGTTTTTTGTTTTTTTAAATATCCCTCCTTTATATCGCATTTCACAATTCAATATTTTAAAGAAGTGGAAAGATCAGGGTTAATATCCCAGAAAGAATATGAGTAACAGTTAAAAATGAATGCTCTGTTTCAGAAATTATATAAACCAAATCCTAGTATTTATATTCAGTGCATTTATGTAGAACTAAAATTAATTTTGCCATAATTCACCTTTTAGTACATTTACTCAGCATTGCAAATATTCAGCCCTTTCTTATGCCTAAGAACCTGATTTTGCACTTTACTTTAAAATAAGTGTTTCCTTGAATGCCATGGGACAAAAAAAAACAAAAAAAAAAAAAACATGAAAGCCCTATCATATCCTGCTGGATCTTGCTTCTTTTCTGGATTGCCAAGAACTCCAGGTTAAATTCATGCACTATTCTCTCCTATACTATTGTTGGTCTCGCCCCAAAATTAGGACATCAGCTCCATTTCATGACCCTGACAGCATATCTACTGTTGTCTCTTCAACAGATGAACAAAAAAGTGTTGTGTGTCGTCTTCTGCAGCTCATCCATGTGTTGCCATAGCTGGTATCCTCTTGTTTACTGATATAATTCAAATTTTGAACTATGGATTTTAATGCCAATTCTACTAGTTTAGTATACATCTTACAAGCATTTCTACTATGCTCTGGCTTTCTTTGCATGTGTGTTAAATCTAGTATAACTAGACATGTTTACAGTAATGTCATGCAACCTTCCCTAAGCTTGCCAAAAGTAACGTCAAGATAATACAATTCATTTTCCTGGATACTATGAAGAGCCAATAATCTATAGGCTCCATCCATTTGATGAGCAGTGTTATTATGCTTCTTCAACTGCCTGTAATGTGGGGAAACAATAGTATGCTAATGTTAGATACAGCATATGGCTGAAATTTACCAGCTTTTTAAATACCTCTCCATATGGTTGGCATCTCCACTTTGGATTTTTTTAAAGAGACTAACCTATGCTAAGTGGTTGTCTGTATCTATCTGTAGTCTTGAAACAAAAGGTTTTACATGGCAGTTGATGCAGGCCACTTAAAATGCAATGGGATTTTCCCATTCTTGAAAAAATGGCTGAAGAAATCCAGGTTGTAGATGGGCTCACTGGATGGATACTGTGTGCCTACAGCCCAGGCACGGGTAAATGCAATAAGATCCATTTTTGTCTTTTAGATCCTGTGTTTCTCTCTCCAGTTTTTCTGTGTGCAATAATCTCCAGCATGATTCTCTAGAAAATAAAATTATGCTAGGAAATATATCATTGAATACCAAGATCATGATAGTCCATGCCACGGTATTTCTGATTTCTATGCATGGTTGTGAAAGTTGGACAGTGAAGAAAGATGATACGAAGAGGATCAACTCATTTGAAATGTGGTGCTGGAGGAGAGATCTATGGATGAACTGCCCGAAAGACAAACAAATGGATCTAAGGGGGGATGCAGACGAGGGCGTCCAAGACGCCCTGGTCCGCAGCGCCGCGGGGCCAAGGCAGACTCACCGCGGCGCTTCCCCGCCAAATCTAAAAGGAGCGCCAAATTTAGGGGAAAGATTTAGGGGAAAGTGCACCCCAAAAGCGGCTCAAACGTCGCGGCGAGTGCGGTCGCCGCGGCGTGAGGTCAACCCGGAAGTGCCGGCCGTGCAGATGGCCGGCGCTTCCAGGGGCGACCTCAGGAAGAGGAAGGGGCACCGAACGTGCGGCTGCCCCTCCTCTTCCGGGCTCGGAAGACGACCCAATTAGTCGTCTGCCGAGGTCCTAAGAGCAAATCAAGCTTGAACTCTCCCTAGAAACCAAAATATCTAAACTGAGACTCTTATATTTTGGAGATAGCATGAGAAGACATGACTCATTAGAAAAGACATTAATGCTTGGTAAAGTAGAAGGCAGTAGGAAAAGAAGAAAACCACATTCTGAATGGACTCAATCAAGGAAGCCACAACCTTGAATTTGCAAGACCTGGGCAGGCCTGTTGCTAACAGAGTGACTTGAGTTTCATAATAAGGTCAGCATATGTTCAAAATCAACTTGATGGCAATTAACAACCACAACATACTTAAAGATCAGGAAAAATCAGATTGCCTAAGCAGGGGCATCCTCACCTCTAGTGTCACCCTGTGTGTGTGAGGGCTGCCAGAGGTGGGCTGCTGGGGAGAGTTGCCAAAAGGTGCACTGGCCCCACTTATTTCCTACACAGCAGAGGTCTCCTCACAAGGAGGCCTCCACTGTCACAGCAAGCCAGGAGGGATGCAGTGTGAGAAAGGCCTGACCAGGTGTCACCCCTCTTCTGGGGTGTCACCCAGTGCACACTGCACACACACACACACCCTAGTAATGCCACTGGTCTTTTCATTTGATCCACTGAGATGGTGTTTAGTTCATTTTCAGACACTAATGGGCAGCAATTGTGATAAATGGCAGGTTCATTCAAGATGTGAGCTATCTTTCCCTTTCCTTTTATGCTTTATTGCCCTGATGGCATAGTAGTTAAATGTCAGTACTGCAGCCAGTATTGCAGTCACAAGGCTGTGAGTTCAATCCCAGGGCTCCAGGGTTGAGTCAGCCTTGCATCCTTCTGTAGGACACTAAAATGAGTACCCAACGTGTTGGGGACAATTAGCTAACACATTGTGAACTGCTTAGAAACTAGTTAATTCAATATGAAGTGGTATAAAAATGTAAATGCTATTGCTATTACTCTTTATATATACACCTTTATATAATCAATAAACCATCTTCTGGGTGTGGGCCTTTGCAGACTGCTAGAAATAGTGCAAATTGAGTCCACTTTAACTGCCCTGGCTCAGTGCTAGGGAATCATGGGAATTGTATTTTTTTCTGAGACATTGAGCCTTCTCTGTCAGAGAGCTCTGGTGCCACAATAAAATACAGTTCCCATGATTCCCTAGCACTGAGTCAGGGCAGTTAAAGTGGACTCAATTTGCACTATTTCTGGCAGTCTGCAAAGGCCTTATATTTCATTTTGACAGCCCTGAACTCTTGGTTGGCCTGGGATGTGGGGGGATATATAATACATCAAAGCACTGCATTAAGGCAAGAGATTGCAAAATCTCGAGAAAGCTAGGTGCTGCAGACAATACAAAAATAAACAAAAATATGATAAAGCTCCCCCTGAACTTTTTTGTTAAGCTAGCACAGAAATCATTGAATGTGGAATACAACAGAAGTGGGTGGATCATTTGTTTTTAATTAATTTATATCCCATCTTTCCCCCAGCACAGGATTCAAAACAGTTTCAAATGAATTAAAATAAAATACACATAAAAACTATGATTATATAAGTATTTTTAAAAACCTAAATAACAATTCTGTTAAAAAACACAAAGTTCAAACAGTTTAAGATTCATTTAAAACTTATTTTTTATAAAGCACACATACACCATCAAAATCTCATTTTGCCATAAGAGCCAAAGGCTTGGCTAAATAAAAAGTTCTTTTCATGACAATAACTGCTTCTCCTTCTGGGTAACCAAACCTCCCATTGGAAGGAGTTCCACAAGCTGGGAGTAATCACTAAGAAAAAGGGATGTCATAAAGCTTGTTGCTCTTTGTTAAACATAAAAAAAAATTCTCAATGCACAGCTCAAGTATTTATGAGCTCTGAAACTTGGCACCTGGTCACTGAGGTGTGAGAATTTGCAGATATTTCATCTGCAAAAGAAGTAATAGGGTGGACACTTCCATGGGAAATTTGATGTTCCTCAGCCATCCACTTTATTTGTGTGAAGGCCTGTACAGACCGGCCACAAGGGCCGGCCTGGGGGTGGAGTTGGGGCAGGGTGACTACACACCGGCTGCACCAAAGTAGCGCAGAAGAGCCGTGGTGGCAGCAGTAAATGCAAAGAGCTGGACTGGAGTGGCAAAGAGCTGGACTGGGGCCGCGGTGTGTGGTTGCCGTGGCCCTGATCTGGCCACTCCCAGGGGCTGTCTGTATGGCCCCTGAGTCTCAGTCAATCTGAATTACTCCACTGAGCTGCAGGAGGGGAGAGGAAGGAATTCTATTCTAAAGATAAACACAGGCCATCCTTTTTTGTTAGACACTCTGAATAGAGCTTTATGGTTCACAACACTAATGCCAGGAAGAGTAATGGAGGGGTAGACAGCTGAGTATTTTATAGCCCTCATTCATCAGAAATTTATCAGGAATGATACAGCTTCTCCATGGGGTAAAGCAGGTGGCCTGCCAGGAGTGGCTAGAGGCTGCTCTGGCCATGTTTTGGCCATGATCGGGCCAGGATTGTGGTGACCACATGGCTGCTTCCAAAGCAGGCTGCCACCGTGGTCCCAAACTGGCTACTACCAGTAACTGGATTATTCAAATTTCCTTTTGATCCAGCCCAAAGGACTGGATCATGGCACTGAAGCAGCTTCCAGCATGTGGCATCTGGACGCCATGCCCCCAAAGAGGCCAGAAGCCACTTCTTTTAGCCTGTGCATTTTGGGCCTGTGAGTAACAACCAAATTGGAATATCTTGCTCTCCACAGAGATACAAGAAGAGTAATAAAATTTCCTGACCCCTTCATGGATAGGAAGAGTAAAGGGAGAAACTTACATCACTACCAATCAGGCTCTCTCCAAATGTGCCTGTATTCGTGGTGAGACTGAAAGAAAGCCTTCTGCCATAGATGTGAAAACTTGAAAGGATAATGGAGATATGTTTTTTCTGATAATACAGTGGTTAAAGTAGAAGGACTTGAACACCTGGCAGTTTCCAAGTAAGCACCAAGTTGAACACCTTCCCAGATGCCATAGACCCTTCCTAAATAATTTAAAAATTTCTGCTTTTGCGGTGAGAACCAGTAAAGTACACCGAGAAGCCGTTATGGGTCTTGTGGTATATTACTTCAACATCTCTCCTCCTAGGTGCTATGATTAGAGAGCCCTGGTAAAACCATCCACTATGATCAGAAAAATAGAACTGCCAGCTACAAAATACTTCTCCCTCTCCCTTTGCCCCATGTCCTACCCTGATGTTTTATTTCTATGGACAGCTTAAAGAAAAAAATGTTTCAATATTTAGAGACATACTAATTGTGTACTTGTGTCTTTTTAAATCCAAGTTCCTGAAGAATCTTGAGGAGAGCCTAAATTCAGATGCAATCCACTTTGGAGGAGTCCTGCTTTCATTTGGACATCTGAGGACATGTCATTTTAAAATGACTCAAGCCGCCCAGGCTGCAGCCGGGAGGTGGAATGGAGGCAGGGATCATTGCAAGCTAAATCACTGCTGAATTGCCAGCCACAATCAGCTGGATCCCAGCCAGGCTCAACTGTGCTTTTTAGAAGCTGGAAAGCATTCTGGTTTCTAAAAAGCACTGGTTGAGCCCAGCTTGGACTTGGGCTGATTGTGGCCAGTGATTCAGCAGTGATTTAGCTTGCGATAATCCCCACCTCCATCTTGCCTCCCAGCTGCAGCTCGAGAAGCTTGAGTTGTTTTAAAACAACACGTGATAAAGTCCTGAATCAGCCCAATCCAGTTTGAGATAAATCTGAATCCAAATCTTCTCCCAGGTGTCTGTTATTACATCTGTCCCAGAAGTGAAAGAATTTGATTTTCTAATGAAATTGTGACAAATCATCTAGAATACATTCCATGTGTAGATTAGTTTTCATGAACTGTGTTGCAGAGACTCAGCAAGACAACAGAAATCCCGAGAGTAATTTCTTCAAAGCCTAAATCATTCCAATTTCAAAGAAAGGATGGGAAGCAAAATATTACAATTTCATTTTAATGGATGTCAACCCTAAAAATTTGAATGATTATAAAACCCCAAACAAGGTTGATGTAGGAAATCAAAGATCAGGCAGAATTATTGGACCTGTTCCTGCTTGTTCTTATTCGGGCAAAACATCCATCAGTGGATTTTTTTTCAAACTTGTTTAAAATGGCAGGATTGGATTTAGCACTATTTTCCCAGGTGTTCCCATCTCTGTGATATCTTAAGCTTGTGGATCATAGTACAGCTTACAGTATTAACATTCAAGGTACAATTCAGCTATCTTGTTTCAGAAGTGGTATTGAGGCTAGAGACTCAAGTGATACTATGATAAAATACATTTCCTATGTGATTCTGAAAGGCGGGGGGGGGGGGGGGGAGAAGAACAGATTGCTGCTCCTACCTGCATTTCTCAGGGATATTCAGCCAGCAGGCATGTCTTTTTATTCAAGCCTCTTTCATTGTTGATATGCCATGTTTTACAGCATTTTAGGGAAGACAACATAGGGTTTTTATGTCTCTTTAGAATGTCTCCCTCACAATTCATTTCCCTCAGCACACAATGCTGTAAATAATCATGTCCATGTGAAGCATAATAAAAAGCAATTAGGAATCTTTCCTGTGTTTCAGATCCTCATTATTTTATGGAACTGATCTTCAAAAGAAACAGTGGCCCTAATGAATGGGATATTGAGGTTCTTTTGAACCCCAGCAGTAACACAGACAAAGTTTTTACATGAGGAAACAAACGTGAGGAACTACCAGATTAGTACAGATAGTATAAATTGTTTCTCCATTTTCACATCATTTAATGTTCTGAGAAATATTCAACTGTAAATATTTTTTTGCAAAAAATCAAAACATTTCAAAGCTAATATTCCTTTGGACATATAGATGTTATAATCCATCAAGATTTCAGGAATTTGAGATACACTCAAACACAAAGCTTCTTAATATTTGTCCATGTTCTACAAATTAATTTTATGCTTTAAAACATGATGTTTCTGGTTTATAACTTCCATGCTACTGATTTCCTACTTTGCTTGATTTCCTATATAGCTTATTGGTATTTATGAATGACTGGACAAATCTTGCATTGATGCCATCAACATGATAGTCACATTTAGTTCCTACTAGAATTAAATGGCATTGTGATGAACCATCTCTATTGGCCCACAACAAGGAGAAGGGAAAAACTGTGTTTTTTTGATGCAGATGTCTTGAGGCATATTTGTTGTGGTTGCCTAGAAGCTTTCATCTGACTCATCGGGCTTTTGCCAGTTAGCAGAAGGAACATGCAAGGAATTTATGGCACTTTCCTCCAGGCCACCTTAGGCAAAATTCTCATCTTTGCTGTAGATCTATGGCCCTCAAACTTGAAGTTTTCCAGGTGTTTTGGAGTTCAGCTCCCAGAATTCCTGACTTGACCAAGCTGGCTGGAATTTCTGGGAGTGGAAGACCAAAACAACTGGAAGACCAAAGTTTAGCAAGCACTGCTGTAGATGGTTAGATGGATGTAGAGTTTATCACAGCTGCCTGGATTTTGTCATACAGTGCGGAAGTAATTTACAGACTGAAGCACATAATTCACTTTCCATAATTCAGTTCTCTCTCTTTATTCAAATTCACTTTCACATCTTTATCGTATTATCTGCATGTCTGGATGGCTTCTTAATGCTAATATGTGTAGATGATTTTTATTCCTTTCAGAGGACACAAACAAACCTTTTGCCTGGAAACTTTATACACTGTTTTACATTGGAAGAAAAACAGGCTAAAAGTTCACCAAATGAATAAATTTTACAACAGCAATATTAATACCTAGAATTTGTTGTTGTTGTTGTCTGCCTGCACATCATTTTTTACTTATAGCAGCCCTAAAAGGTTTCTTCAGAGGGGGCTTGCCATTGCTATCCTCTGAGGCCGAGAGAGTCTGACGTGCTGAAGGCCATCCAGTGGATTTTTATGCTCATGTGGGGAACTGAACTCTAATCTCCAGAGTTGTAGTCCAACATTCAAACCACCACACCATGCTGGCTCTGAATAAATTTGTGGGCATAGTGGTTTCTTCCTTTGTCCTTTAAAGTTTAAGCAAGGCTCAGGAATGTCCGACTGTGGCTTCCATAGCCAGTGATGAACTAGAGCCCAGAAAGAGTAAAATAACCTTACATTCTCCATTCCTGCTTTTAAAAAAATTCTTTAATATTAGCTCAGAACCTATAGCATTATAGCTTAGCACTTATAGCTCAGCACCTTAACAGCAGCTCTCCTCTTAGAGCAAGTGTGGGAATTGTGTAGCCCCCACCCAAGATGTTGTTGAACTGAAACTTCCAGCTGCTCAGCCAACAGTGAGGAATGCCAGACCTGCAGTTCGAAAGCATCTGAAGGGTTGCACAATTCTTACCCCTGTCTTCGAGGCTGCTAGTGATCCTCTTCTGAGCCAGAAGGCTCATGGAGTTACATTACACACAAAGGAAACTAGATGATTTATTAACTATGGAGTTCCAAATTCATTCTTAAAGAATTTAAAGAGAGGCAAAATTTGGGTGCAGGGAACAAAACCATTTGAAATCGAAGTAAGCAACTACCTACCTACCTACCTACCACACACACACACACACACACAAGTTGCAGGACTTTAGTCTAAGTTATTTGGGAATCAGGGCTGGAATGGATTGGGGACAGCAAGATGAGAAGCTGTATGGATAATTTCTAATCCAACCCATTGCGGGCAAAATTTCATCCACCTCTGAATTTATTTTGATAATACAATTACTAATAAACATAGAGGCAGAGTTCTCTATGACATATTTCTTCCACATGCCTGACAGTTCCTTTGTAAAAGAGAAGAATGCTGTTGTAATAGTTGTTCCAAGTAAACTATTTCCAGGAGGCAATGGAATAGCTAGGAGATAAATGTGTCCATATGATATGGTTTTACAGAGTGCATCATTTCCTATTTCACACTTTACTAGGAAGCATTAGGATCCTTCTAGTCTTATAAAGATCTGCACAAAAGAGTCTACTTTTATCATAAAATAACTTTTCTAGATATAACCTGAACTGATATGTGAGGAAACTGGGGACTATATTCATTCATTAAAGTGTCCTTGAAGTAATGCAAAGCAGAGTGAGGAACAATTGATTTTATAATCAATTAATGGAGCCAGCTGCAGTCCACATGTTGATGGAAACAGGAAATGCTAGGTGAAAATAATATAAATTACTTGAAAAATAAATTGAGATGGAATTTGGAAACAATTTGCAAACAATATACTAATAAAAGTCTTTGTATAAACATATAATATAAGGGGAAGAACCAACTAGACAGAGTTGCTGGATCATAAACTGACCACAAATATTATAAAAGCTGGTTTATAAAGAAACTATATTAGTGTTTGTTTATCACTGTAAAATGTATTTACAAATGGATCAACAGATATGAACAGCAAACATACATTTATTTTAGGTGTTTTTTTGCACAAGCCTCCATTAAAATTTCTCTCACATCACAGAGGTATCTATACTGCACAATTGTAGCAGTTTGATTCCATTTCAACTGGCATGGCTCCATCCTATGAAATTCTGATTTTTTTTTTAATTCCCCAGTGCAGTTCCCTGACAATATTAGGTTTCTCTGGCAGAGAATTGTACAAATCCTAAGATTCTGTAAGACGGAACCACAGCAATTAAAGTGGAATCAAAGTACTATAATGTTGTGGTATGAATACACCTACATCCATATTATAGGGAAAAAACTATTATGCAACATATCAATGTTTTCTAGTCTTCAGGGTGGAATAACTGAACAGCAGGCTGTACAATATTTATCAGTGATCTATTCTGACCACATTCAACAGCTATAGTTACACATTCATAACTACATTTCCCAAGGGCAATAGTGATACATTTTCCTGTTTCAAAATACTGAAGGAAAAACAAGATTTCTTATATTAAAGGCATAGCCTCAGAAGAATTTGTTGAGAAAAATGTGGATTTGTATATAATCTACACAAAGGTGCTGCATATACTGTATATGGAAATGAAACAAAGATAGGTTCCTGTATTTTTTAAAAGGATGATAACCTTATACAGGAGATTAGCTGTTAAGAGATACACATGGTATATTCTTTTAAATCAGCTTACACATTTGTTATCATTATCCCTGGCTAGGCATTCATTTATTTAATATTGTGTGTATACATCAGCACTCTCTAATCTGTGCTGAAGAGAGTAGAGCATTATATTGTTCAGTCATCTTCAGTGTTCAATATAAACACGAAGTACTTACTTTATTGGCTAAGAGCCATCTATCCTGAAGTACCCTGATCTTCAGTTTTAAGCCATGTTGAAACAAGAAGTCATTAATTAAATTGCAGTAAGAATTGATGTAAACTGCAAGGCTGGGATTTTCCTTGTTATAATCTGCCTTTATCCAGCAGCCTCTCTCTCAGTGGAGAGATTTTTTAAAAAAATAAAAACTAGAACAGTTGTGTTTATATATTGTTTGAAAGTTAATTGTAGATATGTCCTGTAAAGTTCAATTGAAATTTATTTAGATGGTGAATTTATATAACTATAAACTGATATTCTCCTAGTTTGAAACCCACCCACCCCTCAAGCATGAGAAGTGCAAGATTTGATCTTTAGTGCTGACAATCAGTGTGGCCTCTGTGTTTATATACATCTGCTCATCACTTGAATATTAAATTGAACAACTTGGCCTTGATTTGAAGAAACAACAAGGAAGGGATTTCATGCAATATGTCCTCTATGACTGAAGAATTTCTCCACATTAAGGAAGGGCAAATCTACCAGTTTCAGTTTTGTGTTTTCCGAATATTCATCTTGTTCCCTAATTTGAGAATTTGTGTTTACACTCTGAGTATTTTTCCAGTTTTATTTAATTATAACAATACATAAGAACAAAATCTATATAACCAGGAAAAAATAAATAAATCAGGATATGTGTGTGTGTGTGTGTGTGTGTGTGTGTGTGTATGTATGTGTCAAGCCAAGAGACACTACTTAGTTAAGTATACATATTTAAGTATAAGTAACTCAGAAAATGTAAGTGGCCTGTACAGACCGCTAGATATAATCCAGCTTGAAACCACTTTAACTGTCCTGGCTCAGTGCTAGGGAACCATGGGAATTATAATTTTTTTCTGAGACACTGAGCCTTCTCTGTCAGAGAGCTCTGGAGCCACAACAAACTACAGTTCCCATGATTCCCTAGCACTGAGCCAGGGCAGTTAAAGTGGTTTCAAGCTGCATTATTTCTGGCAATCTGTACAGGCCCTAAGTAGCTGATCAAGAGTCTCAGTCCTCATTTTCTGCATATAAATGCTTGTTTTCTGTGTAAAAACAAGACACACTATGTGTAGAATTAGTATCCAGTTGCAAATAGTCTTTGAAAAGTGTGCAGTTTTTTAAAAAAATCTTTCATCAGGAAGAAAATTGCTTTAAAAATGGGTTTTCAAGACTGAAATTAGCAATGGCCACAATGACAACCACATGCACCAGGCCAAATGTGGTACAATGTCACATTGCTGTGCATATGCCCCAGAATATTAGGATGGGGAAGCAGAAGGGAAACAACAATAAAGGATATAAAATGTTGTGGGACAAATTGGCACAAATTGCTAATTTGGAAGTGCTCCTTATCAAACACAGCACACTTTTTCTAGTCTTGTAACAGCAATGTAATCTTCTCTGTTAACTGATCCAGCCTGTCTTGCTTTAAACAATGTAGGAAATAGGACATGTGGATATCTCAAAAAGATTCACTCACAGAAAATGTAATGCTAGAATTAAATTGGTCAAAAGACAAGAAATAGCTAAAAGAAGTGGAAGGTAGAACAAGGAAGATGGAATAGAAGACACATTTGATTAAATACTAGGATCCTGAACAAGTTGCCAAATTTAATAAAATCTCTCTGTGTTTCTCCTCCCCATTAAATTCTGTAAGAGATGGTCAAAACTGAATTTTGGAATGACACATTTTAATTTTAATCTTTATTCACCTCAGTTTTCAAATGTAGCCAAATGTGAGCCAGATCCCCAAAGTCTACATGAAAATTTGAATACATCTTTGTATGTGTTTTGCTTTTTGTACATATTTTGTAGCAGAATTTTAATCTCTTGAGATGGTAAAAGTGAAAAATCGTTCATTTGGGGAAATCCCTCAATTAATTTAAAACAATTGTAACACGATTTATGGCTAAATAATGGTTGTATTTTCTCTATCTTCATTTCTATCATGATCACAATGCAGGATTATGGATTATGTTTGAGTGTATTATAAACATCTTATTGAGATCAAATCTCTTTGTAATTAGGGGATCTGTCATTGCAGAAAAAATGGCAACACTGAAAGGCAAATATTTTCATTACAAAAATGCCTTTACTAACTTTGTGTTTTAATGTATGTCTTATTTTATAATCTGCACCATAATATCATCATATATTTTAGAATTTCATTATATATCTACTATTTACCACCTTGGTATCTATTCAATGAAATATCGGCCCAGCTATTCAGAAGAACATACCCCCCCCCCCATTATTCAACTGTTCTTTTAGCTTTAATGTAGCACAGGGTCATACTCAGATCTTGGAAGTAATACATTAGAAATAATAACTTGCTTGTAGTAATAGTAAGAAGAATAAAAATAATGTTAATTTGGAATGTCAAGATATAATAATTGTTTTATTATATTAAAGGCTTCTCTAAACTGCCCAAAAGCTCAGGATTTGGTTGGAGTTATAAATGTAGTTATTGGGGCTGAGTTTTTGTTGTCTCAATATTTTTCTTGTGCATGTCTGGTATCAACAGAAACTTTTAAAACACACTACAGATTTTCCACAAGTTTCCGATAGAGGCTGGGGTAAATATCACATGACTAGTCTCAGTGATGCCTTTCAAATGGCAGTGTGGCCTTTGACATTGAGTTTTCCACTAACATTTATTCCCTCATTACATTAATAGTTACTAGACTGAACAGTTGTTCTTTTCTCCTCTTTATTTTATAGCATTAAAAAAAAACTAAATAAAGAGACAGGGAAGATGGATACTGGGGGAAGACCATGGGGGTGTTAAGTCCATCCATCAATCCATCAGTCAATTAAGTCAATCAATCCATTTTATTTATAACCCACATTTCTCCCAAAATGGGGGCTCAAGCAGTTAACAGAGAGGATAGTGGAGATGGAGGGAAATCATGGTCACATTCCAGTTTACTCACTCCTCAGGTAATTAAGAAGAAATTTTATGCCACCATGCTTTCACATGACAATGATGCTGTTTTGTTTATGTTTTTGTTTTGAAAAGTTTTGAACTTTAAATTTTAATAATGTAATGTTTTTAATTGTTTGAATTGTTTGTTTTTTAAAACTTTGTATTTTTAATGTTTTATATTGTTTTAATTTGGGCTGTATTAGATTTGTTAGCCTCCTTGAGTCCCTGTACTGGGAGGAAGGCAGGACATAAATAAATATAATAAGTTCCAAAGTTTAATGGAAGCATTGGGCACTCTAGAGGAGCCCTAAACAAGAGATAAAGCTGCTATTTTTGCAATGTATACAATTTAGCAGTAAAAATAACTAAAATAGTTGCAGTTATAAATATAAACATAAAGTTATAAATATAAAGATAAAATTAAAATTTGGGCCTCTTTAAACTTACGTTTCTAACTTCTAGGTACATTTTGTTAATAGGATGACAACTCCTATCTATTCCTTAAAAAAACAAGATTCAAGTCCACTGAACTTCACTAAGAACCAAAGAGGCTAAAACCAATCAATTTCTAAAAATATTCTGGAATTTCCAGTGGTGGAACATTATGTATCATTTTTGTACTTAACAAAATCAGATTTAACAACACCGTTGCCATTTTCATAAGCAACATGTGCTTTGCAATACACTTTCTTTATGAAACATTGGCCTGCTTTGGAAGTGTCCAGTACCAAAACTGCAACAATTCATCTTCAATTGCATGTTTCAAGGATTTATTATTTCTGACAACTGCACATGTACCTTGGTTTACTCCTCATCTTCATATAAAAGGTTTCTGTGGGTGGAAAAGAATTTTAAAAACATGGTGGGTACAGCCTAAAAATCTGCTTGTAGTTAAAAAATGTGCCAGAGGTTCCCTATGACGTTGTGATAGATTTTTATTTTTATTTTAAAAAAAACAAACCCCTCAAAAGGTTGTCTGCTACATCAGTTGAAAGATAAGGTTTATAAAAATGGAGAAGAAAGAGAAATGGAGACACAGGAACAGCAGCTTGTTTTATATTGCCTTGTAAAACATACCTGCCATTGAAATAGGAACAGAAGCAGCAAGCAAGCAAGGAAGAAAGGCATCCATCTCTTTCATTCTTGTGAGCATCATATGGAAAGTATTTGCCACCACCATACACCATTTCAGAAATGTCATAGAGAGTAATAACATGGATATTCCAGTTTGTGCCTGCTGTTATACTCACATTCACTACTTGAATATGACAGCTATGGATATCTAAAGGGGCCTATCACATAGCATTCTCCAGTATTCACTACTGAGAATAGGAAATATATGTTCTAAAGAGCAAGTGGGACCTACAATAAAATGTTACAGTATAGAATGTTCCTCTTCAGGAATCCAGCCAGCCAACCACAACCAATATCAGGATACACCATTGCATTGCTTCCTCCTTGGTCTTCCATTCATCACTTTCATCAGCAAGAACGACCATTTTGCTATGGACTATTTTAAGCTTTTCCTCATGTATTTTCAAAGTGGTTGGGTTTGTATTTCTGCAAAGCTAAAGTTACTGATAATTCCTTCTTTTGAATAGATCATGCTGTTCATAGGGATCCATGCTTGGCAAACTCAGTTTACATTTAGCATATATGTGCTATTGTATATCTTTCAATACCTCATTTTGACTGATGATTTCAAATGAATTTACTTGGCAAAATGGCTGCATTGTAAATCAGGTATAAATAATTTAATAGAAGTATACAGGGACACATGCCTTGATACTCTTAATTTTACTCTTTACATTTACCAGTCATATGCTTGTGTAGTCCCACTAATCTACATATGTGAGGACAGCAATAAATTGCAGATCAGTCTGTTGAATATGAAGGCATTAAATAATGACATCAAAGTTCTCAGATCCATGCTCAGTTCTCTTTAAAAAAAAACCCTCTTGACTTTCACTCCATTGTAATACATAGTATAGTATATAAAAGGTTTCATTATCATTGCCTAGGTTTTACAAAGGCAATCACATAATTTAAAACATTGTAGATATAAACGTTCAACAACAATAACAAACCCTAAGTGCACAAATTCCACTAATGGCAACTGCCGCTTGCTTTGAAGCATCATAGGCCATCCATCAAGCCTCAAAGTGAAAGTGAGTCAAATGTATAGCCTTTAAGAAGATACAAGAAATGATCTGAAATCTCCAAATAAAACAACATGTCAATCCAACATTTAATCTCAAACATGCTTTTACCAATTTTCTCTACTCTTGATCCTTTTTGTATCTATTACTTTTATGTCAAGTGTCATCCATTTCCATTTACTGTAACAATATGAACATGCTAATTAACTTTAATCATTCTTATCTGCCCAACATTTTCTCTGTGTCTCTAGTGATGCACAGTTTATACAACTATAATTATAAATTGGACATTGATTGAAAAACTGAAGCCAGTTTTGTTACCAGGAAGAAACAAGACTCTGGCTACTACCTTTTAATAACTTGAAATTAAATCTCATCACCATTGGGCCCCATCAGAATTGCAAGCCCTCCTTTCCACAAACCAAAAGGCTAGTGCAAAGGATAGGCCAAGTACAGAGAGGGATTTTCTTTTTTGAATCTTGGCCAAATTGTCAAAAAACAAACAAACAAACAACGCTTGGCTTCCTGTTTTATAGGCCACCTTTAAATGCTTATGACTATCCTGCTTCCACAATAAATTTCATATTTTCTAACTTGTTCTTAGTAAAACTTGTGAAGCTGGCAAAAAATAAATACAGTTTAGCTAATTCAAAATATAACTTTGAGCTACATGGCACCAAAACCAGTAGGTAAACTATGGTATGGCTAGGATATCATATACAACATAGAATTTTTCATTTCACATGGACATAGAATACTTCACATGATTTTTAAATATCACATTATCAGGATCTCAATTTGCTTTGCAGACCATCGCTTACATTGAGGAAACCTGATCCAAATCCACTGAAACCCAAAGACTACAGTTATTCAAAGTTTTGAACTGAGTATAACAGTAATGTAATACAATCTCCTATTAACCCACTGGAAGCAGATGGCACTTTTCTCATTATTCACCATCTCCAATCTACTTACTCAAAAGGCAGAAGAAACACTGTGTTTATTTTTGTTTCATTATTTTGCATTATTTTATTTCCCTCAGCATTGGCCTTAATTAAACTTTCCTTGAAACCAAATCCTCACTCCACTCCACCCACCAAAACATTACTTTAGCTTGGACCAATTTGTACTGAAGATGTAGAATGGGAATATTTTCTCTCCTAACAGGCCTGCATTCAAATATGAGCTTGGAAACTGACAATAGGAAAAACAGCTTGGAAAAGCAATGCACAAGGGGATATAGTGGTATTACCCCACCTTCCTCTCTTCAGTCATATCCACATGCTAGGAAGGCCAAAAAGGAAAAGGGGGTTTCTTTTCTGTTGCAAATATTTTACTTTTATAAATAGCAATAAAAAGTACATTTCTATACCACTTATCAGTGCACTCCTTAAGCCAGGGGTAGGCAACCTAAGGCCCAGGGGCCGGATGCGCCCCCCCCAAGGCCTTTGGACCGGTCCCAGGCAGGTCCTGCCGCTGCAGCCGCCACCCCCCCCCCCCCGCGGCTGCTGCCGCCCGCCATGATGATATTGATTATTGTTGTTATTACTTGTTCTTGGGTTTTTCTTGGCAAAATCTCCACAGGGAGTTTGCCATGGCTTTTCTGGGGAAGAGAAAGTGTGCATGCATTTTATTTATTTATTTATTTATTTTTAAATTTATTTTTGGTGCTTCGGCCCCCCAATTGTCTGAGGGACAGCAACCCAGCCCCCGGCTCAAAAAGGTTGCCTACCCCTGCCCTAAGCAGTTTATAATGTGTAAGCTAATTGCCTCCAACAAGCTGGGTACTCATTTTAGTGACCTCAGAAGGATATCAGGCTGAGTTGACCCCTGGGCCCCTGGCTGGGATTGAACTCACTACTTGTGGTTTGTGAGTGAGTGGCTGCAGTACAGGCATTTAACCACTGCGGCACTAGGACTGCTTATAAACATGATGAACATGGTAGACCTCCTTATGTCTGATCATATCCAAAGGGTTTTTGTTGTTATTGTTGGATAACATTTTATTGGTAGATGGATGCTTAAACTTTTGTACAGACTTTAAGAATTGTATACTTTGGCTGCAAAGAGTAGTAGTGGGATTGGCTGCTATAACAGCTCATGAAAAGTTCCTTCAAAAAGGCAACACTTTTTTAAAAGGAGAGAAGGATAAAACCTATGGTGAGTTTCACCTGTGAAAGTGGCTCCCCTCCCATCTGCAACTGTTGACAGGCGAGGGACATCAATTTTACTGCTTTTATTTGCACTCAGTTCATATAATTCTCCAAATGTAATGCAGAGTATCTACACTATGAGGGATGTGGTGGCTTCGTGGCCAATTCTGATGATCGGAAGGTTGGCATTTCAAGGCCCAAGTGCTGCATGATGGAGTGAGCTCCCGTCACTAGTCCCAGTTTCTGCCAACCTAGCAGTTTGAAAGCATGCAAATGCAAGTAGATAAATAGGTACCACTTCAGTGGAAAGGTAACAGCGTTTGGTGCACTCATACTGGCCACCACCAGAGCAGTACTTGGACAACGTTGGCTCTTCAGCTTAGTAACAGAGATGAGCACCGCCCCCTACAGTCAGTTATGAGTAGACATTCATGTCAAGGGACTACCTTTGCCTTTACCTTTATCTAGACTATAATAGCAGAATTATTAGTAGTAGTTGTATTAGTATATCCTTCCTTTCCCCCAAAATTGGGATTTGCAATTTAACAGAATAAAATAAAAAAAACTTACAAAACTGAGCATTAAAATAGAATTAAATTATCAAGTGTGCAAAACTAACACACTTGACACCAAGGAAGTCCTTTCACTGTCTGAATAAAATTAACAAAAGGTTTCAAACCCCTTGCCAATTACATTTCTGCAGTTTAAGAATTTCATTCAACTTGTGCAAGAGACTGATGGGAAATTAGTAAGATTCACGACTGCTTTAACTGGATTTAGACTATATGTCTAGCTGACATGGTGGGAACTGACCAACAGAAAACCTGACTGTAATAAAGGAACAAAAAACTTCAAATTCCTAGCTTAAGCAGTGAAGTTGGTTGTTGTTGTTGCTGTTGTTGTTGTGTGCCTTCAAGTTTTTTCCAACTTGTGTGGCAACATTAAAGAGAACATATCATGGTCCTTTCTGGGGCTGAGAATGTGTGACTCACCCAGTGGGTTTCCATAGCCAAGTGGGGAATCAAACTTTGATCTCCAGGGATATAGCTTAGTGCTCAAACCACTACACCACACTGGCTCTTCAGTGAAATAGTACAGTACCTCAATGAATGAAATCAGCATGTTGGATAAAAAAATTGGCATTTGTTAAGTGGTCAGAGTAGATACCATAGTCTTTATTTTTCTGCCAAGTTTATCTGTGTCACTGCTCACATGTTCACCACATGATAGTTTTATAACAATAAGAGATTATTGTTATTATTAACAAGTAGGGCAGGAAAGGGATGCAGAAAATTACAGAGTAAGGCAGAATTGGCTTGCAAATATTTATTGCCTGCTTCTTCTAGAAGAAATTGGAAACAGTCACAGATGTATGAAGGGTAACTGGACAGTCCTAATCATATGTTGTCAAATGATGGACTGAGCATGTATGGTTGACTAAAAAAGAAAAGGGGGGGGGGGGAACATGAAGGGTAATAATTTCTTCTACCACAACAGAGAGTGCATCAAGCAAGGCCTTGTTATTGTTGGAAATGAACCTCACACAGTGCTTAACTTTTCAGTGACCTTACTCTATGAACATCTTTTCAATTTGGTAGTGCTAAAAATAACACAATTGTAGCTGCAAAGGATTACCCACACCAAGAGAGGCAGTTGAGAGGCATTCTTTAAAGTTCCCATTTGTTCACACAGACAGTTGCACAATCTTGGGGAATGCACCTGGCTAGCAAGCTTCCTTTTCAAGGACAATACTTATCAAAATAATATGTCAATGCATCTGATATGCAAGACAATATATATATATATATATATATATATATATATATATATATATTACTGAAATCAATGCTAAGAAACACACACACAAGCCACAGCAGGATGAAATATGTTTGATATTATTATTCAGTACTTATAACCAGATCCCGAGCAGGGGATGAGGTCATGGCAAGAAGCCATTGGTTATGCCATAAGCGAGTAGAATTTTTATTTGGGAAATTAATATAATAAAAGCAACAAATCAGCTTTCTTGGTTATTGCAGATATTAGGAACAAAATATTTGAATAAACACTTATAAACCAAGTTAGGGCATATATTCCAGGGGTGAGTGATAATGTTGTTTCTGTCTTTTTAAAAAATACATATTTTTAAATGAGAAATTTCTTCTATGTGTGATAAAGAGATCATTAGATTCTTTTGAAAACAACAACAACAACAACAACAAGTGAATAGGGGCAAACCAAATTGGCAGATTAGGCCATTCAGGACCAGGATATTTGGAAGTTTACCGGTTAAAAAGTTCTATTTCAAACCTTGTATTCAAAGGCTGTCATTTATTTATCTGAGAGTCATAACAATTACATAGCAGGCAGATACAAAACTGTACTCTCCATGCTGAGAATAGCTATACCTATTGAGGTTGCCCAGTGCAAATTCAAAGAATTTACAGACACCTGTGAATTTCTTTGTCCCTTGGACAGATTTTTTTAAACCAAATTTGCAGTAGAAAGTGATATGAAAGAAAATGAAATTGGCAGTAGAATTTGCAGTAGAAAGTGATTTTGCTGTCCTTAATATGTTGGACTACAACTCTGGAGACCTGGGCTCAATTCCCAGCTTGGCTATGAAACCCACTGGGTGACCTTGGGCAAGTCACATGCTCTCAGCCTGAGGATAGCAATGGCAAACTTCCTCTGAACAAATCTTGCCAAGAAAACCCCATAATAATAATAATAATAATAATAATAATAAAATTTATTTATATACCGCCCAATGGTTGCCCAATGATAGTGTCACCTTAAGTCAGACCAGAAGGCACCACCACCAACAATGTGTACAGTGGTCATGTAATGACTCCACCATGTGCCAACCTGCATCTCTAAGAACATTAACTGAAATATCAATAAAAACTGGACATAACAGTGGCACACCAAATGTGGGCTAGGTAGTTGAGAATATTTTAGCAACTATTGCCCATGTGCCAGACTGTGTAAATCACAATGCAAAATTTTCCATTTCACAAAGTGTCTAGCTATACATCATCTTACCAACATTAATCTGTTAACACTAATCTGATATCCTTAGAACCAACAGACAGTGATGATGAATGAGAAAAAGCCATCTTACAACTTTCTGACCCAACAGGTGAGTACAATCAGCCCTCCATATTGGCAGGCCCCACCCTGTTCTTGTCAATGGTGGTGTGTGCACACGGCTGTACCAATGTGAACATGTGCACATCGCACCACCATTGAATATAATGGGACTCAAGGTCCCACAATGTTTGTCATAGTTAGTGTAGGGGGTCTGGAAGGGATCCCCCGTGGATAGAAAGGGCCAACTATATCAGAGAAAAGCAGCCATTAGTCTGAATTGTAAAGGTCACATTAGCCAAGAAGTCACAGCACATAGTGTTATAGAAAATCCTATTAATGAGAAATCCTATTAATGAACTTAAGACAGATTGGCTTTCTCCTCCAAATTAGTGATAAAATAGGTATTAGTATCATAACTAAGAAAATTAGGGTTAGCAGACACACATTCAAGGTGAACAATTAAATAAAAGCTAATAAAAGCAATGACACATAAGCCAGTAGGAAAGATTTAGCATAAAACCAGTTATTCTAAAGATGGTTTCATGTTCCAGTTGGATCAGGAACTGGCAACCCTACTGAGAACATATCTACAACACTAGTAAATATGCTTGAAGCTTTGTCTCTCTCTCCTCTCCTGTCCTCCACTGCCATCTATCTCCTTATCAAACCTGCTCCAAAGAATTTCTTAGCCTGCCAGAGTAGTTTCTGAGGGACAGGAGAGGAAGGAGAGATCACTCATTCTGGCAGAAGCAATGGGATCCAAATGAAGTAAACTGATGTATTCTGAGTAAATAGGATGAAATGTTTAAATTTAATTTCAGTGTATTTGAAATATTGCCTTTTGCAATTATATTTTGCAAATGCAAATAGATCTTGTAGCACCTTTGAGACTGAGTAAAAACAAATTTTACAGATGTTATCCTATACTTTATTTTCAGTTTTAAATCACCAACTGGATGCCATAATCCAGACAAGAGCCATAAAATACATTAAACATTTATGACAGAGGCCACATTTTTATTTCTCTTTGGGGCCAAATACCATTTTGCCCTCTTATCCTCAGCACTTTTCTCCAACACCACATCTCAAATGAGCTGATTTTTCTTCTACCGGCTTTCTTTAACTGTCCAGCTCTCACATCCATACAGGGTGATAGGGAATACAATGGTTTGGACTATCCTAACTTTAGTTATATCTTTACACTTTATAGATCTTGTCCAGTTCTTCTATTGTTGCCCTTCCCAATCCTAGTCTTCTTCTGATTTCTTGACTGCAGTCTCCATTGTCAGTATTGGGATACTGTTCCTGAAATAAATGGGAGCTGTGAAGAAGCCATCTCAATGTGGACAGTGAGTTCTATCTAGTGAATTAGGGGAGATGTGTTCAAATGTTCAGCTTGCCAAAGCTCCTATAAGGCACACTATATTTCAGTTTTAATTTAGTGCTCACTCTACTCATTCCTCTGTCTTATTATGTTTCTGACTATTTATTGTCATTTATACTTATTTTCTATTGGTTTTAATTTGGATTGGAGGTCTATTTTAATGTCAATCACTTAAGGATTTCATTAGGTCAAGCATCATAGAATGCTATAAATTCATAAAGTAATTTTGCTTAACATAGCAACAAAATTTCATTGCTTTAATGGGTATTTCAATCATGGGATTTGGTCATCAAAGCATTATACAGTTATATTACATGAAATGCAACTAATTGGTCCATCTGGCGAGCCAAGAAAGTTTCCATCCCTGAGTCTCATCATGAGAATGCACAAAGCCAAACCCCACCACAAGTGAAGAGAAATGATCTTTGGCATTTTTGTATCAGAGTCTTCCTTTGCTTTTTCTAAAGGATAGCTACTTATTCAGTGGTCCAGGAATAAGTACACTGTTCCTCTTCTTTGCTGCATAGCAACATATGCTTCATATATGAAAACAACTATAAAGATTGTCAGGCATCTTCAACTGCAGTGGCATAAAGTCACTATATCAATAACTGCAACATAAAGACAATCCATAGATCAGAAAAGGCTGTTCCTTCTCGCCTGGAGAAAAAGAGATTATTATTTTGAATACCTGAAGTTATTTTCTATCTTTCTTTTTTTTTAAAAGACAGAGAAACACAAAATTTGTTTTCTCTGTACGGTAAAATCCTGTCAGCACAGCTAATCCCTAGGGGAATCAAAAGTATAAGCCCCAGAACAGCAAACAAGTGCACGGTCAAAACCATGTAATCAAGATGAAGGCCTCTTCATACTGAGATTACACACCCCATTGCCTCCAATCACAACCAAGGACGACAGGAACACAAGTTGAGAGTCATCTGATTTTGCAAGGATTGACAAGGCATGGCTAACAACAATCCAACAGAAAAGCAAGAACTACATGGGATTTGAAAAGTCAGCTTTGTTTTTTTGTGCCTTGGATTTGAGGTCAATTAAATAATTGAAAAGGCTAGGCTATTAGGTCATGATTTCTATGTTACAGCTGTCCAGCTCAGGTTGACAGACACTCTGCAAGGCCTGTTTATTGAAGAAGAGAGGCAGAGAAAATCTCTGTGGTTAGCAGATCAAGCGTCAATGAATTGTGAAAAGGGACCTGATCAAAGGCAGAAAAATACCATTTAGAAAGCTTCAATTGGTAGGATTTTTTTAAATGACTGTGCATTGATGTATATTCAGCAGTGGTCCTAACCACTATAGCAACTTTGCTAGAGAGAGTTATTGCTTCACATAAAACTTGAATGGACTCTTCTGCAAGCTGGACATGTTAAAAGCAATCATGAAAGGTAAGATTTATTTTTATTTTGACCTATTGTACAGAGAATCTGTCTCATAAAGAACTGTAGCCTTAAAATCTTAGCAAATCCATAAAACTTCTCATATCTGCTCTCTTCGTGTTGAAGCCAACTGTTGCACACTAGGCAAACTCCTAGTTTCCTCATATAAATTTGGAAACACTATTCATAGAGGCAGTTCATCTATTATTATTGAAAGAAGTTTAAGAAATGATGTGCAAGATCAACTACAAACTCAGTTAATGGGTTCAGGTGAAGATTGGGACATTCACTGGTGAATTTATATTTGCTTAAATATCTGCCATTCTAATTTCAGTTTTGCAGTCATTAACGTTACCATCTTCCTGGCATATGAATATTATTATATCCTATGAAAGTTTAATAAGAAGTTTCTCTTCTTTCAGGAAGACTAACCTTCCCTCAATAAATGTGCACAAGACATAAACTCTTAAAAGGCTTTTGCTTAGAAATTACTGATATTACTGATCACTCTTGTGGAACATTTATGAAAAAAGGCAGAAATTTGATTAATTTGCCATATGTCCACTAGGCTTTTACAGTTCTTAAAAAAAAGATTGCTTGGTATATGACAGATTGAGTCCATGTATGTAAGCAATGTTGCGAAATGTCTTTAAAACCAGCAAAACCTGAGACCATTTTAAGGAACTGTAGATCATTTTGCTAACTTCATTAACTTGAGACAAGCATTCAAGGTGTCAGAAAACATAAATGGGTAACATGTAAGAGCAGTAGTAAGTAGAATTCTATGCACTTTTACTCAGAGGTAATTCCCACTGTGTTTAGTGAGGCTTACTCCAAGAAGGCAACAGGATTAAGAGTGCCTTATGGTGAAGTACTATGAGTAAGCTGAAATGGAGATATTTGGGACGACTGATTATTTATTTATTTATTTATTTGCAGTTTGATCCAAAAATGTCCCAGTTGCTTCATCCATAGGACTACTGCCCTCAAATGTGCATATCTGCATGCAGGCTAGCCCAATAATTTCATGGTTGCCACATAATTCAAATTGGAATAGAAATAACTAAAATAAACAAGGAAGCTGTTGAAGTCAGAAAAGCTTCCAAGCTGTTAAGAATTCACCAGAAGAGGCTGACTGAATAATCCTATAAATCACATGGTAATATGCAAGATGCTGAGTAAGACATATTGAGGAAAATAGGAGCATTCGTGTTAACAGTTTAAATGCTTTCCACAAGAATGGCCAATGGGTTTGATATCCTTTAGGAGCCAGGCAATGCAAGCCAGAGGTCATCACCCAATGAATTTCATTAATTAAATTTAAATTAAAACACATTTGAGCCTACAAGTGCCTTATAGTGAGGCTTGTTCAAAACACTGTTATTGATAATATGGAATTTTAATTGTATTGGCAAATATAAACTCAACAAAATGTTTCCTAGTCCTCTAAATGTTGTCAATATATGGTTAATGTGAAATTAGCTTATTTAGTGTACTGTATATTGTTATGGACGATGTACATTTCACAATAGATATTTGCACTACTGATAACATTGTGGAAAGTATCTCTGTCTGAGATACCATATCCTCCCACATTTCACAGATGAAAATGTGGACATATATGGACGAGTAACATCAGAGTGTAGCAAATATGGTAAAAGTTACTAATGAGGAAAAACAGATAAACTAGGGGTGTATCTACATTGTAGAAATAATGCAGTTTGACAATACTTTAAGTGCCATGACTTCATCCTATGGAATCCAGGGGTTTATAATTTTACAAGGTTTTTAGCTTTCTCTGCCAAAGTGTCTTACAAAACAAGAAGAGAGAGCTGAAAAACAGCTGTCTGCCAAACTATGAGATACGCTTAGAATCATAGAATCTTACAGTTGGAAAGGACAACAAAGAACATGTAGTCCAAGCCTCTGCCATGCAAGAATACACAACTACAACAGTCCCAAAAGATGTCCTTCCAACTTCAATGTGTGTAGCAATGATTTAATGCTCTACTCAAACATGGAACTATTGCCTCAGCAAATCAGCTTCTCAAAGAATGACACTTTGGGCCTAAGCAGACTACCAGAAATAGTGCACATTAAATTGAGGCACTGCCCTGGCTCAGTGCTAGGGAATCATGGGAACTGTAATTTATTGTGGCACCAGAGCTCTCTGACAGAGAAGGCTCAATGTCCCAGAAAAAAAATACAGTTCCCATGTTTCCCTAACACTGAGCCAGGACAGTTAAAGTGGACTCAATTTGTACTATTTCTGCAGTCTGCAAAGGCCATTGCTCCCCTTCCATATGCCACCTTCTTTTTGCAATGTCCTTCTGTATTCTGCATAGGACAAATAACCAAATATTTAACTTTAGCCATAAGACCAAGAAGCAGCTCAAATAGGCCAATCCTTATCCAAATAAATAAATAAATAAATAAACTTTTGCAGACTGCCAGAAATAGTGCACATTAAATTGAGGCACTGCCCTGGCTCAGTGCTAGGGAATCATGGGAACTGTAATTTATTGTGGCACCAGAGCTCTCTGACAGAGAAGGCTCAATGTCCCAGAAAAAAAATACAACTCCCATGATTCCCTAGCACTGAGCCAGGGCAGTGCCTCAATTTAATGTGCACTATTTCTGGCAGTCTGCAAAGTCCCATAGAAAAATATAACACGGTATTGGCCTTTTTAAAAAAAAAAAAAAAGTGGGAGAACATTTCATCCTTCCAGGAGACACTGTCACTAATCTGTCAGTGACCTTAACAGACCAGTTGTGAAGCAAAGAAAACTTAAAGGCAGACCGGTGAGAGATTTATAATTCGTCAATCAGCAGATGTTTGAAGCAGAATAATGGATTCCTATCACACGCTGAGATACCCGTATTTTCCGGCATATAAGACGACCCGCGTATAAGATGACCCCCCCCCCATTTTTCCAGTCAAAATATAGAGTTTTAGGACCTCTATCCTCATTATCCTTATATCCGGCGTATAAGACGACCCCCCCCACTTTAGCCCACAGATTTTGCAGGTAAAAAAGTAGTCTTATACGCAGGAAAATAAGGTAATTTGTTTATTTAGTAACAGAATATTTGTGTCATCAGAGAAATGTTAAGACCGGGTAGTTAACAGAGGGTCAGTGGCTGAATCCACACTGCAGAGGTAATGGAGTGTGACACCACTTTAACTGCCATAGCTCAATGATATGGAATTGTGAGATTTGGCACCACAATGGACTATGAATCCCAGAATTCCATAGGATTGAACCATGGCAGTTGGTGGTGTCAAGCTGCATTATTTCTGCAGTGCAGATGCAGCCAGTGTGGTGTAGTGGGTATGTGTTGGAGCTCTGGCAGACTGAAATTTAAATTGCTACTCTGCAACAGGAATCCCACTGTATGACCTTGGACTAATCTCAATCTTAAGAGAGAGGCAATGGCAGACATCTTTTGGCAAAATCTTGCCAAGAAAACTCTAGGCTATGATCTCCAAAACTCAGAGTCAACTAGAAAGCACATAATGGGAAGTGTCACCAAGGTGATTATTGCTGTCAATAGATAAATTTCATTTCCTTATATTCAATAATTATATCATGAATGATTTCTACCACATTTATAACTAAATTTCTGATAACATTTCATGCATCTGATGAAGTCCATGCTATAACAAATCTGTTAATCCTAAAGGTGCTCCAAGAGCCTTTATTGCTCAAACCATATTTTTTTAGTAGGTTAATTAAATGTTGGTACAATGCTAAATGCAACACTGATCCTTTTTTTTCTTTCTTATTCTATAGGTTCATTGCTGCTCATATCAAGTGTCATCATAATAACAGAGGCGGTGAATGGTTGTCATCCAAAATGCCTATGTCACCAGTTTTCAAAGACAGTGGACTGCAGAAATCGAGGACTTACTGAAGTCCCTACGCACTTACCTGTTGGAACTCAAATATTACTTTTATCAAATAACCGCATTCAGAAAATCAGTCAACATGCTTTCACTGATGCATCAGCCCTCAAAATTCTGGACTTATCTAATAATTCCATTTCAGGTCTATTGCCTGGAACATTCAAGGAACTGCAAAACCTACAGATTCTAAACCTCACCAAGAACTTTATTGGATATGTGGACAACAGGACCTTTAGTTCCCTTCCACGCCTAAAAGAACTGGATTTATCATCTAACAATATAATGAGTCTCCCTGGAACTTTAGGAAACAACACAGGGCACATAACGTTATTGTCTCTGAAACATAATAAACTCCAAAAAATAGACAAGCTTCTATTGGAATCACTTCCAAATCTGAAAGTGGTCCTTTTCAAAGGTAACATCTGGCAGTGCAATTGTCAAGTCTTTGGCCTTAAATTGTGGTTGGAAAGTTTTTTGTATAGGGGTAAGTATCTTTTCTTTATTTCATATATATTATATGTCCAGAAAATATCTTTACAAAAGCTCACTGTATTTACTCATACAGTCTGGTAGTTGAGCAAAAAGAGCTGTGGTACTTTAAAGACTGTTATTTTTGTGTGCTTTCATGTGTGCCTGTTATGGGGTTTTCCTGGCAAGAATTGTTCAGAGGAAGTTTACCATTGCTTTCCCATGAGGCTGAGAGCATGTGACTTGCCCAAGGTCACCCAGTGGGTTTCAATCTGGGAATTGAATCCTGGTCTCCAGAATTGTACTCCAACATTCAAACCACTATGCCACACTGGCTCCCCCCCCCCCCAATTTTATTTAGTGTAAATCCCATGTACTAAGTAGGCTATAGTCCATCAAAGTTTATGCCAAATTTAATTTGTTAGCATTGAAGGTGTTGACATGCTGCTTTTATTTATTGCAGTTTTGATTCAAGGAAGCATCTGATAACATGTAAAATTGATTGGACAGGGTTGTCAAGTTCAGATCATGATATCTTGATATAGCTGATAGCATAAACATTCCATGGATGATGTTGTGATACAACCCTTAAATATTCCAAAAGATTATAAAAGAAAAAGTAGAGTTAAATTTTAAAAAAAACTCCTATTCCGTCAGCATCTTAGAAGTCGATTATGATGGGCCTTTGATGATGTTTTGTGCTTTTTGTTGATTTTTAAAAATATGACAATGATTTTTGTATGGTCTTTTATCAACATTTAAATGGTTTTAACTCTACATGTTGTTTAAATAGATTTTAAAAACAATTTTATATGTGTTTTTGTATAGCTTATTTTTATTACTAATTTATGTTTTAAATATGTTTTAACTGTTTTAATCATGGTTTTTAAAAAAACAGGCTTGTTGTTGTTGTTTGCTGCCCTCAAGTCGACCTTGACTTATGACGATCCTGTGGATGAGCCATCAACAAGAACCCCCCCCCCCCCATCCTCCACTGCTCTGTTTGGTTCTTGTAGATTCAGGCCCATATCCTCCCTGATTGAGTCTAACCATCTGACATGCAGTCTTCAACTCTTCCTACTACCTTCTACCTTTCCTAGCGTTATTGTCTTTTCCAATGATTTTTGCCTTCTCATGATGCGGCCAAAATACAACAGCCTCAGTTTGATCATCTTGGCTTCCAGAGAGATATCAGGCTTGATCTGTTCTAAGAACCATTTGTTTGTCTTTTTAGTATCCACAGTATCCTCAGCCGCCTTCCCCAACATCACATCTCAAATAAGTTGATTTTCTTTTTAGCCACTTTCTTCACTGTCCTGTACTCACATCCATACATGGTGATGGGGAATATAATGGTAACTTTGGATGATTCTAACCTTAGTGTTCAGTTGTATACCTTTACTCTTTAGACTCTTATCGAGATCTTTCATAGCTGCCCTTCTTTTCCCTAGTCTTCTGATTTCTTGTCTGTAGTGTCTTTTCTCATCAATGTTTGATCCAAGGTATGGAGAATATTTAACTATTTTGGTTTCCTCATTGTCTAGCTTATTCCAATTTAATTCTTTTTCATCTTTTGTAAAATAGGCTATTTAATGTAGTTTTGTTTTATATTTTTGTAAGCTGTCTTGGATCCCATCTTGGGAGAAAGGGGAGTATAAATTAATAAATAATAAATAAATAATAAATCCAGTTTTTAATCTGTGTTGTTTTTAATAAGTTGTATGCCACTATGATATAATGGGGGAAAGGAGAGATACGTCACCATCATCATATCTGAAGTAGTAGACTGCTGCATCTGCACTGCAGAAATAATCCAGTTTGAAAACACTTTAACTGCCATGGCTTAGTGCTATGGAACTCTGGGATGTGTAGTTTTGTGAGGCATTTAACTTTCTCTGTCAGACAGCTCTAATGCCGTAACAAACTGCAGTTCACAGAATTCCATAGCATTAAGCCATGGAACAACACTGAATGTTCTTAACTATCTAGTACTTGGCTGTATCCTTCTTGTGAAAATAGAAATCTTATTAAGGTGTAATGAGAAATAGCCATTGACAGTCTTGTCAAGTCCCCTAAGGCATGGCAGCAAAAAGGTTAATCATGGAACCAAAGAGGTTAAGGATGCATTAGCTATTTTCTGCACTCTGTCTTGGAATAAGAAGTAATTCAGCTAATTGTAATTCACATAAGGACCCATCCCATTGAAAGGAAACTGCTAGGGACACTACTGTCATGTTTTTAAAATTTAGATTGGTTTCAGAGTAATAGTAATGGGCATTGACCACAGAATAATCTATCATTGAGCATAATCTTAAACATGTTCATTCAGACATAAACTCCCTAGTTAGTGTGTTTAAAGCTGATACCTGAGGCTTCAGTTCTGTGCATATTTATTAGGAAGAAAGCTTTACTGAACTTTCTTCTATAAGCACCAGTCAGACTGAGCTGCTATATGTCTAGTTAGCTGGGATAACTGAGTGGTTCTGAGGTACCGCTGATGAAATCAGTGTTTGTATTACAAAGGAATGTATGGTAGAAATGTGGAGTCCACTTGCACTCAATTTGAGACAGGCTGCTCCTGTTCATGAGGCAGAGACAATTTTTTTTTTTTTTTGTTTTTGTTCCACAGTCCTCTCTTTGATGGATGGCTGTGGATGTGTCAAGAAAAAAAATCTGCATATAAAAGTGTGCATGTCTCAATTGTGAAAAATACTACTTACCCACACTTTAGTGATGGGGCAGTGTTTTCAAGCCACTATTATTATTATTATTATTATTATTATTATTATTATTATTATTATGCTTCCCCCCCAAAAAATGGGATTCAAAGCAGCTTATAGTCTAAAAACAAAAGTGACAATTGAAATGGAATTAAACTATTACAATACTAACATGTGCACATTTATAGAAATTAAGTAAAGACTTCCCATGTGGCGCATCCGGGCGCCTAGTGACACATTTGCACAGCATGATCACAGTGCTCCCTCTGTACATCCCCCACCCCTCCCACGACCAGCCAGTTTGTTATTGTTGTTATTAAATCCATTTCTATTATTGGTAACCTGATGTGTTTGTTGCCATTTTGCTCCATGGGGTGTGCAATGGTTCAATGGTGCAGCTGACCACTTGCATGCTTGTGAAATTGTTTCACAGGTGGGCGACCATATATATGTGTGTATATATATGTGTGTGTGTGTGTGTGTGTGTGTGTGTCTAGCACTGGCACCAGAGACTCACCCAGCCCCTCCACATGGGCATGCATTCTGCTTGCCCACGTGATAGTTAGCTTTTTGCAGCCTGAACTGGAGCAAACTGGAATTTGTTTTGCTCTGGTATTTAACCTTGGAGCACAGTTTGGGTTCATTTTCCTCCTGTTTCAGCCATGCCTATCATTTAAAAGGTGAATTTCAAAATGGAGTGGGGCTGTTTATTTAGCCCATGCAGACAGTCCCTAAGTAGCTGATAAAGAATACTGGTACATGTTTTTAATTGGTTTTAATTATATTGACAGTTACATTTCATTGACAATTAATGTTTAAAATTTTGTACTAGGTGAAATTTTAGCTATGTTTGTTTTAATTGATGTAAGCTGCCTGGACTCCCAGGCTGAGGGAAAGGTGGGATATTTATAACAACACAACAGGAAAAACAACCACCACCACCCAACTGCTGCTTGTGTATTAGTGGAATTCAAAACAATCCCTAGTGTGTATTAGTGGAATCCAAAACAATCCCCAGATATTCTCTTTTTTAAAAAAATGTAGAATAACATTATGTATGAATTATTGAATATATCTTAATTGTAATATCCACACAATAACTTCAAAAATTATCTCAGGTATAAACATTGTTTGACAAATTAATTATTCCCATTTCCTTTTCCTAGTCTTTGTACTGTTCTACTCTACATACATTTGAAATATGAAGGGGGAAAAGCTATTTCCAATGCCATTTGGAGAAAATGCATCATGTCTATTCTTCCAGCATATTTATATTTCTCTGACATAGTTCTTTTATGACTTACACAAAGCAAACTGACAAATCCTTTCTGTTAATTATAATCAGTCCCCTGGTAGCTATCTATTGTTAAGGAAAAAGCAACATGGGATATACAGTAATAGAAATAAAAATATGTATGTGAATGTCAAAGTGACTAAGCAGGAGCAATCAGGAAGATACACAGGTGAAAAAGATAATATAATTAAGAAGCCTTGAGAGCCAAGGACAAAGTTATAGAAGGTATATTGAGAACACCTGTGATAGATTGCAAACACCTGAGACTCATTAAGTGGTCAAGGTAAAGTGATGAAACACTTGGGTTGGTCTTAGGTATGGGATGATCTATGTGGACCAATCAAGATGTATGTACACACCCACTGGGTGGAAACTGACTGGTGGGTGGTGTCTAACAATGGTTATAAATTGCAATGTTTGCTAATGTACATTGTGGAGTAGTTTTGGAGATATTGTGGAGTAGTTTTGGAGATATTGTGGAGTAGTAGAGATTGTGATTTGTAGGGCATATAGTATTTATGTATATAGTAAAATAAAGTAGATCTTTTATATAAGACTACTGAGTTGTCTGGTGTCTTGAGGGAAGATACAAGAGCCAGAAGAATCCTGGAGAAGTTTAGAGACATCTCAGGAAGAAGAGTGAGAAGGCTTGGAGAGTTTGTCAGGGTCTTCAGCCTATTCTCTGAAACTCTGCTGCTTGGGAAAGAAGCATCAACCACTGATCAAAACTGGTCAGCTCTGCTGCATAACAAGGTGGTGAGTTAGAGCCAGAGGTGAAGAGCTACAACTCCCATCATCCCTGACAAGGGTTATGGGCCCAGATACTAGAGCAACCAGCATCCACAGAAGCTGAAAGTTCCAGAGAGTGGAAGAAAGTTTTGTGGAGCCTTGTGAGTAAATCATTTTGTATTTTGTCTGCTGTGCATACTCAGAAGGACTGTGTCAAATTGAGTCACTGCACAAATTAAGATGGAGACCCTAAAGTTTAGTAAATTAAATAGAAACAACTACTCTACCTGGAAAATATATGCCCAATCTCTACTAATAAAGGAGTCTCTGTGGTCAACAGTTGAAACAGGGCTGGCAGCTGATGCTGATGCAGCCACTCGAGAAAGAGACGCTAAAGCAAAAGCATGTCTTTATCTCATGCTAGAAGAAGACTTGATTAACGATGTAAGAGATAAAGTGTCCGCCAAGGATGTGTGGGATACCTTGCAGAGATTACACACACCTTCAACTGCATTTGCAAAAATGCTCTGGTCTAAAAGAATCTACAGACAAAAGATGACAAAAGGACAGTGTGTGATAGAACATTTAAAAACAATGCAGGATTTATTTGTGCAAGCTGTACTGAGAGGAGTGGAAATTAGCAAGGAGCAGCAGTGTTATATTTTAATAGAATCGCTGGACTCTTCTTGGGACAACATAACAAATAGCTTGCAAAATTTGCCAGAAGCTGAGCTGAACAGAGACTTAATTGTTGCAAAAATATTGGAGGAAAACTTGAGAAGAAAGTCTGAGCAGGGTGACTCAGCAAGTTTAAGGACTGTGCCAAAACAACAAACAACGCCTGATTTACGAAAGCAGGAAGAAGCAGCTTCTACAAGGGAGCAACGGAGGTGTTTTTATTGTAAAAAGATTGGTCATCTGCAGAGACATTGTAAACAATTTGCTGCTGAGAGAAGCAAGCAAGGAGAGAGCAGATGGCAGCCGCGGCAGTATCAAAAGCAGTCCAAACCTCCATTTTTGAAGGACAGTGGTAACAAGAAGGGGGTTGCAACCATGATTAAGGAAAAACAAAATGCTAATTGTAAATGGTTGATTGATTCAGGAGCATCATCTTCAATGTGTAACAATATTAATTTGATAAGTAATAGAAAATCAGCTAATGTAAATACTGTGGTTTTAGCTGATGGAAAAGAGCTCAGCACTGTAAATCAAATGGGTACAGTTTTCATTCCTGGGCTAAAAGAAAACTTTAATGATGTGTTACATGTAAAGGAGTTAGAAAATAATTTGTTATCAGTGAGCAGGTTAACAGACAGAGATTACACAGTTATATTTGAAAAGGACATGTGTAAGATAAAATTGAATGGGGAATTGCGAGGCATAGGCTTGAAAAAAGATAAGCTTTATTATTTGGAGGACAATATTGATTGCTACAGGGTTGAAAATGCTAATAATATAGACAATAGTCCAATACACAAAGACTGCATACATGAACTCCACAGAAAATTTGGCCATGCTAGTTTCAAATGTTTAAAGAAGTTAATCAGTATGTGTCCAGATTTAAAAGTTGCTGAATGCAAAAATCACTTAGATTGTACTGTATGCAATCAGGTAAAGGTCCGAGCTTTTCCAGTAGCCAAGAAAACCAAAAGAATTGCTCAAAGACCATTTCAGTTTGTACATGCAGACGTGGCCCAAGCTAATTGTTTATCTTTAGGGGGAAGCAAATATTTCCTAGTAATTGTTGATAGGTTTACAAGGTTTGCATTTGTAAGAATATTGAAAAACAAATCTGACGCTGGGCAAAGTTTAAAAGCATGGGTGAGAATGGAGGAAAGACAATTTGATATTAGAGTAGGCACCATTGTTACTGACCGGGGAGGAGAGTTTCTAAGTAATCAATTGTTTAATTGGTTTCAAAAGGTGGGAATAAGGCATGAAACTACTAATCCCGCTTGTCCTAACGAAGATGGTTTAGCGGAGAAAAGAATACAAGATATAAAAAGGATAACTGCTTGTTTGATGGCAGATGCAGAGGTAAAAGATAGTTTCTGGGCAGAAGCAACTTTGACAGCAGTACATATTAGTAACAGACTGTATCATTCAGAAATTGAAGACGTTCCCTACAGGGTATTGTATGGGAGAGTGCCAAATTACAAGTATTTGAGAGTCTTTGGACAGTTTGCTTATGTTTACATACCAGCTTGTTTCAGGAAGAAAGGAGAACCCAAAAGTAGAAGGCTTAGGTTTTTGGGTTATTCTGGAAATAGCTACAAGTTTCATTTAGGTGGAAGAGAAGTGCAGTATTCTAGGTCTGCAAATTTCGAGAGACATGCCGGTTGGGACAAACTGCATGCAAATAAAGAAGTTTTCTTGAGGTTAGGAAGTTCAAATGAGCCAGAAACACAAACTGAACCAACTTCAGGAAACGGAGGGGTTTCAGTTAAGCCAGAAGCATCCACTAGCAGCAGTGATAGTTCTTCAGATAATGAGACACAATCTAGACCTATTACTACTAGAATGACTGAGGACAAGAGATTTAGCCATAGAACTATAACTCCCAGTACAGAAAGTGAGGATGAAAGAGGCAGATCAGCAGAGTTTATTCCCAGACGTAGTCACAGAGTTAGAAAGCCTCCAGATAGGTTTGTTGTGACAAATGCAAGAGCTTGTTTAGCAGTGGAAGAGCCTGAAAGTTTTGAAGAGTTGGAAAGTTTGTCTAGAGAAGAACAGGAAAGATGGATTGATGCAATGGATGATGAGTTTGGTTGTCTGGTAAATAAAGATGTTTTTGAAATAGTTGATAGACCCAAAGACAAGAAAGTAATTGGTTGTAAGTGGGCGTACAAAAAGAAAGAAATGCCAGATGGAAGTATTAAGTATAAAGCTAGGTTAGTAGCTAAGGGTTTTGCACAACAGCAGTATGAGAACTATGATAAGACATATTCTCCAACTGCAAAGCCAGAAAGTCTGAGAATGGTTCTAGCTGTAGCAGCAAAAAGGAATTTAGTTGTAGAACATTTTGATTTTGAAACAGCCTACTTAAATGCTAGTTTAGATGAAGAGATATTTATGGAGCAGCCACAAGGTTTTGAAGAAATTGGTAGTCAGAAAGTTTATAAATTAAAGAAAGCATTGTATGGGTTAAAACAAAGTGCCAGAGCATGGAATTTGTGCATTAATGACGAGTTAGTTAAGCTAGGATACAAAAGGAGCGTTGCAGATGCATGTGTCTATACAAAAGGAGACATAGTGTTAGTGATCTATGTAGACGATATATGCGTGGCAGCAAAGTCAAAACAGGAAATTGAATCAGTAAAAAGAGAATTGTCTGAAAAGTTTGTTTTAAAAGATCTAGGTTTATTAAAGTCTTATTTAGGTATTAGTGTTGAATGGACAGAAAAAGGACATTGTTTGTTAAGCCAGAGAAAGAAAATTAAAAATTTGATTGAAAAGTGTGGATTACAAAATGCTAAAATAGTAAGAGCTCCAATGACAACTGGTTTTGTATCTGAAAAAACATCTAGAGATTTTGAAGACAAGACTTTATTCAGGAGCATAATAGGATCTTTACAATTCATATCTTGCCACACCAGACCAGACATTTCGTATGCTGTAAATGTATTGTCCAGAAGAGTTAATGATCCAAAAATTGAAGACTGGACAGCAGTAAAACACTTATTGAGATATTTGAAAGGAACTCTAGATAAGAAATTGATAATTAGAAACAGTCATTCAGATTTAGATTGCTATGTAGACAGTTCTTTTGCATCAGAATTAGGAGACAAGAAGTCAGTTACAGGAATAATAATCAAGTACAGTGAAAGTCCAATAGTCTGGAGAAGTAGGAAACAAACAAATGTAGCGATAAGTATGACGGAAGCAGAATTCGCAGCTTTAAATGAGATAGTAAATGAGGTACAGTGGGTTGAGCAGTTATTGAATGATTTAAATGAAAGTTACAAGATTCACAGTCATGCATAGCAATGGCTGAAGCTGAAAATTTGAAGAACAGAACAAAATATGTTGGAGTAAGATATCAAAATGTGCGAGACATGGTTCAGAAGGGTAAAATAGAATGGAGATATATAGAAACACAACACAACATAGCAGATTTGTTCACAAAAGCATTGACGGCGGAAAAACATGAAAGACTGACACAAATGGTTGGAATGACATTGTAAGACACATACAATATTTTATTTCGGAGGGGATTGTTAAGGAAAAAGCAACATGGGATATACAGTAATAGAAATAAAAATATGTATGTGAATGTCAAAGTGACTAAGCAGGAGCAATCAGGAAGATACACAGGTGAAAAAGATAATATAATTAAGAAGCCTTGAGAGCCAAGGACAAAGTTATAGAAGGTATATTGAGAACACCTGTGATAGATTGCAAACACCTGAGACTCATTAAGTGGTCAAGGTAAAGTGATGAAACACTTGGGTTGGTCTTAGGTATGGGATGATCTATGTGGACCAATCAAGATGTATGTACACACCCACTGGGTGGAAACTGACTGGTGGGTGGTGTCTAACAATGGCTATAAATTGCAATGTTTGCTAATGTACATTGTGGAGTAGTTTGGTGTATTGTGGAGTAGTAGAGATTGTGATTTGTAGGGCATATAGTATTTATGTATATAGTAAAATAAAGTAGATCTTTTATATAAGACTACTGAGTTGTCTGGTGTCTTGAGGGAAGATACAAGAGCCAGAAGAATCCTGGAGAAGTTTAGAGACATCTCAGGAAGAAGAGTGAGAAGGCTTGGAGAGTTTGTCAGGGTCTTCAGCCTATTCTCTGAAACTCTGCTGCTTGGGAAAGAAGCATCAACCACTGATCAAAACTGGTCAGCTCTGCTGCATAACAAGGTGGTGAGTTAGAGCCAGAGGTGAAGAGCTACAACTCCCATCATCCCTGACATCTATCTATAGACATGAACATACAGAGAAAGAGATATTTCTTTCCCTGTTGGAACTTCTCAAAGAAGCTTGAAAATGGAATTTAAAAGAAAAATGAATATTATTTATAATTAAAAAAAAAAAGCACACAAGGAGGGCCCCATAAACAAATCACCACAAACAAGATGGAGAAAAGCCATACTGAAGGCATATTTCAACAACATAGTTTTCACATGATGTAAAAACGCATAGTGATGTAGTTATGCAGTTTTAGATTCTGAATATAATGGACTTAACAGAAGACAGAGACGGACTTTAGATGATTTGAACCATATATTTCTACATTCAAAATGTGCTTAATATGGAGGAATGGGTCAGCCACCTTCCTACAATGTAAGAAGTCTTATCTCTTCTCCAAAGCCTTTCAATAACAGCTGCAGCATTTATGTTTCAAGCTTGTCTCACCCTCAAATCATAGGGTAACTGATCTTCTGCATATGAGCTCAAAAATAATGCCTGCTGTGTCCAGTTAGGTATAACTGAATGTACTGGATGTGGCCAAAGTCCAAGGAAGAGTGTGAATTTCTGGCCCTATTCAAGTACTTCTCAAGGCTAGGTGAGGCTAACAGAAACCTGACCCAGCCAAAGGTTTATGGGAACTTTAGTTTTGGGAAGGCAAATGGTTTGGCACTAAAAGCAATGTATTTATTGTAGAAAACACAGACACCAAGCATGGGAGACAGTGAGTCATGTATCAGCCATGTAGATTCTGGCTCACATCTTCAAATTAATAGGTATGTTTTACAAGATGATCTCTAATTGCTCTGCTCTGGGAGAAGAATATGATTTAGCTACAATATCTTGGAGTGTCCTCTTTACTGTTGCTTTCTGTTTAGTGTCTGGTTATATGGGTTGTTTTCAAAGTATCTGCCATACCTTTTCCTCCTTCTCAGTTATTGCTGCAGTGCAAAAAAAAAAGGGGGGGAAGAAGAATCTTTAGCTCTGTTGGGGCTTAGATATTTGTGTAGGTGTTATTAGGGCATAATTCCATTTTTCAGTTTCTGATTTTTTTTTTAAAGTGTCCTATTCATTTGAGTGTGGATTCTGACCAATATAAATCCCTCCTTCCTAACACAATGATTCTCTATTTTGTTTTTGTTTTTAACTGCCATCAAGTTGACTTCAACTTATGGTGACTCTATGAGTGAGAGACCTCCAAGTTACTCTTACATACTTATGGCCATGGATGCCTTGATTGAGCATCCTTCTGGAGTGCAGTCTTCCTTTTTACCTACTGCCTTCTACCTTACTAAGCACTGCTGTATTTTCTAGTGATTCATGTCTTCTCATGATATGGCAAAAGTACAACAGCCTCAGTTTAGTCAATAATAACTTCTAGGGAAAGTTCAGGCTTCATTTGCTCTAGGACCCATTCATTTGTGTGGGTTTTTTTTAACCAGTCTACAGTATCTGCAGAACAGTTCTTCAGCACCACATTTCAAATGAGTCAATTTTCTTCCTTCCCACTTTCTTCATTGTCCAGCTTACATAATCATACATAGAAATGGAAAATATGATGGTATAGACAATCTAGACTTTAGTATTCAATTCTATATCTTTCACACTTTAGGTTCTTGTCTAGTTCCTAGACGTGGCTCAAGTGGTTGAGACACTGACCCTGTTGATTGCAAGATCAGCAGGTTGGCAGTTCAAGGCCCAGGTTACTCATGATGGGGTAAGCTCCTGTCACTAATCCCAGCTTTTGCCAACCTAGCAATTCGAAAGCATGCAACTGCAAGTAGATAAATAGGTACCACTTTGGTGGGAAGGTAAACAGCATTCTGTGCAATCATGCTGGCCACATGATCACAGAGTACTCTCTGACAACGCTGGCTCTTTG
This sequence comes from Phrynosoma blainvillii, assembly GCA_026167975.1. Lineage (NCBI taxonomy): Eukaryota > Metazoa > Chordata > Lepidosauria > Squamata > Phrynosomatidae > Phrynosoma > Phrynosoma blainvillii. The sequence continues at coordinate 324,869,818 of JANUYF010000002.1, read as the reverse complement.
GCTTAGTAATGGAGATGAGCGCCGCCCCCTATGGTCAGACATGACTTGACAACCTTGTCAATGGGGAATAATACCTTTACCTTTACCAGTTCCTTCATAGCTGCCCTTCCAAGTCCTAGCCTTCTTCTGATTTCTTCACTGCAGTCTCCATTCTGTTTAATGACTGAGCCAAGGCATGGAAAATCTTAAACTATCTCAATGTCTTCATCATTTAAAGTTATGTAAACCATCTGGGCTTATTATTTTTGTTTTCTTGATGTTCAGCTGTAAACCTCCTTTGCAGGATTTTACTTTACATTTTCCTGTAATTGTACTTTATTTTTTATAGTAATCATTCCAGGTCTTTGCTATTTTTTGCTAGTAGTATGGTGTCATCTGCATATCTTAAGTTGTTGATGTTTCTTTCTCCAGTTTTCAAACCTCCTTCCTCAAAGTTTAATCTTGCTTTCCATAAGATATTTTCAGCATAAGAATTAAACAGATAGGGTAATAAGATGCAGCCTTGCCTTACCCCATTGACAATTCCTCCATATTCTGTCCTTGTCCTGAGTACAGGTTATCATGAGGGCAATCAGATGTTGTGGTGCACCTATTTCTTTAAGAGTGATCCATAGTTTTTCATGATCTATACAGTCAATGTCCTTTCTATAATCTAGAAAGGACAAGCTGCTTTTCTTTTGAGATTCTTTGATGTGCTTCATTATCCAACATATGTTTCAATATGATCCCTAGAGCTTCTTCCTTTCCTGAACCCAGATTGGTCATCTGGCATTTCTCTCCTCATAAATGGTTAAAGTCTTTATTGCATAATTTTGAGCATAACTTTGCTTGCATGGGAAATTAATGCAATGGCCTTGTGTTTACTGCAATCCCTGGTATCTCCTTTCTTGGGGACTGGAATGTATATTGAGCATATCCATTCTTTTGTTTTCCATATTTGTTGACAAATCTGTAATTTGTTTCCATTTTTTCCTCTTACTTCTCAGATGGCAAAGTACATGGGCACAGCATATGCAGCTTTAACCTTACGTGGAAGGCAAGCCTTTGGAAGCAATAATGGCGCATGTGCCTGCAGCATTCGCACAACCATTGTTTTAAACAGGACTTGAGGATACACATTTTTTCCTTTATGGGTGGGGGAGTCTGGAACAGATCCCCCACATATGGGAAGGGCTCACTGTACATGTGCTTAGCCAGCACAGCTTTTTATAATCCTCTCTTTAGCATAGCATAATGCACCATTTTCTTTGCATAATATTAAGGGTTTATTTCTAAATATCTCTAAATTTCATAAATATGCCAAGGAGTTTGATTTTATATGCTGTTAAATTCATAACTAAGGCACTGAGCACATGGACAGGTATGACAGGCCAACATGAAGGCACACAACAACAACAAATCGTAACAAGCTGTTATTGCATGAGTATTGTAGAGAAAATACTGAAGAATTGACTGGCTTGCAAGTCTGAGAATATGAGATCAAACATTGCTTAAATATGCAAAGATGGTTTGTTATATACAAATTAAAGAAGTTATTTATAAATAATAACATGAGAAATGAAGAGCTTTTTTATATTTTTAGAATCAGATTCAATCCCAAGTAACTGATATGTATTTCATGACCACTTTGAAATGTTCCGAAGAAAGAAACTATAACCCCCAAACCAATAAAAACATACAAAAGCCATGGGTAAGGAACAGTATTCAGAACAATGCCTGATGGTCAGGCAGAAACACCTATGCCTAGGACAAGCAAGCAATACTTGTTCTGTTTCATGTAACAAGTTTATATGTCAATCTATATACACAGGATTACAACATAGACAGAACATGCAAAAACCTGATTTTCATGTGATGAAGCCAACATGGGGGAGCTAAAAGTGGCTGTTATCCCTCATTAACAATGTTTAACAAATGGCAGTTAAATTGAGAGTGAGCAGAGTAAAAAGCCAAAAGATCAGATTTCAGTGACAAAATGATCAGATGTTTTTCAGTCAGTAATGAGAATTGGCAGATATGAATGATAGTAGTATGCCAAAAAATTGCAGTTTCTGTAAAGAGGTGAATAATTTGCAGTGTGATGGGCAGAAAAATCTCACTTTAGAACAAAAAGGTCTGTGGGCTGTTGATGTGAAACTGCTTTTGTGAAGCCTTGGAACTAGAACTGTAATGAACTGTTGTTGTTGTTGTTGTTGTTGTTGTTTTGAAAATAGCTTTTCATGCTCTGGATAGCAATGATGTGATTGTTGGTAGTTCCTTTTCTTTTACTATTTTTCCTCTAGCTGAACTATACAATCTCCATCCAGCTATTTTCATATAAAATTCATAAAGCAAAAGAAATTTGTGTCATAAAAATGCAACTCCCTCACAAAACCACTTCTAAGAATTCTTTCTATAATTATAATTTAAATACAAACAGTGGTCACTTTTAGAGGGGAAAATCAGTTTCTTCATTAATTTGTAGTTTTAGATTTTTCAAAAGTACTAAGAATTTAATAAAATATTTTCTTTTCAGGAGGAATTAGTGATGGTGTAATCTGTTCATCACCTGAAAATCGGAAAGGGAAAGACCTCCTCAAAATTCCTTATGAGTTATATGGGATCTGTTCTTCTACAGCTTCTCAAGTTCACCAGACCAATTTTCATCATTATTCTGAACACAGAGGTTCTATGAAGCATGGCCATTCCAGTGAACATGGAGGAGATGGCAGTCGCTCACATTGTGAACCTAAACCAAAGCCACGCCCCGTGAGCTTGCGACATGCATTGGCCACTGTCATAATAACTGGAGTGATCTGTGGGATTGTGTGTCTCATGATGTTGGCTGCTGCTGTCTATGGCTGTGCTTATGCAGCCATGACTGCAAAATATCACCGGGAAAACTCATCCTCTGGCAAAGAGAAGGGGGATCATAGTGGAGAAAGAACCATCTGAGAATTGTGAGATTTCACAAACACTCACACCCACCAACTCCAATATAGGCTTGATTAACTAGCTAGTTACTTTTGTGTTTTGGTTTTTCACATTCAAGTTTTTCACATGCAAATACACCTGGGAGGGATCTGCCAAAGAGTGGAAATTGAATCATAAGCAAATAAAGTCCTCAAGGACAACAGGGACAAACTACATCTTACTTTTTTTTTTTTTTATAGAGAGAAAGATGTTTGTAGCATAAATATTCCTAGATTTGGTATACTTCATTAGATGCATTAGACACATCAGATACTGCACCTGATGAAGTAGACAGAATCTATGGAAGTGTATGCTACAAACGTTCATCTCTCTGTCAGTTTGAAAGGTACTACATGATCCCTTTGTATGTCAATGCAGACTAACACAGTCATTTCTTCTTTTGGTTTTCTTAAAACAGTTGGTTGTGTGTTTCCAACTGTTATTGAATACTTCTTTCCTGACCATGCAGGGTGTGATATTTACTTAATACCTTGGTCATGATTTTTATAAATAACAATTCACTCCCCACATGTGGTTACAGAGTTTCAGAGGGGGGAAACCCTGGTGCAAGTGGGGTTTTTTTTAACTTGCATAGGGATGATGAGGAAAAACATGATGAAGAAAATTTGTGCCTAAGCCTGAGCATCTGGAAGACGTTACAGGAAGGGCACAGTTTGATGGTCTCCACAATCTGAGGCCAGATTTGAATGGCCTGGCACAAAGGGAGTGGAGACAGAGATTACTTATGGGTCTGCCACCCTTCATGAGCCGTCTTTGGAGATTTGTGTGAAAAATATTTAAACTTACTTAATGGAGGGAGGATGTAAAAATTAAATTTCTTCAACTGTAAAAATTCATTGAAATAAAAATAATAATGTAGTTGCCCCTTACATGTTACATTACTTTACTTTAGTCTCACAAGCAACAATTAGACCCCTGCTAAGACAGTATCGAAAACTGTGTTGGTATAGACAGAGCTGTTTGCTCCTTCTGATAAGTAGTTATTTCTCACAGTGTGTGGCAGCTAGTAAATGAGATGGGAATCTGTGTGAGAGCTCACAAAAAGTTCTATATATTCTTGGCTGAAATGTGTGGCTTTGGCACTGAATATTCCACTATGGTCTATTTTTATATGAAGTTGCTGTTTATGACTTCTTGAAATAATATAATATACTAAGATATAATATTGGGATATATGCTGGAATATAATTTAAGAAAAATATTTCTTTTTATTAGTGTGCTCTAAACTGAGTTTTTCACCTCTTTGGTTTTGTACAACCCCGGACAGTCAAACTCTTTAAGGAATGCATAATGGACCAGAAATGTAATTAAACTTTCTGATTTACAACATGAATGAAAAACAAGGCTCTGAATATGTGCAGAGACTTCATTATTTTAAAATATGTTTAGTCTGTGCAGTACTATGTCATTTCTGCTTACCTAGAGGCAAGTTAACTTTCACTCAAGGGGATTTTATGATCTTACTGGATAAATCTAGTATACTCCCATCTTTGGAGACAGTGGGAAGAAAATATGTGAAGACTCAGAACATAGTTAACCAACTATGAGTAGCTGAATCCTTAACCAAGAACCTAGCAACAGAAGGGAAAACATTTGTCATAGGTTCTGCTAGCTATCATTTAAATCTGGGTGTGGAAATCATGTAGTTGTTGGACTGCAGCTCCTATTTGCTGTGCTGGCTTGGGTTTGTGGTCCAACATCATCTGGAGCGCCACAGGACTCTAGTCTTTAGTGCCATGATACTTTAGCTTATAGCAGGAATGGCCATAGTGTGGTCCATGAACTGCATACAGTCCCGCAATTCCACATCTGGAGTCCCTCAAAGCCTCCCCTACAAGTCCCTCAAAGCACCCAGGCCCTCAACTTTAAAAAAACCCAGTGTGATTTTTGGGCAAATCAAGTGCAAACATTGAAAATATCACCCACTGGCATAAGCACCCCAGAACCTTGTACTACCCACAAACACCATGATTTTCCTCTGCAGTCCCCCTCAAAATGACAAAATTTTTATAGAATTATAGTCATAAGAGTTGGAAGAGACAAGGGTCTCAAGTACAACCCCCTGCCATGCAGAAACAAACAATCAAAGCACTTTTGACAGATGGCCATCCAGATTCTGTTTAAAAACCTCCAAAGGAGATTCTACCAGTCTCCGAGGGACTGTTTTTCATCGTCAAACAGCTCTTATCATTAAGAAGATCTTCCTAATGTTTAGGTGGAATCTCTTTTCCTGTAGCTTGAATACACTGCTCCAGTCCTAGTCTCTGGAGAAACAGAAAACAAGCTTGCTCCATCCTCAATATGACATCCTTTTACATATTTAAATAGGCTGTCATATCACTCTTAACCTTCTCTTCTCCAGGCGAAAAATACCCAGCTCCCTAAGTTGCTTCTTATAGGGGATGGTTTCCAGACTTTATACTGTTTTAGTTGCCCTTCTTTGCTCATGCTATAGCTTTTCAACATCCTTCTTGAACTGGACACAATATTCCATGTGAGGTCTGACCAAAGCAGAATACAGCTGTACTATTACTTCCCTTGATAGAGACACAACACTCCTATTGATGCAGTCTAGTATTGCATTGACTTTCTTAGCTACTGCATTACATTGTTGCTTATGTTCCGCCTGTTGTCCACTGAGACTCCTAGATCCCTTTTGCGCATACTGCTGTCAAGCCAAGTGTCACCCATCCTATATCATTTTTACTGCCCAAGTGTAGTATCCTACATTTCTCCCTGTTCAAATTCATTTTGATAGCTTTCTAATCTGGTAAGATCATTTTGAATTCTGATCCTGTCTTCTGGAGTATTAGCTACCCCTTCTAATTTAGTGTCATCTACAAATTTCATAAGCATGCCATCTATTCCATAATCCAAGTCATTGTTAAAGATATTGAATAGTACTAGGCCCAGGACAGAACCTTTTGGCACCTGACTAGTCACTTCTCTCCAGGATAAAGAGGAGCCATTGCTGAGGACCCTTTGAGCTCAGTTAATCAACCAATTAAAAACCCACCTAACAGTCACATTATCTAGCCCACATTTTACTAGCTTTTTTTTTTTTTTTTTGCACAAAGGTATCGTGGGGGACCTTGTCAAAGACCTTACTGAAATCTTTGACAAATTGACAAATCTACTTCCTGTCACCACTTGAAGGGGGAATGGAGAGGAAAATAGAGGTGTTTGAGCTTGCTATTTGGGGAGTGCACCCCACAGGGTTCTGGGAAGGCAAAATTGGTCCCTGTGGATACAGTTCCTCCCCTTATATTAGACAAGAAATATTTCATACCCAGTATCTGAGAAAGGGTATGAGTATCTTATTTCTGAGAAAGGGTATTAGGGTCTTCTGACCATTTTCTGAGCTTCTAAGAGATAAAAGGTCTATCAGGATGCCCATGAACCTCAGGTTGGAAGTGGCTTGTTAGGAAGCTTCACTGTGTAAATGGTCCAGATTGATTGTGTAATGGAGAAGGAAGACCCAAACAACGTTGAAGAAAGCAGTGCTCAATAAAGGGATCATTTCTCTCTCCCAGGTTATCTGACCAGCATAACAGCCTAGCTATGCATTTAATAATATATCACCTTCTTTGGTCCCTTCCATGAAGTTGCAGAATTGGTTGCATGTCTGTATTGCGCTCTTTTGCATCCTGGATTTGGCGTATGTGGGCTCTTTTTTGGCTATCTCTCCTTCAACACTTGTACACTGAGCACAACCTATATTTTCTTACTGCAGCTTTTTAAAGCCTCCACATATTATGAAACAACATAATGAACTTCTTTAAAACTATATATTTAAGTCAACCCATGGCTATCACCACAACCAACTATTTTCAGCAACCATGTTTAGTGACATTTTTACTGTCAGCAGACTTCAGGGAGCAGAAAGATCTAATCATTTACATTAAGAAATACAAAGTTACCATTTTGCAACATGAGGTATTTAATTCTTAACAGTAGAAAATGTAGATGAAAGCAACCATTTGCTGTGTACTCTTTAAGAGCCACAAATTATCTTCCACAATTTCTTGCAAGTAATTTGCAAATACATAACATATTATTTCTAGCTATTCGAAGTCATGCACTCCAACTGTCCTGATTTGGCAGAGAAAGTTGTGATTAACCCTCTGTTGCCATATTTTTCCAGCTGATTTTTAAATGTCCCAATTTCTCTTTTCTCCTCTCAATTTCACCTTCATCCTTGGCTTACTTCAGTTGCTGCAAATTGAATTCAAAATCAAAAGGTAGTTTGCACTCATTTAACCTGAGGGGAGAGGGACAAGGGGGTGGAATCTTGCCCTTCCCTGTAGACTAAGGCAAAAGCAAACTTCTACAGCATCACCTAGTTTGTCTATTCCTCCTCATGAATAACTTCTGCCACCTTGCCCACAGTCTGATGTTGTTTAGTCACACTTGTCCCAGTTTTTATCTGTGAAATCTTGGAGGGTATGAAATAAATGCCAAAATATGGAATCCCCTACAGTGATTCCCTGTATCTGTAGAAACACGACTTGGGCATCCAAAGTTAAAACAATGAGATTGTCCACATGAAATCATTCTATTTTATTCCCCACATAAAAATAGTGAAAACAGTTCTCTAAGGTTTGAAGCTGAGAATTCAAATGTTCACACTTTGTCAAAGCAAAGAGGTGTTCTAGAATTTGTCTAGAGAGAATGAGGTTATTCAGGGGTGAAACAGATGGGCAGGAAAAAGTTGGCTTGAAGCTGCCTTTTCTGAAGTCACATTGAAACCCCACCAACTACACTGCCAGATCCCAAGGCAGCTGGGGTGCACATGTCATGACCACACAGCACTGGGTACTTTTTTTTTTTTTTTTTTTTTTACAGTTCCCACTACCATCTATGCACACCTTTGCAGGAGTGCACTGCCAGCAACTGCCATCCCATTGCATAGCTGTCCCAGTGATCCTGCACACATTCACATGTGCAGTGCTTCACCGGGACAGGGCATCAGAACAGAGGTGTGCCCATGCAGATGCCAGCAAGGTACAATCATGCCTCCCTTCACCCTATGCCCCCCCCCCCCACCTTTGCCATCTGTTTTGTGTATGTTGTACTCATCTCCATGAGAGGTTCCATGGTTTCTCTTTTGGGCATTGCTACCCCCACCACTTGTGTACTGCAGCTCTGTTCCTATTAAATGCACTCCTGCGATGGGCGTTTTCATGCACAATTAGGATTAGGGTTTGGAAAGAGTGCCTCTTTAAAACTACACTGGTGTTGGTGCATTTATACGGACATGCGAAGGTGCACACTTTTCAGGAAGAAGTGGGAAAAACTGCTTCTGTTTGAAGCAGCTTTTCTCCCCATAAGGCTCCTAGAGGGTGCTTTCCTGCTGGCTTCAAGCAGTGTGTCATCTAAATGCCACACCTTCAAGCCAGCCTGAAAGCACCTCTTTTTGCTTGTCTATTTAGCCCCTCAGACCTCTTTTTTTTTTTTTTAGTACACCAATGCAAATAATCTCATTCTAGTTTTGTTGTTCATGCTATGAAACCACATCCCAGGTCTATTTGCAACAGTTATTCACACATCTGATGATGCAAATCTTTTAGAAAAACCAGGGGTTATTCAGATGGTGAAAATAATCCAGGTAGAATCTGAGTTAAATCTTTGTTGTTCACATGCATTTTGAATGCATCCACTTAAACTGGAGAGGGGACTGCCAAAAAACCTACTTAACCCAGAATAATCTATTTTGGCTATTTTTCTGAATTTTTCTAAAAGATTCTTATCATCAACTGTGTAGTTAACCAATGTGAATGGACCTGGGATAAACTGGGCTAAAACTCTGCATGCCTTGAATTTGCTTCAAATAGATTCACACTATTGATTCCATCTTTATTCAAGTGTTGACACATATGAGCAAGTGAACTCACAGAGATGTGCACAGATGCAATTCCATAGTGTGAACTAGCCAGGAGAAAGAAGAAGGGCCCTCTTTTATCTGCCATGGCCCAGGCCTCAGGGGAAAAGAAGAACTGCTGGACTTGATCCGTTTCCCCATTGCCATTCCCTTCTCCTTTTGTGTCATGTCTTTTTTAGATTGTGAGTCTGAGGGCAGGGAACTGTCTAATTAACAGTTTGTAAGTCACTCTGGCAGAAGAATGGGGTATAAAATCTCTGAATAAATGAACAAAACTGGAATGCGTGAGTGAGATTATTCACATATCGTACTAAAAAAAAATCCAATGTCTGAATGACGTTAAATTAAAGTTAAAGACTATAATCACTGCTGATGTAAGGGGGTTGCAGACTGCCAGAAATAGTGCAAATTGAGTCCACTTTTAGGGTTAGGGTTAGGGTTAGTGCTAGGGAGTCATGGGAATTTTTTTTTCCTGAGACATTGAGCCTTCTCTATCAGAGAGCTCTGGTGCCACAATAAAATACAGTTCCCATGATTCCCTAACCCTAACCCCAACCCTAAAAGTGGACTCAATTTGCACTATTTCTGGCAGTCTGCAACCCCCCGTAGTCACCATCCTTTTCATCCTTTTTGATGTGTTTTCTTAGCCCTGCCTGTGCCTGGTTGCCTCCTCAACACATCAAACAGCCACAATTTACTACAGCCCTCTCCTCATCTAACCAGCCTTTAGGGTGAGGACAAACAATTATGCTTGCCAGAATTTTGTAAATTCTTTGGCATCATTTTATTTTTGGCTTCAGCCTTTACATCCTTTCTTACATGTCTCTGAGTTTTACTTGACTTATCAAATCAAAATCCATAATTTTGCCCCCAAAACCTTATACATGAGATTGACTTATATTTGAGTATATACAATATACACTAGACTTTCAAACTGCTTTTTAAGAGCCCCTCATTGAAGGGTCCCAGGCAAATTTAATAACTATCTTGTTTGCAACCAGAATTTCAGTTTCTTTGTACCTGGGCTACATAGCCAGGGAATTCTAAGAAAATGACATTGTGGTAAAAACATATTTTGTTCTCATGAGCCGGTTTATCTAGTAAACTATTTTGTGTTGTAAACATTTACTTTATAAAAAGAAAGTGTTTGATGATATCCAAACTAGATGGCCAGCATGCTGTTTACAGTGAGAGGTTATCACTATATCTGTTATATGTTATTAATGCTGAGTAGTCTCTCCATTCTTCAAAATGCCCTATATTTACATAGAATAGAGTTATTCACATATTCCAAAATGGTAGGCATGCATTATATGCATGTATTTCTTTACTGACTGAAATTGGCATACATCCTCTTAAAAGCACATTCAAACTTTCTTTTCATATCATTACCTTCACAAAAGTAACTTAACAGATATTTAAGCAATGTATTTCACACAATAAAACAAACACAAGCTATTTGTTTATCACATTCATATACTATTTTTCTAGAAAAAAATCTAAGGTGGAGTAGGACAGAAGAAAATAATACCACATTAAAAAAAAAACCTAACAAATGTACTGAAAAACTACAAAACAGCTATCAAACCACTAAATTTTATTTAAAAGGTCAAATTACAGATTTGTGTCTCACTGCCTTTCCTAACACTAGTGAGAGTGGAGACTAACAGTATTCTTCATGGACTGCATTTCACACTTTGGGTGTGGCAGGCCTCTGCAGTTACTGGTATCCAAAAGATGGCTCCTCCTGCAAATCTTCATATGTGGTCAATCTTACAATCAGACATATGGTTTCTTTTTTTAATAAAGGTGCTAAGTGGTTCAGGATTTAAAACCCACACCTTGAATTGTGTGTGGAAAATGAATGGCAAATTTGAAAGGTCTTTCACTCTCAGATAATACTGGTTTTTGCACTCATCAAAGTTTCTGTGAGCATGGCCCTGCACAAAGGTCACTATAGTACTCAAGATGTGATGTGACTAAAGTATGGATAACTTTTGTCCAAGTCAGGCTAACCTGGGAAGCGTCATAGCTGACAGACCAAATGTGTGTTCTGGTGTTACAGTGGAGCTTTCTGAAATTGATCACAATCTCTCAGTGATTTCTGAACTCTATATCCATACTTACTACCATAAGAATGTGCAATCATGTTCATTTCTTTATTAACCCACTCACTCATGCAATGTGTCTGTTTCCCTGTAACAATCATTCTAAATCAGGTGAATGTCCTGTCTAAAAGCTTTCAAACAGATTAGAGTAAATATAGAATTCAGAGACATAGGCTTGAAGCAGATGGGCCAAAAGTAGAGGCTGATTGTGGGTTGATTGCAGGCCGCTCTTAGCTGCTGGTCTGCTTCGCTGCATAGTCATGTTACTCTGGAATATAATTTTGCAAAGGGATCTTGCAGCACCTTTGAGACTAACTGTATGAAAGAAGATGGAGAATGAACTTTTGCAGATGCAGGGGCTCTACAGACAGCCCTTAAGGAGCGGTGTGCCATCCCTGAGAGTGCCAGATCAGCGGTGTGCCATCCCTGGGAGAGCCAGATTAGGTCCATGGCAACCGCATGTCATGGACCCGATCCGGCAATTTAGTGCCCCCAAAAGAGCTGGCAAATGCTGCTCCTTTTTGGAGCATCAAAAGTTACCCTTGCTGCAGCAGCAGCATCTTTTCTGCACTCCTTTGGCACAGTGTGTCTAAACGCTGTGCCAAAGGAGTGCCCTGACACCACCCGCGATCTGTTTGGGTTGGCAGCATGAGGACAATGTGGGGGCAGACTTGGGGTGGTTGGCATGCGGTCACCACACCCTGACTCCACTCCCAGGCCGGCCCTTTTGACCGGTCTGTACTGGCCCTCAGTCTATTTCCCCAACTGCTGTAAGATCCCTTTGCATAGATTAAATATAGTTTTGTTTGCAAGTTTCCATACCTTGTACCTGAAGTCTCTAGACCTAGGGCAGGGGTAGGCAACCTTTCCCCTTTAAGGGCCGAGGGACTTCAGCTCCCAGAAGCCTCAGCCATGTTGGCCAATAGCTCCTGGGATTCTGGGAGCTGAAGTCCCTCGGCCCTTAAAGGGGAAAGGTTGCCTACCCCTGACCTAGGGGCAAATGGGATGGTGCAGTTCATTGCTTTGCAAGCATTCATATCAGGAGTTCACAAAGCTTTTTGGCCTTTTATGATTTGATTTGGAATATGCACATGACTTGGGCATCCCCATCCCCAAAAGACTGGGCAGGACTTAAATGGAATGTCTTGTAACTCTAAAGAGAATGACTGTTCCCTGTTCTAGGAGTAGACTGGAATGATCTTAATACTATCAAAGGCACCATTCATTCCCATGAGATTTGAAGTAGTGGAATTTCACTCACTGCTTCCAATGTATTTGGTGGTCTTTATTAGGAACAGTTACATATATTCAATATTTATTCATCACCTTTCCTGTCCAAAACAACACAAAAAGGGCACATCTGGAAAAGCTTGGCTACAGTGGATATCTGCTGGTAGTGATTTATTACAAAGAAATAAAGGATTATTTAAATTGCAGCACTCATTACAAAATTAAAATATTATAATCATTCATATTGTTTAGAGTATTTACAGAAACAACATCCTAATCTGGTCAAATTACCACTGACTCTAAGTAAATTTTTTAAAAAAGAAATTCACAGCAGGCCCGGTTCCTACACATGTTTCACATGTGCAGAGTCAAGTGTGATTGTATGTTTTGGACTGAGAAGACAAATTCAAAATGTGTGCTTGTGTCAGTATTCTTGTGGCCAGGCAGTATGAATCAGTTCTACCAAAGTGCATCTTCCTTCAAGAGTAAGAGCAAAGTCACGCCCATATAAAAGCAGGAAAGTATTCTCCACATTATTGGTTTTGCATGGATGTCTCTATGCCATGTTTGATAAATGACCAACCTGTAGTTCAACAGTGGAGAACTACTTGCCCTCCAGAGGCATGGTGGGACAATGTCCATGCTCTTTTTTATTGCTTATTATGCCCACTGGGACTGGTGACACCTACAAGATAATCTCCACACCCCTGCTGTACTGAAAGGAAAAGCATTGTAAGAAGAGTCTGGGTGGAGAAGTGTAGAGTATTTTAAACTAATCCTCATTTCTCCAGTTATTTTAGACTAGCCTTTTCTAAGATAGGCAATTTCCATAAAGGTTGGACTAGAGCTTCCATAATCCCTGAAACACCATAGGTAAAGTGGTTGCTATAGAGAGAAGATTGATAACAGTCTGGAAAGGCAGATAAGAACTTTCAGCCATCACAAGCACCTAGGCCAGACACATACCAAACAAACTGTATGTAGCCTCCATCTCAATACTCTGACCTCTCCTTGTATAGCAACCCTTACAACACTGCAGAATTCATGCCCTTCTGATTCAGGTAAAGTGGTGAGATAAAACTTAGGTTTTACGTTGCTTTTATTTATTTATTTCACCTTTTCATCCTCTCAAATTCCACCCACCCCATATTGTATCACATCTGAACTCAAGAGAGGGGAAAGACTAAATTTTGCTCATAATTAGACATATAAGAAAGGTGTACATCCCAAAAGCTCAAGCCTATCACATCCTGCTGATGTGATCACCTTTTTGACACCTCACTTGATCACCAAAGATCTTCTTGTGAATGGTTCCCGAAAGGTGGGCAGCTGTGTTAGTCTGCTGTAGCAAAAACAACTAGGAGTCTTATGGCATTCTATAACTTAAAGTAAAATTGGCATAACCTTTTGTAGGCTGTAGGCTACTTCACTGGATGTGTGGGGTTTTCACCTAAATTGGCAGATTATCATACTACACAATATGCAATGCACAATGTGAAACCACAATGTGCAGTGCACAACTGAAATGCACAACATTGCTGCATGCACAATTCTATTCCTGCTGCTGTCAGCGAAATAGGTCTGCTTCACTATGCCAAATAATTTACCCAAATTCATAGTGCAACTTACATACAGGTATATGTATGCATACACTACTAAGAGAATGCCATTCTATGATTCCATTTTAAGTATCATGGTTCAATCCTGTGGAATCTTGGGATTTTCTAGTTTAGTCAAAGCAACTAGCACTCTCTTGCTGAGAATTCTAAGTACCTGTCTCTAAACTGCCAGTCCCAGGATCCCAATGACAGTTGAAGTGGAATCACAGTACTATAATTGTCTAGTGTGTGTGTGTGTGTGTGTGAGAGAGAGAGAGAGAGAGAAAGCCATTATCTTCTCTCTTTGCCTTGTAGACAGACTTGTAGATACCCTGCATCCATCTCAATCTGAGCTGACTCCAAAATAGTTGGTTGTCATGTCTCAGTTTAAAGAAACTACTGAGGTACACTTTAACAAATCATGATTGTATCATTTCATCTATTGTGAACAAGTAGTCTGGAGAAAAAGCAGTTGAGCTGTGGTGTTGCTTTCAGTAGAACAGTACACAGATTTTCTTACCCGTCTTTTTACCAGTCCTACCAGTCTTACCAGATTTTCTTACCAGTCTAACTTCATGCACAGCTATGATGCACGAGGCTGAACCCTTGTTAATTAAAAGGTAAAACAGGAAAACAAGACTTGATATTCCACAGTTTTGCCCACACTGATTTTGTATGTGTTGATAATTATTGTTTGGGTTATGCTAAAGCGACCCCTATTAGCTTATAAAAAGTTTCCTTTGTTCAAGGCATTCAGAATCAAGCCTTTTAAAGACCAGAGGCTGCAGTGACCCAGACATTAGGTCATTAAATGGCACTTTATTGAATTTTCTTCCAAAACAGCCTTGAAATGAACACTTTTATAGGCTGTCTAAGGAACATGAGAAAGCCAAGCCTGTTTACAATATTGATGAAGAAAAGAAGCAGCAATTTTACCTGCTACCACTGGTGATTTTCTGTCATCCAGCAGCTGAATGGAAGTACTTGCTGTCACCACATTGCTTTTGTTTGCTGTTTCTGAAATATTAAAAGCAATAGCTATTACAATCATGTTGCAATATTACTATTAACTATTGTTGACATGTTCTCACAGCAGCAGAGAAAAATCACCTAATAGTTTCATGACCTAGTCAGAGCAAGCATGGCTATTTCAAATAGCAAACTTCATATCTATACAACAGTCAGAAAAATCTGGCTTCAAGACTGCAAAATGATTTTGAAATTATTGCTGTTGCTTTGTGTCTTCAAGTCATTTCTGACTTATGGCAACACTAAGGTGCCCCTATCATGGGGTTTTCGTGGCAAGATATGGTCAGAGGAGGTTTGTGCTTGCCTTCCTCTTTTAAATTATACCATATGCTGAATTAGCTTCTGGACAAGAACTGGGGAGACAACAGCTTCAAATTTTCACTCAGCTATTTTCACTCACTGGGTGATCTTGAGTCATTTACCTTCTTTCAGCCTAACCTATCTCACAGGATTGTTGTGAAAGACATAATGGAAGGGAGAAAAATACAATTGATTGCCATAGGTGCCTTAAAGCATGACTGTGGATCATGTGACCCTTCAAATTTGTTGAGCCAGAACTCTCATCAGCCCTAACCAGCATAGCCAATATGCATGCATGATGAGAACTATAATCCCACACCTTTAAGAGGACCATACTTTTCTTGTCCCAACTCTAGATCCTCCCCACAAATGTAATCACTGTCTCAAAATATTGTTTTCTTTGGGAAAATATACAATGCAATTCAAGTCTCTTCACTCCACTCTATTCCTCCAGTACTCTCCTGTATCTTGATCTGTTTTATGCTTCTGTGTTGTAAGATTGTTGTAACACTCAATGGATTTCTTGAAGAAAATATAGATTAAGATACCTGAAATAATCAATAAATTTATTTCCCCCCAAATACCAGCTCTGCTATAATCTAGGAAAAATACTAGATGAGATTTTAAATATGTGACTGCTTTTAATGTGATGAGTAAATAACTAAATAACTAAATAAATAGCAGGGAGCAGTGGTACCATAGTGAGTAAAGTCAGACATAAAATCACCTCATAGAAGCTGTTATTTTTCCAGAAATAAATGGAGGCTTTCCTCCAAATGCAAACATCACATTTAGGAGCATATGAACATTTGGGATTGGGAGGGAGGATTTTATTGGGACTATGGCAGTAAGGAAAGTTTAAAAGTAGCCCTGTGCTTTTAGTCTCACTGCTGCTTGGCCTCTTGAATACATTAAAAAAAACCCCAAAACAATCCTGTATGATACAGTAACTCCATTTATGCAATTAACATTATATTGTGCTTGGCCCAAAGGTTGTCTGGTAAAACTTATTACAGATTTTTTTACCAGACACTATTCACTTCAAACAATACACTAAACATCTTGCAAAAGATAATCTCCAGTGGTCTTATAACAGGGGTAGGCAACCTTTCCCCTTTAAGGGCCGAGGGACTTCAGCTCCCAGAAGCCTCAGACATGTTGGCCAATAGTACCATGTTGGCCAATAGCTCCTGGGATTCTGGGAGCTGAAGTCCCTCGGCCCTTAAAGGGGAAAGGTTGCCTACCCCTGTCTTATAATATATCAAATTTAGATTGACAGTGGGTCATTTTAAAAAATAAATAAATAAAAGTTTATTTATTTATTTATTAAAAAAAATAGCTGTCAATTTAATGCTGTGACAAACCTGTACTGAATGGGATTGAGTAGACAAAGCTTCCTGGGATCTGTTCAGCAGCTCTTCTGTACCAAAGTGGGAAATGATCAGCATTAAAAATATTCTCCTTGTCTTCAGCTGTCAAGAAGTCTCTTGAAACAGAAGGAAACATAAAATGTTTGCTGGAGGTTTTTCTTTAAAAATATATATAGAAGACTTGATCATCTCACTTAACAAAATCAGTCTTTTTACCAGTCCTACCAGTTTTCTCAATCAGGTAGCCAACAATTAATATTTTTTTTATTAATAACCAACTGTTAATTCTCTGTGCTTACAATAATTACAATAATTTTCAGAGAGAGATCACACTTCATAGTAAATACTTTACCTACCTGTTGAGAAACAAATGTAGGAAAGCCATGGTATATAATGCTGAGCTAATACTTTTCAGATTCTTCAGTGACTTTCACAAGACACCATGGCCAGAAACCAAAGGACTTTGCAATTGGTTCCAGATGCCAAAGAGGTTTTGGAGTGGTGTTTCACCAGCAACCCTTCAAGCCACATGGCAAAAAGACTTTCAAAAGAATGGGGGTCTAATATTTAAAGACATCCCCATGCATGCACTAAAGTAACTCTTTGGATTCTAGCCATTCCAAATTAAGATATTTGTAGTTAGCTGGTTATGATGGAGCTATGATGGATTGAATGCACTGGGTAACCATTTGCCTTGGGAAATTTCAAGTAGAAAGAGTAAAAAAGAAAACAAACAAGATGGATGTAAGTTGCTTTTGGGGAGATCATAAGCCATGACAAAACTATTGAAACAGATTTGCAAACACTGCATTAAAGGGGAGACAGAATCAACTTGAATGAATCACACATATCCTAAAGTTGGTTCCAAATGAATATTCAGTCTCCCTTCCATAGAAACAATGGGAAAGGTCTGAATGTGCTTTGTAACGTTTATCTTGCCCAAAGATCCTGTGAGACTGGTTATAATTATTATACATTCTGTAACATGGAAATATAGTTAAAAATAGAAAGGTTGAACTTGTGAGCATTCAAGAGAGCAAGCTTGCAAACAAAAGTACTCTTGCCTGTACGATAGTAAAATGAATCATGATGAGCACAGCCTTGCTAACAGCTTGTTGCAGATGGAGTGACCTTTCCACACTATACACCAGGGGTAGGCAACCTTTCCCCTTTAAGGGCCGAAGGACTTCAGCTCCCAGAATCCCAGGAGCTATTGACCAACATGGGACTATTGGCCAACATGGCTGAGGCTTCTGGGAGCTGAAGTCCCTTGGCCCTTAAAGGGGAAAGGTTGCCTACCCCTGCTATACACCCTTATAGCCCTATGATTCCAATCTAAGTGCCATGGCTTGGAGAACCAAAGTTTGGGAATCACTGAATAGGAAAGAGGTAGTGGAGCTGATGACAGCAAACACTTTCTTGGAACTGGGGGTGGGGGGCAGAATCTACTTAATTATATTGGATCTTCCTCTCCCAGAATTTTTTCCAGTGAGTTGTTTCTGCCAGTTCTGCCATTTATTTATTTAAAAAAATGAATTTGCTTAATATATATTCCCAGATCAAACATGAAAACAGACACAATCTTTGGTTGACAATATTTCTGGTTTGACAATACATACCACAAAAGAAATAAACAAAATTGTGTCCCTCATTTGAAAATACATTAGGAATATGGCATACATTTCTAAAATGGGCATAGGTCTGCTTTAGTGAGTCAGACACAATTTACTCAATGCATCTGTTTGAAAAACATGCTCAAAAATCAGTATTTCTTCCATTTAAAAAACAAACAAACAAACAAACAAACCCTGCACACTACTGGCATGAAAAGTATTTGCAGGTGGAAAAAGGCACAGGTTCACAGAAACAGGATTGACTGATCTGCTCATCCTTATGTCAAACGTCCATCTTCCAAGCACTTGCCTATGACTCTGTGGAGAGCAAGGAGAAAAACACATGTATGGTTTCTCCCCTTGGGGAAGCTGGGGAGGTATGTGATTTAAATAAGAAAGGTTAAATCCATAGCACTGTAGACTTTATCCACAGTTGCTTTTGAATGAAAGCACATGGTTGCTTTTTCAACAGGAATTCTTTTTAAAACTTGAGCGGTTCTGTTGATGGATTTCCTGCATCACACCTAGTTTGGCCCTGATTTGCCAAAGACTGTAAGTGGAAGTTTAACCAGAGGACATGCTTCTATTCTTAAGCGCACATTTGGCACTGACATTCGGACCTATAAAGAAGATTACTAACTGCTGGTCTCAGTTGGTGGATCCAAAGGTACGTGAAAGAAAGTGAAACATAAATAGCTAACAAGATTTATAATCTAGTGACCCATAGGAATTTCGCTGTATTTCTAAATGAACAGCTCTAAAAAAATTTTTACTTTTTTGGACTACAGCTCCCAGAATCCTGCAGTCAGTGTAATCAATGGTCAAGTTGGCTTGGGGAGATTCTGGAAGTTAAACTCAGTATAAACATTATAGCATAGGAAATTCGTTTTTTAAAAAAAGAAAAGAAAGAAGAAATGTGTTTCTTGTCTTTTAATATACAGAATATGAAATGGATGTAGATAATCACTAGAAGAGAGAAAGAGGAAATATTTTATAATTATATGCATGCTTCTCCCCTTCCTTTGTCATATGCTTATGTATCCATACTACTTACTGATTAGTTAGTTGTTCTGGCCCCACAAACAAATTGACACGAGAAAGACCTGTCCGAGTTCCAAGAAAAGCAACTTCTACTCCCTTGTCAGAATTTCTGAAAGAGACCAAAAAGGGTAATAGAATAAGAACATACGATCTATGCTGAATCAGACCAGAGGACTGTGCATCATTTAGTAGCCAAGCAAGTACATATGGGAAATCCCTCTGGAAGGATGCACAAGAATATTTTCTCTAGCATACTGGTAGTGACAGATTTATCTTCAGTAAACTGGCCTAATCTCCTCTAATGTCATTGACGTGGGCAGTCATCATTATATTTTGTAAGAGCAAATTCTTGTATAACTGATCATTGTGTGAAGGTTTTTCTTTTATGTGCCTTGAATCTCCCACAATTCAGCTTCAATGTAAAACTCTAAGTGTTGTACAATGTATGGGGGATTTCCTAACTATTTTCTCTACATGATTAATTATTTTACAGACTTCTAACATACACCCCATCTTAATAGGCCCTGCCATTGTACACTATCTTCGCAGAAGCAATACCACTGACATTTCTATACCGCTTAATAGTGAACTCAGCACTTTCTAAGTGGTTTACAGTCTGTAAGCCAATTGCCCTCAACAAACTGGGTACTCATTTTACCGACCTACAAAAGGATGGAAGGCTGAGGCAACCTTGGAGCCCTGGGATCGAACTCACAATGGAGTTTATCACACAAGAACCTGTGTGCTTCCATCCCGAAAATGGTTAAACTGTCCGCATCCCGGAAAAGCATGCAAATGCACAAATGATTTTCACACGCAGAGCACAACAATGCATTAAAAGCACATTACTAATGTGAGAAAGTGGGTAGAAAGCACATTTGGTTTTCACACAGATGTGAACAAATCCCGTTGATGGTTTGAAAATAATTTTTTTTGCACATGTGCACAGAAGCTGTAGTTGCATTACCAGAAATCACTCAAAGAAATAAATAATTTTATGTACACTATTTTCTTTATAAAAATATACTGTACTACCCTTACTTTCCAAGAAATGGTATCCAACCTGAACAGAACAGAACATTACCCCAAAGAAGTAGGAAAGAAAAGAGAAAACTTCCCTCTAGCATCCCTGCCTTCCTCACCAGCTGATCCTTTTAGAGCCCCAGCTAATGAGGAAGGATGGAGGAGGAGAGAGGCGCATGAGAGAGAGAAGCAAGCTGTTTCTCTCTGTGTGTGTGTACACTGCTGAATCCTTTAAGAGCCCTGGTTGAAACATAAAAGTCTGTGTCCCTCTCAGCACAGCAAAGCCGCAAAGAAATGGTTTTTAATGCTGCTTTATTGTTATATCACCATATTTTATTGAATCAATGTTTTAATAAAATTGTAAACCACACTGAGGTTTTTTTAGAGCAAAAAGTGGTTGAAAATGTCTTCATTAATCAATAATAAAAATAAAAACCACCCTAAATAATTTGGTGCCATCACTAAACCTGGACAGAGAAATAATTCCAGATAATTTATGGGGGAGGAGAAATAAAAAGCAACAAATCCATCATTTGCTTCCTTTTATTACAAGAATTGATAATTTATTCTGACTCACCACTTTCTGCAAGGAAATTTCTGCATCTAGAACTAACATTTCTAAATAGTAAATGATATAGCTATTTTATCACAAACTAATATAAACAAGGGTTGCAATTTTCACCAGTTTAAATCCATGCATAAATACACTTAAGCTTCTTACAGTATTTGTCCGGTTCATCAGTGGTTGTAAAATTAAATGGACACAGAATTCTGCAGACAATACAGATGTACCATTTCCCTCCAGCCTGTACTACACAAACAAGGCTGTGATTCTGTGCATATGTATTTGGGACTAAATACCACTAACATCTCAATACATGAACAAAGTTTGGCTGGCATCTTATTCCATATTTAAGAGATCTTAAGGCAGACATACAATATTGTAAATTTTATATTTATGGCTAATAATGACCTAATGTAATCCCAAAAGCAGTCCCTCTGCCAACCTAAGGGTTTCCAAGGTGCTGCAGATTGGGATGCTGGAAAATGACCTCTGGACCACTTTCCCAGTCACAGAGCATGTTGAGAGAACCAGTTGCAGTAGAAGGGGTCTCTCCAGATGCCCATCAACAGACCACTAAGAGAGTTTTAACATTGTCCTTTCCCAGTGCCTCAATCTAAATTGGCTAAGCAACCCTTCATTTGGGTTACTGCTTAGCTTAAGAGGTAAGTTTCTGTGAAGTGGCATCAGCAGAAATAGCTAAGACAACAGTGAAAGTGGCAAGTCATTGGTGACATCATTGCAGCTACATCTTACACTGCAGGATCACAGCTTTTATGGTTTTGCTTATTCACTTTTTAAATTTATTTACAGCTGATTTTATTTTTCACATCCTCTTTATATGATACCCTATTGGTTTGCCTTAAGATACATTTTTCTCATCTATTTCCCTTTTGATTTTTCAAATTTATATTTATTTACTTATTTTTTAATTAATGTCCCACTTCTCTTGGGAACACAAGGTGGCTCAGGAGCAAGGACAGAAAGAATCATAGAATCATAGAGTTGGAAGAGACCACAAGGGCCATCCAGTCCAACCCCTTGCCATACAGGTACTCAAAATCAAAGCATCCCTGACAGATGGCCATCCAACCTCTGTTTAAAGACCTCCAAAGGAGGAGACTCCATCACACTCCAAAGGAGTGTGTTCCACTGTCAAACAGCTCTCACTGTCAGGAAGTGCCTCCTAATATTGAGGTGGAATCTCTTTTCCTGTAGCTTCCATTTGTTGTTCTGAGTCCTATTCTCTGGAGCAGCAGAAAACAAGTTAGCACCCTCCTCAATATGACATCCCTTCAAATAGTTAAAGAGGGCTTTCATATCCCCTCTTAACCGTCTCTTCTCTAAGCTAAACATACCCAGTTTTTTAAGTCGTTCCTCATAGGGCATGGTTTCCAGACCCTTCGCCATTTTAGTCGCCCTCCTCTGGACACGCTCCAGTTTCTCCACATCCTTTTTGAATTGTGGTGCCCAGAACTGGACACAGTATTCCAGGTGGGGCCTGACCAACACAGAATACAGTGCCACTATTACTTCCCTTGATCTAGATACTATGCTTCTATTAATGCAGCCTAAAATTGCATTGACCTTTTTAGCTGTGGCATCACACTGTTGACTCATGTTTAACTTGTGGTCTACTAGGACTCATAGATCCCTTTCACATGTAGTCTCATTAAGCCAAGTGTCCCCCATTTTATATCTATGCATTTCATTTTTTTGCCCTAAGTGCAGTACTTTACATTTCTCTGTGGTGAAATTCATTTTGTTAGCTTTGGCCCACCTTTCTAATCTATTAAGGTCATTTTTGAATTTTCATCCTGTCCTCTGGGGTATTAGCTATTCCTCCTAATTTGGTGTTATCTGCAAATTTGAGAAGGATGCCCCCAATTCTTTCATCCAAGTCATTGATAAAGATGTTGAATAGCACTGGGCCCAGGACAGAACCCTGTGGCACCCCACTGGTCACTTCTCTCCAGGATGAAGAGGAAACATTGGAAGTTGTATTGAACTTGACAGTCTGTATGAAAATAGCATTTATGCATCTCCTGACAATTCTGAGAGAATATGCACTTCACCTCAAGCATTTGCACATTTATGAGGCTGACACTGCCTTCTGAAATATAAAGTGTGCACACAGCAATAATGTATGACATTTTAAAATGTAACCTGTTAAAATCTACACAAATTAACTTTAATTGATGGAGAAAAGATGTATAAGTTAAAGAAACCACACTAATATATGTGCAGATTAGGAACATGTGAAAATAAATTTAAGAAAGTAAGACAACAGATTCTCAAAATTGGATATGAAACAAGGATAGGAAAGAAATGTCATGGGATTCAGATAAACTGATTAATTGAAATGGAGAGATTGCCACATTTGTACTTGCATCACAATGAAAAATAAGACACAATTAAAAGCACAGTTAAATTACAATGTTAAACACAATGCATTGAATGCACTTTTAATACTTCCATTTTATGTAAAACAGTCTGGACACAAGTCAGCAGGAACAAACCATTTTTTAAAATCAAAGTAGATAGTAGACATGTGATTCAATTTTCTTTGCCAGCTCCAGAACAAATCATGATTGGAGGAATGCCAGGATGCAGCTTCCAGATTTCCTTATATCCTTTGAACTGGTGACTGAATCAGGAGACAAGAAAGCCACAGCTTCTCTCCTCCATCCTAGCTTATTGCTCACTATAACAGGCAGGGGATGGAGGGTGGGGCAAGAACAGGAAAGCCATGCTCCTCTTTGATAATGGGTTAAAAGTAAAAGGGAAATCTCTGAACTGCAACTGGGGAATTCTAATCTGGGGAAAAGAAAGTCAAACCACAGCCCAAACTCTAGAAAAAAAAACCTATGTCAGGGGTAGGCAACCTTTCCCCTTTAAGGGCCAAGAGACTTCAGCTCCCAGAATCCCAGGAGCTATTGGTCAACATGGGACTATTGGCCAATATGGCTGAGGCTTCTGGGAGCTGAAGTCCATCAGCCCTTAAAGGGGAAAGGTTGCCTATCCCTGACCTATGCATAGCATCCTGATAATGGCACATGACCATAAGTCTTCTTTTAAACATGGCACAGTAGGCTATTTTCTAGCCCTTTCCACTGCATCCAAAACATATTCTCAACTGTCATGTAATAATAATAATAACATTTTATTTATATCCTGCCTTAAGCCAAGGCTATCCAGGCAGCTTACAATCTAAAATACAATCCTATACAATACAAATGTCATGAACATATCACCCCCCCCCCTTAAAAATATATTAAATCAATGATACATTAAAATTAGCTTAACACATAGTACACATCAATACAATAAACAAAAGCATTCTAAGTATACAAGAAATAGAGATAGCCTCCCGCTGAGCGTCAGGGCCACACCCCCAAGAGTCTTAAAGGGCTAAGGCTGGGGCTCTGCCGCTGCGTCCTCCGCTCCCGTCCCTGCCTCTGCTCCCTTGGGGCCAGGTGTTCTGAGAGAGGAGGGGGCAGGGGATGAGGCTCACTGCCCGGCTCCTGAGTCTCTTCCCAGGTCTCTGCTGTTGCCGATGGTCAGGGCTTGCAGAGGCTTTGAGGGCTCCCATGGGGCCAGGTGTTCCGAGGGAGGAAGGGGCGGGGGAGGAGGCTCACCGCCCGGATCCTGAGTCTCTTCCCAGGTCTCTGTCCTGGGAGAGGTCTCTAAATTTTTTGCTTACTGGTGGGGAGGGAAGGGGGAAGCAATTTAGACTATGAAATGTAGCTGCTCAGGACCTTTATGGGAAGGAAAAGAAGGGTACATTCCATCAAATAGGTACACGTCTCTCCTGAGTGAAGACCACAGGTTTCTCCATCATGTGAATTTCTGCCCCCCCCCCCACACACACACCTTGTGTCTCTCCTCACCAGTAAAAAGCAGCAGAAAGAACCCCTCCCAAGTTTTGACAGCTGTCACAATGGCTGGGAAGAATGGAACTTCATGGACAGAGTTTTGTATTTGTCCTGCTTGATGTAGGATCATGGCCTATGGCTGCCAGTATACGTGAAAAGAAATGGAATAGGGTGTCACTACAGCACAGCAATATAGGTCATTGCTTTCATACTTTATCTCACCATAAAAATAAGAAAAGATAACTATTTCTTCAATTCCAAACAGAAAGTCTCCATAGCAGCAGAATAAATAATATATAGTACAGGAGGTTGCAGTGCAGGCAGTAATTAAACACATTGAAAGTATCCAGGAAGCTTTAATCAACATACATTTGGGGTGATATTTTGGCCCGGAACTAAAAGAAATACAGGCTATGAGCCTAACCTAGTTCTCTGGGTAGGGGATATCCCAAATATGGTCCCATTATAGAAAAAGCCATGTCCTTAAGTGGATGTTCACCATTCTTCATTCAAAAGCAGCTGCTCAAGCAAGTCCTGAGATGCAAAACCAAGTGCAAGAGGGCATGTACAGGTGAAGGCAATCTTGATTGGATTATATTTAACTGGAATGAAGACGTAAACCTTGAGGTGGCTAAAACAGATGAAATAGATTTCTAAAGCATGAAGCTGTATTCTTTGGATGCATTAGGATGAAGAACAATAACTGAATAGGGATGAAATTATCTCTGTCACCATTATCTCTACCAAAAAATTTTACTAAAAATCATAAATAATGTGTTGCTTACTTACTCTGATTTGTTTAGCGCAAGGCTGGTCCAATATGCTTCTATTGGTGCACTCACCACTGCATCAAACAATACTTCTTGTATGAGTTCTTTATCACCTATAAAGTTATAAGCATTATTTTAAGTATGGCATCTGCATGGATCTGTGAAGCAAACTTGGATGCAGTCCCAGGCCCATTAATTTTGATGATGGATCTGCTCTAAGCATGACTAAGTACAGATCCAACCCACTCCACAGGGAATCTACAGATCTCTTGTTATAAGCTAGGTGCTTTGGGGGTCATCCTGACACCAGATGAAGTTGCAAGTTATTTAAATCTATTTGATTCTGAGATAAGTGGTTGGGGAACTCTCACACTGGGTACCAAAGTTAGCATACCTATCTTGCAGGTAGAACTCTAAATTTTTAATATTTGTTATATTAAACCTGTATCTCCCTAGTATATTTCATTTAGCAGATGATATACTTGGAAACATCATTCCAAAATACTGGCCATGGTCCAGAGCATGTGCAACTCACTACGTTACATACTCTAAAAGGTCATGAGCACTTTGTGGACAATGGAACATCGACAGCTGCTTGTGCTGGACTGCACTGCAGTCAGTTTCATTTATTTATGTTTATTTTATTTCAGGATTTAATACTGGTATTCTTAGCACTGTAATTTTTTACAGGTCTCACTATCAGTAGTGGTTTTTTTTTTTTTTATAAAATCAAAAGGGAATGTTGCAAAAAAAGCAAGGACTAAAGAGGTTGGATACACAAAAAGCATCAGTTTTTGCAGCCACATATAGCATTTTGCTTGACTGATGTGTGTAAGGCCTTTACCAAGAATGTATGGGCCTCTACAGATGGGCGGCCGTGGGCTGTCCCGAGAAGCTGTGGACTGGGACCGAGGCTGCCCCATGCCTCAGCCCCGATCCACCCTTATGTCGCCTCTGAAAAGGAACGCTAAAATAGAAAAGCCAAAAGGGGTGCCAGAAGAGACGCTGGGCACCTCTTCCTCATTCCTTCCAGCTCAGCATGTCCAGATGCTGACCTGGAAGGATGTCCTCAGGAAGGGGTTGGGATGCCCAGATACCCTCCCCTTCCTGGGCTTGAAGATGGCGCTTTTCACCATCTGCATCCCCCCTATGTTATACATTCCAGGATCATCTTAAGCAATTTAAGTTATATTGCTTAAATTGTAACAGGTACATGTTAAGCATACCTGTTACAATTTCAGCACTGAAAATGGTTCAGATCCATTATTGTATTATAATCTTTTCAAGTTCCTTCTAAAGTAGGTCAGCATCATTGTTCCCCATATTGCTAAAAGAACCAAGGATGGGAGAAAAAGAATGTTGCCTTCTCATGATGTGGTCAAAGTATGACAGCCTCATTTTAGTGATCTTGGCCTCCAAAAGGAATTCAGGCATTATCTGTTCAATGACCCATTTGTTTGTCTTTTTGGCCATCCATGGTATCCACAGCATTTTTCTCTAATGAGTTTATTTTCTATATATTCACTTTCTTCTCTGACCAGCTTTCACATCTATACATGGTATGGAATACCATGGCTTGGATGATCCTAACTTTAGTGTTCAGTTTTATATCTTTACACTTCAGGATCTTGCCTAGCTCTTGGGCACATCTTTACAGGACTGTAAAGTGGCTAGACGGGAGATGGAAAGAATATTTGCTATTGTTTATTTCCCAGCTGAAAAACTAGTTTCCTGGCACTTAAAAATACCACTCAGGACGAATAGCACAAAGGCATGGCTGTTGCATGTTTTTCGCTTGGAATTAGCACATCCCAAAATGTCTCATGAAATATAATGTTTTGTATGAAAATTGTTGGGGGGGTGTCAAAAAAGAAAAGAAAGGAGTTCCATGCAAAAGAGCCTGCCTTTCCCAAAAATATGTGTGTGTGTGTGTGTGTGTGTGTGTGAGAGAGAGAGAGAGAGAGAGAGAGAGAGGGAGAGGGAGAGGGAGGATGATTTTTGCACAAAAAATGTTTCTAGAAACAATATTTGCATAGAATTCTGGAAACAATTTTTGCACAGAAAAACACTCTTTCCAGAAATGCACATGGGTTTTTTTTATTCAGAATTGGTATATTTTATGTAGTTAACATCAATGTTAAAGGAAAAATGCATGCATTTCTGGAAACAGTATGCAGGCAAAACATTCATGGGGAAAAAGTTCATGTGTATTTGTGCAGATAATCTCCTGAAATAGGGATCTTGCGATGAGTAAATATTTGTTGAAAGTGGCATAGAAATATCTGTTACTCCTGAAGGGAGAGGAAATTGCAGAAAATTGTTTCACATGCTAGGAAGAAATCGTTGAAGACTTACATTGCTATGCCAGGTGCAAAAAAAAGGGATAGGATTTCTGTGACTGCAGCAATGATATTTAAAAGGTGGTGGTGGTGGATTGTAACATGTACAGGTTAAAAGCAAAGGAATCCTGTGTTCTTTTTTATCTGGCCACTCAACCTACCTGCAGTTTACCTGTGCTAAAGTAAACCTTGTTTTTTGTTCTATAGAAGGGAAATGTAATGCATTTACTTTGGGAAATGTCTGCAGTATTTATCAGAATTCAGATTTAATCAACAACATACTCACATGGAAGCAATGGCTCTTTCCCAGTGAGGTAGTTTTTAATAGCCTTCAGTTGAGTCATTTGGCGGTGCTCAGGATGCACGTCTGTGTTGCAATATGACCTGAGGACAGAGTGGTTAAAAATAATTGTAACAAATGTTTGCAAACATGACTCTCTTTGTCTTTCAGTAGGAAGAACTGGGCACACCAAGCATAAACAGAAGGGGTAACACATGCCAGCTGCGTGTTTTATTGAAGACGTACCATTCATCTGCCAAAGATACATCAGGCTGTTCCAAGTCATGCAATCCTGAAATCAGAAAAAATGATAAAAGGTCATTTTCCTGGGATGTACCAACATCAATTCAGTATCTGCACACAGCTCATGACAATCATTCTTCCTCCTTGAAAAACTAAATTAGTTTATATATCTTAATTAATTACAATAGGTTGCATTTCTACAAATGTACAAGAACAAAGTGATGTATTGACCAATCCTAAATATCTGGATAGTACTAAAAATATACAAGTATATGTTAGACCACCAGAAGCTGAAGGAATAGACAAAAATGGACAGGAATGGACAAGGAAACAGTTGAAAGAAGAGAGTTGTTATTAAAAAAAAAGTTACACAAGGGAGGATTATAAATGTGGGATAATTGTTGACCTAGGAACATAAGAGGCAGAGGTGTGCATCCTACCAGTTCTGGCTAAATCCTAAATCCACTGCAGAACCAGGTTAAACTGAAAAGCTTCTGGGAATGCCTGAATTAAAGTGGAGCTGCTTTACAGTGTGCTGAATCTTATTCCAAGTCTTTCTACAGTTTTGCTACAGGTTTGGAGATTTGGAGAGATACAAAGACACAAACTTCACATTGTGCTTTAAATTGGAAGGAGGTCTCAAATGAAGTGCCGCTGGGTTCGGTCCTGGGGCTAATAATCTTCCATTATTTTATTTTATTTTATTTTAATTTTTTGTGGTTTAGATGATGGGGTGGAGAAAAATTAGAGGGAATTTCCCTGGGATGGAATAGAAGATGGATTAAAATCGATTCAGTTCAAAGGGCTAAAGACTTCTGGAGTAAGAATAAGCAAGAAATAGAACGAAGGAGTAGGGAAGCAAGATACAGATATAACGAAAGTCCAGAAGGGAATTTGAATCTAACTCTGGTAGGAGAACAAAAAGAAGAGGAAGAAGAGAAAGGAGAAGAAGAGGAGGAAGACGAGGCAGGAGAAGAGAAAGGAGAAGGAAATCCTGAGGAAGAAGAAGAAGATCCAGATAATAAAGAATAGACATCTAAAGAAGTAATTAGAGAAGAATTAGTTTAAGAAGGAGAATGGGGTACAGCAAGAATTTAGAGAACAAGGCTAAATACTAAGGAAACAAAAATTAAAACAAAAAACAAAGAGAAAAGCAATAACACAAAAAATAAGATAAAATAGACACAAGAGTGTAAAGAAAAAGTTCTCAAAGTAAGGAAATTAAATATTTTGGGGAACAATGAAATTTTTTTCGTGGAATGTAAAGGGCTTGAGTTCGGCTGGGAAGAGAAGTAAGATCTATCACTATTTGGAAAAATTCAAAAATGAAATCACTTGCCTTCAGGAAGTCAAAATTAAAAAAGGAGAAGAAAGACTACTCAAAAATAAGAAGTTAGGGATGGAATTTATGTCATTATCTCAGAAAAGAAAAAAGGGAGTAGTGATTTATGTCAAGACCTCATTGCAGGCGAAGGAAATATTTAAAGATAAAGATGGATTTTATATAGGTGTAGAAGTAGAATCGAGTTCACATAAATTTTTAGTCGTGGGTATATATGGACCCCAGGAAAACAAAGACAAATTTTATAAAAATTTAAAAGAAGAACTAGGGAAATTTAATTATGAAAGAATCATAATGATGGGGGATTTTAATGGGGTAATAAACCCATTAATTGACAGAAAATCTAAAAAAGAAATAAAAAAAACAACAAGGGAAACTTCCAAATTCTTTTTTTTTTGAGTTGTTAGACCATTTCGAATTGAAAGATATCTGGAGACAAAAACATGGACAAGCAAAAGATTTCACGTTCTTTTCGGAAAGACACTTTTCCTTTTCACGTATAGACATGTTTTTGAGCTCAGTAAACATGATTAAAGATATAACTAATGTAGAAATCTTATCTAGGACTATAACTGACCACAACCCTATTACTTTAAATTATATTAATAATAATTAGCAAATTCCAATGGAGACTAAATGATGAATTACTGCAGAATGAGTTGATAATAAAAGAGGCAAAAAAAATTGCAATTATATTTTAAGGAAAACATGAATGGTGAAACTAAAATAGGCACAGTCTGGGAGGCAGGTAAGGCGGTAATGCAGGGGTTCTTCATGAAAAAGAATATAGAATTAAGAAGGGAAAAAAATGAAAGAATTAATGAAATTAATAAGGAAATTAGTAGAAAAGAGAAAGAATTAGAGGAAAGTAAAGAAAAAACAAAAACGTTAAAAGAAATTAGAGTATTAAAAAAACAATTAGACCTTTTACTTATTGAAGAAATGAAGAAGAAATTGTTAACGGTTAGACAAACTCAATTTGAACACGCTAATAAACCTGGGAGATGGTTAGCTTGTTTATTAAGAAAAAGGGGGAAAAGAAAGATTATCAACAAGATTCAAATAGGAGATAGGATTATAGTGGATCAGAAGGAAATTAAAAACTCCTTTCAAAGATATTATGCAAAAATTTATAAAGAAAAGAGAATAGATAAAGAGGATTTGCGCAAATTTATGGAATATCATGATATAAAACAAGTTAATGAAGATATAAAAGAAAAACTTAATAGCCCAATTTCAACTCTAGAAATTGAGAAAGCAATTAAAAATTGTAAAATAAATAAAACCCCTGGTCCAGATGGGTTTACCTCGCTATATTATAAAACATTCAGTGATCAACTAATAGTACCCTTCCAAATTACAGTAAATTCTATATTAGTGAATGGGGTCCCACAATCCTGGCAAGAGGCAAATATATGTTTGATCCCCAAGGAAGAGAAAGAAGAATTAGAACTTCAGAATTTCAGACCCATATCTCTATTAAATATAGATTACAATTTTTTTTCGTCAATTCTAGCAACTAGACTAAAAGAAACCTTAAAAGACATTATAGGAAAAGAGCAATGTGGCTTCCTTCCGAAATGAACAGAATTCAAAAGGACCCAGATAAACTAGATAATTGGGCAAAAAGTAATAAAATTAAATTAAACAAAGGGAAATGCAAAATTCTATGTTTAGGCCACAAAAACCAAATGAACAGGTTTAGGATAGAGGACACTTGGATCAGCAGTACGAAATGTGAAAAGGACCTTGGGATTATTGTTGATCATAAGTTGAACATGAGCCAGCAGTGTTATGCCATGGCAAAAAAAAAAGGCAAACACTACCTTAGACTGCATTAATAGAAGGCTAGTTTCCAAAACTGAGGGATATAATAGTCCCACAATAGTCTACACTGTCTACACTGATGAGGCCTAACTTGTAGTACTGTGTTCAGTTTTGGGCACTTCATTTTAAGAAGCATATAGACAAGTTGGATGGAGCTCTGAGAATGGCAACTAGGAGGATAAGAAGTATGGAGTCTAAAACATGAGGAGAGGTGGAAGGAGCTGGGCATGTTCAGCTTGATGAAGAGAAGACTGAGGGGTGACATGATCACACTCTTTAAATACTCCAAGGGCTGCAACAAAGAAGAGGGTGCAGGTTTCTTCTCTGCTACCTTAAAGGATAAACTAGGTCTAATAGTTTTAAGTTACAGGAGGGTAGATTCTGATTGAACATTAGAAGGAAATTCTTGACAGTGAGAGTGGCTTTACAATTGAATCAATTTCCTAGGAAGTTTCCAAAAAGAGGCTACCTGCTGGGGATGCTCTACCTAGAGATCTTGCATTGAACAGTGGGTTGGACCTGATTGCCTAAGAGGCCCCTTCAAGCTCTATGATTCTATGAGACTGTGTGTTTTAAAAAATAATACATTTCTTTATTTAAAGAAAATAGTACTAGGGTGGAGGGAAAGGGAAGAGAATAGTGCCTGTAGTTTTGTGACTGACAAGATCTAGTGAATGGGCCCTGTAATCATTGTGAGGGATATTAAAGAAATGCAGAGAAGAAATATACGTTTTTTTGCTACTAATCTATTCTAGGTGCAGGAACATTAAAAGAATAATGATGTGTTCTGGAGGGGCTGGAAGGGTGTAGCATCAGGTGTTTATGTGAAAAATGTTGGGTGTTGAAGTCTTTCTCACTCTGCCATGTTATCCTCCATATCCATGGTCCTGTTTTGTTACTGCTGCCATTTGAACAGAAAACCAAAAAAATCAAGTTAAAATTCCACTCAAACAGTTTGTCAGTTTCAATAGCTTCCTAGCCTTTGCATCTCTCTTCTGGAATTTAGCAGGTTTCGTGCACAGGAAAATCTATAGTGTAAACTATTTCCCTACAAACTGAGGGGGGTGAGAGAGTCAACTTCCATCTGTTGATTCTTCTTCTACAAAATCACTACCTCCCATCCTTCTATCTTTTTATAGGTTTCTTAACTAGGCCCACCTCTGAGTCAATTTTCATAACAATCACTCACAAAGAAAGGTGCCCCCCTCCTCCTCCTCCTCCTCCTCCTCCTCATAGTTTGGCACTGATGTCCAAGCTAAATCTTGTCCTTGGTGCACACCTTGAATAGGAAATTGTCTTATGTCAGGTTAGTCCTTTTCCCCATCTATCCCAACATCATTTACTTTGCCTGGCAGCAGCTTTCTTTTGTCCTAGAAAGAGGCCTCGTATGTTACTGGCTACTGATTTGGAGATGCTATGCTTTGAGCATGGGGCCCTTTAGATGCAAAACATATACTCTGCAATTGAGCTATCGTCCATGGTAAGCAACAAAAAAGTTTGTAATTGTAAGGCAATAGGAGATGAAAGCTCTCACACCCTAATTTTTTCAGGCACTCTTTTAAAAAAAAAAAAGACTAAGGTGTCCAATATGTTTTGGTACCAAAACCTTGAAAAATCACACAGGTGTGGTTAGTACGCACTGGAATACAATTCAGAGAGTAAAAGTCTGTTAATTGATGCTCTTATTATGATTCTTCCATCTTGAAAAGTACAAATCTAGCATAAGGACACACCTAATGTGAGGACTATAATGAGGCCTCCATATTCCCATTCTCTGTGTTGCTGAACTGATTCCCTCTCCTCTCATATTGTGCTTCCAGATGTGCTCCCTTCATCTGGTGTTAAATGTATGGGAGATGGAATAGGTAGCTCAATCATTTAAGCAGGTATCATGTATCATTTAAGTAGGATCTCTTCCGGCAGGCCTTCCCTGACTAGTTTCCCAGCCTCAGGAGTTTCCTTATCCCTCCTTATTTTGATCATAACTACTGCCCCGCCTACTATCTCTCTGATTGTTTATGGATTGTCTTAATTATGTTTTAGCTATTTTGTTTTAATGCTAAAATTGTTTAATTATTTTTACGGGGTGGGAGGGTTGTGTGATTTGGGATTGTATTTTAAAGTTGTATGTTGTTTTAAATTGCTGTAAGCCACCTCGATTGCTTGGCAGAGGAGCGGGATATAAATAAAATTTATTATTATTATTATTATTATTATTATTATTATTATTATTATTATTATTATTAGTGTCTGCACAAATAGATGAAGAAAGATAAATCTGAATTAAGGAGAAGATGACTGAACAATACATTAGTAAAATGACTTGGGCAACCCATGTTTCTGATACTAACCCTTAGGCCT
The DNA here is from genome assembly GCA_026167975.1 of Phrynosoma blainvillii. NCBI lineage: Eukaryota > Metazoa > Chordata > Lepidosauria > Squamata > Phrynosomatidae > Phrynosoma > Phrynosoma blainvillii. The sequence goes on along the minus strand of JANUYF010000002.1, from coordinate 324,836,053 downwards.
TGTTCTAGACTCCATCTTTTTGAAGTTTCAGCCGGCATGAACAACGGTAAAAAATTATGAGAGTTATAATCCCAAACAAAGATACACCACCTCTTGTTTTAAAGCTATGATCATTCAACAGTTAATCTAGTCTATATAAAATCTGTTTTAGTCATAAAAATATTACCTTCTTCAATTGTCACATTCCCTCTGAAGAAATATTTGCCATGTCCTCGAGAGAGAGCCACACCTAAACTGTGCAGATAAACAAAAAGCAGACTGTGAAATCTGTGGCATAAACAAAGTTGGGTGGGGGGATAGAGAGAAGAAAATACAAAAAGGGTTATACTATACTTCTAGTTCATGCTCTAAAAACAATTCCATTTTGTTACAAAACCTTGGTAGGTTTGCTTATTGCTTAACCAGGCATTTCAGTGCCCATTCCATGTTTGTTGTGCCTACAGCAATGGACTGTATATATTTGTGTATTTAGAGGTGCACTAACCCATGCAGTCATTGGCAAGCAAACATGCAAGCCCACCAAGGTCAGTGCTGTTCTCCCAGCAGCTTTGTTTTCCATCCAAGATTTGTACATGGGCTCTCACAGAGAAGAAGGCAACTTTTTACAAATGAAAATCATCTGCAGGGAGAAAGAGCCCATATTGATAGTGTGGGAGCCAGCAGAGCTGTTGAGAGCAAAGAAATACAAGAATGTGATAATGGGGGTTTAATGACACTCTTGGCATAATTTCTTTGTTATATATTTTGGCCTTGTTTAATATTGCTGAGATGGAAATAATACTACATTGGGATTATCTTCCAACTCCTGCTTGCCATATTAACTGTCACAAAACAAGGGTTGCTGCTATATAATCTATTGCTAAAGAATGGCTGTTGTGCATTTCTTCTGTTTTCTAAAGCATTCAAGAAATTGTCGTGCAGGTGATTTTGAGGCCTGGCAAAAGATAAATAGGAAAAAAACACATGGTTCTCACTTTGAGATATGATCATGTCACCATGGTCAGGAATATAATTCACTTGAGAATGGTTATCAGCCATGGGAGGAGATATCTCAAAGGTCCTTTCACACTGTAGTAAAGTATGCTACAAAAATAAACTCTTTTCTTTTACCTTCTCAAAGACAATTACAGCAGTGGTTCTCAAACTGTGGTCTGCCAGATATTCTGGACTTCAACACACAGACAGAATGGCCAGTGATCAGGAGTACTGGGCAAGGGGCAAAGTTCGAGAACCGCTGATACACATCATAATCAATCACCAATGTAGCAATAGCAATAACATGTACATTTCTAAACCACATATCAGTGAACTCAGCACTCTCTAAGCAATTTACAGTCTGTAAGCTAATTGTCCCCAACAAGTGTGTACTCATTTTACTGAACAATGAAAGGATGGAAGGCTGAGTCAACCTTGGGGCCCTGGGATTGAACTCACAACCTTGTGGCTCCAATACCAGCATTTAATCACTGTGCCATCAGGGCTCCCAATGTAAGATGCATACTAAAAAGGCCACCATTTGAAAGAGTCAAAGCACAGCACTTTCTGTTCTGCTTGTAGTGCAGTCTCACAGGCAGTCACAGGCAGACAATGATGTTAAAACAAATAGACTAGTATGACTAGACAAGCATGGATGTTGTCATAAATATCAGCAATTGCCAGACTGTTTATGGGGAATCTTCACTTTTCTATGCAGTTTTCCCATGTAGTGAACTACCAGCGTGTCAGTTTGGAACATCACCCTGGACAGTGAAGCATTTTCATTCTCTAGACTATTCTTCCCATCCAGACTGGCAACTGGATCCTCCTAGACTAGAAAGGCTGTGAAAGCCTACCTGCTTGGGCTCAGGCTTTGCTTTTTGCTATTTTGCTACAGTCATTCAGTGGGCTTCTTGACCAAACATGGATTCCAACCCTGTTCTCCAGAGTCAGTCCAATGCTCAAACCACTATGGCTCCAAGGATCTCCTCCATTTCTTGAAGTTTGGGATTCAAGGAATAGAGGCAACCTAAAGCCACAGCCCTCTTTCGCCATCACTCTGATCACCCTCTCTGTGCCTGAGTGCAGACAGAGTGAAGCTGAATCTGTACTGGTCTATTAAGTGAATGGCATGCTTGGATAGAATCTGTCAGTTTCTATTTCTTCCATACTGATATTTTTAAAGGTTCTTGGCATGACCAGGAACCCCTTAATTCAGAAATCCAGAATCCAGTAGTAAAAAATCAGAAAGCCTTCTATCTTTTAAAACTGTATTTTATTCTTTTAACATCCAATCTTTTAAATATTGTAATAATTAAATTCTATTTCGATGTTGCACTTTTGTATGCTTTTAGTTGTACTGTTTTTGTTTGTTTTTTAATACTGTAAGATGCTCTGAGTCCCAGTTTTGGGGAAAGGGTGCCATAACAACAACAGCAGCAGCAGCAATAATAATAATAATAATTTCTTCAGCAACTATAAATGTTCACCAGAGAAGTTTGTCATCAGAACTAACCAGAAAGAATTAGCAAACATAGGTAAAGTGCACATAGTTTCAAAACTTTGGTGCAGAAAATAGCATATATTTTTTCTGTGATGAAAATATTGTAATGGGAAGGTTTATATTCTGTACAAAATTCACATGACCTTTTTTGCACAGAAAAAAACACTAGGAAATAACATTTTCTGCAGAAATATTATTTTATGTGCAGAAAATGCTGCTACCTGAAAAGAAAATGCTGTTTTCTACAGTAAACCCTTCCCATTCACAGAGGTTTGCTTCTAGTCTCTGTCCCTGGGCAGATGGCAAAAAATGTGGATCGCCACACCCCATATTATTCAGTGGCTCTGACATGTGCACAGACATATCAGCACGTCCACATGCACATGCTGCCATTGAATAATATTTGTTGTTGTTAACTGTCCTCAACTTGATCTTAATTCATGGAGACCCTATGGATGAGACAACTCCAAGACCCTCTGTCCTCCACTGCTCTGCTTAATTCCTGCAGCCCCTTAATACCTGTGACTTCCTTAATCAATGCCATCCATCTGGCATGTGGCCTTCCTCTCTTCCCTCCACCTTCCCCAGCATTATTTTTTTTCCCCAAAGAGTCCTCTTTTTTCATGATGTGCCTGAAGTATGACAGTCTCAGTTTGGTCATCTTGGCTTCCAGGGAGGTTTCTGGTTTGATCTGCTCTAGGACTCAGTTGTTTGTTCTTTTGGCTGTCCATGGGATCCTCAGCACTCTTCTCCAGCACCACATCACAAATGAATTGATTTTCTTCCTATCATCTTTCTTAATAATAATAATAATAATAATAATAATATTTCTAACCCACCCCTCTGCTTCAGCAATCGGGGTGGCATACAACAGGCTAAAACTGATACAGATTAAAACATTTCATCAACCAATCCCTAACCCTCCCACCCCTTAAAACTGAATTAAACTAATGCAGAGTTAAAATAACACATAAAATATTATATAAAACCAACTTGGGGCAACAGGCAATAGCAGCAAGGGGGGATGGGTGAGCAACCACCTCCAGTGAGCCAGGAAGTTATTCCAGGAAGGCCTGCTGGAAGAGATCCATCTTGACTGCATTTTAAAAGCTATCAAGAATGGTAATAAGATGGATCTCGTCTGGCAGGTCATTCCATAGTCTGGGAGTGGATGCCGAGAAGGCACTCTGGGAGGTCTGTGACAGCCTAGTTTTCACAGGCTGAAGCAGATTCCTCCCAGAGGATTGGAGTGCATGGGGGGGGGGGATCATACAGGGAGAGACGGTCCCTGAGATAAGATGGACCCAAGCCATGTAGAGCTTTAAAGGTCAAAACCAACACCTTGTACTGTGCTCTCTCCTAGCTGTTCCTGTAATTAATCTGGCTGCCATATTTTGTACCAGTTGAAGTTTCTGAGTTAGGCACAAGGGTAGCCCCATGTAGAGTGCATTACAGTAATCCATATGTGAGGTTACCAGAGCATGTACCACAGTTTCCAGATCCCTCATACCCAGGTAAGGGCATAGCTAGCGAATCAGCCGAAGCTGATAGCAGGCACTCCTGACCGTCGCACTCACCTGACTAGTCATGTGAAGTGACGAAACTAGGAGTACCCCCAGACTGCGAACACAGTTCTTAGAGGAGAATGTGACTCCATCCAGGACTGGAAATTGTATTCCCAGACCTGGTTTCAAGCCTGTGACTGTGAGTACCTCCGTTTTGTCTCCATTACTGCTCTAAGACAGTCATTGAGAGGGGGACACCATCTGAAGTCTGAGCTGATGATCTGGTCATGGAGAAGTATATCTGGGTGTCATCAGTGTACTGATAACACCGCACTCCATGCCTCCGAATGATCTCTCTCAGCAGCTTCATGTAGATGTTAAATTGCATCGGGGACAGGATGGCACCCTGAGGGACACCACAATTAAGCTCGATTTTGGAAGAGCAACTATCCCTGAGCCTCACCCTCTGGGATCTGCCCGAGAGAAAGGAACGGAACCACTGCAATGCAGTGCCTCCGATTCCCAACTCCTTCAACTGATCCAAGAGGATGGAATGATCTATTGTGTCAAAGGCCACTGAGAGATCCAAGAGCACCAGCAGAGTCACATTACCCCTGTTGATGCCCAAGCAGAGGTCATCAGCCAGAGCAACCATGGCAGTCTCCACTCTATATCCTGTCCTGAAGCCAGTTTGAAATGGATCACGATGTGGAGAAACTGGAGCGTGTCCAAAGGAGGGCAACTAAAATGGTGAAAGGTCTGGAAACCAAGCCCTACGAGGAACGACTTAGGGAGCTGGGGATGTTTAGCCTGGAGAAGAGAAGACTGAGAGGTGATATGATAGCTGTGTTTAAATATTTGAAGGGATGTCATATTGAGGAGGGAACAAGCTTGTTTTCTGCTGCTCCAGAGACTAGGACCCGAAACAATGGATGCAAGCTGCAAGAAAAGAGATTCCACCTCAACATTAGGAGGAACTTCCTGACAGTAAGGGCTGTTCGACAGTGGAACACACTCCATCGGAGAGTAGTGGAGTCTTCTTCCTTGGAGGTCTTTAAGCAGCGGCTGGATGGTCATCTGTCGGGGATGCTTTGATTGGGAGTTCCTGCATGGCAGGGGGTTGGACTGGATGGCCCTTGTGGTCTCTTCCAACTCTATGATTCTATGATTCTATGATTCTATGATTCTAAATGGTTTCATCCAAGACAGCTTGGAGTTGGGAGGCAACTGCACTCTCGATCACCTTGCTTAGAAAAGGTAGCAAGGAAACTGGTCTGTAGTTGTTTCTATCCAGAGGGTACAGGGAAGGTTTTTTCAGGAGTGGCTTAACCGCCGCCTCCTTCAAACAAGATGGTACAATACCTTCCCTGAAGGACGCATTGATTGTATCTTGTAGGAATACTCTCAACATGCCCCCCCCCCGGACGACCAGCCAAGATGGACAAGGATCAAGGGGCAAGTCATCTTCCTCACTTTTCCAAGGAGCTTGTCCATGTCATCGGTACTCACAGATTGAAACTGATCCAGTAAAGTGCCATCAACAGAGTTGCTGGATGCCTAGTCTATGGATTCTGATAAAACATTGGCATCTAAGTCAGCTCTTATCCGAGAGATTTTGTCTGCAAAGTAAATGTTAAACGCATCACAGCAGGCTGTTGTTGGGTTAAGTAGGAGGTTTGGCACAGGATGAACCTTCGTCAACTCCCCCACCACCCTAAACAGCTCTGCCAGATGGGACTCTGCAGACGCAATATGTGCAGAACAGAAGGATCTCTGTGCTGCACGTAATACCTCCCAATAGGAATCAAGCTGCTTCCTATGGAGAGTTCTGTTGGATAAGAGGCGAGTCTTCCGCCATTTGCTCTCTAGTTGTTGTCCAACTCGCTTCATCCTCCTAAGGTCCTCTGTGTACTAGGGCTTACGATTGGAAGTGGGCTGGAAAGGACGCTTGGGAGCGATTGTGTCGATAGCCCTAGTAAGATCGGTGTTCCAGGTATTCACTGTCCAGCTCTCACATCCATACATGTTAACAGGGAATACAATATTCTATGATGTATGATTCTAACTTTTGTGCTGAGTTGTGTATCTTTGCATTTTAGAATCCTTTCTAGTTCTTTCATAGCCACCCTCCCCATTCTTAGTCTTCTTCTGATTTCCTGACTGCAGTGGCCATTTCTATCAATGTTTGATCCCAGGTATGGGAATTCTTTTACTATTTGAATAATATGGAGTGTGACAATCCATAGGTGGTCAAATCCATGGAAGGCCAACCTGCCAACATGAAGAGTCTACTGTATTAAAAATAACAATCAGTCAAGCAAAAATGATGTGAATTTTGTGCAGAATAAATCCTGAATTGCGAACATTCTCATCAGTCCTGAATTCTCCTCATAAGGTTTCTAGACAATCAGAAAACATGTTTTTGAGAATTTTCTGAACATTTTTGAATGTTTTTTCCATGTCTAACATGCACACAGATATGTTTGCTATTGAAATATTCTGAATGCAGCAAGCACGAGGCAGCAGAGGCTTCAAAACCCGTGCCTGCCTTCCTTCCTCTGAACACCTGCAGCTGTCTTGGGAAAGCGGAGGCTGGGAGAGAGAGAGAGAGAGAGGAGAGCCTGAGAGAGCAAGCACAAGGCAGCAGAGGCTTCAAAACCCCTGCCTGCCTTTCTTCCTCTGAACACCTGCAGCTGTCTTGGGAGAGCGGAGGCTGGGAGAGGGAGAGAGACAGAGCCTGAGAGAGCAAGCACAAGGCAGCAGAAGCTTCAAAACCCGTGCCTGCCTTCATTCCTCTGAACACCTGCAGCTGTCTTGGGAGAGCGGAGGCTGGGGGAGAGAGAGAGAGAGAGAGAGAGAGAGAGCCTGAGAGAGCAAGCACAAGGCAGCAGAGGCTTCAAAACACCTGCCTGCCTTCCTTCTTTTGAACATCTGCAGCTGTCTTGGGAGAGCGGAGACTGGGAGAGAGAGAGAGAGAGAGAGAGAGAGAGAGTGCCTGAGAGAGCAAGCATAAGGCAGCAGAGGCTTCAAAACCCCTGCCTGCCTGCCTTCCTCTGAACACCTGCAGCTGTCTTGGGAGAGCGGAGGCTGGGAGAGAGTGCCTGAGAGAGCAAGCACAAGGCAGCAGAGGCTTCAAAACCCCTGCCTGCCTGCCTGCCTGCCTTCCTTCCTCTGAACACCTGCAGCTGTCTTGGAAGAGCAGAGGCTGGGAGAGAGAGAGAGCCTGAGAGAACAAGCACAAGACAGCAGAGGCTTCAAAACCCCTGCCTGCCTACCTCTGAACACCAATGGCTGAGAGCAAGAGCGGAGGCTGGGAGAGAGAGAGACTAGAAATAACAAGTGTCACCGGAGGCCACTCAGAGGGCGAAGGCAGTGTGCAAGTGGGAGAGAGCGCCAGAGAGAGCAAGCACAGCAGCGGAGTCTTCAAAATCTCCGTCTGCCTTTTCTGCTCCACCGGAGGCCACTCGGAAGGTGGAGGCAGCGCGCAAGTGGGAGAGAGCCAAAGAGAGTAGGAGTGGTAGAGGAGTTCTCAAACTTCTGCCACCTTATCTGCTCTACCTCGCTTGGAGGACGAAAGCAGGGAGAGGGGGAAACAGGAAGATAGAGTAAATAATGGGGCAATAGAGAATCTGGAAATCTTAACTGCTCTCTATATTCATAGTTAAACAAGATCATTTGATTTAATAGTAAGTTTAGAGTTGTTAATTAGTCATTCATAGTTACTCTTAGCCCATCCTGGTGGACAAGAGAAAGGGGGGGGAGCAAAGGAGCAGTAAATTTTGTTAAGCATTTTTTTTTCATATTTAACAGTGTGCTGTACTTGTGCGGTAGAATGACAATTGTGTTAAAAAATACACAACATATATATATATATATATACTTCTTTTGTCGAGATTACAGGGAAGGACTGAATAAATTTAATATTTATTTCTAAATAATTGGAAGATATATATAATAGATATAACAACCACAAGCTAGTTCTAGTTTACTTTTATAGTTAATTAAAAAGGATAATTTAGAACTTGTTTTGTATTCCAAAACCACAATAACCTCACGGTAAGACAATGGCAACCGGTGTAGATCTACAGCAGTCTATACAGGAAGCAGAGGGAATCAGTAATGTACCAACAGATAGGAAAATAACAGAAACAGGAACAACAGATATTCTATTGGAAGAAATAAGGAAATTGAGAGCAGATATTAGAAATGAAATCCGTGCAGAAATAAGAGCAGAAATTAAAGAAATGAAGAAACAAATGAAAACTGAACTTCAAAGAGAATTACAGGAATTTAAAAAAAAGTTTATATACAATAACAACAGATATGAAAGAAATACAGACAAAAGTAACAGAAATTGAGGAGAGAACAGATGACTTAGTGAACAAAAACAACATTAATAGAAAAAATACAACATAAGGAAGATAATCAGAAAACCTCACTGGATTTAAAACTCAAAAGCAAGGCTATAAAAATGAGAGGTCTACCAGAAAGATATAATGAGGATCTAGAACAGGGGTAGGCAACCTTTCCCCTTTAAGGGCCGAGGGACTTCAGCTCCCAGAATCCCAGGAGCTATTGGCCAACATGGCTGAGGCTTCTGGGAGCTGAAGCCCCTCAGCCCTTAAAGGGGAAAGGTTGCCTACCCCTGATCTAGAAGCTCGGATAATACCAGCTTTGGCTCAATTTATTGACTGGCCAATAGGACAGCTAGATGGTGAGATAGATAAATTATATATAATCTGTTAGGTTTAAATGGGATATAGAGTCAATGTTAAAATGTTGAAATGTAAAAGATGTGTGTCTGTATTTTTTCTTCTTGCTGTGAAAAGTTGTTTTTGCTGAAGCCAGACTCAGTTATCAGCCCAGATGTGTTCTTAGCCCAAAACAAGGAGCTAACAAGCTTCAGTTCTGTGAGAAAGAAATTTTGTTTATATTGAGGTTTTTGTCAACATGAAATTGTTATGAGAAATGTAGTCACATGACTTATTATGGTAATTAAAGGTTGGGCTAAAGCACATCATGTTTTATCACCCAATCAGCTTGTAAAGGCTACACCCAGAAGGGTGGAGAATTGGGGGGCTGAGAGCTGGGAATTAGAAAGCTATTCACTTGCTTTTTAACTTTTGAACTGTAATGAACTAATTAAACTTTTCTCCTGATGATGCTACTCACCAATTTTGCATCATGTAGCAGTTAGGCATTGTTCCTGCTTAGCCTTCTGTCTAAAGTGAAGCTATTATTATTATTATTATTATTATTATTATTTGTTTTTTGCTTTTGCTGTTTTTACAATAAAAAAAGCTTGCTAGAAGTGCCAGGTTTTGGTGTTTGATTCTAAAGGACTACTTTTAACACCCCATCAACATCAATTTCCAACATAATCAATTCATGGATAGCCACAAATAGGCAACTACTGCGTGATATAAATATTCATTTCGTGTGTGAAAGGGTAAGAGATTTAATTCTGGAAACAAATTATGAAAAAAGTGTTATGTAGAAGACCAGGAGGTTCAAATATTTAAAGACATTCCTCTACAGATATTAAGAAAAATGAAAGAATATCAAGAATTGACAGATTACTTGAAGCACAATAACATAAAATACAGATGGGGAAGATTAGAAGGAGTAAGTTTCACATCAGGAAAAAAGAGATGGATAATAGATACAAGGCAGAAAGCTGAAACATTTTTAGAAAGTATTAAACACAAAGATGACAGAACTAAAGAAAAAGATCATGAAAAAAGAACAGAGGCAAGAAACCAGGAGGGGGAAAAAAAGAATAGATCAGAAAAAGGAACTGGTTCAACTAAAGATAAGACCCAAAAGGAATTAGATAAAGATGATATGGGAGATAAGGGAAATATCCCAGCAGATTTAGAAGGGTCAGAAGAAGATGAGAAAGAAGAAGCAAACCAACCAACCAGGCTAAAGAAAAAAACCCAAGAAGAGAACCAGGAAGAAGAAGGAACAAGCATAATAGCAACAGAAGAAACAACAGATGAAGAACAAGGGAAGAAAGGGAAAGCAAAAGGAAAAAAGTGTTATATTCAAACTAATCTTAGGCTAAGAAAAGGTAAGAAATTAAGCTATAGATATTAATTCCTATAAAATTAGACTAAATTAAAGGAAAATGTCATTAGAACTAATTTCATGGAATGTTAATGGTTTAAATTCAAAAAGTAAAATAGAATTTTTCATTATTTAATCAAACAAAAAAAGATATAACATGCATTCAAGAAACGCACATTAAGAGTAAATATCAACATCTGTTAGAAAATAAAAAACTAGGCAAATTGTACGCAGCTTCTAATATCTCCTCTAAAAAAAGGGGGGTAGCAATATATGTAAGAGATAATATCCAAACTAAAGAGATCTTTAAAAACAGGAATGGACACTATATCACTATAGAAATGAATATAGAACTAGGAAAAATATTACTAATCAATATTTACACACCACAAGTAGATAAAGTAAAAATTTTTAAAGAATTAAATAATAACATAAGACAACATGATTATGAAAAAAATATAATTGTAGGAGACTGAAATGGAGTGGTCAACTCAATGGAAGATAGATCTGCACAAAAGAATAGGGAAAAATGCCAGGGGAAATTGCCAAGATCTGCATTTGAACTATTTAAAGAACAAAATCTAATAGATATATGGAGGTTACATAATAAAGGAAATAGAGATTACACTTATTTTTCAAACAGATTTAATACTTGGTCACAAATAGATATGTTTTCATATCTTCAATGATAAGCAAAGAAATATCTGACAGCAAGATATTACTTATGAGTATATTGGACTATTCACCAATAACATTAACAATAAATTTAAAGAAAAAGGAATACAATTGGTGTTTAAAGGAAGCTTTATTAGCTGATGAAGAAATAGTAACTAAAATTAAAAAAGATCTTTCAATGTACTTTCAAGAGAATATGAACAAAGAAACACCAATGCATATTGTATGGGATGCAAGCAAAGCAGTGGTCCGAGGGTTATTTATGCAACAAGAAAAAAGGAAAAAAAGAATGAAAGAGAAAAAGGAAAAAGAACTGTTGGATCAATTAATGGAAATAGAGAAACAACATAAAAATAACCCCAAAAATCCATATTAAACAAAGAAAGACAAAGAATAAGGAATAAACTAGCACAGATATCAGTATGAGAAATTACAAACAAAATCAAATTTTTGAAACATTACCATTTTGAAAATGAAAATAAAGTGGGCAAGTGGCTAGCAAGAAGATTAAAAAGAGAAAAGAAGAAAAATCTAATTCTGAAACTAAAAAATAAAGATCAAGAATTTACACAACATAAAGACTTGAAGGAAGTTATTTTAGAATATTATGGAAATCTATTCTCTCCACAAAAAAATATTACAGGAAAACAAAGTAAAAATGCAAGAGTACCTAAAAAAAGAAAATGTAATCAAATTAACAGAACAAGATATCCACGATTTAAATGCACCAATTACAATGGCTGAAATTGATCAGGCCATTATAAATTTGCTGGATAATAAAGCTCCAGGGCCAGATGGTCTAACAACAAAGTATTATAAAATATTCAGAGATGAGTTAACAGAAATTCTGTACAAAACAATACAAAAAATAGATAGTGGTGAATATTCTGATTCTTGGAGATACTCTCTCACAACGCTAATTCACAAAGAGAATAAAGACCCGACAGATGTTAGCAACTATAGACCTATAGCATTGTTAAACACTGATTATAAGATATATACAACAATTCTTGCAGCAAGAATAAAAATGGTGCTGTCCAGGTTAATCCATGAAGACCAAGCAGGATTTCTACCCAGAAGGCACCTAAAAGATAATATTAGAATAACTTTAGATATCCTGGAATTATATGACATTTACAAGACAAAGAAGTTAGGAATGTTATTCCTAGATTTAGAAAAGGCATTTGATGATGTGAACTGGGACTTTCTAGATTTATCACTGCAAGAAATAGGAATAACAGGAAAGTTTTTAAACGGAATTCGACAAATATATAACATACAAAAAACTCAAATTCTAGTAAATGGAGAAAAAACTCCATTTTTTCCCCTTGTCCCCTCTTCTCTTTATTATTGTAATGGAAATGTTAAATACAAAAATATGAAATGACAAAAAAATTAAATCCCCAAAAATAAATAATTTCCAATACAAGCTTAGATCATTTGCGGATGATGTGGTGATATTCCTAGATGACCCATCAAAAAGCATAAAACGACTAGAAGAAATATTAGAAGAATTCAGTGCAATGACAGGTTTAAAAGTAAATAAACTCAAAAGTTGATTCTTAACAAAAAAATTAACAAAAGTAGAAGAAACAACATTAAAAAAAGCAATCAGGTTATCTGATAGTTAATAAGGTAAAATATCTTGGTATAACAATTACCAAAAAAAAACAACCCTCGGATTTATACAAAAACAACTATGCACAACTATGGAAGAAAATCAAAAAAGATCTGGAAACATGGGATAAAAAACAACTTTCCCTATTAGGAAGAATCGCGACAATACAGATGAATGTATTACCTAAGTTATTATTTCTGTTTCAAACAATTCCTATCCATCTAACCAAGCAAAACTTTGATACCTGGAATCGAGATATTAGTAAATTTATCTGGAAAGGCAGGAAACCCAGAATCAAAGCAGCAGTTTTAAAAGATAAGAAAGATAGAGGTGGGTTGGCTCTCCCAGATATAGAACTATATTATAAAGCATGTGTATTATTATGGATAAAAGATTGGATTCTACTTAACAACTCAAAATTGTTAGAACTAGAAGGTGTTGAGCTAAGAAGAGGATGGCATTCGTACTTGTGTTATGAGGAAATATCCAGGGATAAAAGATTCAATGCACACCACATTCGGAAGAGTTTGTACAGTATATGGAAAAAATATAAAAAATATCTCTACAAGAAATTACCCCAATGGACATCTCCACAAGAAGCTTACCATAGTAAAGAAATAACTGAACAAGAAAAATGGATTACATATGAAAAAATCTTAGTAAAATCCACATATGGTTATAGATTAAAAACTAGAGAAGAACTACAACAAGATAAGATCAATATCAACTGGCTAAAGTATTTGCAAATAAAAGAAGACTTTAAAAGGGATATAAAAAAATACGGAATTGAGGAAGAGACAAAAACATTTGACAAAATATTAAAAGAAGGGGAGAAACAATGGATAAAGAAAACTTACAAGTGGTTATTAGAAATAAAAACAGGAGAAGAAGTGATAAAACAAAATATGATAACATGGATGCAAGAAATCGGTCATACAATTCCTTTACAAAGCTGGGAAAATACATGGAAATATTGTAATAAATTTACTAAGTGTAATACACCAAAAGAAAATTTCCACAAAATATTCCATCGATGGTACATTACCCCTCTAAAATTATCTAAGATAAATAAAAACAATGAAAGCAAATGTTGGATTTGTAGAGAAGAGATAGGAACCATGTACCATATGTGGTGGAAATGTAAGAACAGTAAAATATTTTGGGAAGAGATAAGGGAGAAAATGTGTGAGATACTACAGAAAAATATACCTTTTAAACCAGAATTGTTTTTGTTTAATATAATTGATGTGATAGATGATAATCTAAACCAAGATGAAAAAAATATAATCCTTTATATGGTAACAGCTGCACGGCTGGTATTAGCAAAACATTGGAAGTCTGAAATTACACCTACTATCATTGAATGGCAAATTAAGCTATACGAATTTGTAACAATGGATAAGTTATCGATGTATACTGCAGGAAAGACATTTCAACAGTATGAAAAAAAATGGGAAAGAGTGCAAAATAAATTGTAACCATACACTGATAAGAAATAGTGACATATAATTTTATTGTTTTGAATACATCAATAGTAAGAATAAGAATAAGAATGACAAAACAAAACTGATTATGTAATTATATTGATACTGCTACCTCTTTGTGTAATATGTAATGTATTGTAATTTGGAAAATAAAATTAAAAATAATGAAAATTAAAAAAAGAAATATTCTGAACGGTATAATTCCTTATAAGTACTGCTCTTGAAACAAGACTGCTTCTTCTCTCTTGAGTGGCAAGGAGAGATCAGTACAAAGAAAGGAATACATACTTTGCAGAATACCATGAAACATTTTCTAAAATGCATGTTGGAGCCATATCCAGAGCATGTACTATTCACAAACTTTCTATCTCTAAATAAAAACCTGAAAAGGCATCTTTGAAAGTTCCTTCTCATGCTTTCTTTCAGCATTGTCCAGAGATATTTTATTGTGAGCACCTTCTGATGAGAATTTAATGACCTTGCAAGGCTTGAGCAAATGCAAGTGCAATAAGCCTGATGAAACATTCCATTTATTATGTGCTGCCCTACCTGAAAGGGGTCCCCTTGATGTCTGTATAATAGTAGTCATTTGTCATCACCAACACTCGTTTCTAGATACAAAAAGGGAAAAAAACCCTCAAACAAGTCTTGTTATGAAAAGTTTGTAGGGTTAAATGCAAATGTAAACACATGATCTATTGCGAGACACATGCAAATGTTTATATTTGATCCACAATTAATAAACACAGGAAACCATTTCTGAGGGAAAGTCTTCCACACTCTTTAAGCTAGCTTTTCTTTTTGCTGTCCAATTGCAACTATGTGTTTTGCATTTAGCTGGAAAAATAGTTTCTATACGATACCCCCTTGTCAACTGTTTTCTTCACTTCCATGGAGAATTTTCCTGTTTTCCGATTCACCATGGCATTTCGAAGCTAAAATTAAAAATAGAGAAATAAGTACATACATAACTAAACAAGTAATTCAGAAAATGTGAATTAAATCAAAATCTACTGTATACTTTATTTGAGCAAATTATTTGAGCAAATCTTTTACTTAACTAACAGAAGTCACTGGATCACCTATTGCTGTGCACACATTATTTGACTGATATTAACTTCTAATTGATTACAGAGGAGAGCAAAAGTTAAGTATAGGGGGGTTGCAGACTGCCAGAAATAGTGCAAATTGAGTCCACTTTTAGGGTTAGGGTTAGGGTTAGGGAATCATGGGAACTGTAGTTTATTGTGGCACCAGAGCTCGCTGACAGAGAAGGCTCAATGTCTCAGAAAAAAAAAACAATTCCCATGATTCCCTAGCACTAACCCTAACCCTAAAAGTGGACTCAATTTGCACTATTTCTGGCAGTCTGCAACCCCTCTATGTCTTTGGATATACAGGAGGTTCTAAGTCTCCCCCTCCCACATACACACACATTTTGATGCCTTGTCTCTCTGTATATATTTTACAAAAAAAAGAGAGTCTCGGTCAAAAAAATCTCTTGGCAAAATCCATCTGGAAGTCAAATCAGAATATCAAATCAATGTTCATATGAATATTTTCTTATGTAAAGAATGGTAGATAATAAGGCCTAAATACCCTAAAAATGCCTGATTCCATCTCATGTTGGAAGCTAAGCAAGATCAGCCTTGGTTAGTACTTGAATAAGAGAAAGCCAATAAATACCAGGTGCTGTAAGTTAAATTTCAAAGGAAGGAACTGCCAAAACCACCTCTGAGTATTCCTTGCCTAAGACAACCCTGTGAAATTCATGGGGTCATTGTAAGTCCACAGGCAACTTGAAGGTACATAAACACACACATAAGCTGTAGAGATACTTAAGCAGCTTGGGTTGCTGCCACACTGTGGAATTAATACAATCTGACATTCTTTCATTGTCATGACTTCATCCTTGTAGTTTGTAAGGATCTCTAGTTTCTTGTAACACTAGAGCTCTCCAACAGAGATGTATCTGACAGAGAAATATCTCACAATATATCTCTGTTAGGGAAATATCTCACAAAACTATAAATCCCAGAATTCCTTAGCACTGAACCATGGTAGTTAAAGCAATGTTAAACGGCACTAATTCTACAATGCAGATGCAGCCATAGGACCACAGAGCTTACAAAAATCACTTCTCAAAAGTGAAATGTGGTTGCATTTCAAGGGAAAGCACATCAAAAGCTCTTATTTGCATTTCAAGGGAAAGCTTCCCCCTCATGTTTCCTTGTAGCTACCAACACCAGCAACAAAAGAAATTAATTTCATTTGGCCTCCCTCAACAACATGAAAAGGCTATGTCCTGATATCTAGATTTCTGGTACTAGAATTTCATCTAAAGAGCTAGATTTCCATGATGTCCCCTCTCCAAAAGAACTACAATTTGTAATATGGGAGTACTGGGCAGAGGCAGAAAATATTCCAGAACTATTGTGAGACTTTCCCTTTTAGGAGCTGTCTGTATGGGCCTCATGTCATCCTGTTTGGATGATGCAGGCCATTGGCACTTGGCCTGGATTGGGCCTGGCTCTGGCAGACTAGATATAGATCTAGTGGATATGGCCTGATCCTGGGGCAAAGGGGCCTTAACTGACCCATTGTTTTCTGAATAGTTTTGAGGAAACTCCATGGCAAACCCTGACAGTACAGACAGCCCTGAGTGCCACTAGTGAGAATTACTCAGCCATTGCCACTAGTGAGAAGCCTCCATTGCCAAGCCTAACAAGGAAACGGGGTGCCTATCTGCAACCACATGGCCTGGTGTGCTGTTTCCCCTTCAGATATGGTGACAGGGGGCTTTTCACTAGCTGTGATGGCTGAGTAAAGTAAGGGGTGTGTGGCGGTAGCAGATCTGTGGTGCAGGGATAGGCAAATGTGTAAACACCCACTCAATCCCATGCCAACTTGGGGCATGGGATCCATGTTGGCATCCATGTTGGGACCCAGGCATGGCCCTTGCTATCCTGCCCCATCTGCTCAGGATCTATGACAAACATTTGGTGGCAAGAAATTAGTAGAGTATTTCACGATTTATTTATCAGAGAACTAACAAAGAATCTGGAACATAAAGGAAGCTGTTATAGCAGGATGAACCATTATTTAACTAACCATCTGCTCTGAATTGTTTTTGCTTTCCATGTTTTCAGGATAACATATTTTTGCATCAGTTACTTTCTAATAATGAAAAAATCCAACTCAAAATCATATTAGCTAACTGCAAATATGAATTATGATCACAGAGCTCTACTCCATCCCAAAATTTGGGGCTGGATTTACATTACCTTCTCCCCCTCTCCTCTGCATCCCCTTCTCCTTCTCAATTCATGACCATGGGGTTCAGTTCATCTTTATTACAGTCATGGAACAATACAAATGGGGAGACTTGCTTATGAGCATCACAGTTAGCAATGGCCAGATTCAGAAATTTCATGGAAGTGCTATTGTGAAGAATTATTAATAGGCAAACAGTGTTCTAAATAGAGGATAGGGGAGAGAAGAGGAAATCTCAATTAGATTACTGCAATGTACTCTACATGGGGCTGCTCTTGAAGATTACTAGAAGCTAGAGCTGGTGCAAAATTCATCAATGAGATTGTTGACTGGAATATAATATAGCCAACACAGAGCATTGGTCTCAAAGGAGCTACAGTAGCTGCCAATTCATGTCTGGTCTGAATTCTAGGAGCTCATGATAATATGTACAGCCTTAAACACTTTGGGTCCATGATACTTGAGACGTGCCTCTCCATATATATATATATATATATATATGCCCAGGAGCTAAGATTTTCGGGAAGGGCCTTCCTTTGTTTCCCACTAGATGGGACAGGGATAGAATCATAGAATCAGAATCATAGAATCATAGAGTTGGAAGAGACCACAAGGGCCATCCAGTCAACCCCCCTGCCATGCAGGAACTCCGAATTAAAGCATCCCCGACAGATGGCCATCCAGCCTCTGCTTAAAGACCTTCAAGGAAGGAGACTCCACCACACTCCGAGGGAGTGTGTTCTACTCTCGAACAGCCCTTACTGTCAGGAAGTTCCTCCTAATGTTGAGGTGGAATCTCTTTTCTTGCAGCTTGCATCCATTGTTTCGGGTCCTTGTCTCTGGAGCAGTAGAAAACAAGCTTGTTCCCTCCTCAATATGACATCCCTTTAAACACGGCTATCATATCACCTCTTAACCTTCTCTTCTCCAGGCTAAACATCCCCAGCTCCCTAAGTCATTCCTCATAGGGCTTGGTTTCCAGACCCTTCACCATTTTAGTTGCCCTCCTTTGGATACGTTCCAGTTTCTCCACATCCTTTTTTGAATTGTGGTGCCAAGAACTGGATGCAGTATTCCAGGTGAGGCCTGACCAAAGCAGAATAGAGTGGCACTATTACTTCTCTTGATCTAGACACTATACTTCTACTGATGCAGCCTAAAATTGCTTTGGCCTTATTATCTGCTGCTTTGCACTGTTTACTCATGATCAACTTGTGGTCTACCTGGACTCCTAGACCCCTTTCAAATGTAGTCTCATTCAGCCAAGTGTCCCCCATCGTATATCTGTGCTTTTCATTTTTCCACCCTAAGTGCAATACCTTACATTTCTCTGTGTTGAATCCCATTTTGTTAGCTTTGGCCCAGCTTTCTAGTCTGTTCAAGTCATTTTGAATTATGATCCTGTCTTCTGGAGCATTACAGCTACTCCTCCTAATTTGGTGTTGTCTGCAAATTTGATAACTATGCCCCCAATACTGTCATCCAAGTCATTGATAAAGATGTTGAATAGCACTTGGCCCAGGACAGAGCCCTGTGGCACCCCACTGGTCACTTCTTTCCAGGTTGAAAAGAAGCCATTGTTGGGCACCCTTTGGGTTCGGCCAGTCAACCAATTACAAATCTATGTAATAGTTACTTTGTCTAGCCCACACTACCAGCTTGTTTGCAATGATGTCATGGGGAACCTTGTCAAAAGCCTTACTGAAATCAAGATATACTATATCCACAGCATTCCCTTCATCTACCAAGCTGGTAATTTTATCAAAAGAAGAGATCAGATTTGTCTGGCATGACTTGTTTCTCTGAAACCCATGTTGACTTTTTGTGATTATGGAATTACCTTCCAGATGTTCACAGACTCTCTGTTTAATGATCTGCTCCAGAATCTTTCCTGGTATTGATGTCAGACTAACTGGATGATAATTGTTGGGAACCTCTTTTTTTCCCTTTTTGAAGATGGGGACAACGTTCGCCCTCCTCCAGTCTGGTGGGATTTCTCCTGTTCTCCAGGAGTTCTCAAAGATTATTGCCAATGGTTCCGATATTACATTTGCCAATTCTTTTAATACCCTTGGATTTAATTCGTCTGGTCCTGGAGACTCATATTCATTTAGATTAACCAGGTATTCCTGTACTATCTCTTTACTTATTCTGTGCTGAAATTCACCTGCTCTGTCGTCTGCTCCATTATCCTCAGGCTGAGCACCCTTTGCCTTTTCTGAGAAGACTGAAGCAAAGAAGATGTTGAGTAACTCTGCCTTTTCTCTGTCCCCTCTTAACTTTTTACCATCTTCTCCACACAGTAGCCCTACCATTTCCTTCTTCTTCCTTTTGCTGCTGACATACCCATTGTTCTTAACCTCTCTAGCAAGCCTGAGTTCATTCTGTATTTTAGCTTTTTTGACTTTACCCCTACACGTGCTAGCTATTTGTTTGAATTCCTCCCTGGTGATTTCTCCATTTTCCCATTTCTTATACATGTTCCGTTTAAAACTTAGTTCAGTTGAAAGTTCCTTAGTCATCCATCCTGGTTTCTTCAGACACCTCCCATTTTTCCTCCTCGTTGGAACTGTTTGAAATTGTGCCTTCAGTATCTCCCTTTTGAGAAACTCCCATCCGTCTTGAACTCCCTTCTCTTTTAGTATTCCTGACCATGGGATCACCCCCAGTATTTCTCTAAGTTTACTAAAATCAGCTTTCCTAAAGTCTAGAATGCGTGTCTGACTATGCCTGGCTTCTCCTTTCCACTGTATAATAAACTTCAGGAGAACATGATCACTCCCACCTAAGGATCCAACCACTTGCACCCCATTAACTAGGTCTTCCCTGTTAGTTAGGATCAGATTCAAAATAGCTGACTCCCTTGTCACCTCTTCCACCTTTTGGACAATTAAACTGTCTTCATGGCAAGTGAGGAATTTGCTAGACCTTGAGGATTTTGCTGAGTTTGACTTCCAGCATATATCCGGATAGTTGAAGTCACCTATCACTACCATATTTCTCCTTTCTGAGTGTGTGGTCATCTGTTCTAGAAAGGCATCATCCAATTCCTCTGCCTGAGTCGGGGGGTCTGTAGTAGACTCCCACAATAACATCCCTGTTGTTTCCCTCCCCTTTAATTTTTATCCAGATGCTCTCCACCTGGCTTCCAAGATTGATGTCCTGGATTTCTTCACTGGTGTAAATATCTCTGACATATAATGCTATTCCTCCTCCTTTCCTGTTTGGCCTGTTTCTCTTGAAAAAGTTATACCCCTGTATTTCTACATTCCAATCATGAGACTCATCCCACCAGGTTTCAGTGATGCCTATTATATTATATTTGCTTTGTTGTGCTAGGAGTTCAAGTTCATCTTGCTTATTTCTCATGCTCTGTGCATTAGTGTAGAGACATCTAAGACCACATGTCCCCTTTACTTGCTGCCTGTGCAAGTTTTTTTGCCTCCCACTGTTGGGTCCTTGCACTGTTTGCCTTGTTCCCTCTATGACAGTTTGACTGTTTTTTCCAGTCCTTTTGTCTTCCAGAACACTGTCTCCCTTCCCCACATAACTCAGGTATGATGTCCCAATTGTGGAATGGCCTGCTCTTGGAGGCTCAACTGATGCCAATGTTGGTTTCTTTCCAGTGCCAAGCTAAAATGTAGCTTTTTATTAAAGCCTCTAAGGACTGATGTATTTCAGCTCTATATGTATATAGAGTTAAACTGTTGCAGCTTTTAAACTGGTTTTAATTGCTGCTTTTAAAGTGGCTTTAAATGTTAATGTTTAATATATTTTTCCATGTTACACTTATGTTTTTAATCTGGAAATGTTTTAAACTGTACATATTATATGTTGCCATGAGATTCTGTGATAAAGGGTAGGACAGAAATGCAACAATACTGACAACAACAATAACAATTCACATTTGAATTCAAGAGGTTGTGATTCATCCCAGTACCAGGCATGGATCTATTTTACATCTGTAATCTCACCCTCATTTATGATATTATTATAATCTGTTTCTTGAGACTGTTGCTCCATCCTAGATTTGTAAAGTTAAAAATCAATTAAAATAAACAGAAAATATTGCTCAAACTCACAAAATCATAACTCTCAGGCTTCTTATCAGGTAAATTTGTCCACTAAATCCAGAGTTTGGAACACTATTTAAGAAGTAATTGTCCATGTGTTGTGTGTTACTCATTTTAAAAAGCAACTCACTAATGTTGTCATTTGAAGGAGTGCATTACTAGCACATTACTTTTTATTTATTTAAACATATAAGAATATAAAATGGCCCCAAATCCCCTACAATGATTCCTCACAAGCAAGATTTTTGGCATCATGAGTACATTTATTTGTTATTCTAAAAAGAAATAATGTTACCACTTTTTACATTATTGCATAAAAGGAATGTAATGATCTTCTAGTAACTCCAATGTATTAAACTATTATAATACTAGTAATATTTGAGAAAACCAGTGGATATATGTGTTTCAATTTGTGTATTAAGTCAGGAAATGCAGATGAGGTCAGTTGGCATTAAAATGGAAACTAAATGAATGTCTACCCCATCCTTTGGGAAATGATCAAGACTCAGCTAGAGCTGGATGAATCAGATAATTTCCAACCGCTGTCATTTTTAATAGTGCACATCCGTAAATCTATCCCATCCCATTTCGACATGAATTTGTGATTTAACCAAAAATCTACAAGCAAATTTTCATTTGCTAAGTATCTGAGTATGAATATTTCTCTCAAAATAGCAATGTAAATGTATTTCTTTTCAAAATGTACATTTTTTGGTCCATTTTTTCCCCCAGACAAGAACTTCTTTGAACTGGAAGGTGTAAAAGCAGTGAATAATTAAATGCATCTCCAGACAGTACAAATTTGTTGGGAGGTTGTGGCATTTGCCTCTCCAGTTCTTAGGGCTTTTTTTTTTTTAAATACAAATTGATGCTTCTGTAGACTATGATTTTATGATTCTATGATTTTAGTTCTGAACTATTTTCTGGAATGTCCAGCATGAACTGCAACATTTTATTCCCATCCTTGTGGGAGCTTCCTTTGAATTACAAGACATAAAAACAATATGTCCTTTCCCATCACTTCCTTTCTTTTCTTTTAATTTTTTTGTATAGTGCTGTAGTCTACCAGCGAAATTGCACTCTCCCACTGTAACTTTAAAACTCTAACAATCTTTTAAATTCAGAAGATTTGCCCTTCAAACTATAGAATCACTTCAGCAAGTGCAAATCTAATATGTTGATACAAAAATGAGTGCAGATGACCAGAGCAAGCAAAACTTGACAAAACTCAAGGAGCCATATTGCAAGAACTCTCGCTTCTTTAGACTAAGCTGTGGAGCTGTGAAGCAGGTGGGGCTAATATATAATGTTTTCCAATTTACCTGGCAAAACTCTTGTATTACATCTGGCTCCATTTTCTTCTCCAATTCACTGTATTACGTACCAGTTTTACTGAGGAAGGGTTCATGAAAACTGAAAAACTTCTACAGCTTTGTAGCATTTTGGTTAGTCCCAGTAAAAGAATTTCAAAAGAAATTCAGCCTGTCCCTTATAGAGAATAACAAAGCCTTTGACTGTATAGATCATGGAATAATATGGATTGTTCTTAAAGCAATGGGTATGCCACAACATTTAATTGTCCTGATGTGTTATTTGTACTCAGAACAAGGACAGAATATGGAGAAATCAAATGGTTTCCAACTGCCAATGAGGTCAAGCAAGGCTGCATCTTATTACCCTATCTGTTTAACCTGTATGCCATAAATATCTGAGGATGTTTTCACACGGGGGCCCCTAAAGCCGGGTGGAGCCATTCCGGAACGGCTCCTGCCGCCGATTCCGGAATGGCTCCGTCGGCGGCAGGCTAATTCCGGGTGGACAGCCGGAATTACCTGAAGCTGGAGTTAGCTGGAGTTAGCCTTTTGCCACCCAGAGTGACGCCGGACTTAGGGCTCCATACGTTTGAACACACGGAGCGAAAAGCCGGACGGATACAGGGATGGCACCGGAAGGGGCGGGGTTTGCCACCGTGCGCGTATGAAGTACGCGGAAATGGAGCCGGACGGAGGTAGGATTGCCTCCTCAAAAAGCCCCGTGTGAAAACGTCCATAGATAAAGCAGGATTAGAACTGGAGGCAAGAGGCATGAAAACTGGAAGAAGGAACATCAATAATAAGTGCAAAGATAGTTTTACAGATGAACATTAAAAATACAAAATAATAACCTCAGATGAGTTATATAACTTTAAAGTACACAATGAAATACTTCATGATTTTCCATACTATGGCTCAGTCATTAATCAGGATAGAGACTGCAGTCAAGAAATCAGAAGAAGGCTAAGACTTGGAGGGACAGCTATGAAGGATATAAACAAGATACTGAAATGGAAAGATATATAGTTATTAAAGTTAGGATGGTCCATGCCATCCTATTTTCCATGTGAAAGCTGGTCAGTGAGGAAAGTGGATAGGAAGAAATTAATCTCATTTGAAATATGGTGCTGGGGGAGAGTTTTGTGAATATCGTGGACTACTAAAAAGATAAATCAAGGAGTCTCTAAACACCCCCTAGAAGCCATGATAACAAAACTGAGACTGCTGTACTTTGGGGACTTGCTATCCATGGGCTTGCATATGCCAATTTAAGCATCTGCGGATGGCAAGCCCCTTTGTCCCCAATGGTAGTACTGGAATGTTTCTGCATTAGCAGCCACAGACACTTCACACAGCCATAAGGAACAATGGCTGGTGTTTTTCCATATACACAGCAGCGGTGGGGTGCAGAACAGATCCCCTTCAGATATAAATGTTTGGCTGTACAATAATGCTTAGTAAAGTAGAAGAAAACAGGAAAAGTAGAAGACCACATTCCAAATGGATAGATTTTATCAAGGAAGCCAAGGCTCAGAGTCCACAAGACCTGAGTAGGTTAGCTGAAGACAGGGAAGGTTGGAGGTCTCTCATTCATAGGTTTGCCATATGTCAAAATCAGCTACTGACAGTAGTTAATAACAAAGAAAACATATTGCTCAATTGTAGATTTGAGTCATTTTTCCCCGATGGGAAAAAGCTTAGCTATAGTTGTTTTTTATACATATTACAATATTTGATTTCTCTTAAAAAAAAAAGAAACCACAGTATTTGTGGAAGAGAATACATTTCATAGTATCTTAAGGCACTAATATCTTAAGGCACTAACATCAGCACATTTATTTTCCTAGCACTGCACCTGTTTCTCTTTCTTCAATCTAATTCAGTGTTGTTGTTTTTTAAAAAAATCCTTCTTCTGACTACAGGTTCCATAATCCCCATCTCTAGTGGGAGATTCTGGAAGCTGGAAACCAAAAGGTAACTTTTCCTAGCTTATGCCCAGTTGTTATCATGTATGATTGAGTAAGCAATAGGGAGGGGGACAAATCTGCAGTCACTTGTATCGCTTTTTTTGGAGAGGAAAAAAGGGTCTGCCAAACCTGTTAGCGAAACAGCTGATTTTATTTTTGTGAAGAACCTAAACATGACTGACCAGTTGAAAACTGCAGTGTTTGCAGCTCTTTAAATTTAATTTTGGGATGTCTAGGTTAGAATTAACAATCCTATTCTTCAATCAGTGAGTGTAAAGAATATTTTTTTTTCTTGCTGGAGGCATGTATAAAATAAAACATATTTTTACTGTAGGGGTTTTGAGGGGGTTAAAAAAACACAATGTGTAATAGGCAATTTTGGAAATATTTTCCCTTTTTAACTTTTGTGGTTTTGGACTAGGAGGGCTGGTCTTAATTACCAATCTACTTTCTAATGTTTAAAGAACCGTTCCATTTATCTTTAACATGTTTCTCATTTTTCTCCATTTCAGAGCCTGCAGTACTCCAGGATCTACTCCTCACACAGCCCTTAGGCAAGTTGCAGATATACAAAAAGAGCCTCCAAAACCCTCATAGCTTTTAAGATCAAGTATGCATGTGGGAATTATTTTTTTTTTTACCCTGGGAATATAGTTCTTGGCTTTATAGCATGGTTTTTCATCTATTCAGTAGACTTTTTGTTTTGCAGACTCTACATGGTCCAAATTGGTGCCCGGTGACATGAGCGAACAACATCTTTCATCCAAATTAGAAGGCAAGGTATTGTACAAAACTATTAATAAAATATGCACTTCCAAATAGAAAGTGCCATTTCTTCTTTCTTTTAAACTTTTAGATTAAAATAATTCTAACGATCATTACCTAAAGCTATGTTTATACTAACATCATAGAAACAGTGGTTGTTATTAATGGATGCAATATCAGAATGCAATCTACACCCTGGAAATACTTGAAAGAGAGAAGCATTCACCTAAATTCATGGCAAGCTAAATGGATCATGGGAGTGTGTCCATGCTGTAAGATCATCCCAATACCCTGACCCAGGCACTGGCACTGAATACAGTGGTGTGCAGAAGGCCTTGCAATACCATTTGGCTGAATGCAGTTACAGCTCCCTCATGACGTGAAGCCCTGGTAAGGCAAAGGTCTGGATCACAGAATTTACCAAATACTGCTACAGAACCATTGGCAGACTTTCATGTTCAATGTATGAGAGCCCGGTACACTTTCAGTTGTGGGGGAAACTTCAGGGAGTGGAGTTTACATGTGTGCTCATGTCCCCACCACCCATTTAATCCTCCAGATATTAAGGTGAAAACATGAAAACCTGAATATAGCCAGACAGATTAATGTGTCATCATGCAAGTTTGTATTTTCTGCTTCATGTATGTCAAATTTACTGTCCCTCCATTATACACAGCTATGTATTATAGCTAATCAAAAGCACAGATTCATAGAGTTGGAAAGTACTGCAAAAACTAACTAGTCCAAACTTCTATCATGTTGGAATACACAAGTAAAGTACTCTCCAAAGATGGGAATACATCTGTTTATAACGCTCTAAAGAAAAGCCACATGGCCAGAAGGAGGAGGAGTCTGCCTATAAAAGATATGCTCCCCACCATATACTATCTTAACTAAAGACTGAAACAACATGTAGGCATCTGACTAACATCTCCAATTGTTTTTCTCCTGTTTGGTTTGTATGGTGAAGAAGCCCATGGAGCTTCAAAAGCTTGCAACAAGTATATTGTGCATTTTGGTTGATCAATAAAGCTATCACTGATGGATTTTTGTCTGAATTTGCTAAATGGCTAGCATAGCTACCCCTGAATGTTTTCTGTATTGTGAGATACTGCATTGTAGCTGCAACAGGGGAGCAAGTGAGAATAGCCTGTGGACTATGCAACCAAGAAAATATTTCTTCTTAAATTTGGACTGAATTCACATGTTATACCTCTACATCCACTAAAATATTCCGGATGCAAAAACATGGAGACTTCTTGAGGAATCCATTGTTCTCTGCCACAAAGAGGCTTGTGAACTCACTGGAATGGAGACATATTAGATTGCAAAAGAGGTGTTCCTGTTAGGATGCAAATGGATTCTAAATTTTCTGGACTTTGAAAATTTCCCTATAGTCACATGGCCAGGAGGAGGAGGAGGAGCGTGCCTGCAAAAGATATCCTCCCCACCATATACCATCTTGACTAAAGACTGAAACAATATGTAGGCATCTGACTAACATCTCCAATTGTTTTCCTCCTGTCTCGTTTGTAATATCTTGCCTGTTGAAGAAGCCCATGGAGCTTCGAAAGCTTGCAACAAGTATATTGTGCATTTTGGTTGGCCAATGCAGATATCACTGGTGGATTTTTGTTTGAATTTGCTAAATGGCCAACACAGCTACCCCTGGATGTTTTCTGTATTGTGAGATACCACATTGTAGCTGCAACAGGGGAACCAGGAAGAATAGCCTGTGGATTGGAAACTTCAACCAAGGTAAAATTATTTTTTCTTCTTAAATTTGGACTGAATTTGATTTTACACCTACATCCACCAAAATATTCCTGATGCAAAAACATGGAGACTTCTTGAGGAATCCATTGTTCTCTGCCACAAAGAAGCCTGTGACCTCACTGGAATGGAGATATATTGGATTGCAAAAGAGGGGTCCCTGTTGAGATGCAAATGGATTTCCTGGACTTTGAAAAAAAACCTATAGCCACAAGGCCAGAAAGAGGAGGAGCCTGTCTGCAAAAGATATCCTCCCCACCATATGCCATCTTGACTAAAGACTGAAACAACATGTAGGCATCTGACTAACATCTCCAATTGTTTTTCTCCTGTTTGGTTTGTAACATCTTGCCTGATGAAGAAGCCCATGGAGCTTTGAGAGGTTGCAACAAATATATTGTGCATTTTGGTTGGCCAATAAAGGGATCACTGATGGATTTTTGTCTGAATTTGCTAAATGGCCAATATAGCTACCTCTGAATGTTTTCTCTAAAGAAGAGTCTATCATCTTTTGAGTTAGCTTATTCTACTCTTGAACATCTTGTACAGTCAAATGTTCTTCCCAATGATTAGGGGGAATCTCTTTTCCTGCAATTTAAATCGATCAGTTCATATCCTGGTTTCCATAGCAGCAGAAAACACACTCATCCAGTCTTCCTCAGATATTTAAAATGGATATAATGTCACCTCTGTCATCTCCAACTTCATCTTATCCAACCTCCTAAGCTATTCCTCATAAAACCTGTTTTCCAAACCTTCAAGCATCTTGGTTGCCCTCATCATCCTCAGATTCAGAAGTCTTTATGTTCCTTTGCATGTTCAAGCCTGATTTCACTGACTTTTTCAAACCATACAATTAGAGCACTATGATTCCACTTTAACTGACATGGGCAACATCCTATGGAACCCTGGAATTTAGAATTTAGGGAGGAGTATTTTAAGTTTTCAGCCTGCTTGCTCTAGTGCCTCACAAATGACAAACCCCAGGATTTCATAGGATGTAGTCATGGCAGTTAAACTGGAATCATGGCATTATAACTCTAATGTGAACAACAACAACAACAACAAAACAGGTTTGGGAGGCCTCTCTATTACCCTCCACTTTTCCTAGCATTATTGTCTTTTCTAGTGATTTGTGCTTTCTCGTTATGTGGCCAGAATACAACATCCTCAATTTTATCATCTTGGATTCTAAGGAAATTTCAGGCTTGATCTGTTCAAGGATCATTTGTTTGTCTTTTTGGGCTGCCCATGGTATTCTCAGCACTATTCTCCACATTTCAAATGAGCTGATTTTCTTTCTGTCTGCTTTCTTCACTGTCCGGCTCTCACATTAGTACATGGTGATGAGGAATACAGTGGTTTGACGATTCTAACTTTAGTGCTCAGATGTATATTTTTACTCTTTAGGATCTTGTCTAGTTCCTTCATAGGTGTCCTTCCAATTCCTAGTCTTCTGATTTCTTGACTGCAATCACCATTCTGATCAGTGTTTGATGCAAAGTATGGGAATTCCAACTTTTACAATTTCCTCATTGTCTAGGCTGAATTTCTTCTGTGGTCATTATTTTTGTTTTCTTTATGTTCAACATTATGCCTGCCTTTGCACTTTCACCTTTTACCTTCCTTAGTATCTGTTCCAATTCTGTGATGTCTTCCACTACTAGTATGGTGTCATCTGCGTATCTTAGATCGTTAATGTTTCTTCCTCCTATCTTCACTCCTCCTTCTTCTGTGACTAATTCTGCTTTTATTATGATATTTTCTGCATACAAGTTGAACAAATAAGGTGATTGAATACAGACTTGCCTGAGCCCTTTGCCAATTAGGAACCAATCTGTTTCTCCAAATACTGTTCTGATGTAGCCTCTTTTCCTGAGTATAGATTTCACATTAAGACTATCAAGTGGGGGCTTAATTAGCAGTTGAAGGCTGCAGCACT
This sequence comes from Phrynosoma blainvillii, assembly GCA_026167975.1. NCBI lineage: Eukaryota > Metazoa > Chordata > Lepidosauria > Squamata > Phrynosomatidae > Phrynosoma > Phrynosoma blainvillii. The sequence continues at coordinate 324,807,117 of JANUYF010000002.1, read as the reverse complement.
CCCAGGGGAGTGGCATCAGGGAATCAGCATGGTGTCTATACTGGCATCTTGCCCAGAATTCCTGAAGAAGTCAGTGAGAAATTTTCTGTACAAATTCTGAAACAGGATTAAATAGGACTCTGCTCACTGCAGATCTTTGGCTGTGTTAGGGGACAAGATTTCTAATAAACAAGCAAGGAGACTGCCCTGAATCAACCTGGGCTCTTATCAACACAGGTCACAGAATTAACACAATTCTCAGTGGGTGCCTTGATTGGATCTAGCTCTATTCAGAAGTCAAAGAGGGAATGATGAACATAAAGAGGGAAACAGGACTACAGCAGCAGAATTGTTCCTCCATTTCAGCCAAATGACTGCACCAAGTCCCCCCTGTATATACATTGCTTATCATCTAAACAAAGCTTCCCTTTGCCCATGTGTTAAGAAGCTTGATGGTGAAAATGCTTTCCATTAATTACTACAGAACAGATCCACAAAATGTATTGCAGATTCTGACATGATTTTCAGGTAACTTCAACAGCTGTGCAGTTTTCAATATTTTGATCCAAATTCCAAACCATGAAAAATTATACTTGAAAATCTCAGTGAAATAAGGTAAGATCTTTTAAAAAAGATCTAGGTAACTGTCAGAGAAGAAAATTCAGGTTAATGAAGTAGAATGTGGGAAGCATTCAATTACAGGGCAAATACTTCTGAACAGAATTTGCCCACAGTATGAGCAAAATATGGCCCCTGAAAAGGAAAAAAAATGGTGAAAGAATTAATCAACAGAAAAGATTAGAAATGCTAAACTCATGAATTGTTTTATTTTTCACACACTGCATAGGGTGGGCTAACAGCAACAGACATGTATTTTGCAAGGGAGGAAGCAAACATAACCTCAAGTCAGAGGAAAGGATGAAAAAATGAGGACATTGGAATACTGACAGTGTTTCACAGACAGACAGGCGTGATGAATCCCAGATTTCAGAAAGACGTGACACTGTAAATATGGGAACCTTCCACTGATATATTCAAAACCTCTCTGAAATGAGTGGAGTTTGGAAAGATATAGAGATGCTAATGTACTGGTGATATTTGAGAAGGGTGCTAGGAAAGATTTATGAAAATACAGACATGCAGGCATGATGTTAGTCAGTGCAGACATTCTGGGAAAAGCTAAATAACAGGAACCAAAAGGAGAACACCTGGAAAGTTACGATTTAATTAAGGACAGTCAACATGGCTTTGCAGAAAACGAATCATGCCTAACAAATCAGATTTATGGAGGAAGTAACAGAAAGACCAGGCAAAGGTTAAGCTGTGGACATAAGGAAAGCTTTCGATACAGTATGGCTGAAAAAGTTGACATGTAAATGAAGGCTGACATGGAAAAGACCCGCAGAATGGCTAAACTAGAGAGCTGAAAGACAGATGATATGAACATAGAAGGAATGCGATTTTGGAATGAATGGAAAGAACTAAATAGGAAAGATTACCACATACCTAAGATAAGGTATTAGATGGTCACCACTAACATGATCCTTCCATTTTGGAGTCTGTGGTCTGGCCAGAACCCCCCAAATGTGGTTCTTTTACATTTTTGGTTAATTTCTGGCATTTTAATCTGCAGCATAAGCAACAGGGAAACTTATTCAAAGATACAAGCAGCCTGGCAAAATTTGGTAAAGTTTGTTGCTTTTGTTTGATCTAATATCTTTATATTACCTAGAAGAAAATAACTAGAGCTATGGCCACTGACAACTGGGTGGTGGAGGCATGACATGTAAAGATACTGGGCTGACATCTTTTATGTATACATCTAGTCAAGCCCCGTGTCTTGTTGCTTTTAAAATATGCCTTGTTTGTTTGGAGAACTATGCCTCAGCAGTGACATACTGGACCACTAGACTGAGTATGTGTGTGTGGCAGACTCATCCCAAAATGGTGAGAAGGAAGTACTTCCTGTTAGCTGGACTTCCTATGCTCTCAACCATTCTTATTTATGTGTTTTTATTTAATCTGTAGTCTGCCTTTCTCCCAATATGATTGCAAGGAAGCTTACAATTTGGGTTAAAATACAATACAACCAAAACAATTTATAGCTTAAAAGGGTTAAATAATTAAATAAACAATCCAAATGTAAACTGTTTAAAAAGCATTTGAAACATAATAATAAAGATAAAAGTAGAACACTCCCACTGAATGATCTTTCTTCAACAGAAAGCTAAAAGCTGTATAAAGAGGAGACCAACCTAGCTTCTTGTGAGAGAGATCCATAGCATGGGAGCTGTTACTGAGAAAGCTCTTTCTGGTGTCCTCCCCAAATATGCCTGTGGTAATAGTGGGATCCAATGAAGGGCTTCCTCCAAAGATCTTAAAACTCAAGCAGGCTCATATAGGGACCACGATCTTTCAGACTGTCTGGATCCAAGCCATATAGGGCTTTAACGATCACAGCCAGCTCCTTGAATTCACTATGGAAACAGACTACTGAGCCAGTGAAGCTCCTGCAACAGGAGAATTGTAAGTGCCTGATAACCAGCCCCAGTCAGCAGTCTGGCCCCAGCAATTTGGGCCCACTGAAGTTTTCAAACAGTTTCCAAAGGCAGTCCCATGTGGAATGCATTACTCTAATCCAAACAGATCTGGCATCTAAGGAATAACACCCCTGCATGGGCCATTAGCCACTTGTATATTACAACATCCTAAAAGCTGCAAATGTGAAAGGATGAATGTATTCCTGGTCACACATCCATATAACACACAAACATTTTGTAAATTGTTATTGAAATGTGAAAAATTCATTTCTCCCTTAACCCTACTTTTAAAAGAGAGGATTAGAGAAATTTACAAAGAGTTAGCTGTCAGCAGCTGGCAGAAAAATGCTACCTCCACCATTCGGATATACTTCTTCATGAATCTCACTGCAGTAGGCAAGAATAATTTCCCCCAATTTTTTCACCCCAGTGCAAGAAACTGCAGTTTTCAAAAACTATTCATAGTTTGGGATTCATTTGTGGGGGGAATCACATGTGGGATTTTTTTTTTTTTTTTGCACAAAAAGTGATGTTCAATCAATTTAAAATTTTTGGTACAGGAAATTTAAACCATGTGATAACCATTATGGTATAGTGGTCTGAGTGTTGGACTTAGACTCCGGAAGTTCAGGGTTCAAATCCCAGCTCACCCATGCAAACTCACGTGTGCAATCTTGGACAAGTAATGCTTTCTCAGCCTCAGGGAAAGACAATGGAAAATTTGGGCCAATTCATGAGTACAGAACCATGGGATGTTGGCTGCCTGTTTCTTTCCCAGGGCTTTCTTTCTCCTATCACACACTGCTTCTGAACAGCAAGACTATGAAGCAAATCAGCACAGGGATTCAACCTGATGGCACAAGAGAAACGGAGCCCCTTTCTATATATAATTATAACTGTAAACAATATACAACCAATAAAACAGAATAGAAAAAATCACTTACAACTATCTCTTTATCAAGTACATTTCATTATAAATTCTACCCCTCTTTATCTCCCCTGTTAATTAGACTTCATCGATATATTTGTCTGTGGAATGGAAAAGGAAGAAAGGAGAGGGGAGAGAGGGAACCAAACTGTCATATTTGTGATAGAGCCTAAGAAACAAGTTTCTTTTTAAACTATATATGACAGAATCCCTCCAGCTAGCATGACCAATGGGAAAGTGAACTGAGGATTTGGGGGACCATAAAAGTAAAGTTTCCAGGAACCCATTCACACTACAGAATTATAGTGCTAGGAGTCCACTTTAACTGCCATTGTTCCATTTTTAGTGTGGAAACTCTCTGGCTGAGAATTTTGAACACTGTTCCTTCAACTACAGCTTTCAGGACTTCATAGGATGGAACCATGGGAGTTAAAGTGGTATAATAGTTCTATTATTCTGTAGATGAAAGGACCCCAAGTTCTAATTTGTGTATAGGAAAACCTCTGCAAAATGGGAAGACATGTTTCTTCTTCTTCTTGCCACTTAATCAAACTGGCAATGAGTGCATCAAACCTTCTTCAAAAGCTTTGACAAAGCAAATTGCGTACCACATCATCCCGATCTTCCCATTCAACTTCAGAAAGATCAACACTGCTGTAGTTGGGTTTCCTTCGCTTTTTTCCTTCTTCATACTAACACCACCAAAAAACAGAAAACAAAAAAGAGAGGGGTTTTATTTAGCATGATGGGTGAAAAAGCAAACAATTTCTCTACTGCCCCAAGTTAAATATTTTTTGTTACTATAAAAATCTGCATGCCACTAGTTTTCAGCATATTCTTCAGTTGATATCATGGTACACATGGAAGCATATTTCCACAAATATTTTCTAAAACACAACTTGTTTGTACCATAAAAATCTTTAATCAGAATTTGTCTTTTCCACAGACAGCACACAAAGCAATTGTCCTTGAATCAGAAGGAACAGAAACAAATAAATGTAGACACATTATTATTGTTATTGTTATCTACTGGTACTATTATTATTAAACATGAATGCTACAGACACAAGCTATGCACTATATGGAAAGTATGCAAAACTTCAGTTGTACATTTAAAGTTTACAGAAGACATTCTGAACTAAATCTTGCAGCCATGCAGAAATGATATTTCCTATAGTGTTATCAACAAAATGTTTACATATTTCCCTTTAAACAGGATAAGACAAAACTCCTGGAAAGTATGGTGTTAATATCTGCTAATACTACATTTTATCTGTTCTTCCATGGGAGAAAAAGCAAGGAAGACATTAATAAGGGAATGTTATTGTCATTATCACTAGCTTTGTTACACTATAAATCTCATATTTTAAAATAAACATCTCATGATGACAAATGACTTTGACACATAATGCAAGAAAATCCTGCCCCCTGCTGCACATCACTAAAAAGAAACTTTGCTTCCCCCCCCCCCCCCCCCGCAACTGCCAAAGCTGACTTCCAAAATGTGAGTTAAAGCTCTTGCTTAAGGTTTTGTTAGCTCTCCAAGAATATAAATCAATGTTTTGTTTGGAATATATATAATATATATATATATATATATATATATATATATATTGTGCACACATTTAATTACTCAGCATAACTAAGTATTAACATTACGTTTATGCAAAAATCCTATTTCCTATGCTAAACCAAGGATTGTACAAAAATAATACAGTCAGACTCTAACTGCCTATTCTAATTCTACTCAGCTCCATTTAGGCCACCATTTTTATTATAAAGAACAAGAAAACTGCCAAATGGTTTTGAGAATGTTTCCTTTTAAAGTCATAGGACATCATGGCTTTTGTAGTTTCAAGGATGAAATACTGAAAAAACTTATTCATGCAGAGGTAAGCAAGCTAAATGTTCACTAATTTCTGATTTTGGCTACCACGTCGCCTGTTTCCAAACTTTGTTCAATATATTACTTTCTTCTACTCTCACATACACAGGTCAATGCAAACTCATTCCTCTTGGCTGCTTTCTCTGCCCTCCTCCTCTCCCTCTTCCTCCATGCTTGTACATTCAAACAGATGCATGAGACAGAAGTAATTCCACAACCTTTGTCAGTGGAAAAAGCAACATTTCTCCATCCTGGGGTGAAATTCTTCACTAAGTTTCTTCCTCAAAGTTAGCAACAAGTAATTTTAACAATCTTCTTCTCACTGTGGGAAAGTCTTTGAAAACCACAATTTTCAAAGGCTATTTGCAATTCAGGACTTAGTTTTTTGTGGATTTTTTGGGCTGTGGGGCCATGTTCTAGAAGAGTTTCTTTCTGACGTTTCACCACCATCTGTGCCTGGCATCTTCAGAGAAATCTTCTAGATCTAGAACATGGCCACACAGCCCGAAAAACCCACAAAAAACTATGGATGCCATGAAAGCCTTCGAATTCAGGACTTATTCTGTGAAAAAAAATGCATGTGGTGGTTTAGCACAGAAAATAGCATTTTCTATACAGGAAACATTTTCTGCAAGAAAAATAAAATTTCAATGCAGAAATACTAATTACTGAACAGAAAATGCTGTCTTCTGTGTAGAAAATTCTGATTCACATCAGTCATGTGCAAATTTTATGCAGAACAGATCCCCAATAATAACTTTTTTAGCAAAGTAAACAATTGTTTCTGTGAAGGAATTAATAGTTCTGCCTTGAAGTAATATTTTCCATGCAGAAAATGCTGTTTCCCACATGGACAATGATATTTTTTTGTGCAAAATAACTGTGTGTGAATTTTGCACAGATTAAGGCCCAAACTGCAAAGATTCCCATCACTCTAGGAGTCTTCTAATTGGAGGCTGGATGGCCATTTGTCAGGGATGCTTTGATTTTGAGTTCCTGCATGACAGGGGGGTTGGATTGGATGGCCCTTGTGGTCTCTTCCAACTCTATGATTCTAAGATGCAAAATTGGATGACCATGAGATATAAAGTACGTAAATTGCAAAAATATGCTCTTTTGTTAAGATGTCCTCCCCTCCCTTCAAAAATGACATGGTAATGCTTCTCCCATGGGAGAACAAAAATAATAGACATCACAAATTGTGTTAACATAGTTGAGCAATATGGAAGAAGATTCATTCTCTGACAAGGCTTTTCATTCAATTCAACAGAAGATCTAAATAAGGAACCATCAGGACCCATAGCTAGTGATAGAATGAGGCAACCTCTCCCCTTTTCAGCACCAAGGGACACTGATATAGAGGACTACATAATTCACATGTAACCTGCAAATAGGCTACATGTAACTCTGCCTGCTAGAAGGAAGACCACATCAGGCCCTACTATGTAGCTAGAGGTGATGTAACATAATCACAAAAGATTTTTTCCCCTTTTCCATCATTTTAAAGGACTTTCTTTTGCTTGGGCTTAACTTAGCTAAAGGAAAATTTGATGATTTATGATTCCAACAAGAGCTAAAATCCTGCAAAATCCCACTCTTTACATACATTCCTGGCAGCCCTTAATCTCCAATTGCACATTTCTGAACTGGTACTAGTAGCAATAACAATAGCAATAGCAAATACATTCCTATACCACTCATCAGTGCACTTAAGCACTCTCAGTTTACAATATGTAAGCTTATTGTCCCCAGCAAGCTGGGTACTCATTTTAGTGACCTTTTAATCATTTTTTGCATATTTTTGAACATTCTTTCTGTCCCTTCTACATGATATTCAAATAATCCAGAATTATTTCTGGATCATGACACTGAAAATAATACATTTTCCCCTTGTCTCTCACAGACTTTAAAGCCAACTTGATGTACAGGTCAGTGCAAAGCCAGCCCTACTGTTAGGCAAAATTACATTTTCAGTGTCATGGAAAGGCAACACATTTTAGCTAATGTATTGATATTGGTTGAGGGAGATATGTTTTTATGTTTGTTGTTGCTTTTTTTTGGCTCAGACGCTAAAATACAACATCCTTTACTAGCAATGGGTAACATTCACCCTAACATGAGGGAGGTATAGGGGAAACAGATGTCTTGAGCCAGCTCTGACTCTGTGAATGTTTCAGAAATCTCTCATCTTTCTCCAGAGTGTTCACCAGAGTTCACAGGAGAAGAAAAAAAGTGACTTGACATAACTGGGGGGGGGGGGGGGAGATAAAGGAGTAAAGCATGTTTAACTTGGAGGTTGGGGAGGAGAGAGATTAAAACATGAACAATAATTTTAAAATACGTAAAAGGCATAAAGAAATAGAAAGGCTGTTGTTTACAATCCTCCAGGACCACTAAGGACCAGAAGCAGTAAGTTCAGGTTGCAAGCTTATTAACTGGAAGATTGGACGGGCAATTAAACAAGACCTCCAGGAAGGCTGCAGAATCTTCTGTCCCAGTGGCTTTATGGCAAAGGCCAAATAAGCATTCATCAGAGATCCTTTAAGACTTAATAATCCCACTATTGCAGGAAGTTGGACTAGTTGATGCTTGACCTCTCTTCCATTAGCATGGTCAAAGTCCAAGATTTCCTTTATGTGGCTGCACACATCTCAACAGAGTAGCATTGCTTTCTTGCTTCCTGGAGCAGATGCCACCCAGGCTGCATCACAAGCCATTTTTTTTTACTTCATCTGCAATACAGCTTAGCATGGAGTAAGAGGCAAGATGAAAGAATAGGGTACACCAGAGGGGAAAATAAAGTGTTCATGTGGATCACTCTGTGTACTTTCCCAGATTTTTCATTGTTATTAGTTTAGGGTAAAACAAGGCCCTCTAACAGTTGCTGAACTGCCACTCCTAACATTCATTGGCTGTGCTGTCAGGGATGATGGGACCTACATTCCAGCAACATATAGAAGAATGCATATTGTCCATCTAACAGTAGATTGTCACACAGAGGGCAAGTGTCCTTCTCCCATGATTAAATCATCATTAAATCCAGTTAATAATGCAATTGAAGGGAAGATTATCACACACCCCTGTGCTTCTCCCATTCTTCTCCCACCTGTAAACAGCAATGGAGGCGTCATTTTGGTATTAACAGAAACTCCCATTAATACCAATACTTAATTAATACTTCATTAATACTTCATTGCTGTTTACAGATGGGACAAGAATGGGAGAAGTGCAAGGTATGTGATCATCTTCCCCCCAATCATGCTATTAACCAGATTTAATGGTGATTTAATTATAGGAGGAGGACACTTGCCTCCTCCATGTGATAATCTCCTTAGATTATGATCTAACTGAAAACGTCAGTGAAGGATGATCATTGTCTATCATCATCATCATCATCATCATCATCATCATCATTCTTTTCTTCATTTTGTTGATTTCTTTACATTGTTTTCTAATAAATTTTAAATTGTTTTAAATATATATGTGTGTGCGCGCGTGCACACGCGCGCACGCATGAACACACACACACACACACACACACACACACACTTTTCAATAAATAAATAAATAAATAAATCCTAGACATTTCACTATCGTCTATTCTGTAAGATAAGATTTCTCTTAAATTTAATAAAAGGTTCCCATTCTCATCACAATCATGAACATTCCAGGGCTGCTTCATGCTGACAGTATTTTGATATTTCATACTGATATTTTGATATTTCATACATTAAATACCCTTCTGGATGACCCAACTAACATGGCCAATGATTTGGGATCATGGGATGATTTTTTGTTTGTTTGTTTGTTTAGAGACAAAGCATCTCAAGTGGACACTGAAGGTTTAGCTGCAAGAAATTATAGCATAATTTCTATGAGATCAAGGGTGTATATCAGGGGTAGGCAACCTAAGGCCCGGGGGCCGGATGCAGCCCCCTGAGGCCTTTGGACCGGCCCCAGGCTGGTCCTGCTGCCGTTGCTGCCACCGCCCCCTACTGCCCCCTGCCACCGCCACCGCCGGCCGCCATGATGATATTGATTATTGTTGTTATTACTTGTTCTTGGGGTTTTCTTGGCAAAATTTCCACAGGGGTTTTGCCATGGCTTTTCTAGGGCTGAGAGAGTGTGCATGCATATTTTTTTATTTTTGCAAAAAAAAAAAAAATTATTTATTTATTTATTTATTTATGGTGCTTCGGCCCCTCAATTGTCTGAGGGATAGCAACCCGGCCCCTGGCTCAAAAAGGTTGCCTACCCCTAGTGTATACACACTGTAGAAATAAAGCAGTTTGATATCACTTTAACTGCCATTACTCTATCCTTGAGATTTGTAGTTTGGTGAAGCACCAGAGCTCTCTGAAAGACCAGGCTGAATCAAACTACAAATCCCAGCATTCTACAGGATGGAGGCATAACAGTTAAAGTGGTTTCAAAGTGCTTTATTTCTGTAGTATGACTACACCTCAAGTCTCTACTAGACATCTTGTCCACATTGTATACATTGTTATAGAATTTATATAAGGGCAAGGAGTAAGATTATCTAGACATTTAGACACTGGTGCTATCAATAGAAATCAAGAGTCTGGTGCTTTTTATTCTTTTCCAACCAAGCTGGAGGGAAAAAGTTTTAGACTTTATAGCAAGTAGCAAAACATTTCTATACCGATTATCAGTGTACTTAAGCACTCCCTAAGCAGTTTACAATGTGTAAGCCAATTGCCCCCAACAAGCTAGGTACTCATTTTAGCAGCCTCCAAAGGATGCAAGGCTGAGTTGACCCTGAACCCCTGGCTGGTACTGAACTCTTAGCCTTGTGGTTTATGAGTGACTGGCTGCAGTACAGGAATTTAACTACTGTGCCACCAGGGCTTGCTTTACAGAGACCTGGCTGGGAGAGGATAGCACCATAACTTGGATGCAGGCTCTCCGAGCTGGGTATTCTGTCAGTGAGCAAGTAAGGGGAAGGGGGGGGCAGAGTGGCTCTGGTTTACAAGAACAACTTGACCTGATCAGGATACCTATCCGGAACACAGTCCACTTCCAGTGTATGTACCTGAGCCTGAGGACCAAGGATAGTTTGGGGATTCTGCTAGTATACTGACCACCCCGTTGTCTAGCAGATTCCCTAACCAAGCTGACACAGCTGGTTTCAGAGTTGCTGCTGGAGTCGCCTAGACTGTTAGTTCTGGGCGACTTCAACATTCCACTCAGACTAGCCTGACAAACTTAACAGGTGTGGCTCAGCAGTTCATGAATCCATGACAAACATGGGCCTATCCCAACTGGTCATTGAACCCTCGATGCAGTCTTTAGTACGGAACAGGAATATCCATGGGCAGAGGTTATTAATACCACCACATTGTCAGGGATGGATCATTTCTTGGTCAAGACTAAACTGAGAGCCACTATTCACCCAACCGGGGGTGGTGGACCCGTTAGAATGGTCCGCCCTCGAAGGCTAATGGAACCAATTGGTTTCCACAAAGCCTTAGAGGGCTTAATGGTTGGGAATGCCAGTGATTCTGTCAAAGCTTTGGTTAATACCTGGAACACCAATCTTACCAAGGCTATTGACACGATCGCTCCCAAGTGTCCTTTCCAACCCGCTTCAAACCAGAAGCCATGGTATACATCAGAGCTTAGGAAAATGAAGTGGGTTAGACAACGACTAGAGCGCACCTGGCGGAAAACTCGACACTTATCTAACAAGACTCGTCATAGGAACTTTCTTTGCTCCTTTCGAGAGGCAATACGTGCAGCGCAGAGATCTTTCTGTTCTGCACATATTGTGTCTGCAGAGTCCCGTCCAGCAGAGCTGTTTAGGGTGGTGGGGCAGCTGATGGAGGTCCCACCTGCGCAGAACCCATTACTTAACCCAACAACGACCTGCTGTGATGCATTTAACAACTTTTTTGCAAAAAAATCTCTCAGATAAGAGCCGACTTATCTGTGAGTACCGATTATGTGGACAAGCTTCTTGACCGAGTGAGGAAAATGATCCTTGCCCATCATGGCTGGCCGTCCGGGGGGGGGGGTGCACTGAGGATGTTCCTCAGGGACATCATCAATGCATCCCTCAGGGAAGGTTATATTCTATCTTGCTTGAAGGAAGCAGCATTTAAGCCGCTTCTGAAAAAACCTTCCCTGGACCCCCTGGATATGAATAACTAAGGCCAGTCTCCTTACTATCATTCTTGAGCAAGGTAATCGAGAGGGCAGTTGCTCTTCAACTCCAAGCTGTCTTGGATGAAACCGATTATCTAGATCCATTTCAAACTGGCTTTAGGACGGGATTTGGAGTTGAGACTGCTATGGTTGCCTTAACCAATGACCTTCGTCTGGGCATCAACAGGGGTAGTGTGACCCTGTTGGTGCTTCTAGACCTCTCAACGGCTTTTGACACAATAGATTCTCTTAGATTGCCTGAGTAGGTTAGGTATTGGAGGCACTGCACTGCAGTGGTTCCATTCCTTCCTCTCGGGCAGATCCCAGAGGGTGCTGCTCAGGGACAGCTGCTCCACAAAAAAGGAGCTTACATGCAGCATCCGGTAAGGCACCACTCTGTCCCCGATGTTATTTAACATATATATGAAGCTGCTGGGTGAGATAATCTAGAGACATGGGGCTAGGTGTTATCATACCCTGATAACACCCAGATCTATTTCTTCATGTCTCGATTGTGGGCTGCATCTCCCAATGGCATCTCTCCTCTCAATGACTGTCTTAAGGCAGTAATGGACTGGATGAGGAAAAACAGATTGAAATTGAATCCAGATAAAATGGAGGTGCTCATTGTAGTGGCCTCAAAACCAGGAATTGGGTTGCAACCTCCAGTCCTGGATGGGGTTACACTCTCTGTGAAGGACTGTGTTTGCAGTCTGGGGTGCTCCTGGATTTATTTTCTTCGTTCCTATCGGGAGGCAATACATGCAGTGAAGAGAGCTTTCTCCTCTGCACGTATTGCATCTGCAGAGTCCCGTCCAGCAGAGCTGTTTAAGGTGGTGAGGGAGATGACGCAGGTGCCTCCTGTGCCAAACCCCTTACTTAACCTTGTGACAGCCTGCTGTGACGCATTTAACAACTACTTTGCAGATAAAATCTCTCAGATAAGAGCCGACTTAGATGCCACTGTTGAAACAGAGTCTATAGGCGAGGCGTCCAGCAACTCCGTCAATGTAGTTATACTGGATCAGCTTCAATCTGTGAGTACCGAGGACATGGACAAGCTGCTTGGTAAGCTGAGGAAGACGACCTGCTCTCTCGACCCTTGCCCATCATGGCTGGCCGTCCGGGGGGGGATGCATTGTTGAGGTTCCTCACGGATATCATCAATGCATCCTTCAGGGAAGGATATGTTCCATCTTGTTTGAAGGAAGCGGCTGTTAGGCCGCTTCTGAAAAAACCTTCCCTAGACCCCCTGGATATGAGAAATTATAGGCCTGTGTCGTTGCTGCCATTTTTGAGCAAGGTAATCGAGAGGACGGTTGCTCTTCAGCTCCAAGCTGTCTTGGATGAAACCGATTATCTAGACCCATTTCAAACTGGCTTCAGGACAGGCTTTGGGGTCGAGACTGCCATGGTTGCCTTGACCGACGATCTGCGTCTGAGCATCGACAGGGGTAGTGTGACCCTGCTGGTGCTCTTAGACCTCTCAGCGGCTTTTGATACAATAGATCACGGCATCCTCTTGGACCACCTGAAGGGGTTAGGTATCGGGGGCACTGCTTTGCATTGGTTCCGGTCCTTCCTCTCGGGTAGGTCCCAGAGGGTGCTGCTCGGGGACAGTAGCTCCAGTAAGAGGGAACTCACTTGTGGGGTCCCTCAGGGGGCTATTTTGTCCCCAATGTTATTTAACATCTATATGAAGCCGCTGGGTGATCATACGGAGTTATGGTGCTGGGTGTTATCAGTACGCTGATGACACCCAAATCTATTTTTCCGTGTCTCGTTCGTTGGCCTTGAATTCCAATGGCATCTCCTCTCTCAATGAATATCTTCGGGTGGTAATGGGCTGGATGAGGAAAAACAGATTGAAACTGAATCCAGACAAGACGGAGGTGCTCACGGTAGCGGCCCCGAAACCAAGAATTGGGCTGCAACCTCCAGTCCTGGATGGGGTCGCACTCTCCTCCAGTGACTGGGTTCGCAGTCTGGGGGTACTTCCTGACTCGTCGCTCCTGAAAACAAATCAGGTTAATGCGACGGTCAGGAGCGCCTGTTATCAGCTTCGGCTGATAGGCCAGCTGCGCCCTTTTCTGGAAGTAAGGGATTTCGAGATCATTGTGCATGCACTGGTAACCTCACGCCTCGACTTCTGTAATGCGCTCTACATGGGGCTACCCATGTGCTTGGTTCGGAAGCTTCAGTTGGTTCAAAACATGGCAGCCAGGCTTATTTCTGGAACATCTAGGAGGGACCACATCACTCCGGTTTTGAGGTCCCTCCACTGGTTGCCTATTAGCTTCCGGGCCCAGTACAAGGTGTTGGTTATTACCTTTAAAGCCCTAAATGGCTTGGGTCCAAGCTATCTCAGGGATCGCCTCCTTCCATACAATCCTCCCTGCACTCTCCGGTCCTCTGGGAGGAATTTGCTGCAGCCTGAAAAATCAAGGCTTGCGGCGACCTCCCAGAGGGCTTTTTCTGTTGTCGCCCCCAAACTCTGGAATGGCCTGCTGGACGAGATCCGTCAGTTGACATCACTGGACAGCTTTAAAAAAGCTGTCAAGACGGATCTCTTTCGGCAGGCCTTCCCAGACTAATCACCCCGGCCTTGGGTTCCTTGACTCCTGCGTTCCTCTCGTGGCCCCATCTGTTGTTGATGGATGTGGAACACAGTAGAGGTTGATTAGGGGGTGGGTTGGTTTTTCTTTTTGGAGATATGTTATACGGGTTGTATTGTAAGCCGCTTGGATTGTCTGGCAATAAGCGGGATACAAATAAACTTTATTATTATTATTATTATTATTATTATTATTATTAATCACTTCTCATGACTAATCAGGTAAATGCGACGATCAGGAGTGCCTGTTATCAGCTTCGGCTGATATGCCAGCTGCACCCTTTCCTGGAAGTAAGGGATCTTGAGACTGTGGTGCATGCACTGGTAACCTCTCGTCTGGATTTCTGTATATTCTGTATATAAGGCGGGGTATAAATAAATTATTATTATTATTATTATTATTATTATTACTATTATTGCACTCTACATGGGGCTACCCTCATGCTTGGTCCGGAAACTTCAGTTGGTACAGAACGTGGCAGCCAGAGTGGTCTCAGGGACATTAGGAGAGACCACATAGCACCTGTATTGAAGTCTCTTCACTGGCTGCCTATTAGTTTCCAGGCCCAGTATAAGGTATTGGTTATGACCTTTAAAGCCCTTTGTTTATATTGATATACATCGATCAGATAGAATTAGTTGCTAGAATATTCTCCCCGTTTTTTGGCCCATATAGAGGAATATCTGTAATACTTGTTATGTTTAACTTGATTTGGGTGTCTGTGATGTTTAGATATAGGTGGTTGATAAGTAGTCATGAAAATGATCTGTGAGATATCTCTTTATACTGTTCTAGGAAGTTTTTATGTCTTAATGTATTTTATTTTTGTTTTTGTTTGAGTTTGTACTAGAATGTTAGATTTAGATGTATGTGATAGGTTTGTTGTGGTATACGCTGTATTATGTGGTATACGCTGTATTATTAAAAAAAAGCCCTAAATGGCTTCGGTCCATCCTATCTTCAGGGCTGCCTCCTCCCATACAATCCACCCCGCACACTCAGGTCCTCTGGGAGGAACCTTCTGCAGCCAATGAAAACTAGGCTGTCGGCAACCTCCCAGAGGGCCTTTTCGGTAACCGCTCCCAAATTATGGAATGACCTGCCAGATGAGATCCGTCAGATTACAACCTTAAGCAGCTTCAAAAAGGCTGTTAAGATGGATCTCTTCCGGTAGGCCTTTCCTGAGTAGATCCCTTCTTGACTAGATCCTGGTCTCAGGAGTTCTCTTATCTCCTTCTCCTCGGCTGCAACTGCGGCTCTGTTTATTATGTCTGTTTATTTTATCATTTATTATTTGATGTTTAACTATATGTTTTAATGATAATCATTGGTTTAATACTTTTCTAAGGGGTGGGAGGGCTTGGGGTTTGGGATAGTATTTTAATATATTGTATGGAATTTTAACTATTGTAAGCTGTCCCGATTGTTTGACAGGGGGGCGAGATATAAATAAAATTTATTATTATTATTATTCATGCAAAACCAATCTAGTGATGGTGACGGGTCTTGAGGGGTGTGTGGAATGTTATTGATAGAGTCTAAAAGAGCATGTGAACCTGGCCTTATGAATTTAAAGGATTAAGTGGTAACTGTAGTGGCTTAAGTTCAGCAAACAACATGTCACATTGAAAAAGCTTTGATGCCACAACAAACTACAGAATTCCATAGCACTCAGCCGTGGCAGTTAAAGTGGTGTTAAACTGGATTATTTATGCAGTGTGGATGCAGCCAATGCTCAGTAAAGTTGAAGACAACAGCAAAAAAGGAAGACTATATGACAAGTAGGATGACACAATCGAAGAAGCCATGGCACTGAGTTTGCAAGACCTGAGCAGGAAGGAGGTCTCTTATTCTTAGGGTTGCCATAAGCTGAAACTGTCATGAGGGCAAATAATCACAAAAAGCAAGCAATATTGTTTAACAACTGAATATGATCTACATCTGTCATGAGCAAAACACACTAAGTTAAAAGCACAAGATCCTGTCTGATCTTGGAAGCTAAGAAGGGTCAACCTTGGTTAGAACTTGGATGGGAGACTTCCAACCAAATACCAGGCACTGTAGGCTATATTTCAGAAGAAGGAACAGACCCAAATCTTTCTGAATACTCCTTGCCTAAGAAAACCCTATGAAACTCATGGAATCATCATATGTTGGCAGGTGATATGGACAGAGAGAAAGAGAGAGAGAGAGAATGTCAAACACCAAAATAGACAGAGTTGTTAACATCACTTTGGTGTTGAGATCAACAAAATGTAGAACTTCAGCATTCTCACTTGTAATAATAATAATAATAATAATACATATTATTATTATTATTATTATTATTATTTATTAATTCTCACTTGTGGCTCCAACATTATGACATATGTTTCACAGAAGGAGAAACCACTCACAGTGGCTTTGGGCAAGTTTTACAAATATTATTATTGTGGTCATGTTTTGCATTTTATTTTGTTTTATTGCTCTGATGATTTGTTCATGATGCTAAAGTAATTGATGTGGATCAATGAAATTTGTATCACTGATAAAACTAGAAATGATTCAATGTAGTGACACATTTTCAAATATTTAGACAGGGCTGTCATGTCACTTCTTAACCTTCTCTTCTCCAGGCTAAACATACCCAGCTCCCCAAGCCACTCCTCACAGGGCATGGTTTCTAGGTCTTACATAATTTTGGCCACCCTCCTATGTATATGCTCTAGGTAGTCAAGAGAAGAGCATCCAAAATGATGAAAGGTCTGAAAACCATGCTCTATGAGGAGTGGCTTAGGGAGCTAGGTATGTTTAGACTGGGGAAGATAAGGTTAAGAAGTGACATGTTAGACATATTTATGCCATATGGAAAAAGGAACAAGCTTGCTTTCTGATGCTCAAGAGACTAGGACCCAAAGCAATGGATTCAAAATACAGGAAAAGAGAATCCACCTCAACATGAGAAAGAACTTGCTGACAGTAAAAGCTATTGAACAGTTGAACACACTCCCTCCGAGAGTGGTGGAGTCTCTTGCTTTAGAGATTTTTAAACAGAGGCTGAATGGCCATCTATTGGTGGTACTTTGTGTTTTCCTGCTTTGAAGGGGAGTGGACTGGATGGTCCTTGTGTTCTCTTCCAACTCTTTGATTCCATGATTTTAGTACATTCTAAAAACATATAGAACAGGTTAGTGCAATCATGGTGAGTCCAGGGACAAATTCTCTGTCCTTCACTCTTCAGGGATAGCATGGAATGTTGAAAAGCTCCAGGATTAAACACAAAGAACATGTTTGGAAGTTCACGTCTGGTTTTGGAAAATGGGCATTTAGAGATGTTAAACATGGATGGAGGCTGCAACTTATTTAAAAGGTGAGTTGCCCATTCCAGAGGTTTCCAGGAGTTGCAAGTGTAAATTTTTTGGGAGAGAGAAGGAAAAATATCTCTGGGAGTTTGGAATGACTGATGGTAACAGAAACAGATATGGGAGCATATACAGTGGGCTGGGGGTTGGTTCCCAGACTCCCCATGGATAACAAAATCCATGGATGCTCAAATCCCATTAAACACAGTGGCATAGTGCCCCTTATATAAAGTAGCAAAAGAAGTTTTGCTTTCTGGAATGTATATCTTTTAGGAATATTTTCAAGCCATGGTTTGATGGTTAAATCCATGGATAAAGACTCCTTGGATATGAAGGGCTAACTGCACCACACCAGGTAAGGGAGCACATGGGGGAGCACATGACACATTTTGCCCACCCCTGAGATAGAGCAGGTCAGGAAGGAGTACCAAGGGTCAGGGGTAAGCGTTTTTTGTAGTAATTTTTTTTTTTAAAAAAATCATGCAATAGGGATACAATGAAAGGAGTCTCTTTAGAACAGCAACATACTTGGTATGTTAATATCCTTGGCACTTTTTCCACAGATGAAACACTAATCTATATAAACTCTTATTAGTACAAGTTTTCTTCATGATTAGAATGAAAGACCTGCAATATTGCCTTCTTATCCATTCTTCTTCACTGAAGTCTCCAAGCATGGTTTAGGTTGGCATGTGTATAACGCCTCCCTAGAGATATATCTGAGAACAGCAGTGGTTCTAAATTTAAATCCCTAATGGATACTTTCAAAAGTTATTGTTTAATTTTGTTTTTGTTTTGTGTGACTAATCCTAATTTATGTGAATTGCATCACCTTTAGAGACTTCAGTGAGCTCTGTTGGGCTCTGAATTTGTAAAGCACTTGATGTGTGTTTGCTCATAAGGGTATTGTAAAAACAAACTCCTGAGATTAAGATTAAGCAGATGTGTGACTTTTTTTTGTTTTCCTCTAAGAGAACAAGAGGTAACCTTTTTATTTTTAACAAAAGAGTAGCCAGCCAAGACTATAATTTAAGTTTTTAATCCAGAACTTCTTAGATTATGATTGGCACTGAAGACTAGTTATTTTGGATTAGACATTCATGCCAGCTGGCAGCCAGAAACTGCTATGCAGTACAATTTCCAAGCAGAGCTGCAATGAAAAACTGTTAACTGTTAACTATGTCATATAAAAGAGGGAATGGTGGGTGGGAAGGTTGGGGAAAGGTTTCACACAAGGAAAACATAGGAGCAAAGAAAGATATAAAGCCCAGTAAACAACGTAACATAAAAAATATTGTGGATCACCATCTACCCTTTCCTCCCCAACCCCCCAAAATCCCATGCTATTGTTACAAACAGTACAGAAATTATCTGAACCTCTAGTTCCCAATGTGCAAGGGATTTATAAAGAGTTATAGACAGCTGTTTATCTAAAATGGAGCTGCTGTGTAACTCTTCATCCAACAAAGATTTTGAATGTTCCCTCAGTGGCAATGATATAGAATCTAGTTCTAATCTATGATCCCTACCCAGTAATTGCAAAACAAGTGACTATGTAGGTACCATTAACACAAGAGAAATCCCAAACTTGGAAAAGTTACTTTTTTAAACAAAACTCAAAATCTTGTATCCATATTGGCTGAGAGCTTCTGGAATATTGTCGTGAAATTGCACATGCACACACAGATGACCCACCCCATACCGTATAGAAGATTTTCTAGGGCAACATTTGGTTTCCAACTTTGGAAATTCTGAAGGGGGTATAAAGGCCCTCAGGGTCCCATTCTCTTTTGTTTTTAAGTGGACTGGCTTTGATATAAGAAGATTGTGCAGCTGAGGTATCTTTATTTTTACCTTGGCTCTGTTCTCATGTTACTTTTTATGAGATAAAGTCACTCTGCAGGACAGCTGGAATTTACCACATGAGGAGGAACTCCAGTATTCAATCAGTTTCTCTCACATAGTAAATACCACCTCTCACAATGTGAAAAGGCAATTGTCTGGAATATTTCCCATCTGGATTTTGTGGTAAAACATCTTGTGGTACCTTTCCCATATGAAACAAGGCATTGGGTCTCTGTTTGCCTTTTGGGGAGAGCAAAATTGTTGAAGGGCAACAAAAATAGGA
The DNA here is from genome assembly GCA_026167975.1 of Phrynosoma blainvillii. NCBI lineage: Eukaryota > Metazoa > Chordata > Lepidosauria > Squamata > Phrynosomatidae > Phrynosoma > Phrynosoma blainvillii. The sequence goes on along the minus strand of JANUYF010000002.1, from coordinate 324,787,536 downwards.
TTGTCAACAACCTACATGACAGTTGCTCTAAATGACACAGAAAATAAGGCACACATCTTTATGTGCCTAATAAAGGTTGGGTAAACAATGCCTTCATTCATAGCAGATCAGCCACACAGGAGTAGATTAGCAGTATGACGCGTACTTGATTCTTACCATGGAAAACTCTCTTGATTTTGTTTTTCATTTGCATTCTTAAGGCCTTATCATTCAGGATTATGCAAAACTGACAGCTGCTCATAACTGTATCTCCTTAGAGTGGAAATAATTTAAAACATCTGCCATTATTTCAACATCACCAAATTCGGTGAGGCTGTTTTTACCTAACATCAATGCTGAAAGGATCAAATCAAAGGAAACGGCAAGCATTACTACCAAGTTTCTTGCATTTCATTTGTATGTGCAACTGGTTTTCCCAGCAAAGCCTTCAAACTGTTAATTATCTTTTTAATATATGTAATTTAGAATTCCTAATTAGATAGCAATTTAATTCCCTCACGGGGATTCAGATGTTCTTTCTTTTTTAGCATGTAAACTCCAACAGGGATAATTGTTGACATTCACATGATTGAACTCTTCGGTTATTTAAATGAACACAAGGCATTTACACTGTTCAAATCATTTAAATATTCTGTTGTCAGCTACAGCTGTAGAGTTTTATGGAGTCTCTGAATAAGCAAGGGTAAGTGTAGGTTATCTTAGTTTGCAGGCAGGACTCCCCAGAGAGAAATGAGATTTGTTGCTTATGAAAGGCTAACACTGCTTAAGTGGGGCATTAATGCATCCTCTGAGACATGGATTTCTCTGTTTTTCTATATTAGGAGAAACAAATTTTCCCAGAATTTACAGCTATGAAAGTCTTAATACTAGTTTAGCAATCTTTAAATACACTGAGTATTTTTTTAACTGTGTACAATATATTGTGGCAGTTAACAATTAATTTAAACTCAGCAGCTTACTCTAAAAGGAAAGCTCCTAGCAAATGCACATAATGTTACAATTTATACATATCTTTAACATTCTCTCTCTCTCTTGACCTTTTCTGGTGGCTTCTGACTATGTTGGACTACAATTCATAAACACAATTGGAGAAGACGGATGTACAAACACACACACAGTCCCTCATCTACCACAAAATTATTTTAAGGTTAATAAAAATTAATCTTAGAAAAAGAAATTTTATAAAGGCAAGTAGAAATCTGATTCACTTTTGCACTGAGAAAACTTAATTTGGGGGCATTCATTGTAAAACAAACCATTACCGTCACCATATCTGATCTAGAGATTTGACTTTGCATTATTTATTAACTTTCACACATGTGTGTTTCAGTTTGCCTTCCATAATATGAAGCCTCCACTGAAACTGAACTATCCTGTAACATATTTAGAGAGGGTTTTGATGAGAAGTCATATTCAAGAAATTAGTGCAAGAGCATAACACATTGTTCCTGCAGAGTAGGAGAAGGGCAATGTAACTCTATACATATCTACTCAGAAATAGGCAGCATTGAGATGAATGGAACTTGCTCCCAGATAAGATAAGATAAGATAAGAATATAAGAGAATATAAGGCTATATGCCAGGTGTTAAGAGACTCTATGGGAGGTCCAAGAGGAGTAAAATAAGAAATACACATTTTGTAGTGTCGTGGTGTTATAACATACAAAACTTTCCTTAACCCTAGCAAATAAAAAACATTTTTTCTTTTTTTCTTTTTTAAATCAGAGTTAAGAGGTGGATTGTGGTTTTATACTGAACATGTCAATGGATCTTTTTTTTTTAATGCAAAGCAGATGTTCAGCATGGAGTGCTCAATGTAAAGAATTTCTAACCTGACAAAACTGTAAAAGAGTTAAGGAGTCAAGAAAATTATGTGACTACATCACTGAGAGATTGATCACACATCAATGCTGATACTGTGTAGTTGTGGAATATTATGAGTGTAGGGATAATAGGGCATTATATTGGAAAAAAGTGGGGGATCTCTCATAGTGAAAAACTGACATACTCCTTTATGTATACTTCTAAATTAGAGAAGTCCTCAGAATGATAGATTTATTCTGTGAAAGCATAGGCTGCTGATTTTGTAACATGCACACTGTTTCCAGACATGAAGCATTATGACTATCATGAGATGTTTTAATAAATGATTAAGAGAATGGAGGCATGGAGTCAGGAGTCAGGGTATCAATGTCATTGGAGGAAGTAATCAAGAGACAAAGATAGAGAAATGAGGCTGAGATAAACATTGTGGGAGGAGCACCTTTTCTATATACAACCTAAACTAAAAAAGCTCTAAACAAGAAACTCAATTAATGAGTGATACAGTAGCATTTATCAGGTAGATTTGGATTCTGAAGATCACAGAAAGGATTTTGGAGCAGGCAGAGCCTATATCAAGGCCTGAATAATGACTGAGATTACTACCTGTTGCTGTTACATAGCAGCATTTAAACTGATTTATTGGAGAAAGCCAACAGATGCTAGAGATAATTAAGATTGGACTTGCATAATATTCCAGTGTTCTACACACAGAGAAGAGAAACAGAATGGAAGTTAACAGTGCCCACAGGAGAAAATCTAATTGGAGCAGATTAAAAATTGCATCAAAACAAACAAAACTGGAAAAAGGAATAACGTATGCAAATGTCAAGATTCCTTAAAGTTAAATCAGGTAGAGTCTCTGATACAAAAGCTGAGGGCAGGCAGCAAATCAATGAAAACTAAGAGCAGACAGTTATCTACGATATAAAGTCTACAGCAAAGACAGATTAGGGAGCTGTACAGATGGTCCCTAAGGGATGGCTCCATGCTGCCCCTGGGAGCCCAGATTGGGGCTGTGGCAACCGCATGCTGCAGCCCCGATCCGGCATATTGCTGCTCCAAAAAGGGCTGGCAAATGCCGCTCCTTTTTGGAGCAGCAACAAGCTGCCCTTACCACTGCAGCTCTTCTGCACTTCTTTGATGCAGCATGTCTAAACGCTGAGCCAAGGGAGCACCCTGATGCCGTGCACCGTATGGTGTAGCATGCAGTGTGACGTTGGTGTCGAGGCAGAGTCGAGGTGGCCAGCATGTGGTCGCTCTGCCCCAGTTCCACCCCCAGGCCGGCCCTTTTGGCCAGTCTGTACAGGCCCTAGGTTACACTAATGGAGCTACATTATATGTTAAAAACAAGATACACATTTAAAATCCCCAGAACAGCAAATTTATCTGCAGAAAAGCTATAAGTAAAAATTCCAGCCCAAGAAACCACAGCACAGGATATGCTATTTGGCTTCATTCCAACTTTGATAGTTGCTCCTAAAACAGTGGGCCCTTGGTATTCACTAGGGTTTGGTATCCACTATGGTTTGGTATTCCATGGATACCAAAATCTGTGGATGTTCATGTCCCATTAAATACAATGGTATAGTCAATTGGTGTCCCTTAGATAAAACTGCAAAATCAAGGCTTGCTTTTGGCATACTCGTGATGAGGAAGAAAAATGTTAAATATTTTCCTCCCTTGGAATAATTCATTAGGCACTGGTGTAAGAAGGGTATGAGTGGCATCTATAATGCAGCAACTTGTATCTGTTCAAGTTGTATGCAGAACATATTATAAGAAAAGCAGGCTTGGACACAGAAGAAGGAGGAGACTCGACTCACAATAATGCAGGGAAAGGTGGAGGGAAATAGGAAGAGAGGAAGGCCACATGCCAGATGGATGGACTCTATTTAGGAGGTCATGGTTATGGATTTGCAGGATTTAAGCAGAGCAGTGGAGAACAGAGGGTCTTGGAGATGTCTCATCCATAGGGTTGCCAAGGGTTAAGATTGAGTCGAGGGCAGTTAACAACAACAACAAATATTATTCTATGCATCATGTGCATGTGGATGTGCTGACATGTCTGTGCACATGTCAGAGCCACTGAATAATATGAGGTGTGGCGATCCACATTTTTTGCCATCTGCCCAGGGACAGGGACTAGAAGCAAGCGTCTCTGAACGGGAAGGGTCTACTGTAGAAAACAGCATTTTCTTTTCAGGTAGCAGCATTTTCTGCACATAAAATAATACTTCTGCTTTGTGAAGAAAATGTTATTTCTTAGTGTTTCTTCTGTGTAAAAAAGGCCTTGTGAATTTTATACAGAATAGAAACCTTCTCATTACAGCATTTTCATCACAGAAAATATATATACTATTTTCTGCACCAAAGCTTTGAAACTGTGTGCACTTTAACTATGCTTTGCTAATTCTTGCTGGTTAGTTCTGACAACAGACATCTTTGGTGGATATCTATAGTTACTGAAGAAATTATTATTGCTGCTGCTGCTACTGCTATGGGTCAAGATCAACTCGATGGCAGTTAACAACAAATAATGCCCCAAGTATTCCTGAGCCATTTGGAAATACTGATTACAACACAATTACATTCAACAGATATGCATGTGGAAACATGTTGAGAAAGTCCAGCATAAGCATATTATGGTATAAATAGTAATATGACCTTCAAATAAAGGCCATACAGACAGAATCTTCCACAAAACGAATGCAGACTCTGACAAACCTAAAGTTGAGAGAGAGAGAGAGAGAGAGAGAGAGAGAGAGAGAGAGAGAACAGAAAGAACTGATGCAGATGGCCTGGAAGGAGTGGCTTTTGGCCCCGATTAGGCTGGGACTGTGGCGTCTGCACAGCCTGCTCCCAAAGCAGGCCACTACCGTGTCCCAAGCTGGCAGCCAGTAGGAATGGACTGCTACTCAATGTTGGACAGCTAACCAATGTATTTTTTTTAAATGTTTATATAAATGTAAAATGAGGGAAATTAAATTAAATCCTGACTTCCACCGGTATTAATGTAAAGTTCTGTTTGTAGCTAGAAAACATTAGCTAAATTGATATAATTGGAGTCATCTAGCTGGAAAGCAGTACATGCAAAAAGGATCTACAGGTTTTTGTAGATGAAGCAGCTAAAAAAACTGGTGAGAGACAAAAATGACAGTGGATTTTACTACTAGCTTTGTTTACAGACATTGAAAGTTACCTGAAAAAAATGATCAGGTGGTCCGAAAAATCTGAGTCTGAAAAATATATAGATTTCAAGGACACATAAGCTACAAGGCAGCTACAGTGTTTTTGCCTACAATGCAATACAAAAGAAATTGGAGCCTTTGATATTAAACAAGACACCAGATCCAATCTGATACTGAAGACTAAGCAAGGTCCGTCCTGATTAGTATTTGAATGGGAGAACACTAATGAATACCAGGTGCTGTAGCAGGTTATATTTCAGAGGATGGAACTAGCAAACTCACCTCTGAATATTCCTTGCCAATGGGACTATGCAGATGGGTGGCTCTGGGCCACCCCTGCTAGCCATGGATCGGGGGCCGATCCTTCCTTTTACCACACTAAGAGCTGGCGCATGGCTCTTTAGCATCCTTTCTGGCACAGCATGTCAGGACACTGCACTGGGAGGACATAACGGTGTGCCCCTCCCCATCTCTGTCTTCGTGCCGACCCTTTGTGCCGGTCTGTAGAGGCCCTAAGAAAACCCTATGAAATTCATGAGGTTGCCATAAATTGACAGGAGATTTGAAGGCACACACACACTCAAGGAGGAACATGATCAAAATGTCTAAACTTGTGAATTATGTGGAGAATTAGATCAGCTTTTAAAAAACAACAAAGATAATAACTTAAGAATGAAATCAATTAGAACAGGGCCAGGACATACAAGTGAAGTAATGCAATACAAAATTGACTTTTGAAAAACAGATTAATAGAGCTTTTAGACCGACAAACTGATTTCCCATTGTTCTAAAATTTTGTAATTATTGTAAATTATTTTAAATTAATTTTATCTCCGTGCTATCCAGAGAATTTGTGATATACGATAGGAGGCAAATATTTTCCCTCAATAAATAAATAGATGCAGTCTTTCAGGAACCATTGCATATGAGACCAACAATAAATGAACCTTCCATATTCAGTAGCACTACACCTCTTATTACAAGGTGTTGGAGTCAAGCAACAGAGGAAAATTGTTTTCATTATGTCCTACATATGCGCTTTACAATAGCAGCTAGACAACCCTTTCTGCAGGTGTACTGTTAATCTAGCTAGATATTTGATATGGATATGATTAAAATAAAATCCTGACAAGATGGAAGGACTATAAATAAGTCTGTCTTGAGAGTCAGGATTCAACTTGTTCTAGAAGAAATCCACAGTATTATCTGGCAGTGTTCCTTGACCCTATGTTGTCCCTGGACTCTTCACTAGCAGGGGTGCACAATCCCCTGTAGTGAACCAGCTGTGTCCTTACTGAATCCATTTGATTTGGTAACAGTTAAGCCATGCCTTAGTTACATCACATTTTACCTACTGCAATGCATTTTTCCTAGGCATCTGGAATCTTCAATCGATGCAAAATGAGGCAGGCAGAGATTACTGGAATCACAATTACTCTGATACTGAAAAACCTACATTGGTTGACAATTGCTTTATGGGCTCAGTTCTTTGTTTTAGTATTAAACTATACAGCTCTAAATAGTGGGGCCCTGGCTATCTAAGGGATCACCTGATGACTCTGGAGACCAGGGTTCCATTCCCAGCTCATCCATGAAACCCTCTGGGTGGCCTTGGGCAAATCACATGATCTCAGCCTCAGGGTAATGCAATGGCAAACCTCCTCTGAACAAATCTTGCCAAAACACACACACACACACACACACACACACACAAACACACACAATAAGTCTGCCTTAGGTTTGCCATAAGTTGGAAATAACTCAAAGATACACAACAACAACAAAAACAAGTGGTCACTATAGTCTACAGGAGAAGCTCATCTGAGCTACAGAGGTCTGCTTGACAGGGATGGCAAGGTTTTCTTCCATGTCATTCCCAGACCATAAAATGCACTGCCCACTATCAAGCTGCAATACATATTTATATGTAACTCTACTTCGTGGCTTGAATATTGTACTCCATCAATGTATCTGAAGAAATTGATTGAAATCTACAAAAGCTTGTGTTAAAATAAATAAGTCTCAATAATGCCATTATTTTCCTTTCCTTTTCCTTTTCTTTTTCTGCTTATACTAAAATAATTCCGTATTTTTTTTCAATTCAGTGCTTACTCTCTGTACTTTTAGAAAAGCTGTTAAAATGCATCTTTTTAATGTGTGCTTAAATGGGTTCAACAGTGAATGAACTCTCACTAGAAACCAAATTGATGGAGGCTATTGTACTTTAGACATATCGTGAGAAGTTATGACTTCTTGAAAAATACAGTATTGTTTGGTAAACTGGAAGGCTGCAGGAAAAGAGGAAGACCGCCTCACAACTGGATTGAAACTCAAGGAAGCCCCATCCTTGAGTTTGCAAGACCTGAGTTTGCAAGCCCTCAGCAGGGCTTTTAATGGTTTTAATGATTCTCTGTTTCTTGGAGGTCTCTCACTCGCGGAGCTGTCATAAGTTGAAGTTGACTTGATGCCACAGAAAAACAACATTAAATTTGGCCTTTAAATCTATTTTTGTGGTTTCATGTTGCTGCTGCTGATGTTTTTAATGTGATTTGTAAGTTATACACCACTCTGGTAGTTTTTTTTTATGAAAGGTAGTACATAAATGTAACAAATGAATAAACTAAAAGCAACAATGCCTTTCTTAACAGTGTATGGAAAACCTGCTTTGGGGCCTGAGTTATATTTCAAGATAAGTTAGGGAGACAGGGTGGGGGGAATCAAATCTTGTGACAGAATTCCAATGTCTCTTTTTGGCTTATAGTTTGAAAGAGTGGGCCAGCATCATGTTCCTAAAGTAATTTTGGTCTAATCCATGAAGATAGTCAATCTAGCACTGATGCCAATAAAGAAAACAAAAACCCAACTGCAGAGAACCCCCCAGCTGGAATAGAACAGCCTAACAGAACATGGCAAATTATTAAATTGGAAGATATCATCTAATTCTTTTTCCTTCTCTCCTAAACTCAGCGATATGAGGAGAGAGCAAGGATGCTCATCTCTTGGCTTTCAGTAGATTTCTTTCTTTCTTTCTTTCTTTCGTCACCTTCCTTCCAGCCTGGGAGTCAAGGTGCCTCACAGTATAAGCTAAAACCAAACAGAACAGACTTTAGCTGCACCTATGCTGCAGAATTAACATAGTTTGACACAGTGCTATAGAATTCTGGCATTTGTTGTTTTGTGAGATATTTAGCCTTCTCTGTCAGAGAGCTTGAGTGCCACAGCAAACAATAGATCCAAGGATTTTATAGATGGCGCCATGACAATTAAAGTGGTGTCAAACTTCGTTAATTCTACAGTGTGGCAGCAGTCCTAGATTCAGCAAAAGCTCCCTTTGGATGAAGATGAGAAGTGATCTTGGCTAATTTCACTGTTTCCCCTGCAGACTTCAGAACCAACACCCAGGTTGGTCCAACAGTGTACCAACCCTCTAAAATATCATTCAGAAGGGTGCAAGAAGCCTGGAGGATCAGCCACCCAGCAGACTCCATTGGGATATTCCAAGCCATAGACTGTGGTTTTAAAACTCTAATTCCCCAACAGTGAACTCATTTACCTGGAATCCCCATTCATTTCAACAGACTTTACTTGAATGTAAAGATGATTTTATGTGGCCCTTTAAGATAGAAAAAATAAATTCTGGGGAAGGAATCCCATTTTATTGTTTTTCAAATTATAGTTACATACTTGTCCAACTTTATATAGGTTTTTGGAATGTGTGGAGCTAGGGGAACATATTAAAAAAAGCTTTCACTGCTTATGAATGGTGATTTCTTTTTCTTCTGCCTTACATGAATGTTACTGTCTCCTGTAACACACAAGAGTATGTGATTCAGGGGTTATATCATTGCAGGTGGTATTCTATTCATGTCAGTGTAAGTCTAGCAGTGTATGACCTATTTACCATGCTTTGAGAAAAGTCATTGAGTTAAATGGTAGGGCCAACCTGTTAAGTCCACATGAGCAGTTCCCTCAGTTGCAAGTTCTCTTTTAAGATTGACATCTTAATGTGATATCTACATGAAATTGGCTGAGAACCAGAACTAGCAGCGTTTACACTTGCTGTTAAACTTTATTAGAAGGAATAGTTCTGCTGAAATTAGTTTAAAGCTATATAACTCCAGTAACTAAAATGAGAGGTTTACACTGCAACAGAAAACAGATTTTATTGAAAAAGCACAGTGATTTTGATCATGGGGAGAGTCAAAAATACAAAGGATCACCCTTCAAAATAGTTCTACCTCTAGTTTTTAAGGGGCAGGTGGACAAGATGAGTCAAGTGGGCCTTTTCCTTGCTCAGGGTCTTCTCCTTTGTGCTTCAGCCCCATGTTTTATTTATTTATCCTCTTCCTCTTGGCCCAGTCCACACAACCATCCAGAGACAGAAGAGTTTATCACACAGAGGAGAATGATAGGAGCAAAGTAGATTGCTCCCATCCCATTCACATGATTGGGACAAAGATTATTACACACCATGTGCTTCTCCCCTTCTTCTCCCATCTGTGAAGTGTAATGGACCCGTCATTTGGTATTAATGAGAATTCAGGTCTTGCAAACAGTCTGATGACTACAGTCTGGAGGATTAACACTAATCAAACTCTAATCACAATGCAAAGGTTCTAATTTATACTGCTAGATTATCCCTTTGGCATTTTTACAGAAATATATGGATATTCCATAGTAAGCACAATATTTGAATTTGAATATTTGAATATCTGAATTTAGTTCCCATTCTTTCATTGAGACATATTTCAATGCAATGTATTTGAGAATGGGAGGTCTAAGGATGTGGCTTGCTACAATGATAATATTCTTATACTTTTTAAACAAAAAAGAATGAAGAACAGCATGTAACATAAGAAATCCATTTGAGCAACATAATTTTTTCCTTTTCTTCTCCCACCTACAATCCTGAAAATCTGAAAAACCTGTTTTGGATGATTTCCAAGTTTTTCAGAGCAGAGTTTGAGGGTGCACCATAAACTCTGAGGGAGAGGTAATTCATCCACCCCCAAACCTAGATCTACTGATGGAAGGAGTTCTGTCAACAAAATGGCATGCGTTAGAAACAGCCCTAAGACCAGAATGTTCATTTTCCAAGACATGAACTGAAGGGCCGGGGGGAACAATGGAATTGATTAGGGAATTAATGTGAAGATGGCAATCTCTTGTCCACTACAGTGAATGTTATACTACATTGTCAAACTCTGATCTGTAATACAAGAGCAGCCATTACATCTGCATGAGAACTTTTCATTGGCTGGGATATGTCCAGTCTTATTAGCTGTTGTGGAGGTGGGGAGGAAAGCCCTATGTGTGTTAAAGAATATGCTTTTCTTTTTCCAAGGCTGCTTCTTTGGACCATGAAAAGATTTCCTGTTAATATTTCCATACTAGAGCCAAACAGAGCTTTTTAAATGTAGCAGAAAGTGAAACATATAGAGTTTCTGTTTCCTTGTTGCCATATATGCTTTCATGCCAGTGAGATTTTGTTTCTGCATTTTAGTAACACAGTGTTTTGCAGTAAAGAGAAACACACATTCAGTATAAGTCTTAACTTTCCCTTTTTACATAAACAGAGAATATTCAAAACATATATAATTTAAAGATATATATGGATCTGTTTTGAATAATGGATCTGTCTACTCAGATTCCCATGATGGCTGTGTCACTGAATGATTATACTTGGCAGGGTTATGCTGCCATCTAATGTCAGATTCCACACAGTTCATCACTAGTAGAAGCATCCATAAGTAAAATAAGGACTCAGTTCAGTTGAGCTACCTTCATGGTTTTGTTTCACCACATTATTTGAGAGATATATTGTTACTAACTGAAATTCATCACATTGAGAGTCCTCTTTTAAGCATGCAATCTGTTAGCAGTTGTTAACAGAATAAGTGAGTAACCATAATTAAAAGCATTGTTCACCTAAACATAGCAGGGATTAGAATCCCAACATTCATTTATAATGTAAAATCAGCAGACAAGTTAATGTGGCCTAATTTCCAATAATAGAGAATTTTCATAGAAGATACTTTCCTGTTCGCTTTTCTGGCATCTTCAGGGGGGAAATTTAACGATAAATTAGAAAACAATTGTTAGTTTAAAAAAAATGTTCCTTAACCCAGGTATTTCCAGAAATATGGGTGACAAATATGGCTAGGATTGATGTGAATGATTGTCCAACCACATCTGATAAGAAACAAGTTGGGAAAGGGTAGTCTAAAACTGTTTCCCACCATTTGGCCTCAAACCAAAATCAATTAGAAATTCAAATTATCATGGTATTTTCAAACACCACAAAACATTCTGGTGGCTCTACACCAGGGGTAGGTAACCTTTTTAAGCCGGGGGCCGGTCCTGCGAAGTCCTCCCCTCTGCTGGGCCGAGGGGGGGGGATGGCGGTGTGTGCGCGCTGCCGCCGCCACTGCACAGCTGCCTCTGCGCATGTCGTGGCCGCCATTTTGGAAATCAAAATGGCGGCCAAAACATGCATGGCCGCACAGCGGCAGTGGTCCGCCTTGGCCACTAAGTACGGGGACCTGGACCTTAACCGGCCCGCGGGCCGTAGGTTGCCAGCCCCTGCTCTACACTATACAGAATACAGAAAATGTTGGCCAGTCACTTTAAACAAAAAATGAATTAGATTCTTAGTGGTCTTTTAATTGCCATGTTGATTTCATTATACTTTTATTACTAAATGTTAAACATTCACCACAACAAAACTTTGTACTTCCAGGATTTGGAATGATCTAATGACAAATTTGTAATATTTTTTGCTTCAAATGCACAATACCTTCTATCTGGTAAGTATTTCAGTTTCCCCACTAAAACAAACTTCTGTAAATAACTGAACTACTTTCTCTGTTCAATCTCCCATCACTACATTACTATTGGTTATTGGTTGAGTTCATCTGCTTAAACTCTCCAGGTACCAGTATAGCAGATACATTTTAATCAAGATGCATGATGGTGGTCTGAATTCAACAAACCTGTGAGTTAATCTATTTGAGCCAATGCTGATGGCTTTTGGGTTGTTTCTGTTGCTACGGTGATATGATTTTATGCTAAATGATCCAGATTTTTAAAATCTAGATCTTAAAAAACAAAGTAGAACAAAACTAACCCACACCGAATGAATATAATGTAGTGAGCTCCTGGGCTCACAGTTTTATATATCTGTGCACTTACCATTTGAATGATTGTGTATGGTAATGAGCCAGAGATGTGCAGTGATGTGAGGAAAGGAAACATATCCACTTTTTCCCATTAAAAAACTGCTGTCATGAACAAAAACAAGGAAGGAAAATTACATCATTTGCCAATCTGTCTTGTATCTTTTATTGCTGCTGGAATTCATTACATATTTCCCTCTTAAGAAAGAGAGAGAGAGAGACTTAGTTTACAGAATAGCAAGCCTATAATTAAAGAGAAAAAGAAGACAGGGAAGGAATCCTGTGTTAGTTGTTAAGCCTTACAGAGCATGGCTACAGTCCAACAGAGAGTGAAATGTACATAATCTCAAATATTTCAATATGTTTAAGCACATTTAACTCTATGTTGGGTTATGGCCTTTGTGGGTAATCTCTCTCTATTAATCTGTCTCCACTATGCACATTACTGGTTAATACTGTGTAGAATCAGAAATATTTTTAAAATCCAAAATATCCCCCTTGGCAGAAGTTGTTTAAGTAGTTTTATAAAGCAAAAATCCTTTCTCCTTTCATATCCCATCATCCTCTCTCCTTCTCCCTTTTAAACAAAAACAATCCATAGTTGACCCTCTTAGTGAAACAAAAGGAGCAGAGCTTGATATACAACATGGATGTGTTATGATGTGCCCCTTTAAAAAATACTGATGTTCACATGCTAAACTGTGTGCAATCTGTATTTGTGAAATATCATGACATTGTGTTGAAGTATGTTAACAATAATCAGAATATTTCCCTTTTCCTAATAAGATATCAAGACATATAAGCTTGATTATATAGCAATACTGCTTCCTATGTTGCAGTGCAGAATCACTCCAAGTCATTCCCATTTGACAAAATATTTTTCCAGAGTTTGCCATAAATAAACAAAGCAGTACTTTTTAGGAGTATTGAGCTCAAATGCACACTAAAGTAGAACCTCCTGTATCCCTATCACATGATAAATATGCACTCTTCTGTATTCATAGATTTCTTGCAGAAACAGAGGGGCAAACCAGAAACCGCAAAAAACACCAACTTTGGAGTGACATGGGGGTGTATCATACACATACTACATGCCTCAATGGCGCCCCATGCTAGCGTCATGCTGCCCCACTGACTGCACAGTGGGAGGTGTCACGGTGTTTCTGTGGCGTGGCATTTACAAGAGCCGCACCACAAAAACACAGAAAAACTGCCACCATGGCAGAACAGCCAGCTTTTTGCTGGCTCAAAAAGAACTTTCTGACACTTCTTTTTGAGCAGGAAAATTGCCAGATTGGGGCCACGGGTTATAGTTGCTGCAGCTCCGATCTGGCACTCAAAGGGGTGACAGCAAGCCACTCCTTCAGGGCAGTCTGTTTTGCCCCAGAATTTTCATTTAGTTTCCAGTTGAAGGGAAAGAAATAGAAAGGTATGTGTGCTGTATTTAAGCAGAAAATTAAAGTTAAGAACTCAGACCCCCTCCCCCCCCATTGGAGCTCTAATTGGATTGGAACCCTGAGTTTGGTTTACATGTCACTTGGGGCAAGGTTTTGGGTTGGGTTGGATTCTTCTGATCGCTTGACTGCAGTCTCCATTCTGATCAATGTTTGATCAAAGGCACTGGAATTCTTTTATTATTTTGAGATTTCCTCATTGTCTAGGTTAAATTTATGTAGATCCTCTGCAGTCATTTTTGTTTTCTTTATGTTCAGTAATCCTGCCTTTGCACTTTCTTCTTTGACCTTCCTCAGTCATTGATCCAAGTCTGTGATGTTTTCTGCTAGTAGTACGCTGTCATCTGCATAGCTTATATTGTTGATATTCCTTCCTCCTATCTTCTTCTGAGTCTAAAACTGCTCTTTGTATGATATTTTCTGCATGCAAGTTGAATAATAGAATGATAGAAAGCAGCCTTGCCTGACCAATTGGAAACCATTCTGTTTCTCCATATTATCCTCTAACAGCAGCCATTAGTCCTAAATGCAGTTTTTCATCAGGACTACCAGATATAGTGGCACTCCCATGTCTTTAAGAGCCATTCATAGCTTTTCTATGCTGTCAAATGCTTTTCTATAGTCTTTAAAGGACATGCTGATCCCCCCCCAGGAATTCCTTGGAACCTTCTAATAGCTATCACATGTTTGCAATGTGGTCCTTGCACCACTTCCTTCCTGTATCCCATGTGCACCACTGGGATTTCTCTCCTCATGTAAGATTGAAGTCTGTCTTGCAGAATCTTGAGTATAATTTTGCTTGCATGGAAAATTAATGCTATAGTCCTATAGTTGCTGCAGTCTTTTGTGTGATGGATCTCTTCTGGCAGGCCTATTATTATCATTATTATCATTATTTATTGTGTCTCCTTTTTTGTGTGGTTGAGGATATATACTGATCATTTCCAGTCTGTTGGCCACCATTTTGTTTTCCATATTTGTTAACAATTATTAGTTAGCACTTGCTGGATTCTGTCTGTGCGGAATGCAACAATTCTGTTGGAATATCATCTGTTCCTGGTTATTTATTTTTCTCAGTGTCTCTTATTGCAGGTTCAACTTTGCTTTCTAGAATTCGGATTCATCTTCATAGGGTTCTTCATTCCACGTGTCATTCATTTTTTCAATTCTTCCATGTATTGCATAAAACGTATTTTCATTTCTTCTTGATCTTGTAGTATATTCTTTTTTATTGTCATAGAGCATCCTAGGCCTTGGTTTGAACTTCCCTTTGAGTTCCCAGATTTTGTAGAAGAGGTCTCTCCTTCTTCCTTTTTTGTTGTTATCTTCTATTTCTCTGCATTGATCATTGTAATAATTCTCTTTATACTTGTGCACTAGTTATTGTACAGTTGCATTCATGGTTCTGGTTTTGTTCCTATCTCCCTTCTCTTTTTTCCTTCACTGCTTGAAACATTTAAAATGCTATCCATTCTTTCTTCTCTTTTCTTTTTGGCCATTGATAGTGTATTTCTGAATTCTTCCTTAATTATGTCCTTGGCGTCTGCCCATAGTACTTCTGGCTCTCAGCTGATTATGCTTAATAATGCAAATCCATTACTTGCATTGTCAATAAATTCTGTTGTGATATTGTTCAGATCATACTTTGGCATAATGACTTTTTTCCCCCCAGAGTGTACTGAGACTCGAATAGATAAGAGGATACTTCCATTATAACTCATTATAAAGGTTATTACCTATCTATCAGAGGAATATAGACCACCTGGAGTTACACTTCAGTTTAACTAGAATTGAACAAAAATAAAATATAGAAAAATTGTAACATTAGATTATAACAACAACAAAAAAATCTGCTCTCTCTTTTCTGTTCCACCAAACAATGATGAACTTGAAATGTACTCAAAGCATAAAAAGTTCTTCTTGCTCAGTTTGACTTCTAAGAATGAAACATGGCCTGATGTTTTGCCACATTTTATAGTTGCTGTTAACATCATTCTTTCAGGAATAGCTAGGGAAGAAAGCCATACAGGATGTATAAAATCTTGTTTAACTAAATGATATTAGATACGGTGCTGAAAGAACTGTCTTTGAAATAGCTTTTTTTTAAAAAAAATTAGTAAATTGAATAGATCATAGATCAAAAAATAGAAACACATTTTTACACATGGTATACTATGTTTACACACACACACCACCACCACCAGAACCAACAAGTTATCTCTTTCTCTCTTTTGTTCATTATTTTAAAAAGTAAAAAGGCTTTATGTCTCAGTATTTTAGAAAATAGGCTCACCTATATTAACATAAAATGTAAACTTTGCAACAGAAGTATAACCAGGGGTCTCAAAAGGATGGACACTGGGCAGCTAAATTAAGAACAGTTCTATAAAAATAGGGGAATTAGATGTCAATTTTAGATCTCTAGGTACATCCTTACACATTGCAGATTTAATCCAATCTTTCTGCACATGTGCCTATTTCTGAAACAGGAATAATAGCAATCTAGTTTATGAGTTTGTGGAGGGGGCAAAATAGAATTGGAGGTGTATAGGCATATATACTATACTTTTTGTATTCAAGATGGGGGAAAACCACTACATATATTTTAAGTAAGTTCCACACAGTTTAACAGGATTTACACTCTAGCAAATTAATATAAGATTATAGCCAAAAGAATGTAATACTTCCAAAGAATATTTATGGATGAGGAGAGGACTTTAATCCATGTAAATGAATCATATTATTCCAGATGAACGAACAAACAATGTATGATTTTACATATGAAGATTAAAAAGTGATTGTTAAACTTTTGTCTAGGGATGCTTACTTTGCTTAATTTACTTGGCAAAGTAAGCAAAGAGTAATTTTAGCAATTTTCTTCCCCCCTGTGAGAAAGTCTTAAAAATCACAGCTTTTGACATCTACTCATAACTTCTGTGCACAAAACATCATTTTCTAAACCAGAAATAATCTTTCTTCATAGAAATATCAGATTATGATGCTTCCTGCAGAGGAAATGCTATTTTCTACAGAAAATAACCACATGAGTATTTTGTACAGAGCAAGTCCTGAACTGCATAGGTCCTTGTCAATATAATAATAATAATAATAATAATAATAATAATAATAATTTTTATTTATATACCGCCCTTTGGCGGACCAATCCGGGCGGTGGACATAATAAAATAGTACATCCAGTAAATACAATCTAAAACACACCATTCCCCCCTCCCCCCTTAAAAAAGCATTAAATCAATCAATTTAAAATAAATACAGCTAATAGCTTTTAAAATTTATACCAACCAATAGCCCTGCTAATTCCCTTGAGAACAGTCGGTCACACATTCCAGGTCTCGAGGCCGGGTTATTTAATCTGGAAAGGCCTGCCGGAAGAGATCCGTCTTGACAGCCTTTTAAAGCTATCCAAACCCTGTCAATCCAGGGTTCTTCCCATCAGGATTTGTTGACACTTAGAACACTTTTTAGCAATGTTTTCTTATTACAACATGCAAGATTCTTCAAAATCTTCATAATTAAAATTCTTTCGTGACCCCTATTTAGGTCTTCATTTGGTTACTAGTGAATGCATGGAGGAGACTGAGGGCCAACGCAGACCGGCCAAAATAGCCAGCCTGGGGGTGGAGTTGGGGTAGGGCGACTGCACACTGGCTGCCCCAACGACACCATCACGCTGCACACCTGACTGCATGGTGCACAGCATCAGGGTGCCAAAGGGGCACAAAAAAGCCACAGTGGTGGGCTAAGGGTGGCTTTTTGCCACCCCAAAAAGGAGCGACATTTGCCAGCTCTTTTTGGAGTGGTAAAAAGGTGGATTGGGGCCACGGAGTTTGGTTACCATGGCCCCGATCTGGCACTCCCAGGGGTAGCACAGAGCCACCCCTTAGGGGCCAGCTGCATCGGCTCTGAATTGAGGGCATATAAACACAGGCCAAAAGGCCCATGTTCCCCCCAGCCTCACATTGTCCTTATGGATGACCTAGGCCAATAGCCCCAGGCTAGGATTAGCCAGTCTGGATACCATTCCAGCAGTCTCAGAATTACCTGGTCCAAAGATGCTTTAGTGAGGGGCAAAAGGAGTGGTTGTTTGCCATGAGTTTCTTGAAAACTCCCTGGCAACAGCTGGCACACCACACTACCCCATGTGCCCCTTACCATCACATCTTTCTGAAAGTTCCTGTCACAGCCTGTGATGTCAAGATGGAACACCTGGCCTTGTGGGTGTAGCCAGGTGCTTCATTTCCATCCTTGTGGGTCATGATGGGGACCTTCAAAGAAGACGTAACAGTGGCACAAGGTAAGGGGTGCACAGTGGCAATGGTTCCATGGTGCAGCGGCCATCACCACGCCAGCCTGTGGTATCCTGCCTATCTACTCAGTTCCAGAGTCACACTTATTTGACTCACCTTCAACCACCATGTTTTACAAATCTGGACATCAGAATCATGTGGTTATGTGGCAGAAACTTAGAGTAATGTGTCTCTTCTGCCTAGATCATGGGCTACTCCTGTGATTGAATCTTGCAATAGGACTTCTAAGAAAATTAGGGCATTTAAAATAGTCTAATAAATAATTATACCAAATAAAATGGATGAAAATAAAAACCAGCCAACAAAAAAATCATATAGAGGCATGAGCTGAAAGAAATTTAAAATATACTTTGACCACCCGCTTAAGAGCCATTACTGAGTAGGCCAATTTAACTTTCCTTGTCAGGATACTGAAACCAACTCCTCTCATCCCTTAAAACCTCCTTGCAAACTTAATGTTAGCAGGGAATTGTCAAGATACTGTAACCAACTCCCCCATCCCTTAAAACCCCTTTGCAAACTTAATGTTAGCAGGGAATGGAGAAGAGTTGTTAGATATTTTTTAAATTTAATTTTAATTAATTATGATGTTCTGATTTACATGGGGATATTTATGTGCAAGAGTGGTATACTAGTTTGAGCATTGGGCTACAGTTTGGATAACAGGGTTCGATTCCCTGCTCAGCCATGGAAACCTACTAGATAACCTTGGGTGAGTCACATAGTCTCAACCCAGAAAACCCTATGATAGGTTCACCTCAGGATCGCTCTAAGTCAGAAATGACTTGAAGGCACACAATATAATCAGCAACAACAACATTTATGTATAGTGGAGACAGGGAATATGCAGTCACCAACTCATAGTCTGAAATGGCCTGATCCAGGAAAGACTGAGGGACATGGTATTTCTTGTGTGATGTTCTCTTAAGGCTTTTGAAGGAAATTCCGGGTCAACACTGCTGGCATGAAATATGGCCTTGCAGTTTCAATTAGTGCTACATGCTTCTCTCTGTATTATGCTGGTATGATTTCTCTTCACTGTAAAGGGTCATAATTTGATTAAATCTGCTTTTGTTTGTGAGAGTCCTCTCTCCCTCATTCTCCCCATCTTGTGAGCCTTCACTGTAAAATTATTTTTGTTAATCTTTATCCTGGATAATTGCCCTTAGTATTTTCATCTTTTATAATTGTCAAGGTCTCAGGAAACATCAGAAAACATAGCCTAGAATGCTGGAGCATGGATTAAGGTTGCAACTTCCAAAACAAATACTCCATAGGGCTTACTTCTAGTGTAGGCTGCACTGCAGGCACAGTACATAATATTTTTTTTCCATATAATAGCAGGTCAGAGAGAAAACAGAATGTAAGTAAAGGATACTAGAGAAATGGGCCCTTTTGTTTTAGGGGTTTGGTTCAATTGTAAACCACAGGTATTGATTTTTGTAAAAAAACAAACAAAAGAAAACAAACAAAACTCTCTCCATGCCAAAAATATTTTCCCGGTTAAATAATCTAAATTTAGAAACACCAATTACAGCCCTTTAATACCAAAACAACAAAATACAACCCCATACTTTCTGCAGGATTGTTTCCCTTTGAAATGAACTGGCCTGGGGTGAAGATTAAGCTAGAAAAAGGTGATCAAATAGTTTATTTTCCAGTAGCATAACTGGGAGGGTGTGGGCTACACAGGGTGACACCCCAGAAGGGGTGTGACACCAAGTTGTCTCCCTGACCCCCACCCACGTGTACTGTTTTGGCCTGGCCAGGGCTTCTCAGCCCCACCCAGAGGCTTTTGGGCCCAGCCAGGGGCTTTTGGGTCATCTGGGGCTGCTCCACTCCGTGTAAAGGCTTTTGGCCCAGCTGGGGGCTGTTCCACCCAGCGCAGAGGCACACATTGGCTTCTGGGTCCAGATGGGGATTCCTCAGCCCCATGCAGAGGCTTTTGGGCCCAGCCAGGGGCCCCTCAGCCCTGCACAGAAGCTTTTGGGCCTGGTCAGGGGCTTTTGGGGCTGTGCTGGTGCCTGTCAGGCTGTGGGGGGGAGACACAGGGGGCCGCTCCAGCCCTCACAGGTGCTCGCGTGGGCCCCTTGCCCTGAAAAACCTTCCGGAAGTCTGGGACTGGATGTCTCACCCCTGGAAGCCCCACTCCCCACACTGGATGTCACCCCATGTGGGAACACATTGGTCATTTCATCTCTTCATGTGCTGAAATGTTGATCAGTTGCAATGCCCAAATCCAGCATTAGAGGGGTAAATGCACAAGCCATGAGCATAGCTTCATATCATTCTGTACAAATAACAAATCCAGTGGTTAGATATGTAAGTACCATTCTGATAAATATTGCTTCTTCCTGCAAATATATTTATGAAAGTTACTGTCAACTGCTTAAGAATTCATATCTACATTACATTATAGTAAATTCACAAATGCCATTCTCTGGTAAAACTCAGTGGTGATGAAACTAAGGTAAAGCACCCAACAGAATAAATGCACCACACTTTCTTTGTTCAGATCAAAAGATCATAGCAAGTGTAATGAAAATTATTTTCCTCCATCCTAAAAATCCTGAGGAATATCCCTGTGCCCCATTTCTATTAAAGAAATGGTAGCTAAAGGGCTTGTACAAAATTTCTACAGAGTTTTTAAATTGACTCCACTTAAACATGACAAATAGGGGCTATTAGTTAGGAATACAACATTCCATCTCAATGTAAGTGTAGGTAATTGCAGCAATTTATGGCTCTCCCTTGCTGCACTGCATTTATGGGGATCTGTCTCTCTTGCTGTGCAACTTGTATATATCAATATCACCAAGACAACTTGTGTTATCATACGTACTGGATCATATTATAAAATGTATACAACCCCCCTGCTAAATACTTTAAATTTTAAGTAGTCTTCTTTAGGAATCATTTTAATATGTCCTTTTATCCTATTACACATACTTAGGGCCAATGCAGATGGCCCCTTTGGGGCGGCTCTGGGCCGCCCCTGGGAGCAGCAGATTGGGGTCGTGGCTGTGGCCCCAATCCTCCTTTTTCCTGACCCCTAAAGAGTGGCAAAATGACACTCCTATTTGGGATGGCAAAAGGCCACCCTTTGAGCCACTGCCACGGCTCTTTCGCACCCTTTTGGCACAGCGTGTGCACATCCTGCGCCAAGAGTGCACCCTGATGCCACGTGCCAAGCATATGGGCACACAGAGTCGGGGCAGAGTCGAGGCGGCCCTTTTGGACGGTCCGCATCAGCCCTAAATTGTGTATGTGTGGGATCTCCATCAAAGCATATATAAATTCACTCATATTGTTTATCTTACCAGAGGTCTGAGTTCTGGATGAGTCAAAATGTATCCATTGTTTGTGATTGCGAATGCGTATCCATGAATACCTAACTGGAAAAGTACAACAAAAAAGAAACTGAGTAAGTATGGCCTTCTATACTTCTAAATAACAAGCACACATTGAGATCACAGCTTACTAGGGAGTTCTCTGGCATAAGGCTATTTTAAAAAGAAGAAGCTATACAGGAACATTGGCATTCTCTTCAGTGAGATTGAACTGTGCAGGAGAAGTTCCCTTGTGGACTGTGGCTCCTATTATTTGCACCTCAAACCTAGCATTCATATATTTACTTGTAGAATTTTGCAAGATGCTTTGTCACACATATGTTCTATGAGACATGTAAAGATATAAGATAAACATACCAAGTCAAATAGAAAATAAAATTAAGAAATAGAAATTCAGCCATGAACAATCAAACGTAAAATTTACAAGTCTTTAGCAACAAAATGGCTCACTGTAATTCCTGTGAATTGTCAATCTGTTGGCATATTTTTCAGAATCAAAGCCTGTGGTTGTGGGGAACTCAGTAAAAAATAAGGTTTAATTTCCCCCTCATTCCATCCAACTGATCCCTCTATACCATAGATATACAAAATACAAACATACACACACCCCATTGAGTTCTGCAAAGTGTTTACTCTAAGCTACTTTGGGTTCCATGGGGGAGAAAAGCAGGAAATAAATTACATAGATAAACAAACTTTTTTATTTTCTTTTTGTTGCTATGGCACAAGAGGGACCAGTATCAAGGCAAAGCTTCTTTGCAATCTATCTAACATCACCTATTATTTTGGGTAACTGTGCATTATGTGATCACATTGTAACACTCCTGTTTCCCTGAAGCAGGGGAAATTGGGTCTTTTCTGGCTGTAGGATATGCACTGACATCACTATGGGCCTCGGCAGACAGCTTAAAAAGCTGTCCTGGAGGCAGGGAAGAGGAGGGGCAGCCACACGATTGGCGCCCCTTCCTCCTCCCGAGGTTGCCCTTGGAGCCGCCGGCCCTCCGCACGGCCGGTGCTCCCAGGGCAACCTCCCGCCGCAGCGTCCAGACACGCTGCAGTGGAAAAGTCAGTGAAAGTGCGCCGCAAGCTTTTGCAGCGCACTTTCACTGACTTGTGAAAGGAGCACTAAAATAGCGCTCCTTTCAGGGACAGGGAAGGTGCACCACAGGATCGAGGTGTGGGGATGCCTCGGTCCCGCGGCGCACCTTCCCAGGGCGGCCCCGTGCCGCCAGTCTGCTTCCCCCCTATGTCAGACGTATATGTAGAAAGCTGATTTAAATGGCTACCCCAACATGTGCCACTTCCAGACAGACCCTGGTTTCTCCTGTTTTCAGCATGCAAAACTACAGTGTGGCTTTGTTATACATGACCACACAAAAATATATGAGGTGAAAGCTCAGGAGAAAAGTATATTTCAATCAGACCTCAGTGCTAGCATGGGTACCCAGTTCTATGCATACTTCCTTTTTTTAAACTGCAAAAACTGGGGATGGAACAATGAAAGAAGGAAAGGAAAATCAGAATGAATTAAGAAACTGAGAGATTTGACAGGAAGGAGGGAAGGATAAGAAGTCTGAAGATGAAGGAAGGTTGATCTTTATTTAGGATAGTTAAGAACACAGATCTGTGTTTAGCTGATGAGTTGAGAACCTGCTCATCAGATTATAATTGAGAGTTCTGTATGCTGCACTGGATAATAAGAGACTTTCATTTGAATTACTAGTCCCAACCAGAGTAGACCCACTGAATCAATGGGTTTTAATTATGTGTTCGCTCACCATTTAACAATTGTTTCAGTGGGTCTGCTCTCTTTCAGACTAAAAAATAGGATTGAGGATACTGAGGAGTGATGGCACTGTGGGTTGAACAAGAATTGACAAGGTAACAGCCCTGGTGGCGCAGTGGTTAAATGCCTGTACTGCAGCCACTTACTCATAGACCACAAGGTTGCGAGTTCAATACCAGCCAGGGCTGAGGCTCGACTCAGGCCTGCATCCTTCCGAGGTCGCTAAAATGAGTACCCAGCTTGTTGGGGGGCAATCAGCTCACAGTTGTAAACCACTTAGACATCCCATAGCGTGATATGAAGTGGTATATAAATAAGCTGGTTTGCTTTGCTTTATGAAATGGTGAAAATCATTACAAAATCTGGTGATGAAAAGCAAGACTTCCTCGGTGCCAGTGAACCTGGTTGCAGCTGACAAGACTTGCACAGCAATGCAAATAGAGCCAAAGCAGCATATCTTAGCCCCATGATGGAACAGTTAGACTGTTGGTTTCAATAATATACTCTTGCATATATTTATGAAGACTGAAAGATAACTTAGTCATTCTGATTCTCTATTTTTTTCCTCATCTGTTTAAGAAACAATCTCATTCCTGATTAAAGCTCATGCTGGCAACTGCATAAAAATTTACGGCACATTTTATTTTCCTGCTGCACAAAATGCCTTCAGCTGCACATTAGAATAATGCTTGCCTCTACATTTGAAGAGAAGGAGCAGACAGTTTCACTTAATACAACCAGTGGTGGCAACAGTGATGATAACTTGTACCGCTTCGTCTGAAAGTGGAATCCTATGCCTGGAAAATGGAGCGATGCGGCTCACTGTCCACCTTCCTTTTTAAAACAACAACAACAAACAAACAAGGAAGAGCCAGCTCCTCTAAACCTACTGGCAGGAACAGGATATTTACAGGTTTTTTGGCATTAGAGAAGGGAAGAGAAATATGAAAGATTTCCCCATATACACAGACACACACATGCATGCACACTCATTCTCAAACAGCATGTTTTTAACAAACTGCATTACTAAAACATAGGTTTCATGGAGAAATTATATTTCTTTTTTATTTATCTAAGGAGATGTGACTTAACTTTTATTTTAATCTCTTATGATCAGGAATAACTTCTACTGGTTTTGTATCAGTTCCTAAGGCAATAGGGTCTTCACTGGGGTATTTTGGCAGTAGAACGCAACCAGATCTGAGATCAAAGAAACAGTCAACAGGAATGTTATGGAAACCACATATGTTTACAAAATACATATGTAATGCTAGGAAAAATATGACAAACACAACACAAAAATGGTCCTAAATGTAAGTGCTGGTCTCAAATTTTACTCATTGAATAAGATGCTGAATGGTAGGTCAAGATGTAAATCCCACTGCCTCCTCTAGTTGAGAATAGCAACTGTATTTAGATTTCAGTTCAGTTTCAGTTCAGTTCTTTCCCACTGAAACCAGAGGTACTTGGCTGATTGAAACTTGACTTTTGAAAATTTGTATTTTTAAGCTTATCCAAAAATTAAACATCACTTCTGACAGCAACAACCAATGGGGGGGGGGGGGTTTGTCTTAAATCTTGCTTCTATTCCTAGAAGTTAGAATCTGAGTACAGATTTGTCTGAGTCTAGACAAATACAAAAACATCACTGAAGTGTTGAAAGCATCACTTTGGGTCACCCAAAATCAGCAATAGAGCTGGTGCTGTGTTAAGTGTTTGCAGATAAAATGTGCCAGGGAAACCTGGAAAAAGAGTCTGGATCAGGGTGGGGATACAACATCCCCTTTATACCTCATGAGGGAAATCATGTTTTCTTTTTAAGCTACATCATTTAATTCTGTATGGATAAAATGGGGACTATGCTGCATCTGCACTGCAGAAATAAGGCAGTTTGATATCACTTTAACTGCCACTGCTCAATGCAATGGAATTCTGGGATTTGTACTTTTGTGAAATATTTAGCCTTCTCTGTCAGAGAGCTCCAGTGCCACAACAAACTACAATTCCCCAAAATCCATAGCACTGAGCCATAGCAGTTAAAGCAGTGTCAAACTGCATTATTTCTGAAGTGCAGATCCAGCCTATGTCTTATTGAAAGGTTCATGCAGTTCCCAATTCCAGACACAAAAGATCTATGGGAACTAATCTAAGACCAAAGTAATGTTGCATTGGGCCTTCAACTACAAGCATAATCAAATTTAGCACTGCACTTATTTCAGTAACAATGCTGCCCCTTTTGACAATGCTTCCCTTACACAGCTGACTGCACTCATTGATTGCAGTAAGTGTACTTTCAAATCACTGATGTGCAGTCATTAAAATATCCCTCAGCAAAAACCTGCTGCTGATAGCTTTGGCAGAAGTTCTATACAAAACAGCTTTACCACTGGGAGAGCAGATCAAATAGAGAAACACTTAGATCTGCTGGCTTTTTCTTCTTCTTTGCCTATAAATTATCATGCAGTCATGGCACAACTTTGAAAAATCTTTAAAGAAATAGTGATTATTTTTTTTAAAAAAAAATCCTCTAAGTTATAATATTATTCTCTTTTAGTAAGTCATATTCTCATATAACAATGCAGTTATATAAAATAGCAAGGAAATCTTTTGCCTGCACAAGGCTTTCTTGTCCATTGCTCTTCCCTGGTTTACTCTTTTCTCCGAAAATCTGCTGTTTAGAGTCCGAATGGTATTGCATAGGGGACACCTATGGTATTGCATAGGAATCTGAATGGTATTGCATAGGAGATACAGTCAGCAGAATTGAAGGGACTTATCAGAAGTAAAACGGCCTCTCTCTTCGTGGAAGCCAATCCTTCATTTATCAGTCTAATGATGGCAGAAAGAGGTTGTTTGCTGTCCTCTCATTTATGGGTATGAATTGATTGATTTAATGTACATGGCTTTTTAGACAAATGGCTTGCAAAGCACTTTACAGGTCACTGAAATCACAGATCTCATCTGATCTTGGAAGCTAAACAGGAACAGCCATGGTTAGTACTTGGATGGGAGACCACCAATGCATACCAGGTGCTGTGGGCTATATTTCAGAGGAAGGAACTGGCAAAACCACCTCTGGGTACTCCTTATCTATGAAAACACCATGGAGTCACTGTATGTCAATGTGTGACTTGGGAGGCACACACACACACACAAACTCAAGACTGCCATGGTATTCAAACTTAAAATCTAAAAAAACTTGATATATAAGGAAGAAAATAAAGAGGGAGGAGGAAAAAAACTCAAGCATTAGTCCTTAATGTTACATTTGTTCTTTTAACATCTGGTATATAAACCCTTACAGCAGAATAGAAGCTTTCCAAATCTAATATCTCAACAGAGCCTTTTTTCAGCCATCTCAAGCTACGATTCCAAGGAGAACAATCCAGGGCACTGCAGTAAAATGTCTATCCTAATACTGTATTTTTGGCAAGCATCTTCCTAAATGTATTCAACAAAGTACCTTTACCTTTTTTAAAAAGAAACACATTATACCTCAAGCACATCACTGGATAGTAATGGGATTGTAGAACCAAAATCTAACATATTCACAAATTATTCAGCAGAAAAAAGAGCATTTTATAGTACCTGGGATGAATATTGTTATTTTTTAAAAATGGAAGTTTGGTGTCCACAAGAATTTCCCTGAGCACACAATGAATGCATACCCTCCAACTGCTCCAATCTGACAAAGGCAGCCACCATTAGTTCTCTGCTGTTCATCTGTCTCAGTTCCTTTTACAATTTCTCAGTTTCTCTCTCCTCCTCCCACTTTTCTCACTTTGACGTCAGATTGCTTAAACTATTGAAAGCTGAGCTTAAAGTTAACACAGCCAGGGGGACCTTCCCATGTGTGTTCTTCTTCATTAATAACTTTTCTCATCCTAAACACACTTTGGTCTTGGTTGGTGACTAGTGTCCTAGTTTTCATCTGTAAAATGTTTGAGAGTATGAGAATATATGTGCATATGTAGGCATATACTGCTATACTGCTCCTTTTTAGTAGAAGTGTAAATAGGAAGCTGTATGGATTGATCAACTGTGAATTACAGTGCTGTGGTTGCTGTGGATTAGATTTTCATTTACCCCACAATTTACATCATACTTGTAAGGTGACTAAACAAACAGATATCAGGTATTCATTATCATGAATAGGCTGGAGAAAGCATTCACAAAATTAATTTGAACTTTGAAGAAATTTTCTTGCTTTTTCAAACTGTTTTTGAAGAATTTTCTTGCTTTTCAAACTTTCTTTTAAAAAAACAAGGATCTTGATAATTTGACACTCCAGCAAATTAACTATTGTAAGCATATGTTTTGCAAGAACCTTTGTTAGAGACTTCACAGAATCCTATGCCAAGAATAAAACAGACTTCATTGCTCACATGAAGACCCTGAAATACATTTTATAAAGCTACTCGGCTTTCTTGTGAATGGGGGTGTATACAAAATACATATTCTCTGTCACTTATATTTTCTAAATGTATAAATAAAATGAAAGAAATAAAATTAATCTTTTATTTCATTATCATGAACTAATAATCAAAATGTTACTTACTTTGTATTTTGGAATAGCCTTTAAAAGTTCCTTCACTGGAACATCTGTGCCCACAACTCCCAGGAGAATGCCTTTCGATCTCTATTTCCAAAGATTATCCCCCCCCCCCCCAAAAAAAGAAGAAGATTAGTTGGAACAAGAAACAATTACAGTTGGAGAAAAGTAATCAGTCAATAATTATTTCCCACATGGATTAAAACTGCTCTGAGGAGTGCAGATAACTAGCTAATTCTTCCCACTATTTGAAAAGCTATTACGGGTGTCTGCAGCTAATCTGACTGAATGTGCACACACACAAAATCAATAGTTGTCTTCTTTTTCTTACTCTGGAAATAACATCAAAGGTGGCATACAAAGTTTTGGCTGATAAGGATGCTTTCAATTAAACACCTTTGACTTGGGGGGCACCATCTAGGCAAAATGTCACATACAAAAATGCAACTCATCTCCTTTTCTGAATACCTTGCTAGCTGATTCCCAGAAGGTAAGAATTTAATGTGAAGGACAATGTAAATGTCAATCTCTTGGGAAAGGAACAAGAATATTTAAAAAAGAGATCCAACACTTATCACTATAGAATTTTTTTGCAATGTGCTGGATTTATACACTAGCACATCAAAACCAAGATAGGTGAGCACTATTCAGAGAAAAACATGTGGGCTTACAATCTTCTGAAATCAACAGCTTTCATGCATATGAAAACAGGTTAATCTATCCCATTGTATCCTTTTTGAAGTATGACAGGTTATGTAAAACATAAATTTAAAAGCTTGATATTTGCCCTTCCAATTTATTACTTCCTTTCTAAATCTTAAACACTTTTTCCTATATATATATATATATATATATATATATGAAAGAATGATTGAATGTTAAGTTATTTGCAGTTAAGTATGTATGCAATTTATTTTGACAGAAGTTGTTTGGGGAAATCAAAAGGCAAGGAATATATATATATATATGAAAAAAAATCCATTTTTGAGCATATGGCTGACAGTGTGAGTACTTACAGTTTCATTTTGTTTACTAAATACTGGCATGGCAACAGTGGTCATCAAAACCAGTCCCTGATCATCAGCAAGCTATATTAAAAAAATGAGAAAAGATGTTAATGCAGAAGAACCTTAAACCATTATTAAACCACAGTTATAGAAGGAAGCAAAGAAAATACCTTCTGATTAATGGTCCTTAAAGATTTCACAACAAGTTCCATTTTGGTGCATCTGAAGATTTGTACAAGCAAGGGTTATGATTACAGAAAGGTTTAGTTGCACATTTAAGGTGGAGTAGACAATTTTCTGACCTTCAGATATTTTGGACTACAGATCCATACTCTTTAATCATTCATCATGCTAGGTACAGTTTATGAGAGTTATAACTCAAACCATGGGGACAGCAGAAGATTGCCTAGCCCTGAAAATCTTAATTTTTTTTAAATCTATATTTCTGTGATATATTACTTACCTGTTGTGTACTGAAAACTTTTTAATTCATAAAATCTGACTTAATTTTCCTAGACATTTTGGCTTCTCATGGGAACCCCATATTTTTATTGTCTAACAGAGCAAACATTATGGCAGTAGATGATGTTAGATTCTGCTCTGTTTTTTTTCCACACCATTTTCATGCAAGCTGATCATGCATGAACTGAAAGTTTATGGACCTCAGCCACTTTTATTTTTATAACCTCCGGTGTTCTGAACGTGTGCTAGAGATCATGAAAGATAATGTTACTGACCTCAGTGAACTCTTGGCTCACAGACTGCATTATTCTCGCAAACACAAATGTCAGGCAAATTACTTGTGAGTGAAAAAGCATCCCTATTTAACGATTGGACCACCCTTCTAAATCCTCCTCTGCTTTCTCATAGCCAGTCAGCTCTGGCATTTGGACAAATTCAAGTTCTATGTCTCTAATAAACATGTAGCAACTATATATGAACACTATGATAGAAATGGGGGGCCTTTTTTGCACATACATCTGTGCTGAGCAAATCTATCATGAATCCTGGCTGCTTGTGAAACATGCCCTATGTATACCTCTGGGATTCATGTCTCAAAAGCTTCTATGGTAATGCTGGTATTATGTATACTTGCCAGTCAGTGGGAGTTGTGACTTTATAGTTAATATACAATAGCCTTTCATGTATAAATGCATATATTCTTATGAACTAAGTACACATATAAAGAATTGCTTTATATGGATCACTGTTCAAGGTACTAAGTACAAAGCACATGTACAAGACACTCTTACACATGTATCTTAGGTATTGTTGAGAAAAGGAGAGTAATACTTCAGCAGGCTATAAGTCATACACATTCTCAGTACACATGTATACAAAGTTTGGGTGGCAGTAGTGGAACAGCATTTGCCTGGGAAGCGTACCTTTTCCATGTCCTCTTTAAAACATTATTTCTGCACACTTCACCACTTCTTCTGCAATTTCCTCAAAATACACTACTTCTGTTTTTAACCTTTTCCTAATTGCCATATTTGACAAGAAATTGCAAGAAATGTGACAGCACCTTTAAGAGTAACTAGTTTCTACTTTTGCATGGGTTTTTGTGGATATAAACCTGATTCTTCAGATGGAGTCCAGAGTGACAATAAATGCTCAGATATAAAACATTTTACACAGTTCTTCAAAACTCTCTCTGAGAAGATTCCTTTTATTATATGTGCACTAGCGAGGACTCTTGTATTAACAGATGCAGTGTGCCATGAAACCACTGTCTGTGTTCAAACCTCTGCTAATGAATTGGAATTTGTGAATATAATTCAGTTCAGCAGTTTCTCTTACTAGTTTTCTGTTGTAATTTTCTTGTTCAAGGACTAAAACCTGTAAATCCCTTCTCAGAGAGAGTTTTGAACCCTGGGAAATTGACTTTTGGTAAGCAGATTTATTACTTTCACACATCACCACTAGACCACTCTAAAGATCTGAGAGACTGATCACCTTATACAGACTTTTGAAAATTTGGGCCAAATGACATGATTTCCATCTTTCTGGATCCCATTACAGTCTATCCCACTCCCACAACTGAGTAAATATGTTTTATATCTGAGCATTTACTGTCATTCTGGACTGCATCCGAAGAAGTGAGTTTATATCCATGAAAACTCATGCAAAAATAAAAATCATTTATAGTTTTTTGTGGGTTTTTCGGGCTGTGTGGCCATGTTCTAAAAGAGTTTCTTTCTGATGTTTCACCAGCATCTGTGTCTGGCATCTTCAGAGAAAACTGGAATAGAAGAGAATGGGTCTATATACACTGTGAGACCCTGGGTAGGGAGGAGTGGTTCCCAGGTGAACTGTGTGTTGTTCTGTGTTGAATAGGTATTGTTCTGTTGTTAATGGCATGGCTCCAGGGTGGAAGGAAATGCACTCAAGGTTATTGTCTGCTAATCCCATGTAAACTGTGTATTGTTCTGTGTTGATTAGGTATTGTTCTGTTGTTGATGGCATGGCTTCCAGGTGAGGATATGCAATCAAGGAGATTGTCTGCTATTGTCTGCTAGGAAAGCCCCTGACCCTGGTTGGTTTCCCATTTGCATTTGCTGAGTACTGATTTTCTTATTTTGTAGGACTGGTAGCCATATCTTGTTTACTTTAAGGGTTTCTTCTTTCCTGTTGAAGTTGTCCAAGTGTTTGTGGATTTCGATGGCTTCCCTGTGCATTCTGACCTGATAGTTGTTGGTCCAGAATTTCAGTGTTTTCAAACAGCATTTTATGCCCAGGATGGTTTATAATGTGTTCTGCTACTGCTGATTTTTCTGGCTGCCCCAGTCTGCAGTGTCTCTCATGTTCCTTGACTCGTGTTTGTACACTGCGTTTGGTGGTCCCTATGTAGACTTGTCCGCAGCTGCATGGTATGCGGTAAACTCCTGCAGCTGTGAGAGGGTCTCTCCTGTCCTTCGCTGAGCGCAGCATTTGTTGGTTTTTCTTGGTTGGTTTGTAAACCATTTGGAGGTTGTGTTTCCTCACTACTTTCCCTATTCTGTCTGTGACTCCTTTGATATATGGTAAAAATACCTTCCCTTTGGGTGGCTGCTTGTCTTCAGTCCTCTGGGTTTTTTTCTGGGTCTGGCAGCCCTTCTGATGTCTAAGCTGGAGTAACCATTCGCCTGTAGAGCCCGGTCTAGGTGCTTCAATTCCTCTTCCAAGAAGTGGGGTTCCCAGATGCATTTTGCCCGGTCTACCAGTGTTTTTATTGTGCTTCTTTTTTGTCCTGGGTGATGGTTAGAGTTCTTGTGCAGGTATCTGTCTGTATGTGTGGGTTTTCTGTATACTGTGTGTCCCAGACGTTGGTTTGGTTTGCGGATGACTAGGACATCTAGGAATGGCAGTGTTCCTTCCTTTTCTTTTTCCATAGTGAATTAGATGTTAGGGTGGATGTTGTTCAAGTGATTCAGGAACCCAGCCAGATCTTCTTCTCCATGGTTCCAAATGGTGAAAGTGTCATCCATGTATCGGAACCAAGCTGTGGGTTTTTTCGGTGCTGTTTCCAGGGCTTGTTTTTCAAAGTGTTCCATGTAGAAGTTTGCGATCACTGGGCTTAGAGGGCTTCCCATTGCTACCCCATCTCTCTGTTCATAGAATCCATTGTCCCACTGGAAATAGCTTGTGGTGAGGCAATGTTCAAACAAGACTGTGATGTCCTCTGGAAAAAATTGTCGGATGAGTGTCATGGTGTCCATTATGGGGACTTTGGTGAACAGGGAGACCACATCGAAGCTGATTAGTATGTCTCCGGGTTTAAGTTCAAGGTTATTGATTTTTCTTATGCAGTGAGTTGAGTCCTTGATGTAATGGGGGGTTTGCCCTATATGGGTTTGTAATTTTGTGGCCAGAAACTTGGCCAAATCATATGTGGGAGATCCAATGGCACTCACCATGGGTCGGAGTGGAATGATATCCTTGTGAATCTTGGGAAGTCCATATAGTCTTGGCGGGAGAGCCTCAGATTTGCACAAACTTTGTCTTGTGGTTGGCTGAATTGAGGAGTTTTTGATCAGGGTGTTGGTTTTCCTGGTGATTTTGTTGGCTGGGTCTTGTTTCAGTTTTTTGTATATTGTAATCAACACAGAACAATACACAGTTTACATGGGATTAGCAGATAATAACCTTGAGTGCATTTCCTTCCACCCTGGAGCCATGCCATTAACAACAGAACAATACCTATTCAACACAGAACAACACACAGTTCACCTGGGAACCACTCCTCCCTATCCAGGGTCTCACAGTATATATAGACCCATTCTCTTCTATTCCAGTTTTCTCTGAAGATGCCAGACACAGATGCTGGTGAAACGTCAGAAAGAAACTCTCCTAGAACATGGCCACACAGCCCGAAAAACCCACAAAAAACTATGGATGCCGGCCATGAAAGCCTACAACTTCACATTAAAAATCATTTAATCTTAAAGGTGCCGCCACATTTCTTCTTCTTTTTCCTCCTCCTCCTTGCCTACTTTTTACAATATAATTACATATAAATACATCTGCATATTTTCATCAGAATGTTACACTGGAATTGTGACCATTTTAAAATGATGTTAGAAATGATAGAAAATAAGGCTATCAACAGGTATTCATTTAAAACAGACTGACAGTTTTAGAAGTTCACTGTTACAGTTCCATGTGAAAATCAGTTTAGGTATAAAGACAAAAATTCTAAAGTTGTTAGTAAGGGAACAACATGGGTTTCCTTATGTATTTGCTAATACAGTAATTGTGTAAATAATTTTTTTTTAAAAAAATGAAAACCTGAATGGATGTTATTTAGAAAATGGAACCAGCTTTTCTGCTGTTCCAGAGCCAAGAACATGAATCAATGGATAAGAGATTCCATCTATATAGGAAGAACTTCTTTCCTCTTAAGAAGTGTTTGACAGTAGAACAGACTGCTGAGAGGGGGTGCACTCTCCTTCTTTGAAATCCTTTAAACATAGATTGGATGGGCATCTTTCAAGAATGCCATAGTTGTATATTCCTGCATGGCAGGGAGCTGGACTAGATTACCCTTGTAAACGCTTCCAACTCTATAATTCTATAATTCTGTGGCATTTTTAAAAAGTATGTTTTCTGAACTAGGTAATACGTGATGACATGAATGCCACCAAATAACTTATTAAAATTTATTTTTAAAGAGCATTGTATTTACAAACATAAATAATAATAATAATAGTAATAATAATATGTATTTATAAAACAATCGAGGCAGCTTACAACAGTTAAAATTACAGCAAATACAGACCTACCCTCCCCCCATTAAAAAGGTATTAAACTACACATATTAAAAATTAACATAAAATCTCAAGAAAAAAAATAAAATTAATTAAAACAATTAGACAAACACAAGCCGCGAGCAAGCAAGAGCAGAAAGAGGTAAGGAGACACTACTCCTGAGGCCAGGATCTAATTAAGAAGCTAATCAGGAAAGGCCTGCCAGAAGAGATCCATTTTCACAGCTTTTTTATAGCTGCTTAAATTTGTAATCTAACGGATCTCATCTGGCAGGCCGTTCCATAATCTGGGGGCGGTTACTGAGAATGGCCTCTGGAAGGTTGCTGACAGCCTAGATTTTAATGGCTGGAGCAAATTCCTCCCAGAGGACCGGGGTGCGCGGGGAGGATTATATGGGAGGAGGTGGTCCCGAAGATAGGATGGACCCAAGCCATTTAGGGCTTTAAAGGTGATAACCAACACCTTATACTGAGCCTGGAAACTAATAGGCAGCCAGTGGAGAGATTTTAATACCGGAGTTATGTGGTCTCTCCTAGATGTTCTGGAGACCACTCTGGCTGCCATATTTTGTGCTAATTGAAGTTTCCGGACCAGGCACAAGGGTAGCCCCATGTAGAGTGCATTACAGAATTCCAGACGTGAGGTTACCAGCGTGTGCATCACAGTCTCAACATCCCTTACTTCCAGGAAAGGGCGCAGCTGGCGTATCAGCCGAAGTTGATAACAGGCACTCCTGACCATTGCATTTACCTAATTAGCCATCAGGAGTGATGAGTCAAGGAGTACCCCCAGACTGTGAACACAGTCCTTTATGGAGAGTGTGACCCCGTCCAGGACTAGAGGTTGCAACTCAATTCCTGGTTTCGGGGCCACTACTGTTAGCACCTCCGTTTTGTCTGGATTCACTCTCAATCTGTTTTTCCTCATCCAGCCCATTATTGCCTTAAGACATTCATTGAGAGGAGAGACACCATTGGGCGTCGAGGCCGACGATCGAGACATGGAGAAATAGACCTGGGTATCATCAGCGTACTGATAACACCTAGCCCCATGTCTCCAGATGATCTCAAACAGCAGCTTCATATATATGTTAAATAACATCGGGGACAGAATGGCGCTTTGTGGGATGCCACATGTAAGCTCCTTTTTTTGTCGAGCAGCTGTTCCCAGACAGCACCCTCTGGGATCTGCCCAAGAGGAAGGAACTGAGCCACTGCAATGCAGTGCCTCCAATTCCTAACCCACTCAGGTGATCCAAGAGGATGCTATGATCTATTGCATCAAAAGCCGCTGAGAGGTCTAAGAGCACCAACAGGGTCACACTTCCCCTGTCGATGCTCAGGCGCAGATCGTCGGTCAAGGCAACCATGGCAGTCTCAACTCCAAATCCTGTCCTAAAGCCAGTTTGAAATGGGTCTAGATAATCCAAGACAGCTTGGAGTTGAAGAGCAACCGCCCTCTTGATCACTTTGCTTAAAAAAGGTAGCAAAGAGACTGGCATATAGCTGTTTATGTCCAGGGGGTCTAGGGAAGTTTTTTTCAGAAGCGGCCTGACCACTGCTTCCTTTAAACAAGGTGGAACAGAGCCTTCCCTGAGGGATGCATTGAGGATGTCCGTAAGGAACATCCTCATTGCATTCCCTCTCTGGAGGGCCAGCCATGATGAGCAAGGGTCGAGAGGGCAGGTCGTTTTCCTCACTCTGCCAAGGAGCTTGTCCACGTCATCGGTACTCACAGATTGAAACTGACCCAGAATAATATCATGAACAGAGTTGCTGGACACATCATCAGTTGTTTCTGTCAGAACACTGGGGTCTAAGTCGGCTCTTATCTGAGAGATTTTATCTGCAAAAAATTGTTAAACATGTCACAGCAGGCCGTTGTTGGGTTAAGAAAGGGGTTCTGCACAGGAGGTACCTGCGTTAGCTCCCTTACCACCCTAAACAGCTCTGCTGGACGGGACTCTGCAGACGCAATACGTGCAGAGGAGAAGGATCTCTGCACTGCCTCTTGATAGGAACAAAGAAAGTTCCTATGACAAGTCTTGTCAGATAAGAGTTGAGTTTTCCGCCAGGTGCACTCTAGTCGTTGTCCAACCCGCTTCATTCTCCTAAGCTCCTCTGTATACCATGGCCTATGATTTGAAGTTGGTTGGAAAGGACGCTTGGGAGCGATCGTGTCGATAGCCTTGGTAAGATCAGTGTTCCAAGTATTAACCAAAGCTTCAACAGAATCACCGGCATTACCAACCATTAAACCCTCTAGGGCAGGGGTTGGCAACCTTTTTTTACCTGGGCCCGGTCCCTTCTGGCAGGTCAGGGGGGAGAATGGCGCCGCACGCGCATGTGCGTGTGCCCCACCGCCACACGTGCCGGCACTGCCGCTGCCGCGCATGCCGCCACGGCTGCCACGCACGCCAGTTCCGCGCATGCTGCTACCGCCATTTTGGAAAACAAAATGGCGGCTGCGACTCATTTGCGCATGTGCAGTACTTCTGCGCATGCGCAAACGAGTCGCAGCTGCCATTTTGTTTTCCAAAATGGTGGCCGCCAAAACACGCAGTGGAGGTGTCGGGCGGCAGTGGCGGGGGGCGGCAAGTGGCAGTCCATGGGCCGGAACCAGCCCACGGGCCGTAGGTTGCCACCCCCTGCTCTCGAAATCCATTTGGTTCCATTAGCCTTCGAGGGCGGACCTTTCTAATGGGTCCACCACCCCTGGTGGGGTGAATAGTGGCTCTCAGTTCAGTCTTGACCAGGAAATGATCCGTCCATGACAATGTGGTGGTATCAACAACCTCCGCCCACGGTTATTCCTGTTCTGTACTAAAGACCGCATCGAGAGTATGACCCACACAACATGTGGGCTTGACGACCAGTTGGGATAGGCCCATGTTTGTCATGGATTCCATGAACTCCTGAGCTGCACCTGTTAAGTTTGTCGGGCTAGTCTCAAGTGAAATGTTGAAGTTGCCCAGAACTAAGAGTCTAGGTGACTCCAACAGCAACTCTGAGACCAGTTGTGTCAGCTCGGTTAGGGAGTCTGCTAAACAACGGGGTGGTTGGTATACTAGCAGAATCCCCAAACTATCCTTGGTCCTCAGGCTCAGGTACATACACTCAAAGGGGACTGTTTTCTGGACAGGTATCCTGGTCACAGTCAGCTACATAAATCTATCCAGTTATTTTATGAACCCTTTTCAAAAAGTTGTATGAAAAGCTTTATTATCATTCAAGGAATTAGGATGTGCCCATTTTACATCATTTGACTGCAGTGTTCCCCATAGTGGTGAGATTCTGTGTTCCTATAATGTATAGCAGGGGTAGGCAACCTAAGGCCTGGGGGCCGGATGCGCCTCCCCGAGGCATTTGGACTGGCCCGCCATGATGATATTATTTTTGTTATTACTTGTTCTTGGGGTTTTCTTGGCAAAATCTCCACAGGGGGTTTGCCATGGCTTTTCTGGGGCTGAGAGAGTGTGCATGCATATATTTTTTTTATTTTAAAAAATATTTAATTTATTTATTTATGTATTGTGCTTCGGCCCCCCAATTGTCTGAGGGACAGCAACCCGGCCCCCGGCTCAAAAAGGTTGCCTACCCCTGATGTATAGTATAATTAAAAACAAGAGGTCAGTTAACAACAGTTTCCCTTTCTGGTGATATATATGTGGCTACCTTGAAAACAGAATGTCATCAGGAAAAAGAGGTCAGCCTCATAAAAATTCACTGGATAATATTATTGGAAGATTATTTGTAGCCATAAAGAAAGAAGGAAAAGGGAGAGTATATCACTTGCAATTAGAGATTATGCCATGATTATGTCAGGGATGATGGGAGTTGTAGCTCTTCACCTCTGGCTCTAACTCACCACCTTGTTATGCAGCAGAGCTGACCAGCTTTGATCAGTGGTTGATGCTTCTTTCCCAAGCAGCAGAGTTTCAGAGAATAGGCTGAAGACCCTGACAAACTCTCCAAGCCTTCTCACTCTTCTTCCTGAGATGTCTCCAAACTTCTCCAGGATTCTTCTGGCTCTTGTATCTTCCCTCAAGATACCAGACAACTCAGTAGTCTTATATAAAAGATCTACTTTATTCTACTATATACATAAATACTATATGCCCTACAAATCACAATCTCTACTCCACCAAAATATCTCCAAAACTACTCCACAATGTACATTAGCAAACATTGCAATTTATAGCCATTGTTAGACACCACCCACCAGTCAGTTTCCACCCAGTGGGTGTGTACATACATCTTGATTGGTCCACATAGATCATCCCATACCTAAGACCAACCCAAGTGTTTCATCACTTTACCTTGACCACTTAATGAGTCTCAGGTGTTTGCAATCTATCACAGGTGTTCTCAATATACCTTCTATAACTTTGTCCTTGGCTCTCAAGGCTTCTTAATTATATTATCTTTTTCACCTGTGTATCTTCCTGATTGCTCCTGCTTAGTCACTTTGACATTCACATACATATTTTTATTTCTATTACTGTATATCCCATGTTGCTTTTTCCTTAACAGATTATGAACTCACAGATCTATTGTATTAAAAATTACTGGACTCTAGAGCCCATTTCATGAAATGAATAAAGTGTTTTCTCAATTGGTGCATTATGGTGCATGTACTTCTTGACGTAGGCTATATTTAGAGGAAGAAACTACTGAGTATTCTTTGGCTAAGAAAACCCTATGAAATTTATGGGGTTGCCATAAGACAGGGGTAGGCAACCTTTCCCCTTTAAGGGCCGAGGGATTTCAGCTCCCAGAAGCCTCAGCCATGTTGGCCAATAGTCCCATGTTGGCCAATAGCTCCTGGGATTCTGGGAGCTGAAGTCCCTCGGCCCTTAAAGGGGAAAGGTTGCCTACCCCTGCCATAAGACAACAGATGATTTTAAGGCATGTGTGCACATGCAAACACACACGCACACACACACATTTATTTTGTAATAAAATTATTTTTCATTCATTTGTTAATATTTCTTTATTAATTTCTTTCCACTGTTAATATTAGAGAAGGAAATGACTGAGTCATTAGTGACTTGTCATTTCCATACACCTACTTGTTTTTCATTACATTTTTTTTTATTTCACTTCATTTCATTTCATATGAAACCTATTTGCTTTTGTTTTCCCTGCCATCAGTAACTGATGAAATGAAGGTAATAGGGAGAGAAAAGAAGCAAGGAACTAAAAAGGATTAATCTGTAAAGCTTCCTTCATTGTCCTTCATCTTCATTGCCCAAAATGACATTTTTATCATCAATTCCTGTTTTCCAGCACCTGTATATCATTTTTTCTCCTATCCCCAAGGAAAGAGGATAGGCAGGTATTGGAAAAGCACTGGTACCCCTCTCTCCAATGGAAAAAAGATATAGCAGTAAGTCATGTCAAAGTGTCTTCTACCACACACATGCTTAGTGAGGTCAGAATCTCCTACAATGTCAAACCCATAAGATTCCAGAGCAATGCCCAGGCAATGCCAGGGAATTTGAGGCAATGCCCAGTTGAATCTGAAAAACAACAAGAGTTTGCTGTAAAAATGTCCTTTATTCCCCAGGACTCATGTAGGATATTTTGGTTTGTTACATTTTGGGGGATGTAAAAAAGCAGTTCCATTCCTGGGTCAAAGTCCAGGCAGATTAGATTTCAAAAAAAGAATTATCACCTGCAATGCTCTCCTGCCAAATGTACATTTGCAGAAGAGTATTTGTCAGTTTTATAATGCCTAACAAATGTGTGGGCTGATGGCCATATAAAGGAGAGTTATCTCACAATGCTGCCAAAGTAGCCACCTCACTAATAGAATGAATGGCTAGTCTGTTAGGAGACAGTTTCCACAAGGTTTTGTTTTTTTTTAAGCTAACTGAATACAACCTGTCAGCCAACTGGTAAGGGTCAGTCTGCAACACTTTTTACTCACAGAGGCATCCTGGAAAAACAGAGATATTTGGATTTTCTAAAGGGCATTGACTTTAACAAAAAAACAACCCATATAACTTCTAACAACTAATCTGACATTTAGTTCTTCTTGTACTGGTGGACTGGCCTTGGGCTGAAGGACAAGAAAATCACGTCTTGGGATCTATGGAACATTGAGTTTATTTTAGGAATAATTGATGGATGTAGGCACAAAATTACTTCAACTACATAGAAGATGTATTGCCGTGAATTGGAGGGAAAACTGATTCCATGGTAGGAAGCTAAAGCAAAAGTTTCCTTACAGGATCAAGGGCAGTGCCCATAAGAATCCACTTCAAATTTCCCTATAGAAACCTTTGATGATAACTAGCCTCAATTCGATTTCGACTCATAGTGACCCTATGGATGAGACATCTCCAAGACCCTCTGTCCTCCACTGCTCTGCTTAATTTCTGCAACCCCATCCCCATGACCTCCTTAATAGAGTCCATCCATTTGGCATGTGGCCTTCCTCTCTTCCTACTTCCCTCCACCTTTCCAAGCATTATTGTTTTTTCCAAAGAGTCCTCTCTTCTCATGATTTGTCTGAAGTATGACAGTCTCAGTTTGGTCATCTTAGCTTCCAGGAAGGTTTCCGGTTTAATAATAATAATGATAATAATTTTTATTTGTATCCTGCCCCTCTGTCAAACAATCGGGGCAGCTCACAGCAGTTAAAACTCCATACAGTATATTAAAATACAACCCAAATCCCCAAACCCTCCCACCCCTTAAAAAAGTATTAAACCAATAATAGTATTAAAACATGATAATTAAAACAATAAACATTAAATTGACAAAAATCCAAAGACAAACCGATAAAATAAACAGAGCAGGTATTGCAGCCAAAGGTGGGGGGAAAAAGAGAGGAGGGGGGATCTGCTCTAGGGCCCACTTGTTTGTCCTTTTGGTTGTCCATGGGATCCTCAGCACTCTTCTCCAGCACTACATGTCAAATGCATTGATTTCCTTCATATCATCTTTCTTAACTGTCCAGCTCTCACATGCATACATGGTAACAGGGAAGACAATGGCTTGTATGATTCTAACTTTTGTGCTGAGTTGTATATCTTTGCATTTTAGAATCTTTTCTAGTTCTTTCATAGCCATCCTTCCCATTCTTAGTCTTCTTCTAATTTCCTGACAGCCGTCCCCATTTCTATCAATGTTTGATCCCAGGTCAGGAATTGTCCTGAATTCTTTTACTATTACTATTTCTTCATTGTCTAGGTCAGGGGTAGGCAACCTTTCCCCTTTAAGGGCCGAGGGACTTCAGCTCCCAGAAGCCTCAGCCATATTGGCCAATAGTCCCATGTTGGCCAATAGCTCCTGGGATTCTGGGAGCTGAAGTCCCTCGGCCCTTAAAGGGGAAAGGTTGCCTACCCCTGGTCTAGGTAGAACTTGTGAAAGTCTTCGGTGGTCATTATTTTTGTTTTCTTTATGTTCAACATTAAGCCTGCCTTTGCACTTTCTTCTTTGATCCAGGTCTATCAGGCTTTCTGCTAGTACTATGGTGTCATCTGCATATCTTAGATTGTTGATATTCCTTCCTCCAATTTTCACTCCTCCTTCTTCTGTGTCCAAGCCTGCTTTTCTTATAATATGCTCTGCATACATGTTGAACAGATGGGGTGAAGGGATGCAGACTTGTCTGACTCCCTTGCGAATTGGGAACCATTCTGTTTCTCCTGTTCTGTTCGGACAGTAGTCTCTTGTCCTGAATACAGATTCTCATTAGGACTATCAGATGTGTTGTTACTCCCATGTCTTTAAGGGCATTCCACAGCCTTTCATGATCTATGTAGTCAAAGGCTAAGCTATAATCTATAAAGCACATGCTGATTTTCTTTTGGAATTATCTAGTGCACTCCATTAACCATCATATGTTTGCAGTGTGGTCCCTCATGCCTCTTCCTTTCCTGAACCCTGCTTGGACCTCTGGGATTTCTCTCTCCATGTATGGTTTAAGTCAGGCGTAGGCAACCTTTTTGAGCTGGGGGCCGGGTTGCTGTGCCTCAGACAATTGGGTGGCCGAAGCACCAAAAATAAATAAATGAATAAATAAATAAATAAATAAATAAATAATTTTTTTAAAAAAAAATTAAAAATATGCATGCACACTCTGTCAGCCCCAGAAAAGCCATGGCAAAACTCCTGTGGAAATTTTGCCAAGAAAACCCCAAGAACAAGTAATAACAATAATCAATATCATCATGGTGGGGGGCGGTGGCGGCAGGACCGGCCTGGGGCCGGTCCAAAGGCCTCAGGGGGCCGCATCCAGCCCCCAGGCCTTAGGTTGCCTATCCCTGGTTTAAGTCTATGTTGGAGAATTTTGAGCATGATTTTGCTTGCATGGGAGATCAATGCTATGGTTCTATAGTTGCTGCCATCTCTTGTGTCTCCCTTTTTATGGATGGGGATGTATACTGATTGCTTCCCATCTTTTGGCCATTGTTTTGTTTTCCATATCTATTGACATATGCTGGTTAGCCCTAGAGTTGACTCTCTCAGTGTGGATTGCAGCAGTTCAATTGGAATATCATATGTTCCTGGTGGTTTGTTTTTTGCCATTTCCTTTATTTCAGCTTCCACCTTAGTTTTTAGAATTTGGGGTTCATCTTCATATGGCTCTTCATTCCATGTGTCCTTCATTTTGTCATCTCTTTTGTATAATTCTTCTGTGTATTGCATCCAACAGCTTTTTATTCCTTTCTGGTCTTGAATTATGTTATTTTTATTGTCATAGATTATCCCAGTCCTTGGTTTGAATTTTCCTTTCATTTCCTGGTTTTTGTGAAATAGATCTCTTGTTCTTCCCTTTTTGTTGTTGTCTTCTATCTCTCTGCATTGGTCGTTGTAATAATTTTCTTTATCTTTCTTCACAAGCCGTTGTACTGTTGCATTAATAATTCTTAGTTTGTTCCTATCGCCCTTTTGTTTTCTTCTCTTCTTTTCTTTATTGTTTGTAGTGTTTTTTCTGTCATCCACAGAAACATATGTACAGGTAAAGGATATATTCATGGAACTTCTTTTTGAAATCATTAAATATAAGCATGCTTCTGTCCTAGACTTCCTTGATTCTTAGATCTTATAATCCTGCCTCCTCAAGAAGGAGTTTCTTTCTCATGAGGGTCAGTCATTCAAAAAAACCTTAGAAGGATTATTGGAAATGTCATTATCCTCTCACAGAGCCTCAACCCAAATACTTCATTCTGATACTTTAAAGATCCTCATATCTTGGTTTAAGAAGGTAGATGGAGATCTTAGGTGCTGACAGATATAAAACATTCTGCTCTTTTTACAGGCTATTCTTTTTAAGGGCTAATCAAATATGGTCAAAACACAGATATCACTGCTCTGTACAATATTTTTGGCTACCAGGGTAATGACAAGGTGTCTAACCATGCCACTTGTATTACCTCTGCTTGTGTTTCCTGGATCCCCTGAAATATTCTCTGTGTGTCAGGTAAGTGTATAGGAACCTTTGTGGATATGAGGGCCTCCATCCTTACAGTCTCTATGTACTGGCTTTGACATGAACTACAGCAGTTATGCATGGCAAATACTATTATCA
The DNA here is from genome assembly GCA_026167975.1 of Phrynosoma blainvillii. Lineage (NCBI taxonomy): Eukaryota > Metazoa > Chordata > Lepidosauria > Squamata > Phrynosomatidae > Phrynosoma > Phrynosoma blainvillii. Next base: position 324,744,082 of record JANUYF010000002.1, on the reverse strand, counting down.
GTATTCATAGTGACAGGCAACTCATTCTATTCTATTCTATTCTATTCAATCCTTTTATTACGGCCATTCGACCAGCACATTTCTATTCTATTCTATTCTATTCTGTCTTTTCTTACAGCCTCAGAAACTGGCTGTTTAGTTATTCAATATCATTCCCAACTCAAATTGTTGTAATGATGAAGACAGGGGTGGGAACCGTAAGCCAATCAGATGTTCCAGTAGTTCCAGCCAGCACAGACAATTCTGAGAAATGCTGGAAGTTTCAAGTCAACAACATCTGGAGGGTCATACAATTCCCACCCTCCCCCAGACCCCCAAATAAAATAAGAACGGGAAGAATCCAGCAATTAATATCCACTTAGACAGTAATCTCACTGGGTGACCTTCAGCTAATACTTCTCTCTTACCCTAAACAGAATTATCACTGAATCAATTGGGAATGGAAAAAACTGTATTTTCCACTAAATATAAATATAATAAGTGAACGGTGGCATCTGAATTTGCTTCCCCAGAACAAATACCTCTGTTAAATGGCAAGGGGAACTCTGCTTACACATAGCATACAAGCAGTGTGAAAAATCTAGTCCACCACATCTAGTGGAATAAGATCATTCATGATGGAACAGTTTTCTGTGGGACTCAGCAAACCTTTTTTTTTTTTTTTAACCAAATCAGATGGACACTGATTTCACAATGGCTGCTGCCACACTGCAGAAATATAAAGTGGTTTGACACCACTTTTATGTCCATGGGCCAATGCTATGGAATTCTGGGATCTGCAGTTTGGTGGATTACCAGAGCTCTCTGATAGAGCTCTCTGATATCTCACAAAACTACAAATCCCAGAATTCCAAAGCATTGAGCCATGAACGTTGAAATGGTGTCAAACAGCTTTACATTTCTGCAGTGTTGCTGCAGTCAATGTTGAAAACCTTTTTAGGTGTGTGTTCCTCTCAGAAAAACTGCAGGAAATGTTGTTGTATCATAAGTATGGCTATGAACAGTGTGGCTAGAAAAAATATATATAATATAATACTAACTAAATATTTATGCAACGTATTAAAGGTAAACTAGTATCATTAAATTGCTATTTAAAAGGGGGAAGTGACAAAAAAATCTTTTAAAAACCATTGTGACACTACATATAAATACTCCCTGTGAGAACTTTTTATTTAAAAAGGGAGGCTTTCATTCTGTTCAGTAATTACAATGTCTTGAGTCAGCCCTACAATTCAAATGGATTATTGCAAACACAATGACCTAAAGGTCCCTCTAAAAAAAAAAAAACACCTCTGTGTTTATGGTACCATGATTAGACTAACATTGGGGGGTTGCAGACTGCCAGAAATAGTGTGAATTCAGTCCACTTTTAGGGTTAGGGTTAGTGCTAGGGAATCATGGGAACTGTTATTTTTCTGAGACATTGAGCCTTCTCTGTCAGACAACTCTGATGCCACAATAAAATACAGTTCCCATGATTCCCTAACTCTAACCCTAACCCTAAAAGTGGACTGAATTCACACTATTTCTGGCAGTCTGCAACCCCCCATTGTTACCTTTATGAAATGAACCTGAACTCTAATTTTCATTGCACCAAATGTGTTAAAAGCTGTTTAGCAAATACAAAACCACAGTGTAGGAGCAATTGTAATTAACAGACAAAGCAAGGTCTTCCAGACATTGCATCACGCTTTCTTTTTACATGCTTCTTTTTACATAAAGGAGTGAGTGGAGTCTGAGTCACTTTTGTCTGAATTTTTTTTTAAATAAACATGTTTTGTGAGTGTTGAGAAGACACAAACAAGAGGAATCTGGACATTTCGTGAATTATTTTGCCTGTTTTGAACAGAAAATATAATTTTCTGTGCAAGGAACAATATTTTCCATACCGGAAATAATATCTTTACACAGAAATACTATTTTCTGCACAAGGAAAGCTGTTTCATGCACAGAAAATACTGTTTTGGGAGTGACTTGTGTTATTTCTTGTTTTGATTTCTGTCAAAATTTTCTCCTTTTTTTCTTGGGGTAGGTCAGGTATGGGGGGTGTTGCTTTTTTGAAGCATTAATGTTTGGGTGGATGGGTCAGATGACCACTCAAAAACTTTATTGGGGATGGGATAATCTCAGGCCTTTGGGTGGCTTTATAGGATGTACTTTGTCCACCCTTTTCCATTCCCTGGCTAGAAAGTACAGATCACCCTGGATGGGAAGAGGGAGAACTCAATAGCAGATGGAATTAATTCCAAAAAATTATTCAGCAAGGAAAAGTGTTATCTCTGTTCTGTTTAGTTATAGGTTGAAAATGCCCCCATTCTCCCCTGAATTATATGAAAATGCTATTCATTTTTTTCAGCAGGCATGTGCTCTACAAAATAGTATGCATACTCCAATCACCCAAGTAGTGAGGAGCACAATGCATATTCATGCTTACACACTTTTCACATTAATTCTGGAAACTGCTCACATTTTGTAGCATTTGCATTTATTTACAAATAGACAGAGGTACCATACGAAACACTCCAGCAGGTACCCCAAATCTACTTCTCAATAGACAGGTCTTTTAGGAAATGGCCAACAACCCCCAAGATGCTTCTGGGTCTCTCAAAATCCAGCAGCATCCTTTCTTAGGGGCTATGTGTGCTGCCCCTGGACAGTCCTGGCATTTGAGATGCCCTGACATCCATTCATTACCTGGCTGTGGTTCTGATGCTGGGAGGCTGTGTGTCCTTCTGTGCCAGCACAGTGCATCAATCACTTCTGAGATCAGAACGAGATGCTGAGCCTCAATCACATGGCTGGCCACCATTCTGAATTCAAAGTAAACTGATCCATGGCAGTGGCAGCTGGGCTGTGTGGTACAGCAAGATGTATGTGCAAACAGTCACCCAGAGCAGAATAAAGAGCTTCGAATCTTCTGGAAAGATTTAGAGCAAATGATATGTTTTTAAAATCCACGTTAGCAATCTTATATGCTGACTTTGGTGTTGAATAGCCTGGACATCATCCAGACTGTTCACAACAGATTTGGGGATTGGGCGCTGCATCATCCAAACTCCATTGTTGTTGTTTTTTGGCCCATCCAGAAAAGGCATTAGTCTGCCTTGACAGATTACCATATTCTTTCACTGATGTGGAGTGGGCAGTTTTACCATTTCAGAAATGTTCATAGCTATGTCTAAGGTTATCCCTTGAGAACAACCACTCTAGTCTCTCTGACACACTGCCAGACCAGAGGTTAGTTTTACAACTTTAACAATCCTCCTTTTACATTTACTGATTCACAAGGTTTGAAAGTTAGTCATCAGATCCAACCCCTAATCTACATTAATAAATTGGAAATTTCCAGTGATCCTCTTAATTTAGCCCAAAGACTAGCATGTACTCAAAGGAGATCTTTACCATTTTGGGAAATTTTGAATATAAGGCCTCCCATTTTGCACTGCAAACCATACTGAATTTCAAAAGGATATGATACACTGTATTGGAAGGAGCTATGTTTCAAGCAAGAGAAGGCCAAAACCTGCTTGGGTTTCAGAATCAGTTGTTGTTATGGGCAAGCTATCATGGTCATAGTATGAGACTGGGGTGATGACTTCACAAGAAATTATTGAAATTTCTTTATTACGACCATTCGGTCAGCACAGACTTCACAAGAATTTTCTCATTCTCATGTGATAAAGGCCATAAATTCTTGAAAACTGCCCCAAATGATTTCTTTAAGAATGTGTTTTTTTTAAAAAAATATAAGTTATTGCACTGTTTTGTCTGAAATGTTATATGCACACATATACATACGAACACCAGCACATGTTATAAAATAACTGTTTCTGTCATTAACAGAAAACTTAAGTCTTATTTTCTACATAGCAGAATTTATTGTTAAGGTCTTCACTATTCCAACTCCAAATGGATGGGTGTGTCCTTGTCCTTTGAAATGCAAGAATAATTAGATTAAGGCCAATAACAAAGTCCAGATTTTCCCACACGCATTGCTTTGATTTTTAAAGACAAACACATTGATGTTTCATTTTAAGTGCTATTACGAAAGGATATTTTTACAGTTCATGGGACATCTATATTTCCTAATTGTAAACTATACACACAGCATTTAAATGGATGGAAACTTCTCAAGAGATAATGATATTTGAGGGAAAATGCAAATGCAGTGTTCTGACAAATGTAATTAGGGTTTTATACTATTACCCTTCTTTTGAGCTTGGTGTAGCGTGAGATAAAAAAATAAAAAGCAGCTTTTCATATAATGAGATATTCAAACTCTGCAAGCTCACAAGACTTCAGGAACTTGTGAATTTATTGTGATAATATCTAAAAATAAGTTTAACCCCCCTCTCACACACACAAAGAACATAACCATTTGTAGGTACCGTCTGATCTTGAGCACACAGGAATGAGATGTTTTCAAATGTGTTTCAGGAACATAAAATACCAGTACATTCAATTGCCTTTAAAAATGCATAGCTGTTTCTTTAAAAAAATGTGCATTGTATGGTTGATAATTAATAGGATCAGAAAAGACAGAGAAAAGAAATCCAATTCTCTCTTCCCCAGCTGCAATCTTGGAATCCCACTTCCAAAGCTCTTAATTCCTTTTCATTGGCCTCAACTGGAGAATTCTCCACAAAACAGAAGATGTTTCTCAAGACCATATCAGATGCAGTGAAGGTTAAACCTTTCTCCATGCCCCCTCTGATCCTATAAATCAGGGGTAGGCAACCTTTCCCCTTTAAGGGCCGAAGGACTTTAGCTCCCAGAAGCCTCAGCCAAGTTGGCCAATAGTCCCATGTTGGCCAATAGCTCCTGGGATTCTGGGAGCTGAAGTCCCTCGGCCCTTAAAGGGGAAAGGTTGCCTACCCCTGCTATAAATTAACAGCATCTCTCCAGCAGATGTATCTTGCATATTACCTAACTATCTTGCCTTGATACTGCTCAAATCTTCCCTAGCCACATGTTAGGGCAGCTGATGGTCATGGGGCTTCTGCAACCACACTGTCTTTGCCTCACTCTCAGGAAGTGCCTATGAGGCAGCCAGTGCTGAACTTTATTCATTACACATACTGCTCTTTTTTCCAAATCCAGAGGAAGCCAGAGAAGCATAGGGTCCTTGACTTAATTTACTTTGTAGGCAGGGGTGTAGCAATACAATTTTCACTGGGGATAAGTTGGAGATAAAAGTGGGGCAGGGGCAGAAGTCACTATAAAATAGACTTCTGTGTGGAAAGGTTTTCATAGGTAACAAACAAAATACCACTCAATTTAATTAGAAATGCATTTTAATTAGAAAGCATATTGTAAAGCCCCCCCCCAAAAAAAACTCTTCAAAGTACACCATTTTCCACATATAAAACAGTTGTGTAAATTAAATAACAGGGGTTAGAAAGTAAATGTATATTGTGTAAGTCAGGGGTAGGCAACCTTTCCCCTTTAAGGGCCGAGGGACTTCAGCTCCCAGAATCCCAGGAGCTATTGGCCAACATGGGACTACTGGCCAACATGGCTGAGGCTTCTGGGAGCTGAAGCCCCTCGGCCCTTAAAGGGGAAAGGTCGCCTACCCCTGGTGTAAGTCATCCTACAATAATAACCTGAACTTTTAATAAAGTCCTGTACATCACAGTTTCTCTGCAAATCTGAAGAGAAACTGTCTGCTTGAAATTCCTTCAGATATGTTATTTTCAAAAGCCAAGATTATTAAATCTGCTTTTCTCTGATAAAGGACTGACTACCAATATAGTGTCAGGACATGTGTCGAAGTAGAGAATGAAATTTCTCACACAACCATAAGTGCACCAAAGCTGAGTCCTCAGATACTAACTGTACAGGAAATGTTCACAAAATATTCCAACTCTATGATTCATCCTATTATGTTTTGCAGAATTCTACCATATCTTCTTTTATGTGTGGGGGAGGGATACAGAAACTGTAGAGATTATCACACTGCCCTTTCCTATTCTTTCCTCCCAAACTAAGAATGGGATGTAAACTTTAATATGCTGATTTTATCACACACCTCTATGCCAAGGCAGGAGGCATTGTGAGGAGCCCTGGTGGTGCAGTGGTTAAATGCCTGTACTGCAGCCACACTTACAAACAACAAGGTTGCAAGTTCAATACTAGCCAGAGCTCAGGCTCAACTCAGGCTTGCATCCTTCTTAGGTTGCTAAAATAAGTACCCAGCTTGTTGAGGGCAATTAGCTTACAGTTGTAAACTGCCTAGAGACTGCATAGTGTGGTATGAAGCGGTATATAAATGAAGCTGCTATTGCTATTGCTACCCAATCATGGCATCCTGTAACCAATCCAGACTTCTGCACTTTTTGAAAGAATGGGATTTTCCCATTCTTTGCAAGTTGTGGGAGAAGTCCAGATTGGGTATGGGATGCCCTGATCAGGTACGGGATGCCTCCTGCTTAGGCATGGAGGCGTATGATAAAATCCACATATTAAAGTTTACCACACCTATCTTGGGAAGAAAGGATGGGAAATGGCAGTGCATTAATTGCCTGCATTTCTAAATGCTCAACTGAAATGTTAGAAATTTGGGGACTGAAGGAAAAATTCACTGAGCAGAAGAATTCTTATGTGGGGTGGACAATAATCAGTAGTAGTCATCTAAGACAGGTGCAGGACAACAAGCAAATGAAATACATGGAACAGGAGTCTGAGATAAAAGGCTCAAAATGCAGTGACAGTGCATGATGGTGTTGTTGTTATAATATACATTCAAGTTGACTCCAACATCTGGATTCAGTATTCTAGCCTTTTGGGAAGATTTATTCAGAAGAACTTTGCCATTGCTTTAATGTCAAGATGAAAGCAGGTGATTTGCCCAAGAGCACGCAATATGTTCATGTGAATGAGTGGGGATTTGAACCTGGTGTCTTGGTGCAACACTAAAATAAATAAATAAATAAATAAAAATATTGTACCATGCCAGTTCTCAAGATCATTTCAGGACTATGTTCATTTGAAGTAACTCATCACTTCCACTTTGTTGATTTTAATTTCCTAATTTAAATGTGAAACCTTGGCTAGGTAAGTGGATACATGAATTTCTATCCGGTACAAGATCTAAGACATTGTAGCATGGTTAGACTCTTAACTGTGCATTACCAAAACGATATTAGACAAAGAGATGGTTACAAAGAAGCAGTTCATAACTACTGTCATGTTAAATCAATCTTGAAACCAAGCTGAAGCCAGTTTCATGGGAATCTAGGATACTTGACAACTATAGGTTTGAAGGAAAACAATGGGCAAGAAGGCTTTAGTAGGTCTTTGCCTCTGCTTCTGTCCCTGCAACTTGAGTACCTTCTCCCTCTCAGCCCAGATCCAGAGTATTATGCAAGACACCATTCTTTTGCCCTTGCTGCTGCTTCTGTGATTGCAGAGTTGAAAAGATTGCAAAGAAAAGACTCCAGTTGCAAAGAAAAGGGGCAGCAGGGCCATAAGTCTACAGGCATTGGACAGAAGGCACTTGTAGAAGTGAGGGACTAGGCAGATGCCCAGTGATGCTTACTTCTGTGAGATCTAGAAACTAGGGCAGGGAGAGTGCTGGAAAAGCAATAGGAGCATTAAGAAAAAAGTGATCCAAAAATGAGGGAAGGAAAGATTGAACTGAAGGAAACAGGAAGTGTGAAATTGACTTGGATTTTTTTTCCCTAAGTGCATGTGAATCAACAAGGGTCAGGAGCACATCCTCACCCATTTCTTTTGAGTGAGTAGTCTCAGCTTCTTAGTGCAAGTGATCAAGGGATGAACCAGCCAACTATTAAGTTTCCAGACCAGAACTGGAAGGTTGTTAAAGTACTTTTAGCATGTTGGAAGATTGTCAATATACATTACCAGGTATGTCCCAAGAATATTGGGATCTGAATATCATTACCAGGTCAGATTGTTCTGACACTACAATCACACATATACTCCACAATTTCCCACATAGATTTCAAAAATGTAGGAAGCCAAGACACAATCTAGAATATGGCCCTGAGGAATCTGTGGGGTGGGGGTTACCTAAAAACATGCACTAATATTTAATCTTTGTAACACATATAAATAAGAAAGGATTATTGATCAGTTTTAATATGTGTATCTATTGTTACGCCTTAGATGTTTTAATGTCTGCATTTCATACATTAAAACTTAATAAAATATGTAATTAATTGTCACTAAGATTAAAACTGTTTCCAGCCTCTCTTTTAGAAATAAGCTAATAATTGAAGAAAGAAAAAAACTAAAAGCCTCAGAATAGCCTACAGGATGGACTCAATGGGACCAGTGTATATAGTCTTGGTGCAGATGTTCACAGATCCTGGAGCACTAGAGATGATGGCCTGCATATGGTGCAGCCAGCTTCACTGTGACAATCATATAACAACCATAGAACTCAGCACTGTTAAAGTGCAAATTATGTAAGCTGAACACATTAGTTTTGTGATGTACAGATTATTGATTAGAGCCTATATATTTTGGGGCCTACTTATGCAAATATTATGACCAATATGTGGAAATACAGCATGGGCCTAGCAGGTATGGTCATGATAGTCTGCTGCATACACACAAATGTTATCTTTAAATAAAAAACCCCTGTGTACAATGAAGAAAAATAAATCAGCAGAGTTAGGGAAAACAAAAAGAAGCATAAATAGTTGCTGTACCATTTTGTTCTTGTTATGTATTTCATTTGGTTCAATTTAACTTTTAGGAAACTTCAATAAAAATGCTAAAATTTCTGCTGATGCATTTTCATGACAATCTCTGGGTTGCAAATTTTCCACTCTCTTTGTAATTCAGCACCTTGAAGTATGGAACAGCAAATGAAGCAAAGAATGATAAATGATGTGTCTGGATTTTTGAAGCTAAGTAATGTTAGGATAAAAGGACAGCAAACCTTGTTGAAACAAGAAAAGACTCAAAGAGAAAGAGAAAAGAAGGTGCTGGGAACTGACATGACCAAAACATGAAAAAAGAAGAAACAATATTTTCAATCAAACAAAGGGTTTTGGGGTTTTTTGGTTGAGCAGGGTCCCTTTTATTAATGCAGCTATTATATAGTCCCCATGTTTCATATAGGTTCAGAACAAAATACCACACAACAGGAATAAGCTAACACATCTTGAAGCCTGCTGTTTCAACAAAGTAAGTAAAACAATACCCCAGTGGGCTATTACATAGTAATCGCTTATGTTTGAGGAACAGGGTAGGATAGAAATCAAGACCATTAAATACACAAAATGGAAGTCCAGAATAAACTAATTCCTACTTTGAATTAATTATTAGGTCTTTTTAAAAAAAAAATATAGACTCATAAGCTTGGAAGGGGCCAGAAGTTTATCAAGACCAAATTTTTTCAACAAGTTCTCATCAAACTATTTTTCTTTCGCAATGATCTAGAGCTCATTCATAGCTCTAAGGTTCTTGCAGTAATACTGTAACCACTTCAAAATGTGGGTCTTTTTCATGGAAAGCTTTATGCAGCAGCTTCTTATATGCTTAGGACAAGTACATTAGAAATTCTGTCTGTTTACCAAGACCCTATGCAATATTTAATTCTGTATTCTTGCATCCATTCAAGTGGTGCTGTTTTTTTAGATCTATTGTCTGCATTTTATTTTATGCCAAATCTAATATTAACTATTTATATAGCCTGACCAAAATATCACACAAAATAATAGATGGTTTCTCCATAAATTTAAGTAAAAGCTTTGAGTGAATAACTCATAGGGGGGAAGCAGACAGTGCAAAGCGCCATTTTGGGGGCAAGGAAGGGGAGGGGCCGCCACATGGTGGGTGCCCCAACCCCTTCCCCAAAACATCCTTGGAGCAGCCGGCCCTCCGCATGGCTGGTGCTCCGAGGATGACCTCCCGCTGCTGCATCCGTACACGCTGCAGCGGAAGAGTCGGCGAAGGTGCGCCAGCAGCCTTTTGCAGTGCACCTTCGGCGATTTGTGGAAGGAGCGCTATTTTAGCGCTCCTTCCAGGGGCGGTGAAGCTGCGCCGCGGGGCCGAGGTGTGGGGATACCTCGGCCCCGCGGGGCAGCTTCCCGGGGCGGCCCACGGCCGCCCATCTGCTTCCCCCCATAGTCTATTTATTTTATCTCAATTCTGTATTGGATTGCAAGATGCTTTTTTCTGCCTGCATGGAATTTGTGCATATTTCTGTGCACCTTTTCAAAATTAACATGTTTTCTAATATTGGCAGTTCTGTTTGCATTTCTTCCATCAACAGAACCATGTTTGTGTGAATTTTTCAAACCTGCACCTTTTAGTTGTGCATATTTTTGAAGGGCACACATAGTTTTGTGTGTGTGCTTTCCCCCCAAAACATGCAAATATAAGGATTATCAGTCCAAAATGAGCTCAAATTTGTTGTCAATTTTCAGAGATAAAAGATGGATATTTTCATATGGAAATGGCAATCCAACAAATTTCCCATGTATTTATGAACAAGGATAAGAAGAAAGATTGCAAAGTTTCCCACCCTCAGTGAGAAAGAGGTTGTTTTTTGGCACATCGAGATTTTCCAGCACAAAATTGGTCAACTCTTGTGACTTTTTTTCATTCTAAGACAAGATTTGCAAAAAATAACCCCAACAAACAAACAAACAAACAAAAACACCACACTTTTTGTATGGTTATTTCTGACCATTACATCTAGCCATGGAAAATGTTCCCAGTAAGTACAGAAATTAAGATTAAAGTTTGTCATTTATTTAAGGATCATGTTGATTCAGATATAAATGTCAGAATTTCTTTGGTATTTCCCAATGGCTATTTAAAACAAAACAAAGCAAAAACCCTAAAACCTTTTCTGAAAAATGCCTAAATGTACTGAATTTCTTTCATTGAGCTCTGTATACCGTTCATGACCAATATGACTCTACCTTTGGTGACATGATGTGATACATTTGCTGAGAAGATCATTCACATCTGCTGGAATAGAGCCATACACCTCATAATTCCCATAATGGAAGTGCCCTGAACACCATCTGTTATGTTGGATGAATTTCAATTGTTGAGACCAAACAATGTGGACAGTGTGCTTGGTCAACTTCAACTGACCATCTTTATGCTTGGCCTTTTGTGGGTGATCAGGTCTAGCATGGAAGCGATCTCTCCATGACATTTTAAATTCTTCTTTGAAATGGGAAGGTGGTGGCAGCTCACCTGAATCTTAAAAAGAGATGGTGATCAGGTTATTTCTAAAAAAAATATTAATTAAACCAGAAAGTTGAAAAAGAACTATAGGGTATTTGACAAAATCTCCTTCCTGGATAAGTGTTTGAACAAGAGGATGAAAACAAACTCCAGGCATTACAGGAACTTCAGTGTAACAAACGAATTAATTTTTTGGTACTTATAGTACCTAGAATTTTGGAAAGGGTAAGTTATTTTAAACAATATTCAGTATTTACCAGCAAGTCAAAGGGTTTCAAAGTCTAGATAACTGATAAGGAGAGAATCTGTTGCTTGTCGTGAAAATGGTTAATAACAGTCACACAGAGCAATTGCCACACTCCATCCACAAAAATATAATTTTTTTAAAAGGGTGAACTTGGATGGTAATACTATTATTCTAGATTCATCTGAAGATTAAAGTGAGCATGTTTATAGAGACATAATAGTCTAAAATGTTTATACAAAAAACATTTGTAGATGATACACAGATTCCAACAAAAACACAGCACAAGTTGAGACACCATATGCCAAATTTATACTTGTATTGACTCAAGTCATTCATAAAGACGAGCATCAGCCTCATACTGATCTTTCTCAAACAAACAAATGCCAAATATATTTGAAAGCTCCTCATCATGCCTCAGCTTCGTGGGGGGTGGAGTCTGGACATTAAACATTTTCAGGTCATTCAAACTGGGAAAAACTAATTAGGATCCAAAAAAGCTGCATTTCCGCTCAGAATTTCATACTAGATTCATGTTAACCATCCAACAATTACTTATTATTTGATATGGATCTGAAGATGATGATGTAACCCCATAAATATTTCTATTTAAGGATTACCTTTTGAGTCCCTGAGCCAAATAATCTATATGCAGACATATGTTGTGCATCCAATATATCATGTATTTTCTTATAGTTGGAATTCTGGCTACATTGAGTCAGGCTGCAGTGATAAGGGCATTCCTTACCCTGTCTTTTAATCACTATAATGATTTTTTTTTAATTAATGAGTGGAAGATCATGAAACTAATCCCTTTGAAGAGTGAACATACATTAGACTGTGTACACTAAGAACACCAGTACTGGCTCCAGCATCTGCTAACCATAGAGAAGGCTGGAGCTAAGCCTAAGAACAAGGAGCATCAAGATTGAATTTTAAGTAAAAAAAAAAAAAAGAACAACTAGAACATAATAGTGAAGTTCTTTTGGAGACTTAAACAACACTAAGGAAATAAATTTGCCCATTGTGGAAACAATGATTATTAAATTATCAAATCCCTGAAAGTTTGGTAATATCACAAAGGAGCCTGGGCTTCTAGAGGCTGTTCCAAGTCAAATATAGGAGAGGTGTTCCTCCAACACCTATTATTGTTTAATGCATTTCCCTTTTCAAATCTTCCATCTCCCTTTTATTATCTCATTTATTCTTCAACATATAACTCAGGTCTCCAGCGACCTGGAAATAATGTCCCTAATGATAGCAGAAAAAATGGATTATGATTACCTAGGCTTTTCTTTTTAAAAAAGAATATGGATATTACACTTAGAGACTACTTCAGATTTTCCAGAACTGGCACTCAGAAGAGGTTTGAGAGTTGAAGTAGAGGGACAATTGAAGGAAATGAATTCATCCCCTGGCTTTTAAGAAGTTAATAAAGCAATTCTGTCTTCAGATTCCAGCAAGTGTGACTCCATGTTTAAGAAGTTGCTGGGAAATGTAAAAGTGGATAACATGTTCATGTCTTCTTGGGTTTAAGTCAGGGTGGGGAAAGTGTGGACTGCTGCCTGCATGTTCAAACAAAGACAAACTTGTCCCATTATTTTATTTTATTTTTTAAAAAAATCCTCTCTGACTTCCTGCATTTATTTCCTGATTAAATGAAGCCTCCTTGGCCTAAAGCAACACTTTTCAAACAAAACTAAATAAATTGAGGATGGAGAGGGGCTGCCCTTCTGCAGTCTCTAGGGGAACAACATCACCCCCTCCCACATACACAACAACTCCTAGCAATTGTCAGTCCCTGGTTGAAGTAAGGGATGAAATGTAAGGACATTACTACTATAAGGCACATACACCTGATCTACTGCTACGACAACAATAAGGACTTGAAAAGAGAAATCAAGAGCACATGATATATACACAGGGTATAGGAGATTGCCAATGAATCCTGGGGCTGTAGGCTATGTTTCAAAGGAAGGAAATGGCAAACTCACCTTTGAGTATTCTTTGCCTTAGTAAACCCTGTGAAATTCTTGGAGTCACCATAAGTCAACAGGTGACTTGAAGTCACATAAACACACATATACACCATTATAGCAGCTTGATACCACTTTAACTGTCATGGCCTCTTGTCATGGAATCCTGAGTTCGGGAAGATGGACTAGAGCTCTACCAGAAAATTCTAACTACCTTACCAACTGCAAATCCAGAATTACTCAGGATTCAGACATGACAAAATGTGGTATGAAACTGCTATAAATGTGTGGTATAAATGTGTGGTAAAAGTGAGCCCTGGTGGTGCAGTAGTTAAATGCCAGTATTGCAGCCACTCACTCACAAACCACAAAGTTGTGAATTCAATCCCAGCCAGGGGCTCAGGGTGTCTCAGCCTGGCATCTTTCCAAGGTCGCTAAAATGAGTACTCAGCTTGATGGGGGCAAATAGTTTACAGTTGGAAACCACTAAGAGACTGCTTAGTGTGGTATGAAATGGTATATAAATGAAGCTGTCATTGCCATTGCCATTGGTTTAGATACCTCCATAGGTACATTACTGATGTAGCACATGAAATACTCTATTAGAGTTAGAGAATGTTATTTTAAAACCTAGATTACCGTTGTGTTAGCTCTATTAATATTCTGGCTAATCAACTGATTTTGCACTCTTCACTATTAGATGAATGCAAACGAGGCTTTTATTAAGACCAAATTCCTATTTAGTTGTTCAACCTATGAAAAATAAATCCACAGAAAAGATGGACCATGGCAGCAAGATTCTACTGCTCTCTAGGAATGTTCTAAACATTATAAAAAACTCAAGGAGAAAGGTTTATCCACTCCAAGCACATATTCATTCTACATGGAAGGATCAATTCATTCAATGTGACAGTTTAACAAAACAAAACAAAACAAAACCCTTCTGAAATGTTGAAGGATCATGCTACCCAATTAACACAATGCAGCCATATTGTTCTACAAAAAGATAGGAAGAGTTACAAACAGGCTTTGTAATTTTTTTTAGATGTGCAGAGATGTGCAATCCTATGCAAATTCATTCAAAAGTTAAGTCCCGCTGTGCTCACTGGTGTTTATTTTCTTGTAAAAGAATGGGAAATCACAACCTTATACATTTTCATACTAATATTACATACTCTTGAGACTATGAGTCAACACATTGTAAGCACTTTGTTATATCCATTCAGGGTTTTGCTGGAAGAACTATGCAACAAAAAAGTTATTTCCTTGAATATGGTGGTCTTGATAACAATTTAAGAACTTGATAATCATGTTTGAGTTACAGAGAATTGCATGATAGGTCTGTCTGTGGATCCTGTATACCTTTCATTAAGACACTTATATGTGCACATTCATGGGCACAGAACAGCTTATGCAATTGCAGAGATGAGAAGAGAAATATGAATTGGGGGGCACTGATGAAAAACAGTAAAAAAAATAATCCAGCTATCTGCAACAAAAAAGAGGGGCTCTAGAGGTTTTTAAAACTTGTCTGTCCCTCAAGAGATAGTGGAGGAAAAAAGGTATGAAAGGAGAAAATACCATTTTGATGTCATCATAAAGGAATCCTTTGAAGCAATAAAGCTATATCTCTAATTATAAATAGAATTTTTGTCTTTTTTTCTTCCCCAATTATATTTGTGAATTCTACAAGAATGATGCAATAAGCATCAAGTGATACATTGTAGCTGCCACAAATGTCATCTGTGATATCATGAAATGCAGTGGAGTAGCTCTGGATCACACAATAGCAAAGCAGAAGCTGTACAACAACAACAGCACATTGCATGGAAACCTTTTGGGACAAAATGCATGTTAGATGCACTGAAAGGCTTTTGGTAAGACAGTACAATAGGGACCAGTGAGAGAATAAAGCCATACCATGAGTTCCATTATTCCTCTGCAGGGAATGCAAGGATCCACGGATGGCTTCTTTGTAACTGCCATGTCCATTCAATGGTTTCCTATTATTTTCAAAGTGGTAACAAAATGGATCCTTTATTGTACAAAGCAGCAGCCTAATCCTTCTCCATTTTGTTCAAATAGGTCTCACATTATGTAACTGAATTGTAACTCAGTGGGTGACTTGGCTTCACACAATCCCTTGCTTTGATTTAAGCAATGTCATGCTCTCCAGTTCATTAGAACTGTGACATTGCACCATATTTCACTGATCACCATTGTACCATATTCATGACACTTTGGAAACATGAAGAGTTGGTGATTTCTTTGGAGAAGTATTGATCAAAATTTGTTTACCTTTTGAGCCTGAGGAAGCTGGCGGGGAAAACAAGAACAGAATAGAACAAGCCATCATTATATAATTAATGTGATATAATAAAATGACTTTAGCTGCTTTATCAGTTTTTTTTAAAAAAAAAAATCTCCAAGATAATAAAAAAGATGAAGCAACAGGAGAAAATAGTTCCAGTTTATAAATAAAATAATAAAATATTAAAATAATGAAGCAACAGGAGAAATAGTTCCAGTTTATTCAATCTGCTATACAACAGGAACTAAACAACAGCTTCTCTGCTAAATATCACTACATGATGCAATTTGTTAAAATGCTACAATGCCAGAAGCAAGGAATGATTTTCACCAAAGGTATGAGACCTCACTTGACTTATGATTTTTCATTTTCCTGTGCACAAATATAATTCAATATGGATCATATAGAGCAATCTCTAACATCATGTATTCTTCAGTGAACCTTTTAAATTACTCCTCCATCACAGTGTGAGCATATTTAAACAGAAGCATGAGCTGCATACCAGTATCAGTATATATGATACAGTTATGATTTGGTTCATACTAAATACCAGCATCCTATTTTCATAATGCAAAGTACTATTTCAACAGAGGTACATTGCAGAAAATATAGAACTGCAGCTTTTTGCAAGTGCTTACAACTGTAAATAGAATTTCAACCTATTGAAGACACACACTATCATCTCACTGAAAACACCAAATATACTCTTCAATACAAGATGTAAGAAAGTCTCTATCTGCTGAAATCACTGGATATTAGATATGGGGGCAATGCAGATGGCCTGAAAACAGCCACAATCAGGCTGGGACCATGGAGACTGCACAGCCCACTCTAAAATGGGCTGCTCTCTGCGGTCCCAAGCCATGCAGGCAAGGAGTCATTTTAAACTGACTCCCCTTTGAAGCTGGCTTGGGCTCCATTTGGCAGCATTGGAGCAGCTTCCAGCCACTTTGGGGGCATGTGCCATCTAAATTTCATGCCCACAAAGCAGCTGGAAGACACTTCTTTTGGCCTGTGTGTTCTGAGCCTCGGTTAATATTGGCCACATCACAGCCTAAAACAGATCCCTCTCCCATATTCTTCCCAGATGTGCCCATTATTACAGTACTAGATACAGTAAAATGATTACATTTTGTAGTTCCAGGTGGGCTGAGCCATAGAGGAGAGGACACTGGCTGGCATCCTGTTGGTAGTTTAGGCCAGCTGCGCCCCTACTTAGAGCTAGAGGAACTAAATATGGTAGTGCATGTGCTGGTAACCTCAAGGCTGGACTTTTGCAATGTGTACACATTGGGTTACCTCTGTACCATGTTTGGAAACTTCAGTTAATGAAAAACATGGGAGCCAGATTGGATACTGGAATATCCAGGAGTGATCATATTACAACAATACTAAAATCACCCTACTGGCTGCCAATTAGTTTCCAATCAATGTATAAAATGTTGGTTATAATCTTTGAACTGCTACATATTTGGTTTCAAGTTACCTATGGGATTGCCTCCTCCCGTATAATCTGATCCATAATCTCAGGTTCTCTTGGGGACACTTACTCCAATCAGCCAGGACTAGGTTGGTAACTGTCAGCCAGAGGACTTTTTTCTTCAGCTGCCTCTAGACTGAGGGACAACCTTCTAGAAGAGATTGGACATCTGAATAAGCTGTCCAAATTTAAAACAGCATTAAAGAGCATTTTCTTCCTGCAAGCATATCCAGCTGATTTTTAAATTGTAATTTTAAATGATGAATTTTAAATGTAAATTGTTTTGCTACATATGTGTCTTCTTTTTTCTATTAAAGTGATTTGTGTTTTAACTGATGCTGTGTTTTTAACAGATGTTGTGTATTTGCTGGTCTGTTGCTATCCTCTGCCTGGATCCATTGAAAAGGTCAGTAATAAATCATCATTGTCATCATCATCATTTAGAGATTATTTACAATCATGTAAAGCTGAACTGCACCATTGGGTACTAGTTATATTCTTAGGAGGGAAGCAGAGACATAGTCTTCTATTGAGACCATGACACAAGTAGAATCAGCCCTGTGGCTGATGCACAATGTCTTGATGCATGATATGTCTTGATGTGAAATGTGTCCCACTGTAGAATGTGTCCTACTGTGCAATATGTCTCAATGTGCAAATGTCCTGATGGATAACATCTCCCAATGCTTATGTCCTGTTGCACAGCTGCAACCCCTGTTGTGCAATGGGAATTTTACATGATGCCTTGTTGTGCTTTGTTGCAGCTCTCTAGCATGGTCACATATTGTGTCAGCTACTTATCTCTGTCATTGTAAAGTTATACATCACTGTCTCTGATGCAGGATCTTGGCCACTGTGTTTATTCAGTGGAGTTAAGCATTCATTATTTGAGTTAATTACTTCACCCTTCAGGCTTCTGCTATTTATGGAAGGTCACTGGGTAAAGTATATACCAACAGTGTACTTGCACCAGTGCCTACAAGGGGAAGAGCAGGTGCCAAATCCAGAAGACACAACAGGACCTTATGGAAGTTTATCATCAAATTCTGGCCACAGAATATATAATACAGATGGAGAAATACTAGTGATAAATCTGAAAAAGCGTGCACAGATATTGTGTTTACTAGCACATTACTTGATGGTGTTGGCAGCAAATAAGAATATGTTTTAAAATTCATTGCAATAACACTTTTTGTAAGGCTTTTGTGATTCTTACAAGTTTATCCCATGGTTTAGTTCATGTTTTAAAATCATGTTTTACCTCAAAATACTATGCACATTAAAATACATATTTATATGAACATTTTCATGTAGGATTAACAACATCTGCTGATTAAAATAGACAATTTCATAGGTGTGTTGCTTTTATGGATCTGAAGGCAAATCATAGATTAAACATCACAAACAACATTTCTAAGGGCCCAGTACAGTTTACAATGCTTTTGCCATTGCCACTGTTCCTCTAAAATCTGCAAGGTGTCACATCATACTTTTTTTTTTAATCCCTATATATTCACAAGCATCTTCCTGGTAGAGATGCAAAGAACAACTACATTTTTTTAAATTACGTTTTGGTTTTTGTTCTTGAAGATAGAAGGTACCTCAACATACCAAGACAACCCATTAAAATAGTCATCCATTGAGATGATTTTTGCATATATGTTTTTTGTTGTTTTTTTTTTATGCACAAAAATATCCTTTAGCCAAAAACAAACAAATTATTTTTTTCCCCACAAAAAGTCCCCAAATGCAAAGAATCATAAAAAGTGCCCAAACTCTTCTAATTTCGTCCACCAGTAAGGAACATTTGAAACTATTCATTTTTGCATGTGTGCATGACTTAAGTGAAGATTTACATTAAAAGAAGTCTTGTGTGACAATTCTTTACTCTGAAACTAGGTTAATTAGAAGTTATTTGTTCAAAGCACCACTACTCATTGTTAGACCAAGTTAGCATTTATCTGAAATTATTTGCACTGCTTCAACTGACAGTGTTCCCTTGGAAAGGCCATGAGCAGTAAACAATTTTTCCAGCAATAAAAGTAAGACTTATAGGCCGATCCATAAAAAGTGCTTTTCTCTGTAAAATCCAGTGGGTACTATTGATTCCAGTGGTTTCCTTAAATCCTGCCAAAATAAGTGTTTAAAAAAGAAAGAGAAAGACAACATGATCTTTCTGTTAATCCTCAAAAGCATAATGTAGCAGCCCTTTTTCTTAAATATAGTGGAAATTATATTTTTTTCATGCTTTTGACCAAGCCTAAAGTATTTATATGCCATCTGTTTCTCTTTTCTGTGCCAGCATTTTTTTTAAACTCCAGCTTTCCAAAATATATGGTTCACATTTACCATCTCATGTATAGGATATTCTGTGGCACAAATAAATATAATTCAGTTTTGACCCCTTTCTGTTTCGGGCATCTCATTCTTATTAAATTTTAGCAACAGCCTTATAGGACTAAGCCTAAACAAGGTCCATTTGAAAGTACCACTGAGAAAATCAGAATTTACCAGGAATTATACTTAAAACTGTGGCCCAAATAAATTACAAAAAGACTAATATTTATGGGAAAACATGCAGAGATTAATGTTTTGAGCACTGGAAAATATTAAAGGAACTGAGAAGAGAGGTCACCATGGACTCATTCATCATATTAGATAATTACAATACAGCAATGGCCCAAATTGGCTCTGCTCCTGTGCTTTACTTCCTTGAAACACAGGGTGCATCTGCACTGCAGAAATAATCCAGGATGGCACCTTTTTAACTGCCATGACTCAGTGCTATGAAATTCTAAGGACGTTTTCACACTAGTCCCTAAAGCCGCCCGGAGCCGCTCATTCCGGAATGGCTCCGGCGGCAAAAACTTAATTCCTTTTAAAACCCGGAATTACCTTTAAGCCTCTGAAGCCGGAGTTAGCGGTGGTAAGGCTGGAGGGAGGCCAGAGGGAGGCCGGACTTGCTGCTCTGTGCGTTTGAACACACGGAGCGAGGAGCCGGACGGACGCAGGGATGGCACCGGCGTGAGTGTGAACACGCTGGAAATGGAGCCGGAGTGGGGCCAGACGGAGGTAGGATTGCGTCCTCCTAAACCCCGTGTGAAAACATCCTAAGAGCTGTAGTTTGTTGTGGTACCAGAGTTCTCTGACAGAGAGAGAAAAAACTACACACAAAACTACATTTCCCAGAATTCCATGGTATTGAACTATGGCAGTTAAAGCAGTGTCATCTTGGATTATTTCTGCAATGTGGATAGAGCTACAGTGGTTAATTTATCCCTGGTTATTCACTTCCATTATAAAGTGATGGCTGTTGGGATTATATCATGCTGCAAAATTTCATTATAGACAAAGCTCATTATAATTGATATCCAATTTTCCAATCCATCTAGCACAGGGACCGGCAACCTACGGCCCGGGGGCCGGTTAAGGCCCTGGGCCCCGGACTTACTGGCCCAGGCCGTAGGTTGCCACCGCCGCTCGCCGCCTTCGGGGCACGTTTTCGGCTGCGCTTGCTGCGGCCGCCATTTTGGAAGTCACAATGGCGGTCGCGACACGTTCGTGCATGCGCAGTACTCTTGCGCATGTGCAAACGCATCACGGCCGCGATTTTGACTTCCAAAATGGCGGCTGTGACATGCGCCGTGGCGGCTGCGACCGCGCGCACTACGGCGGCGGCCGCGTGTGCGGGGGGGTCGCGTGTGGAGGAGGAGGGTGCACGTGTGAGCGCACGCGACGCCATTCCCCCCCCCCTCGGCCCAGCCGAGACCTGAGCGACGGGAGACCGGCTCAGATCTCAAAAAGGTTGCCTGTCCCTGATCTAGCATGTACATTAACATTTCATGATTACTTGTTAAAGTCTGAATGCTGTTATTTTATATCATATGGATTACATTTCTTTAAAAATTTGTCTACTATTCTTGAACTATTAAAAGTGATGCTTTTTAACATCCTGTTATTGTTATATATTGTTACATAGTGGTTTATATTGTTTCACACTGTTATAGGAACCAGCATGGTGTAATGGTTTGAGTGTTGGACTACAACTCTGGAGACCAGGGTTTGATTCCCAACTCAGCTGTGAAACCGACTGGGTGACCTTGGGCAATCCACGCTCTCAGTCTCAGGGGAAGGCAATGGTAAACCTCTTCTGAACAACTCTTTCCAAGAAAATTCCATGATAGGTTTGCCACACACACATTGTTACATAGACCCAATCACACACATGGATTATGAACCTCAGTCCTATTTATAAATACTGAAAAGTATATGCTACTTTACACAAAGTTTTGCAAACAATCCTAAAATGCAAGAAAAAAAGAAAAGAAAAATATGCAAAACTCTTTCTAAATGCATCTACCAGAGAGAAACCTTTCGAAATTTTTCACTCCATATGTAGGAATGACACACGTGAAGATTTACATCCCAATTCCTAAGACCCTGAGATGCTGGGTTCATTGAATATATCCTGGCTGGCATCCTGGTGGCTAGAATAGACCCATTCAATCAACTGTTAAATGATAAGTCAACATGAAGATAAATCTCAAGTGATTCAATGAATCTACTCCAGTTAGGATTAACAACAGGATTTAGGCATCTATCAGTAGGAGCCAACATGGCATAATGATTTGAGTGTTGGACTATGACTCTGGAAACCAGGGTTTGAATCCCAGTTCAGCCATAAAAACCAACTGGGTGACCTTCAGCAAATCTCACACTCTCAGCCATAGAAAAATCTGTGATCGTAAGTCACAATGTC
The DNA here is from genome assembly GCA_026167975.1 of Phrynosoma blainvillii. Lineage (NCBI taxonomy): Eukaryota > Metazoa > Chordata > Lepidosauria > Squamata > Phrynosomatidae > Phrynosoma > Phrynosoma blainvillii. The sequence continues at coordinate 324,722,137 of JANUYF010000002.1, read as the reverse complement.
AGAAATTACTTGAAGGCACACAACAATAGCAACAGCAGCAACAACAACAACCAAACAGCCTGAGTCACAGAAACAGGACAAAATGAACACCGTCAAAATGTGCTCTATAGGGTGGGAGAACACCTCCCCAGCAGATTTTGGAGATGGATGGGGATGAAATTGCAATGACAAGAGATAAAAACTGATCATGTAAACACATCTCTGCTCATGACACATTTGTTTAAACAATGTTTGTGCCAAATCTGCTCCCTACCAGAGAAGTACATGCTATTTCCTGCCAAGTACCAGGAAGTAGTGAGTAAGCCTTTTATTTTTATGGCAGAGTTAGGGTATATGGGGAGATACAGAGGGTGGTCTTTATTTTCATATTTCCCATTACTATCTCTTCATCTTCCATAGGAAGACACGTCTTTAACATCTGACAAGACATGACAACTGACTCTCCCAGGAAAAGAATTCTCCAGTTTTACCATGTTTGGTCTTATGTTGCCAACCTTCGGTAGCCATGCTTATATTGCTCATTACACTTATAGCATATATATCATGGCAACAAACCAAAAATTGTCAGCTTCCAATTATTCAGAAACTTCAGAGGAAATAGTTCCGCATTAAGTTTTATGTAATGTTCTCATCTTAACCACCAGATATTGCCAACAGTTTTGTAAAAGGTTAGAGGACTGATATAACAGAGCGACTGATGAGTTTATCAACAATATGGTTTTTAAAGCATTAGTTAATAGAAATAGTATTGGTCCTCCCTTATTGTGTTTATAAGGGGTTATTAAATTTGATTAATTTAGCAATACATAAGTTATCATTTATTTTTTATTTACTGAATTTAAACCCTGGCCTTATTTTGGAATGTTTTTTTCTATGAAATGTTTGAAAGCACTACTGAATATTTACTATGTTTTCTAACCAAAAATGCATTGTGAGATTTATTTATTTTTTTGGCTTTTCAGTTCTAATTCTCTTTCTTAATTATCTTCTCAGCACAAAGTAACATAGATGCTATGTGAAAAAGCTATATGGACAATCTGGGATCAAATATCAAAGTTTCCATTCCAAAATATAATTTTCTAGTTTATTAAAGCAAGGGAGACACATGATCTATGTTAATGAAAACAAAGGAAAACAATGTCACATAGCCTATAACTAAAACCAGAAGCTCTGATTTACTGTAAGTTGAAAAATAATCTGCGTATATTCTGTGTTCTAGAAGCATTTTAATATAAAATTAACATCTGAATTCCATATGTAAGTATGAGACACATGTAGTCCAAAAATCTTTCTATAATGTTTCAAAATAAAAAATGCTTTAACAAGTTTCTGAATTTTATGAATATATGTTTGTTTGTTTGTTTTAAAAAAATACCCACTATTTTTTTTAAAAAAATACCCATTATCTTTACAGTCTGGAACTTTGAACCAAAACCAACAGACAAAAATTGACAAAAATTGATGGAAATTGTTAAATTTTTCACTTTGGTACCAAAAATAGCACTACCACAAAGGCAGAAATATGACTGGTGACAGAGCTCAGTAAAGATACATTAAAAAGAAAAGAAAAGAAACTATGGGTTTAAAATGCTGATTCTGTAATTTGTCCTTCTTGTGTGCCTTTGTCTTAGTGCAATCCTAAAATGATCCTATCCTAGTGTTTTGGTGGCAAGATTTGTTCTGACGGTGTTTGCCTTTGCTCTCATCTGAGACTGAAAAAGTGTGACTTGATCAAGGTCACCCAGTGGGTTTCTCTAACTGAGTGGGGAATTGTACTCTGGTCTGTATGGTTGTACTTCAATACTCAAACTACTACTACACCACACTGACTCTACAGCTGCTAAAACAAAGCAAGCAAACAATCTGATTCTGAAACTCCATGAACAGAAAGATAAGCCAGAATCCTGTTAGTGATTTATCCTGCTATAACCCTGAAATACACTAGCTTTTTTGAGCACTTAGTCAGAATGGCATGCCTCCATGCATAGTGCCTCAGCCTTACTGTGAATGATAGCAAAACACCTTTCTGCCACAGTGGAAGCTCTCCACTTCATCCCTGGATCCCAAGGGGATTCAAATAAGAGCTGGATAGTTGCTGTTACACATCCAGGGAAGAAGCATCAAGTTTTGTCCTTGTCTAAGACCCAACGGTGTTCCTCCCCCCCCCCCCCCCCCCCAGCTATAGAGCAATAGCTGTATGACACCCATGTCACCTCTACAGCCAGTCAGCATCCAGCTTAGATATGAGCCAGAGCACCATCCTGTTGTTGTTGTGTAGTTGGGTAAGAACAGATTTCACCCCCTATATAACAACCATGAGTAAACAGCAAGAGATTACAACGACAATGATGTTTGATGTTTATCCTGCTTTATTCCCAGATTGGTATTTAAAGCAGTTTATAACAACCAATTTAGAGTGATCTCTGCAAACACTGCTATCAAAAGTCCAGTTGTCAGACTTGGAGTGTGCATTGTTTTGGAGATCAGACTTTCTGGGTCAGGTGGAAGTTCAAATAAATCCCATTTGTTCTGATTCAAAGGTGCTGCTTTTGCAAATTTTACAAGATATGAGCATCTTACAAACAAAATGATAATATTAACCTAATGGAATGTAAGTTTCCATAAATATGATCTTAGTTTTGGTTTTCATAAGGAATAAACTGGCTTACAGCAGCCACCATGCTTTCTTTACTGTACTATGGGGTTTTGCAGATGGTGCAAAGCGCTGTCTTCGAACCAAGGAAGGGGGGGGGCAGCTGGACACCGGGTGCCCCAACCCCTTCCTGAGATCAGATTGCCTGCCGTTGCACATGGTGAGTGCTCTGATGATATCCTTCCGTCGCAGCATCCAGACACGCTGCAACAGAAGAGATGTGGAAGAGGCACATGCCACCTTTTCCGGCACCCTTTCTGCGCCTTGAGAAAGGAGTGGTATTTTAGCGCTCCTTCCAGGGCCAGCCGAAGAGTGGATTGGGGCCGAGGACTGTGGCAGCCTCGGCCCCAATCCTTGGATTCTCGGGGAGGCCCATGGCCACCTGTCTGTAGAGGCCCTATATCCCACTTTTTAGCCCCTAAAAACATCAGGAGACATAACCACTATACTTATTAAATGTCTTCTCATAATACTGATGAATCACTGTCAAGGTGAGCGGGCATCCCTCCAATGACCCATAACCTCCAGATCCTTCCATTTCTTTGAAAAAGCAAGCCACTAGCCCCTGTAGAAGCCAAGATATGAAGAAAAATGTGCAGCCACTATTCTACCCATTTTTTGGTAAGCAATTAGCATGTTCTTGCACTATTTCAGTGTTTTCAGACAATGAACTGTTATAGCAAAAATTGACACACCCTTCCTGTAGAGAAATAATATCCTTGTTCATTTTTAAAACAATCATTTTGTTTTTTCCAGACTAAAAGTGATTGCTACCCCATTTATTTTTTTAAAAAAAATACACACCCAGAACTCCAGAGGTTTAATGCAAGCTGTGACTGGGAACCTGTCAGCTTTCAGACAGAAGCAAAGATGGGAGTTTAATAAAATTCCAAGATTACTGGAAACTGTGAATTTTCCTAGAATTTTTAACATTAGAAAAATTACCTGCCAATTCATGCAAGCAAACCCCCATAATTAATATGGATAGATCAGTGTGGTTATACCCATGTTGCTTTTGGAAACTAGGCCACATCATGACACTCCTACAATATGTTCCTGTTATTCAATTTTCTGCTGTATTGACTATTAATAAGGAAATGCTGGGGTGGGCTGTGAAGGTGATTGTAGCAGTGGCACAACAGTGCAAAGATGGCAGAGGGCCACTACTTAGAGTGAGAGGAACTAGGCAATAAACTTGTGATATCCAGCTGCAGTGAATAACAGACCTACCCAGAAGGGAAAAGCAAGTAAAGTAACCCAAGATCAGGTTCACCTGTTTCAACAGTCATAGTTCCAAAATACACTGGAGAAATAATCTAGATTGAGACTGCTTTAACTGCCCTGGCTATGGGAACTGTAGTTTTGTGAGACATTTAGCCTTCTCTGTCAGAGAACTCTGGTGCCACAACAAATTACAATTCCCAGGATTTCCCTGGCATTGAGCCAGGGCAGTTAAAGTGGTCTCAGACTGGATTATTTTTGCAGTGTGTTTTGGACCCTGTTCTCAGAAATAGTACATCTTTTCTCTGATACTAGCAGCATTTTATCTGCACTTCCAAAAGATCATTTTTGCAGTCTAAATTCAAGTAATCCAAGCAGTAGCTGACAATCACATGAAAATAAAATAAACAATCCAGCCTCCTCTAGATCCCCAACCATAATCAAGCATAATCATTTTTTCTCCCCCTGTAAAAGACACCTCATGCAGGTTCCACCACTCCCCTCTTTAGAGTATTTATATGTGATTCCAAGATTCAGAAAAACATTCTAAAACTTGGAGATCTTTTTCCTGTCTTTTGATTTTGCCAATGTTACAATAATGATGCCATATGATGCCAGCGATGCCAGAAAGTACCACATACATTTTTATTATATTCATCTGAAACCAGAATGTGGACGCTCTCCTTTGCTAGATGTATTTAAAGTAGTGGGTGGAGAGCCATCTGTCAGACATGCTATAGCTATGCTTACTTAATGTACCATAATATTTGGTGCGCTGAACAGTCTGGACAGCATCCAAAGTACCTTTAAACTCTAAAGTTCTATGAACAACACTTAAAGTAGAGATTAGTAAGAAATTATACATGTGTGAAATTGCAAAGTCTAAAAAGGAAATTAATTTTAATGGAGTATCTTGAAACTAAAACTGTATACTTTTTCATTTACATTAGGTGCCACCAGGAAACAGACTACAAAAATTAAATTTCTATTTTACATATTGCTGAAATTTTCCCCTTCCCTGCTTTAGATAAAAGACTGCAGGCTTTACCTTCAGAGCATCCTTATTTATTACCTAACAAAGCAACACATGGTAGTTATCATTCTCTGTCTAGAAAAATGTACTGTAATATGAAATGTTACATTTTCTTGAATATATTCCACAGTCTAAATCTAGTTTAATCAGCAAGGGGGATTTTGTACTACAAAAAAGAAACTAAACATCTTCCAAAGATTATATTATTAGCTATAGGGAGGGCATCATAAATATATTGCATTGTAGTGAATGTAATAACAGCAATAAGAATAATGCACCAAATTTTTTACTTCACACTAGAGATGTAAAAAAAAAAAATCACAAATTTTACCATTCAATTTACTAAAAGAAAAAGCCTCTTAAATGTCAAAGAGAGTGAAAGACTAAAACATTTTTGGAGTTTCAATTTATTTGGGTTCCCCCCAACCCAAATGTTTGGTCAATATATATATATTATGCAAAATATAGGGGTTTTTTTTACACAAAACTTTCCATACCAAGATAACATTATTGAGCATATTTTCCACACAAAAGCTCTGAAAGAAAATGAAAGAAAACCTTTTTTACAAAATGTACAAAACATCTTGCGTTCCCAGTGGGGAGAAGGCTTTTGAAATTTATTTATTTATTGGTATTGCATGCCTGAATGAAAGGACTGAAGACTGACACCCCTACTTGAAACTCAAGCAAGCCCATAAGCTTTTAGTTCACCCTGAAATAATGCACAATGAGCACAATAGTTCAGCATGCTTTTACCACTTTAGCCGACAAATATGCTTGTATCACTTTTTGCAACAAAAAGATGTCATAAAGCCCAAAATAATTAGCTAGTTGAGCCAAACAGCTTTATTTCAGAGATTTAACATGAGGCTTCACATCCAAGAATGAACATCTGCATCATTACATTTAATGAGGCTTTTCATTCCAATGGAACAGTCTTGCCTTTATAAATGTTAACAATAGTTTCACCTAATTCACTAGAGCTTCTACTTCATTCTACGAATTTGTAGCTGGGATATTTAAATTTAATGCCATGGAACAATTAGGTCTCTCTCTTTAAATTCACAACAGTTCATGAAATGTCCAACAGACTGGGATAGAAAAAAGATTGAAAGAAAAATATGTTGGCTGAGATACTGAGGTGACTCAGTATATCACTTTTGCAACAGATACAGTCAAAGAAATTTATAATTGTTCCAAAAGAAACTGGGATATGTGAGGATAATTTTGTACACACAAAATAGTCTTATATATCCCAATAGATATTTTTGAAACATTATACACTTTCTTTGTCTGCATCCATTGTAAAAGAGTGATGCTCACTAATTAGTTTGATTCTTTATCTATTATTTTGAATAGAAATTTAAAATTCTCCATTGGGAAAAAATGTTTCATTTGAGAATGGATAGATTTTATTATTGTTGGTTTTCCCTTTTTCCTCACTGGAAAATGTAATTTGATGCTTAAACATTGGCTAGTGCAAACTATTTATTTATTTATTTAATATGCTATCTTTCTCCCAAGTTGGGCCCAAGGTGACTTACAAAAGATGCTCAAAAACAACTATAAAACTGTGCATTTTAAAAAAAAAACACCACTGAAACACATTAACAGCGAAAAAAGGTTCCTTTTTAAAAATAAGTAACAAATATAAAACCATTAAAACTATTTAAAACATATTCAAGCAAACACTCAAGTAAGAAGCTTCCCTGGGTGCAATTACAAATCCAAAACCTACTTGAGTAAAAAGTCTTTGCCTGGTGGTGAACAGAAAGCAAGAGGGGGCCAGCCTAGCCATCCATCATGGAAGGGAGTTTCAGAGGATGAGAGCAGCCACTGAGAAGACTCTCTCTTGTGTCCCCACTAAGCGAGCCTGTGATGGTGGCAGGACTTAGAGAAAGCCTTCCCCTGAAGATCTTATGGTTCTGTCAGGTTCATACGGGAAGATACAGTCTTTCAAATAGTCTGGACCTAAGCTGTATAGGTTAGGACCAGCACTAGAGTAGTACTACTACATCAGTTATGGCAGCTCTGGCTGTTAAGAAATTTAGCGCTGAGGAAGGAAGGAAGGAAGGAAGGAAGGAAGGAAGGAAGGGAAAAAAAAACTTTCTGAGAGAAGTAGGTACAATAATTTGCTGGATCACTGGCCTTTTTCTGTGCCAGAATAAATTTGGATGATAAACCAACATATTATGTCTCTAATGGGATATTATGGGAATGGAGGAAAGATGAGTGCAATCAAAACTCAGGTTACAAATGAGAGTGTTGATCAGAAATGCTGGGTAAAATAAGGGACCAGGCTCTTTAACGTTTGTGTAAACGTTATTGTAATGTATTAATGTAATTTGTTGTTCACCGCCTCGATTGGCTAGCCAGAGGGGCGGTATATAAATAAATCGTATTATTATTATTATTATTATTATTATTATTAAAAGAGTGACAAGCAACATCTGCTGAAATTCCTTCATCCACACAAACATTAATGGACTGACCAATAGGAAAGTGACTGCCATCTTATAGGAAAACATTAGTGTTCCTCCTCAAGTTAGATGGAATGGAAAAATCAACTGTCATAAATACATATCTGGTAAAAGATATTAGGATCTTTAGGAAGGATCTTACAATCTTTGCAGGATGCATCTACACTGTATGAAATAATGCAGTTTGACCCCACTTTAAATGCTGTAGGTTCATCCTATGGAATCCTGGTATTTGTAGTTTTACAAGGTCTAGCCATCTTTGTCAAAGAGTGCTGGTGTCCCACAAAAGTACAAACCCCAGAATTCTGTAGGACAGAGCCATGGGGTCAAACTTCATTATTTCTACAGTGTGGATGTGCCCTAAGAAAAATATTTTGGGAGTCGTTCATTTCCTGCCCATTCCTTGCATTAAAAAAAAAATCTTCAAAATTTCTTTAAAATGTAAATAGTGGAAGTGATTTACATGAATAGAAAAGAAGATTCCATTAGGAGTTACTGAATATCAATGAGCAAGGAGAAAAGAGGAAGAAAATGACATTCATACACTTACACACACAATTGCAAATGACAAGTACAGCAAATGTCATTTTACAGTCATTTAGGCTCAACAGTGCATTGTATCCAACCTCCCCAAGATGCAATGTGTATTTTTAAAAAGAACAATGTTCCAAAATAAATGACAGTGTGTAGCTATAGCTTCTTTTCTAGCCAGTACCCTTAGTGTTTGCTCTTATTGGCTGTTGTACAAAAATCGCTCCTAGGCAGCTAGTTTAATTTTAATTATTGCCAACTCTAATTATTTCTAAATGAATCATTTATGAAGAGTGATGGGAAGGTGAAACATAACAACTGACTATCTTTCCTCTCATTTGTATAGGAACACCCTGACATGACAAAGGAGGTTTTCTAAACTACATATGTCCAGAGTAACACAAACATACACATATAAAAGGTGGGTATATCATGAAACTATTTGGGGCAAGCTATGGAATTATGTTTTTCAAATATATGACAAATTAACAAACAAAATGACAAGCACAAGAATTTGTGTATACATTAAACATATGGGGTCAACAATTTTTGAAAATATGGATCTATGATTTTCTAATATATAACAAATTAGCAGATAGAATGACTGGCACAAGAACTTGTGTATACTGAAAGAACGAGCAAAATGAATGGTCCTGTATCTAAATCCTTCCACATGATAACACTTCCACCTTTAACAATTCTCCAAGTACAGTTCAGGTTCAAGGATAGAATATTAAAATGGAAGGCCAAGCAGAAGACTTAGGGCCTTTTCACACTATTCAATTATAGCACCATGCATCGACTTTAATGTCACATTCCATCCTATGGAATCCCAGGGTTTTGTAGTTTGATGAGGAACTAGAGATCTCTATTTGAGTATTCTAAAACAGATTTTTGTTTCTAACGGGAGAGGGTTGGGATGGGCAACAATAACTGTGAAATGGAAATAGGGGAGGAGAAAAACCCTGGGGAGGAAAAGGCAAAGAAGGGAAAAAGAAAGAAATGTTAGTGTGCTTCCAGAACAGGGTGGGAGATCATTTTGATTTTCTGTAAGAAACTGTATGGGGCCAGCATAGAGATAGAAAATTAAGTATCAATTGTCAGTAAAAATTCATTCATCCAAGAAGGCCTGGGAACCAAAGGAATGTTCAACAGGAGATAAGTTCAGAAAAGTGCCTAAGGTGATCACTGAGGATGGGGCAGTTAGGAAATAGTTTATTCTTATATCCCATTTATGATCCTTTGTTGTTGTTGTTGTTCTTCTTGTTGTTGTTGTTGTTGTTGTTGTTGTTGTTGTTGTTGTTGTTAACCCATCGTGACCTTATGGATGAGGCATCTCCAAGACCCCCTATCCTCCACTGCTCTGCTTAATTCCTGCAAACCCATACTAGTGCTTAATTCCTGCAAACCCATACATCCTTAATAGTGTCCATCCATCTGGCATGTGGCCTTCCTTTCTTCCCCCCACCTTTCCTGGCATTATTGTCTTTTCCAGTGAGTCCTTCCTTCTCATGATGTGTTCGAAGTACCACAGCCTCAGTTTGGTCATCTTGGCTTTCAGGGAGGTTTCCGACTTGATCTGCTCTAGGACCCAATTTGTTTGTCCTTTTGGGTGTCCACAAAATCCTCAACACTGTTCTCTAGCACCACATCTCAAATGAATTGATTTTCTTCCTAACATCTGTCTTAACTGTCCAGCCCTCACATTCATATATGATAATAGGGAATAAAATGGCTTGCATGATTCTAGCTTTTATATCTTTGCATTTTAGAATCTTTTCTAATTCTTTCAAAGCCACCCTTCCCCATTCTTAGGGGGGATGCAGACAGGTGGCCATGGGTCACCCTGGGAAGCAGAGGACTGGGCCAAAATAGCGCTCCTTTCTCCAGCTGCAGAAAGGGCGCCAGAAGAGCCGACACGTGGCTCTTCTGCATCTCTTCTGCCTCAGCATGTGAAGACGCTGCACCAGGAGGAAGAATTCAGGGCGTGTGCCATGCATAATGGTACACACCCTGATAATGTCCTCAGGGAGGGGTTGAGACGGCCGGCATGCGGCTGCCCCTCCCCTTCCCTGTCTCCAAGGTGGCACTTTGCATCGTCTGCAGAGGCCCTTAGTCTTCTTCTAGTTTCCTGACTGCCATTTCTATCAATGTTTGATCCCAGGTATGAGAATTCTTTTACTATTTCTATTTCTTAATTATCTGGGTTGAACTTGTAAAGGTTCTTGGTGGTCATTATTTTTGTTTTCTTTATGTTCAACCTTAAGTCTGCCTTTGCACTTTCTTCTTTGATCTTCCTTAGTAGGTATTCCAGGATCTATGAGGTTTTCTAATAGTATTATCATGTCACCAGCATATCTTAGATTGTTGATATTCCTTCCTCCTATTTTCACTCCTCCTTCTGTGTCCAAGCCTGCTTTTCTTATAAGATGTTCTACATGCAAGTTGAACAGATAGGGTGAAACAATACTACCTTGTCTGACCTCTTTGCCAATTGGGAACCATTCTGTTTCTCCATGTTCTGTTCTGACAGTAGCATCTTGTCCTGAGTACAGATTCCTCATCAGGACTATCAGATGTGTTGGCACTCCCATGTCTTTAAGAGCATTTCATAGCCTTTCATGATCTATGCAGTCAAAGGCTTTGCAATAGTCTATAAAGCACATGCTGATTTTCTTTTGGAATTTCCTGGTGCGCTCTGTTAGCCATTGTATGTTTGCAATATAGTCCCTAGTGCCCCTTCCTTTCCTAATCCCCATTTGGATCTCTGGGATTTCTCTCTCCATGTATGGTTGGAGTCTATGTTGCAGAATTTTGAGCAGAATTTTGCTTTCATGGGAGATCAGTGCTATGGTCCTATAGTTGCTGCAGTCTTTTGTATCTCCTTTTTGTGGATGGGGATGTATATTGACCGCTTGCAATCTGTTGACCGTTCTTTTCCATATCTGTTGACATATGTTGGGTAGCGGTAGAGTTGACTGTCAATGTGGATTGCAGCAGTTCAATTGGAATATCGTTTGTTCATGGTGATTTGTTTTTCGCTATTTCTCTTATTGCAGTTTCTACCTTGCTTTTTAGAATTTGATCCTTTGCCTTTTTAGAATTTGATCATTTAACCACCCCTGAAAAAAAGCAGTTGCTGTTTTTTTGTGCACAAAAGTCTCCCACAGTTATGTACTCTGGTGGTAATTTCATAATCATTTGACTGGAACAGAAATTCAAAAAGTAGCAGTGATTCAAAATAAAGCCTAGCATCACAAAAACCTAGTGAAATACCATGAAGACCAAAATTTCCCATGTTTAATCAGTAGTGAGCCACACTCTCTCTACTGGAGCATATTTTTTTCACATAATGGTACCCAAGTCTGTAGCCTTACACAAGAGCAACAAGCTAGCAGATCTGACAAAAGAAGCTACAAAATATAAACACAATGCGATGGATTTGTTGTTCTTCAAAGGAAACAGCTAAGCATCTTATTGTTCTGTTCACTGTAAAAGACTAGCATAGCTTTTCTTATGAAATGCAGCCTCTGTCTCAATTGTTGTTTTTCATCTGTATTTTCCAATAGTTTCCCCATTCATTTGAGAAAAGTGCAATTACCTGCAGTGTCACCAGCATGAACTGATGGTCATATTTTATTGATCATGAGCTTTACTCTGTGAGAAATAGATGGTGTAGTCTGTTAAGAAGTGTGAAGTTAACAAACTTTCCTGCCATCCTTTAGAGAGATGGCTTATATATGATTTGCTCTGGGCAATTTTCCATCTCTCATGTTGCACGCTGATTGCAAAAGGATCTCTGACAAAAATATTATACTCTTTGCTCTTTTTCAGTGCTTGTGCCATCACAAGATGGATCCAAGGAATGATTGGGAAATTAATTGGAATATTTCCATATTCTATTATTTACTTTTTTAAAAAATCACTTTAAATAAATGTTTGTTTGATTGATTGCTTGTTTGAACTAACATAACTATACCTCAGAAATCCAGGAACAATTCTTCCCCCATTTAGATATCTTACACATTCTGCTTTTCAGATTTCGGTTATATAGGCAGAGAATATTCCCTGTACAAAAAGGACATTTTTTTTTTTAAAAAAAAAGCTTCTTTATAATTTTGGATAAAGCAATTACATCACTAAAAGTCAACATGGGTTTCTGAAAAACAAGTTATGCCAGATCTAGGAATAACTATGTATCTAGGAATAACTATGTATGGAAAAAAGCGTATGGAAGATAATATGAGTAAGATGACAAATATATGGACAATATAAGCGAAGTAAAGTAACATGATGAAAAATAACAAGACATGTAAGATGAGGAAGTCAAATTTTAAGTTTCTTTTTCTTTTTCTTATTTTTTTTGTTTTATTTTTCTTTTCTTTAGTCTTTCCAAACTGTTTTTTTCTTTGTCCTTATATTTTTTTCTTTTTGTCTTTATTTTTTATTTTTTATTTTTGTTTTTTTGTCGCCTTCTTTTTTGATTCTTTTTTTCTTTTCTCTTTCATGATATATAAGACTGATGTTTATAAGTTTGTTGTGTAATATATTGTATTTGTTTATTTCATCATTTTCTTTTTAATCAATAAAATATTTAATAAAACAAAAACAAAAAACAAGTCACGCCAGACTAATCTGATCTCTTTTTTTGATAAAATTACCAGCTTGCTAGATGAAGGGAATGTGGTAGACATAGCATATCTTGATTTCAGTAAGGCTTTTGACAAGTTCCCCACAAAAACAAGATAATAAAATGTGGGCTAGACAATACAACTGTTAGGTGGCTTAGTAATTGGTTGACTGACTGAACCCAAAGGGTGCTCAGCAGTGGTTCCTCTTCATCCTGGAGAGAAGTAACCAATGGGGTGCCACAGGGTTCTGTCCTGGGCCCAGTGCTCTTCAACATCTTTATCAATGATTTGGATGAAGGAATAGGGGGCATGCTTCTCAAATTTGCAGATGACAGGAAGAAAATTTAGAGGACAGGATGAAAATTCAAAATGATCTTAATAGATTAGAAAGCTGGGGCAAAGTTAACAAAATGAATTTCAACACAGAGAAATGTAAGGTATGGCACTTAGGGCAAAAAAATGAAATGCATAGATATAAGATGGGGGACACCTGGCTTAATGAGACTACATGTGAAAGGGATCTAGGAGTCCTAGTGGGCCACAAGTTGAACATGAGTCAACAGTGAGATGCCACAGCTAAAAAGGCCATGCAATTTTAGGCTACATTAGTAGAAGTATAGTACTTAGATCAAGGGAGGTAATAGTGTCACTGTATTCTGCTTTGGTCAGGCCCCACCTGGGATACTGTGTCCAGTTCTAGGCACCACAATTCAAAAAGGATGTTGAAAAACTGGAGCATGTCCAGAAGAGGGTGACTAAAATGGTGAAGGGTCTGAAAACCATGCCCTACAAGGAACGACTTAGGGAACTGGGTATATTTAGCCTAGAGAAGAGAAGGTTAAGAGGGAATATGATAGCCCTGTTTAAATATTTGAAGGGATGTCTTATTGTGGAAGACACTAGATTGCTGCCCCAGAGAACAGGACCCAGAACAATGGATGCAAGCTGCAGGAAAAGAGGTTCTACCTCAATATTAGTAGGAACTTCCTGACAGTGAGAGCTGTTCAACAGTGGAACACAATCCCTCGGAGTGTGGTGGAGTCACCTTCTTTGGAGGTCTTTGAACAGAGGCTGGATAGTCATCTGTCGGGGATGCTTTGATTTTGAGTTCTTGCATGGCAGGGGGTTGGACTGGATGGCCCTTGTGGTCTCTTCCAACTCTATGATTCTATGACTCTATGTCAAGAACAGTCTGGCAAATCCGCTATCCTACTATTTTTGTTATTAGCTGCCTTTGCATTGGTTTTAACCCATGGCAATCCAATGGATGAGACATCTCCAGGCCACCCCCCCCCCCACCCCCATCCTCTACTGCTCTGCCCAGCTCCTGCAAACTCTTATTCATGGTCTCTCTAATAAAGTCCATCCATCTAGCATGTGACCTTCCTCTATTTCTATTCAAACCAGGTATTAGGTTGCAACCTCCAGTCCTGGGTGGGGTCACGCTCTCTGCTAAGGACTGTGTTCGCAGTCTGGGGATACTCCTGGACTCGTTGCTTCACATGATAGATCAGGTGAATGCGACAGTCAGGAGTACCTGTTATCAGCTTCGGCTGATACGCCAGCTGCGCCCTTTCCTGGAAGTAAGGGACCTAGAAACTGTAGTACATGTGCTGGTAACCTCACAACTCGATCTCTGCAATGCACTCTACATGAGGCTACCCTTATACCTAACTCAGAAACTACAACTAGTGCAAAGTATGGCTGTCTAAGTCTTGTCATCTTGGCTTCTAGGAACATTTCTGCCTTGATCTGCTCTAGGACCCATTTGTTTATCCTTTTGGCTGTCCATGGAATCCTCAACACTCTTCTCCAACACCACATCTCAAATGCATTGGTTTTCCTCCTATCTTCTTTCTTGACTGCCCAGCTCTCAAATCCATACATGGTAATAGGGAACACAATGGCTTGTATCATTCTGACTTTTGTGTTGAGTTGTATGTCTTTCCATTTTAGGATCTTTTCTAGTTCTTTCATAGCTGCCCTCCCTATTCTTAATCTTCTTCTGATTTCCTGGCTGTAGTCCCCATTTCGATCAATGTTTGATCCCAGATATGAGAACTCTTTTCCTATTTCTACTTCTTCATTGTCTAGTTTGAATGTGTGAGAGAAGTTGAACAGACCAGCACTTCAAACTGGCCTGAAGGTGGAGTGGGGGCATGGTGACCTCATACTGGCTACCCCAAGTCTGGCCCGATGCTGCCATCAAGCCGTCCACCTGACCAGATGGCAGGCAGCAAAAGGGCATGTCTTTGGCACAGCATTTAGACGCACTGCTCCAAAGAAACGCCAAAAAGCTGCTGCTGCCACGGCAATTACTGTGCTTTGCTGGCTTTTTTTAGAGTGGCAAAGTGCCAGATCAGGGCTGCAGCATGCAGTTGCTGCAGCCTTAATCTGGCAAGGAAAGTGGTGGTGTCCCACTGCCCCTTATGGGCAGTCTGTTTAGCCCCTAACTTTGCTGTGGTCATTATTTTTGGGTTTTTTTATGTTCAACATTAAGCCTGGCTTTGCACTTTCTTCTTTGATCTTTCTTAGTAGCTGTTCCAGGTCTGTGAGGTTCTCTGCTAGTATTATGGTGTCATCAGCCTATCTCAGATTGTCGGTATTTCTTCCTCCTATTTTCACTCCTCCCTCTTCCCTATCCAAGCCTGCTTTCCTTACAATGTTCTGCATATAAGTTGAATAGGTAGGGTGAAAGGATGCAGCCTTGTGTGACTCCTTTGCCAACTGGAACCATTCTGTTTCTCCATGTTCTATCCAGACAGTAGCTGTAGTCTATAAAGCACATGCTGATTTTCTTTTGGAACTCCCTGCTACACTCCATTAGGCATCGTATATTTGCAAGTTGATCCCTGGTGCCTCTTCCTTTCCTGAATCACACTTGGACCTCTGGGCTATCTATCTCCATGTATGGTTTGAGTCTATGTTGCAGAATTTTTAGCATGATTTTGCTTGCTTGGGAGATCAGTGCTATGGGTGTATAGCTGCTGCAGTCTCTTGTGTCTCCCTTTTTGTGGATGGGGATGTATATTGATCGCTTCCGATCTTTTGGCCATTGTTTTGTTTTCCATATCTGTTGACATATGCTGGTTAGCACTCTTTCAGTGTAGATTGCAACAGTTCAAATGGAATATCATCTGTTCCTGATTATTTGTTTTTTGCCATTTTCTTTATTGCAGCTTCCACCTCAGTTTTGGGGTTCATCTTCATATGGCTCTTCATTCCATGTGTCCTTCATGTTGTCATCTCTCTTATATAACTCTTCTGTGTATTGCATCCATTTTCTTTTTATTCCTTCCTGGTCTTGAATTATGTTATTTTTATTGTCATAGAGCATCCCAGTCCTTGGTTTGAGCTTTCTCTTGATTTCTTGAATCTTGTGGAGTTGGTCTCTTGTTCTTCCCTTTTTGTTGTTGTCTTCTATTTCTCTACATTTGTCGTTGTAGTAATTTTCCTTATCTTTTCACACTAGCCATTGTACTGTTGCATTCATGGTTCTTAGTTTATTTCTACCTCCTTTTGTTTTGTTTCTCCTCTTTCCTTTATTGCTTGTAGCATTTTATCGGTCATCCACGGTTTCTTCACTTTCCTTTTGTGTGTTGGAGATGTCATTATGCATTCTTCTTTTATTATGTCCCTGGCTTCAGACCAAAGCTCTTCTGGTTCACAATCTATTATTCTTAGTACTGCAAATCTGTCCTGATATTGTCAATGATTTCTGTGGAGATGTTGTTTAAATCGTATTTTGGTATGGTGACTGGTTTTGTTCTCTTCTTGAGTTTTACTTTTATTTTTGAAATTAGTTCATGATTTCTACCACAATGAACACCTGGTTTAGTCTTGGCCATCAGTATGGAGCTTTGCCATCTTTTACTTCCTATTATGTAATCTATTTGGCTTTTATGTTGGCCATCTGGTGATGTCCATGTGTCTAACCTTATATCTGGTTGTATGAAAAATGTGTTTGCAATGAATAGGTTGTTGGCTTCACAAAAATCTATCAGATGCTCACCTGCTTCATTCCTTTTGCCTAGTCCAAATCTGCCTACTTTTTTGATTCTTCTTTACTTCCAGCCCTTGCGTTCCAATCTCCAATGATCAGCTTGACATCCTGTGTTGGTATGTTGTCAATTTCTTCCTGTACTCCTTCATAAAATCTGTCAGTTTCTTCTTGCTTTGCCTCAGTGGTTGGTGCATATACTTGAATTATGGTGATGTTCATAGGTTTCCTATGGAGCCTTATTGAGATGATTTGGTCTGATTTTGCATTCTATCCTCTGACTGCTTTTGCAACATCTTTTCTTAGTATGAAAGCCACCCTGTTTCCTCTTGTCTTTTCATTCCACTGTGTGGTTGTCTGATTCAAAGTGGCCCATTCCTGTCCATTTTAACTCACTCACCCCCAGTACTTCTATGTTCATGCATTGCATTTCCATTTTCACTATGTCTAGCTTCCCTTGGCTCATGCTTCTCACATTCCATGTCCCTATTTTATGTGTGGTGCTGCTTCTGATGGGGTTTTGTCTTTCTGAGAGTGTTTACTTCTTGCTTCATCATTTTTGACTGCTCCTAGCTGCTCTTGCAAGTATGTTTTCCTTTAGTTTCTATCTCTCTGTTAGTGCTCTTGTCCTGCCTGTGTGACACCTTTGAAACCTCATAGGGTTTTCTAGATGGGGAGTTACACAAGCAGGACCACCTACACCTCCCTGTGTGCAGTGCTAACAAATGTTAGCTATGATGTCACTGCTGCCCAGTAGTTGTTTTCTTGTGTCATTCTCCCTCCACCCATTATTGTTGAATTGATCGTTTCCCTACTCTTCTCCTTCCTCCTCTTTCCTTTTTCCTTCCCCACCCATGTCCTTCTTTATTTTAGTCTCTCATCTGTTTTCTGGCCCTTGTTTGATTTTCCTTGTCCATCCTCTCTGTTTTCTCCTCTCCTCCCTCTTGAAAGTATGGGGGGCGGTCTGAGACAGTCTGTGCTAGGGCTGAGATGGACTCAGGTGGCTGGCTTTTCCCTTCCTCTTCCTCCCAGCTGTTTCTCCTCTCCTCTTTCTGGAAGGCGGGGGGGGGGGGGGGGGGCTGAGATGGACTTACATAGCTAGGAGAGGATTAGAAGGAGTCTTTTCCCACTTCTCCTTGCTGCTCTCCCTGCTGCTTCCTGAGGCACCTCAATACCACCCAAAGTTTCCCAGATGCAAAAGCATGAAGGCTTCTTGAGAAATCCAATGTCCTCCACCTACAAAAGGGGCATGTATCCTCACAAAGATATCCTACTATATCTCCAACTAAAGAAGTATAGACATGGATACTGAAGACTTCCCAGTGATATATTCTGATAGGGTAAAATTGAAAACTAAATTTGTTGCATATGATTTATGAAGATAGTAAGCTGTAGCCAAAGAGTGTTGAGAGAGTCAAAGAACATTAAAGTAGGATTTTGTAATATATACTGTCAAATATTGTCTTAGAAGTAGCTAACCAGTAATCTAGGACTATAGTAACTAGGTTAGAGGACAATCTGAGTGTACAGAAGGTTTACTAGACCTAATAATTAAAATGCCTATAATATTTTGAAGTGTTTTAAGGGCTTCATCCATTAGACCCTTCACCACCACCATTATGAAGGAAAACATTCGCTTAGCCATTTGTGTGTTCTGAATTTATTTAGCTCTTTTTAAATCAAAGACTGTGTTCGAAATGTCAGCTCATGCCATGGCTTAGATATAATGAAATGAAGTCAGAGCGGAGCTGCCAAAATACATTTTAAAAGAATGTGCTAATCTCATTAGAATAACTTCAACATCTCTCACTTTTATATAAAGCTTGGTGGCGTGGGAAGGAAAGAAAAAGTGATTGGAGAAATTTGGAACCTGATGATCAAAATGAACCAAATGTCAAAAGTTGTAACAAGAGAACAGCAGATACAGTAGGAGTAAGAAGAGAAAAATCAGACCTTGAGATAGCTAATAAAATGTGGAGGTCATTAATAAATGACACAGAAATTTGTTGATGCTGTTAGAGTTACATTTAAGAGTTACATTCCATTTAAGGGGCTGTAGTTTAAGACAACTTTTTTACATGAGTATTTCAAGATATTCTCCATCCTCATATATATGAGTCATATATATCATATAAGTAATACAATATTACTGCTATACATATAACATATGCCTATATATTTGAATATATATTGATATTACTGAGATATGTAATGTATGTGTAAGTAATACTGTATATATAAGGTGCATGTAACATATATATGTTCAAGATATGTTAATAGCTTATATCCAGTTTTGTGGCTATAGCCATCTATTAATGCAATCAAACTGGCTTTCCCTCTATTTTGCAGCCCACTCTGATGCTCACAATACAGCTGTGGCAGGTTTCTTGCAGATCAAGAGCTTTTGTTTGCAGTTCTAAGGGCTGACTTTATATGTGCACTGTACTGTTGTGTGGATGTGGTTGATGAAATCAAATAATCTGCAATCTATTTATTATTACTTTTTATGTTTCTCAAATTACTAATTAAGGAAAAAGTGCAAGTCACATCTACCTTGCCAATTAGAAGGGTGCATCAGAAGTTGCTTTGTACATTGTTTTTTCTTCAGAAAGCTCTATATTAATTTATAATGCAAGTGTGGATTGTCTTTATGTATCTGTGATGAAAGCTAAACTTTATACAGCTATAACACCAGGAAAGAAACAATATAGATTCTAAAGTAACATCTTTACATGCTTCAGATCTGATTTTTTAGATAACACTTAGCATATTTACTGATTTTCTTGCCACTGTGGGAGGTAAAGTGGCTAATTTTCTTAATCCACATGGTTACTTTTTAGTTTCTGATGTTAACTTGCAACCTTAAACATCAGAGTAGAACAGAATCTAACTTGGAGATATTAATATCTGTAAAAATGTTTTCAAACAGAATATAATGCACTGGAAAAAAAAATGAAAATATTGAGGGGAGCTTTGCTATTTTTGAAGTTCCTGTACATGAAAATAATTAGAGTAGTCATTTGTTTCAATAGAAATAAAGTACTGTAATATTTATAGTCTGTGCCAGAATTATAATGACTCTGGGGCTAGAAGTGAAGAGTCACAGCATGTTCCACATGTTTTTAACGCTGTTTCTCAAAGCTCTAGAGGCTATTAAATTTAATGAACCCATCTGCTATGCGAAAGAGGTCCAACATAATCAGTTTTCACAGTGCCATATAATACAGATGGTATGCCACAATCCTTGTACCCAGATAAGATTTTTTTTAAATGGTCTTCTTTACACATGGGAGATTTCTCCCTTTTGTTTTGATAGTTTGAATATCTTTTCCTTTATTTTGCAAAAAGTGCCTATTGTGATGTCTACCATAACAAAGGTTAGCTAATTAAAATAAATACTGCACTGGGGTTATAGCCATCTACCCACCCAGCAGTTTTAACAACCAGCAGTTATTTCAGTGATGTAATACCCTGTACCTAATATAATCACTGAAACATTCCCTAATAGCATGTTCCAGGTCTAAGTCTAGGTGAAAAGTAAACATGCAGTCTAACAAATACAAAGGAGTTTGTTTAAAGAGTCAAAGATTCTAGGTGACAATCTAGATAGAAAAATTGAGATTATTAATCTTGTTGCATTTACTTAAAACATTAGGGATCAGGAGAAATTGCACCATTAATTAGAACAATTAAAGTTACATCTTTCCATTAGTCTGTTCCTGTTCTCACACACTCTCATTCTTTCTCAAGAACCATATGTGTTTCTATTGAGTTGAGCAGCTCAACAGTATTCCCAGTTAGGTGGAATCCTTATACTGAATCCTTATACTGAATAAGAATCTTTATACTGTCATCGGTATGACATGTACATCCTTGCTATTATTACCACAGAGCAGCTGAGGATATGCCACTATGACTGTGAAGGTATCTGTTTTAAAAAATGCACACTCACAGCACAGTTAATGACACACTGATATCAAGTTAAATCAAGTAGTGTCTGCACATGTCATCTCAGGGATTCATTATCTCCTGTCATTTGCTACACTGGGTCTCTTTGTCATATTAGGATCATTAACAGTCCTTCATTTGCAAATATTCCACAAGAAGGCAAATGGTTCATAAATGTTTAGCCACAATACCTAGAACATTGAAGCTAGATTACTTTTGGAAAGTGCAGGCAAATGTGTGGGTAAAGGTATATACACACATCAAATACAACCATGCACAGTTTCCAGGAACCATCTAGCTTCATAAACTATTGAAGTCTAAATGCTGCAGAGATCCCAGCCACTCAACAGATATTCGGATAGTGGCCAGAATAAAGGACCACAGGCTTCAATTAAATCTTGTTTCTGTAAACCTGGTCAAATGCAATACTTCCTGTAATCCATAAACATGGAACACAGCCTCATGTATGTGTGCTCCTTCTCCCATCCAGAGCAATTTGCCCCTCTCTTTTCTTCTAGTGTTAACCATTGCTTCTCACTACATGTCCACTGGCACAAACCATATCAAACAGAGCAAATTTTCTTCACAAGCATGGCTTAGAAACCTACTCATCTCAGCCACTGCTCTACTGCATTTCTCAATATCAGCTCACAAGGATATATGGCAGTTAAAATGTATGAAGGATCTCAATTCATAATGAACAGTCAGTGTGGCAACATTATAAAGAAAGTAATTAATTAGGAGTAATTGAATAGAAAGTAATTGTTTAATTGGATACCCTAATGTTATCTTTCATTTGGGGAATGATTTGCTCTATTGGAAGCTTACAAAGGAATTTCACAGGCCAGAAAAAAAATACATAATAAAACTGGCTTGTAAAACTTACTAAAGAAGTAAGTGTATATTTAAAAAAGAAATGGAAGTTCATGTGCTATATAAGACTAGAACAAGAAGATAGTGGAACTGAAAAAACTGACATATAGAATTAAATGTGGAAAAACATCTTGCACAGAACTATTGACAAGGGAACAAGACCTACATCATTGATGCTAATATTTCTAAAATATTCTCCTAGCATTGTTTACATAACACATAATGTTTAAAATGTAACATTGTGTTCATGAATGCTGGAAAATGGTGCCTATAACAGTGGACATGCCAGGTCATGCATTGTTTCCTTCTCAGGAAGTCAAGTGTTCAGAAGGGTCCTCTACACTGAAACATTTGAACTACTTATGAAGAGTGAAAAATGTTAAGGAAAAATAGTAGATTTCATTTAAGGTATCTGCTTCTGAAAAGGAATAATCATCATGTTGGGAGGAAATGATATCACAAAGTATGGTTTTAATTAGTTTGATTTTATGAGAGACACAAAGAAGAGAAACTAAAGAAACATCCTTATTCACAGCATACATGAGTGACTCAGATACATATTTTCTTCTCTCACCTCATAAATGTTACTTACTGAAAAGTGCATTCACAACGATTGCTAATATTTACCTTTTGCATCATGAAATATCATTTTAAACTAACAGTGAAATATTGTAATGTTTTCTCAGTGCAGCAACCCATAATGTGCACTGGAAATAAGAGACCCTGGGCACCTCTTACTGTGCTAAAAATGCTAATTACAGCCACTTATGATAATAGCACAATTAACATAATGTCATCTTTGGGAATATTATCAAGAAGAAAGAGAGTACAAATTTTCTTTCACTTCTTCTTAGAAGCTATCATGCACAACTCTTTCACATAGAATTTTAAAGAATGGTGAACTGATTTAATGTTATAAAATCTCTGTCTGAAATCTTTTTAAAAAATAACCAATCCAAAGTTTCAGGTCTTGGAAATGTCATACATTAATAAGAGACAAGTTCAGTGAATCAAACTCATTGGAACTATTGCTCCATGGCAAAAGGATGCCACGAGATGACAAAACTTGTTCTGCACAATATTAGGGGGACCTTCATGTGCTCATCCTCCAATGTGATTTATGCCATGCTGTGTCATCAATGCCCATCAGCACTCTATATTGGGCAAACAGGCCAGTCCCTGCACCAGACAATAAATGGACATAAATCAGACATTAGGAATGGGAATACAAAAAACAAAACAAAAACTAGTGGCAGAGCATTTCAGGGAGCCCTTGTGGCACAGTGGTTAAATGCCGGTACTGCAGCCACTCAATCACTAACCACAAGGTTATAAGTTCAATAACAGGCAGGGGCTCTGGGTCGATTCAGCCTGGAAACCTTTCAAGGTTGCTAAAATGATTGGGAGCAATTAGCTTACTGCTTAGTTCATCGTTAAGCGGTATAGAAATGTACTTGCTATTGCTACTTGCTATTCAGTCTCCCTGGACATTCCATCTCAGACCTCAGAACAATGGTCCTTGAACAAAATAACTACAAAAGGTAGATTGGAAAGAGAAACAGCAGAATTGGTGTTCATCCACAACTATAGTCCTTCAGCAATAGATTGAACAGGGATAATAGCTTCCTGGCTCACTACACACATTTCAACACCATCTGACTCTAGGCTCAGGGGGCGTCCTACACTCATCTATTATCTCCACCTACAGGCTAGTTTTCAATGCCACACTGGTCTTGCCTCTTCATTTCCATAAACATTGGCCAGTTCCCAATGTCTTTGTTCACTAACCACTATTGTTAAAACTGGACTTGCTACTTCATTTCCATACAGAAAGGATTTTGAATTTGAATTGACATTCTCACATACCAATGGCATATATATGCCTGAATCTGGTTTTCACTTTACTAAATGCATCTGAAGAAGTAGACTGAAGTCTATGAAAGCTCATGCTGCCAACCTCTTTATTTCAGTTAGTCTCAAAGATACTACACGATCTCTGTACATACTGATTCTACAGACTAACATGGCTATATCTTTGAATTCTTTCCTCGAAATGTTATGGATACACTCTCTTTTCTCTAGCACTAAGATTCCTGGATACAATTGTCATGAACCCCAGAACATTATGGGCCATCAGAAAAAGACCACCACACATGGCCTGATTGTATGGATTAGTCCACAGCAGAAGGGGAAAATACTAAATGCAAAAGTGAGATTCCACTTAGAGAAACTAATAAGACTTGGGTGGAAATAATGCATACTTCCAGGTATTACTAGATTGCAAGTCCCAGTATTACTTACCATTGCCTATGGCAGTGGATCCTCCATTTGATTTGGACTTCAGCTCCCAGAGGAACCAATCAATTTGGCCAACAGTCAGGAATTATGGGAGCTAAAGTTTAAAATGCCTGAAGGACAAAAGATTGGGAGCCACTATGATGACTAGGGTTGGTGGAACATGCAATATAACAATAGATATTGTTGGGTCACTAAATTTCTACTCCTTGTGTAATCCATTCTAAATGTGAGTTTCTTCGGCTGCAATCCTATGCATGGGCCATAATTCTGATTAGAATTGTAGAGAATTGCAAATATTGTACAACCACTGATGTAATATCTTTCACAGAGCACTATAATACACCTGTGATCTTTTAGATTATATCCATTACCTGTTGCTAAATCTAATAGTAGAACGTACTACATTGGTTTGGAAATGCTCCCCCTCCATATTTGTTTGTTAATGAGCATAGGATAACATAATTTTTTAAACATAATTTTCAGTATTGTTTGGCAAAGGAAGTACTGTAACTATACATAAGAGTTTAAATGCAAGCATCACCTTGTAGTTTGTTTCATTCAGAAATAAAACACAAAAAGTAAAAGAAAACAGGTTAAAGACTGATTCTACCAGCAGTTGAATTGATAGTTACCAAATATCAAGTTCACAGTGTTCTAGCTGGCCTTCTATGGACGTGACAGGCAGGATCTAGGACAATTGATATGCTATGCTATGGTCAGTTCACATAACTAACCATCCATCTCCAAAAGACAAAATAACCATCACCATGCCTTAAATCAAGTGAGAATGAGGGATGCAATCAAAAGAAAATGATCAGCTCTTTTCCTGCTTCAGAAAAAAAATCAGGTAGTAAGCATTTATTGATGCCCACAGCAAATGTTGCAATGAAAGACAGATGAGGAATGAGCTCATCATAATTCCAATGCTACTTGAAGAAAACAGTTTTAGAGGCAGCTGAAGAATATATGAAAAATTCTATTGCAATAGTAGATGCTCCTTACATTACAAAAGAAAAGAGACTTGCACAAAGTCCAGACAATATATAATGGAACTACTATCATATATTTGTAGAACTGCTCAAAAAAGTTGTTCAAGCAGTCCCAGATACTGCAGTATTTCAATTTGGCAGAGAAAAACTTCCAACATTAGAAGTTTCAACCAAGAAATGCATCAAACAAATATTAACTATATCTATGAACAAGCCATACACATACACACACACTCACACTCACACACACACACACACCATGTTAACCATATGACAAATTCCAAACTCTACATTATAGTAGTACTCTTATTAGGCAACCAAAAAGGCATACAAATGTCTGTGAAGGAATCTTTGAAAAATCCTTCTAGTGTAGGACTGTTTAAATAATCTGGACATGTGATCATGGAGTTCCTTTCAAGCATGAACACATCAGAAATGCAAAGCAAATACAAAACACAAAATTTCCAGTCAGGAAATCTGAATTATAATAAGGACCTAGAAGTTACCACTGATTATCTCTTCCATTTCTAGGAGATAGAATCCAAGAAGAGAAAGATTTCCAGTGGAAAGACACAATATTTGAATTCCACAGTTCAACCCCCATTAAAACTAAGAAGCATATTAAAATCTATAGAATGTCATAGATTTGTCACAAGACAGTTTAACAGTTTAAATTTGTTCAGGCAATTTGTCACAGTAAATAAAGAGTTTCCTGTAAGACAGCACATTACGGCCACAATTAAACTTCATGAATGCATGAATTTGAACCCAGTCTGATTTTGGAGCAGAAAGGGTTTTAAAAACCCTGTTTTTTAAGCAATGAGATTTGAGTTAATCCCAGTTTAAACTAATCTACATTTGAACCAAAGTAGAAATGTTTAGCAGTGAAGTTTTTAAAAGTAAACTCTACAGAGGATGATAATGGCCTACTACTCACCATAAAAATGTAAACACAAAATGAGCACAAAATAAAAATATTGTATTGTCACTGAAAAATAAAACAGGTTCTAATGTTTTCTACCAAACATACTCAAGAAGATAGAAACACTGTAAGGAGAAAGGATATCTATTCAACATGAAAGGCTTCTCCCTTTTAAAAGATTATTCCTATATTCTCAAATACATATGTGAAAAACTCCCAAGGCATTCTTACAAGGTTTCCTGTTGGAATCCTCACCATACCAGCTTTGGTTTTATATATATTGGCATTCAGAACTCACCTTGATTTTTTTGTTATATAACCAGAGGTGCCTTCTCCCATAACAATCTAATTTGGATTAGAACTCTCCACTAGATTAGAGCTCTCTACTAGAGTTGAAATTTGTCATCTTTATGAAAACAATATGCAGTATAAATTACCGGTAAGTGCATATAGATAAAACACAGAGATTAGAAGCTATTGACAGATACTCTGTTTTCTTGTCAGTCATTGAAATAGAATCTCATTATTTGGCCAACTGGTATTGCCTATGGTTGTATAAATCTTACTTGCAGGATCTGATTTATGCTCACTCCGTATATTCATACTTCATCTGCTTGTTAAGCAAAATGGTGTTTTATTCCATGAGCAATAAGATGTGAAACCTTACATTCTCTGCAAATGAGAGACTTGCCATTAACTGCTGCAACTCAGCTTAGTTCATTCAACCTATCTAAACTGAACTTCATCTAGAAAGGAGAGGGACAGTGTACTCTCCATAGCATTAAATGCAGGATGAGTCTGGCACCAAATTCCTTTTGGCAATTTTGCAAAGAACAACCAAAAAAAACAACAACCAAAAAACACCAACTGTATGAAACATTGTCTCTTGCACACTTACAGTGCTGTCAACATAGGCTTCAGTCCATACCACATCATGCTCTTGATCAATCACTTTGGGTCTGCTAAGCACATGGAGATATTCCATAACGTTTTCCTGTACATCAGCTAGAGTTGAGATCTGAGTGAAAAACCCTGTAGACATTTTGAAAGAGACAGAGAGAGGTACATGATAAAAATAATTATAGTCATCCTGTCTTCTGTTTGTGCCAAAAGGAATGGGAAAGGGGGGGAGGGAGTGAAAAAAGTCCAAAGAAGGCGGCTTGTCAAGCATTAATTTGTAAAAGCACAAGTCTGTGAAATGATATGTCAGTCCTGAAAGGTTCCATTCCTCAGAGTGTTATACACCATTGAACAGCCTGCCCTATATATATATGTTTTGTTCCAAGTCAATTTTTCAGTTTCAGGACAAAGTAAAACTAAAGGGAGTTTATTCTTTTAAATAAATGATTCATAAAGATAGAGCACTATTAACTTTTTTTCTCTAGCATCACAAATGCAAGTTTGTCGTACTGTAAAATTTCTAATTCAATCAGATTTGAATTCTATTAGTTGTAAAGCTGAATACCCAGTTATATCATCAGCATATCATTTTTCTATCAGCTCATATTACAGTGGCCTAATATTGTGTTAAGAAGCAGTCCACAGTTATCCACAGCAAAGAAAATAATTTACAGAGGCAGAAAGGATCTTCAAGAAATCTTTAGTACTGTAAATACTCTGTAGACTACATCATTGGGCTTAGCAGTTCTCAGTAATATCTTTTAAAGATTCTCTCTTCACACTGACAGACTTCTTGTGGATAATATGGATGTCTAGACCTGGGCCCAGACATTTTGTTGCCTTATTGGTTTACTTAAAATATTTCTATCCTCCCCCATACAGTAAGATCTCTGAGCAGCTTACAATACAATCAGCTTAAACAATTTAAAATTAAATCAGTAATTATTTGAAACAATTAAAAATTAAACATTCTAAAAACGCATTAAGCAATCCAATCTAAAGTTAAAACAATCTAAAACCATGCATATACTGTATACAGATTTGGATTGTTAGGTCTCAAAGGCTCGTTTAATTAGGCTTTTAAGTTGGCACCAGAATAAAAGGAAGGTCGCCACCAACAGGGATTCCAAGGGAAGCACAATCCACAACTGAAGTGGCCCCTATGATGAAGACCCTCTCCCATGTCCTCAAACAAGGTAAATCTCCCACTGATGGGATGCAGAGGAAGACACTTCTAGCAAATCTCAGTCCTTTGCCAAAAGACAAGATGGTGACCCCTATCTAGAAGCTGAGCTGTGGACTCTTGTTTCAAAAAGGACAATGAGATAGCATCCTCCATTGGCACGAGGGCCATTTAGGGAGACCAGGCAGGCTGTATGACATGGATAGATTTATCTTCTAGGAGAGCAGAATAGTCATGTTCATAAGGATCATTTAAATGGGAAGCCCTGCTCCCCCAGGGTATTTGCTGTTGGAAGAGGTTGCCACTAGTGGTAGTACCATCTGTGTATCCTTCAGGTTAAATAACTAACCAGGACACATGGTGAATGAGCTCCTCCCTCAAGATGGCATGTAACTGTTGCTTTATTGCATATGTACACACATGTATATATGTATATGCACACTTAACTCATTACATGTATAATCAGGACAGTAGAATCACTGGTCTAACTCTCCTAAAAATATTTGGCATACACTTGTCCCTCCACATTTGTGGGAGTTAGGGGCACAGGACCCCCATGAATGTGGAAAAACCACAAATAACAAAAACACTATGTTTTTACCTGAGATAACACCTCTCTAGGAACCTCTAGAACCTCATAGAATTGTGCTCACAGACCTACAAACACCTAGAGAAGGAATCTCTAATTCCTTCAGTGCCACCTTTGGCTAAAGTTGACCACAGAGTTGCTCTGGAGGACCCAGATATTCCTAGAGATAACATATTAATAAAATCTGTGAATAATCAAATCTGTAAAAGTCAAATCCGCAAATGTAGAGAACGAGTGTACTGCCTTTAGAAGCTATATGCATACAAACTGCAGATCCAGACATAGGGTGCTTTCCTGATTGGAGGTGTGTTTTCCTTGTATGTAGGATGTTTCTACTATTACACTACCAGTGTGTTGGCATGTAACGAAGCATATAGACTCATCTCTCCCTGTTCGTGGACTTGGAGTCCGTAGTCTCACTCCTTCGCGGACAGCAAGTGGGGAGGGACAAAATGGAGTGTGCGCCCATTTTAACCAATGGGCTTTGAATATTTGTGGTTCTTCTGATTCACAGAGTGGTCCAGAATGGATCCCCCATGAATCAGGAGGGATGACTGTATAATCTTTATCCTTCCCTCTGTATGCATTATGTATTTAGAAAATCTCCCTTATCTGGAATTCTGAAATCTAAAATTGTCCATACGGGTGGCTGAGGTGGTGACACCTTTGCTTCTGATGGTTCAGTATATACAAACCTCATTTCATGCTCACAATTATTAAAAATATTATGTTCAGGCTATATGGATAAGGTCTATATGAAACATAAATAAAATTTCATGTTTAGACTTGGGCCCCATCTCCAAGATATCTGCTTATGCATATGCAAATATTCCAAAGTACAACAACAACAACAACAAAACCCCCAAAATCTAAAACACTTCTGGTCCCAAGCATTTAAGGGAAATTCAACATGTACCCCTTATTTTACTGTCAATTAATTTTACCCTCTTTTCTCTATAAATACAGTAATCATGTAAGGAAGGAAGAAAATAAATAATTCCTAGCTACTAAGTTACCTAGTTACTAAGCTATCTGCATACACATGGAGGAGACAGTGGCAAGGGGACACTTTACAGAAGATAATATGTAAGGGGGAAATATATTTGTCCTCTACTTCCCCTTTCACTGCTGTCAATGGAGCATTTGACAAAATCACAGAAACTGATTTGTTAAAAATGTGTCTGCATGTAGTTTGCCACTCTACCCTTAAAAGTAATGCATGGATCTTTCTCTGCCAGATTCTGTAATTTAGGATACTATGGCTGTATGGCTGTGAGTGTAGTTAGGAATTTTTATACCCCAGTTATGCCTTAGTGCTATATTATCTAACAATTGTACAATCAATAACAGGGGTAGACAACCTTTCCCCTTTAAGGGCCGAGGGACTTCAGCTCCCAGAATCCCAGGAGCTATTGGCCAACATGGGACTATTGGCCAACATGGCTGAGGCTTCTGGGAGCTGAAGTCCCTCGGCCCTTAAAGGGGAAAGGTTGCCTACCCCTGATCAATAATAACTTGGCAGAACCAACTGCCTCTTCTCATTGTTTTGTTCCTTCCCTGACCCAGCTAGGGTGCTGATGAATTCCCTCAACCTCTTTCCTCAGTGTTAATGTGAAAGGCTTGGCACATGGTGGGTAACTAATAATTGATAAACTATCATTAAAGAAAAAAAGGCAGTCAAATTACTATCATGAAGTAGTTTCTAATTATATTCTTAAAGACTTACTTTGGCCCTTTTGTTTGTGGCAAACTGTCAGATGAGCAAATTCAGGAACTCTGTGTATTAATAAGTCCAGTGAGATGAACCAACAAAAAGTTTATTGAGAACACATAGTCAGAAATTCACCACTCAACGTTTAAGCCAGAATTGCCAAATGATATCTTAAAACCCCCAAACCATTAAACTCCACCCAACACTCTTGGTGCCAAAACTAGCATCCACCTCCAATTCCCATGCCTATTTCTCCCCCATCAAGCCACCCCCCTTTTCTAAACCTTTTCAGCAATGCTCTCTCTCTTCAGCACAGGCATTCCACCCAACACCCCTCCTTTCAGTTACATCCAGACACCAACTCTCTGCATCCCACAGTTTATACATTCCAATGGCCCAACTTTCTCAAAACTATCCTAACCCGCTACAATTATTCCTAATCCCCCATACCAGCTAACTTATTTGCTATGATTTACCCACAATCCCCCACCATCTACAACCTATATATTAACTATAACATTCAAATCAACAGCAGTAAAAACCGGACAGAATCCATGCACTCATGGAATGGTTCTGACACAAACTCACATTAAAGTCCACTTTTGTTTTTACATTTGGCAAACTTTCAGTTATAACTGACTGTTGAAAAGGCAGTGGCTGATTCTCTTAAAAACTAGAAGTCTGAACTTTTGGAAAACTTTATATGTTCATCAGACGATCCAGCTAATATCTACAGTTTCTTCATCCTTTGGGTTCATTGTCCTTATGTATTAGGACAATCACTGCAAATTTCCATAAGCTATTTTGCAGCAGCTTGACTGTTCAATGTATTTAAAATGGGTTGTTGCTTTGCCTCATTAGGCCCATCATCCCTCAAGATACAGCCAACTTATGTAAGAGATAACCATGCTGGAATCTGAGTAGGAGATAGGGGAGGCTGGCATGCAGCGTGGTGTGAATTTCCACAGTGATCTAGTTCCAGAGAAAGAACTTCATTACCCACAATTTAGTCAGCTAGAAATCTTTCAAACACCCTTCAGCTCTTTTGTGCTTCCAAGGGGAAAATCACCACAAGGAAAATTGATTTTAGGGTCAGTGACCTCTTTGACAGCTACACACTTTGGTTTACCCAACCATGGAAGAATTAAACTGCAGTGCAGTACTTAGAGATTCTGCAGATCAGCACTGCCAGGTCTTGCTCCTCTCTTGCAGCTATTATCTGTCATTCCCTTTTCCCTGCCAAAAAAAAAAGTGGGGGGGGGGGAATCCCTACCTGGCTATGTTGTAGCTGATGAGGGCAAACTCTTTTAAGGCTGTAATTCCATAAACACCATGGTGTTGAGAAAGAGGCTGTTTATCATAGTTACATCATTCCATGAACGAACTAAACTTGTGCTGGTGATCTTGTGTAATTCATAGGAATCATTTCAGCTGCTATGCCATACAATATCAAAAACATTCATAAAGTCCTTCTAGGAATGTGAAATTGTATAAAAACCGAGCTTCTTCTGTCAAAACTCATTCCAACTCATGTCAGTATCAGGTGACAAGGTTTGTTTTTAATACATGAAAATTCATTTTTTAAAGAAGTGAATATACTAATTAGGCACATTTTTAAAATGTATACATTTTTCTCCCATTGACTGAAGCATGTTGGTGGGCATTGTTTATGCATTTTTGGAATGTATAAACATTTTTATTTATTTATAAATTGTCCTGCAATCTTAGAGGTGCACGGACATTTACAGTCCACAGACTGTATTCAGGACTATATTCAGTTCTGGGATGTACAAATTATATAAGTTGTGATTAAAGTTGAACTGAACTTAACTTCACATTCATGAATATCATACTCACATTCACACTCTTGCCACTGCAATTCTTTACCTATACCTTCATTTAACTGACTCCACTGATATTTTCATGAAGAAAAGAAAATCTTTATACAGTAGTCTAAAACAAAGAGTGGTTTGATTCTTTTCTGGCCCCACTTATGTTGTTTATGTAAACCCTCCATTTAGTTGTTAACAGAATGCTGTAAGATGGGAAAAAGCCACAAGTAAATGACCACAACTCCCTCTGCTATTACATGAAGTTAGTGATAACCACCATGGAACTGCTTAAAGTACATCCTGGGATAGACAAAAATATGGGCCCTGACAATAAGATTCCCAAGAGACAGTGCGTTGTAAAAGCAACAACA
Source organism: Phrynosoma blainvillii (assembly GCA_026167975.1). Lineage (NCBI taxonomy): Eukaryota > Metazoa > Chordata > Lepidosauria > Squamata > Phrynosomatidae > Phrynosoma > Phrynosoma blainvillii. The sequence continues at coordinate 324,689,972 of JANUYF010000002.1, read as the reverse complement.
ACCTGGATTAAATTGCTGGGTCTGAAGAATGATTATTGGAAAAGTTACTTAGCAATTCTATAACCTATTTCCTATTATCAGGCTTCCAATGATCAGGGCCTTCAGCATGGAAAAAGTTAAAAAGGAAGTGACGGAAATACCATTAGGATAACACGATTATTTCTAACAATCACCCCCTTCTAGAGGGTATGAGGAAGAGAGAGGTGGAGAGAAGGAGGGAAGGAGAGAGAGAGAGAGAGAGAGAGATGGTGCAGAGCCATATAGGCCATTTGGGCTTGGCAAGTAACACAAATCTTTATTTTTCCATTACTGGAGACTGGGTTAGCATATCCAGAATTAAGAACTAGGGAAGAAAAGTACCTCTCCATTATCACATTTTCCACATGGCCATGCTTAGCTCTTCATGAAGTATGGTAATGTACTGTCTGAAATGCTAACATACTTTGTTGTTGACTAAACTGTCTTCTAAAATCTTGCTTCAAAAGGATTCTTATACACTGACTAATCCTAGTGCAATATTAGCTGATTAAGACAAGTCTTTAAATGGACTAATTTTCATCAGATGGGCACAGACAGTGGTTAAAGTAATAGTCCATGACTGAATGGATGTATTTCAAGTGAATCATTAGAATGTCATGTGGTGTGCACACACGCAAAAGTGAGAGAAGTTTAATACATAACACAATGACAGACAGATTGTAGCTTAACTAGAGATTTTAGTATTATATTGCATTATGTTTTCATGGGTTTGATCGCCCACTATCAACTTGACATGTCTGCTTTTGTGCCTTTATATGGCATAAAACAAAGATCCTTCTCGGTGCATCCTGATGAAGAGTTCTACATAGCACAGAAATCTTCTACTTCTAACATAAATGGCTCCATTTCTTCAGGTCAAATTAGGCACAACACGGGAGATCCAGGATCAAGGATTTCCTACCTTTTTTAATAGCAAGAACCTCTAAAGGTTTCTTTTAAGATGGAAAAATTGTATTGGGGAAAGGGGCCATTGAACATTATCTTGATCTGTCCTTCCCTCAAGCCAAATCTTATCCTCCCATTCAAAGGTTATTATCTCTTTGGGGACAGCTATACACATAGCTCACTTCTGAAAGCAGATGTGTGACACATCTACTCAGCAAAACAACACTTAACAACAACCCAAATATAGAATATTCTGATTATAGTTCTTTCATGCCCAACCAGTTAGTATCTCGGTTTCCCACACTAACAGGCAGACTCTCTAGACAGGGATGCTGGCCTGTCTAACTAACCAGAGAATTTCACCTCTTCCCCCCCCCCTCCCCCGACCCTCTCTGTGTGCCTTCAAGTTACCTGCTGACTTATGGCAGCCCCAATAATTTCATAGAGTTTTCTTAGGCAAGATGGTTTGGCCAGTTCCTTCCTCTGAAATATAGCATACAGCTCCTGGTATTCATTGGTAGTTCCCTATCCAAGTACTAACCTGGGCATTATCACTTAGATTAATTTCCTCATGATGTTTTCACATACACACACATAGACACACACTGTTTTAACACTGCTTTCATACATGGCTGCTGTATCTGTATATTTTTTATCATTTGTCACTGAATTAACCTTTCAAATTTATTTTCTGATTCTGGTCTGTTCTAGTTTCCACCATTAGTTCTCTGGAGCAAGTCCAAAAGAACTAAATGGGAGAGTTCCATAGAAGCTTCAGGACCTACTCTTGTGTAACTGAATCCTTATGTAAACCTTCTAAAGAAGAAAGCCTGTGCAGACTAAAACCTAATTTAATTTGATTGACATTGTTCACTTTTTTTTACCTGCAGCGCAGAGTTAGTGGGAATATCTTACTGGGATACTGACACAGGCTTTCTGACTGTGATCTCAAAATTCCATTTAGAAGTGTCATTCTGTACTAACTTCACAGAAGGTCTATTACTGAACTTCCTACATCTTTTCATGAAAATATATATCATATCAGGAGTCACTTTTTTCCCTTCCACTTTACACAACAAAACTGCCAGATCTTAATTATTCCCAATTTCCCCTAATATTCATAACAACATGCACAATAACAACATGCACAAATATACACATTAATGTGGACTGTACCAATTTAAAGCAAATTAAAGGCAAATTATGTTCTAAAGCCTTGAAATAAACTGGGTGAAAAATAAAACACCTTTTAGTATTTATCCTGCGAGGTATTCTTAAACGGGAAAGTTTTGTCACCTCTTCTAAAACCTGCAATGATGGCTCAAGAGGATTTTATTACTGCCAAAATTTCTAAAGGTCATAGAAATGGCACCAAAACAATGCCAGTCTTTTTAAAATTGCCTAACAATCTTCTCTCACAAAAGGAGGTTTCAGCAAGATCTCTCTGGCAAGCTCATACGTTGACTCTATATAGACTTCATTGTCTAGTGGCTACTAGATACTAAACAACCCCCATCTGCTCAAACAATGTGGCAGTTTTGAAATGTAATGAAAGTTGGAGGGAAAGTCATGAAATCTGTTGGTGACTGGCAAGGAGGAGCCAAGGTTCGAAAGGGATCCTGTTGCTTCCGGGGAACTAATACCAGTTTACACTCTCACAGCTGTCTGTTTGCCCTACTCTATATAACATTTGTAAACAGATAAATAAACAAACACTGTAAGACTCCACTAGTTTCTTGTTTCCAAGAAAACATACTCCATGGTGGCTGTTCAAGAAAATTCTTTATTAATAATAATAATATAATAAAATTTATTTATATCCCACCCCTCTGCTGAGCAATCACTGAATCTATATTTATATTTTTTCACTAATAATAGTGCTCGTTTGCTAGCAATTGTATTTTGTATTACAATGGGACTGATGGGTATGGCATAGATAATTCTTTCAGGGAGTTTATCACATGGGGACCATATGTTCCTCCATCACAATAATGATTAAAGTGGCCGCAACCCGCAAAAGCATGCAATGCACAAGTGATTTTCACACGCAGAACACAATAACACATTAGAAGCTCATTCTTAAAATGAGAAATAGGGTAGGATGCTCATTTGGTTTCACACAGATGTGTGTAAATCCCGATAATGGTTTGGGAATCACTTTTTTTGTGCGTGCACACAGAAGAAGTAGCTGTGTCACCAAAAATTATCCAGAGAAATAAACAATTTTATTTATACAATTTTCTTTATAAAAATATACTGAATTGTCCCTTACTTTACAAGAAATTGTATCCAACCTAAGTAAAAAGAACAAAACGTTATCCAAAGAAGTAGTAAAAGTAGAAAAACAGCATAAAAGGCTGTGTCCCTCTCAGCAACCAGTGTCCTTCCCATCCCTGAGCAGCTGTTCCTTTAACTGCCATTTGTGCAATTGCTCCAAAGAACTATGGGCAATCTGGCAGCAAGTAAAGAAACAGTTAGAATCCCGCAATGGCTTTCACACTAGAGCAATTTTACAAAAAAAAGTGAATTCGTGAATGAAACAGAAATGAATTTATGGCATATTTTCCTGAAAATGCCTATGTGCTGGTTCATGTCACTTTTCTGTTGGATTCCAAGCAGCTTGCACACAACATTGTGCAATTGAGCCTAATGCACTGGATAACCATGGGTTCTGACACGCTTAAACTTCCAATTTTTCCCATGTGATAAACTCCCAGGAACAGTTTGGGGATACCACCCTAGAGACTTCACATACATTGTGATCCCATACAATTAGCCAGAATAATACTGATGATGTTCTCCTTTGTCTTGGGGAAGCTTGATGTTCATGTCTCATTTTGCTAAGCAGTAATGAGGACTCTTATCACAGTGCCACCTCACCTCAAGCAAGGCTCTCAAAGGGTGAATGAGAGCAGACTAAAAGGGTATCTCAGGAAGGGTAAAAAGAAGAGTCAATAGAGAATGAACAAGGAAAACATTTCTTGCAAGGAAATTAAACTGACCTTTGTTGGCACAAGCCATCCATTTGAGGTTATCAGCAAAGGCAGCTTCTCGTCCTATCAGGTAGGTGAAAATGCGAACCTGGAAAGAGAAAACTTAATAAACATCATTCTGCTATAGCTGTGTACCTAAAGAAGATGACTAGACTAAAGTGATCAGTTGACATTAAACAAGTTGACATTAAACAAAACACCAAACTATTGAAAAATGTAGTCTTATCCCAAACACATTCTACTGACAATGTCCTATTGATTTCAAAGGAATTTTTTAAATGAGAAACAGTGTAGCGGGAGGACAAAGTTGTGCTGGTAAAAGTGCTCTGCTGTCTAACATCTGTCAACAGAAGAGCCAAAAAGAAGTCAGAGAAGGAGTGGGGCAAAGAAGGCACCTAGGTCTGCCAGATCCAAATCTCCTGCATCCCAGGGACTTAGCCAGAATGCCAGCAGAAAGTTAGGCCATGGTCATGGCAGTTTTAACAACCCCAGGCTGGGTTTGGATTTAACACAGCAACTGCTGGCCTAACGTCAGCTTACCTGGCTTTTGGACACTTTGGTCTGTTAGGAATGCACTTGAAGTGAGCCTAGTGAGTGTAAGTATCTAGTAAAATGATTTCTCATGCTTGGTTTTCCTAAAACAACACACGCAACCCCACACCCAAATACCAACTGGCATTTTACCAAAACAAATGAGCAAGTGTAAATGAGAAGCTAATGCTATTGAAGCATAACATAAAGTCATATGATATGGAAGTATGTCCAGTACTTCAGATTTAGTAAATTCTTCTCCTGGTCTAAAACAAGCATTTAAATACTATACAAATTATTACTACAGATGTTGAAACACAAGACAACCTATTGAAAAAGCCCCGTCTCTCAGACAAGTGAATTAACATAAGAATGTGTTCCAGCAACAAGAATATATTGTTTCAAATTCCCCACCCATGGTATCTTGGAATGAAAAACTGAAAAGCACTCCAACCAAGTTTCTGTTCATGAGGTAGATGCTTAGCTGAGAGCATGTTGGAACTTTGCACCAGACACAGTTATATGAGAAAACAGTCCAGACTGCAAAATTAAATTCTTAATTAAAGGAAATTTATACTTCAGCTGTGCTGCTCCTAATTATTTATTTAGATAGTGTAATTACTTTTGCATTAATAAATATGTTCAAGGCAATTAATAACAATGAAATATACAGTAAAGCAAAAAATTTGATTAAAATATTATTTTTAAAAAGCAATAAAAACATAACACACAAACCAATAACCCCCCCCCCTTCTGAGGTTGCATCCTCACTGCAGAAATAATTTGTTTTGACACCATTTTAACTGCCGTGGCTCATATGCTATGGGATTCTGGGAAGTGTAGCTTGTTGCAGTACCAGAGTGCCACAACAAACTATATTTCTCAGAATTCCACAACACTGAGCCAGGACAGGTAAAGTAGTGTCAAGCCAGACTATTTCTGCAGTGCAGATGCAGCCAAAGACTGAGTAGCTCACATGCCAAAAACTGGCATTTTAATGTTTTACACACACACACACACACCCCTTTACCTCACCTTTACAGTGGCCAAGAACAGCTCGGTTTTGTTTGTTTGTTTGTTTACTTGTTTACTCATTTTCTTCTTTATTGTATTTATATCCTGCCTTTCTCCCCAAATGGGATTCATCTTTGTTTTTGCTTGTCTCTGGATAGTTATGGGCTCACATTTCTTCCTACTTTTGCCTTCTGAAGAAAGCCTATCTTAGGAGGCCATACCAGAGCTGAATGTGCCACCACAACTAAGGCCCTGTCTGCATGGGCCAAATCAACTGGCCTCCCCCTACCTTTTCAGCAAGGATACCAGATGACACACACCCCAAACATTGGTTGTTTGATTCGGCACCAGAACTGGAATATACCCCTCTTAAACCACACTAAAATACCTCTGGAACCCTCCATTCTATCACCAAATGGTTGTTTGAAACAAGTCCAACTCCGCCACCCAGTGCATCTGCCACTGCCATCAGTCACTTGCTCTGAGGTCAGAACAAGATACCCAACCATGAGGTCATTGCTGGGCACCTGGTTCTGATCTCAGAGCAACACAACCCACAGTGGATGTGCCAGGAGGTTCAGCAGGATGCACATGTGAACAGCAACAGCCACCCTGTCTGAACAGCCGAGGGCTGGGGCACCTCTGAGGCTAAGTACCTTCCGAGTATCTTTTGTTAATGCAGGCAAGACCAAAAAAGGTCCCATTCTGGCTCACAATCTACCTCAAACTCCAAAAGATGTTTTTTTTTAAATGGATTGCTAAAGCTAGGTCTCTAAATTGACTGTAATGGATGAGTAGGTCCATATGAGGCATTGTTGTGCTGTTGTATGCCTTCAAGTTGTTTCTGACTTATGGCAACCCTAATGCAAACCTATCACAGGGTTTTCTTGGCAAAATTGGTTTAGAGGGGGTTTGCCCTTGCTATCCTCTGAGGCTGAGAGAGTGTGACTTGCCCAAGGTCACCCAATGGGTTTCTTTCTTTTCCGTTTCTCATCTCCAAAGTCATAGTCCAATGCTCAAACCACTACACCATGCTGGCTCATATAGGTATGAGAGGCTTTACCTAAGTTGTTAATATAATATAATACAATTCAATACAATACAATACAATACAATACAATACAATACAGTTGGCCCTTCATATCTGCAGGGGTTCCATTCCAGGTCCCCACTGAGGATGCCAAAAACCATGGGACCTCAAGTCCTGTGATTTTCAATGCCAGCATGCCATATGTGTGGCCACGCTGCCATGGCTGTGTGCATGTGCCACCATTACAGACAATGGGCTAAGGCCATCCATAGATACTCAAATCTGCAGATAGCAAGCCTGCAGTAGGGGTGGGCAGACTGCACAAGCACTTTTTTAGCCTTCTTTTTTAAACTCCACATTGCTAATTGTTTTATGCTGTATTTAACATAAAATAAGATATTAATGCTTCACTTTTTTGTTTCTAATTACAGTCAACCCTCTGCCTCCACAGGCAAAAAGCAAACCTTGATTTTACTATTTTATATAAGGGATACCTTATCCCATTACATATAATGGAACTTCAGCATCCACAGATTTTGGTACCCACGGGAGTCCTGGAACCAAACCCCAGCAGATACCGAGAGCCCACTGTACGCTATTTTGCATATCCACAGTTTATTTTATTGTTCTTGGTCTGTAAGCCACTCAAAGAATGCTTGTTTATGGGCATCTGCATAACTTTAATAAAATGATTTTTTTTTCTTTTGTTAACACCCACACCAGAGCATGATGAGGAAGGGCCAGAAAAACACAGACTTTCAGAGTTGGGTTGTAGCAGTGCATGTGTAGCAAATAATGCAATGAAGCTTGGGTTGGGAAAGAATGAAATTCTATTGTATTCAGTCCTAATGTAGTCTTGTGTACCTGCCCACAACAGGAAAGGAAAACAGCAGCTGCATCCATTATCCAGGAAAACAGCTGTTGCATCCAGTATCCTTGTCAATAAAGCATAAGCAGTAAAACAGAGAGAAATGCAGAGAAGCCTGCCTCAGCAGCTATCCCCAGAAGGTAAAAAATAGGGAGAGATTTTGCCAGTTGTAAACCACACAAAAAGTGGAAGATAGTGAAATAAAAAAGTCTTCCCCGGATATATTTTGGAGGAAACCTTAAAGTGGTCTCAAGAAGATTAAAAATATTTTTGTTTACTTCAGCAAGGTTTACCTAATCAGGCTGTTTAATGTCACATGCACATGTTGTTTAGTTTTGAATAAAACATTTTCTGAAACATGTTGAATTTCTCCTCTTTTTTGTGGTGTCGGAACCAAACTTTCTGTTGAAGACGTAATGCCCAGGAAACATGTACATTGTTAACTGAGGTATACTTTTAACAGGTTGCCTCATTCTGATTAATGCTTGGAACTGACCCGCATACAGTGATTTTAATCTTCCCTTCACCTTTCCCATGCCAAAGTTTCAATGAAAGAGAGAGAACTCAAAAGCACTAAAATGATTTTGGAAAACAGAATAGAACCAATGAGAAACTGTCTTGATTCATCATTTGTTTGTTTATTGTATTCTCAAACACACCAATAATCAAAGTTATCTTGGGGATGCAAAATATTTTATAAAAATAAAATGAAACAATGACTGCAAGCACCACATAACAACACTAAGATAAAACCAACAGCCCAGAGAAAAATGCTATAGCATATAAAAGTAAAGTTAAACCAGAAGCAAGACATATGAGTGCCAAACCCTAAAAGCAGTTTTAAAATTAGAAAATATACAATGAACATGATGGTTAAGAGCAGAATACACAGGGAAAGAGAATAGCTAAACCAATCTGAAATTCTCAAAAATGTGAACTTGAAATAGCAGGACACTTCTGCTGTAATCCAAAATTAACCCTCATCCTACTAATGAATGAAACTTTCAACTATCTTTGTCCTGTTCTGAGTTTACATCTGTATAGAATGTTTTTTTGAGAAGCATTTGTCAGGGATGATGGGAGTTGTAGCTCTTCACCTCTGGCTCTAACTCACCACCTTGTTATGCAGCAGAGCTGACCAGCTTTGATCAGTGGTTGATGCTTCTTTCCCAAGCAGCAGAGTTTCAGAGAATAGGCTGAAGACCCTGACAAACTCTCCAAGCCTTCTCACTCTTCTTCCTGAGATGTCTCCAAACTTCTCCAGGATTCTTCTGGCTCTTGTATCTTCCCTCAAGACACCAGACAACTCAGTAGTCATATATAAAAGATCTACTTTATTCTACTATATTTAAATACTATATGCCCTACAAATCACAATCTACACTACACCACCATATGCATTGGCAAACATTGCACTTATAGCCATTGTTAGTCACCACCCACTAGTCAGTTTCCACCCACTGGGCGTGTACATTCATTTTGATTGGTTTACATAGATCTTCCCATACTTAAGACCAACCCAAGTATTTCATCATTTTACCTTGACTACTTAATGAATCTCAGGTGTTTGCAATCTATAACAGGTGTTTTCAATATACACTCTATAACTTTGTCCTTGGCTCTCAAGGCTTCCAAATTACATTATCCTTTTCACCTGTGTAGCTTCATGATTGTTCCTGCTTAGTCACTGTGACTATCACATACATATTTTATTTCTATTACTGTATGTCCCATGTTGCATTTTCCTTAACACCATTATATGGGTATCTGGTTAAACCCTGGAAAGCTATTTTGAAAAGTGCTGAGTTACATTTAAACCAGTGTCTAAAACTCTGCACCTCATCATGTTCTCTGTCTAATAAACATGTTCAGAAATAAGATACAGATTATTTTTATATACTATCTGTAATGTATTGTTACCCTACCCTAAATGTATTTTTACCATCCTAAAAGTCTTGGTATGACAGGGAAGGCCACTAATAAAATGTCTTTCAAAAATAAAAAATGTATAAAAGAGAAGTTAATAAAAATGCATTCCAAAACATACACACACAAAGAAAAGGTAATGAATGATCATAGTTATTTCAACTTTGCATTACAATCTATGTCTATGTGATCTGATATTAAGCAGACGTGTTGGGAAATGTGAGATAATCCCCAGTGGAATACAAAAAATTGAAATCAGTGGAAGCACCATCATCTTATTGATCATCATTCATTTTGCCTTTAAGAGCTATGGTGTAGTGGTAAAGTTTGAAGTATAGGCACTCATAATTAAAGTCTCCATAGCCAGACACCCCAAAGAAACCAAAATGCAGCATCAATGTTCATGCAAACAATGTTTCTTTATTATAAAGCTAATGGGTCTCAGGTACCCATTAAAGAAAATCAGCAGATCATTCCCAGCTATTTTCAATTCCACCTTGAGTAGATCTTTGATAAAGATAATGGATCTTGTTTGCCTATTCCACACCAATACATGACTAAAATGTATATACTTACGGAAATGTTCACACAGGTACTTTGGTCAATGAGAGCAAGCATAAAATGTGTACATCAGGAAAATATGTATGCATAAATTTCCACATGAGGAGAATGGGGGAAAAAGCAACTCTGAATAAAAGCATGTCCACAGAATGGCAACCAGGATGATTGAAGGTCTAGAAAACAAGCCTTATGAGGAACAACTGAGGGAACTGAGTATGTTTTGCTTGCAGAAGAGAAGATCAAGAGGTGACATGATAGCTATCTTTAAATATATGAAGAAATGGCATGTGGAAGTTGGAGCATGCTTGTTGTTACTCCAAGATCTAGAACATGAACCAATGGAATCAAATTACAGGAAAAGAGCTTTCATCTAAACATTAGGAAGAACTTCTTTACTGTGAGGACTGTTCAGCGGTGGAAGAGACCTCCTTGGAGGATGGTGGACTTTTCTACTTTGGCAATCTTTAAACAGAAGTTACATAGGTTTCTTTCAGGAGTGCTATAGTTGTGTATTTTTGCATAGTAGGGGGTTGGACTGGATGACCCCTGTGATCCATTCTATGTTTCGATAATTCTATAACTCAAGATATAAATCATGGGGGCAATAGGGATAGTGTCATTCGGGGGGGGGGGCAATGAAACAAAAATGAAACAAAGACTTTTGTATCTGTGAACTGCAATGATAGGTGACACCCAAGACCATAGTTTTTGTTCTAAATGTAATGTGTTTCCAAGAAGGGGAACAAAGGAGGGTGCTTGTGATATAACATGGGGTCTGTATAATATCCAAATGTGTAATCACTAACAGGGGATCCAGTGAAGTGTGGAGAAATGGACAAGGGGGTGGATTTGCATGTGAAAAAAAGGCTTGTCTAACAGAAAAATGAGAGATAGTGGAAAATGGTGTGCTGTGAGACAACTGGAGGAGGGGGATTAGCCTTATTTAGAAAGCATTTTGAATCAACACATGAAGATGGAAGTATGCTAGCCCTACTACGCCCTACAATCTGTGCCCAGTTTTGTTGCTCTCCTTAATGGTTCCCTATGTATGGGTACTTTTGAAGTGAACAGCTACCCTACAAGTGCCCATGCATCTCCTGTTTTAGACGTAGGGCCGAAACAGTCCAGCATAATATACTGGATACAATATAGTGCACACCACTGCAGTACCAGGTAGCACACAGCTGACCACATGTGGGCCAGCTTTCCAGCACTGTGGCAGCACGGTGTTTACACACTACACACTGCAGCAGTGCTGGGAAGCTGCTGCTTGCTGGGAAATGCTGGATTTTTTCTGGTGCAAAAAAGAGTGGCAATTTGCCACTTCTTTTTGTGCTGGAAAAAAGCCAGATGGGTCCATGGCATGCAGTTGCTACAGCTCCCACCTGGCTTTCTCAGGGGTGGCATCATATCACGCCCCCCTTGGGGGCAGTCTGTTTCGCCCCTTAGTTCAGATTCCTGTTCAGATCTAGTGGTTTTAGTGATACGCTTATTATTCAATTTTGGGGTAACATTTGCTGGATATCTGGAACATTTTTATTAGCATGGTAGAGTGTGTTCCAAATTTTGTTGAGGCTAACTGCCATCAAGTTGACCGACTTTTGGCAACCCTATGAATGAGAGACATTTATCATCAATTGCCCTGCACAGGTCTTGCAGACTCAGGGTGTGACATCCTTGATTTAGTCTTTCTGTCTGGAATGCAGTCTTCCACTTTTCCTACTGCTTTCCACCTTACCAAGGATTACTGTCATTTCTAGTTAGTTATGTCTTCTCATGGTATTGCCAAAGTATGACAGTCTCAGTTTAGAAATCTATACAGGCTTCATTTGCTCTCAGATGCTCTATTTGTCTTTTTAGCAGTCCATGGTATCTCCAGAACTCTCTTCCAGTGCTAAATTTCAAATGAATATATTGTCTTTTTAAATCAGCTTTCTTCACTGTCCAGCTTCCACAAACATGCATAGAAACTGAAATATGATGACATGGACAATCCTTATCTTGGTATTTAATTATATCTCCAGTGGTGCCATTAGGGTGCTGCAATGGTGCGGCCTGCACTGTGTGACACACGAGAAGGGGGGTGACACCCTGTCTGGCCCTCCCTGTATTCCTCCTTGCACCATCCCTGTGTGTGCTCCCACCCTCCCTGTGCCTCTCCATGCTCTCCCACCTGCTCCCACTCTCCCTGTGACTCCTTGTGCTCCTCTACAGGCAATCCCCCTTCCTCACAGTGTCCCATGCTCCCTCCACATGCTCCTCCCCTCCCCTCACTGTCTCTTGCTGGCCCCCACACCATCCTAGATGGCATGGGGGGGCATGAGTCCCCAGAAGCCCCACCCTGAGAAGGCCTGCCCCCCCCCCCCAACCAGGTGACATCCAGTGCAGGGATGCCACTGGACATCTCTTTACACTTCAGGATCTTGTGTTGTTCCTTTATAGATGCTCTTCCAAGCCCTAGCCTTCTTCTGATTTTTTTTTCACTGAAGTCTCTATTTTGACAAATAACTGAGCCAAGATATGGAAAATCTTGAACTATTTCAAGCTCTTCATCATCTTCTTTAAAATTATGTAGATCATCTGTGGTTATTATTTTTGTTTTCTTAATGTTCAACTGTAAACCTACCTTTGCACTTTCTTCCTTTATTTTCTTCAGCAATTGTTCTACATCTTTTCTATTTTCTGCTAGTAGTATGGTGTCATCTGCATATCTTAAATTATAGATGTTCCTTCTTCCAATTTTCACACCTCTTTACTTGAAGTTTAAACCTGATTTACATATGATACATTCAGCATACAAGCTAAACCAATAGGGTGATGAAATGCAGCCTTATTTAACTCCTTTGGCAATTGACTACCATTCACTTTCTCCATATTCTGCCCTGACAGTAGCCCCTTGTCCTAAGGCTATGCATCAGGACAATTGAATGTTGTTGCACATCCATTTTGTTAGGAGTAATCCATAGTTTTTCATGGTCAAAACAATCAAAGGCTTTGCTATAATCTATAAAGCACAAGCTGATTTTCATCTGAAATTCCTCAGTGTACTCCATTTCCCAACGTATGTTTGCAATATGATTCCCTAGTGCCTCTTCCTTTACTGAACCCAGCTTGGACATCTGTCAGTTATCACTCCATATATGGTAATAACTTTGTTGTAGAATTTTGAGCATCACTTTGCTTGTGTGGGAAACTAATGCAATTGTCCTGTGGTTATTGCAATCCATAATGTCCCCTTTCTTGGTGGTTGGAATGCATATTGAGTGTTTGCAATCTGAGGGTCTTTGTTTTGTTTTCCATATTTGTTCACAGGTTTTAGTCAGAGCTAGAGTACATTCTGTCTCTGTAGTTTAATGCAACTCTACTGGTATGCTATCTGTTCCATCTTTTTTTATGTGTACTTTGTCAATGTGTTCTGTTGCTAGTCATATAGCATCACCACTCTTGTTTGAAAACTTAATTTGATTTCTCGGATCTTGTTGAAGATGTCTCTTTTTCTTCCTTTTTAAAAATCATTTTCTATTTCTTTGCATTTGTAGTTTCCTTATCCCTGTGTACAAGTCATAGAAAAGTTATATTCAGGGTTCTGACACCATTTCTGTCACCTTTTACTTTTGATTCTCATCTTTCCTTAACTGCTTGAGGAGTTTCTTCTGCCCTCCATTGAGGCTTCTCTTTTGGCTACAGATGGTGTCTTTTTCATTCTTCCCTCTCCATGTTTCTGTCCAGAGTTCTTTGGCTCCCAGTCAATTAGGCTTAATAGTGCAAATCTATTTTTACATTATCTTTAAATTCATTCTTGTTGCTGTTAACTGCCTTCACATCAGTCTCGACCCATGGTGATCCTATGGATGAGACATCTCCAGGCCCCCCTGTCCTCTACTGCTCTGCCCAGCTCCTGCAAACCATTATTCATGGTCTCTCTAATAAAGTCCATCCATCTAGCATGTGGCCTTCCTCTCTTTCTACTTCACCTTTCCTAACATTATTGTCTTTTCCAACAATTCATGCCTTCTCATGATGTGTCCACAGTACGACAGTCTAAGTCTTGTAATCTGGGCTTCTAGGGATATCTTTTGGCTTGATCTCTTCTAGGACCCATTTCTTTGTCCTTTTGGCTGTCTATGGAATCCTCAGCACTCTTCTCCAGCACCACATTTCAAATGCACTGATTTTCTTCCAATCTTCTTTCTTAACTGTCCAGCTCTCACATCCATACATGATAATACAATGGCTTGTATGATTCTGACTTTTGTGCTGAGTTGTATGTCTTTGCATTTTAGGATCTTTTCTAGTTCTTTCATAGCTGCCCTCCCCATTCTTAATCTTCTCCTGATTTCCTGGCTGCAGTCCCCGTTCAGATCAATGTTTCATCCCAGATATGAGAATTCTTTTACTATTTCTATTTCCTCATTGTCTATTTTCAATGTGTGTAAGTTCTCTGTGGTCATTATTTTTGTTTTCTTTATGTTCATCAGTAAGCCTGCCTTTGCACTTTCTTCTTCAATCTTCCTTAGTAGTTGTTCCAGGTCTGTGAGGTTTTCTGCTAGTATTATGGTGTCGTCAGCATATCTCAAATTGTTGATATTTCTTCCTCCTTTTCACTCTTCCCTCTTCCATGTCCAATCCTGCTTTTCTTACGATATGTTCTGCATATAAGTTGAATAGGTAGGGTGATAGGATGCAGCCTTGTCTGACTCCTTTGCCAATTGGGAACCATTGTTTCTCCGTGCTCTGTTCTGACAGTAGTCTTTTATCCTGAGTACAGATTCCTCATTAGGGCTATCAGATGTGTTGGCACTCCCATGTCTTTAAGGGTGTTCCATAGCTTGTAATGATCTGTGCAGTCAAAGGCTTGTTTAAATTCTACAGGAATGTTTTTCAGGTTGTATTTTGGCATGATGGTTGGTTTGGTGTTCTTCTTTAGATTTGCTCTAATTTTTTAATATTAGCAGCTCATAATCTATGCCAGTGATCCCCAAAGTGTGTCCTTTGAGGGATTTTGGACTTCAGCCACGTTGGCCAATAGTCTGGCATTCTGGGAGCTGAAGACAAAAATCCTTTAAAGGGCACAGTTTAGGGATCACTGACTATGTCACAATCTGCTCTTGGCCTTCAGTGGCATTGCCACTCCCGGTGTCACCCAGTATGGAGGGATGTGGCTACCAGTGTGTGTGCCCAAAAGGCTACAATCATCCTTTCACCTTAGCCATGGTGGCAGTGGCCTCATGAAGAGACTGCTGCCATTGCAGGAAACCAAGGCCAGGGACCCTTGGCCTTAGCCTTCCCCATGGTGGCTCCTCACAAAGAACCACCACTGCTGTGGGAAAGCAGAGCCAGGAGTGATCCCCTCTCCCCCAGTGGAATGATGGCCCAATTGGGTGCCACCCCTCTTCTAGGATGCCACCCAGTCTGGGCTGCACTACTGCACCTCCCCAGTGACACCACTGCTGGTCTTGTTTTTACAGAGAGACTGGAGTTTCTCCAGCTTCTGCTTCAGATTATGCAGTTTGGCTATCAGATGATGTCCATGTATACAGTCACTTCTTTGGTTGCTTGAAGAACATATTTGCAATGAACTACCTGTTGGCCTCACAAAATTCAGTCAATTGGTCTTCTGCAAGATTTTCCTACGATCTTTGATTCTGCTCTGCTTCCTGCTTTTGTATTCGAATTGCCTATTATCAACAAGTCCTGTTTTGGTGTGTGATCAATTTCCTCCTGGACTCTAGTATAGAATCTTTCAATTTCTTTTTCTCCTGCCTCTGTAATTGGAGCATATACTTGGATTGTGATTACAGTAAGCCCTCTGTGTCCATTGATTATCCATGGATTCAAGTATATAAATTCCAAAAAGGTGAACCTTGATTTTACCATTTTATATAAGAGACACTGTTTCTCTATGCCGTTGTATATAATGGGATTTCAATATCCATTAATTTTGGTATCCATCAAAAATCCAGGGGTCCTGCAACCAAACCCCAGTAGATACCAAGGACCCACTAAATATTGAAGATTTTTCTTGAGGTCTTATTGATATTATTCAGTCCGACTTTGCATTATACCCTTTGACTGTTTTTGCTACATCTCTCCTCACTATTAATGTCCCCCATTTTTTCTTAGCTATTCATTTTGCACAGTAAAACACTGTGCAATTATCTGATTCAAAATTTGATTCCTGTTCTCTTTAGCTTGCTAACCACAAGTATTGTGATGTTTGTACATTTCATTTTTTGTTTTACTATGTTTAGCTTTCACTGAATCATGCTTCTTATATTTCATGTTCCTATAATATGTGTTGTGCAGCTTCAGATTTTCCTTTCATCTCTGAGCATGTCAACAGCTGAGCATTCTTTTGCCTTGAATCCAGTTGCATCATTAGCCACAGCACTACTTGTATTTGTCCGTTGCTCTTCCCCAGTAGCTTGCTGAGTGTCATCCAACCTGGTAGTCCCATCTTCTGGCAGTATCTCTTGTTTCATTTTAGTTTTCTCATCAACAAGTTTTTGTGGTAAAAGACATTCAAAAGGGATTTACATTGCCTCCTTCTGTGCAGTACTAACAAGAGTTAGCCATTATGACACCACCATTGTCTCTAAGAGAGTCTTCACCAGTATTACCTCTATCCCACTAGTGCTGCTGCTCAGTAGCTGTTTGGAACATTTAGTCTGTCTCCTCAGCAAATGTCTGTCTGACATGGGAGACCCTATTAACATCAGCACAGCTTCTTGCCTATCCTGATCATGCATTTCCACCACCAAAGAAAGTGAATTTATAGATAAATAATTAACAGACTCAATAGCATTCACTATTGAAGGTGAAACATTCAGATGGTGAAAAGAGGCCTTCTAGTGAGCCCATGGCAAAGAAAAACTTCCAGATTTGTTTTCCCCAAACTGTGTTTGTTTTCCCTTCATTCACCTAGTACAAGTACCAGTGCTTAATTGCTAAAGAAAAGGGAATGAGCGACATCAGATCTGTATCAAAATAATGGCACATAAAACACTGTGTGTACTCATTTTAGTGACCTTGGAAGGATGCAAGCCTGAGTCAAGCATGAGCCCTTGGCTGGTACTGAACTCACAACCTTGTGGTTTATGAGTGAGTGGCTGCAGTACAGGCATTTAATCACTGTGCCACCAGGGCTCCTCACCCAATCTTTGGAATTTATATGTGTTAATTTAACATTGATCCATTGAATCAGTTCAGTGACTCTACTCTAGCAGGGAATAGCAAGTGGACTTAGACTACTGTTCTGTAATTACATTTTATTTTAGAATACAAAGAGACAAGCATATGTGTCATTCAGTGTGGTCCGCACCCCGGTACCGCCCTACTGATGCTCCTAATGTAGTAGGAAGAAAGGGAGACCACATTATAGGTGGCTAGACTCAATCAAGAAATCCATGGCCCTAAATATGCAAGACTTGAGCAGGGATGTTGATAACAGGGTGACTTGAAGGTCTCTTAGCACAGGGTCACCATAAGTCGAGGTGACTTTATGGTAGTTAACAACAACAATGAATTCTTGTATCTGTGCACTCATTGACCAAATAATTTAATGTACAAGTTCATATTTTTCATTCTGCATTTTCAAAATACATATGTTTTGGTCAGTGCTTTGTGGCTTTTCTTGTTGTTGTTCCATGGAAATATCCAGATTCTTAGCTGCAGATGGTATCCAGCTCTGTTCCAGGAGATGCAGCTGAGACAAAATGGGCAAGAGACCTTGATAGTGCAAATTCCTCTGACATCCTTAATCTTCATAGTAATTACATCAGGATCAGATGTTTTGCTACTGACAGTGGAAAGAAACTTAAAAGAGACAAATTTCATAGCTGGAAAAGTCTATCAGGACCATGTGAAACTGCCCTGGAGGGAAATTTGTTTCTAATTCCTGTGTTTGCAAAAATAGTTACTAATATTTCATTTGGCTTATCAAAGATTGTTTAGCACTGCCAAACAGCAAATCATTTTACAGATCATCTTTACCTGTAGGTAGGCCAATCAAGTAAATCATTGTATTGAGTTTATTAAACTTGTAGCCAATTGATGAATACAACAATATGATGGTTTTCAGCAGTGCAGTGAGCAGATTTTTAAACAAAGTGTTGTCACTATTATTTCCAATTCTTATTGGTCTAGCAGGTGGGTTAGCTTTTTAGGGAAGTAACAGTGTGTATGTGTGTGTGTGTATTACCGTATTTTTCGGCATATAAGACGCTCCGGCATATAAGACGCACCCAATTTTAAAGGAGGAAAATCTAGAAAAAAAAGATTCTTAACCAAATACTGTAGTAAAATATTTTATATCAACTGTATAAAGTTAACAGCAGTTTAAGAACAATTTTAAGTTGTAAATGTAAGTTTAAGCCAGCAGCAGGGCCAGGTATTGCACAAATTCCCTGCCCAACTTTCTTGCAAGTCTCCTGTCGCCTTATGGTGACTCCATGAATTTCTTAGGGATTTCTTAGGCAAGAAAGACTCGAGAAGTGGTTTTGCCAGTTCCTTCCTCTGAAATACAGCTTGCAGCACCTGGGATTCTTTGGCGGTCTCTCATCCAAGGACTATCCAGGGCTGACCCTGCTTAGATTCCAAGATCAGATGGACTGGTACCTTTGGAGTTTTTAGGCCATTGTCTTATGGAGTAATTTATGGCTTATTTTGACCCTACCATGAGGGTTTTCTTGTAAGATTTCTTCAAGGGTTTTTTTTTTGCCATTTCCATCCTCTGCACCCTCTGAGGCTGAGACAGTGTAACTTGGCCAGGGTACTACCGTAATCCAGTGCCTTGGAGTAATTTCTGGATCATTTGGATCCTACCATGAGCGTCTTCCTGGCAGATTTCCTCAGAGGAGGGAGTTTGCCATTTCCACCCTCTGAGGCTGAGACAGTGTAACTTGGCCAGGGTAATAATCCAGTGCCTTGGAGTAATTTCTGGCTCATTTTGATCCTACCATGAGCGTTTTCCTGGCAGATTTCCTCAGAGGAGGGAGTTTGCCATTTCCACCCTCTGAGGCTGAGACAGTGTAACTTGGCCAGGGTACGAATCCAGTGCCTTGGAGTAATTTCTGGATCATTTGGATCCTACCATGAGCGTTTTCCTGGCAGATTTCCTCAGAGGAGGGAGTTTGCAATTTGCACCCTCTGAGGCTGAGACAGTGTAACTTGGCCAGGGTACTAATCCAGTGCCTTGGAGTAATTTCTGGATCATTTGGATCCTACCATGAGCGTTTTCCTGGCAGATTTCCTCAGAGGAGGGAGTTTGCCATTTGCACCCTCTGAGGCTGAGACAGTGTAACTTGGCCAGGGTACTAATCCAGTGCCTTGGAGTAATTTCTGGATCATTTGGATCCTACCATGAGCGTTTTCCTGGCAGATTTCCTCAGAGGAGGGAGTTTGCAATTTGCACCCTCTGAGGCTGAGACAGTGTAACTTGGCCAGGGTACTAATCCAGTGCCTTGGAGTAATTTCTGGATCATTTGGATCCTACCATGAGCGTCTTCCTGGCAGATTTCTTCAGAGGAGGGAGTTTGCCATTTCCACCCTCTGAGGCTGAGACAGTGTAACTTGGCCAGGGTACTAATCCAGTGCCTTGGAGTAATTTCTGGATCATTTGGATCCTACCATGAGCGTTTTCCTGGCAGATTTCTTCAGAGGAGGGAGTTTGCCATTTCCACCCTCTGAGGCTGAGACAGTGTAACTTGGCCAGGGTACTAATCCAGTGCCTTGGAGTAATTTCTGGATCATTTGGATCCTACCATGAGCGTTTTCCTGGCAGATTTCCTCAGAGGAGGGAGTTTGCAATTTGCACCCTCTGAGGCTGAGACAGTGTAACTTGGCCAGGGTACTAATCCAGTGCCTTGGAGTAATTTCTCGATCATTTGGATCCTACCATGAGCGTTTTCCTGGCAGATTTCTTCAGAGGAGGGAGTTTGCCATTTCCACCCTCTGAGGCTGAGACAGTGTAACTTGGCCAGGGTACTAATCCAGTGCCTTGGAGTAATTTCTCAATCATTTGGATCCTACCATGAGCGTTTTCCTGGCAGATTTCCTCAGAGGAGGGAGTTTGCAATTTGCACCCTCTGAGGCTGAGACAGTGTAACTTGGCCAGGGTACTAATCCAGTGCCTTGGAGTAATTTCTGGATCATTTGGATCCTACCATGAGCATCTTCCTGGCAGATTTCTTCAGAGGAGGGAGTTTGCCATTTGCACCCTCTGAGGCTGAGACAGTGTAACTTGGCCAGGGTACTAATCCAGTGCCTTGGAGTAATTTCTGGATCATTTGGATCCTACCATGAGCGTTTTCCTGGCAGATTTCCTCAGAGGAGGGAGTTTGCAATTTGCACCCTCTGAGGCTGAGACAGTGTAACTTGGCCAGGGTACTAATCCAGTGCCTTGGAGTAATTTCTGGATCATTTGGATCCTACCATGAGCGTTTTCCTGGCAGATTTCTTCAGAGGAGGGAGTTTGCCATTTCCACCCTCTGAGGCTGAGACAGTGTAACTTGGCCAGGGTAATAATCCAGTGCCTTGGAGTAATTTCTGGCTCATTTTGATCCTACCATGAGCGTTTTCCTGGCAGATTTCCTCAGAGGAGGGAGTTTGCAATTTGCACCCTCTGAGGCTGAGACAGTGTAACTTGGCCAGGGTACTAATCCAGTTCCTTGGAGTAATTTCTGGATCATTTGGATCCTACCATGAGGGTTTTCCTGGCAGATTTCTTCAGAGGAGGGAGTTTGCCATTTGCACCCTCTGAGGCTGAGACAGTGTAACTTGGCCAGGGTACGAATCCAGTGCCTTGGAGTAATTTCTGGATCATTTGGATCCTACCATGAGGGTTTTCCTGGCAGATTTCTTCAGAGGAGGGAGTTTGCCATTTCCACCCTCTGAGGCTGAGACAGTGTAACTTGGCCAGGGTACTAATCCAGTGCCTTGGAGTAATTTCTGGCTCATTTGGATCCTACCATGAGCGTTTTCCTGGCAGATTTCCTCAGAGGAGGGAGTTTGCCATTTCCACCCTCTGAGGCTGAGACAGTGTAACTTGGCCAGGGTACTAATCCAGTTCCTTGGAGTAATTTCTGGATCATTTGGATCCTACCATGAGGGTTTTCCTGGCAGATTTCTTCAGAGGAGGGAGTTTGCCATTTCCACCCTCTGAGGCTGAGACAGTGTAACTTGGCCAGGGTACTAATCCAGTGCCTTGGAGTAATTTCTGGATCATTTGGATCCTACCATGAGCGTTTTCCTGGCAGATTTCCTCAGAGGAGGGAGTTTGCAATTTGCACCCTCTGAGGCTGAGACAGTGTAACTTGGCCAGGGTACTAATCCAGTGCCTTGGAGTAATTTCTGGATCATTTGGATCCTACCATGAGCATCTTCCTGGCAGATTTCTTCAGAGGAGGGAGTTTGCCATTTGCACCCTCTGAGGCTGAGACAGTGTAACTTGGCCAGGGTACTAATCCAGTGCCTTGGAGTAATTTCTGGATTATTTGGATCCTACCATGAGCGTTTTCCTGGCAGATTTCCTCAGAGGAGGGAGTTTGCAATTTGCACCCTCTGAGGCTGAGACAGTGTAACTTGGCCAGGGTACTAATCCAGTGCCTTGGAGTAATTTCTTTCCACCCCCGTCCTGGGTGCTCCAATGGACTCTTCCTGGGATGGGAGGATGTCCTCTGACCCCAGGAAGACTCCATTGAAGCACCCAGGATGGGGGTGGAAAGAGGAGGAGCACATTCAACTAGCCAGGAAAAGAGGACTCTTTCCACCCCCATCCTGGCTGCTCCAATGGGCTCTTCCTGGGATGGGAGGAGCCCACTGGAGCACCGAGGCTCAGGCTGAAATGAGGCCTACTTTTAGCCTAGGCCTCGGCAGTTTGCCCTCAGCTTTTATATTCACTTCATTAGGCGCAGCAACTTCCCCACCCTCGTTTTGGGGAAGAAAAAGTGCGTCTTATATGCCGAAAAATACGGTATAAGTGTTTATCAATGTATCTGTAATGCAAAATGAAAGGGAGATTTATCACACTTCTCTTCTGCCCTTTTCTTGAGGAAAAGCAGCACATTGTACTCTTAAACCAACAGTGTAAAACTGCTGTCTACCCAGCCTGCTCTTCATTTGTAGCACACGACCCAATGTTATAACAATATGGAGCTCAGGTGTTTGGGACAAAAGCCAAAAATGAAATGTTTTTAATTTTCAGCCTTAATCCTAAGAGATCTAAAAAGACCTACTATGCCTCATAGAGGTTACCCTCTGTGGGAGAGATAGCATGCTTAGGCAGAAACTTTAGTTTTCAGTTGTGAAACTGTTTTATGTAACTTTGAAATATTAGACACAAGCAAATGTTGCCTAAAATGCCAAATAAGCAAGGAAATGCATGTGCGCGCACACACACACACTGTATGGATTTATTTCAGCTTCACATTTACTATTTTCCTAGATTTTTCATTTGTACAACATGTCATTTTTGTGTTGTGAGCAGTTAAAACAATTCATTCTTTTCTTTTTCTATTTAACATTTTCTCCTCAAGTCATTTTCATTTTTGCAGTTTGCCTTAAATGAAATGACAGATTTATTTGCATACCCTTCTGTCCAAATCCCATTTATGTCTTTTTATGCTACTCTTACAGGTCTGAGGTTTGAAAGAGTATAAATCACATTTATAAATTAGGTGTATGTTTTCTTCATTTGGGAATATACATACACTGAAAATTAAAAAAAAAGTCATTGAAAAGGACAGAAACTGTTTATTATTTAATTTTAATTCCACCCTTTCTCCAATGAGCTCAAGGTGGTATACATGTGTCATAAGTATCTCATCTCTAATTTTATTCTTACAACAATACTGTGAGAAGACCAGTTAATCTTTAGAGAGAGCAACAGATTTATTATCAATAAGGCTGCATCTGCACTGCAAAAATAGTGCAGTTAAACACTACTTTAACTGCCATGGTTCATTGCTTTGGTATCTTGGGATTTGTAGTTTGTTGTGGCCCCAGAGCACTCTGACAGGGAAGGCTAAATATCTTTAAAAAAAAACAAAACTACAAATCCAAGAATTCCATAGCATAGTATCAAACTGCATTATTTCTGTAAGGTAGATGCAATCTTTGGGTCTAAACAGGAATTTAAATACAGGTCTTCCCAGGCTAGCACACTAGTAACAGTATTGCACTGGCTGTCCCTGCATTGGAAATGCTACACCTTTTCATTATTTCATTCAAATCATTTGGGAATGCAAATCCTCACTGATTTCAATACATATGTAGCTGCCATGTTACTCCTTATGACTTTGTAGATTAAAAGTTGTGCCAATCTGTTTTAGACAGTGAGTCTTGTTTTCTTTCCTCAGTCAGTGGCATCTCTAGGGTTGGTGTTACCTGGTGCATTAAACTAAGGAGATTATCGCACATGCTTTATCCCATCTTTTTCCTGATAGGATAGATGTTTAAGTGTCAAAGACGGATCTTATGACATTCTCCTGGAGCCAGATGTATGCAGCCCGTAGGCAGTCTGTATGCAACCTGGGCTTATCTCATGGCTTTTCAAGGATGGGAATAATAATAATAATAATAATTTATTTATTTATACCCCACCCCTCTGTCAACCAATCGGGTCGGCTTGAAAAGCCACGGGATAAACCCAGGCTGCATACAGGCTGCATATGCCTGGTCATGGGAAAATGCTTAAATGCATATCTATCACATTGGGAAAAAGACAGGAGAAGGCATGTGTGATAATCTCCTGACAGTGTCATTCCCCCATTGACCTCCTCCCATACCACACCATACAGAATTCTTAGTACAGAGTTATAGTCCAACACCGAAAACACTACACCATGCTGGCTAATTAAAGTAAGGCCACACAAAATATATAATTTGAAAAAGCAGCATTTACCTTCCCATTTTTCAAATGGCAAATTTAACTTCAAAAATAGCACACATGTGCATCTGAATCTTTCAGTCTTACCTTTCATAAATTCTTCATCTCAAGTTAAAATTGACTGGACAGCATCATGACAATAAAACAACAACATGGACACTAGTACAAATAATCCAGCTACAAATCAGATTATTTTGTCCCAGAGTTGACCCAAATTCAGACTGGGTTAACAGCAGGTTCTCTATCGGGGGGGGGGGGGGGAGGGTGCTTGCCCAGGAAGGCAGTGGCAGTGGAAGAACCAAGAACCAAGGCTTCCCCCACCCTTAGCAATTGGTTGGGCTTGGAGTGGGTGGCAAATGGCAAGCCCAAAAGAAGCGGTTTTGCTCCAGAAAGAGTTGTATGGAGATGATTGCACATGCTTTATCCTACTGTGTTTGTCCTTGAAAAGCCACAGGATAAGCACATGCTGCATATGGGTTGCATCCAGGAGAATGCTGTAAGACCTGTCTTTGAAGTTAAATGCGTATGCATCCCATTGGAAAAACAACGGGATAAAGCACATGCAATAATCTCCTCTGTCATGTGGCCAGATCAAGGCAGCTATGAGGTGGATTTGTGGGGTCTGGCCAGTGTAGACAAATCCTTAGTTAGAAGAGAGGTGAGAATACAGTAGAATTTTCAAGTAAAAAGTTCAGGGAAAAGCAGTTCATTGATATTGGGTTCTTACACTGAACAGCCAACTACATGTTAGATATTTAAATTGTTAGTGAATAAACCTTTTTGTTTTGTTAGTCATACCCCTGTTGTTGTTGTTGTTGTTGGGTACCTTCAAGTCATTTCTAACTTAAAGCAATTCTAAGGCAAACTTATAATGGAGTTTTCTTGGCAAGATTTGTTCAAAGGTGCTTTCCTTTGAGGCTGAGAGATTGCCTAAGGCTATGCAGCAGGTTCCATGGCCATGCAGGGATTCAAACCCTGGTCTCTAGAGTCATAGTCCAACACTCAAACAACTACACTACATTGGCTTTCATGGAATCCTTTTACTTAAATGGTTAAAGTAATAACTGATCACACCCTACAAACCTATCACAAACTGTAGCTGTGTGTCCAATGTTAAAGTCACCTTGCTGTTGTTCTTCACCTTCAAGTCATTTAGAACTTATGGAAACCCTAAGGTGAACATATTATATGGTTTTCTTAGCAAGAGTTATTCAGAGGAGGTTTGCAATTGCCTTCCTCTGAGGCTGGAAGAGTGCAACTTCACCAGGGACACCTAGTGCATTTCTGTGGAGATTTGAACCCTGATCTCCCAGAGTTCTCGTCCAACACTCAAAACAATAACACTATGCTAGTTCTTAGGGCCTCAATTACTTAACCTAAGTTTGGTGATAGGTGAGTGATAGGAGCTCAAGAGCTGGTGTCCAACTGAGCAACCTTGAGAGGAAATATGTAATCTGCCTACTTAAAAGTAATTCCCATTAGGTTCTCCAGCTCTTACTCTTCACTAAGTGAATATGGGATCGAAACTTACATTAAATCTAATATTTGGAGATGCTTCATCCTGTGGCTAAGAGCAGAAGGATCATTATTCCCTGCTGGATGTTTTGGAGGCCTGAAGCCACAGTTGATGCTCAGCAGCTGGGCAAGTAATAATTTTAACTACTTAGGTTTATATAAGAGAAAGGAGGGACTTTGGCTTACAGCTGCTTGGGAAACAGACTTTTGAGTACAGCTGCAGGCCATTTCCACGGACAGCACTGTCTGAACAAATTTTCCTGCTTCTTTTTCTCACAAAATATTATAGCTGTTTTTTATAGACAATATTTAAGAAGGAAACTAAGCAACACCCTTTCTTATATCCTAATAATAATCAAAAGCACTACACTTGCTTTCAGAACAACCCAAAGTACTGGGGAAACTATTCATAATAGAGTACTGGTATGTTTGGAGTGCTCCTGTCACTAGTCCCAGCTTCTGCCAACCTAGCAGTTCAAAAGCATGCAAATGCAAGTAGATAAATAGGTACCTTTTTGGTGGGAAGGTAAACAACATTCTGTGCAATCATGCTGGCCACAGGATCACAGAGTAGTATCTGACAATACTGGTTCTTCGGCCTAGTAACGGAAATGTGCACTGCCCCCTACGGTCGGACACAACCTTGTCAATGGGGAATACCTTTACCTTTATATTTGGATACTTTCAAATTAATATTTTGCCCCATCAGTAAAAAAGAGCCACTGAAGCATGAGCAAGTCAAGTTAAACTACATAACAAAAAACAATAATAAAATCTGGTGGGCGGGCAGAGAAAGCAAGCAAAGAGAGTGGGAAATGCTATATTTCATGCAATGTAAAATATATTCAAAACATTTTTAGTTTAACTACCTCACTTTTACAGATAGAAAGAATATTCCAAAATATTTTTTAAATGGTTGGGGTGGCACGCTGGCCACCCCAACTCAACCCTGACCCCATCCACATGGCGCGCAGCATCAGGACGCCCTCCTGGCACAGCGTGTACACATGCTGTGCCAAAAGGGAATTGAAGAGTCATGGCGCTGGCTTCTAGGGCAGCGTTTTGCTACCCTTAAAAGGAGCTGCATTTTGCTGCTCTTCTGGGGGTGGCAAAAGGGAGGATAAGGACCGTGGCATGCGGTTGTCATGGTCCTGATCTAGGTGGGTCTGCAAAGGCCCAAAGAGAATCCTAGATGGGTGAGAATCTTTACAGTTGGCCTTATTCTCCATAAATAAATAAATACAAAGTCCCCCCCCCCCCAAGAAAATAGCATTTTCTATGGAAAAAAATCTGCACAGAAAATGCTCCTTTCTTTGTTGGATACCTGATTTCTTGCACAAAATGCCATTTTATGTATAAAAATACTGCATGCAATTTTTTGGTAAGAAATAGTTATTGAATGATGAATAGTCTACGAAAAGTGTGCAATGTTATTTGACTTGCAGCAATGTGGAAAAAAGGTGAAATTCTTCATTCTGGTCTGTGGGAATGAGATTTACAAATATTTACATCCTTATTCAATCTCCAGTCCCCACCAGCCAAAGTTAACCATGTTTGTCACATTTTTTGTTTGACAGAAAGACAAATGGCAGTATAAGATGAACTCATGATAATTAAGGGGTAATTACTTTGACTAATATCTCAGTTAAGTTTCTTGGGAAATAAATGTGTTTTAACTTTTGATTAAGATCTTCTTTATCTGAGCTAAAATGATAAAAAAAAAAGAGAATCTAGCTTTTATTAAATTGCTTAGCGGTTGCTATTTTCTGCTATTGATTCATTAGCCAATCTACTTTGTGCATATTTGTTCTCATTGTTATGTGCCTTCAAATTGACTCTGGCTTACAGTGACCCTCTCATAGGGTTTTTGAAATATTTTACATCTCTTAGGACTCATTGCAAAAAATTGCAGTTCCTTTGTAAAAGTGTATCTTTTAGAGCATTTGGACATTTGAAAAGGTTCACCGTACATTGTCAGGAAAATATGCACACAAAACAATGCTTGCATTTTAAAATTTGAATGAATAAAATGCTTGTAATTAAAAAACCATGCTGACACAAGCTTTAGCCAATGGCAAAAAACTCTGTACACCTGCTTTTTGCTGTTTTTATGTGCCTTCAAGCTGACTGCAAATTATGACAACCCTCTCCAAGGCTTTGCTTGGCAAAATTTATTTAAAGAGATTTGTCACTACCTTCCTCTTAGGGTGAGAGAGTATGACTTGCCCGAGGTCACCCAGTGGGTTTCCATGGTCAAGATGAGATTTGAACCCTGGACTATAGACATCCAAACCACATCACCACACTGATTTTAATAATAATAATAATAATAATAGCCCGCCCCTCTGTTAGGCAACCAGGGTGGGGTACAACATATTAAAACAGGCAACAGTTAAAAACATTCCCTCAACCCTCTCCCCAACCCACCCCCCTTAAAACTGAATTAAACAAGCAAAGATTAAAATACAATAGTACAATAAAATATAAAAATATAATAAAAACAGGAAGCAGCAACAATACAAGGGAGAGGGATGGCAGTCACTCCAATTGGGCCGGGAAGTTATTCTGGGAAGGCCTGCCGGAAGAGACATTTTTCTATATGTATCTGTAGAAATGGATAATACATGAATTTGTTTTGGCAATTGTTAGAAACTTGGAAGATATCTGTAACAAAGCCTCTTGTGAAGCAGACTCTAGTTCAGGTGGAGGCAACCTTTCCCCTTTAAGGGCCGAGGGACTTCAGCTCCCAGAAGCCTCAGCCATGTTGGCCAATAGTCTTATGTTGGCCAATAGCTCCTGGGATTCTGGGAGATGAAGTCCCTCGGCCCTTAAAGGGGAAAGGTTGCCTACCCCTGCTCTAGTTCATAAAATCTTGTGTCGCAACAGTGGAGCAATTGTGCTGTTGGAAGCAGAGTATGAGTTGTCAGAGAAATGCTTGATGGGACATTCAGTCAGATTGGAAATGTAAAAGATGTATGGGGTAGAAATTTCCTGTGGGAAGAGTTCAGAAAAACAGAAAAACAAGGGTCAGGCAGACAAACATCAGGTGCCAGACAATAACAAGGGAACCAACACTAGTGTGTTTTGGGAACATGGTACACTGTAACCAAAACACATGACGTAAACAAGTTATGCCACATGGACAAAGATGTCAGCAATATGGGTTGGGCTGGAGGTCTGGGAAAGTGGGACTCAACCAATCATCGTGGATGTACACACCCCAGTGGGTGGTAGCTTGTGCAAACAACAATAATGCTTTGTCCATGTGTGTGAGAGAGTGAGAGAGAAGGGAGGCTTGGAAGGTTCTAAACGTGTTTCACAGGGTTAATGTGTTGCAAGATCTGTTTCTGTAAATAATCAACTGATGTAAATATTCCTAGTTGTAGAATAAAGATAGTATTCTTAGACTACAACTGGTGTGCTTCCTGACTGCTGGTAAGGCTGGAGAGCTGAGGCAATGTCATCTGGATCCAGAGGAAGAAGTCTGGGATCATGCAGGAAAAGATTGTCAGCTTTTCCTAACAACTCTGCTGTTTGGGAACTGCAACACACATCATCCACCATTCACTGGCATGAGTTAACTATCACATCTGCAGCTCAGCTGAGCTAACACTGGCAAAGTAAAAGGGAAGATGGAGCAGTGTTTATCCTCCTTGATGTCCTTGCTTAATTGGTTCTCTTCCCCTTGATGTCAATGAGAAATAAATTTACTGTGCCAGCTCCAAGGATTGTGTAGTTCTCCTCCCACTGCAGGTGGAGAACGTAGAGCAAAGAAGGGCTGTACACCCAAGCTCACATCTTCTTTAAGCTCTCTGGTGTTGGAATACTGACAGCAGTTGTCCTTTCCATAGCCTTTGAAGGAAAGATTGAGAAGTTAGTTCTTCTCCTCTGGAGGCAGGCCTATCTACCTTAAAAGGAGGTGATGGAGGGGGTGGGGGGCAGGTTGCTTCTATGTCCATGAGACAGTAAATCTGTTCTGGATTTTAATCTGAACTTTAAGGTGCTGGGGGACAGGGTTTAGCACCTTTTCTAAGAACTGCCCCCCCCCCCCCAAATGGAAGTTTTTCTATACTTTCTGAAAAGTCTGTAGATCCAGTGAGTACTTTTCTCAAATGATCTCATTACATCTTCATTTGGTTCTATTTTCTTTAAAGAATTCATATGCTCCTTCCCCATCTATGCCCTCTTTGTTTTCTGTTATGCATTTCTTCTTCTGGGGTGATATATAAGTGGAAATCCCAATTTTAATGCACAGGGAACTAAACAATTTAGACACACTCACATGCACACACACACTTTAATATTAACCCAAATAAAGCTTCCAGAACAACAGTAATGAAGGTGAATTGAGAAGCCCAATTTATCTGTACAGTGGTCTTATTTTGTGTTGTTCTAGCAAAATAGACTGCACTCAGTCTGAATGCTTACTAAGCCAATGTTATCAGCTTCCCTATTTACTCCACATACTCCATAGCTGCAGGATATTATGTGGAATGAGGGAAAGACATTCCCAATATATTGTACTCTGCACAGAGCAGACAGAGATTAGAAGGATGACATAATGGATAAAGTGCTGACCTTTTGCCCCTGGGATTTTTTCCAGGCTGCAATCCTATCAGATAATGAGTTTGGCAATTGCTGTGATTTTCTTTGGACATTAATCCCCATCATAGAATCTCTATAATTCATAATATAATTTAATACACCTGGTAGGCTTACTCCAGTTCATTCTATTGTTGTGTAGTAGCCCTAAGTGAAGTCAAAGGTGATAAACATGCTGATAACAAGCTATTATCTCTCATAACAACTAGTTTTTAGGGGACTGATGCAGCTGTAAGCCATTTTCTAAAAACTGGCAACCAAGAAAGCAAGGTTCAAAATAAGGTGACATTTGGAAGGTTTATCACTGATTTTTTTAACCACTCTGCAAAAGATTTCATAGCATCCAAAATGCCAGCAGAAAATTTGAGATTAAATATGCAGATTGTTGTGTCTAAAGATGAACTCTGAAGTTCCTACAGTTCTATTAAGAGTTATGATTTTGCATCTTTGAGGTTAATTGTTTCCCTTCCCTTCCTGTATTTTGCACATTTGTAACAGAAAACAGTAGCCTGTAATGTACTGGTAAGGATAGTCACAAATGGTCCTCTTATGTTTCTGCAATTCATGAAATAAATGTTTAGTTCATTTAAACAACAACAAAAAAGAACATAGCAAGTTATTTTCTCTGAATTAACCAGTGCACATCTTCACAGAATCACAAATGCTTCATGGGAAATATTCAAGAAAGATTAGTACATTTTAACCAACTCTCCTGTGTCTTCTTCTAAGAATTAAGGATCTTCCATGAGGCACTCTTGACAAGTTGCAACACCCTATATAAAACTGCCAAGTGCCATAAGATTTTTTCCCCCTATACTAGTAACAAGAGCAAAAATACCACTGGCTTCCCCACCAATCAGTTTATTTGTATCCTACCTTTTCCCCAAGAGTGGGATTCAAGGTGATTGTATTTGTGGAAAATACTATGACTGCTATCCTGTTGATTGGCACCAACTAGAGTAGAGTAGAGTTAGGCAATTAGTTGCTGAATGGCAAAACCCACTGAAAATCCCAGAGACTGGCTTTAATTTGTTATGTTATCAACTGCTACTTTGAATATTAAATTTATTCAGAAGCTGCATGGTCCAGTAAGTTATTACAGGCTACCCTCCACATTCGCGGGGGTTAGGGGTGCAAAAGTGGAAAAACTGTGAATATCTGAGGGAAGGTGGGAGGGGTGTGCACACATGCTCCTCTTCCCCCCACATGCACAGATGCTCCTCCTGCCTTCTCCCACATATTCACTCAAAGCATTCCAGCCAAAGCATGGGGGGGAGCATGTGTGTACTCCCCTCACACCTTCCCTCATGCTTTAGCTGGGTGAGGAAGGCAGCCAAAGCATGGAAGAAGGCAAGAGGAGTGTGTGCTCATTCTTCCCAGCTGCTCGCTCCATCCTGTGGTTTTTTTTCTTTGAGAGGAAAAGACTGTGAGGGAGGGAGGGAGAAGGAGGATGCGTGTGGCCTTCCCGGCTGTGCCGCAAATAATCAAATCTGTGAATGTTAAACCCATGAAAGTGGAGGGCCTACTGTAGTTGATTATTCTGCTTCAGTTTTTTTTTTGACTAGTGTCAAATATGTGAACTGACATGCACTGTCTCTGGAACAAGGTGATAATTTCCCTAAGTCCTATCTATTAAATTTATTACAATTCATTAGCATGATCAAAAATGGATATAAGTGTGTGCAAATCAGATACATGTTTTGGACTGTAATTCTTACTATTTTGTAAGCTTTTTTGAGCTTTGTGGAGTACAAACAAAGGAATGGAATAGCATAGAAAGACTGTGGATTAAGAAAGGTTTTCTTTCTGATCTGCATTTCAGTATGTGTAACCACAAGTTTGTAGACATGCTATTGCATGCCAGAATGTCCACCACCCATGTGAGCAGTGCTTTTACATTAGACAGTGGAGTTCATCTGACACAGGAGTTAGATGTCTCTAGATTGTCTCTACCAGAAACAGGGAATCAGCATCACCAAAGTTTATAATGACATATCTGCCTGGAGGGAAAAGAAAACACATAATATTGCTCCAGAAGGGACATGCTATTACCTAGGCAATTTATAAGTACAGACCTTCTGTGGCACATAGACTGTACCTGTAGGACCATGAAATTAGCATTATTGACTACAATGTATTTCATCAAAATAACCTAAGCAAACTGTTGTCACCTAAATATGAGCGTACATATTAAATGTAGTGCAAAGCTTAGATAACTTCTATGAAATTGGTTTGACCCAGTCAATGGGAAACCCCCTACGGAAGGGACTGTACTTTCCAAATGAGTTCAGAAACATAGGGAGAAGTGGAGAGGAGCTGCACATGCCAAGGCTAAGGAGTAGGCATTTTTCACCTTGAATAAAGTAGTAGTATTTGTAGTTATGCATGTAGAAGGGAACAAAGGGTGTAAATTCTTTGTGATGCAATTTCTATATTGCATCTATTTTGTATTTTTTTTTATTTAGGGCTTTAGGACTGCATCCAAATGTTGCAGTACTATTGAGCAGCACAGCAAGAAGAATCCTACAATCAAGTTCTATGTTGGCACTTCACTGGATGCATGGAACTTTTGTGACAGTGCATATATGTAAAATGTGATATATAATTTCTTGTATTGTTTATTAATATATATATATATACATATATATTGTGTTTGCAATATTAAATTACAGTTGGCCCCATAGAACACAGAAAGAGGTACACTAATCCCTGGTCGTTATAAGACCAGGATTTTTTGTCTGTGTAAGAACAGAAAATAGATATTTCTCAACTGCAAATACTGCTTAGAGCCCTGGTGGTGCAGTGGTTAAATGCCTGTACTGTAGCCACTCACTCATAAACCACAAGGTTGCGAGTTCAATACTAGCCAGGGCTCAGGCTAGCCTCAGGCCTGCATCCTCCGTGGTCACTAAAATGAGTACCCAACTGTTGGGGGGCAATGAGCTTACAGTTGTAAACCGCTTAGACATCCCATAGTGCGATATGAAGCGGTATATAAATGAAGCTGCTTTGCTTTGCTTTGCTTCTTTGTTATAGAAAACAGAAGGTGATCTGCACCATGCTGACATTTAAAGACTTAACACCAAGATATACTAAAAAGAACTGCTGCTGAAATATTCAAAAGTAAATTTTGATTTCTTAGGTTCCACCTTGCAGCTTTTGTTCATCAAAAATATGGCTGACAAATGCAAACATTAAAAAAGCAGAATATACCAAATTAATACAGTCAGTATAATGAAATTTGCTAAATTAACAAATGTTCCATAGGTTCAGCAAAGTTAAAAATGGTACAGACATTAACCTGAAATGGTACAGACATTACAGTGAAATGCTGGAGGTTTATAATAATCTATTATTTAAATTTTCAAATATTCCTGCCTGGCCCAACAACTCATATCTGTCTATGAAAATCTCGGCTGTGATGGGCAGTAATAGCAAACCTTTTAGAGACTGAGTGCCCAAACAACAACCCAAAACCTATTATTTATTGCAAAGTGCCACATCCCTCTGGCTTTCTAGTAATGAATTCTGGCAAACTCTGTGCTGGGGCAACAGTGCCCACAGAAAGGACTCTGAGTGCCAGAAGTTCACCACCATTGGTTTAGGGCTTTCATTTGTTATGATAATATTTTCTGATCTATTGAACCAAATTTACAGAGTATACAAAAGGAAAAGTGTGAACCATAGATGTTCAGCATGCAACAGCAAAATAATAATAATAAAAAAACCTTGAACATCAAGCCTTTTCCAAGCAAATTCCAAGTCTCAGGCCCCATGAATTTTAACAGGCCACTTTAACATAACTGTTCTTGCAAAAAAGAATTAGCCTATAAAACAAAACCAACTGCTGAACACTAGATCTGTCTGTGATATATTGCTTCAACACCTGTCCACAAAAATTCTGGTACTGGAGAGCTCTGAGGGGAAAGCATTTACTGTGATGCACTAGAACTGGTAGTCAAAAACCAATCAGGATTGGAAGACTCAGAGTCTTTGGCTTCACTGCCCAAAGAATAATGAAAATTAAAAGTTGAGAATTGCTTCATTAATTAGACAACTGGTAACTCTTTGGGGCCACAAAATGCAAGAACAGTGAAATTAAACACCTTTCCTGCCTTTATCTTGATGTTTCAATAGACTACAGGCAATTGCTTCTTGGGCTATCAAGATACTGTACTCATGACTAAAATCAGCACATTGTCTTTATCTTTGATTAGAAATTAAACTTAACTCCCCTTTATCATTTCCTTTTGTAGCTGTGCAACATCCATGTGCTTCCAGAGTAAAATCAAGATGGACTGAATATTTAATACACTGTTCTAATTAGCTACAAACTGTTATCTGATTTCTATCTGTAACTGAATGAGAAAAGCCTCTGGAGGGCTGATGTTAACCTTCATCCACTCTGGCTATATTACAGGCACTAATTAGACTCTTTAAATTGCAAAGAAATAGAATTTTCATAACTAGCTTATTAAAAGTCTAAGACACCCTTGGGACAGGGCAAATTGCTTCTACCATGATCCGCTTATCCTTGTACGATTCCATACAGAAGACTCATGTTGTCTGACTTACACAGCTCATATTTCTCTCAAATTAATGAGCAGTCAAATTATTCCAGCTGCCCCCCTTGGCAGAAAAAAAATTGAAAATCCATGGCTACCAGGTGACGTGTATAGCCCAGCTGCTAAATAAAAAATTGCTTAAGGGGACACAGCTGTTGAAGTGCCTGTTTACATTAAAGTAACCAAGTCCATGAATACAGACCTAATGTCCAACAATAGCAAAAAAAAAAAAAAAAAAAAAAAAGCTCCTATACTGTGGTTAAGCGTTTCATTAGATAGGTCACTGAAGGTTACAACTTCATTTTAGTCTGAATGGACTAAAATTTCAGAAGAATTTGTTGGAGAAAGAGTCTGTGATCTGTCACTTGCCTAATTCTTCCTGGAAGCTCTTGGATCATTTTGTACCAATGAGAAACTTGATGAAATCATAACAGATATCACAATTCAGCACAAGAAGAAACAGTGCATAAAATTTCATATACATTTTCAAAGTCAGAAAATGGCTCAGAGAGGGAATAAAGAAAAAAATTACAATAAGCAAACAAACTTTAAGTAAGATGTAATAGAAGACTGAAGAAATCTCACCAGTTTTCATGGAAATTTTAAAAAGCAGCAGACCTAGTGAAACCCAATGGGCGCTGTGTATCCAGAAGTCCTCTTTTGTGGTTTTGAACTAGCTCACTGGGTTGCACTTCATCTTCTACTTTCTATATGTTTCATGAAAAGAGGAGAGGCTTCTTCACCAGACAATCACTTATGACCAGTATAAGCTACACAAGCTAAGTTGCATTATTTTATTTGAGTACTTTGTTCCAGCAGAACAACACAATGTACACCCAGAGTATATTGAGAGGGGATGGAGGTACAATAGTGCTACACTGGCGGAACTTCTGCTGCATCCAGAACAAACTCAATACTTGGAAATACCCGATCATACCCATTTTATTAAATTGGAACATTGCGTTCAGAGAAAGGCAAGTGTGAAGATTTAATACATGGGACTCGGGCAGCAAGAAGCTCATACACACACACACACACATTAAAAATTGGGATCTACACCAAGGATATTAAATATGCTTTTTAGATGCTCAAGTGGTGTCTTAACCTTTAACTATAGTTCTGTTTTTTGTCTGAATGTTATTCTTGTTAGCTGTCTTGAGTGCCATTTCTTGCAGACAGATGAGACACACATTTAATAAGTTAATAAACATATTTCTGTAACTGGCTTGAAATACCATAGAAGAGAACAAGTGATGGATTTGTTGGTGGCAGCTATTGGCTTCCATATTGGTAAAGTAAGAAATCTGCTCTGGATTTCAGTCTGAACTTTGAAGTAGTTATAATGGGTTTGAGGAGCTATCCCCTAAATAGGTTAAGTGCATCTTGGGGCTCAGTCCCACTATGATTTAAACCAATTTGCTGATCGGTTTATATGTGCCACATTCACATTGGAAACAATTTCAGAGCCGACTGTGTTTGGTTGGATTCGTGGAGAATTGAGGTGACGTGAGGCAAATGCAAAAGAATCACTTTTTTGAAGATGGATCTTTTGGCGGTTATTTTGAAAAGAATCAATTTGCAACTGTATTTAACCATGTTCAACAAATGTGAATGACGTTCATATCAATTGCATCACACTAGAGGGAAGGGACTATGGAAGAGGGTTGGCATCTGCCTGGAGAGTCACCGCCAGTCGCTGCCTCCCTCCCCCTCCTTCTCTCCTTATCTCCCCAAAAGTTGCTCAGCAGAATCTGATGGTTCCTCCCTCAGCTTCCTCCCTGCCAGGGCTGTTGGGCATTGCCCCCCCCCCACCTGATCCCAGAGCCCCTGTACTGCCTGCCCACCACACCTCCCTTGGGTTTCCCCTGTGGATTCTGGGAGATGTTTCCCATACTCCCTCACCCCACCAAGTCCCTCGAGCTCAGCCTCCTGTCCTTGTGTGGAATCTCTGGACCCTTTTAGCCCAGGATCAGGGTCCCTCCAGCACTGGCACCACCTCTTCTTCCTCCTCTTCTTCCTCCCTCCTCCTCCTCCTCTTCCAGGGCAGCTACCTTCCACGTCTCAGAAGAGACAGGTTCCATGCCAGCCAAAAGTGAGGAGTGAGTGCCATGGCCTCTGCCCTCCCCTCCCCTCCCATTGCCTCCTCCTCCCACCGCAGGCTGCAAAAGGTGGGCAGCATCTGTTCCCAGATGCCTGCCCTGTTTGCCCCCATCCAGCAGGTGACCTTTAGAGCCACTCCACTTGGCCCAACCTCCAAGGGTTCAGGTGGTGCTGTGGGGTGGGGGTCTGGTGCCATCCCCGGACCCCCTTCCAGGTGAGCTGGCATGGGAGGGTGCTAATGGGAATGGCAATTGTGTCAAAAAAGACATGAGTGCATGGAATAATGAAATAATTTGCTTCCATAGTGGGAACTATGCATCAGTATGAATTGATTCAGTGACCTGGTGTCAATTTGACTTGTAAACTGGATTAAATGCAAGTGGGAATGAGCCCTCAAAAGCTGAGACTAACATCTGGTACAGGTTGCATTTCCAGCTGTAGCTACACTGCAGAAATAATGCAGTTTGGCTCTGCTCTAACTGGCATGGCTCAATGCTATGGAATTCTGGGATTTGTAATTTGTTGTGGCACCAGAACTCTCTGACATAGAATGCTAAATATCTCACAAAACTAGAAATCCCATAAATCCATAGCATTGAGCCATGCCAATTAAAGCAGCGTCAACATGCATTAATTTTGTAGTGCAGATTAGACCTCCATTATCTGCAATTCTGGAAATCTGAAATACTCCAAAATTCAAAATTGTCCACATGAGTGGCTGAGACACCATTGCTTTCAGATGGATCAGTGTACACAAACTTTGTTTCATGAACAAAACTATAAAAATATTATCTATAAAATTACCTTCAGGTTATGAGGATAAATTATAAATGAAACATAAATGATTTTCATGTTTAGACTTGGGTCCCATCTCCATGATAACTCATTATGTATATGAAAATATTCCAATATCCAAAAAATGTTGAAATCCAAAACACTTCTTGTCCCAAGCCCTTCAGATAAGGGAGACTCAATCTGTATGGACTTACTACCATGCTGTCACAGAAGCCCCCAAATCATGGCTCTGGTGGAATTGGCTCTGGACATGTTCCCAGACCAAGCAGAAGCCAACCCTACTGAGAATATGACTGGGGCACTCTGCAGGTCTTCACAGCAATCTAACAGTGGTCTTTTATACTCATATGTGATTAAGTGAACAACAGATGCACTGCTCATCATGACCATGCATGATCTAGGTAGACAAATGTGACATTCAAACTTTTTAAAATAATACAAATAATAACTATGGCATGGCAATTAGCTGTGTCAGATTTGCCTTGCACCTGTTGTACTACATAGAACAAAATGAAAGCTCATAATATTAAAATATGGGGAACAAGTAATTCTGATGCACTTTTATGGCCTTTTCCAGATTTTATTTTCATGTTATATTTTGGTATAATTTTTGTTACCTGTAGCCACCCAAAGAATTCCCCTGCCCCTTGGGGAGTGTAAAACTATTGAATACACAGAGAGAAGGAGGGAAAAAGAAAGAGAGAGAGAGAGAGTTGTTTTTTGGCACCTCATATCCTTCTTCATACCATTAAAAATGATAAGGAGTGGGACACAGCAAGCCTTTTACCCTAAAGCTCTTGTTGCAGAGACAGAAACGTGACCTTTCATTTGGTACACCATTCTTTAAACTGAAAATTGCCAGACAATTAAAATGGGGATAGTAAACCATATTCTGTGCTCTGCATTTAATTATGAAAAAATGCACTGTTTGCTATCTCTTTAATTGAAATTTTGTACTCTCCAAACGATTAAAAAAATAGAAATGTCACTTAACGCATTATGCACAAGGAGAGACAAATGAATATTTTAAAATATTTTTTGCCTCTGAAAAACATAGCCCAAACAAAGGAATTCCATCCCTATTTGTAATAAGAATAGAAAAATGAGAAACAGAAAAAAAACAAGGACACAAGGGCTTCAAGCATTTGATAACAATTAAGGCAATTTTCATATTCAACAGCTGCAATCTGATCCAAGCTGATTCATGTGGGAGGCTGGAGGTTCAGTGCCTGGCATTTCCAGTAAAGGATGTCAAGAAGAAGAGCTTGGAAAAATGGAGCAAGCCTTAGAAATATAACATTTGTGGAGTATAGCTTCCAGCATCCCTCAGCCAGCATCATCGTCGTAACTTGCCATACTGGCTGGGGGATTCTGGGAGCTTAGATCTGGAGAGGTGCTGCAAGTCACTGTGGATAAGTCTGTAATAGAATTCAATGTATGTCAATTTTGTATACCTTTTACTCCTAAAATAGCCTCCAAGGAAGTTCCCACTGAGTTCACTATAACATTTGGGTACACATGCACTCAGCATTATAAGAAATGAACCTAGGGAACCCACGGCCTTGAATGTTTTCCCTTCCTTCTCTGGTGTGGCCACAATGAGTTTGGAAGTTTTTGTTCTAATTAAGATTTGGACTAAATTTAAAATTTGGCCTAATACCCAGAGTGGTTTCACTCTCTTCCACTGGAATGGGAGCCAGCAGCTGTTGTTGCCAAATTCTTGGAGAATACATGAAAGTAAAATCAATGGTTTGCATGAGAAGCTATGAGATCAACATCTGTGGCTCTTACTTCTGTTAGGTATGCTGAAGGTACATGCTGAAGTAGCTTGACCACAACAATATGCTTAAGTGTCAAGGTAAGCAATGTCAGGCCCCATTCACACTAGCATTTTTGTAGTGAGGAGATCAGAGCAGAATCGATGTTACGATTCCGAATCAAAGTTCACACTATGTTTACCCTGATTGAATCTCTCCGGTACAATTTAACCCTGTTGAAGTTCACACTGACTGAAGCACCGATTGAAAATGGATCCTCCATATCGATCACATTCAATCATTTTCGGAGGGGGGGGGTTGTTCTGTCAATCAAATTATGCACACCTATGTTACACCATTGTCAGAGGACTTTATCACGTGGGGAAAACAGGGTGAGGATCGGGGGTTTGAAGAGTCATTATCCCAGGAAAATGACATCCTGTGAATGAGGGGAATAAAGGGGGAATAAAGAGGGAGCAATCCTTCTCCTCCTTCTTGGCTATCCAGCCTTTACTTTCAAGTACAGCCCAGGCTGTTGAGGGGAAAGAACAGGGAGCAATTCTTCCAAGCCAGTGTGGTACAGCGGTTTGAATGTTGGACTGGGACTCTGGAGACTAGTGTTTGAATCCCAGATCAGCCATATAAACCTAGTGGGTGACCTTGGGTGAGTCACACACTCTCAGCCTCAGAGGATGGCCATGGCAAACCCCCTCTGAAAAAAACATGATTAGAATACTCTGTGATAGGTTATCCTTAGGGTTATCATAAATCAGAAAGAACTTAAAGGTCCACAAGAAGAAGAAAAACAATCTCTCACTCTCTCCTTTTCTTTTCTCAAATGCCAGTTCTCCCTCTCTGTCTTCTCCTCTGGCAGTTTTCCTTTGCAAAAACTAAGTGCAAAGTTTTCCCTCTTCTTCTTCTTCTTCTTCTTCTTCTTCTTCTTCTTCTTCTTCTTCTTTTCTGCCAGAAGGAAGGAGGGAAGGAAGGACAGATGGATGGACAGACTAGTTGCCAAAAAGGAGACGAGGCACTGAAAAATGTGGGACATTCAATAAAAATGGAGGACATGGCAAAAGGATGGCAATGTCAAGACCCTCAGAGGATTCCTTGCCAAGAAACCCTGGGATAGGTTAGCCTTGGGGGGAGTCACACTCTCTCAGCTTCAGAGGATGGCAAGGGCAAGACCCTCAGAGGATCCATTGCCAAGGAACCCTGGGATAGGTTAGTCCTGGGGGGGAGTCACACTCTCTCAGTTCTGGAGGATGGCAATGGCAAGACCCTCAGAGGATCCCTTGACAAGAAACCCTGGGATAGGTTAGCCTTGGAATGATTCCCTCCTGTCAGCCTCGGAGGATGGTGATGGCAAGCCCCTCTGGAGAATCCTTGGTTCTTCAGACCCCCTAATCCCCACCCCTACTGATAGACATTTTTCTCCCCTTGCATCTTTGTCATACTAGTATTTAAAGGTACTGTCTACAGATGTGCATAATCTGTAATTTTTTTTTTAAAAAAAGGACACCATCTAGTGGGATGTTCTAAGAACCCCTCCATAGTTATGGCTTTGGCTGGCAGGGAAAGAGCAAAGGAGTGGGCATGATCTGCCCCCTGCACACTAACCCCTCCCTCCTGGGTGCCCCAAATGTGATCAGGAGCAAGTTCCCATTGGATGCTCCCTTATAAAATCCGGTGCTTTTGAAAAGACACCGGGGGGGGGGGGGAATCATTTCTAGAAAAACCAGGTTAAGAGGGATTTGCCCCAGCCCTTGAATTTGGGTTGAAAAAAACCCAGCACAAGTGTGAACGACCCACTTTTAAACCCGTTTGCAAACCGGTTTATAACGTAGTGTAAAAGACCCCTCAGAATGCAAGTCAGTTGTAAAAGTGAAGTGTCAAAGAAAGGAATCACACATTTTGCCCAAGGAGCTATGCTTTAGAAGAGAACCAATTACTTTGAAATGTTTTTGACCCACTGTATCATTGTACACATTTTCCTTGTGGCAGAAGTTTGGAGAAAATAATTGAGACTATTGAAAGAACATCCTTTCTGACTTTTTATTGCCCTCATGTTACAAAGTTTAAAATAATGGCAATGAGCAAGAGTTCTAGGGCATTTTAATAGGTAGCAGTGTTCTTAACAACTTAACACTCCTGGTCTATCAAGAGTTTTATCACAAATGACTAATACTCATTACTACCTTCAGGGCACATAGAAAGATAAAACTGAGGGATGAGTGGATTAGCAGATAGAATGACAAAGGGAGATATTGTGATCCAAATGCTTTCTGAAAATACTGTTCCCTTACCATAGTCATATGTATATTTTCAATAATAAAATAAGATAATAAAATTTGACCAGTAAAACTGAACAGTGAAAGATGATTAAGATATGCATAAGATGCAGAATATATTTAGATTACTAGTACTAGTATGATTATTTCATCACAAAAATAGTTTGACTGCAGGCTTTTTGACTTAAAGATTGTTAGAACTTTTCCTCCCTCCCACCTTTTTTTGTTGGGGGGGGGTTATAGTCCCAGGTACAAATACAGTGGACCCTTGGCATCAGCTGGGGTTTAGTTCTAGGACCCACCCACCCCAGTGGATACCAAAATCCATGGAAACTCAAGTCCCATTATATACAATGGCATAGTGAAATGGTGTACCTTATATAAAATAGCAAATATAAAGAATCTGTGGATATGAAGGGTTGACTGTAAATCCAACATTTGGATCCCATCAGAAAGTGTTGCTTCCAGGGAGGTTTGATACCTAATCCTCCCTAAAGGTCTACTTTTTCACACTAACCAACACTTATTTTATTTTAAAAATATAATAAATTCATAGGGGGAAGTTACTGAGTGTCAGTTTCTAGTCTATCCCTTATGCTCAATCACCATTCAAGGAGGCAGCAAAGTGGGTTGTAACACAGGTTTAGTACAGGTACCAGAGGCATTCTTCATGGTGGACCATTCTGAAGAAGTACCAGAGGTATTCTTCATGGGGAGAGGGTCCTGAAGAAGTACTCCACACTTTACAGTGCCCTCTGCCAGAGTCCTTTGGACAGACCCCATGTTTTTACATCCACTCTCATCACCACCATTCCACCCCATGAAGCTATGACTAGAGGCTTAGCAAGCAAAGAGAATTAACAAAGATTCAAGGTAAGAAACTTTCTACAACACCTGGCTATAGTATTCTCTACTTGGCTCATAAGTATTCTGTATATTAATCTTCCAGTTGCACTAATGCCAAATTCATCCAAATAATAAATTGCTATTTAGTGGGGGGGATGTATCTCATTTTAAACTGCAGCTGCTCTGATTCTGTATGCAACAATGGGAGAGTGTAATTATATTACAAAGCAATTTTATAAATGACAATAGAGGAAAAATGCACTCCAGGGCCTGAATTATTATGTAATAATTTATATCGAAATGCTGTCAGCCAACAAGAGCCCTAAAAAAAAAAGAAAAAAAAGTAAATTGTGATAACATGCCCTATTTTCTGCTTTGTCACTTCCTTAACTGTTTCATGCAAAGCTGACAGTGAATTAGCTATGAGGCACAATCCAATCTTTTCAAAGGCTTTAGTCTGGCATAATCTTGATCACCAACAGTGTAACTCACTCAGGCTTGGGGAGGAAAGGTTCAGATTCATGGGTGGCTCTCCTCATTAACCATAGTATCCTTCTGGAACACCCGGTGGATTTAGGAATCAGAGGCACTGTGCTTCAGTGGGTCCAGTCCTATCTCTCCGGCAAGTTCCAAATGGTGGTGCTTGGGGATAGCTGCTCCTCAAAAAAGGAGCTGTTATATGGCATACCACAAGGTGCCATTCTATTCCCAATGTGATTCAACATCTACATGGAACCACTGAGAGAGATCATCTGGAGGCATGGGGTGGAGTGCTATCAGTATGCTGATGACATCCAATTATATTTCTCCATGCCTTCAAATACAGTCTCAGCTAAGGATAATGTGTTTCCCCAGAATGAATGCCTGGAGGAGGTAATGGGATGGATGAGGAAAAACAAATTGAAGCTGTTTTCAGACAAGACAGAAGTACTTACTGTCAAGGGTCCCAGCCTGGATTTGAAGGTGTGTCAACCAGATCTGGATGAGGTCACACTCCCCCTTAAAGACTGTGTTGGCAGCTTGGGGGTGCTTCTGGATCCATTGCTCCAAATGACAGCCCAGACAGATGGGATGGCCAGGAGTGCTTATTATCAGCTTCTGCTATTATGAGAACTGTGCCCCTACCTAGAGCTGGA
The DNA here is from genome assembly GCA_026167975.1 of Phrynosoma blainvillii. NCBI lineage: Eukaryota > Metazoa > Chordata > Lepidosauria > Squamata > Phrynosomatidae > Phrynosoma > Phrynosoma blainvillii. Next base: position 324,646,636 of record JANUYF010000002.1, on the reverse strand, counting down.
AGACCTAAACCTGATAATGCACATGCTGATAATCTCAAGGCTGGATTTTTGCAATGTGCTGTACATTTGGCTACATCTGTACCGAGTTAGGAAACTTCAATTAGTTTAAAACATGGCAGCCACTGGGACATCCAGGAATAATCATATTACAGTAATATTAAAATCATGCCACTGGCTGTTAATTAGTTTCCAGGCAAGGTACAAAGTGTTGTTTATTACCTTTAAAGCCCTACCTCATTTCAGTCCCGATTACCTACAGGACCTCCTCCTCCCACATAATCAACCCTGTACACTCAGGTCCTCTGGTGGACATTTACTCCAGTCACCCAGGACTAGGTTGGCAACTGTCATTAACAGGACCTTTTCTTCAGCTGCCACTAGACTGTGGAATAAGCTGCCAGGAGAGATTTGGCAGTTGAATATGTTGTCAAAATTTAAAAGAGATGAATTTTAAATGTGGATTGTTTAAAATGCGTATGTCTTATTTGTTCTTTTAAACTGTTGCATCTTCTAAATGATGTGTTTTAATTGATGTTGTCCATTGTTTTGTTGTTGTTCCCTGCCTCTCGATCCATGGGGAAGGTGAAATAATAATAATAATAATAATAATAATAATAATAACAACAACAACAAAAACAACAGAACTTCAGTCAAAGGAGTTAGAAACAGGGCAAACAAGCCAGTTCAGGACTGGGGCAGACAAGTAAATTTGAGAAAACTTCCATCTTGTTCCATTCCAGAGGCCTTTTAGTCAGGACCTGTGGAATCTCTGTCTCTAGTACTTTAGTTTCTTCCAAGCTCCCTGCTCTTAAAACACACACACACACACACACACACACCAAGCCAGCACTGAACCACATGATCCCCCTGCTCCTCCTCTTGAGATTACCCTCCGAGTCAAAACCTTGTATTCTTCATACAACAGGCATAGTGGAAAGAGGGGAAACCAATTAGCAACTAAATCAAATGACTAATTTTGAATAAATACATTTTAAGTCACTTTAAACAGTTATTTCCAAGCTCAGAGTGTCACAGTTGTTGATAAGCAAACCAATTAGTCAAATCTTCTTGGGAGAAGGGGCACCAATTATAGTGCTAGTTAATTTTAACTAATTCTTTCCAGGCTCTTATAGGCTCTTCTGTGGATACATAAGCAGTATCAAGGCCTTTTCAGGCTTTGTTTTGTTCTTGTTAACTGCCCTCGAGTTGATCTTGACTCATGGTGACCCTATTGATGAGACATCTCCAAGACCCTCTGTCCTCCGCTGCTCTGCTTAATTCCTGGTCATTTTGGCTTCCAGTGAGGTTTCTGGCTTGATCTTCTCTAGGACCCATTTGTTTGTCCTTTTGGCTGTCCATGGGATCCTCAGCACTCTTCTCCAACACCATATCTCAAATGTATTGATTTTCTTCCTATTATCTTTCTTAACTGTCCAGCTCTCATATTCATACATGGTAACAGGGAATACAATGGCTTGTATGATTCTAACTTGAAACCCCACTTGGACCTCTGGGATCTATCTTTCCATGTATGGTTGGAGTCTATGTTGCAAAATTCTGAGCATGATTTTGCTTGCGTTAAAGATCAGTGCTGTGGTCCTATAGTTGCTGCAGTTTCTTGTGTCTCCCTTTGGGGATGATGATGTATATTGATCACTTCCAATTTGTTGGCCATCGTTTTGTTGATATATGTTGGTTAGCCAATTTAATGGATTTAAAAAATCTGGCATCGCAAAGCTTTTTCTGACTTTCCACAGCCAGTTCTGTTTGTCCTTTTGGCATATGTCATGTAGCTTGAGTACATATTTCTTTCATCATCATTGGGTGCTACTGTCTGTGCTCAAACTTTGTGATTGGACACAAGGTAGAGCAGTAAAGCAAGTGATGGTGCCTGTCCTTGTAGAAAGTAAAGGCAGGAGGGAAGTGCAAATGGGTTTGAGGAAGGCCAAAGGAAGCAAACAGTGGGTCACTCCTAGCTCACTAAAATGCTCAGGGACCATGGAACAATTTTTTTTGGGGGGGGGGGGCTTGAGATTGACAAACAGGTAATTATTAAGCAGTTTATTACAGAAGAATCCAAAAATGGCTATAAACTAGGGCACTTCTGATAGGTACTCCCTCAAGGGGTCAACTATCCAGGAGACTTGGTTGTTCATTGCAATCTGTGATAATAATGTATATAGGGAAATAGGAAACAGAAGAAAGGGAAGTGTTTGATTCCCATTTAGCTGAGCTCTTAATAACTGCATATCATTAAATACACAATTCTATGTATGGAACTGGAAAAAATGAAATTGTGGCTAAATCACAAGTTCTGTATTCAGGGAAAACCTTGGGACTACCAACAGAATTCAGAATGACAAGATTCCCATGCTGTCTTAGTGATTTGTTACTAGAATAACAGAAAACTTTGCCCGTTGAATTTTGGCTTTTAATGGATTCTTTTATGCATTGTTCCTAAGTGTGGAATAACTCTCCAGGTGAAATCAGTTTGGTGTAAAGGGTTAGAATGTTGGATTAAGATTTGAAAGATCTGGATTCCAGTCCTCACTGGAACATGAAGTTCACCAGATGAACTCTCTCTCTCTCTTTCTGCCTCACCTAACTCACAGGGTGGTTTTAAGGATAAAGTTGTGGGTGGGAGAGTCATGTACACCCCACTGAGTTCAAAAGCAAAGGCAAGGAAGGCTTATTACTAGTTTAGAAGCAAGTTTTTAAGTAGCAACAGAATGACAAAACGTATCCATCTTTTTCACACTCAAGCACACAAAATATGTGTAGAGGAGTAAGGTTTTTGTACTGTGTGTTTTTATTTTATTATTTAGTCATTTATTTATTCATTTTATATGCCACTTTTCTTCAAACATGTGCAAAGGGACCTACTTTTTTAAAAAAAATTAGTCCAGGTCCACCTTAATCCAGCCTTACCTTTAGAGACATAATTGAAAAAGTATAGTGGCCTGGATACTTTATCGTTTTTTGTTACAGCTGATTTGATGTGTGTGTGTTTGTATGTGTATATGAATCAATGGGTAAACTTTCAGTTCTGTTAAGATGCCTGATTTGGACTTATAAATTTCTGCTGCTTTTCCAATGGTTCTGATTCAGTGGCTCCATTGTGGATCAATATCCCCTGATTGGACATGGTATTTCTTGTTCAATTTCCATTCACTGAGCAATACCCAGAAGAGCCAGCCACACAAATCTGGCAGAATTTTTACCTTCAGAAAAGAGAAGAAAGGGCTCCTGTACAGCTTTGAAGAATACTTGTTGTGTGCCTTCAAGATACTTCTGACTTTATGAACATATCACAGTGTTTCCTTAGTGAGATTAATGCAGAGGGGTTTTTCCTTTGCCTTCCTTTGAGACTTAGAAAGAATGACTTGCCCAAGGTCACCCAGTGGATTTCCATGACCAAGAGGAGCTTTGAACTTTGGTTTCCAGAGTTGTAGCCCAGCACTCAAATAATTACACCATGCTGGCTACAAAGAAACAACAATTCACAACAATGTGAAGAGTGTATTGGAACAGAAATAAAAAGGTGTACTATGATCGTAAAATTATGATCATTGTTTATCATTTGCATGGAGAAATAACAGTTTAAAAGATGAATTGGATCAAAACCTTGCCAGTTTTGAAAAACAAAACCTTCTGGTTGTTAAGAACAAAAAATGGTTGAAAATCTGAAAAGAAAATGGCTAATGTTTTATCTGTCCACTAAGAGTTCAGTCAGTAGAGTACAGGATTGCCTGACATGTTGGTTTTTAAATTACCTAAAAGGTATCTTCATCTACTATGGTTTACTTGTATGTATAAGGGTCCTCACTTTTTGCATGCTTTGGGGCCATATTTGGACTGCAGGTATATAAAACTGCTAAAACTCTACCCTTTATGCCCTTTTATGCCCCTTTACTGGTTGAACACATAAATATCCGAAATTCCATTTTGGCAGGTCTCTAGTCTGTTCCAGTCAGAGAGATTTTGTTCAGTCACATCCATCTGATGTCACAGGTTTTTGTAGTTGTTGTTTTTCTTCTGTTTAAGTATAACATCCTCAAAAATCTCCTGGTAATGCAAACCATCAATTTATCCATCTCATAATTGAGATGCTCCTATTTTATTAGCATAGAAATGCAAAGGGAGGGGGTTGGGTTGGAGAGACTTCTCTGTATCTATTCAGATGTACCGTTAAATTTATAACAGGTTAGACCTAGACCCTCCAGATATTTCTCATTCAAGTAAGTTACAAATCAGTGGAGTGGAATGGAATTATGCAGACATGACTCTTGAAAATGGATATATGGTGGATTTATTTATCCCTCATTTATCAGAGCCAAGAAATGCAAAGCTCCAGGGGGGCTACTAGACAGTTCCATGACTCTTGGCTCTTCAACAAGAAAGCAGGGGGGGGGGCTATTATAATTTCCTTTCCCAACCATGATCTAAGTCTTAAAAAACCCTATCTGCAATAAAGAAGATTGTATAAGAATTTGTATATGACTCTAAATGAAAAGATCGATCCCCTTTCCATATTTTGGTTCAATAACCATAGTATGATTGAAAAAGCAGATTAAAATGCAAATTAATATGAACAAAAGGTAAATTGGGTTCATACAGAGATTACTTTAAAACTGCAAAGTATGGTAATATATTTTATAAGGACCACAAAATGTTACAAAAAATGTATGAGGTGTTTTTTTAAGCTTTCTCTGAAGTCTTCCTTTTCTGACACTGCTTTTTTTTTCAGAGATGTTAGGTAAATGCACAAATGACAGCACAAATTACAAATGATGAATAGCAAGATCAAGGTATTTGAGTGGAACTAGAGAGGTGTTCTGCAATATATCACTTGCTAGGATGGGTACCTGTCCAGACTATCTGAAAGACCATATTTCAACATATGTACCTGCCAGAATTCTATGATCTCCAGGGAAAGGTGTTCTTTCGGTCACACTACCATCAAGACTTGCTTGGTGAGGACACAAGAGAGAGTCTTGTAGTGGCTGCTCCTACCCTTCCATGGGAAGCTAGGCTGGCCCCCTCCCTGCTTTCCTTTTGCTAACACACAAAGACCTTTTTGTTTAAGCAGGCTTTTAATACATGAGCAGGAAGCTTTTATTGGGATTTTTAATCTTTCTTTTTAACTTTGTATATTCTTTAAATAGATTTATATTGTTTTATGTGATGATTTTAATATTATACACACACACACATACACACACATATGTTATAATTTTATTGTTCTGGTTTTTAAGTAGCTGATTCTAGGAGCCACCTTGTATCCCATTTTGGAAAAAAGATGGGATAAACATGAAATAAACAAATGAATAACAGCTGGCCCTGACTGTCATACAGAACTAACATACAAAAGGAACTTATAGCACTTTCCAGACTAACTGTGCGAAAAGTTGTAGCATAAGCTTTTGTAGACTTGGGGGGGGGTTGCAGACTGCCAGAAATGGTGCAAATTGAGTCCACTTTTAGGTTAGGGTTAGTGCTAGGGAATCGTGGGAATTGTATTTTTTTCTGAGACATTGAGCCTTCTCTGTCAGAGAGCTCTGGTGCCACAATAAAATACAGTTCCCATGATTCCCTAACCCTAACCCTAAAAGTGGACTCAATTTGCACTATTTCTGGCAGTCTGCAACCCCTATTGGTCTACTTCCTCAAATGCATGGAGTGAAGTTTAGATCTTAAAACTCTGGCAAGCTTATACAGGAAGATACAGTATTTCAGACAGAATGGACCCAAGTCATATAGGGCTTTAAAGGTCATAACCAGAACTTAGTATTCTGCCCAGAAACAGACTGGTAGCCAGTGAAGCTTTTTCAACAGGCAGGTTCCCTGTTCCCTGTAACCAGCACCAATCAGTAGCCTGGCTGCAGCATTTTGGACCCACTGAAGTTTCCAAACAGCTTCCAAAAGCAGGGTGACATTTTGTGTGTCACAGTAATCCAACCTAGATGTAATCAAAGCATGTGTTACTGTGGCCAGATCTGACATCTCAAGGAAGGGGCACAGCTGGCGCACTAGCTTTAACTGTGTAAGCACACTTCTGGCGATTGCTGAAACCATTTCCTAACAATTAATTTCTGTTCTCTGAGACTTCTGGAGTGGGACAATTATCAAGGAACATTCCCCCTTTAGGCAGGCGGTAAGGTCAAAATTCTAAGCAAATGCCTCCAAGGTAGGTTTCAGACTCAACTAGAATCCTCTAGTTAACATTAAATGAACATTAAGAGAAACAACAATGCAAAGCACTCAATACTCAGAAGATAGCTACCAGAGCAGAGAAAAATTGATCATTCTGAAATCATCAACTTTTAAAAAATGAAATTAGATTATCCCACCAATCAGTATTTTATTTATACTGTCATTAATTTTGTTATTGTGTGGCTGCAAATCATTTCTGACTTATGGTGACCCTAAAGCAAAGCAAAAGCAAAGCAGCTTCATTTATATACCGCTTCATATCGCACTATGGGATGTCTAAGCGGTTTACAACTGTAAGCTCATTGTCCCCCAACAGTTGGGTACTCATTTTAGCGACCTCGGAAGGATGCAGGCCTGAGTCTAGCCTGAGCCCTGGCTAGTATTGAACTTGCAACCTTGTGGTCTATGAGTGAGTGGCTGCAGTACAGGCATTTAACCAATGCACCACCAGGGCTCCCTATCATGGGGTTTTCTGGGGCTGAGAGTGTGTGACTCACTCAAGGTCACCCAGTGAGTTGCCATGGCTGAGCAGAGAATCGAACCCTGGTCTCCAGGATCATTGTCTAATGTACTATACCACACTGGCTTTAATTACATATGCTAAAATAAAACTGTGACTTACTACAGACAAACAATTTGAAACCTACTGTAACTACCACTTCTTAAAATTGAATCTTGACCATGTATGTATTTTGTATGTAAAAAGAAAGTGTGTGAAAGAAGCAGAAATAACTGGGCTAGAGTGAGTCTTTAAACATACTACTGCCCAATAAAATTTACAAATCTGGCTCAAATTTTAACTAGCTGTATTTCAAGGGTTATGTGTGATAAGGCTGGCACTGAATTTGACAGATGGAAAAGAAAAATGTCACATACACAGTAAAATGTGAACTGAACACAGTAAAATATGTTCAAAATGAGAAACAATAACCTATGAATTCTGAAGGACTGGACCTGACAGGGGATCAAATAATTGGCATCCTAAACTCTTCAGCTACATCTCTTTATATCCCACAATCTCTCTCTCAGAGATAATCATCTATTTGCCAGAGACATAACAGTGGTCACAATTGCCACTTACTAAATCACTAATTTTCCTGCTACTGCCAAGTAGCAGCTGTTCATTTCAGTCTAATGGAAAGCATTTTAAGCATCCTTCTCTGGGTCCTGGACTGCTGAAAGACTTATATAGTATTTCACTGAGTTTTGAGTTTTGCTATTTAGAAAGAACAAAGAACCAAGGGCTGCAGTCAAGATACACACACACATAATCACCACAGTTATTTCAAAGAGTTTTCCTATCAGCAGTTCTTCTCTAGCTCTCGCAAACTCAAAAAAGTCAATTTTAATTGTACCTCAGTTTAAACAGCAGTCTGGAAACATGAGGTCAAATTGCTGATACACAAAGTTATGAGAAAAATCATTTGTGCACAGACACAGATACACACACACACACACACGTACACCCCAAACAGTTTTCTGATCAGCAGCTGTAGTCCCAAATCTCCAAGGTTATTCTTTCCTCAAGACAATTCAAAATGCAGTTTAGTGGTTCAATGAGGACTACTGCTCAAGGGACACATTGACCAACGTGTGTGAACACGGTGGTGCAGGCATTCAATTCTATATATAATATTCAAAGTTTGAGGAAATTGACATTATTATACCAGGAAACCTTACTGGCAGTTGATTCATCAGCTATTTATTGGGGGAGGGGAAACAAAGTGAGAAGAGAGGTGATTTGACTTTCAGAAAAGTGAAGGCCAGATTTTTGGAAAGAATACAGATGTCTTTTATGGGGCACTCATACCTGTGTCTCCTGTCAATAGCAGAACTGGAGTATATCTGCAGAACTAGAGTGAGAAAATTCCCTACTACTTACTGGGAAAGTAAATCCAAAAGTAGCCACCCACACAAACCACAGAATACAGGATATGGTCTAACTATCCAATAATGTATACCACACACTCAAACAGGGAGGCCATAATTCAGATGACGAGGTGCACTGCCTGGAACTCTATTGTTTTGGCCTCCAGACATGTACACATAAGCTCATCGCAAAGAGGGGGGCAGAATTCTGGTGAGGAAACCTGGGGAAGAATACTCTTTGCACATACTCATACGATAATTCCCCCCCCCCTTTCTCACTAGGGAACAAATGAATTTTAAAAAGCATCTTTTAAAAACACATACACATTTTGTGCTCAGTTTTGCACAGTGTGCTTCTACATTGGTACACATTAGTCTGCTTAGAATATATACATTTTAATGCACATTTTATTTCTATGAAAGACACACACACCCCGACAAGTCGGGAGGGGCCTTCTGTTGCGTCGGCTCAAATAAGGGCACCGACGCAGGATTGGCTAAGCAGACCGGATGGCCTGCCCTTGCCGGTCTGCTTGGCCAATTAGATGGAGGTCTCGCTTCTTGGTCTCATGAGAGTTTAAATCTCGCGAGACTAGGGAGCGAGATTTACGGGGCTATTTAGCCTCGCGCTGCCACGTGTTGGCAGCCATTTTATTTTTAGACGAGCAAGGCGAACGTTGGCTCGTCTTTGCTCCTGGATTTTCAGGCCTTTCAGCGGCCTAGCCTTTTGATGATAGGAGCAGGAAGAGCGGGGAACAAGCGCGGTTTGTGCGAGCCGAGCCACGGACGCTGTTGTTCCCCACAAAGAGGATCTGAGCGCGGCCTTGGAGTCCGGGCTGCTGCTCTTTTTGCAGGCCACAGGTGGTGGCGGCCTAGCCCTCCTCAGGGGAGCCTGAGGACCGGGCTTCCAAGCGGAGTAGAGCGCAGCTTTAATTAAAAAAACAAACAGCGGCTCCTCCATGTGGTTAAAGCCTAGGCGTGGCCTAGAGCAGCTGTTGGCCTTAGGCCTGGGTGGCCGATTAGGCTGGTGGTTGGCACTATTAAGCGCATGGTGTATTATTAATTCTACAAGAGGGACAGGCCATGAGTGGAGCAGACGGCCCTGGGATTCAGGGTCTGCTCCTTCTCCCCCCCCCCCCCCCCCGTTGGTAAAGCAGATACATTTAGAGGTGGGAGGTGGCGGGGAGTGATGCCCCCCCTCACTCACTACCTCCACTCACTGGCAAAATAATCAGGCCTTGTTGACTAACCCAGACAAACTAGGCCTGGCCATAATAATAATAATAATAATAATAATAATATAAATAAATTGGGTGGTGAGATTCTGGAGTTATATGTTGGGAGTGCGATAAGGGCCTCCTCTGGTTTGGTGGCTAACTTGAATTCAGGTAGCGTTGTTGATTGGGGACACGTGCTGTAGGTGACTGCAATTTACACATAAGTGGAATTGGTTTTAGATAGAAAGGACTATTAAACAAACAAATAAATGAATAAATAATAAAATAAAATAAAATACATTTCAAAGGTTGCTGGTTTAGCTTATTAGCTCTGAATTGACAGCTTTACATTGTAGATTGGTGACACAGGTATAGCCTTAACAGGAACACTACATCCTGTACCAAGTAGTTAACTTGACATCATTATAATTTCAATAATCATGCCACGAAGTAAGGCCCAGTCCAAACGACGTGCGGCCTCAGCTGGCACTAAAGCTGGCCAGCCAGTGCCTAAGCGGGCCATTAATACTCAAAATAGGGATGATGACATTACTACACATTTGGCTCAGATAGGTCGCACAATGCAGGCTTGTGTGGCAGTGTGTGAGCAGTTGGCTCAACACCATTTGCAGAAGGACAACTTGGGGGCGCATGTGGATACCTCTGCAACTTTAAATCCGACTACAAATATACAGCACAATACATTGTAACAGGCTATTGACAATTCATTTTCTTTTCCAGACATGGCACGTAGTTCCCCAGGTACATCAGCTATGGAGATTGGGCATCCAACCGTAGCTGATGTAATGGAGCTTTTGAAAAAATTTCCTGGTGTGGGTCAACAGGGTGTGGCTGCCCCTGTGTCTAATCAGCCTATTTTGGCTGATCTGTTTAACTTTCTTCAAGGAGTGGTTGTTTCAGGTCAGAGCAATGTGCCGACTCCTGAGACAGCGGTGGATTGCAGCAGAGATATACCAAGTGCTTATGGGGGACAACACAACACCCGAGCAGCTTCGGCAACGCTCTCAGTGGGAGCTCAGCAAGCATTGGTGAATGCTTCAAGTCAAGCAACAAGCTCAGGTTTGTCTTCTGCTGCCAATATGCAGGCATCTTGGCCTTCATCTGTATGGGCTACAGGTGGGCAGACAGGGTTGAGCTTGATAAGTGAGCGCCCTATGCCTACAACGGTGACTGCACCTCTGACTAACATTGGGCTTGCTCAGGTTATGGACTCAGAGGTGCAGCATAACACACATGTCAATAACACAGTAGGTGAGGTAAGGGGAACGGCTGTGATAGGAGCATTGGGCATTACTGGGGCAGACAGGTCATTTGACTGCAATCCATATGCAGGGATGTCTACGCCCCTGGGGTCACACCTTCCCCTGGCTACCAAAGAAAGAATATGGAAAGGTGAGTATTTTGATTTGTTTTCACTCACATTCCGTGATCCCGAACCGAGGATCATGGTCAAGAATGGAGTGGTCTTTACCCTTCCAAAAGAGTTTCAGTCACACAAACGCCCTAAGTTAGAAAGAAATTTTGTAAATTGGATCATGGGCTTTACAATATATAGGGGCGTTATTGAGGAAAAGGACCCTGCTAGATCCCCTGAATTCTCCAAATATCAGGAGATAATGATCAAGGATTATACCAATTGCCACTTCAATTCTAGGGGGTCAGCTTGGCTTCAATACGATGAACAATTCAGGATGAGGGCGACATTAGACCGCTCTTTATCCTGCCGTCATGTGCAGTCTGAATTGTGGGCGGATGTTATGGTGGGGGCTTCCCCTTCGAGCCGATGTGACAATGGATTTGTACCTATGGTCACACAGACGAGAGGGCAAAATACGAGGCCTGGCATGGGAGACAAAAAACAATTTGGACTGTGCTGGGACTTCAATGCAGGTAGGTGCAGGAGGCAGCCCTGCAGGTTTGACCATAAATGTAATACCTGCAGAGGAAACCATCCAGGATCAGCATGCCTTAAAGGTAAGAAAGCAGGAGATGGGGCCCCTTCTCAGCAATCATCAATTGCAGGAAAGAGCACCAACACCAATTAAGTTGGACGTGTTGGCTGCTTGGTTGCAGGTATACCCCAAAAGGGATGCCGCACAGTATTTGTTCGAGGGTTTCTCACAAGGTTTTCGTATTCCTTATGTGGGTTTAAGGGTGCACCGTTACGCACCTAATGCACATTCTGTCAGGGAATTACCAGGCATTGTGAAGGACAAGTTGGCCAAAGAAATAGCGACAGGTAGGATTTCAGGCCCCCATGATCAATTGCCTATGCCAAATTTGAGACTATCTCCCCTTGGTGTCATCCCTAAGAAGGCACCAGGGGAATACAGGTTAATCCACAACCTATCTTACCCTAGAGGCGAATCAGTAAATGACGCTATAGACCCTCAGTTAGCGTCAGTTAAATATGCTTCCTTTGATTCAGCAGTAAAAATGGTTAAGACACTGGGCAAAGGAGCCTTATTGGCAAAATGCGACATTAAATCTGCTTTTAGGTTACTACCAGTTCACCCAGAAGATTTTCATCTCCTGGGCTTTCAATTCGAAGGGAAGTATTACTTCGACAAAGCTATGCCAATGGGGTGTTCCATTTCTTGCTCAGCATTTGAAACATTTAGCACTTTTTTACATTGGTGTGCCTCTAATAGGTCTGGTAGTCAAGCCATTACTTTGACGATTTCTTATTTGCTGGGGCTTCTGGGACGACTGGTTGTGCAGATACACTGTTGGCATTCCAGGGATTAATGAAGGAAATGGGGGTACCTTTGGCTGAGGAAAAAACTGAGGGCCCGATACCTGTCTTACTATTCTTGGAATTGAATTGGATACTAACGAGGGTATATCTCGCCTCCCATTTGATAAGCTCATAGCGATGAGGTGTCAAGTGAGGATGATGAGAAACAAATCTAAGGCCACTCTACGAGAGTTTCAATCCCTGGCGGGTTTATTAAACTTTGCTTGCAAGTTTATAGTCCCTGGGCAGGCATTCTGTTCAGGTTTGTACAAAGCCACCAGGGGAGTGAAGGCCCCCCCATCACCACATTAGAATTACTTCTGGAATAAGGGAGGATTTGAGGATATGGGAGTCATTTCTGGAACAATTTCATGGTATTTCATTTTGGAGATCTGAAATGCTCTTATGGGCAGACTTTCAGGTACACTCCGATGCTTCAGGGACTTTTGGTTTTGGAGTATATTTTAATGGCCAGTGGGCAGCCGAGGGATGGCCGCAATCCTGGGCTGAAAAATGTTGGACATGAGACCTCACCTTTTTAGAACTATTTCCTATTGTGGTTGCGGTCCATTTGTGGCCAGAGCAATTTGCAAACAAAACGGTGCGGTTCTGGTGTGATAACCAAGCTATAGTCCACATAGTGAACTCCTTGACTTCTAAATCTGCTAAGGTAATGACACTAGTTCAAGAGTTGGTGGCTCAATGTTTAAAGTTTAATATTTTGTTCCAAGCTCAACACGTTCTTGGTTTACTAAATCCGTTGGCGGACGCCCTTTCGCGTTTTCAGTTTTGCAGATTCCGTCAACTGGTGACAGAGTCAGCAGCCCATCAATTGGAGGTACCGAAACATCTTTGGAGCCTTGGAGAATAGAAATTGAAAAGGCAATTCTCCAGTCTGTTGCCCTGTCGACACGCAAGTCATATCAGCTCGCGTTGCGAGCATTTAGATGTTTCTTGTTAACTGTCAGGGAGATGGAGGTCTGGCCATTAAAGGTGGAGGTTATCCTCCGTTTTTCAGCCCACCTTAGACAATCTGGTTTATCTCAGTCACCATCAGAGGCAGAATAGCTGCACTGTCATTTTACTCTAGAGCAGGAGATTTTAATGACCCTACAGTTGATTTTAGAGTCCGTAGGGCTTTGGAGGGATGGGCTAAGGAGTCTTCAACATTACAGGATAATCAGTTGCCAATAACAGGTCCTATACAGATAAGGATTTGGCAAAACCTCCCGGTTACATGTAGCACACCTGAAGAGGTGGTATTGTTTAAGGCTGTATTTTCGTTAGCATTTTTGCAGCCTTGAGAATAAGCGAAATTGTCCCTAGTTCCCGTACTACTGCCTAGACTTATTGAATTGCTGGCCTCTTTCACACATCCCAAGATCTTGTTGGTACATTTAGGTGAGAATGACCTTTCAAAACTGACTTCATTACAGTTAGTTAGAAGGATGATTAAAGACATGAAAGAAATACAGCGAAGAATGCCAAATACACTGCTCATATGGACAAAGTTGCTGCCTCGGTGAGTTTGGTCCGGTGCTCGGAGTGATGCGGCCATCAATGGAGCTCGGCATTGGTTGAACAGATCTGTAGTCAAGACGTTGGGGAGAATGGGTGTTGTTATTGTTGATCATGAAGGAATACAAGTCACATTGCCACACTTGTACAGGGGAGATGGTGTGCATCTCTCCCCATGGGGGAATGACATATACTTGACTTCATTGGAGTCATACATTAAAACATCAATTGGGGGGGGGGGAGGGGATGCCAAGCTAGGCTGCCCGCTCCTGTGGCGGGCAGGGACCCTCCCCCCTTTAAGAAATTTTTAGGTTAATTGAAAATTATTAATTGGAATAAAAAATAATTTAAAAAATTGGTATATGTCATTAGGTTAAACAAGTTTCTATGACGTCATCTTAAACTCAATGATGTCATAATGTTATGATGTCATAAAATGCTTTTGGCATCATATCCAGTTGGGGGAGGGGTTAGATATTGTTATTGTATATTGCATAAGTTAAAGGATTTGATGCATGCTGTGTTAGAAATAATTATTCAATAGCGCTTGCGCTTAAATACACGAACGCATGCGTCAAGAACAAATTCTTGTTTAAGAAATGCTTATTTAAATTGTTAATTACATTGTTATTTAAATGTTTAATTGATTGATATCAAGACCCTGTACAAAATAAAAGTTGTGGCCAATGTTTGACCTAAAACTAATCGCGTTCGTGTCCTTTGTGCTGATGCAACACAAATACCCCAAAGCAAAACAGGCTATCCAATCAGAGCATCCACATACACAAAGCAAAGGAATGGGGGCAACAGTAGTCACAAAGTATAAATGTTGTGGTTGTTGTACCCATCACGCCCCTCATCCCCTTTGCCATATCTAAATGTTATGTCTTCTCTGAACTACTTTGCTCTAACATCCTTCCCCCTCCCCACAATAAAGAACACCTCACATATGGGAGAGACTCTCAGATCCACATGCATGTAAGATGTCTGTAGAAAAAGGCCTGTAAGTTTGCTCTAACCAGCACCAGTTGTTGTTGTTAACTGTCTTCATGTTGATCTTAACCCATAGTGACCCTGCTGATGAGACATTACCACCTTGTCCTCTACTGCTCTATCCAGCTTCTGCAGACTCATATTAGTGGTCTCTTAATTTAAGTCCGTCCATCTAGCATGTGGCCTTCCTCTCTTTCCATTTCACTCTACCTTTCCTAATATTATTGTCTTTTCCAATGATTCATGCCTTCTCATGATGTGACCAAAGTATGACAGTCTAAGGCTTGTCATCTTGGCTTCTAGGGATATTTCTGGCTTGATCTTCTCTAGGACCCATTTGTTTGTCCTTTTGGCTGTCCATGGAATCCTCAGCACTCTTCTCAGGTACCATATCTCAAATGAGTTGATTTTCCTCCTATTTCCTTCTTAACTGTCCAGCTCTCACATCCATACATGGTAAAAGGGAATACAATGGCTTGTATGATTCTGACTTTTGTGCTGAGTTGTATGTTGTTGCATTTTAGGATTTTTTCTAGTTTTTTCCTAGTCATCCTCCCCATTCTTAATCTTCTGATTTCCTGGCTGTAGTCCCTATTCCGATCAATGTTTGACCCCAGATATGAGAACCCTTTTACCATTTCTATTTCCTCATTGTCTAGTTTGAATGTGTGTAAGTTCTCTGTGGTCATTATTTTTGCTTTCTTTATGATCAACAATAAGACTGCCTTTGCACTTTCTTCTTCAATCTTCCCTAGTAGTTATTCCAGGTGTGTGAGGTTTTCTGCTAGTATTATGGTGCCATCAGAATATCTCAGATTGTTGATATTTCTTCCTCCTATTTTCACTCCTCCCTCTCCTGTGTCCAAGCCTGTTCTGCATATATGGTGATAGGATGCAGCCTTGTCTGACCCCTTTGCCAATTGGGAACCATTCTGTTTCTCCATGTTCTGTTTTGATCTGTGCCACAATCAGCACCTGGTCTAGTCTTGGCCACTAGTATGGTTCCATACCAGTACCAGTACCCATGAGTAAATTTGTTTGACAGCAACAGAGCCTGACATGCAGGTAAAGAAACCGTTATTGCAATTGCAGATTTCCACTGTAATTTCAAAAGGAAAAATGGTGACTACAGCCAAGGATGGGTCAATTTTCTCCTTCCACTGAGGATGAGGAAATTCAGGCCACATATACCTTGGGAAAGAGGGTATTCAGTCAGGGGAACACTATTCAATTTTCTCTCACACTAAACTCCACTTGCATCTTGAGCTCCAGTCACTGTCCATTGCTGTTTACTCTCAGTGCATCTGCATTTTACAAAGGTAAAACCATTAAATACCACTTTATCTATATACTCAATACACTAGAGTGCTGGGATATGTAGTCTGATTTTAGGAGCCCTCATGGTGCAGTGGTTAAATGCTGGTACTGTAGCCACAACATTGTGAGTTTGATCCTAGAGGAGGGCTCCAAGGACCACTCAGCCTTCCATCCTTTTGTAGGTCGATAAAATGAGTACCCAGCTTGTTGGGGGCAAATGGCTTACACATTGCAAACCACTTAGGGAGTGCTAGTTCACTGATAAGTGGTATAGAAATGTACTTGCTATTGCTATATTGATGAGGCCCTTAGAATTCTCAGCTAGAGACTTCTATTCTACCCCCCAAACTACAGCTTTAGAACTCTCTTGTCTAAGTACCATGGCACATTCCAAGATTTCATATAATGGAGCCATAGCAGTTAAAGTAGTATCAAACTGTTGTAAGTGATACACACATTTTTCGTTGGTCTTCATGAGCATGGAATCCAGCTGAAACCCACTGTATGCTATTAGGTCAAAAAGGGTAGGATAACAGGACTGGTTGGCCCATGAAGGAGCCAACCTGCTATCTCAAATGGGTGTGGTATACCTGAATGTTCATCAAGTGGGATGCTCCCCAACTTTTCTTGTCTAGTGTTGTAATCTGAATTTGAACTTGGGACTCCTTCAGTCTATGCAAAAGTAACTGGGTCTTGATGAGAAGAAGACAAATTACCTATGATGTGTCTACTTCCTACAGTTGTGTGTTGCTACAGCTCAATTAGGTAACTTGAAGTTTCCCATACTAAAATGCAAAAAAGTAGGTTCCCATGTAAATAGCACATGTGATCATTCCAATATTACTGTCTGCAAACAATCATTCTTTTAAAAGTTACCAACTAGCCTAGTATGTAACATAAGAGAAGATGTATGGATACACATTTATATTTTAAAAAGAACATAGCTGGTGGGAGACACATATTTTATGAAGGGAAAACATTTCAATGAAAGCAAAAGATTTGAAGCAGGATTTTTTTTTTAATGTACAGGTTTTTGAAGATCTGGTAACATTTTTAGCTGCCATTTTTCATTTTATCATAATGTTATGGTATTATCTATTTTTTTCTCTTTATTTTTAAATGCATTCCGATATTAGTTGTTGATATGGGAGCATTTCTCAAAATCTGGCTCTCTGCATGATAGAATGTGAATTTAACAAACATGTGCAGAGCAAAAACATGGTAAACAGTGTCAACAAGCCAAGTAAAGCATATGTTGGCTCTAAAAATAAGAATAAAATAATGCTCTATCAAAGAAAGAAAATGAATTGCAAAATTCTTCCACAGTGAGCTGAATCCCGATTACCTTATGAAAAAACAGATATTGTGTCTTTAGCGACAACAGGAAGGCCTCTCCACTGCACTTCTGGTTCACATTACCTTTCTGGCCCTCCCAGCTGAAATCTAATGTATCACAATTCCCTAAAAGGGTGATGCTTCCTATTAGCTAGAATGTGCCCTAACTGCTTTCTTTAGTGCTGTCAGCATCAATTCATATGACAAGAATATTCCTGGAAAGTGGGGGAAGTGTTTGGTATCAGCACCTGTTGGGCCATCTTCTGTACAGCTGTGCCTCTACCATACAGGTTCATAGATTCCTAAAATTTGAATATCCTGTTATAGGAAGTTGTACAGTATTAAAATAAGATTATTGGTTCATCTCGCTACTGTTTACTCTTGGTGTCAACCTGGTGTCACTGAAACATTACAACTCCCATTATCCCATTAAACTTGCATTATTTCCAGTCAACAAGGCCAAAAAACTGAATGAGATGGGTGCCTAGAGATGCTTTCCCAAGTTCCCCTTGGAAAAAGAGCGCACAACATTTGATACCAGGGGCAGGGACAGACCAAGACAATTTATAAGTTCATCATAAACACTGTGATGTATCAGCATAAAGAAGTCAACTAAGAGCAATGGAGCAATGCAGAGAAGGTGTGTTCAAAGGCATCACACCTAGAACAGCAGCATTCATTAAGATGCTTAATCTAAAAATGGTCACATCTTAACACAAAGCAATTTACCAAACACGAGCACTTGAAACTGAGTCAGTAGGAGCAGAGAGGCTATTTACATCTGGCTTCTGTTGTTGTTTCTAGCTGCCCTGGATTTGTCCCCAATTCATGGCAACCTCATGGATGAGACATCTCCAAGACATCCTATCTTCCACTACTCTGCTTAGGTCCTGTAAATTCAAGCCCATTACATCCCTGGTGGAGTCTATTCATCTGGTGTGCAGTCTTTCTCTATTTCTACTACCTTTCCAAGCATTATCAGGTTTTCTAGTGAGTCATGCCTTCTCACAATGTGGCTGAAGTATGACAGCCTCAGTTTTGTCTTGATCTGTTCTAGGACCCATTTGTTTGTCTTTTCAGCTGCCCCTCAGCACTCTTTTCCAGCACCACGTCTCAAATGAGTTGATTTTCTTTCTTTCAGCTTTCTTCACTGTCCAGCTTTCACATGCATATATGGTGACAAGGAATACAATGGCTTTGGACAATTCAAAATTTAGTGCTCAATTGTATATCTTTACACTTTGGGGTCTTATCTAGTTCTTTCATAGCTGCCCTCCCCATTCCTAGTCTTCTTATTTCTTGATTGCAGTCTCCATTCTGATTAATGTTTGATCCAAGGTATGGGAAATCTTTAACTATTTTGATTTCCTAATTATCTAGGCTGAATTTATGTAGATCATCTTTGGTCATTATTTTTGTTTTCTCTGTGTTCAGCAGTAAGCCTACCTTAGCACCGTCTTCCTTGACCTTCCTTAGTAACTGTTCCAAATCTATGACATCTTCTGCTAGTAGTATGGTGTCATCTGCATCTTTTAGATTCTCCTATCCTCACTCCTCCTCCTTCTAAGTCCTGACCAGCTCTTCATATGGTATCTTCTGCATACAGATTGAACAGGTTCATTTCTTCCATTGCACTGTACCTGTGCTATTGCAGACCACCACCACCCCTTTTTGATTGAAGACCAGCTCTTCACATCTCATAACATTCATCTGTCTGGATGGTAAGGATATACAATGCTGGCAGAGGGAGTGTCACCAAAGGGGGAAACTTTGGGACACAGAATGTGGCTGGAGGACACAGATCCTGGGGGAGAGAGAAGATCCTGTGAAATACTATCACTCATTGAGGCAGTTTGAGTTTACTCTGCTGGATGCCACTGAGAGAAATTCTGAGAGGAAGGGATTGGAAGGAAGAAGCTGTGATCTACTTGTGCAAGAACTAGCACTGTTGCTGATGTGGTGTGTGTGAAATAGAGAGACTAGATAAACATTCTACCAAATAACACTTTTGAATTGAATCTGTTCATCTTGAACATTTAAAGTTCCCATTAATTGCACATAATACTTTCATTTTAGGAACTTTCTCCTGGAAGAAGAGATAGCACTTGCAGAGAACACATTCACAAGTGAGTTGCCGTACTTCTGCCCCTCCAGCTCATAGTATTGTACATTATACTTGCATATGTTTTTGAAGTCTTGTGCGAGGATAGGAAAGTGGAACAGGAGCCCATGTGGCAAGATAAATTTTGGACCTGTTTTCCCCCCATTCAGACAGAGAATGATCTTACGGGGGGAGGGGGAGCCAATGTTCTTGTTATTGTGTGATCATATGCTTGTGAATTTTGATTTGATGATTGTAGACCAGTTTTCCTGGATGCTCTGATGAACTTACTGGCCAAGAGGGTGGAATTTGCTCAATGCTTTGGTCTTATGGCATAACATCCAATGCCCACTCTGATGTTTTAGAGACATTTATTTCCTCTTGATTTACAGAAGAACAATGTTTGATGAAGCAGGTTAGATGACAGTTACATTGCAGGTAGTATAGGTCCTATAGTGAGTACAAGCAAAGATTAACAAGGACTCTTCATTCTGCCATTGTTGCCACTTCCCAAACATCTTCCTTTGACTCTGTTATTTCATCTTGAACCTATGATCAAAGTTTTTCTAAACAGTTACAACCTTGTTGGGATCAACAACAAAAAGACCAGTTGTGGAACACTCACATACATGATATAATAAGTGTGAAAGGAACTTGGAGAAGAAAATTTATTCAGAACTTCATACTAACTGGTTTCTAGGTAGTACTTAGGAAGAGCATCCCTCAGCAGTGCTCCTCAACACCTTGACTGCATTCTCTCACTCTGTCTGTGGGAAATGGTCTGGGAACAGACATCTGAACCTCCTCCTTTCTCAGGGACTGAGGGGGCTCTCCTCTAGCTCCTCCTCCTGATTTGAACCCCTTCTGCTAACAGAAGGACTTGGTTGGCTATCAGGCATATTCTGTGACTCCTCCAAAGGTAAGGCTGATTTATATTCCAATGAAGATGAACTCTCGGGAGTGGGGGGTGACATAACTGGGAGTTCCCTGTGCCAGGAAGAAAGGCCAAGAGTAAATGGTCCAATGGTCCTGAAGAAGTTGTGTAGTTTAGCACTACTCCTTGCTCCTGGTTCAGAGGGCCTAGAGCCAGCTTTGACTTGTCCATTAACCATAGCCTTTCCTGGATGTTTCCAGGAAATTATGCAGTCAAGGAACCATAGCCTTTCCTGGATGTTTCCAGGAAATTATGCAGTCGAGGAACAATTTATTCACAATAGTCTATGCACTGCTGACCTGATTAGGGTGCTGCAATGCATTCTACATGGGATTCTCCTTGCAGATGACACAGATGTTACAGCTAGTGCAATATACAGCAGCCAGATTACTGATAGGAGCATATTACAAAAACCACCAGATTTTAAAGCGATTGTGTCTGCTGCCATAATGAATTCAAGATGCTGGTGTTGACATTTAAAGCTCCAAATGGCTTTGAACCTCAGTGCTTGAAGCAGCCCTATACATACTTATCTGACATCTGCTAAAGAGGTCTTCTTCTCTGTCCCACCAGTAGGTGTAATGCCCAACATGGAGACATGAAAAAGGGCTTTCTCTGCTGTGGAGCCCTAGTTGTGGAATACCTCTTGGAGGCCTGATTGCACCATTGACAACTTCATTTCAGTGCCAAGCTAAAATGCAGCTCTTTAGAATATCCTTTGGGGTCTACGGAGCTTGGAATGAATCAGGATAAATATATTGTTTAAATTGTTTTAAATTGCTTAAATTGCATGCACTATTTTATATGTTTTAGCCTCCTTTAAATTATTTAAAATTTCCTTTTGCTGGTTTAAGTAGTTTTAAATTGCTTTTTGTCTCTATATCACCCTACAAAGATAGGATATAGTTGGCAGGATAAAAATATTTTAATAAAAATAAATAAAAATCACAGAGTATACTCCTTCTATATCACTTTCTCTCTTCACAAGCAAATACCCCATGAGGATATAACCAGAATTTGACCAGAAAAGAAATAAGTCTGGCATGTAAAGGCATGTCTGGGCTGACAAATCAAGTGAATGCTATTTCTCATGGGAGGCAACATTTCTGGTTTCTGCCCATCCCACCCCCCATGATGTTGGCCTATCCAGGCTGGCCTTGCAGTTCCTAGCTTTGGGTGCCTGCCACTGTCATTTGGCACTGTGGTCCTCCTTGTAAATCCCTCTTTGGATTTGGATCCTAGACCTCCAGGTAATTTTAATGTGAACACATCTGTGTAAAAGTGGTTTATTAGCATGCCCACCCCTTGTTTAGGGTGAAGGAAGCCAGTGTGAGTCAGAGTTAATAGGTCAACAAGCAAACTAATGTGGTTTATTATATCCTGTAGAATAGTAAATGCTTGAAGAAGTTCCAGTATTTAATTCCAACTATATAATGATATTCAACCTAAGTTATGTCACACACCCACCCAATGATTATCTTTTTAAAAATCCAAGATATGTCACTGAAGTGTATATTGTACATAAATATATATTGAGAGCTTGGACAAGTAGAACAAGACCATATTCACAAAATGCTTCTGCCTCTCTTGTCTCCCAGGACAGAAAACATCTGTGAGCTGAAAAGAAACCTAGCAGTCTGGATAGGTGGTGTTTGCAACATCAAAGTAATGCCTATGGCCCATCTTGCTGATTTGCACTCACTATCTAGCCTTCAGTACCAAGTTGTAGAAGCAGATAGTGATCAAGAGGAACAGGAACAGGAATCATACAATCATAGAGTTGGAAGAGACCACAAGGGCAATCCAGTCCAACCCTCTACCATGCAGGAACTCAAAATCAAACCATCCTCAACAGATGGCCATCCAGCCTCTGTTTAAAGTCCTCCAAAGAAGGAGAGTCCACCACACTCCAAAATTGGGAAATTCCACCACACCCCGGAACATAGGAAATTCTATTCACATCTTGATATTCTTCACATCTTGATATTCATCTTTCTGGTGGCTGTGAAACTGGAGGTGTGGTTGGAGCTGTCCTTATGCTACATGCCACACTGCCCCTGGCCCCAGAATACTTCATTGCAAGAACTGAGTTTTCCTTGGGGGTTTGTGTGTGTGAGAGAGCATGAAGACATGCTGTTTGTGAGGTGACTCATGGTGAACCTATCCAGGGATGTTCTTGGAAAGATTTGTTCTTGTCACTGCAAGAGTAGGTTTGTCTTTGCCTTTCCTTGAGGCTGAGGCCATGTGACCTGCCCAAGAACACCCAATTGGTTTCATGGCACAGCTGGGAATCGAACCCTGGTCTCCAGAGTTGTAGTCCAACACTCTGGCTCTAGCCACAGTACCCCAAATATATCTACATGAAACTAGTTTGTGATCACCCTTTAAAAAGAACAAGAATTATTCATTTGTATGCACTTTATCTTTTAAAAAGTTATATAAAACACAGCAAATGGCTTCTGGAGGGTAGAAACATATTGCAGTTTCAGCTTGAGCTTGCCTGTTTTGGATTGCTTGCAGGTTGGGGAAGGAAAAACAGCTTTAACAGTATCCATTTGTAGAATGTTTTAAGTATCTAACAAAGCATCCTCCCTTTCTCTCTACCCCCTGCAGCAGTAGTTTTGGTATCCATTGACTTGGGAGGTCTGAATTCACTGAAAGCAGTTAGTCTTTGAGATAAGTATCTGGTACCCTGTCTCTTCTTTGCAATGCATAGAAAATTAGTAAAATCTGTGCTACTCATGCGGCTGAATGGGGGAGAAGATATACAAAGCAAAAGGGGAAGGGTCACCTGCAAAAAAGAAAAAAAAGTCTTCTTCAAAGCCCCAAATGATTTATATTAGTAGCAGTATTCAGAGCAACAATACAGAGTCCAGAATGGTGCTGACATAGCAGGTCCTTAAGCAGTACAGGGTGTGATTGCTATTAATCTATTAAAAATGGTTTTGGTAGAATTCCACAACCTCTTCTTCCTCCCTTTTCTCTTCCTTGCTTTTCTTTAATCTTCCTAACCTTCCTTTTAATGTTTCATATTGTATGTTTACATTGATTTATTTTTGTACTAGCAGGGGGACTCAGCATTGTTCAGGAGAAACATTAACCATTGTCAATGACTGGGCAGTTTCAGATGGAATCCAAAAATCTAATGACCACAGAATGCTACAGCTGGTAGAAGGAATGGGGAGAAATGACTTCCATTGACTCCTCCTCTCCCTTGTTGTCTTTCCCCTCCATCCCATAAATCTGCTCTGGGAAGGGAATAGCACGGTCAGACTCCAAGTGAGCTTCATAGCAAAAGCTCACCAGCCAACAGACCTGTTATTACATTCATAATCTTGTCAACTTTTCTGTTCTAGAATTTGTCTTTCCACTTTTCTCCCCTTCCTTGTCATTTTCCATTTTTTAAACCATCCATTTAGTTTCCTTACCAAAAATCCTTATTCTAGGTTAGTTTCCTCAAATAATTTTGCAGTGCCCATCAGCCATAAAATCCACATGGATAGCCTCATTCTCCTACCCCATCAATCCTGTCCAGTATCTAATCTTTGAAAATAGCCAATACTTGAATAAACAGGAGCATATTAGCAGATACTGCACAGTATTTTGCTCCTTATCAGTTACTTCCAGCTTTCAGCTGTTTAAATATAAATATACCCTGCTCCTGCTGATATCCCCTATTTCAGACATCCATCTTAAATAAGTTGATATCATCTGTAGATGTTGCCACTTTGCTTGGTTTACTTTTCCCCAGGTTTTTAATATGTTAAAAACAGCACATGTCCCAAGGCAATTTGGCATCATCCATATATCCATGCCAGTAATGATTTTTTTTTCTACTGTGGAAACCTGTCTATTATATCCTTATCTACTGTGAACCAGAGAAATTAAATTAAAACATCTTGAATACAAGCTGTGTCAGCTAATCATTCCTCAACTGCTCAAAATGCTCAGAAGACAATGGTAACTAATTAGCAGTGGCCCAGACCTTACTCGATCACTGTTTCTTTTTAAGAGCCATACAGACACAAAGTTTTCTCACATGATTTTTCTTTAAAAATAAACTAGGGTATCTGTACTCATATTCACTAACTTTGGTGACAATTGCCCTTAAATATTACAGGAATCAACAATGGGTTTGCTCTTCCAATCTTTAATTCTGTAGTAAATGTCTTTGTATAAATTAACACTCTATTCAAACCATTCAATTTATATTAAAAGAAAATCCTTATTTCAATTATCTCCCCCTCAAACACATTCAAGTATTTTACATTTTCAAGAAACACTTGGATATCTGCAGGAAGAATAGTATTACTGACATTTGTCTCTGTGCACAACATCTCATTAAAGGTTTCATATTTGGAAAATAAGTACTGATTCATTATTCCGGTATTCTAGAAGTTTACGTCATGCTCCTGCCTTCTTCCTATGATGTTAACACTGTGCTCAACATTATTGAGAGTGTATAAGAATTTCTGTATGTTGTATTATATGGGTTTCAGTGCATTCTACTAGAAAACAAGGTGTAATCAGTAACAAACTGATGCCTACTTTTGAGATTATAATTATGCTATTAGAATGCCATTAGAAACCAAAATCATGAAAATCCTTTGGTATATAATAATTCAAAGTTGGTATTATTAACTGAAGAGATGAGATGTAGCTGATTACCTTTTAAAAGTCCCAGAATTTTGATAACTTCTTTATTTATAAAATTAGTCAATTCATAATTTCTACTATAACTGAAAATATTATTTTCTTTATTTTTAGAAATGCATTACTCATTGTGTTTTGTCTTTATGTTGTTTATCTGAGAGGTCTCTTTTTCTAAAGTAAAAAAGAAAGGTTTTCAAAATAAAAATCACTAGTATTGAACAAAAATAAAAAAATTAAAACCAAGGCGAACACGGGCATCCTGATGAAATTTTCTAAAGCTTATGGCAAATGCCAGCTTTGAAGAAAGGTCTTAATAAAACCAAAGGGGGATGTACTGTAACAAACAGACTTCAGGCAGATGACACCTGACTTCTTGGGATTTATTGCAGTAAGCAGCATGTGATCATGGGGAAAGAATTTTAAACTCCCCACAACTTAACATTAGTTATTATAATTACATTTCCTAAGAAAGCAATCTTCTGATTTCAATAATGGTAGGCAAACAAATATAATGAATGTATTCTCTTTAATAGATAACGTTTGTATTCTTGCAGGAACATCCCTGGCTCCAATAGTACTTCAGCCTCTGGAGAGTCATTAACTCTCCAAAGGCCAAAAGAAAGAGGCAAGGTTAATGTATAATTCAACATCTTAATTTGCTCTGTATGTCACTTGAGTTACACAGAGTGTTATTTATTCTTGTAGCATGAAAAATTCAGCCATTAAGAACCAGATGTTGTGCACGCACTCAAACATACCATCTTTGAAATCATTTAATAAAAAAAATTAAACAAGCTACTTATATATAGCCAAAAAATATTCATGATCTATAAAAACATTCAATGGTACATCCTCTGTACACAAGAGTCACAGGATAAACAGCAGTGTGCCATGCCGTTCTATACCTGCAGCAAATGGTAAATAACAGATGAGAGGAGGAAAATGTACATCACACCAGAAAGAGAGACACTTCATGCTAAACTGTACTTGTCACATATGAAAACTGAACAATTGACTGGGAAAAAAAAGAAAGAAAAAAGCTGAATGAAATTTCATTGGATGTGACAATCTCAGTGAAACTGAAACATTTTGTACCTCTTTTTACAAAAGAATTGTAGCACCTCTCCAAAAGTGCCTCCTGTGGAACATTTGCAAGGTTAAATGGGCATTGCCAGGAAATAATACATATAAAAAACCTACATATGAAAATGCATGCATTTTAAATTTTTAATGGCTAAAATGCCTTTCATTTAAAAACTATGCAGAGACAATTTTCACTGAAGGAGAGAAATACGTAAATTTGGTTTCTGTTGTTGTTTTGTGCTTTCAAGTGACTTTCAAGTGATTATTTCAACCCTTTCCTAGGCTTTTCTAGGCAAGATCCAGAAGTGAACAATTGTCATCCACTAAGGCCATGAGATTATGACTTGCCCAGGGTCACCCAGCAAGTTTTCCATGGTTTCCTAAGTCCTGTCCCAACAATCACACTATGTAATTTGGGGGTGTCCACTCTGGCAAAATAAGGTGGCTTCAAATTGACCTGAAGCCTACCTTTCCAGATGATGTATGATGTGAAACCAGGTGGAAACTGACACGAAGCTGCATTCCAGGGCTAAAAACTGAAGCAAAAGGAAGCTCTGATACTCTGCCTTAATGCAAAAAATGTGCATCATCACATCAGCATATAAACAGCATGGTGTGAGTGTGGGAATGCAGGAAAAGCCAGGCAACATATGAGAAATGTCTGGAGCATGCACTCTGGGACCAGTGAGGCACAGCCACCAGTGCCATTGCTCACCATACTTTTTGTTTGTTTGCACATACAGGTGCATGAGTGGTGAGCTGCACCATCAATCCATCACACCATTGATCTGTCACACACCCCATGAAGCAAAAGTATGACAAACACAGCAGGTCGCCAGTAACTCAATGGATGTAATTAAAATATACAAACAGGACATACACAAGCAGGACAGTCCAACAGGAGACATAAGGGGAAGGGGGGAAGTGGGCATGTATGGGGGACCTCCATGACTGTGCTTTCCCAATATATCATTGGGTGCACTGATGGGTGGTGTATTGTTCATGTGACTTTGTGGCCAGTCACATGGGGCATCCAATGGAATGGCAGATGGGCAGGACGTGGGAGGTAATTGCCAATCTCAGGTTGTGTGTTCATGCAATGGTGCACACCCATGATGGGGATACAAAAAACAAACAAAACAGAGAGGCACAACTTGACACCATGTGGTGCAGACTGCATGCAGGTGTTCAACCCGTCTTGGGAGCAGGCTGTATGGACAGCTGGGCTTCCACCCACTTTCATAAAAACCAGATCAGCCTGGTTTTTCCTCTCTGTCTGCTCAGCCCCTTTATCTCATAAAGCTGTACAAATAAAACTCCAAATTAGGGTAAAGCATTAAAAATTGCACAAATTTCACTGTGGGGAAAAACCCTTAGGGTCTCCCAACCTGATATGAAGCAAGGACAGGAAGAATATGAAGATGGTATTTAGAAAAAAAATCAACAAAATCAAGATGGAGAGATTTTCACACCCTTCCCTACACTCATAAACACATTTGCTTGGAATTAACCTAATTCAGTTTCAAAAGCTAGAAAAGATTCCATGGGAATCATCTAGAAAATTAAACTGGATGTTACCAAAGTGAGTCAAAGGGCCTCTCATCTTTAATATTACTTTAGAATTAGACCCCAAAGTATTAAGTTATAACTCCACAGCACCCTTCATTCAGATGAAGATCAATATCTGGCACAGTGAACATATGTGAAATATCAATGTGAAGATTTATTTAAGTCATGAAATCACCAGATAGTCTTAGGATAATAATAAATAATAATAATAATAATAATAATAATAATAATAATAATTTATTATTATTATTATTATTATTATTATTATTATTATCCTGCCCCTCTGTCGAACAATTGGGGCAGCTTATAACAATTAAAATTCCATACAAAAATACAGGGTAAACACCCCACCCTAAAAAAGTATTAAACTACACATCTGCTAAAAGATGTTACCCTAAAATAACACAAGATAAAAATAAGGTAAGTACAAGAACCATAAACAAAATGGAGCAGAGACAAGAGCCAGAAAATGGAAGAGGTAGAGCCGGTCAAACTCCTGAGACTGGGAATCTAGTCAGGAAAAGCCTGCCGAAAAAGATCTGTCTTCACAGCCTTTTTAAAGCTGCTTGTTGTATCTGACAGATCTCATCCGGCAGGCCTTTCCATAGTCTCGGGGCAATTACTGAGAATGTCCTCTGGGAGGTTGCAGACAGCCTTGTTTTCATTGGCTGGGGCAAATTCCTCCCAGAGGACTAGAGTGCACGGGGAAGATTGTATGGAAGGAGACGGTCCCAAAGATAGGTTGGAGCCAAGCCATTTAGGGCTTTAAAGGTAACAACCAACACCTTATACTGGGCCTGGAAACTAATTGGCAGCCAGTGAAGGGACTTTAATACCGGTGTTATATGGTCTCTCCTTGATGTTCCCGAGACCACTCTAGCTGCCATGTTTTGCACTAGCTGGAGTTTCCGGACCAAGCATGAGGGTAGCCCCATGTAGAGTGCATTACAGAAATCCAGACGAGAGGTTACCAGCCCGTGCACCACAGTCTCAAGCTCCCTTACTTCCAGGAAAGGGCGCAGCTGGCATATCAGCCGAAGCTGATAACAGGCACTCCTGACCATCGCATTCACCTGATTGGTCATTAGGAGCGACGAGTCCAGGAGCATCCCCAGACGGCGAACACAGTCCTTCATCGAGAGTGTGACCCCATCCAGGACTGGAGGTTGCAACCTAATTCCTGGTTTCGGGGCCACTACTGTGAGCACCTCCATTTTGTCAGTCTCAATCTGTTTTTCCTCATCCAGCCCATTACTGCCTTAAGACTGTCATTGAGAGGAGAGATGCCATCGGGAGTTGAGGCCGACAATCGAAACATGGAGAAATAGATCTGGGTGTCATCAGCATAGTGATAACACCTAGCCCCATGTCTCTGGATGATCTCACCCAGCGGCTTCATATAGATGTTAAACAGCACCAGGGACAGAATGGCATGTAAGGTCTTTTTTTTGCAGAACAGCTGTCCCTGAGCAGCATCCTCTGGGACCTGCCCAGAAGGAAGGAATGGAACCACTGCAATGCAGTGCCTCCAATTCCTAACCCACTCAGGCGATCCAGGAGGATGCTATTGGCCTATCATATCAAAAGCTGCTTAGAGGTCTAGAAGCACCAACAGGGTCACACTACCCCTGTCGATGCTCAGACGCAGGTCGTCGGCTAAGGCAACCATGGCAGTCTCAACTCCAAATCCCATCCTGAAGCCAGTTTGAAATACTATCTTGCAGAACCCCCAGTTGGCACTGTGGGGATGATGGCATTATCCTGATAGAGATACTGTTGAAGAGCTACGTGCTATTGCTATTGACAGATATATTGTAGAAATCAACACATAGGTAAATCTCACATAGTTGATTGTTCTGCTCTAGTTGGGGGAATAAAAATGAGATTCCGGTCATAATATGCCAAGTGCTCTTTGTGTCAGAAGACCATACCTAGTAAAACCAACAATGTTTACAGGTATTACAGCAATTTCAAGGAAGGTTGGGGCACTGTGTGTGTGTTTTTCTCCCCCCCCCCCCACATCCACTATTTCTTCTGTGTTGTGTCATTTTACACCATAAGCTTCAGAGTAGAGAATATCTTCATTAAACTCTATCACACCCTGGGAGCCCTTCCAGCTGAAGAACAGGATAGAATGCTTTAAATAAGAATAATATGTCAAGAATATGTTTATCCTAAAGGCCAAACCTTAAATGTGCATAACTTCCACAGGTGATTCTGCAACCTTGGGTGGGGTGGCTATCAAAAGCAGTTTCACTGACTGTGAAATGAAGACAGGGTGAGATGGAGACAAGCTGCATCACAGCCTTATCTTTCTGGTCATGTTTCTCTTCCAAATTATCTCCAGTGCTTCTATATGGAGAGAAGATGTGTTTTCTCTTACAAATGAAAAAAAGTTTGGGGAAGGAGAAATTGAGTGGGGAAAGTGGGAAATTCAGTGGGAAATGACTGGAAATCAAGGTGGCATGTAGGCTTCTTATTCATCATGCATTTATTTAAACTCAGTCTCTAAGATTGTCTTGGCTTGTGCAGGGAGTTACACTCAGCTTTTTGTAGCATCTAGTTAGGCCATCAGCTGCTTTATGATTGCATTCTGTTTTTTCCAGTCCTCAGGCGCACTATCCACTTAATAACATTTATTATTTGTTTTAAACTTAGTTGCCTTGGGGAACAGAAATCTCAGTCCAAACAATGAAATGCAATGTTTGCCAGATTCCTGAGAATCTCCAAGACCTTTTCAGAATGTATTTTCAGCCATCCAATTAATGATGCTGGCAGAGCTCAAATATAGGGTATGCGAATGATTTCTTTTAACTTGGTTGCATTTCTTCTTGTGTGACCTGACTGCACTGAGGCTTCAAAACTTCCCAGAGGGCAGGGGTAAGGGTGCTAAGGGCCAGAGGGATGCATGCACCCCTCTGCTCCTGTTATATATGATGATGCATTTGAACACATTGTTTATTGAATGGGCACAAATGATAAAACATGGATTGGTTTTCTTCTTGTTTAAGCTGAATGCCAGAACAGAAGTTGTATCCCATGAGAGTGTCCTCCTGTGGCACAAGATACACTTCTGCCACCCCCATCAATAATACTTCAGTAGGTACAACAGACCATGAGACAGTTCCATGAAGCAAAATATGAGCCCCAAAACAGACTCAAGATATATAATGTAATATTTCTTCTCCAGCATCTAGTGACACCTTAAAGAACTATAACACTACAGAGTGAATAATGGAATTCTTTTGCTACTGTTTTTTAAAGAGAAATTAGGCCATTACTTGCAGCTACGTCCAAGCTCTGAAATGTGGCTTCTTAAACCAATCTATCCTCTCATCCTCAACTATCACTTCTCTCTCTAACTGGGGGTTCATGCTCCTGTTTACAAGCATTGCCCTCCACATCCACATGAGGACTACTGTTGACTGGAAACATAAGAGCAGATGCCTTCTGAAAGAAGTCAATCTCCTGCTGATGGGTGCTTGAGACTACTGACACCACCACTAGTGCCAACAAAACTGCTATTGATGTGAAGCAGTATGCTTGGGCAGCTATTTATTCTGGAGCTATGGATCAGCACCTTGGACATCTCTATAAAATCTGGACTAAAATCTGGACTGGATTTAGTACTCCATTGACACACCAGACACGAAAGGCTAGTGCACTTTGCTGTTCTTAACGGCCTTCGAGTTAACCTCATCCCATAGCAACCCTATGAATGACAGACTTCCAAGTCACCCTATCATCAACAACCTTGCTCAGGTCTCACAAACTGAAGGCTGTGGCTTCCATGATTGAGTCTATCCATCTGGAATATAGTCTTCCTATTTTCCTGTTGCTCTCCACTTTACCAAGCATTATAGGGCCTATACAGACTGCCAGAAATAATCCAGCTTGAGACCACTTTAACTGTCCTGGCTCAGTGCTAAGGAATCAAGGGAACCATAGTTTATTGTGGCATCAGAACTCTCTGACAGAGAAGGCTCAATGTCTCAGAAAAAAACTACAATTCCCATGATTCCCTAGCACTGAGCCAGGACAGTTAAAGTGGTCTCAAAATGGATTATTTCTGGCAGTCTGTACAGGCCCTAGTCCTTTCTTCTCATGATCTGCCCAAAATATGGCAGCCTCAGTCTAGTCATCTTTGTTTCCAAAGAGAGTTTAGGCCTGATCTGCTCTAGGACCCATCATTGGTCTTTTTAGTGATCCACACTATTCTCAGAACTCTTCTCCAGCACTACAGCTCAAATGAGTTCATTTTTTTTCTTCTCAGCTTTCTTCACTGTCCAGCTCTCACAACCATCCATAGAAATGGGAAGTATGATGGATAGACAATCCTAACTGTGGTATTTAATTATATATCTTTACACTTCTGGATCTTATCTAGTTCCTTCATAGCTGCCCTTCCAAGTCCTAATCTTTTTCTGATTTCTTGACTACAGTGTCAACTCTGATTGACAATTGTGCCCAAGTATGGAAAATTGTGAACTATTTCTATCTCTTCATCATCTACTTTATAATTATGTAGAACATTTGTGGTCATAATTTTTGTTTTCCTGATGTTCAGCTGTAAACCTGCATTTGCACTTTCTGCCTTGACCTTCCTCAATAATCTTGCCATATCTCTGATATTTTCTGCTATTATGTGTCATCTACATATCTTAGATTGTTGATTGTCCTTCCTCCAATTTTCATGCCTCTCTCCTCTGAGTCTAATCCTGGTTTTTGTAAGATGTTATTGACATAAAAATTAAATAGATAAGGTGATAGAATACAACCTTCCCTGACCTCCTTTCCAATTGGAAAGCACTAGATTTTTCTTCATTCTTTCCTGCCAGTAGTACTACAGATTATGGGTATAGATTATGTATCTGGACTATCAAATGTTGAAGCACACCCATACATTTAAGAGTGATCTGTACAATCAAATGCTTTGCTATATAAAACAGAGGCCGATCTTCCTTTGAAACTCTTTAGTACATTCCATTATCCAGCATATGTTTGCTATATGATCCCTAGTGTCTCCTTTCCTGAACTTGCTTGGACATCTGGCAATTCTCGCTCCATATGTGGTAAAAGTCTTTGTTGTAGAATTTAAAGCATCAACTTGCTTGCATGAGAAATTAATGCAATGGTTCTGTGATGGCTGCATTCCTGGTGCCTCCTTTCTTGGGAATTGGAATATATACTGAGTGTTTCCAGTCTGTGGGCCATTGTTCTGTTTTCCAAATTTGTTGACATATTTTAGTTAAAACTAGAGTAGATTCTGAGTAGATTCTGAGTTTAGAGCTTGGAGCTGATCTGTTGATATGCCATCAGTTAGAATCATAGAGTTGGAAGAGAACACAATAGCCATCCAGTCCAACCCCCTGCCATGCAGAAATTCACAATCAAAGCACCCCAACAGATGACCATCCAGCCTCTTTTTAAAGACCTCCAAAGAAGGAGACTCCACCACACTCCGAGGGAGTGTGTTCCACTGTCAAGCACCTCTTACTGTCAGGAAGTTCCTCTTAATGTTGAGGTCAATTTTTTCCCCCTGTAGCTTGCATCCATTGTTCCATGCCCTATCCTATGGAGCAGCAGAAAACAAGCTTATTCCAGCCTTAATATGACACCCCTTCAAATATTTAAACAAGGTTATCATATCAGCTCTTAGCCTTCTCTTCTCCAGGCTAAACATACTTAGCTCCCTAACTCTCTCCTCATAGGGCATGGTTTCCAGACCCTTCACCATTTTGGTTGCCCTCCTCTGGACATGCTCGAGCTTCTCATCATCCTTTTTGAATTGTGGTGCCCAGAACTGGACATAGTATTCCAAATGAGGCCTGACTAAAGCAGAATAGAGTGTCACTATTACTTCCCTTGATCTAGATACTATTCTTCTATTGATACAGCCTAGAGTGGCAATGGCCTTTTCAGCTGCCACATCACACTGTTGACTCATATTCAACCTGTGGTCTACTAGGACTCCTAGATCCCTTTCACATGTAGTTTTGTTAAGGCAGGTGTCCCTCATCCTATATCTATGCATTTCATTTTTTTATTTTTATTTTTTTGCCCTGAGTGCAGTACAGTTCTTGGTGATTTATTTCTCTCAAGTGCTTTTAGTGCAGCTCTCACTTCACTTTTTTTTAAAAAAATGAGGTTTCATCCTCATATTGTTCTTGTTTAAATGCGTATGTCATCAACTCATCCCTTTTATATAGTTCTTTTTATTTCTTCTTGGTCATGTAATCTGGTCATAGAGTACCCCCACTCCTGCTTAAATTTTCCCTTGATTTCTCAGATCTTGCTGAAGAGGTCTCTTGTTCTTCCTTTTTGCTGTTAGATTCTATTTTGTTGCATTGATTTTTATAGTACTTCTCCTTATTTCTGTGCACAAGTATTGTATACTTGCTTTCACGGTTCTGGTCCTTCTGTCACCATTCTTTTTTGCTTGATTTCTGTCTTTGACTCCTTGTAGTGTTTCATATGTCATCCACTGAAGTTTTTCTTTCTTTTTAGCTACAGAGATGTCTTTCTGCTTTCATCTCTAACAATGTCCTCAGTTTCATTTCTTACTCCTGGTCAATTAGGCTTAATATTGCAAATCTGTTTTTCACCTTTTCTTTAAATTCTTCAGTGATGTTTTCCAGGTTGTATTTTTGCATGATGGCTGGTTTACTGTTCTTCTTTAGTGTTACTTTGACTTTTGCTATTAGCAGTTCATGGTCTGTGCCACAGTCTGCACCTGGCCTTGTTTTTGCAGAAAGAATGGAGTTTCTTCATCTTCTGCTTCAATTATCTAGTCTATATTGGCCATCAGGTGATGTCCATGTATAGAGTCACTTCTTGGATTGCTTGAAGAAGGTGTTTGCAGTGAAAAACTCAATCAGTCTGCTTCTACTTGGTTCCTTTAGCCCAGGTCATTTTTTTCTACAATCTTTGATTCTGCTCCATTTCCTATTTTTGCAGTCACCTATGATTATCAAGAAGTCCTGTTTTGCTTTGTGATGTTTCTTCTTGGACTCCCACATAAAGTCTCTCAGTTTCCTCATCTTTTGCATCTGTGGTTCGAGCATACACTTGGATTATGGTTAAATTAATGGGTTTTCCCTGAGGTATTATTGATATGATTCAGTCAGATTTTGCCTTTGACTGTTTTGTTATATCTTTCCTCATTATGCCACTCTATTTCTTATATTTTCATTTCTTGAGTAAAGCACTGTGTAATAATTTGACTTAAAATGTTCCATTCCTGTCCACTTTTTCTCGCTTACATATTGCAATATTTATATGTTTTATTTCTTGTTTCACTATGTCTAGCTTCCCTTGATTCATACCTCTCACATTCCATGTTCCTATACTGTGGGTTGAGCAACTTCAGAATTTTTTTTTTCACCTCTAGGCATGTCAGCTGCTGCTTTGCCCTTTGGCTTGAATTACGGTAATTTGTGCCATTTGCCCCTTCATCATTCTTAGTTGCCCCCTGCTCTGACCTAGTGTTTCTCTGTGTGTTTCTTAACATTTTCTCTTGTTCTCTTGTCTCATAATAGGGTTTCCATGGCAGACTTTTTCAAAAGAAAGTTTACCAGGCCTCCCTCTGTGCAGTACTAAGAAATGATAGCTATGTTATCATTGACATTGTCTCAGAAAAATCTTCACCAGTGTCATCCTTCACTAGTATTGCTGCCCATAGCTGTTTGAGACATTTAGTTTAAATCATCATCAGAAATCTTTATTCTCACCACCTCCTCTCCATCTCCTCTTCCTTCAATACAATTGATTACACTACAGGAATGCACATACAGTATACCAAGCCACTACAAGCCAGCATGGAACTCGTGATGAAAAGTAACATTTCTTTCCAATTGTTTCTGAAGCGAGTTTGTAATTGGTGGCTCAAATATGATCTGAACAGAACAGGCTTTATTTGGATTATTGTTACTTTTATTTTACAAGGGAAACTAAAAAATACTAATACACTGTAGTGGCATGTGACCAGCAGATGGCTGTATGCATCATATCCTGCTTATGGAGGACAGGATCCTCTCCTATCCAAACGGCACTTACTTGAATGAAATTGATGATTTTAGTAGAAATAGGCCAGAGGTTAGAGAACTTGCTTTTGAGTTACAACTCCTCTGAAACAGACTGAATGTAATTCATATTTATAATAATAAATAAAAAGTAAAGAAGAATAGGAAGGAGTAGTATGGGTAGTAGCATGCTAGACTGACATCAATCAGTATGCAGTGGCATTTGGGAAGAGGAGGTTGTTTCCTCTTAATGATCCCCTTCAACACATTGGCAACACTTGCCTGGTGTAAGCTCTATTGTCTTAAAGCTCAAGATACTGGCATCAAATATCTATGTATGGCATTATGGGTATGTTGGCTAATGATGAATGAAAGGTTTTGTTATGGAAGTTGTTGTTGCTTAAAGTCTGGGGGATTGCTTAAAGTGAAACTGGTTTAAATGTCTGTTTTTAATGTAAAATATAAGCTTAACTTTTGCCTGTTCCCATTTAATTCTTAAATACATTAGAAGCCATGTTCTCAAAGTACAGAATTTCCATGTCAAAGCTTTGATTTCTTCAAGGAATGCATTTTTACTTTTTACTTTTATTTTTGGCAGAGGTGGAGGGGATTTATTCTCCCATCAATGCTTTAATGATTTAGGAGGCCAGGCTTCCTATATCCTTTCTTCATTTATACCGATTATCTCACTGGAAGAAGAATGAGTGGTGTAATTGTGACCCACCAAGCCAAATCCAACACTAGCCATATTTTGAGAGTGGCAGTTGTTTGTTGTCTCAACCAGACAAACAAACAAACAAACAGGAAGTCCATCAAACCCCTGGTGGACTGCCAAACATGACTGATGTCTTGTGTTTGGCTTGGTGGTTGACAAGAAAGGCAGGCCAGAAATAAAACAAAGAAAAGGAACAAGAAGATAATTTCAACTGGATCAACTGAAGCATTTTTTTCATGACTGCTTTATGTTAACCATATTAACCCCCTTCATAGTTCTCCTCCCTATATGTCACAGTATGATAGCAAACTGTATGATTTTATTTTTTAAAAACTAATCAGACATGATGATATTCCTTCTGCAAATACAAGAAATTTTCTTCACAATTATCTTGTCCCTTCTCAACTGGCTTTGCAAATCTCACTCCAATGTTTTTTCATTGTCTGCTGGAGAGCTTGCTTTCAGTCATTGTAAGCTAGAGGGAGAAAGACCATCTCCTAAGACCAAATTCTGCAGTAATTGTTTATTTGTTACAAATCCATTTAAACCAGCAGAACAAAGCAAATATCACATGGAACCCTATGATATTAATGATTTACTGTCTATTGAAATCTCTGTGGAATGTATTTCCCTTTGCATATTTTTTACGGTTTTTATTTTTTCCACGAAATTCATATGGTCTTCACAACCACCAAGCAGACTTTTTTTTTCCTTTCAAAGGATAAATAATAAAGGAGGAGGAAGAATGCTCAGTGTCTAGTTTAAAATATGTTTATGGTTGTGCTGGCTCTTCAAGCTTGACCACAAATTCAGGCTACACAAATAACTGAATTAAATAACAAGAAATACAATTACAAGGTTGTGCTCAAAACACAGACCTGCAAAAGCATTTTCCATTGGGTCAAAAGAAGGTTCATTCTTCTATTGGCCAAAATGAAACACTTTTGAAGGTTTGTGTTAGGAGTCTTATGCATTACAGGAGATAGGCTTCAGAAGACTTCATAGTAAGTTCACTGTGATTGAATACATGAATTGCAAGGCCTGGCCATGTTTCTACATATATGCTGCTTTTGGAAATTGAAGGTAAGAAAGAATCTTTCCTTCCTTTGTTTCTAAACAAAACAAGCAAGCTAAAGTAGTCAGGCAAATTCACAGTAGCAAGTACCGTACTTTCTTTTTGAGTAGGCACTTTTTGAATAGGGACACAATGGCTCGGTAGTTAAGATGATGACTCTGACAACTGCAAGATCGGCAGGTCAGCATTTCAAGGCCCAGGTGCTGCTTGATGGAGTGAGCTCCCCTTGCTAGTCCCAGCTTCTGCCAAGCAAGCAATTCAAAATAATGTGAAAGTGCAAGTAGAGTAAATAGGTACCACTTCAGTGGGAAGGTAACAAGGTTCTGTGCAGTCATGCTGGCCATGTGATCACAGTTGGCTTTGACAACACTGGCTCTTCGGCTTAGTAACAGAGATGAGCACTGCCCCCTACAGTCAGTCGCAACTTGATTATCTTGTCAAGGGAAAATCTTTATCTTTACCTTAGGCTCTTATAGGAGCATTCAGGGTCCTAGATCATATAGCACTGCAAATAACAGCTCTGACACTGCTCTATTTGTTCACCTTTTGAATATTTCATGGAATTTGAAGCCCATTTTATAATCCTGATGAACAATGGATATGCACAATGGAACCCTATGTTTCTGATGAAGTGGACTTAAATTGGCAGAAGATTATGGTACCAATTTCTTCCTCTCTGTTAGTCTCAAAGGTGCTAAAGTTCCCTTTGCATACTGTTTCAGACTAACACAGCTATGCCACATCTTGAAGGAAGGTCTTGGAAAAGTCAGAGCTCAAGAAGTAGAAGAAAGACAAAATCAACA
The DNA here is from genome assembly GCA_026167975.1 of Phrynosoma blainvillii. Classification (NCBI taxonomy): domain Eukaryota; kingdom Metazoa; phylum Chordata; class Lepidosauria; order Squamata; family Phrynosomatidae; genus Phrynosoma; species Phrynosoma blainvillii. Next base: position 324,608,462 of record JANUYF010000002.1, on the reverse strand, counting down.
GCTAGAGGTACAAGACTGCAGACACAGGAGGCCTCTGAGACAAATGTTCAAGATTATCATTAATTGTATATAACTGTTAAAAATAAACATTTGAGAAGAGACTTTGATATCTCAATGAGACAGAACTACACAGTTCTGGATCATATAGAGAGCCTCTATGTGCATAGGACACTCTCCCATCCAGACTGTTATTTTCCAGGTGAGGAGGGCAAGAGCATGAGAATGGGGCTAACATGCTCACCCTTTTTACACAGTTATTTTTAACTAAATGACCAAATCACAGATGGCATGGTTTGTGGCACTTCTAGCAAAACAGTGGGAAAGGGTGGGATTATATGGAGGGGTTATCATTGTAAAAATCACTATTGAGGACAGGCAGGGGGAGAACAATGAAACTGGTGCAAAACTTAACCACAAACTGATCAGGCAATAGCATAAATGTCAACCTGGTGTTCATCTGTTAGCAGACAATGGTTCTACCAACAGATCACAGGAAGATATTATTGGGAAATGGTTAATCTGTAAGGACATCTTGTATGCCTATTTTCCATATTGGAAATCTTTATGTTTTTTACTGCTTACTGAATCAACTAGGATGTGTCTGAAAAGGCATGCAATTTTATTGTTTTGCACATTTCCAACAGCTATCTAAGATGATACACTTAAGCATTCTTTGTTGAATGAACACATACGGTAACATTGTGCTAGCCACACAGAGTCTGCCTGCATGATATTATTATATCAGTTTGATACAACTTTAACTGTCACGGCTATAGGCTATGGAATTCTGAAATCTATAGTTTGGTGAAGTACTTGGAACTCTTTGCTAGAGAGCTTTCGTGGAATTAATAATCCTTGGAATTTAGTATTTAGGAACATAAAAAAAAATAACACCCACTAAAATCATACAGTTGGAAGGAACCACATCTTGTCCAATGCCCTGCGATGGAGAAACATCCAACTTAAATATTCCTGAAAGATGTCCATCCAATCTCTGTTTAAAGACCTCCAAAGATGGAGAGTCCAGCATTCTCTGAGGCAGTCTTTTCCACTGCCAAACTGCCCTTAACAGCACTAGCACAACAGAAAGGTTTGAAGACCCTACACTCTCAGCTTCCAAAGAAATGTAAAAAAGAATGTTCCCCCGCCTTTCATCACTAATAATTTGTGCATCAGACTTTCAAAAGTTCATGCCAACCTCTAGTTCACATGCATTTAACTGGAAAGGAAAACTCCATCTCTTAATTATAACTACTCTGGCATAATTACTACTATATTAGTGACTTTAGTATTGATTGGTTATTCAGCCTTCAAATAAGATAAAACCTTCAATGTAAACTTCTTTCTTACTAGAAGTACTGTATTTTTAAGCAGGCTTGTGGAATCAATTCACTCTGTTTTTCTTTCACAGAAAGTGGTTAAGCAGGATTCCACCCCTGCAGGTACATAATTTGTGGCAAGACAGCTTATGTCTGGAACACAACTCAACTGCAATTAATGTTTAAATACTTTATGCTGAAACACAGACCACATTTGCTCATTGTCTGATGCTAATGCTAACACATATACATTTCGGGATATGACTTCACACACAGAAGCTAAGTCTTTTCACTCAGCACTTTGAACAACCCTCATAATATTTACAGATAAAATTGTTTTAGAGACCTGTTGTTTAGATGCTGAACTCCAACTGCCAGCCCAAAGGACCACATTCTGGATTTGCATAATCTTTTTTTCAACAGTTCGTAAAAAAAAATGACATTTAGTCAACAATTAGGAGTTTAGTAAAAAAAATTAGGTGTCTAGTTACATTTACTGCTATGTTTTAAAAGGTCTTTTCATATTTTAAGGCATTATAATAACTGAAAGCTACTTGGCATTAGAAGAGACATTAACAGTTACTACGTCTTTCATACATGATTAACTGATTGAAAATTCAAACATTTCCCCTAAAAATGCTGATAAATGTTTTGCTCACTGTTTGTTCAACTTGATGATTTTGATTGTCAAAATGAGCAAAACTGTGATAAAACTGTTTTGCACACATTCACTGCATGCTTTAAAGAGTGCTTACCAAATGGAATTCTTTACTAATGTCCAAGCCCTGTTTCAGACATACAGAAATCACACACACCTTTATTTTCATGCATTAGGGAGTGGGACCAAATGCCAGTCCATTGGTCTGTCAGCCAGGTTTGCAAGGTTGGATACAGGACTGGACTCTTGTAACTTTAATAATTAAAATAACTTGGAGCTGGAGTAGGTGTTGTAAAGCTCTGTCAAATGCGACAAAGGAAAGAAGTCAGGAGAGGGGCTTTTAGAAAGAATTACCCTGTTCCTGTTCAGCAGTGTTGAGAATTGCTGAGCAGAGGGGCGGGTTATAAATAAAAATTATTTATTATTATATTATTATTATTAGAATGCGCATCTGTCACACAGACAGGCTGAAGGTAGGTTGAGAGTGGCAAAAGAACAAATAGACTGCATTTGCCACCACTGCTGGAAAAGAGAGAAGATAGAGAGGGTGACAACTATGGTGGCAAACAACAGCCATTGTGCACTAGCAGGAGATGGTGTGGGCTGCAGGTGGGAGTGCCAGCTAGAAGCAAGTTTGCTCTATGTGCTTAATTGGTACAGTATGGAATTTTTCATAATATATTAATTATGTGTTGTTGTTGTTGTTGTTGTTTCCTTTTATCCTGCCCCTCTGCGTAATGCAACTGGGGTGGCTTACAACATTAAAATATACATTCCATATCCTACAATCCCACCCCCCTTAAAATACTGTATGATGTATTTGATTTGCATATTGTACAAATTAGCAAAATGTGCAAATTAAGATACTCAGATTTAGAGAACTGGAATAGGATAACCTTAGAGATAGGTGTGAGAAAAGGAATTGGATGCATCTCTAAAACTTTGCAAGAGTGGAGAATTACAAGAGTTTTGGATTAAAAGCTGCCCAATCCACTTATTCTTTGTGATCCTTTGTGAGTCCTCAGAATGACTTCCTATTTTCAGTTTCTTTGGACTAGGAATGAAGCAAAAGAACTAGTCCCTATATTTCAGGGCCAAGGTCACCAAGCCAATGAAAATAACACAGAGGTTGTCTTTCAGGCAGTGGTGGAATCAAATAAGACAAATTGTCCCACTTGAACTGGAAGCTTTCCCAAGCACTGCAGACAAACCATTAGAGGCTGAGAAAACACTTGATCTTGTCTGTGCTGTACAAGTCAAGAGTCTTCTCTCAGTGGAGTGCTCCCAACCCAGGGCCTATTTTTCAAGAGCAGATGAGGACACAGGCATCATCCAGAAAATGGGCCGTTACCACATGCATTGGCCCAAGGATCAAAGAAAGCCTCTTTCACCTCATAGCATGATTACAGGGAAGAACTCCATCTCACTATTTCCAAAAACATATAAGACAGGCTATTGCTATTCTTTCCTGGTAATAGCATCACACTACTATATAGCCTACTTCCCAGCCCAAAAAAAAAAAAAAAAAAAAAAAAAAAAAAAAAATGGGCAGGAATGCCCCCAGAAACAGTTCACAACAAAAAGATTAATGCTCACAAATGAAAATAAAGCCAAACAACAGCAGAACTATGTGAGAAAGCACAGTGGTGCAATGATGTTTGCAGAGATGCAGCATTTGGACTTGTTGGTTAGCAGAATCCAGATATCATCTGCTACTTCAGGTTTTCATGTCTCCTCTGAGATCAGCTGAAGTCTTCACAGTCACTCAGAGGGCACACTGGACTTCTCCAGTAAAAGTAAATTGTTGTTGGTTTTAAGGCAAATTTTGCCAGATTTAAGAAAAAGTATTTAAGGCTGGCTTGCTCTTGAAAGGGAAATTAAGATCCACTGGCATTAGGAAAGGCCTGTATCTGGTTCATATATGAACTGCTAGAACTAGAGCATATGCCTAGGACACCATTTGGGTGGAAGGGAGGCCTATGGAACAACCTCTTTGGGCCTTGGGACCTGGGAGGTGGGGAAAGAGACACCTTTTGGGACTATATGGAGGATAAACCCCTGTCTTTAATTTTTGGGCATTGGGAAAGGGACTTTCATGTTGGTCTTCCTGATGCAAGGTGGCCCAACTTTTGGGTTAATGTTGGGGCTCAGGTGCTATTGCCCAGGGCAGGCTGCAGAGGTGGTCTCGGAGATGGACCACCGGCTGCAGCTACTCCCATCGTTGGCTATTTTCCCAAGGTTTGCAGTTCCATTTAGAAACTGATAAATAGGTCAAGTTAATAATGGCCCTATTTGAACCCACTTTCCATGCCTTGTCTCATTATTCTTGGGGTGGGCAGGGAAAACTTAGACTTTTGTACTTTGGGCACATCATGAGAAGGCACAACTCACTGGAAAAAACAATAGTGCTAGAAAATATGAAGAGACGCAGAAAGAGAAAAAGGTCACATGCTAGATGGATGGACTCTATTAAGGATGTCAAGGAACTAATCAGAGCAATGGAGGACAGGGAGTCTTGGAAATGTCTCAGCCACAGGGATGCCATGGGTCAAGATCAACTAGAGGATGGTTAACAACAAACAATAAAACCACTAGCTGATAAATACCCACCTAGTCCATCTGCTGCCAGAACAGGAAATCTTTGGCTTTAACCTGCCTGTTAAGTGAATGTAGGAACATTTTTTATCTATGTTCATATGTTCTGATATTCAAGCTGACCATTAGTGAAATAACCACGCCTATTGTAATTAACTTGAAAATGATGGGTGTGATGGAAGGAGCTGAGCAGCTCAGGGAATGCTGTGAGGGGAAGGTCTATGGAGGAGAAAGGAGACAAAACTGAGCCTTGTATCTAATGGAAGGCAGATGAAGATAATATTTCAGGGAGATAGGAGAAAGATAGCCTAAACATAGGGAAAAGCTGTAATAGAGATAGATAGGCCTGAGGGTTTTGTGGAACTGTGAATGACTAGGGGCTAATGTGTTATTTAAATGTGTCTTAATAAACATCTTTTTGTTTATTCTTTTTTCACAACTGTGCTGGCTGTTCCTATTCATTTTGATGGACAATCTGGTCATGCTTACCACAATGAACCCATAGAACAACACATCCACTGGTCTACACAGTGATCACCTTGAGTCTCACTTACCCAATTCAGGGTGGGATTAAGAGAGCAAATGGGGCAATCTGAGTGACAGGACCCCAGGGGTTGGAACAGCAAGGCCACCCTGGAGAATGGAACTATCACAATAGGTACCTTAAAATTTCCCAGTTAAACTCTTGGAAAACTATTATCCAACACACCTGAAAACAAATGTTCAATGAAATTGGAAAGTTAATGGTAAGTCATACATATTCTTAATAACTTATTATTCTTCATAACAATTCTTGAACTTTAAACAGTTTCTTCCAGTAGATTTAGACAGAACTTGGAAATAAAACACTACTTATAATGAGTCACTTTGAAAACTAAATAGTTTACAATTACAAGCTGGAATGGTGTTACTTTTTGCCTGTAATGGTCAAGGCTATAACTCACTACTTCTCAGTGTAACATAACAGGGCTTCTGCCTGATATTTTTACTGGGTAAGTTCTAACATGGTCTTAACAATAGGAGAGGGAGAAGAAAGGATAACATAGAAGGTTATCCATGTGATCCTTCTTTGGGGGTGTTATGCAACTAGGAGGAAGGAGGGAAGAAGGGAGGAGATACACTGTAAACATGAACTCAATTATAGATTCAATTCAGAGACACGGACCAAGGTTAAGTGAAATGCTATTGTATGAGCCAGTCCTCGGGGGCAACACACTGCATAGTCAGAGATACTCTCCTAATAGTTATTATTGTACATATTCTGGGATTGATATCTAGCACCCAAATCTAGTCACTCCTCTGCATATGCATTTTAAACTACATTTTCCTAGCAGCAAGCCAGCATCTAGTAAAAAAACTCTGTAAAGGAATGAATTGTCTATATAAGTGAAGTGTCACTGAATACTCCTGGAAAGTGTAATTTATTTGTACTTTACTCTTGTTGTTGTTAACTACCCTCAGGTTGATCCCAACTCATGGTGAACCTGTGGATGAAACATCTCCAAAAAAACCTGTCCTCCACTGCTCTGCTTAGGTCCTATAGATTCAGGTCATTAACCTTCCCCAATTGATTCTATCTAACTGGTGTGTGGCCCTCCTTTCTTTCTATTGTCTTAGGCTTTTCCTAACTTAAAAAAAACTTTTTCTAATGTGCCATGCCTTTTCATGATGTGGCCAAAGTGATTCACTCAGTTTCATCATCTTGGCTTCCAGGGAAAGTTCAGACTTGATCTGTTCTCAGATCCATTTGTTTGTCTTTTTGGCGTCCACGGTATCCTCAGCACTCTCCTCCAACACCACATCTCAAATTTTATTTTTCTCTTATCCACTTTCTTCACTGTCCAGCTCTCACATTTGTACATGATGATGAGGAATACAATGGCTTGGACAATTGTAACTTTAGTCAGTTGCATATCTTTACTCTTTAAGATCTTACCTAGTTCTTTCAGGGCTGCCCTTCTCATTCCTCGGTTTCTTATTATTTCTGGACTTGTATCTTGGATCAAACATTCATCAGAATGAAAGAGATTATCACATAGAGGCTTACCATCCATAAAATGTCCCTAAATCGTCCAGCAAGTGTGAAGGTGTGATAGTTGGCCGTGCTTATCCCCATGATTAAATTATCATGGAGGCATCCCCTCATCTCTCCCATCATTAAAGCGTTCATGAAGCTTGCCATTTGTTAATAATAGAAGTTCTCATTATTAACAAATGGCAGGCTCTGAGAACACTTTAATAATTGGAGAGGTGAGGGGATGCCTCCATGAAGATTTAATCACAGGGACAAGTGCGACCCACTATCACACCTTTGCTCTTGTTGGACAATTTAGGGACGTTTTATGGACAGTAAGCCTCCATGTGATAATCTGTTTCGTTCTGATGAATGTTTGATCCAAGGTACAGGAAATCTTTAACTATTTTGATTTTCTCATTGTCTAGGTTGAATTTATGTAGATCCTCTGTGCTCATTATTTTTGTTTTCTTTACATTCAGCAGGAAGCCTGCCTCTGCAGTTTCTTCTTTGACTTAATGGTACTTAATAGTATATAATTTGTTAACAAAACACATGAATAATTACAGTGTAAGACTTGCAGTAACTGGAGTATGCCAGGACAATACTTAGCAGTCAATTTACCCATTCATAATTTGCCACAATGAAACTGCATAAAAACTCCACATGCAGACAGAGCCAAGCGATATGTATAAATTCTTAGTGTCTGACTGAGCTACTTTGGTTTGTTTCTGCAAGCTGCCGATATTAGATGCCTCTCTGCTCCAGACAACTCAGACACCGTTAGAGGCAGCAACACATAGTCCTTGTGAATAGGGGGCAGGGAAACTGGCAGTACAGCTAATAAATATAATTATGATAAAATCCCCCTAAATAGCTTCATTCTGCACTGTCATTCACAGCCCAGCCTACCATTGCTCCATCCTGCTCCTCACAATGACCTTTGTCATGCTTGAGCAAATAGCTCCCTGCTGCTATTTGACTCTTACTGAGTGACCAGATGGGGCAGTTTTGCTTCATTATTTGTGCCTGTGAAGTGGAAATGCCAACAGAAAGATTCATTACTGTCAAGACCGTCTCCGCAAAGCTCCCCTGATTTATGAGGGCATAACTGCTGTACTGGATGTAATGAGACATAAATGTTCTCAAAGGCCTATGAACTCAAGAAGGAAATACACTGCCATCAAGAGGCTATAGCACAGCTAATTTATTAAAAGCTTACATTATGCAGTCACAAGGGGAGGGGATGGGGAGGGGGGAGTAGACTTGCAACACACACTACTCCCCAGCAACTACACATTTTAAAACCAGGATATTGTTGGGAGGAATGTTCATTTTGCATTTATTTTTTTTAAAAAAGAAGACTCCTATATCTGTGGTTTCCTAAACTATATGTCCAAGAAAAAAGCACAAAGGTCATAAAATGTGTGTATGTGTGTTTTGTATTGTGTGTGAGAGAAGGAGAGAGAAATATGTTGAAACAATTCTCTGCTGGGGGGGGGGGACTGATTTTACCTAAAACACATACCATGGATGAAATACAGAAACAGATAGAACTGGTGTGGTTAAAAATCCACATGTTTCTAGATTTGGGGAAAATGTGTTGACAGCATACAAACTGCTGAAATTTTTCAAAAATATGCATAAAACACTGCATACCTTTGTAAAACATGCAAAACCACACTGAAGTCAATGAAGGCCAGTATCCATTTTAAAAATATACACAATGCTACCAGCACAAATAAGAGGAACAGCACATAATGGACTTATCAATGGGAAAAGGAGAAAATCCAAGAAAAAAAGATCTTGAAAAGCCAGTCTATCCATTTTTCTATGGAGAGAAAGCAATGTGCAAGAGTATAGAAAGAGTGCTGAAAATTCTGCATCATAGCAACTGAGGGTAAACTCACATGTCAATCTGATGTTTTGAAAAAGAGAGTCAAATGCTTCTATGCTGAGCTCAGCATGGACTGAAACCATAGAGTGATTGCTTCAACGTGTGGCTGGCTTGCAGCTCCCATTAAACATGCCACAGCAAAGGTCCTGGTTAGTGATGATGACTTCTTGACTTGATCCTATCTGACATCTACAAGATTTAGTCATCCTATCCCATATGCATAACTGATTGTGTGAACGCTGAGTTCAGCATGGACCAGCTTTCAACAGGTTACAGCAGACAAAAATTTTGTTTCCTGCTATATACTTGCAAGGGCAAACAAAGCCAGTCCCTGCTGACTTTGGTGCATGGAAGGGGCAGACAGTTGGTAACTAGGCTGTTGCTACAGGCACTGCAGAACAAAATATAACAGAAGAAAGAACTACAGATGAAGCTCACTTAACAAAGTAGATGTGTTCCTGGGCATTACTTCTTTAACAGAAACATTGGTACCAGAAGCATAAGTAACATGGGGAAAAATAAGAATAGGTTCCCAGACCACAGAAAAGAGCAGCTTGAACATGTTTCAGTAGACTTTTTATTCAGAACTAAAGGTAGGCATATATGAAATGAAACAGCTAGATCAAGTAATCATTGCATGAGTAAACAAAGACATTTGGAATCTTCTATAGACCATTTCAGGACTTCTTCCAAAATGCATGCAGGAATGATTTTGTTTTTCTTTCACAAGCCTTCACTTTTCTAATAATTTCCATTTTGGTGGCCAAACTTAAAGATCTATTCTTTTTCTCTCTCTTCCCCACTTTAAAAAAAAAACATGCTGGAGGAAGCTGGCCCTCTCATTTTCTCTCATATCCTGCTCTCCAGCACCTTGGAAATCCTTGGGGGGGGGGGGGCTGGCTTCAAAGGTTGGCTTTTGAGTAAGAGGTAGCTACAACACCTTTGTTTTTGTAGCTACCCTTTCAATTCAAGACCTCATCTGAAGATTATAACCAGAACTGAATTGTCTTATTGCCTTTTGTAAAATAAAGTTTATTTTTTAAAAAATAAAATAATAAAATAAAGGTACACTGCAACAAGAGAGTTCTTCTCTGAGTACCATTACTTATGAAGTAGCCTGCTTTTTGTGATCTAAATACCCAAATGCAGAAAGCACAGCTTTCAAAGAGGCCAGAATAATAATCCATGATTTTAAGTTGACTTCAATGGTGTTTAATTATAAACAGAATTCTTATGCACTGTAGTCCACAATCCACCCTTATGTAAATATAAAATCTACCCAAATAGATATGAATATACATTTATCTGCCTAAGGAAGATGGCTAGCCATGCCCCACTCACCCATAAACACAAAAGCCATTTCCCCACCATCAATGTAAGCATATCAGTGTGCACATCAATGTAAAGACAGAACACTTTTGCACACTCTGGCAGACTATCTGGATTAGATGGCAGAGGGATATGGTCGCAGCAAGAGCAGGGTTGTCATGAGCTTGTGTCCTACAGGGATTCTTCCGCAGAGGGCTTACACAAGTTTCTGTTTAGTCTATTGTAATCATCCCCTCCAAAAACACATGAATGCCCAAAAGTACAAGATTTCATTATTTTTTCTTCAGTTTTTCACATCACTGCTTTAATTGCAACATAGAAATATAGTAATTTGTGTCCTCTGTTTTTCAAGATATAGTGGCTGAACTGGATGAAATCTGCCCTACGTGTATTATTTTGACAATAACTTTATGTTTTATTCAAACACATGCACACATGTTGCCCTTTATCATATCAGATTTCAAGGTACTGTACAGCATAAAACAAATATAAAAGAGAACCCCAAACAAAACAAAAAATACAGCAGATAATTTTTTAAAAGAGACGATTAGTTAAATCAGTAAAATCTACTAAAAGCGCTTGGCAAATATAAATGCTTTTGCTTGATGCCAAAATGATAGTAATGCTGGCACCAGACTTATGCACTCCTTTGTTACATTTAAACATGAAAGATGGCAGAGATGGTTCTTGTCTTCAAAGGAAGCACAATACATTCATACTGAGATATGCTACTTCACAATATAATGGCTCCATATTTGGAATACTCCCCACTCCATATGTATTCCTATCATTTCAGGAAGAATTCCACCATAGCCTTTTCCTGTACTTGTTTGTTTTATATGAGCTGAGAAGAGTTTTGTTTTGCCTTTTATATGGCCACATTAGATCATTTGCTACAACCCTATCACTCACAATTGCATTGTGAAGAAACACAGTCCCTGGCTGCTGATGTTTTCTTCTTGGCCTTCTCTAAGGATATCCTTACATCTCTTTATTGTTTTCCAACAAAGAAATTTGACTTTGGTATCCCAAAACTGTTTTGTTTTTCAATGCAGACTCACACTTTTCTTTCAGCTCAAATTCAGACTACTACTATATGTGCTGACAACTATCTTTCTTAATAGTTTACAGGGAGCATGGCAAACTTGCTCTGAATAGAACCAAGGGACCATGCTAATTCCTGATTAATGGGTCCAATACATAATTTTTTAAAAAATCACACAAGCATTCCCTTAAAGAATACAGCATGGACTCATTAGTCTGTAATGCAGTAGGTTTGAATTTGCTAAGATAGGCTGAGCTATTTCCAGCACTATACAATGAGTCGACAGAAAAAGGAATCTGAGATCTGGCAGAAAAAGGAATCTGAGATCTGGGGGAAAGAGAGGCAGTACCTTCTTCAGGATGTTCTTGATAGTCACAGAGAAAGGGCTGAGCATGGCATGGGTTACCAAGACATTTTTTTGGGGGGGGGCATCTGGTGTCACCTCCTCTCAGCATCTGCTCCCTGAGGTGACTGCCTCACTTTGCCTAATAATTAGGACCAGCCCTGTTCAGAAACTCAACTTGATGCTGACTGTCAATGTGATAATATTGCAACTGTGACAGGAATAATTCCCCACATACTGAAAAATGCATCATCCCGAATCAGCTATGTAGCATAATTAGAAAGTAATGAATCTGAAATATTGCCATCTCTTAAGGATTGAATCTACTTTACAATAACTTAAACCCATCTTTTGTGTGTGTGTATGTGTGTGTTCCCTTTAGATGCCTCTATAATTTGTTCCCACCCAGTGTTGTCAGGGAAAAATTGCCAAAGAAAAATGCTTCTTTCTAGTAATCTGGGGGGGGGGGGGGGGTAACCAGGAAAGGAAACTGAAAGACTAATAGCTCAATCCTATTCATATTTTCCTCACCAGTAACCCCTGTGAGCTGGAAGCACACTCACATTTACTGGGAGTAAATCCCACTGAGCATGGCACGGGGCTAAGTAAATGTGTAGAGCAGGGGTAGGCAACCTTTCCCCTTTAAGGGCCGAGGGACTTCAGCTCCCAGAATCCCAGGAGCTATTGGCCAACATGGGACTATTGGCCAACATGGCTGAGGCTTCTGGGAGCTGAAGTCCCTCGGCCCTTAAAGGGGAAAGGTTGCCTACCCCTGGTGTAGAGGATGGGGCAGCATGACACTCACTTTTAGTAAATGCACATTGTTATGACTGAAATCTAACCTTCTGAAAATAGTGGTAAGAATAATTAAGCAATATACAGTGTAAGGCCATATGCCTCTTGCAGTTGTGTAACCTCAGCTATGACTTTAATTATCCACTATTCCTAAGAGAACTGGAACAGTTTATGTCCCAGCACAAGCTCTTTTGGAGCTTTTGAGTCTTGCAGAGACTAAAGTGCTGTTAGCACTTGATTAAATAGTAAGATGGGAATAAGGGGCAGTTTCTTTTGCCACTCAACAACCTATTAATAAGTCACTCTGGAGCAGCAAAAAGTAGCTCAAAACATTTATGTTTCGTTGAATTACTTTATTTTGGTAAATCTAACCTGATACCTGAGTGGAAAAACTTAGTTCATTAGTAGTGTTTTATATATTGTTCACTTTACCTTATGATTCCCTTATGCCTCTTAAAATAGCTTTGCATTTATAATGCTCTGAACTGAGTTCTAGAAAAGCCAGGTGTTTTCTCATTAAATTAGGGATGAAAAGACCTTGGCTCCATTTTACTTATCTTAGGAATTTTGAAACTCCAATAAAAAGTCCTCAAATGTACCAAGTCTGAAATGAATAGAGTAAAACATGTTTTGAATATCTAAGCTGATGCAAACCTTATTTCATCAAAATATTTAAATCCTACCCTCTATCTGAAGATCTCAGAGTGCTTTACAAAAAAATAAATATCAATAATAAATAACAATTTCTTAACTGATATATTCAATCATTCATGAGTTAAGTGCTGAAACCAATTAAAATATTTTAAAGTAATGTTAACCATAGCACATGTGCAAATTGGATAAAATCAATTAGGCACTACAGTTTTTAATGAGTAGCCATGTTTTGATTTGTCACTGAATGACTCCAGCATTGGCATCAATCAGGCCTCCAAGGGGAGGGTATTCTGTGCCAGGGGTGCCACATCAGAGAAGACTCTCTCCCATGTCCTCCCACAATGTATTGCCCCCAACAGTGAGATACAGAAGATAGCCCCTCCAATAGACCTCAGTTATTGGACATGCATATATAGGGAGAGATAGTTTCTCAAGTGCCAAAGACCCAAGCTGTTCAGGGCTTTAACTGTTATCACCTGCATGTTGAATTCAGACCAGAAGCATACTGGCAGTCAGTGCTATTTCTTTAAAATCCGTTTTATATGTTTCTGTATGGTATTCCAGTCAGTAGTCTACTTGCTGCTTTTTGCATTACTAGTAGTTTCTGCATCAGCTTCAAGGGAAGCCACATTAAGTAAATTGCAGTAGTCTACATAGTAAGCTATTAGGGCATGGACTACTGTAGATAGGTTATCCGAGAATTGTCAAAGTTGGCCCCAATCATTGTGAGCCATGGAATCCACTTGGCATTTAGTGGCAAAGATGGATCCAAGAGTTTCTTATGTTATGGACCTGCTCCTTCAGAGGGGTATAACCCCATCCAGAGCAGGTAACTCACTCAATTTCCAGACCCAAGAACTAGCAATCCACAGAACCTCCATCTTATCAGGATGCAGCTTCAGTTTATGGGCCCTCATCCAGTCCACTACAGCATCCAGCACCTTCATAGCCCCAGCTGACAGGCATGACAAGCAGAAGTAGAACTGAGTGTCACCAACACAATGAAGGCACCTAGTCCTAATGATCTCCTGTGACTTCTTATAGACATTTAATGACAAGATAGAACCCTGTGGCACTTCACAGCACAATGGCTGTGGGACTGAATAAGAGTTCTACAATGCCACTCTCAGGAACCTACCTTACAGATAAGAGTGGAACCAGTGCTTCCTAATCCCATCCAGTAGAGCTAGTCAAGTAGTATACCATGATCAATGGTATGAAAAACCACGGAAAGACCCAGGAAGATCAAGAGAGTAGCACTCTCCCTTCCTTTCCCTGGAGTAACTCATCAGTCAAAGCAATGAAAGCTATTGTGGTACTTCATCCTGACCAGAAACTAAGCTTAAATGGAACCAGGAAATTTGTTTCCGATGACTGATTCAAATGTCTTGTCCACATCATCTGCTGTAACAACTGGAACTGAATCCAATTGTGGGAGAAAGGCAGGATATAAATCCTTGAAATAAATAAATTACAAACAAATAAACAAACAAACTGATCCCAGGAAAATTCACCAGATGACACACTTGACACCTCTCCATACTCTATAATAGGGGTAGGCAACCTTTCCCCTTTAAGGGCCGAGGGACTTCAGCTCCCAGGATCCCAGGAGCTATTGGCCAACATGGGATTATTGCCCAACATGGCTGAGGCTTCTGGGAGCTGAAGTCCCACGGCCCTTAAAGGGGAAAGGTTGCCTACCCCTGCTCTATAATTACTGTGGTGTATTATGGAGCAAATACAACTGTCTTCTCAAGGTGCACAGCAAATTTAGCACAGAAAGTAAATAATTCTTCTAATCCTGGCCTCTCTGAGCCTGATCCCAAAAGCCTCCTCACCATTTGTGCTGGACAGCATGCTGAGGAAGGGCAAGGGGAAACATAACATCACTGCTGCATAGTAGGCATGATGAATGGTCTTTACCAACTTTTGGTCATATTTGTTCCAATTGCACTCTAGCCTTTATTCAGCCTGTTACATCACTCACTGATCTTTTGTAAACCATGGTGAAATCCAGATTCAATAGCACTGGAGTGGGTGCTTAGGACTGATTGCATCTATAGCCTCAGGGGTAGGCAACCTTTCCCCTTTAAGGGCCGAAGGACTTCAGCTCCCAGAATCCCAGGAGCTACTGGCCAACATGGGACTACTGGCCAACATGGCTGAGGCTTCTGGGAGCTGAAGTCCCTCGGCCCTTAAAGGGGAAAGGTTGCCTACCCCTGTGTAGCCTTTTCCATCCCACCATTCCAGAGTGAGACCAAAGTTTGACTGAATCACCAGCCCTACCAGCTGGAAAATCCCTCCAGCATTAATCAATCTTTAATATCCTATAGGTCTCCAGGGGTAGGCCATCTTAGTCAGTCCTCCGCCCCTGCAAGGGGATCTACTATTACCAAACCAAAGATTAAACAACAATAGGGTTGTTGTGCACTCCACCACAATCAAATCATCTTCCATCTGTCCAATAGCAAACACCAGATTTTAGGTATGTCCTGACTCATGAGATGGACCACTGATGTACTGGGACAGCCCCATTGTTGTCATGGGAGCCATGAGATCCCAAACAGGCTCCATGAGGACAGCCTCAGCATGGATGTCCTGGTGTTCAGCAACACCTCCGAGACCACCTTAGCCAGCTCAAGCAGAGAGGCTGCTGTGTATCAGGGTGGACAGCACACCAGCAGCACCCCTGCTCTAACTCTCATCCAGCACAAGATAAAAACTTCAGTGCTAGGATGCATGAGCTTCCCCATGAGACAGATAGAATTGCTACAGATGGATACATTCTAATATCACAAATATCACAGTTCAGACATTTTTAAATCAATTGAAAAAATGGGAAGACAGAGGATTAATTTAAACTGTCTCTGCCAAAGCAAGATAGTTGGATGATATGTATTCTCTTATGGATTGTGCCTGAAAACTTCCAGACCTACTACACCCCCCTTTTACAGACGGTGCTTTGTGTCATCTTGGAGGTAAGGAAGGGGAGGGGCAGCCTCACACTGGGCGCCCCAACCCCTTCCTGAACACGTCCTTCTGCCGCAGCGTCCGGACACGCTGTGACGAAAGAGACACCGAAGAGGCGCCCAATGCCTCTTGCGGTGCACCTTCCGCACTATTTTAGTGCTCCTTCCAGGGCCCAAAAAGAAGTGGATTCGGGCCGAGGAGTGCGGCTACCTCGGCCCCAATCTGTGGCTTCTCGGGGCGGCCCACGGTTTAGGGGCAGCCCGTCTGCTTAGGGCCACAGTTGAATCCAAAAGCAACTAAGGGTGGGTGTTCAAGAAAGCAAATTTGATTACATTTCTCCATTTGTTCATGTTTGTTAAAAACACATTATCTTCATATTTTTATTATTAGCATTTGTTCTGCTCAAATTTGTTTTTGTTTCCTGCTGGTTTCAGTGAGTGACTCAGCTGCTCTCCTTCTGCCTTCAAAGTCTGTATTTTCCATGCAATTTCCAGTGCCATTTTTTCTGGCTGGCCACATGCTTAAGGGCAAATGAGTTTTAAAAGGTGTTGTTTTGGTTTTGTTTTACTTCAGAAGGACAGTCACACATTGAATACTCTGATATTCTTTGTGCATAGCACAAGAATGTGCACAGGCTTCTTGGAGAGCTGAGAGCCACCACATGTGTGTTAGTTATTCCTAGCTTTGAGTGAGTAGAGGGAGTGATCAATGTCTCTCTAAAACAAGGCAGTTCCATTATGCCTAAAGGAGGCAGTTGTAAGACCACTGCTGAAACAGCCCTCCTTAGATCTCTGGAAATATTGGACAACTATTGGACACTTTACAAGATTCCATTTTTGGACAACATACTGAAGCATGGGGTGGTCTCCAGCTTCAAGAGTTCCTGGATGAGAGATTATCTATTTCAATATGATTTCAGGCCTGGCTGTGACAGTTTTGGGGTGTGTGTGTGTGTGTGTGTGTGTGTGTTCTGCTGGGCCTCTCAGTTGCTTTCAATACAATCAACTATGGTATCTTTCTGGGGTGCCTGGTTGGAACAGAATCTGAAGGCTCTGTTTTACCATGGCTCCATTCCTCCTGGGGGGAGAACGCAGAGACTCCTGTTGGCCACTGGCATGTAGGGTTCCTCAGGATACAGTCTATAGCCAATGTTATTTAAAATAGTCATGAAACCACTGGGAGAGGTCATCCAGATGTGGTCCAATGTCATCAGTATGGGCTGTGCTTCTTCTTTCCATCTCAATCCAAGGAAGTTGTCTCTGTTCTAAGCCAGTGCCTGCTACTGCTGTGTCCCTCCTCTGCCTCCCTCCTCTTCCTCCTTTTTCCTCCTCGCCCCTGTTGATCTGTCCCTCCTCACCCCCCTTGCCACCATGGCATTCCCTCCCCTTCCTCCTTCCTACTTTTCCTCCTTCCTCCTCTTCCTCGTCCCCTCACTGCCGCTGCCGCTGCATCCCTCCTCTTACTTGCCCCTCGCTGGCACTGCCACTGCCATCAAATCCCTCCTCTTCCTCCCCCTCCTCGCGGCCACCACCGCCATGTCCCTCCTTTTCCAGTGTGAACGGGAAGGAAGAATTAGATCTTGGTAAACATAGTGGGAGCTATGAACCTGATCGATTTGGCGTGGCATTGCCAAGGAGATCCAGATCTCCTCAATGCAAAATGTAAGTGTGGAAGGGACCCGTATTTTAAAGATTATAAAGCACCTTGAATCCTGAGCTGTGAAAAAGGCAGGATATAAATAAAGTGATGAATGGATGGACAAATAGACAATGACAATGATGCTTAGAGTAACTTTAAGCTTCAGAACATCCCCATCCCCCCACACCTTACAAAAATGAGCAGAACTTGGACAAAAACACACCAGCCAATAAACCCAGAAGTGCAAACCTGAAGTACCCTTTAGGTTATTTCTAAGGTACATTTTTGATCCATTTTTTTTTTTTTACCAGAATTGGCTTGGTCCTGGCACAGATGTCTGCCCCTATATTTTGTTTTACTTCAGAAGTAATTTTGATTAATATGATAACTGAGTATGACATGGACCAGGGGTCGGCAACTTTTGCTGCCAGGGGGCTGGGGAGGAGGCGCGGGGGCCGGGCGTACGCATGCGTGCATAGTGTGTGCCATTTTGGAAGGCGCCAGAACGCCTGTGCCGGGTGAATTCACCCAGCGCACGCATGCTGGGGCCTTGCCAGGGTCCAGGAAAGGCCCCAGAGTGCCTGCACCAGGCAAATTCACACGGCGCAGCCGCCATGGGGTCTTCCTAAATGGCGTCCGCGTTTGTGTGCATGCGTGCGCAAGCACAGGTGCCATTTTAGGCGCCAAAATGGCGCCCGCGATCGAGCGCGGGGTATCGGCGGCGGCAGGCCGGTCCCAAGGCCTCCGCAGGCTGCACCCGGCCTGCGGGACGTAGGTTGCCGACCCCTGATATGGACTATTGATACTGAATTAATAGAACTAACTTGTCTGTGACACTGCCTAGGTTTTTGACTATTCCACTTACAATAGCATTGATCATTCCAGTGCATTTAAATCATGCCTGTTAAAATTTCCCTGGAAAAATGGAAACTGGGCACATGGCCTAACCTTGAGTCAATGTATTCTGCTGTTGCCTGTAACATCAGTGTTTACCATCTGAAACACTGGCAAGAATATTGTAGATTTTCTACCAGATGAACTAAAATGACCAGAAAGATTATGCAGTCAGGAAAACTGTTATTTTGTATCAAATTAAGGAATACTGACAGAACATAACTCTGATTTAAACAAGTTTTAAACACAATTAAAAACTACAAATAATTAATTCAAATTGAATGGCATGGGAAAGCTAGGGTAAAACACTGTGGGGAATGAGTTTAAAATGCTTCAAGGAACAGAAACATGATTGGGAAAGTGGAAGTATTGGAGGAATTTGTGGCACAAAAGCAATGATGTATAGAAGAAAATTGCAATATTCTGTCTCCAGAGATAAAAAGGAAGAGCTAGCAGAGGCAAAGAGGCAATCATTATTCCACTCCCCCATGTTTGTTGGTATGCAACTATCCTTACTGCATACATTTTCATATGCAGTTTCTCCAGTTTCTTTTTGCACAAGTTTTGTACACATAAAGCACTGCAAGACATTTGAAAAAAGGTGAAATCAAAGTGTAAACCAAAAATAAATAAATCTTTCTCATCCTTAATCTGATATCAGTATCAAATAAGAGACTTCTTTATGCATGTAGGTTGAGTCTTTTAAAAATATATATACAAGAATGCCATAGCGTGATTATACAAATATTACTTTGAAATACTGAGGTGTGAGTTTTAGAATTTCCTCCATTCCTTTCCTTTATTGTCCTATAGCAGGGGTAGGCAACCTTTCCCCTTTAAGGGCAGAGGGAATTCAGCTCCCAGAATCCCAGGAGCTATTGGCCAACATGGGACTATTGACCAACATGGCTGAGTCTTCTGGGAGCTGAAGTCCCTCAGCCCTTAAAGGGGAAAGGTTGCCTACCCCTGTCCTATAGAGTTATTCTACCTTAGTTCAATTACTCCTAAAGTTTGATTTAATTCAAAACAATTTTTAAAATTAATTCTGTAATGAAGGCTGCCGCTACACTACAGAGGTAAAGAAAATTGACACACTTTAACTGCCGTGGCTCAATGCTATGGGATTCTGGGATTTGTATATTTCTAAGATATTTACCACCAAACTACAAATCCCAGAATTCCATAGCATTGAGCCATGGAAGTTAAAGTAGTACCAAACTGCTTGGCGGCAGCAGAAGAAGAGGGATGAGGCAGCCACGGTGGCATGGGGGAAGAGGAAAGAGAAGAGGAGGAGGAGGCAGCCCCCTGCCACCCGCCATGGTGAGAACAGCGAGGCTGGCTTCGGATAGCAAAGTCCCATTGTTCCCAATGGTGGCATGGCTGTGCCACCATTGAGGACAATGGGATTTGAGCATCTGCAGATTCTGGTATCAGTGGGGGCGGGGGCAGAATGGATCCCCCATGGATACTGAGGGCCAACTGTTCATTCCTTTGGATATTCCTTCAAGTGTGAGCTATCTGCAGCACCTTGAACCAATTCCAATTCTTTTATAAGAACTATGTGGCTTCAAGAACTAGCACCCAAACTGGACTACCATCCCAGTCCTCCTTCCTTTTTCTTTTGTGTTGTGTTAGATTATAAGCCTGAGGGTAGTGATTGCCTTTTCACTGCTGATATCTAAGCCTCCCTGGGAAAGTTTTCAAAGGTGAGATGAAATACTTTTTAAAAACCCAATAAATATAACTAAAAGCTGTGTGAACAATTTCAAACTTTGAAGTTTATGATAACAACAGGGTTCATGCTTCATTCCTTTGGTTCAACATGTACTCAAGACTGGATAAATCAGTATTTCAAATCCAGTAGAAAGTTCCAAAACACACTGCAGAAATGATCCAGTTTGAGACTGCTTTAACTGCCCTGGCTCAATGCTAGGGAATTCTGGAAACTGTAGTTTTGCGAGACATTTAGCCTTCTCTATCAGAGGGACCTCTGGTGCCACAATAAACTACAATTCCCAGGATTCCATAGCACTGAGCCAGGGCAGTTAAAGCAGTCTCAAACTGGACTATTTCTGCAGTGTGTTTTGGACAAAAGACAAATATGATGATGTAGAAGAAATACAGAAAAATGATCCCAATTTTTTTGTCGCCTAGAAACTGGACCATCCTAAGAAGCTTGGTTATAGAATCCTTTGATGTGATCCCAGGAGTTTTTGGTGCAAAAAGTATTGTGGTACAATCCGCCCGGAACACTGAGGTCCTCGGGGGGGGGGGGGGTCGACTGCTACAGCCTGTAAGAACTTGACTGGCAGCCATCATCCAGAGGACCTTTTCATCGGCCGCCCCAAGACCATGGAATGACCAGCCAGAAGAAATCCGACAGCTAGACCAGCCGTCGGAATATAAAACACATTTCAAGACCTATCTCTTCCTGCAGGCCTACCCAGGCAGTTTTAATCATGAATTTTAAACATGAATTTTATATTTAATCATTGTTTTATGTATTTTAATATAAATATTGTTTAGAGTTGCATTTTAATATGTGTATTTTATGTAACAATTGTGTTTTTAACTATGTTGTAATTCACCTCGAGCCCGCAAGGAGAGGTGAGTAAGAAATAAATTATTATTATTATTATACAGTTGTTCTGTGGTATTACCAAGATGGCATCAGAAGAGATGCCTCAACAATTGTTGTGCCATTTGTCTAATACCTTGGGCACAGTCACTTTGAAAAATCCAGAACTATGACTGTGTCTAACCATAGTTCAGGCCTTTTATGTGCATAATTTTGGTAAGCAATCTAAATTAAAACACATGATCACATTCTCTTTTTCTTCCCCACATACATATATGAATTTTCATGGGAAGTGAACACAAAAATAGGGGTGTGAACTTGATCAAAGCAAAATCATTCAAATCTCTTGGAAATGTTTATAGTAATCCACTTGTTCCTGTCACAGATGTTTCAGCTGGTACAATTTAGCTAGCATGCACATTTACTTAAAGAAATGATTAACGGCTTCTTTTGTCCAAATAGTTCTCACAGAAGATTTTTTGGGGGGGAAATGAATAGACCTAATTGCTTTCCTTTTGTTCCTTAGTACTCTTGTCTTATGAAAAGAAATTAAGAAGCACATTGCAGAACATATCTATTCCTGCACAATAGTCAGTTTTAAGGTAATTAAATACAGGCTCTTTCAGTTTTTTAAAAAGTTTCATTTTAAGAGAAGGTGGCCATAAAAGATAATACAGAGCCTTTTGCATAGCCAAGCAAGATTAACACATAATCCATCTTCTTGGTTGCTTTCTTGTGTGCATTTTAATTTATCTGAATTTTGCAGCTTAGTTGACTAAGGTTTGTAGATGCCATTAAATGCTCATAGCTATGCCCTTGGAAACAGCAACAGGCAGATCCAGAGCCAGATCTTGAAGTCTCCCTTCTCTAAGCCCACAGCAGTCAATGCATCTGGTATCCAACATCCTACAGGAACA
This sequence comes from Phrynosoma blainvillii, assembly GCA_026167975.1. Lineage (NCBI taxonomy): Eukaryota > Metazoa > Chordata > Lepidosauria > Squamata > Phrynosomatidae > Phrynosoma > Phrynosoma blainvillii. Next base: position 324,586,816 of record JANUYF010000002.1, on the reverse strand, counting down.
TTTATGCTTCAGATAAAATGCATCACAGAATACAATGAAGGCAGACCCTCTGGAAAAGGTAGATTTTCATGCTTTTTAATTATTCAAAATGACTTGTAAGAAGTGTGAGTGAAATTACTCAATGTGACAAATCCTGAGATTTCCATTTTTCAGCACTGGATTGTTTTGTTAGTTACCATGAGGACTCTAGCCATTCTTACTGGGCATAGCAAACCCTTCTCTGATGCACGTTCATATGACTGTAGGCTGATGCAAGCAATAGTTGCTCACATGAAGCCGTATTTTAAATAATGAAGATGTGATTGTATCTGGAACTGGATATCTTTCCCTTATTATTACTGTTCTTTTTATATATAGACCAGAATATCTGAAAGACAACCTTTTCACATGCGAGTCTGCTTAAAATTTGAGATAATCAGTAGAGGCCCTGTTGTACATCCAGCCACCTTGTGAGAGTAAGCTGGAGAACGCTTGAGAGAGTAAGCTGGAGAACTGTTTCAAAAGGCCTTTGACTCTTAAAACCAGAGTCTGCTTTGAGGATTGTTTCAACTGTGTGCTGTTGTTGTTGAAGCAGTTTTTTTTTTAAAGAATGCTTTAATATGTTTCTCTCTCTCTTACAGACTGCAAAAATAGTGCAGCTTGAGGCCACTTTAACTGTCCTGGCTCAGTGCTAGGGAATCATGGGAATTGTATTTTTTTCTGAGACATTGAGCCTTCTCTGTCAGAGAGCTCTGGTGCCACAATTAACTACAGTTCCCATGATTCCTTAGCCTTGAGCCAGGACAGTTAAAGTGGCCTCAAGCTGCACTATTTCTGGCAGTCTGTAAAGATCCTCAGTGACCCTGGCAATGGGAACATACTTAAATAACTAATGTAAATATATAAATAAATCCTATTAATTGCACCAAACAAATAAGAAAAAAATCAGATCAAAACATGTAGCATGCATTTGTAGCATACAAATATTCTGCAAAAGCAGCATCCCTAGGTTTAAACAATATGGGCAAAAACATTCTTTAATCCACAGGTAGATATATTGAACTAGGCTAATCAAAGACATTTTGTTGATAGAATTGAAGGACAAGATGCTCACTGCAAACCAATGTCCCACATATAAAATGTTAAACTGTGTAGGGGTCCTAAGAAAACTGGATTGGCAGCTGAGCATTATTTCAGCACTGACAGTGGGCACTGTTCCTGGGGGCAACAGACTTACAGGGTGGCAGGACTGGCCCAAGATACTTCAGTTTCTAAGGAAACCAACATATTTATCCATTTCTAGGAAGAGCAGCAAATGGCATTCCTCACTCATCTTGATCAAAGTGCACAGTATTTTCCAGCCAATTTGTTACTTTGGTAAATAAAGCAAAAATGTACCTCACCCATCAATGGTAGAAAAACATAGCAACAAATAGTAAATAACTAACAATTTCCTACCCTTTTATGGCACCCAGAATCTGAGGCACTCACATCTGTCTCATTCATAGCAAATCTGACACTTTGGGAAGCTAAATTCACCAACAGGATAGCAATACTAAACTAGTTGGAACCACAACTGCATGCTCATGAAATGTGTCTATGACTTAGGCACACTGTTTCAGCTTCTTATTTTCCCAAAGAACAAATTGGCTGGAAAACACATAAGTCACTGCCAGCCTAGCCTGCTGATTCTGCAGCTAAAGAAAAAAAAAGTCACACACCTAAAGGGCTCAGAGAAGCAGATACAGAATCCTTGATATCTAGGAAGAAGAACCCTGGGGAAGATAGACAACAGCATAAAGCCAAATAAATTATACACTTTGACATCAAAGGCCTAGAAGTAATACTTCAATCCTGATCTGGCACTATGGGCTTTTGCAGACTGCCAGAAATAGTGCAAATTGAGTCCACTTTAAGGGTTAGAGTTAATGCTAGGGAATCATCTTTTTTTTTCCTGAGACATTGAGACTTCTCTGTCAGAGAGCTCTGGTGCCACAATAAAATACAGTTCCCATGATTCCTTAACCCTAACCCTTAAAGTGGACTCAATTTGCACTATTTCTAACAGTCTGCAAAGGCCCTATGTCAGCCAAGTATGTGTTAAATCCAAATTCCTCTCCACCTCACAATGCTGGGAATTTCTTAGGACCACCCTTGCCTTAGCCTAACTTTATGCTAGCACAGTGACAGTGTTCCTGGGCAGGCTGGTTTGGATTTAACATAACTCAGATTCTCCTTCACCTTTTACAACCCCTTTTTGATACTCCTATCAGCAAAACATAGCCAGTGGAGCAGCTCTTCTGGCAGACTACTCGCTCAAGCAGATTTCTGATGTATACCAGATGAAAAGGAGTCTACCAAGGGATTTCTGATAGCAGGTGAATCTTGTGTCTAATCCTCACTCTTTACAGCTGGTTCATCTTTGAATTAAGATTACACTGTGCAAAAGATTTTGAATAAACTTTATATTGCTTAATATCACGAGGGCCAGAGACAGTAGGCAAAGTGTTCCTAACTCCTTGAATTATCTTCCTTCCAGAAATAGCACAGGTAACTATAAATAATTTTTAGACATAGATATGAAGAGAATCACTCTCCAAAGGAGTCTATTTATATAAAATGCAACTGAGCTCTATCAGAAGGAGGCTATTTTTATAAAATGGAAAGAAAACAAAGATCAGGCACTTGAAATGTATGTCTTTGAAATGTATGCCCTTTTGTTTGTTCTTTTGTGAATCTGGCTTATTTTATGAAATCTCAACTTTGAACAGTTTCTTATTCATATTATTATTTTGGTTTTCTTTTTTTTTCTCTTCCCCCCCCCCCCCCACCCCGGCAGCATGTCAAACAACAGATGGTGGATTATACAATGAAAATCTACAACACAGTAGGACATGTTCTGTGGCTACAAATTCCAAGTGATTCATGTTTTTGAGGTGTATTTTCAAGATATGAATCCTCAAGGAACAAATACAACTAGTACACTATAGCATAACTAGCAATAAATTCAACATCTTCTATCGGGCTTTGCAAACCGGCCTAAAGGGCTGGCCTGGGGGTGGAGTTGGAGTGGGGCAGCTGCATGCCAGCCACTCCGACTCCACCCGACGCTGTCATGATGCTGCACGCCCATTTGCATAGCATGCAGCATCAGGATGCCCTTTTGGTGCAACATGCGCACACGCTGTGCCAGAAGGGTGCAAAAAAGCTACCGCTGCAGCTGAAAGGGTGGCAAAAAGAAGGATCTGGGCCGTGGCATGCAAATAAGAAAACTATTTGAATGGTTATTACTATTAAATAATTTAAATAAGTATTAGGGGTTGTTGCTTAAATGGTAATGATAAGACTGAGCTTTGACCCTCTGAGCTGTTTTTCCAATAACTTCAACAGAAGATTCAACAACAATCATTAACCTTTTTCACATTTCTGCTACGGCTGAACTCAGATGCCACTGTGAGGATAAGTGTAAAGATACTTTCTGTTGGTCTCAAGAAGTTTAGTTACAAGACAGATTTCCTGCACAAATGGCATAGATAAATTAGATACGTAGCTAGGGCCGTTTTGAGTAGACTTTAACAATCAGATAGATCAGTTGATTAGTCCTACTGTGCTCATTTTGTGTATGCTTTGTTTCACAAAAGAAAATACCTGTATGATGACATTTTGCAAAAACTGCAGAAATCTTAGTGGGGAAAAATGTGCCTCATTCTTGTCCAACAGGCAAGAAATCTCATGGGATTTAGCAAACTCTTGTTAGGCGTGTCTCATGTTGAGATATATGTCCCCTTGAGAATTAATAATTTAGCCAACTTTCATATTCCTAACCTGGAGCCATGATAGGGTCACCAGCAAGCAAAATGGAGCTTTCGCCAGAGATTTTTGAGCAACACACAACTGCGCAGCATTATAATCACAAAGAATTGCCAAAACAATGGTGGAAGGGAGAGAGGATCAAGAGAATTTTAGATTGTGCATGTGAGGCCTCATATGCTGAGCAATTAAAGCATTTAGCTGCTGCTCACAATGAAGGAAGCATGGCAAGGGCTATTGCTTTGGAAGTCCAGCTTCTGGAGTTCCCAGTGGCATTTGTTTGGCCACTGTGGAAAGCAAAATGCTAGACTTCATGTACTGTAGGTCTGATCCAGAAGGAGTCTTCTTATGGTTCCAACATTCTTCCACATTACAGTTCTTTTGTTTTGTTTTGCTTTGCTTTGGTGGAATTATATTGTTTTCCAAAAGGAAGAAAATGTTGACATATTGGATCAGTAACTTTTCATACTAACATATGTATCTCCCTTTTACTGAGTGAGGCCATCAAAGAAAAAGTTTTGGGCAAACATCTTCCCAATCTTGCCACTTCAGGTCCTCTACAGTGATTTGCAATGGACCTCAAACAGCATACAAAGCTGCTTTGTTCTGTATCACATCATTGAGTCATCGAGCTCAATATCATCCAGTGCTTTATTTATATCCCAACTTTCTCCTAGAATAAGACTCAAGGTGGCTTTAAAAAGAGCAGAAAATAAAAATAAAAATACACATAGTTAAAAACACACAAAATTAAGTTCAAAACAGTATTAAACAACAACAGAATTAAAACCATTTAAAATATTATTTTAAAACAAAGATTAAAAATGTTACAATGCCATTAAAAAGCCCCTAGTTAAGAATCAGTTTCCAAAGCTGGCAGTTTAAGAAAAGTCTTAACCTGCCATCAAAATGAAAACAGCTACCCTAACAATCTGAGGGAGGGAACTCCAAAGTATGGGAGCAGCCACAGAGAAGGCCTTTACCTGTGTTCCTATCAAGCACCGCTGTGAAGAAAGTTAGCTTGAGAAGCAACACACACACAACAAAGATCTTAAATCTTGGCCATGCTCACGTGGGGAAATATGGTCCTTCCAAAAGCCTAGGCCTGAGCTATTCCAGGACTTAAATACTGGAAGCCAGGTGGAGAGAATATGGATAAAAATGAAAGGGGAGGGAACAACAGGGATGTTATTGTGGGAGTCTACTACATATCCCCAAGTCAGATGGAGGAATTGAATGATGTCTTTCTAGGACAGTTGACCACACACTCAGAAAGAAGAGATGTAGCAGTGATTTCAACTATCCTGATATTTGCTAGAAGCCAAACTCAGCAAACATTTAAGGCCTAGCAAATTCCTCACTTGCCTGGCAGATAATTTCATTGCCCAAAAGGTGGGAGAGTCAACAAGGGGATCAGCTATTTTAGATCTAATAATAATAATAATAATAATAATTTTTATTTATATCCCGCCCCTCTGCTAGGCAATCGGGGCGGTGTACAACAATACAAAACACCAAAACAAATAAATCAGAATCAAATCCCATCCCTCCTTCCCTCATCCCCCCCCCAACATACTAAACAAATTAAATAACAGTGATTAAAATATACAATTTAAAAATACATGATTTCCAATATCATTGTGGTCCTCCGAGGGCTGCAAGGTGGGAAAAACAGTCTTCCACGGCCCCAGGACACCATGGCTCGCTGCGTGAATGGCTAATCAGAGTACATCATGGGCCATTTTCATTGGGGGCTGCAAGTAAAAAGGCAGTCCTCCGCATCCTCCAAAAACGTCAGGCCAGGTGTTCCGGAGGGGGAGGGGGGAGTGCAAACACACGCACCACTGAGTCCCCTTCTCTCCCTCGCTGTAGCCAAGATGGTCGGGCTGGCAGCATCCTTAAGAAGGCTCTCCAGGAGGCCAGGTGTTCCAGAGGAGGAGGGGGGAGTGCAAACACACGCACCACCGGGTCCCCTTCTCTCCCTCGCTGTATCCAAGATGGTCGGGCTGGCAGCGTCCTTAAGGAGGCTTTCCAGGAGGCCAGGTGTTCCGGAGGGGAGGGGGGAGTGCAAACACATGCACCACCAGGTCCCCTTCTCTCCCTCGCTGTAGCCAAGATGGTCGGGCTGGCAGCGTCCTTAAGAAGGCTTTCCAGGAGGCCAGGTGTTCCGGAGGGGGAGGGGGGAGTGCAAACACACGCACCACCAGGTCCCCTTCTCTCCCTCGCTGTAGCCAAGATGGTCAGGCTGGCAGCATCCTTAAGAAGGCTTTCCAGGAGGCCAGGTGTTCCGGAGGGGGAGGGGGGAGTGCAAAGAAAAATGAGGAAAATGGAAAAGAGGATACAATAGGGAAAATGTAGCACAGAATAAGTGAAGGCGTAGTACAGGTATATCTGGTATACCTGGTAAATCTAAATGAATTCAGTCTCCAGGACCAGATGAACTATATCCAAGGGTATTAGAAGAACTGGCAGAAGTAATTTCAGAGCCATTGGCAATCATCTTTGAGAATTTCTGGAAAACAGGAGAAGTCCCAGCAGACTGAAGGAGGACAAATGTTATCTTCATTTTCAAAAAAAAAAAAAAAAAAGGAGGCGGGAGGAATCCAAATAATTACTGCCCAGTTATTCTGACATCAATGCCAGGAAAGATTTTAGAGCAGCTCATTAAACAGAGAGTCTTTGAACAGTCAGAAGATAATGCCATGATCACAAAAAGTCAACATAGGTTTCTCAAAAACAAGTCATACCAGTCTTATTTTATTTTTTGTTAAAATATTAAATTGGTAGATGAAGGGATTGCTGTGAATGCAGCATATCTTGATTTCAATAAGGCCTTTGACAAGGTCCCCCATAATATTCAGGTACACAAGCTAGTAAAAGGCAGGCTAGACAATGCTACTGTTAGATGGATTTGTAATTGGTTGACTGGCTGAATCCAACGGGTGCTCAGCAATGGCTTCCCTTCATCCTGGAGAGAAGTGACTAGCGGGGTGCCACAGGGTGCTGTCCTGGGCTCAGCGCTATTCAGCATCTTTATGGATGAAGGAATAAAGGGCATGCTTATGAAATCTGCAAATGACACCAAATTAGGAGGAGTAGCTAATACCCCAGAGGACAGGGTCAAAATAAAAATGGCCTTAACAGATTAGAAAGCTGGGCAAAAACTAACAAAATGAATCACAGCATGAAGAAAATGGAAGGTACTGCACTTAGGCTGAAAAAATGGGGGGACACCTGAATGAAATGAAATAGGAGGGGGGACACCATGCTTGACAACAGTACATGTGAAAGGGATCTAGGAGTCCTAATAAGCCACAAATTGAACATGAATCAACAGTGTGGTGCAGAAGCTAAAAAAGCCAATGTAATTCTAAGCTTCGGCTGATACGCCAGCTGCACCCTTTCCTGGAAGTAAGGGACTTTGAAACTGTGGTACATGCACTGGTAACCTCTCGTTTTGACTTCTGTAATGCACTCTACATGGCGCTACCCTCGTGCTTAGTCCAACTAGTACAGAACATGGCAGCCAGACTGGTCTCCGGTACATCTAGGAGAGACCATATAACACCGGTCTTAAAATCACTACACTGGCTGCTGATTAGTTTCTGGGCTCAGTACAAGGTGTTGGTTATGACCTTTAAAGTCCTAAATGGCTTGGGTCCAACCTATCTCCAGGACTGCCTCCTTCCATATAATCCGCCCCACGCACTCAGGTCCTCTGGGAGGAATTTGCTCCAGCCCATTAAAACTAGGCTGTCTGCAACCTCTCAGAGAACCTGCTCAGCAACCACTCCCAGACTATGGAATGGCCTGCCAGATGAGATCCATCATATTGCCAATCTAAACAGCCTTTAAAAAGCTGTGAGAACTGATCTTTTCCAGCAGGCCTTTTCTGATTAGTCTTCCTGGCCTAAAGAGTGAGCTTTGACCTTCCCTTATTCCCCTGCCATACCTGCCACTGGCTGTCTGCTCTACTTTTATAATTTTGTTATCTGTTAATTTTGTTTGCTGTTTATTTGTTTGTTTTAATTTTATGATGTTTAATATGGTTTTAAGGAGAGAGAGGGTCTTGGGATTGTATATTGTGATGTTTTATTACTGTAAGCCACCCCAATTGCATCTGCAGAGGGGTGGGATACAAATACATTTTATTATTATTATTATTAGGCTGCATCAATAGATGTACAGTGTTTAGATCAGGGGTAGGCAACCTTTCCCCTTTAAGGGCCAAGGGACTTCAGCTCCCAGAAGCCTCAGCCATGTTGGCCAATAGTCCCATGTTGGCCAATAGCTCCTGGGATTCAGGGAGCTGAAGTCCCTCGGCCCTTAAAGGGGAAAGGTTGCCTACCCCTGGTTTAGATCAAGGGAACTAATAGAATATTTGTATTCTGCTTTGATCAGGATTCACTTGGAATATCGTATCCAGTTCTGGGTATCACAATACAAAAAAGATGTTGAGAAGTTGGATCATGTCCAGAGAAGGGTGACCAAAAAGGTCTTGAAACCATGCCCTATGAGGAGTGGCTTAGGGAGTTGGGTATGTTTAGACCAGAGAAGAGAAGATTAAGAGGTGATAGCTCTGTTTAAATATTTAAAGCAGGGGTAGGCAACCTTTCCCCATTAAGGGCCGAGGGACTTCAGCTCCCAGAATCCCAGGAGCTATTGGCCAACATGGGACTATTGGCCAACATGGCTGAGGCTTCTGGGAGCTGAAGTCCCTCGGCCCTTAAAGGGGAAAGGTTGCCTACCCCTGATTTAAAGGGATGTCATATTGAAGCTGGAGCAAGCTTGTTTTCTGCAGCTCCAGAAAAGAGGATTCAGAGAAATGGATTCAAACTACAGGAAAGATCTTTCTGACTATAAGAGCTGTTCAACAGTGGAACATAATCCTCAGTGTGGTGGAGTCTCCTTTTTGGGAGGGTTTTCAACAGAGGCTGGATAGAGGCTGGATGGTCACTGTTGGGGGTTCTTTGATTGAGTTCTTGCATGGCAGGGTGTTGGACTTGATAGTCCTTGAGTTCTCTTTCAACTCTATGATTCTATTCTATTCTACGTCTTTATAGGTCATAACCATCATTTTGTAAAGTGCCCAGAAACAGACTGAAAGCCAGTGGAGCTGTAGCAACAAGGGAGTTGTGTTCTCCCTCTAACCAGAAACTATGAGCAGTCTACCTGTAACTCTTTGGAAGGTGATGTTTTCAAACACTCTCCAAAGGCAGTCCCACATAGACTGCATTAAAGTAAAGTAAAGTTTTTAAAAAGTAAATCAAATTGAGATATAATTAAAGCATGTTGTCATTGAAACCATGTCAGACTTCCCAAAGAATGGTCACAGCTAGTGCAGTAGCTTTAACTATGCAAACACACTCTTGCTCACTGCAGAAAGCTGAGTATCCAGGATCAGGGCTGAATCCAGGAGTACACCCAAACTGTGAATCTGCCTCCCATCACCAACTGAATCCTTATTCCCAGATCTGCCATTCAGCTGACCAGGAGTGAATCTGTCTTATGAGGCAGGCAGACAGTTTCTGGGGTTTAGAGATATTTTTTCCCCTGGTCTCGAGTCCTCCCAGGAGCTACAAATCCTCAAAATGAAAACAGAATTTATAAGGTTACAAGGTCATTTCCAGTTTCTTTTAAAATAAAGTGCAGGAGGCATATTTTATTTAAGAGAACAAATAATAAAGGTATTATACTCCCATTTTTGAAAAATCCAAGAAAATGCCCCATCTCTAAAATGCAAAAGGGGCAACAAGACTAGCCCTAGGGGCCACATTTAGCCTAGGAGCCAATATTTCCTTTCCTTGGTCTACACTGACTGCCAGCAGATGTCAAGAGTCTCAAACAGGATTTATTTTAACCATACCATTACTGATTGAAATTTTGGAGTTTGAACCTGAGACCATCTGCAAGCAAAGCAAGTGTTCTACACATGAGTAACAGTCCTTCCTCAGCTGTGCCTGCTGAGCTATACATCAAAACTTGAAAAAATACCTGTTTGGCTGTATAGCTTCCCCCTTCCCCCATGAAAAGAAAAATCACTACAAGAAAGACATGAGCATCCTATGTTATGCTGCTGCTCATAATATCACAGGAGATGGATGGAAGCATCCTTCGGTCCTAGAGATACACAGCACACACATCAGCAATAATAGTCACATTTGAAATATTTGAGTCCTTTTTTTCTGTTCTTCAAGAAAATCAATTTAACACTACTGAGACAATAGCATTGTAAGGCTATTCAATTTGTTGTTCCTAATCTTCCATGTGTGCAGCATCAGCATGTTGCCAAACTGGGCAGCACTGGTTAAAATTCTGGGGAGCACTTTAATCTCCTGGAAATGGATAAATTGTCACTGCAGTCATGGCTAAACTATCCATTTTACCAAATGTGTTTTTAAACATTATTTTACTCTTGTAGAAAATTGTAGGAGAGCCATAGGTTAGCCTTTTTTCTTTGTTGAAATTTGTAATAGGTGTTAGGTTTAAATGGGATATAGAGTCAATGTTAAAATGTTGAAATGTAAAAGATGTGTGTCTGTATTTTTCCATGCTGTGAAAAGTTGTTTTTCTGAGAGCTAGATTCACAGTTTATCAGTCCCAGGTGTGATTTAGCCAAAACAGGAGGCTAACAGGACTCCATTCTATGGGAAAGAAAGTTTGTTTATATTATGGTTTATGTAAACACATTTTTGTTATGGGAAATGTAGTCACATGATTTGTTATTGTAATTAAGGGTTGGACTAGTACACGTCACGTAATATCACCCAATCAGCTTGTAAAGGTTACACCCAGAAAGGTGGAGTCTTGTGGGACTGAGGGCTGAGAATCAGAAAGCTACTCACTTGCTTTTTGGCTCTTGAACTATAATGAACTAATAAAACCATTCTTTTGGTAATGCTACTAACACATCTTGAATCATGTAGCAGATAGATTTTATTCCTGCTTAGCCAGCTTTGGCTAAAGTAGAAATGTTATTATTATTATTATTTGTTTTTTGCTTTTGTTCTTTTACAATAAAGAAGCTTTGCTGAAAGTTCCAGGTTTGGATGTTTGGTTTTAAAGGACTGTTTTCAACACTCCTACAACATTATTTTTAACATGTGGTACCAGAGGGATGGTTCTGATCCACGACACCTCTGCTGCAGAACCTGGAGTTTAAAAAGCAACTTTTTTTCCTGTCCTGGCCAGCGGGGACCCGCGGAAGGCTAGGAGGAGGCAGCAAACAGACGGGCTGGAATTCCAGGCTTGATTTATGGCAGCAGCTCTACAGCCGGGAGCCGCGGAGGCAGGAGCCTGGATTTTTCACGTCTGATTTATGGCATAAGCTCCACAGAGGACTGTAAGTAGAAAACCTCCCTTATCTCAAGGCAATTAGTTTAAATGGACTGTTTCAAAGCTGTCTCAAAGCTGTAAAGCAGCAAGAAAAGCAGCAAATTAGCCGGAGGCTGTGAAAAGCTGCAGTTTAAAGAGGCAGAGTCCTGGAGGAAGGCACCCGGGAGGGGCCGTCAATTTTAAGACTTGTGCTGGACTATTTTAAAATTAATTAATGATGGAACAAGCCCGGTTTCCAAAGCTAAACACGGAAAATTATGCATCTTGGAATGTTTATGCGAGATCTCTTTTGATAAGGGAGGGTTTGTGGCAATCTGTGCAGGCTGGGTTGGGGGCTGCTCCGTCTGCAGCTGACCAAGACCGAAATTCTCGAGCTGTAGCCACCCTCCTACTCCTCTTATCTGAGGGGCAATTAAATCTTGTAAAAGATTTTACTTCAGCAAAAGAAATATGGGACACTTTGGCTAGAATTCATCAGTCCTCTTCTGATCTAGCAAAGATGATTTGGGCAAAGCGATTGTTTTCATGTAAAATGGGAGACAAAGATTCTGCAGAGACTCATGTTCATAAAATGAGAGATTTGTTTGCCCAGGTTCAAGCAAGGGACATTGCCCTAGATGAAACCCTCAGAATTTACATTCTCCTGGGTTCCCTCAATGAATCATATGATAATATACTGTTAGGATTGCAAGCATTGCCTGCTGCTCAATTAACTATGGAATTGGTCTGTGAGAGAATTTTACAAGAAGCTGAAAGGAGGAGGTTTGAGGCAGAGCAACGAAAGCAGGGGTCTGCAACTACAAAGCCTCACAATGTCCCAGAGGGAACTCCGAAAGAGATGCAAACTGAAAAAGCTGCAATTTCAAAGGGAAAAATGTGCTTCTATTGTAAAAAATTTGGACATTTAAGAAAAGACTGCAGAAAATTAATTGCAGATACCAGAAGGGGGCAGCACCAACAACAGCAGCAGTCACAGCAGCAGCAGCAGCCACGTCCCCCTGGTGGACAAAAGAAACACAGTGCTAACCAGGGATTTGTTGCCACAATTCAAAGCCGAGATGGTGTGCCCCAAATTCAGCCACACACAGTATGGCTTTTGGACAGTGGAGCTTCCACCCACATGGCAAACAAAATTGAACTGTTCCAGAATAGAAAACCAGCTAATGTTTTTTCTGTTGCTTTGGCAGATGGACAAGGGCCAAAAATTAAAGAAATGGGAACTGTTTGCATTCCAAGTTTTGGTACCAATTTTGATGATGTCTTGTATGTACCTACATTGCAAAATTGTTTAGTTAGTGTGTCAGCTTTGACCTCAGATGGGTACAAAGTGAATTTTGAGGGGGATGAATGTTTAATCTTTAAAGATGGTGAATTTTGTGCTAAAGCCATTAAGAAAGACAAGCTGTACCACATGATAGACAGAGAAAGCTGTGCAGTCGCACAAAATAAGCCTTTGCATGAAAATTGCATTCATTATTTTCACAGAGTGATGGGTCATGCTGGTTTTCCAAATCTTTTGAAATTAAAGCAGGTTTGTCCTGAGTTTAAAATGTCACCATGCTCAAACCACTTGGAGTGTTCAGTTTGCAGCAGGATTAAGCTGAAGGCTTATCCTGTGGCAAAAAGAACAAAACTTAGAGCCCAGAGGCCATTTCAATTTCTGCACTGTGATCTTGCTGGGCCAATTGACCCCCCCTCTCAGGGAGGGTGTAAATACTTCATGGTGATTGTGGATCGCTTCACAAGGTTTTCTTATGTGATTCTTTTGAAAGAAAAGGGTGAAGCAGGGGAGAAGTTCAAAGAATGGGTGAACATGATAGAGAGACAGTTTAACTACAAAGTGGGAACTTTGGTCACAGATAGAGGAGGAGAATTCTTGGCTACTCATTTGACTAATTGGCTAAGAAAAATGGGAATTAGACATTTTACTACTAACCCATCTTGTGCGGCTGAAGATGGTCTGGCCGAACGAAAAATAGCCATTCTGAGGCAAATAAAAGATTGTATGATGCTTGATGCCAATGCTCCAGAGCATCTTTGGGGGGAGGCTATTCTCACAGCTAATTACCTGACAAACCGCACTTGGAATTCAGCTGTGCAGAATACTCCTTACCACATGCTTTTCAAGAGACCACCCAATTTGAAATATCTTAGAGTGTTTGGGCAGTATGCAAATGTGTACATACCTGCAGCTTTCAGAAAGAAAGGTCAGCCCAAATGGAGACGTTTGATGTTTGTGGGTTACACAGGAAACAGTTACAGGTTTTACCTGGGTGGAAATCAGATTCTTTTTTCCAGGAGCGCAAACTTTGAGAAACATTCTGGGTGGGAAAACATTCATTCAAACAAAGAGGTGTTTTTCAGACTAGGTCAGTTAGAAACACAAACACCACCACCTGCCAGAAATGGAGGGGCAGTGAAGCAAGAAACAGATTCTTCAGATGGTGAGGCTAGCACATCAGACAAGTTGTCACACACACGTCCACCTGCACCTAGAATGACAGAAACAAAGAGACACACAGACAGAGAAGCTTCAAGTACAGACACTGAGGATGATGAAGGAAGAACAAGGACCATAGTTTTGAGGAGGACTACTAGAGTTAGGAAACCTCCAGATCGTTTTAAAGTGCAGGAAGCTAAGGCTTGTGTTGTTATGGTAGAAGAGCCTGAAAGTTACAAGGAAGTACAGGAGTGTTGTGATGAAGAGAAGCAGAAATGGGAGTCTGCAATGGAACAGGAATTCAAGTCTTTGATAGACAAAAAGGTGTTTGAAATTGTTGACAGGCCTACAAATCACAAGGTGATAGGTTGTAAATGGGTTTACAAAAGAAAGCTGATGCCGGATGGTAGTCAGAGATACAAGGCCAGATTGGTAGCTAAAGGATTTACACAACAGAGGTTTGAGAATTATGACAAAACTTTTTCTCCAACAGCAAAGCCTGAGAGTTTGAGATTAGTGTTGGCTTTGGCTGCAAGGAGGGGCCAGTTAGTGCATCATTTTGATTTTGAGACTGCATACTTGAATGCAAGTCTTGATGAAACTGTTTTCATGGAACAACCTTTGGGTTTTCAACAGAATGGTGATAACAAGGTGTACAAGTTGAAGAAAGCATTGTATGGTTTGAAGCAGAGTGCCAGAAGCTGGAATCTTTGCATTCATGAAGAGTTGGTAAAGCTAGGTTACAGACGCAGTGTAGCTGATGCATGTGTTTACACAAAAGGAGATGTGGTCTTGGTGATTTATGTAGATGACTTGTGTGTAACAACAAATTCAAAACAAGAAATTCAGACAGTTAGGAAGGAATTGTCACAGAAATTTAGTGTCAAAGATCTTGGAGTTTTGAGGTCTTATCTAGGAATAGATGTTGAATGGTGTAAAGATGGGAGTTGTTTGTTGAGTCAACAGAAAAAAATTCAAAGTTTGATTGAAAAGTGTGGATTGCAGGATGCAAAAACAGTGAAAAGTCCAATGTCTGTTGGTTATGTGAATAGTGAAGGGACTAAGGAGTTTGAAAATTCAGAAATGTATAGGAGCTTTGTGGGAAATTTGATGTTTATTGCTAATAACACGAGGCCTGACATTTGTTTTGCCGTGGGCATGCTTGGAAGAAAGGCAAATTGTCCTACAGTGAAAGATTGGACAGCAGTGAAGCATTTGTTGAGATATTTGAAGGGTAGCATAGACAGGAAATTGAAGTTGCAAAACAGTCGAGCTGGTCTTGAATGTTTTGTTGACAGTTCGTTTGCTTCTGAGCTACAGGATAGAAAGTCAGTGACAGGATTGTTGATTAAGTTTGGAGAAAGTGCAATTGTTTGGAGAAGTAGAAAACAGAGATATGTAGCACAAAGTACAGGAGAAGCAGAATTCGGGGCCTTATCTGAGTTAGTTAATGAGATTGAATGGATTAGACAGTTGTTGAAAGATCTGAATGAAAAATGTGCTGATCCAGTGATGATAAATGAGGATTCTCAGACATGCATTGCTATGGCTAAAGCTGAAAACATGAAGTGCAGAACAAAATACATTGGTGTGAGGTATCAGAATGTCAGAGAAATGGTACAAAAGGGAATTGTGAGTCTGCAATACATTGAGTCAATTCATAATCAAGCAGACATCTTGACAAAGGCATTGACCATTGATAGACACAAACAGATGTCACGTCTACTTGGCATGTCTTAAGTTTAGGCCTAGCCATTGAGCTAAGTTAGTTTTATAACAGGGTTAGTTTAGTGTACAACATACACACATCTTACATTTCAGGAGGGGATTGTTAGGTTTAAATGGGATATAGAGTCAATGTTAAAATGTTGAAATGTAAAAGATGTGTGTCTGTATTTTTCCATGCTGTGAAAAGTTGTTTTTCTGAGAGCTAGATTCACAGTTTATCAGTCCCAGGTGTGATTTAGCCAAAACAGGAGGCTAACAGGACTCCATTCTATGGGAAAGAAAGTTTGTTTATATTATGGTTTATGTAAACACATTTTTGTTATGGGAAATGTAGTCACATGATTTGTTATTGTAATTAAGGGTTGGACTAGTACACGTCACGTAATATCACCCAATCAGCTTGTAAAGGTTACACCCAGAAAGGTGGAGTCTTGTGAGACTGAGGGCTGAGAATCAGAAAGCTACTCACTTGCTTTTTGGCTCTTGAACTATAATGAACTAATAAAACCATTCTTTTGGTAATGCTACTAACACATCTTGAATCATGTAACAGATAGATTTTATTCCTGCTTAGCCAGCTTTGGCTAAAGTAGAAATGTTATTATTATTATTATTTATTTTTTGCTTTTGTTCTTTTACAATAAAGAAGCTTTGCTAAAAGTTCCAGGTTTGGATGTTTGGTTTTAAAGGACTGTTTTCAACACTCCTACATTATTTTTAACAATAGGAACTCTACTATTGCATAGGATAGCTTTTGTTTATTTGATATCTTATTTATTTATTTACAGTTAGCGCAGCTTGGCCATACATTGTGATTCACATAGGAACAATCTCAGAAAAAGAAAACACATTAGTTAAAATGGTGTACAATCAATATCTACCAGGAAAAAAGCCACTTAAATGTACAATACAAGATAGAAAAAGGCCCTGTTTATTTGGTACACATACAAATCAAATACAGATCCTGAGTCAGTTTACAGTCTTCTCCCAAACAGGTATGGATTTATGTGTACGTGCATGTATGTAAGTATTAAATAAATAAATAAATAAGTACTGTGGTGTGGGAATGCCACTCAGTTCTATATGCTATAGAGGCTAAGTCATAAATTGGTTGTGACATATGCCAAACAATACATTTATTTCACTTTTATAACCTTTTTTCATTTTAATGACAAGATGAATATCAGTAAACAGCATCAGTACTGAAAGAAGAAAGTGTTACTTTTACTTATCCAGGCCTTCCTTTGAATTCTTGGAAATGCAACAACTGATATAACAATACAGTGCATTCATACCACTAACATCATGCAAAACTGGGGTTATGGTGGGGAGGAAACCTTGAGACTAAGGCAGTGATGAGCACATTCCAGAGGTCTAGGGGCAAGTTTTCCATTCTTGGGACACACTCTGGGGGCTCCATCATAACCTCCACATGGAAAAACCACAAAATTACACTAAGGGCCTTGGCAGAAGGCTTATTAAGCCGTCCTGGAGGCAGGGAAGAGGAGGGGCAGCCGCACGCTCGGCGCCCCTTCCTCCTCCCGAGGTTGCCCTCGGAGCCGCCGCCCCTCCGCATGGCCGGCGCTCCGGGGGCAACCTCCCACCGCAGCGTCCGCACACGCTGCGGCGGATAAGTCAGTGAAAGTGCGCCTCACACTTTTGGGGCGCACTTTCACTGACTTGTGAAAGGAGCGCTATTTTAGCGCTCCTTTCAGGGACAGGGAAGGAGCGCCGCAGGATCAAGGCGTGGGGCTGACTCGGTCCTGCGGCGCACCTTCCTGGGGCGGCGCAGAGCCGCCAGTCTGCTTCCCCCCTCAATCTAGTTGTATGGAAATTACTTGTTCTAGAGGAGAATCACACTCCTTTTAAAAAAGAAAATGGCAGAAAAAAATTAGGGCTGGGAGGCTCCATGGGCCACAGAATGTAGACCACTTAATTCTCACCTATGATGGGGAAAATAATTATTTCATATTCCACCAGACTTCATAAAAACTCTAAACTAACATCTATTGTTAATTGTACAGATGGAGAACAGAGACCAAGATATGATTTAGGGTATTTTTATGTTGGAATTATAGTTCCCCTCCTCTAAAAAAAAAAAAAAGTTATTTCTTAAAAGCACAAAATAAGCTTATTTCTTAAAAAAAAAAACAGCTTGAAAAAAAAATACCATTTTAGACTACAACTTTCAGAATCCAAAAATTCATTGTCACACGTTAGGGGGAAACCCACAAAGTTCTAAGGTCTGAATAGGACGTGGTATTCTTTGCCACTTCCATAACCCTTTTCATGAGCATCAAAACTAGTAAAAATAAAGCACAGAATCCATGTATAAATCTACCTTTACACTCAGTTAAATATGATTGAGATATGATCAGATAATGAGCTACTTGGAGAGAAACTTTTTGAGACCTCAAATCTCAAACACACTACAGAACACAAATATTGTGGACACATGAGATGTGGCCTTACCTAAGCCAGTATATGTTAATACTAGTTTTTGTTGGCCCAACAGCACATGGAATTATTATCCCAGAGTCATAGTATAAAGTCCAGCCAGATCCCAATCCTCATCCAGCAGTCCCAAATGGTCATATACTAATAAATGATAAGCAACCACATTAGATTTCTAATTTTATCTTTCTGCTGCTCATGTTCTCTTAAGATAAGCTCAGTAAAATTCAAAACATGCATCGCTATTATGCACAGAAGTGGTACAATTAAAATATCTCCTTATCTATTGACTCCATCTCAGACCAAGGACATGACCACACTACTGAACAAAATGTTCAAAAATATAAGCAGGGCTTGGGTCTATCATCCTGTCTACAGAGCTAGATAGTGTATTTAATCTAAAAATCTACTAACTAAAAATGCATTCCTATGAATCATGTAGCATATGTGAAACTACGAATAATGACATAATTCATATTCATGAATAACAAGGATGGTTCTATATTAAAAACACAAATGAAAATAGTTTATACAGCAGTCCCAGAAAACAGGCCCATACACATTTATTCATTTCAAGTTAACTAGGCGTAGCTATGGGCCTATGCAGATGGGCAGGAAAAGGTGACCTGAAGCTGCTTTTTCTGTAAGCTGCAGCAACCACAATGCCTGCCCTGAGGATGCCCTAAATAGGGATGGAGCAACTGCACTGGGGGGAATGCAGCTTTCCCGAAGCTGTATTGAAGCCCAGCAACTGCATCGCCAGCCCCAAGGTCACCACAAGGGGACACGGAGCAATTGCATGGGCTGGCAGTGGCTGCTTTAATTTTTTTTTTCGTTCTCTCAAACGCATGCGCACGTGCACAGGAACTCATCTCTGCACACCTGCGCAGGACCTGTCATAGACTAGTATACAGTCTGTCACTCTCTGTGTACAAAGGTGACTGAAGTTTAGCATCCCTGTGCATCTGCACAGGACCTGTTATAGAGTAGTATACAGTTGTCATTTTGTCTGTACAAAGGTGAATGAAGTTCAGCAACGCTATGCACCTGCGCAGGACCTGTCATACACACACAGATCATGCAAGAATTCACTGACCTATGCTTTCCACCAAGGAGTGGGTGCAGTAGACAGGTGCCACTGTCTGACTGTGCCACCTTTGGGGTGAAGGAACGAGTTTGTCAACTGAAAAGACACCTACTCCATTGTCCTCCACAAAACATGTCCCATACGGAACAGGGGGGAGGGGAGAGGTACATGCAAGGGAGGTTCGTGTGGACAGACAGAGGTTTGTGTGGACGTGGACAAACGTTATTTCAGGAGACACCCCCCCCCCATCATGCCAGGAAGTGGTGTCCAGGTCTTATGCACAACTGCACAGAAGAGGTCACAAAAGCCTCTTTCATGCAAATTGCTGTGCATGCTGGCAGCAAGCAAACATGCAACAGAGTGCATTTATTGTCATAACAGAGGACAGTTGCTAGGGCGCATGGGGTTACAATTAGGGTTAGGGCTCTAATATTCAGAGAAAAAGATTTTTTTCTGAAGATGCTAGCCACAGATGCTGGCGAAACGTCAGAAAGAAACTCTTTCAGAACATGGCCACACAGCCCGAAAAAACCCACAAAAAAACTATGGATGCCGGCCATGAAAGCCTACGACAAACATGTTGTAGTTTTTTTAAAAAATCTTCATTAAACACACCCAAATTTTATAGTATAAAACTACATGTACAAAAAAGACATAACTTATATACGTTAAACAAAACAGATCACACATACAAACACACACAAACGGGGTGATAATGGTTACCCAACTGCCAGTCCTTAGTTATAATTATCTACTTATTATACTTTCTCTATTGCATTACTTTATCGACTTCTTCCATTATAAATCCATTATATTATTACATAATCACCTATCAAATAATCATATAGTTGTCCAGATCTCACTTCTATTATCATTAACTACATTTCTATCATCATTTACTAAATCCCAATTTGTTTGTTGTTGTTGTTTTTGTTGTTGCAAAACATGTTGGTAGTTATTAGTGGATCTACTGTAGATTGTCACATGTAAATCGCTTGCTGGTGTGACAGAGCATATCATGTGAAGCCAGCTTCACTAAACACAAGTCACAGAGCCCCAGTATTCATTTTGCTATTATAGCTTTTAAAAAGTTTAGTTTCATTCATTCATTCATTCATTCCTGTATTTATATAGCCACCTCATAGCAAAATTTCTCTGAGAAGTTCACAAACAAATATATTTGAAATCCAAAATCCACAAAGCAAAGATATCTTTATGGGTCAACTCCAAAGCATAAATATATTTGAGACATTTTCTGGTACAACACGTGGTTTAAAACACACAATATCTTTCTTTTTTATAAAAAAAGGAAAAAGGGGAAAAAAAGTCATGGTATGTGAATGCCATGTTCTTCCCTTATGAGCAAGAAGACAAGCTAGGTTATTGTACATTTCATAATTGTGGGTTTTTTTAATGACACTTAAAAATCACACAAAAACTTCTGTATGTTATCTTTCTTATTATTTGTTCTAACTTTTTTAAATAAACAGACATCTGAAAACAAACAATCTCATAATTAATTTCTCTTTGGATCCAGTATAGAACTGTTATACTTCAAATGGGTCTTGCTTCTACTGGATACACTGGATACACAGTACTGGATATTGGATACAAGGGATACACTATCACACTTTTTTAACAAGATACATCTAGGACAGAAATGAAGGCTTGTCTTTATTTATTGGTAGTATGACATCATGCAGTGGCATAAAAAGCTTCAGAAGTACTTTCTTTTAAGTCACAATGTCCTCTCAGCCCTAAACAATACCAAACACTCACTAGACACAATTGGGATTACCAGTTCAGGAGCATCTCAGACCCTGAGATTTCAAAGCCAGAATGTCAGACTGAGGTCAACCCTGGTGATATCACAGGGATGTGGCATAAGAATCACATTAAACATCAATCATAGTTGCTCATAGCATGTCATTCAGCTTTGTTTGTTTGTTTGTTTGTTTGTTAAAATAAATATTAACAAAAGGAAGGAAAAAACATCTCTGCAACGGATGCAGAGTCAGCAATCAGACTCAGAGCCAGGCCTGGGAACATCAGTTCCTCATGATATCAGGTATACATGTTCCACTGACACATATAATGGACTTACCTTCCGATCAGGCCAATTATATTTTTCAAATATTGCATCATAAGTGTCCACAGCACCATCTGTAATCAGCATTATAGCTTGACTGCAAATGCTCCCTTGGCCTGTGTGGTTGAACTGGGAAACAAACCAATAAACAAATTAATTTTACTTAGGTTTTGACACATATAAGTAAATGAAATGTGTGTGGTTGTTGTTGTTTTTTATAAGAAAACTGTGCTGTATAGA
This sequence comes from Phrynosoma blainvillii, assembly GCA_026167975.1. NCBI lineage: Eukaryota > Metazoa > Chordata > Lepidosauria > Squamata > Phrynosomatidae > Phrynosoma > Phrynosoma blainvillii. The sequence goes on along the minus strand of JANUYF010000002.1, from coordinate 324,565,654 downwards.
AAATTTACATCTAGGAAAATCATATTTTAATAGTTTCTTTTATTGTGAATACTGGATACTTCCAGCATGCTATACATTCATCAAATAATTCCCAATTATATTTTTACTGAACAGCATTCCCTCCCTCAGAAGGAAGCAGCACTGCAGTGACATCAATTGGATTTTAATCTGTAGAGTTTTGCCTTTGGATATCAGGAACTCCAATATCTATTGTAGTATTTCCCAAACTTTGGTCCTCCAGGTGTTTTGGACTTCAGTTCCCAGAAGCCCTAACCAGTTTGGCCAACCATTAGGAATTCTTGGAGCTGAAGGCCAAAACATCTAGAGGACCAAAGTTTGGGAATCACTGATCTGTTGGAACATTTTGAGAACCAGGGGGCACAAGGGGTAAAGAATCTGGAAACCAACCCCTATGAGGAATAATTGTGGGAGTTTGGTATGTTTAACTTGGGTCCAAAATACCTTGCAGAAATAAACCAGTTTGAGACCACTTTAACTGTCCTGGCTCAAGCATAGAGAATTCTGGGAACTGTAGTTTTGTGAGACATTTAGCCTTCCCTGTCAGAGAGCTCTGGTGCCACAAGAAACTACAATTCCTAGGATTCCCAAGCACTGAGCCAGGGCAGTTAAAGTGGTCTCAAACTGGATTATTTCTGCAGTGTGTTTTGGATCCCAAAGAGTAGAAGACTGAGAGGGGATATGATAGCCATCTTCACATATCGGAAAGTTCATCACGGGGAAGATGAAGTAAACTTGTTTTCTGCTGCTTTGTAGAAGAGGTCCCAAGCCAATCAATTGAAGTTACAAGAATAGAAAGTCCAACTAAAAATTAGGAAGAACTTTCTGAGAGTAAGGGCTTTTTCAACTATCTTAGAAGATGGTACACTCCCTTTTGTTGGGGTTTTTAACTAGAGGTTGGATGGCCATTTGTTAGGCATGTATAGCTGAGGATTCCTGCACTGGTAGGACACTCATCCACTTTGGGCTCCCTTTCAACTTTAGTAGTTTATTAATCACACAATTTGAACTGTAAGACAAATGTTAGTGCGCAGAGAATGTTGAAACAAGGCAATTGAGTAATAGAAGGTGTCAGTTAAACACTGGTTATTGTATTTGTTTTTGTATCTCTTTAACAAACAAGATAGGGAGAAAAGACTCTTTCTCCAACCCCACACTTTATTATACTTGCTGTGGCAAAAATAAAAGCAGATAGGAAAAGAGTGGGCAGGAAGACAACAGGATAAGTGGTGCTACTGAATGTGGTGGTCCCTGGGCCAGTTCTGGTCCCTGAGCCATTGGCTGCCATTCCTTAGCAAATTTCCAGGAAAGAAACAACTGAACTCAATAGGCACAAACCTGGCACACTAGAAAACAATAATTGCTGTTCCCCTCATCATATAGCCCGAGAAGTACTGGTATAGGAGAAACTGTAGTTGCAATAACATTCACTTTAGGGACTTGTATGATTTCTGGTTTCCAAATGGCAACACTACATATTGGAGAAGTGTAAGGTTCACTGGCTTGTTAAAACTAGCCAAACCATTCCTTTGCATGAAAAATGAAAATAGAACGCACAATTGGCAAAGGACCAGTTCTCTGCACAAAAGTGGTGGCTTCTCTAAACCAAGCAAAGTATGCCCCCCCAACAAAAAAAAAAAAAAAAAAAAAAAAAAAAAAAAAAGGAAAGGTAGTATTAAAATATCTCAGGAATGTGCCCTCATCATCTTTTATTTTAAAACATTGCTTTTATCTATCTGGATCCATCAAATTCTGTAGAATAATTTAACGTGTTTTTAAAGCAGGTGATTTAACACTGTAATGAGTAATATTTCCTCATGTGTATCTATACCCCCCTCCCATTACTATTGAATAGCAGGAGTGATGAAAGTCTTTCCCATAATAATAACATTGACAAGGGGCCTTATGATGAACTACAATTAACTCAGTGATTCATCAGTTAACAGTGAAAAGCTGGATGCATCCTGACATTTGGAGCACTTGGTTGTGATTAACCATGTTCAAAATGTCAAAGAATTTTATTTAATTGGTTAGGATCCCCCCCCAAAAAAAATAATCACAGCAAAGATCAGTTTTATCATCTAATAATTGCAGTTGCCATGTAATAATAGCAGGTGATGCAGCATCTCACTGCTTTTGCATATATCAATGGTTGGGAAAATCTGGACAAAGCTTTGTGAGTACATCCCTCAGAATCATTCATACCAAAACCTCCTAGCTCTTTAACAAACTAGGCAATACTAGAATAATAATACAAATTAAAATTAACCAGCTTTAATTACTATATCTATGAATCAGTCTAAAAATGAGATTAATATACTAATAATACAGAAGAAGGTGTGTGAGAAAGTCTGCTAACCTGTAATTCTCAAAAACTGATTTATGTTGCACATGCTGTTAGATAAAGTAAAAAATAGCTAAATGATCATTGTAAAAAAGACAGGTTTATTTTAATACAATTTGGCAACTGTAGTACAGAAATAAATATTTTTAATTATTTTCCAGCAAATGAAAACTGAAACAAAATCGATAATGGGGAGGGGGGGGGAGAAAACATTCACTTACATCACTTAGCATGTTGAAGCCTTCAATTAAAGCAATATCCAGCATTCCAATTCCTTTTGCAAAAAGTTTGTCAAGGTGCTCCCTGAAATGCTAAACAAAGAAAGAAAAGGGATTTCAAGCAACCTATTTATCAAGACTTTACGCCATACCTGCTCTTGAAATCTTAAAGGCCAAGTCTGCTTCTAGCACAGTATCAGGTACCTTTTGTAAAGTTTAAGAAAGCTGGGTCATTTTTTAAAGTTCAGTTCTTTGCACTTTCTATTTTTGAAAGAAAATATTAAACTTTCACCGTCATAAAGGCTTACATTGCACCTCTTCCCAAATTCATAAGAAAAACAGAAGAATGTAGAGCAACGATAAAAAGCAAAGTGAACAATGCCAGAAAAAGCAACAAGTAAGTGATTTGTAATGATATAAATACAGCTCTGAAGTATACACAGTGAACAACTTTAAAAAGTTAAAAAGCAAAACAGGTTATCTGGAGAGAAATCAGGAGGTTTTTAATCATTCAAGATAATAACCCTTGCTATATGAGACTATGATGTCATATCAACAGTTAATTAAGGACAAGTTTTAGGCTCCTATCCCAACCATACTTCCAAAGACGCCAATCCCATTGAAATCTGTAGAAATTACTTCACAGTAGAGATGCACTGGAGCACACTATAAATCTTTCAGAAGAATATATTTTCCCTTTTTAACTTCTAAATGAATAAGGGAGGCACAATTCATAGTTCACATTATCTTGTCCTGCTTTTCATCTTTGCTTGAATATTGTGTATCCCTCCATAAGTAGAAGAAATAGCTGATTTTGATCTACAAGCTACCAAAAGTCAATTTAGGTAGACTGAAGAAGAGGCCTTTGTTTAACAATCTGAAGGCTAATAGGTCACAAAAAAGTTAGGCAAAACCATTTTATTGTCGTAACTGGATATTCATAAAGTTTCTTAACAAAGCTGGTAGGGTACACCGCACCAAGGATAATAGACTACTACTAATTGGACAGTTATTACAACAAAGAAGATTACAGTGAGGATGTGCTACATACATTTTAGAACAATGCCATATACCAAGGACTAATTATCTTATGTTGTGTTTCTTTCATATAGCTAACTGCATAACAATACCACGGTTTCTTTTTCTTCAACTGGTACTCAAGGTATATTGGCTACTGTTGAGCCAAAAAGTCACCTAATTTGGAAAATAAGGAGATTTTGGATCTTGGGGTCAAACTTGCTGTCACTTCACCAACTCCTCACCAATTATATTTTCAACAAACAAACAAGCAAATCCTGAAACAGTGTTCTATCATGGCCCAATGTTTGTTTGTTTGTTTGTTTGTTTGAGGAAATCAAAATGGCTCCCATGAAAGTTGTTATTCTCCCATCATGATACAGTATGGTACAGTATCTTTTCCGAGCATAATGCACAGGGAAAAATCAAATGCAATTTCATGCAAGGTAGAAACACTAATGTGCTTGCCATGCTTCTATAATTTCCTCTACTGAAAAAAAAAATGGAAAAGAAAGGAAGCATTTGTATTCCCTCATTCAACCTCATCTTCCAGTACAGCTGATGGTGTGAAGGAGCGTCTACACTAACAACAACAACAACAACAACAACAACCAGCCACATCTTGCATTTTTCTGGACCACAGGGACACCACAGCAACCCTGTTAAGTTCAAACACACTATGAAGCAACACTGACTCAATCAGTCACACATTTCCACCTGGAAAACCTGCTTCTTTCTCTCTTCCCATCATGCATCAGCCTATCCTTAATAGCTCTTAAGGTTTGCCTGTCAATCTATTGGATCCACTCTGACGATATGCTTTCTTATCAAATCCCCTTTCCCCCTTTGCTGCCCCAGTGAATAAGTGAGTGAATTTCAAATGTATACTCACACACACACACAAATACACATGACAAAGAAAGAAACAATGAAATTGCATTTATTCATCTTTTATGTATGAAAATGTCCAGATATGAGATCAATGCTGAGGGGTCAGATTGAGGCACTCTCTCCCTCTTTCTTTCCCATTCCCCCCATCCATTCAATGCAGATCTCCACAAGTTCAAATGAGTGAATGATGGGGGGGGGGGGTGATTAGAGGAGGGAAACATGAATGTGACACTTGGGTGGGGAGCAGGAAGAGTGAGAGTGAAACTGAACCTCCTACCGGTGACCTCATGGCTGGACATACACTGCAATAGGAAAACATGGTGATACACCCCAGAACAGCTGTACCCAACCAGTCCTGCCCCAAAAGAACTCCTCCCACTATGTAGAGAGATCTTGTAGCACTATATCTTTGAATTCCTCTAGCTGTGGAGCATAGTCCACAAACACAAACCAACGTCCAGATTTTCTGCCAGTGTGCTGTACTGTTTTGAGCACTGTACTACAGCTCTGGAGACCAGGGTTTGAATTCCTGCTTAGCCATGGAAACCCACTGTATGACCTTGGGCAGGTCACATTCTCTCAATCTTAGAGGAAGGCCATGGCAAATCCTCTCTGAACAAATCTATAATTTGTTATCAAACATGCTATAGGATTAAACTTGTCCCATATTGATTTTGCCTGTACAATCATCTTCTATTTTATTTTAATGGAAACTCTGTCATATGAAACAGTAAATTCTAAAAACCAAAGAGCTTGACCTTTTTCTCCATTTACAATAAATAAATTCATATGTGAAAAAAATTACCCCTGAATCTGATAGGTGAAATAGTGATACATTGTTAAATATAGTGCCATGAAAAAAGGTTCTATGCTGTAATGCCATATATGAGTCCCCCCACCCCTAATGTTTTCCCATGAAACACTTTCCCCCCTTTTCTTTATTGAAGTAATGGATTCACAAAGTTTTGTGGATGATAAAGTATTATGAAACTTTCATAAGTTAAGAGGGGGGGAAATATCAGTGTATGGCAATTTTGAAGCATATGTTACCCCTACAAAACTAGGATAGTTTTCCAAAATAATTAATGTAGCTTTAATGTTCATAGTGACCCAGTAAATATGGTTCATGCAACTCAATATTTCAAAAACACCTAACAGCAAAGACTTGTTCATCTAAATAAGCAGTTAAGGCATAATGAATTCTGTAGCTGCAATAATAGAATGTGTTTGACTACCTTTTCTTCTTAACTAACAGTGGAAAAAGTTTATATTCAAATTTTTCAAAAATATTTTTTAATTTTAATGACACATTAGCAGCATAAAATCAGATATGAAAACACACTAGCAGTATGAATTTTAGGGAGAGAGCTTCAGATTAATATACTGTCTCATTAAAATCTTCTCATACATAAAATGTGCTAGTCTCTGTATTGAAAACTTGAAAAAGGTATTACACCCACCTACATCGTCTTGCCATCATAAAGTAAATTCCATTATCCCATTTTAGCCACACTTAATCATACATATCAACCGTGGTAAGTGCAGTTTTCTGCTTAACCATGTTTTTCCACATAGTAGCTTTATTGTTCCATTCTGTGTGATGCAATAATTTGTATCTTAAAAATACTATGCATGTGGATAGAAGCATTATATATTTATAGGTGTTACACACAGTAGCAGGAGTTAAAGCAAGATGCATTATTAGACATAGCTAATAAAGAGGACTGGAATCCATGAAAGCTTCTGCTAGAAATTTCTTTCTTCCCAGTTATTTTCAAAGATGCTACTGCATTTCTTTATGTCTTTTCAGACTATTTTTCAGTTTATGTTATCGAACAGAAACAGCAAATTAACACTGAAGTCTATGATAAGTACAAATCACCAACAGGACAGTTGCCCATTGAGAATACTTCTATAAAAGTGAGTAAAATTCACACAGGATTGTTACTATAATGATAATGTTCTCCTGTACTTCATTGCATTCAGAAAATCTCACAGCTTTCATTAAGAAGAGATGCTTGTTCTGACAGTTGTTTAAATTATCACAGATAAAAATAAAGACAAAATGTAGGTTGCTTTTCTTTTTTCTTTCTATTGTATAATTGTGTTTCTTTTTTCTTTCTATTGTATAATTCATTCTTTGCTATCTGATAGATGCTCTCTGTTCACAGTAACATAAACATATCTGAAAAATTGTGCTACTGACAAACGTATAAATGTAACACTGTTTGAAATGTTAAAAATGGATCATATGCAGAGCAAATTTTAATGAAGCTATGTTTTTCCCCTTTAAGTCTTCTTTTAGTGGATGCTAACAAATAATTATTCAAAAGGATGACATTAAGTAGACTTAAATGTCCCTCTGTTTTCTAGTCTACTGTTTAAAATTTAGTCTTTCTTTTGTTCTTTGAAAATAACATCAGCATCATAATAGCGCCTTCAAAAAAACTGAGTGTACATTATTATACGCCCACATTCAATAAACAGAATTCCAAGAAGGTTACACTGTTACAGAGAGAAAAAGAACAGACAGCTTTTATTATATTTTGGAATTTCTTATCATAACGATTGGACTTTACATATTGATTACATAGACATTGTGCCCTGCATCCTGCCATGAGCATTCATATTGGATAAAAAATGCTATGATTTCTCGGTGGCTGCTCCTGCCCTCTGGAATGCCCTTCCACAGGAAGCAAGGCTGGCAAGCAAAAAATAAAGCAAGCAAAAATGGCTTTATTCAGGCAGGCTTTTAATGTATAATCATGGGGTGGATTGGCTATTTGTTATATAGAGTGGGTATCATGGTTTTACTGTGATTTTAATGTTGGTAATTTAATTTTGTTTTTAGATGAGATTTTACCTGTTTTATTGTAATATGTACTTAGAATTTTATTTGTGAGCCGCCTTGGGTCCCCTCTGTGGAGAAAGGCAGAATATAAATCAAATAAATAAATAAATAAATAAATAAATAATTATTTGGGTATCACCACCGCCTCTACTGGATTCTTTTCCAGTGGTGAACTAGAGCCTTTTTGGCAGATGACATAAGAGAACATATAATTTATGAGTATCCCTGTGCCTCAGAAAAAAGGGTTGAAGGATCCCCACCCAGGGAAGTAGAGAATTTCACTCCCAGTGTATATACAAGGCAATACCAATTCCCACTCCAAGAGAATATATAGAAATTTGAAAACATGTTCAAGACTAGTGACTTCTCAAAGGAGTGTCCAGGAGTGGAGAAAAGAGGAATTCTCCCTATAATCATGGCCATCTTCCTGAGGAGGACTTAGGACAACACCTATGCAGCTAAGACATGGAATTTAGGGAGTTCAGTCTTTTAAGACTCAATTTCAACACAAGGCTATAACATCTGGACCTGTTTATGGAGTGGTCTCGATATAACTATTCTCAGTTTGGAGTCTACCAGTATAAAGTATAGACTACTAGGACTTCACCCTTAAAACCCACCCAGCCTAGACTCTAACTGAAACACAACGCAGAGATGATGAATCTGTCAATTTTTGTTTCTTTCTTCCATCTTATGTGTTTTTAATCAAAAGGTTTTCTCATTTTCCCAATCTTATGTGTTTTTCATCAAAACACTGTTTTTTTAAACTTAAATCTGCTTTGGATTTTGAGAATGTTTTGAAGATTATATGAAATATGCATTTTGTGTGGAGGCCAAGATGATCAAACTGAGGCTATCATACTTTGGCCACATCATAAAATGACATGACTCATTGGAAAAGACAATAATGTTGGAAAAGATTGAGGGTAGAAGAAGGAGAGGTAGACCACACATCAGATGGCTAGACTCAATTAGGGAAGACACAGGCATGAGTTTGCAGGAAATAATCAGAGCAGTGGAGGACAGGGTGACTTGGAGATGTCTCATTCACAGGGTCCCCATGAGTCGAAGTCACAATGACAGCAAGCACTTTTATTCTAAGAAATACATTTGTAATTCCAGATAAACCTGTATATTTTAGAATTATGAACTCAGCACTCTGTAGCTCTATAAAATGTAAAATGGGCAGCAGCCAACCTAAAAGTTGATCTGTTCAAGCACATTCCCTCAAGAACAAGAACCTACCCTTTGACACCAGTCCTAGTGCACCTAAGCACAACTTCAGACACAGAGACCTCATTCAGATGCAACAGGAGGACATAATTCTGAAGTACCTCGGTTTCCCATTAGTTAAATACAGGGTGGTATGCATACCCCTTTTGCTTCTGCTTAGCTTCTTGCACTACCAACAGCTGCTAGGAAAGCAGAAACTGAAAGCTCAGCATGTGATATAGACCAAGAGGAAATAAGTAGGCTCTGTGTATATGCACACTTCTCTTTTACAGTAAACCAGGATTATCTCACATTATGGTTTACATTTGACAGAATTAGAGATAATGAAAACAAAGAGTAAAGCCGTGCTTGTATAATGCACAACTCCTCTCTTGGGAGCTTTACACAATACTAAGCACTGAATACAGACATAGATACTGGAGTTACTTTCTGGAAACAACTACTCTCTTCAAAAGCTAGAATTCTTATAGAACTTTTAGGGAACATATGTCAGATTATGCCAATGGCAATTTTAATGCTTTTCCTTTTTGGAAAATTTCCAGGCTATTAAATGATGTCTAATGAAGATTCGCTTCCCATTTAGGCAACAGTAAAATATGCCTCAGGCTCACAAGCAGCAGAAGGAATCAAAACTTTCTTTATTGTTATGCATGAGCCTGAATCCTACGAAGAATACACAGCTTTGCAGAAATAGTTTTGACATGCAATAGCATGCTTAATTTTTCATTTATAATTACAATATCTCTCTGTGTAATATTCTTCTGCATATGTAAATACAGTCACCCCTCTGTTCTCGCAGACTTGAAGTCTGCGGTTTTGAATATTCACGGAGGGGCGATCTCCATTAAAATCAATGGGGTGCACTCCATTCAAACCTATGGGGCTTGAATGTTGGCGAGTCTCCATTTTCGTGGGGGTTCGGGAACAGATCCCCTGTGAAAATGGAGGGCAGACTGTATCTTGTTTACATATACCATAATGCTAATTTCATGCAAATGAAATAGATAATTGGGGCAATTACATCCTGATGTCTGATTAGAAAAATGATAGGTTCATAATGGTGTGGTACAGATGGCAATTATCATATTGACCCCAGAAATTAAGAAACGTAACGTATGAAAAGCTTTTTATCAAGACCAGTTTTGATGGCATAGAGTACACAGTCCTTTCAACCTCCACTATACAAACTTTTATGTTTCACTGAACATTCGATCAAACAAAATGGTTATATTTCATATTTTATTTTCAAAATATTGGTTATATAAATAATTAAATTATTTCCATTTTCTAAAATGGCCTATAGAAGATGCTTTAAGAACTGGACCAAGGGCTGTATGCTATGTATGGACATAATATATCAAAGCAAAGCAAAGTTCTTGCCCATTACAATATTTTTGACTGTCTTCATTTATTTTTTAAAAAATCAACCATTCAAATTTATCAACTAAAATTTAAATGATTTGTATATGTCTTTCTTGTTTACATATCTGCATTTTCTTCATGACATTATTCATAATCAATCTACACTAGAAATCTACATGTCATCTCAATCTTGTCTCTGGGTTTCTTCCGACTGTTCTTCAGTACCAATTCCTTGTTCCCATCACCAGGGTGACTCCAGATACTGCCCTTAAAATAGTTCTGAAACCCATATAGCAAATAGTGGAGGAATGAGAGACTAAAAAATTATCCCCTACTACTTACAGTACCAGTATAATTGGTCCTCCTTTCTCACAAATAGCTATAAAATAATGGGAGATTCCACCCCATAACTGGTTCCGAATGCCTTCTGAACTTTAGCCTTCAGTCAATTGCCTACTTTTCACCCTTCTTTTAACCTATTTGCATTAACCTTTCCCTGTGCCTTGAGATTTATTATTTTTTCTTTTATTAATTATATCATTTTAAAAATATTTTATACCATCTTTCAACCTTGAAAAGGCCTGTAAAGCGGTGTGTGTGTGTGTGTGTGTGTGTGTTATGAAAGTAGTTTCCACACACTTTAAAACTGAGAGCACAAAACAGTTTAAAAAAAATAGGAAGAATAGAATGCATCTAACAGAATGACAACCCACAAAGGCTGCATCTACACTGCAGAATAATGCAGTCTGACACCACTTTTAACTGTCATGGCTCATTGCTATAGAATTCTGGGATTTGTCATTTTGTGAGGTATTTAGCTTTTTTTGTCAGAGAGCTCTGGTGCCACAACAAAGTACAAATCCCAGGATTCTGTAGGATGGAGCCATGACAGTTAAAGTGGTGTTGAACTGCATCAGTTCTGCAGTGTGACAGCAGCCTTAGAAACACAACAGAGAACTCCAGCATTCCTTGGAAAAGAGTTCCACAGTCAAGGCACATTGAATTACATTCCTACCTGTCTTATGGTCCTACCAGTTACATCTCCTTACAATAAAATATAAAGAAGATTTTCTGAAAATGACCACCAATGATGGATAGGTTAAGAACACAGGAAGCTACCTTACACCAGGTCAGACCATTGGTTCATCTAGCTCAGAACTGTCAATTATGACACTGATTCTCCAGAATTTCAGACAGGAGTCTCTCCTAGATCTATATCCTTGGTAGTCTCTAGTGGTCTCCCATCCAGGTACTAACAGGGCCAGCCTTGCTTACCTTTCAAAAGCAGGCAAGATCAGGTTTGTTCAGAGTGGTATGGTGCAACTTGATGGATTCTGGTTAGTTTATCACAGGAAGAGGCAACCTTTCTGATACCCTTTTCAAAAACCAGGTTGCACTTTAAAGTTAGAACTTTGAATTCAGGACACTGACAGTGCTTCTCATCACATCCAAGTCTTCAGTATGCTTCATAATTCCAAGTTGAGAACTTTTCCTTCTTTCACAAACACTGGACTGTGTCTCAAGCCTTATGTCCCATCAAAATAGTTCAGCCAATTAGCATTAGAGGTTTCATTACTACAAGTACCATACAACATATGAGGCTAGGTTTACAGATTTGGTGGGAAAGACATTATAAATAAACACTGTTGTGTTTGTTGTTGTTTCTGATACAGTTATGTTGTTGTGTCTGTTGTTGCTTCTGATACATCATTCAGATGTTCTGTCAACTTAATTTCATCTGGAAGTATTTAGAAAAAAATAGGTATGTATGTATATGTGTGTTTGTGTGTACTATGTATAAAGTATGAATGCAAATTGCAATATTATTTTTGTATAAAACCAGACAGTCTTATAATTCTGAAGAAGAAAGGAATTGTGGAGTTTTTCAAACATGAAAACTTCTTAGCCCAAGTAAACTTGTGTTGAACTAAGCAAGTGCACATGTTTGCAATTTTGCAGAAAAAACCTACAGACAATGATAAAATACAGTAATACTTCCCTTTTTGGAAAGGGGGAAAAGGAACAGTTTACTGGTTGATACAATGAAGGCAATACCTGCTTAATAACAAAATTATAGACTAGACTGCTGCTATTGAGCAGAAATCAATTTTAGATTATTTAGCTTGGGAAGTCACTGTGACATATAACAACATTTTTGGATAAAAATCCATTGTTGGCTGCAAATTCATTCTTATATTCTTACAAATATACCTACACATTTTACAGAGATTATTACTTTTCTGGATTACAACTTCCATTCACATAACAGCTACATGTCATGTTAGCTGGCAGAGTTTGGGAGCTGTAGTCCAAAAAAGTCCAAACTCTGCAAAGGTCTCCATACATACCATGAAAATATATGGCAAGGTTGAATCACATGGCCGCTTTAACAGTAGAAAGATTAGCCACAAGAAAGCTTTCCTCCCCACCATCCCCCAAAATGTTTATGTAAGAAACTGGACTGATAAATATGCCCCTGCCTGGGAAGACTTCAATGAGTAAATTCTGTTAGGATCCACAAAGTTTTGTGGAAAATTTCAATACAGTGTTTCTGAACACCACTTCCTTCCATGTAATCCTCCATTCCTGAAACTTTGAGGAAATTTGAGAGTGGCTTTCAGTACAAAACAAATAGCTGCACCCTGGGGAGACAGAAAAATAAAACTAACATGTATGTGGAAGCACTAAAGCACACCCTAGGACTTTTAGACTACAGCTTTGTTTTCTGTTGATTTCAAAAGCATCACAGCTTGCTATCAATGAAAAGGCACACTTTCACAAGGCCACATTATCACATGAAAATGTATAGGAATACTCAGTCTATGACTCTTGTAACTTAAAATGGATGCATGCACCAGCTGTTAACATAAATGTTGTGCCAAGATCCTATGAGCTCTTACCTCACACTTCACAGAGTGGCCAATATAATGCTGTGCAAGCAGAGGTCTGCTCAAATAATGTGACTTCTTCCCTTTTCCCTCCTTATTTCATCCTTCTTCTCTCTGCTTTCCCAGAAAATCTGCTCGAGAGGGCACTGAATTCCTCGCATATTTTGAGGAGACATGTAGATGTAAAGTAGGAGGGAAATCTCTTGCCCAGTTCCATTGACAGAGTTCATCCAGACAATGAGTATTCCTATACATTTTTGTGTGATAATTTGGCCTTGTGAAAGTGCACCTTTTTGTTGACAGCAAAATGGAATCATTTTTGGTGACAGGTTAAAACATGTTTGTGCTGTCAGACCTTTACAAACTGCTGGGGCTGGATTCTTAATGCTGTGTAGTGCTGGGTTTGAAGTTTTTCTTAAAAGGTCTATATATAGGGTTTTTTATTTTTAGTGTTTTAATACATTTTAATGTTTTAATTGTTTTAATATATGATTGTTTAATTGTATATTTTATACTTTCATTTAACTTTTGTAGTGTTTTTATCTGAATTTTTTTAAAAATGTTTTTTGCCACCTCGAGTCCCATTATTAGGAGAAAGGCAGGATATAAATGAATAAAACAACAAGAAAAATGGTAGATTGGTAGATTAATAGAAAAAAAGGAAGCAGCTATTTCTGTCAATGGGCATATTTTCACAAGTCAAAACTAGCTTGATCAAAGATTAGCGACTGACAGCACCTATACTAAGTAGGAATTGTACCAGCTGTAATCTTTTCCTTGCTTTCAGTAGGACAGAGCTGTGGGACATATTTGCAGCAGACATTGTGTGTCTCACTGTTTAGAGAAAATAAGGGTTCATATATCACAAGGATTTCTCTGGTATTCTGCAGAGTTCTGTGAACCAGCACAAACACACTGAAAGTAGCCACCCTGAATGAAACTGAGATGCCAACCAGCATAACACAAAGGAAAAAGAAAATTGACTCTACATGAAATTGTTGTCCTTAATCTCAATTGGAAGCTCAGGCGATACCACACAAGCTGCATATATTTCATAAATAATCATGTCTCATTCAAAACTAGAGCTTTTAAATTGTAACAGAAAGAGAACATGTGGGAGAAGGTGGCCTGTCTTTTTTCTGAATTTGTTTTAGTGTCTGCTTTTCATGTAAACATAGCAAATTCTTTAACATCATCCTGTCATCTCTGACACTAAACTTGCCACTTAACTCATTTCATCAAACACTTATTTGATTCAGATGCTTCTCAAAGGCTCTTTTTCATGAACTGTCTACTGCCTATAACAAAAATAAAAATAAAAATGAACAGTGGTTTCAGATAAACTGGATAAAGTTTATACTTTAAAAATCCATTATTGGAGTGACTTTTACTCTGAAAGTGTAATCATGTTAGGTGAGGTCAGGGTGTATAAAGAGTAAGAACATATTTATTGAATGGACCCTAGGGGAAGGAAGAGAGCTGCAGAAAGTGCATAGAGAAGGTTGCACCTAAGGACAAATCGTGGAAGATCCCTAATTGCATATCTTTGCATTTCTCAGCCTTTGGCTAAATACAGTGGATAGTGGCAGGAAAAGAGCCATAGCTAGAGAATGCTATTGGATTAAATCTATGGTACTAAAGGAAGGGAACAGTTAACTTCAGCCTTCTGGCTTAAACGCATACACATACATATTAAAACAATCCACATTTAAAAATTATCATTTAAAATCCACAATTTAAAAACAATCTGGATAGGCCTACCAGAATAAACTAGACTTTAATACTGTTTTAAATTTGGGCAGCGTATTCAGCTGTTCGAATCTCTTCTGACAGGTCATTCAGTAGTTTAGGGGGCAATGACAGTTGCCAATCTAGTCCTGACTGACTGGAGTTGATGTCCCCCAGAGGACCTGAGTGTAAGAGGTGGGTTATATGGGAAGTAACCTGAAGCCAAGCCATATAGGGCTTTAAAGCTAATAACCAACACTTTCTACCTTGCGCAAAAACTAACTGACAGCAAATGGAGTAATTTTAATATTTGTGTGATCTGATCACTCCTGGATGTCCCAGTAACCAATCTTACACTGAACTAACTGAAGTTTACACTGAACTAACTGAAGTTTCTGAACTTAAAGGTTGCCCAATTTACAATGTATTGCAAAAGTCCAGACTTGAGATTATCAATGCATGCACTATCATTTTTAGGACCTCCAGCTCTAGAAGGGGAACAGCTGGAGTAACATCATGTCTTGTCTGGATTCAGCTTCAATTTGTTTTTCCCCATCCACCTCTTTATCCAGGCATTCATCCAAGCATTAATTTAGATCCTCAGCTGAGTCTGTATTTGAAGGCATGGAAAATTGCATTTGGGTGTCATCAACATGCTGATAGCACCCTACTCCAGGTCTCTGGATAATCTCTCCCAGTGATTTCATGTAGATTTTGAATCACATTGGAGATAGAATGACACTGTGGTATGTCATATAACAGCTCCTTTTTCAAGTAGTGATTAACCCCATGCACCACCATCTGGAACCTGCCTGACAGACAGTGCACAGTGCCCCCAGTTCCCAAGACTCCAGTCTCCATTTACCTAGGGAGCATGGTCCATCCAATATTAGCAGTGTCTTTTACCCTCACTGAATGCTGTCCCCAAGACTTCAAGTACATTTTAGTTTTTCTTCCTATCAGTGAACAATATAAGAGGGCAACCCTTAGGACTCTACAGTATGAACAGAATTTTTATTTTCTTGAAGACATTAAAAAGTCAACACACATAAAAATGTCATGGGAATTGAAGAGGTACTCTTTTCATGGAATATGACTATTAATGTCCTCCCCCCCCCCACACACACACACTTTTGGATTACATGGCAATATGCTAGATCAAACAACTGGAGAAATACTGGTAGAGTCAAGATTGCTTCTACTCAACCTCATGCCAACATAATGGTATGAGACATAAATTTGCTAAAGAAATGATCATGGGCGCGATTTGAATAAGAATTAATCTATCATGGCCAGTCTAAAAGGACTAAAGAGGAAAATACAGATCAAGTTTATTTAGTATTGCCATTGCCATTTACCTTTCAAAGACAAGGATATGTTGCATTGCATTTGATTAGACTTGCATTATCCATTGCTGACACACTGAAATGTAACTGCTATTACCATCAATGATTCACTTTCCATATTTTTTCTTCCTAAATTTTTGACAGCTCTTTCCTCTTTCTTTGGTTCCAAAACAAAGTACATTTTACCTAGTTCCTTCTGCCTAAAAGGTAAAACTAATGACAGTCTTGATCACGGGCCACATTTCTATACTAGAGGATGATTCTGCAATTAAACTTCAGACTACTCAATAGTATAATTACTGTGGCATTGAGTGCTAATTAATAAGTACATAATAGAATATGATGGCATTAGGCAAGCTGTCAGTTTTACCACTACTTAACATCATTTGGCAAAAGCAGCATATTCAATCTGTCAAAAATAATTCAGATTAGCATACAGACTGCAAAGCTGGGAGTACAGTCCACAATTTTTCTCTGATTTCAAATTTTTTTAAAAGTGCTGAAAATACTGTGAACAGCAAAAACAAAGCACAAAACAAAACAAAACAAATGGGGCCTTGAACAGATCAAGGAGGACTCTCCCTGGAAGCTATGACCACACTGAGGCTGTCATACTTTGGCCACATCATGAGAAAGCACAACTCATTAGAAAAGTCAAGAATGCTAGGAAAGGTAGAAGGCAGTAGAAAGAAAAGAACACTACATGCCAGATGGCTACTCAATCAGGGAGTCCACGGGCCTGAATCCATAGGACCTAAGCAGAGCAGTGGAAGACAGGGGTCGTCATGAGTCTGGGTCGACTCAAGAGCAGTTAATAACAACAACAGCAAGATCAATTATAAAAATCAAAATGTTATACCCCAGCTGTAAAGATCTGCATCTTTCTGCAACATGATTTTGTGCATCTGTCCCAAGACAACATTAGATATAACACAGAAATAAATCATTATGGTACAAAAATCAAAACAATCATGTATGTATATCGATAGATAGATGATAGATAGATAGATCTAAAGGCAACATCAACAACAACAATAAATGTATGGCATAATATGTGCTTAACCTACATTTATAACTAATCTTGGTAGATTCGTAGATTAATAGAAAAAAAAGAAGCAGCTATTTCTGCCAATGGGCATATTTTCACAAATCAAAACTAGCTTGATCAAAGATCAGTGACTAAGGGGCGAAGCAGATGGTTCTCCGTAAGACTGGCCTCTGGCCATTCCAGCTGTTATCGCAATGGGCCACCGTCCTTTTTCTGGCAGCTTCAGGCCGCTTCGGGGACATGCATTGTCTGCACACCACACCACGAAGTGGCCAGAAGCCACTCTTTTTGGCAGCCTGTTTCAGGCCCTAACCTTATAACAGCCAGACTCCATCTGAGACAGCTTCAGATGCTGCAGATCCTTGAGATTTACCATCATGTAATAGTGGGCCAAAGCTTTAGGGTATAGCATATGCCTTGAATGCAGAAAGCCCCATTTTGAATGCTTAGCATCTCCAGTTAACAGGATGAGACAAACCTCTCAGTCCACTTGAGGCCTACTCAAAGGAAACAATACCAGCATAGATGGACAAACAGCCTGACCTGAGTATATAGCAGCTCTTGATATTCCACAGAATACCAGAAAGCTTTCCTCTGTCTATTCAATGAACATGTCACAGAGCTCTTGTTGTAAAGAAATAACCTCTTCATCTTGGGTTCATACTTTACCACCAACACATGGGTGGCCATTTCAAAGAGAAATGTATGGTGGAAAGCTATTTGTGTGAAATGGCTTGGAAGGTTTCAACCAGTTTTCTGGAAAAAAAAAACCCACAATGTTTTCAAAAGGCCATCAAGGGAAATGAAATTAATGGCTGAAGAGAAATAATGGATTAAACAGAGATCTTTGTCCCAGGAGCCAAGAGAAAGGTGTATTTTTTTAAATTCCAGTACTATTTAACCCTGTAATGGTAACATCTATTCAAGGTTCTTGTTTCCAGGATCCTTCTTGGCCTGAATTATCTAGTCGTACTAATAAAACCTTGACTACTTTTAACACAATTCAAGTTAAGTTTCCCTTGTTCCTTTGTAACTAAAGAAAAGGACCTGCAAGCTTTTGAACACTTGTTTACATTGTGACAAAAAATGTTAGTTCCACCCTACTTTAATACACAGTCCCTTGTTCATTGAAAGGCTCCAAACCATTTCTGCTCATTATTTGCTGCACTTACAAAGACACAGGGGAAAAACATTGCCCAGCTGCCAAATATTCCAGTCCTCTTCATTTACAACTGATTGACTATACCACCCTTTGCTTTGCTTACATTCTGATACTGAAAGCAATTATCTTTTGGCAGGCTGGATACATATTCAGTAATATCATTACAGCAATATGCACTGACAAAAGCTTTTTTCTAGAAACACATAATGAATTGTTTAACAAGAAAACTTAAAAATTAGTCTATTTTACAAAGAGGACTTAGGAATTAAATTGCCCTGTAATAGTCAGGAACAATATGAATGAACCAAAAGCATTTATATCAGTAATATTATGGCTGTCTGTTACATATACTGTTTTAAGTCTCCTCTTTACATTGCTCTTTTATGATACCATCAGAACAATATTTCCTTTTGCAACACCTGGTTGCATATTTCTTAACCTGTTGAGCATGACAATTCACAAAGCTCCTTATGGCAGCTTTGCAAGAGTTTTCCAGGTTTGCTGGGAAGACCTGGAGAGCCAGTATACTAAAAAACAAAGTGAGACTTTGACTGGATACTCAGCTGAATTATAGTACCATTTTAAGGACCGTTGAAAGAATATCAATGTCTCTGGGTCAACTGCCCCCCAGACAAGGAAATGCTAGACTAGAACAAACACAAAAGCATTGACTATGCTGGAGGCTGCAGAAAAGACAACCCAAGCAAGAACTGAATTGAGACTCTCAGTCCAACTATTACTAAAAACAGGAGGCATCACAGACTTATCTCTGGGGTGACCAGTCAGGATCCTGTACTCTTCTTGGTTTTGCTGTGGCCTCCTCATAAGGAAATCTCCACCACTATGTCAAGGGAGAGAGCCAAGCATGACCTTTCGGCCACCACTGTCCCCCTTGCCAGCCCCCCCTTGGAATGGGTGACACCAGGGATGGGGATGCCACTTGTTGGCAGAGAGCTGTTCAAACTCATCCATTGCTCATTTCCCATTCCCAGACATGGAGCTATTTAGGTTCATCAACATAGACAGTAGAACTCCTCTCAGTCCCCACCAAATTGTCTCAGAAATCAGCCGAGCTACTTCCCCCATAATTATTAAACAGCTCCATTTATTGCCAAACCAGTTAGCATGTCTTTAAATAGCCAAAAGCAAAGCAAAAGAAATGCTTTTCCAGGAGGCTGCTTTTCTAGGGCTAACCTCCCTGTTGTTACATTTTCTTTTCCCCAAAGGTCACATGTGACAGATGAGCTTTTGCCCCCACACAAAGTTTCCCCAACGACAACTCTTTAAAGCACTTACCTAGCAGAGCCAAAGAGAAATCTCTCTTTTTTAAAGAGAAACCTCATTTATTTTTATTAGAGATTTACACAAAACAATGACAAATTTTCCCCTCTGTTCCCTCTCCATGCTGAATACATTATTTTATGAATTGCAGACCTACTGTCTAGAAAACCAGGAATTTACCACTGGGGAAACTGGTATCTCTGTTATCAAAGCAGTAGAGAGAAAAAAATCTATTTTGCTTTGACTGAAAGAGTTGTCTCTAAAAAAATTGGAAATGGCAGCAGAAACTCAATTTCTGTATTTCCAAGTCATGGTGGTTTTCCTAGGGGTAGATCTTCATTTTAAGATGGGAGCTGCTTTAATTTTAATCAGAGCTGAAGAGATATTCTGAGGTTTCTATTCCTCTTCTCCCATTTACAGAGCCCCTGAAATACATTTCCAGATCCAAGAGGGACCAACACCAGAGACAACTCTGTACATTCCACAACTATTAAAAATAAATAAAGAGAAGAATTCATTTCACTCACTCAAATGAAAAGGTTCCATCAATTAAAAATAAAGTCAAGGTATCATAGAAATATTCATCACATGCAGTCTCTTTGCTGCTTTATGTCATTCTCATTCCATTTTTACCTCTTTGTTCGCTCTATCTGCTTGAACTAAAGTTCCATTTAGGCATGGTTCTACATAGTGGAGTTCTTCATTATACTGTAAAACAAAAGGAAAAGGTGGGACAATTAAGTCTTTGAAAGATACAATTTAAGTTAATGGCTGAAAACAATGCGAATACGCAGATGGCACAAAAACAACATAAGCATCAATGTTTTCTTTTCAAATGATATACTTTTTTCTTCTTTCTGTATTATAAAAATTGAAATGTTGAAGAGGCAACATACAGTCAAGAGGTTTTTAAGATATGTTATACAGCAGGGATGGTTCAGAGATCACCCAATCATGAATAAAACATGAATGCCAGGAGGATGGGCTGACAGAAACCTCTCTGCCTGACATGACATCTACAGCCCAGCCTTAATTCTGAATTTTCTGTTTCGTATGAACAACAACTAACAAGTAGCTCAATAAAATCATTACATGTTGACGGACCCTAGCTTTCTTTCTGTGGCCAGAAGCCAGTTTATTTTCATAAAACAGGACTTTCCTCCTTCCCTTTAGAATTCCTTGCATCTCCATAAAATCTGCACCTGGGAGTTGCTGGATTCACAGAAGTGTTGTGTAATGTGATGGGCAGGATTCCAAATCAAAGGGTGAACTGGCAGAATCATAGAATCATAGAGTTGGAAGAGACCAAAAGGGCCATCCAGTCCCTATCGTATCAAAAGCCGCTGAGAGGTCTAAAAGCACCAACAGGGTCACACTACCCCTGTCGATGCTCAGACAAGTCATCGACCAAGGCAACCATGGCAGTCTCAACTCCAAATCCTGTCCTGAAGCCAGTTTAAAATACTTTCTTGCAGAGCCCCCAGTTGGCACTGTGGGGATGATGGTGTTATCCTGACACAGCTACTGTTCAAGAGCTACTTGCAATTGCTATTGACAGATCATAGAATCATAGAATCATAGAGTTGGAAGAGACCACAAAGGCCATCCAGTCCAAGCCCCTGCCATGCAGGAACTCAAAATCAAACCATCCCTGACAGATGGCCATCCAGCCTCTGTTTAAAGACCTCCAAATAAGGAGACTCCACCACACTCTGAGGGAGTGTGTTCCACTCTCGAACAGCTCTCACTGTCAGGAAGTTCCTCCTAATATTAAGGTGGAATCTCTTTTCCTGCAGCTTTCATGCATTGTTCCAAGTCCTGTTCTCTGGGGCAGCAGAAAACAAGCTAGCACCCTCCTTAATATAACATCGCTTCAAATATTTAAACAGGGCTATCATATCCCCTATTAACTGTCTCTTATCTAGGCTAAACATACCCAGTTCCCTAAGTCTTTCCTCATGAGGCATCGTTTCTAGAACCTTCACCATTTTAGTCACCCTCCTCTGGACACACTCCAGTTTCTCAACATCCTTTTTGAATTGTGGTGCCCAGAACTGGACACAGTATTCCAGGTGGGACCTGACCAAAGCAGAATACAGTGGCACTATTACTTCCCTTGATTTAGATACTATACTTCTACTAATGCAGCCTAAAATTGCATTGGCTTTTTTAGCTGCGGCATCACACTGTTGACTCATGTTCAACTTGTGGTCCACTAGGACTCCTAGATCCCTGTCACACATAGTCTCGTTAAGCCAGGTGTCCCCCATCTTATATATATGCATTTCTTTTCTTTTCTTTTTTTTGCCCTAAGTGCAGTACCTTACATTTCTCTGTGTTGAAATTCATTTTGTTAGCTTTGGCCCAGCTTTCTAATCTATTAAGATCATTTTGAATTTTCATCCTGTCCTCTGGGGTATTAGCTATTCCTCCTAATTTGGCGTCATCTGCAAATTTGAGGAGCATCCCCCCTATTCCTTCATCCAAATAATTGATAAAGATGTTGAATAGCACTGGGCCCAGGACAGAACTGGTCACTTCTCTCCAGGATGAAGAGGACCCATTGCTTTGGGTTTGGTTAGTCAACCATTTACTAATCCACCTAACATTCACATTGTCTAGCCCACATTTTATTATCTTGTTTGCAAGAATATTATGGGGGACCTTCTCAAAAGCCTTACTGAAATCAATATATGCTATGTCTACCACATTTCCTTCATCTAGTAAGCTGGTAATTTTATCAAAAAAAGAGATCAGCTTAGTCTGGTATGACTTGTTTTTGAGAAACCCATGTTGACTTTTTGTCATTATGGCATTCCTTTCTAAATGTCCACAGACTCTTTGTTTAATGAACTGTTCTAGAATCTTTCCCAGTATTGATGTCAGACTAACTAGGCAATAGTTGTTGGGATCCTCGTTTTTTTCCCTTTTTGAAGTTGGAGACAATGTTTGCCCTCCTCCACTCTGCTGAGACTTCTCCTGTTCTCCAGGAGTTCTCAAAGATTATTACCAGTGGCTCTGAGATTACATTTGCCAGTTCTTTTAATATCCTTGGATATAGTTCATCTGGTACGGGAGACTTAAATTCAGTTTGATTAACCAGGTACTCCTGTACTTCCTCTTTACTTATTCTGTGCTGCATTTCCCCTATTGTGTCCTCTGCTCCATTTCCCCCAGGTTGAACACCCTTTTCCTTTCATGAGAAGACTGAGGCAAAGAAGGTGTTGAGTAGTTCTGCCTTTTCTCTGTCCCCTATTAGAATTTCTCCATCTTCTCTGCACAGTGGTCCTACCATTTCCTTCTTTCTTTTGCTAGAGATACCCCCCCTCAAAAAAACAACCCTTCTTATCGTCCTTAACCCCTCTAGCGAGCCTGAGCTCATTCTGTGCTTTGGCTTTCCTGACTTTACCTCTACACGTGCTAGCTATTTGTTTGAATTCCTCTTTAGTGATTTCACTCCTTTTCCATTTCCTATACATCTCCCATTTAAAACTTAGTTCAGTTGAAAGTTCTTTTGTCATCCAACCCAGTTTGTTGAGACATCTCCCATTTTTCCTTCTCATTGGAACAGTTTGAGATTGTGTCTTCAGTCTATCCCTTTTGAGAAACTCCCATCCATCCTGAATTCCCTTCTCCTTTAGTATTCCTGATCACAGGATCATTCCCAGTGTTTCCCTATGTTTGTTGAACTTAGATCTCCTAAAGTCTAGAATGAGTGTTTGACTATGCCTAGCTTCTCATTTCCACTGTATAAGAAACTCCAGGAGAACATGATCACTCCACCTAAGGATCCCACCACTTCCACCCCATTGACCAGGTCATCCCTGTTGTGGTTAGGATCAGATCTAAAATAGCTGATCCCCTTGTTGCCTTGTCCACCTTTTGGACAAAGAAATTGTCCTCGAGGCAAGTGAGGAATTTGCTAGACATTGAAGTATTGGCTGAGTTTGACTTCCAGCAAATAGTATGATAGGTGAAGTCACCCAATCACTACTACATCTCTGCTTTCTGAGTATGTGGTCATCTGTTCTAGAAAGGCATCATCCAATTTCTCAGTCTGACTTTGGGGTCTATAGTAGACTCCCACTATAATATTCCTGTTGTTTCTTTCCCTTTTAATTTTTATCCAGATGTTCTCCACCTGATTTCAAGGATTTAAATCCTGGATCTCTTCACAGGTATAAAGTTCCCTGACATATAATGCTATTCCTACTCCTTTCCTCTTTGGCCTATTTCTCTTTAAAAGGTTATACCCCTCCATTCCTACATTCCAATCATGAGACTCATCCCACCAGGTTTCAGTGATGCCTATTATATCGTATTAGCTTTGTTGTGCTAGGAGTTCAAGTTCATCTTGTTTATTTCCCATGCTCTGTGCATTAGTGTAGCGACATCTAAGAGCATGTGTCCTCCACACTTGCTGCCTGTGTGAGGTTTTTTCCTTCCACTGTTGTGCCCTTGCATCATCTGCCTTGTTCCCTCTATAACACTTTGACTGTTATCTCCAGCCCATGATGTACTCCTGTCTTCCAAGATACCTTCCAAGATACTGTCTGTTTCCCCAACATGACTCAGTTTAAAGCCCTCCTGATCAAATGTTTGAAACTATTGACAAAAATGCTTCTGCCAACTAGTGTGAGATGCAGCCCATCTCTTGCTAGAAGTCCACCCTCATGGAACTGCAGCCCATGATCCAAGAATCCAAATCATTCTTGGCGGCATCATCTACTGAGCCAGTTATTCACGTCTGCTGTCTTCCTCTCCCTTCCTGGACCATGCCCTTTGACTGGGAGAAGAGATGAGATAACAACCTGTACATCCAGTTCTTTCAGCTTCCTACCCAAAGCCTCATAATTCCTTCTGATATTCTGAAGACTATGCCTTGCAGTATCATCGGTTCCCACATGGACCAAGAGGAAGGGGTAATGGTCAGTAGGCTTGACAAGTCTTGTCAGCCTCGTTGTCACATCACGGATTTTTGTCTCAGGGAGACAATACACCTCTCAGGACATCTTGTCAGGCCCACAAACCACTGGTTCTGTACCCCTGAACAAGGAGTCCCCAAACACCACCACATGCCTCCTCCGAGGCTTAGCAGTGGCTGTTCCCTGCAGTGGTACTCTTAGGGTCCCCTGCACTGTCCCTGAGGACTGTCCCTGCTGCTCTTCCTCTTCATCCTTGATAAGGGAGAGAACTTCAAATAGATTCTGTAGCTGCAAGCTCCCAGAACGATCCCTGGTTTCCCTACTTGTGTGTGTGACATTCATCCAGGTGTCCACCTCCTGTGTGCATGAAGTGACTTCATCCTCAACAACTTCCTCTGTGTGGTCTCTGTCGAAGACGATTCGTTCTGCTCTGTCCAGGAAAACTTCTTGCTCCCTAATATGCTGAAGTGTAGCTACCTGGGCCTCCAGCTGCTTGAGTTTCTCTTCCAGGAGGGCTATGAACTTGCACTTGGTGCAGGTGAAGTTCCCCACATCTCTTGGCAAGAAGACAAACATCCCACAAGTGTTTCAGATGACTACAGCAACTCCCTCAATGTCCATATTGAGAAATCTTAAGTAAGCAATGAAACAGGACTGTGGGCTTTTCCCTCAAAAAGT
The DNA here is from genome assembly GCA_026167975.1 of Phrynosoma blainvillii. Taxonomy (NCBI): domain Eukaryota; kingdom Metazoa; phylum Chordata; class Lepidosauria; order Squamata; family Phrynosomatidae; genus Phrynosoma; species Phrynosoma blainvillii. Next base: position 324,540,664 of record JANUYF010000002.1, on the reverse strand, counting down.
CCCCTGGTAAACCCACATAAAGGGCTCCTGTTCTCTTGGTCTTTTCACCAGGTTCTGTCAGTGAGCTCAATCAACTGGGTTTCTAAAACTACAGAGAGCTAGAGTTGGAGGCAAGTCTCTGTTTCTCTTCCTCTGAACAAAAAAACAAAACAAAAACAAAACAAAAAACAACAACCTCAAAGCTCTATCATCATTATTATTAGGAGAACCTCTAAAAAGAAAGGTCAAAGCTCTGCTTCTACTTGTGCTGTGCTTTCCCTTGTCCCACTCAATATGGCTGTCCAGAAACTGCTTTCCCTCTCCGTCCTGGCAGGAACAGAAATACACTTAGGATCCACATGTAAGTGTAGCAATGGGGAGGTTGTTAATAATGTGCAGCACACATTGACTTCTTATAGTAGATGTGGAGAACCTCTTGCCTTTCTGATGTTTTAGGCTACAGTTCTCACAGTTTCTTACCATTGGTTATTCTGAATGGGGTGGATAAGAGTTGTAGCAAAGATATCTGGAGGGTCAAAGGTAACCCACCCACCCTTTCTAATGGCAATTTTTTGACACTGGCCTACTGTGGCAAATTTCAGAGACTTCTAGGAATGGTAAAAACATTCTTGATTAATCCTGCCCAACATCTTTATTGATATGAACAGCTGTGAAGTTGCAAATGAATACAGAGAGCTTTGGGCTTGATTCTGCTTGCTTTCTCCTTTCACAGGCACTCAGAAAGAATCAAAACCCAGCAAGTGGTAAAAGAAAGTACCAAATGATTCTTATCAGCACCCATGGGAACAAAAAGAGTGCTACAATAATGTATTTCCTTAGGGAAGTGCATGCGGCAAATACACTATTTTACTCTTATTACACAGTCACACTTATTACACAGTCACTCTCACCTGCTCTCGCTGTCTAACCAAGCAGTCTAACCTGCTCCATTTTGGACATCTGTCTCCATCGCTCATGTTGACAGTTCAATGCTCTCTCACAATGCTTAATTAATTATTCTTGCTCAACATAAAGGTTGTTTAATTTGGACTATGTCAACCGTTGCTGAATACTAATCTGAAATTAAAATAACTATCTGAATGTAGATATTCATATTTTAAATGTCACCATGATTTGGGGTCCACTTTATATGCAATCGTATTCATTTTAAAATTTATTTATTTGTGCAACATTTTCAAATCAAATCAAATCATTTTATTACAGCCATTAGGCCAGTATAAAAACACACATTAAAAAAAAAAACACACAATAAAACATCTAAGTGACATATGACTCCCTGTCAAAACGTGCTGATAACCATTAACATGTTTTAGTTTAGAAGAACAAAAATGAGACAGCATTATTTCTTGAGCAACATTTTCTATTCCACCTTCTATCATGAGATCTTAAGGAGGCATACAATTAAAAGAATATAAAAATTATAAAACAATTCCAGAAAAACCCAAGAAAGTAATTAATGGGCCTTTACATACTGCCAGAAATAATGCAGCTTGAGTCCATGTCAATGGCCCTGGCTCAGTGCTAGGGAATCGTGAGAATTGTAGTTTTTTTCTGAGACATTCAGCCTTCTCTGTCAGAGAGCTCTGGTGCCACAATAATACAGTTCCCATGATTCCCTAGCACTGAGCCAGGGCCGTTAAAAGTGGACTCAAGCTGCATTATTTCTGGCAGTCTGTAAAGGCCCAATGTTAAATAAGCAACAAGGTTAAAACATCAGACAAGGCTAACACAGTTAAAACCTTGTACATATATCCTTTAAAAGATAACATTAAGCCCCAAAGGCTTTAATAAAGGTTTTAATAAATATTGTATGTGCTATACTTGTTTTGAAAGCACGCATATGAAGAACTATTTATAATATAATTCTCTTAGGAGAACTGGCTTATGGACATCTTTAAGATTCCAAGAGATCCTATACCCATATGCATCATAGTCCTCAATGGGCTCATCTACACCACTAAAAATGTCATGCTCACTCTGAAGCCAATGCCAGAAATCCTAGTGATGTATAGCTACTTCTCAGGAGGATCCATGTTTTTCTGCACTTTGCTCTGAACTAAGCAAAATTGGAATAAGCCCCAGTGGGGTGACCTCAGGTTGTTTTGGCATGTGGACAGTTGGATCGGGTCTGATTCAGCCCAAACCAGATGTCCACACAGTAATAACCATGCCATCCCCCTTCCTTGCACTAAGCAGTTCCAGGAAAGGTGGCAGTTCTTTCTTTCTTTCTTTCTTTCTTTCTTTGAGCCACTGCTATCACTTCCTCATGGACAGGAGTTCTATGTAAACCCTTCCTAATGCACAACTACTTCTGCTGAGAACAGAAATGGGTGCCCAGCTGACCTATTGATCACATGTCTAGGTGCTCATTTCTGCCCTAAACAGAAGCAGCAGTACACCAGATAGGCTTTACACAGAGGTCCTGCCTGCAAGGTAGCAGCTATAGTGACTCCAAGCACAGGGGACCAGCCAGTGGGACCAATAAGGTACCAACCCAGCTGGCCCATGTGCACAATGATGTAAAATTACACTGAATTTGGCCCGGTGTGTGCGGTCCCCACTATGTCCAGTCCAGGGATGGCCTGGGGCATAATGCTCCAGAATGGCCCCAGATTATGCGGTTGCAGTAGGCACACCTGATACCTTCATAAAGGGAAATCCAAGTTGGGTTTTAAAAAGCTGATATATGGACCACCTTACTGAAATGCTTCTCAGTTTCCTTGCTTACATGAAGTGGATTGCACTCACCCAAGTATGAGCCACAAAACAACCCAGCCAGAGGACGCTGAGAACACTGAAGCAGCCCTTCCTCTTGGCCCACTCCACCAGGGCCAAAGGCAGCTGAGGCAGGCAGTAGCTAGAGGAGGCATGGCCAGGAGTTGCTGGTTTTAAAAATCACTTCCCCACCCCTCAAGAACCTCTGGGCTAATGTTAAATAGCTGGCTCCTAAGGCCCTCCTAGACTGCTGGAGGCTATTGCTGTATAACAGTAATTTGAGGGCTCTGTGAATAAGGGACTGGTTTGTGTGGCTGGTTGTGATCTGGGGGCAAAAATCCAGGTTGTGTGGAGGAAAGGAAGGCATGGTGGGAACAGGATGAAAGTTTTTTATAAAGAAAGACAAGATCGATGTCTGAAAGCTACCTCGCTTTCAATTCACTCTGTTTCCCAGAATGGATTGGAGAGCACACCAACCATACCACAAAACCTTGCCTTGCTCCTTTGCTCAAAGTCACCTAGTAGGCTTCCATGGTTGAGCAGGGATTCGAATTCAGGTCTCCTGGAATCCTAGTCTGACATAGCAGATGTCAACAACTGGCTCTGCAGATGGTGTTGCTGAGAATGATTTGGATTCTTAGATCATGGGCTGCGGTTCCATGAGGGCGGACTTCTGGCAAGGGATGGGCTGCATCTCACTCCAGTTGGAAGAAATGTTTTTGCCAACAGTCTCAAGAATTTGATCAGGAGGGCTTTAAACTGAGTTATTTGGGGGAGGGAGACAGTGTTCTGGAAGACAAAAGGACTGGAAAAAAGAGTAAAACTGTCATAGAAGGAACAAGGCAAACAGTGCAAGGACCCAATAGTGGGAGGCAAAACAAAAAACAAAAAACAAAAACACGTGCATATGGTCCTAGATGTCTCTACACTAATGAACAGAGCATGGGAAATAAGCAAGATGAACTTGACCTCCTAGCACAACAAAACAAATATGATATAATAGGCATCACTGAAACCTGGATGAATATAAGTCTCCAGGACCAGATGAATTACATCCAAGTGTATTAAAAGAACTGGCAAACAATATCGGAACCATTGGCAATAATCTTTGAGAACTCCTGGAAAACAGGAGAAGTCCCAGCAGACTGGAGGAGGGCAAATGTTGTCCCCATCTTCAAAAAGGGGAAAAAAGAGGATCCCAACAATTATCGTCCAGTTAGTCTGACATCAATACCTGGAAAGATTCTGGAGCAGATCATTAAACAGTGAGTCTGTGAACATCTGGAAGGTAATTTCATAATCACAAAAAGTCAACATGGGTTTCAGAGAAACAGGTCATGCCAGACAAATCTGATCTCTTTTTTTGATAAAATTACCAGCTTGGTAGATGAAGGGAATGCTGTGGATATAGTATATCTTGATTTCAGTAAGGCCTTTGACGAGGTTCCCCATGACATTCTTGCAAACAAGCTGGTAAAATGTAGGCTAGACAAAGTAACTGTTACATGGATTTGTAATTGGTTGACTGACCGAACACAAAGGATGCTCAACAATGGCTCCTTTTCAACCTGGAAAGAAGTGACCAGTGGGGTGCCACAGGGCTCTGTCCTAGGCCCAGTGCTATTCAACATCTTTATCAATGACTTGGATTATGGTATTGGGGGTATAGTTATCAAATTTGCCGACGACACCAAATTGGGAGGAGTAGCTAATACTCCAGAAGACAGGATCAAAATTCAAAATGACTTGAACAGACTACAAAGCTGGGCCAAAGCTAACAAAATGAAATTCAACACAGAAAAATGTAAAGTACTGCACTTAGGGTGGAAAAACAAAAAGCACAGATATACAATGGGGGACACTTGGCTGAACGAGACTACGTGTGAAAGGGATCTAGGAGTCCAGGTAGACCACAAGTTGAACATGAGTCAACAGTGCGATGCAGCAGCTAAAAAGACCAATGCAATTTTAGGCTGCATCAATAGAAGTATAGTGTCTAGATCAAGAGAAGTAATAGTGCCACTCTATTCTGCTTTGGTCAGGCCTCACCTGGAATACTGTGTCCAGTTCTGGGCACCACAATTCAAAAAGGATGTGGAGAAACTGGAGCGTGTCCAAAGGAGGGCAACTAAAATGGTGAAGGGTCTGGAAACCAAGCCCTATGAGGAACGAATTAGGGAGCTGGGGATGTTTAGCTTGGAGAAGAGAAGGTTAAGAGGTGATATGATAGCCTTGTTTAAATATTTAAAGGGATGTCATATTGAGGAGGGAACAAGCTTGTTTTCTGCCGCCCCAGAAACTAGGACCCAGAACAATAGGTGCAAGCTCCAGGAAAAGAGATTCCACCTCAACATTAGGAGGAACTTCCTGACAGTAAGGGCTGTTCGACAGTGGAACACACTCCACCGGAGTGTGGTGGAGTCTCCTTCCTTGGAGGTCTTTAAGCAGAGGCTGGATGGCCATCTGTCGGGGATGCTTTGATTGGGAGTTCCTGCATGGCAGGAGGTTGGACTGGATGGCCCTTGTGGTCTCTTCCAACTGTATGATTCTATGATTCTATGATTCTATGAATTATCAACACTATGTTATGAAGACATATCTATAGTAGAATAAGATTTTTTAAACAATTTAACCTAAACCAACTAGGAGCATGTATAAACATATAAATAAGTTCCTATTGTTTTGGCTATTGGCTACTAAAGTTTTGACTCTCTTGTTTTGTATGACTGAATTGAAACATTACATGATTTATTCAATTGTGTTTTACTCCTCCCTATAAAATGCTAAAGTAATATCCAAACATACACCCATAGATAGATAAAAATAATTATTCCTTCAGTAGGATGTGCATGTATGCATGTGTTGGAGGGAAGGGGGGTTAAGTGGATTCTTACTATAAAAATTCATGTACCAAATGGAATAAATATAGAAAATACCATGCTAGAAATTGTAGGGTAACAGAAGATAATGATATGGATATTGTAAGAGGAATTATAAATGTATAGAACTAACCAACAGAGATGGAAGGAAGTCAATAGAGATGTAATAATTAGAAGCAAATACAACAAAGAAATTGAAAGACATATAATAAACTGCTGTATTATTCATTATAAATTTTCATTCTGATGAACTTTTTGTATATGCATTTTTAAAAAAAAAAAAAAATCAATAAAAATAATATACAAAATAAAATAAAGCAGAATCTTAAGTGGCCAAGATGACAAAGACCTGCTGAGTTAGCTGAAGTTGAGCTGAATCCAAATTGGTTTCACCCTTTTCTCTGGTCTAATTTTGTGCCAGCAATTTGGCTGTTCCCCTGGGCTGGAGGAGGTTTATTCTATTCTAACATGGTTTGTCCCTCACTCTGCCTCTTCGACTCCCCCTTTTCTGCTTGCAATCTTCTGCTTGCAAATCTTAGCCAGTAGATCTCCAAAATAAACCAGTTAAAGAGATGTTCTGCCAGCTGAAGGTAATTTCTACCTGCAGACACTTGATCCTCTCCTTCTATAGTCAATGCACCTTTGAACAAGGGTTGCACTGCTATGTGCACCATGTTGTACTGAGCAAAGATAGAGATTGCAAGTGATACTCCTTATTGCCCATCCTCTTCCAGATAATAAAATAATACTGTTATTTTTTTAAAAAAAATTGTTTTGTTTTTGTAAAATTTCCACATTCAACATTACTATAGTACACCTGGAACAATTTAAAATATTTTATCCTGAACAGTGTGTTGTTAATTTAATATAAATTTTATATTCCAATAAAACCTTTTCCCCCAGTTTTCAGCCCTGAATGGAATTAACACTTTGTTTTTAGAACAATATTGTTAATTTAACGCTTGACTTAGAAGTTACTTCAAAGGAAAATAGGAAAAAAATCTTATTACAAAAAATCTTTCTTCATGCACCGATAATCTGACCTTATATTTTAACTGAGACTACACAAAATTGAGTGCATTGTTTAACAGGGTTTTTTTGTAATTCAATCATCTAGTCCATCATTTCAGATAGATTTTTCAATGAGTTACCCATGAAAGCAATGGACATTTTTTTAACATTATCTTTTTATGTTTATACTTTGGAAAGTCCTGCATTGGACTTTTGTGTGCCATTTATTCATGGATATATTTAGAAAAGAAATTATTGGAGGATGAAATGAACTCAGTATAAACTAGACAAATAAGCCATCTAACTGTATCACTGATCGTTTTCAGTACTCAGTTACATAGTTTAAGAGTTAATAGAATTTTTAATTATGATCATGTGTACTGACTATAACTCCTGTTACATTTAATGAGAATTCTAGACATAATTCTCTGCTTAGTGTTTTGGAAAAATAATCTAAACTATTGCAAAGAAACACTGAAAGATTTGAAAACAGTTTATCATCTAATGTAGTGGTTCCCAAACTTTGGTCCTTCAGTTGCTTTGGACCTTAGCTCCCAGAATTCCTAACTGGCTATGGCTTCTGCGAGTTGAAATGCAAAATACCTGGATGAACAACATTTGAGTACTGATGTAACATATTGGAAGACAGAAGGGTTTTCAACAAGGTAAGGTAGGAGGAGCATTCAGAGCATAATATCCCTATCTCAATGCCAAGGGAAAGCTCGGATGTCAATGTGGCAGGAGGATCACATTAAAGGGCTATACATCTGGAACAAGTCTTACATGCAGAAGCCAGTGGTTCAACCTCTGGCACCTGTATTGAGAGTGGGAAAACACCCTCTCTTTAATAAGAATGTAAAGAGTATTTGGAAATTTCCTCATTCTTGATGAAAGGGGACATCTTGATACATGAGCACGCCTTGCTGAGAAAATAGGCATTGACCGTGAGATTTATTTTATTTTATTATGTTTTATTTTACTGTCTTTTTTTTTTTTTTTCAAAAAGCCAATGTTGGGGTTTTGAAAGGAAAAATGACTCACTTGTCCTTGCACATTTTTTCCCTAAGAACAGAGTATATTTTACATTTTGCACATTTTAAATACATTTTTCACTCTGAGGAAACAATTTTTTTATGAAAAAATCTTTTAAGTGCAAAACAAATCACTAAAAACACAAAAAACCCTCTCATCTAGCAGGGAGAAAACTTTGAAACCTTATTTCTCTTGAATGCAACAATGAAATAATTAATGAGTTGATATACAGTAGCTAAGAAAGAAGTATAGAGAAAAGAGGAAAATGGATAGCAGAGAGAGAGAGAAGGGAATAGATAGATTATTCCTGAAGGAATCAGAATAAAGACTGCCCACACCTGTTGTAGAATATACTGATGTAGATAGGCCAACAGTCTAGCTTCATATAAGGCTTCCAACTTCCTACAACATATTCTTCTGCCAAACTGTGCATTTGAACCCTGGCTCTCACTGATAGAACAACCAAATATTCTGAATGAGACATGCACCACCAATCTATTTCTCATGCTAAATTGGCTATCAGTAAGACTGCAAGCAAGATGGATGAACTCAATCAGGAGAGTCACAGGCATGGGTTTGCCGGGAGAGAGCAGAGCAGTGGAGGACAGGGAGTCTTGAAGGTGTCTCATCCACAGGGTCACCATGAGTTGGGGCTGTCTCGCAGGCAGTTAACAACAAATTCAGAGATACCAGGATACCTTGGCTGGCCAGATCAAGAACAGATGAAGAAACCAAGATAATGAAACTGTTGTACTTTGGCCACACTCATGAGAAGGTATGACTCGTTACAAAAAGTAAAAAATGCTAGGAAATCCAGAAGGCAGTAGAAAGAGAGGAAGACCACATGCCAAATAGACTCAATCAAGGAGGCCACAGCCATGAGCCTGCAGGACCTAAGCAGGGCAGCTGAGGACTGAGAGACTTGCAGGTGTCTCATTTACAGGGTCACCATGAGTCAAGGCTGACTCACATCCTACAACACCTCAAATTTGACATCTTCTTACTTCGTTTGCAATGAAGAAAATGAATTATGTTTGGAACAGCTGTTTTATTTAAAAAGATATACAGAAAGAAGTTAAGTATATCTCGGTTCAGACATAAAATTGTAGGAGTGGCCTTTTGGGACTGATGTTCTGGGAGAATGTCCCGTGCTGTGGGTCATCTGTCTGCAATTTACTTTTTAAAAGGTTGGGATCTCATGAAATTTTGCTCCCTGCCATAATAAGTCAACATAAATGAATAGGAAAATGGGACAAAAGAAAGCTTTTTATGTCACACTACTTGAAAAAAGAGGCATACCAGGCAGAGAAGGCCTTTCATGTCCATATTTTATGGAACTTTGGCCCTCCTTTTTAAAAACCACTAGGGCAGGGACAGGCAATCTTTTTGAGCCGGGGGCGGGGTTGCTGTCCCTCAGACAATTGGGGGGGCTGAAGCACCAAAAATAAATAAACAAATATATTTTTAATTAAAAAAAATTAAAAATATATATGCATGCACACTCTCTCAGCCCCAGAAAAGCCATGGCAAAACCCTTGTGGAGATTTTGCCAAGAAAACCCCAAGAACAAGTACTGTATTTTACGGTGTATAAGACGACTTTCTAAGCAGGAAAACCTGGAGTTAAAGCTGGGGGTCGCCTTATACGCCGGGTATAAGGTTGAGGAGGTTGAGAAAGACTCCTCCCCAGAGGTGGGAGGAGAGAAGGAGCCCGGGAGAGAAGGAGGAGGAGCAGGAAGAAGCTCTGAGGCTGGGAAAAAAGCCTGGGAGAGAAGGAGGAGGAAGAGGAGGTACTTCTTTCTCCTGCCTTTTCCCCACTCCTTCACACCTTCCCCCTTCATCCTACTGATCCTCCATTTTCTCTCCCTGCCTTTCCCCCCCTCCTTCCCACCATCCCTCTTTGTCCTACTGATCCTCCATTTTCTCTCCCTGCCTTTTCCCCCTCCTTCCCACATTTCCTGTTTGTTCTACTGATCCTCCATTTTCTCTCCCTGCCTTTCCCCCCCTCCTTCCCACCACCCCTCTTTGTCCTACTAATCCTCCATTTTCTCTCCCTGCCTTTTCCCCCCTCCTTCCCACCTTTCCTCCTGTCCTCCTGTTCAAAAAGGGTTTGCCATTGCTTTTCCCTGAGGCTTAGAGAGTGTGACTTTCAAGACTGTTGTTGTGTGCCTTCAAGTCGTTTCTGACTTTTGGCAACTCAAACATGAACCTATCCTGGGGTTTCCTTCACAAGGTTTGTTCAGGAAGGGTTTTCCATTGCTTTTCCTTGAAGCTGAGAGAGTGTGACTTTCAAGACTGTTGTTGTCTGCCTTCAAGTCGTTTCTGACTTTTGGCAACTCAAACATGAACCTATCCTGGGGTTTCCTTTACAAGGTTTGTTCAGAATGGGTTTGCCTTTGCTTTTCCCTGAGGCTGAGAGAGTGTGACTTTCAGGACTGTTGTTGTATGCCTTCAAGTCGTTTCTGACTTTTGGCAACTCAAACATGAACCTATCCTGGGGTTTCCTTCACAAGGTTTGTTCAGGAAGGGTTTTCCATTGCTTTTCCCTGAGGCTGAGAGAGTGTGACTTTCAAGACTGTTGTTGTATGCCTTCAAGTCCTTCCTGACTTTTGGCAACTCAAAGATGAAGTTATCCTGGGGTTTCCTTCACAAGGTTTCTTCAGAATGGGTTTGCCTTTGCTTTTCCCTGAGGCTGAGAGAGTGTGACTTTCAATACTGTTTTTGTTGTTGTGCATCTTCAAGTCGTTTCCAACTGATGATGACACTAAGGCAAACCTATCATGAACCTATCATTTCTTTCCTATGGGTTTTTTTCAGACAGGGTTTGCCTTTACCACCCTCTGGGGCTGAGAGAGTGTGACATCTAAGGTTGTTGTTGTTGTTGTTGTATGCCTTTGAGTCATTTCTGACTTACAGCAAACCTAAGGCTCATAGTGTTTGCTTGGCAAGGTTTCTTCAGAGGGGAGATTGCCATTGCCATCTCCTGAGTCTGAGAGAGTGTGACTTGCCCAAGGTCACCCAGGGGGATTCCATGGCTGAGCCAGGATTCAAACCCTGGTTTCTAGAGTTAGAGTAAGGGGTTGGGAGGTGGGACTTAAGTTTGGGGATGTTTTTACATTGCTCTGTTTTTAAATGTTGTAACCCGCCTCGATTGTTGGGCAGAGAGGCGGGCTATAAATAAAAATTATTATTATTATTATTATTATTATTATTATTATTAATTAGAGTCATACTCTGATACTCAGACAGGGTGACCAAATGTCTTCAATGCAAAGGAGGACAAGTCACTACAAAAAATGTAGGACATACAAGAAAAAAAAGGTAGAGAAAGCTAAAAACACTATTATAAATGTAAATCCATGCTTCTTAGCCATACTCAAAATGGAGGACGTTTTAATGGTCAAAATGGTGACTTTTAACCTTATCATGGGGTTTTCTTGGCATGTTTCTTCAAATGGGGGTAGCCATTACCATCCTCTGAGGCTGAGAGTGTGTGACATGGCCAGGTTCACTTACTTGGCTGCAAATTGTACATAACCCAGAATGCATCACCTAGTATATTGGCAGTCCTTCCCCCAAACACTTTCTCTTTTCCCCCCAACCATCTCATAGCTGGGAGATGGAAATAATTTTTAAAGCAGCATTTATGGTAAATCAGGACTATTTTTGAAAAAGTAAGGTCCAAAATACACTGCAGAAATGAATGTTAGGGAACATGTGGGAGCTGTAGTTTGTTGTGTTTATATGTGACAGTTTTTCTGCATGTCATAAGCATTTGAATTAAGATTATCATATTGAAATCAAATCTAATTTTTTAAAATTTTTATTTGGTGTGTGTTGGAAAGAGGGGGTCGTCTTATACCGCGAGTATATCCCAAACTCTATATTTTAGCTGGAAAAGTTGGGGGTCGTCTTATACGCCGGAAAATACGGTAATAACAACAATAATCAATATCATCATGGCGGCCGGCGGCAGAACCTGCCTGGGGCTGGTCCAAAGGCCTCAGGGGGGTGCATCCAGCCCCCGGGCCTTCGGTTGCCTACCCCTGCACTAGGGCTTAAACCTTTTGTATAAGAAGATTAGTTAATTGATTGATTATTTAATTGATCGAATTAAGATTTAATTGATCGAAACTAATATTCACTGATTACCAACAACTGAAACTATTTAAATATTGCAGACAGTTTCTAATTGCATCCCTCCACTGTTGGTGCCTGAACTCACTGATCTAGCACAGGCTCCTGTGAGGAGAATCAGCAGAATCCTGTAACTGCTAATTCCTGTCTCTGCAGGACTTTGGTGGACAATTTATGTAGGAGTGTGCTGGGCTGCAGAAGCAAGGGGCAATCAGCAAATAAATAAATAAATAAATATCAGATCTCTACACTTTCTACTCCTACTCCAAATGGATCAAGGAGCAAAGGGAACAGCGCTAGGCTGATACATTTGGCCCCTTAAATTGCTGTAGTATTTGAATTTATTACAGTTTGCTAGAGGATAATAAACCTTTCTTGACAGAGAATATAATTATGTTTTCCTATTCTGTGAGTTTCTGGAAACAATAATGTAGCAAGTAATTAGATTAATACAAAATATTAAAATGATAAAAATGATAAATATTAATATGATTAATAATAATACATCCTTCCTGTGAGAAAAACTAATTATATTTTCCTATTATGTAGATTTTATTAAAATAATGTAATGAGTAATTACAGATTAATGAGAAAGATACTCTCAGCTATGTCTACTATGTCTTAATATATCACATTTGCCTGAATTTAAAAGCACATGTAACTGAATTCCTAACAAACATCTCATTGATAAAGAAACTATTTAAAATTCCAAGGTTGAGATGGAAAGTAAAACATGGTCACAACTCAGTGCTTGCTTGCACATTATTTATGTATGTATGCATTTATTTACATATATTTATTTATTTATTTACATTTATTCAATCCTATATGCATGCTATCCAGGATATGATTATTGAAGTTGTGTTTCATTGCATATGGGAGACAGGAGGTTGGAACACTGGGTTGCAGAGACTTTCTTTTTTAAAGAGAGAGGAGACAGAATCAAATATTTGTCATAAATTTGATGACTCTCAAACCCACATGTTGTTATTTTGGGGATGACTGTAAACACTCAGGAAATTTACATGTTCTACTTTTATGCTGTGTAAGAAGTTATGAATAATTGCTACAATCTCCAAAAGTAATGAAGATACACTTAAGAAAATGAGTAACTCATTCCATCAAAACCCAGGAATTTAAAATTCACTAACATCCATCCTGTAACTCAAAAGTGACCATGCCTGCTAACCTTTAGACTAGAGAAATCAGGTTACAGATCTGCTGATACAGATTATTGAACATACATCCAATTACTCAAAATTAACACCTCATTATAAGGGCTTACTCTGTGCCAAGCAAGGCTGGCCTTATGCTTACAATAGTGGAGAAGGGGATATCACCATCTTTCCACCAGTCTCTGTGGTCTATCTCTGATCAAGGCAGTAAAGCTATGACTGGGTTGTACCACAGCAGACTGTACATGGATGAGCTTACATGACTTAACGCATAACTATCACTCCCTAAGTGGTTTACAATGTGTAAGCCAATTGCCCCAACAAGCTGAGTACTCATTTTACCGACCTATGAAAGGATTGAAGGCTGAGCAGACCTTGGAGCCCTCCTCTAGGATCAAACTTACAATATTGTGGCTACAGTACCAACATTTAACCACCGCACCACCAGGGCTCCTGGTGTTATACATCTTTGTACACAGAATGGAGAATTCCAGATCAGTTAGCCAGGGGGCTGTTATTATCAATTAATTATATAGCACCTACAATTTACATGGCAACTGAAACTAAAAACAATGGCCCCTGCCAGATGTGTACAACAGAAAGTGTGTACATATACATATAAGCAGAGGGAAAGAAGGATTAATAAAGTAAAACTATACAATACAATTATAAAAATAATTATCTAGGTTAAATACCTACATAAAATACAATATAATATAAAACAAAGTAACCAATACATGCAATCAAATGTACAAGATTGTAAAACATTAAAGATCCAAATGCTTTAGAAAACAAAAAAATTCAGAGAATAGTTGTTGTTGTTTGTTTATTTAACAACAACAACAACATGAACTACCATTTATTTTACTGCTGTCACATAATGTGTTCCTGTAATGACATGAGAGCCAGGGCATTGAGGAAAGTGCAAATGGTGGCTAGGATGGTAGCATACTTGCTGCTGCTGCAGGAAACAGGTATCCCACCCTCTGACAAAAGAGAGAATCTGTGCTACAGGCATTAATAAGTATCTGTACACCTAAAATCACTGCAGATTTTTCTCTCCCTGAAGACATGAACGAAATACAGTTGTCCCTCAGTATCCACAGACTTGCCATTTGCAGTTTTGATCACTTGCGGATGGCAAGCCTGCAGGATTACTCCTTCCTTCCTGCCTCTCTTCCTCCTTGCTCCTTGCTCCAGCTGGTACAGCTGTTTTCCCAGCCAACATGGCCTTGCCTTGGCTGGCGCGGCCTTGCATTGACCAGCACGCTCTTTCTCCAGCCAGTGCGGCCTTCTCTGGCTAATGTGGCCTTCCTCCAGCCAGGGCAAGGCCATGCTGGCCAGAGGAAGGCTGCGCCAGCCAGGGCCTTACCTTGATAAGGGGAGGGAGGGAGGGAGGGGGGCTTGCCCCATTGTCCCCAATGGTGGGGCGCCATTGGGGACGATGGGAACTTGAGTATTTGTGAACTTTCAGATCCACGAGGGGGTCCAAAACAGATCCCCGTGAATAACACAGGATGACTGTAGTTCGAATTTCTCTTTGCACAAACAGTGGAGGATATCAAGACAACATTTACCTTGGAGCATGCACCTGCGCATGTGTGTCTGGTGGGGGAGACAGGATAGGTTCTGTTTAGGTGTTCAAATGAATGTGTTTAAACTAGAGTAATAGGACATCTCACTATAAATATACTCCCACCTAAGCATGTTCATTGAGCACAGTTCTGAGTATCTGTAAATGGCTGTTGAAAACTACTCAAAGAGTTCTATTTTTTTTTAAGAATTTAAATAAAAGAGCATTTCATAAATCCAGCTACAGTCTGAAACAGTAGAACTGAGACCCAAATCTGACACCTGTAGGTGTTAGAATTCAAAGACATAGCTGTGTTAGTCTGTAAAATCAGTATGCAAAGGGATGTCCTAGTACCTTTGAGATTAACTGAAAGAAACAAGCTGGTAGCATGAGCTTTCATAGACTTGAGTCTACTTCCTTAGATTCTGTGTGTTAGAATAGAATAGCAATAGAAATGCAAAACTTGTGGGTATGGAGATGAGGTGAAAAGTTCAGTTTTAACTATGGTTATTGAGGCATAAAGGAAGGAAGAAGGATGTTGCCTAAAACCAAGATGCATAGATAACCATATGAATAGTGGTAGGAGTATTGGAATGTAGCATGGGAACCATAAAGGAGATGTGATGAACTGGCCAAGAGAGCCCTAATGAGGCTATGGTGTTAGCTAGTGTTATAAAGTGTGTAGTGTGCCAGGAAACCATTGTTTCTGCTTAATCCACTGCATTTGTGGATATATTCCAGTTCTATTGTTAACTCTTTCCAATCTTCCTTTGTATGAAGGCGAAGTAGATGGCTGGGAAGGAGAAGCCAAAGGCCAATCTGGGCAAAATCAGGCCAGGACTGCAGTGACCACACAGCTTGCTCCCATAGGTCCCAAGCCACACTGATCAGGAGTTAGTTTAAACTGACTCCTTTTTGTGGTGTTGGAGTGGCTTCGGCCACTTTAGGGCCATGCATCATCTAAACACCAAACCCACAAAGCAGTGGAAGCTGCTTCTTTTGGCCTGTGTGTTCTGGGCCATTGTTGTTGTTGGACCACTATTCTGAAGTCTGAGATGGAATACCCAAGAAGAATGAAGTGTTCTGCAACCAGGTTTTTGTATATTACCATTTCTAATGTCTTCTTTGTGTCCATTTACCCTCTGGCGCACGTATCACCAGGGATCCCTGGTGGTGCAGTGGTTAAATGCTAGTACTGCGGCCACAGGTTGTAAGTTCAATCATGAGGGCTCCAAGGTCAATTCAGCCTTCTATCATTTCATGTGAGGGTAAAATGAGTACCCAGCTAGTTGGGGGCAATTGGCTTACACATTATAAACCACTTAGAGACTGCTTAGTTCAATATGAAGCAGTACAGAAATGTAAATGCCATTGCTATCCTCTGCCCTGTTTGCCCAATGCAGAGTGCTGAAGAGTATTATACCACATTAGATGGCATATACCACATTAGAGGCTGACCAAGTGAAAGTCCTTCTAATATTATGAGTGATGTCATTACAGTCTGTGATGACATTTCCTGAATAGATGTATGGGCTGAGTTGGCATCTGGGTTTGTAACACAATATGCTCATGAGATTCCTTCTTTCAGTTAGTCTCAAAGGGGCTAGAAGATCCCTTTGCATACCTCTAGGTGTGTCAGCAAACCATACAGAAATTGTTTCACACTACAATTTTTCCAAGCCCAGCTATCTTCAAGATTCAGATGGCTTCAGAGTCTGAGGTTCATTTCCATAATCTGCCTTAAATTCCTAAATGGACTCTGAAAATACGTGAGATAACAAAGTACATTGGCATTTTGTAAGTGGGGGAAGATGAAGGAATAGAAAGACAGAGAGAAAGAGGGGGAAAGAGGAAGAAAGACCATAAATTTAGAAACTCACAGCAATTATATTAAAAAAATCATCATCCCCAAGAGTGTCCAAAATGGATGACACGGTCTGCTTCGCGATTGTCAGCCGGAGTCCTTTCATGCTGCCACTGACATCAACTAAAATGACAACATCTTTGGGAGAAGTGGCTGCCTGAATGTACCTAGATCAAACAGGAGAAAAATATAAATGAGTATTTTAAGATTATAGCTGTTTACTTCCTTTGAAAGTCTTGTGGGTAACTATGACCTACCATTTTCGATTTCTGCAGTCAAAGGCAATGACTCCATTTTCATCTGGCTCCCATTTTATTCCTAAAGGGAGGGTGGGAAATATTTCAGTATAGCAAATCCAAGTGCATATTATAATATTTGAATGTGAAATCCAATATTCTTACTCATTGAACAGGCTAGTATACAGTACAAAACATGGATGTAAGTAATAATGTACAGGGTGGGGCATACCCTCAGATAAGTAGCTATAATACATAGGATTATAGCTTTAATACATAGGATTAAAGCTATAATACATAGGATTATAGCTTTACATTTATTTATTTCACTTTTGAACCACCCTGTAATAAAAGCTCTCTGGGCATCACAGATACTTTTTAAAATATAAAATGCTTTAAAATACAATAAAACAGAATATAAAACCAAAATAAAATTGGCCAGATATAAAACCAAATAGCACCAAGACAAAAGTCCTACATAAATGCACTAAAAACATTGTATTTTAATGTCTGGAAGCTCTTAACCTGACACTGAAAAAAACCCCACCATAATGTCATTGCCAGGTGAGCCTTTCTGAAGAAGGATTTCCACTGATATGTTGCCACCACTGAAGAGGCCTGCTCTCTCCGATCTCAGTTCCTTATTTCATGAAAAAAATGGAAACAATTCCAACAATGTTTGGGAATCTTTCTCAAATATGTTTATAATGGACATAACTTACACAAAACAGATACTTTCCTTCACAGACAACATGGTTATTACATTATTCACTATTCTACAACACAGGAATTGGAAAGGATATGAAATAACTCCTTATGTTAATTTTGACAATGTTACTCCTGCAAACTAGCTTCTCGGCAACAAAAAGTCATCATGTCTAATGTATTAATTACAGGCTGACTATCTAGCTATTTTGGTACAGATCACTTGATCGTTCTTAGATGACGCCTCTATTCTGTGAATAATGAAATATATGTTAAATCAATTATTTAAAATGATAATTATGATAATACCCTTCCTATTTATCCTCACTTGGTTTTCAAATCACACTACAGGGAACGCATTAACTTAATTATTGAAGTAATCATGACAACAGGAGTGCAATTTTAATTGTCCAAGATGACTTAGGACCAGATGAGCCAACAGTAGACCAAATGGAGACATGCTGAATACAAACCCTCTCACACTACAAGTTGCAATAGACATAAATCAGACATTAGGAATGGGAATACACAAAAACCAGTGGCTGAACATTTCAACCTTCCTGGGCATTCCATCTCAGACCTCAGAACAGCAGTCCTTGAACAAAAGAACTACAAAGGTAGATTGGAAAGAGAAACAGCAGAATTGAAATTCATCCATAAACGGCAGTACCTCAGCAATGGATTGAACAGGGACAATGGCTCCCTGGCTCACTACACACATTTCAATACTACCTGACCCCATCCTCATGGGGGCATCCTACATTCATCTATTCTCCCCACCTACAGGCTAGTTTCCATGGCAAAACAGGTCTTGTCACACCATTTCCATACCCAATGTCTATGTCTTTGTCCACAAACGACCATAGTTAAAACTGGATTTGCCACTTCATTTCTATACACAAAGGATTTTGCATTTGAATTGACATTCTCCCACACCAAGGGCATAAATATGTCTGTCCCTGGCTTCCACTCCACCAAAAGCATCTGAGGAAGTAGACTGAAGTCTACAAAAGCTCATGTTGCCAATTTCTTTCAGTTAGTCTTAAAGATGCTACAAGATCTCTCTACATATTGATTCTACAGATTAACATTGTTATATCTTTGAATTCTCACACTACAAGTGTTAGCAATTACTGAGAACTACTCCTAACCTGACAAAACTTTGTATTAGTATTGTAGATGTGTCCCTGAGTTGAAGAAGCTTTGGTTTTTGTATAAACTCAGTTCCTTGTTCATAGTGCTCCATGGGGAGGGATTTCTACTGGCAGTTCCTATTCAGCAGAGTAATTCTGTTGGCAGATTGCTGTCAGTAGATCTCTTAAACCAGTGAGTAGAAAAGGTTTTGCTGGCAGAGGACCATTTCTACAGGGAGAATAGACTTTCTGCCAATAGCCCAATTCTAACCCCCTACAGCCAGAACATCTCCAAGTTAGGATTGCACTTGATAGGATGCATTCACACAGTCATTTAATTCAAAACAATTTAAATCCAGCTGGATGTTCACATTTGTGTGTGGATTTCACCTAAAGAAATAACATCTGCTTTTCTACCTTGACAGAACCATGCTGCTTTTCAGTATTCAAGTAAGTGTAAGGAAAGGGCAAGCTTTAATAAAATGGTCAGCAGTGTTTAAATGCTTTGCTCTGGCAGCATCATCAAAATGCTTTAATCTATGCAGGAGGGCAAGAGAATGTAATGACAGTTGGGTTCTTCTTATTATGTGGGTAAGTGAATCCAAATCAGTACTAAGGCTTGATTTTATCTATTCTGAAGTGCTAAATTTGAATTTCACTGAGCAATTAAGAACAAGGTTCTTAAAAAGGAACATCTAATTCTACCTCATATTTAATATGGCTGCTGCAAATGCTAATCAAATTCAGATCTTTGTCCAACTGCATGGAATTACTTGTTGTATGTTTTAATACTGAGGTAAACAACTGTGGCCTGAGGAGAAAACACCATTCAGGCCCCTCATATCAATGGGAGCTGATGTCTCCCATGTCAATAACCAAAGAACCCATTCAAGGTCTTAATCCAGGCTTTAAAGGAGCTGAACACTATTTCTAATAGGTTCAGCATTGTGGAGAGTTCTTTTAAAGCTAGTCAATCCTGGAAGCTACCCATCTGCTTAAGAAGTTTTCAGAGCACAAATCCCATAAACTTCATCATTTATCATGGGGCCTAGATCTGCTGGTGGGTGCATCCCAGCAATCTATATAAGGCACAGTTTCTCAGTCTTCTTATATGTCTTGTTTTCACACTGCGCCAGCAGGCAGGGTGCCAAAAGTTTAGAAGCCAAAGGAGCAAGCAGTATCCAAACAGTCCAAATTCAACAGCCGTAAATGTTCAGCAAAGTCTATGGGTAGCTGATAAGAAGGTCAGAACTGTCAAGGATCATAAATCATGGAGTCAGATCTTGCAGTAAATGCAGGCTTGAGAAAGAAATCGAGTTTGTTTACAACAACTGAGAGGGGGGAAGCCCTTGACTTATAATACATGCTGACTCAGCTCCACTCCATTTGCAAAACATATTTTAGTGTGGCATTTTCCTGCTGCATGTGCATAGCCTCTCACTTCACCTGAAGAGGAGGTGCTGTTCCAGACACCGCAGCCTTCACCTTTCTTGAAAATTTGGGACTATCTCTTCTACCTCCTCCTCCTCCCGAGAAGCACTCAGGTGGCTGTCAGACTGAGCTGGAGCTCACAACTGGAGCTGTGGTAAGTCTGCTTCATCCTCAGAAGCCAAACTCTCAAATGGGGGCATGACACTAAAAAATGTTGATTGCTGTTAGAGTAGAGCATATTTTGCATCAGGCAGGAAAATGTTTGGTGCCAGCTCTGGTTTTAATGTAGGAATTTTAATATTCATCAAACTGCAGTTAATATAGTTTCTAGTTCTGGACTAAATGGATATAGTTTTTTGGTATGGATTATTCTAAATTTCAAGTGAACCCATATACAGATCAGAACAGTAAGCCACTAGTAATTTAATATTACTCATTAAAACTCAAGTTTAGTATTTAATGCTAATAGTATTGACCAGAGCTGGAAAGAATATTCACTATTATCTGTTTCTTGGCTCAATAAGGGTTTTTTCCTCCTGAAACTCAGGAAACCTGGTTAGAAAGAATAAAATAGAGGTGATTTTTAAAACAGTTTTTACCTAATATCGACAGACTCCAAACTGTTTGAGGAAAGCATTCTCTACAGACGCACATGTAGTTTGCTGTTACTCTTTCACTTAAAACTTTTTGCACAAAATCTATGATTTTTGCTCAAAAAAATGTGGGTTTTATGTAAAAATGCTGTTTTTTTGTGCAAAATTGTGGTTTTTCATACCAAAAAAGTTGTTTTCAGAAGCACTCTGTTTTGCACACAAAGCATTTTTGTACAAATAGCCGACATGTGGGTTTTTGAAAACATGAGTACTTCTTCTAGAATAAGTTCCTAAAATACTTCCAGATGTGCAAGTACAGAACAAAAGCCGCACTAAATATTTGTTGTCCCCTACACTGGAGAAAAACTATGCAAATTAGGAATCCATGCATGTGAGGAAACCCAATGGAAAATTATTATTATTATTATTATTATTATTATTATTATTATTATTATTATTTATATCCTGCCCCTTTGAGATCAATTGGGGTGGCTAACAGCAATAAAAAATACAATATAAAATACAACACAGTCTAATTTCCTCCCCCCCTTAAAAAGTCATTAAACCAATAACAAATTAAATTGACAATTAAAACACATCAATAAATATACAACCATACAGAACGGCAGCTGTAGCTCTCATTAGATCTTCGAGGGGGGGGGGGCTTGAGAACTTCTCTGGGGGGGTGTTTCCTGAGGCAAGGGTTATTTATTCTGGAAAGGCCTGCTGGAAGAGATCTGTCTTGACAGCCTTTTTAAAGCTGTCTAAAGATGTCAATTGACGGATCTCGTCCGGCAGGTCGTTCCACAATCTGGGGGCGACAGCAGAGAAAGTCCTCTGGGAGGTAACCGAAAGCCTAGTTCTTTGAGGTTGCAGGAGATTCCTCCCAGAGGACGGGAGTGCGCGGAGGATTATAAGGGAGAAGGTGGTCCCTGAGATAGTTTGGACCCAAGCCATTTAGGGCTTTAAAGGTAATAACCAACACCTTGTACTGGGCCCGGAAACTAATAGGCAGCCAGTGGAGGGACCTTAGTACTGGAGTAATATGGTCCCTCCTAGATGTTCGTAACACTATTCTGGCCGCCATATTCTGAACTAACTGCAGTTTAAGAACCAAGCATGTGGGTAGCCCCATGTAGAGTGCATTGAAGAAATCTAGACATGAGGTTACCAGCGCATGCACAACAGTCTCAAGGTCCCTTACTTCCAGAAAAGGGTGCAGCTGGCATATCAGCCGAAGCTGATAACAGGCGCTCCTGACTGTCGCATTCACCTGATTTGTCATCAGGAACAACAAGTCAAGGAGCACCCCCAAGCTGCGAACACAGTTGCTGGAGGAGAGTGTGACCCCATCCAGGACTGGAGGTTGCAACCCAATTCTTGGTTTTGAGGCCGCTACCATGAGCACCTCCGTCTTGTCCGGATTCAGTTTCAATCTATTTTTCCTCATCCAGCCCATTACCGCCCGAAGAAATTCATTGAGAGAAGAGATGCCATTGGAATTCGAGGCCGACGAACGAGACAGGGAGAAATAGATTTGGGTGTCGTCAGCGTACTGATAACATCCTGCTCCATAACTCCGTATAATCTCACCCAGCAGTTTCATATAGATATTAAATAACATTGGGGACAGAATAGCACCCTGTGGAATGCCACAGGTGAGCTCCCTTTTACTGGAGCTACTGTCCCCGAGCAGCACCCTCTGAGACCTACCTGAGAAGAAGGACCGGAACCACTGCAATGCAGTGCCTCCGATACCTAACCTGCTCAGGCGGTCTAAAAGGATGCTGTGATCTATCATATCAAAAGCCACTGAGAGGTCTAGAAGCACCAACAGGGTCACACTACCCCTGTCGATGCTCAGATGCATATCGCCGGTCAAGGCAACCATGGCAGTCTCAACCCCAAAGCCTGTCCTGAAGCCAGTTTGAAATGGGTCTAGATAATCGGTTTAATCTAAGACAGCTTGGAGTTGAAGAGCAACCGCCCTCTCGATCACCTTGCTCAAGAATGGTAGCAAAAAGTCTGGCCTATAGTTCTTCATATCCAGGGGGTCCAGGGAAGGTTTTTTCAGAAGCGGCCTAACAGCCACTTCTTTCAAACAGAGTGGAATATATTCTTCCTTGAAGGACGCATTGATGATGTCCGCAAGGAAATTCCTCAATGCATTCCCCCCCCCCCAGACGGCCAGCCATGATGGGCAAGGGTCGAGAGGGCAAGTTGTTTTCCTCACACTACCAAGGAGCTTGTCCACGTCATCGGTACTCACAGATTGCAAGTGATCCAGAATAACTTCATTGACAGAGTCACTGGACACCTCATCTACAATTTCCGTTATAAGACTGGTGTCTAAGTCGGCTCTTATCTGAGAGATTTTATCTGCAAAGAAGTTGTTAAACGCGTCACAACAGGCCGTTGTTGGGTTAAGCAAGGGATTTGGCACAGGGGACAATTGTGTCAGCTCCCTTACCACCCTAAACAGCTCTGCCGGACGGGACTCTGCAGATGCAATACATGCAGAGGAGAAAGATCTCTGCGCTGCACATACTGCCTCCCAATAGGACCAAAGAAAGTTCCTATGGCAAGTTCTGTCGGATAAGAGTCGAGTCTTCTGCCACTTGCACTCTAGTCGTTGTCAAAACTGCTTCATTTTCCTAAGCTCAGGTGTATACCATGGCTTACGGTTTGAAGCGGGATGGCAAGGACGCTTGGGAGCGATCATGTTGATGGTCGTGGTGAGATCAGTGTTCCAAGTGTCAAGGCTTCGACAGGGTCGCCGGCATTCCCAACCATTAAACCCTCCAAGGCTTTCTGGAATCCAGTTGGCTCCATTAGCCTTCAAGGGTGAACCATTCTAATGGGTCCCCCACCCCCGGAGGGGCAGATAAAGGCTATTAGTTCCACCCTGACTAGGAAATGGATCATCCATGACAAGGCAGTGGTTTGTTTAACCTCTGCCCATGGAAGTTCCTGTTCTGTACTGAAGACTGCATCGAGTGTATGACCTGCACAGTGTGTAGGCCCGGAGACCAACTGGGATAGGCCCATGTTAGTCATGGTACCCATGAACACCCGAGCTGCACCTGTTAAGCTGGTCTTGAGTGAGATGTTGAAGTCCCCCAAGACTAAAAGTCTGGGAGGCTCCAACAGCAGCTCTGAGACCAACTGTGCCAGCTCGGTTAGGGAGTCTGCTAGACAATGGGGTGGTTGGTAGACTAGCAGAATCCCTAAACTATCCCTGGTCCTCAGGTTCAGGTACATACACTCAAAGTGGACTGTCTTCCGGACAGGTATCCTGGTCAGAGTCAAGTTGTTCTTATAAACCAGAGCCACTCCACCCCCACCCCCCCGCCCACTTTCCCTCACCTGTTTACTAACAGCATACCCGGCTGGGAGGGACTATGCCCACGTGACAGCACTCTCCTCTCCCAGCCAGGTCTCTGTAAAGCAAGCCAGGTTGGCATCCTCATCCAGAAGGAGATCATGGATGATATGCGTCTTACTTCTAACCGACCTGGCATTGCAAAGGAACAGAGTGAGGTTCTGTGGAATGGTTGGTCTGCTCTCCAAACTATTCTGGGAAACAGAGGGAACTGAAGGCGGGATAGCTCTCAAACAGCGATCCCGCCTTCTTTTGTAACATATGTTCTCTCTGCTCCATCCATATCTCCCATTGTCCAACACAACTCCAATAGCCACCCCCACCTCATTCCCAACCTCAGGTAGAGAAGGAAAAAATAGGGCCACAAAAGGGTGGGGTAGATGGAATTAGAATAACCCCAGCCTTCCAGCCCAATGTCCACAAACATCTAATCCTCTCAATATAAACAATATGTTGTAATCTAAGACATATCCCCTCCTCAGGATCCACCCTACTACTCATGCCACTGGTCTTACTTATAACATCATCCTGACATTCTCATACTTTATTCCACTTGCATTGCTAGAGAAGACAGAGGATTCATTTCAGCTTCTTATGGGCAAAGGTCCAAGCATAAGAGTCTTTTTTCTGGGAGAAGGAGCAGAATCAAATTTTGGCCCTCTCCCTTTCCCCTGAAGTCTTCTGCTGCCCCCCCCCCCAAAAAAAAATCTACCCTGGGAGGAACAATATGTGAAATGCTTTGGGGTTGCAGGGAAAAAAATCAACAATTAATTCCACCTGTGAACCTTTCTGTTTGTAGAAAGCAGGTTTCAATCCAATTAGTCTAGAATTTTGCTGAAATGGTCTGTTAGTTATAAATACCTGTAAGATAACACATTACTAGTACATAATCATAAGATCTTGCAGTAAACACCAATCAAAAAGAGCTAGCAAAATAAATATTTGAAAACAGATATGGTATGACGATATTAACTTCATGAAAGAAAACAAGGAAACAGTAAAACTACTCTAAAACTAAGTTTTAATATTATTTTTAGTTATGCGTTTTTATTACCACAGCTGCAAATTCAGCACTCCTGGAGCCTTAGGTAATGTTTTCTAAATTTCTAAGTAAAATTAAAACTTCCTCTCTATTAAAAAAGAGAGAGAGAGAGGGAAGGAAATGTTCTTGCAGTTAGAAAGATATCCTAAGGGTTTCAGCTGCTTCCATTGAGAAAGTTTGCTGCCTAGAACAGCCTTAGAATACATGCAGAAGATAGTATTACCTCAACATATAGCAATTTAAACTTGGAATACATGTCTCTGGTGCAGATTAAATCCATGAAACTATTATATAAGAAGTATTTTTCTGCAACAGCATAATCTGTTGAAAGAGGTTTTCTTTTTCCCCCCCACAGCAATCAGCCATATTACAATCCCAGTAGTCCCAATCGTTGGCCCTCCAGATTAACAATGCTAATTTTTGGCAAAAAATTGGAGGCGGGTGGGAAAGAATCTCTACACTGGGTGGCGGAATCATACAGCAGTTGACCACAATCTCAAAGAGGCATTTTAATGTGTCAGGACACATTTTTTCATCAAGGATGAGTATGTGTATTCTTTCCATCTTAATCTAGCTCAAGCTGTTTTGGGTTCCACTCTGGGAGAATGGCAGCATATACATGAAATGAAACATGAAATAAATAAATGTATTGTAATTATACTCCCAGAATCCCATATCATGGGCTGTGGTGGCTAAGGCTTCTTGGAGGTTAAGGCCCAAAGATATGGGAGAACCAAAGACTGAGAGTCAGAGGTCTGCATGCTTCTCTTTCTCAGTGGAAGAAGGAGATGAAGAGAAAGGAAGAGAATCCAGAGAGACTCATTTCATTGGGATGGTGAAGCTGGAATTCCTTGACTTGACCAAGGGTGTTTCTGCCCCTTTTCTTTTCAAACAGCAGTATTTTATTCCAGCAGACTTCTGTGCTCCTTTGCAGCCCACACTTCAGGTTTAGATAATCACTATTTCTTCAGTGAAATAGCTTCGAAGACAGGAAATAGAGAACTGGACAGGCAGTTATGGGGTGGAGGACAGCGGAACAATCAAGCACAACATTAGTACAAATAATAATTTTGTCTTACCTGGATATTGCCTAAAAAAGCCCTTTGCACTTCCGAAGTATTGCCATATAAGGGAAGGGTCACGGTCAAAATTGTCAACAAACACTTTGTTTAATGATTCTGACCAATAAACTCCATTCACAATAGCAGGATCTGGGGGAACAAAAGAAAACAAGAAAGTGAACTAGGTTAATTAGTATACATAAATACTTTCCATGGTTTTCATAAATGTTGTATCCTCCAAATGGTGTCAAATGGCAGAGGAGTGAAAACTGTTTGCCTCCAGGAGCCTCCCAGCCAAGGGTTATCAACCAAGGCTCATAATCCAAGAGAGGACCTTTCTATTTATGATTTTCCATGTGTGGACTGTCCTCCGTATGAAGGCTTTCCTGGCTATGAGTGAAGTGAAGACCTTTTTATCTATTCAAACATCCCACCATGCCAGCTGGATTTAATTTGATGGCTTCTATTGATTACTGATAATTTTCCTCACTCTGCTTGGGTTTTAATCTACTACTGCCATTGTGGATTTATATTGCTTTTATGGTTCCTATGGGCCCTCACAGTTTTATTGAACAGCACACAAGTGTTTTCAATGAATAAATAAAAAAGTTGGAGCATAACTTGCAAGGAGTGGGAGGGAAAGTGCTTACTATTGGCTACAAGATCAATTCACAACAAATAGAAAATTTCATAGGCTAACAGTACAGTGATAAAAGGATAAAAATCATGAGTGAAAATGGCCAAGACCAGGATGGGGGTAGTGTGAAAAGCGCTTATTACAAGCAATTACCTCTGAGAGATAGTGTATTTGGCCATCTTAGGAACTGGACTGCAAGTTCATGAAATTATTACAAGGTAAAAATATGTCTTTGCTGCTTTCCTTTCCTTGAAGCCATGAAAAAATACTCCTGCAACAAGGTTGTCAGTGATCCAGAAGTTGTCCAGGGAGAAAGGCATGCTACATGCAGCTGAGTCTCATGATTTAATTTCAAGAATATTTATGTTTAATTAATTTGTTATATTTTTATTCCAATTTTCTTCCAGTGAGCTGAAGTGGTATGTACTTACCTTTCCTCCCCACAAAACAAATTTGTTTTCTGCTGCCCCAGAAACTAGGACCTGGAACAATGGGTGCAAGCTCCAGGAAAAGAGATCCCACCTCAACATTAGGGGAAACTTCCTGACAGTAAGAGCTGTTCGACAGTGGAATACACTCCCTCGGAGTGTGGTGGAGTCTCCTTCCTTGGAGGTCTTTAAGCAGAGTCTGGATGGCCATCTGTCGGGGATGCTTTGATTGGGAGTTCCTGCATGGCAGGGGGGTTGGACTGGATGGCCCTTGTGGTCTCTTCCAACTCTATGATTCTATGATTCTACTGGGAACTCTAGTTTTGTGCAACAATTAGCCTATTCTGTCAGAGAGCTCTGGTGCCAGAGCAAACCACAAATCCCAGTATTTCATAGCACTGAGCCATGGCAGTTAATTGGTGTGAAACTGCATTATTTCTGCAATGTGGATGCTGCCTCTGGTCCTTTTGCTGGTCATCTGCACATTCACATATGTGTTTCCCACTATGGTGCATCTCTTTCACTTAATTTTTTAAAATATTTATTTTCTTTTTCCTTTATTCCTTCCTTTATTCCTTCCTTTATTACAGTGTTACTTGATTGTTTAAAAAGAGGCTGTCCACATGAACAAAAACAAATGGTTTCACCTTGTTTTGAGCCTCACCTGTTTAAATGACGCATATGGTCAACTGCCACCTAGCAGTTCAAAAGCATGCAAATGCAAGTAGATAAATAGGTATCACTTTGGTGGGAAGGTAAACAGCATTCTGTGCAATCATGCTGGCCACATGACCACAGAGTAGTCTCTGACAACACTGGCTCTTTGGCTTAGTAATGGAGATGAGCACCACCTCCTATGGCCGAGCACGACTTGACAACCTTGTCAACAGGGGTCAAAACAGGTGGAAACCAGGTCAAAGCTGAACTTTGGGGCTAAACAGTAGGGTAAAATAACCCCTGGTTTGCTCCATTTCATCCATAATGTGGGCACAATCACACCAATGTATGGACTATGCAACACCAGTACAGGCATGTGGGAAGGCCCAGTCGGCTGGCAGAAGGAGTCCGGAGGATGCACCCTGGGTCTGGCAAGATGCAGCCACTGGCACTACTGCTAGCCATAGAGGGGCTTTTTGTCATATGCTTGTGTTGAACACATGGGTATATGAGTGATCAGCTGCACGATCGACCTGTCACACATCCCATGAAGCAAAATGATAACAAACATGGCAGGTCACCAATAATGCAGTGGAATTAATAAAAACATTAAAAACTAACCAGTCCAATAGAGGCCCATGGGGAGAAGTGAGGAAAGGGGGCATGTATGGGGCCACCATGATTGTACTGTGTCACTGGGCACACCAATGAGAAATACAATGAGATTGTACTGTGTCACTGGGCACACCAATGAGCAGTGGTTGACTGCTTGCACAACATGTGACCAGTGACATGGCTGGCCACACAGGGCATCTAATGGGTGGACAGCTAGACAGCATGAGGGAGGCAACTGTGTGTCTGTGCAAATGCCTTTGGGGAAGAACGGGGGGGGGGGGATGGCATGGTACAAAGCCATGTTTTGGTGAGTTTTTCTGAAAAATGAGGGTGAGGCAGACAGCCTATAGTTGTTCAGCCCATTCTGGAAATGGATGGGAAGACAGCAGGTTCTCCCCACAAATTGAGGAAATTTGGAGGTAAGCTGGATTTTCCCCTTGATCTGCTCAGCACTTTAGTGGCAGATGTGAAAAGCAAGGAAGGGGCATGAGTCCTGCCAAATGCTATGCTTTAGAACAGGGGTAGGCAACCTTTTGGAGACCTGGGCTGGTCCCCCGAAGTCCAAGTCTCCGCTGGGCTGAGGGGGGGGGAATGGTGGTGCGCGCGCTCACGCACCCTCCGCCGCCGTGCACAACCCCCCCGCCCGCTGCGGCGCATGATGTGCCCACCATTTTGATTTCCAAAATGGCGGCTGCAACTCATTTGGCATGCGCAGTACTCCTGCGCATGCGCAAACGCATCGCGGCTGCCATTTTGGAAATCAAAATGGCACGTGCGGCCGCACGGATGGCAAAATGCGCAGCGGTGGTGCGCGGTGGCAGCAGGCGTCTTCCTGGGCCGGTAAGTCTGGCAACCAAGGCCGGAACCGGCCCGGGGGCCGTAGGTTGCCGGTCCCTGCTCTAGAAGGTTCAAAAGCAGACTGCACAGGAATCCCCAGGAGCTTTGAATCATACTTATTTTCGACAAGAGCTCTAGGTATCAGTACAGGAGCACTGCACCAGCCACAATTTTATTAGATTCAGGCATAAATATCACAGAAAATAACTGACTAGGGGGCTAACTGACTAATTGTAACCCTAACCCTAATTGTAACACTATACATGAGCCCTAGCAACTGTCTTCTGTTATGACAATAAATGCATTCTGTTGCATGTACGCTTGCTGTCAGCATGCATAGCAGTTTGCATGCAAGAGGCTTTTGTGACCTCTTCTGTGAAGGTGTGCATAAGACCTGCACATCACTTCCTGGCATGATGGGAAGGGGGAGCTCCTGGAGTAATGTTTGTCTATGTGTCCTGTTGACCATTTCCCTTGCATGACCACAAGCTGCATGTATCAAGTCTGTCCACACAAACCTTCCTTGCATATACCTCTCCCCTCCCCCCTGATTTGTGTGGGACATGTTTTGTGGAGGACGATGGAGTGTCTTTTCAGCTGATAAACCCATTCCTTCACTCCAATGGTGGCACAATTAGACAGTGGTACCTCTCTACTGCACCCACTCCTTGGGTGAAAGCAGAGGTCAGCGAATCTTTGCATGATATGTGGGTGTATGACAGATCCTGTGCAGATGCACAGGGATGCCAAACCTCAGTCAGCTTTGTATGCAGATAATGACAGACTGTATACTACCCTATAACAGGTCCTGTGCAGGTGCACAGGGATGCCGAACTTTAGTCACCTTTGTACACAGAGAGTGACAGACCGTATACTAGCCTATGACAACTCCTGTGCAGGTGTGCAGAGATGGTCCTGCACACGTGCACATGCGTTTGAGAGAGAGAATGAAAAAAAATTAAAGCAGCCATTGCCAGCCCATGCGGTTGTTCCATCTCCCTTTGCAGTGTCTTTGGGGCTGGCGGTGCAGTTGCTGGGACTTCACTACAGCCTCGGAAAAGCTGCATTGACTCCTCCCAGTGCGGTTGCTCATCCCCATTTAGGGCAACCTCTGGGCAGGCAGTGCAGTTACTGCAGCTTAGGGAAAAGGCAAGATGCTAAGGCTTGGAAAGGTAATTACAGATAATAGATTTTTCCACAAGCCTCCCCACCCCTTTCATATCAATCTGTGAATTAGTAAAACACATATATGTCAAGCTGTGGTATTTACTACTGTGGTTTCAGATAGCAGTACAAAAATGCATGCTTCTAAATTAGTTAGTTAAAAGGATGATTTTAATGTAGTGGAAAAGAGGTGAATTGTTTTGTGCTAACATTCATCAACACAAATACAGGTAAGAGTTAGAAACATTCTAAGTACATATCTCTGAACTAGGCTTTCATCTGAATATTTACAAACAGATGCTCTTCATGAAAACAAAACAGACTTTGTTGAAAAAAATGTATCTCTTGTAGAGGTGTGTTTTTAGATATATGAAAGGATGTGAAAAAAATCCTGACAATAGTGGTGACATACGTACAGAGTAGAATTCTATGTTTCTCACAACATCATAGCTGCAACCTATGGTGACCCTATGAAGAGATCTCAAGATACCCTGTCATCAACAGCCCTGTTCAGGTGTTGCAGGCTCAGGGCCATGGCTTTCTTGATTGAGTCTATCCACCTGTGTTCTGGCCATTCTCTTTTCTTATTGCCTTCTTCTTTACCAGACATTATCATCTTTCCTAATGAATAATGTTGTCTCATGAATGTGCAAAGTACGATAGCCTCAACTTCAGTTTAGTCATTTGGCATTTAGGGAGAGAGTTCAGGCTCTACTTGCTCTCAAGTCCATTTATTTTTTTGGGCAGTCCATGGTATCTCCTGCACAATGCATTGATTCTTTTCCTGTTACTTTTCTTCATTGTCCAGTTCTCACAACCATACGAGCAAACTAGAAATACTATAGCCTGGATCAGGGGTAAGCAACCTAAGGCCCAGGGGACGGATGCGGCCCCCCGAGGCCTTTGGACCAGCCCCAGGCCGGTCCTGCTGCCGCTGCACCCCGCCACCGCCCACCGCCGCCCGACATGATGATATTATTGTTGTTATTACTTGTTCTTGGGGTTTTCTTGGCAAAATCTCCACAGGGGTTTTGCCATGGCTTTTCTGGGGCTGAGAGAGTGTGCATGCATAGTTTTTTTTATTTTTTATTATTTAATTAAAATTATTTATTTATTTTTGGTGCTTTGGCCCCCCAATTGTCTGAGGGACAGCAACCCGGCCCCCGGCTCAAAAAGGTTGCCTACTGCTGGCCTGGATGATACTGACTTTGGATGATATTTAATTATATATATAATATATCGTTACACTTCAGAATCTTAGGGGCGGAACAGACAGGCAGAAAGGAGCGCCCAGAGACCGCTTCTGCCCAGAGCGCCCTGGAACCGTGGCAACCATGTGCCACAGTTCCAATGCTGCCCCTGCCATGATCTGCAATGGATTGCCAAAAGGAGCAGAAAAGTTCCACTCTTTCTGGTGGTGAGTTTGGGCTGCCTTAGGTGGCCCGGGAGTAACCTCGGTGCTGCTACCGCACAGGTTGGGAGCATACATCATGTAAACACCATGCCCCCAAGCCATGCGGAAGCTGGCTTTTTAGGCCTGTCTGTTTTAGGCTTTAACCAGTTCTTTCATAGCTATCCTCTGAAGTCCCAGCTTTCTGATTTTTTTTACTGCAATTGCTATCTTAATGCTTGAGGCTAGGCATTAAAAATCTTTACCTGTTTCTATATCTTCATTGCCATATTTAATCTGTTTAAACCATCTGCAGTCATTGTTTTGTTTTGTTTTCTTAATGTTCAATCGTAATCTTACTTTTAGACTTTATTTCCTGATTTTCCTCAATAGTTATTCCAAGTCTTTGCTACTTTCTGTTAGCAATATGAGGCCATCTGCATACCTTAAATTGCATATTTTAGACCAGGGGCCGGCAACCTACGGCCTTCGGGCCAGTTCCGGCCCAGGTCGCCAGACTTACCGGCCCAGGCGGACCCCTGCCGCTGCCGCCGCCGCCGCCACCGCCCCGCGCGTTTTGGGCTCCATGCAGCCGCTCACCCCCCGGCCGCCATTTTTATTTCCAAAATGACAGCCATGACACATTTGTGCATGCGCAGGCGCAGGAGTACTGCACATGCGCAAACGAGTCGTGGCCTCCATTTTGGTAAACAAAATGGCGGCTGCGACAAGCGCGGCGGCTGCGCCCGTGTGCGCTGTGGCGGCGGTGGCAGCAGTGGCAGCAGCGGCAGCAGCGCGCGCAGGGGGGTCACGTGCAGAAGCATGGGTGTGTGCGCGCATTTGAGTACGCACGCCGCCACTCCCCCCCCTTGGGCACGGCGGAGACCAGGACTTCGGGGGACCGGCCCAGGTCTCAAAAAGGTTGCCTACCCCTGTTTTAGACTGCTGGTGTTCCGTTCCCAATTTTCACACCTTGTAGATGTTCTGCATTTGAATTAAACAGGTAGAGTGATAAAATGCAGCCTGTCTGACCCCTTTAACAAGTGGAAATTATATTCTCTCCTGACATTGGTCTCTTGTCCAGGCTCAAATGTTGTAGCACATCAAATTCTTTGAGAGCAATCCATAGTCTCACTCTAGCTGAAATAAACCAATGTCCACTTACATACTTAGTCAACAGGGTAGGTATCATAAATCTGAAGATAAAAAATGTGGTTATTTCCTGGCTAAAGAACAACTGTCTGACATTTCATCTTAGGCACTGATGATATTATCACATACTTTGTCAACTGTTCCAGTATTTTTAGTGTGGAAGACCCAGTAACAGGGCAGGGATATATTAATGTGGAGTTGATATATGGAATAGGTTTGTTAAAATAAAGTTTCAGTTCCTTTAAGTGACAATTCCTGATTTGTTAAATTGATAGAGAGTTTCCATGTGCCAGATAGGAAACCTCCATCAAACAGTTTACAACTACATGCTAGATGTTCCCTATTCATATTATGAAATGAAAAGTCTTATCTAACTCTAACTAGGCTGATTATCTGATAGGTAGACTGATTAGACATAGAGGTTCTAAATCATTAGAGGCTACCTCATTCTTAAATTATACCACACTTAACCAGATTCTTTGTAGAGGTTATCCCATATTTGATATTATCTGTATGTAGGTGAACCTATCATGGGATTTTATTGGCAAGATTTGTTCAGAGGAGGTTTGCCATTGGCTCCCCCCTGAGGCTGATAGCATGTGACTTGCCCAAGGTAATGTATTGCTATTTGTGTGAGTTGAGCAGAGCAGATTCCTCCTCTGCGAGTTGATCTCCATGGTATTCGTCTCTGGTGCTGACCTCACCACCTAAGAATGCAGCTCAATAGCCTTCTCAGGAAATTCTTGTTATATTCTATATAAAGAGCTGGGGTACTTCTATAGAGTCCTGGGCCAGATTCCTAGTCCACTGATCCTTTACAGGACAGATGACATTGGGAGTGTGGCCATATTACAAGTATCACAAGCATGTTCATGCCCTGTGGCATCACAGATCCCATAGCTGTACCAGGTGGAGTTTCCAGCCAGTGCTGTAGCCAACAACTCATCTTTTCTCCACCCTCATTTTTTTCTGCTCAGCATAAAGCAAGGAAGAAGAAAAGCTAGCTCCTCTTTCCCAGGACCTTGGTGTGGGATCATGCACTCAACATTATGTGGAGGAGTGCTGCTCCTGGCATTCAGGTTTGGGAAGCTTTGCTCTTGCTGATCTTTTCCACATCATCCTTGGGGAAGGTGAGCTGCAGTGAGAGAATCCTGACTTTTAGGAGATTATCACATTAGGGCCAATTCCACAACAATCGTACTATTGGAAGATAATGGAAACATAGCACTATAGCAATCAATATGTTCACACAGTCGCGCAGTCATGTGATAATGATGATATAAAAATGAAAGAGAAACACAGTTGTGTTCCATATACATCTGTTCGTGTATCGTTAGTATATCATTATTGAACATTTCATGCATGCACATTTTGGTGCAATTGCACATGTCTGAAAATCATGCTTCCATCCTGGACACAATAAAATAAAATTTATATATTTATATATTTCACAACATTATTTTTATCTGGTTGAAACAAAATCATGCCCTACATCTCAAAATAAGACAGAAATCCACTCCAAAAACAATCCTAGCAATGAGAACGAATTGCCTGTACCAAAATGCAGTCTAGGAAAAGGTTGCAGATTGCTCCATGATAGTGCAAATGGAATGAAGCCACCCACAGATCTAATTAAAGCAGAGAAAGAAAACACAGTTTCTACACTCCGTGTGTAAGTGTCTTTAAATCACCTGTTAACTTACGGTGATCCCATGCGTCAACATGCAGTGAACCCAGGGTTTTGTTTTTTTTAGGAAGGAATACTCAGAAGTGGTTTACCAGTTCCTTCCTCTGAAGTATAGTCTATACTCTGCTCTGCTTCTATTGTTTTATGTGTTATTGTGTGGACATTCTTTGAAGCTGCTACAACCACCAGATGGGAAATTGACCTCAGTAGGGAACAGAGCACTTTAATAGTGAATGCTCACATTTGGAATTAGCTTCCATCCACAGTAGGTCAACTCCATCTTCTTGGGCCTTCTGATACAGCTGTAAAGAGCTTTCTTTTCAATAATTATTTTAATTTCCTAACCTTATGGAGCCATATTTGTTATATAGACAATGGCTAAAATCCTATTGTTAGTTCTAATTACAGTAGACCCATTGGATCAATTGGATTTGCCTATGCGATGACTCACTATTCAGTAATTAAACCAGTGGGTTTAATTGTCATTGAGATTAATGAGCAAAATTCTGAGAAGCAGACATTCCATTTTGAAATAAATAAAGGGAGAAATGTTTAGCTCATTCCACATGAACATTGTAAATGCAGGCAAATGAAAGATTACCTAGGTGAGGATGATTTACCTTATTTCTTCCAATATACTAAATTCCCAAGCCAAAACATGAGCAAAGATCTCCCACAGTCAAGTCAAGCACTATATTCTGTGGATTACATTGCTTTATATAGTGACCAAATTATGCATGATCTACACATAGAAATGGAGCTCAAGTCTCCTGGGTACGTAACAGATGCCTTGGAAAGAGACAACCAAAATCCTCACCATTTGTCATTATCTGATGTTCAGAGCAGCTCTTGGAACAATATGCAGCAAGACTATTTCAACTCCATGGTCTATTTCTGCAAACTTTGCTTCTTAATTGGGCCCTGAACTATTTAAAAAAGCATTCTTCCATTTATTTCCATTTTTCTACAAAAATGCATACTCTTGGTTTATTATCACTACTTACGTATGAAATATATTCGGGGGGGAGGGGGGAATATAAAAATTATTTATAAGAATACACGTTTTTAAGATGCCATCCTTATTTTTATAATCTGACAGAATTGAAACTCAGTAAAAATGCCTTTGGCTTTCTTAAATGTTTTGTGATTTGTCATTTGCAGTGACATTTCCTGGCTACAGCCTTTGCAATAAAATTAGTAGCTTTCTTTCCCCCATTCCTTTGATAAGACATTTGTGACAATGTACAATTTGTTTCACAGCCATTTCTGCAATTGTTATCATGTTCTCTATTGATATTTAACATAAACAATGCCTGTAAATATACAGGTTACAGTGACTGGAACCTGAAATTTGTCCAAATTTGTCCAAATGCATGTAACAATTAAATATCTGTCAAATGATGACCATACCTAGGTAACGAGAAAATAGAAATAGTCAAAGAGTTCCCATACCTTGGATCAAATATTCATCAGAATGGTGACTGCAGTCAAGAAATCAGAAGAAGACTAGGATTGGAGGGGCAGCTATGAAAGAATCATATAATAATAAAATCCTAGAATTGGAAGAGACCACGAGGGCCAATCAGTCCAACCCACTGCCATGTAGGTATACACAATCAAAGCACCACCGACAGATGCCCATCAAGCCAATTGCATCACCGGGGGTGCAGGGTGTGTGGGAGGTGTAGAGCACACCAGGTTACACCCCAGAAGAGTGGTGACACCCAGCCAAGCACACCCCCCTCCCTGTCATGCACCATTTTACTCATGCATAGACTGGCACGTGGCAGGGAGGGAGAGTACCCAGAGCACTACATGCCATGCACCATTTTATTTATGAGTAGGCTATCACATGGCAGGGAGGTG
The DNA here is from genome assembly GCA_026167975.1 of Phrynosoma blainvillii. Taxonomy (NCBI): domain Eukaryota; kingdom Metazoa; phylum Chordata; class Lepidosauria; order Squamata; family Phrynosomatidae; genus Phrynosoma; species Phrynosoma blainvillii. The sequence continues at coordinate 324,504,263 of JANUYF010000002.1, read as the reverse complement.
AAGGGCCAAGCCCCCCCATACCAGGTAGCACACCAGGCAGTAATGCCATTGCATCCAGTATCTGTTTAAAAACCTCCAAAGAAGGAGACTCCATCACTTTCCAAGGTGATGTTCCACTGTTAAGCAGTTCTTACCATTAGGAAGTTCTTCCTAAAGTTTAGGTGGAAACTCTTTGCCTGTAGTTTGCATCCATTGCTCTGTGTCCTAGTGTCTGGAGCTGCAGAAAACAGCTCCATCCTGAATTTGACATCCCTTTAAATATTTAAACATGGCTATCATGTCTCCCCTTAACCTTCTCTTCTCCAGGCTGAACATACCCTCCTCCCTAACCCATTCCTCATAGAGCATGGTTTCCAGACCTTTCACCATTTTGGTCATCCTCCTCTGGACACACTCCAGCTAGTCAACATCCTTTTTGAACTGTGGTGACCAGAACTGGACACAATATTCCAGGTGAGGCCTGACCAAAGCAGAATACAATGGCACTATTACTTCCCTTGATTTAGACACTATACCTCTATTGATGCAGCCCAGATTCACATTGGCATTTTTAAATGCCGCATCACACTGCTGACTCATGTTCAGCCATGCGCACTGACTCCTAGATCCCTTTTGCATGTACTGCTGTAAAGCCAAGTGTTACCCATCCTATATCTGTGCATTTTGTTTTTACTGCCCAAATGTAATATCCTGTATTTTTCCTTGTTGACATTCATTTTGTTAATTTTGCCCAGATTTCTAATCTGTTAAGGTCATTTTGAATTCTGATCCTGTCATGTCTGGAATTAGTAAGCCATCCTAATTTAGTGTCATCTGCAAATTTGAGAAGCACACCCCCTATTCTTTTATTCAAGTCATCGATCAAAGATGTTGAATAGTACTGGGCCCAGGACAGAACCCTGTGGCACCCCACTAGTCACTTCTCTCCAGGATGAGGAGAAGCCATTGAGTTCAGTTGGTCAAGCATTTACAAATCCACCTAACAGTTCCATTGTCTAGCCCACATTTTACTAGCTTTTTGCAAGAATATCTGTGCAGTATTTCCCCTTAGCCTGCAGGCCCTCTGCATCATCATTTTCCCCAGACTGAAAACTGTTCTCCTTTTGGAGAACTGGACAAAAACCAGGCACTATATAACCTTGGTCCACAGACAAGAATCTCTCAGAGCTCCCAATCCCATAGAGCATTTAAATCCAAGTTCCCAACATGGTTATAACACAGCTAAGCAGGCCTAACTTTAATATGACAGAGGGAGCCATGAGAGCTCAGTTTCCTATCTGCTGAAGCTTTTAAAATATCTAGGATGGTACCCTGAATACACCTGATTCTGTTTGATTCCAGCTGCCAATCAGGATTGGTCTTAGTTACTACTTGGATGGTAGACTACTAGGTATTTCCAGGTAGGGCTACAACAGAACACTGCCTGAAACCCCCAAGAACTGCTGTCAGACAGAATTAACAATATTGATTTGAATAAGTAAAATCTTCCTACAAAACAAATAAGGGACAGAAAAATGTGCCTACTATTTGAGAACTGGTCTACATATCTATTCTAGACAATTAAATTGTCTCTTTTTTACCACACTGCATTAGTGATATGCCTGAAGGAAAATAACAAAATGCTATGTGCATCTGAGAGAGCAGACTTAGCTTGTATTACTAACTTCTTTCTTTCTCTCAGGCCCTAAGCAGACAGGCGGCCGTGGGCCGCCCCATGAAGCTGCGGATTGGGGCCGAGGTATCCGCACTCCTCGGCCCCGATCCACTTCTTTTTGGGCCCTGGAAGAAGCACTAAAATAGTGCTCCTTCTGCAAGGTGCCGAAGGTGTGTCGCAAGAGGCATTGGGCGCACCTTCGGCGTCTCTTCTGTTGCAGCATGTCCAGACGCTGCAGCAGAAGGATGTCATCAGAGCGCCCGTCGTGTGGAGCGACGGGCGCTCCAATGACGTGTTCGGGAAGGGGTTGGGGTGCCCAGCATGAGGCTGCCCCTCCCCTTCCTTGCCTCCAAGACTGAGCAAAGCGCCGTCTGCTTCCCCCCTCAGTTAGCCCTAAAGGTGCTACAAGGTCCCTTTGCATACTGATTCAGAGTAACATGGCTATATCTTTTAAAATGCCATATGGAGATGTTGACATATATCAACAAAAGCTTGAATTCTGTTGGCAAAAGTGTGGAGAATAGCTCAGCTTCCATTGTTAGAAAACTGAAAGCAGAAAACCTCATGCATTATGCTAATGAAGAAACTTAAATGTTATATGTATCTTTAGGAAGAAAAAATAGACAACAGAGATTTTCAGAGAATTAGTCTTTGTTTATACAAAACTGGAACCAGATGAGACCAAGAGAGATTGTAACGCAAGATTTGTTAGCTATGAGGTAAGGCTCCAGACTTGAGGTGGTGAAACTAAACTGATTTATTAATGGTTCTGCATTGCTCCCTGCCTGGGCCTCCCTGCCTGAAAACTGTTGCAGATTGCCTGAGCCAGAGGAAGAGGGGAGAGGAGTATTCTTGATGGTGCTTAGAAATATGACTTCTTTTACTACAACTCCCAGAATCCCCCTACATGGTAATTTACAGCCCATACATTTCTTTTCTAAGCTTTTTCCAGATTACTCTTTCCCTCCCTTCTACTGGAAAAATTTGAAGGATTTTTGCATTTGACAGGATGGTTTTTCACTATACCTTCATGCAATATCATCACAGGAACTTAAATCATGAGAGGAAACGCTCCTTTAATATTAGTCTTTCCTGGAACACAATGGTGTCAGCTGATTTTTAAAATGCAGATCTTATTCAAAATAGAACAATTCATATAGGATAAGCCTACCTATGCTTACTAGTCATGGTGGATGTACAGAATATCTGGGCACAGTGGGATAATGCTTCTGAATCCCAGTTGTTCAGGAGTTACAGTTGAAGAGACATACTGCCCCGCCATCAACCTCTGCTTATGGACTCCTCAGAAGCATCTGTTTGAATAATTAGATCAGAAGCAGATAAAGGGCCCTCCATCCATCCCAATTGTCACTCTCCTGGCCTCAGAGGGAGAGAAGAAGAGGCAGTATCTCCTGGACTTAATCCCCCTTCCATGCTGTCATCCCCTTATCCTTTTGTGCCATGTCTTAATTAGATTGTAAACCTGATGGAATTTGTTGTTCTTTAACTTGTAAAGTGCCATGTAGAGTGATGGTGCTATATATATAAATGATGATGGTGATGATGATGATGATGATCATCATCATCATCATCATCCAACATGACCCTTCTTTTTGTGTCTCTAGCCTTTTCTGATTCCTCTTCTTAGTGTTCTCTGACCTGTTTCCCTCTTACAGTTTTTAAAAGTATTTATCATTATATAACCTTGATATTCCATCCAACATATTGATCACATCCAGATGTGCATAGTTCCATCACGTATAATGTCTAATACTTCCAGATGATAGCGTAAACCTACCTAGTTCTAATTTTGTTTGCATTTATCTTGGTGATAATATGCCATGTCCCACCATTCCCATGTACCACCAACCTACCCATCCCAAATGTGAATTTGTTCTATTTGTATTTCACTATGAATGTACCAAAGCTGCATTTTCCAAATAAATCTGCAAGGCAGAAAATTGTAATACAGTTGTCCCTTCTAATTTGCAGACTTGGAGTCCACAGTCTTGCTTTTCATGATGGCAAGGCGGGGAGGGATTAAGTGCCCATTATAATCAATGGGCTTTGCATATATGCAAATTTCCATTTTCATGGTGGGGTCCAGAGTGGATCCCCCATGAAAATGGAGGAACTACTCTATATACACTTTTTAGAACTTTTAAGTGCAATTTATTGAAGAAGTTTTTTAAAAAAAAAGCTTACATATTAACAAAACAGTAAATGAACTGTGAGGTGGTGGGGATAACCTATGCAAAACAGCATGAAATGAATATTGTTATTATAGTATATTATACTGCTTGCAAAAATGTGTATATTGAGGCAAAACCTCATGAAAAAGGACATATAATCAAAATGAGCAGAAAAATAGGTAAATATTTCCATGCAGACTTTTAGAAAAAAATGATTTTACAGACTTTACAAACTGATGCAAAAACAGGACAAAACAATTTTAAGTTGGATATAAATGGAGAAATACCAAAACTAATAATTTATCTGTCCAATGTCTCCCCAAGGCTCTAGGACAAAAATAAATCTGCATCCCTCTGAATTCAGAATCTTGGTATAACTTTTAAAATATATATACAGAGAGAAAGAAAACAAAACTGGACTGAAAGCAACTCCTTAATACTGTTCAGTGACAGGTTTCTACTTCCCATGCTAACATTTTCAGCTAGAGGAATACTCCCACAAGTCTGTCAAAATGTGGAAATTAGGAAGGATTTATTACTGCCTGTCTGCAAATGAGACAGATATGAGCATGTTTAACTGTTCCTAGATTCTTTTGGTATATCCATGTTTGTCTCAGAAGTAAACACATAAACCATCGCCCTGATGGAATTTTAGGCAGTCAAGATGGCAAAGCATTGCCTGGAAATTAGGTTCAGGGCAGTCTTTTTCAGTTTTTCTCTCCACAGAGTGATATAATGAAAAGGTAAATGGTCATGCTGATTTTCACATGTACCTATATATCGATATCTATATACATGTAATTATATGGTCCCTCAGTTACAAAGTGGGGAATGCCAGCTTTTCTTTGTAATTAAAAGACAGAATGATGGAACTAGTGCCTATAACATAAATGTTCAAACCCTTAGTCATATTATAAGGAGGAAAGTGGTGTATGTTTGACTGCTCTGCACAAAACAGCAATTGTGATAAAATTATTTAGTTGTGTTCAGATAAAGTGTATGTTTGATAAAGAAATGGAAGCTGTAGTCGATTTATAAAAACTTAAGATTTACTTATTATTTTTATAAATTAACATCCGTGATGTATTCTTCAGTAGGTTTTATGTGGTTATTTGATCTGATATTGCTTAATCGTTGGTTTCTGCTTAGGAAGTTAGTGTTTTATGTTTCTTTGTACTTTCTACTATATTTCTTTGTATTTTGTTGTTTTGTTTTGTCTTGCTTTTTTTCTTAATGTTTTGTATTGTATTGTATAGTTTGTGATTTTTGTATGTGTCTTTTTCTTTGTATGTTGTTTTAATATTTCCAATAAAAAATTAAAGAAAAAATTATTCACAAACTCTTTCTAGGGCTGCATCTGCACTTCAGAAATAATTCTTTTTGACAATACTTTAACTGTCATGTCTCAGTGCTGTGGAATTCTGGGATTTGTAGTTTTGTGAGAAATTCTGTCTTCTCTGTCAGAGTTCTGGTGCCACAAAAACCTGCAAATCCCAGAATTCCATAGCACTAGGCCATGGTAATTAAAGTGTGATCAAACTGCATTATTTCTGCAGTGCAGATGCAGCCCTAGAAAGAGATAAGACTATAGAGACATTTCCTATGAATTCTGCTTTCCTTTGCAACATTAATAATAATAATAATAATAATAATAATAATAATAATAAATTTTATTTGTAACCCGCCCCTCTGCTTGGCAATCGGGGCGGCGTACATCAATTAAAATATTACAGTTAAAATCTGCATTCTTGCCCTTTACCCACTACCCTCCCCCCTTAAAACAGTATTAAACATAATAGAGTTAAAACGGACATATAACTAAAATAAATAATAAAGATAAAACAAAATGCCACTCTCGGTGGAGAGACCAGATAAGTGGCTCAGCTGTGCATATCCCTGTACAGAGTTATTCTGGGAAGGCCTGCCGGAAGAGCTCCGTCTTAATTGCTTTCTTAAAAGTGGTAAGAGACGTAATAAGGCGTATCTGATCCGGCAGGCCATTCCACAGTTTAGGGGCAACAACTGAAAATGCCCTTAGGGAAGTCTGCTTGAATTTCGTTTTAGGTTGTGAGAGCAGATTTTTCCCCGCTGAACGAAGGGCACGGGGGGGGGGGGCTCATACGGGGAGAGGCAGTCCCTAAGGTAAGATGGACCCAAGCCATGTCGGGCTTTAAAGGTCAAAACCAACATGTTGTACTGTGCCCGGAAACTGATTGGCAGCCAGTGGAAGGATTTCAGCACAGGAGAAATGTGCTCCCTCCTAGATATACCGGTAATTAATCTGGCTGCCATATTTTGAACCAATTGAAGTTTCCGAGTTAGGCACAAAGGTAGCCCCATGTAGAGTGCATTGCAGTAATCTAATTGTGAGGTTACCAGTGCGTGCACCACAGTTTCCAGGTCCTTCCTGTCCAGGTATGGGCGTATCAGCCGAAGCTGATAACAGGCACTCCTGACTGTCGCACTCACCTGATTGGTCATGTGAAGCAACGAGTCAAGGAGTACCTCCAGACTGCGCACATGGTCCTTGGAGGAGAGTGTGACCCCATCCAGGACTGGGGGCTGTAATCCCGAACCTGGATTCGGACCTGTAACCGTGAGCACCTCCGTTTTGTCTGGATTCAGCTTCAATTTGTTTTTCCTCATCCAATCCATTACCGCTCTAAGACAGTCATTGAGAGGAGAGACGCCATCAGAGGTCTGAGACGATGATCTGGTCATGGAGAAGTAAATCTGGGTGTCGTCAGCGTACTGAAGACACCGTGCTCCATGCCTCCGAATGATCTCCCCCAGCGGCTTCATATAAATGTTAAATAACATTGGAGACAGGATGGCGCCCTGAGGGACGCCACAATTAAGCTCTATTTTAGAAGAGCAACTGTCCCCGAGCCTCACCCTCTGGGATCTGCCAGAGAGGAAGGAATGGAACCACCGCAAAGCAGTGCCTCCAATTCCTAACTCTCTCAGCCGATCCAAAAGATTGGCATGATCTATAGTATCAAAGGCCACTGAGAGGTCCAAGAGCACCAGCAGGGTCACACTTCCCCCGTCGATGCTCAAGCGGAGGTCATCGGTCAGAGCAACCATGGCAGTCTCAACCCCAAATCCTGTCCTAAAGCCAGTTTGAAATGGATCGAGTCAATCCTGAGTAGAAATAATTTTAACTATGCATCAAAATGAGATATGTGGATGTTTTTCCTCAAAAATTCTGAATGTAAACAATGTAGGGAATAATATTGAGCAGGAGTATTCCTTCAGTATTCTTAAAATGTAGGAAGTAGAGCTACCTATTGCCGAAACAAAAGGGAATGGGGGACCAAGCTGCCAACAATGAATTAATTAGATTTTGATTAAATGCTTTTCCAGGTCAACCAGGGGGCTGTCTATGCAAAATTCCAGATGTTTGAACAATCTATAATGAGCTGAAGACATTTCTCAATTCATGCCACTGATTCCTGTAAGTCTATGTGCAGCTGTGCATAGCTTCAGTACATTTTGATGCCTCGAAACCCAGCCATATGCAGTGCTGCTGTCACAGTTTGCTGCATACATCAAAATCATCTTGATGAAGTATGTCTGGACAACCCAGTCTGCCAATTTATACAGACTTATGAACATTACAAATTTGTGTCTGGGCAATAATTAATTCTGTTCCATTTCATGCTGCAATTAGAGCAAAACAGCATGTGAACTCTTAAACTTTCTTATTTCCACAGACTAACCATGCACTCTGGCTTCCACAGAAAACTGAACCCTACGTGGAGCACACACAGAATATAATACAGATAGTGGTGTATGGCTTGACCAGAAAGAATGTCCCTCCTTTCTCTTGTTTTAATAAAAACCTTCCCCCAAGCCTTTGGCTCAGAAATGTGTGCTAGCCATGCAGCACTGGACCATAGATGGGCATTCTGCAACATCTAGGAAAAGTAATAGTGATGCTCTTTCACCTTCCCTGGAAAGAAGAAAATGTGCTCTGAAGGCCACAATCACAGACCAACAGTCTGATGTTGCTGAAGCAGCAGTGATTTGAAATGGCTGTTTGGGGAGCCACAGCACCTCTACTGTTTTCCACGGTTCAATAATCCCGAATATAAGGGAGTTTCCATTAAACCCTTCATGCAGTGAAAGCATATGTCAGAGGACTGAAACATCACACTATTAACTCCTAGATCTCCAATTGCTGAACATTTCAACTCCTGTTCAGTGGCAATGTAAAATGATCCTTCACATCCACATATGTATGAGCCTAAGAACAATATCACATTACATTGTGTTGAGAATTCCCAGCCAAAGTTTAGGCCTCCCTAAACTACAAAAGTGAAATAATAGTACTATAGCAGTGTACAGTCGCCCCTCTGTTCTCACGGACTTGGAAGTCCGTGGTTTTGCATATTCATGGAGAGGCAACCGCCATTAAAATCAATGGGGCGTGCCCCCACACACGCCCATGGCGGCACGCCCCATTCAAGCCTATGGGGCTTGAATATTGCCGAATCTCCATTTTCGAGGGGGGGGGAGGTCAGGAGCAGATCCTCTGTGAAAACAGAGGGCCGACTGTAGTGTGATATAAAAGGGAGAGCTTATGAGAGAGAATCCTGAAATACCAAAATCCCCCTCCAGTGTGTTCAACAAGAATAAGTTAGTGCACACATAAGGTGGCCTCACAAAGCCACCAAAAACACAGTCTCTGAAATCACACCCTGCAGTCCCTTCACATGTTATCACCAGCATCCTGTGGACCCCACACCCTCTATTTAGATTAAGGAATTTAAGGGTAAAGGCTTTAATTTCTGGGCTGGATCCAAGGTGCGAAATAAATGCTGGCCATAGATAGTTTTGCTTTTAATTTCCTCACTAATGCTATACAGAGATTAGTAAACCGTTTCATAATCAGTTGACCCAACATATTATAGTGAACTAGTGCTAGTGAAGAGGGACTAACCCATTCTATGTTTTAATCTGAATTTTAAAGGAATTATCTGAACTGCTCAGTCTATCTTGGGAATAGGGTATAGCACCCCAGCCAGCTCCTTTAAAGTCTGGACTAAAATCCAGGGTGGATTCAGCATCCCACTGGCCAGCTATTACTACTTCACAATGCATTAAAGTCAGCCTTCTTACATGTTCTCATATCTCATTGATAAATAACAGTGCTTGCTGCTGAATATAAAGAAAGCAAAAAATAATGACCTCAGAGGATCTACTTAAATTCAACCTAGACAATGAGGAAACTGAAATAATCAACTATTTCCTGTACCATGGATCAAACAATGATCAGAACAGAGACTTCAGTCAAGAAATCAAAAGTTCAACAAATAACTCTATAATCTAATTGAGTACCATTCTATATTTTTATGGGAGAAAATGAGAATTTACTGAATACAAAACTATGTACTTATATTGGCTATAATTGCTTATAGCCAGTTTTGAAGAAAACAGGGTTGTAACAGATATCATGATATCACATATCCAGAAAAATAAATGTAGCATCTATATGTTGCTCTTGTTGAATTATTCCAGAATAAAAACAAAATGATGATGTATAAATAAATTTTAAAGATGTGTTAATTTTGAATTAAATTTGATTCCTTCACTAAGCATTACTGCTTCTTTCCTTCTTTCTCCACGACAGTTCCAAATAGTATCAAAGCAGGATCTGTTTTATATAGTGGGAGAAATGAATAACTGCCATATTCTAAAATAACAAAAGTGAAGAAATCATATTCTCACATATGCATGCATGAGGAGAATGTGTGTCTATCTTTTGTGCATTTAAAAACCTTTCTACTGTACTATAAACAAATGCTAGAATATTTACATTTACCTCACAACCAACTGAAAATATGCCTGGCATAGCCAATCCCAAAGGACTTCAGAAAGCACTGATTATGATGTCAGTTGCCATAAAATGCAAAAGTTTAGACTAGTTTCCAATGCATGTTTTTATGGCAGCTGTTATATTTAGCAATTTTTTTCTCCCAATCTTTCTGTCTTTCAAAAGCCATCTCCACTAAGCTTAGAAAGTTCTGATTGATTTTTATGGAAGTACAATATAGCAAGTCATGTTGCTTTTGGTTTAAAGAAAAATATGTTATTCCTATATCCATGATAAAAGCCTTTGGTCCAGATTAATGTACATTATTTAGTTGAAACTGGCAATTTGGTATGTGCATATTTCTTTTCTATGAAAATTAAAAAAAAAATCTTTCTATTGAGAGGTATTAGGAAGGTCCTTGCAACCCTATATACACACTGATAATTGTTTTATATGAAAACATAAAGCTGCAAAAATTTTATCTCCAGTATCCTTTTCAAGTGAAGAGCATGCAAGAACAACTTAAAATCTCCAAATGCAAGTATATAATCAAGGATATTATTGAACACAGTTTGAAAATAGGAAAGAATTTTCAGTTTTATAAATCAGTGTGGTTGATAAAACTAGGGGTGGTGTGGTGGTACTGCGGTACAGCCTGCACTGGGTGACACCCCAGGTGACACCCAATTGGGCCCTCTTTCTGTGTGGCGACAGCCAATGAGGGCTAATTGGGCATGCATGATGGGGCTGGCACTCTTTCCCCCTATCATTGAGTGAATAAGTGAGTGTGAGAGAGAGGAAAGGGTCCTGGAGGAGGAGGAGGAGGGCCGTGATGATGCAAGCAATGGGAGGGTGACACTGTGGGCCCTGAAGGCCCCTCTGCCACCAACAAGGACCCACTCATCTTCATATGAGCCACTACTGCGCTGCCGCACATGACCAAGGGCGAACCTTGGACTCTCCCCTCCCCCTTCCTCTCTTCCCCTGAAAGACTGCGTTCTCCTGGCTTCTCCTGGCTTCAGGAGGAGGTTGCAATGTTCTGCTCACAGATAGGGCATGGCAGTGTTTTACTCACAAGTAAACCATTGCCATGCCTTACTCTCTAATAGACTGCTGGTACCATAGGGAAGAAAGAAGGGTAAGCATGCCCTTTTAGCTGTGCCCCCAGCCCACCACAGCAGGTGACAGCAGGGGTGGCAACACCACTTATTCTGATCCAGGTTTTCAACACCCCACATTCTCATAGACAATAAGAAACTCGCTAAAAGAAATAAAGAGTGTGGGTGTTCAAACTCTTCATATTTCAGCTCTCTCTGTTCAAAAGTGCAATGCCTTTAAAAGCTTGCAGATTCCTTCTTAGAGAATCAAAATCACATCTGATAATGACTGGGGTGCCTATTTCTGTTCTGCTTTTACTGTGTTTATTTGAAGGCACTTCTACTGAATATCAATCTGTACATGGGATTTCATCTGTTGTGTATGCTGCTAAAAGTGTTGCAGAAATAGTATTAAAAATAAATAATAAATGGTGCTATAAGCAAATCTAGAAGCATGGCAATGTAGATGAGAATTGAGAGTAATGCATGGCTATTTATTATATTAAATTATATTAGTCAAAATCCTTTTATGTAAGGATTTATAGGAAAACTAGCAGCCATCAAATAATAAGGAGCATTTTTAAATACACAGAGAGAGAGAGAGATGTATATATGAATGTGTGATCTGTTTAATATTGTAATAATTTAATTCTATTTTAATGCACCACTTTTGTATATTTTAATTGTACTGTTCTTTTAATCTGTAAGCCACTCCCAGTTTTGGAGAAATTAATAATAATAATAATAATAATAATAATAATAATAATACACACTTAAATCAGGAAGGAGGAATCTTACTGATCAGAACCCTTAAAACATGGTATAATTGTCTCCATTCCATTCAGTCTACCCCCAGAAATCAGTCCCCATCTCTGAAAGCAAGGGGAATGTGGTGAGAAATTTATAGTGGAGAACTGTGAGCAAGAAGGCTATTAATTTAAACAATAGAGGAGCCTTAAAGGAAACTAGGTTTGCAGGGAAGCGCTTATAAATGATAGTGCTTCAAAGAAAATAGGTCTGCAGAATATGAATAAAAGTCTATCTCTGGTAGTGATGAGATTGAGGCACTTATTGAAAGAAAGCTGGGGCTGAAAACATCAATGTATAGTACACTCCATTTAACATTTTAGGCCATTTCTATGAACAGTTGGTAGTCATTTGAAACCTATGCCTATTAGGTACTAAGGGCCTTTACAGACTGCCAGAAATAATGCAACTGAGTCCACTTTAACTGCCCTGGCTCAGTGCTAGGGAATCACAGGAACTGTATTTTTTTTCTGAGACATTGAGCCTTCTCTGTCAGAGAGCTCTGGTGCTACAATAAACTACAATTCCCATGATTTCCTAGCACTGAGCCAGGGCAGTTAAAGTGGACTCAAGTTGCATTATTTCTGGCAGTCTGTAAAGGCCCTAAGACTACTGGACATCTCATCCACTTCCTCTGCCAAGTAAAACAAGATGGGAGTAAAAGATACAGGACTGTTGGGTTGCTTATTATGTTTTCTACCTACCCTCCCTTCTTTATAAGCAATAATCTACATGGACTGAATAGGTGCACATGGATCCTAGAGGACCCATTTGTTATTGCTGTGCCTTCAAGCCAACTCTGGCTTAAAGTGATGCTATCATAGGTTTTTCTTGGTAAGATTTATTAAGGGGAGGTTTTTCATTGTCTTCCTCTGAAATCTAGTCTAGAGCAACTGGTCTTCCCTAGCAGTTTCCCTTCCAAGTACTAACTTGGCCTAACTTCTAAGATCAGACTTTCCAGTTGCCTTCAGAATATTTAAGCTCTGGGATCAAAGGATGGAGTTGAAACATGACATTTTAAATTATACACACATTAGAGGCAGGCAAACATTAGCCAAGCAGCAAAAACTGGCCCAGCAAAGACCCTGATCCCAGACATTTTCTCTACCCCTTTCCAAATGGTGAAGCCAATTCAGTCCTTCCCCTATTCATATCATATCATATCATATCATATCGGATGCAAACCTTTCTGTTTGGCAGAAGGCTATTCATGGGAGCAGTTAGAAGAGCATTTTCACATTGGAAAAATACTCATATATGCTATTAGATATGTGCGTAGTTTAAAGGGACAAATAAGTAGTCAGCTACCATTAGTTACATTTTCTTTTCCTTCCCCCTTTTTGAAAAGGAACAAAAACTACTTGCCACTTCCTCAATTCTCACAACAACAGGAAGAAGTTGCAAGATTAGATGTATGAGCAGTACCTGAACCCCCTGATATTCTTCCTCCGTTTAGAGAGGGCATGCTCCTATAACTATAAAAGTAACTTAAAAGATTGCATTTACTCTAAAATAACTGCAATGAAATAACTCACTACATTACATCCTCACAATGTTAGGTTAAGTATACATCTGCTAACTATACATCTGGTAGAAGAAAAAATTACAATTAATCTGCAATTTGTAACTTATTACTGGAAAGCTCTAATATAATGTACCACAATTAGGGCATAAAGGATGCGCCAGACCCCTGGATTGTTCCAAATAGCAAAGATTACTATGTCACAACTCAGTTTTTAGTAAACACACACACACACACACACACACACCTCTTTCCAGTTATTAGCTGAATAAATGATTGAAATTACTGCCAAGTATACATTCAGGAGAACAGTCAGTTGCATATACCTAATCTATTTGCTGTGCACTATAAACAAAAGAAATTGCTGTGGTTTCTGGTCTCTAAACTGCAAAGGCAATATTCTAGTTCATCTGGTATTTCATCATATGATATCGTACTTCCACATTTCAAAGAAAAAAACAGTAATGAAAATAAAATATTACACAGTATATGGTAAAACAGAAATATCTAGGTACTGTGGGGGTATTTTTTAATAAAAGTAAAATATAAATCCTATACAAGGTAGCATACAATCTAAATGAAAAATGAAAACTTAATTTAATGTTTCATATATGAAGTGTAAGATAGTATGCAGCTATATCAGTTTTCTAAAATCCTATATCTGGCATGCATGTATTTTCAGCACAATGCTGCATGAAGGTTATCAGGGGGAAAAACCAACGAATTTCACACTGTGACAGGTGAGATTTTCCCTTCCATAACACACACACACACACACACACATTTTTACTATCATATGTGAAGATATTTTACATATTTTCCAGTTGTAGATTCTAATCAGCATACGTAAGTGAATGGCTGAAAAAGAAATCTAGGCTATAATATTTAAGAAACAGGAAATCTTAGCTTGACAGTCACTTGGAAAGAGCTGCTAGGGAAATATGACTGAATGATATTCATAGCTTCTTTTAAGTGGCAAATTGAAAAAAAGTACTTCATCAGAAGTGGCTGTGGTTCATCACATCTGAATATATTTTTGAGAAGACTCTATGCACTCAGAAGAGTTTCTCTTCCAAGGCAATCAGAGGTTTGATTACAGACTACATTTATCAACTTTTAGAAAATCAACTCATGGCACAGGAGAGCCAGTGAGAGACATCTGATGAGATCACCCTCCTCCACACATGGCCTTCTCTCCCTCACATTGGGCTTGAAAGATCAAGAGATTAAGTTCAAATTCAAAAATTAAACTTTGGAGACTACCATCACAAATCATGTGTTGGGAGAAGCAAACAGCTATGTCAAACTAGAAATACAAGTCCCATGGAGATTTGAATTGGGGAAAAACATTTTTATAAAATATCTTTTTTTTCCCAAAAGCCATTTAGTTAAGAGTATATAACATATAATATGACATAATGGAACTCTGACCCTATCTATTTCATTATATTTAGGTTTTTCTCTTTTCATTCTATGAGGCTCTTGAACTCTCCTGCTAATTTAAAGAGCCAAAAGCTGATGAATAGGAAGTGAAAGTGTGAGAAATATACTCATTTTGTACAGCAATTATGTTGCCATCTTTGCTAAAATAAACAAATAATTCAGACAGATTGAATATAAAATGAGTATCAGATGAAAAGTTTAGACTCCTACACTCATTGTTCTTGTTCATATTTTGTTCCTCTGAGTGTCTTTGAACTCCTAATACTTGTATGAATTCAAAATGTCTAGAAAGGATGGCAGCAAGGAGGATGCAAATAGGCAGACAATGCATTTGAATGCTTCCTCCGGGATCTTTACTGTCAGAAAAGGTAACTGTACATGGTGGGGGACAATTGTTACCTCAGCCCTCTCCACAAGCCACAATCTGTGTATTCTGGCAATGTTCAAAATGCAAGAACATCCCTTCTCTGGTCAAGATGGGACTCAGAGCCACTGTCTGCCCCACCGGGGGTGGGGGACCCATTAGAATGGTCCGCCCTCGAAGGCTGATGGAACTAATTGGATTCCAGAAAGCTGTAGAGGGTTTAATGGCTGGAAACGCAGGTGATTCTGTTGAAGCTTTGGTCAATACTTGGAACATCAGTCTTACCAAGGCTATCGACACAATCGCTCCCAAGTGACCTTTCCAGCTCGCTCCTAACTGTAAGCCCTGGTATTCAGAGGAGCTTAGGAAGATGAAGCAGGCTGGACAATGACTAGAACACGAATGACGGAAGACTCGACTCTTATCTGACAGAACTCGCCATAGGAAACATCTTGATTCCTATCGGGAGGCAATACATGCAGCGCGGAGATCCTTCTCTTCTGCACATATTGTGTCTGCAGAGTTTTGTCCAGCAGAGCTCTTTAGGGTGGTGGGGGAACTGACGCAGGTACCTCCTGTGCAGAACCCTCTACTTAACCCCACAATGGCCTGCTGCAACGCGTTTAACATCCACTTTGCAGATAAAATCTCTCGGATAAGAGCCGACTTAGATGCCAGTGTTTTGACAGAATCCACAGACGAGGTGTCCAGCAACTCCGTTGATGGCATTTTACTGGAGCAGCTTCAATCTGTGAGTACCGATGACGTAGACAAGCTTCTTGGTAGTGTGTGGAGGATGACCTGCCCTCTCGATCTATGTCCATCTTGGCTGGTCATCCAGGGGGGTGACACGTTGAGGGTATTCCTTCGAAATACCATCAACGCGTCTTTCAGGTAAGGCTCTGTTCCATCGTGTTTAAAGGAAGCGGCTGTTAAGCCGCTCCTGAAAAAGCCTTCCCTGGACCCCCTGGACAGGAATAACTATAGACCAGTCTCCTTGCTGCCCTTTCTTAGCAAGGTGATCGAGAGGGCGGTTGCTTCCCAACTCCAAGCTGTCTTGGATGAAACCAATTATCTGGATCCATTTCAAACCGGCTTTAGGACAGGATATGGAGTTGAGACAGCATGGTTGTGCTGGCCGATGACCTCCGCTTGGGTATCGACAGGGGTAGTGTGACCCTGTTGGTGCTCTTGGACCTCTCAGTGGCCTTTGACACAATAGACAACTCGATCCTCTTGGATCGCCTGAGAGAGTTAGGAATCGGAGGCACTGCTTTGCAGTGGTTCCGTTCCTTCCTCTCGGGTAGATCCCAGAGGGTGAGGCTCGGGGACAGTTGCTCTTCCAGAATTAAGCTTAATTGTGGCATCCCTCAGGGCGCCATCCTGTCCCCGATGCTGTTTAACATCTATATGAAGCCGCTGGGAGAGATCATTTGGAGGTATGGAGCACGGTGTCTTCAGTATGCTGACGACACCCAGATATATCTCTCCATGACCCAGTTGTTGGCTCAGACTTCAGATGGCGTCTCTCCTCTCAATGATTGTCTTAAAACGGTAATGGGCTGGATGAGGAAAAACAGATTGAGACTGAATCCAGACGAAACGGAGGTGTTAACAGTCACGGGCCCGAAACCAGGTCTGGTAATACAACTCCCAGTCCTGGATAGAGTCACACTCTCCTCCAAGGACTGTGTTCGCAGTCTGGGGGTACTCCTAGATTCGTCGCTTCACATGACGAATCAGGTGAATGCGACAGTCAGGAGTGCCTGTTATCAGCTTTGGCTGATACGCCAGTTGCGCCCTTTCCTGGAAAGTAGGGATCTCGAAACTGTGATACATGTTCTGGTAACCTCACATCTGGACTTCTGTAACGCGATCTACATGGGGCTACCCTTGTGCTTAACTCAGAAACTTCAGCTAGTTCAAAATATGGCAGCCAGGTTGCTTACTGGTACATCTAGAAGAGAGCACATTACACCTGTGCTGAAATCTCTCCACTGGCTGCCCATTAGTTTCCGAACACAGTACAACATGTTGGTTATGACCTTTAAAGCCCTTCATGGCTTGGATCCAACTTATCTTCAGGACCACAACCTTCCTTATGACCAACCCCCCCCAGCACTTCGGTCCTCTGGGAGGAACCTGTTACAGCCCATAAAAACCAGGCTGTCAGTGACCTCTCAGAGGACCTTCTCTGCCTCCGCTCCCAGATTATGGAATCCACCCTTGAGAGCTTCAAAAAGGCAGTCAAGATGGATCTTTTCCTGCAGGCCTTCCCTGAATAACATCCCGGCCCAAAAAAGAAAAGGAGAAGACATTGATTCCAGCTCTTTAACTGCCTCTGCCATGCTGCTATTTCTATGTCCGGACTATATTGTTTTTAATTTGTATTTTAACTTACTAATAGTTTAATATATTTTTATGGGGCAGGTGGGTTAGAGAAGGGGATTCTTGGTTTGTTTTAACTTGTGATGTTGTTTTAACTTGTTTTACGCCGCCCCGATTGCGCTGCAGAGGGGCGGGATAAAAATAAAAATTATTATTATTCTCTGTTATTTTGGGGCATTTTCATGTACCCTCTGGAGGGTGGGAGAATTAGGAGATTATATAGTTTTTTTGTGGGTTTTTCAAGGTGTGACGTCGTGTTCTAGAAGAATGTATTCCTGTCATTTCATCTGCATCTGTGGCTGGCATCTTCAGAGAATTAAAGAATTAGGAGATTATCACATCTCACATCTGCACCAGGATAGACGCGAGTTCTAAAAGGATTTTCCCATTCTTATAAAGCTGTGGGAGAAGTCCGGTTGGATATGGGTTGCCTACTGCCTGGGCACAGGGCAATCCGACAAGATCCGTCAGTGATTATTGCAACCCACGTCTATCTTGGTGCAGATTTGTGGTGCAATGATCTCCTTAAATGGCAAAACTTGAGAATTAAACGTCCCATTTGGAGCTGTATGCCGGGCACCCCAACCCCACACGGTTTTGACACACTGCACCAGAAGGGATGCTAAAAAGCCGTGCGCCAGCTTTTAGGGCACTCTTTTGACAGCTCTGAAAGGAGCGACATTTTGCTGCTCTTTTCCAGGCCGGCAAAAGGGAGGATTGGGGCCGAGTCGTCCAGTAGCCTTGGCCCCAATCCTCCACTTCCTGGGGCAGCCCAAGGCCACCCGTCTGCATCCCCCCTAAGTGTGTTGGTAAGATTGTTGAGACCATGGTCTAATCTGCACTGCAGAAACAATGCAGTTTGACATTACTTTAACTGCCATGGCTCAATGTTATGGAATTCTGGGATTTTTGGTTTGCTGTGGCTGGTGTTTGCAAATTCCTTTTATAGGTGGCATGTTTAGCCAATGACCAAATCCCAGGCAGTATTTAGGAGGAATGTTCCACAGTCCTGCTCCTCTCGACACCTCAATTGCAGCCTTTGTCTGTGGGGAATGATCTGGGAATAGAAACCTGACCCTCCACTTTTCTCTGGAACTGGAAGGCCTCTCCTTTCTGCTCTGAACCCCAACTGAACTACTGAACAGATGATGGACTTGGCTGCCTATCAGGCATCTGTTATGATTCCCCCATTGGTAAGTCTGGTTTGTTTTAAGATGAAGATGAACTTGGGGTGGAGGGATGACACCATCATACACTCCAGTTCCTTACCTAAGAATGAAATCTTGGAGACTGACCAATAATTGTCCAATATATGGTGTGGTTCAAAGAGGGTTTTTTTTTCCAATAAAGGCTTCAATACAGCCTCTTTTAAGTAGACTGGAACCCTGCCTTATTGGAAGGAGGCACCGGCCACTCTCCTTACCCATCCAACCAGTCCTCTGTAATCCACTTTTATGAACCAGAAAGGACAAGGATCCCAGACATGAATGGTTGTGTCCACAACCTGTCCACAGCTTCAGACTGTACAAAATGAAATGTAGCCTTTAAAACAGGGTGAGCAGAATGAAAAATTACATTTACTGAACTTGTATCAAGTAGATCCCAGTGATTTTGTCTCTTTTTAAAGTATTGTCCATGTTCTTCACAATGAACCTTGACTAAGCAATCTGAAATTATGCATTCTTGTGTTCCTGTATATGGGGAAATGGTGCTATTATCTGAACCAATTCTACCAGACAGAGAACAGACTGTCTTAAAAGAAAATACGGCCAACACTGAGGTGACAAATATTTCGCTCAATGTATTTGTGTAAAGTTCCTGTTCCCATTACTTCTCCACAATATCTGAGTTTGAGAAAATGACATCATGGGTTATACAAATCTATGTCCTAATTAGGCATGGTAATATGGCTGGGTCTGCTTTCTTATTTGTACTTCAAATGTATGAACAGATCTTTAGCTTACATGTTCTAGATAGTTTCAATTGTGGAAGGTGAGAGTTTCAGCCATCCTGTGCAAACCACTTGCTGAGCCATAACCTCCAAAATTTTGTATAGAAAAGAAAAACATTGTGGTGGTATTGGTAAAACTGCACACCCTCCTTTGAGGAAAAACATGAAATCACCATACACACAAGGGCTTCCTTGAAGCTTGCTAAGGGGGGTTGCAGACTGCCAAAAATAGTGCAAATTGAGTCTACTTTTAAGGTTAGGGTTAGTGCTAGGGAGTCATGGGAATTGTTTCTTTTTTTTCTGAAACATTAAGCCTTTTCTGTCAGAGAGCTGTGGTGCCACAATAAAATACAGTTCTCATGATTCCCTAGCACTAACCCTAACCCTAAAAGTGGACTCAATTTGCACTATTTCTGGCAGTCTGCAACCCCCCTAAGTCAATATATTTGTCAGGAGAACTTTCTCATGTTTTCCCCCTTCCTCCCAGAGTAAGCAACAAATAGACAGGAAGAACCAAGTTTACTTGAACTCAGTATTTTCCTATGCACAATTCACCCACAGAATGCAAGGGAAGGTCAATTTGACCAGGTGTCCATGGAAACAATATATAGCATTAAACATAGTATAAATTAATACCTTTGTTTTCTCTGCACATGTAGAAGGACACCCATAAGCCAAATCTCATAGTGTGTCAAGAGTCCTTTCCAAAATGAAAGGACCCAATAGACCCTCAGGATTAATTTCAGTATTGCTGTGATGATAAACGAAGTAAGAAATATAAATGTGCTACAGAAACAAGCTATTATCCTTTTCCTTAAACTTTTGTTCCAAAGGTTGTTTTGTTTCTAGATTAATCAATAGATGGCTTGAATAAAATAAAATAAAAGGCAATGTCTCTTTTTGCAGATTTATGGTGCTGATGAAAAGAGCCAATACTATATGGGAGAAAAGAGCATAGGAAAATGGTCCATTTGACACACCATGGGTACATACGCTGTTACGTTATACAGTGTGAGGGAGTTTCATTTATGTAATTATTGGAAATTAGTCAAAATTTCTCAATTCCTTTCTTCACATGATTGAATTTCCCATCCTCCAGTGTACATGATCTGTATGTTTTGATATAAAAACTGATAACAAACTTCAAAATTTGTGCAACATATTGTTTGTTTTATTTTTGTCAGAGGAGCAGAAGTAAAACATATCCCCCGCTGACAGGAATGCCTGAAAATATTCATGGACTTTAGCATCTATCAAGGAAAAGCTGTCCATAATTTTGGCAAAAAAATAAAATCTTTCCTTGTATTCTGTAAGAGCTCACTGCAGTACAAAAGGAATTAATGGGGGGGGGAGGGGAAGGTGAAAGAAATAATTAACAAGGTCACCATAGGTGCATTGTTCAGCTGGGAGTTCTTTCTGAAGTGACAGAGCAGTGCCTAGAACTGGCTGCTTAAAACAGAATAGTGATTTCTTTCTTCATTTGCATCAGGTTGGATAAGAAATACTTTTCTCATGCACAATGTTTTCTTATAAAATGTATTGTTCTATTTTGATTTCTTTTGTTGTTTGTTGTTAACTGCCCTCAAGTCGATCTTGACCCATGGCGCCCCTATGGATGAGACATCTCCAAGACCTTCTGTCCTCCACTGCTCTGCTTAATACCTCCAACCCCATCCTCATGACCTCTTTAATAGAGTCCATCCATTTGGCATGTGGCCTTCCTCTCTTCCTCCCTCCCTCCACCTTTCCCAGCATTGTTGTTTTTTTCCAAAGATCCTCCCTTCTCATGATGTGTCCAAAGTATGACAGCCTCAGTTTGGTCATCTTGGTTTCCAGGGAGGTTTCCAGCTTAATCTGCTCTAGGACCCACATGTTTGTCCTTTTGGCTGTCCATGGGATCCTCAGCACTCTTTTCCAGCACCATATCTCAAAGGAGTTGATTTTCTTCCTGTCATCTTTCTTAACTGCCCAGCTCTCACATCCATACATGGTAATAGAAAATACAATGGCTTGTATGATACTAACTTTTGTGCTGAGTTGTATATCTTTGCATTTTAGAATCTTTCCTAGTTCTTTCATAGCCGCCCTTCCCCATTCTTAGTCTTCTTCCAATTTCCTGACTACAGTCCCCATTTCTATCAATGTTTGCTCCCAGGTATGAGAATTTTTACTATTTCTATTTCTTAATTGTCTAGGTTGAACTTATGAAGGTCCTCAGTGGTCATTATTTTTGTTTTCTTTATGTTCAACATTAAGCCTGCCTTTGCACTTTCTTCTTTGATCCAGGTCTGTGAGGTTTTCTGCTAGTATTATGGTGTCATCTGCATATCTTAGATTGTTGATATTTCTTCCTCCTATTTTCACTCCTCCTCCTTCTGTATCCAAGCCTGCTTTTCTTATAATATGCTCTGCATACGAGTTGAACAGATGGGGTGAAAGTATGCAAACTTGTCTTACTCTTTTGCCAATTGGGAACCATTCTGTTTCTGTGTTTTGTTCTGACAGTAGCCTTTTGTCCCGAGTACAGATTCCTCATCAGGACTATCAGATGTGTTGGCACTCCCATGTCTACAGAGTTGTATTTTAATATATTGTTTCTCGGGTGCTTATTTTGGATTTGGTTTACATTTCATGATATACACATTTAAGATTATCTGCAACAAACCACTTTAGTGGTTTAAAGATAAAGCTATGGAATTGCAGTTTATGTTGTGGTTGTGGTTGTTAACTGCCCTTGAGTCTGCTCTGACTCATGCTGTACCTCTCCTAGCATTATTGGTTTTTTTTCTAATGAGTCGTGCCTTCTTCTCATATAGAAGAACAAACCACACTAACATTGATTTTGCTATATTTGTGCAGTAAATGGCCCCCATTTACAGACTGTGAATGGTCGAGAAATTCAATCCTTTGTTCTATGTGAGGGCAGGTTCAGGAGCTTCAATGCAGTGAGAAAGTGTGAGATGAGATCTCCATGAGGGACAGAGGGAACAGAGTCATTGATAAAGAAACCTCTCTCTGCTGACAAGTTTCTAAGGAATACCCACACAGAGAGACAGACATTCATTATTAGTGAATTATGGGAGGATTTCAGCTTCTTGTATTGGGTGAGAACAGGTAGGGCTACTTCACTGCAGTTGTTTCCTTGGTTAGCAAAATTATAAGAGTTCCTGTACATTTAAAAAATGTGTGTTTTTTTCATATTTTGAGGATTTTTTTGGTAAAATTTTTGTAAAGGGATTTTTTCTTGGAGAAAAATGTTGACATTTTTATAATATACAATACTTGTGGTATTGCCACTAATGATAAGGATGAATGGTCTTTTGGCTCTCATTCAGGGTCAAAAACATCTCACCATCATAGACTTTTTTCAATATCTCAAGAAGACAAGAACATTTGCAAATATTCTTATCTCCCTATTGAAGAGCCATGTGAATTCAGATCAAATTGTTTTACGACCAGTTTTGTTCCATGGTCAGCCACCTGACCATCACTAGGGCATTCACCTTTTGATGTCATAAAATAAGGAAATTGCTTCGACTTACCTTTGTTGTACATGTTGGTTGGCACTTGGACATCACTCAGAGTGACATTCACAGGCAAATTATTAAAATGGTCATTTGGTTCCAGAATGAATTCTTTTCCCAGTTCTAAGAAGTTTCCATCTTCATCTCGTTCATTAATAAGGACAGCATTGAAATATTCATACTGAAACAGAAATCCAGCAATGACATTATCTAATCAGCTGTCTTTTAATAATTAAGAAATATCTGTAAACTAGTTCACTAATATTTTCTATAATGTACAATATTCATATAAGAAAATCTCAACTAAGTGAGACCAAAAGTCCATTTAGTCCAGCATCCCATTTACCACAGTGGTCAACCAGACCCGTAGAGGAAGCCCACAAACAGCTCATGAAAACAGTAGACCTCTGACACAGTATTCCCCTAAAACTGGTAGGAGGAATATTGCCACTGAATCTTGAGGTCACTGTCATGAAATTGTGAAATAATTCAGTGAGCTCAAATCATATTGTAATTCCACCTTCAGTTGCCAATATTTCAATAGCTCTCAGGTAAACATGGGTCTTTCATGGAACCTCATTCAAAGGGTTCAATATTCATATAAAACCAGAATTGTCTTCAACAATTTAGCTTTATTTAGTATTGAATGACAGCTCTTTAAGTCTAAAGGTTCATTAATCTAATTATTATTATCCACATTTATTTATATTTGCATTATATTCCAATTTCTATGTGGTATAATTACCATCCTCTTCAATGAAAGCATATACAAACAACTATATGCTAGAACAAGCATATTGTAGAACAGGAAAACATGTAGAAGAGGGACAGGACCAACATCCCTATGATCCATTTATTTATTTATTAGAATATTTATATCCTGGACGATCACCTTTGAGCGCTTCTGCCACTCTTGCTTCACTGAGAAAATTAAAATGAAACCAACACTTCTAATTTGTAAATGTCTGTTAGAAAGTACTGAATTTGATATTAATGGATTTAGAATGGAACTGAATGTAGAGTTAGATCATACCATGCAAGTCAATCAATGGAAAATTGCCATTTCTTCAATATCTAAAATTTCTTTAGATTTAAAACTTCATTTGGTTCAGCAAAAATGATGTTTCAGATATACTGTTCACTATTACAAATATTTAGAAAGAAACTCTCTACTACAGTTAAATGTTGGTAATGTAATATTAATAATGTTTTCTTCTGTCAACAAAGCCATGGCCCTGAATTTGTAAGACCCAAGCAGGGCAGTTGATAAACTGGGCTCTTGGAAGCCTTTCATTCAAAGATTTGGCATACATCAAAGTTGTTTAGAGGGCAAATAACAAAAACATCAGTGTTATATGATGGTTTGACACATTACAGTACATCAGTTTTGTACCAGAAAATATCTTTGATGTTTGTAAACATAGGTTCTTTTAAATGATATCCTTGAGACATGGAATTTAACTAATGGTCAACATGATTGGGTCCTGTGTCATACTCCCAAAAATATAATGGAATCTCAATGTTCACTGGGCTAACCACATTCTCTGGGAGAAAAGGGAAAATGTCTAGGACAGGGGTTTTATGTCCAGAAAAAAAGAACATATAATAGGGGAATGTGACAGCTGTGTATAACACCATGCTTTATACGGAGAAAGTAGATATGGAGAAAAGTTTGCCCTTTCTTCAACCTGATTTTAACTAGTGGATAATCTAGAACCAATGAAGTTGTATGGTAAGAGATTCAGGACCGTCTGAAGAAGCATTTCTTGATGCTACATATCTCAAACAATGGATTTTGTGACTGCTAGATATAACAATGGCCACTAACTGGGATGTTTTTAAAGGGGATTAAACAAACTGATGGTGGATAAGGCTACCAATAGCTAATAAATCATGATGGTCCTGAACTACCTCAAAAACTACAGAGAACATGCTCTTTTTAGGCTTCCCACTGGGCGCACATCTTGTTGGCCATTGTGGAAACAGGATGCTGGAGGAGAGAGGCCTTTGATCTAATCCAACAATGGTCTTTTAATGTTCTTATGACATTTGAAGGAGAAAGAGAAACAGAATTCTGGATGTGATTTAGCTTTCTTCAGACATTAAATAAAAGATGAGTAAAAGCAATTTAGATAAAAGTATTGATTATTTGTGTATGTGACCTAGGTCAAAGAGGAATTCTGTCAAACTTGTACAAAACATCCCAAGTTCCACTTCTAAAATCTCTCAGTATTAATACATTTAAAATCAGGAGTTTTAGAAATAAAAATAGCAAAGACAGCATAATGTCAGAAGATGCATAGTTTTATCTTATATTTCAATGTCTTTAGTAAGCAGAAAAATTAGCCATCAGCACTAGCAAATATACTTCCAGTAATATATTCAAGCACCAAGCATAGTTAGAACAGAAAGAACTGAAGGAATACAGTATATGGAATAATTGGAGCACAACCTTCAAAATGTCTGTATGTTTGTTTTATTTTGTTGATTGTTTCATGTTATGTGGGTTGTTTGGCTATGATATGTTTACTAATAAAAAATTTTATAAACAAAAACAAATATACCTCCAGTACTATGATCTTTGCCTGTATTGCTGTTAGTGTTTAATAGATAAATGCATTGTAACTACACAAATATATACATAAGTTTTATGCTTTAAAAACCTTAACATGCTTTTTAATGCTTAAAAATAAGATTTTATGATTTTATACTTTCCCTAAGCAATTTGATTCATTAATTCCATTATATATAAGTTTTCTTGTAGAACCCCCCCCCCCCCCATACTTGGAGGAACACAGTTTGTAATCTTTTTCATCTCAATTTTTTAACAACAATCATCCAAAGATATAAAATTTACTTTGTGTAATATTTTTTAGTAGCCTGTATAAAATGATGTATAGATGGTACCTCATCCCAAATAAGTTGTCAAAAATGTCTAAGAATGTTTTGAATCAATGTTGAGGATGTCAAGATATGGAGGGTTCTTTTTTTCATATGTGGTGGACTTGAAAGCAGGAAAAAAATTATTGGTTTAAGATTTATATGGTAATTCATAAAATCTTAAAGCTACATTTTGTAATGTTTCCAGAAATAGTTCTGTTGGGCATTATAAAGAAGCAGGGAGTAAAGTTGGATTACTTCTTTGTTAAATGATAACAGAAGCAAGAACTTTGTTTGCTCAAACTTGGAAATGGATTGAAGCATTGACAACAGAGGAATGAATTGTTAAGTTTTCTCAGTTAGCCTAAATTGCCAAACTAACATGGGTTCTAAAGCATAAGATAACTGAAGACTTTTTTGAAAGACTGGAAATTATTTAAAGACTTGTTAAGCAATAAGAAACCCGATGGTGTAATAATTTGTGGTTATGGTTATTAGTAATTCTAGTAGGATCATTAATTGGATTTACAATGATACAATAATATATTTCATTTTTATTTATCTTTTCATGTCAGTTAGGCTGCAGGGGGGAGGGGTCAGAACCCTATTGTGTTTTATTTGATTCATTTTCTTTTCTTTGCTTCTTCTTATCTTGGTTTGTTTAGTCTTTTTTTTTCTTTTTGAATTTATCCTTTGAATTTATATTATTTTGGTTTTGATTGGAAAATAGACTGTCATTGTTAAATGAATAAATAAATATTGAGGCTGGAGCAAGTTTATTTTCTGCTGCTAAAGAGACAAGGGGCCTGAGCAGATGGGCAAGAAAAAGTGGGTCAACACTGGTTTATCCCAAACCAGTTGGAAATCCAGATATCCACATGGCCCACTTACAAGGTGGCCCAAACAGTTTGCACCATAAGGTATTAAGTCATGATTATTTTCTTTGCCTTCCCAACAATGCATGTGCACCATCACACGGGCACAATGTCTGTGGCTGTCAATTACCTCCCTTGTCCTGCTCAGCTGCTATCCCACTGGACATCCCACATAACCAACAGCGTGACCAGACACACAGTCACATATCCGATTTACAGCCCATACAGTGCATTGGTGCACTCAGTGACATATTCACAAAGCACAATGATGGAGGCACCCCTTACCTTCATCCCATTTCCCCCTTCACTCCATACCCTTCTGTTGGACTGTCTGGTTGGTGTAGGTTGTAATTACATCCATTGCGTTATTGACAACCTGCCATGTTTGTCCTACTTTGGCATTTTAGCATTCCCACATTCCTGCAATCACATCATGCTGTTTATATGCCGGTGTGATGATGTGCATTTTCCCCAGGGAGGTGGTGTATCACAGTTTGTTTTTTTTTGCTCTGGTTTTTAGCCCTGGAGCATGGCTTCAAGGCGATTTCCCCCTGGTTTCATGTTGTATGTCATTTGTACATTTCAATTTCAGGTCAGTTTGAAGTCACTTTATTTTGCCAGTGCAATGGATTCAAGCTACAAGAAAAGAGATTCCACAAAAACATTAGGAAGAACTTCCTGAAGGTCGCAGGTGTTCAAACACACTGCCTCAGAGAGTGGTGGAATCTCCTCCTTTGGAGGTTTTTAAACAGAGGCTGGATGGCCATGTGTTGGGAGTGATTTGATTGTGTATTCCTGCATGGCAGGGGATTGGACTGGATGGCCCTTGTGGTCTCCTCCAACTCTGTGATTCTATGATTCTATGAAATACGTTCTTTAAAAAAATTATCCATCCATCGCCCCCTCCACATGTCTTCTTCATACATGCTGGAACTATCTCCATTTTGGTCAAACAGATTGAGATTTTCACTTCATGTGTCCCAATGTTATTTTAGTGTTGTAAGATTGGGGGGATTTGGAGAAAGATAGCATTAATGCCAAATATTTTGTTAATTACTGGTGACAAGCATGTTTTTTTTTGTTTTGTTTTTTTAAAGAGTGATTGGTGGCTGATTGCTCTGGCTAAGTGTGATGGGTTCTGAAGAACCACCTGCCCAGTTAAGAATGATCATGCCTACAGAGATGTCAGGGATGATGGGAGTTGTAGCTCTTCACCTCTGGCTCTAACTCACCACCTTGTTATGCAGCAGAGCTGACCAGCTTTGATCAGTGGTTGATGCTTCTTTCCCAAGCAGCAGAGTTTCAGAGAATAGGCTGAAGACCCTGACACACTCTCCAAGCCTTCTCACTCTTCTTCCTGAGATGTCTCCAAACTTCTCCAGGATTCTTCTGGCTCTTGTATCTTCCCTCAAGACACCAGACAACTCAGTAGTCTTATATAAAAGATCTACTTTATTCTACTATATACATAAATACTATATGCCCTACAAATCACAATCTCTACTCCACCAAAATACTCCACAATATGCATTGGCAAACATTGCACTTATAGCCATTGTTAGTCACCACCCACTAGTCAGTTTCCACCCAGTGGGTGTGTACATTCATTTTGATTGGTTTACATAGATCATCCCATACTTAAGACCAACCCAAGTATTTCATCATTTTACCTTGACCACTTAATGAATCTCAGGTGTTTGCAATCTATAACAGGTGTTTTCAATATACACTCTATAACTTTGTCCTTGGCTCTCAAGGCTTCTAAATTACATTATCTTTTTCACCTGTGTAGCTTCATGATTGCTCCTGCTTAGTCACTGTGACTTTCACATACATATTTTATTTCTATTACTGTATGTCCCATGTTGCATTTTCCTTAACAATCCCCTCCGAAATAAAATATTGTATGTGTCTTATAATGTCATTCCAACCATTTGTGTCACTCTTTCATGTTTTTCCGCCGTCAAGCTTTTGTGAACAAATCTGCTATGTTGTGTTGTGTTTCTATATATCTCAATTCTATTTCACCCTTCTGAACCATGTCTCGCACATTTTGATATCTTACACCAACATATTTTGTTCTGTTCTCAAACTTTCAGTTTCAGCCATTGCTATGCATGACTGTGAATCTTCCAGAATTTCTACTGGTATCTTGTAACTTTTGTTTAAATCATTTAACAATTGCTCAACCCACTGTACCTCATTCACGATCTCATTTAAAGCTGCAAATTCTGCTTCAGTCGTACTTAACGCTACATTAGTTTGTTTTCTACTTCTCCAGACTATTGGACTTTCACTGTACTTAATTATCATTCCTGTAACTGACTTCTTGTCTCCTAATTCTGATGCAAAAGAACTATCCACATAACAATCTAAATCTGAATTACTGTTTCTAATTACCAATTTCTTATATAAAGTTCCTTTCAGATATCTTAATAAGTGTTTTACTGCTGTCCAGTCTTCAATTTTTGGATCATTAACTCTTCTGGACAATACATTTACAGCATATGAAATGTCTGGTCTGGTGTGGCAAGATATGAATTGTAAAGATCCTATTATACTCCTGAATAAAGTCTTGTCTTCAAAATCTCTAGTTGTTTTTTCAGATACGAAACCAATTGTCATTGGAGTTCTTACTATTTTAGCATTTTGTAATCCATACTTTTCAATCAAATTTTCAATTTTCTTTCTCTGGCTTAACAAACAATGTCCTTCTTCTGTCCATTCAACACCAATACCTAAATAAGACTTCAATAAACCTAGATCTTTTAAAACAAACTTTTCAGACAATTCTCTTTTTACTGATTCAATTTCCTGTTTTGACTTTGCTGCCACGCATAAATCGTCTACATAAATCACTAACACTATGCCTTCTTTTGTATAGACACAAGCATCTGCAATGCTCCTTTTGTATCCTAGTTTAGCTAACTCTTCATTAATGCACAAATTCCATGCTCTGGCACTTTGTTTTAATCCATACAATGCTTTTTTCAATTTATAAACTTTCTGACTACTATTTTCTTCAAAACCTTGTGGCTGCTCCATAAAGATCTCTTCATCTAAACTAGCATTCAAGTAGGCTGTTTCAAAGTCAAAATGCTCTACAACTAAACTTCTTTTTGCTGCTACAGCCAGAACCATTCTCAGACTTTCTGGCTTTGCAGTTGGAGAATATGTCTTATCATAGTTCTCATGGGGCCTCGGCAGACGACTAATAGAGTTGTCTTCTGTGCAGGGAAGAGGAGGGGCAGCCGCACGAGCGGCGCCCCTTCCTCTCCCTGAGGTCGCCCTTGGAGTCGGCGGCCCTCCGCACGGCCAGCACTCCGGGGATGACCTCATGCCATGGCGACCGTACGCGCCGCGGCGGAAAAGACAGCGAAAGTGCGCCCACCGCTTTTAGTGCGCACTTTCACTGTCTTCAGGAAGGAGCGCTGATTTAGCGCTCCTTCCAGGGACGCCGCCGGTGCGCCGAGGTGCGGAGGCTGCGGCCCCGCGGCGCGCCGGCCCAGGGTGTCCTGGACGCCCTCGTCTGCTTCCCCCCATACTGCTGTTGTGCAAAAACCTTAGCTACTAACCTTGCTTTATACTTAATACTGCCATCTGGCATTTCTTTCTTTTTGTATACCCACTTACAACCAATTACTTTCTTGTCCTTGGGTCTATCAACGACTTCAAAAACATCTTTATTTACCAGACAACCAAACTCAATCATCCATTGCATCAATCCATCTTTCCTGTTCTTCTCTAGACAAACTTTCCAACTCTTCAAAACTTTCAGGCTCTTCCACTGCTAAACAAGCTCTTGCATTGTCACAACAAACCTATCTGGAGGCTTTCTAACTCTGTGACTACATCTGGGAATAAACTCTACTGATCTGCCTCTTTCATCCTCACTTTCTGTACTGGGAGTAATAGTTCTATGACTAAATCTCTTGTCTTCAGTCATTCTAGTAGTAATGGGTCTAGATTGTGTCTCATTATCAGAAGAACTATCACTGCTGCTAGTGGATGCTTCTGGCTTAACTGAAACCCCTCCGTTTCCTGGAGTTGGTTCAGTTTGTGTTTCTGGCTCATTTGAATTTCCTAACCTCAAGAAAACTTCTTTATTTGCATGCAGTTTGTCCCAACCGGCATGTCTCTCGAAATTTGCAGACCTAGAATACTGCACTTCTTTTCCACCTAAATGAAACTTGTAGCTATTTCCAGAATAACCCAAAAACCTAAGCCTTTTACTTTTGGGTTCTCCTTTCTTCCTGAAACAAGCTGGTATGTAAACATAAGCAAATTGTCCAAAGACTCTCAAATACTTGTAATTTGGCACTCTCCCATACAAGACCCTGTAGGGAATGTCTTCAATTTCTGAATGATACAGTCTGTTACTAATATGTACTGCTATCAAAGTTGCTTCTGCCCAGAAACTATCTTTTACCTCTGCATCTGCCATCAAACAAGCAGTTATTCTTTTTATATCTTGTATTTTTTTTCTCCGCTAAACTATCTTCGTTAGGACAAGCGGGATTAGTAGTTTCATGCCTTATTCCCACCTTTTGAAACCAATTAAACAATTGATTACTTAAAAATTCTCCTCCTCAGTCAGTAACAATGGTGCCTACTCTAATATCAAATTGTCTTTCCACCATTCTCACCCATGCTTTTAAACTTTGCCCAGCGTCAGATTTGTTTTTCAATATTCTTACAAATGCAAACCTTGTAAACCTATCAACAATTACTAGGAAATATTTGCTTCCCCCTAAAGATAAACAATTAGCTTGGGCCACGTCTGCATGTACAAACTGAAATGGTCTTTGAGCAATTCTTTTGGTTTTCTTGGCTACTGGAAAAGCTCGGACCTTTACCTGATTACATACAGTACAATCTAAGTGATTTTTGCATTCAGCAACTTTTAAATCTGGACACATACTGATTAACTTCTTTAAACATTTGAAACTAGCATGGCCAAATTTTCTGTGGAGTTCATGTATGTCGTCTTTGTGAATTGGACTATTGTCTATGTTATTAGCATTTTCAACCCTGTAGCTATCAATATTGTCCTCCAAATAATAAAGTTTATCCTTTTTCAAGCCTATGCCACGCAATTCCCCATTCAGTTTTATCTTACACATGTTCTTTTCAAATATAACTGTGTAGTCTCTGTCTGTTAATCTGCTTACTGATAACAAATTATTTTCTAACTCCTTTACATGTAAAACATCAGTAAAGTTTTCTTTTAGCCCTGGAATGAAAACTGTACCCATTTGATTTACAGTACTGAGCTCTTTCCCATCAGCCAAAACCACAGTATTTACATTAGCTGATTTTCTATTACTTATCAAATTAATATTGTTACACATTGAAGATGATGCTCCTGAGTCAATCAACCATTTACAATTAGTATTTTGTTTTTCCTTAATCATGGTTGCAACCCCCTTCTTATTACTGCTGTCCTTCAAAAATGGAGGTTTGGACTGTTTTTGATACTGCCGCGGCTGCCATGTGCTCTCTCTTTGCTTGCTTCTCTCAGCAGTGAATTGTTTACATTGTCTCTGCAGATGACCAATCTTTTTACAATAAAAACACCTCCATTGCTCCCTTGTAGAAGCTGCTTCTTCCTGCTTTCGTAGTTCAGACGTTGTTTGTTGTTTTGACACAGTCCTTAAACTTGCTGAGTCACCCTGCTCAGACTTTCTTCTCAAGTTTTCTTCCAATATTCTGGCAACAATTAAGTCTCCGTTCAGCTCAGCTTCTGGCAAATTTTGCAAGCTATTTGTAATGTTGTCCCAAGAAGAATCTAGCGATTCCAGTAAAATATAACACTGCTGCTCTTTGCTAATTTCCACTTCTCTCAGTTCAGCTTCCACAAATAAATCTTGCATTGTTTTTAAATGTTCTATCACACACTGTCCTTTAGTCATCTTTTGTCTGTAAATTCTTTTAGACCATAGCATTTTTGCAAATGCAGTTGAAGGAGTGTGTAATCTCTGCAAGGTATCCCACACATCCTTGGCGGACACTTTATCTCTTACGTCGTTAATCAAGTCTTCTTCTAGCATGAGATAAAGACATGTTTTTGCTTTAGCGTCTCTTTCTCGAGTGGCTGCATTAGCATCAGCTGCCAGCCCTGTTTCAACTGTCGACCACAGAGACTCCTTTATGAGTAGAGATTGGGCATATATTTTCCAGGTAGAGTAGTTATTTCTATTTAATTTACTAAACTTTAGGATCTCCATCTTAATTTGTGCAGTGACTCAATTTGACTCAGTCCTTCTGAGTATGCACAGCAGACAAAATACAAAATGATTTACTCACAAAGCTCCACAAAACTTTCTTCCACACTCTGGAATTTTCAGCTTCTGTGGATGCTGGTTGCTCTAATATCTGGGCCCATAACCCTTGTCAGGGATGATGGGAGTTGTAGCTCTTCACCTCTGGCTCTAACTCACCACCTTATTATGCAGCAGAGCTGACCAGCTTTGATCAGTGGTTGATGCTTCTTTCCCAAGCAGCAGAGTTTCAGAGAATAGGCTGAAAACCCTGACACACTCTCCAAGCCTTCTCACTCTTCTTCCTGAGATGTCTCCAAACTTCTCCAGGATTCTTTTGGCTCTTGTATCTTCCCTCAAGACACCAGACAACTCAGTAGTCTTATATAAAAGATCTACTTTATTCTACTATATACATAAATACTATATGCCCTACAAATCACCATCTCTACTCCACCAAAATACTCCACAATATGCATTGGCAAACATTGCACTTATAGCCATTGTTAGTCACCACCCACTAGTCAGTTTCCACCCAGTGGGTGTGTACATTCATTTTGATTGGTTTACATGGATCATCCCATACTTAAGACCAACCCAAGTATTTCATCATTTTACCTTGACCACTTAATGAATCTCAGGTGTTTGCAATCTATAACAGGTGTTTTCAATATACACTCTAACTTTGTCCTTGGCTCTCAAGGCTTCTAAATTACATTATCTTTTTCACCTGTGTAGCTTCATGATTGCTCCTGCTTAGTCACTGTGACTTTCACATACATATTTTATTTCTATTACTGTATGTCCCATGTTGCATTTTCCTTAACATGATCCAGGCAGTAATGGGCTGGATGAGGAAAAATAGATTGAGACTGAATCCAGACAAAACGGAGGTGCTCACAGTAGTGGCCCCGAAACCAGGTATTGGGTTGCAACCTCCAGTCCTGGATGGGGTCACACTCTCCATGAAGGACTGTGTTCACAGTCTGGGGATGTTCCTGGACTCGTCACTCAGGATGACTAATCAGGTAAATGCGTCGATCAGGAGTGCCTGTTATCAGCTTTGGCTGATACACCAGCTGCGCCCTTTCCTGGAAGTAAGGGACCTTGAGACTGTGGTGCATGCGTTGGTAACCTCTCGTCTGGATTTCAGTAATGTGCTCTACATGGGGCTACCCTCGTGCTTGGTCCAGAAATTTCAGTTAGTGCAAAATATGGTAGCCAAACTGGCCTCGGGAACAGCAAGGAGAGACCATGTAACACTGGTATTAAAGTCCTTTCAATGGCTGCCTATTAGTTTCTGGACCCAGTATAAGGTGTTGGTTATTACCTTTAAAGCCCTAAATGGCTTGGGTCCAGACTATCTTCAGGACCGCCTCCTCCCATACAATTTTTTCCCGCACATTCCGGTGCTCTGGGAGGAATTTGCTCCAGCCAAGGAAAACAAGGCTGTCTGCAACCTCCCAGAGGGCATTCTCAGTCATCGCCCCCAGACTCTAGAATGGCCTGCAGATGAGATCCGTCAGATTACAACCTTAAACAGCTTTTAAAAGGCTGTGAAGACGGATCTCTTTCGGTAGGCCTTTCCTGACTAGATTCCTGGCCTCAGGAGTGTGCCCGTCTCTACCTCCCCCAATTTTGGCTCTTGTTACTGCTTTTGTTGGTTTGGGATTTCTCCAGTTATAGATTTTATCTTGTGATGTTTTATTCTATGATCTTTTATTGGATGTGTGGTTTAATACTTTTTCAGGGGTGGGTGGGATTTTTACTCTGTATTTCTGGAATTTTAATTGTTGTAAGCTGCTCCGGTTGTTCGACAGAGAGGTGGGATAGAAATAAATTATTATTATTATTATTATTATTATTATTATAGAAGTGGCTTTAAAAGCCATTAAATGACAAATTACAAGTAATATTACTGTCTGAAATGAAACACAGTAGACAGGCTGTGGTTTCAAGCAGAACACAGAAAAGCAAATGTCGAGATGAGTTTTGTACTCTCCAAATAGGGGTGTTATTTTTCACTAAGTTTGAAGGAAGCAAGGAAGTAATTTTTACAATTTTTTCCTCCCACTATGACAAAGGGGGGTTGCAGACTGCCAGAAATAGTGCAAATTGAGTCCACTTTTAGGGTTAGGGTTAGGGAATCATGGGAACTGTATTTTATTGTGGCATCAGGGCTCTCTGACAGAGAAGGCTCAATGTCTCAGAAAACAACAACAATTCCCATGATTCCCTAGCACTAACCCTAACCCTAAAAGTGGACTCAATTTGGACTATTTCTGGCAGTCTGAAACCCTCCAAAGTCTTCTTAAACATATTCACAATCTGGGACTTATTCTGTGTAAAATTCTCACATGGTTGTCTTGTATTTTCTGTGCAGAAAAATGTTGTTTTCTGCACAAAACAGCTGCATGAAAATTTGGGGCAGAATAAGTCCCTGACAGCAAAAATTCTTATTAGTGCAGGGTTCTTTTCCTCCTCAGAGTTTCTCAACACTCAAAAAAAATGCAAATATTTGTGAATATTATTTCTATCAAATGTTTTGGAGGCTGCCTCTCTGTGGAGACTTGATGTGGGTCCATGTATTTGGCTGTCATTTCTAGGGTGCAAGTTGTGCACAAATTTTAATCTTACAAATTTCCAGTGATCTCCTTCTAAAAGGGGAATGAAACCCATAAAAATGTTGCACCCCCAAATGTTTAAGAACAGGAAAGAATATATAACAAGAATTCTATTAACAAACATGGGTAAAGCACCTTAACTCATTGCACTGTCATCTGTGAATCCCTGCTCTTTCTGAAGGAGTGCTCATATCTGCTTAATTTTATTATTTAATTCACGCACACATCTTTGTTTGTTTTCCCCTTGCAGCACTTTTGCATCTGAACTATACTATGTTATTCAGAGTACAAGTTCCAGGAGTGAAGCCTGCATAATATAACTTTCACATAATTTGGCAATGAGCCAGCAGTAATCTTTTTTCTTAAGTATAGCTTTTCTATTCATAGTGTATTTAATTTATTATCTCATATTTTTCAAGATAACAGTTCTCCCCATGGGCTCATATAAACATTCTTAGGCAGAGAAGGTACAGTCCATCCAACCTTCTTGTATAGCCTTCTGAGATAGTAGGTACTGACACATTTGGTGTAATTTTAAACATAGAAGTGGTCAAAACATGGAAGGCTACTTTTTAAAGGTAACCAATTCTGGAAGCCACACAAAGCAGCTCCATTGCCACTGCACGTACAATTTCATAGTAACTTGATGTATTGTTTGTTGTTGTTGTTGTTGTTGTTATAGTCATTTCTTTTTTAAAAAAATGAGAAAATGGGCTCCAGTTTTTTAAAAAAAATCATCAAAAGCATTTCCCAAAACTAACAACAAAAAGTAATGAGTAAACCTTACTCTTTGCATATAAGAAGAAAAACAATGCTAGTCCTTTGGTAATTTGGAACAGGAATATTGTTTGACCCTCTTTGCCCCAACAAGTCAAAGTTATGGGTAGCACTGTTATTTCTAACACATTCTTTTAAGGTCTTTGGCTACTTATCTCAAAGGAGAACTGCACTGATTTTCATCCCCCTCCTCTCTCTTTTTCATCCATGCATAAAGTGGCAGTTCATACTGAACACTTGTTTATGCATACTCTCTTCGGAGTCAGGAATGTACTACCAAACAAATATAACTGTCTTCTAGTAGAAGAAGTGAATACACACTGCGGTTATAGCAACTACATAGCACTTTAACTGTAGTAGCTTCTTCCTACAGATTATTGAGATTTGTAGCTTGTGAGATATTCAGAATCACTCACTTGAAATACAATACTAGAGCTTGCTGGCACAGAAATCCAGTTACATCACCAAATCCATAAGTTTATATATGATGGTGGTGTGAGAGTTAAAGTGGCACTGAAGTGTTATAATTGTGTTGTGTGAATACACCTCTTATTTTTCATTCCCATACAGTCTCTCTTTCTCTTTCTCCTCCCCTCACTATCACTGTGAAGGAGGGGGCAGATCAAGTAAGTGGAAAAGAGGGCAGGAGTTAATATACCCAAGCCTTAGTGTCTGTTGGTAACCAAGAGGCTCTGGGGATGAGTTAAGTAAGTTTACCCTCCCGCCACCATTATTTTTTAGCAAGGGTCAAATTATCAGCCTCAACCAGATAAGAGACTGAGTTCAGCAATACTTATAGGATTATGCTGGAAAGGTCATATCTCCAGTGGAGAAGGCAAGGAAAGCCCTGCATACAGGCAGAAGCCTTATTACACAGTGTTTTTTCATTGTGAACATCTGCAATTGATTTCTAAGAGGAAAATGTGTGTGACAGCTGAAAGGTGGTAGAAACAAAATAAAAAAATGAATTTTTTTTAGAAGAGAAAGCAAATCCATCTGGCACTCTGACACTACATTTGAGATAATGCCCAAAGGGGAAGTGTTAAAGCTTTATTTGCTGACAACATAGATACTCAAACCGCTAAGCTCTAAGAGAAAATGACTTCAATTTAATCTTGTCAATACAGGTCAACCTCTAATACAACCTTAACAAGGTGATTTCAGAGACAGCACAATAATGCTGTGTCTAAAACATATTAGGCTAATAAACAGCAGATTATTTACATTAGGACAACTCCAGGACTGACTGTGACATGGTCAGAAAGTGAGAACATTGTAACATACTTAAAGGGAGGAGGAGGAGGAAGAAGAAGAAAACTGGCACTGGGCATATAAGTGAAATAACAGTAGCATTCAATACAATTTTTGTTATCATCCACACTTACATTTCCCATTTTTTAAATGTGAAATTTGTTTTAAAAATCTTTACAAATAAAGCAATTTAAAACATTTTACTATATTGTTCTTGTGCCAACAAATTCCTAAGCTTACTTAAGATTTATTTTTCATACTTATTTTTAAAGAACTCATTAATAGTATAAGAAAACATATTCTCAGTTGTTCTGTCAAATGAATAGATGCTCACCAATATTCTGCATTATCTACTTACAATAGTTACATATGCTTAACTAAGGCTGCATCCACATTGCAGAAATTATTGAATTTGACACCATTTTAACTGCCATGGCTCAGTGCTATGGAATTCTTGGAACTGTAGTTTAGTGAGACATTTAGCCTTCTCTGTTGGAGAGCCCTAGTCTCACAACAAACTACAATTCCCAGAATTCCATAGCATTGAGCCATGACAGTTAAAGTGGTGTCAGACTAGATTATTTCTGCAGTGTGGATGCAGCCATAGTAACAGCTTCTTTACAGCCCTTCTTCAGCCCACCTTAACAGCCAGCAGCCATTGGGCAAAGGACATCTGTCCAGCTGGTGATCAGGGTGCCAGGAAGATGACTTTTGCAATCCCTTCCCAACCGCAAGTGAGGCTGTGACAGTGACCTCCTACAGGGGGTATAATTGTTGCTTTTAATTGTTGCAGCCTTGCTCACTGGTGGGAGGGAGCTGGAAACATCTTCCTTCTTACACCCTAACTGCCAATTGGATAAACCTCCTTTGCTCAGTCTAGCTAAGGTGGGCCATGAAAAGTAATTGCTAGATGCTGGACCACAGGGGTATGAAAAAGCAGCTCAATCCTGGGTTTTCTTAAAGCGGGTCAAAACCCACTATCCACATGACTCATTCCCAAGGCGGGCCAAACACTCATGGGGCATCAAGATATACTACACAGTTGTTTTTTGTTGTCCCACCAAGCATGCACACCATTGCACAAAAAAACTGCCAGAAACCTCCAATTACCTCCTTCTTGCCCAAATGTCATTCCATTGGACACCTGCCCATATGACCAGCAACACAGTCACACATGTGATGCACCACCTGTACACTGCATCAGTGTGCCCAGTGTGATACACTGGAAAGCACAATCATGGATACCCTCACCTTATCTTCATTCCCTTAACCCTCTTTAACCCTTTAGATTGTCTGTTTGTATATGTTGTAATTACATCCATTGCATTATTGGTGATCATATTTTTGCTTTGCCACAGTCCTGTACTGGTACCAGGCTGTTTATATGGCAGTGTGATGGTGTGCATTTTCACCTTAAATCAAAATATCCCAACTTATTTTTGCTCCAGTTTTTAGCCCTCAGACATGGCTTCTTTTCACTTTCCACCTGGTTGCACCTCGTACATCATCTAAACACCTCACCTTCAAAGCTATTAGGAGCTGCTTTATTTAGCCAGTGCAGACTACCCCTACATCCTACAGGCAGACTATCAAGTATTACTGAATACAGAGCATGTAAAGGGATCTTGTAGCACCTTTGAGAACTGTTAGTCTCAAAGGTGCTACAAGGTTGCTTTGCAACTGATCCAGACTAAGGAACTTATCGCACAGATTATTAAAGCATCTTACCTTTGCTGACTTAAATTTTAATTTGGGCAGCATCCAGCAAAATCACTGCCAAATCCACTGCCTGAATACAGCTTGAGTCTATCCCCGCTCCCAGGGCTGCTCAGCACACCTCTTTTCGAAAGCGGGAGTTTTCCGATTTTAGAAAATGGTCGCCAGAGCCAACCTATATTTTCAAAGCCTTTCTTGTTGTTATTCATGAAATGTTAGTACTATAGGACTATATCAAGAATTGGCAA
This sequence comes from Phrynosoma blainvillii, assembly GCA_026167975.1. Classification (NCBI taxonomy): domain Eukaryota; kingdom Metazoa; phylum Chordata; class Lepidosauria; order Squamata; family Phrynosomatidae; genus Phrynosoma; species Phrynosoma blainvillii. Next base: position 324,464,872 of record JANUYF010000002.1, on the reverse strand, counting down.
ATGTTCATAGTGACAGGTAAAATTTCAAATCTGTGTACCACACTACACATATTTATTTAAAATATTAAATAACAGGTAAAATTTCAAATCTGTGTACCACACTACACATATTTATTTAAAATATTTCTGAACCATCTTTTCTTAACTGATTTCAAGAACATGTATAGAATTTGTTAATACAACAATTACATTCAAATTCAAAAACAATAATCAGCTGTAAGGCAGAGGATTTTATTAAGTATAACACTAGCAAATAAAAATATTTTTAAAAGATGCAACATCATTGGCCAGGTCATTGCCTGTCATCTTTCAGTGAATGAGATAAGCAATAAAGTGTGTGGTGATTATATGACAGTATGTATATTTTAAAAAAGATATATTTTTGTCAGGCAGATAAAGGACCTAATTGCACTTTAGAAATAAAAAATCATGTAACAGAATTCTAAACATCATTTTTATGAGAAGAGATGTTGCTTTGAAGAAGATGTCTGTCAGTGAAGAAGCAATAGAGATGAGGGAGCAAGTGCTTAATCCTTTTCTTATCAGTCTCCTGACACCACCTCAGTGGCATTTGCCTTCAAAGCTTAAAAAATATGCATAGCTGTATGGCAGCATCGCTTCTGTATAAAACGCTTCCATACAGAAGTGATAAATTACTTTTCTGTTCAATCAAAAGTGATTAAGACTGGGAGAGGAAGGAGGAAATGTGATTGCCAAAACAATGTTTAAAAACTAGAAACTTCAAGCTAAAACTGTAAAGGGGGGAGTTGAAAGGAAAAAATGGGCAAACTAGCAACTGTACAGCCAAGACAGAAAAAGTGTCTCCAGACTAATGAGTCAAGGAGCATTGACCCAACTGCTACAGTGACCAGGAGAGTCTCCCATGTGATTCCCAGATCCAGCTGCATAGAAAGCAGTGGGAGTGAAGGTGTTCTGCTTGCCTGAACTGACTGAAGGAAAACTCACATAACTCAGGTTGAATATCATCATATGGTTGGAACTAAGTACTGGAACTTGTTAGAACATATACTAGATGACAGGACGTAATAAACCACATTAACGCTCTTGTTACTATGACCTGAAACAGATGAGCTAAAAGGAGCGGCTTCTGGCCCCTTCAGGGGTGTGGTGTCCAGAAGCTGCTCCAAGGCCACCTAAGGAGAGGCCAAAAAAATTGCTCCTACTTTGACAGAGGGCCATCCGGTCACTGCAGTCCCAGCCCAAGCGTGACTAAAGCAGCCAGAGGCCACTCCTAGCTGCCCGTCTGCTTCACCTCTTTGACTCAGACTGTCTTCCTTCACTGCCAATCAAGGGGGGATCATACTTATCATACAGAATACAAAGCTAACACACAAATATGTCCACAGTGAGGTCAACTAGATGCCAGGAACCCAATCCAAAAAAGGAGGAGAATTGGAGAAACAAGGGCAGAGGGAGTGGCAGGATTCCTAATGCCAACCTAGGTGAAGGGATCTGTCACAGCCTAACGTACAAAATATTGGGGACATTAAAGGAATCTAAGGATACAAATGACAGACTGCTGACTAAAAAAGAAGAAAGTCTATGACAAAAACAAAAATGAGTACTAGCAAAAAATCAAAGGGATACATAAGAAGAAAGAATGTTAGGTTTCTAAGAAAACAAAATCTTCACTCGATGTAAAAAGCACTGCGGATAGAAAAACCTTATACCTCATGTAAGCTCAAGGGTATTTCAATGAAACAAAGTTTCCTGTGAGCTTTTCATTCTTTCAGTCTACTGGTGACTGTTTTACAAATATAGTCCTATACATCCCTGGACTGAAGGAAGACCTACTGGATTCAGTGGAATCAGAAGATTGAATATGGGTTTGTAGCCTTAGTACTGACTGCCAGAGGAGTGAGAATATATCATGAAATATGTTAATACCAAATATTTGAATTCTTTTAACATCAAGGATCCACACCTGTTAACAGGATTAATAGCATAACTCTAAGAATCTTTTATCAGTAATAAATCCATCCAAGTTTGGTAGAAGTTAGGAACATTAGAAGCTGCCTTTCACTGTGTCAAACCACTGGACCATCTAGCTCAGTGCTGTTTATTCTGCTTGACAGCAGCTCTATCAGGTTTCAGGTAGCAGTTTTTCCTGGCTCTACTTGGAGGTCCGTAATATCTTCTGGTAGTTTCCCATCTAAGTACTAACCAGGGCCAACCCCCACTTAGCTGCTAACAAGAGCCTAGATCTCATGTGTTTAGACTGTGTCACAAAACTGTAGGGTTGCATTGACCTGGTGTTCACACTGCACATAATAAGAATTTATGGGGGAAAGTGGGAACATCTGAAACAGCCTTATACTGAGTGAGACCCTTGGTTATATCAACTTTGACCGGCAGCAGTTGTCCATGGTTTCAGACAGTACTGTTCTCCTGGAAATTCCTGCAATTCCTTGGGGGCATAACCAGGGATGACCCTGCTTAGCTTCTGAAACTAGATGAGATTTGAGACCCATTCACAGTACACAGCTATACTGCTACATTCCACTACATGACCACTACATAAAAGCCATGGCAACTTCCCATGGAGTCCTAGAATTGGCAGTTTGGGGCATTTAGATTACTCAACCAGAGAGCAAACACATATTCTTTAAGAAGCAACCACTGCAGTTGAAGTAGGAAAATCATGTTGTAATTGTGTATGGGCCTTAGGTTTATTCAGAGTGGATGGAGTGACCTTACTCGTCAGTTTCATCCCTTCGATGCATTTGAATTGGTCAGTTCTGTCACTAAGCCCCAGAGTGTGAATGGCTCCAACTGGTACATCCCCTCGTCCAGAAGGAAAATGTAGCCAACTGAAACACAAAATGTAGCCAACAGTAACACAAAATTTGTGAGGAACTCTGTCCCCTTCTCATCTTCGTTCTGTTGTAAATGCATGGGAGTGTAAACCTTAAGTTTAGGAATGCAGCCATACTTTAGATTAAAAGAAACAATCCATCTGCTAAGTAGGGAATAAGCCCCATAAAATGCATTAGGACTTACTTCTGCATAATCATGTATGACACAGCCCTGTATGAAAACAGCCAAAGGTCACCAAATGAGAATTGAACCCAAGTCTCTTGGTCCACACTCAGCATGCTGATTTGGGTAGATTGAGGTTTTATAAAGGGCACAGCCATTTCTGTCATCCTCTCAGCACATTTTCTACCTTTGTTAATAATGACAAACAAAATGAATAAAAGTCAAAAACATAATTTCATGGGAACCACTTGCATGGTACTTACAGAATCTCATTTTATCTTTCAAAATGAACTTTTTAATTTATTCAAAGGCATGGGTGTGTTAGCCTGGACCAGTACGCAAAGGGACCTTGTAGCACCTTTCAGACTAGCTGAGAGAAAGAAGTTGGTAGCATAAACATTCCTAGACTATCTACTTCATCAGATGCAAGATATTTAATTTAAATACAAAATGATGATAGGGATGGATGAAAAAAAGGCAACAGTTTTGAATAGGTATGCAAGTAAAGTAAAAGATAAAGACACACCAACATGTAATTCTCTTCAGATGATTTATGACTATGCCATGTGATGCAGCAATCTATATCTACCATTATATCATTAAATACTGGGGTAGGGAGGATATCAGAGCAGATTGGGGAATCAAGAGCTCTCTCATTCTTCCTGGCATATTCTTTCTGACAGCACAAGCCAATAGGGCTCAGGAAGGAATGATTCCTTTGTTATGCTCCCCTCCTCCAGCAAGATGTAACATGCCAAAAAGAATGAAAGATGATGAACAGCACTAATTTCAGTGTTCTCTTATCCTATTTGGAGAATAGGAATCCTATTCTTTTATCCTATCTGGAGAAGAGAAGGTTAAGAGGTGATATGATAGCTGTGTTTAAATATTTGAAGGGATGTCATATTGAGGAACAAGCTTGTTTTCTGCTGCTCCCGAGACTAGGACCCGAAACAATGGATGCAAGCTGCAAAAAAAGAGATTCCACCTCAACATTAGGAGGAACTTCCTGACAGTAAGGGCGGTTCAACAGTGGAACACACTCCATCGGAGAGTAGTGGAGTCTCCTTCTTGGAGGCCTTTAAGCAGAGGCTGGATGGCCATCTGTCGGGGATGCTTTGATTGGGAGTTCCTGCAGGGCAGGGGGGTTGGACTGGATGGCCCTTGTGGTCTCTTCCAACTCTATGATTCTATTATTCTATTTATGCTTTGATGCAACAAATTTAGGCCAATTAAAAAAACCAAGGCTCGAAATGGGCTGAAAAATGTGGTCTGTGGCCACACCAGCGCCATTCGTGCTGGGGTCACAGCACCGATCTGGGCCACAGCCATGGCTTTGAAGGAAAAGGAGTGGCATTTTACAGCTCCTTTTTGGCCTTGTTCTTTGGAAACATGCAGGTATGGCACAGTTTCCATCTGAGTTCAGGGCATGCGTCATCTAAACGTTATGCCCCAAATGTGGCCAGACATTGCATTTTTCAGCCCATCTGTTTCAGGCCCAAGATGATCTGAACAAATATCAGGATTCCAATAAAGAAATGAAAGAGGAAATTTATTTATTTTTTTAAAAAAATTAAAATGGAAACATCAAAAAAAAACTTTTTCAACTTCTTTTAAAACTTTTCCAACCAAGTGGGAGACAGACATAGGAATCTCAATTTCACTATATGAATTTGGCAATGGATTCACAAAAATGCTTTTAGTATTAAATTCAGAAGAAAATTTATGCCATCAGTGGTATTTGACACTGTATCTGTGACTATATACAGTATTGAACATGATTTACAAAATAAGTAAGAATTGCTGATTATTTTCTCCATATTTTACAGACATTTATTTTTTGAAGGGAGGCGTGCCATGAAAAGATAAAATGGTGATGGAGAATTGTTTCCCTGCATATGAATGAAGAATATGGCATTCCTTAAAATGCATTTTATGTACTATTAAAAGTATCTCAACATAGTTATAAAATGAATTGGCATGGGAGTGATAATGATTTTATTTTGACAGTTTCAAAATAATAATTGCTTTCCAATGCAAGAAACATTAATTTCTCCTGTGTCAGAGCAGCCATCTAATATGTGGGATCTCTTGAATACTGTTCCAGCAAATTTATATACCAGTATTTGCTGTATTTTTATCATTTCCTCTGAGCTGCACATAGAATGATGTATCTGGACCTTCTACATTTTGCCATCACAAGTCATGGGAAGGTACATTAAGCTGAGAGATGGTAGATGTTAAAATTAACTAATGAGTTGTACAGTAAGTGACAATTTGAAATGCAACTTGCCAAGTCCTAGTGTGATAATCCACATTGTTTAGTCACACACACAGGCCCAAACTTATTTTTTTTAAATATTTATTTTCTAACTTGCTATGTTTGCACAATTCAACCAAAATCTTTGCCAGTAAGCTAATGGTTTTTTCCACTGTAACCACCCATGTTTATGATTAAATGTAGATTCTAATCACACTTCTAAAATAATTCAGGAATGGCTGGTGTATCTCCTCCTTCATATATGCATGCATTTCCTTTTCATAGAATCATAGAATTGTAAGAGACCACAAGGGCCATCCAGTCCAACCCCCCTGCCATGCAGGAACTCCCAATCAAAGCATCCCTGACAGATGGCCATCCAGCCTCTGCTTAAAGACCTCCAAGGAAGGAGACTCCACCAGACTCCGAGGGAGTGTGTTCCACTGTTGAACCGCCCTTACTGTCAGGAAGTTCCCCCTAATGTTGAGGTGGAATCTCTTTTCCTGGAGCTTACATCCATTGTTTCGGGTCCTAGTCTCTGGAGCAGCAGAAAACAAGCTTGTTCCCTCCTCAATATGACATTCCTTCAAATATTTAAACAGGCCTATCATATACCCTATTAACTGTCTCTTCTCTAAGCTAAACATACCCGTTCCCTAAGTCGTTCCTCATACGGTATGGCAGGGGTAGGCAACCTTTCCCCTTTAAGGGCCGAGGGACTTCAGCTCCCAGAAGCCTCAGCCATGTTGGCCAATAGTCCCATGTTGGCCAATAGCTCCTGGGACTCTGGGAGTTGAAGTCCCTCGGCTATTAAAGGGGAAAGGTTGCCTAACCTGTGGTATGGATTCCAGACCCTTCAACATTTTAGTCACCCTCCTCTGGATATGCTCCAGTTTCTCCACATCCTTTTTGAATTGTGGTGCCCGGAACTGGACACAATATTCCAGGTGGGGCCTGACCAAAGCAGAATAGAATGGCATTATTACTTCTCTTGATCTAGACCAGGGATAGGCAACCTTTCCCCTTTAAGGGCCGAGGGACTTCAGCTCCCAGAAGCCTCAGCCATGTTGGCCAATAATCCCATGGTGGCCAATAGCTCCTGGGATTCTGGGAGCTGAAGTCCCTCGGCCCTTAAAGGGGAAAGGTTGCCTACCCCTGATCTAGACACTATACTTCTACTGATGCAGCCTAAAATTGCATTGGCCTTTTTAGCTGCTGCATCACACTGTTGACTCATGTTCAACTTGTGGTCCACCTGGATTCCTAGATCCCTTTCACACGTAGTCTCATTCAGCCAGGTGTCCCCCATCGTATATCTGTGCTTTTCGTTTTTCTGCCCTAAGTGCAGTACCTTACATTTCTCTGTGTTGAATTTCATTTTGTTAGCTTTGGCCCAGCTTTCTAGTCTATTCAAGTCATTTTGAATTTTTATCCTGTCCTCTGGGGTATTAGCTATTCCTCCTAATTTGGTGTCATCTGCAAATTTGATAACTATGCCCCCAATACTGTCATCCAAGTCAGATAGGAAGAGGAAGAGAGTAAAAATCACATTTTAACCAAATCTTCACTATGTATATGTAAATATATTGAGGTTGTGCATATGATATTGTAATCTGATGGTATAATTTTAATTTTGCTAGTTGTTTATGTCACAACTATTAGCTTTACATTCAGTGGTATATGGGAATTATGATTTATGAGTAACATTAGTGCAAAAAAGCATTACTAAGTATTCTGTACTGTGTGAAATGCGAGGAGGTCAATGGGGGGGGGGGTGACACCATGAGTTACTATACTGGGTGACGCTAACCCTAGGAACACCATTGCCATGCAGGCAGCCTTTTCCTGTCATGGGGGTCAGGGGGAAACTACATTTGTTCAGTAATTCCTAGCTGTCAGGTTGTGGTCATTGGTGGCTCCTGGTGGCATTGGTAGCTCCTGTTGACAATTAATATTTGACAACAGGGAAATATTACCCACTTGAGAGTTAGGGTAGATTACAGCCAGCAGTACAGCCTGCCATAACTGATGAAAACAGCATTGGTTCTTGCTTTTTCTGCAGTACTGCTTGAACAAATTATTATTATTATTATTTTGGCCTTTGGTGCCCAGAAACCTTCAGCCTTCAAAGCCACCAGCTATGGTACCTTGGGATTCTATAATCTAAAAAGCAACTTTTTCAGGCTCACTATGGCACCATAAAGTATTACCTACACTTCTTTATCACCCCATGGACCTCCAAGAAAGTAAACCACCCTGGTCACCAACCAGCTGTGAGACTGACTGTGTTCGTTTAAAGCAGTGGCTTATTCATCTGCTGTTTACAGCTCCGCCCCGATTGCCGAGCAGAGGGGCGGGTTACAAATAAAAATTTATTATTATTATTATTATTATAGTTTGCTCATCCTTTCAAGAGATACAGAAGCAGTTAGGAAACAAGTAGCAAACTATATTAACATGGAAATGTTATAGATCACCTGAATCTAAGAGAGTATACCTGTAGCACCTGGACCAAGTACCCTTATATAAGAAATCTATTTTGAATGGAAAGAAAGTTATAAAATCAACTCTCTGGAGTAGATGGAGAGTCAGAAAGGACTGATCTGAGTTTCCTTCTTTTCCTTCTAAACAACCAATTGGTTGGAACCCAGCTTTTAAAAATATATTGGCTCTGGTGCATCTGGCTTGGAGACACCACAGCTAATACACTGCGTTGACCTAAGGTATATTTTCTCCATGTGAATATATAATTTCCTGCTTAAATTAGGGACATGTCTGTGGAAATCTGCTTTTATCCAGTTGGACTGGGACATTGGGGTATATGACTTATCTTACAGAAAGTATTAAAATAATGAATAGCCTGTAAGGCTGATTCAATGGCCATTAATTCAAGCTTTCTAGAATGAAGCTGCTGCATTGATGATTTGCTGTATGTAAATTCCAAGGGTAAGGCTGCCTTAATCTGCCAAGATAAAGACTGAAAGAGGTCCTCTTACCTAAATACAGTGCCATAATAACACTTTATTAAGCAACCATATATCATTTGTTATTGCGGTTATGATAATATATGGAGTGACCAGACCACACAGGCATCACAACATTAATGCATACAGCATGTCATGAAAAACCCAATACACAATATATATCTTTACCACTTACTGATTTGTACTTTAAACCAACACAAACATTTAAACCAGACTTTCCCTTTTAGGGACAGAAATGCAAGGTTATGTTCTGTTCACACTGGTAATACACTCTCAATATGGAAGTAACAATGAAATATTTTAACTCAAATGGAAGTACAGAATATGAACTGGGAATGTAGGTAGATGTTCCTATATTTCATGCTAATATTAACTCTTATGAAAATCTAGTTAGAAAGCTGTGGCTTCAGAAAAGAAATCAATCAAACCAAACAAGAATCAAACCAGACTTAATTTTTACAGAAAAACTTAAGAGTATAAGATGATGATTTATGTTTCAAAAGAACAATGAGAAATCATTGCTATCTCTTTTCATTCATTTAAAAACTGCAACAAGGCTAGAACATTTGAGGAAAGAACCAGTCACTTGATGTAAAAGTTCTGCATCCAACATGAGGCAAATGAATTGACACTGCCGTGTTGCCTGAGTTTTGAATCATAAACTATAAATATTGACCAAAAGAGCTCTATTATAAAATTTCAAAGTATCTTCCAATCTCTTATGCATGCAAGTGACCACAGTGCACCCACCCTTTGGATTTTCCGACTGTTCAGAAGCAACACAGAGGTCCCAGTCAATTCCACCACTCTTTTGACTGTTACCATCCAAGGGCCAGAGCTTGGATAAATTACTGTTAAAGACTACTGCCACCAGTATTCTGATGGTTTCCAATTGGCAAGGGGGTCAGGCAAAGCTGCAGTTTATCATCCTATCTGTTTAACCTGTATGCTGAAGATATCACCCATAAAGCAGAATTAGACTCAAAGGGACTGTGGACTGCTAAAAAGACAAATCATTGTTCCTAGAGCAAATCAAGCCTAGAAGCCAAAATGACTAAACTGAGACTGTCATAATTTGGCCATATCATGATAAGACATGAAAATTAAAATGCCTATAAAATACAATAATGTTTGGTAAGTGTAAGGCAGTAGGAATAGAGGAAGACTGGTTTACAGATGGATAGACTCAATCAAGGAAGCCAGGCCCTGAGTCTACAATACCTGTGCAGGGCTATTGATGATAGGATGAGATCTCTCATCCATAAGGTCACCATAAGTCAGATGACAGTTAACAATTCACATGACCAAATAAGATGGTTTCAAATACAAACACACACACCATTGTCATATCTTGTGGGAACTATGAAATCCATGCACACATAGTACAACAAGTACATTCCACACATGCAAACATATTGTGGGCATGTGGATGTTTGAAGACAATGACATGGAGAGAACTTGTGCAAGTGCAAATGAGTGAACTGGCCTTTCAGTAGAAAGTTTTAAAGAATTGTGCTTAGAAAACCAGTTAGCAACAATACTAACTACAAGGGATTTTGGAATCATATCCTGAATTTACAGCACAGAGAACATTGAATGGATCTTTTGCATGTATATTCACAAGTATTCATACATATACAACTTACATTTCCTAAAGAGTTAGATGGCAAGTAATAAAAACATGCTTCTAAACATGGCAATACTGTAATCTCAGTTTTTTCAGAACTGCAACCTATCACTGTGAGGTATGGGCTGGGAATCATGCAATCTGGGAATTGGTTTCTGTGTCCAAATGTGCTATCCAAATGCTATTAAAATGTGTGTTTGTGTGTGTGTGTGTAATTGAGTTTGTGTGCCAGCATGCCTTGGAAAATGGCATCCAAATATACCTTGCTCTAGTGGTTTAAAACTTCCCAGGATAGTCCAAACAAAAAGGGAGGGGGGAGTGCTTACATATATTTTAAGAAGAGATAGAAATATGTGCACAAAATTGTGCACACCCCAAAACACTTCCATCCATGTTGATTGAGAGCCAATGTGCAAAGCTACATTGTTTCTTAGTCAAATCTCATCACCTCATCATACAAGGTTAGATTTCGTTATCATAAAACAAGTCAATATATAAAAAGTAAAATGCCCTCTTATTTATTCCTGCCAATTCAGTACTATTTTCATAAACAACAAAAAGATTAGCTCACTAACTGCTCTTCACTCACTGTTCTTGGTTTCCAGATGATGTGAAATATGGGGAGGGGGGGGATTGCACTTGCTTTGTTTCATTCGAAAGACACAATTACTTCCATTACTGGACTCAGCCGTAAGTTGGTTTCCTCTTTATAGCTCCTCATAACAAACACCATATGGAAGATTCTTCCTCTCTGTACTCTATATTTGTTTCCCATTCCCCATCTCTCCCCCCCCCCCAGATGTTGGTTTATATAACATCTTAAAGTGCAATCCAGAAAAAAGTTGTTTGTTTAAACCACACACTGATTACAATTACTAATTCCTAATTGTACATGCTGCACACATGATGTGAGGAGAATCATTATAAGGTATACAGAAAAACAGGAAGTTGCTCCATCTAGCTCTGCCTTGTATACAGTGACTAGGAGAGGATCTCCAGAATTTCAGACACAGTATAACAGGGAGTGAAGGTGGGAACTTTGGCATACAACTGACCTATAGCAGTGGTTCTCAAATTGTGGGCAGGAATTCCCAGGGGAGCACACAAGTTGCTCAAGGGAGGCACAAGACTTGGAGGTCCTAGTCCTCCTCCTCCTCCTCCTAAGCCTTTTCTGTCCTGGAGGGGAAGCAAAGGGCAAGAAGGGGGTTGAGAGCTTCTGTCTGAGAAAGGAGAAGAAGGTGAACTACAGGTAAAAGTAAAAGCTTCCCCTTTGACAGGGTTGTCAAGTCATGTCCGACTGTAGGGGGGAGCGCTTATCTTCTTTACTAAGCCAAAGAGCCAGCATTGTCAAAGACAATCCCATGGTCATGTGGCCAGCATCTCTGCACAGAACAGTTACTTTCCCACCAAAGTAGTACCTATTCATCTACTTGCACTTTTACATGCTTTCAAACTGCTAGGTTGCCAGAAGCTGGGATTCGTGATGGGAACTCACTTTGTCACACAGTGCTTTGGCCTCAAACTGCTGACCTGCCTTCCTTATAAAATGTTAAAATATGAATATACATGAATGTGTGAACAAAAATATGCACACTAAACTAACAAAGTATTTTTATTCATATAATATGTTGGGAAGTGGGTTGTGGTGCCTGCATGTAGATGTCAAGGGGGTCACAAGGGTAAAAGTTTGAGAACCACTGACTTATAGGCTTTTCCTGTAGCTTACGTAGCTATCAGTGCAATCTTTTGCATGTTTACTCATAAATAAGACCAATTAGTTCAAAGGGCCTTACTCCAAAATAAATGTGTACACAACTCCATCAGTACAGAGTCTGTAATACAGCTGTGGGCAACCAGTGGCCTGTCAGGAATTCCTGTGGAACCCAACTCGCATCAGCCATGACCATTAGCCATGAGGCTGAAAGATTCTGGGTCAAGTGACATCTATGGGGATATAACCCTACCCCCAAAATATATTCTGGACAGGGTTCAATAACTTGGATAGTGCCTTTAAAGTTTAGACTAACATCTACAATGGATGCACCTCTCCACTTGTATCAGAGCCACATGCCATCGGGGATCTCATGTGTCTAAAAATCTTCCTGGGGAAAGTAAAGAAGGAAGATTCACTATGAACAGGAAATCTGCTTGAGAAAGACAAGTTTAATACCATCCTTTCCTCTCTGTTAAGAACATGATAAGACTAGGGGTGTATCTACACTGTAGAAATAATGCAGTTTCATACTACTTTAAGTGCTGTAGCTCCATCCTATGGAATCCTAGGGTATGTAGTTTTACAAGGTCTTTAGCATTCTCTGCAAAAAAGAGCAGCTGCCTTACAAAACTACAAATCCCAGGCAGTTAAATTGGTGTCAAACTGCAATATTTCTACAGTGTGGATGCTCTCTAGAAATACTAACCCCTTTAAAATGCCAAAGAACCAGCATATGAGGTGACAATGGTGTTCCCCACACCACTCCTCTCAGGAGTTCTGGGTGGAACTCACACTGGATTGATCTGTAAAATTCCTCACTCCATTCAATCCTCTCAATAAAAAAAATTAGTTGTTGGACATTACTCAACCCTTCTTAATGAAGAGTGGCCTTCCTTTTGTTTTCAGTTTTGCTTCCTCTTAACTGAGTTCTCATTTCTTCTGTGTCTTGTTTAAAAAGGTATGTTCAGCAATTATTTTTGAGGAAAATATTCTGATTTTTTTTTTGTATTTTATACTTATGTCTCATAAAGGAAGCCACATACCCCCCTTCTGTCTTTAGAGACAACACAGAAAAAACTGGGAGATTTACACAGTGGCAGTAGCATATGTGAAGCTTGTAATTTAATAGCAATGCCTTGAGCATCAAGTCTATGGAGACATTAAAGTAAAATTAATTCTCATTTTATCTTGTGCTTTCAGTCTTTGCTGCTGGCCAGTAAATGCCAGAATGAGTGGTGTGTTCACTACTGAGAGATCTTTTGCATCAGTTTGTTACATAGGGGTTAATAAATCCCTTAGAGACAAAAATGCTTACCATGCTAGTTTGCTCTCATCCCCTTTTATTTATTTTCCATCAATAGCTCTAGGGGTCTAACAGAAATTGAATGCTTTGTAGAAACTGAATGCCAAGCACCCTCTGTATGTATGTTGGAGCCTGTACAGACCAGCCACAAGGACCAGTCTGGGGGTGGAGTCAGGGCGTGGCAACCGCACACCAGCTGCCTGACTCCGCCCCCATGTTGTCTTCACACCGCCCACCCAAACAGACAGTGGGGGGTGTCAGGGTGCTCCCTTGGCGCAGCATTTAGACACGCCGCACCAACGGAGTGTAGAAAAGCCTTTTGCCACCCCAAAAAGGAGCAGCATTTGCCAGCTCTTTTTGGAGCAGCAAAGAGCCAGATCAGGGCCATGGCATGTGGTTGCCACAGCCCTGATCCAGCGCTTCCAGGGGTGATGTAGAGCCACCCCTTAGGGGTCATCTGTAGAGCCTCTTGGTTTGTTCAAAGGAAATATGGATTCTATTACCTATGGTTGGGTTAGGAAGAGGGCATGTCAATGAAGCTTTCTGCAGTAAGAAAATTGCTTGCGGCTCACACCCATCATCCTTTCCTCCATCATCAGTGCCATGTGCAGGGTGGTGCTTCACTCTTCTCCATTCTCCACACACTTCTCCAACTTTTGTACCTCCATGACTAACAGGATGCAAGATATAAACAGGACAGGGAGGATGTAATAGGACCAACATGATGCACAGGTCACACTTGGTGTGTTATATGAGAAGCATAAAGCACTCTCGTGATAGTTGCTTTTTCCTAGTATTTATGGGTGCTTTGGGCTCTCCAAGATTCTAGGAGTGGGAATGGAAATATCTCGGAACTGATATATACCAGGGATGGAATACCTGTTCTATAGTGGAATAATAAGGATCTTCTTCATGGCTCTGGGACCTTATTTAACAATAGGGTAGCTGGGTCACCACTCTGACTCCTGTGATTCACTCTTAGCAGCACAAACTGGGATCAATGCAATCATTATTTTTTTCCTTTTGAACAACAACAACAACATCCCTCCACTGTCAGTGTGAGCAGTCACAGTGGTGGCTTCCATATTAGTGTGTGTGCATGTGAATTAGCTCCAAGTTTTAACTGTTGCAAGTCACCTTGATATATTAATAACAGCTGCTGCGCTGCTATGTTATGCTAAATTTTAAAAGAGCAATCCAGGGTGCTGTATCCTTTATTTATTTATTTATTTATTTATTTATGGCAGATGGTGGGGCTGGATGGCCTTGTGTTCTCTTCCAACTCTATGATTTTATTTGTGCACCTACCACTTCTGTCACCTACCCTGTTGCCAAGAATACAGTCTCATGGAAGAGTGGCAAATCTTTACTCCTCACTAGACATCCTGCTCCTAGCCAGGCAGTGCCAAGTTCCTAGTGTTTGGTCAATGAGCTCATGGCCGTTCAGTAGCTTTTCACAGGAGCTCCCCTCTTTCCTGAGCCCTACACAGTGCTTCTCAAGCCTTCTTTTTGTCACTGTTTACAGCTTAGGAAAGAAGCTTATGGAGACTATTTTGTAGACAAGGAGGAGGACAAATCTATGCCACTTTCTCCTCAGAGTTTTGAAGCCCTCAAGATCTTTCTGCCCCAAATATGAAGACATTTGCAAATGTCGGTGGATTCTCTTTAAAAAGAACCAAAACAAGTTGTGTGGCAGAGCTTCTAGGGACATTCAACAGGTGCAATCAATGTAAAGCAGGGGTTCCCAACCTTTTTGACTCACAGAGCCCCCTTAAGAATCAATTTCTATGGTAGAGCTCCTAAGAGGCCAACCCTATGTTTTACAAGTTAATGGTGTTTAGGAGTAGCATGGGGGGGGGGGTAGGGGTAGGTGGAAATTCACACACGGCCCTAAGGGCTCCTCGGAACACTGATGTAGAGTAATAATAATAATAATAATAATAATAATAATTTTTATTTATATCCCGCCCCTCTGCCAAGCAATCGGGGCGGCGTACAATAGTCACAACAACAAAGGAAATAACATCAAACAAGTAAATAACATCAATCAAAACCCATCCCTCCTTCCCACCCTCACCCACCCCACCCCTCAAAACAAATCAAACAAATTAAAACAATTGTTAAAAATATACAATGTAAAAACCCTATACAATTTAAATACATAATACAATTGAAATACAAATCGCATAATTGCTGGGGAAGATGTTGTTGGGGAAGGGTTTTAACTCTTCCCAGTTTTTCCAGCCTCATACTAGCCACCGGTGAATTAGTAGGGAAGGTGTTAGTCCCTGATAGCTGCGGGGGGCGGGGCGGTGCAGGCCGCTCAGCTGTGTTCCTGGCTGTGAAAGAGGGAAACAGTCCTCCACAGCCTCCGGAGCACGCCTCACCGCGTGGAAGAAGGCAGGGAGGAGTCTCTGCCCCGACAAGCCTGGTCCCTCTGCCGCCTGTGCCGCCGGTGGAGTTGCGGCTGCGAAAGGGGCTCTTAAGGGCTCCGCTCCACCCCCGCCGCAGGTGGAAGAAGGCAGGGAGGAGTCTCTGCCCCGGCAAGCCTGGTCCCTGTGCCGCCTGTGCCGCCGGTGGAGTTGCGGCTGCGAAAGGGGCTCTTAAGGGCTCCGCTCCACCCCCGCCGCAGGTGGAAGAAGGCAGGGAGGAGTCTCTGCCCCGGCAAGCCTGGTCCCTGTGCCGCCTGTGGATCATTATGTGTTTACCTGCCACGCAGTTGGGGAGCTTCCCCGAAAAATAAATGACAGTCATAAATCAGCAATAATATGGGTGAATTTACAGTGATTCAAAGACAGATTTAAAGTAGTTAAGAGACACTGGGTTTGAACAGACAAATCTGTCAGTTCTTGTTTCTCCCACATTCATTTTTTTTTAAAAAAAATGCCACATAAATTCTTTCCATCATGAATTTTGATAAATCCTTACCAAAATAAACAGAAACAAAATACTTAGCCTTCTCTAGTTTCCAGGATCAGGCAACTTCCCAATCTGAAAATAGCTTGAGCTGTTCAGCAGGGTCCCTAATATCCCTAAATGATAGAGTCTGAAGTCCACAAAAATTAAAAATATGTCTCACACTTTCATTTGTTAGTTATCCTTTGTGTCTGTACCATGAAGGTGAGCTTACATGTATACCCTTGGACAATCATGGATATTGTATATATTTGAATCACTGAAACAAACTGTCATAGTTTTGCTTAACTATTTTCCTAGAAGTGTAAATTACCAACAAAACACACTAGCAAATCTGCAAAGAATAATTACGTTTGACTATGACACATGGCAAACAATTACTGACTCACATACACAGGCTCATTGTCAAAGTTGCTCCAGGCTTGGAAATGTCTTCACATTTTTCCACAGTTTATAGAGGAATTTGGTCTGTATAAAGTATATAATTAGTATTATTAAATGTGATTAATTCATACTGTGGGAAAATGTAGAAAGAACTGAAAGATAGCTTGGTAGATTCCCTCCCCTCTTCACATTGAAAGTGCAATCAAGCATGTACATATTTGTCTCCATGAAAATCCAAACAAAGCCAGAACACAATTATGGAACCTGGCTTTTTTCTCCCCTAGCTGAAGTAATGTATGCCCCATTTTTCAATGTCAGAATCCGTACTGAAAGTCCTTTATTTGAGCCATATCATTTCACAACATCATTATTGGGGTCAGCTGGCTCACCCTGATATCACTCCCTATGCTCCTGCGTGTCTTTCTTCTCATTCCTCTCTCCGGTTTTTATTTGTCTGCAGATGTCAGTTCAGCAGAGAACACTGCATTCACCATTTTTAAAATAACTTTCTTGCTTTTCCTCTCTCTGTAACAGAAGCTGTGAGAAACTCAGCAATCTGGGTTCACTTTGCATGGTTTTATGGGAACTAATTTTGGATTCCATCTTTAAAACTCTGTATTTTAGAGTTAGACACAAGTTCTGTTGAGGTGCAGTGAGTTGAGGGATGTTTGGCAGTAGCTCAATGATTAGGTGGATTTCACTCATTATACTCAAAGTGGTAGGATTCAAAGCTATAGCCGTGTTAGTTGGAAAATCAGTATGCAGAGCATCTAAAGAAGTAGGCTCAAGTCTATGAAAGCTCATGCTACCAACTTCTTTCTTTCAGTTAGTCTCAAAGGTGCTACAAGATCCCTTTGTATACTCAAATAATGCAAGTCATTTGGTTCAGTCCTAGTTGTGCCCTTGGGCAACTGCTAGAGCCTCAAACATCCTCAGACTCTTGTCACTGCCTCTTGAGCCCCACATCTATAATTCACAA
This sequence comes from Phrynosoma blainvillii, assembly GCA_026167975.1. NCBI lineage: Eukaryota > Metazoa > Chordata > Lepidosauria > Squamata > Phrynosomatidae > Phrynosoma > Phrynosoma blainvillii. The sequence continues at coordinate 324,447,705 of JANUYF010000002.1, read as the reverse complement.
ATAAGAAGTAACTGTAATTTGTTTACATTATGCTGCCCAAACATGCAGAGATAATTAATGGCCCTCATTGTATAAAATTAGAGGTATGAAAAATTCAAAGATGAAAATGCACTTTTAGGGTTCCTTAACCATTTTTGCTATTTGCAACCACTTCTTACCACTGAGGAAGAAAACAGAGTTGTCAGAGTGAAAACTGGAGAGGGCTCCTGTACCTGTAACTGGCTGTGTAGATGAGGGAATTTCAGCAGGTGTTGCTTCTTAGCTGGTTGCACAACAGGCAGCACCAGATGAAATTTCCTCTTTTATGCAACAGTTAAAGCTACAGGAGCCCTCTCCAGGTTTCTAGACAAAAATCCCAGCAATCAGTGCTTCCATGGATAAGGGGAAGTGAAAGCAATGTGGTGAAATCTGTCTTCTCCTATAGCGCAGCAGTTAATTTGACAGAGGGAAATTTCCATCTGATCAAAATGGCGTGATTAGGTTGCCAAGTGGAGCTAAGTATCTGAACTATAATACACTGGTGCTGAAACAGATGCATTGGCTCCCTGTCTGTTTCTGTGTTGGTTATGACATTTAAACTGTTGGTTCCAGAGTATCTGAAGGACTGACTCCCCTTGCTTCCTATATGAACCAATTTCATGTTATGATCATCCAAGCTGTCCATTTGATGATTTCCACAATTCCAAACTGAATTGGTTTGGAAATAGGAAAACAGTTGGGTTTTTTCTGTTATCTCAACCAGAATTTAGAATTCAAAAACAGAAAGATCCAGTCTGTTCCCTGGCCTGCTGCTGCACAATAAACACCTAGTATGTAGAAGTAATAGGTCTGTTAGTCCCTACCTCACAAAAAAGGTCCAGCATCAGCAGAATTAACATTTTCCATTTGGGGAAGGGTTTGGGCTTTTAGAGCTGGTACTGTACTGTTGGGCTTCCATCTCTATTATATTTACACATATTCCCCATTTTGGATGGGAAAGTCCCATGTAATCTTCTATCATCCAACTTTTATAGTTGCATTTAAAATGTCCCAATTTCTCTTTCCTCCTTCTTCTTTCCCCTTTTGTTATCAGCTTACTCCAATTGCTGCAAACTGAGTTCAAAGTGCAAAAGCAGTTTGCCCTTACATAATTGACTCAGTGCTAGGGAATCATGGGAACTGTAGTTTATTGTGGCACCGGAGCTCTCTGACAAAGAAGGCTTAATGTCTCAGAAAAAAAATACAATTCCCATGATTCCCTAGCACTGAGCCAGGACAGTTAAAGTGGACTCAATATGCACTATTTCTAGCCAGAAATAGTGCAAATTGAGTCCACTTTAACTGCCCTGACTCACCCCCTTTGCAAGTAGCGCTTTGCGCCATCTTGGAGGCAAAGAAGAGGAGGGGCAGCTTCACGCTGGGCACCCCAACCCCTTCCTGAAGATGTAATCGCACATGACGGGCACTCCGATTATGTCCCTCCAGCTCAGCATCCAGACACGCTGAGCTGGATGAGACGCCAAAGAGGCGCACGACACCTCTTGCGGCGCTTTCCATGCCTTGCGGGAGGAGAGCTATTTTAGTGCTCCTTCCAGGGCCGGAAAAAGAGTGGATCAGAGCCGAGAAGTGCGGCAGCCTCGGTCCCAATCCGTGGCTTCTTGGGGTGACCCATGGCCACCCATCTGCAGAGGCCCTCAGTGCTAGGGAATCATGGGAACTGTAGTTTATTGTGGCACCAGAACTCTCTGACAGAGAAGGTTCAATGTCTCAGAAAAAAATACAATTCCCATGATTCCCTAGCACTGAGCCAGGGCAGTTAAAGTGGCCTCAAGCTGCACTATCTCTGGCAGTCTGTAAAGGCCCTAAAGTACAAGACCCTAAAGAACTTATAGTACAACTTAAAAGAGCAAAAAACCCAGATTGTGCCACCTGGGGGGAAATGATGTCAATCCAGTGATTTATGCTGTTTTATAGGATTTCTTTTAACACTAATAACTCAGTGTTCAACTTTACAAATAACTTAATGCTTTAAAAAAAAACACCAATGAAAATATAAACAGAATGAGGTTTGTATGCTCCCTTAATTGTTGAAAAATTAGCAACAGCAACTTGTCATCTTTCTTTCTTTTATATTTTTAATAAGTTTTCAATTTTCTGTCTTGCTGCAAGAAAAGGCCAACAACCAATGTATCAGCAAGAATGATAATATTTCAGTAGGATCCCCTCCTGGTGTATTGCAAATATTCTCAAAGCATTTAAAGGTAGTATAAAGCCCACTTGCACTGGTCTCATTTGAATATGATACTAAACTACAGAAGACACTGCTACAGGGAGAAGACTAGAAGAATTTACATCCATTTCAAATAAACCGTAGTTTGTCTCTGTGTACAAATCCAGAATGAAGCTTAATCTTAATGGTGTTTTAGGAAAATAAGCCAGGATCATAAATCACATATGAAATCTGTTTCTTCCCTTAAAGTTTAAGAAAACAAGCCACATTCAAAATATGATTTATAGTCTTTAGAGCTTGAATCATGGCTAAGATGAATCACAGTTTGAGTTTAGCCATGACAGTTTGAGTTTAGCCAATTTGTTCGATAAAAACAAATTGAAGGGGGGGGATCAATGTTTCCTTTACCACTGGCCTTGAAAGAGGAGAGTGAAGCCCATGGGTATGTCTTGCCCACACAATGCTACATGGTACGTACAGTGCAATTGTCTGAAACTATCCGGATCTATAATCTTTAACAATCCCTTCTTGTGTGTTGTTAGCATACCTGGTATCCTCCCACACTGTATATGGGGTTCCAGATTTTCATATTTTTATATCTAGAGCCAGATATGTTTTAAGATGTCATGATGACCATTGAGACACTAGGAATGCATATTGACCCAAAGACATGTAGAGAGTCTAGATCAGGGGTAGGCAACCTTTCCCCTTTAAGGGCCGAATGACTTCAGCTCCCAGAATCCCAGGAGCTATTGGCCAACATGGGACTATTGGCCAACATGGCTGAGGCTTCTGGGAGCTGAAGTCCCTCAGCCCTTAAAGGGGAAAGGTTGCCTACCCCTGGTCTAGATAATACCATATGTTATGATGTTTTGAGGGCTCAGAGCCAAATGTTGCTACCCTGTTCTGACTCTTTGCACACAGAAGCCACCACTGAAGGTCCTTTGGATCCCCTTTCCATTCCTGCTGAGCTGGATGGGACCCCTTGAGACCACCTTTTTCCAATAGCTGCCATCACCTGGTAAATTACCTGATCCTCCCCATTAGCAACGTATCAGAACTTTGTTAGGAGAAATTCCATATAGATGCTTTCCCTTGCCAGATTAAGCAAGAAGTAGCTGAGCCAAAGGCATGTGAAAAGGAGTGTGAGAGAGGCAGTGTACTTTAAAGAAAAGCTTTATTCTAACTAAGGAATTCTAGAAGAAAGGATATCATTACATGTAGGACCCCTTGTCCTACAGACACAGAGAATGTAAGTTACAGAATACAGTCATTTCAGCCAAGCCAGTAAAATAACCAAAAATCCTAACACCACTAACTAGTACATGTTCCTAGTCTTACTTGCAGCTCATATGGGATTTGTAGTCCTTGGTGTTCTGGACAGCTGGGAGCCTGGACTCCAGTTCTACCAGCCCTTAAGGTCTACCTCAGGGCATACTGCCCCCAAAGCCAGACAAAAGAAGATTCAAGCCTCATGTTGCAAGGAGGCTTTTAAAAAACTTTTTTCAAAAGCATCTCAAATATTCACATTTTTGTCCCAGTTCTCCCATCTCATTGGTCAGTTGGCATCTCATCAGCTGTGATGTAAACCCTCATTAGAATGTACCTCTCCTCAACATTTAACCCTTTGTTGTCTGGGAAGAAGTCCTCTGATAAAGGACTGGAGGACCCCATTCATCACACCATAATAAACACAGAATGGATTGTTTTTTGTGGGTTTCTTGGGCTATGTGGCTGTGTTCTAGAAGAGTTTATTCCTGACTCCATTCTCCCCACCAGGCATTCTACCTATCCTCTTGCACTGGAGACAAAGGTGGTCACACTGACTACGGTAAGTAAGACCATATCTTCTACCTACCCCCACCGTGATCCCAGTTAACTTCCCTATCTTATCTTGGGGTTGTCACATATCCTATCACTGTTTTGTTGATCCAGACTTAAGATCATCTACCAAAATTGCCCTTTGTCAATTTCATGGGAAAGCAATGAAACCCTTTGTATTTCACGTAGGTGTCATGCCAAGCCTGGCTGAGGATTCAGGGGAAGACTCAGAGGTTGATCTGGAGCCTCACTTTGAAACTGAGCCTGGTGCTAGTTCTGCCCTGAGAGCTCCAGCAGAGTCTGTGGCTTCAGAGGAGACTCAGGCAGCCAGGCCCTCAGACATGGGAGGCATGGAGGAGGAGAAGGACACTGACTACCTATCTTCAACCGGAGAAGAGCTGAAAGGATGTGCTTCTGATGCTTAAGGAGGCTTTATGAGAAACACCAGCTAATCTCAAAACAGCTGAGCTGATAAGGGCTGATTATATAAACATGGCAAGGATGCCAAACTGGTTGTCAGAGACTATCTGATTTTGCTGGTGAAAGCATGCTTGTTCCTGACCTTCCTTTGTCTCCTCAGCTTGGAGCTTTGACTCTTGGACTGCCTAATCATCTTGCTTCTCTGGAACCCTTGATCTTGGACTGCTTGACTATGCTCTCAGTTTTATCTCTTGGCTTGTTATTATGGACTCTTGGTACAGGACTTTGCCTTGCTTTAAATGTCACAAGCTCTGTGAGCAGATTCTTTGTTTATTGTTTAAACTTTGGCTATCTGCATTTTGCTGCTTTGATGGACAGTGGGCACATTCAAGGATATGGAACAGGATATAAATATCCAACCTACACAGCCACTTTGCGCAAACAGCCACCATTTACCATAGCTCTGTCCAACTGTCCAGAACTTTGTCTTACTGGATCACCCACAGACCCCATCTGAACCACACTCCACTTTATGTGGATTCCTCTTCAGGAATGGTAAATATCACCTTCTCTAAACCCTAAGCCTTCACTATCCAATTTTCCAAAACTCTACTTCAGTTAGCCTTGCATGGTGTTTCAGACTGAATTGGTACTGTATGTTTGGTTGCACTCTTGCATATTTCTAAACAGAATTTTCTTTATTTACCAAATCTGAAGTCCTCCTGGAGTTAATACTGCCATACACTGGTAAAATGATCCCCTCAGTTGGCCACCTCTCACAGGCCTCCTTTGAGCTAAGCAACTCCCCAACATTTAAGGAGACATTGATACACTTGGTGGGGACCCCAATCACCCCCACCTTTTTGGATAACTGTATATAGGAGCAACACAACTGGCATCACATATATGCTTTGGTGAAGCAAGGGAGAAAAATTCATTAAAAAGGGGAAAATACAGGAAGCATTACAAAACCCAAACATAATGTTCAGTTTAGGACACCTATCAGAGTGCATGGACTTTCAAGTTTACTGCATCTGATATTCAATAATAAACATTAATGTATCCATAGAAATTCATAGGACATGTACAGGAAAGAGGTACAAGAGGTTTTTTATGTCTTGTTGCAGCATCAATGAGATAGCACACAATTAAAAGGCAACATTTCCTGATGTGTACAAAACATTCTTACTAGCCAAGCAGAAGACCATTCCTCAAAGAAAAAATGAGTCATGTATTTTGAGTAGCTGTTATGAATGTTTTTGTATGTCACATGTGGGAAAACACAGCCTGTCTAATTAGAAAAAGAACTCTTACATACCTAACAGTTGCACAATTATTGTTTAGTCTCACACAGTTGAACTTTTACTGGCTTCTCTCTCTCTTTTATATGACAAAATGTGTGTTATGTCTCTTTAGTTCACTCAAAAATGTAAGCCTTACACTGGAAACCATTTTAAAGCACTAGTAATGTGCTTCATAAGTAAAGCATTCTAGGGAGAGTTTTCACCTATTTCTGGAAGTCTTAGGACTAGCTAAGAATAGATGTGTGCACCTTTATGAAACTGTGAATTCACCCATTCAGCTATAAAGTTGGGGTATGGGTTTGCATCTTCTACTAAAAGAAGCATACAGGGAAGGAGACACCTGTCTCCACCTTTGCATCTCTCCCCATGCTCTGCTGGTTTGATATATTTCTCCTCCAGCCCAGCTCTAATACCACGATGATCCAGCAGGAATAAAACATCTTAAAGCAGGTGAGTGCAGAGAGTAAGAGAATGGAGGGAGAAATAAGAAACCCTTCCTGCTTTATGACAAACTGGCAGGCATATGTTTAATAAACACAAATGTATCAGGTTTGGTCTCATAGCAACAGCTATGTTGTATTATAAGTTTATATAGATCCATTCTATAATATTCATCAGCACAGATGGTTGTGGTCCTAAAACCCCTGCCTCCACTCAACCCAACCTTCTGCACCTGGAGTACGATATGGTTTTGTGTCAAGAACACATATGACTTTAAATTCACTGAAGTCTTAACAATAAGTATGAAAGTGCTGTTCTTTTATACCTGATTGTCAGAATTATGTGCATTCTCAGTGAATATTCCACTTCTTCCAAATAAGAATATAGATAAAAGATCTGTATAGAAAGAGTGTAGATATAACTGTACATGACCATGCATGACATGGAGGGTATGGCAATATACTTGTGAATGACATACTAACAAACTGTAGTTTTTAAACAAATGTGATTTAAAGCATACACAGTACAGAGTAAGACAGCATAAACAACAAAAGAGGCACAATTATTCCAGATACTCATGTATACTTTAAAGACTTATTTTTAAAACAATCATAAAAATTCACCCTGCTGCCCTGGTATAAAACAACAGTGGCATCTAGTGGCTAGTAGTATTACACTACATACAAATTACACTTTACTTGTTTTCTGTAATGATTTTTTACATTTCTATATTATGTTTGTAAACCTTGCCCCTGCCATGTTTATGAAAGTATCAATAAAAATATGTTCTGAGGATATTATACTACATAATGTTCCCTATCTATTGGCATTTTAAATGATTAAATAAATTAATTGATGAGGATGTTGACTCACTAAAACTCAAATGTCCACTCCATTTATCCACATATACAAAGAAAGAGAAAGTGTGTGGGGGCGTGTAGAGCGGATAAAAAAGAAGTGAGCTCTTGTACCCAGTTAAATATGTATCCTGTTTCTTCCATTGTGATACTAAACTAAATGACCAGAACCAAATTAAAGAAAGTTAATATCCTGGATGTTACTGCATTCTTTTCCTAGATAGCTGTGTATACATCTCTAATCTCATCAAATTTTCCTAGGTTATGAAAGCTGTTCAAAGATTAGGCATAGGGACAGTTCAAAATGTGTGTGTGCTAAATCAAATCCAAACAATCTCTCCTCCCTGCCAATTCAGCTTGTGAAAATATATCAAATAATAATATCACTGCTAAAGCTATACTACATAATCCCTATCTATTGGCATTTTAAATGATTAAATAAATTAATTGATGAGGATGTTGACTCACTAAAACTCAAATGTCCACTCCATTTATCCACATATACAAAGAAAGAGAAAGTGTGTGGGGACGTGTAGAGCGGATAAAAACAAGTTTAACTTGTTTTTTAACATGAAAGAAAACACACCTTCTATACACCCTTATTATTTACTGCTTATTATTCAGAATTAAATGAATCAGATCTTGCTTTCAATACTATTTAATATAAATGAACCCGTATGAGAGAAAAAAGATGAATCAGGAAGCAAAAAGGCATACTATAGGGATGTAAAGGAAGACATCAAAAATGCATGTACATATGTATATATTAGGGTAAATAATAATTTCATCAATTTAACACGCACCCCTTTCTATAGTGGTGGGACTACATACTCCTGTGAGGCAAGAGGCTATGCTGATGGATCCCCATGTCAGACAGGCTTTTGCAGAGCAGCCAGACTAAACGTGCCAAACAGCTACTGCGAAGCAGCAGTAGTGAGGGGGTGACACTGGTGCAGGATCTCTCAGAGACAACTGTAGTGGCCCCATAGCTAACATGTGTTAGTAGTGAGCAGAAGGAAGCATGGTAAACCCCCTTTGAATGTCTTTTACCATGGAAACTCTATGATGAGAAAAGCCAAGATGAAACAAGAGACAGTGCCAGAAGATGACCCTCTCAGGTCAGATGGCACTCAACGAACTACTGAGGTACAGCAGAGGACACTGCTCTACAGTGAACTGTCAGTAGATGTCATCTCATTCTTGTGTCTCATGACATCAGGATCTGGATCAAGTGAGTGTGGACATGCTGCCCTCCCACCCTTGAGCACGAGGGGTGGGGAGGGGGTTCGAATGGGCTCACTGCATCATGTTTCAACCACAAAATGGCATAGGATATTTTTATTCCCTATATTGGGACCAAAGCAAAAATTCCAGTGCCAAGATGCAATAGATTATTGGGATAGTTTCTGTTCCAACAATGCCTTGTCAAAAAAAATGTACATGGCAAATGGCTATTACTCAAGTACTCTTGAGGAGACATTGTAAAATGCCTACCCTGGAAGTATAGTATAATATGAATTCTGAAAAATAAAGTGACTCTGGAGTACAAACATGTCCAATTAACCAAGATGAGGGTTAAATGGTAAGGTAAATATAACTAATATGAATATGATAGCCTACAAATGGGTTTTTTTCTCAAAGGGCTCTTTCAAGGACTCCAGCCTACTTCATTAGATGCAACCTGAGTTCTCAAAAGCTTATAGCAAAATTTTCTTTTTCTCAGTCTTAAAGGTGCAACAGGATGCTTTTATATCTTTTTGTGCTGAAACAGACTAACACAGTTTTGACTTTGAATATATCATTTTTAAAAAAGATAGAAACAAAGCTGTATGCAGTATTTAGATGTGATCATGCCATAGATTTGTAGATATGGTTAGTTTTATTATCAGTTCTTTTTAAATCATACCCCAGATGGAATCTGCCTTGTTTTCTTTTAGAGCACATGTGCCCTGGATCAGCATTTCTTATATAGGGCAACCCCAAGATTGTTTATTGGTCTATTATTGCTCTGTTAGTGTAAGCACAGTCCCACCTAAACCTGTACAACACACACGTTTAGCCACTAAATCAGTATCAAATGGCAGCAGCACTGAACAGCCTACTCAAGGCAACTGAGTATTGTTGTGAGAGTCTATGTTTATAATTCACGTTTACATTACAAAGCTGTTCTTTCCCACTGATACTAAAGATATTTCAACTAAATCCACTATATTAAAGATCTATCGTCTTGGGCAACATGTTAATTAGCATAAGTAGTTAATACTATATAATGAGATTGACAGTGAACATTGAAGGCACTGTTATTAATATCAGCAGTTAAGACAAATATGAAAAGAAAATGTGAATTATAGTTGTCATCTGCAAACTTAAATATTGTTAAGGAATATTAATTCCAACTGAGATATGGAAACTTATGATTGCAATATATATTTTTAACAAAGGAAGCAACAGTATTGGCTTCATCTAACGACAACAATCTAAAGGCTAAAAAATTGGCCTCCCCACTCTCTAGGAGACATTGGGGGCATTTTTACCATGTTTTGAGGCCTTTCTGAAAAGAAAAAATATATATAAAGCAAAGAATCTCATTCCATTTGCTGGACAAAAACAAACAATTTCAAGCCATTTTGGTTTCTTTTTGTCCAGCAAACAAAATGAGATTCTCTGCTTCAGAAATGTCTGCAGTTAGATTTCAAATCATCCCTGAAGAAGGCAGTAAAACTGAAATGTGTTGGACTTTCTCTGTAATAAAGCAGCCATTTATGAGCACATTGAAACATGTTTTTCCTGTGTCTATTGTTGTTTGGCTAATAGTGCCAGTTTAAATTAATAGGAAACTCTCATATCATAACTTTGTGCGTGCTTTAGATGTCCTATAGAGCTTTGGAAGTGAGTGGTCATGACTAGGGTTTCCAGATCTCAGGGCCTAGACTCTCTTCTCCAATTTTCAGAGAAAGTAATCTCAGAGCAAGAGCACTGCCTTGAAAAGTGTATGGATGTATATTTTCCTCATTAAGAAGACTTTGGCAGCGAGGCTTTAAAATGAATTTAAAATGAAAACACAGTATTCTGTGTAACTGTGATTAATGCTCAGCATCGCTCCCAGTGGGACCACCAGGGGCTGTCTCTTGTAACATCACCCTTGTAGTATCGCCAGGGTCTATCTTTTATGATATCACAATGGGTCATTTCAAGGTCTCAGGTCCTGGCATTGAAATCTCATAGGCTGGGATAGTCCTGAACCAGCAACCCTACTCATCCCTTATATGTAGATTTTCATTTATCTGGTTACTCAATTAGAATGACTAATTACAATTCTCTCTCTTATCATAATCACAGCCACCTTGGATCCTATTTTAGGAGAAAGTTGGAGTGTAAGTGCAATAAATAAATAAATAAATAATCATACAGATGTATTCTCAGAAGTAAGGATAATTGAATACAGTGGGATTTATTCCTAGACAGGTGAAAAAGGATTGCAGACTATACTTTCAGAGTTCCTTTCAGGGCAGTCAAGTATCTTGACTGTACAGAGAACAATGATCTATTTGAAGGATTATAGTGGACAGTACTCGCTTTGAAATATTATCCAGTGTTAGTCTGATTTAAAAATAAAATTCTCTAAAAAGAGAGAAAAGGTTCCCTGAAAGGAATCCATCCACAGGTTGTGCCGGGGTTCCTTCCACATTACATAACTTTATCACACTGGTTTCATTTTAATTGCCTTGGTTGCATCCCATAGACCCCTGGGATCTGGAGATCATTGAGGCACTAGTACTCTTTTGCTGATAACTGTAAAGCCTTTTCATGATATTCAAACACAGGTGTTAATTCCATGCACAGATATTATATTTTTCAAAATCAATCATTTTAATCCAACCATGGTGCTGCATGATGGGGTGAGCTCCTGTCACTAGTCCCAGCTTCTGCCAACCTACCAGTTCGAAAGCATGCAAATGCAAGTAGATAAATAGGTACCACTTCTCAGTGGGAAGGTAAACAGCGTTCTGTGCAATCATGCTGGCCACATGATCACAGAGTAGTCTCTGACAGCGCTGGTTCTTCAGCTTAGTAACAGAGGTGAGCACCATCACCTATGGTCAGACACAACTTAACAATCTTGTCAACGGGGAATACCTTTATATGGGAATTATACAGTTCTTCAGATGTCATTGAACTGAAACTGCCAGGATTCTTTACTACTGACTATGGGCCTTTGCAGACTGCCAGAAATAGTGCACATTAAATTGAGGCACTGCCCTGGCTCAGTGCTAGGGAATCATGGGAACTGTAATTTATTGTGGCACCAGAGCTCTCTGACAGAGAAGGCTCAATGTCCCAGAAAAAAAAATACAGTTCCCATGATTCCCTAGCACTGAGCCAGGGCAGTGCCTCAATTTAATGTGCACTATTTCTGGCAGTCTGCAAAGGCCCTATGTTAGACAGGGGGCTACTAGGAGTTGCAGTCCAACAACATCTACACCCATTTTAATCTCTGCCATTAAGGTGCATGCATACACATACACCCAGAGGGTGCTCAAGCTGAAATAAACCATAGCTTTAGCTAGTGTGGCTCTGGGTTTTACCTTACAGAATACAATCCTCCATTCTGTCTACTTGAAGGCTTCCTCTGTCAGAATGTGTATCCAGTCCAAGGCTGCTGACACACTGCAGAATCAATGTAGTTTGACACCACTTTAACTGTCATGGCTTCATCCTTTGGAATTCTGGGACTTCTACTCTGTTTTGGTATCAGAGGTTTCTGACAGAGAAGGCTAAATATCTCGGAAAACTACAAATCCCAGAATTCCATAGCAATGAGCCATGGCAGTTAAAGCGGTGGGAAACCATGTTAATTCTGCAGTGTAAAGGCAGCCCAAGCTGAGTCTAAAAATTAAAAAGCCATTAAGAAGACACAGCAGGAGGTATGAGACAGTTGTCTGCCAACAGTACCTCACTGACAGACAGAGTAGGCAGGCAGCACACCTGGTCAGACTTCCCTCAAATGGTGAGGTGTATTTGCAGTCTATTTCTATTTAAATTATAGTTATTATTTGTATATTTACAAATCACATAGTAATATATGTGCTTCGAAATTTTCCACCAACTTCATTCTCTGTTTTAATGTGTTTCTTTCTTTCTTTTTTTCTCACAGCCCTTGTTTGCAGCTCTTGGCCTAAATAAGCCTTTTCTTGTGTGCTGAGAGTTCTACTCCCTTTTTATCTGCTCCTATGTTAGTAATTATAAACTTAATTATTTGGGTTTATGTCATGTCTTTCTCCCAAAAATGGACTCAGAGAAGCTCACAGTAAACATTAATAACGATAATCTCCATAAAAATTAACACACCATTCAAACAGTAAAATTTAATTTAATTAGAAACATACTCATAAAGAAAATGCAGTACTCAGTTAAAATGTCCCTTTCTTAGTATATGATCAAATGCCCCAAACTCTGCTTTGAATAAAATATTATATCTATCTATCTATCTATCTATCTATCTATCTATCTATCTATCTAGTTTATATTATATTATATTATATTATATTATATTATATTCAGACAGAGAGGGAGGGAGGGAGGGAGGGAGGGAGGGAGGGAGATGGGACCCACCCTAACCTTTTTCCTTCCTGAGAACAGCTGTGTGATCTGTGGGGCCCTAAGATAAAAGAAAGGACACTTTTCCATAATTTGTGTAGAACCTCCCTGTGAAACATTGCTATCTTTGCTTTTTTGTGAATGGGCTCTGGGGCGAACAATGATAAATTGCCCATCTACTCTTTCTGATTTGTGAAAGTCCATGCAACAAGGCAACAACTATCATAGTATGCACAGAAACTATATAGTATACACCAGGGGGGCCGGCAACCTACAGCCCGCGGGCCGGTTCCGGCCCAGGTCCCGGTACTTACCAGCCCAGGTGGACCCCTGCTGCCGCCACCACCACCGCCGTGTGTTTGGGCCGCCATGCGGCCACGCATGCCACGACCGCCATTTTGATTTTCAAAATGGCGGGTGTGATGCGTTTGCGCATGCGGAAACGAGTCACGGCTGCCATTTTGGAAATCAAAATGGCAGTCACAGCATGCGTGGAGGTGGCTGCGGCAACACGGGGGGTCACGTGCAGCAGCGGGGGGTGCGCGCGTGTGCGCACGCGTGCCGCCATTCCCCCCTCTCGGCCCAGTGGAAGGGAGGACTTCGGGGGACGGGCCCCCAGCTCAAAAAGGTTGCCTACCCCTGGTATACACTAATAGCAAAGGAGAAGGAGAAGAGCGAAAATAAAAAAAGAAGAAAAAAGAAAAATGAAAAACACCTTACAAAGTCTCAGAAAATCTCTCCCCAATACAGAGACAAGGAGAAAAAGATTAGTGTTTCTCATCCTTCCACGGGGGATTAAGACAAACAAGAATTTGCATCCCCTTCAGAACTAGACGAGCAGCCACTGTAGCTGTTAACAAAAGTGTGTATCACCTATAATGGTGCAGTCAGCAATCTGTGGTCAGATGAAATATTTCAAGGGACATATGCCATTGGTTTGCCAGCTTCTGTTGTGCTAATGCATTCCCAAAACCTTGCCAACCAGGTTCCTGGCCATTCCAAAAACCTTGCCAACCAGTTCCAATAGTAAACCCCAATCATACGCCTGAGCCCTCTGGGACAGTAATCCCAACCAGCACAAACTGAGTACCTTTTGCTGAATATATCTAGATATCAGATATAATTTCTTATTGTAGAATATAAGATATAATAACAAACAGTTTCTGTACCAAAATATTACTATGTACCGCATCCCTTTAGTATTCCAGTCAGCCAGCCATGATGTATTACAAGAAGCTCCTGCCCCTCGCTTGCTGGGTCTCTCTCTCTCATGCACATACTTCCACACTTTCATTCCTAGCTGTTGGTTACCATTATGGGCCCACAGAACACAGTAGTCTTCACTATTTCCCAGCCTCTTTTCTCCTCTAAAGATTTTTTTTTTGCAGATCTCCTAACTTTTAATTTTTTAATTTCCACAAATCCTGCTGATATATTCCCTCTTGCACTTGATTCCTCCTTGTCCAGTAAATGGAAAGCTTTTTAAAAAATAAATTATCCATTAGCCACTTTTTGTCTCATTTGCACATTTACAAGGTTATTGTACATTTCTGTAGAATGTGCACTAGGGTAACATTTCCTTTTTGCATGAACTAAAATAGTAGCATTGTGTGAGTTGTTTATATTTTTGCGATCCATCATGTTTTGCATGATGACTGAGTGCTTAGTTTCATAATGGGAAAGGACCTAGGTATGTTTCAACACCACAGCAGTTTGACACCACTTTAAATGTCATGATTCCATCCTATGGTATCCTGGGATTCATAGTTCAGAGGAGTATTCAGCTTGCTCGGTCAAGAGAGCTCTAGTGTCTTGCCAATGTACAAATCCCATAAATCTGTAAACTAGAGTCATGGCAGTTAAAGTGGTGTGAAACAGCTATAATTCTGCAGTGGATTCTCCCTGGGAGATAAGAGCTCTCAAGAGAATTACCAAATGTTTGTAGCACAGACTTGTCATGCTAAGATGAGCAGATCTGTATAAAATCTTCAGAGCTGCATGTTTTCTTCATATCCCCTTATAAGTATGCACACTGAGATAATGTTCAGTTTTTGGTATATATGATATTATGAAGAGTTTTTTGACTATTGAGTAAGCAAAGAGTAAAATAAAACCCACGGTTTAATTTCCTTTAAAAGGAAAGAAACCACAAGTGCAGTACAAAAGTGCATGGATATTGCCTGGATTATTTCATAATCAGGACTTGACGTATTTAGAGTTAATAAATCATACATCAAGAAAATAGTGTCTCCTTCTTCAGATGCTAATATCCCATAATCTGATGATAAACTGTTTCAAAACTGCAGATGTATCTCAGTGTACCCTTAACATGTAAATTCTATCATTGAATTACAGGACTTACTTTCACATAAGCATGCTTAGGGATCAGAATGAGCATTAGGCTTCTAAGGATAAACAAATTACTACAGGCAAATTTAATTACTGAAAGATTCCCCCTCTTACATTTCACAGGTAATGAAGGCCCTTTATTTTTGTAATCTAATCACTTAGCAAAAAAACATTCTGCATACATTTCAGAATATAAATATATTAACAGCCATCTTACTCCAAATCAGCTATGCTTTTAAATATATTTAACATGCAAAACATTGGGCTGAGTAGATAGGTTGGAGTAGAGTATTTCCTTCTAATAAAAGTGTGTTTTGCACACATTTCAAAAAACATGACAAAAAAAGGAAATAATGAAATTTAGTGTTCCCTACTGAAAGCATCTGAACATCCCCTAATGTATTTATTAATCCAGCTATAGTTTGGTACAACAAAGACATCAGCATGAGCGGACACATTTGTGATAGCATACATATCACTGGAATAGGTAGGGTGAATGGCACATAGACCCAGCCATGTGGAAAGGCATGTGATGGAGGAGGTTGCTGGAAGAGAACCACCACACAAACACCCCATCTGCACTTCTGTTGAAAATTGAAAACCAAAAGATGACATCTGCCAGTTCAAACAAGACCAGAAACCCTCTTTCATCTCTTGTGTATTCCTAGGCCCATTCACACTAGGAAACAACCCAGTGTGGAACCTGGGTTATTTCAATGAAGTTCATACTCAGTGCAATTTGCAGGGTGTGTGTGAAAACATGCATTTAACCTGGTGCATTTGGGTCTTTTTGGGGTCCCACAATGATCCAGATCTTTGGTACTGAGAATGCACTACTGGATTGATCCAGATTGTGTGGACCATTTCCTCCCTCCTTTTCCACCTCCTTGCACTTCCCAGCCCTCTTCGCCACCACAACTGCCTCCCCTACCTCCTCCTCCTCCTACTTCCTCCTCCTCACTACTGTCACCACATCCTTCCTCTTCCTCATCTCCCTTGTTGTTGCAATTCAATCAGGGTAAATATAGTGGAAACTATGCACCTGATAGATTTGGTGTGGCATCACTGAGGAGATCCAGATCTCCTCAATGCAAAAATGTAAGTGTGAATGGGCTCTAAACACCTGTCAGTTTTGGGGACTCCAGATTTTGTCTAGGTGTTATAAAGTCCATGAAGAATCATCAATCAAAATCAAACCCTTCTCATCTCCTGAATACCAAAACAAACTTTCAACTTTGTAAACCCTCTCAAGTTCTCTTGATGGGCAATTAAGCTTTTAGTTTCCCACAGAATCTCTATTAAGATTGTAACTTTTGTGTTGCAGGTGCCCCCCCCCAGCAGGTATAGTAAATGTTGCAGCCCCGATCTGGCTTTTTGCCACTCCAAAAAGAGCTAGTAAATGCTGCTCCTTTTTGGGGTGGCAAAAAGCCACCCTTAAAGATGCTGCGGCTCCTTTGCCCCCTTCCACATAGCGTGTGTGCACACTGCATGAACGGGGTGCCCTGACGCCCCACCCCATGCAGTAGGGCACGCAGTGTGACGGCAGCATCAGGATGGAGTCGGGACAGCTGGCACGCAGTCACCCTGCCCCAACTCCATCCCAAGGCCACCTCTTTTGGCTGGTCTGCAACAGCCCTTAGTTTTTTGTCCATTTTTGTCTGCCTCCCAAAACCTACATTCTCAGGCCTCATAGCTTGAGCCTTCATAATTCCCAGCTTTCTTTGATCCTTTTTTTCAATATAAGAACGTATTACTTTATCCAGCCCTAAACCTTGCTATCTCTTTTCACTTTTCTATTTCAGTTAACTCTGTATGCTGTTTGTTTCAATGGGTTATGTTCTTTTATATTTCTTCTAATAAAAGTTCATATAGGGCCTTTGCAGACTGCCAGAAATAGTGCAAATTGAGTCCACTTTAACTGCCCTGACTCAGTGCTAGGGAATCATGGGAATTGTAGTTTATTGTGGCACCAGAGCTCTCTGACAGAGAAGGCTCGATGTCTCAGAAAAAAATACAATTCCCATGATTCCCTAGCACTGAGCAAGGACAGTTAAAGTGGTCTCAATTTGCACTATTTCTAGCAGTCTGCAAAGGCCCATAGTTCCCCATGCCTGGAGTCTTTTTCAGTTATTCTGGGTACAGATGATGCATAGTTCCTGCATATATTACCCCTTTTTGCAAAGCAAAGCTAAATATTCCCCAAATTAAGAAAGACAGATTGCTGCTGCCAGTGGAGACTCTACAAGCCGCACGCATTTAAGTTCACTATCCCTATGCCTTGACACATTTACACAAAATGCTCCTAGGGCACTAAAAGTACAATTTTCAGAACCTAATCATATAATTAGATATTATCACTTTCAATTGGCAGTGCAGAATAGTGGATCCAGAAATATTCATGCAATGCCTGAATCAGTTGAAAGGATACCTTTAAAAGTATCTGCTATAGAATGCTGCCCACTAAATACTGGTAGCATAACATGCTTGATTACTGAGGCAAATGAATTCATAGGGGTTTGGTCTAGTTATATGGGGAGGGGTTCTGGGGGAAAAACCTGCTATATTTTCATATAATCATAGAGCTGGAAGAGACCTCAAGCGCCATCCAGTCTAACCCCCCCCCTGCCATGCAGAAACTCACAATCAAAGCACACCCAATAGATGGCCACCCAACCTCTGTTTAAAAACCTCCAAAGAAGAAGTCTCCACCACTCTCTGAGGGGATATGTTCCGCTGTCAGACAGCTCTTAATGTCAGGAAGTTCTTCCTAATATTGGGGTGAAATCTCTTTTCCTGTAGCTTTCATCCATTGCTCCGTGTCTTAGTCTGTGGACCAGCAGAAAATAAGCTTGCTCCATCCTCAATATGACATCCCTTCAAATGGATAAACAGGGCTATCATATCACCTCTTAACCTACTCCTTGCTGAGGGGGACAGAAGCAGTGGTTTGTGGGCCTGACAAGATGTCCCGGGAAGTGTCTTATGTCCCTGGGGCAAAAAATGTGATGTGACAGTGAGGCTGACAAGACTTGTCAAGCCTACTGACCATTACCCCTTCCTTTTGGTCCATGTGGGAACCAATGATACTGTACGGCATAGCTTTCATAACATAAGAAGGGATTATGAGCTGGATGCATCGGTTGTTATCTCATCTCTTCTCCCAGTTGAATAGTATGGTCTAGGAAGGGGAAGAAAATAAAAGATGTTAATAACTGGCTTTGTTGATGGTGCCACCAAGAATGATTTGGATTCTTGGACTTCTGGCAAGAGATGGGCTGCAACTTACCCTTTGCAGACTGCCAGAAATAGTGCAAATTGAGGCCACTTTAACTGCCCTGGCTCCATGCTAGGGAATCATGGGAACTGTAGTTTATTGTGGCACCAGAGCTCTCTGACAGAGAAGGCTCAATGTCTCAGAAAAAAATACAATTCCCATGACTCCCTAGCACTGAGCCAGGATAGTTAAAGTGGACTCAATTTGCACTATTTCTGGCAGTCTGCAAAGGCCCTAAGTCTCTCCTTGTAGGACATGGTTTCCAGACCCTTCACCATTTTAGTTGCCCTCCTTTGGACACGCTCCAGTTTCTCCACATCTTTTTGAATTGTGGTGCCCAGAACTGGATACAATATTCTAGGTGAGGCCTGACCAAAGCAGAATAGAGTGGCACTATTACTTCCCTTGTTCTAGACCAGGGGTAGGCAACCTTTCCCCTTTAAGGGCCGAGGGACTTCAGCTCCCAGAAGCCTCAGCCATGTTGGCCAATAGTCCTATGTTGGCCAATAGCTGCTAGGATTCTGGGAGCTGAAGTCCCTCGGCCCTTAAAGGGGAAAGGTTGCCTATCCCTGTTCTAGACACTATACTTCTATTAATGTATCCTAGAATCGCATTGGTCTTTTCAGCTGCCCCAAGAAATAGTGCACTTTAAATTGAGGCACTGCCCTGGCTCAGTGCTAGGGAATCATGGGAATTGTATTTTTTTCTGGGACACTGAGCCTTCTCTGTCAGAGAGCTCTGGTGCCACAATAAAATACAGTTCCCATGATTCCCTAGCACTGAGCCAGGGCAGTGCCTCAATTTAATGTGCACTATTTCTGGCAGTCTGCAAAGGCCGGCTACAACTGCACTGCAGAAATAATCCAGTTTGACACCACTTTAACTGCCATGTTCAATTATATGGAATTCCAGGAATTGTAGTTTTATGAGATATTTTGCCTTCTCTGTCAGAGGACTCTGGTGCCACAACACACTACAATTTCCAGAATTCCATAGCACTGAACCATGGCAGTTAAACTGGTGTCAAACCACTTACAGTGCAGATGTAACATCAATGATGCTTTTTAAAGTTGTAACCAAGACATAGACAAAATCCC
This sequence comes from Phrynosoma blainvillii, assembly GCA_026167975.1. Classification (NCBI taxonomy): domain Eukaryota; kingdom Metazoa; phylum Chordata; class Lepidosauria; order Squamata; family Phrynosomatidae; genus Phrynosoma; species Phrynosoma blainvillii. Next base: position 324,428,335 of record JANUYF010000002.1, on the reverse strand, counting down.
ATTGAATATCATGAAACTATTCTAGCCATAAGTGTGAAATTAACCATTGTTTTCTTGTGAGGGCAGGAGCAAAAAAAAAAAAAAAGTTGTGTATTTAATATAAAAACATTTATTAATGGATTTGAGTTTAAGATCATATAATATACTCTGAGCTATAATCTTTGCATGGAAAGTCACAATATTTGTGCAAAAATGATACAAAACCCATTTTTACTCAAAATTATTTCTTTTTGGAAACAGGCACAGATTTTTTTACATTTTTTTTAAAAAAAGTATTGGAATGCAAAGTGCAAATACTGGATGAAAACTATGCAAAAGGCTAGTCTCTGTATTATTTTTCCTGACTAGTGCTGTTGCCACACAGCAAAATTAATGCAGTTTGACACCGCTTTAACTGTCATAGCTCCATATTTTGTAATGACGTTGGAGCTCTGAGAGAGAAGGCTGAATATTTCACAAAACTACAAACCTCAGAATTCCATAGCATTGAGCCAAAGCACTTACAGCAGTGTCAAATTAATTCTGCAGTGCTGATGCAGTCTAGGACTCCGGAGTATTGGAAAACATGTTTTTCATTCAGAAAACAAATGAATGTCAATGCTAGTATCCTCATGTGATTACGTGACACCATGCAGCCAGGAATTCCAGGATGCTATTAGATAGTAAATCTTTGTGTAAAAAAATCTTACACACCTGAAATCATTTTGATGGTCAATTATATTTAAAACCCCACAGGTATTAGCAGTGGAACAAGGCTCTTTATATGAAAGGTTCCAGTCTGACTGTGAACCTTCAAGGGCACATGGGACTATGCAATGTTGCACAGTCTAATAGGAAATCACTGTTGGGTGGATGAACGTGAAGATAATCCATTAAACCACTATAAGAATACTGGGGAGGAGACCTTTTTAAAGGCTGCTTAAGGAAGAAAGATCTCTCTGTCACTTACAGAATTAGTAATATAAACATATACTGGCACTTGCCTATACCCAAAGATATCTGAAATTCTCTGAAATAAATATACTCCTAATATATCATTTTGCACAGCTTTAATTAATTCTAGTTAGGAGGGAGAGTACATCTTTGTTTCTGTTTCAGGCACCAAAATATGGACTGACAAGGCTTATTCATTTACCTTTGCCTTCCTCTGAGACTGAGAGAATGTGACTTGCTCAAGGTCACTTAGTGGGTTTCCCTGGCTGAGCGGGATTCCAACCATGGTCTCTACAGTAGTAGTCCAGTTGCTACATCACATGGCTCATATATACATACATATATATGCATTTATATATTCTTTTTGAAATGAGCATGTTCTGTTCTAGCATTGGTCTAGCTCCCTACAGAAAAATATTGCTTTAAATGGAAACAATGATAGAATACTTTAAACAAATCTGAATCAAAATTCCATTAATCCTAGCATATTACAGTAAGAATAGTTGTAGAGAGTCTGTCAAGGCCAGAAAAAGAGGGTAAAGGCTCTAAATCCAGATAGGCTTGGAAGTTATGTTCTCTCATTAATCAAGCATACACTCTGAAATTCCAGTAAGATAGACAATCTTATTTGATTTATTTCTTTTAAATAAGAGGCTGTGTTATTTATAAGCCCTCACTGTATATTTCTGTGGTTAGTTCAAACAGGTCAAGGACCATGGCACTTGAGTAGAATTTCTATTGAATGGATGTTTTCTAATGAAAAACTAATATGAAAAATAAATTGATATCTGGCTGAACTAGATGGACCAGAAAGTGGAAAAGAATTAGAGAAGTTTCCTGTGTAATGATTGAGAACCTGCCAGTCATTGCACAAATTTGGTATTTTCTCACAAACAAAAAATAAATATATTATACACCCAAACACATACACCAACACATATAAAGCACAACTTTATATAATATACAATTATGCTATATAAAATATATAAGAATAGCCTGATATCTACATCTATACTTAGATATATAGAATCACAGAGTTGGAAGGGACTGCAAGGGCTATCAACCCCAACTCCCTACCACGTAAGAAATTCACAGCTAAAGCACTCCCCAAAATGGTCATCCAAATTATGTTCAAAGCTCTCCAAAGTAGGAGAGTCTGCTATGTTCATGTTCTAATCTCCAGAACAGCAAAATATAAACTTGCTCCATCTGCATGACATCCTTTTGGATGGCTATCATGTCCCTCTCAGCCTTCCTTTCTTCAAGCTAAACAAGTTCTTAAGCCATTCCTTATAGGACTTGATTTCCAGAATGCTGATCATCTTGGCTGCCCTCTTCAGAACACATTTCATTTTGTCAATATCCTTTTTGAACTGTGGTGCCCAGCACTCAACACAGTATTCCAGGTGAGGTCTGACCAAAGCAGAATAAAGTTACACTACTATTTCCTTTAATCTGAACATAGATGGGCAGGAAGGAGCAGCCAGAAGCTGCTCCCAGCCCAATCGCTCCAAGGCTGTGGCAAACACACACAGTGACCTTGAGGGTGCCTCCTGCCACGGTCCCAAGTGGACCAAACAATGGAGTGGAAAAGATCTGCATCTTTTGAGTCAGTTTTGGACCACCTTAGGTATATTCATCTAAATGCCACACCACACCCCTGGAGCATCTGGAAGCCATCCCCATTTGCCCATCTGCTTTGGAGCTATATTGTACTCTTGTTGATGCAGCCTGGAAGTGCAACTTTTTACTTTTTTTACATTTATTTATTTATTTATTTATTATTTTTGCTGTGACACCACATTGTTAAAGAAGAAAGAAAGGAGTTAAGTATTCACCAAAACTAAAAAGTATTACAATCTGTATGAATATTATCCAAAGTATTTATATACTGCTTAAAATTCTGAAACCAAATCAAATAGTATTGGATTTGTAATGTGCATAAAATACATAAAATGAGAACTCAGGTCCCATGTTCTCTGAGAAAACAATAATCAGTCTCTAATATCACCAAAAGCCTTGGAAGATATGGCCTGTGTTGAGAGATTTAGCAAGGACTGAATTCCTTGAATGTTCTATGATTCCAATCCAGTATAGTTTTCAACCAGATGCATTTCAACCAATGGTCTTCCTCAGTGGCTGCAGTATTTATATACATACCACTAACATATCTTACAATATGTGGAAGGATCAGAGTACAAGGAAATCAACTTTTCTCTTGTATTTCACAGTTTGAGCGGAATACAAGGAATGATCAGATTATGAAATACAGGAGAGAAGTTGGTGATTTTTAGTAGTATCATGTCCAAGACAGAACTCTGTAGCACATAACTTCTTTTTTTCTTTTTTTCTCTTTTTTTAGTGTAAAGGGGAACCAGTGGTGAGCCTTCAAACCACTATACCATGCTGGCTCTTGGGGTACCACCTATAAATATATCTAACAGTAGTATCGTCTAGTGCATATTTTATCATCTTGTTCCAAATAAAGCCAATGGATTGACTTCCAAATGGTAATTCAACCTATATATAAATTCCATTAATTCAATGAGTCAACTATTGATGGGAATACTAGTTGGATTTAGGCCAATAGTTTTAATGATCAGGTAAGCAGGCATAGGTGAACAACTCCGTTTGTATTATTGAAATATTTATGTCAGTAAACCACATAATATCCAACAGATCACAGAAGAATATGGCCCCATCTTTGCAGAGACTAAATCAGTGCATTTCAGCAGCATTACACATATATATCAAATGCTAGATTCTGAAATATGACATAAATGAGAAGCACACACTGAAGTATGTATCTGAGTGCACATCATTCTCAGTGAAGACCACACTGTATTTTCTTGGAATGGAATGTGCCTTCAAATAGGGTATCCCCATACATATTTTTGTACAGTTTGAATGGTCACACACATTTCTGTGTGACCATAAAACTGGATCAACTTACTGAAATAGCACAACTCTCTGCAAATACACTGTACAATATTGTGGTAGACAATTTTTGTGAGCTACCTTCTTTCCAAGAAAGATAATGAAAGCATTTTGTTTCAGAAATCTGTTGGGGAGGCTGCTGTTTCCTCCCCCTTTGTTATATTTTGCATTAGTGCTACTGCTTTGATCACTTTTGCTGCTTTTCACTTTGCTTTGTTTTTATAGTCTTTGTTTTACTGATCTTAATGTTTTAACTGTACTCTAAGGATTTCGTAAGAAACCATTCTGTGGATCTGTTTGGGCCATAAAATACATACCAACCTCAATAATATGAAATGGCTTCCAGGCTGGTAATGTAGTAAACACAGCTTGTCCAACTGTTATCTTTTTCCAGCACTTACTGGAATGCATTAACAATTCTACCATTCCCATTTCAAAGTGAAATTACTGGACAAACCATGTCCTTCCCACACACATTTTAAAATATGCTCTCAACCTGGTCATTATTTTATACTGAGTAGAGGTCAGTATGAGTACTTTCAAAGGTTCTTTCAACCCTTTCAAAGGTTGCAGTGAGGTCACTGAAATCCAGATTAAAAATTGATTAATTTTAATGGTCCATGGTGATAATAAACAACAAAGATCTTGTCAGAGATTACGCTGTATTGCCAAAGCAAATGGCTTTTAACCTTAACATGCTTCTCTCATCATTATTCTAAAATCTAAGGACTTGTAAAAGAAGGGTGCCTGAGAGGAAGAGGCATCTTGAATAATAGGTTCTATGAAGGTGTGTCTGGTTTCTTTGGATTATAAATTTAGTTTTTTCTGACCATAAGATTATGAAAGCCAGCATGGTGTAGTGTTTTGAGCATTGGACTATGACTCTGGAGGCCAGGGTTCAAATTCCTGCTCATCCATGAAAACCCACTGGATGACCTTGGTCAAGTCACACACTCTCAGCCTCAGAAAAAGGCAAAGGCAAACCCCCTCTGAACAAATCTTGCCAAGAAAACCCTGTGACAGCTTTGCTTTAGGGTTACCATAAATCAGAAACACCTTGGTACACAACAGTAAAGGCATACGAATTAGAAAAAGAAATGTGAAATCTGATCAGTGATCTTAAGTAACTGATTTCTAACACTGATCACACAAAAGAATTAGAAAAGGCCTTTACTCTATCATTTTATTCCCATTCAAATTATATTCAGATTCTGAGGGGGGGTACAGAGCTCCTTCAAATGTGTTCTCATCTTTAACTTTGCTGTTCTCTGTCATATCACTTTTAGTCAGAACTATACCATTTTCAGATTCATTCCATATTAATGCACTTCATAGGCAAGTGCAATAATTCTTTCTTCAGACTTCATTTTCAAGCATTCACACACTGGCTCTGATTCATACTGGCTCTAAGCATGGATTCTAGGGAAACTGAGGGAGAGAATGGAATCCATAGTAAAACTGACAGTAAAAAGATAAGAGCAAACAAGTTTTCAGATGTCAATACACCAATGTACAGTGCTTGGGAAATAAACAAGGTATGCTTGACATCCTAGTGTGGAAGGTAAATATGGATTTATAGGCATAACAGAGACCTGGTGGGATGATTCCCATTATTGGAATATTACAATAGAAGGGAATAACCTATTCAAAAAGAACAGATGTGGCAGAAAAGGAAGGGGAGTAGCATTATATGTCACATTCACTTATACACAAATCTATGAGGTTGATTAGAGTAGACTAGCTGATAAGATACGGGGGTGCGGAATAAATGGAGAAAGAAAGAACTGCAACAGTGTGGTAGAAGTCAACTACATGCCACCAAGAGGTGCTGGATGATGCTTTTGAAAAAGAAATCTTAAAGATGCAAGAATTAGTAATTATGAAGAACTTCTATTACCTTGATTATCTGCTTGGAGGTTAACTCTGCTAAGCATAGGCTCTACAACAAATTCCTGATATTCATTGCAAATAATTTCTTATTTCAAAAGGTAGAGGAAAGAACAAGGGAGTTGTTCTGGGTGCCTCTTAAGAAGGATACAGATAAGTTGGAGTGGCCTCTGAGAAAAGCAAAACATAAGGTTAATGTTTGAGGCAGTTGGACATGTTCATTCAGCCTGGTGAAGAGAAGCCTAAAGAGTGACATGATTGCACTCTTTATATATCTAAGGAGCATCGCAGAGAGAACATTTAAGGTTTGTTCTCTGCTGCTTCAGGGGGCAGGACCAGGTCTAATGGTTTTAAGTTATAGGAGAGTATATTTCGATTGAACATTAGAAGAAGCTTCTTGATGGTAAGAGTGGTTAAAAATGGAACCAATTACCTAGAGAAGTGGTGGGGTCTCTTTCTCTAGACATCTTCAAAAAGAGGCAAGACAGCTATCTGCTAGGGATACTTTAACTGGATTTCCTGCACTGAGCAGGGGATAAGAATCAAAGGCCTATGACACCCCTTCCATCTTTGTGATTTAGCTGTAGTGCTGTATAACTATTTCAGGTATAAAAGTGGCTTCAGAAGCTCTAAAATTAAATATATATTTAAAATATATTTTAAAAAACTATTTTTAAAAAATAGTTTACTGCTCATAACCTTTAGACAGTGGTATTGTATACACTCGACTATAAGTCAACCTCATGTATAAGTCTAGGGTAGGATTTGGGGCCAAAATTATGGATTTTGATATGACCCATGGATGAGTAGAGGTTAAAACTTAGAGTTATGTAATAAAGGATATAAAGGATGAAGCAAAGGAAAACAAAATTGCAAAAGGCATGACTTTTTGTGCTCACCCTAAAGGCTAGCCAGGTAAGGCGAGAACTATAGAAATCATGGCTGTGTGATGTGTGATGGATGTAACCAGGTACAGGAAGGGCTAAGAAAACACACATATCAAAAAGGATGTAAAGACAAAGCAAAGAAATTGGTGACTACATTATCAGTGATTATATGTTTAACTTTAATATGATAACTTTGGGGGGATGCAGATGGGTGGCCATGGGCCGCCCTGGGAAGTGGCGGATTGGGGCCGAGGCTGCCCCACGCCTCGGCCCCGATCCTCCCTTTCGCCAACTGGGAAAGGAGCGCTAAAATAGCGCTCCTTCCACAAGCCGCGAAAGGGGCGCCCAAAGAGCTGCCATTCGGCTCTTCTGTGCCTCTTCCAGCTCAGCGTGTCCGGACGCTGAGCTGAAAGGACGTCATCAGAGCGCCCACCGATGACATCCTTGGGAAGGGGTTGGGGCGCCCAGCATGAGGCTGCCTCTCCCCTTCCTTGCCTCCAAGACAGTGCAAAGCCCCGTCTACAAAGGGGGGTTGTCAGTTTTTCTGGGTTGAAATTGGGCAAATCCTTATTCAAATCCTTCTTATTCAAATCCTTCAAAGCCCAGTTCCTCTCAGTTAGGGGGGAAGCACCAAAGACCTGCCATTGCCGCCACCCACACATTCAAAAAGGTCAGAAATGGAGATGTGGTGGAGAGAGTAAGAGGTGTTGGTGCTTCTGTTAGGTGCTCCTCAGATGGACTAAGTGCCTCTACAGATGGCCCATTTCAGGCAGCTCTGGCCCACCCCTGCTAGCAGCGGATCGGAGCTGTGGCAACCCCACACCATGGCCCCAATCCTACTTTTGCCACCACCAAAAGAGTTGCCGCCACGGCTCTTCCACGCCCTTTCGACGCAGCGTGTATACACGCTGTGCCAGGACGGCATCCTGGCAAAATGCAAATGGGTGCGTGGCATCAGGACAGCATCGGGATGGAATTGGAGCGGCTGGTGTGCAGCTGTCCAGCCCCAACTCCACCCCCAGGCTGGCCCTTTGGGACGGTCTTCAAAGGCCCTATATTTTCACCTTTCACCACTGTACTCAGCGAGGGGGGTGGTTGCGTTTTTGATAAGAGTTAAGGGTGAGTTATGGATAAATTGACCCAGATTGAGGGAAAGGTTTACTAAAATTTCTAGATTTATACATGAGTATGTACAGTTGACTTACCATAAATCCCATAAGCAACTAAAGATGATTTGTAGTGTTTCAACACAACTGAAGATTTCAGTACAATAAGTGAAAAGGTAAAACATCAACTATTGGTACTAGATCTCATCACAATCCATGATGTACATGCCTGCAAAATGGCTAAATGACATCAGTTTTCCTTTCTGTAGCAGCCTTTATTGTATACATAAGCTGGGCTGTTAAGGTTTTCTATAATAAAATGCTGGATCCCAGAGGTTCTATTGGAGGAACAGAGGGAGTTTCAATTCAAGAAAGAAAGCTTCTGTGAGACGGAAGCATTTTCTGAACAAAATTCTTCTTTCATGATTGGTAACTCTTTGCATACATGGAACAAACTCTTTGGGTCTTAAAATGGCAAGGTCTGCCTACCTGTAAATCAGCATCAAATTCATGTTTCAAGTGAGCCTCTTCTGCAGCTTCAACAAGGCGCTAAACAAAGGAAAAGAAATAAAGTATTACTCTTAAGAATTCCCCATCCCACCCACACACAGAACTCATATTGATAAACCAAAATGATGCAATCTGTTATTCTGTTGTGGATGCTAAGTTCCAATAAACCTAACTTCTTCTTTCATCAGATATATTTGTTCTATAATGGAAATGAAGCATTTAAGATTCATATTGCCTCTTTATCACAGTCTCAGTGTTCTCAGTGCAATCATATCCCATCATTTCACTTATTTGCAATTACTTTTGTATTGCTAGGAATACTTAAAAGCATCATCATTTTAAAATACACATTTTATGGATTTAAACCAGGGGTCCCCACACTTTTTGAGCTGGAGGCTGGTTCGCTGTCCCCCAGATCTTCGGAGGACCAAAGGAAAAAAAAAACAATTGCAGCCGGAGGTGCGCCCACGTGCGTGCACATGCACACAACTTGGGTGTCATTTTGTGTTCCAAAATGGCACCCGGAGTCGTGCGCATGCGCTCAGCATCGCATGTGCAGGCACACTACTCTGGTGCCATTCTGTGTTCCAAAATGACGTCCAGGGTCGTGCACATGCACCCAGCATCGCACGCGCATGCGCATGACTCCGGGCGCCATTTTGGAACACAAAATGGCGCTCCGTGTCACACACGCATGCACACTACTCCGGCGCCATTTTGTGTTCCAAAATGGCGCTGGCAGCAGGACCGGCTGTGGGCCGGTTGAAAGGCCTCAATGGGCTGGGTTCAGCCCACGGGCTGTAGTTTGGGGACCCCTGATTTAAACTGTTAATGGTAGGTTAATACTTAAACCTGTCAGCTCTAAGTGAAATTAGAAGGTACACAGATTCTGAACAAAAACATTTGTTTTTGGACAACAGGATATCTATATATACTGTTCAGGTCCAAAAACTAGAGATGTAGGAAGCTTGGGCTCAACAATTATTCCAGCTGTATTCATCATCCCAAACAGGCAGTAGATATAAAGCCTAGAAAAAGTTACTAATTCTGGACTCCAACTCCCAGAGTGTCCCAGCCATCATATGGATTCTCGGAATTATAGTCCAAAATAATTTTTCCAAGCTTTGAGCAGATGTCCAGTCATCCAGGCCATAGTATTTCCAATTTTCAAAGCTAGATAGTGAATAAATGTGGAAGAATATCAACCCATTTGAAATGGGTATTGCAATGAATTCTATGGATACCATGGACTGCTAAAAAGACAAATGCATGGGTCTTAGAGCAAATCAACTCTGAACTCTCACTAGAAACAAAGATAAAATAAAAGACAAAAGCCACAAAATACTTTTTGTGCAATACATTTATTTATTTTGAGCAATAATATTTTTAATAATAATAATAATAATAATAATATTTATTTATATCCCGCCCCTCTGTAGAGCAATCGGGGCGGCTTACAACATTAATATTTCCATACAGATAAAACATAAAACATAAAAATCCCGAATCCCACCTGTCCTTTAAGAAGTAAGGGTTCTTCTTCTTTCTAGGCCCGATGATGCTGGGCCTGGTGTCTCTCCCCCAGGTGACATCAGATGGAGTGGAGGGAGGGTTGGCCAACAAAAATGTATCATGCAAGCTTTCAAAGCTCCACTGGCTTCTTCAGCCCTGTCTGCATGAGCAAAACAAAAAACGAAAAAAAAATCTTCCCACTCTGACACAGATCCTGCCTGATCTCATGACACACTTCAACTTCCAGTAAAATACTGTGGTTCTTGCCTGTTAACATGACTTTGCCCCAAAATAGGCAAAATCGAAGGAAACCCTGATCTTTCCCTGAAATTCTGGGGGGGGGGGGTGGAGATTGTAGCATGCAAACAGCTGGATCAGGCCCAAATCAAGTTGGCCTGCTCTTCACATGCCAGTCACCACACTATTCCCCTTCCTCACACTGAGTAGAACAGAGAAAAAGGGATGCCCTGTTCCCAGACCTGCAGCCACTGCTACGTACTTACAGGAGCTCAGCAGACAGACCTCCCAGCACACTGCTGCTTTTCCTAAGAGCAAGCTCACCTGTGCAACCAATAAAAGAGGGCAGAGGGACCCCCAATCACATGGCTGGGCCCCTTTATCCTCTCTTCTCATTGATTGCACAGGCAAGCCCATCCTCAAGAGAAGCCTGTCCCTGGCGCTCCTGCAGGTACAGCAACAGCAAGTCCAAGGACAGAGAATGGGCCAGCTGGGCTGATAAAGTGTGGGTCTGGATGGTCTGTCCCAACAAATCTGTGCTGCTGCACCAGGTTTGACGCAGTACATGCAGATGCCATTGTGGCCAATCTGGGGCCAGGTCTGGAACACAATGCTCAGGAAGTGGCCCCAGATGTACAGCCAGTGCAAACAGGGCCTCCAGCAGGCAGAAGATGATTAAAAATCACACAGGAGGGGGAAAGGGGTGTGTGTGATGGCATGAAAATCACCTGCCTACAAATCTTTTTTAGGATTCCTCTGTTGCAGCTAAAACTTTTTCTTTTTCTCCTCTAAACATCTTTTGCTTGATGAAGAAGCCAGTTGAGCTTCAAAAGCTTGTATGATGCATTTTGTGCATTATGGTTAGCCTATAAATGTATTGCCGTTTTATGGATTTTGGATATTTGTTTTATTTTCCCTACTAAACTGAAGCTGTTGTATTTTAGACATAATCACAAGGTGATATCAGTCATTGTTAAAGACAATAATGCTTGCCAAAGTGGAAGGTAGTAAAAAAAGTAAGAGACGACGCTATAGGTGAATTGATTCAATCAAGGAAGGCATAGGCCTGAGTTTTCAAGGCCTGATCGGGGCAGGCAATAACCAGGACTCATTCATACGATTGCCATTAAATGAAGCCAACTTGACAGCAAACACCAAACACCAACTTCCATATTCAAGTAGCCTCTGTCCACTCCTCCATTTCCAATCATGCAACAACAACAAAGGCCTCAGGTGTTCAGAGGTCCACAGCCTGGTTCTACCTACTTGCCAAACCTAAGCATCTGTTCTGCTTATGCTCAGTATCCTGACAAGCTTGCATCTTAATTTCATGATTTAAAAAAAAAATCAAAATGAAGCTATAAGAAGAACACAAAACCATGATTTTGGTAGTCTCTCCAAAATGGAGCTGGAAAGAAGTCAAAGGACACCTTTTTCCTAGCTGATCCTTCCACAGAAGGGCACCATAGATATAAAGTGTTTCTCTCAAACTGAAACATTTATTAACTCAGTTGGGCATAAATGATTCCACTGCATCACAAGCACTCAATTCCTTGTTGTAAAAGCTATGATTCACAGGTTTCCAGAGTTTGCACTGAAGCCAGTGTATCACAATAACTCTACTTTTGCTCCCAATGAAATAAATGAAAACCACAAGTTATCACTACATGAAGAAATTTATTTAAACTTATCATGGTGTTACAATGTTTTCAAAAAGCATGTAAGAAGAAAAAAAACAAAAGAATGATAAGATTGCTACCATACTCAGCCTTTGAACTGCATGGAGGTGTTATTTGTGTGAAAATGTTTTTTGCTTTTTTAAAAAAAATCAAAGGTGTCTGCAATGCTTTCTTTGATTCTTTTACCAAAAACATCACTCCGGTTTTGAGGTCCCTCCACTGACTGCCTATTGGTTTCCGGGCCCAGTACAAGGTGTTGGTTATCACCTTTAAAGCCCTAAATGGCTTGGGTCCAAGCTATATCAGAGACCACCTCCTCCCATACAATCCTCCCCGCGCACTGCGCACTGCGGTCCTATGGGACGAACTTGCTAGAGCCCCAAAAATCGAGGCTCTCGGCTACCTCTCAGAGGGCTTTCTCTGTTGTCGTCCCCCAGGCTCTGGAACGGCCTGCCGGATGAGATCCGTCAACTAACATCTTTGGACAGCTTTAAAAAGGCTGTCAAGATGGGTCTCTTTTGGCAGGCCTTTCCAGACTAAGTATCCTGGCCTCAGCAGAACCTCTAGAACCCCTGTTTTCTTGGAAGAAAGTTACAGGGGTTATTGTGATTGCACTGTATTAATTTTAATTTTTGTTTTTAAATTGCTAAATAGTTTTAATTATAATGTGGTTTAATAATGTTTTAAGGGGAGGAGAGAAAATGTTGTTTTACGTTGTATGCTAATTTTTATGCTGCAAACCGCCCAGATTGGGCTACCAATGGGCAGTATAAAAATAAAATTTATTATTATTATTATTATTATTATTATTCTATCTCTGTCTCACTGGTAACACTTTTTGGCTCCAATTGAAAGAGATTATTTTAGTAAATGTATATATGGATTTAAGCACTGCCTAAATACAAATGACATCTGGACTTATTCGCCATTTGTTCCAGCATCCTAACATTTTCATGGAATGTGAACTATCATCATATATTGAAACATCTTACATCTGTACCTAGCTGTTGATGCAGCCTGTTCCCTTCTATACAAATTTATTTATTTATTTATTTATTTATTTATTTATTTATTTATAGTTCATGAACAGGCAATGAATTTTCTGAATCTCCTACTGCAAAGTGTAGTGGGAAACCCTTGTTTTTAAAAGATGCCTGAAGTTACTCAGAGAAGGGAACCAGTCTCTTAAGACAGGAAGTCCCAGTGCCCAGGGAATTGGAAAGAAGACTCTACACTGATTACCTACCAGCTATACTGTAAGTCCAGTAGCTGTGGAACATGTGGCTGGGCATCTACCAAAAACTGTAGGCAGGATCATATCAATCTTTTGTTCATGCCAGCCAGCTTTTTCCATTGATGTTATCTTAGTACCATCTTACATTAAACATACTGACCTATGTTTCTCTATACAGGACAGACTGCTGGCCAAGGGTAAATAGGTGCAGTCCAGGTCAGCCCAGAGTAGTTTAAGCTTAAAAACCCAGGTAGGCTACAACGACTTGGTTTGCAAGTCCCAAGAGTAATTTAATGTTTTCCCCTTCACTTCCTTCCTTTCTCTTTTCCCCATATAAATCTCTTAATATACATCACAAGTGAGAATTGTGAGACTCCCAGCTGCTTTAAGCAGCATAGTTCATGGTGGAGAATTGTAGGAGTTGCAGCTCAGCAACCTCTGGACTGGACATTTGGTTTTATGAGTATAAAAGGCACTTATCTGGAATTTCTCACCCAAACCGTACCATGTGCTTGGAGTGAATGCTTGTTCAGCCACCCCTTTGGATTCTAAGGACAGCTTTCAAGCGTGTACAAGCATGAATTCTATGGGAATCTAAAACCTAAAGTCCTTCCTCATCTCGCTCCTGAGATAGAATGGAGGAACGGGCTTTTGCCCATGGGATTTAAAGTGTCCCCAAAGCTTACAGCATCCATATGTTAACCCTGATTGGTGGCAACCTACAGTCATTTTTTCTGGAAATCATTCTGCAACAAGTGAGATTTATCAGGAATAAAACTATTTCCATCCAGACAACAGTTCTAGGCTGACTCGTGTTTGTGCATTAATTAATAGAAATTCTTTGGAATAAAGAAGTTTCCAAAAAAGAACAGTGCTCTTCCAACAGTGATGATAATGGGAAACAAAAATCCAACCAATAGAAAGTGTCCATAGATATTTAACTGTAATATGTTTCCTCAAAAGAAAGAAAGAAAGAAAGAAAGAAAGAAAATATCTCAGAATCAATATGTAAAGAGATAAATGTGAAGACAGATGTAGAAAATATATTTTTACACCTCAATGATAATTTATTATTAGGTCACTGATTATATCAAATTCTGAGTGGGGGGAAACATGTGGAAAAATATATCATTGCAATCATGGAAGTTCACACAGAGTTGGAGTATTATAGAAGAAATTCCTTACAGCACCAGAGCCAAAAACATAAAACCCACCTGAACTCATTTTTTTCATATTGTAAATAAAAAATAATGATTTAAGGCATCTTCACAATAAAATTGCAGCGCTCATAGAACTAGTGGTTCTGCATTATGTATCTACTATTGTCAAATTGCCAAGTTCTGGCAGATGTGATGTTAATGTACTTACCAGATATACTCAAGTCAGTGCTCAGATAAAACTAAGAACCATTGCAAAGCAAGAGATGGCTAGTAACAACTGAACTATGCCTTTTTAGCTTAATCTATTTGAAAAGCAAATGCATCATGAAGCTGTTGTCCCAATGCACAACCCAATGCTGTTCCAATAACATGTATGTGAAGGAACTACGTATGGTCAGGATCAATACTACTCTAGAGCATATTGTGAAAGCTGTTTGAATCCAAATGCACTTCTGATGACTGCCCTGGCCATCATTTTTAAAATCATAATTCTAAAAAACCATTTTTGCCTGTTTTGTTGTTTCTTTGTGATTTGAACTCAAATGGCTTATGGCTGCCATCTTTATTTGCCTCCACCAATGTTCCAGAGATCAGGTAATATTAAGCACTCTTGTATATTTGTAAGGAGTCATGATAGCCAAAGAAAAAAATGCCAACCACCATACTTTTGCACCAAAAGCCATTTTCCTCCTTGATATTATTTATCAGTAACATAATCTCTCAGGCATTTGAGGCAAATCCAAAATGGCAGCAGAATTCAAAGGTAATACAGTTGGCCTTCCATATCCATGGATTCTACATCAATTGATTAAACAATGTATGACTTGAAAAGTTTTTTTTAATTCCAAAAACCAAACATTGATTTTGCCATTTTATATAAGAGATACCATTTTACTGTGCCATTGCATATAATGGGACTTGAGCATCCATGTATTTTGGTTACCACCGGGGGTTACTACAAATCCCAGAGAATACCAAGGGCCCATTGTAGTTTATGCCTTCTTCAGGTTTCTCTTTTAAAATAAAGAGAGAATGCAGGGGTGAAACAATACTTTATTGCTCAATCTCTCCTGAAGTAACTACCTATGAATTTCCTATTATAGTTCCTGCCCATCACCTGCTTATTAGAACACTGGCAAGTAGCTTGAACACAAAGAACATCAATCAACCACGACAGTTCAAAGGCATGGCAGAGAATAGCTGAGATCCTGCAATGGGGGATGGAGAACATAATGTTGCATATGTGCAACTTCTCTACCAAGACAATTTGCATGTGCTGGTGGTATTTCCATAGCTGTTTACTGGCCAGAGGGAGGCTATGACCAGAACATCATACAGAAACCATATAACTCTGGTTTTAAAAGAACTGTACTGGCTACCAATAGGCTTCCAGACTGAATTCAAGGTGATGCCATTTAAAAAGCAATGAGTTAGTCTTGGGTGACCTCAACATGCCGCTTGAGGCTGGTTTAACAAATTTAACTGGTGAAGCTCAGGAGGTCATGGTTTCCATGACAAACATGGGACTAACCCAATTGGTCTCTGTACCCACACATTGTGCAGGATATACCCTCAATGTGGTCTTTTCTTCAGAACAGGCATATCCATGGGTGGAGATAGTATCTCTGCATTGTCATGGACGGATCACTTCCTGGTCAAGATTGGACTGAAGACCACTATTCCCCCTGTCGGGAGTGGAGGACCCTTTACAATGGCCTGCCCTCAAGGCTGATGAAACCCATTAGGTTCCAGGAAGCCCTAGAAGGTTTAATGGTTGGCAATACCGGCGATTCTGTCAAAGCTTTGGTTAATACCTGGAACAATGATCTTACCAGGGCTATTGACACTATCGCTCCTAAGTGTCCTTTCCAACCTGCTTCAAACCGTAAGCCTTGGTATATGGAAGATCTTAGGAGAATGAAGTGGGCTGGACAACAACTAGAGCGCCGCTGGCAAAAAACATGACTCTTATCTGACAAGACATGTCATAGGGATTTTCTTGATTCCTATAGAGTGGCAATAGATGCAGCTAAGAAGTCTTTCTATTCTGCATGTATTATGTCTGCGAAGTTTTGTCTGGCAGAGCTGTTCAGGGTGGTAAGGGATCTAACGCAAATACCCGCCACCCAGAACCCTTTACTAGAACCAACTAAAGCCTGTTGTGATGCTTTAAAGAATCACTTTGCAGCTAAAATCTCTCAGATAAGAGCTAACTTGGATGGTGGCATTACTGCAGAAGTGACAGGAGAGGTATCCAGCGACTCTGTGAATAATGTCATACTGGATCAATTTGAGTCTGCGAGTACTGAGGATGTGGACAAGCTCCTTGGTAGTGTGAAAAAGATGACCTGCTCTCTTGATCCCTACCCAACTAGATCCATTTCATTCAGGATTTAGGGCAGGATATGGAGTTGAGACTGCCATGGTAGCCTTAGTCAATGATTTCCATCTGGGCATTGACAGGGGAAGTGTGACCCTGTTGGTGCTCTTGGACCTCTCAATCATGGTATCCTCCTAGAACACATGGGAGAGTTGGGAATTGGGGGCACTGCACTGCAGTGGTTCCATTCCTATCTCTCAGGCAGACTCCAGATGGTGATGCTGGAAGACAGCTGCTCTTCTAAAAGAGAACTAAAATCTGGTGTCCCTCAGGGTGCCATCCTGTCTCCTATGCTATTTAATATTTACATGAAGCTGCTGGGTAAGATCATCTGGAGATATGGGGCTGGTTGTTATCAGTATGCTGATGACACCCAGATATGTTTCTCTATGTCTTAGACTGCTGCAGTGACTAAGGACAGCATCTCTCCTCTGAATGAATGTCTTAAGGTGGTAATGGACTGGATGAGGGAAAACAGACTCAAACTGAATCCAGATAAGACAGAGGTACTTGCTACAGGGACCTCTAACCCAGGAATGGAAATATGTCAACCAGTTCTGAATGGGGTCACACTTCCCCTTAAGGACTTTGTTTGAAGCTTGGGGGTGCTCCTGGACCCGTCTCTTCAGTTGACACCTCAGATAGACACGGCGGTCAGGAGTGCCTGTTATGAGCTTCGGCTGATATGCCAGCTGCGACCCTTCCTGGAGCCAGGGGACCTAGAAACAGTGGTACATGCACTGGTAACCTCTCAACTTGACTTCTGCAACACACTCTACATGGGGCTACCCTTGTGCCAAGTTCAGAAACTTCAATTGGTGCAAAATATGGCAGCCAAGCTGGTCACAGGTACATCTAGAGGCAACCACATAAAACCTGTTTTAAAATCTCTCCATTGGTTGCCAATTAGTTTCCAGGCATGGTACAAGGTGTTGGTTATAACCTTTAAAGGCCTACATGGCCTAGGTCCAAACTACTTGCGGGAGCGCCTTCCTCCATATAATCCACCCCGCACACTTAGGTCCTCTGGGATGAATTTACAGCAGCCTAAGAAGACCAGATTGAGGCCTTTTTATCTGCCACTCCTGGGTTACAGAATGGCCTGCCAGAGGAGATCCATCACATTACCACTCTAGAAGCCTTTAAAAAGGCTTTTAAAAGGCTGTTAAGAGGGATCTCTTCCGGCAGGCCTTTCCAGATTAGCCTCTGCTCCACTGATATTGATATCCCCCATCTACCCCCAAAAAGATAGATGTTTCATCTCTAACTACCTCTAATTTTTGGCTAATTTGTTATTTCTTCTGCTTTTAATTAGTATTTTATATTGCTATCCATATTACATTGTTAATGTTTTTAGTTTGCTTCTTTTTCTTTTTTATGATTGGGAGGGGGGTTGGGGTAAGGGACTATTTAGAAATCTGGTTTTAATTGTATATTGTATTTTATTGTTATTCCTATTTGTTGTAACCTGCCTCGATCTGCAGGGAGAGGCAGGCTATAAATAAAATTTATTATTATTATTATTATTATTATTATTATTATTATTATTAAGTATTTAAAGTAAAATAAAGTTTATGTTTTAAAGTATCTAACTAGTTTTAATTTGTCTTCTTTTAACTTTCTAAATCTTTGATATGTTTTTTAAGTTTTATGTTTATGTTCAGCTTTATGTTTACCTTTTTTAATTAATTTTTTTAACTGTTTACACTGTTTTAAACTGATCCTGTTGATTTTATTGCATGCCACCCTGAGACCTTGAGGTAGAGGGTGGGATATAAATACTGAAAGAGAGAGGGGCAGAGAGCAAGGAAGAGAGAGAGAGAACACAAGCTGACTAGGGATGGTGAGGAGTGAGAAGAGCTCGCCAGGTTGGGAAGGTAGGACGCTGACTCTGATGATTGCAAGATCTGCAGGTTAGCAGTTTGAGGCCCAAGTGCTGTGTGATGGACTGAGCTCCCATCACTAGTCCCAGGAGTTTATCACACAGGAGGCACAGTGTCCTCCTCCTGTCATTAAATCGAATTTAAATCGTGCATAATTGCATAATTCACACCCCCACATTTTTCTCTCATCCTTCTCCCATGGATGAGAGCCATCCCTGCTTGCTTGCCCTTTCAGAAATGTGTAATGAAGCTGTCATTTGGTATAATGAAAGCTCCTGTTATTACCAAATTATGGCTCCATTATGCTTTTCTGACGTGACAAGCACGTGGGGACAGCTCCATTATGATTTAAACACAGGAGAAGGAAGGGAGAAAAGTGAGGGGGTGTGAACCCCGATTGAGCAATGATGAGAATTTACATTCGATTTAATGACAGGAGGAGGATGCTGTGCCTCTCGTGTGATAAACTCCACAGCTTCTGCCAACCTAGCAGTTCAAAAGCATGTAAAAGTGCAAGTCGATAAATAGGTACCACTTCAGTTAGAAGGTAACAGTGGTCCGTGTGGTCATGCTGGCCCATATGATCACGGAGTCATCTTTGACATCACTGGCTCTTCAGCTTAGTAACAGAAATGAGCACCACCCCTACATCAACCTTGTCAAAGGGGAAAACTTTACCTTCTCATGAATTAGGGAAGAAATTGACTCTTTAAATTTTTTTTAATAACCATTGTGTTAGAAGAACCCTATTACGAATCTGGAAAAAACATTGAAAGAAAATATATAGGAAAATCCCCCAGTGGATCTCACCCCAGGAAACATTTCACAGAAGAGAAATTATTACAGACAACAATTGGCTCACATATAAAGTATTAATCAAACAACAAGCAAAAAATTGGTATTTGAAAACACAAGAGGACTTAAAGAAGGGTTTGAGATCCACTGGTTTACATACTTACAAACTAAAGAACGATTTAAGATAGATATGAAAATGTATGGATTTGAAGAAAGAGAAACAAATTTGGATAAAATCTTATGCAATGAGCAAGAAAAGATGATTGGAAACCTTTGTAAAAATTTAATAAATGTTGAAATGGAAGAGGAAATAATAAAGAATGAAATGATCAGATGGATGAGGAATGTGGGTCACACAATAGATCTCAATGATTGGGAAAACATATGGAGAAAAGTGGTAAAATATACATGTTCACAAGACCTAAGAGAGAATTTTTACAAAATGTACCTTTGATAGTATATCACCCCAGTCAAAATTTCCTTTTTCCACTGTTGGTGGACATGTAAAAAAGCAAAAAAATATTGGAAATGAATTAATGAAATAATGAGTAAAATATTGAACATGAAAATACAAAATGAAACTCGAATTTTATCTATTAAGTATGTTTGATACAGAAACTGAAAAAAATGGGAAAATTTGCTTTTACATGACCACGACAGCTAGAATATTATATGCATCAAAGTGGAAAACAGACAAGATTCCTAGTGAAAAAGATTGGCTAATCAAACTATATGACGCTATAGAAATGGACAAATTGACACAAAAAATAAAACACAATACTTATTGAAGTACTTAGAAGAGAAATAGGGTGATACAGCGAAGATAGATTTGTCTTTGTGAACACTATAATTAAATTTGTCTCTTTGTCTATAATAATAATAATAATTTTTATTTATATCCCGCCCCTCTGCCAAGCAATCGGGGCAGCGTACAATAATCACAACAACAAAGGAAATAACATCAAACAAGTAAATAACATCAATCAAAACCCATCCCTCCTTCCCACCCTCACCCACCCCACCCTTCAAAACAAATCAAACAAATTAAAAACAATTGTTAAAAACATACAATATAAAAACCCTATACAATTTAAATACATAATACAATTGAGATACAAATTGCGTAGTTGCTGGGGAAGATGTTACTGGGGAAGGGTTTTAACTCTTCCCAATTTCTCCAGCCGCATACTAGCCACCGGTGAATTAGTAGGGAAGGTGTTAGTCCCTGATAGCTGCAGGGGGTGGGGCGGCACAGGCCACTCAGCTGTGTTCCTGGCGGCGCTCAGCTGTGTTCCTGGCTGCAAGAGAGGGAAACAGTCCTCCGCAGCCTCTGGAGCGTGCCTCACCGCGTGGAGCTGGGGAAGGTGGTGTCAGGCGGCGTTTTAAAGCTGCTGGTGCTCCTCCTGGCAACCGCGGGGGGCAGGGCAGCGCAGGGCGCTCAGCTGTGTTCCTGGCGGCGCTCAGCTGTGTTCCTGGCTGCGAGAGAGGGAAACAGTCCTTTGCAGCCTCCGGAGCGCGCCTCACCACGTGGAGCCAATGAAGTAAGATATAAATATTACATGTGTGTCTAATGAAGTAAGATATAAATATTACATGTGTGGAAACAGATTTTTCCTGGAAGAGGAAATGTAGAAAATCTGAAGGAAAATATTGACAACAAAAGTAGAAAAAGCAGAAAAAAGATGAGCAAATAATGAATAGAGTAAGCTAGAGTAGAATGTAATGGGAAGATAAAAAATTAGACAAAAGAAAGGACAAGTTTCAAAAAGAAAAAACAGCTGTAGAAAGTCAAGAAAATTAAATACTAAACTGTTGATAGGTGTGAAGGAAGGTAGAATGAGAGAGAAAGAGAAGAATGTGATGAAGGTGTGAGTAGGTGATTTAGAAGGTATGAGAACAGAAGAGAATATGGCATGAGTAGATAGGTAGACTGTTCTGAATGGAAAGAGGGAAGAGAATGAAGAAGTTGAAAGGAAGATTGGATACAGTGACAGATCAGGATTGGTAGACAGAGAGAAGAGAGAAGTAGTTGAAGGGAATGGAAGGAGAATGTGTAGAAGGGTGAAAGGAATGGAAGAAGAATGATAGGTAACGAATGGAAGATATAAAGAGGAAGAAGAGAATAGGACAGGTGTTAGTGATAACAGTTTGTAAGTAACTTAACGCAAAATAATGAACTAAGACAAAATGAAAGATGATAATGGGATGTGCAGGAAGATATAAGATCTTTTTGATTTGTTAAAGACTTTATGTATAAGATTTAATATAGCTTTCCTGTTTAATATTTATTTTCCTAATATGTAATTACATGTTGATGATGTGAAAGAGAGATGATGTATATTCTTTTTTGAATGTATTATTTTAATTAATAAAATTCTTTTTAAAAAAAATTTAAAAAATAGAAAAAAAAGATGTTGAAAAAATGTCAATACTAGAGAAAGGAAGCAATTGAAATGTTATAAGTAGCCAGCATGTGTTATGTTGTGTGCCTTCAGGTCAAGCCACCTCTGATTACAGGGATGGTAAGGCAAACCAAATCATGGAATCATAGAATCATAGAATCATAGAGTTGGAAGAGACCACAAGGGCCATTCAGTCCAACCCCCTGCCATGCAGGAACTCCCAATCAAAGCCTCCCCAACAGATGGCCATCCAGCCTCTGCTTAAAGACCTCCAAGGAAGGAGACTCCACCATGCTCCGAGGGAGTGTGTTCCACTGTCGAACCGCCCTTACTGTCAGGAAGTTCCTCCTAATGTTGAGGTGGAATCTCTTTTCCTGCAGTTTGCATCCATTGTTTCGGGTCCTAGTCTCTGGAGCAGCAGAAAACAAGCTTGTTCCCTCCTCAATATGACATCCCTTCAAATATTTAAACATGGCTATCATATCACCTCTCAGCCTTCTCTTCTCCAGGCTAAACATCCCCAGCTCCCTAAGTCGTTCCTCATAAGGTTTGGTTTCCAGACCCTCCTTCACCATTTTAGTTGCCCTCCTTTGGACATGCTCCAGTTTCTTCATATCCTTTTTGAATTGTGGTGCCCAGAACTGGACACAGTATTGCAGGTGGGGCCTGTCCAAAACAGAATAGAGTGGCACTATTACTTCTCTTGATCTAGACACTATATTTCTACTGATGCAGCCTAAAATTGCATTGGCCTTTTTAGTTGCTGCATCGCACTGTTGACTCATGTTCAACTTGTGGTCTACCTGGATTCCTAGATCCCTTTCACACGTAGTCTCATTCAGCCAGGTGTCCCCCATCATATAGCTGTATTTTTTGTTTTTCCGCCCTAAGTGCAGTACCTTACATTTCTCCGTGTTGAATTTCATTTTTCAAGTCATTTTGAATTTTGATCTTGTCCACTGGGGTATTAGCTACTCCTCCTAATTTGGTGTCGTCTGCACATTTGATAACTATGCCCCCAATACTGTCATCCAAGTCATTAATAAAGACGTTGAATAGTACTGGGCCCAGGGCAGAGTCCTGTGGCACCCCACTGGTCACTTCTTTCCAGGTTGAAAAGGAGCCATTGTTGAGCACCCTTTGGGTTCGGCCAGTCAACCAATTACAATTTTCTTGGCTAGATTTGTTCACAGAGTGTTTGCTATTGCCTTTCACTAAGACTAAGCAAGTGTGACTTTCCCAAGGTCACCCACTAGGTTTCTATGGCTCAATAGGAATTTGGACTCTGGTTTCTTGGAGTCTTAATCCAACACTCAAACCCACATAATCTGCTACTTCTCACTAATCAGAATAGACTTATGAATGGAATTCACATAAGTGTTGAATTATCATTCACCAAGATTTAATTGATCTACTCTAGTTGATAAAAAATAAATCACCAGGGACAGATGATATTCAAATTGAACCACTACAATGCATTCAGATAGAAGGAATCCTAGAACTAATTAATATATGTCAACAAATATGGAAAACAAAACAGTGGCCAACAGACTGGAAACGATCAATATATATCCCCATCCACAAAAAAGGAGACAAAAAGACTCCAGCAGCTATAGGGCCATATTAATCTCCCAAGCAAGCAAAATTATGCTAAAATTTTGCAGCACAGACTCCAATCATACACGAAGAGAGAAATCCCAGAGGTTTGAGTGGGATTTAAAAATGGAAGAAGCATTAGGGACCACATTGCAAACATACAATGATTAATGGAGCATACAAAGGAATTCCGGATTGGGGGGACAGCATGTAGTTATAGACTACAACAAAGCATTTGACTTTGTAGATCACAAAGCCTATGAATGGCTCTTAAGGTCATGAGAGTGCCAATATATCTTAAAGTTCTGATGGGAAATCTGAACTTATGATAGAATTCAGAATTCAGAGAAGCAGAATGGGTACCAATTGGCAAAGGGGTTAGGCAAGGATGCCTTCTATCACCTTATTTGTTCAACTTCCATGCAGAAAGTATCATAAGAATAGCAGGTTTAGACACAAAAGGAGGAAGAGTGAACACAGGAACATAGAACATTGACAATCTAAGATACATGGATGACACCATATTACTATCAGAAAACATCACAGGCTTGGAACAATTACTAAGAAAAGCCAAAGATAAAAGTACAAAGACAGGTGTAATGCTGATCATAAAGAAAACAAAAATGACCACAGAAGAAATAAATAAATTTAACTTAGACAATAAAGAAATCAAAATAGTTAGAGTTCCCATACTTAGGATCAAGCATTTTTCAGAACAGTGAATTCATTCAAAAAATAAGAAGAAGACTAGGAATGGGAAGGAGAGCTATGAAGGAACTAGATAAGATCCTAAAGAGTAAAGACATACAACTGAGCACTGAAGTAAGAATTGTCCAAGGCATAGTATTCCCCATCGTCATGTAGTGGTGTGAGAGCTGGACAGTGAAAAATGCAGATAAGAAGAAAGTCAACTCATCTGAGATGTGGTGCTGGAGAAGAGTGTTGAGGGTACTGTGGACAGCCAAAAAGACAAACAAATGGGTCATAGAACAGATCAAACCAGAAAGCCAAGATGATGAAGCTGAGGCTGTCGTATTTGGCCACATCATGAGAAGGCACAACTTGCTAGAAAGGACATTAATGATGGGAAAGGTGGAGGGCAGTAGAAAGAGAGGAGGACCCCACACCTGATGGCCGGACTCAATCAGAGAAGTCACAGCCATGAATCTACAAGACTTAAGCAGAGCAGTGGAGAATAGGGGACTTGGGGGGTTGCAGACTGCCAGAAATAGTGCAAATTGAGTCCACTTTTAGGGTTAGGGTTAGTGCTAGGGGATCATGGGAACTGGGTTTTTTCTGAGACATTAAGCCTTCTTTGTCAGAGAGCTCTGGTGCCACAATAAAATACAGTTCCCATGATACCCTAACCCTAACCCTAAAAGTGGACTCAATTTGCACTATTTCTGGCAGTCTGCAACCCCCCTTGGAGATCTCTCATCCACAGAGTTAGCATGAGTCAAGGCTGACTCAAGGGTAGTTAACAACAACAGAACAATTGGCACTACCAGTTGTATTTAGTTGAGAATATTTTAAAATATGATTGTGAAAATATTATATGAAAAGGAAACTGTGGGAGGAAAAAGTCATGCCTGAAATGTGTGAATGCCTGGAATGTGTAAATAGTCTGTATATTAAGATTACATTCTTATGCAAAGTTACTGGAAGTGACTGAATAAAGTAGATTTGCTTCCAAGAACACACATAGTGTTCAGATCTACTGTGCCTTCTTCACACATCAAAATGTAAAGCCTCATGTCACTCAACTAAGACCTAAAAGTAAGGCATGAAAATTAATCTAATTAAAATGAATGCCTTTGCAATTAAACACTGCTCAGATGCTAAGAGTGAGAAATCCACTTAATTAGATAGATTACACAAAGTTGTCTCAGCTTGGGAGGCTCTGAAAAGACATTCAGTATGCCAGCAGCACAGCATAAACATATTTATATGTTGTTATCACATTATCTAGGATTAAGCTCACTTTATCAATAAGGTCCTGAGTTGAACCTCTGCAAAGACTTAAATGAGAAAACAACAACAATGAACATTTTTGTTCCTTGTCTCTTGCACAATGTCCTTCTATTCTTTCCCCCTGCCATGTTCTATACAATATTTGGCACAATACACAAGAAATAAATAAGGGGGGGGAGTGAGCAAGAGAGAGAGAGAGAGAGAGAGAGAGAGAGTTTTACAGACACTAGGGGGCAATAATTCCTGTTGGAATATTCAATACAATGATTCCCTAGTATTATTCAAACAACTAGGATTTCGCCACATGAGACTGGATTTGGATGGAAGGAAAGTATCATTTTTCTGCAAAAAAGAAGCAATGACACCACAACACCAATGTATCATTATGGTATCCTTTTGCAACATTTTAAATATGTGGAATTTGTGTAGCTGCTGCCATCCCCAACCAAAGCAATTGATTCAACAATATCATCCGAGTCCATACATTGAAAGTAACTCTCTGTTCTCTTTAGAATAATTGTGGTCTGGGGTTAGATAAATTTTTAAATTGTTACACTGATTCTGGTGTCATTAGGATGTTTTATCTTATTTTGTTTATTTTATTGTCATATTTTAACTGCTTTTTGGTTTAATCTTGTTTTAAGGGGCTGGGAGGGTGGACTATGGGACGTGGGAATGTTTTAAATATTGCCTGTTTTAAAATTTGCTGTACCCTGCTCCAATTGCTCTGCAGAGGGGCGGGCTATAAATAAAATTTATTATTATTATTATTATTATTATTAGCACTGGCACTTATAAAGTAATTTGCATTTTTGGCAAATCCATCTTTCCTGTCTGTTTCCTAAAAACCTTACAGGTCAGACCTCCATCTTCGCCTCAGCTTTGCTGCTACACAACTTCAAGTCAACTACAACTTGTAGTGACACTAAAGAGCTTATCGTATTACCTTTTAACTCAAAATCAGCATAAAAGGTAATGCAATAAGCTCTTAGCATAGGATTTTCTTGGCAAGTTTTGTTCTGAGGAGTTTTACCTTTGTCGTCCCCTAAAACTGAGAGAAAATGACTGGTCTCCCAGAGTCCAAGACCAACACACAAACCACTACACCACACTGGCTCTCTCTATTCAACTAAGTGGAACTGAGAATAGCACTTGCAACACTTAATGAAGGACTTGAGATCCTTTCAAGGTGCTTCCACTACTTGGTGAAGTTTCCTGACTGCAGCACAGATGAATATTAGCATTTAATATACCACTAAGTTCAGTGGAGATTAGACATTTGATTTTTTTTTCCTTCTTTCTAAGATCTGCCCCAAGTAGATCTATCTACTTTTTGTCAGGGGGTTCTTGATTCTTGGGGGTTATTGCTTGGGTGTTCTTTTTTTAAGTACATACCTCTTTCTCTGTAGTATTATTGGCTTCTATGAGTCCTCCTATGGCTGAATATTGACATCTACATATTACTAGGGGTTTTCAAGGAGGAAATTCAGCACAATGGATAAACTGCTTAAGATTTTATTGAAGAAATAATGACTTTAAATCTAAAGGGAGTCAATTTGATGAAAAAGTCTTATGCTCTGTGTCTTACACTTTGTGTGTCTATTTAAGCATTTCATTTCCAGCTTTTAATTACTTTTATAATCCTAAATATATTGAACATATAATGTGTGTGTGTGTGTGCATGCACGCACACGCACACACACACACCTACCAACTACTTAATATATGTCTGACCAAAAATCACAGGCCAGAATATCTTCTCAAATGAAACAATCATAATGAATTACATTATGACTTAATACCAATGATGGCTGTGTTTTATACCTGAACTTCCTACATATACAGCCTTCCCAATTCCCAAATCTTTTTGTAATTAATCCTTTAAGGTTGTTCCTGGAGGACCAGTTGTCCTCCATGTCTTAGTCTTTAATGGTCTTTATTTTATAATAAACCTTTTTAATAATAAAAATAATAATAATTTGTATCTTGCCCCTCTGACGAACAATCAGGGCAGCTTACAACAATTAAAATTCCATACAATATGTGGCCTATCACAGAACACAGTCTAAAAATCCCAGAACCCACCCACACCCTAAAAAGGAATTAAACCAGATATCCATTTAAAAAGCTTGGAATAAAATATCACCAGATAAAATAACTGGAACAACAATAATAATAAAAAAAAACCCAGCGAGGATAAAGATGTTACATGGTCCTCCTCTCCTGAGAACCATACAATATTTTTTTGTTGGGCTTAAGAGAAATAGATTGGAAAACTACATTAGCTGCTACATAGAATTTTAAAAATCGGTAGCATGGATGTAAGCATATTTTTAAATTCAGTCTGTCCATCCTTCTGTGCTTCCTGTGTGTACGTGCAAATGGAAAAGAAACTAATCTCATGCACAGGCATGGCACACAAATTGCAAATATCTTGCTCTAAAAGAAAGGTAGTTCTTGTTTTGTTTTTGTGCTACAGATGAGAAGACTTGCAGAAGGTAAGGAAATTTTAACAAGCTATCTCATCTGGTGAGATTTCATCACATTCATAGAATAGTTATTCTTCTCACACACCTTTCCACTGAGAGCACTTTTGAGTGTTGCACAAAAACAGGACAAAGAAGCCTCAAAATGTATGTTTTGTTCACATGGATCCAAAACACACGGCAGAAATCATCCAATTTGAGACCACTTTAACTGCCCTGGCTCAGTGCTAGGGAGTCCTGCGAATTGTAGTTGTTGCACCAGAACTCTGACAGAGAAGGCTAAATGTCTTATGAAACTACAGTTCTCAGAATTACCGAACATTGAGCCAGGGCAGTTAAAGCAGTCTCAAACTGGATTATTTCTTCAGTGTGTTTTGTACCATGGTTTCATATA
The DNA here is from genome assembly GCA_026167975.1 of Phrynosoma blainvillii. NCBI lineage: Eukaryota > Metazoa > Chordata > Lepidosauria > Squamata > Phrynosomatidae > Phrynosoma > Phrynosoma blainvillii. The sequence goes on along the minus strand of JANUYF010000002.1, from coordinate 324,400,346 downwards.
GAAAATCTCCAAAGCTTGCACTCCTTAAGGAACTTTAATTTCTTCTCCAAGTGTATGGCTTTACATCCTTCCTATACTTCTCATGTCTGCTTAGGTTTTCAGTGTTGACACACATTATTGTATGCAGCCATGCAAGGCTCAAGCCATTATTCATTATCTTGTATGCCTGTCTTTTCTTTACTGACACCAACAGATTTTCTTCACCAGGATGATCAGACGTACTTGAAGCACTGGTGGCGCAGTGGTTAAATGCCTGTACTGCAGCCACTCACTCATAAACCACAAGGTTGCGAGTTCAATACCAGCCAGGGCTGAGGCTCGACTCAGGCCTGCATCCTTCCGAGGTCGCTAAAATGAGTACCCAGCTTGTTGGGGGGGCAATCAGCTCCCATAGCATGATATGAAGCGGTATATAAATGAAGCTGATGCATGTTTTTTAAATTGCAGAATGTTCCTTCTCTCAATTGCTGACTATTAGAACATTCAAAGACTTGCACCACATTTTAAATGAGTCTGATGACTTACTGATTTCACTCCGCATTGGATTGTATTTTCTTTTTGCTGCTCCTTTAGCATCTACATGCCATTTCAGATGAGATGTTTAAGAGAAATAGTCACAAAAATATTTATTTTCATGACAGTCTCAGTGATATTGTGATTCTGACTCTGATATTATTTCAGATAATGAAAGAAAGGCCTGAGCAGTTCCTCATACAGGGAAAGTCTGCTCATGAGGTAGATGAGTCAGTGGAAAGAAACCCACATATACATAGAAAGGGGGGAGATATAATAGGAGAATGGGTTGCAGAAATTCCTGCTATTATTTATTGCAATTATTCAGAAAACAATAAACTAAAATCACATAATCTTTAGTCTCTATAGCATGGAGAAGTAGCTCATTCCACACTTATTCCACTTTGCTCAGGATGCAAGGTTTTCCATATCATATTATCAGCACAACAACCACATGGGGTTGGTTAGCTGAAAACTAAGATGGATCCATAATTGGTTGGAAAATCATGTTCAAAGAGTCATCATCAATGGCTGCACTTTAAACTGAAAGGAAGTCTCTAGTGGAATGCCACATGGTTCTGTCCTGGGGCTGTAACTCTTCAATTTTTATCAGTGCCTTGGATGACAGGTTACAAGGAATCTTTATGAAGTTTATAGATGACACAAAACTGGGAGGGGTAGCTAACAAATTGGAAATAGGAAAAGAATTAAAAAGGACTTTGATAAGCTGGAAAAGTGGTCTGAAGCTAACAGAATGAAATTCAAAAGAGACAAATGCAAAATTCTACATTAACGCCCCACCCCCCCCACCCCCCCAAAAAAAAACCAGATTGCACATTTATGGGAAGGGGATATTTGGCTCAACAGTACTACATGTGAAAAAGACCTTGGCATAATCTGTTGATCCCAGTTGTATAGTGCTGCAGCAAAGAAAACAAATAATATTTTAACCTGCATTAATAGGACTGTTTGATCTTGGAAGCTAAGCAGAGAGAGATCTAGTTAGTACTTTAATAGGAGATCATCAAGGAATATCTGGTGATGTAGTCTATATTTCAGAGGAAAGAACTGGAAAAACCACCTCTGAGGATTCCTTGCCTAAGAAAACCATATGAAATTCATGGGCTCACTAAAAGTCAACCGGCAACTTGAGGGCACATACACATATAGATAGATTCCATGAAAAGGGAAGTACAGTGGGACCTTGGTATCCATGGGGGATCGGTTCTGGATGCCCTCCCCATGGATACCGAAATCTGTGGATGCTCAAGTCCTGTTGTACCCAATGGCAGCGCGTGCATGCAGCCGCATCACCATTAGGGACAACAGGACTTCAGGTAAGCCCCCATTGTCCCCAAACAATAGGAGCTTACTTGGTCCCCCACCTCCTGGGCGTCTTCTGGGTGGCAGGGGCACTGAGGTGACCCCTCTCCCCCTCCTCTCCCCTGGGGATCCTGCTGGGCTGGCCAACACCCTCCCTCCGTCCTTCCATGAAGAGCCCAGTCACCATGGGGAAGGTGCCTGGCTTGCCCCAAGGACCCTGCCATAGATGCCCTCAGATCCCCCAAGGAGGAGTAGGTGGATGAAGATGGTGCTGGTGTCAGGGCCCTGTCAGGCAAGGCTCAGGCCAGAGTCAGTACTGGTTGTACCAGTCCCAGTACCACTGCCCCCTCCACCCCAACCTGCCTCTTGGGCTGGCAGCAGGTGGAGGGCACATGGGAATGGGGTGCCCCCACTGGCCTCCACAGACAGCAGTACTGCTGGGGCTGTCCATAATGGTGGTGCAACCACATGTACACAATGCCATTGGGGACATCTGGAGGCTTATTTTGTAGTTTCTTGGGTTGTTTTTTGGTTGGGTTTTTTTCATATCTTTCTCTCTTTTCCCTTTTTGATTTATAAGAGTATTTGTAATTTTTAATATATTTGGAAATTACCCATGCACACACATACACATGCACGTGAACCAATTGCCTAGAGAGGTGATGGAGTCTCTGGATGTCTTCAGAAAGAGGCTAGACAGCTGGGGATGTCATACCCGCATTTCTTGCACTAACAGGGGGTTGAACTCTACAACCTATGAGGCCTCCTCCAATTCTATGATTATATTAATTTTTCAAGGTAAGCCATAGGGCTGAACATGGATTTGAACTCCAATCACCACAGTCCAAGAGTCTACTTTGGTCTCCAGTATCAACAGAGTTGAGAATCACTGTGGAGAAGTAGTTCGAGTGTTGTACTAAGATACTGGGAGACCAGGGTTCAAATCCCCACTCAGACATGGAAACCCACTGGGTGACCTTGAGCAAGTCACTCTCCCAGCCTCAGAGAAAAGCAATAGCAAATCCCTCTCTGAACAAATCTTGCCAAGAAAATCCCATTGTAGTCCCCCTACCTCACCTATGGCAGTTTCAAGTTATGTGCAGGGCTAGAGGGCAAAGCTGCTGTGTTTTGAAATGGTTTTGAGTCATTGTGGGATTTGGGTTAAAACAAATCACCCTATTTTTTTTAAAAAAAATGGGAATCTGGGGGGCTTGGCTGGGCTTCAGAGGTTACACTTTGAGTCCTCAAAGATCACATGTGGTACAGAGAATAAATGATACAGAGAATAAAAATTGCTCTCAAAAAAGAAAGTATTCTGCCACTGGCATGTTCTTCATGAATATTATGTATTTCATGCACTCTAACACAATATGTTCAGAAATACTCTATACTGTGATACTGGGTTCAGATTCTCAGCCAGTTCAGGTAATAGAAAGTTAATGGGTTAGCATTACAGGAACAAGTTTAGCCTCCCTCTCCTATCCTTACTCCAGTAAACCCTTGAATACCTGTGGCAATAGCGTTATTGTTGCCGCTGTTGTTATCTGCCATTTTTCCTGATTCGAGACTCAAAGTGGCTTGCAACTATTACAAACAAATGTTAATAAAAATGCCAGTGTACAAAAGTTAAAAATTAATTAAATTATCAAAAATGTAATACAATTTAAAATATAAGTCATTAAGCAACAACACATTTAGAATTACTGTGTCTTTCTCTGTTGTCCAAACCCAATGACAGTGTGTGAATCTTAACTATAGTGAAAGGAAAAGAGTCAGTTTCAAGCCAAAGTTTTATGAAGCTGTCTTGCTTCAAAAAAACATAGTTAAGATGCATCACAGTTTAGGGTTTGGTCAACATATTCAACTATGGTTAATCTACACAAGAAGCTTCTAGTTCAGGGGTTCCCAAACTATGGCCCGTGGGCCGAACCCGGCCCGCCGAGGCCTTCCTACTGGCCTGTGCACCGCACCGCCGCCGCCACTCCTCCTGTCGCCGCCGCTTCTCGGCTGCTCGTGCCCGCCGCCGGACGCCATTTTGGCTTCCAAAATGGCACCCGGAGTCGTGCGCATGCACCCGGCATTGCGCACGCATGCGCACGACTCCGTGTGCCATTTTGGAAGCCCAAATGGCGTCTGGTGTTGTGCGCGCATGCGCACTACTCGGGCCCCATTTTGGCTTCCAAAATGGTGCCCAGAGTTGTGTGCATGCGTGCGCAACATCACGCACATGTGCACTACTTGGGCACCATTTTGGCAGCCATGCTTCCGGCCCCCCGGAAGATCTGGGAGCCAGTGAACCGGCCCCTGGATCAAAAAGTCTGGGGACCCCTGTTCTAGTTGATGGAGAGGGAACATATAAGCCTATGGGAGGCCAGGTTTGTTCTACTGACATTTCACTCAAAACATATTTTCAGCATGTCAAAACATTGGTCATGTAAAATCACTCATTTGATCCACTTTTATTTGAGTAGAAAAAATCATTAGTTTTTTAAAAATTATTTGCACAGAATATACAATCCTAATAATCTTTGGATACTAGGTCATTCACTGAAGTTGCATGGCAGAAATTCAGGATAGGTAAAAGGAAGGCTTTCCCGACCATTTCCTGAAGGTTCCCTCTGCCCTCACGTCATCCTTTTCTGGCAGCACAAGGCCAAAGGCCTGATTTGACTGTGGACTGTTTACATGTGAAAAGTACAGTCCTACAGCAAATCTCTACCAGCTCAATTAACCCACTTTTAAATCATTCACCATTTGCTCCAGATCTTCCCAGAAGATCCAGAGCACTCTGAGATCATGCCAGGTGGCTGTCTACACAATGTCCTGTTGTGCTGACCATTACTGGAGCAGCTGGTGTAAGTTGTTCCTCTGAGGTCACAATGAGATGCTCAGCCATAGGATCAATCCTGAGCACTTCATTTTCTGCCTCAACAGGAGGGACTCAAGCTGGCAAGGGCAGCACGTGGCACAGCATGACACTGTGTAGACAGCCACCCAGTGTCATTCCGGAAGTGCAGGTAACGGGGAGGGAGGGGAGTTGAGGCAGCTCCAGGACCAGAAGCTGGCTAGTGTAGACCCGCCATTGTCAAACTGGAATTAATTGTTGCAACTAATAATGATGGCTGACACCTTGGGTAATCTAAAAGTGTGGCCAGACAAATTCATAGAAGGTGGGGCTATCAGTTGCTACAGGTCATATTGGCTATATGTTTCTGCCAGTGTGAGAGATAATATACCCCTGTATATCAGCTACTGGAGGACTTCTACTATTACACTTGTTTGTAAGGTTCATATGGTAAATGGTGGAATGCTATGCAAACAGAATGTCAGCCTAATTAAAGTTGTTTGTTTGTTTTTTTGTCTCATCCAGTCTGGCTCTTCTTATAGTAACAGAATGTTTGTATACATAGTTATGTAGATTTCTCATTTCAAACAATGGATCAGGAATAACAAACTTCTTGCTGACAGAAAGTTTTCTTGTTCCCTAAAAATCAAAATAAAGGAAAGTCCCTGCAGAGAGACTAGAGTGGGAAAATGATTATATATATATATTTTCCCAGTACAGTGGTAGTGGTAGAAATTCTAATGACTTTTTATAATTTAGGAGATAATTCTGATCTCTGAAAAGGGAAAAATGGAACCCTTCCATTTTATATCTTAATTCTGGCTAACTCGTTTATATTCAGGTTAGAGGTTTTAATAACTCATTTGACTTAGAGAAAACTGAAATGAAATAGAACAAGCTTATTTGATAAGCTTTGCTTAAAGTCAATTCTTTAAAATTCAAATATATTTTCCTTCACTGCTGATATAAATATTTGCATATGTGTTACAGGCAGTTAAAATTACTTTTTAAATGGACTAGACCACAACTAACTGAGACATAATTGGCTTTCCATCAATGATCAAAAGAAGCCAGTTAACCCTGGGATAAATAATTAGCTCCTGTTTAATTAAGATAATTCTCCATTTTAAACCCAAGGGATTAAATTCAACCCACACAAAATTCCATTGCTTTTAATGAACTTCAAAGGCATGACCATGTTTTTTACCTGTGGGAACCATGAAGAAAGATAAAGTTGGTGAAATAGCAGCTGTCCCATCTATCCATCTGGCATCTGAGCCCTCGATTTTTACAGAATAAGATAGCGCCAGGAAAGCTGGCATATCAACTGTTTAGTGAACTTTGGGACAGCTTTCAATACCAGACTATGGTTTGCAGTGAAAAGGAAAATGCACAGTGAGCAGTTTTCAAGGGCTGTCATTTACCCACAAATCAGGTTGATTTTGAGAGTATTTATTTTTGTAAAAACTATCCCTTTGTTTCTGATATTGCTTTTTTCTTGCTGCCAGTAGTTGCAGTTAAATAGCAATTGCACTGGAAATTACTGGGGATGGGACCGCACTGAGGTGTGGGTGTTTGTGTCCATGTGTGATCACAGAGATGTATGTGTATGTACCTGTATATGTGTACATGCATTTTTATGCAGGAAATCTACCTCCCCATTTGACATTAAATGGTCCTTAGGAACAAAAAGTTAATTCAAAAATTAACTGTATCCTTGACCACCACCACCACCACTATAACATGCCAATTATCTTGTTTAGTAATTGCTATGTTTTTTGCTGACATCTGTGTGGAGTTTCAATATACCAGTCTTCTGTAACACTAAATTCAAATTCTAAGTGCTGAGGATTTTTTCCTCCCCCTTTTTGAAGACATCTACATGTCACAGAAAGTTACTCAATATACCAGGGGAAAGGTACAGGCATGGTAAGTAAATCAGAATCCCACAGTACAATATGTGTGTGGTGCAACACATTTTTCCTTTAAAAAGCCCTTATGCACCATAGGTTTTTAACTGCCTGACATAATTCATCATATCCTACCCTTGTCTGCTCTCTTCTGAAAGTCAGGCTATATTTATAGTTCCTCTAAATGGCTTGTTTGAGACAATGACTTATCCTTTTTCATGTGTAATATGAGATATTAGAAGATATACCAAACAACTTATCTTTTGTTCTTTGCTTTTTCCTTCTTTCTTGATACACTGTCTTGCAGGTTCTGTCCTCTTCAGATGTCTCCCTAATGTATTGGACCAACACTTGAAGGCAAGGACAATTCTGCTAACTAGCTGACTAGTCCCTCTCCAATATCATGTGAACTAACAAGTTTCCTTTACTAGCAGCCATGCATAAAGAGCCCTGGTGGCACAGTGGTTAAATGCCTGTACTGCAGCCACTCACTCATAGACCACAAGGTTGCGAGTTCAATACTAGCCAGGGCTCAGGCTTGACTCAGACCTGCATCCTTCCGAGGTCGCGAAAATTAGTACCCAACGGTTGGGGGGCAATGAGCTTACAGTTGTAAACCGCTTAGACATCCCATAGCATCATATGCAGCAGATATAAATGAAGGTGCTTTGCTTTTGCTTTGCATACAGCATGAACATCTGGGGCAGGGCAGCCCAGGAGGACAAGCGGAGGACGAGTATCCCGCCCAACACCTTCCCTCCTGTGAGCCCGGCATCAGCTGTGTCAGCGAGCCTCCCTGGAGAGCGGGCGGTAGCTTCAAAAGCCGCCCAGTTTCCACCTTCTCCAGGGGCAGGGCAGCCCAGGAGGACAAGCGGAGGACGAGTATCCCGCCCAACACCTTCCCTCCTGTGAGCCCAGCATGAGCTGTGTCGGCGAGCCTCCCTGGAGAGCGGGTGGTAGCTTCAAAAGCCGCCCAGTTTCCACCTTCTCCAGGGGCAGGGCAGTTTCCACCTTTCGCCGGCACCACGCGATGAGCGACGGTGTCCTATGACCTCGGAGGACTGTTTTTGCCAACTTGCAGCCCTTGGAGGCCCACAATGGCAGGAACTATGTATTTTTAAATTGTAATTTTTTAATTAATCTTATTTAAATTGCTTAGTATGTTTGGGGGGATGGGTGGGTGGGAGATGGAGAGATGGGATTTCATTGTGATTTATTGTTTTGAAATTTTATAATGATGTACGCCGCCCCGATTGCCTGGCAGAGGGGCGGGATATAAATAAAAATTATTATTATTATTATTATTATTATTATTATTATTATTATTATTATTATTATTAACAAAAACAAAACAGCCTTCACATGTGTGAAGCCTTCCATACAACCTAGAACTCTGAATGTGGAGGTTTCCAGGCTGCGTGACCATTTTCACTTCTACACCTGGACATACAAAGACAGAACCCTCAAGATGTTTGCAGTATAAATGCAACATAAGATGCTGGGTCTAGAAGGCCCAGACTTGTTCTTCCAATCCCAAAGGTACTGGATCCAGTGTTTGGGAGAAATATGTGTTGACAGCTAGTTTGATGTTGTGTGCTATTAAGTCATTTCTAACCTATAGGGACCCTAAGATGAACATGGGTTTTCTTGGCAAGATTTGTTCAGAGGGGGTTTGCCCTTGCCTTCCTCTGAGACTGAGAGAGTGTGACTTGCCCAAGGTCCACCTAGTAGGTTTCCACAGTTCAGCAGGAATTTGAATCCTGGTATTCTGAAGTCATAGTCCAACACTCAAACCATTACGCCTCTCTGGCTCTCTTGACAGCTAGCATTATTGTTATTGTTATTGTGAGCTTTCGAATTGCTTCTGACTAACAACAACCCTAAGTGGGACCTAGCACAGGGTTTTCTTGGCATGATGTATTTAAAATATGTTTATCTTTGTCTTCTTCTGAGGTGGAGAATCTGTGACTTGCCCAGTATCACCCAATGGGTTTCCAAGGCTGAGCGGGGATGTAAAACATGGTGTCCAGAGTCGTGGTATAATGTTCAAACTAGTTCATCATGCTGAATCATACACATCAAAAATGAAAGCTACCAACTCCCTTTTTGAGGTAATCTTTAGAAGGTTTTTCCTTTGGAAGCTAACAGGGCCACAGGCTCTACTTACTGTAACTGGGTCACAGGAGACTGCTTACCAAAAGTGCCATATGAACTAACTAACTTCCAAACTGCATTATTTGTTTGTTGTTTGTTCTTTGCAATTTCACTTTGTCCTACTATAAGGTAGGTGTTTCTCTCTTTGGTCTCCGTATCAAAGATAATGATTTCCACTGCAGCATTAAAGATGCTAAATATAATGTTTAAAAACTCACACATTCCCACTGATCATCTACAGAAAAAGAAATAGACATGTGCTTCCAATGTAACAGAAGAACTCAATGCGCTTCTCTCTGCTCTTTCTTTTCCCTCTGCAGTTCTGAAAGCCCCATGATGTCAGGTTAAGCCCCTTTATTTTTCCCATTTCAGTAATTGCAGCCTTAAGGAATTGAACTATTTTTGCACAGGAAAACATCCCCAACAAGATGAGACCCTGCAGGCTCTGTTTCATTCCAATCTGTTTTCAGACCACTTAGATATTAAGTCCTTAATTGGAAGTCAAACTGTTCTGTATTTCCAGAGGAACATATTGGCACCCACAGGCTGCTAATGTGCCTCCGGTAACATCTTGTATGCAGCTGGGGCTATTGTTATTATCGTATTATTTTACTCATTCCAGATGAAGATACAAATAGGGCTTCTCGACTTCAGTGCCATCATAGCACAGAAATATTATTCATGACCTTTGTCCTAGCTGTTTTGAATCAAAATACGACATGTTCTCATCAATCAGACTATGCTATGATGCCTGCAGGCAAGCACTCAAGCCTCTAAATCTTCCCAACCAAGTAAAATACATTCGCATGTAAGATCTCACAAGAATGAGTCATTCTATCCTGCTAGCCACACACCTACACCAATAATTCCAACTTCTCTCTTAGGTTCACACCTGCTGAGAACATGGAAACCAGGAAAGTTTGAGTATCGACTAGGTTCAAACTGTGCTTATTCCTATACTTGAGTAAACTTGTTCAAATTATTATCAGTCACAGAGTCACTATGGGGATAAATAAATAGGACTGTTACACTTTCTAAAAAAAGTACAATCTGCTTGATTAATTAACACATAAACATATCTGTTCACTATTCCTTCATTAAACTATTGTGTTTCATCTTCCATTGATTGGGCAATTTTGGTTAATTATTTAACAGTACATTTTAGAAGTCCAAGAAAGAAACTATCATTTATTGTCATTTTTTAAAAACAAGACATACAAACTAGTCTTTTCTATTATTGACACTGTCTGCTTGTTGAGTTTTTACTTTGAATCCAGATGAGGTTCATTCAGAACACACAATTTCCATATTTCCCCTCACACTTAGCCTGTTTCTGGTTTATGAAGTTGCTGCTGGTGTTGTTGTTGTTCTGTGCCTTCAAATTATTTCTGACTCATAATTCCCCTAAAGCAGGGGCTCTGAAATGGTGGGAGGGATCACCGGGGTGTCCTAGGGTGTGAGAGTTGCTCAGGAGGGACACACGACTCAGACACTCTGATCCCTCCTGCTTCTTCTCCTCCTTTTCTCAAACTTTGTTATGTGTAAAATTTGCACATACTTTGAGTTAAATATTTACTTAAATAAAACTTTTTTAATTTGAGCAATGCTATTTCCTTATAAAATATTAAAATATGAATATGCATTTATGAGCAAATAAAAATATGCACACTAAATAAACAAAATATTTTTATTTGTTACTATATGAGGGTGGCATGATGTCCACATGTAGATATAAGGGGTGGTCCCAAGGGTAAACATTTTAAGTACCACTGGCCTAAGGCAAACCCATCATGGGATTTTCTTGTTGATATTTGTTCATTGTGTGTGTGGGGGGGGGGGTTTGCCTTTGCCTTCTCCTGATGATAAGAGAATGTGACTTGTCCAAGGTCACCTAGTAGATTTCCATAGTTGAGCAGGTGTTTAAACTCTGGTCTCCAGAGTCATAGTCCAACACTCAAATCACTACACCATGCTGGTTTGCTGGTCTATGTTAAGTATTGAGCTATTGCAATTACTTTTCCACTGACTTTCCTGAAATTGTTGCATAGACAGTGCAAAATCACCTCCATTTTCACTAAAACACTTTTTAAAAAAGAATTACTACGTTTTTGAGGGTCCCTGCCTTTATAGATTTTTGTATGCTATCTCTTGAAGAACAAAACACATCCAGTTAATGAGCGAGCAGCTAGTTATTTGACTTGTGGAATATACCACATCCTCATAAAGGCCAGAGCCAATTTGGCAATTACAGCTGAAAAGTACATTTTAATTTTATTTTGTGATTTGAGATTCAAGCTGAACAGTGAACAAAATAAAAGATTAAAGATTAAAAAAAACAGTTTGAGGTACTGAACTAGTTTGAGGTACTGAAGGTAAGCTCCTGCTTACATGCCAGTGTTGTTGAAGATCCAACATTATCTTCAGGAGACTTGCTTCTGTACTTTTGCTCAACCTGCTATTTAATAAAAAAATAGTTTATGACTAAGACTCCATACCTCCAATGCTTGTCACCCTCTGAAGACTATCCTGGTTATTCATTTGCTTCAGGAATACAGAATACTTGATTGTTCAAATAAAACTCAGAGATTTCAGGTTCTGTTACAGACCTTTTTTTTGGGGGGGGGGGGGTTAACTATTTTATGCCCCCACTGCTGCATTGTCAATATTTGATCTTGTCTTAATCTCACTTGTTTATTAGTTTGCACTTTACAGTTGGATATTTTGCTGCTTCAGTTACTTCACTGGGCAATATCTTTTGTATTTATTATTATTTGTAACTCCCTTGCCATGATTCGTGAATATAAATAATTGTCATAAATAATCATACAGCCATTTTCATGCCATTTCCCCCAACAGAACAGATAGCTGGTCTCAAAGACCTATCACCTTGCTTTAAGAGTCACAACTTTGGATCTGTACTATGACCTCTGTGGTTATCTCCAGTTTATCAAAACAGCTATAACAGTAAGCCACACGCATCTGTCTAGCTTTATGGAAGTTCATTTGCAAACAGATTCTTTGATGAACCATATGATGAACCAATGATTCCTATCCTGAGTAAAATCCTGAAATCTAATTTGGTCCAGATCAGCAGCAAATGAGTTAGGAATGCTCACTAAAGACTCCCCCTCATATGATCTCAAGTCTAGGAAGCTGTAAGATCTGAATTGGGATCTCCTTTACTCCCCAAAAGAACAATCTCTTCCTCACTCCAATTCCAACCCAGCAGAATAGGCAACAATTTTAGAGATAATTAACAGGAGAAGAGGTGTTCTAATCCCAAACATGAACTGTCCCTTTTAAGGCCATCAGCACATTTGGGGGAACGGGTAGATCCAAGTGGGGTGATCAGGTGCTGGAGGAATAGAACATTTCTATTCAATCCCAGTTTGTTGGAACAAATTGCTTACCCAGAGCTCTTGAAACTGCTGTTAACTAAAAGCCTGCTTTTTCCAACGAAAATGCAAAATGTAGCACCTTTGAGACTAACTGTGCGAAAGATGTTGTAGCATAAGCTTTTGTAGACACAAGATCCCTTTGTATACTGATATTCCAGACTAACACAGCTATGTCTCTGAATTCTTTCCCTATGAACCTCTTTAAATGCACACAGTGTTTTATATTTCTCATACACATATGGCTAATTACACAGGATCAGGTCACACTCACAAGGTCACTGCATGTCTTGTCTACATTTCAAGCTTAAAATATGCAACATTAGGAAATGCAATAGTACGTATCACGTACACTGCATCTGCCTTATGCACAGAGTTTAAAACTAAATTTGAACACAGATATTCTTGCTTTGACAAAAATCCTCATCCTACAAGGAAAGGTAGTGTCAAACAAAAGGAAATAACAGAACTATTATAGTAAGAAAAGAAAACTATTCCTATGTATGAATGTTCCCCAATTCAGAAATGGGGCAAGCAAGCAACTTACCCTAGTTGAGGCTGAACTACATTTGAAGGAGCAGGTGTGAGGTATGGAACTACTCTTGGTCCATTTCTGTCACAGGAGGCAGTGGGTGCTATGGTTCAGAGTTGCAGCTTTGACTGGCCCTCCTGCTACAGCCTTTCCTACATAGGAATAACTTTCCCATAATAGCAGCAACCTCCCAATTAGATTACTGCAATGCCCTCTATACAGAACTGGCCTGGAAGACAACTCAAAGGCTGCCATTAGTGCTGTATGCAACAACTAGATATCTAAAAACAAAACCTTACGGAAACCATACAACACTGACTTTGCATTGCATTGCATTGCATTGCAGTCATTGCATTGATTGGCAATCAGTTTCTCGTCTGAATTCAAGCTGGTGGTGATGACATTTAAAACTCTAAACAGCCTGCAACCTCAATACTTGAAGAAGGGCTCCTCTTGTATATAAAGATTTTTTTTTTTTAGATTGTAAGCCTGAGGGCAGGGAACCATCTAATTAATCCATTTGTAAGCGCTCTGATAGCCTTTTGGCTGAAGAGCGGGGTATAAATATTTCCAACTCCTGCCACTTTGGGGGGCATGCATCATCTGATTGCCATGTCCCTGAAATGCCAGAAGCCACTTTTTTGGGCCTGCCTACTTCAGGCCAAAGTCTTCATACTCTGTTAAACTGTTTTAAATAATTTTATATATTAATCACTGTTTTTATATTGTTGTTACTGTTTTTTAATTGGTTTACATTATTTTTGTTTGCATATTATCCCTAGAGATTATAAAATAGAGCAGGATACAAATGTTTACATAAATCAGTCAATCCAGAAATAAAATATGCAGGTCACAAAGATTGCACCTGAATTCTTTAGTGAATACAGATAATTAAACTCTGTGAAGTAAGGTCGACAATAAATATACACCAAAATTAAACCTTATAATATCTAGAACGAAGGGAAACTGTCCAGTCAAAGGCAAGCACTTTTAAGGTCCATTGATTTTACTGAAGGAAGTAAACATCTGCTGAAATGTTTTCCAGTTAAATCAATTGGGATTAAAAGTGATTAATTTTGATTGGATCATGTGCAGGATATGCTTTGACAGTAGATTCAATCACCATTCAGTGGATTCAAACAACAAGTAAATCCTGGAGATAGCTGAGGGATAGAAATTTTAATAGCAAAATAGGTTACTTTCTGCTTTGTGGTACTAATTTTGAAGAGAAATCAATCATGCTATATATTAAATATGTTATTGGAGTGATAGCATAAGATGTACTTAATTAACTATGTTCTCCTACTTTATCCTGCTGTTTTGCTTTGAGAAATAGTGTTTTATGAGTTCAAAGTAGTTTCAATGAGAGTTTTAATATGAAGACATATTTTACCTTGTCTGATGTTTGCTTTGCTTTGCTTTTCTAACCACCTTTGCTCCTTTTAAAACAAGGGTGAGATGTCATTTGTTTAATCCAGGGGTAGGCAACCTAAGGCCCGGGGGCCGCATGCGGCCCCCCGAGGCCTTTGGACCGGCCCCAGGCTGGTCCTGCCTCTGTCGCTGCCGCCCACCATGATGATATTGATTATTGTTATTATTACTTGTTCTTGGGGTTTTCTTGGCAAAATCTCCACAGAGGTTTTGCCATGGCTTTTCTGAGGCTGAGAGAGTGCACATGCATATTTTAAAAGAAGTTTTTTAAAAATAATTTTTATTTATTTATTTATTTATTTATGGTCTTAGGCCCCCCAGTTGTCTGAGCCACAGCAACCCGGCCCCCGGCTCAAAAAGGTTGCCTACCCCTGGTTTAATCAATTACAGTAAAAATAATGTAAAACTATGTTGTAACCTGATGGGAGTTTCATATTAGGAGCAACTATAAGTGGAGTTCCCCCCTGGACAGTAGAATGGGACAATCTGTAAGACATTGAAGAGAGAGCATGAAAGGTAGGTGAGAAACAAAGAGAAATAAAAGTCTCTAGGAACATGTTATGTTGCACTGGAAAACAACAAATCAAAACTGTAAGCAAGCACACACACATGTGATAACACCTATAGGTTAGGGAAATAAATTGTTGAAATCGATATAGAATTCCCCTCTATTACAACTTCACACCTCTTTTGTACAACCTTATAGTGTGAGATGGTGAAAGGAACAGAGTACTAAAAAAACAAGCCACATGGACAACCCGAAAATTATGAGAAATGGAGAAACATGGAATTGGTTTGGGCATCTGTAACTCACTAAATGAGACAGTTAATTAAATTCAGTAGATCTATTTTGGGAGCCAGAGTGGTGTAGTGGTTTGAGCTTTGGACCACCTCTCTGGAGACTAGGGTTCAAATTCCCACTTAGCCATGGAAACCCACTAGGTGATCCACTAGGCAAGTCATACTCTCTCAGCCTATGGCAAACTCCTTCTGAACAAATCTGCCCAAACCACCCCATGGAAGGTTCTCCATAGGTTACCATAAGTCAGAAATGACTTGAAGGCACACAGCAACACGATCTACATTAAGCGTGAGGAGGTCTTAATCTAAACCAGTTTATTTAATTGGACTTGAGATTTTTATAGACTTTATGGCTGGATGGCCATTTGTCAGGGATGCTTTGATTGGGAGTTCCTGCATGGCAGGGGGTTGGACTGGATGGCCCTTGTGGTCTCTTCCAACTCTATGATTCTATGATTCTATGATTCTATGATTTAACTGCAGTATTTAGTTAATTGATCATTTGTCAAGCTTGCTATAAAGACCTCTGCATTTTTCTGTATAACATCTCAGATAGTGGAATTTACTGTGCTGTGCTGGCCAGTGAGAGCAAGAAAATGCCACATATTGTATATCATAATGTTTTCAACCAATTTTTTTAGCTCTTCATTTAATGGCATTCTGTGTCACTATTTCTGGTCACCAGCTTGGAATGCCACTGCTGTTATCACAAACATGTTAGCGTGGTTATGCAGTGTGTGAAGATCCACGTAGACGTGCAGCACCAGGATCACAATCTTCTCAGATGCAGCAGGTAGCTTGTCAGCTGGAGAAGCACCTCTCCCCTTCCAGACAGAGTAAAGAGACTCCACAGACAGACGCCTCTCAGATGAAGCTTTAATCTTTGTTCCTCTATGTACAAGGCTATTTACAGCAATCATCCAAGGCGATCCACAGCAGTCCACTATGACAACACCAACCGACACGTGTGTCCAGAGGCTTCTGCCTTAACCATGGCTCCACATAGCCTTCTGGCCCTGCTTCTTCCTCCTGGACACCTGTCACTCACCTGAGTGACTCTGCAGTTTTGCAGCAGTTTTGTGTGCTTTACAGCACCAGATGACCATCCCCATGATATCACAGCCTATGACACAGCATGAGTCAGCATGAGTCAGCAGTGATCAAATGCTGTGTCATCATGGCTGCTGCTATTTCCCACATTGTACATTTTACCCCTGGGACTCCATCCTAACAAAACATGTTAACACAATATATAAAAAAATAGATGGGGAGCAGGTTTTCATTAGACTTATTTTTCAACAAAATAATCATTGTGCTTTAAATAATCTTTGTCTGATATTTTAAAGCGAAGTTTCAATTGGTATTTGCAAATTTTAAAGAAAACAGACTTCCTAAGAGCACACAAAACTAATACTTGCTATCCCCCCAATGTCATTTTAGAACATTGCATTTTATTTTCAAGTTTACTGTGTCACTTGAATTGGTTAATTAATATCCTCTGAAAATAAAAATAGGACTGAGCCAATTAAAATCTTGCTTGTATCTAGCTGGGGATCTAAATTGTACTGAGCAATCAAAACACCAGCCTTATCAATCCATATCACTGGAGGGATAAAATAGGTTACGGGTGATAAGTTCACTCTCTGGAGAGTTGCTCTGCCAGAAGGATGGTGTTGCTTCAGCTGCTTCCAGGATGCTACCAACAACTCTCTACATATAGAACTATATTTATAGTATTTCTGTCTACATTATTTTCCCACAAATTGGGATTTTCCCATATGTTGGGAAGCCCGCAATGAGTATATAAGACCATATTTATATTGCCCAACAAGAGGTACTCATTGGCACAGTGCCTTTAATACTGATATAGCCGTCATGACTAGCTCAATTTCAGTATCATGTTTACTCATTTCTTGACTAGCAGAGGTATAGCTAAGGGGGGGGGGGGGGCAAAAGGCATTGCCCTTAATAAGAATTCTGCCTCCTCAATGAAATTTGTGAGGGCAAAATTCTTATTTGAGGGTGCAATTATGTAATTTTGGTCCTCCTCCCCAGCTACATCATAGTCTACTAATCAAGGCTGGTTTGGACTCAACATTCCTAATATTTGTTAACTAATGGGGGTTGCAGACTGCCAGAAATAGTGCAAATGGAGTCCACTTTTACGATTAGGGTTAGGGTTAGGGAATCATGGGAACTGTAATTTATTGTGGCACCAGAGCTCTCTGACAGAGAAGGCTCAATGTCTCAGAAAAAAACAATTCCCATGATTCCCTAGCACTAACCCTAACCCTAAAAGTGGACTCAATTTGCACTATTTCTGGCAGTCTGCAACCCCCCTAAAACTAATGGTTCCACATTATGTACACATGGATTTAACTGGAAAATTATCATGAACTGGTACTTGGCAGCATGAAGTAATACAGGAACTATGAATACTTGTTTTCTACAAGAGCTTCCAATAAAGACTTCAAAGATAGAATCAGAGCTGGAAGAGACCACCAGAGCCATCCAATCCAACCCCCTGCCATGCAGGAATACACAATCCAAACACTCCCGTCAGATGGCCAGCCTCTTTTTAAACTCCATCACTCTCCAAGCCATTGTGTTGAACAGCTCTTACCATCAGGAAGTTCTTCCAAATGTTTAGGTAGAACTCTTTTCCTGGAGTTTGAATCCAATGCTCTGTGTCCCAGTCTCTGGAGCAGCAGAAAACAAGCCTGCTCCATCCTCAGTATGACATCACTTCAATATTTAAACATAGCTAACATGTCACCTCTTAACCTTCTCTTCTCCAGGCTAAACATACTTACCTCCTTAAGTTGCTGCTTACAGGACATGGTTTTCAGATCCAATATAAGATTACTCATAGTAATGCAAAAGCCATTCCCCTTATGTTCCTTTCATGGCTAGAAATTTACTGATACCTACCAGAGTACCTGATTAGATTAGCTCATTCTTATGACATCTAACAGTTACCTTTGAATAGAATAATAATATTTTAGGGGTGATCAGTGTTGTCCTAGTAATACTTGCTAATGTAGCTTATGAAACATTGTCTTGAACCAAAAGCACCTCATCATTCATACTGAAATTACTTTATGCGGGGGAGGGGATAACATTCTGTTTTTATTAACTGGAACTCAACTAAATAAGGAACAATAAAACAACTACAGTTTGTATACAAGCATTACAAGGAAGAATAGCTGAAATGAGAGAAAGAGAAAGAAAGAGAGAGAGAGAGAGAGAGAGAGAGAGGGTATGTTTAATTGAAATTGCTAATTGTTTTCAGCAATTTGCCTGTCTCTAATGTAGTGTAAAGATATTTTAACTTAACCATCTGCAGGATTAACAAACAGCTGATTGTTCATTTTTATGTCTATAGATTTTTCACTAAAGTTGCAAAGTGAAATTAAGAGCAACTTTTCCAAATAACTTAGGGCCTTTGCAGACTGCTAGAAATAGTGCAAATTGAGTCCACTTGAACTGTCCTGGCTCAGTGCTAGGGAATCATGGGAATTGTAATTTTTTATGAAACATTGAGCCTTCTCTGTCAGAGAGCTCTGGTGCCACAATAAACTACAGTTCCCATGATCCATGAAAGACTGAATCAGGGCAGTTAAAGTGGACTCAATTTGCACTATTTCTGGCAGTCTGCAAAGGCCCTTTGTTTGTTTTTCTTTTATGCTTAACCTTGTTTACACTGGAGAATATATTGCTTTTCAAGCTCATTTAACCAACTGTCCAGAGATTCTCTTCTCACGTCAGTTAATTCTGCATACCTGATAAACTGTGAAACTCATTCCCAGCTGAGAGGGAACTAATTTTAATAACCTTTCTACCAAATATGTCTTTATAATGTGGGACACAATAGTGGTATAGCTTTTTCCATACCATTTAGAAGTTGGAAGCAAGTTCTAGTATTTTAAATGTGCTCGCGCTCTCTCTCTTGCTCTGTCTTCTCATACCTGTCTGCTTATAAGTATTTTGAGATGTCGTGTATAGTCATCATGGTTTAAAAAAGACATAAAAAACCCAAAAGCCAATAATTTACAGTTAGAAATGTATGTAGTATATTCCTGAATTTTCACCTGTAAAGACAACTTCAGTTTAGCAAAAGTAACTGACATCCAGATTTGTAATCTCCCAAAATGACTGCAATAAATTAGGTAACGTGGCATTGCTTAACACTGACATAAAAGTATGTGGTAAAAATATCTTGCCTATATTTCACCATATACCATTCCATTATATATGCATTTTATTTTTAAAGGAACAACACAGCACCCAACACATGATTCCTGCTCTCATTACATATAAATATCTCACTACAACCACTTAATCAAAATTTAAGGACCAGTAAACATAGATAAATTGATCACTAAGTCAAAATCACTAATTAATGGTTTGGATAGGTCTGATGCTGATAAAAGATATGGGAAAATGAATATGGAGGACAATGGGGGAGGCTATCTATTAAATGCATTAATCCAATACATTTTTTGCTAAGATTTTAAAGCCACATCACGTTTTATAACCATTGCTTTTGTCTCTTAAATGAACTACAAATTTAAACTAATTATGCTGAACATCTGATGTGCCAGTAAGCCCAAATCTAGAGTGAATATGTTTCCAAACTCTTAATATTATTTTCACTCAATTTTTTATTATCCGCCCCGCACGCTCAGAACATCAAGGAAAAATTTATTGAATTGTCATAATACTAAGTTGATATCTACTTCCCATAAATCATTCACAGTTGTGGCCCCCAAATTATGGAACTGCCTGCCGGAAGAGATTCGTATTATCCCCACACTAGAGGCCTTCAAGAAGGCACTCAAAACGGAACTCTTCCAGCAGGCTTATCCATCTGATCTCCCTAATTGAACACAAGATTAAGGACCTCCCGGGTGAAGAAACAACTATTACCACCTGCGGGTGAAGAAAGAACTATTTATATTTGTAATCTTATTGTAATTTTAAATTTTAATAGTTAATAATAATTTTGCAATTTTAATAATTTAATTGTATTAGTTATTGTTGCTGTGTTTTTGTTTTTATTACTGTTATTTGTTGGGTTTTATTGTTATGTTTTAGCATTGTTGCAATTTTTATCTTTGTACTCCCACCTCGATCCGAAGGGAGAGGTGGGATATATAAATAAACCATATTATTCTTATTCTTATTATTATTATTATTATTATTATTATTATTATTATTATTTTAAAAAATCTTTCTGCTTTCATTTTTTTTTCAAAAAATGAATTAATGTGATTGCTTCTGTCATAATCAGCCTTTTAAGGTTTTTTGTAGTCTAAGTCATCCAGATAACATTTTTAATGAGGTAGCTTAAAAGTTGTACCAATAAGATTTGTTAAATAGATATTTCTTAGGATACAGTGAAGATTTCATTTTTATTGAGTTTTTCAGCAGATATTTAAGAATTCAAATCAAAAGAAATAATAAAAGCAACACATGTGAAAATCCACTAACTTGATCACCAGTCTGCATCTCATTGATTTGAATGGAAGCAATTGAAACATGTTTGTTGTTGTGAACAGCTGTGGAGGCCAGGAGGGCGGAGCCAATGCCGGAAGAAGCCATCAAAAGTCTCCCAACTGCCACTTACCATCAGGAGCAGTGCAGAGACTGAGGCCAACACCGGCAGGGACTGTTTGCCTTCCCCTTTGCCTCCCTCAGAACAGCTGTGGAGGCCAGGAGGGCGGAGTCCCACTGCCCTTCCCGAGGCCGGGAATGAGGTAGAGGCGGCTATTGGAGTTGTGCAGGGGAACGGAAGGTATGGTTGTAACAGAGGGAACACATGTTACAAAAGAAGGCGGGATCGCTGTTTGGTAGCTATCCTGCCTTCAGTTCCCTCTGTTTCCCTGAATGGCCTGGAGAGCAGACCAACCATTCCACAGAACCTCACTCTACTCCTTTGCAATGCCAGGTCGGTTAAAAATAAGACTCATATCATCCAGGATCTTCTCCTGGATGAGGACGCCGACCTGGCTTGCTTTACAGAAACCTGGCTGGGGGAGGATAGCGCCGCTATATGGGCACAGGCCCTCCCAGCTGGGTATTCTGTTAGTGAGCAGGTGAGGGGAAGTGGGCGGGGGAGTGGCGTGGCTCTGGTTCATAAGAACACTTTGACCTTGACCAGGATACCTGTCTGGAACATAGCCCACTTCGAGTGTATGTACCTTAGCCTGAAGACCAGGGATAGTTTGGGGATTCTGCTAGTTTACCGACCACCCCGTTATCTAGCAGACTCCCTGACCGAGCTGACACAGCTGGTCTCTGAGCTGCTGTTGGAGTCCCCCAGACTTTTAGTCCTGGGGGACTTCAACATCCCGCTCGAGACCAGCCTAACAGGTGCGGCTCAGGAGTTCATGGAGACCATGACAAACATGGGCCTATCCCAATTGGTCAATGGGCCCACACATTGTGCAGGTCATACACTCGATGCGGTCTTTAGTACAGAACAGGAATATCTATGGGCGGAGGTGGTAAGTACCTCCGCATTGTCATGGACGGATCATTTCCTGGTCAAGATGGAACTTAGAGCCAGTATCTGCCCCACCGGGGGTGGTGGACCCATTCGGATGGTCCGCCCTCGAAGGCTAATGGAGCCAGCGCGATTCCAGAAAGCCTTAGAGGGTTTAATGGTTGGGAATGCCGGTGATCCTGTCGAAGCTCTGGTTAATACTTGGAACACCGACCTTACCAGGGCTATTGACACGATTGCTCCCAAGCGCCCTTGCCATCCCGCTCTCAACTGTAGGCCTTGGTATACGCCAGAGCTTAGAAGGATGAAGCGGGTTGGACAATGGCTAGAGCACAAGTGGCGGAAGACTCGACTCTTATCTGACAGAACTCGCCATAGGAATTTTCTTCGTTCCTATCGGGAGGCAATACATGCAGTGAAGAGAGCTTTCTCCTCTGCACGTATTGCGTCTGCAGAGTCCCGTCCAGCATAGCTGTTTAAGGTGGTGAGGGAGATGACGCAGGTGTCTTCTGCGCCAAACCCCTTACTTAACCCTGTGACAGCCTGCTGTGACGCGTTTAACAACTACTTTGTAAATAAAATCTCTCAGATAAGAGCCGACTTAGATGCCACTGTTGAAACAGTCTATAGGAGAGGCGTCCAGCGACTCTGTCAATGTAGTTATACTGGATCAGCTTCAATCTGTGAGTACCGAGGACGTGGACAAGCTGCTTGGTAAGCTGAGGAAGACGACCTGCCCTCTCGACCCTTGCCCATCATGGCTGGCCGTCCAGGGGGGGATGCATTGTTGAGGTTCCTCACGGATATCATCAATGCATCCTTCAGGGAAGGATATGTTCCATCTTGTTTGAAGGAAGCGGCTGTTAGGCTGCTTCTGAAAAAAACCTTCCCTAGACCCCCTGGATATGAGAAATTATAGGCCTGTGTCGTTGCTGCCATTTTTGAGCAAGGTAATCGAGAGGGCGGTTGCTCTTCAGCTCCAAGCTGTCTTGGATGAAACCTATTATCTAGACCCATTTCATACCGGCTTCAGGACAGGCTTTGGGGTCGAGACTGCCATGGTTGCCTTGACCGACGATCTGCGTCTGAGCATCGACAGGGGTAGCGTGACCCGCTGGGGCTCTTAGACCTCTCAGCGGCTTTTCATACAATAGATCATTGCATCCTATTGGACCGCCTGAAGGGGTTATTATCGGGGGCACTGCTTTGCATTGGTTCCGGTCCTTCCTCTCAGGTAGGTCCCAGAGGGTGCTGCTCGGGGACAGTAGTTCCAGTAAGAAGGAACTCACTTGTGGGGTCCTTCAGGGGGCTATTTTGTCCCCAATGTTATTTAACATCTATATGAAGCCGCTGGGTGAGATCATACGGAGTTATGGTGCTGGGTGTTATCAGTACGCTGATGACACCCAAATCTATTTTTCCGTGTCTCGTTTGTCGGCCTCGAATTCCAATGGCATCTCCTCTCTCAATGAATGTCTTCGGGCGGTAATGGGCTGGATGAGGAAAAACAGATTGAAACTGAATCCAGACAAGATGGAGGTGCTCACGGTAGCGGCCCCGAAACCAAGAATTGGGTTGCAACCTCCAGTCCTGGATGGGGTCGCACTCTCCTCCAGTGACTGTGTTTGCAGTCTGGGGGTGCTTCTTGACTCATCTCTCCTGATGACAAATCAGGTTAATGCGACGGTCAGGAGCGCCTGTTATCAGCTTCGGCTGATACGCCAGCTGCACCCTTTTCTGGAAGTAAGGGATCTCGAGACCATTGTGCATGCACTGGTAACCTCATGCCTCGACTTCTGTAATGCGCTCTACATGGGGCTACCCATGTGCTTGGTTCGGAAGCTTCAGTTGGTTCAAAACATGGCAGCCAGACTTATTTCTGGAACATCTAGGAGGGACCACATCACTCCGGTTTTGAGGTCCCTCCACTGGTTGCCTATTAGCTTCCGGGCCCAGTACAAGGTGTTGGTTATTACCTTTAAAGCCCTAAATGGCTTGGGTCCAAGCTATCTCAGGAATTGCCTCCTTCCATACAATCCTCCCTATGCTCTCCGGTCCTCTGGGAGGAATTTGCTGCAGCCTCAAAAATCAAGGCTTGCGGCGACCTCCCAAAGGGCTTTTCTGTTGTCGCCCCCAAACTCTGGAACGGCCTGCCAGACGAGATCCGTCAGTTGACATCACTGGACAGCTTTAAAAAAGCTGTCAAGACGGATCTCTTTCGGCAGGCCTTCCAAGACTAATCACCCCGGCCTTGGTTTCCTTGACTCCTGCATTCCTCTCGTGGCCCCATCAGTTGTTGATGGATGAGGAACGCAGTAAAGGTTGATTAGGGGGTGGGTTGGTTTTTCTTTTTGGAGATATGTTATACGGGTTGTATTGTAAGCCGCTTGGATTGTCTGGCAATAAGCGGGATACAAATAAACATTATTATTATTATTATTATTATTATTAACTGCCCTCGAGTAAATCTTGAATCATGGCAACCTTCTGAATGAGACACCTCCAAGACTCCCTGTTCTTTACTGGTCTGCTTAATTCTTGCAAAGTCATACCCGTGACCTCCTTAATACAGTCCATCCATATAGTATGCAGCCTTCCTCTCTTTCTACTTCCCTCCACCTTCCCCAGCATTATTATTTTTTTCCAATGGGTCGTGCTTTCTCATGATGTGTGCAAAGTATGACAGCCTCAGTTTTGTCATCTTGGTTTCCAGGGAGATTTCTGGCTTGATCTGCTTTAGGACTCATTTGTGGCTGTCCACAGGATCCTCAGCACTCTTCTCCAGCACCACATCTCAAATGAATAGATTTTCTTCCTATCTTCTTTCTTAGGACGTTATCACACGGGGAGTTGCGGGGAGAAAGTGGAAATAAACGGGACGAGCGGAAGACTTTAATTTACGGGATTTGTCCCGTTCCACCTCGTCTGATAACTAAATTCGAATTTAAAAGGGGGTTAATTCGAACGAAAACCTGATCTTTTTAAATCCTCAAAAATCCTGAAAATGAAAAGATCAGGTTTTCGTTCGAATTAACCCCCTTTTAAATTCGAATTTAGTTATCAGACGAGGCGGAACGGGACAAATCCCGTAAATTAAAGACTTCTGCTCATGCCTGTTTATTTCCACTTTCTCCCCGTGACTCCTCGTGTGATAACATCCTTAATTGTCCAGCTCTCACATCCATACATGGTAACAGAGAATACAATGGCTTATATGATTCTAACTTTTGTGCTCAGTTTTATATCTTTGCATTTTAGGATCTTTTCTAGTTCTTTCATAGCCACTCTCCCCATTCTTAATCTTCATTTGATTTCCTAGTTGCAGTCCCTGTTCCTATCAATGTTTGATCTCAGCTATGAGAACTCTTATAGTATTTCTATTTCTTCATTGGCTAGGTTGAATTTATGTAGATTCTCCATGGTCTTTTTTTCCCCTCTTTATGTTCAACATTAAGCCTGCCTTTTCACTTTCTTCCTTGATCATCCTTAGTAGTTGTTCCAGGTCTGTGAGATTTTCTGCTAGTATTATAGTGTCATCTGCATATCTCAGATTGTTGATATTCCTCTCTCCTAGTTTCACTCCTCCTATGTACTCTATGACATGTACTTAACTTTTTGATTGAAATCAGCTAGACTCCCTGAAGTGTTTAAACTTTAGCTGGATCATGTCCAGTGTAAGCACACAGAAATTTCAAAATTATGGAATAGTCTCACTGCCTACTGGAACCACACCAAGTGATAAATTAAATCTGAAATATTCTGTGCTGTTCACAAAAGACAAAGGCAGTATTTGAAGACAGGGATTCCCTCAGAGTACATTCACTACACAGCTGTAGAATCATTCAAGTATATCTGAAATGTAAGCACTGTCCATATAGAATGAGTATTAGGTATTTCCCTTTGGCAATATGTGGTCATAGTGATTAAATAAGAAGTGATCAAAATTTCTGCCTGCAGCAAATTTGCAACTGCACATTTTACAATTGTCAGTACCATTGTGGTGTAAAAGTTGCACTTAACAACCCATGCAGCCAATCAACATAGAAAGGCAGCCCATGAACAAGGAATTTGAAAAGAAGGTCTGTACCTTACAGAAATCTTAACAGTTCATTGTCATGAATTTACCAATTCTTCTCTCTCTCTCTCTCTCTCTCTCTCTCTATATATATATATATATACACACAAGCTGAAGTTGAATCCAGAAAAGAAGGAGGTGCTTACTGTCAAGGATCCCAACCTGGGTTTGGAGGACTGTCACCAGTCCTGCATGGGGTTTAAACTCCCACTGAGAGACTGTGTTCGCAGCCTGGGAGCACTTCTGTATCAGGCACTCTAGATGACAGATCAGAAGCGTGGTTACTATCAGCTTTGATTGCTACACCAATTATGCTGGGGAACCTTAAATGGTGCTTGTCCACACACTGGTAACCTCAAGGTTAGACTTCTGCTGTACATCTAGCTACCCCTGTACTATGTTCAAACCTTCAGTTAGTTCAAAACATGGCAGTCATATTGGTTATTGGTCTATCTATGAGTGATCATATTAGACAAATTACTCCACTGATTGCCAATTAGTTTCCAGGCAACGTACAAAGTGTTGGTTATTACCTTTAAAGCCCTACATGATTTGGCTCCAGGTTACCTACAGGATTGCTTCCTCCCATATAATCTGCCTCATACCCTTAAATCCTTTGGGGAATATTTACTCCAGTTAGCCAAGTCTAGGCTGGCAACTGTCAGCCAGAGGACTTTTTCTTCAGCTGCCCCTAGACTGTGGAACAATCTGCTGGAAGAGATGTGACAGCTGAAAACACTGTCAGAATTTAAAACAGCATTAAAGACCAGTTTCTTCCAGCAGGCTTATCCAGATTATTTTAAAATTATGAATTTAAAGTATGACTATGGGTTGATTGTTTTAACATGCATTAGTCTTATATGTTCTTTTAAACTGATGTTATATGTTTTAACAGGTTTATGCATTTTTTCTGTTGTTATGTGTTTTTAATTTATATGTGTTGTATTTTAACATGTTGTTGTTCCCTGCCTCAATCTATGCAGAGAGGCAGGTAAGAAATTACATCACTGTTGTCATCATTTGTTCTTTGAGAGAATGTGTAATTTCTTTCCAAATCATTTGTTTGTAGGTACAGTAGATTTCTCCCTTTCTTACCCCATTTGATGCTTCTACTTCTGGACCTCTAGTCTCCCCTTCTGCCTTTGCTTTCAGGCTGTCACAGAGTCAGGGCTAAAGTGCAGACTCTGGCTGTTACAGTTGTCACTAGCAGTTATTTCCTCCCTTCCCTTTTCTTAATTTTGTTCAAGCTCATGGATGAAAAATAAGACATTACCAAAAAAAAGAAAGAGAGAGAGAGAATCAAAAGAGTAGAGAGAAAAAGGGCATCCTGGAATACAGGGATATTGCCTGCCTGGCAGTTGTCATAGGACTCAGTTTGTGCATGACTGAAGAAACCAAATTCTGTACCTTGAACTTTGCTCAGCAAGTCTTAAATGAGGTGTTCAATTATGCATTGAGAGCTTGTTGCCCTAAATTTTAGTGCTCTGTACTTCATAGTGCAACTGTTTCCAATAGCTTTCTGGGCCAATACGGACTAAGACAAGTCTCATTTATATTATGTGTCTCTAGATATCCTTTGCATCTACAGTAGACTCCCTCAGAGATTAAGTGTTAGAGACAGAAACTGCCTACTCAACCAAATTTCCCAGTGTAAACTCATTACCTATATGATGCTAATGCTTTTGAGTCTATAAGGAGCATTTTCAATTACTCACTTCAAATCAGTTAACACACATGGGGCAAATTGTTTAGACCTTTCAAGAAGAATGGTTGAGTCTTCAGGGGGCCCAGCGGGAAACTTGAGAGGAAGTAGGCAGATGTGGCAGAGGCACTGGGAAAGTATAATGACAAGAACTTTCAGAATGAAGGAGACTTTTGAAACTACCTCTATTCCTCAGATGCTCACAAAAGCTTGTGGCTGTGTGTTTCTTAAAAGTTTCTTGCTGTTCATTACTGGGCTGGTATTTTCTTCATAAAAAAAGATATTTCAGTATTTCTCATAGGATACTTTACTCAGAGAGCCTCCTGATATATATGTTGTTAATTGCCACCAAATTAAGTTCAACCTATGGCAACTCTATGAATGAGGGACCTGCAAGTCATCCTATCATCAACAGCCCTACTCAGATCTTACAGGCAGTGGTATCACTAGAGTTAGTGTCATCTGGTACGGTTACCCATGGTGTCATCCCCCGACTGACCTCCTTCCATACCACACCATACAGAATCCTTAGTGATTTTTTTTAATCCTAATATTACTCAAAAATCATAATTTTCCTATATCACTGAATATAATGGTAACAGTTATGACATAAACAACTATCAAGATTAAAATTATTTATTTGAATTACAATATCATATGCACAG
The DNA here is from genome assembly GCA_026167975.1 of Phrynosoma blainvillii. Classification (NCBI taxonomy): domain Eukaryota; kingdom Metazoa; phylum Chordata; class Lepidosauria; order Squamata; family Phrynosomatidae; genus Phrynosoma; species Phrynosoma blainvillii. The sequence continues at coordinate 324,372,492 of JANUYF010000002.1, read as the reverse complement.
CCTAAATATATTTACAAGCACATTGCTTCATGTGGTTAAAGTGAAAATTTGGTAAGGTGTGATGTTTTTAAAGAAAATTTTAAAAGAATAAAAAAATATTTTTTTAAAAAAATTAAAAAGTTAAAAATAAATAACTTTTAATTTTTTTTAAAAAAAAAAGACTAGGGTTCTCCTTCCTCATTCCACTGTTCCTCCCCCATCTCATACCATCTCTTCAGTGTTTTAAAGGGATGCAGGGGAATACCACAGCCCATTTCTTTCAAAAGGTTTGAGGAGCAGTACTATCACCCCTTCTTAGGGTGTCACCTGCTCCAGCCCACATCCCTTGCACCCCACTAGTGATGCCCCTTCTTACAGGTGTATTTTTCTACTACTACTCCATTTTATCTTTCCCTCCCCCCCCCCGCCAACTCTAAGTCTTATCTAAAGCAAATACTTCACATTACACAGTCAGCATCAACCTTAACTATCTCAGGGTCTGAGATCTCTTAGTAAATGAGTTACATGTGTAGAAACATGTAGTATCAAGTCATAACACTTTAATTGGAAATGATGTCTGTGCTGTACTACAGCCACTCTTTTCACTTCTCTTCTATCTAGTATGCAGATCCATAGAAGGGAATGCAGCATCTTTCTTCCTACAACTGTTTCTCTGTTATCTGTGCACATCAAATGTTTGGTTTGCTTTTTAATAAGTAATTTGGGACCAGGAAAATAAGCAGTGTGGGACCAGATTTTGGGATACACCTTTTCTTGCTTAGAAAATGTCTAAGGATGTCTATCCATGTTGGTGTGTATGGGTATTAAAGTAATTAACAACCAGGATTGAAAAATATACCGTAACTTAAGCAAAACATTTTGGGCTTCCACTTTCTTCAGTTGACAAGATGAAACCAAGCTGCTGCATACAAGGTGGCAGTTTAGGACACTCAGGACATATACAGACTGCCAGAAATAATCCAGTTTGAGACCACTTTAACTGTCCTGGCTCAGTGCTAAGAAATCATGGGAACTGTAGTTTATTGTGGCACCAGAGCTCTCTGACAGAGAAGGCTCAATGTCACAGAAAAAATACAATTCCCAAGTTGTCAGAGACTACTCTATGATCATGTGGCCAGCATAATTACACAGAACGCTGCTTACCTTCCCACTGAAGTGGTACCTATTTATCTACTTGCATTTGCATGCTTTCAAACTGCTAGATTGGCAGAAGCTGGGACTAGTGATTGGAGCTCACTCCATCAAGCAGCACCCGGACCTCAAACTGCCAACCTGCAGATCTTGCAATCAACAGAGACAGTGTCTTAACCACTTGAGCCACTGCATCCCAGTTATTATATTATCCACCCTGCTTCTAATTTTCTTTTTTATAACCTTTGTAATGTTTATGTCCTATAACTTAACATTAGTAGCGACATTTGTAAAACTTAAAGACTGGTAAACAAGATAATCAATGTAAATTATGAACAAACTTTATGGAGCATTGGTACAAACATGTGTAAAATTCATCATCCACAGAGTTTCCTTGAATTCTCTTTACAAACAAGAGTAGGAAAAATCATGCAGGGCAATGCTATGTACATGGGGGAAATGCCCACAGAGCTCTTTTCCTCCCTCCCACCTTCTTGCTCTTAACCCATACTGCAACATAACACCCATTTCTGATCACAGGAAGCTCACTACTTTCTCTTATTTGTAGATTCAGTTGGCCTCTGCCTTCCATAGGACACTCATTACCATCTTTCTTGAATGAGGAAACAAGGATATGGATCCTATTAAGCCTCATGATGATGTTCATATACATCTGCAAGAATAGGGGGACAATATATCTCTAATTTAATTTGTGGATATGAAAATATTATTAACAGAAATTCAAGATTAGATTTAAAAAATTATTGCACTTAACAGAAGTAAAATTACAGATTCTTATGTTTTAGGATACAGAAACCTTCTTATGCATTTAAATGCAATTAATTTTTTTACTTATGATTGATTCCCAGTCCAAATGAATATCCACATATATTTAAAACATTTTCAATGTAATAGCTTCTTGATCTACTGCTATCTTATTATAATATTTTATGCATAGTCAAACAAAGAGTGTTTCTTTTTAGGCGAGAAACTGGTCAATATATGTTATTTATTCTATTAAACTAGTGGTGGACCAAATCAGACTGTCAAGTTCTGATTTCCTAAGTAGTGCCAAGTTATAGCTTGATGCTAATAAAGATTCATTAAGAGTGAAATACTATATTAGCAGTGTCTTTGGAATGACTTGAATAATAATTTGGATTTAAAAGTTTTGATGTTCTCAATAAAAATGAAAAATAGATGGCAATATCTTAGAATTTTCAGCAAGGTTATTTGACCGGCATAAAAGCAGGCACAACAAAATCTAATGAGATATCAGGAAATGGAGGTAGAGAAACCCAAACTGGGCACAAATATATGCAAAATGTGTTTCATCTTTAATCCAGTTTTTCTCTCTGTTCACTTGAGCATATTTTCTAAGATACCTCAGTAATTTCCCATCTATTGTGCAGTTTTCTCCAGGAAAACATTATAATTAAAATGATTTCAATCAGTTCATTTCTGCATCATACCAAACGAAAAGCATAAGCCATATTAGAAAAGACATGTGCATTTTGCATAAATCTTCTGTTCTAAGCTATTCATACGGGGAGAAATTGAAAATAATTAACTACTACAAGGGAAAAAATGAATGTTTTCAAGGATGCAGAACTTTGTAAGCTGCTGACAAGTCTTTTCAAAATAAAAGAAGAAATCAAACAAATACATAGTTTTGAAGAAAAAATGTTAGAAATGGTTTCTTAAACTTAACAAGTTAATAGAACTATTTTTCTTTGTCAAATGTGGTTGTTGTTTTTCACACTATTGCACTGAACAAGAGCTCAAAAATTTTAGCTATGTTTAGTAGCCGTTTATAGTTGCCAAATCCCTTCCCCCAATTATGGAGGATTCTTAGAGCTTACCTCTGCAACAATACATTTTTGGCCCTCAGACATATAGTACGTGTGGGAGGAAAATAAGTCAGAACAATAAAATAGCAGGACATGTTGCTTAAACTTTAGTAGAAAAAAACTCTCTACATTTCAAGACTCCTTCAGGTATGAATGGTGTGAAGAGGGGATCAAATAACACTGGTAATGAGGGCACAATGTTTGACTCACCTCCTAGTGTCAGGCATTTTGACTGTCTCCATCTGCAGACATCCACATGTAGACTGTTTACTTGGAGAAAGACTACCTTTCATCAGCTACTTAGGGAAAGATTTCCATGTGGCCAGAAATTCCAATCATACAGAGATTCTGATCACATAGAAGCCTACATGTGAGCAATTGGTCCCATATGGACTTGCTCACAGCACTTCAATGCATGATCATCTGGGGGTTGGCCCAACCACATGTCCTGTTCAGAGTGCCAGGATTTGATCCAGCAGCATTCACCTATCCTTCTCCAGCTCCTGATGCCAGATTCACATGGGAAAGGGAAGGGGAATCCCCTGTTTCCAAATTTCTGAACTGATATTTTCAGAAAAGCAAAATCTCATACCATCTAGCTCCAAACAAAGAGTGCCAAAGGTGAGTGGTTTTTGGTATTTTATTTTTTTAGTTTTTAACATATTTTATTAATAGCTTTGCGAACAATCAATATAATCAACACAAAATACATTTTATGAGCCTTGGGGGTCAACAGAAAGAGTTTTACAGAAAGGTGATTTATCCTGGGATAGCAGAGACACTCGGAGTTCAAGGTGTCATCTCATTCCATGGCAGCTGGTGGAACCAAGTACAGAGTGTCTCTCCAAAAGACAGTCTGATGGGTTGGATGTTCAATATTGTTCATGTTGTTATTAATATATTCAATAAAAACAGATCAATCCTCAAAAAATGTGTGTGCCATTTTTGTCCTTTGCAAAACTTGAGGATATAGGAAAGTTTTCTGACAACCATGTGTCCCAAATCCTCTTCCACCAGTTGCTCAGTTGAACATCTCCTGTTTTCCAACATCTCATGTGACAAGTTTTCAATTTTTCAGATGGCTATTGTCCTTGCTGTAAATCGATAGCATTAGAAGACCTGGGCAAAATTGTACAGGTTGTTTCACAATATCAGAAATGTGGGTTAAAACAGCATTCCAGAAAGCTCTAATCTTAGGACAATCCAACCACATGTGTAAATAGGAACCAAGAGTCTTACAACTTCTTCAGCATTTTTGGGAAGTGTCTTTTTTCCATTTTTGATAATCTTATGGGTACTAAATACCATCTGTGTATGGCCTTTCAAGTTCCCTCCCTCATCAATGCTCACCGTGATTTATATGCATGACCAGGTGGTTTCAGAGATATCTGTGTTTATATCCGATTGCCAAATTATCCTGGCAAGTTGACTCATGCCATAGGTGGATTGTATTAAATTTTTATATATTATGACTGCCCCATCTTTAGATGTTTGTCTATTTGCTATACAAATGTGTTCATAAAAGGTCAAGGGATGGGGGAAACCGTCCTTTATCAATTTGCTTTTTGCAAAGGAGAGCACTTGCAGTACTTGGAACAGGAGGATTTGGCATGTCCCAAGGCATTGAGCAAATTATATGTCGTTTTGAGTTTTCCATGTTCAAATAAATCTATAATTCTGTTTAGGCCACATTCCTTCCAACATTTGAATTGAACTAATTTATCCACTTCATAAAAATGGAGGTGTCATAGGAATGGGCAAATAGAGGAAGGATCAGGAACTAGTATGTGAACCCATTGCTTCCAAGTAAGGAGGGAGTTGTAGAGAAAGGGGTTTTGTATCTCCTTCAACACTCTCCATGTCCTTATAGGGGGGGAAATAAATTCAGCCCAACTATAACTATCTAGGTCCACCATTTGGTGGAATATTACTCTGTGACAAGTTGGGAGAGCTGGTTTAGTTGGAAGGAATGATAATAGAGTTTGACATCTGGGTTTGCCAACCCTCCTTCCCTGGTGCTAGTATAGCTTAACAGATTTAGGGAATCTGGGTCTTTTTCTGTTGAATATATAGTCATTAATCATCTTTTGCCAGAATTTGAATTTGAGAGGAGCTGGACAAATAGGTATAGATCGGAACAGAAAAATAAGCATGGTACAAGAAACATCTTTACAATGGCAATCCTCCCAAGAATGGAGAGATTTAAGTGTTTCCACTTCCTTATTTTTACTTTCATTCATTTAGTGACAGAGTTATAGTTCCTGGGCACCAATTGAGATAGATCTTTTGTAATAAGAATGTCTAGATACGTGAATCCAGAGGGGCATAGTTGTAATCCAGAGTCTTGTCCTGGTCTGAAGGTGAAGCATTCCAATACATCAGTTTAGATTTCTGATAATTGATCTTAAGCCCTGAGTGCTTCCCAAAGGTGTCCAATATTTTTTTTTAATTAATGAAATGATGTTTCAGGGTTTTGCACTGCAAGCAGAATATCATCCACATACAGCATTATTTTATGGTGGTGGCCATTGATTGATACAGGGCCCCACAACATTTGGGTTTGACCTAACTAATTCAGCTAGAGGTTCAATAAAAAGTGCAAATAGTATTGGTGAGAGGGGACATTCCTGCTTAGTGCCTCTGTGTAAGTTGGAATGATATGAGTCTACCCCATTAACCAACACTGTCACTTCTGAGTGTTTGCATAGATGTTCTAAGATAGATATAAATCTATTGCCAAAATTCATTTCTTTTTGTACACTGAATAGAAAATTCCATTCAACTCTGTTGAACTCTTAATGCATCTAGTGAAAAAGTGCCAAAGGAGCTTTTGTCTGGGATGAGTGGTGAATCTTGTTAAGAACTCTACAGAGTTCTTACCTGGCATAAAACCTACTTGATCCGGGTGGATATAATCCAGGATAAATTTGTTTAGTCTGTTTGCCATGATAAATGTGAGTAATTTCACATCTTGGTTTAATAAAGCTATTGACCTGAATACTTTGACTGGAGGGTTCTCATCTTGTGTCTTCAGTATGGGAATGATTCTTGACCTGTGGCAACTGCTGGGAGGAAGACCACCCCCATGACTTCGTTAAATAAATTAAATAGTGAAGGGGTTAGTTCATCTCTAAGAAGTTTATAGAATTCACCAGAGAAGACATCTGGGCCGGGGAATTTGAATAGTTTCAGTTTACCTATAGCCTTTTTTATTTCCTCCAGTTCTATTGGTTTGTTTTATGAAATCAATTGTAGATGAATCACATGTGTTTCCTGATGTGTACAAATCTTTATAGAATCTGTGGATTTCATTAACAATATGCTTGGGAAGGGTGATTTAGGGTCTTTACAGACTGCCAGAAATAATGCAGCTTAAGGCCACTTTAACTGCCCTGGATCAATGCTAGGGAATCATGGGAATTGTAGTTTATTGTGGCACCAGAGCCAGAGAAGGTTCAATGTCTCAGAAAAACTTACAGTTCCCATGATTCGCTAGCATTGAGCCAGGACAGTTAAAGTGGCCTCAAATGGTATTATTTCTGGCAGTCTGTAAAGTCCCTAAGTTACCTTTGCTGGACAATACTGTTGTGATCAATATTTTATTTGCTTTCTTTTTAACCGCTCTGGCTAACAGGTGTGAGTTTTTGTTGTTAAATTCATAGTAATATGCTTTGGTATATTGTAGTGATTTTCCTGTTGTCTAGATCTGCTAGTTCTGTCCTTTTTTTTGGGGGGGGGGAGAAGTGTGGTGTATATGCTTGGGCTTTCGGTATTTATGTGTGCCTGTTGTAACTGTTGAATCTCAGACATAAGGATTTGTCTATCAAAATCTCTAAATTTCTTTTTCCTAGCTCTTGGATGAGTAAACCCCTGAGTACCGCTTTCAGAGTGACCCACAATATGGCCTCTGATGTGTCTCTTTTTATTTTCTTTGTAAAAATTCTTAATGGCCTCTCTAATTTGCTTTTGAACATCAGACAGAAGGGAGGGGTTGAATCTCCAAATCTGTGTTTTCAGGGTGCCAGGACCAAGTCTCCAATTCAAGGTTACTAACCCATGGTCTGAATAGGAGATAGGGATGATTTTGACATCAGTGACTTCAGGAAGGAAATGAAAAAAATAATAAATCCTAGAGTATGATTTATGGGCATTAGAAAAGAAGGTATATTGCCTTATCTTGTGGGTGCATGGCTCTCCAGGGATCAATAAGGGCAGATTTGGCAATGATGTTAGGTAGGGAGGAGTCTCTCAGTTTCTTCTTGTCAGGGCGACTTGTCTTTCGTTTGCATCACCAGCAATGATGATTTCACCAACTGCATTGTCCTGAAGGGTCTTAATAAAGGATTGTAAAAAAAATGTCTGTTGATCATTATTGGGAGAATAAAAAAATACCAAAGGTGACTTTCCTGCCTGTACTGGAGCCCTGCAAAATTATAAAGTGCCCTGCTGTGTCTCTTATCACATGTTCCTCTGCAAAAGGGCATGACTTATCAAGCAGAACTGCTACCCCTCTGGCTTTCATAGAGTCTCCCATAGTGTATTGGGTTGGGAACTCTGAATTGGAGAGTATATTCCCTGTTCCCTTTCTGTGTGTCTCTTGCAGAAATGTGCCACTGGGTCTTAATTTCCTCAAGTAGTTTGTAATTCTTGTACGTTTAGGGGTAGAGCCTACCTCATTAATGTTAAGTGAGACTATCTCAAGGTTATCCAGGGCAGGGATGTGGGGGTTGCACAGAGAGCCACATTAACACAAGTCTACTCTTTAAAAGTGAATGGAATTTAGCATATGTAGGTACAACTGAGACTATTCCCCAAGGCTGGAATGCAAATAGCAAAAAACATAACTACATCAACATTAAGCTTTAAAAACATTATCGCCAAGACAACCAGCTCACAAGGCCCAGTCAGCGCAAGCACGGTTGAACTCCTTAGGTGGGAAATAGGGGGGTAGCATAGGGTACCTACCCCAAATGACATATAGAACATCAATATAAACACATTGAAGCAGTGCAATAAATTTTCATAACTTGTCGTAGATGTTAATAAGAAAGAAATTGGAGTATTATGCAGCAGGCTCCACCAAGGGGAACACGTGAGGTGGGAGTAGGCCTTTTGCACCATAAAAAACCAGGAAAAAGAGAGTAGCAAAGTACAACAAAATGGAGGCTCAGAAGGCCCGCTCTGCAGGACAAAAAGAGAACAAGAAAATCCAAGACGGCTTCCCATGTAGCTTATCTCTGAATCTGAAGTCAGCTTATCCAACATCCAGGATGAGTCAGTGTTTGTTAATCTACTCCATTTCATCAGTGCTTGTCAGAGCTAGCTTGAAGGGTGTTCCCTCAGTCTGTTACAGTGATTTCTTCATGTTTGCCTTCCTTTTTTCTTTAGTGATCATTCAGAAGTACTTTGATTCAATTTGGGCTTACCTTCATCTTTTGCCTCTTCTGTTAGGTCCCTGGGTACTCTTATGTCTAGAGCTTCACAGATCTCGATCAATTGGCTTTTAATTGATGTATTCATGTTGCTGTTCTTGTGAGTGACAATTAGCTTAAATGGGAAGCGCCATCTGTATTTTATCCCAGCTTCTTATAGAAGGGATAGTGGTTTGAGGTCACATCTTCACTTCAGTGTCTCAGTTGAGAGATCCTGGTATACCTGGACTTTGTGACCATTGTATGATAAGTCCTTAATAGATGAGAGGTTACTCAGAACTAGAGATTTTGTGGGGTAATGTGCAAATCGGATCAGTATATCCCATGGCTGTGTGGACGTTCTCGATCATGGAGTGATCTATAAATCCTTTCTATGTCTAAGTTTCTGAGGCTTAAATTATGACAGATGTCATTAATCCACGTAATCCTGGGGGACAGAAGATCCTTCATGCTCCTCCACACCTCTCAAGCAGATATTGAAGCACCAGTCTCTGTTTTCAAAATCCTCAATTTTTGTTTAAAGGTGGTCAAGAGAGTTTTCTAATATTTCAGTCCTACCGGAGTGGGATAAAGTTTACTGCAGAGCTGCATTTGCAGCCTCTTCCATGTCTCCAATCCATCTTGTTAGGGCTGATAGCTTGGCATCTACCAGCTCAAGGGCAGCAGCCCAATCCTTTTGGAGGTCTTTCACTAAATTTTCTCTTCGTTTCTCCAATAAGTCTGGAAAAGAGAGATCTGCTGGTGTGGGGTGTCTGTTCTTCCCTCCTTTGCTCATTCTGTTAGGGCCACGCACCATCTTTGATTTCTCTGATGAATCTGTGTCATCTGAGGATTGTCTGGGATCTTTTGCTGAGACACAGAGTTCTGCAATTTTTTGTTCTGCCAAGTGTTTTGTCCCTTGCATTAGGGATCCTTTGGCAGGTAAAAATTTTAGGATTTGTTACTTAGAAGTGCTTCAGTTATTCAAAATGTCATTGAGTCTAGGCTCCTCTCATTATTAGACATCAGCCATGTTGGATTGTCAACCATGTCCCTCTAAAGTTGAGTTTTTGCTACCAAAAGCATATCAGAATAACTATTCATCTTTGTCTGATGGCATCACAATGCCTTTAGCATGTAACAGTATGGGGCCTCTATTACTCGTCACAATGTACCATTACAGAAATTGTTGTACTATAGTGGATGGGCTCTGGTTAGTACATCTACACTAATTAGTAGTATAAGACTTCATTACATCACAGCACAAACCTAGAAACTGTGCCACTGTGACCGTAGTAGAGGATTTCTGCCTAGCCTTGAAATCTCTAGCTTTTCTAGGCTGTTTTACTTCCTCGCATTTACCTAGCTCCCAGAATGACAAAGTAATTTAATTCAAACCTAATGAGTGTCAAACCATTGGCAGAAAAGGCTACAAAATTGCATCTTCTCATTTAAAGGTACTACTGAATGGATGAAGTGACCATATGCTACCATTATCTTCAGGCTGCTTGTTGGCCTGTGTAAAATAAGCTGATAGTCTTCCTGCACTTCTTAAAGGACAAGTGGCCACATGACAGACATCACATTCAGTATTGTCAGTATATCTTCAGAGTTTTAGTCAAGACAGTAGGGCTGCACTGGACATAGGCAGAAAATCAGAGTCACAAATACAATACTGCCATTTTGCTATGTTTTGTTTAATTTTGTTTGTTGTTTTTGCACTGCAAGTGAATAGTCAAGATGATGCCTTGAATTTTTGATCAAATCACATTTATTGAAGACATACAAAAATGGACATCTAGAACACACTACCTGGAGCTGTGGCTTTCTAGTATTCCATAGTAAATCTGGCTCTGACAGCAGACACCACCAAGGAATATTTCATTTAAAAGTAAAAAATTCTGGTGATTTGCTAAATAGGTATCTGTGACATTAGTTGTTAGTGAAAGGGAATATATAAGTTTATTTCCACATATCTGTTTATCTTTTCATCTATAAACATATTCACCACTCAACTGTAGGTTCTTGGGGGGAAAGCTTTTCATTCAGAAAACAGTAAAATTCTATACATGTCTGCTTGCAAGGAAATACCATTGAATTCATCAGTCTTACTTCAAATGTGGTTATGATTGTATCCTAACATACCTAAAAATACCTGTTTTCAGTAATGTGTGATGTGTGTAATTTATTGTGTACCTTATCAGAGTCAATAAACATTTAAAATTCTGCATTTTAAATTGATATCTGTAGCAACTGTGCATATGATATGAGTCACATTTAATAGGATTACATAGTTAAATCATCAGTGACCACAGGATTAGGATTTTGGAAATAAAATCTACAACTTTTCCTCTGTCAAAACTGGTGTCATTTTTGCTGCTTGGAACTAACACAATATTAGTAACATTTTTACCAATGCTTTGAGTTAATTTGTTAATTCATTAATAGTTACTAATTTATCAACTTTTCCCCAATTAACATTACCATTAAAATATGATTTAGTGAATTAGATTGCGAGAATTCAATATAATTCATTAGGATGACTGACTTTCCCTCTCTCAAATTCAGTACAAAAGTAGAACAGGAAAGCCTGCCATCAAGGGAAGGAAAATATTAAAATTAGAGGAAGTGTATCACATGGCTCTGTTGTTGGACAGATTAACAATAGCTTAGGTGATTTCTTTGAGAAGACAACAGATAGAAGGAAGTGGGAAAGAAAGAATTTTCTGAAACACAGACTAGATAGTGGGATTTGTGGAGCAGAACAAGTAAGTTGGGGAAATAAGAAAAAAATGAATGGAAAAAGAAAAAAAGTGAGGCTTGGAATGAAATGGGGGATAGAATTGAAATAGTTCGCTTGCTTAGCCAAAGACCAATGGGTTATCTAAACTGACCAAAAAAAATCACCTTCATCTTGCAATTTCCTGATCCACAGTGACACTGTTAGTGCCGCACCTACTCAAAATAAATCAAACTCATGTTCTATCTACTACCATGCATTTCCCATGCCCAAATTCAAATTGGTACAAAAGGGATGCATGGCTTATTTTGAGTCCCAGAATGCCAAAACCTATCAACCAATAGCTTTATTGTTTGTCAATCTTGCCAACTTGAACCCTAATTGGTTACCTCCCTCATCCAATCCTCTCCCCCTTTCACATCTGTTAGTGAATAACCGAGAGGAATCTAAATAGCTGCTCTCCACAACTTCCTGCTGATTAATTTTTTAAAATCTGCTTTTAAATGTCTCCTGACACATATACACACACATAAACACACACAAGGACTGAAGCGGAGCCCCTCTGCCGAATCTGCTCCAAAGTTAAGTAACAGCAAGAGAGGAGCCTGATCTTCCCCCTTACCATTGATCTCATGGCTGGGCTCAGCAGGGAAATGGGTGACAGCAACCAGGGTAAAGTACTCCATTGCCATCAATTGCAGTGAAGAAGATGGGTAGTTTTATTTCCCATGGTATAGCAGAGCTAATGATATCAGGCTACCTTCTCCCTCTTCTTCCCTCCCACTCAAGTGAACAAGCGAATGAGCAAGGGAATGCACATGCAGCTGACTGCACCAACCCCTGCAAATATGGAAAGAAAATTGCAAGTTTTTATACTATTTATACTAAATACTCCTCCATTTCAGAAGCCCTTCTAGTCTTTTTAAATTTTTCTCCTAATTCAGCATCAGTGTCACAGAAAGCACAGTAAAGTACAGTAAGGTCAATGACTGATATGGAGAATATGGAAGGACCTCACCATCCACCATTTTTTAAAGTTGGCACTCAATTCTTCACTTTTTTGGGTTCCAGGATGTCATAAACAACCTTTTAATATTTCTGCTCTTGGGAAAATGGTGGCAGGTATTTCCCATATGAGAAGGACCAGGGGTAGGGTTGAGCACATGGGTTAGCTCCATTACAATTCAGACCAAAATCCAGAGTGGATTTACTTGTAACACTTGTAAAGTATTTCCCATAAAATTTCCTGTATCTGCTTTCCTGTAATATAAACATATTTCACCTTGTTTTACCCATCAGGGCACTGGATTACAATTGTTGTCCCTCCCTTAAACACAAGAGTAGATATTGCCACTTCTCAGTACATGGACACAAATCTGCTAGTGTTATGCAATCTAGGATGGTTTCTCTTTTGTGCAGTACCATTACACTGTCTCATGGTCATTTTCTGCTGACCCATGATCATACTGCAATCTTAAACATAGTCCTGCTCAAACAGTTCCCCATTCACCACTGCTTAACAGTGAAAGAGAAGGGGAGGGGAGGGATGAGCAAAACATTTTCAAGCTGCTGATTCTAAATGTAACCAAAATAAATGGTGCCACCTCTGGTTTCTGACTGAAAAACAAAATCTAGAATAAAACAAAACTGGGAAAGCCATTAGTAATAAGAAAAAAAGCAAGAGAAGCTACAACTGAAATTAATTTATTTACATATAACAGAATTTATATCATTAAAAGGGAGGAAGAAGGAATCTAGTAACACCCTTTAAGACTAAAGTATTTATTTCGGTATATCAGCCACAAGAATTAAAGCATAGTTACATACTGTGTGAGTGCGAAACATAAAATGTATGTTAAACAGACTGTAACTGATAATTGGAATATTTACTTGGACCTTTTATTTTAATGTACATGTGTGCTATAGACATAGCATATAACTAAACCTTTGCAGAGATCTACATTAAAGTGTATCCCCATGTAAGGCCATAAAACCACATACAATTATATCAGTGATGAAGAGATGAGGTGAATGCTACATTAACAACTGACAGTACTAATAAAGTGCTAAAGACTGGCCACACCTCCCATCAAAGTAATTTTGGGGGTCTAATCTGAATCAGGCTGTTGCAGAACAGATTTAAATCTTTCCCCATGGCATTTTCTTGAAGCATCCCTCCATAGTTGCTGTGTACTAGATAGGGTTATTAACAGCAAATGTTCAGCTTTCTCCCCACCACCAGCACCCTCAAAAACGAAAAAGATAACACTACCACATGCAGTAAAATTATCTGTGGTTCTTGTAAGCAAAATATACAATTTGCATTTCTTCTTTCCCTTTCCTTCTTTCATCCAATTATAGCTAATCAACAGTCTACAGCAAAAAATTAATTATCTGTGTACAAATTAACCAGAAAACACTAAGTAATTTAGGGCCTTTGCAGACTGCCAGAAATAGTGCAAATTGAGTCCACTTTAAGGGTTAGGGTTAGTGCTAGGGAATCATGGGAATTGTTTTTTTTCTGAGACATTGAGCCTTCTCTGTCAGAGAGCTCTGGTGCCACAATAAAATACAGTTCCCATGATTCCCTAAGCCTAAGCCTAACCCTAAAAGTGGACTCAATTTGCACTATTTCTAGCAGTCTGCAAAGGCCCTCTGTTATTTGATTAAACTGAAATTCTAAATTATCCAGAAATTAACCAAATAATTGCATTTCTCCCACCAAAATATCTAACAGTTAATCAGGTTTATTAGGCTACAACTCTAGAGCATCAGACTATAACTTTGGAGACCAGGATTAGAATACCCACTTGGCCATGGAAATCTATTGGGTAACCTTGGGCAAGTCACACACTCTCAGCCACAGAAGAAGCCCCTCTGAATTCTGCCAAGAAAACCCTGTGATACTACAAAGAAATGATGAAAACAAAGGCAATGTAGACAGAGTGCCAAAGATTTGTTCAAATATAAGGAAGTCACTAAGATAAGGTTCTGGTTCAATTCCCAGCTCAGACTTGAAACTCACTGAATGACCTTGGGCAAAGGAAATGCTCTCAGACTCAGGGGAGGGCAAAGGCAAACCTCTTCTAAACAAATAAAACACCATGATGGGGGTCAAAAATGACTTGGAGGCACACAATAACAACAAACTGATAAGGGAGGGAGGTTCAATGACTGTGTAAGGAAGCGAGAAGAAAGTGAGAAGGTGAGAGGAAGTAATGTTGGGGAGGAATGGTGTTGAGGGGGAATAGGAGAATGGAAGATGGGAGAAGGATTGAAAAAAAGGAAAGAGAGGTATGGAAGGAGAATTGAAATGGAGAAATGACAGTTGACATGATATGAAGATGGTGCAATGTAATAATGTAATGTAATTTATTTGTAGAATAAAACATAAAGGAGAATAAGTACAGACTCAAAATGGTACACTACGATAGAAAAATGTATTTATAGAGTTAAAAATACAGAATGGTAATGACATAGTAGTAATATAGCATAATATATATTTATAACAGTAATAACCATATATACAGAGACCAGATTCTTAAAAGGTATATAGAGAAAACCATCAAATTTATTCTTTAAGAAAGTAACCACAATTGCCTGGGAAGTTGTTATATAGAGGATTATAATAGTCATTGTAAAATTTAATATCTAAGTTATTGTTAGAATTTTTTTAAGTATTGATGTATGTTTGGTATATATGTATGTACATTTTGTTTGTAGGTATGTATTGATGTGTTTTTTTATGTATATGTTTGTATTGTTTGTAATAAAAAAAGAAAAATAATGTAATGTAATAAGAGGAATATAGTATTTATGTTTATTTTAAATTAATGTCTTTAGGTGGTATTTATTATTATTATTAGGGGAATGTGAACTGCCTGTGCCACTTGGTCTGCCCTGGGATGGAGGACACTTTTCTGTCACAAGTATGTCTGGATATAACCTAAATCTGCAGAATTAATTAACCAGTATGATGAGTTTATGTAGATAGAATGGAGAGAGCATATTTTCTTTTTCCCAGTGTGGGCTGGTAACTCCCATGTCATTGAGTTTTTTGGCTAAACTAAAAGATCTATGAGTTAACAAAAATGCTAACTCTACTGTACTTGGAGAAGAGGGTTCAGCACCCTGGATAGCTCCTTTACTGGGCCCAGAGCAAAGCAGAACCCATCAGACACAGAGATAAACCTACAGTTATCACCCACTTTTCAAAAATATTGCAAAGAACTCATTAAAGATCCTTGCCATAACCAATATGAAGTGCCTTATCAGGATAACATATGGATAGAGGAGTCTAGTTTAGAAACAAAATTTGTTTTAATTTGTATACAGATGTAGCTCCCCTAGTTGCTAATAGGGTGGACTAATGAATTTCAGTGTTGTTTTCACATTGCTATTTCATGACATTGTTTACTTTTTGAATGGCAAAAGTTCCAGTTAATATTTTCACTAGGGTATTACGGTACTTTAATTGATGGAACTCCTTGAAATTGCCACCAAAAATTAGGCTTTATATGGCCTATATATAAGACTTCACATTTTATCTGCACATTTTCAGACATAGCTGCAGTGATGGAGCACTCATCAACATTCCGTAAGTTTCTACTGCCATACTCTGGAAGATATATAATACGGGGAGGAGAATGCATATTTCTAAAATAAAAACATTTTCTTCATGGAAGAATTCAGTAATGAGATGAAACCCAGTGATAATTGTGTCTATAAATGGATCTCATGCAATAAACTATATGCATGCTGGAGCTGGTTATCCTGCAACAACAGAAACTGCTGTAATTTAAATAAGTGATTATGTTCACTGAACAATATATACATTTCTCTGTGTGTGTGTTTTGTAGGTGCTTGGAGGGAGACAGAGAACAGTATCTATGTACATTGTGTTTAGATTTTATTAGAATGAGTCAATCTTTTCAGCAGACACATTAAAATGAATTTATTTAATTCATTTAGCTACAGATTTTTTTAAACTGTTTAAAAAGTGCAAGGGTGTCCATATTGACTTGGATATATGATTTGCCAAAAAATTGGAGGAGTTGAATCTAAGGGCCGATGCAGAGGGGCGGATCGGGGCCATGGCAACCACACACTGTGGCCCCGATCCTCCTTTTTGTCACCCCCAAAAGAGTGGACAAATGCCATTCCTTTTTGGGGTGGTGAAAAGCTACCCTTAAAGCCACTGCCACAGCTTTTTTGTGCCCCTTTGACACAGCATGTCTGCATACTTTGCCAAAAGGGCAGCTTGATGCTGCGCACTGTGCAGTCGGGCGCACGGAGTTGGGGCAGCTGGCATGTGGTCGTCTTGCCCCAACTCCACCTCCAGGATGGCCTAAAGTGTCGGTCTGCACCCCCCTACGTTACATGAAAAGAGGTGGTCCTAGAGTAAGGGAATCAGCAGTTTCAGGGAGTAACAGTGGAAGCCTTCTGAGTGGTACTCCTGGACTCTAACACACAATATGTCCTGAGTTTCCTAAATTATTGTGGTGCCTTTGCTTTATTGGTGGACACTCACCCAATACCAGTGTTTAACTGAGATTGATCTGCCAATTCAACCACCTTCTGTTCATGAACTTGGAAGGACATGTCACCTTGTCTTTCTGCTTAGGCAGTAAATGTCTTGGGTTAGCTCTGTAGGCCCAAATTATTCAGTACAATAAAGGAAACAAAATCCCACTTTCCTGCAATTTCCTACAAAACAGAACCTCAGTATTTTCAGAGAATCAAAAAGATTTAACAAGGCAATATAAGTCAGTCAGTATAGCAAGAATTTAAAAATTCCATATGGCATGCTTCACATTTAAATGTAGGATGTTTTTCTGGAGGAAAATGTGCTTTTATTGGCAAAAGTCATATGTATAATATGATGTATAATTTGAAGTGATAACATGCTGTAATGTGAAAGAATTTCTTTTCTTGTAAGATGTAAATGTTATGCTACAAAGAATTTTGAGAAGAGTACTTTTGCTATTATTGTTGCTAAAGTTGCTTGTGCAAAGTATAGTGTTTACAGTAAAATTCATAAATTCAGGTCAAATAATCACAATCTGCAATTGTTTTTAAAATGTGTCAAATATCATCATATAGTAATAACAGAGGACTGACCATGAAAATTTGAAATTCACATGAAGCCTGATGAAATATGGCATGGACTTTGAAATACAATTCAACAGTCTAATGTGCTTTGTAACACAGTCTCATTTAAAAGCCCACTACATCTGCTGGGTCATGGAGGAGATATGTCTTTCCCTCTACTGTATTTGAAATAACTTCAGTAACAACAACAGAATCCTTCCTCTATCTCAGCTCTACTGAATCTACAACTTTGTTCACACAGTGAAGAGTAAGTCAAATTTGTCTGTGTCAAAGCACTGGTGTTTGATCATGACAATGTCTACCTGTGTCCTTCATTTTTCTCCGGATAAACCTGTCACTTGGGATATGCATATTTTTGTTAAGCTTACCCATCTTCAACTCACCTGATGTTCCAATTTGGGTTTAACCTAAACCAGGACCAGGATACCTCTGGTCCTCCACATGTTTTGGACTACAGATCCCATAATCCCTTACCAGATAGAATTTCTGAGAGTAATACATTCAAAACATTTGGAAGACCAGAAGACCAAGTCTTATTGCTACACAACCAGGCAAATTTAAACCACAGTTTAACTTTATGTGACACTGAAGTCAGGTAATGTTAGACCATAGACAACATAGCCTTGCAAATTCTTTCTGGCTGAAAACGCATAAAGATACAGCTTTGAATGATACTGCTTCCACACACACATACACATGCTGCCCTTGTACATAAAAAATAAGCAGAAAGAAATACCATATCAGTCCATGAAAGTAAAACAGAACTCACCAATTTAAGTTAATTGTAAAGCCAACAGGGAAAACAGTATAATGCCATCACTCTGTAGCCATAGATTCTGCATCCACAGAGTCAATCATTCATGGCTTGAGAATATATGAATATTCCACTCCCCCCAAAAAATCTAAAAAGCAAACCCCTATTTTACCATTTTATATAAAAGACACCATTATATATAATGGGTCTTGAGCATCCATTTTGCTATCCACAACCCCAGTGGATACCAAGGGCCAATTGTAAGTGCATAATGTGCATGCACTACTTGGATATTTTTTGTTAAGCATAGGCAGATGTTCTTATAAATTATTCTAACTTTTCCTTTTATGTACATTTGATATCAAGAAGACTATACTTGAAAGGCCTAATATGTCTCACGCTCGATCATCCCTCAATCACTGAGTCAGGGTCAAACTAAATTATATGTGTACTGTGCAGCTAAAGATAACTTCTTTTTTACTCTGTAGTATGGGTTTGCTGCCCTAATCCAGATGAGGACCAACATGCACAGGTGGAGAAAAATGTCAATTTCCCACATCCATTTTTTAAAATTGCAAACCCATTTGCAGGAGTCGAAATAAGAAGAAAAGTCCATTTTACACCATCCCCCAGACTAGCCAAATGTATCTATTTTTGTTCATTTTTGAACATTATCAGTGTTAATCTAAATTACCAAATGCTAGTTTTTCATGTATTATCAATTATATTTTCATGTCCAGAGATCTAAACATGTTAAGTTTTTATATAGATTCGTATCACAATGGAAGGCCAGTGAAATATTCAACCAAAGAAACTAGTTATTTCTATCAGATCTCTTGGGGACAAAGGGATGAAATATTGGTCGAAGAACATAGTGGATAAGATCTTATTCATATTATTGCATCTTTCACAGCTTGGCATTGTCCTCTAACTAAATTCCTGTTAGCTTGACTCAAATATAAACAAGACAAATGGAAGAGTAGTATTAAAATATACAGTATTTCTTCTAAGTGCCAACACTTGTTTGCCTTTATGGCAATAGCTGTAGGCCCACTCCAAGCTTCTTCTATAAAACACACTCAACACAGGCAAAAAACAAGTTTGTTTTCATTTGGTCTGTGTGGTATTTCATTCAGCCTTATTGCTATTGCTATGGCCTAGGCAACAACACTGTCCTATAATGGACTCTTTTTGCTCCAGTGATTGCTGTAATCTAAGATACACAATAAAAGAGAAAACCATTCCTACACAACAATTTATGGAAGAGGTTTGGAACTGTTTACTTCCTACCCCCAGCATCCTTTCTGATTGTGATTAAAGGCCTAAGCAGACTGCCAGAAATAGTGCACATTAAATTGAGGCACTGCCCTGGCTCAGTGCTAGGGAATCATGGGAACTGTATTTTTTTCTGGGACATTGAGCCTTCTCTGTGAGAGAGCTCTGGTGCCACAATAAATTACAGTTCCCATGATTCCCTAGCACTGAGCCAGGGCAGTGCCTCAATTTAATGTGCACTATTTCTGGCAGTCTGCTTAGGCCCTTACTGAGCTTGCTGGTCCCCAGGAGGATGTTCAGACAATTACCATAAATGATACTAGAAGACACACTGCACTCATTTAAGGAAGGAGTCAACAGTTTAATCTGGGGTAACATATCTCTGTGATCAGCATTAAATAAGGTGTACCTTTATGTCCTCATAATATATCTGGATTTCCCCCTCCCCCGTTGTTTTGAGAATGCTGCAAATAAGTAAAATCTATTCATATAAACAGTAAAATGTTACATAAAATGAATGTTATTTAGCTGTTTGTTCTCTTTGAAGCAATTTATTTTTAAAAGATGCATGGGAATTACTTAAAAGCATTTGTTACATTATTGTTCTCAGTGGGCTGCTGTTTTAAATAAGCCAATTCATTTAACTAGTTCACAGGAGAGAGACACTAAGTGTAATATTAAAAGATGTGCCTCCAAATTTATTTTCCCCACTAAAATTACCATAAACAGATTTTCCTTTTTTAACAGAGAATAAATTTCATTTAAGACTCTTAACAAAACTCACTGCTGTAAAGAAACTATTTAAGTTAAGAAACTGGAATCTGTTTATCATTTGATTATTTACAGGAAGTAAGTGTTACATGGAAAGATGCATAGATTTATTTCAAAGTCAGACAGAAGTTAACATAGCCCAGCTGTATCCATTCCTCTCAGTCAACATTTTCTGCTACTGATGTCCATCCAAAAAAAAAAAATTAGCAGCTGGTGCCCACTACTGCTGGTAAGAGCAGCTAAAGCCATAGAGTTCCAATAGGGGAACTTCAGGGATGCATTAGATACTGCCAACTATAGAGCCACAATCCATCAAACAGAAGTTTTTCCCACAAATATTGTAACAAATATTTTTTGTCAGTCCTGATTCCAAGCATAAGCTTATTTCAGTTAAACAGCATAGGACAAAGGCAAATTTGTGGGAGCTTGCTTCTAGTTAGCCCTTCATGCTGAGTTCTCTTTCTGCTTGCATGGATACTATGCAGAGAAAGCTGCTGAATCCTATTTATTATTCTTTTCTTGTGCTTAATAACCCTTAATAGACCTTAATTAACTTGTACCAAGTAATCCATATGCAAGCCTACTCCAATATCAGCCGATGCCACATCATTACCATACAAAAAGCAACTTCTCTAGGGAGGGTGATAGATGCAAACCTCTGATAACAAAGAGAATAATCTCTCTTATCTGCATTTTGCAGAGATATTCTAATAAGCTCCATTGATACAACAGAATATGCATCTGAGGCACACAGCTCCACTGTAAAGCCTAGGGAACTAACACTATACACCATTACAGGAACACATGTATGCAAGATAAACTAGATTACCAATTTGGAATCTTCACTTCATAAATATTTTTTGCCAAACAGTTTGAAAATGCAATAAATAGGGGTCAGTTTCTATTCTAAAATACACAAACCATGAAAAGCATTCAGCAGCCTTAAATACTAACAAATATATGGTAGCACAGACTGTAATCTTTTGCTCTATTCTATGAATTTTATTCTAGTTTCATAATCTGTTTCTCTTTTATTATGTATTGTTGCATTTATATTTTAAACAGACTGACTGCCACTCCCAACAAACTTTGGCAGTGGGCAGCTTAGACCTGCAATAAATAAATAAAAAATAGTAAGTGGGAATGCATAAATAGCTGCCTTTAGGAAAAACAAGGTCAAGAATGGTTAGCTGTTTCAGCATTTCATAAAGAGAACAAATAAATACAAAAATAAGTCAGATTAATGCCAGATCCAATCAATATTGATGTGAAAATATGAACCATCCTAAAATATTAAACAGTTGAGAGTAATAATGAACTGGTAATGGAGTGTGTGAAAGAATGTTCTCCGACTTTCAAAAGAGCAATGGACTTGACTATTAATTTCTAATTTATAACTAATGGCTGGGGAGTTGTTACACAGCAGTAGATTTTTTCAAGGCTACTGAAAGCAGATTCTTTATCACTTGACATTGGGCCTTTGCAGACTGCCAGAAATAGTGCAAACTGAGACCACTTTAACTGCCCTGGCTCAGTGCTAGGGAATCATGGGAATTGTATTTTTTTCTGATTTTCTAATTGTTAGATCTCTAGCCTTTTCAAGGTCCCTACTAGACCTTACTTCTTCACTTGCTACCATAGCCCATAAAGGTGCTGGCAAGGTTCTATGACATCAGGTTTTTTTCATTGCTCTAATTTCATTGCCAGGGCAATCAATTGAAAGTAATGTCCAAGATTTGTGAAGTGAATTAACGATTTGATTTGTCTCTTGAGCCTTGCTATAGCCTTTCTGATGGCGAGGAGAGCTACACAGAATGACCAGCAACTCATTCCACTTTAATGTCACCTTACTATTTCAAGCTGGTATGTACATTTAATTCTTGGTCCAGATACATCCATCCTAGCTCTGTATCTCCACACCTGTGACATTTAAAAGAATTCTGGTAACAGTAAGGGAACAAAGAGAAATTGGTTTCCATCCACAGGAGGAACCTCTGCTGTTTGTCTACACAACACTTGCAGTCTTGTGCATGCCTACAGTCCTTTGAAGGAAGCATTGCATGAACCAGAAGATGAGGTGAATATGGACAAATGCTCACATATATGGACATACACACAATCAGTTTATACATATCTCAGAAACTGGAATTTCAGGGATTCCTGCAGTTTTGGCAGCAATTTAAAATTCACCATGATGATGATAATTATTTTAAGTCCCTTTCACTATAACAAACATTAACCTTCATTTTATTTGCTACGAGATTATGGGCTCTGTAACAAACAACTGAGTGAAGGAAATTTGGTGGCATCTCTAATGTGTTAACTAAACATGTTAATCATAATTATTTTCCTTTGCTGAGGCTCTTACCATTGTGGTCCCTGTAAGGTATGCATGCACCCCATTGTTGTGGTCATTAAGAAGCAATATTTACCCAGTTCTCCCTTACTGCTAGCTAATAATATCACTATTTGGTTTTCAAAGCACCATACTGTTTCAGTTAAGAGCTAGAACTTATAAACAACAAAAATCACTATCAGCTCACAACTGCAGTCTCCCACAGTGCGTAACAGCTAATCAAAACCTGATCCCATTCACATGACTTCTGAAGAGGAATTGTTGAAATTCTTTAAAATATTAATGCTTACTGGATAAATATTCTATTTTCAATACTTAAGTTAAAATAGGTCTTATCAAGTCATACAAATGAATATATATAAGCCAATTGAACATCTTTGTGCAAATTACAGTGGGCCTTTAATATCCACTGGGGTTTGGTTCCAGGACCCCATGGATACCCAAATCCATAGATGTTCAAGTCCCATGTATACAATGCTGTAGTAAAATGGTGTCCCTTATATAAAATGGAAAAATAAAGGTTTACTTTTTAGAATTGTGTGTGTGTGTGAATATTTTCATGGTTCATTAAATCCATGGATGCAGAATCTGTGGATATGGAAGACAGGTTATATTAGCTGCTAGACTAATGCTTTACTATATACTATAGCAGACTATATTGCTATTCAAAAGTGAAAGTATATGGTACTAATGCTTTCACATTTATTTTTACAAAAATGGAGCCCATGATGGGTTAAACTCAATGTCCTACTGATGCCATGCCTTCCCATGCCAAAGTAGCTCTGGAAGATTTCCTTAGTCCACCAGGTCCAATTTTAGGGGAACACAGGGCGCTGTGGTGGGTGTTGCAATCCTCCTATCCCATCATTCTACCCATAGAACACCACCACTGGCTACTGCCCCTTGTTTCCACTCAACACCATTTATGTTGCTGATGAAGATCACTTAGTAATATGTGCATCACAATCATATGTGTTCACCAGGACGTGAGTCCTATTATATTCAGTAAGATTTCTTCCCAATTAAGCATGTCAAGGATTTCAGTTTTTATTACATATTACATAAATCATTGGATTTTGCAAAATATGAAATAAAAATGGAAATCCTTGACATGTTTGGTCCTCTCCCATTCTCTCTCTCTGTGTATATATACAGCTACATGAAGTTTGCTACATCAAATAATTATGCAGGTTTGAATTTACTACTTTTTTTGTTGCCTAACTACAAATAAAGCATTCATAATCCTTTTTTAACAGTAAAATCATTTGGTAGTTTCTTGGTTCTATCTCCTACTCTGTAGTTTTGTTGGCATGAACATGCAGAAGACATTCAAAAGTCTAACAGTAGCTAAGGTAACTTGAAAAGCTGAAAAAGAATGAAGATCTGCATCTGGCTCTGGAGTTCTGATAATCATGCAATACTGTAGGAGCCCTGGTGGCGCAGTGGTTAAATGCCTGTACTACAGCCACTCACTCATAAACCACAAGGTTGCGAGTTCAATACCAGCCAGGGCTCAGGTGGGAATTGGTGGGATCACTGTAGGTCAACAGGAGACTTAAAGGGACATACACTTACACCATGGGAATTGGAGATAAATATTAGGGGTACTCTACAGGAAGAGGAAGAGAAAGGTAAGATCATACATGGAATCTGAGACCTTCACAACATTGAGAAACTGATAGGTGTAATGCCAAATTTTTGGATCACTAGGTAATGCCATCTAAACTGATTGAAACAGACTTCCTTAATAGCCTTCACAAGTTAAACACTATATGCATCCTATATCTTCCAATGGCTCTATTTCACATTCACTATTTTCTTTCCAGAGGACTGCCAAGATCTACTGGGATTTCAAGCACTGTGACCTCTTCTCTCTATCCTCCTCTCAACCCCCCCCTAAAAAAAACAGGCGATGTCTCCTAGTGACAGCATTAAACATCTATGCTAATACTCTAGAAATTTTTGATCATATGAGGTGAAAAAAAGCAAAGAAAATCTAATTGTTCCCATCTTTCATATTCTGTGGGTTAAAAAAAGGGCAAAACCAAAAAAGGCAAAACCATTTAGTCCACTGAAATGACTAAGCCTTTAGTCTAGCCCCAGTCCTACCTCACAATGGTTACAGCCACAACACATACATTAAAAATCCCATGTTGCCAGTGCACTACTTTCCACAGGTCTCCAGTTGGACTTCTGCAATTGAAATAATTAGGTTACAGATGTGAAGAGCTTCCATGAGCTGAGATAGTAGTGGGCTACACTGCTGACCCCACTTCAAGCACTTGGTAGATTCATGGCCCTTTCTCTCTCATCCTCAATGAGGTCTCCAGCAGAGAATCCTACATGAATAAATCAGAGCTTGGAAAAGCTACTTTTTGAACTATAATTACCAAAATAACTCAGCCGAGATTTTCTAGGTTCTGGCAGCTACTCCAGGCCTACTCACTTGGAGGTGACCTGTGGTAAGGTTTACTGACTGTATGTTAGCCTAGACAATGGGATAGAGAAAATTTTGCTCTCCGTATGTTTTGGCTTACAAAGTGCATTAGCCCCATGCAAAATAGCCAGTAAGGGATTTGAGGAGTTGTAGTACAAAATATTTGAAAAGCCAAAAGATTATACAGACTTCCCTGATGTAGGGTTCCTTGATACAGAGTGCCATGAACAATCAGTGCATGGGTTTGGGGTGGCTGGACACACAATGTTGGGGATGTAGGGCTGTATGTACAGGCCAAAAGGCCCATGTTTCCCCCAGACTCACAGTGACCTGTTTGCAGTTAAGGCTTTCAGTCCTGGGCTAGGATCAGGCTAGGATCCAACAGACTGGATGCACATCTGGTGGAGCCCACCTCAACCCAGGGGAAAGTGGCTTTAATACAGGTCTAAATGACCTGCTGTTTGTCATGGAGTTTTATGCAAACTCTGTTGCAAACTCCAGCAGAACAGACAGCCCCACACATACCTTACTCAGCCATTGCCACTAGTGAGAAACCCCCCATCACTGCATCTGACATGGAAATAGGGCACCTGGTCCATTTCCCCATCAGATGCAGTGACAAGGAGCTTATCAGTAGTAGTAACATCTGAGTAAGGTCAGTTTAAGTTAAAAACTGGGCTGGTGTGGGAACAGGAGGGTGTTTACATGCCTGCCCATCCCCACCCCATAGACCTGCTACCACCATGTGGTAGCAGGTCCATGGGGTGGTAGCAGGTACATGGGGTGGGGATGGGCAGGCATGTAAACACCCTCCTGTTTCCACACCAGCCCAGGGACTGAGCTTGGACCATGCTATCCTGGCCCATCTGCTCACAGCCAAAGTCAGTAAGGTAGCCTTGATGCTCTTAAACATCTGAATCCATTTCACTTGGATAATGCATGATGGGAAGACAGTGATTCTAATTTGCAAAACAACAAAAGATTTGTGGCACCTTAAAGACTAGCAAGTGTGAGCAGGAAACCTTTGGACTTCCAGATTATTACTACCACATAAGGTTTTGTGTATCTGAAGAAATGGACCATTTTCTACCGACCCAGCTGAGAGGGAGGGCTCAGACATTATGCAGAAGATTGAACTGTGTGTACTGTTTAGAATCTACTTTGTCTTCTACAACATCCTAAGTGGAATATACTTCTGAGAAGATGTGTACACGATTGCACTGTTCATGTGGAAATATACATGTTGTGGAAGATGAAATGCATGTGCTCAAACACAGCTCTCACCATAGTGGATCCATTTATACCTGCATTGATGAGAATTAGGCATAAGAAGCATGAGCAAATTTTGTTCTGACAAGTCTCCATTGCTGGAATGTCCAAATCACCATTCAGGTGTTTTTAGCTTTTTCAGTCCCCTAAAATATATCCTTACAGATTTTAGTTCAAACAAAAATAAAAAAAATAAGCAGCAAAGCTTGTCGTTGAAATAATGAATAAAAATATGGCGCAAACCCTTTCATTTGTTCCCGGTAATTAATACAATTATAGCCATCTTATTTTATTATGTCTTTATTCTGTCAGTTGGACCTATTTATAGTGAAACTTGATTCACCATGATTTCATTCCTCCCACAGCCTATTTGCACGCCCTTGCTTTAAAAACTGTATAAATTTATTTTGCATTTTAATATCACAGTGTCTGAAGGCTAAAAAAAGGTCTAAAAATTATAAATTAAATAAAACTGTGTGGTAGTGAATAAGCACTGCTAATGGCAAGAGCCATGTCACATCAGGATGCTGGAAGCTACCTAAAAGCCTTCAGTAGGTAAACTTGCTTCAAACAGTTAGTGTCAAAGTTTTGCACATTCCCTTATATCATTATTCTTTGACATTAGTATAGCTGTACATATGAGCATGTACTCAATACTGGTTTGTCATGGGACCAAAAAAGCAATCATAGGCATTCTATGAGCACACTACACCACAAGTAGTATTGCTTCGTCTGCCTTATCGCATGAGGCAGGTAAAATGCAACTGCATCGGGATAATAATACTTTTGGTTGGGGCTTATCACATGACACATCCCTCTTTCTCTGTTCTCCTGTGAGAGACTTTTTAAATGCACTTCTTTTTATTAACACAAATAATCAGTTAATGACCTCCTTTCCTGCTTCTGTTGTGCTATGCTTTCCTATGTGAAAGTTCAATTATGCTTTTATACGGATTTGGGGTGGTTAGCAGTTGGTCACTAGGGATGCTTTGGGTGGGGAAACATAGTGATTAGGAGAGAAGGAGATAGTGTGGAGATTTTAATTTGATTTCCTTTCAGTTGGTATCATCACCAACGCTATGATACCATGGTGTGTTAGTATTCTCATTCTCTCTCTCTCTCTCTCATACACACACACAGACACACACACTGACACACATACATCTGGAAATGAAAAGGCAAAAGAGTCTTAAAATTTAAGAAGCATTAATTTTGTTAACCCTCTGCCTCTTCCTTCAGACATATTAGTCACTGCCACATGAAAAACAGGGATAGATCAGACAGATTGATCAGTAGCTGCTGATTCCTTAAGTCTAGGAAGTATGATCTATCCTGATCAAGGATCCCTCAGAAGAAGGGAGGGAAAGGTCTTTTTAAAGGTAAAAGTATTTCCATTTGCATTTTGAGAAGAAATGTATGTGTGCATGTGTGCCAAACAATGAAAATATATATTATATTGTATATTGTATAATATGATTTATACAATTTATATCTTCTCTCCTTTTTAAGCTTAATATATTATTTCTTCTCCCTGCTTTAGTATGTTATGCTCCAAGTGGACTGCAATAACCCTACTGTGACCTATCAGACAGGATCTCCATTCCGTGTACCCACGTGGGGGATTTGGCTGTCATAGGATTCAGTGGAGCATTGACTGGTATGAACCTTTGAGCTGAAGTGTTTCTTACTCAATTCACCCTTAAGGGATAACTGCTGGGATTATGATGTTTGACATTATCATAGCTACCTACTCGAATTGAAAATAATAATTGAAGACTACAGGGAGAAAAGGAGTTTCTCAATTTTTAGGAAACTCCCAACAAGGGCAATCCTCCTGAAGCCGTATTTTGGTCTCCCACACGGGGGTGAGGTGGGTTGGGGTGGGCTGAATAGATTCAAGGACTACACTTCTGCTCACCCAGCTGGGAGCATCCAAGTGAGGAGGTTGTGTTCCAGTGGCTGATGCACTGTAACTGCATCTTCATCCAAGACATCCAGAAGAAAGACAAGTTGTGTGTCAGCTATCACAACACAACAGTGGGCAATCCTTCCAACCTGACTGTCCCTCAAACTCACCCATCCCATGGCCTTGCCAGCTGGAAGGGGTGCAGGCAAGTATGGCTCATTCATCACTGGTTATGACAGCTGGGATAGGCAATCCTCCCCAACTGGCTGCCCACTCACCCCTCCAGCCAGGGTAGCTAGCAAGAGAAGGACAGGGGGCAGCTGAGCTAAACTAGCAACAGGCAACCTTTCTAACTCAGCTTCTTTTTAAGAAGCTTAATCCATAACTGCATTTTTACTCTCTGCTTGAGTATACCATTTCTTTTCAGGGTCACAAAAGCTTGCAGTTGGGGGGGGGGAGAGAATGAGTGCACTGAATGGTGATAGTATTTTATTCTCATCTCAAGGCTATTGTTGTTTTCCACTCTACCCTTGATCAAGGGACAGAAAATCCTTCTCAACAGAATAAAATGAGAGTATAAAATGGCTCAAATACCATAGAGCCATGGTGGTGAACCTGTAACACGCATGCCAGAGGGCACACAGAGCCTTCTCTGAGGGCACGTGTGCCATCACCCCTGTCATGGCAGAGGTCAGGAGTAGTGAGGAAGAAGGAGTGCTCTGTTTCTCCACCCCTCCCATCCTGGAAATGCCAGGGGAAAGTCTTTCCAGGATTGGGGGGGGGGTGTGTGTGAAGGAAAGGAGGGCTCCGTTTCCCCACCACCACCACCCTGGAAAGCTGGGAGAAGCCCTACCCCCTGGAACACACCTGGTGCAGGAACACCACTGAGTTTGGGCATTCAGTCTCTAAAAGGTTTGCCATCACTGCCCTAGAGGCACCAAATCCTGTTTGATCTTGGAAGCTAAACAGGATCAGCACTGGTTACTTCTTGGATGGGACACTGCCAACAAACATCAGTTGCCGTGGGCTATACTTCGGAGGAAGGAACTGGCAAAACCACTTCTGAGTATTCCTTGTCTAAAAAAACCTAGGACATTCATGGGTCACCATTAGTTGACAGGTGACTTGAAGGCACATACATACACAATAAAATACATGGTCCATGTGATGTTTCATTTCAGATATAAATATTATTTTCTCTCACAAAAATAATGTCCTTTCCCTCCCCTCACTAAGTAATAACTGTCTCTCTTTTTTTCCTGAGATATTCTTCTGCTCTTTTTCTTGAACATTATCTGTCACCTTAATGCAAAACTCTAAAGATTTAAATTAAGGACTATGGCTACTGAAGTGGCAGTATTAAAAACTAGGGCTGCATCTGCACTGCAGAAATAATACCATTTGACACCACTTTTACTGCCATGGCTCAGTGCTGTGGACTTCTGGGATTTGTAGTTTGGTGGGGGCACCAGAGATCTCTGACAGAGAAGGTTAAATATCTCACAAAACTACAAATCCCACAACTCCATAGCATTGAGCCATGGCAATTAAAATGATGTCCAACTCTTTTATTTCTGCATTACAGACAAGGCCTAAGTTAAAAATAATTAAACCAAAAGAGGAATCAAATATAAATAAAAATTGAAAAATTGTAAAAAAGAAAAGAAAAAACTTCTATCCTGGTTGGAAAACATTTCATAAAGTCAATGCTTGATCTATGTACCTTTGTAATTCTAGCTTTTTTTTTTTCTTTTAACATCAGTGGGAAGCAACATTTCAAGGCAGCTGGGAAGGGGAATTAGGGAATCAAACTGGTAAGATCAAGGGGAGAGGTGATAGAGCAGGGTGACAGACAAAAAGGGAATATAGATAGGGACTTCCCCTTTGAGGTGAAACAGACAGACGAAATGAAGAGGCTTCCGGCCACTTTGGAGGCATGCCAATTAAATGATACATGCCTCCAAAGTGGCCAGAAGCTGCACCAAAGCCATGCTCTGGTCCTTAGGACCAGAGCTATAAGGAGCTGGGATAATCTGACTCCTGGTGGTGCTGGTTTCCCCCTGTGTCCATGGCCTACCTTGGGAACAGATCATGTGGACAGTGTAGTTCTGACTCGCTTTTGGCGAGAGCGGACTCAGGACACTCATTTGTGCCTGTTTGTTCCCAGAGTGTCTCAGAACAATGGGTGTACTCAAAAAGTTTCATTTAGACAGGGTTACCATCATTCTCTTCCACAAAACCAGGACAAAATGTAGGTCAAAATGTAGGGCATTCAAGAAATATGGAGGACGTGGCCAACTAAATGCCAAAAGCATTAATAAAATTAAAAAAACATTAATATGGTTTTTGTGTCAGACTAGGACCAGGTTTTGAATCCCTGCTCGGCTATGGAAACCCACTGGGCGACCTTGGGCCAGTCATATTCTCTCAGCCTCAGAGGAAGGCCATGGCAACCACCCTTCTGAACCAATCTTGCCAAGAAAACCCCAGCAGAGGATGGCCCTAAATTGGAAAGGACTTGAAGGCACACTACAACCACAAAGCCATGCTCCAAATGGAGGCTGGGTTGGCATCCCTCCTTCCTGGACCTGAAGAGAGGTCTGCAATGGAGGACATGTCCTGGAGGACATTCCCCTGCTCCAGCCCCTTCATCACCTGACTTTGGTCACTGCCACCAGGCTACGGCTTCATGTAGAATGGAGAAGAAGAAACGAGGAGAAGAAACGCCGCATTGACCCCAAGGATTCCTCCAGCAAAGAAGGCAGTGGCAGTGACAGCGTTGAGGCCATGGGAAGGCCTTACTGCCCTGGACCTCCTCACACCCTTGCCTTGTGGCCTGGCCAGCCAGCCAACAGAAACCCTGCACAGCTGCACTGGGGAGGCCTTGGCCCCTGGCTGGATGTCTTTGGGGCTGACTGGAGCCCTGCACAGCTGTGCCAGGGATGCTTCGCCCCCTGGATGTCTTTGGGGCCTGCTTGGCCAGCCAGCCGGCCAGCCAACCACCTGATTGAGACCCTGCTCAGCTGCGCCAGGATCAGGGAGGCCTTGCCTTTGCCGGGACATGATCCCAAACCCAGGTGGGATGTTCCAAAGACCCTTGAAAACTTGGAATGTCCTGGCAAAAATCAGGATATGGCAACCCTAGACACAGGACACTCTGACCAGCATAATGAAGGCCAGGCTGTACCTATGCTACAATCAGAAAACATCAAAAGCACCTAAGTGAAAAGCAGAAAGCTCATGCAAGTCAGCCAAGCAACACTCATGGTAGATGTAATAATCAATTAATAAATGGTCATGCCTTCAGACGGGAAATGGCAATCAGATGGGTAGTGGGAACAAGTGGGTAGGAGTCCCCAGAGATCCATGGGTACATGAAGAGTTGCTGAGACCACACATTAAATTAATTTACTGCCCCAGATTAATAACAAGATAATCTCCAAAATCAGTTTCCTCCAAATTCATTACCCAAGGCCATTCCTCTTCAATTAATTCTCAGTCATTCATTTCCCTGCTGCCAGCCAGGCCCTCTTCCCATATCAATCTCTTTCTCTCCCCTAGGATCTTCCCTCCCTCTCATACATACACACTTTCTCCTGCAAAGATCTATTTCACACATACAAAACATATCCATGCCCCTCAAAAAGGATGCCTCCCAAGCAAACAAGCACACATCAATGTGACAATACATATTTTTAAAAGTTTTTTAAAAGATAAAATGTTTGAAGTGACCACATACATTGAGAACTACTTATGCTGTTTGGTCATTTCAGTGGTGTTAGTGACTATAGAACAGCCAGTACTGTATAATGGTTTCAGTGTTGGACTATGACTCTGGAGACTAGGGTTCAAATCCCAACTCAGCCAGGTCACTGGGTGACCTTGGACAAGTCACATTCTCTCAGCCTCAGAGGAAGGCAAATCTTTAAATAAATCTTGCCAAGAAAACCCTGTGATAATACCACCTTAGGGTCATGAAAACTCTGCCTTAAAGTTGTCTTAGGTCAGAAAAAAACTTGAAGGCACACAACACACACACACACAATTATACCATCATTTGTGTGCTACCTATTTGCAGTAATGTGTGTCTGAAAGAAATGAACACTCTTCATTAAAAAAATCAAGAGCACAAAGCACACATCAGCATTCCTGGTAAAAATATGATACACAATTTTCATTCTAAGTGTAATCGAATGGATCTCTTTAAAAAGCTTTTATATTGCAATCATATGCACACATTTACTTAAAAGAGGAAGGACAGACTACCAAGGGAAAACATGTGTAGCTAGACTTTGAGAGCTCTTTTACCTGCATCAGAATGAGTGTTCAGCACTTTCTTCCATGACTAATCTATGCCAGGAAACAGGAAGATTTAAAAAAAAATACAGTGGGAGAGAGGACTGCCTTTCAAATTAGAAATAGAATGGTGGTGGTTTACTAAATTGGTGGCTCACTAAAAGAGTCCTGTAAAATTCACCCCCCTCAAAAAAAAAGGGGGGGGGCTGGAGAGGTTTTATTTTATTTTTTTGTCAGTAGTAAAAGATAAAAGGAGATATTTCCAGGGATCTTTCAATATCACTCAAGAAAGAATAATATGTGTAGAAAGATCAACAATAGTTGTCCCTGACCTAAGGACACTGAAAAAGAGATCACAGCTGTGCACTAGTTTTGTTCCACACGTATTATTTCAGTTTGAAGAGAGCGGTACAATAATTTGTGAAATTAAATTTTGAGGAAATCAGAAATTGTTTCTGAGGAAAATGGGGAGGGGGGAGGGAACAGCCTGATCAGTTTTAAACATGCCCCTTTGAGTTATTCATATTTATTTTCTTTTAAAAATATGTCCCCCCCCTCCTTTCCAGTGAGAATCTAATATGAAACTCAGCAGTGTTTTAAGCCATCACATACACATGCCCCTACTCTTCTAGCAGCAGACCTGCAGTGGCAAACTGGATAAATATGCAAAGCTTCAGCTGTTTGGATATGCAAAGCTTGGGGCTGGTAAAGAGCTGGGTTGGCTTAGCCTCAGGGCACATAAGTGCTCTTGGCTGGTACCCCTGTTGTTTGAATTTTAAAATAAACAGTACAGCTCCAAGCAGGGGTTGGAGGGAAAGATTAGATGTCTGCAGCAGGCTGCACAACTAATTGGCTGCTAGACAAACTTGCTCTTGTTGGTTGGCCGGCTGGTTCTCCTCTACTCCCATCTCAGAGGTTAGGAAGTTACTTTTAAAAGAAACTAGGAGCCTTTGCAGACTGCCAGAAATAGTGCAAATTGAGTACACTTTAAGGGTTAGGGTTAGTGCTAGGGACTCATGGGAATTGGTTTTTTTCTGAGACATCGAGCCTTCTCTGTTAGAGAGCTCTGGTGCCACAATAAAATACAGTTCCCATGATTCCCTAACCCTAACCCTTAAAGTGGACTCAATTTGCACTATTTCTGGCAGTCTGCAGAAGCCCTAACTGCTGATAAAGGACAAAACTCATTACTGTTTACAAGGGCCAAAAAGTATTCCAGCTATTGATACAGTGGGTTTTTTAAAGCAACAGAGTACTTTACTCTCAAAAGCGACATGTTACAAGCAGCTTGCCTGTGGTACAAACAAAACACATTCTTGTCCTGTCCAAAACAGAGTACAAGACACATTAGCTGATACTTGAGAATCACATGATAGTCCTCCTCAAACATTATCATCATCATCAGGGGTAGGCAACCTTTCCCCTTTAAGGGCTGAGGGACTTCAGCTCCCAGAAACCTCAGCCACATTGGCCAATAGTCCCATGTTGGCCAATAGCTCCTGGGATTCTGGGAGCTGAAGTCCCTCGGCCCTTAAAGGGGAAAGGTTGCCTACCCCTGATTATCATCATCATCATCATCATCATCATTTGCCCTCAAGTCTACCTCAACACTCTGGACGTTTTCACACTAGACCCACCAAAGCTGCCTGGAGCCGACTGTGTCGCTCATTCCGGAATGGCTCCGGCGGCGGCAACTTAATTCCTTTTTAAAAAAGGAATTACCTTGCCAGGGCTGATGCCGGAGGACATTCGGAGTTAGCGCTGGATCGGCCGGAGTGAGGCCGGACTTGCTGCGACGTGAGTGTGAACACACGGAGCAAGGAGCCAGACTGACGCAGGGATGGCACCGGAAGGGGCGGGGTTTGCTGCGACGTGAGTGTGAACACACTGGAAAAGGAGCCGGACTGGGGCCGGAGGGAGGTAGGATTGCGTCCTCCTAAAGCCCCGTGTGAAAACGCCCATAGTAACCTTATGAATGAAGCATCTCCAAGATACCCTATCTTCAATGGTCCAGCTCAGTTCCTGCAAATGTAGGGCTGTGTCCTCTTTGACTGAGTCTATCTGTCTTGTGTGTGGTTGTCCTACTGCCCTCAATCTGTCCAAG
The DNA here is from genome assembly GCA_026167975.1 of Phrynosoma blainvillii. Taxonomy (NCBI): domain Eukaryota; kingdom Metazoa; phylum Chordata; class Lepidosauria; order Squamata; family Phrynosomatidae; genus Phrynosoma; species Phrynosoma blainvillii. The sequence goes on along the minus strand of JANUYF010000002.1, from coordinate 324,338,081 downwards.
CATTATCATAATTTTTAGTGAGTCATGCCTTCTCATGATGTAGCCAAAGTATGGCAACCTCGATTTCCTTAATTTAGGGAGAGGTCAGGCCTTATTTGTTCTTGGAACTATTTGTTTGTGTTTTTAGCCATGCACATTATCTGCATAACTCTTCTCCAGCACCATATTTCAAATGAGTTGGATGGCCATCTGTCAGGAGTGCTTTAATTATGTATGTCTGCATGCAAGGTGGTTGGACTGGATGGCCTGTGTGGTCTCTTCCAACTCTATGATTCTATGATTCTTTCTATCAGCGTTCTTCACCATCCAGCTCTCACACCCATACATAGTGATAGGAAATACTATGGCATGAACAATCCTAGCTGTTGTGATATAGCATTGCACTTCTGGATCCTGTCTAGTGATTTCATAGTTGCCCTTCATGGGCCATGTCTGCATGGGCCAATATTATGGCCCTAAAGGGCCCCCAAATTCTCCCCATTACCTGGGCACTCCAGAGAAGGATTGGGCTCTGCATCATCCTAAACTGATCACCATGAGGATAGGGGAAGGATAGGTTATTTGCCTGGTGTGGACACAGTCCTAGTCCTAGTCTTCTCCTGGTTTCTTGACTACAATTTCTGTTTTGATCAATGATCGATCCAAGATATGAAAAGTCTTTAACTATTTCAGTTTCCTTACTGTCTATATTGAATTTCTGTCGGTCCTCCATGGTCATTATTGTTTTCTTAATGTTCAACAGTAAGCCTGCCTTGAGACTTTCTTCTTCTACTTTCTTTAGTAATTGTTCCAAATCTTTCTCATTTTCAGCTAGTATTATGGTGTCATCTGAATATCTTAGTTTTTTGATATTCCTTCCTCTGATCTGAGTCTAAGCCTGCTCTGTATATATTTTCTGTGTATTTTCTGCAAAAAGCTATGGATTGCTCTTTAAAAATTTGGTGTGCTACATTTGACTATCCTGATCTGTATCTGTAGTCAAGACAAGAGGCTACTGTTAGAATAGAATATGAAGAAACAGAATGGTTCCGAATTGGCAAAGGGATAAGGCAAGGCTGCATTTTATCACTCTCTAACATTCAGTGGGAGTAGAACCCTGTAGCTACAAAACTAATGACTAAAAGTTAATGCGACACTGCAAAAGGAGTGGCATTATTGCTTGTTAAATTATTATGGATTATCACACCACCCTTTCCCATCCTTTCCTCCCACACTAGGTACAGGATGTAAGTTTAATATGTGGATTTTATTGCACACCTCTATGTCCAGGCAAGAGGCATCCCGTACCTGATCCGGATTTCTTCCACACTTTTTGAAAGAACAGGATTTTCCCATTCTTTGTAAAGTGTGGTAGAAGTAATCATTGTCTCTCTTCCTGAGATATTCCTCTGCTCTTTTTCTTGAACATTATCTTTCACCTTAATGCAAAACTCCAAAGATTTAAATTAAGTACCATGGCCACTGAAGGAGGTGGCAGTGTTAAAAACTAGGGCTGCATCTGCACTGCAGAAATAATACCATTTGACACCACTTTTACTGCCAGGGTTCAGTGCTATGGACTTCTGGGATTTGTAGTTTGGTGGGGCACAGATCGCGTACAGGATGCCATGATCAGGTACAGGATGCCTCCAACCTGGGCATGGAGAGGTGTGCAATAAAATCCATGTATTAAAGTTTTCGTCCCATGCCTAGTGCAATAGGAAATGATGGGAAAGGGCAGTGTCATAATCTCCATAAAACATGCACCTTTGCTCTGGGGAAATGAATTAATTAGAAGTAACTGACTATTTGCTAATTTGCTATTTGCTAATTATTTCTTCCAAGCTCTGTCCCATCCTCCACTGTTGTCAGCATGTGCTCAGCTTTGTTGCTTCATCTTACCTTAGCTCCATCCTAAGGCACTCTGCAGCTGCTGCCAAACCACTCACAGCAGTCTGTGCTATGTGAGGTATCTAGTCCAGAGCTGGAGCAGGACACCAATGTTCTGGAACTATTTAATCCATCCCCCCAGTGACTCTTGCCTTCTGGATGGGGCCAGATTCTATCTGGCTGCAGTGTATATATAACCCAGCTTGAAAGGTCCAGGTCAACCTTTGATAGATATTATCAACTCTTGATAGATGTTATTGCTGAGATAAGTGATGTGTTTTTATTTTACCAGTTTTTGAAAAGCTCATTTTGCTAAAAATGAAAACTGTCTCTGACTTGAGATATCCTCCACCTTTGATCATTCAGCATTATGGATATTTCCTTTAAAGTTAAAAATAAAACTCAGAACAGATCCACCATCTCGCTGATATATGAACCAATGGTCGCTACTGCTAGTTAGGCCTTTGGTCTGATCCAACAGGCCTCTTCTTGTGTTCTCAAGGATAAGAAGGATAAAAAGCTCTGCCCTCTACCCAGACTGGTGACACAGGATTCCAATGCATCATTCTAATATGAGTTAGAGGGAGCAAGGCTTCTAGCATGAATTCTAAGAGCTTTGTGGGTATAAAAAAAAAAAGTAGGGGGATGGGAGGAAAACCACCATCCACTCAGGATCAGTGTGTGCCAGTAACACAAAAAAAAGAGGTGAAAGAAACAACAAAACAGGTGACAGAAACGACTTTCCTCCTAATAAGCAATTAATTTATAGCCACAGAAAGCAAAGGCTACATTGGCACTGAATAGTGCTCAAATCCTCCCCTTCCCTCTCCTTGTTTGTCTTTTCCTCTCTTGGCTGGTGAAGCAAATAAAATTTGGCAACAACAAAAGCATGCCATTTTACATTTAGCACTGAGGCATCAAAAAGCAAAATGGGAGGGGAAGGTTTCGGCATTTGCATTTAAAATGTTAAATTGATCTCAAGTTTCTTTGCTTAGGCCTCAGCAAGAAGTTATACAGACCACCAATAGTTTTTGAAGAGGCATCAAATGAAATGATTCTAGGCTTCAGAGGTTTGCATACAAGCTTCATAGACACCTCCAATGTGTGAAGAACAACAGCAGCAGCAGCAGCAGCAGCAGCAGCAGCAGCAGCAACAAAACCCAGCTGTTCTTGAAACAATGAGGACTATCTAAAGCAGGGGTAAGCAACCTTTCCCCTTTAAGGGCCAAGGGACTTCAGGTCCCAGAATCCAGGAGCTATTGGCCAACATGGATATATTGGCCAACATGGCTGAGGCTTCTGGGAGCTGAAGTCCCTCGGCCCTTAAAGGGGAAAGGTTGCCTACCCCTGTTCTAAAGAGTGGAGATTATTCCTTGAGCAGTACTTCAGAGCTGCAGCATTCTAGGAGACTTACATGCAGAAGGAAGTTTTCATACTGATTATGAGTGTAGTTGTGGTAATGTGGTGGAACAGGAGGATAAGGAAGTGCACATGTACTGTTCTCTCTTTTTCCCTATATCCTGTAAGAAGGAAAAGGGGAAACTTATGGTATATGTGCTCCTATGTGCTTTTTTAATTTGTCCAAGTAATGGGTGAAAGCAGCTGGAGAGCATCCACATCAGGGGTCGGCAACCTACGGCCCCCGGGCCGGTTCCGGCCCAGGTCGCTGGACTTACCGGCCCAGGCGGACCCCTGCCACCGCCGCCGCCATTTTGTTCTCCAAAATGGCGGCCACAACGTGTTTGCACATGCACAGGATTACTGCACATGCGCAAACGCATTGCGACCGCCATTTTGGAGAACAAAATGGCGGCCGCGGCGTGCGCAGCGGCGGCTGGGAGGAGGCCTGTCGCTGCAGAGGGAAGCCTCCCGGGGGGACCCTCGGTGGTGCCTGGCCTCTAGGAGGCCCGTCGCCGCCGAGGCAAGCCTCCCTGGGGGGACCCTCGGTGGCGCTGGGCCTCTAGGAGGCAAGCCTCCCCCGGGGGACCCTCGGTGGTGCTGGGCTTCTAGGAGGCCTGTCGCCGCCGAGGCAAGCCTCCCGGGGGGACCCTCGGTGTCACTAGGCTTCTAGGAGGCCCGTCGCCGCCAAGGCAAGCCTCCCCGGGGGGACCCTCGGTGGCGCTGGGCTTCTAGGAGGCCCGTCGCCGCCGAGGCAAGCCTCCCGGGGGGGACCCTCAGTGGCGCTGGGCTTCTAGGAGGCCCGTCGCTGCCGAGGCAAGCCTCCCTGGGGGGACTCTCGGTGGTGCTGGGCTTCTAGGAGGCCCATTTCAGAAATCAAAATGGCGGTCGCGACGCGTTTGCGCATGCGCAGTACTGTTACACATGCGCAAATGCATCACGGCCACCATTTTGATTTCCAAAATGGTGGCCGCGACATGTGCGCTGCGGCGGCGGTGTGCGCGGAGGGTCGTGCGCACCGCCATTCCCCCCCCCGTCGGCCCAGCCGAGACCTGGGCTACGGGAGACCGGCCCAGGTCTTAAAAAGGTTGCCTTCCCCTGATCCACATCATTATGATCATCATCGTCATCGTTATCAATCATTGTCATCATCACTATCACACCCCTACAATCATCATTGGCTTATCATGATCAACACAAAACTATAAAATATTAAACATAAAATAAAATAATAGTCAAACACAAAAATAATCCCAACACTTTGATAAAACAAGCTTTAAAATCACCCCAAGGCTCACCAGAATTTCCTTTCAAAGTCTTTAGAAATAAGTGGCTTTTTAAAGCTCTATTAAAGCCAAAGCTAATTCTGTTTGAAATACTGAAATGCACTCTATGTGGGGCTGCTTTTCAAAACTGTTCAGAACCTACAGGTCTAAAATTCTGTAGATATACTGTTGATTGGACCCAGTTATAAGAAGCATATACCTCCTTTGCTGCAACAACTATGCTGGCTACTAGTTCATTTCTGGACACAATTCAAAGTGTTGAGTGTCCTCTGAATGCATTTTTAACTACCTTAAATTAGTGTTTTAATTGAATCTTTTTTTAACTCTTGCATTATATTCATTTCAGTGACATTTTATTTTAATTTATATTGTGCGTTCCATAGTGGGAGAACGGCAGAGCATTAAATAAATAAATAAATAAATAAAGATGCCAATTAAATCCATAACATGAATTATTTGGTCATTTTGATAGGCAGGTTTTTAAAAAACTGAGAAAAAATGCTTTCATCAAAGTAAGTTTCTTAAACTCCATATTATTCAACCAAATCATTTAAGCTTATTGCACAGCACTCACAAGAACAGAAACAGAACGGAACAGGGCAAAAACGCATGTTACTGGACAGAACACCACCGATGCCGCTGGGAGTCCCCAAGCCATTCCCCAGCCATTCCTGGCAGCCAATTTTTGAAGGACGGTTCAAAATTGTCCTTCAAAAATTAGTTGCCAGGAACGGCTGGGAACGGCTTGGGGATTCCCAGCGGCATCGGTGGCATTCTCCTGTCCAGTAACATGCATTTTTGCCCTGTTCCATTCCATTCCTTTCCTTTCCATTCCCGTTCCCTTTCTTTAAGTGCCATGCAATAAGCTTAATTATTTTCTTCTGAGTCTCATGTTGGCAACTAGTGTTGCCCATTCAGACTCAACTCAGACTCTCAACTTTCCAAGCCAAAACCTGAGACCTAGGAACAGTCAGTCCCTGCTGATATAATTAAATGTTATGAATTAAGTACCCATCAAAGTTGCTCACAGCTTGTGATTCAAACACACATGGAGTACAAAGAAAGAGAGAATTTTCTTGTTTGGAAATTAAGACAAAATCTTTGTTAAGGGAGCTGTCTCCAGATCAATGAGGAGATTATTCCTTCTCATTTACTTAGGGAGACAAGATAAGAAATATTTAGAAACCTTGTCTTCCACTGGAGACATAGGGCCAGGCTCAAAGATCTAGCAACTCCAGTGGCATTCCAGGTCATTTTAGACTGCAACTCCCATAATCCTTGACCATTGGCTATGCTAGTTCAGGCTGATGGAAGTGTTAAGCCAAAAAAAAAATTGAATTATATTTGAACTATAGGCCATATCTGTATATGGTTTGAATATCACAAGCTTCCTTAAGCCCTAGATCTGAAGAAAAGGAAGGATATGGACAACATCATCACTGTGGGTGTGCCCCATTCAAGCCTATGAGTCTTGAATATTTGCGAATCTCCATTTTCAGGGGTGGCATTCCAGGTCATTTGCGAATCTCCATTTCCAGTGGCATTCCAGGTCATTTTAGACTGCAACTTCATTTTCAGGGGTAGATCCCCCACGAAAATGGAGGTCCATCTGTACATTGTATTTGGACTAAAGCAGAGCTGATATAACACACCAGCACACATTTCATACACATGTACAACTGCCACACTGACATTTTATTTGATAAACCTAAACAACATAATTCTAACAACAGCTCCTAGCCAGCAGAATGACTGCAGTAAAAAACACCTGTGAGGAGAAAATATTTAGCCACAATTGGCCATGTTTATGAAATGCAAATGCTAATATTCTGCTCTTTGGGGGGAAAATGAATCCCTACATGTGGAATTTCATGATAAAAAGCTTTAATGTCCCTGTTTTCTCTTGATAAACCCTGCTGGTTTACTGACGCGTGAATGTGCTGAAATTGAATTACTGTACAACAGCAATTACTTTTCATAGTACACCTATAATGGGAATCAATTCTGCAGTGAACACCAGGCAGAAAAAAAAAAAAAAAAAACAGGGGCAAGAAGGAACGAAAAACTAATAAAGGGAAAATTCTTCCCTTCTCTACTTTCTTCTGTACAGCTAAGACATGGAACCTTTTTTTTTTAAACGCCTACTCCATTGTACTCAAAAAAGTGTTTTCTTTCTTCTTTTTAGTGTTATCAGTGTAAATCAAACAGCGCTTTGCATTAGGAGAGTGAAAACTGTTGCTTAAAAACCATTTCATGTCTTAGAAAAAAGCCGAGAGAATATTCTTTTAAAATGTGGCTCTCTATTTTATTTGATGCATGAACTTTACAAACCCACTTCAACTTCTACCATTTATTTTTGTTATATGTCTTTTTACAAGTAACATAATGCAGTGAAATGCCCATTTATTTTTCTGCCAGGTAGATTACTGTGGCAGATTCAATGTCCTCCTCATTTGTAAAATACAAGCTCTCTAACTGACTAGGTAACACTCACCTGGACATCACTGGATAACAAAACATTGTTTGATTTCAAGTTATTCCAGGTATGCTTTTGGCTTTCTAAAGAATAATTGAGATATCTACTGCGGCAGTTGCTCCTTGGCATCTCTCTTCTGCTAGTGTTTCTGCTCTGGAACCCACTGAGAGTCCCTAAAACATTTTCATGCCCTACCACTCCTTGCAGCTAGAATAACTTCTTGCCAGTTTCCTCTGCTTTAAATAATGAGGTTGTCATGCTTTATTGTTGGTGAGTGGAAGAGAAAAAGAGACTACTGGATCTAGATATGGTGGTTCTGTGCCATACTGAAGAGACCAGCCCAGAGATCCCTGGCCTTCAGTCCAAGTATGAGTTTGGAAAGGGGGAAGAAGTTGTCCTCATGGTGGCAGCAAAGTGGCGAGAAGCAAGAAGGGATGGAGGTAGGAAATTCAGGGCTGGGCAAGTGCAGCAGTAGTAGAAGGCTGGTGACTAATTTGCAGAACCAACAATCAGAGCCGACAGCTTTTCATTCGCCCCCAACCCCCTGCACATCCACAAAGAAACCCCCTCCCCTTATATAACAAGGCCAGTGCAAATACAACACAGCAATGGTGACCACTGGGGAGCACAGGTCCCTGCCCAGTCCAGAGGTGATAATGCCAAGGAAGGAGTCATTGTAACCCCCAGACACAACAACAAGAAGAAAGAAAGGTACTGGTGGTTGAGGACTAATTGCTGAGGGGTAAAGAGGCATCTGTATGCCAGCCTGACAAGATGAATCAGGAAGCTGACTTCCTGGCACACATGTCACTGACAACTTGCCAAAACTCATCAAGAGCACAGATCAGTACCCCTTTCTCCTTATTCATGTGGGTACTAATGACATGGCACAGAACACCTTTGAGCAGATCACCTTTGTCTATGGATCTTATCGCACCACTAAATAAAATGTCTTCTCCCAAATTAAATTTTAATTCAGGTGACATCTGGATACTATTGTAGGGGTTTTGCCACCGAATCCCTCACCTGCATCCAGCCCGGGTCCAGCCCGGGTCCCAGGAGTGCACCAGCAGCCATTTTTTTTTTAAGTCAGAAAATTCCTGGTTTCAAAAAGAGGTGTGCTGAGTGCCCCTGAGACCTGCGCTGGACCTGGGCTGTGGATCTGGTGGCAAAATCCCTGCAATAGTATCCAAATTAAAATTGAATTCAGGAGAGGTAAGATGTTTTATTTTAGTAGTGCGATAAGCTCCTATGAAGCTTTGGAGAGACCGCCTTCTCCCAGGCTATCTGAAGGACCGCCTTCTCCCGTATAATCCTCCCCGCGCCCTCCGGTCCTCTGGGAGGAATTTGTTACAGCCTCAAAGAACGAGGCTGGTGACAACCTCCCAGAGGGCATTTTCTGTAGTTGCCCCCAAATTGTGGAATGGCCTGCCGGAGGAGATCCGCCAACTGTCATCACTTGACAGCTTCAAGAAAGCTGTCAAAACGGATCTCTTCCGGCAGGCCTTCCCAGATTAAATTCATCAGTTTGGTTCCAGAGTCCTCTTCCCCCCGAGATGCTCTCCTCTTCAGGAATTGGGTTCTTATTGAGTCTGCATGCGACACTCGCTGCCACTTTTGTCTTATGTATTGTTGTTTTATTGGAGTAATTTATCTCCTTACATTGTTTTTAAATTGTATTGAGTTTAATTACATTTTAAGGGGGGAGGGGGAGGTAATTGTTCTTAATTATTGTTGAATTTTATGATGTAAGCCGCCCGATTGTGCTCAGAGGGGCGGGGTATTAAATAAATATTATTATTATTATTATTATTATTATTATTATTATTATTATTATTGGAGAGAAAGCTGAAGCGGTTTTGAGGCACAGGTGGCATTCTCATCAATTTGGCCAGTAAGATACTAAAAGTGAACAACTGGCTATGCAGATGGTATAGAGAGGAGACATTTGGCTTCTTGGACCACAATCTTAGACAGAGGACCATTGTAGTTGGACTGAACCTCACAAACACTGGGAAGTTGTCTTTGGTAGTAGCATGACAAGTCTGATCAAGAGGGCTTTAGATTAAATCCATGGGGATTGGAAATGATAGCTGAAACATTAGTCCAAAGGCAAGCTCTAAACATAAAGATATTAATTCTAAAAAAGAAGCTGAGGGAGAAAATGGGATCCATATAAAAACTGACAGTAAATTAATAGGTGAAAACAAACAAAGCTTCAAATGTCTATACATCACCACATAGAGTTTTGGAAACACAACAAGATGAGTTTGAGGTCTTAGTGCAGGAAGGTAAATATGACTTTATAAGCATAAGAGAAACCTGGTAGGACAACTTCCATGACTGGAATATTAAAATTTAAGGGTATAACCTATTCAAAAAGAATAGATGTGGCAGAAAAGAATGGGGAGTAGCATTATATGTCAAAGACAAATTCAGTTGTAGAAATAGATGAGAATTATCAGAGTGGATCAGTTGAGAGTATTTGGGTAAAAATAAACAGAGAAATTGGTAAATGTAACATTGTGTTAGGGAATTTGCTGCAGGCCACCAAAACAAGCTTGCTCCATCCTCAATATGACATCCCTTCAAATATTTAAGCATGGTTATCATGTCACCTCTTAACCTTCTCTTCCCCAGGCTAACATATCCAAGCTGCTCCTCATACTCCCTAAGCCATTCCTCATTGGGCATGGTTTCCACACCTTTCACCATTTTGGTCGCTCTCCTCTGGACATGCATCAGTTTGTCAACAAAGAAGCAAGAATTAGTAGTTGTGGGAGACTTACCCTGCTATCTATCTGCTGAGAATCTAATTCTGCTAAACATAGGAGATTGTTGCATTGTATTTAAAGAGGCAAGCTCCTGTTTTGAAAAACCGCTGGATAAATGTGGCTGGGATCTGGGCTGCATATGGGTTACACTCACCCAGACCGCTTTTAAAATTAAGTGAGACTGTATCCTATCGGAGATGAGTTGCTTTAAATACAATGCGATAATCTCCATAGACTCTCCGCTGAATTCCTGATGTGCCTTGCAGATAATTTCCTATTTCAAAAGGTAGAGGACAGAACAAGGAGATGTTAGATGGATCCATAATTGTTTGGAAAATGGTGCTCAAAAAGTCATCATCATTGGCTGCACTTCAAACTGGAAGGTCTCCTAGGGCCATTACTCTTCAACATTTCTATCAATGACTTAAATGACTTAGGGTGGAGGGAATGCGAATCAAATATGCAGATGACACAAAACTGGGATGACACATTGGAAGTTAGGGTCAGAATTCAAAAATACCTAATAATCTAAAAAATTAGACAGGAATCAATAAAATGATAACGTGACAAATGCAAAATTCTACATTTAGGCTGCAAAACGCAAATGAACAGGTACAGGCTGGGGGATACATGGCTCAGCAGCACAACATGCAAAAAGGACCTTGGGATTATTGTTGATCATAAATTGAACATGAATCAGCAGTGTGATGCTGCAGTAAACTTTGTGTATGTTGATCTATCTGAAAGCAAAGATGTCACTATTTCAGCCAAACATGGGGAAAAATTGGTTTTTGGAATATTTTAGATTTAGAAATCCCAGATAAGGGAAACTTAATCTGTATTAATATCACATTCATCTTCTCTCACAATATTGCTATCATGCCTTATATGACAAGCTCTTAGGGTAGTACACAAGAAAAATTAACATATACAGGTTAAAAAGTGAAATAAAAATAATTGAAATAGAATAAATACATATTAAACAGGTTAAAAGGGTTAAACAGTTTAAAACCATGTGCATGAAATATTACAGTAAACAGTGAATCAGTTAGGTCCAATGATTTTAGTAAACAGCCATGTTTCTTATTAATATTGGTGTCAGCTGAAGAAGGCATTCCACAATTGGGCTGTGATGGCTGAGGGCCCTTTCTTATCCTCCTATAGTCTACTCACCTAATTAGTGGAATGTAGCATAATAACTCTCTTCCCCAGCAGACCTCAATCCTATATATATGAAGAGATGCTCCCTCAAGCATCATGCTTCCAAGTTGTTTAGGAATTTAAATGTCTCTTCCAGTGCAGTCAACCCTTTGTACCCATGGAGTCTACCTCTACACAATGGCGTCACTCATGGTGTCACTCCCCCATTGACTTCCTCCCATTTGACACCATACAGAATCCTTAATAATGTTGTTGTTGTTGTTGTTTTTGGCACTAATGTTACTCGTAAATCATAATTCCCATACACCACTGAATGTAATGCTAATAGTTGTGATATAAACAACTAGCAAAATTAAAATTATGCCTTCAAATTACAATATCATACACACAACCTTAATGTGTTTACATATACATAGTGGAGATTTGGTTAAAATGTGATGTTTTTAAAGAATTCTGGGGCCTCTCCTTTCTCCTTCCACTGAGCTTATGCAACTCCCACCATCTCTTAAAGCATTTAAAGGGAAGCAGATGAATGCCACAGCCTGTTTCTGGCAAAGGTAGGTATTTGAGGAGCAGTAGTGTCACTCCCCCTCAGAGTGCGGTCTAACCCCCCCACACACCCTTAGGGAAGGTTATGTTCCATCTTGTTTAAAGGAAGCAGCTGCTAGGCCGCTTCTGAAAAAAACTTCCCTAGACCCCCTGGACATAGGGGGGAAGCACACGCCGCAGGAGCACCGCGGCACTCCTGCGGCGTCCCTGAAAGGAGCGCAAAAATAGCGCTCCATTCATAAGTCAGGGAAAGTGTGCCCCAAACGCGTAGGGCGCACTTTCCCTGACTTATCCGCCGCAGCGTGTGCGGACCTCAGGAAGAGGAAGGAGCGCCGCGCATGCGGCTGCTCCTCCTCTTCCTGGCCTCCAAGACGACTCTATTAGTCGTCTGACGAGGCCCATAAACAGCTATATGCCAGTCTCTTTACTACCTTTTTTAAGCAAGAGGGCGGTTGCTCTTCAACTCCAAGCTGTCTTGGAGGAAACCGATTATCTAGATCCATTTCAAACTGGCTTTAGGACAGGATTTGGAGTTGAGACTGCCATGGTCGCCTTGGCTGATGACCTTCGTCTGAGCATCGACAGGTGTAGTGTGACCCTGTTGGTGCTATTGGATCTCTCAGTGGCTTTTGATATAATAGATCACGCCATCCTCTTGGATCGCCTGAGAAGGTTAAGAATTGCAGGCACTGCATTGTAATGGTTCTGTTCCTTTCTCTCAGGCAGATTCCAGAGGGGATGCTTGGGGGCAGTAGCTCTGCAAGGAAGGAGCTTAAGTGCAGTATCCCTCAAGGTACCATTCTGTCCCCGATGTTATTTAATATCTATATGAAGCTGCTGGAAGACATCATCCGGAGACATGGGGCGGGGTGATATCAGTATACTGATGACACCCAGATATATTTCTCCATATCTTGGTCCTCAGCTTAGACTTCAGATGGCATCTCCCCTCTGAATGACCGTCTTAAGGCGGTAATGGACTGGATGAGGAAAAACAGATTGAGACTGAATCTAGACAAAATGGAGGTACTCACAATAGTGGCCCTGAAACCAGGTATTGGGACATAACATCCAGTACTGGATGGGGTCACACTCTCCTCGAAAGACTGTGTCTGCAGTCTGGGGGTGCTCCTAGATCCATCACTCCAGATGACAAATCAGGTAAATGCGACGGTCAGGAATGCCTGTTATCATCTCTGGCTGATACGCCAGCTGCACCCTTTCCTGGAAGCTAAGGACCTTGAAACTGTGGTGCATGCTCTGGTAACCTCCCGTTTTGATTTCTGTAATGCGCTCTTCATGGGGCTACCCTCGTGCTTGGTCCGGAAACTTCAATTAGTACAAAATGTGGCAGCCAGATTGGTCTCAAGAACATCAAGAAGAGACCATATTACACCAGTTCTAAAATCACTCCACTGGCTGCCTATTAGTTTCTGGGCCCAGTACAAGGTGTTGGTTATCACCTTTAAAGCCCTAAATGGGCTCCAACCTATCTCCAGGACCGCCGCCTCCTGTATAATTCCCCCCATGCACTCAGGTCCTCTGGGAGGAACTGGTTGCAGCCTATAAAAACTAGGCTGTCGACAACCTCCCAGAGGACCTTCTCGGCAACTGCTCCTAGATTATGGAATGGCCTGCCAGAAGAGATCTATCATATTACCACTCTAAACAGCTTTAAAAAGGCTGTTAAGACGGATCTCTTCTGGCAGGCTTTTCCTGATTTAAATATCCTGGCCACAAGAGTTATCCCATTTCTGTCCTACAATTTTTTCCGCAGCTACCGTTATTATTGATTGTGTCACTGTGATTCATTTTTTAGTATATTTTAATAATTTTATTGTTTAATACTATTTTAAGGGGGGGTTCGTGGGATTTATATTCTATTTTCACTGTATTTTAATACTGTATGCTGCCCCAGAGGTGGGATAAAAATAAAATTATTATTATTATTATTATTATTAGGACTTGAACATTCATGGATTTTGGTATCCCTGGGTGGTCCTAGAACCAAAGGCTCAGTGTACCTTGAAGTCCCAACAATATATACAGGACCCAAGAGTCTGCCATGAAAAACATGTTATGTTTTTCTCCTAATCACCAATTTTCAAATACTACAAGAAATTAAACATGCTATGTTGTTTTATCTTTGACAATACTACCCACAGTGAACAATATGCTGTGTTAGCACAGATGATTATTTGGCAGCTAATTCAATTAGTTTATTAGGAACCCACTTCTGCCTGTCATATCACTAGAAAAGGGAGAAAATGTATTAATATTTAGATCTTGAAGCATCTTGAAATGCGCTTCTGGCAAGAAAGGCTCTCAGTGAACAGCATACGCACAAGCAAAGAAGAAACACTTTATATGCAAGGCCTAGGAATTGGTATCATCATTTGGAGTGTAGGCAATCTTCTCAAATATTTTCTTTCAACTTTACTCAGAGAGTATGTATATGTCCAGAGCATACATACAAGAGAAAAAATATATAGTTTGCATATGAGCTCAAAATGATGTTCATGGCTCCCCCACCCCCACCCCCGCTTTAAGCAACAAGCAACAAAGGGGGAAATCCTATATCTGCTTTCCTGAAAAATAAACATATCAAATGGAATGAAATTTCTGATAACAGGATTTTGTGTACGTCTGGGCTTCTGTCCCTTTCCCACCCTGCCCTCTTCTAGTAGGCTGCAGTATATTGTCTCTGTGACAGAAAAGAACATGAATGAAAGATGGTTGCTGCAGGGAGCAGAGTTAGTGAGGCTTCCATAATACATTATCAGCATGTTGGTCCAGTGAGGCTGAAAAGATAAGGATCACATGGATGGTGTAGATGATGATTACATCATTATCACATTGGTCTAGGAGCTTATAATGCTGTTATGGAAAATAACTACATTTCCATTTTCATGAACCATTTCCTCTAAAATGCACACTGTCATGTCTAATTCACAAATGGTGCAAGGTCAGATTTTGCCCTAATTTTTCAAGATATCAAGTCATTCCCAAATTTCTGCTAGGCAATCAAACAGCCAATGGGACTACTGTTTGACCCAGGATGCTTAACGAGTTTGTAGCAGTTCTGAATAACGATAAGCAATGGTCACCTTATCGCAGAATCAGGCTTCTCCTGATATTATAAAATATTAAGTCTTTTTGTGAGTCAACAGCAGAAATAAACAGTGGCCACCAAACATCAACAGTTGCTTTTTATGCCATTATTTTTCCAGTTACATCACACTGGAATCTACTGGGTCCCAGTGGATATTTTTCGTTTCCCTGGCACCAAGACATATAAAAAGAAAATATAAGCATTTTCTGAGTATGCACATGTGAAGTGTGCACATGTGAAGCCATTTTATTTTATTTTATTTTATTTCAAATTTATTTTTAGTTCATTACATAAAATATACATACAAAATAAAAACTCTTATCTACTATATAGTATTTCTTTTTCTTCAGTGAACTTTCTTTTCTCATAGTCTTCTCCTTGCCATTCATTGCACATTTTGATTTATCTCAAGAGTCCTGTATTATGTTTGTTTTCTTTTCCTTTAAGTATCAAAATAAACAGCATATTTAAAAGTTTTAATCCATTTGTATATTTAATTATCTCAAATATCTTTTCTTAATTATCGTTCTTGCCTTCTCTACATTTTGCTGACCCCGTCTCTACCTTTGTTATTTAAACATTTTATCTAAATCTTTCTTGCTTAGCTTTCAGTGTATCTTCCATCCATATATTTTCGATGCAATACTTATTATTGCTTTTTGTATACATAGCATAAAATTGATTGACATTCTCTTTCCATTAAATCACACGATTTGTCATTTATTAAATTCATTAATCGATCCATCTCCATCATCTCTTGTATTTTATTGAACCAATCTTTCACCTGGAGCCCTCCTTTTGATTTCCAGTTCTTTGCTATAATTAATCTATCTGCCATTACCAGATATAATAGTATCCTCCAGTATTTTACCTCCTCTTCTTTATCTAAGAAGCTTATTGCACAGTTAATTAAATCGCTTTACCTGATCCAGTTTAAATTTTAAATTGGGCTGCATTTGGAGCCTATCACAAGGATTTAACTGCTGAAATCACCACCCGGGTCCATCCCCACTCCCAGGGGTGCTCACTGCGGCTTTTTTCAAAGCCAGGAGTTTTCCAGCTTAAGAAAATGGCTGCTAGAGCAGACCTGAGAGCGTGGATAGACCTGAGATGGACCCGGGTGGCAATTTTGGTGGCTAAATCCTTGTGATAGGCTCCACATGCAGTCTTATTTAAAATTTAAACCAGATCAGGTAAGACAATTTAATTAACTGTGCAATAAGCTAATATTGGGACCATTTTCAAAAAATACAACTCAGGTGAAAGTGTATATTTTCTGTATGTTGTTATGTATTTTTCACCAGAAAGCTTGAATCTGTGGACATGTCCACCACATATGAAAAAGGGTGCCATTCCTTCCTTTGTATCTCCAACATAGCTTGCTGCCAGATTTATAAATTTTATTTATTACCCAAGGTGTGAGATACCATCTATTTGCAATTTTAAAGTAATTCTCCTTTAAGTTTTGGGATGCTGTGGATTTGTTAGTATACAATCATCCCTCCCAATGGGGGCTCCATTCCAGACCCCCCCTTCCATGAG
The DNA here is from genome assembly GCA_026167975.1 of Phrynosoma blainvillii. Taxonomy (NCBI): domain Eukaryota; kingdom Metazoa; phylum Chordata; class Lepidosauria; order Squamata; family Phrynosomatidae; genus Phrynosoma; species Phrynosoma blainvillii. Next base: position 324,321,914 of record JANUYF010000002.1, on the reverse strand, counting down.
CAAATCAAGAAAAATGCAAATATTTAAGTCCCATTGATTATAATGGGTGCATATTCCTGTGTACAGTGCTGCGCACGTGCCTCAGGCACGTACCCCATTTTGTCTCTCCTCAATTGCCATCCAAAAAGAACTGAGACCGTGGATGTTGAGTCTGCGAACAGGGAGGGACAAGTGTATTTCCAAGCTTTCGCCCATTTTTCTAGATCTATAGCGTCTATACATCTTGGGCCCACTTTATCATTGTTGGCTTAGGGGCTCTACATACAGCCACTAAGGGGTGGCTTCATGCTGCCCCTGGGAGCACTGGATCAGGCCATGGCAACGGCATGCCGTGGCCCCAATCCGGCACTTTGCTCTTCCAAAAAGATCTGGCAAATGTTGCTCCTTTTTGGAGTGGCAAAAAGCCGCCCTTGCCATGCCGGTGGCGGCTTTTCTATGTCTAAATGCTGCGCCAAGGGAGCGCCCTGACACCGCCCACCGTGCGGCAGGGTGCACGGCATGGTAGCGGCATTGGGGCAGAATCAGAGTGGCCAGTGTGCGGTCACCTCACCCCGACTCCATCCACCTCCAGGCCAGCCCTTTTGGCCGGTCTGTACAGGGTGTTAATCAGCTTTTGTTTTAAGTTCCTTTTTAAAAATAAATTGTAGAATTTGGCTACTTTTTGTTTATCTTTAGCCCCCAAATTCTGTCTAACTCATTTAGTTCTATTTCAAAACCTATTCTTTCAGATCTTTCTTAAATTGTTGTTTTATTTGGAGTTGAGAAAACCAATTAAGGGAAATATCTCCCTTATCTATGTGAAGCTATTTTAGGTTTCCCCTTTACAATCTAAAATGAATTAGAATCTGCAGGTCATTTCTGTCCTGGCCTCTCCTTCCCCCAAACTCTATATGGCAGAAATCCTGGTCACCTAAATCTACTCAGAGTTGCCATTACATTCGTCCCTCCACATTCACTGGGGTTAGGAGCACAGGACCCCCATGAATGTGGAAAAACCGCAAATAACAAAAACACTATGTTTTTACCTGAGAGAACACCTCTCTAGGAATCTTTTTTTTTAAATAAAATTTTTATTACATAAACACAAATATACAAGTATACATATACATATGATAACATACAAATACAAATACACATTGCACATAACTACTTAACACATAACCAAACACATACACCTTAAAAAAAAGATTTAAGTTCTATCTATTAAGTTACTCTTGATGCTTCTTCCAAATAAATGAGTTGTTGCCTTTAAATCACGTCTAACTCTATCACTATCCCTAGATACATTATATACATAATTTTATTTACATCTTCATACTTCATACTTAGATCACCAAGAAGAAAATTTTGTCTTCTTAATCTAAATCTCTTAATCATAAATTCTTTATTCCCCCTATTTTGTCTAGGTATAATTTATCCAATCCTGTTCTATATCACTTCAATTCTAATCCCATCTCTATCTCTTACAATTCAATTCCTAACAATCTTTACTTATAACCTCCCAGTACTTCTTAAAACTGATCCAATCTTTTTTAATCTTATCTTCATCTCTATCATTTAATAAACCAGTCAAAATATCAGACTCCATAGCTTCCCATATTTTACTTCTCCATTCATTCACATTTGGGACCGTTGGTTTCTTCAAAAAACTGGCATACAGTACTCTAGCCACGGTCACCATATAAAGTAACACCCGTCTGTTTTCTTTTTCAAAGATCTTTTCAAGTACACCAGTCATATTGAGTAAGAAAAACCTAGGGTCTATAAGTATATCTCTTTTATATATTTCCACCATTATATTTCTTATTTGACTCCAATAATGTTGGGCTTGCACGCAACCCCACCACATATGATAAAACGTGGCTTTGGGTTTGCCACATTTCCAGCATTGGTCCTTATCCGTTTTATACATCTTATTCAATCTATCCGGGGACAAATACCATCGAAAAGACATTTTAATAAAGCTCTCTTTATAATTTTGACATCTAGTAAACTTATTAGTATCGTACCAGGCCTTTTCCAACATTTCTAATTTTATAGGCTTCCCAATATCCTGGGTCCATTTTATCATAGTGTAATTTATTCTTTCCTTTTCAAAAATTCTTTCCTGTAATATTCTATAATATCTGGAAATATGCCCTTTATTCTTGTCACTAAAGACTTTATCCAGTTCGTTATTTCTATTTGTAATGCCTATATTTTTCTTATCAATTCTAAATCTTTCTTTCAATTGACCATATAAAAACCAATTTCCCCTAATTTCTTCACTTAATTGTACCCGTTCTTCCATTGATTCACCTGTTCCTCCTTTCCAATTAATCAATTCCTCATAGGTTGCCCATGGGACCTCTTTGTTCTTACACCTACCAAAAAAAAGCCTCCTGTGGGGAGGCCCAACTAGGTATTTGCCTATAGAAAACCTCTTTTACTTTTAACCATGATTTTAGCAATGCATTTCTTAAAAAATGATGGGAGAAGTCTTTATTGTTTTTCAACTTATCATATAGCATATAGGCATGAAAACCATATTTCAAACCTGATCTTTCCAGTTCTAGAACTCTGTCATTCTTTAAAGTGACCCAATCCTCCAGCCAATTCAAACAAGCTGCTCTGTAATACGACTTAAGATTTGGTAGGCCACATCCACCTTTTAATTTCTCCTCTGTTAAGAGTTTCCACCCTATCCTTGCTTTTTTCCCCTCCCACACAAATTTTAAAGGTTCTCGTTGACAACTATCTATATATTTTTCATCATTTATAATTGGTAAGTTTTGGAACAGGTACATTATTCTCGGCAGTACATTCATCTTTATAGCTTTGATCATTCCCAAAAAGGAGAGCTGTTTTGACTACCAACCAATCATATCATTCTTGATAGTTTCCCAACACTTAATATAATTATTTCTAAACAAGTCTATATTCCTTTTGGTGATATATACCCATAAATATTTGACTTTCTTTTTGATTTTAAACCCAGAAATTTGTTGTAATTCCTCTTCTTCTTTTACCGTTATGTTTTTAGTTAATATTACTATTTTATCTTTATTTATAGAGAATCCTGCTAAGTCACCATATTCTTCTATAATTTTTATTAATCTCATTAGACTTTCCTTTGGATCTTCTAGAACAGGGGTAGGCAACCTTTCCCCTTTAAGGGCTGAGGGACTTCAGCTCCCAGAAGCCTCAGCCATGTTGGCCAATAGTCCCATGTTGGCCAATAGCTCCTGGGATTCTGGGAGCTGAAGTCCCTCGGCCCTTAAAGGGAAAAGGTTGCCTACCCCTGTTCTAGAACATAGATTACATTGTCTGCAAATGCTTGCAGCTTATATGTAAATTGTTTAACCTTAACCCTTTTTATTTCTTGGTCCTCTCTTATCTTATTATTTAGTAGTTGGAGTACTATTATAAATAGCAGAGGTGAAAGGGGACACCCCTGCCTTGTACCTCTCTCAATCTTTATCCTCTCAGTCTTCTCCTGATTCACTATTACATATGCATATTGCTCTTTATATATTCCCTCAATCCATTGACAGAAGGTTGTTCCCATACCGAAATATTTCATCAATTTCTTCATAAAACACCAATTTACCCTGTCGAAAGCCTTTTCCGTGTCAAACAGAATCATTGCCAACTTCTTATCATTGCAAATTTCAAAATATTCCAGGATATTTAATACAATTCTCATGTTGTTTCTAATTTGCCTTTTTGGTATAAACCCGTTCTGATCTTTATGAATTATCACATCTAATATTGTTTTCATTCTGTTCGCTATAATAGACATAAAAATTTTATAGTCTGTATTAGTTAACGAAATTGGTCTATAGTTCTTCATTTCTAATGTATTCTTTTCATCTTTAGGAATTAGCGAGATCCATGCTTCTTTCCAGCTTTCGGGTATACCTTCAACTTCTGTATCATTAAATACTTTCTTCAGGGGTTCAACTAAGGTGTCCATTAATTTCTTATAGTACATCACTGGAATACCATCTGGGTCCGGGGCTTTCCTCAACCTCATTCTTCTAATAGCGTCAATAATTTCATCAGAAGTTATTGGCTGATTCAGTTTTTTTTACGCATTCATCATTTATCTTATTAATTTTTTGTTCTCTCAAATATTTCTCAACTTTCTCCTCCTCATCTCTTATCTGCACCTTCTCGTATAAGCTTTGGTAATAGTCCTTAAATTGTGTTTTTATCTCTTCCTGTTCTGTAATTCTTTTCCCCTCATGGATAACTTCTGTTATAACTTTTCTTTCTTTCTCTTTCCTAAGTTTACTTGCCAAAACTCTACCTGCTTTATTCCCTAATTCAAAATTTTTTTGTCTTACATATCTCAATTTATTTTCTATTTCCTTAATTGCCATTTCCTTCAATTGACGACGTAAGTCCTCTAATTCATTTTTCAATGCCTTATCCCCAGATTCATTCCACATCTTCTCTTTTATTTCCAACTCTTCTTTTATTTTTTGTTCTTTTTTCTTCTCTTTCTTCCATATTTCCACTTGTATTTTAATAAATTCACCTCTTACAACGGCTTTGCTGGCTTCCCATACTACTGTACTCCTCATATTCTCCGTTATATTTTCTTTAAAATCTATGGTTTTCCTCCTCTCTATTAGCTTCCATTATATCCCTTCTAGCTCATGATTGTAACTCTATGATGTTTCCTCCTTCCTGTTTCCAAATATGGGTAATGCTTAGTCCTTAGTTCTTCTGATACTTGGATGTCCACACCCACTTTTAACAAGCTCCGTTTCAATAAAACGGTAGGGATAGATTATTTTTTGGAAACTCTTCCTCTTTTTCACTATCTTCTCCTCCCTTCTTCTTAATCCTCATTTATTAATAAGTGTGTGTGCCAAGTTCTCATTTAACGAATAAATGAGTGCAGCAATGGGAGGGTTGAGATGTTCAGGCTTTTCCTTGAGCGGAGTGTATGACTGGGGTCTAAAAAACAAACCCCATCTTCACCCCAAACTCCTCCAAGCCTCCCAAACGATCTCCACCTTGTGTCTCTCTTATCAGAAAGACACAGGAAGGGTAGTTTGCATCCCCATTCCAACAAGAAACATTGCTGCCAGACAAACAGATACTAGCAACCCGTACCTGTGTCCTCTCTCGGAGCCATCACACCCAGAAGTCCTCTCTAGGAATCTTTAAGTTGTCCAATGCAACTCTGTGGTCATAGACATTGACCATAGAACTGAGCTGGAGGAGCTATAAATGCCTAGTGGAGTGTTCTCTCTAGGAATCTCTAGGTCCTTCAGTGTGACTTTTGGTTAAAGTTGACCATAGGGTTGCACTGGACTACCTAGATATTCCTAGACAGAACATATTAATAAAATCTGTGAATAATCAAATCTGCAAAAGTCAAAGCAAATGTGGAGGGATGAGCATACTGAAAATGTGCTGTCCTTCTACTTGCTCTAGACTTTCTATCCTTACACCTCAGAACAGGTGAACAATCCCAAGTGCTATATAAGTGAGAAGCAACACAAAAAAGGCAAGAAATTTCTATTTGATCAGAAGGCAGGGTAAGATCTGGAAGTAAGGATTTCATGCTGAGTGTCTCCAGGCTGCAAATCTGAAATGGAATGTCAAGTGACTATGAAACATTATACTCATTTTGGATGAGTTACAGTAAAAGTGGCAAAACAGCTTTGCCATTTCAGAGTGAAGTGAGAATAACAAAATATATGCAATTGCCCTTAAATGATAGGTCATGTATATTCCATGACAAAGGCACACAAATAAGAAATTCTGCAATGAGGTGATCCAAATTCCGCACCAATTTCATGACTTGTATAACTTATGTAACTGTATTTTCTATTCATCTTGTACTCTTTTACACAATCTATTTTGTTATCACTAGCCAGAGGGATGAGTAAATTTTAAGTAGATTTCTATGCACCTTACCAGCACTTTCCAAAACTTGCACATACCTTCATGACTATAAGCATCAGCAACTGGTAGTTTCCATGTCAGTGGGGAGAGTGAATCTGAGTTTTATTTGAATTTTAAAGAAACTTCAACATAAACCCTATCTGCCAAATAGACTCAGCACCTTGAATGGTTGCTATAATGTTCAGACTAAAATTTGGAATGGATTCAACCTCCCTCACTGACATGGAAGCCACCAACCACTGCTAACCATGAGATCTAGAAAATTGTCCTTTCCAAAATAAAAGCCAAAATTATCACCAAGCTGATATTGAGTATTGAACTCGCAACCTTGTGGTTTATGAGTGAGTGGCTGCAGTACAGGCATTTAACCATTGCGCCACCAGGGCTCCTAGTATATGCAACTAGGGCTGAGCTAAATATTTGTGCCATTATTTTTTACCATGGTGGGAATAAAGCCATCACAAAAATTATAATGGGGAGGGGAAAGCTTCCCCAGATGTTTCACTGAGGATTGCTATTAATCCTTTGTAGTGGCTGTTGGGGGAATTGTTTTCTTCTTTCTAATTATGTTTTTAAGAACCCATGCTTCTCACAGAGGTGGGAGGCCCCACTGCACACTTCCAGCCACACTTCCTGAAGTGTCATGGGAGATATAATATAGAACAATGGTTCCCAAAGTGTGTAGTACGCCCCTCCTGGGGGCAGTGGAGAGATCCAGGGAAACCGTGAAGAGGAAATGGGGGCAGCAGGGGGGTGGTGAGGGAAAAGGGGGCAGCAGGAGACCTTCAGTTAAAGGATCGGTGTTCAAGAAAGATGAGGGGAACCAGCAGCTTTTAGGACCATGGTGGGGATGAGGGTTGCCTAAAACCTCTTTTCAGGGTTCCTTAAAATCACCATGAAGGCCCACTTCACCTGCCTTTGCGAACTCACTTTCTTAGTTGTATCTTTTACTAACAGTGGCAGGAAATTCTTGCTAGGGTTGGGCAAAAGGCATCATTTCTGTTGCTTGAAGCAGTACCATTTTGGGACAGACTGACTGACTGGAGAAAGGCATTAGAGCACATGGCAGTGGGGAAGAAGCCGCACCAAAAAGAAGCTTTCAAGTTTGAGACCCTGCTTAAGGTTTGTGTGCTCCAGCCTGCTCTCCCTTTCTTTCATTGGATAGACTGAGAGAAGAGGTCTCCAATCTAGAACATGTGGCCTCTGTAAACTCACTATACACACACCTGCTGCCCCTCTTTCCAACTTGACGAAAAAGGATTAAGAGCCCTTCCTTGCTGAGGAAAAGCTTCTTCCTTTGCACTTGGTCACTTTGGGAGCAGCAACCAAGCAGCTGGCTGAGCAGTGACCAAGAAACTTCTTACCCACACTGGCCTTTATGACAAAGCTGGAATGGGCGAGAGGCTTCTGTCACTGCTCACCCAGCTGCATGGTTGGTGCTCTGATGGTGACCAGGTGCAAAGAGAGTAGCAACTAAGCATCCAGTCAAGAAGCAACTGAGAAGCCTCTTGCCCACAAGCCTTTACCACAAGGCTGGCACAGGCCAGAGGCTTCATGGTCACTACTCAGCAGCCACTCAGTTGCTGCTCCCAAGGCGACCAAGTGCAAAGGGAGCAGCAATCAAGATTTGTTGTTTTAAATTTGCCGTAGAATAGTACACTTAATATCAGGAAACAAGTGTTGGGGAGTGCTAGGGTTGTCACCCAGGGGAAAGGGCCTGAAAAAGTTTGGAGACCACTGATACAGAAGAACTTCACACAACTCACAAAATGTTCCAGGAATGCAGCAAACTTGTGCAGAAAGACACTTGTACTTTCTGGGAATGTTCTGACAATATGGGCCAATGCAGACAGCCCATAAGAGGCAGCTCTGTGCCACCCCTGGGAATGGCAGATCAGGGCCATGACCACCACACGCCATGGCCCCAATCCTCCTTTTTGCCACCCTTAGAGCCGCCACCACAGCTCTTTTGCAGCCCTTTGGTGCAGCGTGTTTGCACGCTGCGCCAACAGGGCACCCTTATGCTGTGCGCTGTGTGGTCAGCCGCGTGGAGTCGGGGCAGAGTGCAGTCGCCCCACCCCAAAGCCACCCCCAGGTCAGCCTAAAGTGCCAGTCTGCATCCCCCCTATAACAATGTGATATAATATGACATCATATACTCGGTAGGAAGCTTCAGAGAGAGTTTTGTGATATGAAACCCTTCTTTCTAAGGTTAAAAAGCAACCAATAAAATGAGAGGAAAACCACCTCCTAAGATTAAGTAAGGTAAGTAGCAACATCTCACCCTCCATTAACTGCAAATAAATCACCCCTTTCCATACAAAACATAGCTCTTGGTTTTACAGAGAATTATTTTTTTAAGAAACTTGAGTGAGGAAATCTTCCCACCATTGTACTACCTACCCGTACAGCTTCAGACTTTTTATGAAACATCTCCTCCATACTCTTCGCTAGCTTCTTCACGAGTTGAAGGCCATCAATTTCTTCTATGGTAACATCCTTCTCATATTCTTTATATTTCTACAAGAGAAAAAGAAGTTGATAAAACAGCAGAACTGTAATTAGACATGTATAGTATAGTTGGCCCTTCACATCCATGGATTCATTATTCACAGATTCAACTATCCACAGCTTGAAAAAAATTAACAAAACAATAAATTCCAAAAAACAAACCTTGATTATTTGTTTCCATTTTATATAAGGGACACCATTTTTATTACCCCACTTTATAAAATGGGACTTGAGCATCCATGAATTTCAATATCCATGGGGGGGTGGGGGGGTGGGGGGGTTCTGGAACCAAACCTCAATGGATACCAAGGGCCTACTGTAACTTGTTAAATTTGGTGTGTGTGTATGTGTGTGTGTAATTTTGATGCACAGGTCAATGAATATTCCTGGAATAAAATGAATTGCTGGCCAGATCCCAAATGGACAGTTTCCTTTGTGAACTAGTAAACAAACAAAAGAATAGAATACATTTATTTTGATCATCGACCCTTAAACAGAAGGTAAAAGATACAAAACTGTATATTATAAAACAATATAGAAAGGTTCATGGGGGTAAAATTCAATTAAATTACAGTCTTCTGAAGTAGTGGACCATATCCTGATTTTTACCACATACTCAGTTATCAGGTAATTCTGTCTTTTAAAAGAAGATAAATATTCTGTGAAAGGCTATTTCCAGCAACGGAGAAATTATTTGGTTTGGGGCTTCCTATAATAAATGCATATTAAAATATATGTTTAAAGTTTTCAAATTTAACCAAGCAATATGGGTGATATGAAATACCTTTAAACCAGCCTCCCATCACAGCAGCGAAAAGTACATTAAAGTTGTTGCATTCAAAATCCTTCTGAAATCTTAGGATATGCAACTGAATAACAACTGAATATTACCCTTAGTGCCCAAGGGTAATACATGATAGACCAAAACTTTTATGAAGAGTAGTTTCCTTGTGCTACCACAAGCGTATTCTGCCTGTTTGTCTACATCAGACAACCAGTGAATGGACATTTTTTTTTACTCTAGAAGAACCTGCAGTTTGCAAGATAGGATGAGAATAAACTCTGTTGTTGCTTTTAATTAAGTTGACTTTGCCTTATGGCAACCTATGATTGAAAGACCTCCAAGACATTTGTTATTAACAGCCCTGCTCAAGTCTTCTAAACCCATGGCCTATTTGATAGAGGTCACCTGTAATTTTCCTGTTGCCACTTTACCAAACCTTATAGTCTTTTTACAGTGAGTCAGTTCATTTCATGACATGTCCAAAGTACCATAGCTTCAGTTTAGTAATTTTGACTTCTAATGGAAGTTCTGGCTTGATTTGTTCTTCGATCCATTTATTTGTCTTTTAGCATTCCGTGGTATTCGCGGAACTCTCCTCCAGCACCCCATTTCAAATCATTTGTATTTTTACCTGTCCACTTTCTTCATGTTTACAATCATACATACATATAGGACATTTCTGTGGCATGAATTATTCTGAGTTTGATATTTAATTATATACCTTTACATTATGAGGCTCCATTTCTTTTAGACCCATCTAGTTTTTCATGATCTACAGAATCATAGGCTTTGCCATAATTTCTAAAGCAAAGGTTGATTTTCTCTGAAATTCTTTGACATACAATTATAGTTTTATAGGACAAAGCTATAACCTGTAATTTGAAGCTTAATCTCAATATATTTAAGATCTTGAAAGTGCATTCATCCTGATAAGATACAGAAAACACCTGAATTAGTAAGGCTATATAAAGTATAGGTTTTAAGAAGCATGAAATAGCAAAAGTTACCTTGTTCTATTTATTGTAATTCTCTCCTCCACACTACAAATCCATTGTGATCAATATACTGTCATTTATCCTACTCTGAGTCCACTGGCTTTTCTTGAGTCCTTATTCGGGACTACTTCAAAATACAATATGTCATATCGGAAGGTACCAAAACGTATAGTAATAACTGCCAGATATAAGGTATGGGGGACTTAATAAGGCCCTTGTGATCTCAAAGGAGATCTGCAAGTCCACTATGAATAAACCAAACTGAACAACTTTCAGGATTAGAACACAATGATTTTGTACAAAAGGAACATTTACCACATGCCTCAAAATCAACATATACCTCATTTTAGGCAGTTTGTTAGCAATGAACACCAAGCAGGAAGAATATGGATTGGGTGATGGTACAGTGATTTGGCTTGTGAAGAAGACTACGATGGCTGAGATGTGGAGAGAGAATATTGAGCATGTTAGTGTGTTAACAAGAGTACTTAAAAGGGGGCTTGAGAACTGATGAAAGGAGCTGGCGATGAAGGGCAAAAGCACCACTGGAGAAGAGATTTTGGGGGGAAGCAGATGGCTAATTGAGCCGTTTTGGGGTCAGGGAAGGGGAGGGGCAGCCGCACGATCGGCGCCCCAACCCCTTCCCCAGGTCGTCCTCGGAGCAGCCGGCCCTCTGCATAGCCGGCGCTCTGAGGAGGACCTCCCACCGCAGCGTTCGCACACGCTGCAGCAGAAGAGTTGCCGAAGGTGCACTGCAGCCTTTTGTGGCGCACCTTTGGCGACTTGGGAAAGGAGCACCAATTTAGCGCTCCTTTCAGGGCCAGCAAAGCTGTGCTGTGGAGCTGAGGTGTGGGGATACCTCGGCCCCGCAGCGTAGCTTCCTGGGGCGGCCCATGGCCGCCCGTCTGCTTCCCCCCTTTGTCTGCCAAAATAAATTCAGCGAGTATAATGACATCAGAAGGTGGGTACTTTTAGATGATAACCAGGGTTGCTCTTCCAGGAAACATCTCTCTGAAAAACATCTAGAACCTACTTAGAAAACAAATTTAGCTCTCATCCTTTGAATGTAAAATCACTGATACAGAATTTCATGCTACTTTCAGAGTTTCCCATATGAGCCTGCCTGAACTCTGAGGCACTTCTCTCTATCCTAGCACCTTCAGAGGCATTTTTGATGGGAATGTGGCCTTCTCCAAGGCTGTTCCCAGACTTTGGGACTTCCTAGGGAGGTTAGAATGGCTTTGCTGTCTTTTCAGCAGCAGGTAAAGACCTTTTTATTTTAGTGAGCCTTAGGTAACTGATTATTTCACAAGAGAAGGACTTTTTATGGTGATGTACTGCTTAAATTCTTTGTTCTAAAGTAATGCAAAGCAGCTTCATTTATATACCACTTCATACCATGCTATGGGGTGTCTAAGTGGTTTACAACTGTAAGCTCATTGCCCCCCAACAGTTGGGTACTCATTTTAGCAACTTTGGAATGATGCTGAGCCCTGGCTAGTATTGAACTTTCAACCTTGTGGTTTATGAGTGAGCGGCTGCAGTACAGGCATTTAACCACTGCATCACCAGTTTAAAACTAGCATGTAGAGTTGACTGATGGGGAGAGCAGCATTGTGTGGCTAAAAGACCAGACCAAGGATCCCCCATCTTTTGATGCCTTGCTTTTTTGATAGATCTAAATCATAGCCATGCACTGTACTTTCACTCCTTCGACCACACAAGGAAGAACTTGGTGACAGTAAGAGCTGTTTGACAGTGGAACACACTCCCTTGGAGTGTGGTGGAGTCTCCTTCTTTGGAGATTTTTAAACAGGGCCTGGATGGCCATCTGTTGAGGATGCTTTGATTGAGAGTTCCTGCATGGCTGAAGGGGGTTGGACTGGGTGTCCTTTGTGGGATCTTCCAGCTCTATGATTCTATGAATCTTTTCTCTGTGTCTAATCGGTGTGCTGTTTCTTTTATCTCAGTTGGCTTGGTACCACCTAGTATTCAGTATTGCATTTGCAAATTTTAACAAGACTAGGTTCTGCTTTTTCAACTGATTCCACTTTTTGACAGTCCTGTGGTCCCCAACATTTCAGATAAGTGGGAGATTCCTATAAACCTGCTGTTATTTTAATCTTTTAAAATCTTTTTTAATCTCAGATGTTGCATGCTTTTAACTATGTTTGTTTGTTTTTGTCATTTTGTGTCTTCGTAAACTAGCTTGAGTCCCAATCTGGAGAAAAGGCAGGTTATAACTGAAGTGATGGATGGATGAAAGAATGTATGATAATTCACATTATTGAGCTCAGCAATCCCAGTTGAACAGCACTCTGATGAGCTGAGCAATCTAGATGCAAACCCCTTACATTCTTGAAAGGAGTATCAGCTGGCATCCAGGCTCAATGTAAATGGGTCAAAAATGTAGAGACATATTCTAAAATGCAAAAGTAAAAAATGTTGTACCTTCCCACACCCATACATCTCACTCTTTGATGAAGAACCAGAGACAAACCAAATTGAGACAGGGCCCTTGAAAAATCTGCCACATCCATAGAACCAGAGGAAGAGTCTGAGAGGCTAACCCAAACCAAGAAGGCATTACCACTAGAAAGTGCATGCACAGTCAGCCTCCTGTTTGCAGTGATGTCAGACTTATCCAGAGTTAACTCCTTGGAAAGAAAGGACCTCAAGTGGGAGTCTCCTGAAGAGTAGGATGCCTTAAATGCTAGACCAAATTACAAAGGGACAATGATGGTTCACCAGATTTCATTGTCCACAACTCCATAGCTCACCACTAGACTACATGCTTGCAGCTATTTTGGGACAGAATTCTGGAAGACCAGACTACTTAGCCCTTCATTCAATCCTTTCACTGTTGGAGCAATAAGGTTCCTACTTCTGTGTAACATGGCTGCCTGGTAAATCATGCCTGCTCTTGCTGCCTAGTTTCTTGTCACCTTCATTCCTCAACTAGGTCCTGGACCTTGTTTATTTCCACCATGTATGATTATTTTGGATATGTTATTGACTATATCTTTGGATCTTTCTTGACACAAAACTACTTCTCCAAGTTCAACCTCAGAGTACTGGACTTAACCAGCCATTCAGGGCAGCTAGTAACTGCTAGGATACCATAAATCCAAGCTGAAGCACTAGCTTTTCTGAGATGAGCAGACCAGGATTACTGGCACAACAATATTTGTCTGTTTATTATACTTTATATAAAAACTGGAGCATGTCCAGAGGAGGGTGACTAAAATGGTGAAGGGTCTGGAAATCATGCCCTATAAGGAACGACTTGGGGAACTGGGTATGTTTAGCCTGGAGAAGAGACGGTTGAGAGGGGATATGATAGCCCTCTTTAAATATTTGAAGGGATGTCATATTGAGGAGGGAGCTAGCTTTTTTTCTTCTGCTCCAGAGAATAGGACCCAGAACAACACAGGAAAAGAGATTCCACCTGAACATTAGGAGGAACTTCCTGACAGTGAGAGCTGTTTGACAATGGAACATACTCCCTCGGGGTGTGGTGGAGTCTCCTTCTTTGGAGGTCTTTAAACAGAGGCTGTTGGGGATGCTTTGATTTTGAGTTCCTGCATGGCAGGGGGGTTGGACTGGATGGCCCTTGTGGTCTCTTCCAACTCTATGATTCTATGATTCTATAATTCTACTTAGATGAGTCAATAGTCTAGTTCAGTATAAAGATACTTCCTATACTCTGCTCAGTCCCATTTTTTAAAGATTTACAAATGTTAAAATTTATTGACATTGTGGAGAAAGAAGAAACAATATTTTCTAAATATGTTTCAGTGCTATTGTTCCTGGCTTTTCATTACATTTTACTTCTTTGTAACACAGTGGCAACAAGAAAGAACTTAACCAGTTTATATCCTAAAACTCATACTCATTTCAGCCTGCCCCCATGTCTCTAAAAGGTTTTCTTTTAGGAAAGTGAGAAAATTGTACTATCCTAGATTACTTCAATAAGAGTACTCTTCCTTCCACCTGTCCACTTTCCTTTCAAACAGAACATGCCAACATTTGGGCTATTCCTCCTTCAATTTGTATGTAATTTGTGATCACTTCAAAGTAAACAGAATAGTTTCTCCTTATCCCTTTGATCATATTGTCTAAGATCAATAGATCCTTCCTTATGATATGATTAGAGAAAATCAAAAGATGACATGGAACAGAAAAAAGCACACTGCTGTCGACATAACTGTAGGCAAAAAGATCAGTAAATTCTTGAAAGCAAAACAAAAATATTTAAAATAATAAATATCACTCATTTCCTTTCCTTGTTATCATATCTAAATCCTCAAGAACCAGCCATTCATAATCCTGCAAGTGGAAGCTATCCAGTGCCTAAGCTCAATTGTTAGTCCCAATTAAAATAGGTTTACTGAATGCATGGGAACTTAAAGGGGATGCAAACGGGCGGCCCTGGGCTGCTCCGGAAAATGGAGGATCGAGGCCAAGGCTGCCAGACGCGTTGGCCCCAATCCTTCCTTTTGCCGCCTAGGTAAGGAGCACCAAAACACTGCTCCTTTCCCAGGTGGCGAAAAGGGCGCCCAAAGTGCCGCCACGCAGCTCTTTTGCACCTCTTCCAGTGCAGCATATAAAAATGCTGCGCCAGGAGGACGTCCTGACAGCACCCACCGTGCGTAGCGGCACACGCTGTGATGACATCCTCAGGAAGGGGTTGGGGTGCCCAGCATGTGCCTGCCCCTCCCCTTCCCTGCCTCCAAGACAGCGCTTTGCACCATCTATAGAGGCCCTTAGTAAATCAATACTTATGTAAAGTCCATTAATTTAATGGGTCTACTCTAGCCGAAATTAGCAATTGGATTTGGGCCCAGGCTTTCATGAGTTGTATGCTTAAGGAAAACTTCAAATGAGATAGACAAGAGTGCTGAATTCACTAAAGTACATGAGAAACTGCAAGCATATCAGGTGAATTGATTCCATTAAAAGTTTGCTGTTTCCCTGGGGGAAGCATCAAGACCTAAAGCAACTGTCTTTGAAAACAAAACAAAAACACTATACTCATTATATTGCTAGACCAAGAAGTGAAGTGGCAATTCCCCAACTTGTTTATTTCTGTCAGTGAAAGTATTTGATTGTGCTAAGGGATTTTTATAGCAACTGATAATGGTGGTCCTTAAATTTTGTCAGGATATACTGTACTTTGACAAATTCTTTCCATATCTTAGACCAGGTGTCTGGAAGTCTCTTGAGTCAGACGTCCCTTACCAATAATTACAGAATGATTAGTATTGATTACAGAAAGTCTATGATACCAGACCTCTTTGGGCTTCAGTCTGTTTTAAGGTAGCATTAGAGAATGTGTGTTTGGTCTATAAATCTCTACACGCTGAGTCATATTTATTATACTATCACAATTTAATTCAAATGAAAAAAAGAACAATTTCTAACATAAAATGAAGTTAAAGTACAAATATATACAATAAAAAGAAGGAAATATTTCCAATAAATACACCAATGTTTGTTTTGTTTTGTTGGTATCAGCCACAAATGCCACTCAAAAATTGCATCTTAAATTTTTTGATAAAATAGGAATTAGCAATAGCAGCTACATTTCTATACTGCTTCATACTGAACTAAGCACTCCCTAAGTGGTTTACAATGTGTGAGCTAATTGCCCCCCCCCACACACACACACACAAGCTGGGTACTCATTTTAGCAACCTCGGAAGGATTTCAGGATGAGTCGACCCCAGAGCTTCTGGTTGGAATCGAACTCACAACCTTGTGGCTGTCAGTGAGTGAGTGGCTGCAGTATCGGCATTTAACCAGTGCCCCACCAGGGCTCCCTACGTTACTAATTACAAATCTATTTCTCTCATTAAAAGTCTACATAGTGCAGACAGAATTCTAGAGTTGGGTATTTTTTTATCACAATTTCAAAATCAGCTAAAATAATGGTATATGAAAGCAATATTTTTTCTCAGTGTCACATCTGATAACCCCAGAGAGGCATGGTAGGGTAGCTCAGCAGAGAGACTGTTGGGAAGTTCAGTATAAAACCAAGTAGAAATCCATGTATGTGCTCCACAGAACACTCCCAAGTAACATATTTGTCATAATGAAAAACCATAAAAGAGTCAGCAGCTTTTAAAGAGTTACAGAACCCTATTGGCCCATTATGTCATTTAATCACCAATGGGTAGAACACTGCAGGACCAGCCTCTGAAGCTGTAGTTCCACTTGTGGTTGAAAACTGCTATGGCAGGGCAGAAAATAAGTTACATGTATCATGACTATCTTATACTGTGGAAGATTGAAGTGTCTTGAATTTGGTTTCTGTAGCCCATGAACAAATCCTTTCAATTGGTCTGTGCAAGTGCTGACATTTTTAGGTATCTTGTCTTTTTTTTTTTTTTTTTTTTTTTTTGGATTTTTAATCATGGGCAACATTCAATGTGATACAAACAGACATGTACTCATGCAAAGGAATTCCCTTCTTTCCTGTCCTCTGTAACAGATTTGAAAGGTTGCAAGGAGAAGGGGACCTTGTTATGCCAGCTGTGGTCATTCTGTTGGTGGACATTTTGGCTATAATGTGTGCTTTAATTAATATATACATGTTCCTTATCCCAAATGCTCAGTTTGAGGACATACATACTTTATACACATAGCCTGAAAGTAATTTTATATAATATTTTAAATAATTTTGTGCATGATTCAAAGTTTGTGTCCACTGAACCATCAGAAAATAATTGCTACCCATGAAAAATGTTGGTTTTTTGAATATTTCAGATTTCAGCATTCCAGAGTCTCAACCCATATGTGTACCTGGAGGCTCTTTTGTAGTAAGTACATTTTTGACAAAGATAACTCTTATGCTATTGATATATTTGAACCACTGCAAGAAGAGGAAAGATGTGAATGTAGGAGTAAACTTTCTAGAAGTGTTACTTTATGCTTCTATATATAAAAATCTTCTTGTATTCTTTAAATGAATGTGTGCATATGTCTAGAAGACCAAGTATCTGCAGTCTTCCAATTTGTTGTATTACAAGAAATATTCAAAACACCAATTCCTTTTGTTAGCAGAATCAGCATTTGGAAAGGCACTCTGCACAGCCCAAGAACATTAATCATTTCAGAAAGAAAATTCTCTAACACACACTCACAAAACCTCCAGCATTTATCATTTCAGAAAGGAAACTCACACACAGACCCCCCCCACATTAATTCTGCAGCATCTCTTTTGCCAGATCATTTCACACAAGCACAACGGAAAGAGAAACACTATTTCACTGTCAATGTATAGTCATTGCCACTCCTGTGGCAAGACCATAGGAAAGGAAGGCTTCCACCATTCTAGCAACTCTTGTTCCAGTGGCATATGAACTTGAAGAATAATGAAGGGAGATATTTACTTTATTTATTTATTTAGAATATTTATACCCCACATTTCAGTTTACTTTTTATTTGCCTCTTGCTGGTGACTGGTCCTAAGAAAGGAGGCAGCCAGTTTCCCTCAGCAAACTGGACCTCTACTGCACAGAAACTGTCTGTGAATGAGCATATAATGGGGAAGGAATACTGCTGGGATTTTCAAGAATTTCCCCTTAATTTCTTAGATCTTATGGAAGAATCTCGTTTTATTTTAGGAGATTATCGCCCCACTAATAAAACAGGCTTACCTGAGCTGGCTTAAAATTTAAAATGGGTGGCATCCTGATATTATCAGAAGGATCTAGCCACCAAAATGGCCACCCGGGTCCATCCCCGCTCCCAGGAGCAGGGATGGACCTGGGATAGACCAGGTGGCGATTTTGGCGGCTAAATCCTTTGGCGGCTAGATCTCCTTATACAATTTCCTTATTTTGTGAGTTGGGGAGGTTGCCTTATATTTCTTTACACTGATTATTAGTAAGTTCTTTGTGTCCCTACAAAGGTTGCTCAATAATTGTGTTTAGGATACTGGCTCTGTTTCTGCCATCTTTTTCTTTTGCTTCTTGTCTATCCTAAATTATTTTAACAATTTCATCTGCCATCCAGTGAGGCTTTTCTTTCTGGCTAGAGATAGAGTCATTTTCTATTCTTCCCAATACCCAATTTTGGTCCAGAATTCTTCTGGTTCCCTGTCAGTTAGGGTTAGTAGTGCAATCTGTTTTTTGTGTGGTTTTGAATTCTACCGAAATGTTCTTCTGGTTGTATTTTGGCACTATAATTGATCTGATGTACTTTAGCTTTCATCTAATTGTGGATGCTAGCAATTCATGATCTGTACCACTATCTGCTCCTGGTCTTGCTTTTGCAGAGAGAATGAAGCTTATCCATGCTTCCAAGTACCTACTTGATTTCTGTATTTGCTATCCAGTGATGTTCATGCATACAGTAGTCTCTCTGGTTACCTGAAGAATGTATTTGTGATAAACAAACTTTGGCCTCACAAAATTCAATAAATTACTCTCCTGCCTCATTTCTTGATACTGTCCCATTTTTTTCCTATAATATTTGATTCAGCTCTGTTCCCTGCTTTTACATTCCAATCACCTACAATTATCAACATGTCCTTTTTTGGTGTGTGATCAATTTCCTCCTAAATGCCCATACAGAATCTTTCAATTTTTCCTCAACTACCTATGTGGTAGAAGCATAAACTGGGATCTTTAACCAGTTGTTTAACTCTGTTGGAACAATAATTTGGAAGGGATTCTATGTTAATCCCATAATGATGGGAGTACCATCCTGACTGAATTTCTCCAAGAGCTTTGGAAGAGATATTACAATTGCTCTAGGAAGCATTTTTAAGGGAGCCAGGTGTCACTCATGCTATCCAGCTTCAGCCAATATAATAATAATAATAATAATAATAATAATAATAATAATAAATTATTTGTACCCTGCCCCTCTGCATAGCAATCGGGGTGGCTTCCAACATAAAAATACAATACAATAAAATCAACCCCAAGCCCCAACCCTCCCACCCCATAAAAGTTATTAAACAAACATCAAATTAAAACAATTTTTAAAATACGGCAAAGTGCCAACAAAATAGAATAACTACAGTGGCAACGGCTATAATAGCAGCTGGGATGGAGGGAAGAAGAGGTGCAAAAAGACAGGCCCTATGACTGGGAAGACTAGTCGGGAAAAGCCTGCCAGAAGAGATCCATCTTGACCGCCCTTTTGAAGCTGTCTAAGGTTGACATTTGACAGATCTCGTCTGGCAGGTCATTCCATAGTCTGGGAGCAGTAATCAAGAAGGCCCTCTGGGAAGTAGCCGACAGTCTAGATTTTTTCACCTGTAACAGATTCCTCCCAGAGGACCAAAGAGCAGGGGGCGGATTGTACGGGAGGAGGCGGTCTCGAAGGTAGGTTGGACCCAAGCCATTTAGGGCTTTATAGGTAATAACCAACACCTTGTATTGGGCCCAGAAACTAATAGGCAGTCAGTGAAGAGACTTCAGTACAGGTTTTATGTGGTCTCTTTTAGATGTACCAGAGACCAATCTGGCTGCCATATTTTGCACTAACTGAAGTTTCCGAACGAAGCACGAGGGTAGCCCCATGTAGAGCGCATTGCAGAAATCCAGATGGGAGGTTACCAGCACCTGTACCACAGCTTCAAGGTCCCTTACTTCCAGGAAAAGGCGCAGCTGGCGTATCAGCTGAAGATGATAGCAGGCACTCCTGGTCATTACATTCACCTGATTAATCATCTGAAGCAATGAGTCCAGGAGCACCCCCAGACTGCGAACACAGTCCTTTGTGGTAAGTGTGATCCCATCCAGGACTGGAAGTTCTATCCCGATGCCTGGTTTTGGGGATGCTACTGTAATCTGTTTTATCTGGATTCAGTTTCAATCTGTTTTTCTTCATCCAGTCCATTACCACCTTAAGACAGTCATTGAGAGGAGAGATGTCATCTGAAGTCGAGGCTGATGACCGGGACATAGAGAAATATATCTGGGTGTCATCAGCGTACTGATAACACCCCGCCCCATGTCTCTGAATAATCTCTCCCAGCAGCTTCATATAGATATTAAATAACGTCAGGGACAGAATGATGCCTTGAGGGACACTTGAGCTCCTTCCTAGCGGAGCTACTGTCCCCGAGCAACACCCTCTGGGATCTACCCAAAAGGAAGGAACGGAACCACTGCAAACAGTGCCTCTGATTCCCAACCCCCTCAGGTGATCCAAGAGGATGTTGTGATCAACTGTATCAAAGGCCAGTGAGAGGTCTAAGAGCACCAGCAGGGTCACACTACCCCCGTCAATGCTCAAACAAATGTCATCAGTCAAGGCAACCATGGCAGTCTCAACTCCAAATCCTGTCCTAAAGCCAGTTTGAAATGGATCTAGATAATCGGTTTCATCCAAGACAGCTTGGAGTTGAAGAGCCACCACCCTCTTGATTACTTTGCTCAGAAATGGTAACAGCGAGACCAGCCTATAGTTATTCATATCCAGGGGGTCCAGGGAGGGCTTTTTCAGGAGCGGCCTAACCACCACTTCCTTTAAATAAGATGGAACAAAGCCATCCCTGAGGGGTGCATTGATGATGTCCTTAAGGAATGATGTCCTCAAAGCATCCCCTCCCCGGACAGCCAGCCATGATGGGCAAGGATCGAGAGGGCAAGTAGTTTTCCTCATTCTGACAAGGAGCTTGTCCATGTCATCGGTACTCACAGATTGGAACTGATCCAGTAAAATGTTGGTAACGGAGTTGCTGGACCCCTCGTCTATAGATTTTGTATCAATCTAAGTCGTCTCTTATCTGAGAGATGTTATCTGCAAAGAAGTTGTTAAACACGTCACAGCAGGCCATTGTTGGGTTGAGCTGGGGGTTCTGCACAGTGGGAACCACGTCAGTTCCCCTACCATCCTGAACAGCTCTGCTGGCTGGGACTCTGCAGACGCAATACGTGCAGAGAAGAAAGATCTCTGCGCTGCACATATTGCCTCTCAATAGGAATCAAGGAAATTCCTATGATGAGTCTTGTCAGATAAGAGTCGAGTTTTCCACCAGGTGTGCTCTAGTCATTGTCCAACCTGCTTCATCCTCCTAAGCTCTTCCGTGTACCAGGGCTTATGGTTGGAAGCAGGTTGGAAAGAACGCTTGGGAGAGAATGTGTCGATAGCCTTGGCAAGATCGGTGTCTCAGGTATTAACCAGAGCTGCGACAGAATCACCAGCATTACCAGTCATCAAACCCTCCAAGGCTTTCTGGAATCCAATTGGTTCCATTAGCCTTCGAGGGCGGACCATTCTAATGGGTCCACCACCCCCGGAGGGGCGGATTGTGGTTCTTAGTTCAGCCTTGACCAGGAAATGATCCATCCATGACAATGCGGAGGTTTTAATAACCTCCGCCCACAGATATTCCTGTTCCATACTAAAGACCACTGTTCCGTACTAAACACCATATGCACACCAACTTTAAGAGAGATTGCCCTGTTTCAGTTCTTAAAAGGGAAACAGGTGTACCTTTGGGGTCAGCCAGCAGAGATTTCAAGAAAGCATTCTGCAGAGTTTCTAAAGAGAAAATATTATTGTATCTCCAAATCTCTGTGCTATATAATTGTGAAACAATTTTCTTCTGGAAAACCTCAATTGCAGGAACAACCAAATTCCCCCTCCCTTGAAATTTACAAAATAAGGAATTAATGAAATAGGAGGATTTCAACTTAGCTGCATAGAAGTGAACTTTCCAAGACAAATAATTTCAAAATTTGCACAGATGTCTTTATAATTTGTATCAACTAGCTTGCAAGACATCCCACCACATTCCATAAGACTTCAAATAAACTTTTAACATTGGGTTGGTTGTGCAGCTGGCCAGTTGGATCTAAATCTGGGCAGCGGGTTGGAATATAGTCAGACTCCTCAATGAGTCAGTCAATCTCTACTATTTGGTTAAGCTTTCCTCCTTTATCCAGGCATACAAACCACCCTATGGGGAAGTATAGTATTTCAGATAGTCTGGACCTAAATTGTATAGGGCTTTTTAGATCATGACCTAAATTGTGCCTGGAAACAAAATGGTAGTGAAGCTGCTTTAACAAGGGAGCTATATGCTCCCTATAACTCAGCATTCTGGCGATAGCTCAGCATTCTGGCCATAGCATTGTGGACCCACTAAGTTTCCAAACAGTTTGTAAAGGCAACCCCATGTAAACTATTTTGAACTAGTCCCAAACGAGATGTAATCAAGGAATGTGTCATGGAAGCCAGATCTGACATCTCAAGGAACAAGTGTAGCTGGTGAACTAGTTTTAACTGTGCAAATGCACTCTTAGACACTAATAAATCCTGGGCATCCAGGCTCAGTGATGAATGTAGGAGAACAGCCAAGCAGCAAACCTGAGATTTCAGGGGAATCCAGCATACGCAAAATCCCTATTCCGTGATCTGCTTTTTGACTGTCCAGGAGCATATATATAGTGTCTGGATTAAGTTTCAAATTGTTTGCCCTCATCCAGTCCATAACTGACAACAGACATTGGTTCTGTAGTGAAACAACTTCCTTGGATTCTGATGAAAAGAAGAAATATAGTTGGATGTCATCAGCATATTGGTGAGATTGCACCTCAACACTCTAGATGACTTCTCCCAGTGGCTTCATGTAGATGTTAAACAGCATGGGGGATAAAACAGAATCCTGTGGGACTTCACAAGCCAACAGCCAGGAGTCCCCAAGCACCATCTTCTGAGTTTACCCGATCAAGAAAGTCTGGAACCACTGTGGCCCCAAGTCCCATCTCAGAAAGGTAACCCAGAAGGATATCATGGTTGATGGTATCAAAAGCTGCTAAAAGGTCCAGCAGAACCTATAGGGACACACACCTTCTGTCCAGTTACCTGTATAGCTCATCCACCAAAGTGGCCAAAGCTAGCTCCATCTCATAACGAGACCTGAAGCTAAACTGAAATGGATCTAAATTGAAATGGATCCATATAATCCATCTCATTCAGAAGCCACTGGAACTAGAAGGCCATCACACAGTCCAGGACTTTGCCCCCAAATGGAATATTAGAAACTGGCCGATAATTATTCAGAATGGTGGAATCCAGGGAGGCCTTTTTAGTAACAGCACATAGAAACAAATAGTTGTACCACACTGCAGCCTAGCCAGGCTTCTCATGATGTATTAGGCTGCCAACTGAAGTAAATGTCTCCTTTTAGAGGATATGTTGTTTTAGGGGGGATGCAGACCAGGGCGTCGGGGACGCCCTGGGACGGTGCGCCGCTGGAGCGAGGCTCTCACACGGCAGCGCACCGGCGGCGTCCCTGAAAGGAGCGCCAAATTGGTGCTCCTTTCAGAAGACAGGGAAAGTGCGCCCTAAATGTGTCGGGTGCACTTTCCCTGACTTTTCCGCCGCAGCGTGTGAGGACGCTGCGGCGGGAGGTTGCCCTGGGAGCGCCGGCCATCATTTCTCCGACGGCAACCTCAGGAGGAGGAAGGGGCGCCGCTCGTGTGGCTGCCCCTCCTCTTCCTTGCCTCGGAGACGACCCTATTAGTCATCTGCCGAGGCCCTTAGTTGCATATAAGCACTGCATTTTTATCCACATTTGCTTTGTTTGGCATATACATCTGAAATGGACATGTTACTATGAATTCAAATAACTGTTCGTCAGGAGATCAGTTACTGGTGCACTGCTGTTTGTTCTTAATTGCTGTTAATTATAGCAAAGCTATGAATGAGAGACATTCAAGACACACTGTTAATAACAACCCTACCCAGGTCTTGCAAACTTAGAGCCATGTCTTTTTTTGACAGAGTCAATCTGGTCTTTTTATCTTCCTACTGGCTCCTCCTTTGCATTATCTTTTGATAAACTTTATCATTTTTTCCAATGATTCAAATTATCTCATGACATTTCCAAAACAGGCCAGCCTCAGTTTAGTCTGAGCTTTTAGGAAGAGTTCAGTCTTTATTTGCTCTAGGACCAATTTATTCTTTGTTTTGATAGTCCATGATGTCCGTAGAATCCAGCATCACATTTCAAATTACTTGATTTTCCTCCTTCCAGCTTTCTTCACTATCCAGCATCCCAACCATGCATAGAAATTGGAAATACTGGATGGTCCTGACTTTGGTATTGATTTCATGCCTACCACAGCAGTTCATTTTCATGATGGTGGAATTATGTGCTCATGTGAGGCAAGAGGCAATGCTGGTGGTAGCACTCCAGCTGGTAGTATCTCTCACATCAGACAGGCTTTTGCTGAGGAGCCAGACTAATTGTGCCAAACAGCCACTGGGCAGCAGCAGTAGAGTATGTGTCGGGTGTGTGTGACAAGATAAATTTGGTATAATCTAGTTCTTTAATCTCAGTTGGACACTTTACTCCTTTTTTTTCAAACACTCCTTCTGCCTGACTCAAACATAAGCACTATTGATCATAAAGAATGTGGGTCTGGATTTATATCTTTTATTTATCTTTTTATTATTCCACCTTTAAAAATATACATTCTTCCAAGGTATCTCACAACAATATCATAAGACAATTACATTAGGAAAAAATGTTACAAATTATTAAAATACATCAAAATATACAAAAATGTCACAAAATCTATCTGAAAAGGCCTGCTATCCTACGTTCATATTGTATTTCACAAACCTATGATTTCCCGACATCAATAAAATACAGTGTAGAGGTACTGAATTTTGCTGGCTGAAAGTCACAGAGGAGGCCAGAAGTCAAACACTTCAGTAAATAAATACAATCTTTAATTTACTGTAGAATTTTCTGTAACAAGAAATCAGCCTGCAGTATTAACAAAAGCTGTTACTCTGTCTAGTGGCACTGATATTACTAATTCAGAAGCTAAGACATTCTCTGGTAAACTGTTCTGAAGATACAAAACACTAATTAAACTGATTAGTGTTATGGCGAAAGGTGGTTCTCAACTGGTGTTAAACTGATTCACATTTATCCTCAGAGTAGACCAGAATGTGAGCAAGCTTGAAGCTCCTCTGTCCCCTTTTCCTATTCCTATTCTCTCAAAGATATAACGATTCAGCAGAATGCCCTCCATGCCAGAATGACAACTACTGTTACAAGGTGGTTTCTGATTCTGATTTGGATCGCAAGCTCAAACCATAATTTGCCTATTTATCTGTAAGTGTAATGGCAAACTATAGTTTGCTGAAAATCAGGAAGCTAGGGAAAGAGCATAATGTGCCAGGGGATAAAAGAAGAGATGGAAGCATGTGAGGCATGTTTTGTTGTGGCATGTGAGCTATAACATTGTCTCCATTCAGCTTAATCTGCCATTAATGCATTCTCATTGACCCAATTTGGCATTAAAAACTTGGCAGCGATACTGTGAAACTTCAGCTGGCTTTTCTGAAGTCTTTAATTCCATATTTGCAATGTCCTGGCAATCTAAAGTAATCAATGAATAAGTTTGCTAAGTCATAATAAGCTTAAACTAATACAATTTGCAGCTGTTAATATGGTTTCTTTGGGTTCAGAGCCAAAAAGCTTTGTCAACAAAACCTGGAAGTCTGCCATAATGAATCCTTAAGCAATGTTTGGACCATACATAGATTCCTACTGTCTTTCTGGATTATAAGGGGACTTCGTGTTAAACATTTATATCCTTACCTATTTCAGATTTACTTGGAAGTGCCTCTACTCTATTCTTACAATCACCCTGTGAGGTAATATATGATAGGACAAAGTCATTTAGGAAGTTTTACACCTGACTAATCTTTCCCTCATCACAATCAAACACAGTGACCACTACATCTTTCGGCATGTATGGGAAAACTGACATGATTACTGATTTGTAGCATGGTGCGTGAAGGGGAAATGCTGACTTGTATCTTTTTGACTCATTTTCCTACTGTGAGGAAGAATATACATTACCTATCCTGTGACAGAACACAGATATGTGTAATACACTTTAAATTATCTGCCCTATATAACAATGCTAGAGTGCTTTAAGATATCTGAAAATGGGCTGAAGACATTTGATTTGCCAATGTTTTTCTGTATTTTATCTTCTGAGAGTGACCTGGAAAATGACCTATTAATTATACTGGGTCACATTTCCTAGCCAATTTTCTCTGAACACTGTACACCATGCAATGGTTTCAGTGCAGAACTCTTGACATGTACAACGTGAAGCTTGAAGCAAACAGGTGCTGCTGTGTTCTCTGAAATCTCAAAGAATGCTCCAGGTTATGCAGTTTCACCATAACAGAGAGCAGAAACTGACACCCAAGAATGAAACAACATTCATTTTAATTAGATGCGCACAGTCTATATTGTGTAGTGGAGGTATTTTATATGATATTTTTCAATGACATACTAAGTGCAAAGATAATTGGTTTTATTTTTGTTTCTCACTACTGTTGCATTGTGCTGCAGCTGCTGGTATTCAGATGCCATACTTGTTATACTGCTCCACATAAGAGGTGCTTATCTTATTTTTTAATAATAATAATATAATAATAATAATAAATTTATTTGTACCCCACCCCTCTGAACACAATCGAAGCAGCTAACAACAATTAAAATTTGTACAATATAAATACAAAGAAACCCGAGACCTACCCACCCCTTAAAAAAGTATTAAACCAGCAACGATTAAAACATCTTAATTAAATAAACATAGAATAAAACTAGATTATATATATATATATATATATATATATATATATATATATATAATAGTAGCGCTGGTATCCAAAATAGGAGAGGGCGAACTAAGGGAGGTTCCTGAAGCCAGGAAACCTATTCTGGAAATGCCTGCTGGAAGAGATCTGTCTTAACAGCCTTTTTGAAGCTGTTTAGCATTGTAATCTGACAGATCTCGTCCAGCAGGCCATTCCATAATCCGGGGGCAACTACCAAGAATGCCCTCTGGGAGGTTACAGATAGCTTAGATTTTGATGGCTGGAGTAAGTTCCTCCCAGAGGACCGGAGTACGCGGGGAGGGTTGTATGGGAGGAGACGGCCCCGAAGATAGGTTGGGCCCAAGCCATTTAGGGCTTTAAAGGTAATAACCAACACCTTACACTAATAGGCAGCCAGTGGAGGGACTTTAACACCAGAGTTATGTGGTCCCTCCTAGATGTTCCTGAAACCACTCTGACTGCCATATTTTGTACTAACTGAAGTTTCCAGACCAAGCACGAGGGTAGTCCCATGTAGAGTGCATTACAGAAATCTAGACGGGAGGTTACCAGTGCATGCACCACAGTCTCAAGGTCCCTTACTTCCAGAAAAGGGTGCATGCAGCTGGCGTATCAGCCAAAGCT
This sequence comes from Phrynosoma blainvillii, assembly GCA_026167975.1. Taxonomy (NCBI): domain Eukaryota; kingdom Metazoa; phylum Chordata; class Lepidosauria; order Squamata; family Phrynosomatidae; genus Phrynosoma; species Phrynosoma blainvillii. Next base: position 324,294,473 of record JANUYF010000002.1, on the reverse strand, counting down.
GATAACAGGCACTTCTGACCTTCGCATTTACCTGATTAGTCATCAGCAGCGATGAGTCAAGGAGCACCCCCATACTGCGAACACAGTCCTTTATGGAGAGTGTGACCCCGTCCAGAACTAGAGGTTTCAACCCAATTCCTGGTTTCAGGGCCGCTACTGTGAGCATCTCTGGTTTGTCTGGATTCATTCTCAATCTGTTTTTCCTATTCCATCCCATTACTGCCCTAAGACATTCAATGAGAGGAGAGATGCCATTGGGAGTTGAGGCCAACAATTGAGACATGGAGAAATAGATCTGGGTGTCATCAGCATACTGATAACACCCAGCTCCAAGACTCTGAATGATCTCACCCAGTGGCTTTATATAGATGTTAAACAGTATAGGAGACAGAATGGCGTCTTGAAGGATGCCGCAAGTGACCTCCTTTTTTCTGGAGCAGCTGTCCCCGAGCAGCACCCTCTGGGATCTGCCCAAGAGGAAGGAATGGAACTACTGCAACACAGTGCCTCTGATTCCTAATCCACTCAGGCGATCCAAGAGGATGCCATGATCTATCGTGTCAAAAGCCGTTGAGAGGTCTAAAAGCATCAACAGGGTCACACTATTCCTGTCAATGCTCAGACGCAGGTTGTCGGCCAAAGCAACCATGGCAGTCTCAACTCCAAATCCTGTCCTAAAGCCAGTTTGAAATAGGTCTAGATAATCGGTTTCATCCAAGACAGCTTGGAGTTGAAGAACAACTGCCCTCTCGATTACCTTGCTCAAAAATGGTAACAGAGAGATTGGCCTATAGCTGTTCATATCCAGGGGGTCCAGGGAAGTTTTTTTCAGAAGCACCCTAACAACCGCTTCCTTCGGATAGGATGGAATATGACCTTCCCTGAGGGATGCACTGATGATGTCCGTGAGGAACATCCTCAATGCATCCCCACCCTGGACGGCCAGCCATGATGGGCAAGGGTCAAGAGTGCAGGTTGTTTTCTTTACTCTACCAAGGAGCTTGTCCACGCCATCGGTACTCACAGATTGAAACTGATCCAGGATAATTTCATTAACGGAGTTGCTGGATACCTCGTCAATTGTTTCTGTCAAAACACTGGCATTTAAGTCTATATTGCTTTCCCAAGTTTTTACAATTTCTTTAAAAAAGCATTTCAGCATCTTGCAAGAAATAATACAGAAAATTCTCTTCAAAATTCTGCATGAGTCAATCACTCCCTTTAATTAACTAATTATTTAATATAATTACCAAGATGGTAATGATATCACATTAAACTTACAAATTAAAGAAGAATAACTTTACTTCTTTTGCAGTATAACAAAAAGATCAACATGGGTTTCTCAAAAACAAGTCATGCCAGACTAATCTGATTTCTTTTTTTTGATAAAATTACCAGCTTGGTAGATGAAGGGAATAGACATAGCATATCTTGATTTCAGTAAGGCTTTTGACAAGGTCCCCCATGATATTCTTGCAAACAAGATAATAAAATAATAACAAGATAATAAAATATGGGCTAGACAATACAACTGTTAGGTGGATTTGTAACTGGTTGACTGACCAAACCCAAATGGTGCTCAGCAATGGCTCCTCTTCGTCCTGGAGAGAAGTGACCAGTGGGGTGCCACAGGGTTCTGTCCTGGGCCCAGTAATAGTCAACATTTTTATCAATAACTTGGATGAAAGAATAGGGGGTATGCTTACCAAATTTGCAGATGACACCAAATTAGAAGGAATAGCTAATACCCCAGAAGACAGGATGAAAATTCAAAATGACCTTAATAGATTAGAAAGCTGGGCCAAAGCTAACAAAATGAATTTCAATACCGAGAAATGTAAGGTACTGCACTTAGGGCAAAAAAATGAAATGCTTAGATATAAGATGTGGGGCCCCTTGGCTTAATGAGACTATGTGTGAAAGCAATCTAGGAATCCTAGTAGATCACAAGTTGAACATGAGTCAACAGTGTGATGCAACAGCTAAAAAGGCTAATACAATTTTAGGCTGTATCACTAGAAGTATAGTATCTAGATCAAGTGAGGTAATATTGCCACTGTATTCTGCTTTGGTCAGACCCCACCTGGAATACTGTGTCCAGTTCTGGGCACCACAATTCAAAAAGGATGTTGAAAAACTGGAGCGTATCCAGAGGGGGGGTGACTAAGGGGGGATGCAGACGGGCAGCCTTGAGCTGCCCCAGGAAACAGAAGATCGAGGCCAAGGCTGAACTTGTGACCCATTTCTATGCAAAGTACATGCTCTGCAATGTGCTCTGCAATTCAGCTATGATCCCTCCTCTTCTCCATGTGTATGTTTCATGTTTGGTATAATGTTGCTAGTTAGACACTGCTAAATTCTGCTAAATTCCATGGAGAGATGCTTCTGTGTTTTCTCTTGTTGTTGCTGCTGCATTTGTTTTTAAGGCTACTATGATTTCCTGAATGTGCATAACAATATTTTTTTAATACAACTATGTTTGGGGGGAGATTTTTTCCTAGAGGCAATTTTATCATCTCAGTCCTATTCTACTGCATGTAGTCAAGTGTGCTTAATGCAACAGAATATGGATGGATGCAAGAACAGTTCATGATGACAAGGAAAATAGTGTTCAATTATGGGATTTTTTCCATTGGGCTGTCCAAACACTTCCAATGATGAGTGGACCTTTTTCAAGTAGACAGTGTAGTTGTGCACACACATTTAGACACACATCCAATTTATCCCGATAGCATTATATCAGTCCTGTTTCTGAAATTAGAAGTTGAAGAAAAAGTGCAAATTTGGATCTCTTTCATCTGAATACATAATACACCCTTGAGGTAAACACCATTGTCAAATTGTAACCTGGAAGTAGGCCCTGCTCACATAGGAATTATCAACAGCTGTTCCACATTTGCTTCAATTTATCTCCAGGAGCTAATAGACTTTCATGATAATGTTAAGACTGAGGAAACTGAAACAAGTCTTCATTAACTTACACAGCTGGAGTGAAACACTGCAGCAGTTTCTTACACATGTTAAACTATGGCAATCTGCTCTGTTTAAAAGGCTTTACATCAGTGGACAGCAATCAGCTAATGGTAAGATTAGAGACCTGGAGTGCTGCCTTGCCATACAATGGAGTGGAATGGCAGTAAGCAAGAGGTTAATTATTGATAATTCTGAATGCACTGCCTGTCACAGTGCATTCTCATTGCAATGTCTATTCCCAGTGTTTCCTGTTCATAGAACTGGATGGTCTCCCCTTTTACAAAAAAAAAAAAAAGTGGGAGTGATGGAAAAGGCATATTGACCTTGTTGAGACTTAGGGTTAGAGCAGACTGGCAGGAAAAAGCAGCTCGGTCCTACTTTCCCCAAAAGTGAGTCCAAATCCCGCTGTCCACACTGCCCATTCCCAAGGCAGGCACAGTGTCATGCTGTGCTGCCGTGTAATTTTTTTGTTGCCTCCACACCATGCATGTGCACTGTCACACAAATACACTGCCTGCAACCTCCAATTACCTCCCACGTATGTCCAGATATCAACCCATAGCATGGCCTTCCCTTTGATTGGCGACACAGTCACACATGTGATGCTCCACCAGTACAGGGCATCAGTGTGTGAGTGATACATTGGCAAAGCACAATCATGGAAGGGCCCCCACACATGCCCTCTTCACCCCATGCCCCGTTTGACTGTCTGGTTTGTGCATGTTGTAATTACATCCATTGGAGTTGTTGCACTTTCATTATTTTGCTTGCTGCAGCTTTGCACTGATGCCACACTGTTTATATGCAGGCATGAAGATGCACATTTTCTGAGCTAAGTATCCTGGCTTCTTTTTGCTCTGGTTTTCGTTCCTGGAGCAAGGCTTCATTTTGGTTTCCACCCACTTTGGAGGCATGCATCTTATAAATGCCCCACTTTCAAAGAGGCTGGAAGACAGTTTGCCTGTCTGTTTCACCCTTATACAACCACAAGAATGAATAAGTGTGAATAGATAGATAGATAGATAGATCAATACTTTGTTTTTTATAAATTTTCACAGTAAAAGAAAAAAGAATGCACACCTTCACTATCCTGCCCAAGTTATGGGATTATTATTAAAGGATACTGCTTTTCAGGTTCTATGGTGGGTCCTTCTTATCTTTGAAAAATGTCCTTTGGGGATGTTGCTTGGATCCTGTTCTCATGCCTTTTGACACTGGAAAAAATTGTTTTTGTTGTGCTTTTTTTTTAAAAGAAAAAAATCCCAGATCCATGATGAGATCTTGTAGCACTTTTGAAATTAAGGGGGATGCAGACAGGCGGCCATGTTAAGGAAAATGCAACATGGGACATACAGTAATAGAAATAAAATATGTATGTGATAGTCACAGTGACTAAGCAGGAACAATCATGAAGCTACACAGGTGAAAAGGATAATGTAATTTGGAAGCCTTGAGAGCCAAGGACAAAGTTATAGAGTGTATATTGAAAACACTTGTTGTAGATTGCAAACACCTGAGATTCATTAAGTAGTCAAGGTAAAATGATGAAATACTTGGGTTGGTCTTAAGTATGGGAAGATCTATGTAAACCAATCAAAATGAATGTACACGCCCACTGGGTGGAAACTGACTAGTGGGTGGTGACTAACAATGGCTATAAGTGCAATGTTTGCCAATGCATATGGTGGTGTAGTGTGGAGTATTTTGGTGGAGTAGAGATTGTGATTTGTAGGGCATACAGTATTTATATATAGTAGAATAAAGTAGATCTTTTATATAAGACTACTGAGTTGTCTGGTGTCTTGAGGGAAGATCCAAGAGCCAGAAGAATCCTGGAGAAGTTTGGAGACATCTGGGGAAGAAGAGTGAGAAGGCTTGGAGAGTTTGTCAGGGTCTTCAGCCTATTCTCTGAAACTCTGCTGCTTGGGAAAGAAGCATCAACCACTGATCAAAGCTGGTCAGCTCTGCTGCATAACAAGGTGGGGAGTTAGAGCCAGAGGTGAAGAGCTACAACTCCCATCATCCCTGACAGGCCATGGGCCGCCCTGGGAAGCGGAGGCTTGGGGCCGAGGCTGCCCCACACCTCAACCCCAATCCTCCCTTCTGCCGGCCCTGAAAGGAGCGCTAAAATGCCAGTCCTTCCAAAGCTGAGAAGCATCAAGAGCCGCCGCAGGGCTCTTCTGCGCCTCTTCCGGTGCAGCGCATGAAGACACTGCACTGGGAGAATGTATTCAGGGCATGCCCCGTGCGTTAACGGTGCGCTCCCTGATGACGTCCTCGGGGAGGGGGTGAGGCGGCCACCGTGCGGCTGCCTCTTCCCTTCCATGCCTACAAGACAGTGCTTTGCACCGTCTGCAGAGGCCCTAACTGAAAGAAAGAAGTTGGCAGTATGAGCTTTCTTTTGTAGACTACAGTCTACTTCCTCAGATGCATTTAGTGGAGTGGAAACCAGGGACAGATATATATATGCCATTGGTGTGTGAGAATAGCATATATATGTTTGTCCCTGGTTTCCACTTGACTAAATGCATCTGAGGAAGTAGACAGTAGTCTATGAATGAAAGCAAAAGCAGCTTCATTTATATACCGCTTCATATCACGCTATGGGATGTCTAAGCAGTTTACAACTGTAAGCTCATTGCCCCCAAACAGTTGGGTACTCATTTTAGCGACCTCAGAAGGATGCAGGCCTGAGTCTAGCCTGAGCCCTGGCTAGTATTGAACTCGCAACCTTGTGGTCTATGAGTGAGTGGCTGCAGTACAGGCATTTAACCACTGCTCCACCAGGGCTCATGCTGCCAACTTTTTTCTTTCAGCTAATCTCAAAGGTGCTACAAGATCTCTCTACATACTGACTCTATAGACCAGGGGTAGGCAACCTTTCCCCTTTAAGGGCCGAGGGACTTCAGCTCCCAGAATCCCAGGAGCTATTGGCCAACATGGGACTATTGGCCAACATGGCTGAGGCTTCTGGGAGCTGAAGTCCCTCGGCCCTTAAAGGGGAAAGGTTGCCTACCCCTGCTATAGACTAACATGGCTATATCTTTGAATTCTAGCAGATCTGTGATATTATACTCGTATGCTTTTATCTTTCTTTTCTTGCTATTAGATATTTGGTTCATTATTTTGGAAGGGTATCTTGCTGTTTTAATTGTTTCTAGTGATCACCCTGAAAGCAATATTACTAGAGTGAAGGATATACATTTTTAATTGATCCATCAATAAATTATCTCCCCATAAGTAGCATGCAATCTATAGTTTGGATGGAGGAAAAGACAGATGACAATGAAAGAAGGAGAGATGAGAGTGGGCATGGCAGGCACCTTGGGAGAGTTTCTAGGGCCCCAGCAAGGCTCATGGCACCAACACTTCCCCTGGGTCTCCTATGCCAGGAGAAGTGCCCTGAATGGGGTGATGCTGAATCAGTTTGTGACAGGGTGTCCAGTCTGTAATTCAATCTATAATGTGTCGTTATAAGTGACAACTTTTTAAAAATAGCTTGTTACTTTTTCACTTCTCTCAAGTAACTAAACAGTGGCTTTAGTTACTTGCTTGGGGTGAAATAGAATAGAACAAGCAGAAGATACAATACAAACCATGTGCTATTTCTTCTCCAACATTTACTGATGCCACAGCTCAGTAACTATAAAACAAGCCTTTAAATGTCAGCTTAAGAGTGTGAATTGCCCAAGGTCACCCAGTGGGTTTCCATGGCTGAGCAGGAATTTGAATTCTGGTCTTCAGAGTCCTAAAGCACTACACCATGCAGGCTAATGGGGTTAAGATTAGAATTTTGCCCATTGTCTTGGAATAACCCAATGTCAGGCACTGCTGAGTACTGTAGGAAATTTTATATGAGGGCTTCCCAGCTGCCTATCGTTGCTTCCAGATTTTGCTAAAGGCTGTATCAATCTGGGATCCATTCCTAATGGTGGTGAAGCACTGATATGAACAACTGTTAGTTGCAGAGTGGGAATTAAGTTATTAAGCCAAACATCTTATTTTTTAAAGTAGAACTATTGAGAAGGGATCTTCCTGTGGTAACAGGAATAAATTAAGGGCAAGAAGAGAGAAGGGATTGACTTTTCATTAAGGGTTAGACCTATGTGTGACAGTGTGGTGTCACCTGATGCAGCCCGCACCCCGGCACCCCCTACTGATGCTCCTGCATACACTTTGCAAGCACAGAATTCAAAGATATAGCTGTGTTAGTCTGTGGAATCAGTATGTAGAGAGATCTTGTAGCACCTTTGAGACTAAGGGGCTTTGCAGACTGGCCCAAAGGGCTGCCCTGGGGGTGGAGCTGGGGCAGGGCAGCCACACGCCGGCCACTCCAACTCCATCTTGACACCATCCTGATGGGGCATGCCCATTTGCATGGCGCACGGCATCACGATGCCCTCCTGGCACAGCATGTATACACACTGCGCAGAAAGGGCATGGAAGAGCCGTGGTGCCAGTTCTTAGGGCAGCCTTTTGCCACCCCTAGAAGGAGCGGCATTTTGCCATGCTTTGGGGGGCAGCAAAAGGAGGATCGGGGCCGCGGCATGGGGTTGCTGCAGCCCTGATCCACCGCTAGCAGGAGCGGCCCAGAGCCGCCCAAAAATGGGCCATCTGTAGAGGCCCTAACTGAAAGAAAGAGGTTGGCAGCATAAGCCTTCATAGACATAAGTCTACTACTTCAAATACATCTGAAGTAGTAGATTGAAGTCTATGAAAGGTCATGCTGCCAACTTCTTTCTTTCAGTTAGTCTCAAAGGTGCTACAAGATCTCTTTGCAAGCACAGGTTTCCTAAACTGCCCCTCCCCCTTAATCTGTACTCAGAACAGCAAGACAGAAAAATGGTGTTTATATCAGCAGTGCCCTCAAAGGAAAGATGGGTCCATTAGATCCATTAGTATGTTGCAGTTTTCATCTATAAAAGAAAAATGCTATTGAAAAATAATTTAGAGCCAGAAAAAAAGAAAGCTTAGGAGTGAACAAAAAAGAATGTTTAGCTCCAGCAGAAACAGAGGCACTGACCTATGTTTTTTTGTTCCCATTCAGCTCAGAACTCTTCGTGACTGTAATGTTTACTAGGGTCTTCACTCACCTCTTTTAAAAAAACCACGCAGGCCATTCATTTCAACTCTTACATTGACTTTATTTTACTACTGACACTGTTCTTCCTCAAGGACAGAGAACATTGACCCCACTTTGCATTTTATCACATTCTGGAACATTTCTGCCATTAAAATATTCACATCAGTTTCATAAGAAGTGTCTGTACTTGATAAACATGGGCAATGAAGTTATTCATATAAAGATTAATAAGCTTATCGCACAGAACGGAACAGAATGGAACGGAACGAAGCAAAAACGCATTTTACTGCATGGGAGAACACCACCACCGATGCCGCCAGGAGTCCCCAAGGTGTTCCCCAGCCATTCTGGGCAGCTGATTTTGAAGAACACCATCCTTCAAAAATCAGCTGCCAGGAACGGCTGGGGAACGCCTTGGGGACTCCTGGCGGCATCAGTGGCATTCTCCCGTGCAGTAAAATGTTTTGCCCCATTCCGTTCCCTTCCCTTCCATTCTGTTATAAGTTTAAGCAGATCAATGAATGTGTTAACAGCTAACCAACAACCCTTTTGTGATCTGAGTGAGCTGGAGGCTTTCCCCTCCTTACGGGGGGGGGGGGGGGGGGGAGCCCTAAATAAATGTTACATGTCATACATTTTCTCCTTTTCTTCCCATTTTTCCTGTAAAGAAAGACTTCTTTACCCTTTCTCCTCTGTGGAACTGCTTTACCTTCCTCTTCTGGATTTTCCCCCATTGAACCCCACTGAGCTGAACCCCAGGTATTTTTCCACCTAGAAACAAAGGCAATGAAAAAGTAACCAGGTTGGGGCAATGGTCTGCAGCAACCAAACAAACAAACACACCAGTAGGAAAGGGTTAGCATCCCCTGTTACTCTTCAGCTCAAACATTTATAAGGCTTGTGGTGCTTTCTGCTGAAATAAAATATGTACACAACCATGTGTACATTCTAATAATGTAAATGGCAAAAAATGACTATAATTGGAAAATACTGTTAGAGTTGCCAGACTGAAAACTGGAGAGGGGTCTACAGAAGAGTGGCTTTCAGCAAATGTTGTTTTTCAGACAACCAATAACAAGGAACACCTGCTGAAAAGCCCTCTTCTACACAACCATTAAAGTAGATGAGCTGTCTCCAGTTTTCACTTTAGAACTCTAGTGTTAGTCACTGGAGAAAATGTTTACAAAATCTGTGGACATTAGTAACTGTGCATAATTGAATGTGTACCTTAGGAAATGTGCATTGTAGGAAGTATATACTAAGAAAAAAATTACACAATCTGATACAAATGAAATATGAGACCAGACTAAAGATGAGATAGGGAGAAATGTGACATAAGCAAAGCTGGGGGGTTTTCACATCCGAACAATCACCCTAGGATAGAATGAGAAATTTAAACAACAACCATTCATTACCGATGAAAACAATGACAGTGCTGGGTTACCTGACCCAGGGGTAAGGTAATGGCATGGGACAGGGCCATAATACAATTGTAACAAGAACTTACTGAAACTGAAAGCTAGCCTTCACTGTATCTGCTACTCCTTGGCTTTGATTTCTAAATGATGTTCAGAGAATGCAGTATACAAAAAGTAAAATGACTGTCCATATTTCAGGATGAGCTCAGCTCTGATTACTGTGCTTCCTTAGTACCAGACCTTGAAAGACCAAAACAAACAAATAAAAATTCTACTTTCACCCTGATTCCTCACTGCTGTATGGCATTTCAACTGGAACACTAGTAATCTAGGTATGAAAACTTTGAAAGCAAGACGGACTAAAGGTTCTAAAATATGTATGATATATTTGTCATTAATAAATATTCATAGCTATGAAGGATCATAGTTTGCTTACTGGTACAGAGACACTAGTCCCATCTGATAGAGAGAATGAGGTACAGAGAATCTGGCACAGAGATAGTTCCCCATTATGATCTACGGATGTGAGAGCTGGACAGTTAAAAAGTAAACAGGACACAAATCAACTCATTTGAGATATGGTGCTGGAGAAGAGTGCAGGGTATACCGTGGACAGCCAAAAAGACAAACAAATGGGTTGTGGAACAGATAGGCTGTCATACCTTGGTCACATCATGAAAAGTCATGACTCATTAGGAAAGACAATAATGCTGAGAAAGGAGGAGGACAGCAGAAACAAAGGAAGGTCAAAGGCCAGATGGATAGACTCAATCAGAGAGATCACAAGCGTGAATTTGCAGGACCTGAGCAGAGCAGTTGAGCACAGAGGATCTTGGAGATGTTTCAATCACAGGGTCGCCATGAGTCAAGGACAACTCAAGGGCAGCTAACAACAATCAGAGACTTGAGTTACATTTGTTTTACAGGCACAACCTAACAATGTCATTCTGAATATGAGAATCCATTAGGAAAACATCACATTGTACAAAAAGGAGCCACATTCCCAATAAAATGTCATATGAACAGCACCTTAAAAAGGCAGAAAAATATTACATTCATTACAATAGCTGCATGACAAAAATTGGTAGAAAGGCTAAAACACAGTTTGGAAAAAAAAAATTTTTTTTTTGGACTACAAGTCCCAGAATGGCTGAGGATCCTGATATTATACTCCAAAAAAGCAGGCAAAATCTACAACCAAAATAAGTTTGATTAACCCCTGGAATTTTAAAAATAATTTAGTTTTGAATATTTCATTTTCAGTGTATTAACAATAATTCATTTTTGGTAATATGCATGATAAAAAAAACACCCCTGCAGACAGATAGAACAATTATTAAATTGTCTGTCCATATACAACGGAAGTACCTTGAAAACTTCAATGCACCAAACATGCATTTTTGTATTTCATTGTATAGTTACAACAGCAGGCAAGATTGAAATCTTCCTTCTTTACTGTTATTATGCCATTTCACTTTTAGGTGTTTACATCACAGCAAATAACTTTCTATGTTTAATCGAGATGGGTGAGGGAAATAAAAAGAGACTCCTATATACAAACAAAGGCACCAAACTGGCTAGTTCTAGTTCTGAGGGGATAAGATTGTGCTCTGGGAGAAAAGGAAATGAGGATTTTATACATTAGTCTAGCTGTCCTGAATAAAGTTTTAGTAGTACAGACTGCCTGGACCTATGAATTTTAATTCAGAAGCAAATCACATTTAGCTGCATCTTACTGCGAACCAGTGGCCACAAAAAGCCAGAATGTTGACAGGTTCTGGTTTGATGTGAATGCCCCCACGTGCTAATGCTGCCTAATCACTTTGTTTTTTGTGATGTATGAGCTCTGGAGAGAGGCAGCTCTCTGGTGGCTTGATTCTTTACAATCTTTCATGGAAGACTTTTCTCTCTGCTCCGCCAGCATCACGTTTGGTGAGGACATGGGAGAGAGCCCTCTCAGCAGCTGCTCCCAGGCTGTGGAATTCCTTTTCAAGGGAAGCCTGGTTGGCTCTCTCCTTGCTGTGTTTCTGGTGGCAGGAAAAGGCTTTTTTATTTAGTTTGGCAAGCATCTGGTACTTAATCTGTTGTAGCAGGTGAAGCTTTTAGTGTGTGTGTATTGTGTTTCTATTATGTTTTAAATGAGCTTTTAAAATTGTTTTAAGTGGTGTGCTTCAAATAGAAGACTGGTTTAATTCTCTTTTAACTTTTGTATTAAGAACTTTTTAAATTGTACTTCATCTTAAATGCCTGTGAGCCACCCTGAATCCGGGACTGGGAGCTCTATTTAAGTAAGTAAATAAATAAATAAATGCGAATTAGGCCAAGAATAAACTCTGAATTGCCAAGGAAGAGACAAGCAAGAGAGGCTATTCTGAAAAGTTGAAAGGTGCATCACAATAAATAAAATATGAACAAAAGGTCTGTGGTTCATTTAGCTGCTGGGACTGCAAAAGAAGCTGTCAGGACCCGTGGAACACCACATGCCTTGTCCTCAGTAAGCCAGAGTTCACCTATAGTCCTTATGTCTGAATGTAGCTGGAGGAATAATATATAGTCAACGAAGAGGAATGCTGCAAGTTGTGATCTGTCTTTGCCCCTCTTTACTTTAAAGCTTTGCCTAATATGTCATGGCATAGGGTGCAGCCATACTGCAGAATTAAAGCAACTTTATACCAGTTTAACTGCCATGAGTCTATCCTTCAGAATTCTCTGATTTGTAGTTTGGTGAGCCACCAGAGCTCTCTGACAGACCAAACTTCTAACTACTCATCAAACTACTTAAATAAATATGAGAAAAGGAACTGATTACAAGTAAATATTTACCTGAAACTAATTGTGTGCAACTTCTGGCTGGAAAGTGTATTTATTAATTAACAAAATCCATTTCAGTTTAACATGTTATATTAAGAATTTTCTTTGTCCACTCAAGTTCCAGGATGTTGTGAAATTGCAACTGTTGAGGAAACATACATCATTTAGGCAATAGGATGTTGTCATCACAACACTATGATTATGTAGCATGAAAAGGCCCCATGTTAGCAAGTACTTAGCAGGCAACCAATATAATTTTGCCATATAAGAAGGGATATGACACAGTAAGACATAGATAAGATTATATTATTTGGCAGCTGCTCTCTGCTCTCTTTGTGAGAGAATACATACCCTTACTAAAAACAGGTCCTAAGCCTTTAACTGGTTCAGGCAGAAGGATGTTCTACAGATATGTTGCATTTTTTTATATGAAAATATTTTTGAATGTATTTTTAATTGTTCTAAATTAATGTTTTATTTGGACTGGGAGTTTAACATGTTTATTTGAGTGGATGTTTTTAAACCTTTGTACTACATACTGTTTTAGTGATTATGGGCCTCAGCAGACGGGAGGCCGTGGGCCGCCCTGGGAAGGTGCGCCGCGGGACCGAGGCATCCTCATGCCTCGATCCCGCGGTGCACCGTCGGCGCCCCAAGAAAGGAGCGCTAAAATAGTGCTCCTTTCATATGTCGCCGAAAGTGCGCCGCAAAAGCTTGAGGCGCACTTTCGGTGACCCTTCCGCCACAGCGTGTCCAGACGCTGCGGCGGGAGGTTGTCTTCGGAGCGCCGGCCGTGCGGAGGGCCGGTGGCTCCGAGGACGACCTCGGGAGGAGGAAGGGGCGCCAAGCGTGCGGCTGCCCCTCCCCTTCCTTGAGCCGAGGACGGCTCTATTAGCCGCCTGCCGAGGCCCTTTGTTTAGTCCAGAGCAGACCCTACATAGGACCTTTGCAGACTGCCAGAAATAGTGCAAATTGAGTCCACTTTAAGTTGAGGCACTGCCCTGGCTCAGTGCTAGGGAATCATGGGAATTGTATTTTTTTCTAAGACATTGAGCCTTCTCTGTCAGAGAGCTCTGGTGCCACAATAAATTACAATTCCCATAATTCCCTAGCACTGAGCCAGGGCAGTGCCTCAATTTAAAGTGGACTCAATTTGCACTATTTCTGGCAGTCTGCAAAGGCCCTCAGATAACTGACTTATGGGAGTTCAGGGAGGAAAGACTTTCAGCTCCCTGTTCTGCCCTAAACCCAACTTATCCTCCTGAGGAACTTCTCTGGAGTGTCAGAGAGCCCTACTGAATAATGTGGGATTGGGTGAGGAGAATTCCTCAAATCTGAGTGGATCCCAAATCTGATTAGATACATATCTCCTCCCTCCCTCTAGCTTCTAGAATTCCACCCAATATTTTCCAGGACAACCCTCTGAAAAGTCTATGACCAGAGAGTTCCTTCAATGAAAATCCTTAAACTTATCAAATCCACTAGGTTTATATTAAATTTTACTTTTGGGCATCCTAGAAACAATGCAAAATATCTTGAAAGGTTTCTGTTGTCCTTGTTACCATAATACACCATTCATAAATCACTGTTTCTTCTTGAAGTTTAATTCTTGTTTAAGAACACAAAGAACCATCTACACAGTACAGTATTATATTTTCTATTTGGAAGTGTGGGGTAAACGTAAGGGTGAACACAACACAGTCCTTGCAGCTTGCTTTCATTTTTGCACTTTAATATCTCTTCTGCTAAAGACTTGGGGATATCTTGCATCTTTCAGTATTAGTTCTCTACATCCAAGCACCTCAGGAACAAAGAAATGACAGAGTAATAGATGGCCTGGGTTTAACTAAGTAAGTGATGGTACAGATGAGGCCTGATAAGCTTAACATGTCATCTCCATGCTGCCACTGTGGGTTGCAAGAAGATTAGAACTGTCTTACTGTGAGGAGGGCAAGCTCCACAAATTCACTCATACATGGCAGTTCTATAATGAGGTGATACTTCATTCCTTAAACTACTGAACTAGAACTGCACAAACAGATGTGTGCCTCTGGCAGTTTTTGTCTATGCTCTGCAAGCATTGCAGTTTCCCCACATACTGTAAACAGAATGTCCAGTTGCCACAATTATTATTCAGCACCAGCAGTTGCCAAATAATTAAATCCAAAGTGTTTCTGTAATTTCCCAAGAATTATCTTTCTAATGGGTTGCATTCAATATTGTCCATCAAGTCGGAGAAGCCAGTTCGATCCGACAGAGGCTTCTGTGAACAGGAGGAGGAAAGCAGTGAGGTTTGTTGTGGGGTTTTTTGCAAATGGCCCCTTTCTTCTTTTCCTCCCCCACTTCTCCAGTCTATTTAAAAGGTTATCCTGGCTTCTCAGCCGTTGGGTGGGTATGAGGGGGAGAGAAAGTTGCAAAAAAAGTAAATTTATTTCTCTTTCTCTCCTGCTCACAGAAACCTCCCCAGAGCAAATAACATATTATAAAAGGAATCGCACTACTAGAGTTGTTGTTATCTGCCCTTGGGTGGACCTTAACTCACAGAGGCCCTGTGGATGAGATATCTCTAAGATCCCCTATCCTCCACTGCACTACTTAGGTCTCGTAGATTCAGGTCTTCCTCTCTTTCTACTACCTTCTACATTTCCTAGCATTATTGTTTTTTCCAATGATCCATGCCTTCTCATGATGTGGGCAAAGTACAATAGCCTCAATTTAATCATCTTGGCTTCCAGGGAGAGTTCAGGCTTAATCTGTTCAAAGATGCATCTGTTTGTCTTTTTGGCTGTCCATGGTATTCTCAGCACTCTTCTCCAGATACAATCCATCATTTTGAGACTGAAAGTGATATCTAAGATGAAGCTAAACACACAGTATGTGTTTAATGGCACAGTGCTGGGTACTCATTTTAACCTGCCATTCTAAACACACTTACTGAAGAACAAGCTCTGTTCTTCACAAATGGCATTTATTTAATTCCATTTACTGAGTAAATTCTGAATAATGTGTTTCTGAGTGAACCTCGACAGAATCATTCAGCAAGTATGGTAATTAATATAAAACAATCTGGATGATAACAGAAGTCAATGCTGATACTTATTCTACTGTATATTTGTAACTGTCAAGTAATAAAATTCTTAATATGATACAGCTGGAAGATTTTTTGTAAATACCCCTCTCTCCAAGTGCAAGAAATACCTGTCTCCAAATGTGAAGCTAATCTCCAGCTACACCTAAAAAAAACAAAAACCCAAGCCCCATGTGATAAGGAGAGCACTTTTAAGGATATGGGAAGAAACAATGAAGATGATATATAGAAAAATTCCATTATGGATATCTCCACATGAAGCTTTTTTTGGAAGATGGACTGCCGCAGGTACTTGGTTGAGATATAAGGACATACTCAAAAAGTCAAGGATTTGAGGAGTTGGAGCAGCTAGATCCTAGAATGCATTGGTTATTGTATAGAGAGGGAATGATTTAAGATGGATAGCAAAATAGAGGACTTTGAAGAAGAGCCAAATGAATTAGATGAGATCCTGACAAAATCAGAAAAGCAAAGGACAAGTAAACTGTATAAAATGTTGCTGGATAGAAAACAAGAAAGAGATTTAATTTCAGAAAACATGATTAAATGGGCAACGGATATAGGGAAAACAATTGATTTGGAAAGCTGGGAATATGCAAAAAGGAAAACTGAGAAATTTACTAAATTGCAAGATTTAAAAGAGAACTATTGGAAAATGGAACAAAGATGGTATCTAACTCCAGCAAAGATTCCAAAAATTTATAATACAAATTCGAATGTTTGTTGGAAAGGTAAACAAAAATTGGATCTTGGCTTCATATTTGGTGGAGATGGTCTAAGATGAAAATTTACTGGAAGAAAATCACGAAACAATTCAAGATATTCTTAACATTAAGTATGATTTGAAACCTGAAATATATCTATTAAATATGTTAAATCAGACAGACCAGATATTACAGAGAAAATATTGGAGAATTCTTTTATATATAGTCTCAGCTGCAAGACTGTTAATAGCACAGAAGTGGAAAAAACAAGAGTTACTAGCTGTGGATGATTGACTATTGAAGCTGACTGAAATGACAGTAATGGATAGACTAACTACCCTGTTGAACCAGGTTGATCTAGAAAGGGTAGATAAAGAATGGTCTCCTGTGGAAGAATATAGTAAGAAAAGATGGTCAAAGTAGAGCAAGTAAACTTATGGAAATGTTAAAGAATCTAATTGAGGAAGGATAAGATAATTAAAAGATAGGATGTATGGAAATATATATGGAAATATAAGATACAAATAATGAGCCGATGAAAGAGAGCTGAGGTTTAATAATGATGATAGAAAAGAAAAAGATGTATAACTTAAGACTAAGGACAATGGTATTTGTTGTCAAAGCAACTTTACGGAAGTTTAGTAATGTAGTTGAGGAAATTATGGATGTACTTAGCTTTTGTGTGAAAGCTTTTTTTAGAAGTGTAAATAATGATAAATTATTAAAAAGGGGGGGGGGGGGAAACAAGCCACAAAAGTCAGGAAGCTTCATTTCTATGTCAATGCTGTTAGAACCAAATTAATGTATGCCAATTCAACGTCTGTTTATTCTGAAGAAAACATTACAATATAATCTTATTCAGAAGTTAGCTCCATTTAATTCATTGGGACACATACCTATCAAAGTGTATGTAGAGAATTGTAGTGTAAATTCAGTCTCAAAGGTGTTATCACAGGATTTCAGTCTTGGTCCACTTTGGGCCTCGGCAGATGACTAATAGAGTCGTCTTCCGGGCAGGGAAGAGGAGGGGCAGCCGCACGAGCGGTGCCCCTTCCTCTTCCTGAGGTCACCCTCGGAGTCGCCGGCCCTCCGCACGGCCGGCGCTCCGAGGATGACCTCACGCCACGGCGACCGCACGCGCCGCGGCGTTTGAGTCAGGGAAAGTGCGCCCGCCGCTTTTAGGGCGCCCTTTCCCTGAAATCTAAAAGGAGCGCCAATTTGGTGCTCCTTTTAGAGTCGCCAACGGTGCGCCGCGGTGCGGCTGCTGCGGTCCAGCGGCGCTCCGTCTCGCGGCGCACGGGAAGCTCCCGTCTGCTTCCCCCCTTTCTTATCCCAGTAATTGTATCTTATTTTACATGTTTTTAAAAACTTTTATTGTAGGATTTGCATAGATGTTAACATACAGCAAAGTCGCTTTCATCAATAGATACAAATCAATTTCAGTGTAGAATGAATGACAACAATGGTGTCATTTTAAAAGACATTTAAAACAGTTTCACATTCATGACATTTTCTACAGTCAAACAATGAAGTGAAACTCAAACAGAGAGGAACAAAATCACATATTTTTGGTTAATGAAATATTAGAATGAATTCTCAATAAAATAAGCCAAATATCAATCAAACATGTATTGATTTACATGACTTTTTTTTTTTTTTTTTTTTTGGATTTTTGGTCTCTTTGCTTTTGTAAAAACTAAGGCAAATAAGTAAGCAAGCCCAATTGGAATATATGTGCAACATACTTTTTTTTTAGTTTTTAATGGATTTTATTAATAGCTTTGCAAACAATCAAACTAATCAACACAAAATACATTCTATGAGCCTTGGGGGTCAACCAAAAGAGTTTTACAGGAAGATGATTTATCCTGGGATAGCAGAAGCACTCGGAGTCTAGGGTGTCATCTTACTCTGTGGCAGCTGGTGGAACTGAGTCCAGAGTGTCTCTCCAAAGGATAGTTTGATGGGTTGGAGGTCCAACATTGTTCATGTTGTTATTAATATATTCAGTAAAAACAGACCACTTCTCAAAAAATGTCTGTGCCTTCTTTTGTGCACTGCAAGACCTGAAGGTGTAGGAGAGTTTTTCTGACAACCAGTTACTCAGTAGAACATCTGTTTTCCAGCATCTCGCAATTTCAGCTCTGGCCACTGAGATGAGGAATGTGACAAGTTTTCAATTTTTCAGGTGGCTTTCTGGAATGCTGTTTTTCCTTGCTGTGAATCAATAGCATTTGAGAACCTGGGCAAAATTGTACAGGTTGTTTCACAATATCAGAAATTTGGGTTAAACCAGCATTCCAGAAAGCTCTAACCTTGGGACAATCCAACTATATGTGTAAATATGAATCAAGAATCTTACAACCTCTCCAGTATTTTGGGGAGGCATCTTTCACCATTTTTGATGATATGTGTGGCCTTTAAGGTTCCCTCTCTCATCAATGTGACCATGATTTATATGAGGGGAAGTGAAAATGCATGACCAGGTGGTTTCAGAGATATCTATGTTTAGATCAGATTGCCAAATTATCCTGGCAGGTTGACTCTTGCCATAGATGGATTGTATTAGATTTTTATATATAAAAGAGCCCTGGTGGCGCAGTGGTTAAATGCCTGTACTGCAGCCACTCACTCATAGACCACAAGGTTGCGAGTTCAATACTAGCCAGGGCTCAGGCTAGACTCAGGCCTGCATCCTTCCGAGGTCACTAAAATGAGTACCCAACTGTTGGGGGGCAATGAGCTTACAGCTGTAAACTGCTTAGACATCCCATAGCGTGATATGAAGTGGTATATAAATGAAGCTGCTTTGCTTTATATATAATGGTTGCCCTGCCTTTAGATCTTTGTCCTTTTGCTATACAAATGTGTTCATAAAAGGTCAAGGGATGGGGAACCATCTTTTATTAATTTAATTTTTGCAAAGGAGAGCACTTGTAGTATTTGGAACCAGGAGGATTTGACATGTCCCAAGGCACTTAGGAAATTATCTGTCATTTTGAGCTTTCCATGTTCAAATCAATCCATAATTCTGTATAGGCCACACTCCTTCCAACATTTGAATTGAGCTAATTTATCCACTTCATAAAAATGGGTGTGTAATAGGAATGGGCAAATAGGGGAAGGATCCGGAGCTAGTATGTGAACCCTTTGCTTCCAAATAAGTCGGGAGTTTTAGAGAAATTGGTTTCCAATCTCCTTCAACACCCTCTGTGCCTTTAAAGAAGAAAGAAGATTAAGTTCAGCTAAACTATAACTATCTAGTCCCATGGGTACCCGTTTGGTGGAATATTGCTCTGTGACAAGTTGGGAGAGTTGGTTTAGTTGGCAAGCATGATAATAGAATTTGATATTGGGATCGCCAACCCTCCTTTCCTGGTGTTAGTATATTTAATAAATTTAGGGAATCTGGGTTTCTTTTTTGTTGAACATGTAGTCATGAAACCATCTTTTGCCAGAATTTAAATTTGAGGGGAGTTGGAAAATAGGTATAGATTGGAATAGAAAAAATAAGTGTGGGACAAGAAACATCTTTACAATAGCAATCTCCCAAGAATGGAGAGGTTTAAGTGTTTCCACTCCCTTATTTTTACTTTCATCCATTTAGTGACAGTGTTATAGTTCCTGGGCACCAATTGAGATAAATCTTTTGTGATAACAATGCCTTGATACAAGAATCCAGAGGGGCATAGTTGTAATCCAGAGACTTTTGTCAGCTTGTCCTGCTCTGAAGGTGGAGCATTCAGATACACCAGTTTAGATTTTTGATAATTAATCTTAAGCCCTGAGTGCTTCCCAAAGGTATCTGATGTCTTTTTTATTTCATGAAATGATGTTTCAGTTTTTTGCACTTCAAGCAGAATGTCATCCACATACAGCAATATTTTGTGATGGTGACCATTGATACAGGGCCCAACAAAATTTAGGTTTGACCTAACTAGTTCAGCTGGGGGTTCAATAATAAGTGTAAATAGTATTGATGAGAGAGGACATCTGTGTAAGTTGAAGCGACCTGAGTCTACCCAATTAACCAACACTGTCGCATCTGAGTGTTTGTATAGATGTTCTAAGATAGATATAAATCTATTGCCAAAATTCATTTCCTTTAGTATGCTAAACAGAAAATGCTATTCAACCCTGTCGAAGACTTTTAATGCATGCAGTGAAAAAGTGCCAAAGGAGCTTTTGCCTGGGATGAGTGGTGAATCAGATTAAGAACCCTATGGATCGAATCTGACATTCTCCTACCTGGCATAAAGCTTACTTGATTTGGGTGGATATAATCCAGGATAAATTCTTTTCATTTGTTTGCCATGATAGACATGAATAATTTCACATCTTGGTTTAATAAAGCTATCAGCTTGAATGCTTTGACCGGAGGGTTCTCATCTTGTGTCTTCAGTATGGTAATGATTCTCAACCTGCACCAACTGCTGGGAGGAAGACCACCACCCATGACTTCATTAAATAAATTAAATGGTGAAGGGGTTAATTCACCTCTAAGGAGTTTATAGAATTCACCAGAGAAGACATCTGGGCTGGGGGATTTGAATGGTTTCAATTTGCCTATAGCCTTTTTTATTTCCTCTGGTTCTATTGGTTTGTTAAGATGTGATTTGGAGAGTTGCTTTATGTTTAATGATTTATTGTAGATGAATCACATGTGTTTTCTGGTGTGTACAGATCTTTATAGAATCTGTGGAATTTATTAACATTATCCTTGGGAAGGGTGATTAAGGGCCGTGAAAAAGGGCCGGCCTGAGGGTAGAGATGGGATGGGCAGCTGCATGCCAGCCGCCCCAAACCCACCCCGATGGCATCCTGATGGCACGCAGCTGTACGCATGGCGCACAGCGTCAGGACACCCTTCCGGCGCAGCGTGCAGACACAATGCGCCAAAAGGGCATGGAAGAGCCGCGGTATCGGCTCTTAGGGTGGCCTTTTGCCACCCCTAAAAGGAGTGGCATTTTGCCACTCTTTTAGGGCTGGCAAAAGGAAGGATTAGGGCCACAGTGTGGGGTTGCCGCAGCCCCGATCCACTGCTCCTTGGGGCAGCTCTCTGCTGCCCCAAACAGGCCGTCTTTATCGGCCCTAAGTCACCTTTGCTGGAGGATACTGTGGTGATTAATCTTTTATTCACTTTCTTTTTAGCAATATGGCTAATAGGCATGAGTTTTTGTTGCTAAATTCATAATAATATGCTTTGGTATATTGTAGTGAGACTTGGATTTTCCTATGGTCTGCTAGTTCTGTCTTCTTCTTTTTTAGAAGTGTGGCATATATGGTTGGGATTTCAGTGTTTATGTGTGCCTGTTGTAACTGTTGAATCTCAGACACAAGGGTTTGTCTATCCAAATCTCTTAAGTTTCTTTTTTTGAGCTCCCTCTTCGATGGGTAAGCCCGTGAGTACTGCTTTTAGAGTATCCCACAAAAGGGCCTCTGATGTGTCTGTCTTTTTATTTTCTTTGTAAAAACATAGTTTTTAAAAGTCTTTCTGAATAAGGTAATATCATAGTTGCATGGAGGATAATTATTGAATTTATTGATTTATTTATGGATTACAAGATAACTTTCTAGTTTCATTGTGTTTTAAACAAAGGAACAAAATCCTACAAATTAATAAACTGCATCCATTAACGTTTGCCACTTTGTCAATTTTTAATAGCCCTGACTGACTTCTAGCCTGAGTGGTAGATGATAGGGAGGGTCTAATTTGCATTTAAATGAACTAATCTATGCAAAAGAGCAGTGGCCTTTTAAAGAGAGATGGCCTCCTTCCAACTAGCTGACCAGTGAATCAGAACTCCTTTGTCTCCAAAACCTACCTCAGAAAAGTGTCCACTAAAAAATAAAGTAAAATAGTTTTCACTGGATTTTGATATGTGTCTCATAAGACACGTAATGAGTGTTAGGGAGAAGATGCAAATTACAAGCTGTAATATAGAGGCAAAGACAATTTTTAAAGATTCCCAGCTATGCCATTTCATAAAGCTGTTAAATAATGGGCCTTGCAACCTTTTCCACTTATTAAAACAGAAAAAGCTTCAAGCTTGCAAGGGAAATTTATTTAACAGGAAGCTAGCTGAGCTATTAATAAAAATAAGTTGATTAAAAAATAGGACACTGATATGGATAAACTGTCAAACTGAAACCAGACTCATGGTCAATGGAAAGCACCTAAAAGTACACTGGAATATTGGGAGGGGGAGCACCACCAAAGCTAAACTTGAAAAGTGCCTGCAAACTGTTGATCTGGGTCAGGGGTAGGCAACCTTTCCCCTTTAAGGGCCGAGGGACTTCAGCTCCCAGAATCCCAGGAGCTATTGGCCAACATGGGACTGTTGGCCAACATGGCTGAGGCTTCGGGGAGCTGAAGTCCCTCGGCCCTTAAAGGGGAAAGGTCGCCTACCCCTGATCTGGGTCCTAAAAACATCAGCACCCGCCTAGCTAGGTTTCTTTGTTTTGTCTTTTTTTGTCTTCTGTCTTTTGTCTGAAAATAAACTCTGCAATTCAAATCAAAAAATGGTCCTCCAGATTCCGTTATGTTCATGTTTGTGACTGAACTAGGACAGAGTTCCAAAAAGCCCACAATTTCACTGAGTGAGCCTAGAGACTGAATATCACTCATACTTCTCAGTTTTATATTGTAAATTAAACTACTCAATGGAATTGCAGGTCTAAAACCTACAGTTATCTTTTATTTAAGCTGTACATTGAAGCTGTCTTCCTTTTATTGCAAGTAGTATAGACTCACTTGCACATTACCCATGGATCATTGCATGCATAAATCCACAATTCCCCCTTGCTGATCAGAGTGGAATCTGTGAACTGCAGTGAAAAACCAAAAATAGCTTTTCTTTTTTGGTTTCAAAGATATCTGATCCAAAATATGTACATTAAATATCATAGCACACTTTATTTGTGAACAACAACTTACTTGGTGGCTAGACATCCATGAAATTTCAATGGAAATATACCTAAATACCTAAACAGTGGGCTTAGCTGAGTCAATGCCACATCTCTCTGGCACTAAACTGTACAGATCCATGGCAGAAGCCAGGGCACTGCTCAGTGGTAGAACAGAAGCTTAACATGTAGATTAGTTCCCATTCACATTATCCAGCTACAGCAGTATGATTCCACTTTTAACTACCATGCCTGCATTCTGTGGAATTCTGGGGTTTGTAGTTTGGTGAGCACTAGAGTTCTCTGCAGCAAAATGTAAATGTCTCCACCTTAAACTGCCAATCCCAGAATTATGTAGGAACCATGTCAGTTAAAATGGAATAACCAACAAATGCATGATTTCTGTGACAGACAGGTCTTCTGGTAATGCAAAACCTCAGTAGTACTGTTGGGAAACAAGACAAATATCATATCATAATTAATTGTTTAAAAAACAAAGTAATGTGTTCCTGCTCAGTACTTCTTTCATTGAAACTTTGCTAAAATAGGCAGGAATAACATGAAAATAATAGAGATAGATTCCTACACCACAAAAAAGGGGGGCACTTCATTACATTTCAGTAAACTTTTTATCCAAGACTAACAATATGCATATGTGAAATGAAATGGCTAGGGAGATTATCACACATGCAAATAAAGCATCCATTCCCCAATGGGACAGGGTCACGTTACAGGTAGCAAATGGATGTCATAGCACACCAAAACACCACCAATGCCACTGGGCGACTGCAACCTGCAGGCAGCCCGTCTCCCTGCCGTGCTTAACCCACAAATTTTCAAGAATGGGAAGCTTCTGTCCTTGAAAATCAGAAGGCTAAGCATGGCTGGGAGACGGGTTGTAGTCTCCCAGCAGCATCAGCGACGTTTTGGCATGCAAGAACATCTGTTTGCAACCCATAACATGACCTCATCCCTTTGGGAAAAGGACGCTTTATTTGCTTGTGTGATAATCTCCTAGATCAAGTAAACAAAAACATTTTCAGTCTTCTAGAGACCACCTGAAAATTTCATCTAAAATACATCCAGGGACAATGTTTTTATTTCACCAGCCTCCACATTTATGATGATTTCCATTTTGGTGGTCAAATGTATAGATCTATGTGTTCTCTTGTGAGCTCTCTTGTTAACATACGGGGGGGGGAGGGGGAGAAAGAGCTGGTAAGGTAGGTTTATCTGTTCATCCCCTTCTAAATTTCATGCATGCTCAGTAGGATTCTGGAGGGATCAGCTGTACCTTCCCAGTCATAGGCAGGCACACACAGCTACAGTAGGATTAGCTAGAGTCAAATCCACTTTTTCCCATCTACAAACAGACACTAAACACCTGTGTTTCTCTAGCACTCCGTCACCTTGCTCCTAAAGTCAATGCTTTTACAAACATTCCAGTTAGCTGGAGGATGAGAAAAGGGGAGACTGAGGGGGGATGCAGATGGCGAAAAGCACTGTCTTCAATCCCAGGAAGGGGAGGGGCAGCCGCTGGGTGCCCCATCCCCTTCCTGAGGATATCATCGGAGTGATGGCCCATCCACACAACGGGCGCTCCAATGACGTCCTTCCGGCTCAGCGTCCAGACACGCTGAGCTGGAAGAGATGCTGAAGAAGCGCACCACGCCTCTTGCTGTACCCCTTTCGTGGCTTGCAGAAGGACCGCTATTTTAGCGCTCCTTTTGCAGGTGGTGAAAGGGAGGATTGGGGCCAAGGTGTCCGGAAGCCTCAGCCTCGATCCTCTGCTTCTGGGGGCAGCCCAGGGCCACCCGTCTGCATCCCCCCTATGTAGGCATCAAAAGATTGTAAAAAGGAGCTTTTTTGTTAGAGGCTTTGCTGAGTTATATCTGTATACAGAATTTCAAAGCACACACGTTAAATATAGATAAAGGGGGATTCCCAACTAAGGGGCTATGCAGACGGGCAGGAAAAGGTGACCTGAAGTTGTCTTTTCCCTAAGCTGCAGCAACTGCACTACCTGCCCTGAGGTTGCCCTAAATGGGGACGGAGCAACTGCAGTGGGGGGAATCAATGCAGCTTTTCTGAGGCTGTATTGAAGCCCCAGCAACCAAAGCGCCAGCCCCAAGGATGCTGCAAAGTGAGATGGAGCAACCGCATGGGCCGGCAGCAGCTGCTTTAATTTTTTTGTTGTTCTCAAATGCATGCGCAGGTGCACAGGACCATCTCTCCACACCTGCGCAACTGTGCAGGAAAGCATCCCTGTGCACCTGCACAGGACCTGTTATAGGGTGATATACAGTCTGTCACTCCCTGTGTACAAAGGTGACTGAAGTTCGGCATCCCTGTGCACCTGCACAGGACTTGTTATAAGGTGGTATACAGTCTGTCACTCTTTGTGCATAAAGGTGACTGAAGTGTGGCATCTCTGTGAACCTGCACAGGCTCTGTCATACACCCACCTATCATGCAAGGATTCGCTGACCTCTGCTTCCTATCAAGGAGTGGGTGCAGTAGACAGGTGCCACTATCAGATTGTGCCACCCTTGGGGCGAAGGAACGGTTTTGTCAACTGAAAAGAAACTCCATCATCCTCCACAAAACATGTCCCACACAGATCAGGGGGGAGGGGAGAGGTACATGCAAGGGAGGTTTGTGTGGACAGACTTGATACATGCAGCTGATGGTCATGCAAGTGACATGGTCAACAGGGCACACAGACAAACATTACTCGAGGAGCTCCCCCACCAATCATGCCAGAAGTGGTGTGCAGGTCTTATGCACACTTGCACACCTGCACAGAAGAGGTCACAAAAGCCTCTTTCATGCAAACTGCTGTGCATGCTGACAGCAAGCGTACATCCAACAGAATGCATTTATTGTCATAACAGAGGACAGTTGCTAGGGTGCATGCCATAGGATTACAATTAGGGTTAGCTTTAGGGTTACAATTAGGGTTAGGATTAGGGTTTCTAATATTCAAGCACACCTGTGCAAGTGCATCCACACCTGGAAGCATAGGGCGCTTTAAATTAAAGCTTGCATTGTAGGGCACATGCTCTGGATCACCAAGTCAATTTCCACTGCACGTGTGACAGTGCATTTATATGGCTGTTTTCTGGTGCATCAGTGTCACTGCATACATACACACATGCGAAGGTGCGCATCTTCACCAAAGGCTTTTCTTGGCAAACAATGGCTAGAGGGTGCTTTCCTGGAGACTTTTAGGTGTGCGTCATCTAAAGGCCACACCTACAAGTTACCTTCAAAGCATCCCTTTTTGCCCATCTGCATAGCCCCTAAATGCATGGCAGTGGGTTGGACTGGATGGCCCTTGTGGTCTCTTCCAACTCTATGATTCTATGATAAAGCTGCCTTCCTTCTACTCATACCTACTTCTGCTGCACCACAATGACAGAGAGTGCTTTTGTGTAGCAGCTAACAATTCTGAACAAGGAGTAAATACACCAGTGGCTAACAACACAAAGGCTTTATTGTAATAACTCCATTAAATATACGAAAGCTCTCTAAGGGTGTTAAACTAACACAAAACTGAGGGTGTTAAACTAACACAAAACTAGTACAAGTGACAGATGAAGACAGTAGGAAGATCAGAGAAGAGAAGGTCAATAAGAGCAACAGTTGACATCTAAGAGATATTAAGGTAAATGGATAGGCAATATGAAACTTTTCACTAAACTACTTAACCCTAACACTGCTCCTATCTCTAAGATATTGTTAACTCTTCAAGGGTTGAGCTTTGTTGCATTTCCAGTCCAAAAACCTTCTATAAACATAAGAACATCTATGGAGAAAAGCCATTGTTCCTTCTGTTTCACATGGAAACTTTAAGTTTTTTAAAAAAATGTAGGCATTTCTGCAGAAATTACTAATGCTTCAAAGATCACTAGTACCTATACTTTGCACACATGTAGATTTCACAAACATAAAAATATGTATTACATTATTGAAATCTCATAAATGTGCATAGTGTAACTTACCTTGAAGTGTCAAGAAAAACTTCATTTATAGTCTTCATTTACTCATAAACTAATTAACAAAATGGAATAAAGGAATATATGGCACTACACATGAGAGCTAACATGGTAATGATTTGAGCATTGCACTATGACTCTGGAGACCAGGATTTGAATCCCCACTTGGCCATGGAAATTCATTGGGTGACCTTAGGCAAGACACATTCTCTTAGCCTCAGGGAAAGGCAAAAACCAAATTCCTTCTGAATAAATCTTACCAACAATACCCTGTGATAGGTTTGCCTTAGAGCCACCATAAGTCGGAAAGAACAACACACAAGAAGAAGAAGTAATCCTTTCCGCTCCCTAAAACACACTTAAAAGATTACATTTTTAGACACCTGATGTCAAGACTTTATGCACTTTTAGTTAGAACTGATGATATACTTTATTTAAATCTTTCAAGACAGTATTATTCATTTACCACAATTGCCATAAGAAAGATTCCGTAAGGGTTCAACTGTAAATAATCTTAAGAGCATCTAGTGGTGTGTAACAGTTGTTCAAATAATACTGCAAACTTAAGCAGCTCATAATATACCAAGTGTGTCAAAATTTGGAGGGGCATGTCACTTGCAAGCAGAAGCCAATTTCCTGTATATAATGTTTAGAATGAGAATTAAGGAACTCTGCTCCTCCTTCATAATCTGCTCTCACACCTGAAGCTGTCAGTTTTGGGACAGTGTATAAATTACCAATCTTTGTAATAAACAAGTGACATATACATTTATTAATGATTTTGGTAACCAGCTAGATTACAAAATGTGTAAAGACTTGCCCTTAAATCTAGCAGGATAATTCCATATTCGCAAACAGGTTGGCTTGCCAAGACTGACCTTTATCTCTGCCTCTCAACATACTATGTATGTAAATGTGCAAATGATACAAATTACATACTCAACACTTAGGTGAGATATACAGTATTCTTGCACTCCATCTAAAGCAAACAGTAGTGACTTCCACAATTTATTGAGCTGATAGTAGTTTCAAGAAGTACTAGTAGATAGAGATCTCCTTTATGCTATACAATTATGGCACTTTAGTAACATTTTAAATGCAATGGCTCCATCCTATGGGGATCCTGGAATTTGTAATTTTGTGCAGCATTTAGAATTCTCAGCCAGAGAACTCTAGCGACTCTTCAAAGTAAAAATCCCAGCATTCTATAGGATGCAACCATAGCTGTTAAAGTACGGTAGCTTTAAAGTGCCATAATTTTGTAGTGTGAAAGAAAATGTATGCATTAGTTTCAGCCACATACCCATACCACGCTATACACAT
The DNA here is from genome assembly GCA_026167975.1 of Phrynosoma blainvillii. Taxonomy (NCBI): domain Eukaryota; kingdom Metazoa; phylum Chordata; class Lepidosauria; order Squamata; family Phrynosomatidae; genus Phrynosoma; species Phrynosoma blainvillii. The sequence goes on along the minus strand of JANUYF010000002.1, from coordinate 324,266,169 downwards.
AATCAAGAAAAAGATTTCAAGAATAAACCTCACTGAGAGAAGAACCTGGAGCTCTGCACCTTGAAGAGGAAATGGCCCATATATTATGTGATGTTCAATTATTCCTTTTAACTATTTTTTCTTTAACAAGAAAAGAAAAAAGCCTTGGGGTGACTTCACATTTCACAAGGAAGACAGGCAGGGCAGCACTATTTAACCTTTTTCCTTATTTATGAATTGACAGTTAACAGCAGACATCTGAAGACAGTAGGAGAGAACCAACATCGTTTAACTGCACCTAAGTTCATTTTTATTATGCTTCAAAAACCTTCACATTATGTTCAGGTTGTCTTGAATCTGCATCACAGACACAGATGACTCTATCATAAAAGCTTCTCATCTCTGAAATCTATTTTACATACATGACCAGACATGAAAAAATTAAAAGCAGAACTACCACTTTAGATGAGGCAAATACACACACACACACAAAAGCACCTTGTGGTGCACTTATAATAGGCAATTTACAAATGCACTTAAATATATAATGTACAGTACAGGTGGACATAATGGGGTTTCAATTTTGTTTAAATGATAACTTACCACTGCATTTGTCATTTGTTTTGAATGAGTCTATTTAAATGAGCTTTTAATCTGAAGTACTTCTGAATTTCCATTTTCCCTTCATTCATTGCCTTCCATTCATCACCAATGCACCTGAGCCTTACAAATAATCCTAAAGCAACATTTTCTTTAATGACAGCATCTTTTTAAAATAACTACCAAAATAGTTTTAATTTCTCTTTTTAAAAAATATACTTTGTATTTTTCCAAGTGAGAAAAGTGTATACACTAATTTCTAATTTGCATTTTGCAAACTGTATTTATGATGTATGTGTATGTGTGTATTATGCCCTCTCCAAAGTACATTAAAAGAGATCATTTGACTGGTTGGCTATAGAGGCTATTGGCTTCATTGACATAACTTTCAGGTACTGGGGGGGGGGAAGAAGATTCTTCAAAATTAGCTCATAAATCTGTGAGCTTGATTCAGATCACAGCCTGATAAAGTAAGTGTGTGCGTGTGTGTGTATAACCAGACTCAAATGCTTATATGAAAATCTGTACAGCCAAACCTTTAGGTTCAAACTAAGCAACTTAGAAGTTATCCTGACTACAAACTGACAAGTACTGAAACAACCGACACAGCTATAGAGAGAGCAGATCAGCAAATAATCCATCTTTATTTTGAAGACTTTGTACAGGTCAAATGTATTTCCTCACTGCAGGAGATGATATATATTCATTCCGGTCTATATTTTCACACATGATGTGTTATTAACTGACATGTTCTACCAAGGTATTAGGAAAATGTTCAGTCAATACTTTCAAAATACTTATTCAGCTGGGCAAAGGGAGATTTTAAAGGAAAAGTGGGAATACTTCCAGCCACATTACATCAGTCATTCAAGTCAGTTTCTTGTTCATTTTTGTCTGCTTCTTATAAAATAGGTAGTGTAGACATTTCTATTGATCAACACACCACATTCATATAAACATATTTTGTTGGAAGTAAATGCCTTAAAAATCAATTGAATATGTGAGTAAATATACTTTAGAAAGAACTTTGCAAGATAGTTTATCTATCTGGATGACAATACACCTATGCTGCTCTGAGATTTCTCTGAGACAAAAGGGAAAAAGAGGGAGTAGGAATCAACAGGAAAGATGTTTACATGTGTAAAACACCACCAGCTCTAAAAACACACTATACACTGACACATAAAGCTTTGAGGGGCATTGGCAATTATGATTTAGCCTTTAAAAATAAAGCTGCAATGCAGTGATGTGCATTGTTTTTGTGATTTTGTTTTTTAAAAAATCCCCTTCAATACTAGTGAAGTCATCCCAGATCATTTTGTACTTTTTACCTACTGACATTCATAAGTACAGTTGTCCCTCTCCATTCGCAGACTTTCCATTTGCGGTTTTGAGTTTCCATGGACAGCGAGCTATGAGGGACAAAATGGCGCGCATGGGAGCGTGCCACCTTTATAATCAATGAGACTTGACTATCTGCAGGGTTTTTTTATTTCATGGAGGGTCCAGAATGGATTCCCCACAAACAGGGAGGGATGACTGTAATTCAACCAATAACTAGTCTTGATTAATAAATCAGTCATTAATGCCTTATTCTCATCTTGCCATGCCTGAAAGTTTTTTTCACTGCAGACTGACAGCCTTAGTATAAAAATCCATTGAACAGTATTTGCTGTTTGAGAGGGTCTAAATGTTAACTCAAACTTAAATATGATGTGTGTGTGAACAAGGTCATAGTTAAGTGAGGGGGGAAGCAGATGGCCAAAGCGCCGTTTTTGGGGCAAGGAAGGGGAGGGGCAGCCGCATGGTGGGTGCCCCAACCCCTTCCCCAAAACGTCCTCGGAGCAGCCGGCCCTCCACATGGCCGGCGCTCCGAGGACGACCTCCCGCTGCAGCGTCCGTACACGCTGCAGTGGAAGAGTCGCCGAAGGTGCGCCGGCAGCCTTTTGCGACGCTCCTTCGGCGATTTGTGGAAGGAGCGCTATTTTAGCGTTCCTTCCAGGGGTGGTGAAGCTGCGCCGCAGGGCCGAGGTGTGCGGATACCTCGGCCCCACGGCGCAGCTTCCTGGGGCGGCCCCGTGCCGCCTGTCTGCTTCCCCCCTTAGTTATCTGTGAAAGAACAAGAAGTCTATGAACTCAAGGACGTCTGCTGCATCTTCACCTCATCTTTGTGCTCTTATAATGTTGCTCTTGAATTCTTAGATCTTTTATATCCTCAGCCTCAAAATATTTATTTTTTATAAGTGAGAAATTTATTTTTGAAAAGGTGAAGAATATTGAACATGTGGGTTTACCTAGACAGAAAAAAACCCTACTATTTTAATGCTTTGATTTTTTAAAAAAAGCTGATAGTCAACCAAGACAAAGAAAGAAGAAAATCCCTAACGCAGCAGTGGGGGACAAGAGTTCCAGGAATACATAACAGCAACAAATTACTCTCTCAAAAAAAGAATGCAGGCCTTACATGAAGTGGAACAATTAATTTCACGCTTGTCATCCCAGCCTCAATAATGTGTTGATTTGAATCAGATATTTGTGGTGCGTTGCGGACAGGCTTGATGCCTCCTGAGCCTGTGTGCGGCAATGATGGGTACCATTGTAAAACAATCCATCAATAAGAGTAATTACAGTATTGATCAAAATGGTTGGCTCTTTGGTATCAGAATCAATTCAAAGGAGTTGCTAGAAACAAAAATGTCTAATGGACTATTCCATCACTAGTCACTGCAGCAACTGAAACAGCTAATATTCTGGAAAGCTCTTAATAATTACTCATTGAGTCTAGATTTCTGCTCCAGCAGTTAACTATATAGCCTGCTTACCATTGCTTGAAAGTCACTGGTTGAACTAGGGTACAAATATAAATTTATAGAGTGCTAGGATTTGCCAAAAAGAAAAAGAAAAGTAAAAACACTTTGCTATGTTGTTGTTGTTGTTGTTGTGGTTGTGGTTGTGTGTGTTGTTAATCAAATACCTAATTATATTTCTGCTATGTTATATTTTGTCAAATGAGGAAATGCATTCTAGATGTGGACAGCTTATTTTACAACGGCTGCTCTGTCAGTGTTTTCAACAGGCAAATCAAAATTCATGAAGGTTCCTATTGTAAGCAATATGCAGGAATGCCATTAATATGAAAAAACTGTGGCAGTATAACTGGATTACTTATTCACTTAAGACTGCTGTTTTAATGATGCATCATAACTGTCAGAAAACAGGTATCCAAATGACTTTCTTTTCACTAGATCTCATCTTTCTTTCCAAATAATGCTGAAAAACTCACCCCTAAATTGCTAGTTTTTTTTAAAAAAAAAAAAAGTGGTCAAAATAGCTTATAATTTTTAATAGATTCTCAGGTATCTATGATCAGGGGTGAAAGAAGAGAAGGAGAAAATACAGTTTAAAGAACTAACAACTCTCTCTCTCTCTCCCTCTCTCTCTCTCTCTATATATATATATATATGACTTCCACTATCAAATTTTCTTTTCACAATTTTTAAAAAATAATTCTAAGTGCATTTGCTTGCAATGATCTGACCCTGACAATGAATATAATAGCAATATTACATAGCAAAAATACCACTCACCCAAAAAATATGTTTAAAGCCATTTTAGTAGAAAAGAATTAATCATATGCTGAAATTTTCCATTTAAATTAATGTTACTTAAATGTTACTTAAAGGGTACTTAAATTTAGCTGCACCTTACTAAAAGTATTCAATTAGACATAAATGCAGTCAAACATTGTATAATGTTTGTTTTAACTAAAAACCTGTGCATCACCTACTATTATCCAAAACATTAATATTTCCTTTGAAAACTGCTGAGTTTGCATTAATTATACATTCTTTGCATTATTGTTATGTTCCATTAGCAAAGTTCAATGGGATTTTACTGAACCATGAAACATTTTCTTCTTAGAGGGAATTCCCACATCTTCATACTACAGTTGACCTTAAAATGTGCCAAATCTAATTCAGATGAATGGGGATCTTTAACTCAGCATTCCTCCAAAAAGCATGTATAGAGGACTATTTCATCTGCTGCAATAATATTGTAAATCTTGCTGATTTCATACACTCCTGACATACATATTTAATAGCTGCTGTGGCTTTGTGTACTGCTGAGTACTGCTGTGCAAAATACTGCAGCTAATCTATAAACTGTACTTACTGGCTAACATAAGTAGATGAGTGATGATCATGTGCTTTTTAGATTCATTTTTCCTCAAATGGTATTGTTCCCACACTGTGTGATAAACTAATTTTAAAAATGGGGGGGGGCTTCAAAATACTTTGTCATATGAATTTGACTCAGATGTCCAAAATCCTAAAACACCTGTGACTGAAGGCCAGTCTCTTGTGTGAAAACAAGCAGATCTTTAGAATTTAGCCACTCTTTCTCAACTGAATTTCACAATGCTGAACTTCACAATGCCTGAATTTTTAGCATCTCAAAAACACAATCACCCGAATATGCACATTTTTGTAACAAGTCAGAAAATACTGAACTGGGGCAAGCAATCCATCCTAGTCACTGGGATGCAGTGAGGCACATGAGTGATATTACATCTGATCCCTATGCTTGCCTAGAGCACTCATCTGGTCCACTCTTCCTAGGGAATGAAATGAAACTATATTATTTGCATCATAGCCAGAACTTCTGGGTTGCAACTGCTTATATTTTTAACCTACTTTTTCTTAATCTCACTCCCTCTGTACTTAATGGTGACAGATCATGCATTTCAGCTCATTACTTAATCCAACACATGAATGTATGTTAGGTTTTGCTCTGTACAGTACTGAGAGATGATTAGTGTTTCACTAATAAAATGCTTCAACATGCTTGACTTGGAGAGGAAAATACAATGCTTCAAATGCAAAATAAATTGTTTATGTGGCACAATTTGTTGTTAGCTGCCCACAAGTCGGTTCCGACTCATGGAGACCCTGTGGATGAGACATCTCCAAGAATCCCTATCTTCCACTGCCTTGCCCAGATCCTGCAAGCCCTTGCCCATAACCCCCCTGATTGAGTCTATCCATCTGGTTTGTAATCTTCCTCTCTTTTTTTACCCTCTACCTTTCCTTGCATTATAATTTTTTCTAGTGACCTGTGCCTTCTCTTTATGGGGCCAAAGTACGATAGTCTCAACTTGATCATCTTTGCTTCCAAGGAGAGCCCTGGTCTGATCTATTCAAGAACCACTTGTTTGTCTTCTTGACTGTCCATCGTTTCCTAAGTACTCTTCTCCAGCACCACATTTCAAATTAGTTGATTTTCTTTCTGTCTACTTCCTTCACTCTCCAGCTCTCGCATCCGTACATGGTCAGTTGGAATACAGTGTCTTAAACGATTCTGACTTTAGTGTTCAGTTGCATGTCTTTGCTCTTCAGTATCTTTTCCAGTTCTTTCGTGGCTGCTCTTCCCATTCCTAGTCTTCTTATTTCATGACTCTAGTCACCATTCCGGTCAATGTTTGATCTTAGATCTGAGAATTCATTAACGATTTCAATTTCCTCATTGTCTAGATTGAATTTGTCTATTTCTTCTGTGGTCATTATTTTTGTTTTCTTTTTGTTCAGCATCAGACCTGCCTTTGCACTTTCATCTTTGACCTTCCTTATTAACTGTTCCAATTCCTAAATATCTTCTGCTAATATTATGGTGTTGTCCACATGTCTTAGGTTGTTAATGTTGCTTCCTCCTATATTAACTCCTCCTTTTTCTATTTCTGCCCTTATGATATTTTCAGCATATAAGTTAAACAAGTAAGGTGATAGGATGCAGCTTTGCCTGACATCTTTGCCTATTGGGAACCACTCTGTTTCCTCGAACTTTGTTCTGACAGTAACCTCTTGTCCCTGGTACAGATTCCTCATCAGGAATATGAGATGTAGTGGCATCCCCATGTCTGAGTGCATTCCATAGTTTTTCGTGATCTATATAATCAAATGCTTTGCTATAGTCTATGAAATACATGCGAATTCTTTTTTGGAATTCTTTGGTGTTCTCCATTAGCCATCGTATGTTTGCAATGTGGTCCCTAGTGCCCCTTCCTTTTCTGCTTGCACCTCTGGAATGTCTCTCTCCATGTATGGTTAGAGCCTATGCTGCAGAATTTTGAGCATTATTTTGCTTGCATGTGAGATTAGTGCTATAGTCCTATAGGGCCTCTGCAGACCAACCCAAAGGGCTGGCCTGGAGGCAGAGATGGGGTGGAGCAGCTGCACGCCGGCTGCCCCAACCCCACGCCAACACCGTCCTGATGCCACATGCCATTATGCATGGTGCACTGCATCAGCACGCCCTTCCAGCGCAGCGTTTTGATGCGCTGCAGAGGAAAGGGCGCTAAAGAGCCATGCGCCAGCTCTTAGGGTGGCATTTTGCAATCCCTGAAAGGAGAGGCATTTTGCCGCTCTTTCAGAGGCAGCAAAAGGGAGGATTGGGCCGTGGTGTGTGGTTGCTGCTGCCCCAATCCGCCACTAGCAGGGGCAGCCCAGAGCCACGCATCTGTATAGCCTCACAGTTGCTGCTGTCTTTTGTCTCCTTTCTTGTGGATCAATATGTATATCGAGCATTTCCAGTCTGTTGGCCACTGCTCTGTTTCCCCTATTTGTTGGCATATTTCAGTTAGCATTGAAGTTGCATTTGTCTGTAGTCACTGTAGCAGTTCAATTGGGATATCATCTGTTCCCGGTGATTTATTTTTCCCCATTTCCTTTATTGCAGATTTTGCTTCACTTCTTAGAATTTAGGGTTTGTGAAGACACACCCAACTAAAGGTGGTGGCAAATATGTGTGTGCAACACCAGTACCCTGGTGAGATCAAACTCTTATACCCAAAAAGGCTCCAAAGCTGAATGTAAAGTCCAAAAGGGGGAAAATTATTTTGAAGAACAAAAGAAAAGGGTTTCTCCTCCCAAGCTCTAACAGGCATAAAATAAAAGGTACTTTACAGTTTAGGTTTCAGCAATCTTCAGTGTTGTCATCTCTCTGGGTTTGATCTTGGTTTGATCTCCTTCTCAATGAAGCTGGTGTAGGGTCTTTCAGGTTCTGGTGCTCTTGACTTCTTTGATGTTGATGTTTAATAGAATTGACTGCTTTTGATAACTAATTTGGCTAAATGATAACTAAATTGGCTAACTGGTAAATAAATTGGCTAAATGGTGTAAGTTGGCTAAATGGTGTAAGAAATGCCCTTTCCCTCTGCCTGTGCCTGTTTGCCACCAAACAAATAAAGCCAAGCCTGCCTAAGAAAAACTAAAAATCTCAAGCTGAAGCAGAGCTTGCTGGGAAGGGGCAAACCAAAAACTAGAAAAATGCAGGGGATTCCTACAGCTCCTCCTACAAACTAATACAGTGGAACATTCCTATGCTCAAACTGAAATGAAAATGAAGGAAAATGCAGGGGAGAATTTAAACAGTCCAGGCTGGACATCACAGGGTTCATCTTCATATGGCTCCTCATTCCAAATATCATTCATTTGTATAACTCTTTGTATAACACAATTACATACCAGAATTCAAAAGAACTCAGTGTTGCACTATTTAAAAGAGCCAGTGTGGTGTAGAGGTTTGGCCATTGGACTATGACTCAGGAGACCAGGATTTGATTCTCTGCTTGACCACTCTCAGCCGCAGAAAACTTTGTAAAAGGTTTGTGTTGGAAATGACTTGAGGGCACACAATAACATTGCATGATTTCTTTCCTTAAGAGGCATTCCTTAGAATTATGGACTTTCAGTCTGACAGTAATTCATTGGTAACCGCAAGAATGGAAACACCCCCCCCCCAAAAAAAACCAGACTGTTTTGATTCACCTGTATTTGGAAGGAAAGTGTCATTTTTGTTTTCCCAAAATCCTATTTAAAGTTAATTCTTTAATCTAGGCAGATCAAAAATGGCTGCTAGTGTCACCACAAAAAAGGCAGCTATGTTTGTTTCACTGTATTTATTAAAACATTTTACACTCATTGGGATCTATTTTACGGCCCAGCCATTGAATACGTACAGAAAAACACAAATTTCTTCAGCATATTTATGCAATGCTAGGTACTCCTTCAGAGGACAGTGACTGAAGGAGGCTTGTTTAAAAAATAACATCACTATTTTCCCAAACAAACACATTTTAAAATCAAAATACAAGGGGGAATAATTTGTTAAGATTTCTTTTTCAAACACACAACTTTCTAGGGGGGAAACTCAAAAATGTTTTATTAAAGAAGGAGGAGGAGGGGGCAGAGGAAACAAAGGAGCCTGAAGCACTGAAAATAAAATAATACCAAGAGAGGAATATGATTGCCAAAAGCTCTGGGCCCTTTGCATATTTTTAAAAAATTGGCCAATGCATTTTGGAGACTTAACTATATAGTCCAAGAGACTGCAGAATCTAGGAATGTAACATTCATTAATGAATCTGGACTCAGTTATAATTCCAAGCTCGCCATTGTCTAGGGATACTTGAATAAGTGATAGCATAATCAAAGCAGGGAAGAGAAGTAGAAGGTGAGTGTTTCAACTAAACACTCAAAAAAAAATACTAAATACTTCTGAGAAAACCAAAAAGAAATTGTCCACATGTCCACACATTATCCCAATAACAGAGGTCTTCAATGATGTACATTATACATATCTGAGACCTTACATAAATTCCTCTTCCCCATCTCAAATGCTACAATTAAACCAAAACACTTTGTTATGTTTCCAATCTATGCCAAGTCCAGACAACCATACACACAGAGGCATTCTCAGAGACAGCTGTTCTGTTCCCTTCTCTGAAGACTCATCAAAGCATGGATCAGAGAATTTTTCTAAAAGCAAAATGGTATGTTAAAAAATGAACTTGCATTTGATGCCTAAATAGAAAGCAGTGACATTTTAATATTTCCTATGTTTGATTTTAATGTTGTTTTTTATCTTTATTCTAACATACTGTGTCATTACAAATGAGACAGGCAATAAATCCTAACACTCTTAACAGTGTTATAAAATAAGAGGAAAACTCCCTACGGCAAGGCAGTAGGCGTTGACTTATTCCTATTGAGAACAAGAAGGTGTAACACTAAGGTAAGAGAAACCCGCAGGTACTTCAATTGCCAGTCCTTCAGGAGGCCTGATTGCACCCTTTTGGAGAGAAAATTATATACTGCAATCCAGACACAAACTACTAGCACTTAGAAGGTGGGTAAGCCGTGACAAAAGGTTAAAGACTAAGCACAGCATGATGTCACACTGTCAGACCTTTGCAAGAATGTCTTCTCTGCTCTTGCAGCTCATGTCTTACCATCAGAACAAATCAGACAAAGGCTTTCTTTCAGACAGCTGGGTTAGAAAAGATTAACCTTTTACAAACGCTTAAAACATACAGTGCAAAGACATGCAATTGGTGATGTGCACAGCAATTGGGACTCCCCACCCACAAAGTAGCAGCATTTAAAATTTAACAAAAGTGTCTCCTTGAAGGTCATTGTGAAAGATTTCTCCTCTTTGCATAACTGTCACATATAACTGAGAGCAGAATGTCTCCCTTATAAATGCGGTGTGCTAGGAAGATGCACAATAGGGAACAAACCTACATATAATACTAACAATTAACACAATTAAGGTGCATGTTCTTTGTTATTGTTGTCATTATTTATTCACTTATGACCTTCCTCTGGATTATTATTATTATATTGATTTATATCCCGCATTTTCCCCAAAACTGGGACTCAGGACAGCTCACAACATTAAAAAAAAAAGTACAATTAAAAGTATACAACAATGGTAATTAAAATATAATTAAATTATTACAATATTAAAACAAATTACATGTTAAAGGAATAAAATACAGTTAAAAAGATAAAAAAAATTAAAACACTTTCAAACATCCCAGACCATTTTTTTAAAACTTTCTGTTTAAAATATTTGTCTGAACAGGTAGGTCTTAGCCTGCCAGCAGAAGGATGGGAAGGGAAGGATACTGTTTTGTCCTCCCTGTTATGTAATACGTTCATGAAATTGCTGGAAGAGATTGTTCAGAATTTCGAGGTGTGGTGCTATCCATATGAGGATGACACCCAGCTCTGCTACTACTTTCCATTCCAATCCAAGAAGGATGTCTTAGTTCTAAACCAGTGCTTGTCATCAGTAATGTACTGGATGAGGGTGAATAAAAATGAAACTTAATCCAGATAAGACAGAGGTGCTCCGGGTCAGCCATAAGGCAGATCAGGGAATAGGATTTCAGCCTGTGTTATATGGGGTTATGCTCTCCCTGAAGATGTAAGTTTGGGGATACTTCTGGACAGCTTTGAACCTAGAGGTCCAGGTTTCAGCAGTGGCCAGGAGTGATTTTGGACATTTAAAGCTTGTGCACCAACTGTATCCGTTCCTTGAGGTGTTGGATATGGCCATAGTTGCATCCTGTTTGGACTATTTGAAAGAGTGTTTGGAAACTTCAGCTAGTACACAAGGCTGCAGACAGATTATTAACCAGGGCAGGTTAAAGGACCATACTACTCCCCTATTAAAACAGCTCAAATGGCTGTCAGTATATTTCTGGGCAGACCATATCTCCCTAAATGAGCCTGCCCAGACCCTGAGATCATAAGGAGAGACCCTTCTTCTCATTTCCTACTATGTTTGGTGGGAGCACAAGAGAGGGTCTTCTTGCTAATTGCTCTTAGATTTTGGAACTCCCTTCCCAAGGTAACAAGAATGGTCCACTCCCTGCTGTCCTTCCATCTGCAGGCAAAACCCTTTTTATTCTGTCATGATTTTAAAAGAGAAAGTTCTTAAAGAACGGAGTAGAGGGTGTTGTAGGATCTTAACCTGAACTATTTTCAAATGCTTTTTATCTTTTAATTGTATTTTATTCTTTTAACTGGAGGTTTGGTTTTTCTTAATACAATGAATTGTATAATTCTTTTAATATTCACTTTTTAACAGCTTTATAATCCTCTTCGAGAATACTACTGATGATGATGATGATGATGATGATGATAATTTCTTTTCTATAAAACTGCCACTCAAGGCTTAACAAAAGCTCAAATGCTTACAGAAATTAAAACAATTACAATTAAAAGCATTTAGAAAGACATAAGTAAAACATGCAGAAAGTTATTGTTCAAATACAATTCAAGTATCCATAGAATTGTAACTATTTAAAATTCAAAATAAAAGACAAAAAATAGAAATCAGTAAAACTAAACACCATTAAGTTGTGGGGATCCATCTCTGTCACTGCTGGCTGGGAGCGCCTGAGGCCAGCACCACTGATCTGCAGCTTCCTGCAGAGGTATAACCTAGCCACTCTAGCTCATCTGTCAATCCAGTGTCTTTGTGCAACTCCCAGTAAAGTGATCTGTTGCTGCTGTTGTTGTTGTTATTGCTGTTGATGTGTTCCTTCAAGTAATTTCTGATTTATGGCGACCCTAATACCAACCTATAATGGGGGGGTTGTGGCAAGGCTTGTTCAGAGGAGATTTGCCATTGCCTTCTGAGACTGAGGGCCTTTACAGACTGCCAGAAATAATGCAGCTTGAGTCCACTTTAACTGCAGTTGGCTCGGTACTAGGGGATCATGGGAATTGTAGTTTTTCTGAGACATTGAGCCTTCTCTGTCAGAGAGTCTGGTGCCACAATAAACTACAGTTCCCATGATTCCCTAGCACTGAGTCAGGGCAGTTAAAGTGGCCTCAATTTGCACTATTTCTGGCAGTCTGTAAAGGCCCTTACAATTCAAAAAGATATTGCTAAAAATTCAGAAGATACAAAAGTTAAAACAAAATTAAATTTAAAAGAATAAAAACACATTAAAATTATACATAATTAAAACACACAGACCAGCACAACAATTTGCAATATTCAGTGCATTGTGTAAGACAGACCTTATATAGTCACTCTCCAAATACAAAAATATTAAAAAATATAAAAGTCTTTACTTGTCTGCAAAAAGAAAATAGGGAAGGTGTCAGTCTAAACTCTCTGGGAAGGGAGTTCAGGAGTCTTGGGGCAGCCACTGAGAAGGCCCTTTCCCGTGTTTCCACCAGATGTACCTGAGGGAATGGTGGGACAAAAAGAAGGGTCCCTCACACAGATCTCAAAGCATAGGTTTATTCATAAGGGAGAATATAGTCCTTCAAATAACCTCTCAAGATTACCAATGTAAAATCCAAATATTTCATATATTCCTTATATTTTCTGGATCCTGTGGTGCCTGGATAGTTGTTACATGGGCTCATTAACTCATCTTCTTATCTCCTCTCATCTTGTGGGATAGAAACCTTTTCACATTTTTAGAGTTGTGATTCAGTTTACCGCCTTCATGAGTCACTCTGAAATTTCAGCGTCTGCAGAGAAGAGCTTTGGGACTGTATCTGTAAACTGGGGCCTTGAACAGTCAACTCTCATCCCCACCTCAATTCCATCACCCATATGTTTGCAGGGAAACATTCATGAACAGAACTCTATGTCTTCATGCTTCCCCAGGATTTTAGCAAAGCTCTGAAAAGTTACATTTTTGGAACTACCACAGCCAGGCTTGCCTCTAGCCAAACCAACTTGGGTTCAGGGAGTTGTAATCCCCAAAACTAACTTTTCCAAGCTCTATTTCTCAAAGCCTAATTAACTTAGGATTGGCTTTGTTCCCTTCTAGATGTCTATACATGAATAATGCCCACATATGTCTATGCAAACATATGGATAGCAAGGACAGGGGTCAAGAGGACTTACATTTAGAAGAAATATATGTACACAAACCATTTTGTATATACTTTATTCCATCACACAAAAAGGGATCCAAGCCGGTCTCAATCCATTCCTACAAACAGACTGCAAGAGGAGATTTGAGCAAAATATAGGGCCTCGGCAGACAGCTAATAGAGCCGTCTCCGAGGCAGGGAAGAGGAGGGGCAGCCGCACGCTCGGTGCCCCTTCCTCCTCCCGAGGTTGCCCTCGGAGCAGCCGGCCCTCCACACGGCCGGCGCTCCCAGGGCAACCTCCCACCGCAGTGTCCGCACACGCTGCGGCAGATAAGTCAGTGAAAGTGCGCGATACGCTGATTTAGCGCTCCTTTCAGGGGCGCCGATGGTGCACCGCAGTGCGGATGCCTCGCTCCGGCGGTGCACCGTCCCGCGGCGTCCCGAACGCCCTCATCTGCTTCCCCCCATAGTTTGTGTTAAAATCTATGTAGATAATATACCAAAAAAATTGAAAGAATGGGTGACTTGTTATACAAGAGGAGGTATGCAAGCCTGAGAGATGCTCTAGGTCAGGGGTAGGAATCTTTCCCCTTTAAGGGCCAAGGACTTCAGCTCCCAGAATTCCAGGAGCTATTGGCCAACATGGGACTATTGGACAACATGGCTGAGGCTTCTGGGAGCTGAAGTCCCTCGGCCCTTAAAGGGGAAAGGTTGCCTACCCCTGCTCCAGGTTGTCTAAGCAGGGAAGCAGATGGCGCAAAGGGCCGTTTTGGGGGCAAGGAAGGGGAGGGGCAGCCGCACGGTGGGCGCCCCAACCCCTTCCCAAAGGCATCGTCAGAGCGCCGGCCCCTCTGCATGGCCGGCGCTCCGACGATGCCTTCCTGCCGCAGCGTCCACACATGCTGTAGCGGAAGAGTCGCCAAAGGTGCGCCGCCAGCCTTTTGCGGTGCACCTTCGGCGACTTGTGGAAGGAGCGCTATTTTAGCACTCCTTCCTGGGGTGGCAAAGCTGCGCCACGGGGCCGAGGTGTGGGGATACCTCAGCCTGCGGTGCAGATTCCCGGGGTGGCCCAGGGCCTCCCGTCTGCTTCCCCCCTAAGTATAGTAGTCCATAAATGTTCCAGCTACAAGGGGGGTGGTTGCATCTGTGGTGTTATTGTCATTTTTTTAAATAAACAGGATAAGATTTTTTTTTCTTTTTTTTCGGCCACTTAGATGTGCTTAGATTTTAAGTATGGTTAATTTTGGAAAAATTCTGCTCTTACTTCATTGTTCCATTGATTTTTAATGTTTTACTGTTTATTTTGATCTTGTTTAAAGTGTTTTGTAAATGGCCTTGGGATATGTCAGTACAAAGTGCCATAAATAAATGCATTGAATATTGTGAATGTCTATGATTTCATCAATATGGGTAATCCCACCACTTAAACCATTTATAACACCACTTAAATGCAAAATACAGCCCTTCCACATCACAGGTGTGTTGAGGCCAATTCATCATCTAGCAATGACCATTCTTCCAATGACAAGACTCAGTATGCTTAATTATGCAGCTGTCTGCTACCAGCACCAAAACTGAACACCTGTCAGTCTATGAGAGCCTGCCAGTGGGTGGGAGGGACAGATTAGGGATTCTGCTGCCCACGCCATCGCCCAACAGTCTCCTTTCTTGAGCTAGCTTGGGTTGGTTTGGGATTGTGATTGGAATCCCCCAATCTTGTATTGCTGGGTGACTTCAATATCCATGCGGAGACTGCCCTATCAGGAGCAACTCAAGACTTCATATCTGACATGACAACCATGGACTGTCCCAAGCTGCTCTCTGGCTCTACTCATGCTTCTCAGCACACTCTAGACTTTAATTTCTGTAATGGGTATGGTGAATGTGATCTAACAGTGAAGGAACTGTCTATAGATTCATTGTGATGGACAGATCACCACTTGGTGGAGTTTAAATTTGCTGGGACTCAAAACTACTACAGAGGTGGGGGACTCACTAAAATGGTCTGCTCCAGATACTTATATATCCAGATAGACTCCTGACGGCTTTTGGAGCTTCCTGGTGTGTTGAAAGGCAATCGGGTTGAAGTCCTGGCTGACCTCTGGAATGGAGAATTGACCAGAGTGGTGGACACAATTGCTCTCAACCGATCCCTCTCAGAGTGGAGCCAAACTGGAACTCTGGTTTCTCAGGCAGCTGATAGCGATGAAGCAAGTGAGAAGGTAACTAGAGAAATGCCAGCAGAAAACCTGAAACAGGCCCAATTAAAGACAAACTGAAGCTTATCTGAGAGCCTACTCTGGGACAATACAGGCAGCAAAGGCAAATTTCTTCTCTACCTTTATTGCATCTTCAGTAGAGGCAGCCAGTGAAGCTGTTTCAACTCATCATTTTACATCCAGGCTAAAGAAAGGAAAATCCAGACTAATTGATAGCCTGCTTTGAACAACTCAGCCAACACTTTGCATATAATATCTGCCATGGATGTTATAATTGGTACAAATTCAGTGATGTAAATTTGACCCCGGCCTGTCCAGTGACAATGGATACTTTTCAATTTGTGCAACCTGAGCATGTATGTAGGATTCTTGGAGAGATGAGAGCCACCACATGTAGGTTAGATCCTTGCCCTTCTTGGCTTATTAAAAAAAAAAAAGCTAGAGGGGGAGTGGCTGAGTGGATAAAGGAAACGGTTAATCCTTTGCTAAAACAAGGAAGAATTCCAGCTTGCCTGAAGGAGGCTGTTATAAAACCATTGTGAAAAACAAGCCCTCCCTGGATCCCACCATTCTGATTAATTATTGGCAATTCTCTAATATTTCATTTTGGGGCATGATTCTGGAGCATGTGGTGGCTTTCCAGCTGCAAGAGCTTCTTGATGAGATGGATTAACTAGATCCATTTTAATCTGGTTTCAGGCCCAGTTATGGGACAGAAACCCTTTGGTCACCTTGATGCATGACCTACTCTGGTAGCTAGGTAGGGGGAATGTGTCCCTATTGGTTTTGCTGGATCTCTCCACAACTTTTGATACCATTGACCATGGTATTCTTGATCACCTTCCTGGGATGGGCCCTGGGGGCATGATGTTACAGTGGCTCCATTCCTTCCTGAAGTTCTAGGGCACTACTGCACTATCCTTGGCTGTTGGCTACAGAAAAAAGGGATGAAAATCATTGTCTACTTGAAATATTTTGAGATAAGGATTAAGAGGCTGGAAATTGTGGGGGCTAAGGAAGAATTTTAAGGGAGAAATTTTTAACATGATTAGGGACAGAGTTGCCTTCACAGAAAGCAGTGACAGAAAATAAGCAGAACTGTTTCAGGAAGCAGGCCTTTTAATAATTAATGATGGTAAGAGTCGGAGAACTTGATGTTTTAGTCAAAGAGAAACAAACAAAGGTTTATAATGATGGGGAAAGATCAAAGACTATAAATAGATTTTAAAACAGTTGCGTTGAGTACTGAAATGGATGGGAAGCTAAGGGCGTTTACAGACTGCCAAAAATAATGCAGATTGAGGCCACTTTAACTGTCTTGGCTCAGTGCTAGGGAATCATGGGAATTGTATTTTTTATTTTTTTATTTTTGTGACATTGAGCCTTGTCTGTCAGAGAGCTATGGTGTCACAATAAACTACAGTTCCCATGATTCTTTAGCACTGAGCCAGGACAGTTAAAGTGGCCTCAATCTGCATTATTTCTGGCAGTCTATAAAGGGCCTAAGAAAAGGCATAATGTGGTCAAAGTAGTGGCAGGGGTGAATGATTTAGACAGCCGAGCATTGATTAGAGGGAAGAGAATTTATGTTTGAGAAAGAAAGCCCAGACAATGGAAGGTTGCAGTAGTTGAGGTGAAAGATGACAAAAAAATGAAATAGAACCTTAACTGAAGTAATAGAGTACAACAGAGAAAGCAGGATCAGGTAATGTTATACAGGGAAAAAGCAATAGAATATATGTGAGGGAGCAAGGACAAGCAAAGAAGACAAAGCCACTGTCAAAAGGATGAATGTTGAGGGTGTCAGTGGTTAAAGGAGAAAATGAAAAGGTTGGAAGGCAAGAATACAATTTGGTCTTGAACACATTGAATGATCCAAGTGTACACATGCACACTGATGAAGAAAGGTGTAGAATTTGATTATGTCAGCCAACAAGATGGTAGGGAAAGGAAAAGAAGCAGAGGAAACAGACCAGAACCAATTTCTCCCCACAAAACCATAATTTAGCTCTTCACACTTACACTCATCCAAGAAGATAAACATGGTAAAAGAAAGAGAAATCGCAAAGTGCTTGAGGGGAGTTGCTCACAACATTAACTCTTAGCCTTTCAGGATAATACTCATTATACAATCCCATGGCTAAAACTAATGTACTGTGAATTATCTATCAGTTCATTATAATTTAAATGACTTTTTCTCCTGTTTTGCAATTCATCATTTAGTAACTTTACTACAGGATGTAATGAAATATTGTATGTATCTTTATCTCTTGCTCTTTCACCATCCTAATAATACAAGGGTATTGTAGAGGTCCTAAGCAATCACTTCCTAAAGTCTATGTGGTAAATCCACACAAAAAGCTTTTAAACAATTTTGTAAGTAATTGATATTCAGTCAATAATTAAAATTTATTCAGCTATGTTCTATAATACAACCAAATATGAAATATTACTTGTTTTGCAGGTGTGATATAAACACAAACAACCAATCTCAAAATATTTTAAAGCAAAAGTAACCTTTCTTTAATTAACAACTATGCAACATACAAACTATCATTTGATTGAAATCATTTTGGTAACATATTATAAAAATGTTGCCATAAGCAGTTCAATATACACTGCTTTTGATTTGTTGTACACAGTATCAGATTTTCCATCAAATTGTATTTCCATAATGGAAATTAATATCCAAACATTAAAACTACATTATTCTTCATGATGTAAATGCAGTATTCCAACCAAATCCACATAAGATTGTGATGCACAATTCTTAAGGGTGATTATTGACAGTCTAATTTTGATAATGATAACTGTCAAACCTCTTTCTTCAGAATTAGTATTCCCTGGAGAGACAGCAGTGTGTAGTGTACAACTCTGGAGACCAGGGTTTAAATTTCCACTGAGCCATGGAAAACCATGGAGTGACCCTGGCCAAGTCACACTTTCTCAGCCTCATAGGCAGGCAAAGGCAACCTCCTCTCTGAATAAATCCTGTCACGAAAACTTCATGATAGGTTCATCATAAGGCAGAAATTACTTGAAGGCACAAAATGACAATTGTGTTTTGTGTAGTTTATTCCCACATTGGCTCTTAATTGTAAGCCAATTAATTATTTATCTACCTGTACCTATTGCACAAATACATTTATATCAGTTAGTGGTCAGGGTATGAGCCATACAGCAATACAAAAACTACTAAGCTATTCCACAAACACATACTAACCTATCACTGCAGTAATCTACTGCACAAAAGCTTAAATTGAGCAAACTAAGGAGAGTAAATACACTAAGACGAGCAGTGTGATGCATTGGTTTGGGACTCTGGGAAATGACAGTTCAATTCCAAGACATCTACAAAAACCCACTGGGTGACACTAGACAAGTTATACTCTCTCAGCCTGAGAGGAAGGAAATGGTAAACTTCCTCTGAATAAATATTGCTATTTTTTTTACATCAGGCCCAGCCTAGAGTAAGAAGAAGAGCCCTCCCTCCAGTACATCTGATACCATCCAGCCTCAGAGGGAGAGAGTGAGGCCCAGATCCATTGGACCTAGCCTAGACTAAAAAGGAGAGTGCTCCCTCCAGTTCATCTGGTGCCATCCAGCCTCAGAGGGACAGATTCAGGCCCAGCTCCATTGAGTCTAACCTAGGCTAAGGAGAGCCCTCCCTCCAGTACATCTGATACCATCCAGCCTCAGAGGGAGAGAGTAAGGTCCAGCTCCATCAGGCCTAGCCTAGACTAAGAAGAAGAGACCTCCTTCCAGTCCAGCTGTCATGGGCTAGGATTAAGAGAAATGTGGCACAGACAGTGCAACAATAATTTATAAATGATTCAAGTTTGACAACTACTATGATGAAATATTAGGGAAACAATTAAGTTCGGGTAGCACTTGCAACATTTGCAGCTACTGTTCTATTCTAGTTTTCCTGCATCCCTGAGTTCCATTGATAAAAGATCATCTCTTAGAAAACGAATGTCTAACAAATTCATACTAATATGAGCTCAGCATAACAAAGCTTACGGAATTACTATCAGGGCAATCAGTACAACAGAACATCCTCATTTGTAAGCTTCTATTTTATTCTATTTGAATAAATAGAATAGGGTTAGGTATCGGAGGCACTGCTTTGCAGTGGTTCCGGTCCTTCCTCTCGGGTCGGTCCCAGAGGGTGCTGCTCGGGGACTGTAGCTCCAGTAAGGGGGACCTCACTTGTGGGGTCCCTCAGGGAGCTATTTTGTCCCCGATGTTGTTTAACATCTATATGAAGCCGCTGGGTGAGATTATACGGAGTTATGGTGCTGGGTGTTCTCAGTACGCTGATGACACCCAAATTTATTTCTCCATATCTCGTTCGTTGGTCTCGAATTCCAATGGCATCTCCTCTCTCAATGAATGTCTTGGGGCGGTAATGGGCTGGATGAGGAAAAACAGATTGAAGCTGAATCCAGACAAGACGGAGGTGCTCACAGTAGCGGCCCCGAAACCAGGAATTGGGTTGCAACCTCCAGTCCTGGATGGGGTCACGCTCTCCTCCAGTGACTGTGTTTGCAGCTTGGGGGTGCTCCTTGACTCGTCGCTCCTGATGACTAATCAGGTTAATGCGACAGTTAGGAGCGCCTGTTATCAGCTTCGGCTGATACGCCAGCTGCGCCCGTTTTTGGAAGTAAGGGATTTCGAAACTGTGGTACACGCGCTGGTAACCTCACGTCTTGACTTCTGTAATGCGCTCTACATGGGGCTACCCTCGTGCTTGGTTCGGAAACTGCAATTGGTTCAAAATATGGCGGCCAGATTAATATCTGGAACATCTAGGGGCGACCATATTACCCCGGTATTAAGGTCCCTCCACTGGCTGCCTATTAGTTTCCGAACCCGGTACAAGGTGTTGGTAATTACCTTTAAAGCCCTAAATGGCTTGGGTCCAGGCTATCTTAAGGACCGCCTCCTCCCGTATAATCCCCCCCGCACCCTCCGGTCCTCTGGGAGGAATTTGTTACAGCCTCAAAAAACGAGGCTGGTGACGACCTCCCATAGGGCTTTTTCGGTAGTTGCCCCCAAACTGTGAAATGGCCTGCCGGAGGAGATCCGCCAATTGTCATCACTTGACAGTTTCAAGAAAGCTGTCAAGACGGATCTCTTCCGGCAGGCCTTCCCAGATTAATTTACCACCTCTGGCTCCAGAATCTCCCTCCGAGATGTTCCCCCTTCTGTGACCAGGTTCTCTTATGAGCCAGAAATTATACAGCCGCCTGATTTCTCCTTTTCTTATGTACTGTTTGTGCTTTTATATGGAGGAATCTACCTCTTTTATATTTTATTTTAATTTTTAATTGATTTAATACTTTTTTAAGGGGGGGAGGAGAAGGAAATTGTTCTTAATTCCTTATGTATTGATTTTATGATGTAAGCCGCCCCGATTGTGCTCAGAGGGGCGGGGTATCAAATAAAAATTATTATTATTATTATTATTATTATTATTATTAATTGAGTGCTAAGATTTCTGTTGCAGGTAAAGTTAAGCCACCTCAGTAAAATAAGTAGAACATGTCATTAGAAATTTTGCCAAGATTTCTTTGCTTTTGCTTTTCTTTGAATTGCATGTCCTAATTTGAAAGCAAAAAAATTACTTGTGAAAAATTGGGTCTTGCCTTTGGCTACCTTACTTCCAATAATTTAAATTAACTGTAATTATTTTAGCTACATGTCCTGCAAATCTTTGTTCTGGTTCATAATCCTTTGGAGTTGATGGATGTTTAAAGCTTAGAACAGCCTTCTTAAGTCAATACTCAGTGATACATTTGTTTCTGAAATCATAATGAACTGACAAAATGTAACATGGCTTTAAAAAGATTTGGCTAGACTTCATCAAGTCCCATTCAGATCAAGAGGAGCGTTAAGCACATTCACAGCTCCCACTGAAATTTGTACATCATTACCCTTTGCAATACACTGCCCTGGAGGGGGGGGCCATGAACCCCAAACTGCAGGTTTTAGGCTCACACTAAAGGTATTTTTCTTCACTAGCCTCTCCCTAATTAGTTTTTCTGCTAAAGCATATATGTCACAGTACAGGGACATCACTAGGGGTGCAGGGGGTGCAGGCAACACCAGATGACACCCTAATGGAGGTGACACTGCTGCTCCCCAAACAATTGCCTTTTGGCAGAAATGGGATGAGCCATTTGCCTGAGTCCCTTTAAAACCTGAAGAGATGGTATGAGTGGGGCAAGACTCATTGGAGGAGAAAGGAGAGGCCCTAAAAATAATTTTTTACATGTTAAAAAAGATTAACTGTAGAAGTTGTAGCATAACCTTTCATAGACTTGGTCTATTTCTGCAAATGCATGGAGTGAAAACCTACATCTGAGGCAGTCTGTAAAGGCCCTCAGTTAAAGTCTCAAAGGTGCTACAAGATCCCTTTGCATACTGATTATCCAGACTAACATGGTGATATCTCTGAACATATGCCATTGCTTACTTTATTTGATAAATGTATAGTGAAATGGATGATTTTATATTCTATTCTTTTTTTAACTGCATGGCACTTGTGTAGAATTCATTTTCAGTAGTAAAATTATATATAAATAAAATATTTATTTTGGTCAGTTTATTTAAAAAAAAAAAAAGACTTATGGTTCCCAAGGTTTTAATAATGCAATGCCTACAAAGAATTTCTGATAACCAATGTCCATTTTTAATATTGCTGTCTGGCAAGGATTGGCAACCTCTGGGGTGGGGGTATCCTAGTGTAACCATGCCTGCCATGATAAGTATAAATCAAGGTACACACTCTGTGCACATTGCTTCCAACTGAAATAAGGGGTTATTTTCCACTTCAAAATAAAGTTTATTTGTCAAATTGTCGGTCCAGAAGAAAAGACTATATATTTTTTTCTACGTCTTCTCAAATGTTCAAAAGGATTATTTCAGATGGCGGTTGACTGAAAAGGCATTTTCCATCTCATGTTACTAACTGCGAATTCTCATCAGGAGCAGTAGTAGGAAAATACTATAGTCCCTGGGATTTTTAGTTTGGTGGGGTATATAGAATTCTGCCAAACTACAAATTCCAGGATTCTGTAGGAAGCAGCCATGGCAGTTAACATTGTATCCAAGTATGTGAATGAGATTATAATTACACTTGTGTACTTGGGCAAAATTCAGATAAGAGGCAAGGCTTTTGCCAAGCACCATGGAAAAACACACAGAGAAAAGTCCCCCTGAGATGTCAATTGTAGCTTAGTCCCCCTTTTTTTCTTAACACAGTAGCCAGTGGACAATGGAAGTTCTAGACATTACAGTTGCCACTAAAAGGTACCCATCTGTGCAAAGGATAATTCTGTTCAAGAGCTAATATATATTTGAAGCAATAAAACAGTTTTTGCCATAGATGTAATGCTCTGGCGCCAACAAGAAATGTAAACACACACATATACACACAATGCTAACCTGTTTAATAGATAAATATCTGCTTCCATTCATTCTGCTATTATGGCTTTATGCTTCTCCCCCTACTATTTTAAAAAATAACATCAACTTACTGCTTTGTTTATTTATTTTTAAATCAGACTCCCAATATTGAAGGCAAACCCAAATCAGTAGAGGAAGGGCAAAATCTGCATGTTAGTCACCTCATGCTGACTTAGAAGTAGTAGCCACTGTGCTGATGGGGTTTATTCCCTAGTAAGTGTGCATAGGATTGCAGCCTTGAGCCAGGCAAGTAAATAAACACACCTCTAATTATGGTCACAGGAAGAAAACAGAAAATAGGCTGTTATCTTCCCCAGACAGACTCTTAGCAACACATCCGTTAGGGCCCAGAATGGCTATCAAAGATAAAATTACTAGAAAGGAATTTCATATGTATTATTGATGCACTGGGAGTAACCGGGAGTTACAACCCCTGCTGCTATAAATGAACTGTAGACTAGCAAACACGGTGCTGACTTCTCACTCTCTTTTCCTTCCTCACTGTCTCTTTTTAATCAAGATCACTTTGTGCCATTTGGCTTTGGTTTGTTTGGGACTGAAACTGCAGAGGCTAGCTGCTTTGGCACTCAAGGCATTCTGAGTTTTCCAATGAAAGTTCATCAGGTTAAAGAGAAGTCAGTGCTCAGATCAATGTCTATGCACTCATGATGGATTTCTGGGTTTCAGTGTTATGAAAATCACACTACAAAATACTTTTTGGCCTCTTTATCTCTAACATATTATACTGAATACTTTTTATAAACAAGAATCATTCTCCTCTCTTTCCCCACATGGTCATTTTATAGTGATATCACTTTTAAGTGCAAATTAAGCATAGAACATTATCACAGAATTATAGAATCATAAGAGTTGGAAGAGACCAGAAGGGCCATTCAGTTCAAACCCCCTGTCATGCAGAAACTCGGAGTCAAGAGATGGCCATCCAGCCTCTTTTTAAAGACCTCCAAAAAAGGAGACTCCACCACTCTCTGTGGAAGTGTGTTCCACTGTCAAACAGCTGCTACTGCCAGGAAGTTCCTCCTAAAGTTGAGGTGGAATCTCTTTTCTTGTAGCTTGCATCCACTGTTCCATGTCCTATCTCTGGAGCAGCAGAAAACAAGCTTGTTCCATCCTCAATATAACATCCCTTCAAATACTTAAACAGGGCTATCATATCACCTCTTAACCATCTCTTCTCCAGGCTAAACATATCCAGCTCCCTAAGTCTCTCCTCATAACGTATGACTTCCAGACCCTTCATTATTTTGGTTGGTGCCCTCTAGCCATGCTCCAGCTTCTCAACATCCTTTTTAAATTGTGGTGCCCAGAACTGGACATAGTATTCCAGGTGAGGCCTGACCAAAGCAGAATAGAGGGGCACTATTAATTCCATTGATCTAGACACTACACTTCTATTGATGCAGCACAGAATTGCATTGGCCTTGTTGGCTGTCACATCACATTGTTGATTCATGTTCAACTTGTTGTCTACTAAGACTTTGGAGATTATCAGACGGGGGACGGGAGCAAAGCCCATCCTTATCCCATCCATGACAGTGATTGTGTGAAAGACATTCTCACATGTCGCACTGAACCTATTATAAACCTGTCAATGAATTGGAACTGCATTAATGGGTTCTTCCATTAATGCAAAATTAAGGACAAGGACAGGAAAATTCCACTTTGCTGATGGGACAATGACAGGATCAGCACAATGTCATTTGAGAGGCTTTTGCATGAATATTGTCACTACTGATTCCCAGGCAGGACAATGACAGGATCAGCACAGTAGCATCTGAAAGTCCTTCCCATAATCACACAGGAAGGAAAGAACAAGGATGGGAAAAGGGTGGAAAAAGGATGGCATAAGGACATTCCATCCCCCACCTAATAATCTCCTTTCACATGTAGTCTTGTTAAGTCATGGGTCTCCCATTCTTTATCTATGCATTTTATTTTTTCTGCCTAAGTGCAGTATCTTACATTTCTTCCTGTTGAAATTAGTTTTGTTAGTTTTGTTAGTTTTGTTAGTTAGTTTTTGTTAGTTTCTAATCTATTAAAGTAATTTTGAATTTTGATCCTCTCCTCTTGGGTATTAGCTACTCCTCCTAACTTGGTATCATCTGCAAATTAGATAAGCACGCTCTCTATTCTTTCATCCAAGTCATTGATAAAAATGTTGAATAGCACTGGACCCAGGACAGAACCCTGTGGCACTTCACTAGTCACTTCTCTCCAAGACAAAGAAGAGCCATTGCTGAGCAGCACTCAACAGTTACCAATCCACCTAACAGTTGCATTGTCTAGCCCACATTTTACTATCTTGTTTGCAAAATTATCATGGGGGACCTTGTCAAAGGCCTTACGGAAATCACGTTATGCTATATTCACAGCATTCCCTTCATCTACCCATCTTTCTTCATCTATCAAGAAAAGAGAGCAGATTAGTCTAGCATGGCTTATTTTTCAGAAACCCATGATGACTTTTTGTGATTATGGCATTCCTTTCTAAATGTTCACTGTTTAATGAACTGCTCTAGAATCTTTTCTGGTTTTTCTCAGTTAGACTAACTGAGTGATAATTGTTGAGATCATCTTTTTTCCCCATTTTTGAAAATGGGTAGACAACGTTTGCTCTTCTCCAGTGTGCTGGGACTTTTCCTATTCTCCAGGAGTATTCAGAGATTATTGCCAATGGCTCTGAGACTACATTTGCCAGTTCTTTTAATACCCTTGGATGTAGTTCATCTGGTCCCAGAAACTTAAATTCATATAGATTGACCAGGTATTCCTGTACTACGTCTTCACATATTCTGTGCTTCATTTCCCGTTTTGTCCTCTGCTCCATTTTCCTCAGGTTTTCCTTTTCTGAGAAGACTGAGGCAAAGAAGGTGTTGAGTAGTTCTGTTTTTTCTCTGTCCCGTTAGCATTTCTTCATTTTTTCCATGCAGTGGCCCTACCATTTCCTTCTTCTTCCCTTTGCTATGGACATACCACAAAAAGTCCTTTTTATTGTTTTTAACTTCTCTGGCAAGCCTGAGTTCATTCTGTGCTTTAGCATTTCTGACTTGACCCCTACATATGCTAGCTATTTGGCTGAATTCCTCTTTGGTGATTTCCCCCTTTCCATTTCATATACATGTTCCATTTAAAACTTAGCTCAGTTGAAAGTTCTTTAGTCATCCTTCATGGTTTCTTGAGACACCTCTCATTTTTCCTCTTATTCTACTACTGATTCTGATGTGATGTGATGGTTCCCCTACTCTGGTCCTTGGTGTGTTTTGGACTTCAACTCCCACCAGCCTCAGCCAATTTAGCCAATGGTCAGGGATTCTGGGAGTTGAAGGCCAAAGACCTAGAAGGCCAAAGTTTGAAAATCTCTAAACTGTAGGGAATGCAGTGGCTCAGTAGTTAAGATGCCAATTCTGACAATCGGAAGGTTGACAGTTCGAGGCCCAAGTGCCGCATGATAGGGTTAGCTCCTGTCACTAGTCCCAACTTCTGCCAACCTAGCAGTTCAAAAGCATGCAAATGCAAGTAAATATGTACTACTTCGATGGGAAGATAACAGTGTTCGGTGCAGTCATGCTGGCCACATGACCATCTGATTCATCATCAGACAATGCTGGCTCTTCAGCTTAGTAATGGAGATGAGCACCACCCCTACAGTCAGTTACAACTAGACATTCATGTCAAGGAACTACCTTTACTTTCAACTTTAAACTGTAGTAACCAAATTATTTGTTATAGAACAGGGGCAAGGAAAGTGTGGCCAATAGGCCACATGAAGCCCCACGGTGGCCCTGGTGTCCAAATAATTTTTTGTCCCCAAATGCCCTCTGGGGAGCATGGGGGCCCTTTTAGTTCCAAGTAAGGCTTATTTTTTTAACAACAAGAAGTGACCCAGTAGTCAACTTCAATCCATTTCTTTATGGGAAAAAGGCCTCCTGGAACATTTGGTTGGAGCGGGGGGGGGGGGGGGGGAGGGGTAAAAACATGATGACATTGTGCTCTATTGACTATTGTGGATGTTTAGGAGGCTCAGGTGACCAAAAATATAGAGTATTGTGGGAGTGGTCTACAGCAGGGGTGCAGTCCTCTGAAGTCTCCTGTGGAATCCGTGCAGCCATCAGCATTTTCACAGTCCTGCTAGAAGGGATATTTGGAATTAGATCCCAAATGTTCCTTCAACAGCTAAAAGGCTCTTTCTATATGTGCAACAGATAGAGATCATGTGGATGATCATACTGGAGAATGGATGAAACGGGATTTTCACAAGAGCCCTGGTGGCACAGTGGTTAAATGCCTGTACTGCAACCACTCATTCACAGCCATAAGGCTCCCAGTTCAGAACCAGCCAGAGGCTCAAGCTCAACTCAGACTTGCATCCTTCCAAGGTCGCTAAAATGAGTACCCAGCTTTTGGGAGCAATTAGCTTACATATTGTATACTCTTAGGGAGTGCTTAAGTGCACTGATAAACAGTATAGAAATGTATTTGCTATTGCTATTACTATTCACCAGTTCACCCTGCTATTCAAGAGGACCCCCCTCAACCTTCTCAAGCAGCTTCTGAGGAGCACAGAAAGCTATAAGGAAAAAAGGAGGACTGCAGAAAACTGCCCAGCTCTCGTCCTCTCATCCCTTTTTCCAGAGGGATCATTCTATATATAAGCAAAATTCCACTCATAGGAACTGAAGATCTAAGCCCCTGTAATTATTACTAGATTCTTCTTTCCTTTTATTTTCAGTTAAAATGACCTCCAGACATCAGGTCTATTCTTTCAATTAAAAAAAAATCTAATATACTTTTGAACATGGCTATGTTTTTTTTCTAGATAAATTATTATGCTAATTATTAAGACTGCAGGCACTTGTAATGGAAATAGAAAGCACATTTCATTATGATTCAATAGGACTCTACAAAAAGTGTGGAATCTTTCTCCAGAAATTTAAAGGACCAACTTTCAGAGTCTAACTAAAGGAGGTTTTTGTTACTTGCATAAAATAATGCCATCTGTCTGAGTTATTGCAATCAGAGTAACCTATTCTTCTTTTATTTAAGACCACTTTGTATACCAAGTGAACATAAAATCTTTGTCATTTATCCAACTGCAAGTGTACATTAAACAGCCATCAAACATATGTGTGAGAGAGAGAGATCTTCATAATAAATAAACAAAAAATACCTATTGACATTCTCACACTCAGCATGCTTGAATAGGTCCATCCCTAGGCCCTCCACTCTACCCCAGGCACTTGAGGAGGTAAATGCAAGTCTCCAAAACCCATGCTACCAACTTCTCTTTTTCAGTTAGGCCCAGAAGACATGGGCCAAATAGCTTCTGGCCGCTTTGGAGGTGTGGTGTTTAGATGATGCACACCCCCAAAGTGGCCGGAAGCCACGCCAAGGCTGTGCTCTGGATCAAAAAGGAGTCAATTTAAACTGACTCCTGGCAGCGCTGGCTTGGAATCGCAGGCAGCGACCCACTTTGAGAGTGGGCCATTTGGTTGCCATGGTCCTGGCTCAACTGCAGCTGGAGCAGCCAAAGGCCTCCTTCCCAGCCACCTATTTTGCACCTTAGTCTCAAAGGTGCTACAACATACGTTTGTCCAGGATAAATGAATCAGTAGTGAGATTAGAAGATTTTACTCCCCATCATGCCTCACGATTTGCAGTGTCATAGATAAAATCAAATACATAAATAAAAATAGCATTTTTCATCACAATCTTTTATTCTGTTTAATTAGTGGAAACAGTGTGTTTGCACTTTTACTGACATTTAAGTTTTCTGAAATGTCTAAAACCAGATCATGTTTAAGCAAACCCACAGCCACTCCATCCCTCTCTCTCTCTCTCTCTCTCTCTCTCTCTCTCTCTCTCACACACACACACAAACTTTGTATCCTATAGATCTAATCATTGCTTCCTGAAATGCATAACAATATTCACTTCATTTTTCATTCATTTAAAAAATACAATTCCTAAAGCCAGTTGTTCATTCATGAGTTTTATCTCTGAATCAATGGGATTTACATAGGTGGTGTTTACCATTCAAAATCCATTCAACATTCATTATAAAGTTAATTTATTGTAGTAGGAATGAAAACTGGATTTAGGTTGTAATGTCTATCCCCTTTGACTCTGTTAATGTTTGTAGTACATTATTTCAAAGGCAGTTGAGGGCCATCCTGTAAAGTAGTTAGGTTCTCTGTGAAGAGACAATGAATGTAGAAGATGATGACCAGGGTAGTCATTTGTTAATGGACAGTGGCATCACTAGAGGTGCTGTCACTGTAGGATGTTATTTAAGTTTCCAGGGTTTTAATCTTTTTTAAAGGAAACTTAAATATACAAATATGAAAGCTAAACCTTTTAGACTCTGTCTTTTATTAGCAAAACAAAAGAAATGTGGCTTGAATAATTTTATCTAAACTTGCTTTCCTAAAGAGTGAAGACAGACTCAGAAAGAAAACAAACAAGTAGTTTGTAGTTTAAAAAAAACAATAATAATGGCTTTAATAAATAATTACCGTATTTTTCGCCCTATAACACGCACTTTTTCTTCCCCTAAATGTGCGTGGGGAAGTGAGTGCGCCCTATAGGGCGAAGGGCCGAGGCCGCGGGGAGAAGGAGCCCTCCTTCCCCCCGCGACCTCAGTCTTTGAATGGGCTGGTGCTGGGATCGAAGCAATCCCGGCGCCAGCCCCTTGAAAGACTGAGGCCACGGGGAGAAGGAGGGCTCCTTCTCCCCGCGGCCTCAGTCTTGGAATGGGCTGGTGCCGGGATCGAAGCGATCCCGGCACCAGCCCATTGAAAGACTGAGGCCGCCGGGAGAAGGAGCCCTCCTTCCCCCCCGGCCTCAGTCTTGGAATGGGCTGGTGCCGGGATCGAAGCGATCCCGGCACCAGCCCATTGAAAGACTGAGGCCGCCGGGAGAAGGAGCCCTCCTTCCCCCCCGGCCTCAGTCTTGGAATGGGCTGGTGCCGGGATCGAAGCGATCCCGGCACCAGCCCATTGAAAGACTGAGGCCGCCGGGAGAAGGAGCCCTCCTTCCCCCCCGGCCTCAGTCTTGGAATGGGCTGGTGCCGGGATCGAAGCGATCCCGGCACCAGCCCATTGAAAGACTGAGGCCGCCGGGAGAAGGAGCCCTCCTTCCCCCCCGGCCTCAGTCTTGGAATGGGCTGGTGCCGGGATCGA
This sequence comes from Phrynosoma blainvillii, assembly GCA_026167975.1. Taxonomy (NCBI): domain Eukaryota; kingdom Metazoa; phylum Chordata; class Lepidosauria; order Squamata; family Phrynosomatidae; genus Phrynosoma; species Phrynosoma blainvillii. The sequence continues at coordinate 324,236,013 of JANUYF010000002.1, read as the reverse complement.
AGCGATCCCGGCACCAGCCCATTGAAAGACTGAGGCCGCCGGGAGAAGGAGCCCTCCTTCCCCCCCGGCCTCAGTCTTGGAATGGGCTGGTGCCGGGATCGAAGCGATCCCGGCACCAGCCCATTGAAAGACTGAGGCCGCCGGGAGAAGGAGCCCTCCTTCCCCCCCGGCCTCAGTCTTGGAATGGGCTGGTGCCGGGATCGAAGCGATCCCGGCACCAGCCCATTGAAAGACTGAGGCCGCCGGGAGAAGGAGCCCTCCTTCCCCCCCGGCTTCAGTCTTGGAATGGGCTGGTGCCGGGATCGAAGCGATCCCGGCACCAGCCCATTGAAAGACTGAGGCCGCCGGGAGAAGGAGCCCTCCTTTCCCCCCGGCCTCAGTCTTGGAATGGGCTGGTGCCGGGATCGAAGCGATCCCGCCACCAGCCCATTGAAAGACTGAGGCCGGGGGGAGAAGGAGCCCTCCTTCCCCCCCGGCCTCAGTCTTGGAATGGGCTGGTGCCGGGATCGAAGCGATCCCGCCACCAGCCCATTGAAAAACTGAGGCTGCGGGGAGAAGGAGCCCTCCTTTCCCCGCGGCCTCAGTTTTTCAATGGGCTGGTGCCGGGATCGCTTCGATCCCGCCACCAGCCCATTGAAAAACTGAGGCCGCGGGGAGAAGGAGCCCTCTTTTCCCCGCGGCCTCAGTCTTTCAATGGGCTGGTGCCGGGATCGAAGCGATCCCGGCACCAGCCCATTGAAAAACTGAGGCCGCGGGGAGAAGGAGCCCTCCTTCCCCCCCGGCCTCAGTCTTGGAATGGGCTGGTGCCGGGATCGAAGCGATCCCGGCACCAGCCCATTGAAAGACTGAGGCCGCCGGGAGAAGGAGCCCTCCTTTCCCCCCGGCCTCAGTCTTGGAATGGGCTGGTGCCGAGATCGAAGCGATCCCGGCACCAGCCCATTGAAAGACTGAGTCCGGGGGGAGAAGGAGCCCTCCTTCCCCCCCGGCCTCAGTCTTGGAATGGGCTGGTGCCGGGATCAAAGCGATCCCGGCACCAGCCCATTGAAAGACTGAGTCCGGGGGGAGAAGGAGCCCTCCTTCCCCCCCGGCCTCAGTCTTGGAATGGGCTGGTGCCGGGATCAAAGCGATCCCGGCACCAGCCCATTGAAAGACTGAGGCCGGGGGGAGAAGGAGCCCTCCTTCCCCCGCAGCCTCAGTCTTTGAATGGGCTGGTGCTGGGCAATGCCGTCCTCCGTCGGCCCCAAGGAGGGATTCCCTCCTGAGTGCCTTGCTGCCTCTGCTAACAGGAAGGCAGGCAGGCGCTTGTCCTCCAAGCATCCTCCTCACAGGGGCTGCCTCAAGGAGGACAGCTGTGATCGGGAATATGAGGGGAAATGCAAGGAGGGAGGAAGGAGAGAGAAAGAGGAGGAGGAGGAGGAGGAGGAAGAGCGGGAGGAAGTCCCTCCTCCTCCTTCTTATTCTTCTTCGTGGAACCTGAGCGGACAGGTGCCCCCTCTCTTTCTCTTCCACTTCCCGCTTTTGACCTCTAAGGGCCTCTAAGGGCCTTTGCAGACTGCCAAAAATAGTGCACATTGAGTCTATGGTACTTTAACTGCCCTGACTCAGTGCTAGGGAATCATGGGAACTGTACCGGTAATTTATTGTGGCATCAGAGCTCTTTAACAGAAAAAAATACAGTTCCCATGATTCCCTAGCACTGAGCCAGGATAGTTAAAGTGGACTCAGGGCCTTTGCAGACTGCCAGAAATAGTGCACATTGAGTCTATGGTACCGTACTTTAACTGCCCTGACTCAGTGCTAGGGAATCATGGGAACTGTACCGGTAATTTATTGTGGCACCAGAGCTCTTTAACAGAAAAAAATACAGTTCCCATGATTCCCTAGCACTGAGCCAGGATAGTTAAAGTGGACTCAGGGCCTTTGCAGACTGCCAGAAATAGTGCACATTGAGTCTATGGTACTTTAACTGCCCTGACTCAGTGCTAGGGAATCATGGGAACTGTAATTTATTGTGGCACCAGAGCTCTTTAACAGAAAAAAATACAGTTCCCATGATTCCCTAGCACTGAGCCAGGATAGTTAAAGTGGACTCAGGGCCTTTGCAGACTGCCAAAAATAGTGCACACTGAGTCTATGGTACTTTAACTGCCCTGACTCAGTGCTAGGGAATCATGGGAACTGTACCGGTAATTTATTGTGGCACCAGAGCTCTTTAACAGAAAAAAATACAGTTCCCATGATTCCCTAGCACTGAGCCAGGATAGTTAAAGTGGACTCAGGGCCTTTGCAGACTGCCAGAAATAGTGCACATTGAGTCTATGGTACTTTAACTGCCCTGACTCAGTGCTAGGGAATCATGGGAACTGTAATTTATTGTGGCACCAGAGCTCTTTAACAGAAAAAAATACAGTTCCCATGATTCCCTAGCACTGAGCCAGGATAGTTAAAGTGGACTCAGGGCCTTTGCAGACTGCCAGAAATAGTGCACATTGAGTCTATGGTACCGTACTTTAACTGCCCTGACTCAGTGCTAGGGAATCATGGGAACTGTAATTTATTGTGGCACCAGAGCTCTTTAACAGAAAAAAATACAGTTCCCATGGTTCCCTAGCACTGAGCCAAGGCAGTTAAAGTGGACTCAGGGCCTTTGCAGACTGCCAGAAATAGTGCACATTGAGTCTATGGTACTTTAACTGCCCTGACTCAGTGCTAGGGAATCATGGGAACTGTAATTTATTGTGGCACCAGAGCTCTTTAACAGAGAAAAATACAGTTCCCATGGTTCCCTAGCAGTGAGCCAGGGCAGTTAAAGTGGACTCAGGGCCTTTGCAGACTGCCAGAAATAGTTCAAATGGAGTCTATGGTACTTTAACTGCCCTGACTCAGTGCTAGGGAATCATGGGAACTGTAATTTATTGTGGCACCAGAGCTCTCTAACAGAGAAGGCTCAACGCCTCAGAAAAAAATACAGTTCCCATGATTCCCTAGCACTGAGCCCGGATAGTTAAAATGGACTCAGGGCCTTTGCAGACTGACAGAAATAGTGCAAATGGAGTCCACTTTAACTGCCCTGACTCAATGCTAGGGAATCATGGGAACTGTAATTTATTGTGGCACCAGAGCTCTCTAACAGAGAAGGCTCAACGCCTCAGAAAAAAATACAGTTCCCATGATTTCCTAGCACTGAGCCCGGATAGTTAAAAGGGACTCAGGGCCTTTGCAGACTGACAGAAATAGTGCAGGTAAGGAGGAAAAAACGATCAGTTTTCCATTCCTGGATTTCTTGCAGAAAATCACCGTTACCTCCTTTTCAAGATGTCTAAGCAGAAGAGACTGGCATATAAAGTTCCTTTCAAGCTGGAAGTAATCAAATTTGCTAAGGAGCATGGAAACAGAGCAGCGGAGAGACACTTCGGGCCACCTCCAACTGAGAAAATGATAAGAGATTGGAGGAAACAGGAGGATCAGCTCCAAAAGTTGGATAAAAGCAAGCACACCTTACGTGGACCAACTGCAAAGTGGCCAGAGTTAGAGATAGAAGTGAAGGAGTGGATCACACGTCACCGGCAAAATGGACTTTGTGTCTAAACAAAAATGATAATCTATGAAGCCAAACGCATTGCTGCGGAGAAAGGCATTCAGGATTTCACCGGATCACCATCATGGTGCTATAGGTTCATGAAGAGATCTGGCCTTTCTATGCGCACCAAAACAAGAATAGCACAAAAATTGCCAAAGGAATACGAATCAAAGATTCTGTCTTTTCATAAGTTTATTATTGATGCAAGGAAGAAGAATAATTTTGAAATGAGCCAAATTGGGAACATGGATGAGGTCCCGCTAATGTTTGATGTGCCATCTAACAGAACCGTAGATAACAAAGGAGCCAAAACCATAACTGTAAAAACCTCAGGGCATGAGAAAACCCACTACACGGTTGTGCTGTCTTGCTGTGCAGATGGCACCAAACTGCCTCCGATGTTGATCTTTAAAAGGAAAACATTCCCAAAAGAAACAATTCCACGGGGAGTCGTCGTGCACGTTCATGATAAAGGGTGGATGGACGAAAATGTCATGAGGCTGTGGATTGACAAAGTGTGGTCCAAACGTCCTGGCGGGCTTCTGAAGAAACCTTCCTTGTTGGTGCTTGACCAGTTCAGAGCGCACATTTCGGAAACTATTAAAAAGAACTTTAAGGAAGTTAAGACCCAAATAGCTGTGATTCCTGGTGGTCTTACCAGCCAGCTGCAACCTCTGGATGTTTCCATTAACAAACCATTCAAAGTTCTGGTGCAAGAGGAGTGGAACACCTGGATGGCAGCTGGGAACCATGATCTGACGCCTACTGGGAAGATAAAGAGGCCCACTATCACACAAGTGTGTGAATGGGTTAAAAGGTCATGGGACTCCGTGAAGGAGGACATTGTTATAAAATCCTTCAAGAAGTGTGGCATTAGTAATGCCTTGGATGGAACAGAAGACGACGTCTTATTTGACACCAGTGAGGAAGAAAGTGATACCAATGACTGCGTGGATCTGTCCTTATTCATTTCTGATAGCAGCGAAGAAGAGGAATTCTTGGGGTTTGAATAAAAACATCACAGCCTTATTTTTGTTACTTTCACTGTTACTGACTTTACTGACTGTTAATGAGAGTAAAGATAGTTCTTAATATGTTACATGGTTGACATAAAATTGTTCTTAAACTGCTGTTAACTTTATACAGTTGATATAAAATATTTTACTACAGTATTTGGTTAAGAATCTTTTTTCCTAGATTTTCTTCCTTTAAAATTGGGTGCGTCTTATATGCCGGAGTGTCTTATATGCCGAAAAATACGGTACATAACAGAAACTAAATCCTAGTCTAACCAAAGATGCTTTGGGTAAAGAGAGAAAGCATTACCATCTTTTATATAGCAGGAAGATGGAGAAGAGACATGTTAGACATATTAGACCAGGGGCTGGCAACCTACGGCCCGCGGGCCGGTTCCGGCCCAGGTCCCAGTACTTACTGGCCCAGGCGAACCGCCGCCGCCGCCACGCAATGCTGCGCGCCGCCGCCGCCACGCGTTTTGGCCACCATGCAGCCGCGTGTGCCACAACCGCCATTTTGATTTCCAAAATGGCGGCCGCAACACGTTTGTGCATGCGCAGGAGTAATGCGCATGCGGAAACTAGTCGTGGCCGCCATTTTGGAAATCAAAATAGCGGTTGTGGCACGCGCGGCTGCACGGCGGCTGCGCCAGCATGGGCGGGGGGGGGGTCATGCGCGGCAGCGGGGGGTGTGTGCGCGTGCGTGCGCCACCATTCCCCCCCCTGGCCCAGCAGAGAGGAGGACTTCGTGGGACCGGCCTCCAGCTCAAAAAGGTTGCTTACCCCTGTATTAGACTAATAGTCTATTTTTTATGAAAAATAATCAATTTGTAGGATAGGAAGGACATGTAGCATAAATGTAGAGAAATATGGATGTTGTAGTGAGATTGATTAATACATGCGTATGAAGAGAAGGTGGATACACCCCTCAGATAATGCACAGAGAAGGAGGGAATGAAGATGGAAATAAGGAAATGAAAGAAGATAAGAGCAAGTGGGGAAAAAGAAAGTAGTAAGGTTGGATAGTAGGAAAAAGAAAGGAGGAGGAAGAGGGGGCAAGGGAAAGGGAGGTAGTAGTGATTTATAGAAGAATTTAAGGTGATAGAGAGATAGAAGTGAATAGGAAAGAAGATCTAGAAAGTTTTAGAAAAAGTTAGGGAAAGTGAGAAGAAAGAAAGAAAGAAAGAAAGAAAGAAAGAAAGGAAAAGAAAATAAAGACACTGGGCGAGACCCAAGGGTTAACTTGACCTTAGAAATTTTAGTTAAATTAGGATAGATCAAATAAATTTTAGAATTATTACAGAAGAGATAACTTAGGAGCAGAATGGAAATTGTAAGTTTGCATTGTTTTATTTGTTTAATGTTTAAGTTTAATGTTTTATGTGTTTAAGTTTAATGTCAAATATATATGTCTTTAATAAAATTAAAAAATTAGACTAACAGTCTGTTTAGAATCGAGAGAGAGAGAGAGATAGTTAGTCTCAAAGAGAGAGGGACCCTAAGCAGGAATCCCTTTCTATACAATGAGGGGAAAGAGAATGCATAAGTTTATTCCAACAATCACCACCCAGTGTGTAAACTCGGTGTCACCTGCCGCATTGATCTCCTCCCATACCACTCCATACAGAATCCTTAGTAATGTTTAAAAGGACTAATTTAACATATTTGGTGTGTGGCATTTATCAACAGTAAATAATTTGCTAAACATGCTTGCATATGTGCACACAGAGACACAATTTCATCAAGTAGAAATTAAAAACAATCAGGAATCCATCTGTCATCAGGCCTTCACACCTCAATAGATCTTGTGTGCATACCAATGAAGGAATCTACCTAAGCAATGGGTGAAAATGACATCTTTTAACGTGAAAATTATTTTAGAAAAGTGCAAGATAATTTAGGACTTTATAGAGTATAAATATTCATAGCTTGCAGACTACTTCAGAAAACATTCTGAAAACAGTTGGATCTTCCATTTTCAGTGTAACACTGACAGACTAATTTAAATAAAATCAAATTAACATCTTAAAAGCTTCATCCTCACTTGCATTTTTTCAGGAAATCATCTATGATTATATTAAATCACAAAAATAATGTGGACAGCAACATAAGTGAGATTTACTTTCTAAGCATATATTAGTTAGGATAATTAATTTATCTTTTTATATACATCTAGATATTGATGAATATGGGCAAAGTTAGAGGGGGGGGGGCAAAGGCCAATTATAAGCATCCTGGACCTACCACTGGCTTCACCAGCTTTCCTCCCCATGAAGCCAGTATTGTCTGAAATTCCACTTCTAGTTTCCCAGAAATCATTTATCAGGCTAGATGTAACAGCTAACACAGGTGGGCCCTATATTTTATTTTAGAGATCTGCTGCTCCTGGGGGCTTCCAGGAGTGGGAGCTCTCCACTTTTTGCCAGAAATTTTTGGTTGGAAGGGGAGGATGGAGAGCATAGGGGATGCATAAAAGCTATGTCACTTATCACCTAGGTGACACATAATTCCCACCCCTGTCCTAGACAGATGTATAATCCTAATTCATCCACAGATACATTAGAATGGCTAAACTACTGTGATACATGGGACCATTTAATTAGAAAGAAGGAGGGTCAACACACACTCACTAGGTATGAACAGTGGACTTTTATTATGCTATATTTATTTTATTTATTTAATGTTTCTAGCCACTGTATAATTGGTGACAGGTTTCCATGTTATGACCCTTGCCCTAGCAAAGACATAAAGGCAAGCTGTCATTATTCTAAGCAAAGGAGTAAGAAAAGCAAAGCAGCTTCATTTATACACCGCTTCATACTGCGCTATGGGGTGGCTAAGCGGTTTATAACTGTAAGCTCATTGCCCCCAACAGTTGGGTACTCATTTTAGCGACCTCGGAAGGATGCAGGCCTGAGTCTAGCCTGAGCCCTGACTAGTACTGAACTCGCAACCTTGTGGTCTATGAGTGAGTGACTGCAGCACAGGCATTTAACCACTGCGCCACCAGGGCTCCTTTTGCCACCAGGGCTCCTGGTAACCTGTGGCTCCTCAGATGTTGTTAGACTACCCATCCCATCACTGTTGACAAATTGTTCATGCTGGCAGCTAAAGTCTAACAATACTTTGAGGAAACAGCGGACCATTGCCAAAAAACCCAATTCAGGTATAATTCCAATTGCTGGCCCCAACTAAAATAGATCCACAAGAGAAAAGAGAGACACATCTCCAGGTCCTGAAAGGTAACTAAAAAATCTTTCAGTATTTTGAGATTTGTCTCTCTTTTCTCTTGTGGATTTCACTGGATGCTCTGCAGTTTTACTCTTTTTGTAGACCTGACAAAGCAACTACTGAAAAGTAAATCAACACATCTATAAAGTGTCTTGCAAAAGTATACACCCCTCTCATCTCATTTTTACTTTAGACTAGAGCCTTATTACAATAATAATAGTAATAATAATAATAAATTTTATTTATATACCGCCTATTGGTAACCCAATCCAGGCGGTTTACAGCATAAAATAACATACAGCGCAAAACAGACATTTTCCCTCCCCCCCCCCTTAAGACATTATTAAACTACATTATAATTAAAACCAATTGACAATTTAAAACAAGAAATTAAAATTGAGCCCTGTAACTTTCTTTCAAGAGGACAGGGGTTCTAGAAGTACCACTGGGGGGGGGGGGAGGGAAGCCCGAGGCCGGGATATTTAGTCTGGAAAGGCCTGCCGGAAGAGATCCATCTTGACAGCCTTTTTAAAGCTGTCCAAAGATGTTAGTTGATGGATCTCATCCAGCAGGCCGTTCCAGAGCCTGGGGGCGAAAACAGAAAAAGCCCTCTGGGAGGTAGCCGAGAGCCTCGATTTTTGGGGCTCCAGCAAGTTCCTCCCAGAGGACCGGAGTGCGCGGGGAGGATAGTATGGGAGGAGGCGGTCTCTGATATAGCTTGGATCCAAGCCATTTAGGGCTTTAAAGGTAATAACCAACACCTTGTACTGGGCCTGGAAACCAATAGGCAGCCAGTGGAGGGACCTCAAAACCAGAGTGATGTGGTCCGTCCAAGATGGTCCAGATACTAGCCTGGCCGCCATGTTTTGAACCAACTGTAGTTTCCGAACCAAGCACAAGGGTAGCCCCATGTAGAGCGCATTACAGAAGTCCAGGCGTGAGGTTACCAGCGTGTGCACAACTGTCTCGAAATCCCTTACTTCCAGAAAAGGGCGCAGCTGGCGTATTAGCCAAAGCTGATAACAGGCGCTCCTGACCATCGCATTTACCTGATTTGTCATCAGGAGTGACGAGTCAAGGAGCACCCCCAGACTGCGAACACAGTCACTGGAGGAGAGTGTGACTCCATCCAGAACTGGAGGTTGCAACCCGATTCTTGGTTTCGGGGCCGCTACAGTGAGCACCTCCGTCTTGTCTGGATTCAGTTTCAATCTGTTTTTCCTCATCCAGCCCATTACTGCCTGAAGACATTCATTGAGAGAGGAGACGCCATTGGAATTTGAGGCCGACGAACGAGACATGGAGAAATAGATTTGGGTGTCATCAGCATACTGATAACACTCAGCACCATAACTCTGTATAATCTCACCCAGCAGCTTCATATAGATGTTAAATAACATCGGGGACAAAATAGCCCCCTGAGGGACCCCACAAGTGAGCTCCCTCTTACTGGAGCTAGTGTCCCCGAGCAGCACCCTCTGAGACCTACCCGAGAGGAAGGACTAGAACCACTGCAAAGCAGTGCCTCCGATACCTAGCTCGCTCAGACGGTCCAAGAGGATGTCGTTGTCTATCGTATCAAAAGCCGCTGAGAGGTCTAGAAGCACCAACAGGGTCACACTACCCCTGTCGATGCCTAGGCACAGATCGTCGGTCAAGGCAACCATGGCAGTCTCAACCCCAAAGCCTGTCCTGAAGCCGGTTTGAAATGTGTACCAATGCTGCCTAGAAGTGTACCAATGCTGCCTAGGTCTGTACCTAATGTCCCCAAAGCATGAGTCTTCCTGTTTACTCTTCCTTCTCTTACCTAAGGAATCATACCAGTAGTACCCTGCCGCATTCATCCTCCCTTTAAGCCTAGCAGCACAGCATTTACCTCCCCAGTTTTCCTACCTTGTTTCTCTACCTTGAGAAGTTTAGTGGCAGTGCCTGAGAGAGCCATCTCCTGGTTTTTAGCCTTTTAAAACTTTATCTCCCAAAGAATTATTGTACACACTTTTTTTTTTTTTTTTTTTTTTGCTTCTAGCCCCAGCAACTTAGACAATAATAAAAAGACTGTAAAATTTTGAAGAATCTACTACAATTGCACTATGAGTTATGCCAGAGCCCATTTGTGTTTTTTAGGAAACCTCCACCCCAACCCCCATTTAGAATTTTGAAACTTAACAACTTGGATGAAAACTAGAAACACTCTCATCAAATTCTAAATTATGATTCCCTCTCTTTTTTTTTTTTTTTCCTTTTCTTCTAGAGAGGCTCTGTTTGGAAATTTGGTTTGCAACTAGGAACTACAATTTAGGTGGCAAACAGATAGTCTGTCAAGTGTTGAGGCTTCTAGCAGGATATTCCACTGAGTTATGGGTGTCACAGAGAGGCAGACATGCAGATGTTTTCTTTCATTGTACTACAGTAAATATTTTGTCATTGTGAATTAGGCTAATAGATCTATATTACAGATAATGCTTGAACTATTGGACCAACTCAAATTCAACTTATTTCACAAATATATAAAATTTTAAGTTTGGTAATGCTACTTCCTCAGGAAAACTGGAAAGGAAAAAAACTGTTTTTCCTCATCTACACATTTATATCTATATACTTGCCTGAATTGAAGATTTCCTTTTCTCTACAGACTGATTTAGAAACATGGGTGTTTTCCTACCACCACCTGGCCATCCAGGTTTGTTGAAATGCTAACATATTGGCTGTGAGTATAAACAATGCTGAAATATCATTTCATGTAAATATATGCCTCTAAAAAGCACAAAGAACAACAGCTTAACCAGTATGCAGATTGGGTTAACTTGTTAAAAACAATTTGGTTAATCCAGATGTTTACAGAGTTAACTGAGAACCACAGTTTTTTTGTGCATGTGTCCTCAGAAAGAAACTCTTCTAGAACATGGCCACACAGCCCGAAAAACCCACAAAAAACTATGGATGCAGGCCATAAAAGCCTTCAAGTCCATATTAACTGAGAATCCACTGCACTTATTCAGCCATATGATTTTATTTTCACATTAGGAACTGCAGCTATCTTCTTGAAACAGCCAGATAAATCCTAATTCCTTTAATCTTCTGGAAAAGGAAGACAGTAACAAAATTTCAAGCACCACCAAATTATATCAATTAGATGATGTTAAGTGCTAAGTTGACATCTCCAAAGGAACCCTCTGTTGGGAAACCAAGACCTAATTTTGGGGAATTTATAATTAGCTCAAATGTGAGAAAGAAGCGCCCAACTTCGCTTCTGAGATCTTATCCAATTGTCTACCAGAGATGTAAAGTTCTGGCTAGGAAAGACACTGAAACGGACCAAACTCCAATTAAAGTCTAAAATATTTATTAACACAAAAATAGCAAACATCCAAATGTGGCACGCACACACACACACACACACACACACACACTAGAGGAATAAGCGGGATAGAGCGAGAGCAGGGGAGGCAAAGAGGGAAACCAGGATGGAGGGAGATATACTCACACCTGAGAGACTCCTCTGGGCTTATGGAGAATGCAGACGGTTCGATGGAAGGGGCACGACCGGCAAGAGAGGGGGTTGCGGGAACTATCTCAGAGCGCAGACCAACAGAGATTCAGCATGTACTCCCAAGGTAGCACGAGGGCTGCTAAAATCCAGGGGTTCTTATAGGGAATTTCTGCCTCCTGGTCATGAGTCAAACAATAGATGGACAAAGGCTTGATGGGTTTACTATTGTTTACTTAAGTCTGGGCATAATCTAAACAATGCATTTGGTTTCAAAACTATCAAGGAAAGGAAGCTAGAGAAAGGGGTGCAATCAAATCTGATCACTGTCTCATTAAGTGTGAGACTAAAACAGACGCCATTAGGTATCTTTTCCAACATAATGGGATATTCCCAAGGGTAACTCCCAAAACCTGCCTGTCCAGGAAGTTTCTAGTGGTCTTATGCAACTTTACCTTGCTTACATGACCTTACATCTGGGGATTATGGCTGCCATCTCCCAAGGGTCAGGCTGGGATCATAGGGAACTCCACATGGCTAAAATATATATGAAAAATGGAGCATATTTACTAACACCTCCACTACAAGTTTACTGATATTTCCAGATAAGTGTCAGACTGTTAATAAGCCAGAAAGTTGTTAAAGTTATACCCAAAAGAGCTAGAAATAATGAGCACTGAACTATCATAGTATTCTGGTTTCAGCACTGGACTACAATTCTGGAAATCTTGAAGGCACACAACATAGTGTAGAAGCTATAATTTCTAGTTACTGAATAACTCCTATAAAACTACTTGCCTGGACTACAAAGAGATTGGCTAACTTAACAAATTCACAGAGAAACAAAAACGCAGGACTTGGCAGAAGAAAGCTCACAACACTGCAAAGGATTTCTTAAACACATATCTGTATTTGCAAAGCATAAATAATCTTCATCGGAAAGAATACATACATACAGATAAAATAAATCTCTACATAATAAAGCTGTAAGCATATTCTAAAAGTGCAATGCTACACATAATGCAATCCAGTTTGTATTCATTATTTCATTCCTGCAAACAGTGGACTGGTATTAGAATACCCAATCGGCCCTCCAGCTGAATATTGGGTTTTCATAATTAATATTTTGCATGGAGAAGGGCTGGAAGTCACTTCTGATACATGGGGGGGGGGGGTGTCACAATGACCCCAGGAATCTTAAATGCACCAGTGTCTGAGTCACTTGATCTAGGGGGCATGCCCAGCCTAGATAGGACAAGCAACTTGGATTATGGTAAACATGATACATTCGTCCTAACTAGTTAGTTTGCATTTCCCATGGAAAAGGAAACAAAGGAAGACATTTGTCAAAACATTCAGAGACCATACCCTGTTTTCCCTCTTTGAAGTCTTTACATTTCCCCTGCCTTTCTGATCATCAAACGATTGTTTCAGATCGCATCAATACTAAAGATTAATGCTAAAAATCCTTCAATTTTCCAGACCAGTTTTTCCATTACTTAGGAACACAATCAAAGCTGAGGACACATTTTTGGGTATAAAAACCCATCAAACTTCAGCCATATTTTTCCAGATGTTGTCCGAGTCTTCTGTGTTCACTCTTCCCAGTGTATCCTCGGATGCTATCCAGGTCTTCAACAGACACCTCTCTCTCTCTCTCTCTCTCTCTCTCTCTCTGATTGGAAAATATATCCCCTTCTTAACCCTTAATCTTCTGCTAGCCAACTTTTCAACCACCCCTTTCTGTACCCTTATGTTGTTGGTGTGTGGATGATGAGTGTTGTAGTGATGCCCTTTGGCACCCAGCAGAGTCTGCAGGACAAGCTGGCTGCTGTGATCCACAGCCACTGTGTAGATTTGCCATCAACTGGCTCAGCTTCTCTTCTCCAGGCAATCCTGTCTTCCTCAGTCAAGAAGACACATTGTAAAGTCCAAAAGCATAGCTTTATTAATGCATATAAAAAGTAAAAATAAGACAACTAAGTAAAATCCATTGTGATGAACTTGTCTAGTTCAGCCATATAAGATTACATCTTTAACAATCCAAAAAAGCATTAGGATCTAACTTGTTGCAGTTAAAACCACTGCATCCAGCCACACATGCTCACACGTTCACATCTTGAACAATAAACAATTCTTAGACAAAGGATTTTCTAAGCCCATCCCATACTCCACCTTCTAGGTGTTAACTTTATGTTAATTGGATAATGACAGCATGATGTATGTTAACCCAGCCTCTTGTTGTCCATCATCCACCACGTGAGTAACTTTCCCAAGCCTAACGATGTTTATGTATTTGATATCTCTTTGTTATCCATAACAAAGTCTGGTTCCATTAGTTCTATCACTGGGAAAGTACATTGTTGATGTCTCTGTTACCACCTGGCGTTGATTCACCCTGTTTCTCTAAATATTGTTTGTGCCTTGTCCAGAAACTGTTCTCAAGTGAAAAATTACACACACACACACATCTTTACATTTCACCTTTGACTATATATCCCATTCATATCCTAACATATGTATCATTGCTGAATTAGTTCCTTTGGAAACTAATGGAAAATGGAATATGGAAACTTAGCAAAGACCTAGACCAGGGGTAGGCAACCTTTCCCCTTTAAGGGCCGAGGGACTTCAGCTCCCAGAAGCCTCAGCCATGTTGGCCAATAGTCCCATGTTGGCCAATAGCTCCTGGGATTCTGGGAGCTGAAGTCCCTCGGCCCTTGAAGGGGAAAGGTTGCCTACCCCTGACCTAGACAAATTAATTTACTAATGCAGTATGTTAACCAAGGCTCTCATTGTGGATACTTAGTAGGAATAGAACTACCACATGCCCGGAATAGTAGATCTACATGCCATTGTAGTAGGCCCTGTGTAGAATTTTCATTTGGTTTCTTTGTACCACCCTCTCCCTCCAAAGACAGAGACAACATTGTAGTAGTAAATGAACAGATGCTATGGCCTAGTCTTATTCAGAGCAGGTGCAATTGCAAAATTTTAGCAATCAGTTTAGGCTAGCATTTTGTTCAGCTCAGAATACTCTATATATAGATTATTTATAAAGTGGTGTCTTCCATAGAGACTAGCATCTTTAAAAAATGAAATGCTAGATTTATTTATGCATCTACAAATAGTTATATATTATACTATTAAAATTTATGGTGTTTTATAGAGTTTTTCCTCCCAAGTGGCTTGCAAATTGAAATGTTAGTGGTAAGGGCAACAGCAGAATGTGAGAAGGGAGATACAAGGGTAACAAGAGATAAATACGAACCAATGCAGTTATGCTTATATGAAATTATATACATTGAGCATGTAAATAAGTAGTTAAACAGTGGCCAAAGAACACCTTATAGGTTAAACAGTCATACAAGCATGAACTGAATAAGAACAAGAACAACAACAACAACAATAGTAATAATTTATTTTTATCCCGCCCCTCTGCATATGCAACCGGGGCAGCTTACAACATATTGGGTTTTCATAATTAATATTTTGCATGGAGTTCCCTATATATATGGTATAATAGCTGCAGATGTAGCAATTCTTAGAAAGCAGAATAATTAGAAATAAAATAAATTAAATTTGGCTGTGTTGCTATTTCCTACATCTCTGGATATATGTGTACATGCAGATAAACACAGAGTTACACACCATATAAACAATAAAAACATTGGCAGTAAATAATTTCTTGTAACAAAGGGGGCTCTAGTCTTAAAAGACAATGATCAATGTGCTCTTTTAAAAATATATTATCATATGAAGTCCTAGTCCAAGGGTGGGCAACTGGGGACTTCGGGAGGAATCACTAGAGGAATCACTTGGGATTCTATACCAAAAACAACCCATTGCCTCTTCACTCCTAGATTTTTTAAAGGAGAAAAATATTTTTCATTTTTTAAATAGAAGTCTTGACTAAAAAATGTCCTTAATTAGTCAATTTAATTTGCTGTGAGATCAGTATGTACCTGGCATACCTAAGTATACAACCATGTATAAAAGAAACACAATGTACACACCTATATTCACATATCTGCTCAGTACTTAATAGAGCATGTTTATAAAGCTGACCCTCTGCATCCACAGATTCTACCATCCACAGCTTGAAAATACCCCCCCCCCCATTTCAAAAATCAAACCTTGATTTTGCCATTTTATATAAGGGACAACAATGGTATTCGCTAACTAGTGTATGAATTCATTCATCTCATCAGGATCTAGGGTGGCTATTCCCTAAAATGGGGGCTTGTCCTCCATTTCAAAGGGCATCTAGTGACTTTCCCAAAATACTGCTTGTCTGGGCCTATAGAAATACAGAGAAATTGTGTGAGAGTGTGTATCTTTTTATAACTTTCCCTTTTCTCAACTCCCCTGCTTTCACTCTTCCAAGAGCATCCTCCTCAAACCTGTCAATGTGCATGTTTTAAAAATATGTGTGTCTCGGTTTGATACAGCCTTCTCTTCTTGCACCTTCCTTACCTCTCTGGATCCCCCTTTACAGTAACATAAGCATTCTACCTTCCTTGTCTTCTGCTCCCTCCCAACCAAGATGCTTAGGATTATGTATTGATAATATATGATATTTATTATGATTCCAAATTAGAAGCAAGTACAAAGTTCTAACAAGATAGGAAATCTGTCATGTTGCAAATGGCACTCAGCCACATGACAATTAAATTCATGGAGAATGAAGCATCCATTCAGCAGATATTGATATTTCATTTTCAGGTGCTTCAAAGTGAAATCCTTTTACAATCCTAGCCGGGAGGAAGGGTGAATGAGGTGGGAGGAATCTGAAATTCCAAAAAAAAAAAAAAAAAAAAAAAAAAAAAAAAGAATGGACACTAGTAAATCAGGTCATGATCACTTTGCCACACTTTCCAATTCTTTTTAATGGCACTGTGATTCATCTTGAGTTGTCAGTTGCATAGCAAAATGAAATGACACATCAAAGTAAGCCACAAGGAGCACATTGTGGAATCTATTTGTTTGTACAATATTCATCTGCCACTGGCACACTGGCAGGTGTGTGAACAGCAACAGCATTTATTTGCACGCCATTCATTATCTCAGGTGGGTTCATTTTTTAACAAAATTTTCTTGTTAGTGTTCTAACAGGAAAACGCTGAACACAAAAGGAATACTAAATTAATTCTGAAGTATCTATCAAAGTAAGAAAAAAGATGGTAAGTAATAAATTAAGGATTCAGAAATAAACTGGGAAAACCTGTTTAGAAATAAATACAAGCACCATATGCAAATGCTTTGTTTTTACTGTCTTCCCTTATATACACGCTCTCTGCCTGTGGTTTTAGTCCAATCCCCAACCAGTATGTCACACAGTTTCCTGTCACATGTGTACCATGACTTTGCAGTATTGAAGCTTAATGACACTGCTTCCTGCTGAGGTATCATCTTCCTGTGACTCAGCACCTCTCAATTTTGCACCCTCATCATGACACCTTTTGAACTCAGGTTACTTTTCACCTTTGTTCTCCATTGCAGCATCTGTTACATTTTCTGCTCTCGGTGCAAATTCAACTTGACATCCCCCTCCAGAATGTCTTACATGCCCAGCAATGTACATACAACATTTCTATATTCACAGTGTAGGGGTTTCATTGTGGTTTATCATTTGTTCTGCTACCCAACCTGCTTGTCAATCTCTCATGCCTTTCCATAGGTAGTACTTTAGTGAGTATGTCTGCACTGTTATCTTCTGAAGGACAGTATAGCAGTGTCGGGATCCCATCCTGTATCAATTCACACACATTTTGATATCTTACCCCAATGTATTTTGTTCTGCTTTTCATGTTTTTGGCTTCCGCCATTGCAATGCAGGCCTGTGAGTCTTCATGGATTACAATTGGTGTGTGACATGTCTCACCTAGATCTTCCAATAACTGTCTGAACCACTGAACTTCTATTAGAAAAATTTATGTTTTGCATTCTCCTGTTCCTCTTTATTAGGCAGGACTTCACCCCTCCCCCTCTCTCATTTTAACTGTCAATCATAAGAGGCAGTTTAACTGAGGGGGGGTTGCAGACTGCCAGAAATAGTGCACATTGAGTCCACTTTTAGGGTTAGAGTTAGTGCTAGGGAATCATGGGAATTGTTTCTTTTCTGAGACATTGAGCCTTTTCTGTCAGAGAGCTCTGGTGCCACAATAAAATACAGTTCCCATGATTCCCTGACCCTAACCCTAACCCTATAAGTGGACTCAATTTGCACTATTTCTGGCAGTCTGCAACCTACCTGACTCTCTGAACATTCCAAATGGCCAGCAAGCAGTCAGTAACTGCTAGTATGCAGTCTGTCACAGTCCTCTCTGAGGGAGGTTAACATCTCTCTTCCTCAAGAGGCAACTGTGTCAGTTTCAGAAAGCAAACCTGTTTTGGTTTTCATGATAAAAATTTGATTTTAGGGCAGAATTAGGATCTCATGGAAGCTATCAGATGCAGATTTTAAATTCATCTATGAACAGTGTGACCAGATGTAATCACCAAGACTGTTGAACTTTATGGCATTGCAGATTTGCTCATCAAAGTGTTGAAAATATTAAGAGACTGGCAAATCAAGACCTTGCAAGAGACTTTAAATTCAAAGCATGCTCTAACAGTGGAAAATGTGTAGAATGTTTGAAATCAAAAGCCAAAAGAGCTTCACATCCTCCAGTTACTGAAAGACAATCCAACAAAGCATTGGATCTTTTATATGCTGATCTTTCTGGAACAATGAATCAAAAGTAAGCAGGAGGTAATTCTTATTTTATGACTATTATTGATGATTTCAGCAGATATAAATACACTTATTTTCTCAGAGAGAAGCATCAAGCATTTCAAAAATTCAAAGAGTATTTTAATCTCGAACAAATTTGGCTACAAACCGAAGAGCTTGTGCACAGACAATGGCACTGAATTTGTCAATGCTGAATTTGATGAATTTTTGAAAGAACATGGCATTGAGCATCAGACTACACAGGCTTATTCTCCAGAACAAAATGGTGTGGCAGAGAGAATGAACAGAACTCTCAAGGAGATGGCACACACTATACTTTTGGAAGCTAATATGCCTGAACACTACTGGTCTGAAGCTATCATGAGTGATACATACCTGTGTAACAGATTGCCAACCAAATCTAAAGATGTAACCCATTTCAGTTATGGCATGGAGTAAAGCCAATATTAAACCATCTTAAGGTTTTTGGAAGAAAAGCATTTACCTATATTCCCAAGCAGAAAAGAGACTTTACTGCAGAACTGAAGAGGGAATTTTTGTTGGTTATGCTAGAAATGGTTACAGAATTCTAAATCCAGATGGACAGACAATCAAATTAACAAGTGCTGTTTATAATGATGAAAGACCACAGCCTAAATCTAATCAAAACCAACAAGTTTATCAAGATTTATTTGCAGAAGACTTCCACCAGTAACCAGAGCACATGGAGTTCTTTTGTCCTTCACAGGTTTTGTATCCAGAAGGGGCTACGCCTGCAATGGACCACCATGATGAGGAACTGGATGGCATGCAGGAAGCAGAGCCAGGTATCCAAATCCAGGTGAGAAGGTCAGAATGCTCCAATAAAGGTATGCCACCTGTCAGATTCTCTTATCAAGCCACAGAGGAATTAATTCCAAAACCTTCTGATTGGAAGTTGATCAAGGGACTTCCAAAGACAAATTCTGAGAAATGAGTGCAAGCTGCTAGTGAGGAAATGCAATTTTTATATAAAAACAAGACATGGACTTTGTCAGAAGGTAAAAGAGCAATTGGCTGTAGAAGGGTTTTTACTATAAAGCTAGATGCAGAAGGGGAGATTCAAAGTTACAAAGCAAGACTTGTTGCTAAAGGTTAAACTCAGAGGTACGGTGAGGAGTACACTGAAACTTTTTCTGGAGTAGTCACTCATACAACCATCAGGACTCTCCTAGCTGTCACAGCTTACAAGAAAATGAATGTTCAACGTATGGAGATCAACACAGCTTTTCTGTATGGTGATCTTACTGAACAACTTTATATGGAACAACCTCCAAGATTCCAAATATCTGGTAAGGAACATCTTGTATGCAAATTGCAAAGAGCATTTATGGTTTAAAGCAAGGTGCCAGAGCATGGAGTGAGAAACTGAACCAGCTTCTTATGAAAAAGGGGTTCACTCCAGGCACTGTTAACAAATGTTATACAAGAGATTCAGGAAAAATAAAATGACTTACATCACAAGTTATGTTGATGATTTGATCCTGTGCAGTGAGGACAAATCAGATAGTGAAGAGGTAATCCAAAATCCAAAAACAAAAGATACTGGAACTTCTGGACTGTCTTAGTCTGAAAGATGCAAATGCTATGCCCCCTCCAATGGAAGTAGGTTTCTTAAGCAAATAAAGACAATCTGCCTTTCCCAATTTCACAATATGGACCTCAGCTCAAATAATGCACACAAAAATGTGTACCCTACAAAAAGTTGTGTACCTGGGAGGAGATTGTAATCACTTATTCTGACAGGCTTTGGGGAACTGAAGGTTTTTAGTGAAAGGGATTTGAAGAGGATGCTGTGCTATCTTAACTGTTGCTGTGCTATCTCAATTGCTTTTAACATTTCTAAACTGTTTTAAAATGCTGCTGGAAGTTCAGTCCCATTAAACTATTTTAAACTGCCTTGAGTTTCAGTCTTGGGGAAAAGGTCAAGAAGAGGAGAGATGGTTTTTAACAGAGGGGTGGGGTAAAAAAATAATTTTATTATCATTATTATTATGCTGCAAAATATGTATATTAGTAGACATTATGTATGGAAGGAAATATAATTTTGTGCATTTTTTAAAAAATTGCAGCCTGAGGTGGAAATTTTACTTACGTGGGCAGACATGGATCTGAAGTACACAGATCTGAAATACTGCTGACTGTCTTCAGTTGCAGCCACACTGCAGAAATAATCCAATTTGACACTACTTTAACTGCTGTGGCTCAATGCTATGGAATTCTGGGAATTGCAGAGTTCTGCAGTGAGTGTAGGCAATACTGAGCTAAATGGATTAATGCTCTAAAGTCAGTATTATGGGATTCTTAAATCTGTATTTACGTACAGTATTTCTCAAAAGACTATTTTAAAAACAAGATATTTCATGTATGACTTTCTCTGCATGATTCCTGTGTTGTTGTTGTTATTGTGTACTGTAAGGTAATTTCCAACCTCTGGAGACCCTAAGGCAGGGGTCCTCAAACTTTTTGAGCCAGGGGCTGGTTTGCTGTCCCTCAGACCATTGGAGGGCCAGAGTAAAAACAACAACAACATGACCTTGAGCAAGTCACACCCTCTCAGCCTCAGAGGATAACCATGGCAACTCTCCTCTGAAGAAACTTGACAAGAAAACCCCCAGGATAGGGGTCGCCATAAGTTAGAAATAACTCCAAGGGCAGTAGATTACCCTGGGCAGGTCACACTCTCTCAGCTTCAGATGGTAATGGAAACCCTCCTCAGGATAAACTTGCCAAGCAAATCCCCATGATAGGGTCAAAATAAGCCGGAAATGACTCGAAGGCACTGGATTACCCTTGTCAGGCCACACTCTCTCAGCCCCAAATGGTAATGGAAACCCTCCTCTGGAGAAACTTGCCAAGCAAACCCCCATGATAGGGTCAAAATAAGCCGGAAATGACTCAAAGGCACTGGATTACCCTGGTCAGGCCACACTCTCTCAGCCCCAAATAGTAATGGAAACCCTCCTCTGAAGAAACTTGCCAAGAAAACCCCCATGATAGGGGTTGCCATAATTTAGAAATGACTTGAAGGCACTGGATTACCCTGGGTAGGTCACACACTCTCAGCCTCAGATGGTAATGGAAACCCTCCTCTGGAGAAACTTGCCAAGCAAACCCCCATGATAGGGGTCGCCATAAGTTAGAAATGACTCAAAGGCACTGGATTACCCAGGGCAAGTCACACTCTCTCAGTGTCAGAGGATAACCATGGCAACTCTCCTCTGAAGAAACTTGCCAAGCAAACCCCCATGATAGGGTCAAAATAAACCGGAAATTAATCAAAGGCACTGGATTACCCTGGTCAGGCCACACTCTCTCAGCCCCAGTTGGTTTTGCATTCTCCTGTTCCTCTTTAGTTAGGCAGGATTTCATCCCTCCCCAAATTCTAACTGTTAATCATAAGAGGCAGCTTAACTATTCTCTGAGCCAGTAAGCAGTCATTAACTGCTAGTATGCAGTCTGTCAGAGTCCTCCGGTGAGGAAGGTTAACATCTCTTTTCCTGCTTTATAAACTCCAGTTAGATTAGGTTTTAGTTTGTTGTGTAAATATTTATTAAAGCCATTTTTGTTTGTTTTTAAAGCACAACCTACGTTAACAGAAAAGTAGATCTCGCCCTTCTGTCCTCTTCAGCTTGTGAAGATTTTGCGGCTGTCTTGACCACCCCATCCCCCAGAAGTCCCACCCCCTGAAAGTCCCACCCCCAGCACCCAGTGACACCCAGTGTGGGAATGCCACTGCGTTTGCGCACTCGGTCTCTAAAAGGTTTGCCATCACTGTTCTAGATGTTCTGTTGAGAGCAGCAGGTATGGGAGTTGAATTAGGGGGAAGAAACAGCAAAAGAGAGAGAGAATTAAACAGAAGTAATCAAATTTAAATGGAAAGAAGTATTTTTTTTCAAACAAATGATCATAACATCATAGAATCATAGAGTTGGAAGAGACCACAAGGGCCATCCAGTACAACCCCCTGCCATGCAGGAATTCCCAATCAAAGCATCCCTGACAGAGATGGCCATCCAGCCTCTGCTTAAAGACCTCCAAGGAAGGAGACTCCACTACTCTCCGAGGGAGTGTGTTCCACTATCGAACCGTCCTTACTGTCAGGAAGTTCCCCCTAATGTTGAGGTGGAATCTCTTTTCCTGCAGCTTGCATCCATTGTTTCGGGTCCTAGTCTCTGGAGCAGCAGAAAACAAGCTTGTTCCCTCCTCAATATGACATCCCTTCAAATATTTAAACACGGCTATCATATCACCTCTCAGCCTTCTCTTCTCCAGGCTAAACATCCCCAGCTCCCTAAGTCGTTCCTCATAGGGCTTGGTTTCCAGACCCTTCACCATTTTAGTTGCCCTCCTTTGGACACGCTCCAGTTTCTCCACATCCTTTTTGAATTGTGGTGCCCAGAACTGGACACAGTATTCCAGGTGAGGCCTGACCAAAGCAGAATAGAGTGGCACTATTACTTCTCTTGATCTAGACACTATACTTCTACTGATGCAGCCTAAAATTGCATTGGCCTTTTTAGCTGCTGCATCACACTGTTGACTCATGTTCAACTTGTGGTCCACCTGGATTCCTAGATCCCTTTTACATGTAGTCTCATTCAGCCAGGTGTCCCCCGTCGTATATCTGTACTTTTCGTTTTTCTGCCCTACGTTTAGTACCTTACATTTCTCCGTGTTGAATTTCATTTTGTTAGCTTTGGCCCAGCTTTCTATTCTGTTCAAGTCATTTTGAATTTTGATCCTGTCCTCTGGGGTATTAGCTACTCCTCCTAATTTGGTGTCGTCTGCAAATTTGATAACTATGCCCCCGATATGGCCATCCAAGTCATTAATAAAGATATTGAATAGTACTGGGCCCAGGACAGAGCCCTGTGGCACCCCACTGGTCACTTCTTTCCAGGTTGAAAAGGAGCCATTGTTGAGCACCCTTTGGGTTCGGCCAGTCAACCAATTACAAATCCATGTAACAGTTACTTTGTCTAGACCACATTTTACCAGCTTGTTTGCAAGAATGTCATGGGGAACCCTGTCAAAGGCCTTACTGAAATCAAGATATACTATATCCACAGCATTCCCTTCATCTACCAAGCTGGTAATTTTATCAAAAAAAGAGATCAGATTTGTCTGGCATGACCTGTTGCTCTGAAACCCATGTTGACTTTTTGTGATTATGAAATTACCTTCCAGATGTTCACAGACTCTCTGTTTAATGATCTGCTCCAGAATCTTTCCTGGTATTGATGTCAGACTAACTGGACGATAATTGTTGGGATCCTCTTTTTTCCCCTTTTGAAGATGGGGACAACATTCGCCCTCCTCCAGTCCACTGGGACTTCTCCTGTTTTCCAGGAGTTCTCAAAGATTATTGCCAATGGTTTCGATATTACATTTGCCAGTTCTTTTAGTACCCTTGGATGTAATTCATCTGGTCCTGGAGACTTATATTCATTTAGATTAACCAGGTATTCCTGTACTATCTCTTTACTTATTCTGTGCTGAAATTCTCCTATTCTGTCCTCTGCTCCATTATCCTCAGGTTGAGCACCCTTTGCCTTTTCTGAGAAGACTGAAGCAAAGAAGGTGTTGAGTAATTCTGCCTTTTCTCTGTCCCCTGATAACTTTTTGCCATCTTCTCCACACAGTGGCCCTACCATTTCCTTCTTCTTCCTTTTGCTGCTGACATACCCAAAAAAGCCCTTTTTATTGTTCTTTACCTCTCTAGCAAGCCTGAGTTCATTCTGTGCTTTAGCTTTTCTGACTTTAACCCTACACATGCTAGCTATTTGTTTGAATTCCTCTTTGGTGATTTCCCCATTTTTCCATTTCTTATACATGTTCCGTTTAAAACTTAGTTCAGTTGCGAGTTCCTTAGTCATCCATCCTGGTTTCTTGAGACACCTCCCATTTTTCCTCCTCGATGTCACGGTTTGAAATTGTGCCTTCAGTATCTCCCTTTTGAGAAACTCCCATCCGTCTTGAACTCCCTTCTCTTTCAGTATTCCTGTCCATGGGATCACCCCCAGTATTTCTCTAACTTAGTAAAATCAGCTTTCCTAAAGTCTAGAACGCGTGTCTGACTATGCCTGGCTTCTCCTTTCCACTTTATAATAAACTCCAGGAGGACATGATCACTCCCGCCTAAGGATCCAACCACTTGCACCCCATTAACTAGGTTTTCCCTATTAGTTAGGATCAGATCCAAAATAGCTGACTCCCTTGTTGCCTCTTCCACCTTTTGGACAATGAAATTGTCTTTGAGGCAAGTGAGGAATTTGCTAGACCTTGAGGATTTTGCTTAGTTTGACTTCCAGCAAATATCTGGATAATTGAAGTCACCCATCACTACTTTATTTCTCCTTTCTGAGTGTGTGGTCATCTGTTCTAGAAAGGCATCATCCAATTCTTCTGCTTGAGTTGGGGGTCTGTAGTACACTCCCACACTAACATCCCTGTTGTTTCCCTCCCCTTTAATTTTTATCCAGATTCTCTCCACCTGGTTTCCAGGATTGATATCCTGGATTTCTTCACTGGTGTAAATATCCCTGACATATAATGCTATTCCTCCTCCTTTCCTATTTGGCCTGTTCCTCTTGAAAAGGTTATACCCCTGTATTTCTACATTCCAGTCATGAGACTTATCCCACCAGGTTTCAGTGATGCCTATTATATCATATTTGCTTTGTTGTGCTAGGAGTTCAAGTTCATCTTGCTTATTTCCCATGCTCTGTGCATTAGTGTAGAGACATGATGTTAGATTTAATTAATGTGCAATTTTTAATCCAGGAATAGTTTATGGTCCCACCAGCATATTTAATCACATATCAAATATCACTTCATCTTCTGTAGGAGATCTTACTATACTGCAACCATATGTGAACTATTTTTGCTACCAGCCGCACCAAAGAAGCCAACATGTGTGAAGGATTTATAATGTTAAAAGCCTTCACCACTATGGTAATCAGAACATAAGAATGTTGCAACTTAAGAAAAACTGTGATAAATCAGACCAAGGTCTATCAAAGTCTAACATTTTTGTTTGGACAACGGCTAATCAAGTTGCTTGTGGGAAATCTGCCAGAACAGCATGAGTGCAAAAGCATCCTCTTTCTCATGTTCCCCAACAACAGATATACAGAGACATATTATCTCTTGTCCTAGAGTTGATATATCCACATCCTCACTAGTAGGCATTTATGGATTCATTGTACATGAATTTATGTAGTCCCCCTTTACAGCTGTCTGAGTTATAAAATTCAAAGATATAGCAATGTTAGTCTGTAGAATCAATATGTAGAGAGACCTTGTAACACTTTTGAGACTAAGAGCCGGTATAAAAAGACGGCTTCCTGGCAGCTTGGGGGTGTGGCGTAAGCACGACACATGCCCCTAAGCCACAGGGCAGCTGGCTTCACACCACTCGCCCAATCACCATTATATCATTATCCCATACTAGAAATATACTACCTGTGTTTTATCTCACATATCAACTGATTACTAAACAAATGATCTTATATCACAGCGAACATTTAAAGCTATTTATTTCCATAATATTCTAGCATTTCTTCACTAGAACCTCCTACCCATCTGTAACTGGTATTACTTTAAATCTGCATCAATACCACAAAATCCTTATTAAAAATCTTTCCAACATCATTACTACAAAACTAAAATGTTCTATATAAGCTATTAGGCGGCGGCGGCGGCAGCGGCAAGCGGCAGGCAGGCGGCCGCGTTCCAGGCCCCACCCGCGCTCTCCTCCCTCCCCGGCAGCGGCTGATTTAGTGGAAAGTTTTTTTTGTTTTGTTTTGTTTTGTTGTTTTTTTTTGTTTCTTGTAGAAAAGTATTTGTTTATCTCTTAAATTATTAATACTCTGTTTTATAAGGTTTGGGCTTTACTCATCCCTCAGAGATTTCTCCAGGAGTTTGAGAGGGTTTTTTGTTTTTTGTTTTTGGCTCATTTCATATTTTATACTCTCATCCTATTACACTGTGAGTTCTGAAGTTCCCCCTCCTGTGCTGTTATATATTGTTGGTTATTCCTTACTGTTTTGGAATAACTATTAAAATGGGCACCAAAAAACGTTCTAGAACAAGCCCTGATATAAATAAACACAATAAGGCCTCCAAACAGCTTAAGATCGATGATCTATTAACTAATGAGGAAACCCTAAGTTTTCCAACTACACCTGTAAACTCTAATTTGGAGTTTGCAATCCCAACTGCCAATAGATTTCTTCCTTTGGATAAAGAAAATGAACTTTTATCCAAACATATAGTATCTCCTAGAAATGAGACAGTGGTTTCTCATGAAGATGAGTCCCTAGAGCTAAATGAGTCTAATTGGGGAAAATTGACAGATATGGAAAAG
Organism: Phrynosoma blainvillii; assembly: GCA_026167975.1. Taxonomy (NCBI): domain Eukaryota; kingdom Metazoa; phylum Chordata; class Lepidosauria; order Squamata; family Phrynosomatidae; genus Phrynosoma; species Phrynosoma blainvillii. The sequence continues at coordinate 324,209,574 of JANUYF010000002.1, read as the reverse complement.
AAATACTTTACTAAACAACAATTAAATTCTCCTGATTTTGTGACTAAACAGTGCCTTTTGACAGCCCATACGGTTATCTCAATTTATGAACGTCTAGGGAAGATCGTGCACCAGGTGGAGCTTCTCAAATACTCTATTGAGACCTTTAAACAGAAACAGACAGTGATAAAGGAGAACCGGGATGACATCAATAGAGTAACATCTAGTAAAATGGGAAATCTCATTACATGTGATTCTAGGGGCAACTTATCATCTAAGGAGAAAGGGAAAAGAGATTGTACCAGGGTTTTACAAGTGAACCAAGTTATGTTGCAAGTCGCCCATAATAGAATAAACAGTGGCAGATGGGGGTCAAAAAGAACTATTAAATCCTCGTTGAGCCAATTATTACAGGTACCTCCCTATGAAATTGATATTCTTACTGTGGAATGGTTACCCAGCATATTAGCTCATAAGCGTATTGTGTTAACTTTTGACCAATCCACAATTCCTTTTATGTTGATAAAAATGAAACCTTTCTTATCTAAGTTTCAAATAACTCCAATACTGGTTTTCCGAGATCAAATAATAGCCCCTTTATTTCTTTATAGGCATAATAGTGAGGAACTTATAGAGCAAAATAAGACTCGCTTGACACTTTCTAAAGGAACTCCTAAAGAAACCATATTAGAGCTCGGTTCGACTAAAATTTCCAACACCAGGTTTGAGAGCCAACCTATAGAAAAACAAATTATAGATTCAAGGAATATAATAACTAATGTAGAGCAAAATGATTTTATTGATAGAGTGGACGAGCTTAAAAATATGTTGGTCACCACTAAAGATCTGGCCTTGCCATTGTTGAATTTAACATCCATTGCAGAAGCCCCTGATATAGAGAGAGTTTCACCTAAGAATCTTATTGATACTTTATTATCAATGAATGAAAAAGACTTTACAACCACAACTTCAATGCAACTCTTAGAACCTACAAGAGCTAATACTACATCTCTCCACCACGAATTATCCTGCAGTCCAAAAGCCATAGCTCAAACAGAAATTCTGAATATTGGCGATGATAAGGACCTGATTACATCAACTTGACAATTAAACTTGCTAAGTTGGAATATTATGGGCTGGAGAAACAAATTCTATGACGCAGATTTTGTAAACTATCTTCAAAATTTCAAAATTCTTTGCCTACAGGAGACATGGGCTCCTGAAACTAATTTACCATCTTTACATGGATTCCAAGCATTTTCTGTCCCTGCAGTTAAAACCTCCATAAGAGGTCGTGGAAGTGGAGGACTTACAACATTCATTTCAATTGAACTACATGCTGAGATCCATCCAATAACCAGTGTGTTTCCGCAATATATACAAGTGTTGTTTATTAAGAGCAAGAATTTTGATCCTGTAATCTGTATAAACATCTATTTCCCGCCAAATTTAGCAAAGAATGTAGGTCCTAATAATATCTGGGATGGCTTATCTGAAACCCTGACCTTTCTAGAAAATCAACACCCTTCCATAAAGTTATTAATGTGTGGAGATTTTAATGCTAGAATTGGAAATGATCCAAGGCAAGTGGAGAGTACTAACCACGGGCCAGTAGCCCATGATGTTTCCATTCCCAGAGTCTCTCAAGATATGAATGTTAACAAATCTGGTTTAAAGCTAGTAGAAATCCTATCTTTACATAGATTACAATGTCTTAATGGAACGCATTGTGATCTGACATTGGGACCTTTTACTTATGTTACCAGTAGGGGAGCAAGCACGATAGACTACATAATAGTCTCAGCTAATTTGTTACCTGATATCTGTAGATTAGAAGCTGTTAATCGAGCTGAAAGTGATCATTTCCCACTGTTATTACTATTTAATTGTAGGCTGCTTTATTCCCCAAATACTCTTCAAAATTTAAATGGAACCCATATAGGAGAGCGGAGAATACGATGGACAGTTAATTTAAATACTTCCATCTCCAAGACTCTGGAGAGCTCCATCTTTAAATCTTTGCAAAATGACATTCTAAATATTAACTCGGACAGCTTGAAAGTTTTTCAAACTATAATTCAAAAACTCAGACCCAAGTTAGTGAGTAATAAACAATTTAATCCCAATAAAATAGTAATTAACAGGTGGTTTGATGCGGAATGCCGAAAAGCCCGGAGAGCGTTAATGAACTATTCTCGACAGGTACTTAGAAATAATAACAACATCTCCCCTGAATACCTAGCCTCTATGAGACAATCTTACAAGGTACTTCTAAAACAAAAGAAGGACGCATATGTTAGATCACAATGGAAACAACTAGCACAGGCTGTCTCAGGAAGAAATGAAAAGCAATTTTGGGAAATCACTGCTTTAGGTATGAATAGGATTAAACCGGTTATTGTCGGACACATTACTTCACAGCAATGGTATAATCATTTTAGTAAACTTTATGGAGATATAGGTGTAGAACATCATTCTTCCATTGCTCAAAAAACGAATTGTCTGCCCTACTGGCTCCCTGTATCAGAGTCTGAGATAAAAAAGTTGATAACATCCCTTGCATTGAATAAAGCTCCAGGTGAAAATATGATGCCCCCTGAAATATTTAAAAATTTTCCTGATTGGTGGGCTCCAATTCTGGCTAAGGTCTTCACTCAAATAAATAACACAGGGATAATTCCATCAGGTTGGAAACAGAGTGTAGTTGTTCCAATATATAAAAAGGGTGATAAGCAAGATCCTAACAACTACCGGCCTATAAGCCTCCTGGATGTGGATTCCAAGCTATACAGTAAACATCTGTTAAATAAATTAGAGGAATGGGAATCAAATAATCAAGTCATTTACCCAGAGCAAGCAGGATTTAGGGAAGGCCAGAGTACTATCGATCACTGCTTAATCCTCTATTCTTTAGCTCAACAAGGAATCAATGGCCCAACAAAACATCTATTTCTCGCCTTCATTGACTTAGCCGCAGCTTTCGATTCAATCGATAGAAATTTGTTATGGCTGAAATTGGCCAACACTAATATGGATAATCGTTTACAATCTTTAATTAGGGAACTTTATTCCAATACAACAGCAAGGATAAGAGTTGGTACTTCTGGTTCATTAACTGAACCAATCCCCACAAATAAAGGAGTTAAACAAGGGTGCCTTCTGGCACCATCACTCTTTAATTTGTATTTAAATGATATCATTCCAGCACTCTCGGGTCCAGAATTTTTCCCTCCCACACTTGGGTCGAAAAAGATATCTATTCTGTTATACGCAGATGATATGGTGTTGATTTCACTCACGCATATAGGCTTGAGAAGATTAATTTCCAAACTTGTAATTTTTTGTTCTAAGGAAAAACTTGTTATCAATTATAACAAAACAAAAGTGATGGTGTTTGGGAATAGACACTCTGACTTCCACTGTGCTATTAATGGTCATCGGATTGAACAATGTAGGGAATTTAAATACCTTGGTATTTACTTTACGGAAAATCTCTCATGGAAATCTCATATTGAGGCTATCAGAATAATCGCAATGAAATCTATTGGAGCAATCCTTAAATTTTATAACCAAGCTGGGGGTCACTTGGTCGCACCGGCTCTAAAAATATTTCAGAGCAAAGTAATAGCTCAAATTCTCTACGGTGCTGCTGTGTGGGGATGGAATGACTCTCAATTGGATAAATTGGAAACCTTGCAAAATACATTTCTTAAGAAGTTACTTATTCTCCCACCTGGTACGCCGGCAGCTTTAGTCAGAGCAGAGGTTGGCTTACCTTCCATTAGAGCCCGTATCCATTTTGCTTTAGTTAATTACTGGAAAACGGTAAAAGATTCTACAATTAAGGTTTTCCCTAAACTATGTTTCCAATATCTACCAAAATGTAAAACCTGGAGTGTGAAATATCAAAAATTGTCGGAACTATACCCTGCTTTAACTGAAAATCCCTCTATCTGGAACTCAAAAGAAAAGTTACGTGAATACATTTACAATCATGGTGTGCATCTGGACAGATTAGCCATTAATAATTCAAAGTTTTCTGAATGGTTCAGGTTATATAAACTGGATCATCAAATGGCCATCTATTTGGAGAAACTCACATTTCTAAAGCTCAGACAAGCTTTTACAGCGCTTCGTTTTCAAACAATGCCATCGGCCATGATTGATGGAAGATATTTACGTACACCAAAAGACTCCCGTCTGTGTATTTGCGGAGCACCAGATGTCGAGGACTTGCCTCACTATTTGTTTTCTTGTCCACTTTATACAGAACCGAGGACCAAATTTCTGGGATCTATTTTGTTTAATTTACAGTGTAATAGTGTCTCTGAAAAGATATTTTATCTGTTATCTGATATTAATTCTAAGGTAACTTATAAAGTTGCAATGTTTGCCACAGCGGCAATCAAAATCCGGGCTAGTGTTATAGCTGATACCGCAGTTGATTGTCGTGGAGATGATTGCATTTAATTCATCAAGTTGTTTTTAACGCCGATTTAGTTAACATTGATTTAAGAACATTTAAGAACATTGATTTAGTTTTGTTTTGTTTTTTTTCAAATTGTTCCAAATTTACATGGTAATTGGTTAACTAACTGATGTATTCTATTTTATAATACTAATGTATTTTATAATGTTAAAACTGCGAATGGCCTTTGGCTTAAGCAATAATAAAGTATCTATCTATCTATCTATATAAGCTATTAAGTTCAGTTATTGAGTAAAAATGTGGAAATAAATACAGTCGCCCATCCATTCTCACAGACTTGAAGTCTCCTGTTTTGCATATTCACAGAGAAGCAACCACCGTTAAAATCAATGGGGCATGCCCATTCAAGCCTATGGGGCTTGAATATTGGTGAATCTCCATTTTTGCAGGGGGGTCTGGAACAGATCCCCTGCAAAAATGGAAGGCTGACTGTACTAATAATTTTACATAATAATTCTGTAGGTCTACTGAATCTGGCAAAAGTTAATTTATGTAAGAATCCTTATAACAACATTTTTTCGCTCTCTGATCCTTTGGAACATGTATCATGAGTGTTTTTTTCTTGTCAGTGAAATATCAACTTCTAATAACCCTGCTAAGCCAAATGCAGTGTTTCAAGCCAGAGCTTACATAAGGAGGGCACAATAGAACATCCCTCACCTTAAAAACAAACAACAGAAAATGTCCTACATAAATAATTTACTTTCTACCACATCAGAAGCATTCCTTTGAATCCTGATTCACAGTGGCAGCTGACCTATCCTTAACTTTGTACCCAAAATTAGGAAGTGTGGGGGAACACATAGAGACTTAGGGCCTTTGCAGACTGCCAGAAATAGTGCAAATTGAGTCCACTTTAACTGCCCTGACTCAGTGCTAGGGAATCATGGGAACTGTAGTTTATTGTGGCACCAGAGCTCTCTGACAGAGAAGGCTCAGTGTCTCAGAAAAAAATACAATTCCCATGATTCCCTACCACTGAGCCAGGGCAGTTAAAGTGGACTCAATTTGCACTATTTTTAGCAGTCTGCAAATGCCCTGAATTGAAAAACCGCAGGAATGCTGCACAGTGCAGGTCAGAGGAAAAATGAGCAGAAGCATGTTAATGATTTACACACTGAGCAGGATCACCTCTAATCAGTACTTGAATGGGAGACTGCCAACAAATATGAGGTGCTGTGGGCTATATTTCAGAGGAAGGAACTGGGCAAAAACACCTCAGAGTACTCCATTTCTAAGAAAACGCTGCAAAATTCATAGGGCCACCATAAGTCCACAGGTGACTTGAAGGGAGATACATGTACACCACCACAATCATGTTAGAATCACAGAATCATAGGGTTGGAAGAGACCACAAAGGCCATCCAGTCCAACCTCTTGCCATGCAGGAACTCTCAACACCTAATTAGGAGTGCCCATGGTTCCATAAATGGCACAAATTATATTTTATAGGATATAGGAAAGAAGAAAGTATAAGGATGGAAAAGAACAAGAAGGGAAGTCACATTTGAATCTAAAAATCAAATTAATTGGAGAGAAATGAAATGAAACCTGATTAAGTAGGTGAGAGAAGCTTCTTCCTTAATCTAATGTATTCATAGAATCTTAAAAGTGGAAAAGGAGTAGCGCTGAGGGTGAGGCTGCATGAGATTGGTTGACTCGAGAGTAAGCGGGGTAGTGACGAAAACTCCAGAGCAGAGTTTACAGATTACTAAAGAAAACCATAGAATATCCATATGAACATATTATAATGTTGGGTGATTGGAATGGGGCAATAAACCCCTTGATTGATAGAAATGTTATAAATAATCCTAATATGACACAAGGAAAACTACCAAAAACGTTTTTTAATATGATAGAAATAATTATGGTAGAGGATGTATGGAGACACAAACATGGACACACTAAAGATTACATTTTTTATTCTACTCCACACAATTCTTGGTCGAGATTAGATATGGTTTTCACATCAGATCTAATTGAAACAAGAGTAGAAAACATGGAAATTTTACTGAAAATCCTGTCAGACCATTGTCCAGTTAAGATGACGTTAAGAAAGAAAAAAATAGATTATTGCTGGAGACTGGATGAAACACTGCTAAAAGATGAGAATGTAGTTTTAAAAGCCAAAGAGACATTGCAAAACTTTTTTGACATCAATATGAAGGATACAATAGATATTAACACAGTTTGGGAGACTAGCAAGGCTGTAATGAGGAGCATTTATTAAACAGTGTTATGAAAGAAAGAAAAGAAGTGAGGAGAAGTTTTTAAAAATGCAAACTAATTTAAAAACAATAGAAAATCAATTAAGAAGGAATCTAGGGAACAAAAAATTAAAAGCTCAGATAAAGGTTCTCCAAAAACAACCATCTATGATGTTAACTGAAGAAATGGAAAAGAAGATGAAGTTTATGAAACAAAGGCAATTTGAATTTGTAAATAAACCAAGTAAATGGATGACAATAAGATTGAAAAAAGAGTAAAAAAGAGGTTAATGTTTTGAAATGTTGTACGCCGCCCCGATTGCCTAGCAGAGGGGCGGGATATAAATAAAAATTATTATTATTATTATTAATCACGAAAATAAAAGATAAAGACAAAATACATAATATCAGAATAAAATTAAGAAAAGTTTTTTTAACTATTTCAACAAAAATTTTAAAGAGATAAAAACATCAGAAAAAGATCAAAAAGGATATATATAAAGGGATTAAACATCTCAAGTTTGAGGGTAGAAGAAAAGATAGAGCTAAATTGTGAGATAACAGCCACAGAGATAATGGAAGCTATCAAAGAACTAAAGTTGTCCAAATCACCAGGCTCAGATGGATTGAGTGCAATTTATTATAAAAGTTTAACAGAGATAGTAACACCAAAACTCCAAGTAATAATGAATAGAGCTAAAGAGAGGGAAATACCAGAATCTTGGAAAGCAGCAAATATCGTACTAATTCCAAAGGAAGAGAAAGATGCTTTAGAGATGAGGAAATATCGCCCCATACCACTCTTAAATGTAGATTATAAGATCTTCACTAGCATCTTAGCAAAAAGTCTTAAAATAATATTAAAAGACTGGATCCATCCTGATCAGAGAGGTTTTCTACCAGGCAGGCATATAAAAGACAACACAAGAAACTTACTTGATGTTATTGAATACTTCCAAAGAAAACCAGACAAGCAAGCAGCATTAATCTTTCTCGATGCAGATAAAGCCTTCGACAATTTAAGATGGGATTTTATGTTGAAGGTGTTATCAATAGTTGTTGGAGAGAGAGTATATTACAAATGGGTTAGAGCTTTGTACACGAAACAAAAGCTCAAATAGTAGTTAACGGAGAAAGAACTAAAATCTGTGAGATTCAAAAGGGTACGCATCAAGGCTGCCCTCTCTCACCTTTATTATTTATATTAACATTGGAAGTATTATGCAATAGGATCAGGGAAGACAAAGAAATATCAGGAATCAAATTAAAAGGAAGCGAAACCAAACTCAGGGCATACGCAGATGATATGGTTGTATATATAACAGAACTCATAGAAAACATACAAAAGCTATTGGAAGTTATAAAAGAATATGGAAGGTATTCAGGGTTGAAAATCAACAAAGGGAAAACTAAATTTTTAATGACGAATATGACACACAAGGAAAAAGAATTATTCAACAGAAGATCAAACCTTAAAACAGAAAGTAAGGTAAGGTAATTGGGTGTTTTGTTTACAATAAAGAACTCAGAATTATATAAAAACAACTACGAAGCTACATGGGGAAAAATTAAGAAGAATTTAAAGAATTGGAACAAGTTGCAAATATCACTATTAGGACATATATCGATTATTAAAATGTATGTGCTATCAAAGCTGATGTTCCTATTTCAAACCATACCGGTGATAACAAATGATATACCCTTCAAGAACTGGCAGAAAAACATCATGAATTTCATATGGGCAAGGAGAAGACCTAGAATTAAAACAAAAATCTTACAAGATGCGGTAGAAAGAGGTGGTCTGAGCTTACCAAATTTAAAGTTATATTATCATGCTAATGTTTTAGAATGGACAAAGGACTGGCTTAGATTGAAGGATAGGAGACTGTTATATCTGGAAGGAGTGGATAACGTATATGGTTTTCACGCTTATCTGTATTATGATAAGTTAAGAGTGAATAGAGATTTTAAAAACCATTATGTGAAAAATCGCTATGGAGAGTCTGGGAGATATATAAACAAAGATTAAACTCTGGTATACCGTTGGCCATGTCTCCAAATGAAGCACTACACAGATGATGAAATAGAAAATAAGTGGGTAACATATGCAGAACTACTAATAAAGGAGAATGGAAAATGGAGATTAAAAATGAGAGACAAACTTAAAAATGAAGGAATAAAATGTAATTGATTTCTGTATATGCAGATAAATGAAAGATACAAAATGGATCAAAAATATCAAGTAATAACAATGACGGAAAGTGAAATAGAAAAAAAATATTAAAAGAAAGAGGCCATCTAGTTTCCAAGATATATAAGATATTACTTCAGTGGGACACTGAAGAAGAACAGGTAAAGGAGTGCATGATACGGTGGGCACAAGATCTGGGCACAACAATACAGATGGAAGAATGGGAGCAAATTTGGAAATTAAAGTTAAAACACACTCTGAACTATAATTTGAGAGAAAATTTCTACAAGTTGCAATATAGGTGGTATCTTACACCAATGAGATTGGCAAAAATGAAAAAAGATATTTGCATAAAATGTTGGAAATGTAAAAAGAATAAAGGCACATTTTTCCCTATGTGGTGGCTTTGCCTATTAGCAAAAAAATATTGCGAAAAATCCATTCAGAAATTTAAAAAAAATGAAATTGGAGTACAAAAAAGAACCAAGAATATATTTATTAGGATTGATAGGAGAAGATTTGGAGAGGAAACATGAGAAAATAATGTTTTATATGCTCACAGCAGCTAGAATAACGTATGCAACTATCTGGAAAGAAAGTAAGACACCAGAGATAATCAAATGGTATTGGAAACTCTTAGACTACATGGAAATGGATAAATTGACTTATTTGCTTAGAAATAAGTCAACTGACAAACTTGATAAAGATTGGATACCAATAACAGAAAGGATTCAAATGAATATTCAAAGCTTGTAGAAGAGGCAAAATGAGACATATTTTTTAAAGGATAATAATCTGAGATAGACAAATGGACAATGATAGACAAATAGTAAATGTAAGAAATAAGGGTAAATTTAGAACAAAGGGTCAAGTACAATTGAGAAAGATGGGCAAATGGATAAACAGAGAAAATTGGAAGACAAAAGAATTATGAGTATAACTATTTTGATATAGATTCCAGGAAGTCTTTTATTAGAATGATAGTACTGTTTATTAGGATGTATGATTATGTTTTGATTGAACTGTATGAAATTGTATGAAAGATTTGTTGTTCTTTTTAATAACAAAATTTCAATAAAGAATGAATAATATATATAGTTTAGGAGTCCAGCATATTTTGTTTGTCCATTCATATGCCATTCTGTTCCCAAGATTCAGGGAGACTTACAATTACATTTTAAAAATCAAACTCCCACCACTACCATCTTAATTTGCTTCTGCTCTATTAGATGGGATCTCCCCCATTGGCCATTTACATCCAACCTTCTGTGAAGGAGACAATCAAGGCAGCTTAATTGCTACCATTGTACTTTAAATTATATTATAGAATTGTCTCTCATAAATCTTTGTTTATCTTTGTCAGCAGTGGCCCAGTAAACCAGGGTGAAGATTTAAAGTCACAGTGGCAAATTTTGAGTTGAAAATCCAAATGGGGGCCTCACTAAAAGAAAAAGAGGGGTAGCCATAACTCATCAGGAAATCATGGTATACGCTGCAGAATCTGACAGTGTTTTGGATGTCATTCACATTCTAGTGGACATGACCCTCTCTGGGGTTATTAAACACAGCCCCAGGCACTACTGTGCTTCAGAAACAAGACAATGTTCTTTGAGCCACTGCTGGTAAGGTTCTTGAGGCTAGGGGGGAAAACAGGAAAGGACTAAGGTATTAATTGTAAGATTCCTAAGGTTAAGGGAAAGTGGAAAGAAGGCCCCAAGATCTTGGAAGGGTGACTATTAGGCACAAACAGTGCAAGCTACTGTTCAGCTGATCATGTACAGTAGGCCCTCCAAATTGACTGGTATTAGGGGCACAAAACCCCTGTAAAAATGGAAAAACTGAAAATTAAAAAAAAAACACCTATTTTTTACTTGACAGAATGCCTGTAGGAATCTCTAGGTCCTCCAGAGCAATTCTATAGTCAACATCTGCCATAAATTAACCACAGACTTGTACTGGAGGACCTACAAATGCTTACAGAAGTTTTCTCTCTAGGAATCTCAAGATTTTCCAGGGTGATTTTTAGCAGAAGTTGATCCAGAGGTTTCTAGAGAGAACATATTAACCAAATCAGTAAATAATCAAATCCATAAAAGTCAGAGTCACAAATGTGGAGAGCTTACTGTATAATGATTTTGGTGTGTTTAAAAAAAAAAATTGTATGCATTTTTAAAGCTGATGTAACTCATTGGGACATCGTGCTAGAAACCAAAAAATACAGCAGAGCATTTGTGGCTGCTGTCCAAGTTGCAGTGGCCAGTTTCAAATCAAAATTCCAAATGGGAGCTTCATAGCAGAAGGGAAACCTGACATAACTCATCAAGAAATCACAAGGCATGAATGTAGGAAAAGATGAGAGGACCAAGGCACAGCTGCTCCCTAAGTGTAAAAGATGAGTAGTAAAATGAAAGATAGATTTCTGCATTGTGCTGGTAAGGCCCATGGAGTAAAAAAAGAAGTCGAGAGAGAACAGAAAGTCTTGGGGAAATCTTTTGGAAGTACAGATGTAGGCAGCACATCTTTGTTACAACAGGGAGATATGCGTTCCCACAACACATTATTCTACTGTCCTATGGCAAAAGCAAGTGACCTACACATATCTCTATATGTGGTCATTTTCTATCAGAGAGAGGCATTTACATGCTTCTAACAAATATAATTTCTCTGGTTCATAGATCCTTGTTATCTCTGCTTCCAACTTTTTTTCTAAACATGATAGCTCTGCACAAGCAGGTAAATTATTATCACCTTCATCAAATCATGTACAAAATCATCCAATCTTGGTTAACACTTCTATGAATTTATCTAGTTGACTATTTTAGCAGGCTTGGTAAGGAAATGTCAATTTGATAAACCTTTGGAAGCATTAACCAAAATGTCTAATTTTTCCCCCCAGGTGCGTACCTTCGATATTTGAGGCCACAGATGCAATGGGAAATTGGAACAGTATATATTCCAAGATCCAGGAACCCATACTTTGCCTCCAGATAATTTACTGAGACAGCCAAAACACTGTCAGAAACCTGTAAGTCATAGGAAATTTCTACTATCTGCTAAACTTGGAGACCCAATTATCTAGCTGTGTGTTATCGAAGGCTAAGCTCATCCCAGCTGTAGTAAATAATAATTTTTCTTACTCTGGCAGTATCTGTAGAAGCACTGCACAAAATGTTTCAAACTCTTCAAAGTACACAGAAAAACAAAACACTGAAAATGTCTGACACATTTCCAAACAAAATAATATTCATATTTATATTCATCTCAGACTAAATTAGGTAGTTTGGATGCAGCAGCTTGCTTAAGGTAACAATTTGAACAAACAAATTGATGAGAGAGAAAAACTAGGAGAAAAAAACCAAGAGCTTTTAAGCACTTGAAGTGGGGGCTTTAATAGGCATATTCTGCAACATGCCAAGACTCTCTCAGCTGAGAAGCATTTTCTGCCTTCTAATAATCACTTTTGTGACCCAAAAGCAAAATAAAGATTACATCCTTACACACATTTCTCCTGCCTTCTGACTATATGCCAAAAATTGTTTCACATACTAATACTTAATATTTATAGATCTTGCTTGAAAGTGCAAAAACCTTCTCTTACAACAGCCCTAAAATGTAGGTCAGAATCATCTCCATTTTCTACAGCATTAGGCTGAAGCTAAGAGAATAATGGCTTGCCTTAGGCCACCTAGTGAATTAATGGTTGAGGTGAAATTTGAAATGAGAATTTCATGGCTCACCTTTATGCTGGAATAAAAAACAGGTTCCTAACAACTTAAATTGTAATAAAGTCTGTCTCTTAGACCCAGCAGCAGCATACCATCAACTGTATAGGAGAGCCAAAGGCTACAGATTGTCTATTAGAGGCAAAAAAAGAAGTGCTGCTTTACATAAGGGTGTTTTAGGGACAGGAGTGCATGCAGGAGGGAACAGATATTCTTCCATGAGGGGAAAGGGGTGTGGTAAAATGTATTAAGCAATCATCAGAATTAAGTGAAACTGGGGATAATCTCAGCCCTCCAAAGGACTGGTGGCTTGATGATCCCATCCACTGTTTCTTGTTTCTACAAAGGGCACTGTGGAATTGAAACAGGGCACTGACCATTCTTGTGAGGAGGTTAAAGAATCTTGAGGAAGGAGAAAGTAAGGACACTTACAGCAACAAGATGGATATTTTTTAGTTCTGTTGTGTTGTGTGACCATAAGGTAAATTTATCACAGGGTTTTCTGTGGCTGAGAGTATGTGACTCACCCAAGGTCACCAAGTGGGTTTCCATGGTCAAGCAGAGAATCAAATCCTGATCTCTAGAGTTGTAGTCCAACACTCAAACCACTACACCACACTGGCTTCTTGAGTCATACTATGCAATCCAGCCTTTTTCCAGCTTGAAAGCCCACTGTAATATTGCAGCATTCCAAGGCATACCATACCCTATACAAAGAACAGGGGGAGGGGGAACAGACAGGTTGCACTTAGGAGCAAATCAAGCTGTTTTCCCCTTCCCTCTTTCCAAAATGAGGGGCAAAATAGCTAACGTGGCTAAAACAATCACACCAAAATCATCATCCTCTTCTATGTGGTTCATATCCTGTGCCCAAAAGGAGTGTTGTTAATCAAAATAAGAAAGAGCATAGTGTAGTTGGGATTAGGTGATAGTTAACGAGATCAAGGTTCAAATTCCCACTCAACTTTGAGACTTATTGGGTGACCTTGATTCAGTCCTGACTCTTTCTCTCAGCCTAACATACCTCATAGTTTTCTTGTGATGTAAATCAGGAAGAGGAGACACCTTGGATTAAAGTTGGGAGAAAAAATATAATAAATAAAATGTTACACATTAACAAATATTAATGTTAATATAAAATGCTAATAAATAAAACATTACATTTGTATATGACTTAATTACTTTCTGGATCTTTGGGTAGCATGTAAAACTCTTATATCCACAGAAAAGTGAAAGCTCCTTATCAGGCTGGAGGTATCAATCTGTGATTTCAGAGTCTATTTCAGAAAACAAAAATCCTTTACGCATTAACTCAGCCTATCCTTATTCTAATTCTTATTATATTTATTTATATTTCATCTTTTTCCTAGTTCAGGACTCAAAATGTCTTGGTTTACAACAAATTAAAAATATAATTAAAAATTCACAAAATCAAAAAAGTTAAAAAGTGATTAAACTATTAAAAAAGTAAAACTAATTAAAAATATAAACCACATGAAATGCAACAGCACCACACAAATAACTAATAGCATATCCAGCACATTGTACAAGGTAGATCCCCCTTCAGCCTAAATACAAACATCTGAAGGTGAGCAGGTTGGAAACTCTATATTAATGAAAAATTCTATTTAAAAAAACATACATATTAATGAAAAATTAATGTCCAGCAACTGAGTTCTTGTTAATTGCTGTTATGGAGCAAACCTTGCTTAACTTTTTATTGGGAACTGGTATTGCAGGAGGAAGAAAAAGGTGGAGACATGCATCTCACAAGCCAAAAGAGAAGGATCTATTTAAAGCTGCTTGGGGAGTTGGCACTATGGCAGAAACTGATACTCTTTCTACAACAAGAGATAATAGGATGTAAAAAGGATGAGAATTCTTGACTCTTCAAGGGTCTTAATTCAAGGGAATTGTCTCTCTGCATTGTATTAACATTTTATCTAGCTTTTCAAAAGACCAACTGTCCTTTTTGTTTTTAACATTCAAAATAAGTACCTTAGACAGCACCCTGCAGGTGCTCTGATATTATGGATAGAATTGCAGGGAAAGTGCTTATCTTTGCATGTGTCTGTAGTGCTGCATAGGCAAATAGCAGAACCTGTACAATATGTCCTCACAGGGAATTGGTTATTGACAGTCTCAGCAGCAGCAGCACAAGGAGGCCCTGCCGTCTTGTCTCATGGTTTCCTATAAACTCACAGTTCCAATAATGGGAGTTTCTGGGCTGTTTCTGAAAGAGCAGACATAGATACTAATTTATAGTATTGTGGGGGGGTGGGGGGTACTAGGTAGCCTATACAGTCAGCGAGCACAAACCAAAGTACAAACCAAAGTACAAAAAACAGAATATGTTTGTTGACAGGCCTGTATCCTTAAATTCAGGGCACTTAGGGTCAGGCTAAACCCAAATGTTAACTATAACATTTTCTTACTCATGTTTAACCCCCTTTAAAATAGTAGCCACGGGGAGCCAAATCATCTGAGGAACACAGCATGACAGAGGTGGTTTAATATTCCCAACACTGCCATTTCTCTACCCAAACAAATCAAAAGCTGATATTTGCTCCACAGGGTGCTGGACCAATGATATCTCCAAAACAAATGGTAGCTTCCAGATAGTTTGGGAGTAAGCAAAGAATGTAGAGATAAAAGCTACTTGCATCTCCCAAATCCAAAAACACACTCCAGCTGCTGTTAAGGGGAAGGGGAAATGTTTATGTTTATTGTCAAATCTACTTTGACATATACAGTAATGAGAAATACTTCCAATGTAAGGGCAACTTTCTCCAATCTCCAACCCCTGCCAAATAAAAATGTTGTCCTTGCACTCTTGACGAATGCCTTAAAATAAAGAGTTTGTGGGTTAGAATGGACTATGAAGCCCACCCACCCCCAATGGATTTAGAACCCTGCCAGGCTATACTTCATGGCTATACAGGGCCTGACTCTGTGGGCAGAATCATGGAAGAAGGTGTTTTATAATTGTCCTTTAGCTACTTAATTTTTAATGTTTTTAATTAGAAACAGTTAGACACCTTGGTATTTTAGAAAAAGTGTTTTAGAAACAGAGGAAAATGTTTTTTAAAATAATGGTGTACATTTGAATCGCAACCTCTTATCTTCACAATGTAATAAAAGCATTTCCATAGCACTTTCAAATGTTCAAAGTATGTCATACTGACTATCTCATATTTATTTATTTATTTATTTATTCCTTTTATATTCCACCTTTTCCACAAAACAGGAACTCAATATAAGCATATACAAGAAGATTAAATAAAACTGTAGTGATTAAATCACAAAAACCACAATGCTAAAACAGATTAAATAAATTCCAATAATAAAACCCAAATGAGTTTAAAAGGTCAAGTTGCCAAATGCCCACATGAACAAAAAGGTCTTTGCCTGCCAGTGAAAGGGCAACAGAGGTAGAGCAGCACTTGGCTTCATCTGCACTGCAGAAATAATCCAGGTTGGCACTACTTTAACTTTCATGGCTTAATGCTATGAAATTCTGGGAATTGTAGTTTAGAGCACTCTGACAGGGAAAGTTAAGCCATGACGTTCTTTGCTTTAAACTGCACAAAGCTGCATGAGCAATTTGCTTTATATTTTGTTTGGACTTTGGCTATCAGCATTCTTGGCCACTTTCCCGAAGGCCCTGTATAGCCATGAAATTTAGCCTGGCAGGGTTCTAAGTCCATTGGGGGTGGGTGGGCTTCATAGTACATACCATCTTCTCTGCTGATAAGAAAGCATTGGAATATGCTTTAAGTAGATTATAATGTATTCTGAAATCTTTACTCTTATTGCTTGAGATTCTATATGTTTAGAGTTTGAAATGCCCAATGAGGTGTGAGAATTGGATTTCTTTGTTTGATGGTGTATAAAATGAAGCCCTTTTCCTCTGTTCTGGGCCCAAAGATTTGGAATGCTAATTCCTTTGGGACTGCCGGCATAATAAACTGTGTTTACAAACTTATCAAGGTCCTCTCTCTCACTTTCGCTCTGCAAGTAATCCAAGATGCTGTGGGTTGAATAGCTCATAGCCTGTTATTTTCTACTACAATGGGAACTATAGTTTATTGTGGCACCAGAGCTCTCTGACAGAGAAGGCTCAATGTCTCAGAAAAAACTACAGTTCCCATGATGCCCTAGCACTGAGCCTGGGCAGTTAAAATGGACTCAAGCTGCATTATTTCTGTTAGTCTGTAAAGGCCCTAAGTCATAGTGGGAATGAGCCCTGAGTGGTTTCCCTAAAGCCAGCTAGTGAGTTCAGGTCAGAAATAGGCAAAGTCAAACCAAAGGGTTCCAGATTTGTAGCAAACAGCTGTTCCAGTTCTAATATACTACTATTTTTTTCTAGTTAAAATAATTCAAAACTAACTGGACAGCAAACAGAAAAAGTGGAATAGCAAATTTCCCAGGAAAAACAGGAAAAGAAGCTGTTTCTTTCATGTGTTTGAGAAACAAGCCAGTGTCATCAATCGCCCCAGTTTCTCTGAATAAATACAGTGAGACAGATATAACAATAACAATAATAATAATAATAATAATACCAACAACAACTCAATAATAATAGAGAAAATGCCATATAACAGTGGTAGAAAACCAGACCAGACATTTTGGACTTCTCAACACCATCTCATTTCAGAGGCAAACATTCTAAAGTATGATTGGATAAGAAGCAGACAAACAAATGTCTATAACAGCTATACAAGCTGTCATACTATAGCAGATAGAGACCATCTCTGTAAGCTAAAAATATAGGCACGGTTAGCTGATTGCAATCTATAGATTGGCTGAGAACACTTTGAATGTGTAATGCTGGCTCTTCGATAATGTTACAAATACAAATACTTTCAGAAATATATTATTGCTATACTGAATTTATGTATGGATGTGAGAGCTGGACAGTTAAGAAAGATGATAGGAAGAAAAGCAATTCATTTGAGATGTGGTGCTAGAGAAGAGTGCTGGGGGTCCCATGGACAGCCAAAAGGACAAAAAAATGAGTCCTAGAGCAGATCAAACCAGAAACCTCCCTGGAAGCCAAGATGACCAAACTGTTGTACTTTGGACACCTCAGGAGAAGGGAGGACTCACTGGAAAAGACAATAATGCTGGGAAAGGTGGAGAAAGTAGGAAGAGAGGAAGGCCACATGCTAGATGGATGGACTCTATTAAGGAGGTCACAGGGATTGGGTTGCAGAAATTAAGCAGAGCAGTGGAGGACAGAGGGTCTTGGAGATGTCTCATCCATAGGGTCGCCATGAGTCAAGATCGACTTGAGGGCAGTTAACAACAACATACTGAATTTATGAAAGTACAGTACTTGAAATACTGAAATGCTAGATAACATTGAAACGTATGTAAATGTAAATGCCTTTTGCTGTCCTACTTGAAATAAAGAGACCAGACACAAGAATGTGGTTGTAAATGGGCCACTTTATTTAAATTGTTCTATTTAGTTTGTTCTTTCTTGAGATCAGCAAAACAGGGAAAGGAACCTAGTGCGGGAGCAGCTGGGGCTGACAGTCTTTTCTGGGCCACCTCCTCAGCTTCCCCTGGGCAAAACACCTTAGTTACCCAACATTTAGTTATTCCTCAGCCAGCGTGCATCTGTAATGCCAATCAAAGACATCCTCCCTCTTAACTCATGTGCCTTAAGTGATGATTTATATCTCAAATCAGCCCCAAGGAAAGTGTCTTTCCCTACTCCTTTAGACACATGACATAAAGAGGCAGCTTCAGAGACCTACCGTAATTTCTGGCGTATGCGACGGCTTTTTAACCCAGGAAAATCTGGGTTAAAGTCAGGGGTCGTCTTATATGCCGGGTATAAGGAGGAGGACAGAGGTGGGGGCAGCAAGAAGCCTTGGGAAAAGAAGAGGACAAGGAGGACAGAGGTGGGGGCGGCAAGAAGCCTTGGGAAAAGAAGAGGACAAGGAGGACAAAGGTGGGGGCGGCAAGAAGCCTTGGGAGAGGAGGAGAACGAGAGGAACCCTAAGGTGATCCTCTCCTGGGGTTTTCTTGGCAAGACTGGTTCAGAGGAGGTTTGCCATTGCCTTCCCCTGAGGTTGAGAGTGTGTGACTTGTCCAAGTTTCATGGCAGAGTGGGGAATCAAAGCCAGGTCTCCAGAGTAGTAGTCAAACCACTACACCATGCTTGCTCCTATTCCCACATACTACCTATGAAACAATTGCAGACTTTTATGTTGTTCTTGTGTGTCTTCAAGTCCTTTCCGACTTATGGCGACCCTAAAGCAACCTTATCATGGGGTTTTCTTGGCATGTTTCTTCAAATTGGGATTGACATTAACATCCTCTGAGGCTGAGTGTGTGTGACATGCCCAGGGTCACTTACTTGGCTGCAAATTGTACATACCCCAGAATGCATCACCTAGTATATTGGCAGTCCTTCTCCCCAACACTTTCTCATTTCCCCCCAACCACCTCATAGCTGGGAGATGGAAATAATTTTTAAAGCAGTATTTAAATCTGGACTATTTTAAAAAAAAATAAGGTCCAAAACACACTGCAGAAATAAATGCTAGGAAACATGGGAGCTGTAGTTTGTTGTGTTTATTAGTGACAGTTTTCCTGCTAAATACCTGCATGTCATAAGCATTTGAATTAAAATTACCATATTGAAATCAAATCTGATGGGGTTTTTTAAATTTTTATTTGGTGTGCGTTGGAAGAGAGGTAGTCTTATACAGCGAGGAAATCCCAAACTCTGTATTTTAACTGAAAAAGTTGGGGGTCGTCTTATACCCCCAGTCGTCTTATACACTGGAAAATATGGTAACCTTCTCTCAAAAAGGGTGCCATAGGTGCTCACCAAAAATCCTAAAACCTGTCCCCCAAATTAGCCAGTGACTACCTATTTAAGACCATGCCCAAGTCAATCTCTTGGCAGTGGCAACACCACCACCCCAATCTGAAGAAACCTGCCAAGAAAACCCCATGATTATGGCTACCCTATGCCTTAGGATAGCCATAAGTCAGAAATGACTTGAAGGCACACCACAACAATAACTTCAAATATCATGTACGATGTTTCTCATCACTGAGATATACTATAAGAAGTATGTTTATGTACTAAAAATAACATGTGTCTTACAAGTATGTGAAATGCTCCTTGTGGTTCAGCAATGACAGATGCTCTGCTTAGCAATGGTGACACAAATTACATTTGTTGGAATAAAAGAGGCCATAGTTTTATTGGTTACAGTTGCAGAGGCTTGGCCACAACATTAGCCTGCATTCAAGTATCAGTCAGCCTACCTGCCAACTGATGGGAACCAAGCACCCAACCTGTCTACTAGATTTGGAAACCAATTTAACCAGTCCACCTGCAGGGTATGACTCTGGAATGACAAACTTGAGATTCCATGTGTAAGCTAATTGCTTCCCTTAATAAATATAAAAACAATAATGAACTCATGCGTTTATTCTCCTGTAATATAAATTTCCTGAAAGTCAAAAACTTATGATTGCCAGAATCCTAGTTTGGCTACCTAGTTACATCTCCATAATAAAGCAACATCTCCTGGCCCAACCCACACTCAGCCCTTAAATCCAAGCAGGTGAAGCAGGTTTGTTCAACTTCTGATCAGGGCTCAAGAAGGATGATGTTTTTAATTTCTTCCCTGAACTAGTGAAACTGAAACAAGGAGTTGTAACAGGAGTCCTGCTTCTGGTTGCCACAAGCTCACTTGCTGGCAGGACTGAGGTGGAAACCAACTGGAAGCTAAATGAACCCCCTTTGCCTGATCTGGTGGCTGGCTGTTAAGGTGAACTGGAGTGGCATTTATATTCTTATTGAAGAATATTGGAGTGGCATTTATTTATTGGAGTGGCATTTATATTCTTATTGAATACATACTTTTTATGTATCCATAACTGTATGCTATGAATCTGTAACTGCCACACTGAATACCAGCTGATAAGAGGAATGCTGATGTTGTTCTGCCTTCTAGACAGCACTGTTGTTTACAATGGTAAACTAGGGAATCCTAGCTAAATGCACATTGACAAGCATAAGGCAAGGAACAATCAGTCCTTCTACAAAGAGACAAGGGTAGAGGAACCAAGTCTGTTTCAGTATCCAGACCCATGTTACGTTATGAGTACAGATCAAGCTCTGAATTCTGAAATATATTTCATGGAAGAGTGAGTGACTGAATTATGAAAAGGAGCTGCATAGTTTTTGATATGATTCAAGAATGCAGCTGTGAAATTAATCTGCCAAAATAAATAGCACTGCAAAGGACAGAAGAAAGTAAGATAAAAAGAGCAGTTTTTATAATTCTTCATTTCAAAGATGTTTTCAAAGTTACTACTGTCAGTTTTAAAACCAATTTAAAACCAATAATATATTTTGGAGTAGTATAGGAATATAAATATCACTCAGTGTCTACAGATGCACTTTTTCTTAAAAAAAAAAATGTGTTTTCCAGACTAGAATCATCCCAGTGATAAATCCAACTTTAGTTCACAGTTCACAAAAGATCAGTGCTGACACTGCAGGGTTGTTGTGAGATTGCACAAAACAAAGTTTGAATATCATGCCACCATGTCAATAATAAAGATCGAAGTGTGCTTGACTGCTTTCTTACAAAAGTGATAGGTTTCAAAATATTTTTAGAATCAAAACATTCTATTTTTAGAATTCAAAACACATATTTATGTTATATTTTATATTGTATTATATTTAGATTATTTATATTAATTTATATTAATATTTACATATATTTATAAATATTTATATAATTATTTATATATTATTTTAAAAATGTGTTTTACATCAGACAGACAGGTTGGCATAGTGGTTGAAGTGGTAGGCTACAATTCTGGAGACCAGGGTTTGATTTCCAGCTTGGTCATGAAACCCACTGGGTGACCTTGGGCAAGTTACATGCTCTTAGCTTCAGGGGTAGGCAATGGCAAACCTCCTCTGAACAAATGTTCAAGAAAATCCCATGATGGGCTCACCTTTGGGTCACCATAAGTCAGAATGGACATGAAGGCATGCAACAACAAATTGGGTTTATAGCCCATCTTGCTCCTAAAATGGGATTCAAGGCAGCTTAAAATATCTTCTTTACTGAAATTCAGGGGTGGTTTTTTTGTTTTGTTTTTTGGTGTGTGGGTTGTTGTTGTTTTTAGAAAAGGGAATGACAGTATTATATTTGTAAAATATTACACTTGTAACTTAGGCTGCATCCACACTCCAGAAATAATCCAGTTTGGCACCACTTTAACTGTCATGGCAAAATGCTATGGAATTCTGGGAATCGTAGTTTTGAGGGACATTTAGCCTTCTCTGTCAGAGAGAATACAAATTCAAACAAAAATCCATCAGTGATATCTTTATTGGCCAACCAAACTACACAAAATTCTGTATATTTTGTATATATATATATATACAAGCATTTTAGTTGGTGAATAAAAGCAACAAAAGTTAATGTTGCAACCCGCCTCGATTGTTAAGCAGAGGGGCGGGCTATAAATAAAAATAAATAAATAAATAAATAAATTATTATTGATGGATTTTTGTTTGAATTTGCTAAATGACCAACACAGCTCCCCCTGAATAAAGAGAATACAACTACAGTTCCTGGAATTCCATAGCATTGAGTCATGCCAGTTAAAGTGGTGTCAAACTGGATTATTTCTGCACTGTAGATGCAGCCATAGTCTGATGAATCCAATGCAACTTTTATACTTCCAAATATTAGGTTGGATTCAAAGTAATTTTTGGTTAATGGGACTGATGAAAAAGAGCTTTCCCTGTTTCTCTCTTCCCTATGGTAGCCTCCCCTTCAATGCTACAAAGTTCACTTCAGGGAAACCTCCTACTCTTGATTTTGGGGAAAACATTCCCTTCCTCTTTAGCCCTTGCCTTGTAGATCATCCCACTCAGCAGGGCTCCATTCTTTTCTGTATTACTTTGGGAGAGATCCAGGGGAGATGCCAAAAAGATCAGGGGGTAGTCAAGTTCACTTCAGCAGGGCTGGCTGTACGATCCGCCACTGTTACATGTGTACAATGGGTCTGTGAGAATCAGAGGCAACCAATGGATCTGCTGTGAATCCACCCTTAATTTTAGCACTCTTCCTTGCATGATATATGCCAAGTTGCATGATAACTGCCAGTTTCAAATCCTGCACTGGGAGGGTTACCGTTCAACCAGGAGCAGCTGTGAGATGAGCAGAGGTAAGCTCAAGAATGAATGGATTCATATAGGAAAAAACAGTGGAGCACGCTGCCTCCTAGAGTGGTGGAGTCTCCTTCTCTGGAGGTTTTTAAACAGAGGCTGGATGGTCATCTGTCAGGAGTACTTTGATTGTGTCTTCCTGCATGGCAGGGGATTAGACTGGATGGCCCTTGCAGACTCTTCCAACTCTATGATTCTATTCATTTATCATTCCCATAGTATAAAATCAACCAGCCCCCCCCTGATTTCTACAGTCCCATTGCCCACAAGTAACATACATCTCCATGTCACCATTCTCTGAAGATATCAACCACAGATGCAGGTGAAACACCAGGAATACATTCTTCTACAACATGGCCTCACAGCCCGAAAAATCCACAAAAAACTATATACATAGGATCCAATCCATAGTTGCAATGCTTCAAATCTCACATGTTTAAACCAAGGCCACAGGAAAAAGAGACCACAGTGTTACTGTTACAGTTTTTAAAGTCATAATGTGTAAGTAACATCTAACCCAAATTTTCAGAAATAGCCATACCCTTCAGGTTAATGACCCTGTGAATTTACCTACTGCATTTTCAATTAATCTTCTGAAGAGAACATTAGGATAATTTTCCTTTGTATTCATGGGCTTTCAAGGTGAACAGCTAGTAACTGGCAATAAGTTACTTGCTCAAGATTAATGGTATCCTGTGTGAAGCATTGTAATTTGTCCTGTCACCCTTAGTAGGATATATGGATGAATGAACATGATGAAAGAAGACTGCCAAAGGTCTTCAGGGCCACTGGACACACTCCAAGAAAAGCAGTGACTTTTTCAACCTTGGGCCTGCCCTTTGAAATAAAGTGACTCTGTAAAATAAAAAATGTTCCATACCGAATGCATTTATGCATAGAATTACCATTTGCTTCTACACAGAAAAGCATATATCTAGGAGATCGCAAAAAGGAGTATTTCAACTCACAGCACAAGACCAGGACTTTGCATACCAAAACAATACCCAAATCAAACTTAAATCAAAATTTTAAGTAATAAGATGGCCTTGTGAAGAGATTATGGTCCTAGAGAAGAAGCTGGTTAATGAATCTGTGGAAAAACTGTGGCCCTTTCAGTACAGCTGACATGCAACTGATTTCAAAGTTGTATAAGGCAAAGAAGGAAATTGACAGCTCAATAATGTTATTTGCACATAGATCTGGGATGTCAAATTCTGAATTCGAAAACTGATTTGGGAATTCAAATGGTGCTCAATACTTACAAGACAGGTCACAGTGCTACTAATCAAAACATAGATTGGGGATATTCTGTCTTTTCCTCCTTAATGGAATTCTTATGTAAGAAAAAGGTGAAAGAAGCAGTGAGAATATACCAGAGGACAACAGTTACGTGATAACAAGAGTGTCTGGAAAACCTGTAAAATTCCCAGAATAAGTCAGGAAAAGTTTATATTAAAAGCCTTATTTGGAAGCATCTTTACCATGGTTTATGTCTGATAGACTAGTGTTATTTTCTTCTACATGTTGTTATACTATTGACTAGGCTAAGGCTAAAACAAGTGAGTTGCTTACAATCATTAAAGTTCAAGGCTTCCTAGTCATTCCATATAGTCTTAATCACCATACCAGGCTACAATGTCACCACATGGTTATTACAGTCTATAAAATAGTCTACATAGTCCTCTGGCAGATTTTCTAGAAAGATCTGTAACTAGAAAGATCTGTCACAATGCAGTTTTAAAGTAAATAAAAATGATGCAGTCTTCTTTTGCATAAATCATATTTTCGTGTGTAAAATAAATTACACAAATATGGTTTTCTGTCAAAAGAATGTAGTATTTGCTTTCAGAAAGAATAAAAGTGACCTATACATGCAGACTGAATATAAAAACATCAAAGAGAAAACAAATTTTGTATGGCAACTTACTGTGGAAGGATAAAATTTGTGTTAATGTTGCTAAGTGATAAGATGTAAGACATTTGATTTGAACACCTTTTATTCAGCACTTGCATAAAATGTATTTCATTCTTCAATGTGTTTTCATTTCCAAGCATAACACAGGAGTTCTATTCTAGCTGCAAAATTATTTTCTTCTATCCTATAAAAGAGACTGATTTTTAAATCATACATTTTCACAAGATAATCTCTATGTAGTCACAATTCACTCACATGTATATCAGCACTTTACCATTTATGATATCTAAATAAAATATCCCTTTAATATTGATGGCCTGTTTTCCCCATATGCTGTTCTGCTATTCTCCAATCTTCTCTCTCTCTTTCCCAACACATGAATTCTTTTTTTCTTTCACTACCATCCATACTCTTATGTCCATTCAGATTTCCTCCTCCTAACTTCCTTCCCCACCCTTACTGGGCAAAAGTAATATTTCTTGCTTGCTCTCATTCTCATTCTCGCAACTCAGGTTATCACATTCTAGTTTTCCAAATCCAGGCGGTTTTATTTGCATATTGTTTGGTTTTTAAGCATATCATATAATGTACTATGACACTGTTTACTAGCACATAGGATCAGTGGGATCCTGGACACTTAAGCAATGAGATCATGGGCACTTTGTTGAATGATAGGCCAAAAAATTAAATCAAATAGCTTGTGCTATGCTCCATTGCAAATGTGATTTCACAATGGGATCCTGGTTCCTGATTGCTTGCCTTGTTCAAATACATCCTTTGATTGTACTACAACACAAAAACATGTTGTTGAAGTAGATTTGGATTCTAACATTTTAGTCCAGGACCAGAACTACACACATTTATTTTGAGCTGTGTGAGGTAAGATGAAAATTTAATGTATCATGAAGGTATGATGGGGTAGTGAAGACCTCTGTTCCTGCCTTTCCTCACACAGTGGCAGCACATAATCTGGATAGCAGGACATGGGTAGGAAAAGAGCCTCTATATTTTGTAGCCTGCATCCAGGTGAAACAGCAAGGTAGAAGTGTAAGCATGGTCTTCCTGGACCAGCCTTACCCTCTTGTGTGTCACATTGGTTATCTGAATGACTTAAATTGAGCTAGTTTGTTATAAATAGAAAGCCTGTAAATGCTCTATTAATGTATTCTAGAAGGTCTCTAACATTCACCTGAAGTATGAAATACTCTTTATATTGGGGGTTTGATGTTAGGATTATATTGGGGTTTTGATGTTAACAACTGTTTCATATGATTGATTATGAAAAGGACCACCAAATAATGAAAAGGTTGATTTTTTTTTTGCTACTGTTAGTACTTGTGTCATATAAACATAGGGGGGTTGCAGACTGCCAGAAATAGTGCAAATTGAGTCCACTTTTAGGGTTAGGGTTAGTGCTAGGGAATCATGGGAATTGTGGGTTTCTTTTCCTGAGACATTGAGCCTTCTCTGTCAGAGAACTCTGGTGCCACAATAAAATACAGTTCCCATGATTCCCTAGCACTAACCCTAACCCTAAAAGTGGACTCAATTTGCACTATTTCTGGCAGTCTGCAACCCCCCATACATAACTTTTCCTTCTCTTGATACCTTGATGCCTTTTCACAGACACAAGGAACAGAAAAGGATATAGAAAGCTATAAGGGGATCCTATAGTACCTTTGAAACTAAGGGCCTTTGCAGACTGCTAGAAATAGTGCAACTTGAGTCCACTTTAAGGGTTAGGGTTAGGGAATCATGGGAACTGTATTTTATTGTGGCACCAGAGCTCTCTGACAGAGAAGGCTCAATGTCTCAGAAAAACAACAACAATTCCCATGATTCCCTAGCACTAACCCTAACCCTAAAAGTGGACTCAATTTGCACTATTTCTGGCAGTCTGCAAAGGCCCTAAGAGAAAAAGAATGCTTTCATGGATTTCTGTCCACTTCATCAGATTCATGAACTGAAGCTTTTGGACAGACACACACACACACACACACACACACACACATCTCAACAGGTGGGGGTGTTACAGGATGAGCACCATTTCCACATATGTTTTGCAAAATTGAAGTCTCTGAAACCTAAATATTAAGAACACAAGTATGTCTGTGTAGAGTAACAAGCCAAATGTTTGTGTTTAAGAAATATAAAATTATCAGCTGGTTGTGGACATGTAGCCACCTAACCGATACCAAAGGAGGTAAGAAGAAAATAATTAAAAAGTGATCATAATATAGGGAAGAAACTGAAAAGGCATACTGCAATGGTACAATAGTTTTAATCAGACTAAGGCAATCATAAGCTGGCAGAGAAGAAGAAGAAGAAGAAGAAGAAGAAGAAGAAGAAGAAGAAGAAGAAGAAGAAGAAGAAGAAGAAGAAGATTTATTTTTAACCCGCCCCTCTGCTCAGCAACCAAGGCGGGGTACAGCATGATTAAAACAACAATAGTTAAAACATACCATCAACCCACTCTCTCCCCCTCCCACCCCTTAAAAATAAATTAAACTAATTCAAGATTTAAAAACAATTAGTACTGCAAAATATGATAAAAACCAAGTAGGGCAAACAGGCAATGGCAGGAAAGGGGCAGGTAGCAACCACCTCCAGTTGAGACGGGATTATTCTGGGAAGGCCAGATGATTCCAGTGTTGCATCTGATGAAGTAGAATAAATCTACAAAAGCTTCTGCTAGAAATTTCTTTCTCTCAGGCCCAAAACAGATGGGCCAAAAACACTTCAGGCTGTGTTGAGGGCTGGGCATTTTAAATAACGCACACCCTGAACGTGGGTGTACCATCCCGGAAGAACCAGCACAAAAAGCAGTGGCAAAAAACTGCTCTTGCTGGTGGCTGGGTTCAGGACTACAGCGGCGGCAACCTGCTTCAGATGCAGTCTCACGGGGTCACTGCAAAATACTTTTGTATGGTCAGTGATTGGTCACTTAATAGTAGCCTTGTATAGAAGGCCAGTAAGATCTCATTTCTGACTGGATGAGAGAATCTGTGTTAGCATTAACAGAGATTATTTGAATCCATCAGTGACTGGACAGGTAGACACTGGAGATAGTATAAAAGCTCCCTTCTCAGAGACAAAGAGCAGACTATTTACACAGCCTCCAGCAAAGTCAAATCTTGCTGTCTCCAATGGTTTTTATGCTGTTGTTTCTGTACCTAGCTAGTAAAATGCTAGTAAGAGAGAAAGAGAACATCTTTGCTAAACATTAAATAAACTACAGTAAATAGTTTTTATCTAGATAGATAAATGTCTGTGGAAGAGTATTATTTTTAATGGTTGCCTGTAATGATACAAATATCTGTCTGTTTCATCCACAGAAGACATATAAAGGTTCCATTCCTTAAAAATGTAAGACTATATGGATGCCTTATGGTAATGTTGGCTATGATGTTAAAATGATGTAAGATGTTGAATGCCATACAAGCAATGTTAATGATAAGCTATGTGTCCAGACAATGTGTCCAAAGAATGTCTCTCTCTCTGGTGAGTTGTGGTTATGTGTGTGTGATTATTAAATGATTATTAAGATGCCTGTTCATTCTTCCACGTTAAATATTCTCATACTTATGAATGCATAAGTGGAGAGTTGATGCTTGGACTATGCAGTTGAACACAAGTTGGGAGCCAAGGTAACCAGATGGTGACAAGAGGGGCCTCCAAACAGAAATAGGTTGGCTGACAAACATTTAAAAAGTATTTAGTTGCACAGTCTTGTGAACTGATAAGGGTGAGGAACCATACTTGTTTCATAGAGAGGGGAGTGTGAATTGTAATAGAAATGCAAAACATGTGACTATGGTGAAAGGCTGAAAACCTCAGTCTCAGTGATGGTTGCCTAGAGCAGTTGAAGGGATAATAGTGGGAGACACTATTCCTTCTGGTATTCATCTGTAGGAACTGTAGATAGGATTCTGTAGAATTTAGTGCTGGGCAGTTGTTTCTCAGCCTCCTGACATTGGAGCAATCATAGTTAGGGCCTTTGGATATATGGACATTTAGTTATTTTTCATGGATTTTTCAGGGTGAAACTGTTTTAGACAGAGTTTAGAAAATCTCATGGCTAGAAACCATTCTACTTGGGAGATTCTAGAAGTAATAGGCCCAAAAGTAACTTTTCTAAGCCCTGCTTTTAATTTTATGGCTTAAAAAAATTAACTACTACCCTTCCTTTATGTATTTTTTGAAATAGTTGCAACAACACTCACCAAAAATATGGTACCAATAATTCCAACTATATGAAGAATGAAACAATTTCCTGCAGAAATTACAGTCCATCCACAACCTCTCAGAGAACCACTATGAATGTGGAATCTCTCTGTACATGAAGATCCTACAAAAGCATGACTGTGGAGATTATCACACGGGAGATGAAAGTATAGTCCTCCCATGCTTAATTTGCATTATTAGCACGGTCGGGGGAAGATTATCACACCCCCGCATGCATTTCCCGTCCTTCTCCCTTATAAAAAAAGTAATGGACCCATCATTGGGTATTAATGGAAGTTCCTGTTAATACCCAATGACAGGTCCATTACTATTTTCAGACAGGAGAAGGACGGGATACGTGTGCGGCAATGTGATACCCGATCGTGTTAAGAATGTGAATTAAGCAAGGGAGGAGGATAATTTTCCTCCCATGTAATAATCTCCTATGAAACATCAGAAATTATCATTCCAGATGGGGCCACAGAACACCTAGCCACAATGTCTGCCACTACACATAATAATGACTTCATTTTTAGTATTGACATGTACCTTCATGTTAATGGCATTGACATGAACACATGCAATACATCACAATATGCAAACATCTTCATGGCTGACCTGGAAGAACACTTCCTGAGCTCCAGAACAAAAAGGCATTTTTTCTACCTGACAAAATCTTTCTAATTTGGTCTCATGAAGAGGAATCATTTGATATGTTCTCCCAGAATTTTAACAATTTCCATCCTAATATTAATTTTATCTTAGAACAATACACACAGTAAATTCAGTTTCTGGACTGAGCTACAAAGTGGATGTCTACGCAACACTTTGTATCATAAACTCACTGCCTGCTACACATACTTAATAACCTTACAGCTTCTACCCTGAACACACTACCAAATCTTTCACTTACAGCCAAGCCCTCCAATATGACTACATCTGATCAGCCTCAGACCCACAAAAACTCCTTGTACTTCAAGCTTTCTAGACATTCTGTCTTGGACCTCCCAGCAGCACCCCTAGAAAAAAAGAAAAGAAAAAAAGATAAAAGGAAGATTGGAAAGAGAAACAGCTGAATATTTGAAGGGATGTCATATTGAGGAAGGAACAAGTTTGTTTTCTGCTGCTCCAGAGACTAGGACCCAGAACAATGGATGCAAGCTCCAGGAAAAGAGATTCCACCTCAACATTAGGAGGCACTTCCTGACAGTAAGGGCTGTTCAACAGTGGAACACACTCCCTTGGAGAGTAGTGGAGTCTCCTTCCTTGGAGGTCTTTAAGCAGGGGCTGGATGGCCATCTGTTGGGGAATGCTTTGATTGGGAGTTCCTGCATGGCAGGGGGTTGGACTGGATGGATGGCCCTTGTGGTTTCTTCCAACTCTATGATTCTATGAATTACAGTATATCCACAAACCTCAATTCACTGGAAGTGATTTGAACAGAGACAAACATTTGTTGGGACACTATACATATTAAAGTACTAGTTGATTTCCTAGCTACTAAGTATGGCTCTCATGCCTGCAGTATTGCAACACTTTTCTGGTTCTGTGCCTATATAAATGTGCTAGACCAAATACTTCCTCCATTGTTCATATGTTTACCTGCTTGTCTTAGCTTATATGTCAAACGTGCCTCCCTTTTAACTTCTCTTTATGACTATTGTTGTGACTGAACTTCTCATTCTATCACCATACCCACATGTTATGGACGTTATCACACGCGGGGCTCAAAGCGGCAAGAAAGCGGAATGGAATCAATCCAGAAGCATACCGGTATAGACCCCACAAGATGGAAATCGTTATCAGACGCAACTGGCATCATTGCGGAATTGACGAAACCGCGATAGATACGCTCCGGGGAACTGTATCTGCCGTTCACACACAAGTGAGAAGATCCCTTCCAGAACCCAGCAAGGATGTTCTTGCTGCCCAATCAAAACAGGAAGTATACGTCATAAGATGCTTCCTCACAGATCCATGGAAAATAGCGCGGGAAACCATGGGCCATGAAGGGGAATGCTCCACGATAGGCATCTCGTGTTCAGACATACGGCGAAAGCAGCAGCATTGCGGCATTATTCCTCAAGAAACCCGGAATTCAAAAGAACGGGGATGATGCAGCATTGGGACGGGGATGACATACGGGGATGGGCGGGGTTCTATGCGACGTCGTGTGAACACACGGGAAAAAGAACCGGAATGGGACGGGGATGATGCTGGATTCTTTCTGCTTTAGGCCCCGTGTGATAACGTCCACACACTGGTATATATGTCTGTCCATAGAAATTTCACTCCATGGATCTGATGATGTGGACTGGAGTACATAAAAGCTTATGCTAGAAATTTCTTTTTCTCAATCTCAAAGGTGCAACAGGAGTCTTTTATGTTCTTCTTTGCTGAAACAGAATAACACAGCAATGTATATGAATTCTAAGAAAAAGGAACACAAAGGCAAGAGCTATACTTTTTCAGTCATAGACTTTGGTTCTCCTATGTGGGTCAGAAATAGCTACGGTATATGATAAGGGCTGCAAATTCTAATTCTGCTGTCTGCTAAAAATTAAGTAGACAGGTAATAATAAAAGATTGCGTTGGAGAGGGGCGGGATAGAAACAAATTATATTATTATTATTATTATTATTATTATTATTATTATTATTATTAGATGAGCATGCAGATCTCAACAGCTAATTGCATTCATATATTAAGCCTGGACAACAAGATAGGCCTGGAAAAATCTTGCATGTAGCCAGTAACATCACTGGGGGGTGTGGGGGTGCTGGCTGCACCAGGTGACACCCCAGAAGGGGGCAACACCACAGAAAAGAGAGGTGACACCCACTCCCCCCCCCCCGCAGGCACTCCTTGGGGGTCTCTGGCCCGGAGTGGGCAGCAGGCGGCTGTTTTCCCAGCCACACTGCCATTTTTCTGGGCCTCAGGGGAGGTCTCTGGGCCTCGGGGGTGGGGTTTCTGGCATGGGCGAGTAGTGGACAGCAGTTTCTGTGGCCACTTTCTGCATGATCCCACCCCCGGATGCCCTGCTGGAAATCCTGCTCAGAAGCCATGCCCCCCAGAAGCCCCACCTGCCTGCACTGGATGACACCCCTGGTGGGGACGCCACTGATGTAGC
Source organism: Phrynosoma blainvillii (assembly GCA_026167975.1). NCBI lineage: Eukaryota > Metazoa > Chordata > Lepidosauria > Squamata > Phrynosomatidae > Phrynosoma > Phrynosoma blainvillii. The sequence goes on along the minus strand of JANUYF010000002.1, from coordinate 324,177,489 downwards.
CAAAGGCATTTAGCTACCAGTAGTAGCTACTCATTCTGCTAGGCACCATGATCAGCTATTTTACCCTATAATTTTAGCCCATATTATCTATTGCTACTCTCTGTGTAGCAGAGGTGAACAACCTGAAGTCCCAGGACCACATAAGACTCTCTGGAGTTGATGACCTGTGGTAAGAGTAAAGAGTCTCCCATTAGTAGTCCACTGAAGAATGGGGAAGGGTGGCAGAAAGAAACATAAAAGATGGTTCCACCTATCTGGCTCCAGTTATAGTTCTATGTGTGACCATCAACAAATACCCCCTTTACATGGGACTATAACAACCAATGGAAAACTAGTAGACCAATGAGGGTCAAAGAAATCTCTGTACTAAGATTCTCCATGGTGCCAAACATCAGGTAAGGTAATATCAGCATGGAGAGAGAGGGCTTGAAAGAAGTTTACTTGTTGTTATATCTGCCAGAATAAACAGCTATAATCACCACTCAGAGGTTTCTGTCCATGCAGAGCCTCTCTTTAAGCCTCCAAGTCACACCTTGGCCTCAGAGTGTACAGCATGTATCCAAATTTCAAATAGACCTCTTGGAAAGATACAATTTGTGAAAAATGCAAGAAATAAGATATTAAAAGAAATCCAGATCATACTTTCCTTTGCACAGAAACTCTTTCAGCGTGGTGATTAAACTTATCTCTAAAACCCAGCAAGGCTACATCGTGCTGTATCAAACAATAATGCAGATTTTACCGAGAACAAAACAGAACACTTTAGTAAATAAAAGGCCACACTGTGGACGTTATCACACGGGGTCTAAAGCAGTCCCATCCCCGTACCATCCCCGTACCATTCCGGATCCTTTGCCCCTGTGTTCAAACGACGTCGCAGCAAACCCCACCCCATCCAGTGCCATCCCCGGCGCATTGCAGCATCATCCCCGTTCTTTGCAATTCCTCTTCATTTGAGGAATTACATCTGCCGCAACCAGAACCATACCGGAATGATGCTGCTTTCTTGTCTGAAGCTACGGGGTCTATTCCGGTATGGTTCTGGATTGATTCCATGCCGCTTTCTTGCCACCGCGTGTGATAACGCCCTGTGAGAAAGAATGGGAAGTAATGATTTGAAAAAGTCTTCAGAGCACTCCACAGTTTAGCTGATTGATGACCTTCAGGTATTTGGCACGTTTACAAAGATGAAAGCAACAGATGGTAGATATGCCATAAAAATAAACTGAGAGCTGAAGCATCCCCAAAAACACAGATCGTAGCTGAAACCAGAGGGATGTATGTCATTAAATCAGTAGTTTTTGCTTGAAAGTTTCATCAGGAGCAACAAATAGGTATCTCTGTATGTTTTTCAACACTCCATATTTTTCTCAAAAATTTCTGCATTAAGCAATTCCTGTGCCCATATTTTTGAGTGCAGAGAAAGCAGTTGATAATTTGAACTTGACTATAAGTTGGCCTCGTGTATAAGTCAAGGATAGGTTTCTGGGGCCAAAATTGTGGATTTTTATATGATCCATGGATAGGTCAAGGATAAAAATTAGGGCCATATAGCAAAGGATCTAAATAATGAAGCAAAGGAAAACAATGCCAAAGGACATAAAATTCCAGCAGGCATAACTATTTGTGATCACCTGAAAGGATGGATGAGAGCGCAGAGGGATGATCAGTGCTCCCAGGACAGATTATACTATAGCCTTTCACTAGGGGGTGGTTCCTTATTAAAAAATAAGAGTTAAAGTACAGTACTTACATTGATCCATGAATATGTGGAATCTGTTTTGGGTGTGTGTGTGTTAATTTTTGACTAAAACTTCTAGATTTATTCACAAGTATATCCAGTATGTTTACTGTTTTGGAAAAGGTAAACTCTGATAGAGATTTCTTTTTATGGATTAAAGCAATATATGATATTCAAAAGGCACAGTCACTGACAAATAGTGGAGTGACTTTGTGATATCCAAAGGGGAACTAGACAGGACTGACCTCTTTCTCTTTTATTTTTTTATACTAGTTTTGAAAGTTTTAACTACAGCTATAAGGGAAGAAGAAAGGATCAAGAGTATCAATATTAAGAGGACTTCAGCTGAGGATTTCGGCCTCATCTGCACTGAAGAAACAATGCACCTTGACATTGCTTTAACTGCCATGGCTCTATCCTATGGGATCCTGGGATCTGTAGTTTGTTGTGTCTCCTGTAGTTTGTTGGGTTTCTCTGAAAAGGAAGGCTAAATAACTCATAAAACTACAAATCCCAAAATGCCATAGCATTGAGCCATGGCAGTTAAAGGGTTGTTGCAGTGCAGATGAGGCCTAACTTTTCTAGAAAACGCTTTAGAAACTGTTGAGATCTTAACAAATATTTTAGGAAATTAAGGTGATTTAACTGGATTTAGGATTAATAAAAACAAAACCGTTATGTTGTTGAAGAATATAAAAAAGGAAGACTGAACACTTTTAATTGAGAAAACTGTTACTTTATAGATGAAAGTAAAATACCTATTAATAAATATCACAAAAAAAAATTAATTTATTTCAGAATAGCTACATCAAAACTTGGAAAAACATTAAACAAGATTTGGGGGAAAATGGAGTAAATTAAGACGGTCATTGCTTGGAAGAATCTCAGTTATAAAAATAAATGTTTTACCAAATATGTTGGATCTGTTCCAAACAATATCAATTTTGACTAATGTTGCACCATTTAAACAATGACAGAAAGATATTTCAAAATTTAAAACACCTACAGTCAGTTCTAAAATTTTACAAGATGTAAAACAGAGAGGAGCCTTTAGGCTCCCTGATTTCATAGAATCAGAGAATTATAGAGTTCGAAGAGAGCACAAGGGCCATCCAGTGCAGCTCCCTGTCATGCAGGAACTCACAATCAAAGCACCCATGACATCCAGACTCTGTTTATAAACCTCCAAAGAAGGAGACTCCACCACTCTCTGAGGGAGTGTGTTCCACTAATGTGGAGGTGGCATCTCTTCCTGTAGCTTGCATCCATTGTTCTGAGTTCTATTCTCTAGAGTAGCAGAAAACAAGCTTGCTCCATCCTCAATATTACATCCCTTCAAATATTTAAAATTAATCATCTCTTCTCCAGGCTAATCATACCCAGCTCCCTAATCGTTCCTCATATGGCATGGTTTCCAGATCCTTCACCCTTTTAGTTGCCCTCCTTTGGAGACACTCCAGCTTCTCTACATCCTTTTTGAATTGTGGTGCCCAGAACTGGAGAAAGTATTCCAGGTGAGGCCTGACCAAATAAGAATAGAGTGGCATTATTATTTCCCTTGATCTAGACACTATATTTCTTTTGATGCAGCCTAGATTCACAGTTGCTTTTTTAGCTGCCATATCACACTGTTGACTCAAGTTCCTCTTGCAGTCTATTAGGACTCCTAGATCCTTTTCACATGTAAGTCAGGTGAAGTCTTGTTAAGTCAGATGTCCATTCTATATCTATGCATTTCATTTTTTCTGCCTAAGTGCAGTACTTTACATTTCTCCAAGAGGACATGCACACAGGTCTGAAAGAGCAATTTATGTCTGCACTGAAACCAACTGCACCAGGGCCGTGGCAACCGCACACACACAGCCCCGATCCGGGCTGCCACTGCAGTCCCCAGCCACTAGCAACGAGCAGCTTTTTGCCTCTCCTTTTTGTGTGGGCTCTTCTGGGTTGGGGCAGGTTTGTCAAGCTTCTGGCCACATTTAGGGCATGCATCATATAAAGGCCAAACCCCCAACATGGCCCAAAGTCAGCACTTTTGGCTCGTCTGCTTCGAGCCCATGTTGAAATTCATTTTGTTAGTTTTGGCCCAGCTTTCTAATCTACTAAGGTTATTTTGAATTTTGATCCTTTCCTCTGGGGTATTAGCTACTTCCCTAATTTGTTGTCATCTGGAAATTTGATAAGCCTGCCCTCTATTCTTTCATCCAAGTCATTGATAAAGATGTTGAATAGCACTGGGCCCAGGACCGAATCCCATTGTACTAGACTGGTCACTTCTCTCCAAGATGAAGAGGAGCCATTGCTGAGCACCCTTGGATGTGGTCAGCCAACCAATTGCAAAGCCACCTAACAGTTGCATTGTCTAGCCCACATTTTATTAGCTTGTTTGCAAGAATTGTTAGTGTGGTTACGCAGCGCATGATGGTCCACGTCAACATGCAGCACCAGTGTCACCACCTTCTCAGATGCAGACAGTAGCTTGTGAGCTGAAGGAGCACCTCTCCCCTTCCAGAAAGAGTAAAGAGACTCTACAGACATCTCCCAGATGAGCCTTTAATCTTGATTCCTCTATGTACAAGGCTATATACAGCAACAACGACAAACTCCATCAACCACCATCAACCACAACCAACAACCCACACATGTGTCCTGAGGCAACTCCCTTATATACCCAGGGTTCCATGTGGCCTTCTGGCTCTGCCACTTCCTCTGAACACCTATCACTCAATCTGGGTGACTTTGCAGTTTTTCAGCCTTTTCTGTGCTTTCCAGCACCTTGTGACATTCAGCCGATGTCACTTCCTATGATACAGCACCTGGTGGAAAGAGCTGTGTCATTATGGCTGCCAGTGACCCTTTCATGCCTGGTCACTTGTGTATCAACCCACATTGGACATTTTCCTTGAGACACTGTCTCCACAAGAATATCATGGGGGACCTTGTCAAAGGCCTTACTGAAATCAAGATATGGTATATCCACCACATTATTCATCTACCAAGCTGGTAATTTTATCAAAAAAGAGAGATCAGATTAGTCTTGCATGACTTGTTTTTCAGAAACCCATGTTGACCTTTTGTGACTATGGCATAAAGTCAACATGGGTTTCTGAGAAAAGTCATGCCAGACTTATCTGATCTCTCTCTTATATATGTGTGTATGTGTGTGTGTGTGTGTGTGTGTGTGTGTGTGTATATATATATATATATATATATATATATATATATATATATATATAATTACACAATTAGTACATGAAGAGAATCCTGTGGCTATAGCATATCTTGCCTTGAAATTGTAAGGACTGGATAAAGTTGGAGAAAAAGAGATTACTACAGTTGGAAGGATTTGATTTGAGATTTGATTGGCATGGTTTTATTTGCTGTGACAAAATTAAGACAAATGTGGATTTTAATAATCAATTTATCAGAAAATCTTTGATAAGTGTATGAAACAAATATACGGCAAGATTTAAATGTCTTTAAATGCCTTACAGGTCTTATCTCATTAAGCTTTACATAAAAGTAATGGTATTTGAGGATAAATGTGTTATTTATTGAGATCTTTTGATGCTGGAAGGAGGACATTACTGAATGAAAACAAGTGAAGAATTGGACATAGAGGAATACAAATTTCAATGGTACTTTTATAGACAGAGATTTGAGATATTTGAGATGGATAGGAATTTGTAGGGGTTGGAAGTAACAAAATCAGAATTTGAAATTCAGTTGTATTCAGATTATGAGCATTTAATTGCTAAAATGTGTAAATTACTGCTGAGAACAGAAATGGAAGATGGTTAAAGAATGTATGATAAAATGGGCCCAGAATTTGGCTATAATGGACAGATAGATCAAAGGGAGAGAATGTAGACCAAGGGTTGTTAACCTTAAGTTATGGTTTTAAGGAGATTTTTTATAAAATGGTGTATCGATGATATTTGACATCATAAAGATCATCCAAGATGTATAAAGGTTCTACAAATGTATGTTGGAAATGAAATTAAAGAGATGGAATTTTTTTTATCTTATGTGGTGGATTTGCACTGAGGTAAGAAAATACAGTGGGCCCTTATATCCATTGGGGATTGGTTCCAGAACCCCCCATTGATCCAAAATCCATGGATGCTCAGGTCCTATAAAATACAGTGGCATAGTAAAATGATGTTCCTTATATAAAATGGAAAAATCAAGGTTTGCCTTTTAGAATTGAATATTTTTTTGGAATTTTGAATATTTTCAAGCCATGGATAATTGAATACTTGGATGCAGAATACTTAGATATGGAGGGATACATTCTATTATGGAAACCATTTTGAACTTCAAATTTCAATTGAAGCCAGAATTTTTCTTCTAAGAAAAGATGGAAAAACATATGGAGAAGAAATATAGAATAATTTTCTAGTATATGATAACAGCTGCCAGAATACTCTACATGCAGAAGTGGAAGGATGCACAACATCTTGCAGAGAATGAGGGGATCCCACAGACCATCTGGGAGTGAAAAGGAGGGAGTTTCTCAGCTACTCAGCAACTACATATTCCATCTGCCACCTCTTCCTTCATCCAGGGACTCCTTCACCTCCACAGAGAGAGCTGCCTCTTGACAGGACTGAGGCCCAGCCAGCAGCCCCAAGCAACTTCCCAGCTGTCTTGGGTTAGCGCCTAGGCCAGGGACTAATGTGGGAGCAGGCTACCGCTAGTGGGGTCACTGAGGAGTGACTCGAAGGCAAGGATCTGTCTCCCTGCTGTCTCTTTGATAAGGAGGCTAATCAACTGACCAGTCCTATGGGGAGGGGAGATGTATAGCCAGCAAAAGGAGGGAGATAATGCTACTGACAGAGCAGCCATTGAAGTTATACAGGGGATTGGGAGATACAGAAATGGGAGATAATAAATAAATAATAATAATAATAAGTTTTATTTCTAACCCACCCCTCTGCTCAGCAACCAAGGCGGCGTACAACAAGGTTAAAACAGATAACTTAAAACACTCCTTCAACCCAATCCCTAACCCTCCCCCCCTTAAAACTAAATTAAACTAGTACAAGATTAAAATGGCTGTAGCGCAACAAAATACATTCCAAAAATAGTTGTACCATCATAGGGGTAGAATGTATGATGGCACCCCCAAACTGTCTCCTATCTCAAATAATCAGGATGGCCAAGGCAGCAATCCCCTCAAGTTGAAAATGCTTCTGTTGAATGCCAGGTTAGCGAATGGTAAAACAGCTGCCATTCATGACCTGATCCTTGATGAACAAGCTGATCTGGCCTCTATTACAGAGACCTGGTCGGATGAGTCCCCACAGCTTATATTGCTGGGAGCCTTCAACATCCATGCCAAGGCTGCCCTGTCGGGAGTGGCTCAGGACTTCATGACTGCCATGACAACCATGGGGATGTCCCAAATGGTATCTGGCCCCAGTCATGCCATTGGGCACACCCTAGACCCTGGGTTCTGTACAGGGAAGGGGGAATGATGGTGATCTGGGAATGGAGGAGCTGGTCAGGTTTAGACTTGCTTGAACTCAGAATCTCTGGAGGGTGGGGGACCCAATAAGATTAAGATGGTCCACCCCAGGAGGCTTATAGATTTGGGTGGATTCAGATGGATCCAGATGGATTCCTGATGGCTCTTGGGGAGTTTCCTGCTGATTTGGCAGATGGTTCTGTCAAAGCACTGGTTCATCTCGGGAATGGAGAAATGACCAGGGCAGTTGACACAATCACTTCTAAGCATCCTGTCTCACAGAGTGGAGCTAAACCAGCCCCTTGGTTTTCTAATGAGCTGCCAGCAATGAAGCAAACAAGATGGAGACTAGAGTGACAATAACGGAAAATTCAAAGTGAATCCAACTGAAAACAATCTGAAATCTACCTGAAGACATATGGTGATGCAATAGAGGCAGCAAAAAAGGCTGCCTCTGTTGTGGCTGCACAGAATCATTCAGCTGAGCTGTTTAGAGTAGTCAGAGATCTATTATAATCTGGTCCTGAAGAGAATATAAGCCAGGCAAATTCGCACGGCGCAGGCACAGTGGAGCCTTTCCAAGGCCCAGGGACCTTCCAAAGCGCAGTGGGGCCTCCCAAAGTGCAATGGGGCATGCGCACACGACGCGGGGCGCCATTTTGGAAAGCCCAATGGTGCCGTGCGCCGCGCCATTCCCCCCCTCCCCCGGCAACAAAGGTTGCCGACCCTGGTCTAAACCCTAAGACCCACCCACCCCTTTAAATGGTATTAAACCAAGTATGATTAAAACAAATTAAAATAAAACATCCAATTTAAAATAAATAAAGCAGACAATACACAAGGCAGGCAGCGACAAAAAACAATAGGAGAGGCAAAATTAACTGGACTCCTGAGGCTGGGAATTCTAGTCAGGAAAGTCCTGCCGAAAGAGATCCATCTTCACCACCTTTTAAAATCTGTTTAAGCTTGTAATCTGACAGATCTCATCCAGCAGGCCGTTCCATAGTCTGGGGGCAGTTACCGAAAAGGCCCTCTGGGAGGTACTAGATAATCCCTGGATCCTACTGTACTAGATAATTACAGACCAGTCTCCAACCTTCCAATTTAGGGCAAGGTGCTGAAGCATAATAATAATAATAATAATAATAATAATAATAAATTTTATTTATAACCCGCCTTTCTGCATCGCAATCGAGGCAGGGAACAGCAATAATAAAAACATACATTTTAAAACATTCCTTATCCCAAATCCAACCCTCTCACCCCTTAAAACTAGATTAAACTATTGAAAAATTAAAAACAAAATAGAATTCAATAAACAAAACAATAAGCAAACATATAGTAGCAGCTTCAGGGAGGGGCAGATGAAACCATCCCTTCGGGCCAGGGCATTATTCTGGGAAGGCCTGCCGGAAGAGATCCGTCTTTACCGCTTTTTTGAAAGCAGCAAGAGTAGCAATTAGACGGATCTCGTCCGGCAGGCCATTCCAAAGTCTGGGAGCGGTTGCGGAGAAGGCCCTCTGGGAGGTCTGAGACAGCCTAGTTTTTATTGGCTGTAACAGATTCCTCCCAGAGGACCGAAGGGCGTGGGGGGGGGGATCATATGGGGAGAGGCGGTCCCTAAGATAAGATGGACCCAAGCCATGTAGGGCTTTAAAGGTCAAAACCAACACCTTGTACTGCGCCCGGAAACTAATTGGCAGCCAGTGGAGGGATTTAAGCACTGGTGTTATGTGCTCCCTCCTGGATGTTCCCGCAATTAGTCTGGCTGCCATGTTCTGTACCAGTTGCAGTTTCCGGGTTAGGCACAAGGGTAGCCCCATGTAGAGAGCGTTACAGTAATCCAGACGTGAGGTCACCAGGGCATGTACCACAGTTTCCAGGTCCCTCATGTCCAGATAAGGGCACAGTTGGCATATCAGCCGAAGCTGATAGCAGGCGCTCCTGACCGCCGCATTCACCTGACTAGTCATGTGAAGTGACGAATCAAGGAGCACCCCCAAACTGCGAACACAGTCCTTGGAGGAGAGTGTGACCCTTGGAGGAGAGTGTGGTGGCCTCTCAACTCCAGGCATTCCTGGATGAGACCGATTATCTAGATCCATGTCAGTCTGGTTTCAGACCTGGCTATGGGACAGAAACAGCTTTGGTCACCTTGGTGGATTACGTACGCAGGGAACTGGACAGGGGGAGTGTAGCCCTGTTGGTTCTACTGGACCTCTCTATGACTTTCAATACCATTGACCATGGCATCCTTCTGAGTTGCCTCTCTGGGATGGGGTTTGGAGGCATTGTTCTATAGTGGCTCCGTTCTTTCGTGGAGGGGCATTCTCAGAATTTGGTGCAGGGGGATTCCTGGGCCAATGATATCTCTTTGTATCATGTTTTTAAATTTTCAGATTGTGATTTTAATCTTTATTGATTTAATATTGTTTTAAGGGGGGGAGGGAAATGTTTTTGGTTTTATGTATGATTTTACTGTTGTGAGCCGCCCGGATTGGGTTTCCCAAAGGGCGTGATATAAATAAATTTTATTATTATTATTATTATTATTTATTAACTCCTTGGCCACTGACCTGTGGGGTCCCTCAGGGATCAGTCCTGTCCCCTATGTTTTTTAACATCTATATGAAACTGCTGCAAGAGGTCGTATGGAGTTTTGGAGTAAGGTGTCATCTATATGCTGATGATGCCCAACTCTATCACTCCTTTCCACCTAATTCCAAGGAAGTTGTTTCTGTCCTAAACCACTGTCTGGCTGCTATAATGGATTGGATGAGGGCAAGCAAATTGAAGCTTAATCCAGACAAGACAGAGGTGCTTCTGGTCAGTTGAAAGACAGATCTGGGAATAGAGATTCAGCCTGTGTTAGATGGAGTTACACTCCCCCTGAAAACTCAGGTTCATATTTTGGGGGTACTTCTGGATTCAGCACTGAGACTGGAAGCCAAGGTATGGGCAGTGACCAGTAGTGCTTTCACACAGCTAAAACTCATGCACCAACTGCGCCCATGCCTGGAGAAGTCAGATCTGGCCATGGTGATACATGTCTTGGTTGCATCCCATCTGGACTACTGTAATGTGCTCTACGTGGGGATGCCTTTGAAAAGTGCTCAGAAACTTCAGGTGGTCCTAAGAGCTGCAGCCAGGCTATTAACTGGAGATGACTACAGGGAGCATACAACTCCCTTGTTTCAACAGCTCCATTGGCTGCCAGTCCATTTCCAAGCACAATTCAAAGTGCTGGTTTTGACTTATAACGCTCTATACGGCTTGGGTCCAGGCTATTTGAAAGACCATATTTCCCTGTATGAGCCCCCCAGAGTACTGAGATCATCCGAAGAAGCCTTTCTCTCTGTCCAAACAGCCTCTCAGGCACGTTTAGAAGGAACAAGAGAGAGGGCCTTCTCAGTGGCTGCTCCCAAACTTTGGAACTTCCTCCATAGAGAGGCCAGGATGGCTCCATCCCTGCTATCCTTCTGGCAGCAGATAAAGACATTCTTGTGCAGGCAGGCATTTGCAAATCGATAAGGTCTGGGAATGTTGTGCTATTTAAATGTTAAGATTTGTATTATAAAAATCGATTTTAACTCATAACTGTCTTAACTTTTAATATGGTTTAACTGTTTTTTAAATTTTATATTTACACATTTTAATGTTATACTGCTTTTAAATTGTATTGCTTTATATCTGCTGTTTGACACCTTGAGTTACTATACTGGGAGAAAGGTGTGATATAAGAAAATAATAATCATCATCATCTCCTCACAGGATATCAAACTGTATGACCTTGCTTAAGTGGATAAATTGACTAATTTTTGCAGAGAAAGATATCTCTTAGTAACTTCTAAAAAGAGTGTCAACTGATAACTGATTTTAATAGAAAATATTGAAGGGCAACAGCAATTTTAGGATTTGAAGAATAGTAGAATGGAATAATATGTAGAAGCATATTTTATATACATACTTAGACGAAAACAGAATAATTTGATAACTGTAACAGTCAGCTAATAAGTTGGTAGTCATATGTATTCCTTTTTTGTTTTGTTTTGTTTTACTGTTATTTTGTGTAATATATTGGTTTGTGTAGTTAGTAAGTGCATTTTTCATATACAGTATGTTGGTTTATATTATTAAAAGTTGTATGTTATTTATAATATATTTTTAAAAGCTATTTTTGTATGCAGCTAGATCTAAATTTTGATAGTGTGATAAGACAACAGCGATATGAGAGAAACAGCAAGGAAGGGAGGATTAATTAATTTAATTGAATCAATTTATGGATAATAATATTTCCCCCTTGGACATATAAGGGCAGAAATTGGTGCCTATCTCACATAGGCAGGGGTAGGCAACCTTTCCCCTTTAAGGGCCGAGGGACTTCAGCTCCCAGAATCCCAGGAGTTATTGGCCAACATGGGACTATTGGCCAACAGGGCTGAGGCTTCTGGGAGCTGAAGTCCCTCGGCCCTTAAAGGGGAAAGGTTGCCTACCCCTGCACATAGGGCTAAAGCAGATGGTCTGAAAAGAGTGGCCAGGCCAGGACTGCAGCAACCGCACAGCCAACTCCCAAAGCAGGCCACTGCTGCAATCCCATACTGGCCACTGGTGGAAGCGAATTAATTCGGCTTCTGAAAAGTTCAGCTCCTGTCGCCTCAGCGCAGCTTCCGGCCACTTTGGGGGCATACGTCATCTGAACACCATGCCACCGAAGCAGCCAGATGCTGCTTCTTTTGCCCTGTCTGTTTCAGGCTGTAGAATCATTGTTACCTACAGAAGTAGACAGATGAGGAAGAGGAGAGGGCTGCAACTGGAAGGTATAAAATATGATGGATAAATATGCTTCTCCTCCGTACTGCATAAGCTCTCACTCACACCATGAATTTACAAAACAAAAGAACAAGAGTTAACTCTGTTCCAGTCTGAATCCCTTATCTGTACCCAGGCAATCAGAAGATCACAGTGGTGCAGGGACAGAATAATTGTTTTGCTCTGAAGACATGTGATGAGGCCTCCTTGGTGAAACTTAGCAAAGTTGGGGCTGGTTAATTCCTAGAGATGCAATTCACCTAGGAGCCCTCTCTAAATTGCTTTGAATTCCATAATGGAAGAAAACCAGAATATGAAATTACTTAACAAATATATGTGCATGGCAGTTGCAAGCCATGCTTGTTATGCCAGGAGCAATTGACAGCTGTAGCATAGGGGTCAATAGAGTACCATGAAAACTGACAGAGTAAACTTGGGGCAATCACTCTTTCTCAAGTCTCAGCTACCTCACAGCATAGAAGGAATGTCCCTGAAGACTGAAGATGGGAACATTTGGGTGGAATAGTCTCACCATTAATGGAAATTCAAATTTGCAATAACTTAATGGGAAGAGGCAGAACTAAGCCTGCTCTGTTCATTTGCAGCTGGTGCCTGCAGGAGCTGAAGGGGGCAGAAGATAAGGCATCTAAGGTTTTAAGGCACATAACTGCCTTCTTTTCACAAGGAATGAACACATATATCTTTTAAAGGAGGGGGGATTGGAAGGAGAGAGAAAAAACAATAGCCTGTTTTTAAATTACGTAAGTATATTCCTATAAATTGTGTATGCATGTATGATTGAAAAGGACACCAATAGCACCCCGGTTTGTCCTGGATCCCAGAAGGAAGCAGATAAGTGTGTGTGTGTGTGTGTATGTGTGTGTGTACAGAGAGAAAGAACGAGAGAGAAAAGTGAAATATGCACACAAGTGTATATTTGGTCATTGGATGGTAGCAAAAGTAAGTGATTAACAAACAGAACTTTAAAAATAAAATACAATACATACAATAGGCCTTTAGTATCCACTGGGGTTTGGTTCCAGGATCCTTCCTGAGGATACAAAAATTTGTGGATGTTCCAGTCCCATTAAATACAATGACATAGTAAAATTGTGTTCCTTATATAAAATAGCAAAATCAAGGTTTGCTTTTTGGATTTTTTAAAATAGTTTCAAGCCATGGATGGTTGAACCGATGGATAAAAAACTCATGGATATGGAGGGCCAATTGTAAAATATAAAATGAGCAAATCATTTAAGCTTCCATCCTCTTCATTTGCTAAAGATGAAACTGAGCTGCATACAAGGTGGCAATTTAAGACACTGTTACCAGCATTCTTTAGAGGATGATAGTATTATTCTCTAGGTCGAGGCCATGTGGTGTTAGGGTCTTAAGTCTGTGATTCCAGAAAGTATATCTGGAAAGGACCAAGACAGTAACAGGATCATCAACTGGATTTTAAAAAGCTTAGCAGAGTTTATGATATACTATGGGAACTAACCACAAATTTCTAAAGGAACAAACAAACAAACAAAAAAGAACATTGCTTCAAAAATCTTCAAAAAGTCAACAAAGATGCAAGCCTGCTCTTTCAGTGTTTTACTTATGCTGCCATCCTGTGACCAAAATTAGAAAATGCAGACCAAAAGCCTTCAACACGTACTTACATATCACAAACCAATAAACAGCAACTAATATAATCTCACTTTTTTAAAAAAAAATGGCTATAGTATATGAAATATAATTCTTGTGATGGTGGTTAAAAACAAGTCTTTTACTCTACATTTAGGTACCCACACTGGGAATTTCTAGGAAAGGATAGTTTGCTACATGGAAGAAAAGGAGGGAAAAGTGGAAAATGTGCTAGTTTCTGAATGTCTTATAAAGTACAACTCTCAGTATCCAGCAACCATAGTGGCTAGACAAAAATAATGACCACCGAGGACCTTCACAAGTTCAACCTAGACAATGAAGAAATAGAAATGGTCAAAGAATTCCTATACCTGGGATCAAACATTGATAGAAACTGGGACTGCAGTCAAGAAATCAGAAGAGGACTAAGAATAGGAAGGGTGGCTATGAAAGAACTAGGAAAGATTCTAAAATGCAAAGATATACAACTCAGCACAAAAGTCAAAATCATACAAGCATTGTATTCCCTATTACCATGTATGGATGTGAGAGCTGGACAGTTAAGAAAGATATAAGAAAATCAATGCATTTAAGATGTGGTGCTGGAGAAGAATGTTGAGGATCCCATGGACAGCCCAAAGGACAAACAAATGAGTCCTAGAGCAGATCAAGCCAGAAACCTCCCTAGAAGCCAAGATGACCAAACTGAGGCTGTTGTACTTTGGACACCTCAGGAGAAGGGAGGACTCACTGGAAAAGACAATAATGCTGGGAAAGGTGGAGAAAGTAGGAAGAGAGGAAGGCCACACGCTAGATGGATGGACTCTATTAAGGAGGTCACAGGGATTGGGTTGCAGGAACTAAGCAGAGTAGTGGAGGACAGAGGCTCTTGGAGATGTCTCATCTATAGGGTTGCCATGAGTTGAGATTGACTCAAGGGCAGTTAACAACAACAAAGGTGCTTCTACAAACTATTGGCTCAGGGCAGTTAATATATATGTAGCCAAGAAGTTCTAAAAAGTTGTTAACTTTTGTGCCACAGTAAAAGTATTTTCCACCTTCACAGTGTTAACTAGTTCATATTACTTCAAGTATTAACAATTCCAATTAAATCCATTTCAATTCCAGATTGTTAACATAACAAAATTGTGGAGAAGTCAAAGGTGGTAAAAAAAAAAGAAGAAAAAAACACCTGATGGAATTAGGCCCAGAACTCCTGAACTTGTGAGAAAAGGGAAGATAGTTGTAGATACTATCTTTATAGGTATATACAATTTACTAGTTATGTTTATATCCCACCTTTACTCTAACGGCTTTAGGGCAGCACAGATAGCTTTACTGTTACACCTTTACAGTGAGATAAGCCAGGTTGAGAGAGAATGATTGGCCAAAGACAACCCATCCAGACTCACAGCTATGAACTAGAATCTGGATCTTTCAAGTCTCAGAACAACACTGCTACCAAAAAACAAAAGCAAAGCAGCTTCATTTATATACTGCTTCATACCGTGCTATGGGATGTCTAAGCGGTTTACAACTGTAAGCTCATTGCCCCTCAACAGCTGGGTACTCATTTTAGCGACCTCGGAAGGATGCAGGCCCGAGTCTAGCCTGAGCCCTGGCTAGTATTGAACTCGCAACCTTGTGGTCTATGAGTGAGTGGCTGCAGTACCGGCATTTAACCACTGCACCACCAGGGAACACTGCATTGGCTTTCACATACCTAAAAGCAAAGACATAAAGCAGCAACATTCCCCTATCCCGTAATCTCCCTCAAGACAGTTATAGCAATAGCATTTACATTTCTATACTGCTTATCAGTGAACTCAGCACTCTCTTGGCAGTTTACAATCTGTAAGCCAATTGCCCCCAATAAGCTGGATACTCATTTTACTGGCCTACAAAAGGATGGAAGGCTGAGTCAACCTTGGAGCCCTGGGATCAAATTCACAAAGTTATGGCTGCAGTACTGGCATTTAACCAGGCTCTCTCAGTTACACATACTGGGTTAAGATGAAGAGGGCAAGTGAATGGGAAAAGGAGACACCAAAGAGAAAGTGGGATCAATGTGAGAAAAACCCACTGAGGTCTTCTTTCCCATTCCACCAAACCCAGAAATATAAAATAAGCAATATGTAAAGCTCCTGGATCCTAGGGTCCAGCTGCAGAAACGGAAAAGCATGAGCAGCCTCCAATAATTCAGAGTAGATGGTTCCCACACTCTGACTATAGTGCCTGGCACAGCAAACCATCCTCTTTCCAGTATTGTGTCAAACTGGATGGGATAAAACCGTTATCAATATAAACAGATTTGCCTGTGGAAGAAGTGAAAGCTAAAGGAGCAGGGCAGATGCACAAACTGAGAAACAGATGACAGAAGGGCAAACTGGTCTAGAGCTTTGCAAATGCAGAAATATTTTTCAAAAGACCATCATTTCAAATGAGCACTGGAAACAGGTCAAATGAAATAAAACATAATTGGTCATCTCATACGGTCAGCTGCTAGCACCCAAAATGAGAATGTAGATATGGATACTTATTTGACTGTGCCTGTAAGACACTTATTTGACTGTGCCTGGAAGATATCAAAGAAAAGTTCAAACTACTAACATCCTTTCTTTTTACATAATTGATCTGCAGAATGTGTTACACTGAAAGCTCCTTTCAATGTTACATCTGTCCTGGTTTTAGTTAGGGGGGGGGGTGAAATTAGTCTTGCCTCATTTTTGTGCTTCCTGTCACTGCATTTCTGCCACTTGTTCTGTATCACTTGAACCCATTTCTATTTATAAGTGTCACCTTTTTTCCTGCAACAGCTTCTGGCTCAAAATTGGTGGAAGAAGGCAGTATTCAAGGTGTTACTTCTTTGTTTTATGCTTTGCTATTCCAGCACTGCTGGCAGAGGCTGGCTTTTTCTCTCCCAAATCAATTTATCTGCATGCAGGTTGGCGAACATCACACCTAAACAAGCACATTCACACAATCACACACACACACATGCAAATAGTGCAGCCATCTTTTCACTTGAATGCCCTGGAATCACACTGCTTAGGACACTCCTACAAAACCATGACAGCTGCCAAAACAGATGATAGTTCTAAAACACATTTTTGAAAAAATAAAAAGCCTTTTTTTCTCATGTGTAATGAGATCCCAAAGAGAAAGTTGGGAAACAGCACCTTATGGCAGGAGGAAAACACTTCTGTGTGATGTCTAGCAGAAATTGAATGGTTGCAACAGTGTACAGGTATATACTACAAACAATTTTATCCATTAAAACCATATATGCTCTGTAGAGGGGCGGGATATAAATTATTATTATTATTATTATTATTATTATTATTATATGTCAAAGACAGACTTCTATTAATAGAATGACAATGAGCATACCGTGTTCACATGAGTAAAATAATCAGAGCATGAAATAATCAAAATAAACAAACACTAATAAACAAGTGGGTTGAAAATAAAGCAAACAGTCTGCAAAATGAACAGATGTTCTTGTTCAGTTCACTGCTGTGTCCAGTAAATACAACAATACAGGATATTCACACAAATTCCCAATGCCAAACATTGATGGAATCTTCCATGGCGCAGCTTCCATAAAATAATCCCTAACCCTGCCTTAGGTAGGCTTGCCTATGCAATGAATAAAACACACTAACATTGTAAGGTGTATTTCTTTATTTTAAAATCAATACTGAAGTGCATCTATTATTCCATATTATTTTATACCTTCAAATAATTTCTGATTTATGGGAACCCTATGGCAAACCTAATATAGGTCTTTCTTGGCAGGATTTCCTCAGAGGGAGTTTGCCATTGCCTTCCTCTGAGGCTGAGAGAGTGTGACTTGCCCAAGGCCACACAATGGCCAAGTGAGGCCATTTCATGGCCACGTGGGGATTCAAACTCTGGAATCCTAGAATCCTAGTCCAATGCTCAAACTACTACACCACACTGTCATATTTTAATTCCATATGATACCATTTTGATCATACTGTGATGTTCTTGGCCACACAGGTCCTGGTTTTCATCTTTGAAATGAGGGAGGGTATGTGACTGGTTGCTACAAATTTATTCTATACATTCAGATAGCAAGTATACTGTATACCAACATCCCACACAAGGATAGACTACAGGCTATCAGGAACATCATTCCAGATAAGACCTTACCAAACCTACTCATCAAAGTCTGCCACTTTGTTCTCACACACAACTACTTCACCTTTGGTAATTACATATACTTTCAAGTTAATGGTACAGCTATGGGCACACATATGGCACCACAATATACCAACATCTTCATGGCTAGCCTAGAACAATGCTGCCTTAACTGCACCCAAAAACCACTCCTCTACCTAAAGTACACTGATTATCTTCTTAATCTGGACTCATGGAGAGTCCAGAGTTTGAACAACTTCCACCCTACATCAGTCTCAGCCAAGAACTATCAACAGAACAAATTCATTTTCTGGACACCACCATACAGCTACACAATGGTCATCTAAGCACCAAGCTTTATCATAAATCCACTGACTGCTACACATACTTACATGCCTCTAATTTCCACCTTGAACACACCACCAGATCCATAGACTACATTCACATCTGCTCAGACCCACAAGACAGGGACCCCAGACTCATGGAACTGCAATGAGCATTCCTCAAGCTACAATACCCATGATATGAAGAAAAATAAATAAATAAACAAGACAGGACTTATACCCAGGGCTTATTTATTACTGAACATTTGAGGACAAAAAAATGACAGAACTCTACTAGTAGTGACATACAGCTTCCAAATGAGATCACTCAGATGTATCATCAACCAAGTACAACCTATTCTGGACAATAATGCTGCCCCCTTAAGGACTCTTGGTGGTAGGCCTTTACTTGCCTACAGACAGCCTCCCAACATCAAACAGTTACTTACCTACAGGAGGATGCACAACACTGATATGGGCATGGGTACAATATCTTATCACAAATCCAAATGACAACTCTGTCCACACATCTGTTCAGCAAATTAATCACAGAATCTAATGACATTACCCACAATATTAGAGGGGCTTTCACTTGCTCAGCAATGTTATTCAGCACTCTGTATTGGGCAAACAGGCCATTCTCTGTGCCAGAGGATAAATGGGCATAAATCAGACATTAGGAATGAGAATACACAAAATCCAGTTACAGAACACTCTTCCTGGAGTGTTCCATCTCAGACCTCAGAACAGCAGTCCTTGAGCAAAACAACATCAACAACAAAAGAAGATTAGAAAAAGATATAGCAGAATTGGAATATATCCACAAAGTGCAGTCCATCAATAGCAGGTTAAACAGAGACAATGGTTTCCTGGTATACTACACATATTATAGCACTGGTTAACATTCCAGCCTCAGTCTTAGCCAGTTTATCACATCTCCTTTCTGGTTCCCACACTACATTTCCATACTCATTCATATGGTTATCGACTCACCTTGGCTTTGAGCAACATCCTTCCTCCTGCCTTGTCCCCATCGACCATCATGTCACCTCATCTCCATACCCACAAAGTTCTGCATTTGTATGAACATTATCATACACAGCTTACTTATACAAGCCCTCCACTCCACCTCATGCATCTGAGGAAGTAGACTCAAGTCTACAAAAGCTCATGTTACCAACTCAAAGGTGCTACAAGAACCCTTTGCATACTGTATTTCTAATACAATTGCCCCTCCATTTTCACAGGGGATCTGTTCTGGACACACACACACACACACACACACATGAAAACAGAAAATTGCAAATATTGAAGCCCCATAGGCTTGAATGGCAGTGTTCATCCCATTTTGTCCCCCTCTATTTGCCGCTTGTGAATGGGCAAGGGACGCAGACACCAAGTGCATGAAAATGGAGGGGCGACTGTAGTTATTTTGTATCATTTCACATTGATTTGGCCTGCTAAGCACTGTGCAAAGCCTAAAAACATGATTGCTACTTAAAGTACTTTATGGGCTGTATTTTGCTGAGTGACAAATCTGAGTTGAGAGGAAAGGCCTAATTTGCCACATTAGTGAAAATTAAATTAGCTGCATGAAACAGAAATATACATCTTACCTATAGTTCTATAGCTCATTCTACAATTTCATTCTATAATTCCTTCAAAGTTCATCCCTGCATTTGCCCAGTTCTATAATCATCGAGAACTGAATGCCAGAAATTAAGAACAGAGCAAGTCAGGGAGCAGGAGTATGTTTGTGTCCAAGCTAAATGAACACGCAGAGAATAAAATATTGTGACATGAGTAGAGATCTGGTTGGAGATTTGCCTAATATGCCTAGATCCATGATGCTTGAGAGAGCAAAGTCACAGATGGTACATCCTGCTTTAGGCTTCATTGAGAAGAGGCTAGTCCTGTCAAAAGTAAGACAGAAAATAGTGAAACTATTACAAGTTTATATTCCATGGATTTCTGTAAGATTCAATTTGCTGATTAATAGTTAGATTTTTTAAGCAAATTAATAGTCAATTTTTCTTCCTTGGTCTTGAATCTTACAAACACTCCCATGTATCATACCTCATACTTTGCAATGACATTATCCCTTATGCCTTCCAAAGGAATGCCCTTGTGATCAGTTAATTAAATTTAGCAGATTTTTTTAAAAAAAGACAAAAAGCTTGCAGAGTGTGATAAAAGCAACTGCTATCAGTTCCTGCTTAGGCATTTACTTCAATAAGATGAACTTTAACAGTAGGGCACTCAATGCAAGTCAAATGATTTCAGATGGCAATGACTTTTAAGTAAGTATGTTTAAGACTGCTGGCCAAGATCCAAGACAAGCGACTTAGATAAGTACACTGTAAAAAATATAATCTCTTGGCCTGATCTGAGTCCCCATCCTGCCTTATCAGACAGCAGCCACTGCGAGTGACAAAAGCCTGTTCGCCTGTCAACCCGGATGAAGAGACTGATGTTTCCACCTCTTTCACCAGCAATTTCCTGTGAGACAATCAGAAGCAGGATCCCTGTTGCAATTCCTCCTTGCACCAGAGATTACTGGAGGAAATGGTGTGGAAACATCAGTCTACCAAATCCTGCTCAATAGCAAAACAGACCTCTGTCAGTTGCAGCAAGCAGCATTGGTGGACCTTTACATGATAATAGTGCCATGGATGTGAATATTTAGGGACCAGGAATACAAATTAGTTATGGGTGTATAACTCTAGGTTAAACATGTAGCCCCTGACCTCCATCTACCAGAGACTACAAATGTAATGATAGAATTGATTCCATTGGAAGGGGTAACAAGAGGCTTCTGAAGTCCTACTGCACTGGGCCTATATCCTCCAAATATACCCATGGGGATGTTAAAGTCTGCTTAAATCTGAGTGGACCTAACTGTAACTGCACACATTTCTGTTTCCCACTCTTTTCTCCTCAAATAACAGCACCTTACAAACAAACTCTTAGCTCAGTTAATACCATTCAGAAAACCATTATGTAGCCATTACAGCTAATGAGAAGATGGCAAACTGAATGGGGGAAAAATAATAGCAATGATGATGACAAAGAGCAGAAGCCAAGGATTTAATGATAGGTTTCCAAATAAGCTGAGTATTACAGAGTCTCTGAAAGTAAAGTAAAAAGAAGCTTGAATGGAAAAATAATTAATTTGGCAATAGTTAATGTACAATACTAAAAATGCCTTAGGATATTTCATCTTATATAAAAGCAAAATATTTATTTATTAATTATAGCAAATCTAATCAGTTCTCCAATTCATATGCTGCAGACATTGTTATCATATAGAATCATCACATGAAAATTTACCAAACTGGAAAATCCATTATTTTTTAGAACCTTCAAATATTGCCCCTTAACCCTTCAACTTTATGTATATATTTTAATTACTTTTTTAAAAAAATATACCAAAGAACATTACAAATGTTCACATCAAAACTGGTGTATTAGCCAAGAAGATACAAGAAATCCCAAATCCAAAAATCTCCATAGGGATTCCCTAATAAGAAAAATCCTTCTGTCATACCAAATGACTCAACTCAATGCACCCATACAACCTTCAAAACAAAACAGTAACAATTAGCACAGCAGGCTTCCTTGATTTCCAAACAATGCAATACAAGAAAAAAGATGAAGTGGGGTAGTAAACACATTCCAGACTTAGCACAAGAAGATCAGAGGTCAAATTGTCCCACAACCTTGATACTTACTTGGTGACTTTGAGACACACACTTCTACTCAAGCTAACTGACCTAACAGGATTGTAGTGAGCAGAAAACAGGAAAATCCATATGCATTTGTCCTGATAGACTATATTTCCATTTAACTGGTAATAAGTACATTTACGTTATATAAATCAGCATACACAGGAACCCCAGTTGTGCAATGGTTAAATGTCAGTACTGCAGCCACAATGCTGTGAGTTTGATCCCAGAGGGCTCCAGATTGACTCAGCCTTCCATCCTTTTGTAGGTCAGTAAAATGAGCACCCAGTTTGTTGGTGGCAATTGGCTTACAGATTGTAAACTGCTTAGAGAGTGCTTAGTTTACTATGAAGCAGTATACAAATGTAAATGATATTGCTATTGCTACACAAATTTCATGAAAATCTTTGCCTTCCTCTGTCCTCTTTTTCTGATGTGTAATGCCTTTAAAAAAAAAATTCAGAACTTTCCCCAAACCATCTACTTCTCCCCATTCTGCCTACTTTACTGTATATCAGGTCCTTAAGTCAGCTCACCAAAAGCCATGCAGATGTGGTTTCAATCTCCAGGTATGTAAATAACAACAAATTTCTTTTGCCCAAGATAGGATCAAATGGATAAATTACAATGGGACTAATGTGCCTAAACTCTAGCATGTTTCACATTAGAAGAACAGAGCTTATTAGAGAATGTGAACATGGAATTTAGTGGGCTTAAAATATGTCTCACAGAAATGAGATGCTGGAGAATAGTTAATGAAGAAAGCTGACAGGATGAATATCAATTCATTTGAAATGTGATGCTGGAGAAGAGCTCTCCAGATACTGTAGACTGCTTAAAAAAAATGGGTCCTAGGGTGAATCAAGCATGAACTGTCACTAGAAGCCAAGATGATGAAACTAACACTGCTGTACTCTGGACATATCACGAGCAGATGAAGCTCACTAGAAAAGATAAGAATGTTTGGCAAGGTAGAAAGCAGTAGAAAAAGAGGAAGATTGCATTCCAGATGGATGCATGGCCCTGAGACCTGAGCAGGGCTATTGAGGGTAGGGGAATTTGGAGATTTCTCATTCATAGGGTCACCATAAATCGAAGTCAATTTCACAGTCATTAACAACAACAATTGTGTTCTTGTTGCCCCATTACATGTGAAAAGAGCTTTAGTTTTCAAAGAAATTATATTGCTGCTTTATCTTTTATAATCTGCTAAAAATTGGTAAAACGTCAATTAAAAAAAATATCTAAGTAAGAAACAGATATCATATACAGTCATCCCTTCCTGTTCATGGACCTGGAGTCCACGGTCTCACTCCTTCACGGACGGCAAGCGGGGAGGGACAAAATGGTGCACGTCCCCGCAGTGCATGCACAACCATTAAAAAGAATGGGGACTTGAACATTTGTGATATTTCCAATTCACTGGGGGAGGGGTCTGAAACGGGACCCCACAAATCAGAAGGGACAACTGTAGTATTAAAAAATACCAAGTGAAATTTGTACATGACCCAAAGCAACACAGCTGCTTTGAGGGAAGGTATGCCTTTGATAGCCTTCATGATTAGAGACCAGGTTTACAGGCATGTGATCGGGAGCAGAGCACAATGGCTAGTTATGCTGCCTGCCCCCCTATCCAGCCATTCTTTCTCTTGAGCATGACCCACCCTCTCACTTAATATTCAGTATGAGCTTTGCTGGTTGCTTTGGGCCCACGTATGAATTTTTATCCCCATTACATGAAGTTTTTTGCCTACCCCATACTGCACTTATTGGGACTTGGACAAGTGGCTTGGTGAGTCATTTAAATAGGAGAGTGTCACTGTCACCAGGGGACAGCATTGAGGGAATATGATTAGTTCAGTGTACACCTTAGCACCTCTTTTGGTGAAGGGTTGGGCTCTGGGACAGCCTTTATAGGTCAGAGGAGCTGGGGGTTGGAAAGGAGCCTGCCTTTGGGGCTGACATGGAGGGTTTGCTCTTTTTTACAAACTTGTGGGACTTTGGGAGAGAGTGCCCTCTGTTTGCCTTCTAATGGCTGGACTGAAGATTCAATCCAAGACACTGGATTTACCTTGAGTGTTTCACCCAAGGAAAGGACGGAGGGGTTTTGGTCATGTAGTGACACCTGGTCTTCAGCTAGACCTGCAACAGGATGCTCCCCCTTCTTGTAGTTTTCCAAAAAAAAGTCCATTTCATTAAGGATTTAATAAATGGACCTTTATTTTCCCATATAAGTGTCTAGTCTCTTTATTTCATGGTTGATCTTCAATAGGAAAGAAAATTGAGAAGAGCAGATAAATGGTACCAAAATATAGATAAATATTAAGATCTAAATCACATGACTAAAGAAAAGTATTTAAAAGAGAAAAAGGAATAGTTCCTAAAAAAATATGGGGGAGATGAATTTGGTAAGGTCCTTTGAAATTTCAGAAACAAAAGCTATTAAAGTTTATTGCTTCATCTCAAGATAACTGGAAGCAAAAAAGAGAATTTTATTGTATTGTTTAAGTCATGCAGTCTATTCAGAAGTACTGGTCTTATTTTTTCCCCCACTGAGACAGTTAAAACAATAAAACAAAGAAATGGTCTTTCTCATACTGATAAAAAAGTAAAATCATTTTGAGAGAGAGAGAGAGAGAGAGCGCACTCTGAACCTCATATTCTTTCCCTTCATGCTCCCCGAGTTTTCCATTTTAGCTGTTCTTTCATCAGCTTGATAGCACACCCACCCCAAAAATCTGCCTGTGGGTTCACAAATCCTTTGGAAGGGCAGGACATACGGGGACAGGGTAGGAGCTGACATATACCCATCTACATGAAAGAAGAGATGAATGAGGATCCAAACCAACAAGCAGAAATTGGAGAGATTTATAATTACTCTCAGTATTTCCACCCACAAGGCTAGATCATTTCTCTTGCTCAAGAAATACTCTATTATCTTTCACATGGCTCATCTTTCTGAAGTCACATTTCTACATTGAAGAGAACAGTCTCATTGCTGCATACATCTTATCTATAGAAAGAAAAACTCAATATATTGTAGATCTATTTCATTCATATCAGGAGTAATTATCAGGGTGGTGAACGCATGCTGTCTCTCAGCTCAGTAGTAAGTTATAGCCTCTTCACAAATGCATTTTTAGCTTCTATGTTTTTTAATGCATTCCAGGTCATTTTCATTTGAATATAAAATAAGTAGCTGCCAATTCAGCAGCATCTACTTCCCTCAGTCTGGACTAAATATTCCACCTTATGGTTGGCATCAGCACACGAGTATTCCCCCAGGCCAGTGTCATGGGATTAATTTTGATTTCCAGAGCCAGCAGTTATTTTATGTAACACTCAAATTGCTAAATACACATAGCACATGGAAATTGGTTGCAGTATTCTGTCTCTATTAATGATTTTGTTCCAGGTAGATTTGGTTATTTCCCTTTCTGGGTGGGGAGAAACATACTCGTATTGAACAGTAGCACAATCAGAGCACTGGGACTACAGATTTTCACTCAGTTATATCTGACAAGGGGAAAAATCCGTGCTCCCAATAAAGTGGCTCAGAGGGTAGGGAGTGTTTGTTGCCACTGATGAGCACCTAAGGAGATAGGTGTCCCATTCCCTCCAAGGAGGTATCACTATGCCACAAAGAAAGGATGCAGTAACTATCCAGATGGTACATAACTAATGAATGATGCCTTCCTGGGGGTGACAAAGACATACTGTGACCAGAAGCAAAGGACAAGATAGCATCCCATGCCCCATTCTTTGTATATTTTTTAACTGAACTGGAGACAGTTTCCCCTGCATAATCTAAGAGCAGTAGGCCTTATTAAGGAACCAAGATGAGCATGGTCCTTTCTGCCATCCATCTCATATCTGCTGCTTGGAACACCTTTCTCACTCTACCTAATGCTAAGGACAATCCTGCTCTTTCCTCATATCACTCATCTGGAATGACCATTTCCAGACATCTGCTCCCAACTCACCAGACATCATCAGACATAATGTCTTTTAAACATCAAGGAATCAAATCTTCTTCAGAATTTGAGAATAAGAACAGAGACAAATATCAGTTTAAACATTGATATCTGTGTCTGTGTCTGAGTGTGCCTTCAAGTTGCCTATCAACTTATGTCAACCCTATAAATTTCATAGGCTTTTCTTGGACAAGGAATGTGTGGTTTTGTCAGTTCCCTCTTCTGAAATATAGTCTACATCCAGTGTCATCCCTAGGGTTGATGTCACCCGGTGCAGGAAATGTGTCACTTTCCCCATTGACCTCCTCCCATTTCACACCATAAAGTTTCCTTAGTAATGCTTTTTTGCACTAAATGTTCCTCATCAACCGTAATTCCCATATATCACTGAATGTAATAGTTGTGACATAAATCACTAGGAAAATTAAAATTATACCTTCAAATTACAATATCATTTGCACAATCTAAAGTATTTACATATACATAGTGAAGATTTGATTAAAATGTGGTTTTAAAAGAAAATTTTAAAAGAATTTAAAAATTTTATAATTTCCTCTTAATTTTTTTAAAAAAAATTGAAATTTTAATCGGGGTTTCTCCTTTCTCCTCCCACTGAGCTTTGCCCCACTCCCACTTTCTCTTAAAGCATTTTAAAGGGAAGTAGGTGAATGTCACAGCCTGTTTCTGCTAAAAGGTAGGTGTTTGAGGAGCAGTGGTGTCACTCCCCCAGGGTGTCACCTAGTGTGCTCCATACCCCACACCCCCTAGTGATGCTACTGCCTACATCTGCCTATAAGTCATTACAAAGAGGCAATGTATACCCAACATTAGGGCAGAGGGAAACTGCATTAAGACGGACTACTCTGTAGACTGCAGAAGACCTCCAGCTTTTGGGTCATTTACCTTCTTCTTTTTGCCTAAGCTGGTTCTGTTCATTACAGTGTGGACAAAGAACTATGATAGTTGCTGTGAGTAACAGAAATCTCAGCCAACCATTTCTCCAGCTTCTGAGATTCCAGCAAACTGAAGAAAGATCAGGGTGGTCAACAATCATAGTCAGGAAGGCTACACACTTTGAGGACTGGAGGGGAGTGGCTCTCAGAAGGCAGAGAGGTGAACCATAAGAGAATGCTGTGGTGCATCAGAAGCCCCACTGAGCTGATGTGGGGAGAAAATTATTCCTGCTGATACTTATTCCAGTATAAACTGGTAGAAAGTCTCAGAAGAAGCAAGTGCAGGGGCAAGAGCCAGCTTTTGATTAACTAGATCCAAAGCTGCCACCTTTCGTCATCCACTCACTCACCTTACACGCACAGACCTCTGACAGTCTCAATATGGGCCTATCTGCCACACCAGCTCTAGAATTGGTACAGGTGCCTCACGCCCCATCATATTGCTGTCAGACGTGTGTGTCTGTATGTCTGAGTTCAAAGACTCAACAGACTGAACAGCCTAGGAAAAGTATCCCTTCTCTCACAAGACACACACACACACTTTTTGTTCTGAGTGCAATGGCTGGGGTTGCAGGAGGAGACTTGTTGCTCTGTCCTTCTTATTCCCACTTAGGGTATACCCAGTATCATCTATATGAAAATATTGGTCTCAGTTCATTCATGTCCTCCTAAAATGATAGCTTTCATCCTGTCTATAACATGTCTTATACTTCGTGAGCTGTCTTGTACCAGTCTTTGCTCATTTCCTCTTCTGCTTTTACTGTATGCCCTACTGTGTGCATGTCTTCCTATCTGTTTTACATGTTCATTTGACTCTATGGAATCCATTCCTGTCTTAGTCCAGACCTTTGGGTTACTTTTGAAACAGAAACAACAACAACAACAACAACAACAACCACTGTATTAGTGTTGTACAGAGGATAGAGCACTGGACTGTTCCTTTTGTGATCCAGGTTCTACTCCCCCTTGAGTCATCCTGTTCCTATCTTGCATCCTGTTCCTACAACCTATGGGGGAGGGTATACTGGTAACAAAAATTTATCAAATCACCCTATCACTGAGTAATGGCAACAACACAGAGTCCTGTGATTCAAAAGTATAAGAATATTTTTTAAATATATGTGATTCATGTGTGATTTCATAACTAAACTGTGTAGACAATGATACTGAAATTAGCATAATTCTGATGGGAGAATAGCACCATATTAAACAAATCAAAGCAATACTTTCAAGCTACATGAGTTTTAAAAAGTGTATGCAGACTGCAATCTTTGCTTATATGTGCTGATACAGAAATCTAACATTCAAGCAAGGCTGGCTTGGAAATCCAGTTTCTTTGGGGGGGAAATCATGGTATCAATTTCATTACTAACTTCTATAGAATTAATGGTACAAGGAACTGATCATTAGTGCATATTAAAGATCCTATATGGTATTTTTTATTTTAAAAAATCCAGTTTTCTACTGTGTGCTGAAATGTGTTGCTTGGCTGAACAATGTAGGGTGTGTATTAAATCTGCAGCTGCTATTGGATAATGACATATCAGCCATACTGAAGAACCTAACATTCAGGATTTTTTTTAAATGGTTTCTTTAATAATGAAGTGTAAATCCTTCAATTAATATAAGTTCAATGGAAGAAGTTGCTTTAAAATAGCACTTTTTTAATAGAACAATTATTATTTACTCTATATACTCATGTATAAGTCGACCTCATGTGTAAGTTGAGAGCAGGTTTGGGGAATAAAATTGTGGATTTTGATCTGACCTGTGGATATGTAGAGGTTAAAACTTAGGGGCATGTAACAAATAATGTAAAGGACAAAGGAGAGGAAAACGATGCCAAAGAACCTACAAAATTTTGGCAGGCATAACTGTTCATAATCACCCTAAAGGCTGAATGATTGAGGAGGGAAGTATGGTAAACTATAGTGGCTGTGAGATGTGGGGGCGGGGACGCAGGAAAGTGTGGGTGAGGCTAAGAAAATGCACACATGTCTACTCTCTTTGTGCTACTTTGAGAGGAAGTACCCAGGTGCTCCTGGGATGGACTAAACTCTTGTCTTTTTGCCACTCTACTCAGAGAAGAGGAAGGTATCTCTTTTTTTTTTTAATAAGGGTAAAGATACACTACCTTACACTGACCCATGGATAAGTCGACCCAGGCTTTTTGGGTTGATTGTTTGACAAAAATATTCTAGACCTATGCACAAGAATATACAGTATGACAGTGGCCATAATATTTGTGTGTTTTTTTAAATTTTTTATTAAGTTTATTAGAAAATCTAAAAAAACATACATACATACATAACAAAAATCAAGACATTAACTAAAATATGAACACAAACATAAAAAAAAAAAAAAAACAAAAAAAAACAAAAAAAAAACACATAAACACACAAGGATCTTCCATGATCAAAACAGGGGATTAACTTGTCATAATAATAAAGTGGCCATAATATTTGAACTGCATTTTGCTACTCTGATTTAGTCCTATACTGGTGTAGTCCTATATTCCTATATATAAGCTACCAACTTGTCAATATAATTCCCAAAGTTTTATCAAAAGATGTAAGTCATATCAAAGTCTAATACTGTTGGATTGTTAATGTTAGAATGCATTGAAATGTGTTTGATCAAACTTTCTAATACATAAAATGTTTTTCAATATTAATAGAACAAGCAGGATTCAATTTTTTTTTCATTAAAATATTCATGCAAAAATTGGTTTAAACAAAAAAAAATCAGGTTTGGGATTTTAATCTTTAAAAGCACCCCCCTCCAACTCTGGGAACAATGCTGCCTCTGAACATGGAAATTCACCTCTTAGGTAATGAAATAAACAAATATATCTAATAAGCTTGTTTAAACAATTAAATAAAGGTACAACAGCAGTTTATTTAAAACTTCATAATTATATTTAATTATTTTAATTGTTTAAGTGTTTCAATTGTTTGTTTTAATTTAGTCATATTTAATTGTTATGTAATAATTAACTGTTTATGGCATCCATATATAATAAAACATACACAGTAACCCCATATTAGCATCTTAGGCTCTATTTTGCCTACCAGCCTTTCCTAAAGAGAACTGACTAACATATGGGACATACCAGGCTGTCATGCTAATGTATCTTTATCAAGAAAGGTCTCTTAAAATACTATGAATGTTATGAGAATTTAAGAAAGAGGCACTTGAAGAAGGAAACACTGTAGCTCAAAATCTTATGACACCAATCTCTCCTCAGCAAAAGTTTTGGATAAAAAAGCATCAGTTTCCAAGGGGGGATTCTGGGACATGTAGTTATATCCCTCAGGGGAAGAAGCCACTGCCCCCACAATTTTGAGGGGGAGAGGTCTATGTGGGGGAACCAGCAGAAGTAGAAGGCAAATAAAAAAATGCATGTCCAAACATTCAAAAAGCTTCAACCACTTTCAGGACAATCACTAAACACTAAATAGTACTGCCAGATTACTGAGTTGGGCCTGATTTTAACCTATATCCAAGAAAACATGACATTTTAAACTTCAGAATCATGTTTTATTTCAGGGTTTGCATAGAACTATCCCTACAAGATAGGCCTTTTCCAGCATCTCCTGAACAGTTGTAAAGAATGGCTTCAAAGGTCATCCATCTGCCATAGTTTGTTTTACAGACAAAAAAAAATAGTATTTCTATAAAACAGGCTTAGAGTTGTTTACAAATTAGGACAGCTACTCAAAATAAACACTCGTATTCATCTGGACTGTTCTCTGGCTCTGGGTGTTTGGGTATTGTGAGAATAGCCCAGATTTTCCACCAACAAAGACTTATGTGGACATGCAATATATTTAGGTCTACCAATAACTGAAATTCACATTTGGGGTCAGAAAATACCTCTGATTAAGGAGCTTATTGTATTGCCTTTTAAAATGTAAAAAGCCTCCCAGGAAGCAGCCAGGATGCTGGATGGGGACAGGAATTATCGCACAGTAAGTCGCCACTGAATCACCAGACGACTGCAGCCTGAATCGCAACCATGCTCAGCTGGCCCCTTTTAGAAAATGGAAAGCTTCCCAAGTCACTCAGGGGGGATGCAGACGGGCGGCCATGGGCCGCCCTGGGAAGCGGCGGATTGGGGCCAAGACTGTCCCATGCCTCGGCCCCGATCCTCCCTTTCGCCGCCTGGGAAAGGAGCACTAAAATAGCGCTCCTTCCACAAGCTGCAAAAGGGGCACCTGAAGAGCCGCCATGCGGCTCTTTTGCACCTCTTCTGGCTCAGCGTGTCCAGACGCTGAGCCGGAAGGATGTCATCGGAGCGCCCGTCATGTGCAACGACAGGCGCTCTGATGACATCCTCAGGAAGGGGTTGAGGTGCCCAAGGTGAGGCTGCCCCTCCCCTTCCTTGCCTCCAAGACAGCAAAAAGCACCATCTGCAAAGGAGGTCAGTACAGGATATTTTTTATTTTGTTTTTGGCCTCAATGACAATTAAATAATAATCTTGCCTCTGTCATTCCTAACCTGCTTATTTTAAATGTTCTTTTGTTTACTGTTAATTTTTTAAAAAAACCCAATCATAGTTCTGAACATTTTATAAATAAGTGATCAACTAGCTTTCTAAGCAAGCAAATAATAATTGAAACAGTTTGTGCATCCACTTACTTCAAGAGTTTCCTAGAATCAGCATCCTTCAGAACAGCAATAGAGATGCTGCAAAATTTGCTCTAACCAGGTAACGTTACACAGGAGATATTCTGCAGAACTTAAAAGAGATTACTCCATTCCTGAGCATTTACAGGAATTCCTTAGAGCCCACTCATGTGCTCTGTTAAGCAGGCAAAATTCCCCCTGTTCACACAGTAGGATGGGTGGCCTTTAAATAGGTTTCTTCTCATATTTCCATGAAATCCAGTCAGGAATTACTATATATACAATACAAGGGGGATTTCTTGGCATGCAGCACAATACCTAAAGCAGAAAGTAAAATGTAATTCCTATTGAAACAGCAGAGGACATTTTCAGTGGGTTGAACACAACAGACTAAAACTGGCAAAAGTTTGTAAAGGCAATGTGTGTAAGAACATATTCTAACATAAAGGGTCAAAACACAGCTTGTGATCAGGGCAGAGGAAAAGAATAGCAGTGTTTATAATGCAAAGTAACGAATCACAGCCATAAGGCTTCAAAAAGCAGATGAGCAATTGTGATGCTCTAAATGTATTTGAATTTCACCTTCCCTAATTAATTCCTCACCAATGGGTAAGGCTACTGGTGTTGTTGATGAAAGACATCTGGAGAGCACATCTACTTACTCCTCCTTTGGCCCTTTAGTCTACAAGTCCCACATTCCTTTAACAGGCACCCTCATGGGAACTTAGCCCAAAATGTCAGGGGGCAGTTTTAGGACAATTACTTGTTCCTAGTCTCAACATTGACAGTTACAACATAGAGGAATATGGAGCCAGAATATGCCTTTAAAATTTACTGCTTCCATGGTCTTCCGTTATTGTGATTTAATCCTTCTCAAAACAGATTGTTTATCCTAACCTTTGAGAATTGGTTATTTGTTATTTATTTTCTCTTCTTATTCTTTTGTTATGAATAATAAACGTGCATTCATTATGTATATGTGACTACATTGTTTTGGCCACACTTTTTGAACAAATATAATCACAATATATTGGCTAATTGTCAATGTAATGAAGCCTGCAATTGTAAAAACACACGTACCTGGTGGTAAATCCCACTATACAGAAACAGCAAAGAGTACTGTGGCACTTTGATCATGGACAGGTTTTAGCACATAACCTGGAAATTACTCTTTTTAAATACAATTCTCAGAATCACCCGCAAAACCCACTGCAGAATTAATCCAGTTTGAGACCTCTTTAACTGCCCTGGCTCAATACTAGGGGATTCTGGAAACTGCAGTTTTGTGAGACATTCAGCCTTTTCTGTCAGAGAGCTCTGGTGCCACAATAAACTACAATTCCCAGGATTCCCTAGCACTGAGCCTGGGCAGTTAAAGCAGATTCAAACTGGATTATTTCAGCAGTGTGTTTTGGACTCCAGTCAACATGACCAGAGATGTTACTGGCTCGAAGATTCTATCATCCAAAAGACTGATTTTTTTTTCCATGTTCTGATTGGGCAAAAACTGAACTGAAGTTGTTGTCCATGAATGTTTATACTAAATAAGACTTGTCAATGATGAGACTCTGTTGTTTTTACTGGAACAGATTAGCACAGTTACCTACGAAGAAAATTTTGAAATAAAAGCCATGACAGCGGGCCCTTGCTGGAGTTCAGTTCCAGGATCTCCTGTCCCGTGGATACCAAAATCAATGGACACTTAAGTCCCATTACATACACAGTAAAATGGTGTCCCTCATATAAAATGATAAAATTAAGGTTTTCTTATTGGAATTTGGGAGAAGGTATTTTCAAGCTGTGTTTGGTTGAATCTGTGATTGCAAAATCTGTGGATACAGAGGGCTGATTGTATACATATTACAGAAATAGACTTGGAGGCCTCTCATTCATATGGTCAACATAAGTCAAAGTCAGCTTGATAGCAATTAATAACAAAATTCTTTTGAACTAGAATCTGATCTAGTTCCAATGGAGCATGCCTTAGTATTACATGCCATAGGCCTTATCTGCACTGGCCAGAATACTCCATGGAAGCCCAGTGTATCTTGACCCTGCAGCAGTGGTGCCCCTGTACCTGGTGTCACCCAGTGTGTGGGGGGCTTCTGAGGAAGGGGCTTCCAGGGGCGGCACATGCTCCCTCCCCCATGCTGCCCCTTCCTTTTCCTGATGAGGAAAAGGACGTGACAATGCATGAGGGAGCACATGGGGACAGCAGGTGTGGAGAGTACACAGGGATGGTATGGGGGAGCATGGGGGCATGTAGGGACAGGGAGCATGCAAGGAGTGCATAGAGGGACAGTGCATGGAGCTGGAGGGCCCAACTGGGTGTCACCCCTCTCCTGGAGTGTGACCCGATCTGGGCTGGATGGCCACACCACCAGACCCCCCTAGTGATGCCACTACCTTGCAGATGCCCCAACCTGCCCCCATTACTTGGCCCTCTGTTTGTATGTCACAGTGACTATCTGCACAGGCATCCTGCCAAGCCGCCTGGTGCATCTGCCATCGTTGTGGATTACTTGCTTCTGAGATCAAGATGAGGGGCCCAGTGGTGAGCACATGCTGGACCCATTGTTCTGACCTCAGAACAAGCAACTCAGACTGGTAGCACTTGCCAGGCAGGACACCTGTGCAGGCAGGCATTGTGGCACAGGAACAGATGGTTCAGAATCTTCCTGGAAGATCCAGAGTAATGGTTGAGGCTTTTAAAGTTTATTTTAAGGCTGTTCTACCTCATTTCTGCAGAATGTACTGGACATCATCTGAATCATCTAGAGACCAAATATCTGATATTTGACTTTTTTCTTTCTTTCACTGGCCTCCACTTTTCTTTTGATTTCCATTTTAGTAGCCAAATGTATAGATTTATTTATTTATTTATTTATTTTTATGCTGCCTTTCTCCCAAAAAGGGACCCAAGGCGGCTCACAGTATAAAAACACATTGAAATGAATGTCTAAAAGACAATTAAAATAACCTAATAGAAACACCACAAAATTAAAATTTAAAACATACAAAAGTTTAAAAACATAATCTAAAACAACTCCCCCAAATAAAACCACCCTTGCGTGATTTTAAAAAGCCTGCCTGCATAAAAATGTTTTTACCTG
The DNA here is from genome assembly GCA_026167975.1 of Phrynosoma blainvillii. Lineage (NCBI taxonomy): Eukaryota > Metazoa > Chordata > Lepidosauria > Squamata > Phrynosomatidae > Phrynosoma > Phrynosoma blainvillii. The sequence goes on along the minus strand of JANUYF010000002.1, from coordinate 324,142,955 downwards.
TTGGCGAAAGGCCAGAAGGGAGGGGGCTAGCCTAGCCTCCCATGGAAGGGAGTTCCAGAGGGTGGGAACAGCCACCGAGTAGGCTCTCTTGTGTCTTCACCCAATGAGGCTGTAATGGTGGTGGGACAGAGAGAAGGCCTTCTCCTGAATCTCTGAGGGCTCTAACTGGTTTGTACGGGGACATACAATCTATGATTCTTTTATGTACTGGAGACATCTCTTGTTAACCTTGCCTGTTATAGGCAGCAACACACAACTACAGCAGAATTGGCTAGAGTAAAATAATCTTCTTTCCCAGCTCAAGCTTTATTGCATTGTTTACTGCAGATACACTGGGGCAACCTAACACCAAAAATCTGTGCTTTTTCAGCCATCCTCCATCATCCTCCCAATGCTTCCACTCCACCAAATGCTTCTGAGGAAGTAGATTGAAGTCTATGAAAGCTCATGCTGCCAATTTCTTTCTGTTTAGTCTCAAAGGTGCTACAAGAGCTCTCTACTCATACTGATTCTACATACAGCTATATCTTTGAATCCTCCCACTGCCAGTACTTCTTTTTTTTTAAAAAAAGCCTCCGGCTGAACAGAGGACTAGGAGGTGGTTTGGTGGGTTTAAAAAAGACTTTGTGTAATGTAGTTTCTTTGTCAAAGGTTTTGTTATTTGAGTATGTCTGCACAATGAAAAAAAATAAAGTTTTTATCTCTATCTCAAAGTACTAATTCCTTGGGTCATTCATTGAAGCTAAATGTTTATGCCTAAAAACACAGAACTTGTTTCACTATTATTATTTTTAAAGGAAATAGACTACTAAACTTTATCCAATATCATCAAAATAGAGTCCAAAAAGAAACAATAGCATAACATGGGCGATGTAATCCAACCAGTATTAACTTTAAGTCAGCTACTTTCTGTTACAATGGCCATAGTCTATGAAACAAAATTAAATCTGAAACACCTGTAGTCTAGAAAATATATGAAGTCAAACCAGTATCCTCTGGTTCATTGTTGTTACGGGCTTCAGGTTGACTCTGACACAATATGATTCTATCATAGAATTTTCTTGAACAGATATATTCAGATGAGGCTTGCCAATGCCTTCCTCTGAGGCCAAGAGCATATGGTTTGCCCAAAATCATGCATCAGGTTTCTGTTTGAGCAGGAATTTGCACCTTGGTTTTCCTGAGTGCAACACTCAAACCACTACACCACACTGGCTCTATGGTTCATACAGTAATAATATGTTCTAATCTAATCTCTCTCTGCTATGTCATTTGCTTTTAAGCTATTATATATAGAAATGACTAATAAACAGAATAACACATTACCATAATCAATTCCCTGAAATTATAATAATCAAATTATTCATATTAAATTCAAACCCTATGAAGATAAATATAATGAAGTACCAATTTAAATTATCTAAGATGAAACAGCAAGTCTATAATTGTTCAGGACAGGGAACAAGTAGAATTTTTTAATAGTGAAACATCTGAAAATGTACACTTGCCTTTAGAAGCAGTATATTTCAGAGAACACTTTTATCATTTATTTTTTCATGTAAGTATAAACTAACCCTTAGACTGGTGGGAGGAAATGTCTTTTTGATCATTCCCATACTGTTTAGACTTGTAAGAGGCTGATATAATCTAACAAAAATACAGTGGATTTTTTAAAAGATTAAGAAAAAGAATATTCAAACATCAGCTTTTAGAGATTTGAAGGCAAATGGCTTTCATTTTATGGCAGATGTGGCCAAATCTTTGCCCGTCACACTGTTCGTACATGATGCTATCATGTTACATTAATACATTTTTCCTACTGATAATGGAAACTGGTAGGAGGCTAAAAGTGAAATGAAGTGCTGTGCCTTAAAGACATGGACTATCTGCATCCAGCAGATTTATTTCTTCCTATATTTTGCCTCTGCAGTATTTCAGCCTACACTTTAGCAAAGCACAATAAAAGAGGTGTTACAGATGACACAGTAACAATGAGCTTTGAGTATCCACTTTAGACTTCAAATTTCCATCTCACTATACACATTATATGGAATCATTCAGAACCAAAGGCATCTCTGCAAAGTATTGACTGACAACGTTAGCACTCATGAGCATTTCCGTGTCCAAATACATTTCATAAAACAATATGTGCAAGGCTAGTCTCAAGACAGCAGAGGCTGGGACAGCAACATGCAGTTGGTCCTCATGAGCCCCTACCCTACCAGTTACCTGTGCTTGAAGATAGAGCTCTGTGGGCCAGACAGATTCCCCTACACCTCTGATTCAAGAGGGTCTGTTTCACTCAGCTGCAGAGGCAAAAACCTTATTTCCAGTATTGAAGCAAGATTGAGCTGTCCATTCATTCAGGTTTCCTGCTCTGTTTTCCATTGACTGAACTATGCCCAGAGGTTCCACTGCTCTTCCTGGGATAATACAATAGTAAAGAATAAAAGGCAACATGGTGTAGTAGTTTGTTGTTCCGGACTCCAGGAGACCAGGATTTAACCACAGAACCCACTGGTCGACCTTGAGCAAGTCCACTCTCTCAATCTTGGAGGAAGGCAAATGGAAATCTCCTCTGAATAAATCTTGCACAGAAAACTCTAGGATAAAGTCGTCACAAGTTGGAGTTCATTTGAAGGCATGTGATAACAACATAACAAATGTTCTCACTAAAAATTGCTTTGTGTTATGCATATAATGCTGACTCATCAGATGGACTTGGGGTGCTTAATAATTAACAGAGCTGAGAATAATACTTTCTGTGATCTGGATGGCCCAAGACTCCTGACAGTACTAGGCCCAAGCTTCCTGACAGCACTGACAGTATTAAAATATTGTTGATAGCAGCTGTAATCATGAAAATGAACAATGCAAAGTCTATGCCTTGGAAGCAAGTGGATTAAAGGCCCCAATAGAAGGAGGCAGAGTTGACTGTTCCATAACTCATTCACTATGGCAGTGGTTTGGAACAAAGCAAAGGTTTTCAGGGTAAACCTCCTGTCATGACAGTATTCTGTCATGTGGAACTGCCAACAAGTGGAGTTCATTTTTTTAGCACCACCTTGCATAATTGTATTCTGCAGGGCCTATCAGTGCCCCTCAACACCATTCTTCATCATCTCGCACTAGGTTACAATCTTCCGACACGGTTCTCAAAACAAGACAACTGGGACTGAAGGCCTATGTACTACCACTGTAAGACCACTGCTTTATATGACCTAATCTGAAATTGATTCAGACATTCAAAAATATGAATTAAAGCTGAGGATTTATGAAACATATAGTTAGCTACTCATGATAATAGAATCCAAAGACAGTTATGTTAGTCTGGAAAATCAAATGCATCTGAGGAAGTGAGATCAAGTCTACCAATACTCATGTTACCAACATCTAGCTTTCAGTTAGTCTCAAAGGTGCTGTAAGATCTCTTTGCATACTACTCATGATAGTTATATATTATTTCCAGTATTAGAGGCAGTGCACTTATCAGTACCAGTTGGCAAGAGACATCAGCAGGAAGATATTGTTGTGATCATGGGAACAATGCCTGTAGTCTCCTCTTAAGGACCAGAATTGGGTCATACTGGTCTTTAGTCACATCCATCATAACTATTCTTATGTCATTCAATTACTTACTTATAAGAAGTGATGACAAAGTCTCCACATTAATTCCCAAAGAAGGGTAAATAGACAAAATAAACTTGAACTCTTTATGGAATCATGGAAACAATGATTTAATTGCCATCACTGAAAACTGATGGGATGACTCTCATGATTGAAATGTAGTAACAGTGAGAGACTATTAAAAAGAATCAGAAAAGGAGGAAGAGGAGGATTATATATCAAGGATGTGAACAACTGTAATGAGGTCCATGACTGAAGGCATGGAAAACAGGTTGAAAGCATGTGGGTAAAAATTAAAGCAGATGAACAGAGATTATTGCAGAGGTCTAATATAGACAGCCATAGATGATGGCTTACAATGACAGGTGATGAAATATTCAATAAGGAGGGGTATTAGTAATGCGAGACTGATAGTTTTTGGATGTCAAATTCATCCATGAATGCAAGGTCTAACAAATTCCTAATTTGCCTTGCTGACAGTCATTGGCCAAAAGATGGAGGACCCAACAAAGGGATCAATATCTTGGATCAGATTGTAACTGGAAGGGAAGAAATAGTCAGTAGGGTGCAAGTATTATTTTCAGAAAAGAACATGTACATTTACATATATAACCCCCCCCCAAAAAAAAATTGCTCCAGGGAGGGAAAACTAAGTAGCTTAATTACATCTAGATTCCAGTCATTAAAAATATGATGGGGATATATGGGGAAGAAATTGTTTGCACACAGTTCCTAGTTCAAAAGCAATGGGCTGGAACCAGACTTAATACACTTGTCCCTCAGCGTTTGCGGTCTTACCCGTTCGCGTCCCTCAGTCTTTCGTGAATGGCAAGTGCCGAGGGACAAAATGATGCCTGCACCTGTGGTGCACACACAGGGCCACACACAGGAGCACATGGCCATTCAAGCTTGAATATTTGTGATTTTTCATTTTTTCAGGGGAGTTCAAAACAGAGGGGAGACTGTACTAGTAGGACTATTGGAATTAATGGGATTTAAGTTCAGAAGCAGTAATCACATGGTGCTCCAACTGTCACTGAACAGCAATTCTCAGTATTTCTCACCACTGGCTTTACTGATTAGGTCTGCTGGGAGATTTTGTTCAGCAGCCTCTGAAGGGTTGCATGCCCAGCTTAAGTTAATCAGGACTCATTTTTATTTAAATGACTCTGGATCCAACAAGCAGACCAGGGCTCAAGGCAGACAAGCCAAAAGTCCCAGCTTCAGACCACATTAGGCATGTGGCATGTACATGACACACGCCCCGAATGTGGCCGGAAGCTACATCGAGCCTGCCCCAACACAGAAGAGCTGGCACAAAAAGGAGTGGCAAAAAGCAGCTCTTTGCCAAAAGCCAGGTTGAGGATCATGGTGGCAGACCAGATTAGGGTCAGGCATGTGGAGTTGTGCAGGTCCTGGTGCAATCTGCGCTGGTGCGGCTGTGCACCACTCTTTCAGGCCTGTATGCATGACCCCCTAGTTACCAAGAAGTCCATTAGCAAAAACTGACAGTGGTTTTTGTACTAGTGATCATTACAGTAGCGTAAGTGGTATGTGAATTGCCTGCATTAAGTTTACCATTTGCAAGACCTGAGTGCTATCTTAGATTTGAAGATGGATTACAGTGCTTCAGTGGTAAGCGCTGCACTCAACTGTCAGAATTAGCAAGTCAACTCAACATTATATTTAACACAGAAATCAAGCATATGCAAAAGTATCAAGCTAAAACAAAGACACAGTGTCTCAGGGGAGAAGAAAGAGAGCAGCCAAAGAAATACATTGTTCACAATTTCCTTTGTGTCTTAATACACAATATAGAGAAACTTATTCACATGATTTAAATACCATCTGATTCTAATGTATAATTTGCGTATACATATACAACAATAAACTTACTAACCATAATGGCCAAGATTTAAATTAGATGATGTTAGATACCATTTTCAATTTCAGCAACTACAACATTTCTAAAGATTCTGAAAATTTTAGCAAAAAAGCTGCAAGAATGAACACAAATCACTAGTCAGTTTTACTTTGTTGTTGCTGTTAACTGCCTTTCAGTTGATCCTGACTCATGGTCGATCCATGGGAAGAGGTGGGTAACAAATTTTTAGTATCATTATCATTATTATTAGTATGGCAACCCTGTAGATGAGACATTTCCAAGATTCCCTAGCCTTCATTTCTCTGCTTAGTTCCTGTAAATTCATACCCGTGGCATCCCTAAAGAGTCTGTCCATCTAGTATGTAGTCTTCCTCTCTTTCTGCATCCCTCCACTTTTCCTAGCATTATTGTGTTTTCTAATGAGTCATGCCTTCTCATGATGTGGCCCAAGTATGACAGCCTCAACTTGATCATCTTGGCTTCCAGGGTGATTTCAGGCTTTATCTGCTCAAGGACTCATTTGTTTGATATTTTTGGCAGTATCCTTAGCTCTCTTCTTCAACAGCACATCTCAAATGAATTCATTTTCCTCCTATCTGCCTTCTTCACTGTCCAGTTCTCACATCCATACATGTTGATGGGGAATACAGTGACTTGTATGATTCAAACCTTAGTGCTCAGTTGTATGTATATCTTTATTCTTTAGGATCTTTTGTAGCTCTTTCATAGCTGTCCTTCCCATCCCCAGTCTTCTTCTGATTTCTTGACTGCAATCATCTTCCTGATCTATGTTTGATCCAAAGTACAGGAATTCTTTTACTATTTTGATCTCCTCATTGTCTAGATTGAATTTACTAGGTCCTCCATAGTCATTATTTTTGTTTTCTTTATGTTCAGCATTAAGCTTGCCTTTTCACTTTCTTCTTTGATCTTCTTTAGTAATTGTTTAAATCCATTATGTTTTCTGCTAGCAGTATGGTGTAATCTGTGTATCTTAGATTGTTGATAATCCTTCTTCCTATCTTCACTCTTTCATTTTTGTATTATATTTTCTGCATACAAATTGAACAAATATGGTTATAGAATGCAGTCTTGCCTGACCCCTTTGTCATCTGGGAACTACATTTGGTCCTTCATATCCACGGATTCTTTATCCACAGATTCAACCATGCACAGCTTGAAAAGATTCAAAAATATATATCAATTCCAAAAAGCAAACTTGATTTTTTCATTTTATATGAGGGATATAATTTTACTTCTATGTATATAGTGACACTTGAGCATCCATGGATTTTGGTATCCACAGCGGGGGGAGTGGGTTCTTGGAACCAAACCCCAGTGGATATCAAGGGCCCACTGTATTCTTTTTCTCCATATTCTGTTTTAAGTACATATTCTTGTCCTAAGTACAGATTTCTCATCAGAAATATCAGATGTGGTGGCACTCCCATGTCTTTAAGAGTTTTTCATAGCTTTTCCATTGGGCCTAGCCAGAGAAAGAAGAAGAGTCTTCCCTCCAGTCCATCTGCCAAGTTCCAGTCCTTAGAGAGAGAAGGGTCATTGGACTTGATCCTTTTCCCCACTTGCATTCCCTTCTAATTTTGTGTCATGTCTTTTTAGATTGTAAGCCTGAGGGCAGGAAATTGTCTAATTAACTATCCGTAAGCCACTCTGAGAGCCTTTGTGGCTGAAGAGCAGGGTATAAATGCAATAAATAAATTCATTTTTATTAGCTATGAAGTCAAAGGCTTTGCTATAGTCTATAAAACACATACTGATTTTCTCATGGAATTCCTTGGTGCACTCCATTAGCCATTGTGTGTTTGCAATGTGGTCCCTTGTGCCTCTGCCTTTCCTGAAACCCATTTGCACCTATGCGATTTCTTTCTCCATGTATGACTGGAGTCTATGTTGCATAATTTTAAGCATAAATGTGCTTGATGTGGGAAATCAATGCTATGGTTCTATATTGCTGTAGTCTTTTGTATTTCCTTTTGTGTGTGTGTGTGGATGGGGATGTATATTGACAATTTCCAATCTGTTGGCCACTTTTTTTCTTTTCCATATTTGTTGACTTATATTGAGTAACACTAGAGTTAATTCCATCAGTGTGGACTGTAACCGTTCAATGTTTGGATAACACTAGGTCTTCATCTGTTCCTGGTGATTTATTTTTCCACCTTGCTTTTTAGAATTTGAGGTTCATCTTCACATGGTTCTTCGTTCAATGTGTCTTTAGTAGGGTTTTAGTACAGTCCTATAAATGTAGGTCCAGATTCACAACTCCATGATGATATGAGTAAACCAGGACAACCATTTGCTAAGGAACTAGAACAAGAGCAAATACGATATAATAGGCATCACTGAAACCTGGTGGGATGAGTCTCATGATTGGAATGTAGAAATAGAAGGGTATAACCTTTTTAAGAGAAATAGGCCAAACAGGAAAGGAGGAGGAATAGCATTATATGTCAGGGATGTTTACACCTGTGAAGAGATCCAGGACTTAAATCCTGGAAATCAGGAGGAGAGTATCTGGATAAAAATTAAAGGGGAAGGAAACAACAGGGATATTATTGTGGGAATCTATTACAGACCCACAAGTCAGACCGAGGAATTGGATGATGCCTTTCTAGAACAGATGACCACACACTCAGAAAGGAAAGATGTAGGAGTGATGGGTGACTTCAACTATCCTGATATTTGCTGGAAGTCAAACTCAGCCAATACTTCAAGGTCTAGCAAATTCCTCACCTCCCTCAAAGACAATTTCTTTGTCCAAAAGGTGGAAGAGGCAACAAGGGGATCAGCTATTTTAGATCTGATCCTAACCAACAGGGATGACCTGGTCAGTGGGGTGCAAGTGCTGGGATCCTTACGTGGGAGTGATCATGTTCTCCTGGAGTTTCTTATACAATGGAAAGGAGAAGCTAGGCATAGTCAAACACTCATTCTAGACCAGGGGTAGGCAACCTGCGGCCCGGGGGCCGGATGCGGCCCCATGAGGCCTTTGAACCGGCCCAGGCCAATCCTGCCCCCCCGCCATGATGATATTGATTATTGTTGTTATTACTTGTTCTTGGGGTTTTCTTGGCAAAATCTCCACAGGAGTTTTGCCATCATGGCTTTTCTGGGGCTGAGAGAGTGTGCATGCATATTTTTAAATTTTATTTTATTTTATTTTTATTATTTTTATTATTTTATTATTTTGCTTCGGCCCGCCAATTGTCTGAGGGACAGCAACTCGGCCCCAAGCTCAAAAAGGTTGCCTACCCCTGTTCTAGACTTTAAGAGAGCTGATTTCAACAAACTTAGGGAAACACTGGGAGTGATCCCATGGTCAGGAATACTAAAGGAGAAGGGAGTTCAGGATGGGAGTTTCTCAAAAGGCAGATACTGAAGGCACAATCTCAAACTGTTCCAGTGAGAAGGAAAAATGGAAGGTGTCTCAAGAAACCGGGTTGGATGACAAAAGAACTTTCAACTGAACTAAGTTTCAAATGGGAGTTGTATAAGAAATGGAAAAGGGGCGAAATCACTAAAGAGGAATTCAAACAAATAGCTAGCACATGTAGGGGTAAAGTCAGGAAAGCCAAAGCACAGAATGAGCTCAGGCTTGCTAGAGGGGTTAAGGACAATAAAAAGGGCTTCTCTGAGTATGTCCATAGCAAAAGAAAGAAGAAGGAAATGGTAGGCCCACTGCGCAGAGAAGATGGTGAAATTCTAACAGGGGACAGAGAAAAGGCAGAACTGCTCAATACATTCTTTGCCTCAGTCTTCTCACAAAAAGAAAAGGGTGTTCAACCTGAGGAAAAAGGGGCAGAGGACACAATAGGGGAAATGCAGCACAAAATAAGTAAAGAGGAAGTTCAGGAATACCTGGTTAATCTAAATGAATTTAAGTCTTCAGGACCAGATGAACTACATCCAAGGATATTAAAAGAACTGGCAAATGTAATCTCGGAGCCACTGGCAATAACCTTTGAGAACTCCTGGAAAACAGGAGAAGTCCTAGCAAACTGGAGGAGGGCAAACATTGTCCCCATCTTCAAAAAGGGGGAAAAAGAGGATCCCAACAACTATCGCCCAGTTAGTCTGATATTAATACTGGGAAAGATTCTATAACAGTTCATTAAACAGAGAGTCTGTGAACATTTAGAAGGGAATGCCATAATCACAAAGAGTCAACATGGGTTTCTGAAAAACAAGTCATGCCAGACTAATCTGATCTCATTTTTTGATAAAATTACCAGCTTGCTAGATGAAGGGAATGCGGTAGACATAGCATACCTTGATTTCAGTAAGGCTTTTGACAAGGTCCCCCACGATATTCTTGCAAACAAGATAGTAAAATGTGGGCTAGACAATAGTACTGTTAGGTGGATTAGTAACTGGTTGACTGACCGAACCCAAATCAAGGATCACCCCCAGACTTCGAACACAGTCACTGGAGGAGAGTGTGACCCCATCCAGGACTGGAGGTTGCAACCCAATTCTTGGTTTCAGGGCTGCTACCGTGAGCACCTCCATTTTGTCTGGATTCAGTTTCAATCTGTTTTTCCTCATCCAGCCCATTACCGCCCAAAGACATTCATTGAGAGAAGAAATGCCATTAGAATATGAGGCCGATGAACGAGACACGGAAAAATAGATTTGGGTGTCATCAGCTGGGCCAAAGCTACCAAATTAATTTCAACACAGAGAAATGTAAGGTACTGCACTTAGGGCAAAAAAAAAGAAATGCATAGATATAAGATAGGGGACACCTGGCTTAACCAGACTACGTATGAAAGGGATCTAGGAGTCCTAGCAGACCACAAGTTGAACATGAGTCAACAGTGTGATGCAGCAGCTAAAAAGGCCAATGCAATTTTAGGCTGCATTAATAGAAGTATAGTATCTAGAACAAGGGAAGTAATAGCGCCACTGTATTCTGATTTGGTCAGGCCCCACCTGGAATACTATGTGCAGTTCTGGGCACAATTCAAAAAGGATGCTGAAAAACTGGAGCACGTCCAGAGGAGGGCAACTAATGTTTAGCATGGAGAAGAGACAGCTAAGAGGGGATATGATAGCCCTGTTTAAATATTTGAAGGGATGTCATGTTGAGGAGGGTGCTAACTTGTTTTCTGCTACTCAGAGAACAGGACTCAGAACAATGAATGCAAGCTACAAGAAAAGAGATTCCACCTCAACATTAGGAGAAACTTCCTGACAGTGGGAGCTGTTCGACAATGGAATACACTCCCTTGGAGTGTGGTGGAGTCTCCTTCTTTGGAGGTCTTTAAACAGAGGCTGGATGGCCATCTGTTGGGGATGGTTTGATTTTGAGTTCCTGCATGGCAGGGGGTTGGATTGCATGGCCCTTGTGGTCTCTTCCAACTCTATGATTCTATGAAGATGATGCTATTGTGTTCATGTCCTAAAACTGTACTAAGACACATGGAATGAAGAACCATATGAAGAATTTCCAGAGACCTATTTTTTTAGCCACTATGGAAACAGAATGCTGAACTAGAGAGGCCTTCAATTGACCCAACATGGCTCTTCTTAAATTCTTATGAGAAAAAATATCAGTATAGGCTAACAAAACAAATGACCAAAGAAGTCCCATTTATAGAAATATGATTTCCTTTCCCACCCTGAGTATACAAAAGAATTCAGGATTTCTATCCATCATAGTCTCTGAATACTCTCTCAACAGATGTACACATGTCACAATAACATTTTCAGAAAATCCCTAGTTCCATAAGAATTATAGAGTATGGCTATATTAAATCAGTTGTAATGCAAGAGCCTCACAATTTGTATATGTTGTACATTATTGTTTATTTTATTGTTCTTTGTTGGGGGTTTTGTTATGTTTTGAAAACACTGCCCAAATACATTTGCAAATATGTTTGGATACATGAGGTCACCCAGTGTGGTGTTAAGATGTTAGATTTAGACTGGAAAGACCCAGTTTTGCTCCCCCACTCAGCTGAAAACTTTAATGGATGACAATTACTCTATGCCTAACCTACCTTACAGGGCTGCTGTTTAGATACATGGTAGGATCATTTGCACTGTCTTTAAAGGAATAATGAGATAAACACATAATAATCATTTTGCAGACTGTGGTTAAAATCCAGGGCTGATATAGAAAGTGGGCAGACATGATGCGATCTGGGGCCAGAGATGTCATCAAGTTTCACTAGCAGCAAAATTGTATCGTTAATTTGAATACTACAGCTCCAGAAAAACATCTTACGATTTTTAAAGTTGGAAGCAATAACTGATAAATTTTCTTCAAAGTGGGGAAACCACACCTCATGAATCTGCAAGACAACCAAGCAAATTTCCTTCAGACATAAAACCAGATTTTCCATTTCTTTCTCCTATGTTATTTCATTGGTATGTTTTAAAGCCAATTTAGATTGTAATCAGCATATCGGCACTGAACATCAGGAAATTCTGATAAACATTATTAAGGTAATCATATATTTAGATTTTCCAAAAGAGTACTGATAAGCAGATGCAAAAGCCACTGCTTTCAAATACTTTTAACTAACTCTGTGGAGCTTATATTTTCATAGATCCATCAAGGATTTATCATAGCCAAAAGAGCTTACCAGTCCTATTTGTAAGCTTTGCAGCCTAAAGGAAACTTCCTATAAATTTGCTTCAAAGAGTAAAATCCTCTGTCTAAGAGATATAGATATAAGCATGCTCTCCTCTGAGCTCAACTCAAAGTATGAGCAACGTGGTTCAAAATGCCTTAAGCCACCACGTCAAAGGGATGAATACACACAAGCCTTTTGAAAACCACATGCCCAAACTAGCTCATTAGATTAGTAACACCATTATGTGTCGCGATGTAGTGGATGGAGGCTTAGTAACTACCTGACATCTTGCACTTCCCAAGGTCAAGAGCATGACAGGGGAAATCATAATTATGATTATACTGCAAAAGCAATAAGCGCTAGTGTTTCATTCCTGTTTCAAAGGGACAACATCTGTGAATCTTAAGCACAGGAAGACCTGGTAGAAAAAAAGACTCAGTTTCAATCATTCTACAAGGGTGTTGAAAAGCTGAAACAAAAGCGCAATACCTTTACTTCTGGACATTAAATGATGATGCTTGTACAAATACGGCACACCACTGTGTACAAAACTACAATAATTATGAAGTGCAAGTAAGAGATTATTACGAACCAGTTTGAATTAGAAGAGAGTTCAAACAAATTTCTTGTTTCCCATCCATTAGGATCCATGCAGAAGTAAATCTACAAAGCTTACAGCATGTCAGCATGTTTTCAGTGATTTCTGACACTTATTGGAAGTACAGTTATATTGCACACTACTATTATTATTCTGTGTAATAATTTCTTCTTTGCTGTCCTCAGTCCAGGCTTGTAAAGACTACAGTTGCCAGAATCCTCCATCCAACATGACTACTATAGTACAGAAAAGTAACTTGCCAAAGAACTACTTCAGCCTCAGTTTCCTACACTGCCATTAAATCATTTGGCTATGAGAGTCTACATGTTTTTGTTAACAATGCAATTTCATTTTTAAAACACTTCTTATCCTATTTTCCATTTAAAATAAACTAAAGAAGCTAACAAAAATATAAGATGATGACAATGATGATGATGATGATGATGATGATGATGATGATGATATAGTGATATCAGAGTCCAAAGGCGATCATAGTGTAAAATTCAATGATGGGGAACAATCAGCACAGGAAGATGGGGCAAGGCTAAGCAGGTTGTCTGTGCATAAGCTTAATTACACATTGACCACAGCAGGGCATGGAAGCTGTGTCAGAACACAAGATATTTTTCCCATCTCAAATTCACCATTTCACTTGTAAGTGGCAAAACAAAATTAGACATTTTACCCATTTTTCAAGAAAATTTATTTTGTTCAAATAATTTTTGGTAGTGCTTCCTGTTAGCTGACTACATTAGAGATTTCTCTTCTCTCCCCCCACCCAACCCACTCTTATGTTTTATTATTTTTATTGTTCTGGGTGTAGTGAGCAGTACCATATCAGCTCAACTGACAGATAACCCACTGTTCACAGCAATAAATATGTGGCTACTGACTTCCATGTCAGTTGGAAGATGAATCCATTCTGGACTGAAGTCTAAATTTTGGAGGCACTATCCAAGGTGCTGAAACTATAGGTGCAAAACCTATCTTCGATTCCTTGGATTATTCTTTTAGGGTCCAGAAATGAAAGCCTCTAGACACCACTATATTTATTTATTGGGTGGCAAATGGAGATGGAGCCAAGCAGACATCTCCCAAAATGGAATTTTTTAGCTGTGACACCATAACAGAGAAGGCCCAATTCTTATTCCCAAGGCCATAACTTCAACAGTTGAGGAATAAGCAAGAAGGCTCAGGTGTCAATCACAGTGTGGGTGTGTTGATATGGGCAGAAGAGGTTCTGAAAGTATCTTGATCCTAGACTATGGAAACAGTTTTGTGAATTGAGCTAAGAAGCAAATTGGATATCAAAGATAATGAAGCTATGATAGGGATATATTATTTAACCTTAAAAGTCTTTCTTTCTTTCTTTCTTTCTTTCTTTTCTTCATTCATTTCTTTATTTATTGAATTAATAACTACCCTTCAGCCAAAAAGGCTCCCATAATTTACAACCTTTCTACCACATTGGAACTATGTGAAGTGTCTGACCGCTCTAGGAAGAGGAGCTGCTGGTGTACTGGCCAATAAAAAGCACTGGGAGTTACCATCACCACCATCTGGCGATCATGATACTTCAGGAGATTATATCCCTATGTGACTCATAAGATCACAAGCAACAAAATCAGGTGGATTACCCTAGCAAATTACACCAAGTGTTCATATGGCAAATAAGATGGAGAACCATGATAAATGAAAAGTGTATTATGATGGCTAAGAAAAAAGAAAATCTAATGCAAACAGATGGGCTAAATAAAAAAGTTTCCAAATGTTTTTTGTGGGTTTTTCGGGCCGTGTTCTGGAGAAATTTATCCCTAACATTTCTTCTGCATCTGTGGCTGGCATTTTCACCTCTGAAGATGCCAGCCACAGATGGAGGTGAAATGTCAGAGATAAATTCTTCCAGAACACAATCATACAGCCTGAAAAACCCACAATAAACTATGGATGCCAGCTGTAAAACCTTTGACTTCACAGTTTCCAAATGCTTTGAAGGTGAGGCATTTAGATGACACATGCCTCGAAAGTGGCTGGACATCAGGCTAAAAACTGAAGCAAAAAGAAGCTGGAATAATCTGACTCAAGAAGGAAAATGCACATCTTCGCTACTGCACATAAATGTCCCAACACGAGTGCAGGACTGCGGCAAAACAAAGAAATGAAAGTGCGACAACTCCAATGGATGTAATTACAACATACACAAACCAGACAGTCCAAAGGGGGGCATGGGGAGAAAGGGGGTGCAGGGGGCACATATGGTGGGGCCTCCATGATTGTGCTTTACCAATGTATTGTTAGCGTGGTGACGCAGCGCGTGGGAACCACGTAACGTGAAGCACCAAGATCCAGACTGTCTTCAATGAAGCAAGCAACGTTGTCAGTTACAGGAAAACTCCTTTCCCCTCCAGACAGAGCAGAGAGAGACTCAGCAGATGTCTCACTAAGAGGCTTTTAATCTTCAGAAGTTCTATGTACAAAGGCTATGTACAATAATACACCAACGCACTCTCCAACAATCTCCACTATCAACCCACATCAACCCACACATGTGTCCAGAGGCTTGTCCCTTATATAGCCAGTGCTCCACATGGTTTTCTAGCCCTGCCTCTTCCTTTTGGACACCTGTCAATCATAAGTATGACTCAACATGTTTGCAGCCCTTTTGCAGCACTTACAGTGCTTTACAGCACCAGGTGACTCCCTGTCATTATGTCACCTCCTGTTTCATCAACCTTGATGCTGCATGACTCAGCAGTGGCCAAATGCTTAGTCATCATGGCTGCTGCCATTCCCCACATTGTGCATTTTCCCTGGAACATTATTCCAACATGTATCACTCACACACTGATGCCCTGTAGGGGTGAAGCATTGCACATGCAACTGTGTGGCTGATCAAAGGGGTGGACATGCAATGAGATGGCATATGGGTGAGCATGGGAGGTACTTGGACATCGCATGTGGTGTGTTTGTGTGATGGTGTGCATGTATGTTGGGGAGACAACAAAAAAAAATTACCCAGAGGTGCAGCTTGACCATACACCGTGTGGTTGGCCCCTGCTTATTCAGCCCATCTTTGGAGCGGACCATGCAAGCAGGGGGGTTCGACCTACTTTTGGAAAAAAGCAGGATTGGGCCACTTTTTCCTGCCCATCTGTTCCACCCCTAAGTATAATGTATAGGTGTAAAAGATGTAATAGTACCACACTGTTGTCACCTGGAATACTCTAGCTCTGTGAATTGTAGTTTCAGAAAGATATTATAAACTTGAATGAGAATGACAAAGATGGTGAGAGGCCTCCAATTATATTTGGCCTGGATATAAAGTAACTCAAATAAGAGGTGATGACTGGAGCCATCTAGTTTCTGAAGGACTGCCACACTGACAATAGAACAAATTTAATTTCTGCTGCTCTAGAGGACACTGGGCTCAAATTACAAAACTAGGGGGTTGATTAATCATTAGGGAGAACTTATTAGTGGCATAGGCAGTTCAAAAATGCATCAGAAGGAATCAGCAAAAACTAGTTTTAAAATTACTTTTAAAAAATGGTCTGGTACTGAATACACTGGATAGACAAAAAGGTTTGCCCAATTAAATTCCAAGAATTCTATGTTCATTTGAATACACTTGTAATAATGTGTGAAACTGAAAATATAAATGATTAATGTAGCTGTAGAGTTTATACCTAACTTACAGTTTGCACTTTTATGTACTAAAATGAGGTTAAGTGGTTAAATGCTAACATAAGTAAAATAAACTTTTGGTCATTTAAACTTTTAGCCTAGATTCAATTGTTAGTCTCAACTAGAGGTCCAGTGGTTAGTTCCAATTAGAGTAGTAGCAATGTTACCTCGTTTATATCTTGCTTTCTTCATCAACATTGGGACAAAGTAAAATAAATCTAATACATGTAAACACACACAAAAGGTTAACATTAAAATGTGATGGTCAATAACATTAAAAGTAATGTAAAAGATTACAATGAGCAATAATTTTAAAAACTTTAAAAATAGTACATTCAATTGGAAAATACAGTAGAATATGTACTTAAAACTGTAGGACAAACATTCAAATTTTATTTTAACAAGACAGCAAACCCTCAAAACTAAGGAAATAATACCAACAATGTTTCAGACGATAGTCATGTATATGTATAACTGTATGTTTGTTCTTTGATACGTTGGAAAATTAATAAAGATTTTTTAAAAAAAATTAGTACATTTGGAAGCAGAACAGTACCCTTTTATAAACCATATCTTTTAGAACAGGCACTTTCTGAAAATGTATTGGAATTAAAAAGTCTTTGCCTGCTGATAGAAACATGTGCATTCTAACCTTCTTAGGAGGGTGCATGACAGCCTAGAAATAGCCATTTGATAGAACTTACAAAACTGTGGATTTACCAAACTCCATTTAATTCACATGGGTCTATTCTAACAACTGGTTTGAGGCCATAATCTTTGTTGGCAATTTATACTTTATCCACTGTACTCATTCCTGGGGGTGAGAAGGATGGACCACTATTAAATTGTTGTTGTTGTGTGCCTTCAAGTAGTTTCTGACTTATGGCAACCCTAGGGCAAACCTATCATGGCATTTTCTGACTCCGGTCCTCTGGGAGGAATCTGTTACAGCCTCAAAAAACGAGGCTGGTGACGACCTCCCAGAGAGCATTTTCTGTAGTTGCCCCCAAATTGTGGAATGGCCTGCCGGAGGAGATCCGCCAATTGTCATCACTTGACGGCTTCAAGAAAGCTGTCAAGACGGATCTCTTCCGGCAGGCCTTCCCGGATTAACTCATTAGCCTGGCTCCGGAATCTTTTTCCCTCCGAGATGCCCCCCTCCTCTGTGATGGGGTTCCTTCTTTGAGCCAGTATCCGACATCCGCCGGCACGTTCTGCTTTGTAGTCTTAGGCATTATTTGTTTTAATGGAGGAATTTACCTCCTTATATCGTGTTTCTTTTAAATTGTATTGGGTTTAATAACTTTTTAAGGGGGGGAGGGGGAGCTAATTGTTCTTAACTGTTGTTGATAATTTTATGATGTAAGCCGCCCCGATTGTGCTCAGAGGGGCGGGGTATTAAATAAAAATTATTATTATTATTATTATTATTATTCTTGGCAACATTTGTTCAGAGGAGGTTTGCCATTTCCTTCCCCTGAGGCTGAGAGCATGTGACTTGCCTAAGGTCACACAGTGGGTTTCAAGATCAAGCTGGGAATTTTACTGTGGTATCCAGAGTTGTAGTCCAACACTCAAACCACTACACCTCAGTATATCATAAGTTCAAAAATCAAATCTGGATTGAGATATTCAGTCAGTCCAGAAATAAAACCTGCTTTGATAAGCCTTTGAGGTATTGACTAGCAGTTAATTGGAACCAGTATTGCAATGAGACATATAGGGGGGAAGCATATCAGTTAAATTGGAACCAGTATTGCAATGAGACATATAGGGGGGAAGCAGATGGGCGGCCATGGGCCGCCTCGGGAAGCTGCGCCGCGGGGCCGAGGTATCCCACATCTCAGCCCTGTGGCACAGCTTCGCCGCCCCTGGAAAGAGTGCTAAAATAGCGCTCCTTCCACAAATCGCCGAAGGTGCGCTGCAAAAGGCTGCCGGCGCACCTTCGCCGACTCTTCCGCTGCAACGTGTATGGACACTGCAGCGGGAGGTCATCCTCGGAGCGCCAGCCGTGCAGAGGGCTGGCTGCCCCGAGGACGTTTTGGGGAAGGGGTTGGGGCACCCACCGTGCAGCTGCCCCTCCCCTTCCTTGCCCCCAAAACGGCACTTTTCGCCGTCTGCTTCCCCCCTTAGTTGCTATTTCTTCTTTAAGGACAGTTTATTGAGGGAGGGGAGGCTGGGGCACCAATTGTCAGCAGGCTAAAGTGGCCCAGCCCAGAAAAAAGACCAACCATCTAACTGAACAATGGCTTAACTCAGGGGTAGGCAACCTAAGGCCCGGGGGCCGGATGCGGCCCCCTGAGGCCTTTGGACAGGCCCCAGGCCGGTCCTGCCGCTACCGCCACCGCCGCTGCCCCCCACCGCCACCACCACCACCTGCCATGATGATATTGATTATTGTTGTTATTACTTGTTCTTGGGGTTTTCTTGGCAAAATCTCCACAGGGTTTTTGCCATGTCTTTTCTGGGGCTGAGAGAGTGTGCATGCATATTTTTTTAATTTTTTAATTTTTAAATTTTTTTCAAATTATTATTTATTTATTTATTTTTGGTGCTTCGGCCCCTCAATTGTCTGAGGGACAGCAACCCAGCCCCCGGTTCAAAAAGGTTGCCTACCCCTGGCTTAACTTTAAGAGATGTTGCATGGAGAATATGTGCATCCCTGGAAGGAGGGGGAAGGCAGGGCATACATTATTTAAATACACAATCTATTATTGTTTTCCACAAGCAAGCTGTGGCAGTAAATATGACCTTGCTTTTGGTTATGCCTTGGGTTTGTTTGTCTGGATTTTGTTATCTTTTAATTGCAATTTCTTAATTATGTTGATGTAAATTATCTTGGGCCTTTCTTAAGAGAAAACATTGTGATATTCATACATATAGTTTATGGAGGCCAGATCCCATAACACACAGCAAGGTTAACTCATCCACCACACCACCCCCCACCCACCTTCCCCAAAGTGAGAGAATACTAAACCAGCTATAGATAAATTCTAAGAAAATTGGCTCTTGAGTGTAAATAAAGGATAATGTTTTCTTTTCTTTTCAGATTGTCTGCTTAAAGTCTCCATATTAGAAGACATTATTGAAAACAGTGTGAATGTGCTATAAATAAAATTGAAAGTTTTTCATATTTCAATCACATATCAAATCACATATCAAAGACTGAACACTTCACATTTTAATCATAAAAATAATGGGATCATCCCATGCATGCAAAATGCTGTGAAAGTAGCAGCTAGAGACAATGCTTAGGTGACTAAGCACAAATGGCTCGAAATGACATTTTTCTTTCAGTTAAAAAGATATCTAAATATATTACTTTTCCACTGAGGCAAATATAGAATACATGGTTGATTATCAGGTATCCTAAGAAACAAGCAGAAATTGATGAAAACAAAAATCACAGTGAAGTTGGGGTGAACTACACTGTATTAAATTGGTATGCAATGCATACCATAAAGAAGTTGCTAAAGTCTATCCAGCCTCTTCCAAACAGTTAGGAAGTGTGAAGTTTTCTGGGGGATGCACAGAGCTGTCCAATGGCAGTCAATGTATTAAGGTATGACTTTTGGAAACCCACACTAAAATTCCTACTCCATGCTGTAGCATATGGATAAGACTTCCTCTTAAGTTAACAATACATTCCTATGTGATCAACAACCACTGATATAGCCTTATCCTCAAAAAATACAAACCCTTTTAAAAGTGATCTAAGCTTGTTGCCATGACTGCATCTCATAGCATTTCACAAACAAATTATGCATTGCATAATAAGATACTTTCTTTTGTCCAGGTTTTATCCAAACTTTATCCAATGCTAGACCTCTGCTTGTTACAATGAGAGTGGACAATTCCCTCTTTGCCCTAAAAATCTCCTCTCAGGCGTTGGGGAAAACAAACTACATCACATGTTATAGAAGCTCCAAAGGCTGCAGAGGTGAGAAGAAAGGAAGGAAGTTTTACCAGCATGATGTTGGATGTATGCCTGAATTGACCTATGCAAAAGGTAACCCACTAAAATCAATGTCCCAGTGAAAGCAATGAAAAACACATATATTGATATGCAGATATGAAATACATTCAAAGAACACTATCTGAAGATCCATGTGCAAGCAGATAGGTGGGACAGACGAATTTGCAAAAATGTAAAAAAAATTGGAAAATGTTCTGATAATATGGATTATCGCACTACACTCTTAAAGCGATGCTATTTCACTTTAACTGCTCTAGCTGCCTCCTGTTGCATTATGGGGTTTGTAGTTCAGTGAGGCCTAAGACCTCTTTGGCTGAATATTCTAAATGCCCCTCCCTAAACTGCAAATCCCAGAATGCAACAGGTGGGATCCAGAGTTAAAGTGGAATAGCAACACTTTAAGACAGGGACAGGCAACCTTTTTGAGACCTGGGCCGGTCTCCCGTCGCCCAGGTCTCGGCTGGGCCGAGTGGGGGGGGAATGGCAGCGCGTGCACCCTCCTCCACCGCGCATGCCCCCTGCGCATGCGGCCGCCACGGCCGCTAACGCAGGCACCGCCGTAGCGTGCGCGGCTGCAGCCGCCACGGCGCATGCCGCATCCGCCACTTTGGAAGTCAAATCGTGGCCGTGGCGCGTTTGCGCATGCACAAGAGTACTGTGCATGCGCAAACGCGTCGCGACCGCCATTTTGACTTCCAAAATGGCGGCTGCAGCAAGGGCACCGGAAAACGCGCCCCGACGGTGGCGAGCGGCGGTGGCGACAGTGGCAACCTACGGCCTGGGCCGGTAAGTCCGGGGCCCGGGGCCTTAACCGGCTCCAGGGCCGTAGGTTGCCGGTCCCTGCTTTAAGAATATAGTACAATAATCTCCGCTATCTATATTTTCATGAGAAAAAAATTATTTACATATAGTATATCTACATCACCAGTGGGCAACTGTGGAAGGCTAGAGGGCTGCATTAGCCCCCAGGAGATCTTGGAGAGGCATGCCTGCTACCACACAGATACAGAAAATTAATTAATATCTCACCACCACCACCACAAAAAGCTCTAGGGGGTATGGAGGCATTTTCATCATGTTTTGGATTTTCAAAAATGCCTTTCCTGGACTAAATGCCTAGAGGGCTGCAAAATGTGGTAGAAATGCACCTCACACCCTCAGTGGACATTCTGGAGCACATGGGGGGATTTTGATATTTCTGATGCCTGATGCACCCTGGGGGCCTTCAAACATGGTATAAATGTCCTTCACCTTCAGGGTGCTTTGGGGGGGGGCATTCTGGAACAAAAAGAGGGGGTTGAAAATTGGTTTTGCATGCACACATGCACACACACAAACACATATATATTTGACCCTTGGGGAACCCTGAAAAATGGCATTGGGGGCTGCATGCAGCCCACAAGCTACACTTTGTCCACACATGATTTACATTTGGTTATTACCTTTAAAGCCCTAAATGGCTTGGGTCCAAGCTATCTCAGGGATCGCCTCCTTCCATACAATCCTCCCCGCGCTCTCCGGTCCTCTGGGAGGAACCTGCTGCAGCCCCAAAAATCGAGGCTTGCGACGACCTCCCAGAGGGCTTTTTCTGTTGTTGCCCCCAAACACTGGAATGACCTGCCGGACGAGATCCATCGGTTAACATCGTTAGACAGCTTCAAAAAAGCTGTCAAGAAGGATCTCTTCCAGCAGGCCTTCCCAGATTAATTATCCCGGCCTTGGGCTTTTCCATCCCTACGGTTCCTTTCGTGGCCCCATCACTTGATGGATAAGGAACGCTGTAGGAGACTACCAGGGCACTGTGTTGTGTCTCTTTTTTAGATTATGTCTTTTTTAGATTATGTTTTTAAATTGTGTCTTAATTGTTATGATATTTAATTCTGTTTTAAGGGGGGAGGGTTGGTACGGGGACATTTTGTACTGTTTTAATTGTAAGCTGCTTAGATTGATTTATCAAATAAGCAGGATATAAATAATAATAATAATAATTATTATTATTATTATTATTATTATTATTATTATTATTATTTATACATAGGGCCTTTGCAGACTGCTAGAAATAATGCAAATTGAGTCCACTTTAAGGGTTAGGGTTAGGGGATCATGGGAACTGTATTTTATTGTGGTACCAGAGCTCTCTGACAGAGAAGGCTCAATGTCTCAGGGGGGGAAAAACCATTCCCATGATTCCCTAGCACTAACCCTAACCCTTAAAGTGAACTCAATTTGCACTATTTCTGGCAGTCTGCAAAGGCCTATAGTTGCATGGACTGTTACACTACAGTCAATCATATTACATGGGATGACTATAGGACAGAAACTCTTAGTTATTATTCTAAGGAAACAAACACTGACAAACTCCAGTACACTGATAAGCTTGTTTCTATTTTGCAGTATCTTTTGCTCCTCAGTCAGTCACAAATGCAAGTAGTCAAGACAAAATGTCAATAGTTGTCTGTGCTCACAGACCTACATCCATCCTTTTGTGAAACTGAATGTTCAGCTAATTGCACTGCAACAGAATTTTCTCAGCTTGAAGTGGAACTGATAAGTAGTGCAGAGAGTGTATGAGTAAAGTAGAAGATATTACAATCATACCACAGCAAAGGGGAGTTAAATTTTTGCTATAAGATATAACAAGAGCAGCTCACTTTAAGTGTGTATCCTAAAATAAAATTAGTGTTCTTTCAGGAGCAGTCATTTTTTGTTATATATTATTACCAATATTCCAATAAAATAATCTCTATATAAAGCTCTAAATATGTTTGAATGTAACATTTGAACTGGACATGCTAAATAAGGGGGGTTGCAGACTGCCAGAAATAGTGTGAATTCAGTCCACTTTTAGGGTTAGGGTTAGAGTTAGGGAACCATGGGAACTGTATTTTATTGTGGCATCAGAGTTGTCTGACAGAGAAGGCTCAATGTCTCAGAAAAATAACAGTTCCCATGATTCCCTAGCACTAACCCTAACCCTAAAAGTGGACTGAATTCACACTATTTCTGGCAGTCTGCAACCCCCCTAAGACAACATTATCTGGAACACGGGAAATTTTCCAATTCTACTTATCCAGAAAACCAACATTATTGCATGCAACTATCTAAAGCAGGAGAGCCAGTATGGTGCAGTGGTTTGAACATTGGACTATGGCTCTGGAGATCAGAGTTCAATTCTCCACTTGACCATGGTAACCCAATGGGTGACCTTGGCAAGTCACACACTCTCAGGTCCAGAAAACCCTGTGATAGTGTCAGGGTTGCTGTAAGTTGAAAACGACTTGAAGGTACACAACAACAAATTTAAACCAAGTCTGGATCAGATGCCAGGAAAGAAAACCATTTGGGCAATTTGTATATGCAGTCTCTTTTTCTTCATGATGAAGAAAGGCAGAATAGGATCCTAAGTAAATAAACCATTTTAAAAGGCTCATATTTAGATTAGTGATGTAAGGAAAGACCAAAGGAATAGTGCATCAAAGAAAAAAATACATTGTTTGTCAAAAAGTGTACAAGAACATCCATACAGTAAGATACTCCAAAATTGTATACTGAAAGGCTAAAAGCAACACAATTATTGGGGGGTATATTTTGCAATTCCAGAAAAGATGATTGCATAAAAGGATCTCAAGTCAAGGCTAGCCAAATAAACAGCTACACAGAGATGTGAAAAGCATCTTTACTGAGCAGAATTTGTGGTACACAGAAGAAAACATTTGTTCTTTGGAATCTAAAGGCTCAAGAGAACAGAGACTCTGCCCACTTGCAGGATAGGCAGCCCCCTCACTCTAGGGCAGGGCTCTCTGATGCCAGAGATAAGGGCCTTTGCAGACTGCCAGAAATAGTGCAAATTGAGTCCACTTTAACAGCCCTGGCTCAATGCTAGGGAATCATGGGAATTCTATTTTTTTTTTCTGAGACATTGAGCCTTCACTGTCAGAGAGCTCTGGTGCCACAATAAACTACAGTTCCCATGATTCCCTAGGACTGAGTCCTGGCAGTTAAAGTGGCCTCAGTTTGCACTATTTCTGGCAGTCTCCAAAGGCCCTAAGGGCCTTTGTAGATTGCCAGAAATAGTGCAAATTGACTCCACTTTAACTTCTCCCTGACTCAGTACTAGGGAATCATGGGAACTGTATTTATTGTGGCACCAGAGGTCTCTGACAGAGAAGGCAGAATGTCTCAGAAAAAAAACACAATTCCCATGATTCCCTAGCACTGAGCCAGGGCAGTTAAAGTAGACTCAATTTGCACTATTTCTAGCAGTCTGCAAAGGCCCTAAGATTCTACATTGCTGTAGAATGTTGTTGTTGCATGCCTTCAAGTCATTTCTGACTTATGGTGACCCTAAGGCAAACATTATGGGTTTTTATTGGCCATATTTGTTCAGAGAGGGCTTGCCATTGCTTTCATAGAATCATAGAATCATAGAGTTGGAAGAGACCACAAGGGCCATCCAGTCCAACCCCCTGCCATGCAGGAACTCCCAATCAAAGCATCCCTGACAGATGGCCATCCAGCCTCTGCTTAAAGACCTCCAAGGAAGGAGACTCCACTACTCTCCGAGGGAGTGTGTTCCGCTGTCGAACCGCCCTTACTGTCAGGAAGTTCCTCCTAATGTTGAGGTGGAATCTCTTTTCTTGCAGCTTGCATCCATTGTTTCGGGTCCTAGTCTCTGGAGCAGCAGAAAATAAACTTGTTTCCTCCTCAATATGACATCCCTTCAAATATTTAAACATGGTTATCATATCACCTCTCAACCTTCTCTTCTCCAGGCTAAACATCCCCAGCTCCCTAAGTCGTTCCTCATAGGGCTTGGTTTCCAGACCCTTCACCATTTTAGTTGCCCTCCGAGGCTGAAAGGCTGAAAGAGGCTGAGGCTGAAAGAGTGTGACTTTCCCAAGGTCACCCAGTGGATTTCCAAGGCCAAGTAGGGATCTGAACCCTGGCCTCCCAGTGTCCTAGTCCAACACCCAAACCAATACACCACACTAGCTTGCTGTAGAATGATGTGCAAAGATCAGGAACCATGGCAAAAAGTTCTCCAGGCTACCCCCTTCTACTGTAGCTGAGCCTTGGGAACAGTAGATTTGCTATGAGACAATCCTCACAAACATTTTTCAAGCAATGTACTCCTTCCCTTCACATGGTGAAAGTTTTTGAACTATGAGGAAGTTTCAAAAGTGTATATATCAGAGGGGCTTTCTGTTCAAAGAAGAAGGAAAGTCAAATTTTTCCACTGGGCAGATCTCAAGCCCTTGGGTGTACCTAAAATAGCTCTTTGGATCCTTGCCCAAGCTATGTAAGTACGTGCGAAGATTTAAAGGAGCTAGCGTTTAAAATTAGACAGGAATCTTAAAAAGCAAACTTTTTAAAAGGTTAAAGCTGGGATCAAAGTGGGTTTGCATCATTGCATATATCTTTGTGTCATTAAGTAATGATTTTATTGCTAACAGTAATCCTACAATGATTTTGCTGAGCCCCAAATCTAAGTTATTTATAATTTGGCATTAAGTATTTGGTATTAGTTTAATCAACACTGCTTATGCTTCATTTTTTAAAAAGAAATTCTTTCTAATATTATTAACTTCATCTTCCAAATTGCTACAGTGGAAGTTTCAAATTGTGAACCAAAACTGTCATGAAAAATAAAGCTACTGTTCAACTAGCCTGTCATTCACACCCTGGCCTTAATTTGTAGGAACTGACCCATTCCCCAATAATGGCAGCCTTAAATGGAATAGCTTAAAAGGAGAAAAAAATAATAAAAGGCTTTTTTAAAAAAACTGAGCAAACACAGAAGAGGGGAAAGAAACACTATTAATGTCAGAAATGATTGGGCTATGTTTTTCTAGATTAATATAAAATGAAATTTTGAAGAATTTAAGTCCCTATTATATGTTTTAAAACTAAAGACAGGTGTACCTTATGAATCAGATGAAGTAGCTGGGTATCAATTGATATAAAACAGGAGTGGACCAGAAGGTAGACTAGGATCTTCTGGTAGACCTCTGTCTGATTTACAATTGATCAGTAAATTTCTACTCCCAATAACACCAACTTTTTTCCAAACTGGGTTAGAATTTGGAAATTCTGAGTCAAAGTGGAAGCAGAAATTTAATATTGTGTAAGGGACTGTGAATGCAGTTCAGTCACTACCACATCACTCAAAAAAAAAAAAAAAAAGGCCAGGGCTGAAATGAAGTGACTCCAGGGCTTGAAGGGTCAAAGTGCTGGGACTGTTTAATTAATGGGAATGATTACTGTCCCCCGGGAGTCCATCTTTAGGTTGGCCCTGCAGTTCTAACCCTTGGACTCCTCTCACTCAGCATGTCTTTTACATTTAAAATCCCTCCCTGGGTCTGGCATTTGGACTTCAAGGTAACAACTATGCTGGACACGTGGCAGTGTTGATCATTGGGTAAAGTATGGTAAAGCATAAGCAGTCCTTGTCCTTGTTAATTATTAAACTAAAACATGCCGACCAACTTGTACAAGATGCAAATAGTAAAGATTTATTATACAGCAAATACAATAAACATCTAGCTTTAGGCTAGTTCCACACAGTACACAGGAACATCTCAGTTTTAGATATAGTAACATTTCTCCTTGAGCTCTCTCCACATTCTTAGCTCCTATCAAACCCTATTCAGATGTCTTCCATTCCCTTCTTCCTAACTGACCCTATCTAACCCCTTAACAAACAAGCCTCTGGATTTTATATTTGCTGTCCCATAGCCCACTACCACCACCACCATTCCATGAGCTGTGACTCCTGCATTTGCCCAAGGTTGCCCAGCTTCTTGATTCACAATGACCTAATCTGTCTTCACCCTTAAAATTCCCTGTCCTCTGAGATTAGCTGCAATCCTCTGGGAGAAAAGGTGAATGTACCCAACAATGTATTTATATCAGTTACTGCTATTATAATGCAAGTATATTTTGTTTTGAGTAAGCAATTAAGATTTATTACCTTTCAACAAAGACCTGCTCCTTCTGTAGCTAATTTTTTTTAACATACACACACACACACATACATACATATATATATATATATATATATGCCACTTGGATTTTGAACTCTCCTTTGGGATGTAGATACAAAGGCTGTCAGGATGAATACCTACAATTCAAAAAAATTCACTACAACATTGGCTGAGATGTCCTCAAATGTGCACTGATCTAATACTGTATGCCTGCCCCACTTTCAAAGCTAGTATTTTGCACTTTGCAACCAGCTGGTTGATGAAGGTATTCCAGTAAAAAAAAAAAGAGCAAGTCATCATCTGATTTAAAGCAACCACCAATAGTGATACTAGATCTTTGCCACTCTTCTGATGACCAAAGTCAGGATCATCCACAGTATTTCCAATTTCTGTGTATGCATATGAAAACTGAACAATGAAGAAAGCAGACAGGAAAAACTGTAAATTAATTAGGGAAATTTTTATTTCTTTTGTCATGTCACTATAACCTAATAAATTACTTTTACAATTATGGGGTGTGGTTTGATTAAATAATAAATGAGTAATACAAGTTGAGTATCCCTTATCCAGAATTCCAAAATCCAAAGTACTCCAAAATCCAAAACTGTCCACATGGATGGCTGAGACAGTGACACTTTAGCTTTCTGATGGTTCAGCATGCACAAACTTTGTTTCATGCACAAAGTCATGAAAATTATTATGTATAAAATTACCTTCAGGCTATGTGTATAAGATGTATCAAAACATAAATGAAGGTCATGTTTAGACTTGGGTCCCATCTCCAAAATATCTCATTATGTATATGCAAATATTCCAAAATCTAAAAAAAAAAAAAAAAATCTCAAACACTTCTGGTGCGAAGCATTTCTGTCAGGAACTCTCAACTTGTATCACATGTTTCAAGTGCAACCAATGCTGTCTCCTGCTGCCACTGCTTCATTATTATGTGTTGAAGTAACAAAAGGTACAGCAAGAGAAAAGTGCATCTTATACCACAGGACAACAGCCTGTAGGCTTTAGATGTGTATTTTTAAAGTAACTGAAAATAATTGTATTTGTTCCTTTTAAGAAACAGAAAGTAAATGTAACTTTAAAATTTGCAACTGTAATCATTTCTAACTACTTTATCGGCCCATGGAGCTATAACTGTTACTAATTTTAAAATGTAATTTTTGAAATACGGTTTTTAGATGCAGTATGAAAGCTGGACCGTGAAGAAAGCTGATAGAAAGAACATCAACTCATTTGAAATGTGGTGCTGGATAAGAGTGCTAAGGATAGCATGGATGGCTAAAAAAATAACAAATGGGTTCTTGAGCAGATCAAGCCTGAACTCTCCCTGGAAGCCAAGAAAACTAAATTGAGGTTGTCATACTTCAGCTACATGATGAGAAGGCAGGACTCATTAGAAAAGGCAATAAAGCTTGGGAAAGTGGTGGACAGTAGAAAGAGACGAAGACTGCATACGAAATGAATAGACTCAATCAAAGAGGCCACAGCCCTGAGCCTGCTGGACCTGAGCTGGGCAGTTAATGACAGGGGGCTTGGGGATGTCTTATTCACAGAGTTGCCATGGGTCGAGGCCAACTCAAGGGCAGCTAACAACAACAAACACCAATTATTGTTTCTGCTGTCAAAAGCATGACATAAAGTCTGCAGTACAGTCTTGCATTACTATTTTCAATCAGTAAAATGTGCAAAGTTGAAGGAAAGGAGGCATATACATCAACAAACAGTTCACCCCAAATTTGGAGAATCTGTCCTCTCCATTTGGGAGAACTTCACAAATAAGTCTCCCTCACAGATCAGAGTCCCCAGGGATGAAGGGCAAGTGGAATACAAAACTGAAGTGTTCCTTCATAATGTTTCTCTTGTTGCATTTTTTGTTTCTAACAAACCCTTGGAGGAGGGGCACAATTACTTCCTCTCTAAAAGAATAATTTTCTTGCATTGCCCCTTACCTCTCCACCCTACCCTTGCTATTTCCCACTACCATGCCAAAAAATCAGTGATGGGCCATGAAGGAGTGTCAGTCACAAATACATACAAACACAAATAATGCTGTGTTTGTTTCATTTTAACTAACAGACTATCCCTTTTCTGTAACAACTATGCTACCGTCTTCTGCCCCTTGATGTGTGACACTTTGTGCATTGTCTCAGTTTCTGGTTCCACCCTTTACAACCTTGATGCTCTATAACCAATGGAATGTTACAGAGGTAAGAGTAAGAAGGAATAGGAAGGCCTTATTAATGTCTGTAAAGGAAATAGCAAGCATTACACACACATGGAAGATTCATCCTGGGTATACCTGTGCATAACACAATAGAATCACAGAGTTGACAGAGGCCACAGCAACCATTTAGTTCAGCCCCAGGCATGCAAGAATACATAGTTAAATCATTCCTGAGAGCTGACTATCCAACCTTTGTTTAAAGACCTCCAAAGGAGAGTTCACCATCTTCTGAAGCAATCTATCCCATTTCCAAATAGAACTTATCATCAGGAAGTTAACCTTAATGTTGTTTAGGTATAATCTCTTTTCTTTTATTTGAATCCACTGGTTCATCTCATAGTCTCTGAAACAACAGAAAAAAAGCTTGCTGCATCTTCTACATGACATCCTTCAGATACTGAAAGCTGACTATCATGTCACTTTTCAGTCTTCTCTTCTCCAAGCTAAACATACTCAGCTCCATATGATGTTCCTCACAGCGATTAGTTTCCAGACCCTCATCCGAGCACATTTGACCTTGTCAATCTCCTTGTTTGAACTGTGGTACCTGGAACTTGACAAGGTATTCCAGATGAGGTCTAACCAAAGCAGTTGTTTAGCTCTGGGTTGTGCCAATTTGAAACACTTCCTTTAACCGATGTATGAGGTACATCTAACCATTTGTAAGCCACTCTGAGAGCCTTTGTGGCTGAAGAGCAGGGTATAAATACTCAAAATAAGAAATAAATAAACCAATATAATCTCATCAATGACATATCTAACACAGATAAGATCTTTTTAAAAGATACTAGCTCACTACATAAAGCACATAACTTAAATCCCATTATTTAAATACTAAGAGTGCTGCCTTTGCCACTTTTATCTGAAAGGATTCATGGGGCAAGGTGCGTGCTTTCCTATTTTCAATCTTGATGACTTTGCATAATGCCAGCAATTACTCCATGATGAGAAATAACACAGAAAGCAGACAACCATTTTCAGAGAAACCATGGTTTTTACCAGGATTTTAATTTTTCTAAGAAAGATAACAAAGACCTAGAATAATATTAGGGTCCACATTGTGCATCTCTGGAAACACTGTTGTTGCCACAAAAGAATCCATTGGATTCCATTGTGTTTATATGGCCTTGGAAGTAGCAAATGCATTGTCAGCAATGTAAGCCATTCCCTGCACCAAGCAGATACCTGCAGTGCAGACTTCGATTTGAACTGACACCATATATAAGGAAGACCTGAAAGGTCCACAGACAAATAAGTGGCTGATCATGTTCAGTGGGTGGGGAGGGAGAGAATAAGGAAATGCCTAACGGAAATTATAGATGAATGCCATTGCTGAAATATTGGCACCATGATTTAAAAGAAGCAGAATCTCCTCTGATATGGTGAATTACTTTATTAAAAGTATGCCTATTCCGTCACTACTAAAAAAATTAAGGGGTAAAAAAGATATCTAATAAAGTCCCATCACAACACCCAAGACATGTGTTCACATAAAAATCTATAACCAATGTTTAAAGAAAAGGGAGTATTTATCTTTAAAGTTAAGCAGGAGTGTATGACTCACGTTTGTGCATACCTTCTACAGCAATCACACTTACGGTATACTCTACTATGCCCAACAAGAGTAATTATTATTAATCATTAACTTAATAATGATAATACTTTAGAATGCAAACAGCCAGTTCTCAATATTCAGCCCTGACCCATGGAAGCCAAATAGCATCCTTCTCTGTCTTTAAAAGTTTAAATTCTATCTTTAGTCCTGTATGCGGATGCCATCTGTTATCCTGTAATACTGTAACTGAAGGGTATTGTCATTCAGATTCCCAGTATTCACAATGAGCCATTTTCAGGAAAGTTTACCAATGTAAACACAGCTGAAATGAAAGGGACGGCTTGAGTGAATTCTTCTGGAATAATATTTTGGATAATATGGCTCTTTATAGAACATTAGTCTGGAAAATGAAAGGAATATTTCTCCATAAAAGCATGGCTGATCAAAAAACTCCTCCTCTAAACTTCATTACACATGGCAGAGCAGGGTACAACGGGAACCAAATTCAAGAACTTCTGCCGTGTTTGCTAAGTAAGTAAAGAGTACGTGTCCTTCTAAAGAAACATGTAGATACAATTTTCTTTACGGTGCCAAATCTACATGATAACTAGAATTAGAACTGGAAAATTAGCTATATCCCAGGAACACATTTGTGTCCCTCCTAGACACAGACACACAGCACTGCTACCACTAAACCACAAGCAAAGCAGTACTGGTTCCTTTAAAGGTAAATAAATAGACACAATTTTCTTTCTTTTTTATAGAAATAAAAAAATGTTAGACAACAGGGCCTCTTGAATCATGTTACTGAAGTAGTGTCAAAAGGCACTCCTGAAAAGTAGAAAGGAAGGAGCATCAAGTGACCCTTGCATGGTTGGGACACGGGGTGTGGATAGATAAAATTACTGAGGCCATATCCAGAATGCCTGCAAGAATATCTACATACTAGCCCATTGTTTCAGACTAACATTAATGACATTTGTGGCATTGATCAGAGTGTTTTGGGGACTGCTTTTTCTGTCTGTAATATAATTCAGCTTAGCTTTTGATCTAAGCACACTGATAAAGAAGTAAATCTACTGACATCAATTGGTTTTTCTTTCAAATAAGTATTTTTAGTATTGAAGTGCTAACATCTGGAAATCAATCCAAACAAAAATGTATGTAGCTGACTATATAAGTTGTTCCATTACGAAGTAATGAATAGGTAAGATGTCCTACTATGGGTACTGTGCACTGCTTTCATACTAGTACAGTTGGCAACCACAATGCTGCAGAGTAATGGCTACCTTTTATGTCACTCTTCAGCATAACAGACTCCTACAGTTCTACCCTGGGAAATATTCTATTATGCTCCCATTCTAAATGACATGCAAATTATCCAGCGAAACCAAGTATTAAAAAGAAAACCTAGAAGTGAAAACAGACTAAATTTAGATTCTGATCCCACAGAAGCCCTTTCTACTTTTAAAGGTGGAAAGAAACACAAAATCCAACTCCATCTGTCTACTATGAAAATATATCAAAACGCTTATACTCATGCGGCACTTTGATTAATACTTTGTTACCCAGAAAATCATATTGTGTGACCAGAGAAATCACCTTAATCATTTTTATCTTTCAACAACACTTGAATGTGAGTTATCTTATTTGAGTATTTCTGCTATCATCATTAGTATTATTTTATTCATGGGGACAAAACATGGTGGAAATAAACTAGGACTTGTGCTAATTTACAACTATATCAACATCCAAATGGATTCCGCACCACCAGACACTAGAAAAGGGTTTCTGCACATCTGGAATGGTGCAGTGATGTCATCTTACTAACTGTTTGACTATCTAATGTTCCACTGGACTGATTTTTTAATGTTTCAAAACTGCCAACATGTATGTAAAGACACTGGGCATATATATTGCAATAATGTTAACAGCACAAATTATTACAAAGGCTAAAAGGAATCTGCTATTCCAGTTCTGCAGCTACAGAAAATGAATGGCTTACAATACGGGCGTCAGGCTGAAACAAAAATAAAATAAAATATATCCAAAAAAAATCTAAAAATCAAAGTCACCAAAATGCCAAGGAAGCACAGAGACATTGCACATACAACCTAAAATGTATATCATATCAACATTTGTATTTCCTGTTTCATTTACTTATGGAATACCAAAATAAAACAAAAAACCCTCCAGGTGGGATTTAAATATAAAATTGTCAAGATGCAGAAAGAGAAACACAGCCCTGGCAGTGCAACTGAAAGATGATGGAGAATATAAAATGAGCATTGTGGTAGCTTCTGATTATTGACACTGCAGTATGGCAGCCAATAGGATTCTTTGTTTCAGAAGGATCTAACATGAACAGGAAAAGAGTTATTACAAAGGCTATCATCTGGGAACTTTGCATGTCTTTATTTTGTTAGGAAACACTGGGGGAAATGAGCATTCAGCAGTCAAAAATGTAAGAGATGGGGGTTATTCAAGGGTTCTAAACAAAGGCTGTATTTATTTGAAAATATCTATTTGAATCAAGTACTTTTTAAGGAGACAGCTGATTGAAATACTCAGAATAGACTATGGTTTAAACCTTTACCATACCATCCTTTTATTAAAGAGAGAAAGAGATATAGTTTATAAAGGATCCACAGCACACTGAGAAACATCCTGCCTGTGAATAACATAAATGAAGCTGCTTTAAATGTAGTTTACGACAACAGCAGCTTACAAAAATATATTAAATAATTTATAAATATTTAAAATGATCTTAGTGATTTTAACAAACCCTCATAAGTGTTGCTAATAATCATGACAATGGAGAACATCTCCACTTGTGAAAGCTAAACAACACTGAGAAGAAGAAGGGGACTTCTCTGTTAAATTGTTATGTTTCCTTAATCTCATTAGGTTTACTGCACTGATTGCAATTAGTAAGCAAAAAGGTTTGCTGTTTGTCTTACTGATGCAGTATCAAAGCATATCACATAGTTTCTCATGAATGCCAAGGTACTTTTACTGAACTGCTTTATACTATATTTGTGACACATTGTTACTTTAAAACAACATCTTTTTATTTTTAAAGAAATAAATGTCTTTTAGAGTTAAACTTAGCCAACTGAGTCATTTCTGTCCCAGCTCTAACAACTGTATCTGAGTTCTGTTTTCAGATATCATGTTTTCAGATTCTGCAGAACCACAGCCCTCAAGCCCTTTTCAACTTCCCACTGCCCTGGATTTCTCATTTATTTTTAATTCATCAACAGCTATATTTAAACGAAGGTTAACTGAACAGGCAATTTTAGTATATAGGTTTGCATGTTTAAATGAGCCCAGATGCAGGCTCTGATAAAAAGGTCTAATAATCCATTCTCCATTCTCATTACTCTTCAGAATTATGGAGACTTAGCCCAATTTCTCAAGTTTTTGCAGTACTTCACAAGCTTATTACCCAGCTGTGCAGCTGAGCAGGAAGATAACCACATTCATTCCCCTTATCTGTAATGATGTAATACATCCCAGCACTGGCCTGAGATGACTGGCGGAATAATAGGATTGTTGGTGCTTTTATATAAAATAATAATTTTTTTTTAAAAAAAAAACTGCAGAGATGACAAACAATAGTAAAACCTTTGGGATTTTTATTTATTTATTTATTTATTCACTGTGTCTGCAATGAAGTACAGCAGGAGAAAGCAAAACAAAATCTATCCTGCTTTTTCAATCTCTTCATTGAACTTTGTGTGTGTGTGCACCAGAGAGAGAGAGAGAGAGAGGATGCGCTTACACAGAATAACTGGCGCTGTTAACATCATAACCCTCACCTAGGATGCAAAAGAAAAGCCTGCCTCATTTTGAACAGATTCCCTGTGAGAGAGCTAAAGTCATCTGGGTGGGCTGCCTTTAGAAAGGAGAGTAATCTCAAAAATAAGCAGCCCATGTGGAAGTCTATGTATGGTTTCTGCAGTGTGTAAAGAGAAAGCACGCAGTGGGAAGTAAGTGGGAAGGGACTGAGGAACACCCTTCACACAGAAGCATGTTTGCTTAGGAAAACCCACTCTCTCTCCCTGTCTTTCCCGCTGCATCCCTCATTTCTTTCGCATGATCCATCTGGAGGGGAGCCTTACCTTCTGCAGAAGCTGGGAGCCCGAGTATTTCGCTGCGATGGATCGGATCTCCCCGCCAAAAGCAGAGGCCCAGAGTTTGACCCTATGGGGAAGGAGGAGGGGGGGGGAAGAAAAGGAGTGGGGAAATAATCAAATCGGAGACCCAGAAAAGGGGGGGGGGGAAGCTTAAGAAAAACCACATTTGCAGTTAAGCAACAACAACCCACAAAACGCGCCTAGGCGACAAGGCTGCGCGCGTTAAAACTCGCAAGCATCTCCCTTTTCCTTTGAAAGCTGCATAAACAGGCGTCTTTAAAACAAAAGGTGGCATTTGGAAACAAAGACCAGGTAAGGTGATGCAGAAGGATCTTGTAGCACCTTTGACTCCTAGCAAGATCCCTCTGCTTCCTGATCTTCTAGACTACTAACACGGCTGGCTGTAGTCTTTGACTCCAGCCACCTGGTTGAGATGCGTTTCTCCAGGCAGGGCGAGAGAAGGGAAGCTAGTTTCCCCAGATTCGGACGAAACTAAAACTTTCCCGTAGGAGAAAGAGAGGTAGATCTGCTTGTGCTGGATATAAACAAACCACCAGCACTCCATCCCGGTGCAGTTGAGACCCGGAGGTGCTTTGCTTTGGAATAGTTACCTACTTATTTATTTATTTATTCAGTTATTTTTGCAAGATCACCTTCCCCGACAGGAGCCAAAAGTTGAGGCACAGAAAAGCTTTTTTTTTTTTTGGGGGGGGGGGGGAAGAGAGAGAAAAGAAACGGAGGGAGGTGTAATCTCTCTCGCTTTAACGTTAAGCCCTCGGAGGCGCATCCCTACCGCCGTCCCCGATGGGAACTAAACCGAGATCAACCCGGGTCTGCCCCCTCCACCGCACGCGGGCTTTCCAAGGGTCTGGCTCCCTCCTGCGACACTTACACCGACAAAGGGATCTGCTGCTCCGAGGCGCCCCGGTCCACCAGGCTGAGGCCAAGGGCCAGGAGGAGGGCCAGCGAGGCCCGGACCACCGCCGGCATGGCTTGCCTTTCCTTCTTCCTTCGGGGATGGAGACGAGGAGGAAGAAGCCCCAAGGCAGGCAGGCAGGCAGGCAGGCAGGCGCCAAGGCAAGGGACGAGAGCGCAGGGAAAGGGAAGGGAAGGGAAGGGAAAAGAAGGGAAGGGAAGGGAAGGCGGCCAGGAGGGCAAAGTCACAGCAGCAGCCCCGGCTCCATCCTCCTCTTCCTCGCTCCAAGGGAAGGAGCTCGCCCTTGGAAACGGCGCTCCAGGGACTGAGTCAGGACGGGGATGGAGAAGAAGAGGAGCAACCCAACTCTGCGCCAAGGGAGTTACTACTTCCAAGCTCCTGCCTCCTCCTCCTCCTCCTCCTCCTCCTCCTCCTCCTCCTCCTCCTCGTGCCGCGTCCGGAGCTGGAGACCCGGACAGAGTTGGCCAGCAGCTGGGGGGCTGGATGGCTGGATGGATGGTTGTTGGTGGTGGATGGGAAGGGAAGGGAAGGATGGAGGGCTCTCTGCTGCTCTTCCTTCTCGCGCCGCTCTTTCGCCTCAAGTCTTGCCTTGTTTTCCTCCCCTCAGACGCAAAGCTGCCTCCAGGTCCCCGCTTTTTGTAAAGCTCCTGCGCGCGCCAGGGACACGGCGGGGGGGGGAGGGAGGGAGGGAGGGAGAAGGGGCGCGGGGGCGCGCGTGAAAGAGCGCGTGGCTTCTCTGTGTGTGTGTTTGTGTGTGTGTGTGTGTGTCACACAGTCATCCTCACTACAGAGAGGGAGAGGGAGAGGGAGAGACCGAGCTAGCATCTGCCAATGTATCTGCATGTGTGTACGCATGTCTCTGTCTATCTATAGTTATATCTACCTGTCTATCTATCGCTATCGTTCGTGTAGATGTATCTTATCCAGCTGTAATTATATCTATCTATGGCTAAATCTATCTGTAGCTCTATCTATAGCTATAGTTTGTGCAGGTGTATCTTATCTATCTGTAGTTATATGTATCTGCAGCTAGATCTATCTGTAGATCGAGCTATCGATCGCTATAGTTTGTGTAGATATAATTAGTTAGATCTATCTGTCTATAACTAGATCTACCTCTAGATCGATCTATTGCTATAGTTTGCGTAGATATATCATATCTATCTGTCATTATATCTATAGCTAGATCTATCAGTAGATCTACCTATCTATCGCTATAGTTTGTGTAGATATATCTCATCTATCTGTAATTATATCTATACCTAGATCTATTTGTTGATCTATCGGTAGCTATAGTTTGTGTATATAGAATCTATTATAGATATATCATATATCTGTAATTCTATCTATCTGCAGCTAGATCTATCTGTAGACCTATCTATCTCTAGTTACACCCATCTATCTATAGCTCTATCTATCCATCTATCTACCTACCTATTTACCTATCGATAGGTATATCTAGCTAGCTAGTTATGTATGTGCGTGTGTGTGGATATAGCGAGCTAGGTAGCTTCTCTCTCTGTAGATACACCTCCCTGTCTATCTATATAGATCTATGTGTCCCTGTGTGTGTGTTTATGTTTATTTCTTCAGCGCCGGAGAGCTCCCCTCCAGCCTTCATCCCAAATGGAGCCGGGGGAGGGAGGGAGGGGGAGGCGGAGTGGCAGCCTTTTAAAGCGCCGGTGCGCGTCCTCAGGCGGCAGGGAGGCGGCTCTGTGTGTGTGGTGAAAGAGGGGAAAGGGAGGAACGAGGCGGGTAAAGCGGAGGACGTCCGGCGAAAGAAGTGGAGACTGAGGCGAAGTAGTAGTAGTAGTAGTAGTAGTAGTAGTAAAAGTAGAAGAAGAAGGGCTGAGCCTTGAAAGGGAGCGGAGCCTCTGAGGGTCACTTTCCAGCGGCGCCTGAGGGACAGCTGTAAAGGAAGGAAGGAAGGAAGGAAGGAAGGAAGGAAGGAAAAGGAGGAGAGGGGCGCTGCTTCCCCTTTCCCGCCCGGAGAGCGTCCCAGTTGCAGCAGCAGCAGAAGGAGGAAGAGGAGGAGGAGGAGGAGGAGGAAGGCGGTCCAGGTGTCTCCTAGCAGCCCAGCCCTCCAGCACCCTCCAAAGGGCCGCCTTCCCTGCCTCCCAGCCCCAGGCTCGGCCTTTCAGGGCCTGGTCCTTAAGCTGGGCTCCCTTTTCCCTCCTCGAGGCAGGGGGAAAGGCGTCCGGGGTCCGGGAAGGGAAAAAGGGAAAGGGAGGGAAGGGAGGCTCCGAAGGCGAGGCTGTGCTGCACCGAGGAATCAATGCAAAGCGAAAGGAGTGCTGGAGCTGAGGGATAAATAATTCATTGGGCCTGGTGTGGTTGGAGGAGGAGGAGGAGGCATCCCAAGCCTCGCAAAAAGAGAGAGGGAGAGAGAAAGCTAAAACTAATTTCCCTAGTAAGAGATTGGGGCGAGAGGGGAGGTGACCTCTGCTGGAGCCTCCTCCCCTCCTTGGGTGGCTTTTCTCTTGGCAATGAGTGGCTCGGGGCTGGAAAGACTGAGGAGGGGGGGCTCCAGAAGCATCCCAAGGCTTCAGGCTGAGTCATGCTGGGGTTGGATTACCAGAGGAAGGAGGGAAGGAGGGAGCTGCTTGCTGCCTCTCTCTCTCTCTCTCTCTCTCTCTCTCTCTCTCTCTCTCTCTGTCTCTCTCTCTCTCTCTCTCCCTCTCTTCCGCCTCCTCCACCAAATTGGTGACTGCTACAGCCAGGTGTGTGGTGGTTTGGAGACCATGGTTCGAATCCCTGCTCAGCCATGAATCCCACTGGGTAAACTTGGGCAAGTCACACTCTCTCAACCTCACAGGATGGCCGTGGTAAACCCCCTCTGAAGAAACCTGCCAAGAAAAATGCCTGATAGGGTCGCTGTAAGTCGGAAAGGACTCGAAGGCGCACAGCAACTAATGCATAGCAGTGAGAGCCGGTGTGGTGTAGTGGTTTGAGTGTTGGACTAGGACTCTGGAGACTAAGTTTCGAACCCCGTTCAGCCATGGAAACCCACTGGGTGACCTTGGGCAAGTCACACTCTCTCAGCCCCAGGGGAAGATAGATCCCCTCTGAACGAGTCTTGCCAAGAAACCCCTGTGATAGGCTCGCCCAAGTCGGAAACGACTTGGAGGCACACTACAGCAATCTACAGTAATGCAATCTGAGCCTTACTCTGTTATTAAAAGATGAGATTGTACCGGAAGGGAACATGTAAAAGTATCTGGCAACTGCACGTTTATGGAAGAAGCTTTGGCCTGTAGGGAGGGGTCCTCCACACATGGGAGCTGCTTGCTTTTTCTCCCTCTGGAGGTGAGGATAGCTGTGTGCTTCTGTATGGAGAGTACCTATGCATCATTTTGTCCTGTGAAAGAAGCCCACAGTCGTCACCTTCGTCCTTGAACTAAGAGGGTTTGTTTTTAAAAGGTTGATCTTGGGCAGGGGTCGGGAACCTCCGGCCCGGGGGCCAGTTCCGGCCCAGGGGCCACCGCCACCACCTGCCACCGCCGCTGCGAGTTTTGGCCGCCATGCGGCCATGCGCGTCGCGCCCACCATTTTGTTTTCCAGAATGGCAGCCGCGACGCGTTTGCACATGCGCAGGAGTACTGTGTATGCGCAAATGAGTCGTGGCCTCCATTTTGTCTTCCAAAATGGCGGCCGCGACTCGTTTGCGTATGCGCAGTACTTCTGCGCATGCACATATGCATCACGGCCACCATTTTGGAAAACAAAATGGCGCGTACGACATGCGCAGTTGCGGGGGTGGGGTTGCGCGTGAGCGCGTGCGCCGCCATTCCCCCCCCCCGGCCTGCCAGAAGGGAGGACTTCAGAGGACCGGCCCCCGGCTGAAAAAGTTTGCCTACCCCTGATCTTGGGGATTAAGATAATTAACTTCCCTATACAGCTCTGCAGTGATACATCTATGCTCTTTTTTCCTTGATTCGGGGCGGGGGGGGGGGGGGGGGGAGACAGTTATCTGTTGTCCAAAAGTGCAAATAAGTACTATTGTGTTGTAGCCATTTATATAGCCAGCATTCCCAATTCAAACACCTTGGCATCAAAGAGGCCTCAGACTCAAAGTTAAGCTGAGGTGTTCAAATAGTGTGCATGTACAGGCATGATTATATGTATGTATGATAACCTTCTGTACATTTGGAGAAATGAAAATATGCATTTCTGACTTTTTCATACTTTTAAAATCAGGATATATTACCTCTCATTTTTCCCACTGAGAGCTAGTTCTGCGCACATCAAGACTGGTTTTTAAAAAGAGCAGGAAGTCCAGATTTTTTCCCTGTTCGTTCCCATTTTATTTTGGAGATCCATACACATTTCTGTTTATCCTAGAATATTTTGTGTCAGTTCCCAGCATGATCAGAGATTCTTTTTATACCAGCTCCTTGCTGTTGGTGTTG
Organism: Phrynosoma blainvillii; assembly: GCA_026167975.1. NCBI lineage: Eukaryota > Metazoa > Chordata > Lepidosauria > Squamata > Phrynosomatidae > Phrynosoma > Phrynosoma blainvillii. The sequence goes on along the minus strand of JANUYF010000002.1, from coordinate 324,102,324 downwards.
TGTGCCTTCAAGTTGTTTCCAACTTATTACAACCCTAAGTCCCTAAGGAATACAGTGGCTTAGTGGTTAAGTTCTGACTCAGAAGATCAGAAGGTTGGCAGTTCGAGGCCCAAGTGATGGGGTGAGCTCCTGTCACTAGTCCCAGCTACTTGATAGTTGTTGGAGCAACAGAGATTATCTTTTCTTGTTAGAAAAGAACAGATCTCCCCTCTTCCAATCACTTTACATGGAAAATCAGTTTGAAATGCCTATCAGTTTGAAATGCCAGAAAGAGAAAGAATCCCAGCAGGAACCAATAATCACAGCATTTTAGGAAATAATCTTAGCATTTAGGAGGCACATATGTGTGCAATATATTGTTATTGATAACAATTAGCTTAAATTTAGCAAAATAAACAACTAATATAGATATTTTTAGTTGCTGTTTAGTGAATAAGATGAATGTTCCCAAAAATAAACTACAAAGATATTAGCTAGAAAGAAGCACCATAACATTCTTACAAAACTGAGTTTGAAGTGACAAGAATCAACTGCAAATGGACTGATATCAAGCTTGGAATTTATCAGTCCTTGGAAATGACACAGTATAAATGCAGCAAAAGTTCATTTTGCTTTGCCGAACTTCATGACAGAAACTCTGGATCCAACCAATGTCTTTAAAATTAATCTAGTTTGGAACCATGTAATCACTGCATTACTTTTGAGTGTTTACCTGGACTAAAGTAACTCATTGCATTGGCCTTGGCTTTGTTCATTACCTCACCTTTCTTGTTTAAGGTAGGGAGGTCTGTTTCATCTTTAACTGGAATATAAAATTCCCACACTTCCCAGAGAAGTGTGTGCCCCTCTCTCTTGCTCCAACAATGACTTTCTTTACTGCATCAGGTAACTAGGAAGCCTATATTTACCTATATTTGCATATACTTTCTATAAATCCTAGTGCATATCATTGTTCTGGGCATTAAGGTGTTGGGTGTTGCTTCCCACAATTCCTGGCCTATGATAGTTGTTGGAGCAACAGAGATTATCTTTTCTTGTTAGAAAAGAACAGATCTCCCCTCTTCCAATCACTTTACATGGAAAAGTAAGCATAACAAGTAATTTTGACTAAATGTTACTCACTGTGTTAAAAACCAGAGACTATTCTGTTATCTTTAGACCATGATGTCATTGCCCCTTGTTATATAGAAGAGCAACAAGAAACAATAATGGCATTACTATTTGCAAGTTCTGTTTAAAATCAAGAGCAGTTCAGCAGTGGAACAAACTGTCCAGAAAGGTTATGCAATGTCCTCTCTTGGGCTTTCAGTGAATGGTTAGATGACTATATCTTGCTGATGCTTCCAGTAAACTGTACACTTTTTTCATGTCAGTGCATTAGACTGTATATCACCCCCTGTTCTAGGCATGTGCAGGGATAGGATACCAGAGGCAGACAAACATAAAGAAAGATGTGGGTTGTCTCTTACAGGAAACAGAGAAGTAAAATCACCTTGTTGCTCCACAAGCAAGCATAAACTGGAAGACTGTTCCAGTTCATCTGTTATGACCTTCAGCAAGAGTTGGGAACATGTGGCCCTCCAGACTTGCAGTCCACTAGCATCTAGGTCATGGGAGGTGCAGCCCAACAACATCTGGAGAACCACACATTCTCCTTCCCTAGCCTGTAGTGATCCTTGACTAGGTGTCTGGACTTTTCTTGCAGTTCCTTCAACCACAGAACTAGTTATGCTGCCTTTAGAAAGAAATGTCAGCTAATTCAATTTTGCCTATGGACATTTTCCAACTTCCAAGCAGATGAGCAGCTTCCAAGGGACAAAAGAGCTGCACCAGCTTCCATCCTTGGAGGGACCCAACTCAAAAAGTGTTTGGGCCAAACAAAATCAACCAAATGTCCCCCAAAGCTTATCAGGGTGTGGCCTCCAATTAATGACATTTTCACACACACACAAAGCCTAGGGAGGCTTTTTTTTTTCCTTTTCAAAACTGGGCACAATTTCCCCACCCCAGGCCTATCCTGGCTACTATTGGATCACCAAGAGTTTGAAACCAGTGGCTTTCTCAGCACTATTGTGGATACCAGGGACTGAAGGCACTTCTGCAAGGTGTGCCCCCTGTCCAGGTTCCACTGTGATGTGTTGTGCCTTAGTATTCTGATTCTACATGGAAAGGCCTCAAAGGTTACCTAGAAGTTCCCTATCCACACTCTGCTGTTGGCAAATGTGCTAATAAGTAATCTGAGTGTATATTTACATATCTGCAGATGGCAAAATACTGGAAAGAATTGAAATGTTTAGTCTTCCAGATATTGAACTGCAGCTTCCATTATGCACTACAATCAGCAGTGTTAGCTAGAGATTACGGGCATTGCAATCCATTTTACAGGGCAGTATATAAATAAAAATTTACAGGGCGGTATATAAATAAAAATTATTATTATTTATTATATTATTATCCAATAATATTTGGAAGGCCATACACACACCACCACGCTGAGTTTAAACTCTTTGGAGAATGGAAAGCAATCCTTCTACAATTTGGCAGTGAGAAATTTAGGAATGAATTCAGGCACACAAGTAGAAAGTGGGAGATAATTGGCTAGAGGAAAGCATTGCTGTGAAGAAGCTGTGATTTATAGTGGAACACAAACTGAACACAAGCCAGCAACGTGATGCTGTAGCAACAAGGAAAATGTTATTTTGCATATTGTTAGAAGAAGCTTCATATCAAAGATATGGAAGGTAACACTGGTATTCAGCTCAGCCTTGCTTCCTGTTTATAATAATGTGGAGTGTTTGATGTGGCCCAGCTCCAAATACATTTATAATGTATGGAAATGAAGAACAATTAAATGCATGTTAAGAATGCAATATGTAAGGCAAGCTCAAGGGAGGCTCTAGTACCATCACAGTGGGCTACCCATAGATATGCTTTGCCTCCATCCTCCCATTCCTGCACTTGGAAATACAATGCAAAAGAGGGGATGTTGAATGGAAAATCAATAGCTCAATGCAATTCCAGCCCTTTTAAGTAACTCACAGAACCTGGGCTTCTCAGTTCTAAAATCTACGGCCAGAATCCTCTGTCACAGTGCATGCTATGTAACCTTACTTAGCTATGTAGCAGAGATGCCTGTTAGTGAACTGAGAAGATGCATAACAGCACATAGGCAAGAGTGTCCCAATGTGCATTGGCATTCCCTACCCAGTGTTCTGATACACAACAATGCACATCGGACACTTTTCTGCCCCCCCCCCCCAAATAGTAGTATAATAACAGCAGTTATACTAACTATGGGTGTCAGTATAAATTTTGTACTTTATGTCATGTTTGGGTTTACGGATTTTATTTTGAGGGTTTTTTAAAAAGTACAAGTTGTTTGTATTTTTATTCATTGCCAGACACCCAGAGGTTTGTGCTGTGAGATGGCACACAAATGTCAAAAACATATAAAGAATAAAATACTTAAAATAATAATCAGTTGTCAAATTGCTTCTTAAGACAACCTGGAAGTCTTAACATCAGGTTAAGAGAAGTTAGTCACATCTAACAGAAGTGTGAAGCACCAGCGCATGCTTTCAGCCAGGCTGCTCTCAAAAATGGTCTGAAAATACAATTGTAACTGCTTCAAGGAAAGTTCATAAAATTATTCCAATGTGGTCCCTGCATTAATAGCTTTGTATGCACTAAGGGTGACTTTTTATTAAGAAAATTGTCTGCCTTGCTTCTCACCAGCTCACAGCCAGATAAGTTGCTACTGTTACAGATGCAGGGCAGTACACCCACCCAGTCATTCTTAATTTTCTGAACTGTTCCTATGACAAATCTTTTAATCTGAACCATGCCTCACGGAGTGTCTACAGTTTATCTCCCCCTCTGGAGTTCCTCCATACACAAAACATTTTGTCTTTTTTTCTTAAATGTGTATCCAAAATGTCATTTTTAATTTTTTCCCCCTTTACAGATTAGGGCTAAAAAAAAGGAATCCTTGGCAGAAGGCATTAGAAATTCCCAAAAAAGCTGATCAGACAATGTGTATCATGAGATTTAACCTGCATGCTGGCCGCTTATTGTAATTGTTTCTAAGGAACACTTTTAAAAAAGTTCCCCTCACCTAGATATGTAACACAGTTAACCCAGCAAGACAATTCTGCCAAGCATAACACTTGCAGGCAGCTCTCAGAAAGAGTGCAAGTGTTCTGGGAGCTGGAATCCTAGAGATAGAAAGACAATTGGATTATATCCTAGCCAGCTGTGTAGCTAGTCAGCTTAATGAGGGGGGAGACCCTTGGGATCCCACCAAAATGACATTGGATCCCCATACAGCCCGCAAATTTCCTCACCCCAATCCTAATAGATAACTGGGGCGATATCTTGCTTCCCATGGTTAACAAATTGCCTGATGAGATGAAGAAATGGCCTGTAATAGTAATTCTTCTGTTTACATGAGTATCACTAGAGAGGAATAAAAGTGTAAAGCCATCCTTGGTTTGGGTTTATAGCATTTCCCCTCTTCCCTTTCCCTCTTTATATATGGTAATCTCTGATTTTGGTCACACATCCACATTGTTTTACTGCAATCAGGAAAATAAGACTGAGTGATCTCCAAACTCTTTGGAGGTGTGTGTGAGAGAGATGGGAGTTGTACTCCAACACATCTGGAAGGCATCAAGTTTGGGAAGGTTGCCTTAAATAAAAGTTTCACCTACTTTTATTTAACATTAGAAATCCTATAAAGAAGAAGTTTTATAAGGTCATAGTCATGGCCCTACATAACCTGTTTTGAGTCCCATTCAGGAGAAAAACAGAACATAAATCAAACAAATACATAAATAAAGTTTGGATTGGATGACCCAAAAATCAGGTAGAGTGGGGTTTAGCTTCTAATCTTTTCCTGATCAAATAGGATTAACTTGACACATGGCAGCAAAAGAGAGGTCAATTTAATAATTACCAGTGCGGATTTGAGATAGAAATGCTAAGAAAGTGTTTATTTAGAAGACTTTAAAGTTTGATGAGTGAGCCCCAGCCAACTGACAGGTGTTGTTGCAGTTGTTGTTAGTTTAGTGAGCTTAGAATTGCCACCTAATTTCTCAGTTTGTACAGTGTCTCAGGTAACAGTCTGCTGTCTTAGGTAAAGCTGGTATGTGCTATCCCCTATTAGTCTATTGCAACAAGTATATTGTGGATTTTGGTTGGCCAATAAAGGTATCACTGATGGAGTTTTGTTTGAATCCTATTAGTCATATAAAGTGTTTGTAAAAACAAACATACAATTTTCAGTGCATTTAAGTTACCACATTTAAAAGGTCTGTTCTACATGTGAAAAGTATGTGTTGCCTGTCTAGTGAAGCTTATGTGGGAGAAACCAGGAGGGAGGGTTGGTAGTACTGTGAGTGTGTCTGGTTACCAGGGTGATGGGCGAGAATGGTTGGGAGGAAGCCCAATCTTCCTCAGAGATAGAGGATTTCAGAAGAAATCTGAAGCTGCCCATCCTACAAGGAAGGTGAAATGAAAATAAAGAGAAAATGTTGCACGTGGAATCATACAGATCAAAGTGACTACAAGGGCCTTCTAGTCCAGTCCCCTCCTATGTAAGAATCCACAGCTAAATCACTCCTGAGAGGTGAGCATCCAACTTCTGTTTAAAGACCTCCAAAGAAGGAGACTCTACCACCCTCCATGGCAGTGTATTCCATTTTCCAACAAATCATACTGTCAAGTTCTTCCTTATGTTCAAATGGGAGCTTTCTTCTTTTAATTTGAATCCACTGGTTCATGTCCTCATCTCTGGAGCAGCAGGAAACAGTCTTGCTCCATCTTCTATATGATATTTCTTCAAATATTTAAAGATGACTATAATGACACCTCTCAATTTTCTCTTCTCCAAGCTAAATATACTCAGCTCCCTAAACCAGGGGTAGGCAACCTAAGGCCTGGGGGCCGAATGCGCCCCCCCCAAGACCTTTGGACTGGCCCCAGGCCAGTCCTGCCTCTGCCACCGCCCGCCATGATGATATTGATTATTATTGTTATTACTTGTTCTTGGGGTTTTCTTGGAAAAATCTCCACAGGGGTTTTGCCATGCATTATTTATTTATTTATTTATTTATTTTAAAAAAAATATTTATTTATTTATTTATTTATTTATTTATTTATTTATGGTGCTTCGGCCCCCCAATTGTCTGAGGGACAGCAACCTGGCCCGCGACTCAAAAAGGTTGCCTACCCCTGCCCTAAACCATACCTCATTGGACTACGATTTCAGGTCCAATACTATCTTGGTTGCCATTCTCTGGACACGTTTTAGCTTGTTAATATCAGTGGTTTCCAGAACTGAACAAAGCATCCATGGTGAGATTTGACCAAACAGAATACTTGATCTGGATTTTGGTGATGCACCATGATGCATTGTTTTTTGGTTCATGGCATCACACTTGTTACCCTACGTGCTTGGGGTCTGGGGAGCACACCCTAAAACCAACATATTTTATTTAAGGGAGAATTTGTAATTAGCTCAAAGTGAGTCTTGACTGTGGTAACACAGCCTTAGGGATCTATCCCAACTTTTATGGGGCCCAAATTCAACAGAACGCCAGGTGTATATTCAAATAGAATTATTACTTATTGAGGGGAATAAACACACACACTCACACAAGCAACCACATCCACACACAAGGACTAATTAAATCAAAGGTGGGAGGTTGGAACAGAGGTGAGGCTTCAATAATGGTGATACTTTACCTATACTGATCCTGGTTCCAATTGCTGTGGGTCCAGGATGAGGAGAGACAACTAAATAGCTCCCGTGGCATGTGGGATGGGTGAGCATATCAAGGTGCTTAGCCAAGCAAACTGACAGAGTTTCTGCCTGCTACTAGACTGACCCAAAGACCTTCCAGTCTAGGCCCAATATTTATACCCAAAAATGTCACTTGGGCGCAGATACCAAGGGTTGAAAAGATTAAATTGTTTGAAATCGGTTTTCCAGATGAGGAATAAAGGAGCGAAACCACATCGAATGGGAGAGCAATAGAAGCACATTCAACAGGCAAGAGGGGATTATCGTGCAAGATCGCTGATGTATTGTTTGCATTAAAGCTCCTGATCCCAGCTCCTTTGTCTAGGGCCCCCTTACCTCCCTCTAGTTGTGTTTCACCTAACTCAATCCAATCTTGGTGGGGCCTGAGGCAACTCTTATTGTAGCTCCTACATGCAAAAGATCTACGTCAGCATTAGGGCATCTGCAGTGGGGACATAAAAGGGTCACCCAGCATGTATGTTTCATTGTCATTTTGATATAGAATATGAGGGGTGAACTGGGGACCCAAAAGCTTGTGGTATCACAATTTTGACATATGTTTAGCTGGTGCTGTATTAAGACTCTTAGAGCCTTTTTGTATGTGCTATTGTCCCACTAGGTGTCACCCATCCTATACGTGTGCATTTCATTTTTCCTGCCAAATTTTTTCCTCTTGAAATTTATTTTCATAGATTTTGCAGTCTATTAACATCATTTGAATCCTGTTTCCATCCTCTGGGATGTTAGCTACCTCATCAAATTTGCAGTTATGTGCAAGTGTGATAGGTATGCCTTCTGTTCCATCATCCAAGTTACTGATAAGAATGTTGGAAAACATTGAGCCCAGGACAGTACCCTGGGCATTAAACCCTGTGTCTCTCCAGGATAAACCATTGTTTAGTGCCCTTTGGTGTCAAACAGTCAACCAATTACAACCTATTAGTAGCATTGTCTAGTCCATATTTTACTACCTTGTTTGCAAGAATATCTGGGGTACCTTGTCAAAGGCCTTCCTGAAATCAAGGGGTCATTCAGACATCTTTATTTTTAGCATGACAATGTAAATCATCTCACTCACACATTCAAGGTTTGTTATTCAAACTATGAAACCACATCGATGCGCATCTGTGCAAGTTCAGTTGCTCACACATGCAAGCATTCGGATAAAGATGGAGTCAATTATGCAAATGCATTCGGAATACTTTCTGGGCTCGAGTTTTATCCCGGGTCTATTCATGTCTGTTCACATCAGTTATTAACACTACTAATGATGTGATCTTTTTCTAAAAATTTGGAGGAAAACTCAATAGCAATTATCCTGGATTAAGTGGAGGATTTGGCAGCCCCTCCCCACACTTAATAAGATGCATTTGGAATGCATGTGAACAATGGAGATTCAATAGTTTTTTTTGTGGGTTTTTCGGGCTGTGTGGCCATGTTCCAGAAGAGTTTCTTTCTGATGTTTTGCCAGCATCTGTGGCTGGCATCTTCAGAGCCTACAACTTCACAACGGAGATTCAACCCAGATTCATCCTGGATTATTTTCACTATCTGAATAACTCCCCAGGATATGCTACATCCACAGCATTCCCTTCATCTACCAAGCTTGTAATTTGAGAGAGAGAGGGAGAGAGAGGTTAGTCTGTTTTTGAGAAATCCATATTGATCTTTAGCGATCACAGCATTCCTTTCTAAGTGCTTATAGACTGTTTATTGATCTGCTCTAGAATCTTTCCTGGTATTGATGTCAGATGGACTGGGTGGTAATTGTTTGCTCAAATTTCACAGCATTTGAAGCATGGTGGATTTGCCTAGAAGAGCTGTGTTTATTAGATTAATACAGAGGAAATCAAAACAGGTTATGTCTCTGCTGGGAGGAGATCTAGTCCCTCCCCACATCACCAATTTAATAAGCATACACTAGTGCCTCTAGCAGGCCATCAGAAATAGCAATACAACCTGTTTCAAAAAAAGAAAAAAGAAACCAGAAACAATCTGGCTAAAAACATATGTGAAAGGAGTTTCACATATGCTTTAAAATATATATGGATTAAAATTTCTTATATGGATTAAAATTCTAGGCCTTAGTGGGAGAAGGTGCAATTTACAGTGCAAGCATCTTATGTGTCCTCTAGTTGTTTTTGAGTTATATTGACACTAAAGTTAACCTACCATGGGGTATTGTTGGCAAGATTTGTTTAGAGGGCTTTGTCATTACCTCTTTCTGAGGCTTCTGAGGTTGAGAGAATGTGACTTGCCTGTGGTCAACCAGTGGGTTTCTGTGATCCAGTAGGGATTTAAACCCTTGTCTCCCAGTGTCCTAGCCCAGCTCTCAGTCTATTACACCATGCTGTGTCTACCCAGATGTTCAGTGAGATCTACCCCTAGCTAAGTGGGTATAGGATTTTTCTGTTAGATATGTAAACAATACTATTCAAAATCAACTAAGAACAAAGTTGCATGCAGCATGAGAGTCTTTTTCCACTTTTCTAGAGTCACAGGAACAAGCACACTACCAACCATCTATGAAATAGACCAGAAAAGCTTATGCCAGGAATGAGAAACTTCCAGCACACAGGCCAGCCATGGCCCATGAGAGTTTCCTAACTATGCACAAGTTTCTTGTGATATTGTCTTCTACACATGATAGTGTTCACAAGATGGATGCTCCCTTATCTGAAGTTTTAGTTAATCTGTTTTGTATGCCCAGTTCAAGTGATTTCTATTTTAGCTTGTATCTACATAAAAGGATCTGACAGAGGAACTAACTGAGAAATTAAATGTATGTTTCCTGAACGTAATGAATGTACATTCAAAGCAAAACTTCAGAGTCTCCCATATACAAGAGTTAGCTACATTCTTGGCACACATATTGCTGTTTGTCAGATCCCTGCTTGAAAATCTGACTGGCAACCCAGCAGCTTATGTGAAATTACATACCTCACAAATAGCTGTCTGGCAGATAACAAGGAAAGACTTGGAGGCTGTGGCTATAATTTGGTCTTCTTGAAATAGTGCAATCAGCTAGGAAAGTTGGATCCAAAAGGCCTCACAGTGACAAGGGTGATAAAGGTTTACCCATTAATCACCTGCTATGTAGTCCACTATTACACATATTTAGCACTCTGTAACATACCTGAAGAGGCGTAATTAGCTGTTTCCACACCTACGGCTGATCACAACTTTCACTATCCAAGACTTTTGTTTTCTAGATTTGTGGGGAGAGGAGGGGATGCAAGGAGTATGTCTGTTTCATCTTACTTGCAGACTCTTGGTCCTGCAAGCGCTCCTGCTGCACACCTTTTATTACATTGCAGCTTGAGGTCCTAGGAAATTATATCATTTTTTTCTTTCTCAAATGTATCTGCATATTCCAGATAAAGGCAGAATGACATGAAAGGATAGTTTTGCCACATACATTGCTGGAAAAGGTATATTGCTGAGATCTGAAGAAGGCAATTAGGAAGAAGACTTTGGTTGAACATATGGACCAGGGGAAGGGAGCAGGAAGAAATGAAATAATTGGCACAAAAGTTTATTGTGCTTTAGTTTTCAAATGCTCACTGAGATACAGGTGATGTACATGATCAGGTAGCAAGCAAAAGAAACTTTTGCTGGAAAATATACATTATCTGATTTTCAGCAATTTACCCTACCTAGAGTCATGGTTTTAATGCCTGTGGGAAGCAGCCTCCAAAATATCCTACCAAATATGGGAATAGGAAACAACTAAATCTATGATTTAAAAAAGAAAATAAATCTGAAGGCTACAGTCTTCAGTTGTTCACTTTGCCTGAATGAAGAACAGAACAGAGAAATGATTCTGAATACTTCTCAGGCTTAAAGACCACTATGTCTTTGAGACCCCCTCAGAATTATACTCTGAATTTGGTCAAGATCCAGTGTAATGCTAATGGAGTGAAAAGCCCTGCTGGGTAGTTAAACATGACTGGAGAGGCCCAAACCTGGAGAGGAAAGAAAGAGCTGTCCAGCTGGCAGCTCCAGTACCCAGTGTGCCCACAGAGCTAACTGGAAGTGCCTCTCATGGGCCAGTCAGTGAGAGTCTTGGCTTGGAGAGGGCAGAGCTGTTTTTGAACATCTGAACTGCAGTAAGCTGGGCTCTTCTGTCACCTGGCCTCTTGTCCCCATTCAGGCAAACAGGAAAAAAAAAGCCTGTGAACAATGCCATATTCAACACGCAAGCTTAGCAAATATACAGTAGGGGTTGCACAAGACTACTGTCATAACTGGAATCAGGCCTAAGAGGCTTGTGAAACTGGAAGCCTTGTCATATCTCATCAGCTGGCAGCCTACTGTTCTAACTAACCTTTTCTTCTTTAGCTTGCTTACAGAAATCCATTCATACAATGAACATATCCTCCAACATTTCACCGATGAAAACCAGAACATGTGTAGCTGAGTAACATCAGAGTGTGGTCAAAATAGCAAAAGGTATTAATGAGGAAGAACACGCAGGCTAAGAGAGACTGCAGCATTTTGCTTTTGCTTGAACTTGGGAAGGGCAAGATTCCAACCAACTCTGCTCCTGTTCCACCTCATAATTGGGTGGAAACTACTTTTGTACTTTAAATTCATTTTGCAGCAATGTAAGCTGAGGACAAAGGGGGAAAGTGGAAGGAGAAGAGAGAAACCAGGAAGTTTTAAAAGCACCTGAAAATGAGATGACAGAGGATTAATTGGGATTGTTTCCGCCAAATCAAGATAGCTGGAGGAATGAATTTTGAATGTTTGGAAAGGGATGATTTGATCCAGAGTCAGCTTGTGCTCATAGGACCAATACACTCTACAAAAATAATTCAGTTTGAGATCGCTTTAACTGCCCTGGCTCAATGCTAGGGAATTCTGGGAACTGCAATTTTGTGAGACATTTAGACTTCTCAGTCAAAGAGCTCTGGTGTCACAATAAACTACAATTCCCAAGATTCCCTAGCACTGAGCCAGGGCAGTTAAAGTGGTCTCAAACAGGATTATTTCTGCAGTGTGTTTTGGACCCTAGAGAAGCAATTATGAGATATCTCCACCATGTATTGACCTTACAGTTGGGCATTCTGTTTCTAGGTCAACTCTTTGAATGTTTGCAGCATTGTATCCAGCTGACACATAGAGTTGTTTCCTTCCAAAATGTTGTTTCCTTCTGCACACCCTACCTTAGCTCCATGACCCTTAGCCCATACCTTTATAGCAAGTGTGGGCATCTGCATGGGTCTAGAGGAGCCCTGGTGGCATAGTGGTTAAATGCCTGGACTGCAGCCACTCACTCATAAACCACAAGGTTGCGAGTTCAATAGTAGCCAGGGCTCAGGCTTGACTCAGGCCTGCATCCTTCCAAGGTCGCTAAAATGAGTACCCAGCTGTTGGGGGGCAATGAGCTTACAGTTGCAAACCGCTTAGACCAGGGGTAGGCAACCTTTTTGAGCTGGGGGCCGGGTTGCTGTCCCTCAAACAATTGGGGGGCTGAAGCACAAAAAATAAATAAATAAATAAATATTAATTTATATATATATATATATATATATATATATATATATATATATATGCATGCACACTCTCTCAGCCCGAGAAAAGCCATGGCAAAACCCCTGTGGAGATTTTGCCAAGAAAACCCCAAGAACAAGTAATAACAATAATCAATAGCATCATGGCGAGGGGCGGTGGCGGCGGCGGCGGCTGCAGGACTGACCTGGGGCCAGTCCAAAGACCTCGGGGGGCCGCATCTGGCCCCTGGGCCTTAGGTTGCCTACCCCTGGCTTAGACACTCCATACCATGGTATGAAGTGGTATATAAATGAAGCTGCTTTGCTTTGCTTTGCTTTTATGCCTCTGGGGACAGACTGCCAAAAACCTTTTTTTTTAATCCTTAGGCTGAGCAATCCAAGAGAGTGGGAAGAATTCACAGCAAATCTACAGCCCCTTACTCTGCTCTGCTACCTTAGCATATCCAGGAGGACATAAGGTGAAGGGGGCAACTTTTCTTTTGCCTTTTCCCTTTTCAAATTCAGTTTGTTGTTACATTGGTGATGGTTGCTGCTGTTTTCTTCCCATGGATGAGAATGGCAAGAAAATTAACTATATCATTTCCCGAAGTGGGGGAGTTTTTGCTTCATTAGGAGAACATAACCTGGGGGATTACAGGGCTCTGGATCTTGACTGACTCCTTATCTTCCCAAATCTCCAGTGGCAGAATAACACTACTCATACAACTCCCCTGCAAAACTCTATGCGAGCATATTAGGGACTCATCTTAGGGGATGGGCAAACTTGGAACAGCAGCTTCCAGATTTCCTAGGGGATTGTGGGATGGGGATTCAGAGAGTGGTTACCCAAAGTAACTTTCCACCTCCCATCTGTCTTCATCTTTCCCTCAGAGGAAGTCCTATCTGCATACTACTCTGAGCCTTAGAAATATTGTTGGGAAAAGCTCTCTAGAAAACTAATTGTAATAGTGAAGTCTCCATACATTATAGGACTATTTCCTCCACAGTAATCTTGCATGGATCATAAATCACTTGAAAATGTGATGGGAAAATTCATCTTAAAAATAAAAACTGACCTTGAAACAAAGTAACACAACAGTGACACTTTACGATATGCTGCTATAACTCCACCTCCTTAAGTTCTAATCAATAGAAGGCAATTGGTATGATATAAAACTGCAAAATAGCCAGAATTCATTCACTCAGAGAAGAAGTCTCAGCATGGTTCATAATGAAGGCTAAGTGTATGGGTTTAAATATGTATAACAAATAAAAGGAGAATTAATAACATCTGCACATGTATTTGTGTTTATGTCAAAGGGTTGTTGAAGCATAGATACATTTCCAGCATATGGACGATTAATCTACCATAGTGACACTAATGTTGTAAAGAATTTCAGTCTGACTGCTATGCATATTACTATTTAATGGATTGTTCATTTGAAGCAACCAAGCCAGCATATTCAAGGCATAACACAGGTGTCTAGAGTTATGAAATGGAAAGGCAGCTAGAAAGACGGATAGACAAACAGTTATAATCTCAGGTTACAGATTTCATATAGTGTACAATCTATTATATATATCTTGCCCTGAAGAAAGGAGATCATACATTTCTTTGAAAAACTCTATGTTGTTGAATTAAACCAATCTTTAATATTTTTTCTTAATAAAATGTATTTTCTCAGTATTTCATTTTTATTTGCCTTCTGTAAATAAACAGTTTGCTTTGTAAATAACTGTTAGCTGTTTTGCATAACACAGTATTCAAGCAGTTCTAGGTTAATTAGCATGGCCAACTGTTTTCTTGAGAAAAGTTGCAGTGCTTATGACTGCACATTTTCTTCTATGCTGTTGTAATTTTGTTTATAAGCTGGATGCACTTTCCTTCTGCTAGTAACCCATATCAAGGACAAAGGCTAAAGCTGAGTATGAATAAGGGTATAATATTAAGGGGATGCAGTGGCGCAAGTGGTTAAGATGCTGACTCTATTGATTGCAAGATTGGTAGTTTGGGAGTTTGAGGCCCGGGTGCTGTATGATGGGGTGAGCTCCCATCACTAATCCCAGCTTCTGCCAACCTAGGAGTTCAAAAGCATGCAAATGCAAGTAGATAAATAGGTACCACTTCTCAGTGGGAAGGTAAACAGCGTTCTGTGCAATCATGCTGGCCACATGATCACAGAGTAGTCTCTGACAATGGTGGATCTTTGGCTTAGTAACAGAGATGAGCACCATTCCCTATGGTCGGACATGACTTGACAACCTTGGCAATTGGGAATACCTTTACCTTTATAATATTAAAACTTGTTTTTTATAGTAGGTTGGAAAACAATTTGAGAAGTGGGTCTCAGATTCAAAACACACTGCAGAAATAATCCATCTTGAGACCACTTTAACTGCCCTGGTTCAGTGCTAGGGAAACCTAGGAATTGTAGTTTACTGTGGCACCAGAGCTCTCTGACAGAGAAGGCTAAATGTCTCACAAAACTACAGTTCCCAGAATTCCCTAACATTGAGCCAGGGCAATTAAAGCAATCTCAAACTAGATTATTTCTGCAGTCTGTTTTGGACCCCAGTAACATTGTTTAAGAGAATGTGAGTCTTTCCCTTTGGTAAACAGCCTAGGTGGTCAGATTCAACAAGAAATAATCTTACAAAATGGTAGAGACATGGCTTTTAATACTATAGAACACCATCATATGAGCAGAGGAGGATCTCCATTACATAAGCTGGAATGAAAAGATTGTGGGACCTATTGGCACATGTAGGTAGAGCTTGAGCATGCTATAGGTCATGCTGGCTAAAGGAAGTGTAAGAGTTGTAGCCTCAAAATTAACTTTTCCAGGCTTTACATGGGAGGGGGGGGGGATTGTGAACTTGTGCCAAGATCTAGGAAGGACAGTGTTTGTGAAATATTTCCATTTCTGAACCAGATCTCAAATGAATGCTATCAATATTATTTGCTGAAAATTATAATTGCTTTCGTGAATAAATTATAATCTTCTTGATGATTGAAACTTTCTTAGAAGTTGCACAACACTAGAAAGACTCTGGCACTGGAACTTTAGAAAGATGGTGCACCTGTATATGAAATGTGGCCTTACTGGGACTGATGAATTTAAAATGTCAGAAATTGTTGTTGTTTTTTAAAATGGCATCCCTTTCTTTCCCATGACCTTGTGTCCCCAGGTAGCTTCAACTTTCAATTCCATTCTAGACAGAAAATCTTAAAAATTTACAAAATGTTGGATATTGCAACTGTGAAAATTTTAAATGTAATGTCTTATTTGCACCTACCAATTCCTTATTTTGTTTGCTATTATTTTTGATGATGATGTGTAAAAGTTGTAACAAATATACACATAATGAAGAGGAGGAAGTAGAATGAGATTAAGTATTTAATCTGAGTATGGAATAAGTAGGATTGTGACACACACTCATAAGTCACTCTTAGGTATCAATTTTTTCTTACTGATCATTTTATTTAATAACTGTAAAGTCCAGGGCACCCTTAATTAAGATTGATTTTCTTTGGATAAGATTCATTTCCTTTGGACAAGAGATCTCTGGAAATTTCTGATAATCTGTTATTTCTATAATCTACTGATAGACAAATTCAGGAGATATTATATCATAACAAGGGGCTTAAACCAGTTGTTACTCCCAACTAGAGTAGAGCCATTTAATCTATGGAATTTATTTAAGTGTCAACAATTCAGTGGGCCAGCACTGAACAACTAAATTTAGGCCAAGAAACACAGGAATAAACGTTGACCTAGGTTTTTCTAGCAAGGTATTTCCTACCAGATCACCTTCCTTCTCAAACACTGTATTCCTCTGGGGAACAAGCTATAAATGTTTATCTCAGTATCACATATTTAACAGATTTTCCTTTATACCAACCATATCAGCTTGTGAGCAGAGGCCTGACTTTGTATTAGCAAGCTGTGTTCCTCATCACTCTTGTGAGACTCTGGGAAGCAGCAAAGAAACCAGAGTATTTGTCTTACTTCTCCCTCACCATGAGTGCAGCTTCTGGTGTAGTCCCTTCACATCCACCAGTTCAGGGATAACAGTATACACTCAGCTCTCCTTTGAGATTAATGCAAGTCCAAAAACCAAACAGTAAGCCACATTGTCATAGTACTCCGTTTGTATCCCAAAATACCTGCAATGCATTAGAGTGGTTTCAGTTTTTTAAGAACATCACACAGCAGACATGTAATGAATGATGGTGGAATCCATAGTTCAATATGCAAATACTGTGTTCATATATCTACTAAGAGAGAAGGCAGCATGTTAAACAGCACCATGGATAGCTCCTAGGCATCAAGCTAGATTTAAGAAACATTTCTATATTCCAAGACAGCTTGGTAGTAAAAAGAGTCCTGTCTTTCAAATAAAATTGCAATGGGACTCTGATCTGAAGAGAGTTCTTGTGTTTTAGGATGAAATGGAACATTACAATAACCAAAAGAACCAACCAAAAGAAAAAGATATTTATATCATACTAAGTATGCAAAGGTATGCAAAAATGCATTTGAGGAAGTAGGCTCAAGTCTATGAAAGCTAATGCTGCCAACTATCTTTCAATTAGTCTCAGAGGTATTACAAGATCCCTTTGAATACTGATTTTCCAGACCAACACAGCTATGCCTTCGAATCATATCATACTAAGGACGTTTTCACACAGGCGGCTCTAAAGCCGCCTGGAAGCCCCCTGGAAGCAATCAAGAGCCATTCCGGTGGTGAAAACAGCAGCAGCCGGAATGGCTCCTGATTGCCTCTGGCAGCAGCCCCTCTAATTCCTTTTTAAAAAAGGAATTAGAAATATGGGCCTAAAGCCGGCTAGCGGCAGGGATGGCGCAGGGATGGCGCAGGATGGGGCGGGGCTTGCTGCGACGTCGTTTGAACACGACGAGCAAGACCCCAGAGTGAGGCAGGATAGCGCCAGGGATGGCGCAGGATGGGGAGGGGCTTGCATAGATGTCGTATGAACGATTTTACAATGGAGCCGGGGTGGGGCCGGACGGAGGTAGGATTGCCTCCGTTTAAAGCCCCGTGTGAAAACGTCCTAAGATACAATATTGCTGTACCTTATTGCAATATTCTAAAAAGACCAGATGAGAAATTGAATTAATAAAGAATAAACATGAAGGTAAAGATAGTCCCTTGACATGAATTTCTAGTCATGACTGACTGTAAGGGGCGGTGCTCATCTCCGTTGCTAAGCCGAAGAGCCAGCATTGTCTGAAGATGAATCCAGTGGTCATGTGGCCAGCATGACTGCACCGAATGCTGTTACTTTCCCACCGAAGTGGTACCTATTTATCTACTTGCATTTGCATGCTTTTGAACTGCTAGGTTGGCAGAAGCTGGGACTCGCTCACTCCATCATGCAGCATTCGCGCCTTGAACTGCGAACTTTCCGATCTTCCAATCGTCAGAACTGGCATCATAATCACTAAGCCACTGCATCCCCTTAATAAAGAATACTAGTATTAAATGTCATCAGAGTGTTCCTCTTGCATTCCACCAAGAGAAAGAAAAGTGATTAATGGGTAACTTGGACTTCAGACTCTAGATGTCCATCTTTCTCCCAAGTCAGTCCAGGTCTGCTGGACTGCAACTCCTATCCATTCTACTTAGTAAAGTTAATAGTGTAAGCTGTTGAAGGCTGCAGTTTAAAAACAAGTGGAAGACTGTCACATCCTGACCTCCAGGATCAGAGACAACCTTCCTCTCAATACCAGTTTCTGTGGCACAAGAGCTGATGAGCACTATTTCCCTCATGGCCTGCTGCTGAGCTTAAGTATAAAGTTGGCCACTGTGAGGGAAATGATGCTTGAAAGTAAGATGCAAAGACAAGGCTTTGGCCTGAATCAGCACAGCTCTCTGTGTGTTCTTCTTTTATTTATTTATTGCATTTATATTCTGCTTTCCTCCAAAGAAATCAAGCATACGTGGCTCTCCAGATCCCTGTTTTATCCTCACAACAACCTTGGTCAGGATGAGAAACTGAGTAGCCCAAAACCACCCAAAGAGTTGTATGGCGCAAGGGAAACCTGACCCTGAATAACCCAAGTCCTACACCAGGGTTTTATTACTATATTACACTGGCTCTAGCCCACTATTTTTATAAGGCTCTCTACCACACAGCAGAATACATTCCCATTGTTTTTCATTCCCAACACGTGTATAATTTTTGCTAATGGCTTATTGTGTAAGCCTGAAGCAACTTCAGAATTAACAGTGGGTTTGCATCAATGTTCTTCTAAGAACAGCTTGTGGCCATACTAGCTGAGGGAATCAGAGAAGTATAGTCCAAAAAAGTAACTTTTACAAGCTCTTACTGAAAGCGTATCAGCAACTACCAAATGTAGTCAATGGGATGGAATGGAATGGGCCCTTTCACACTACACAAGTATAGTACTATCCTTTTAACTACCATGGTTCCATCCTATGGAATTCTGGGGTTTGCTGTTTCAGAGGAGTATTTAGAATTGTGAGCCAGAGAAATCTGATGCCTCATAAAATGACAGAGCCCCAGATTTCCACATGTAGTCATGCCAGTTAAAGTGAAATCATAGGTAACTGATTGTGTCTGTCCAGGCTAGAATACTCCAGGAGCAGCCCAGAATATTCTGGCCCCAGAGCTGCATTTCTTTCCCCCCATCATTACCTGGACATTCAGTTATGATATCGGGCAGCTGTTCACACACTCGCCCCACTCTTTGATCAGAATAAGGTGGCCAGCATCAATCACATGGCTGGGTTCCTCATTCTGATCCAGGTAGCACAGCAAGACACATTGTAAAAACTTCTGCCCAGTGACACTCTGGATCTTCTGGGAAGATTTGGAGCAAACAGTGAGGGTTTTTTACACTGATTTAAGGGGGTGGGGTGTTTATGGCAAGTTTGGTGCTGAACTTGCCAGACATCATCTGGACAGTTCACCAGGTGTACTTCCATGTCAACCAGGGGTGGCCCATGCAGAGGAGGCCTGTGTAGTGTGAAAGGGCCCCTTGAATACCACTGTTTGGGAGGAAGATGGAGTATAAATCCAAGAAATGGAAAAATAAATAAGCTGTATCCCTAACATACCCATGTCATTCCTGTGTTCTGGATGCAGTTGTGTCAGGAATGAGCAGACTTACACAGCAACAAACATGATGGATTCTTCAAGCAGCAGACAGTGCCTGAAGAACTTTATAGAATCAAGGAGCTACAACTGTTAAAGATGGCATGCTATGATGATATCTCTATCTCAACACAGTCCAGAGAGCAGCTACCGTACAGGCTTTTCTTTTCTTTTTCTTTTTTAAGGCACATGCTGGGGAAGGCAATGGCAACCAAAGTGAAACAATCCCATAATCAAGGTCATTTAGGTTATTAAAGGGAACATTGAGCACATACTGACATACAACATAGTCACTGACAATACTATCACCCATGAGACTGAGATAAGAGCTGCCAAACCCACACTCCTCTTGAATGTGAACTGCCATTTGGGACCAGTAATAATCTCTAGGCTTGCCTCATTTCACAGCTGAGTTGTTTGAAAACAGACAGGCTGGCCATTCCAGAAACCAGCTGTAATGTTTGGCTTTCTCTCTCTTTCTTATGGAGCTCTAATGCTCACCCAGCCCCCTTACCCCGGTATTTTCCCCATTATGACATACCATTCTAAATTTAATCCTCTACTGAAAAATGCAAGTGTTTCTCTTTACTCTTTTATTTCTAGTGCCTTAAAAATGACCTTTTAAAGCTGCAATCTGATCCACACAATTTCCAGGGAGTCAGTCCCACTGACCTCTAAGGGGCTTACCTTTGAGCATACACACACAGGACTGCACTGTAATATAAAGTGATTTAGATACCTTGCTGGTCACAGTGGTGCTGAACAAAAGCAAGAATGCACCGGGAGGGGGATGACTTTGCTATCCCTGTGTAACCTCTTTCTTTTCTTTTCTTCTTCTTTTTTTTTTCCACTTGGCTCACAAACATTACTTCAGCAGTTTTGTGTGCAGCTTGGCGTTATCAACGAACAGAAGGAACAAAAGACACTCGCCTGCATTTATATGGCACAAAAAGCCGGGAGTAATGAAAGCCCATTTTCCTGCTTTTATTTATTTATTTATTTATTTATTTTAGAGGCCATGGAGACACCATTATCATCCATGCTGAAAGATGCAATGAACTGCTACAGATGATTCTCAGACATGCTCCTGTTTTAAAACAGACACTGCAAAAAAGAAAGAAAGAAAGAAAGAAAGAAAGAAAGAAAGTCCATTTTAAAATATTAGATGACAATCTGATTATATTTTGGCTATGAGATGATATTATTATTATTATTATTATTATTATTATTATTATTATTATTATTATTTAGTTCCTTGGTGTTTGGGCTTTAAAATCTCTTAGCTGCACAAGAATTGGCCTTAATAGCTGTCAAAAGTACTCCAGGAGACTTCTACCTATTGTTATACAAAAACATTTGTATGTTTGTAAGTTTACAAAAATAAAACATGGTTCAGAAGCAGAGGATTACACATATTTTTGAGACAAAGATTGACTAATCACTCTGCAAGATATTTGTCTAGTGTAACTGTTAATCGCTGTGGGGTATTTGTACACACAGACACACACTTTCTGAAACTATTTATTTCCATGGATGAATTCTTCATCATATATATATATATATATATATATATATCCTTGGATGCCTCCTTCTCATACAACACTCCACACTTATGGTCCCATTAAAATAACCACCGAAACTTTGCCATGATCAGGATCACACCTATCCGTTGCCTTAAAATATAGAACACATAATCAGGATCAGGCTTGACTTTTACTCTGACCCTACTTTGCTGCTGAATCCACACATCTGGCAAAAGAATCTGTTGCTACTATACATACAATATGGGCTGGAGAGGTATCCCTCCAAGTAGTACTACAATCTTTGTAACAACAATAAATATTTTAAATCCTTACCCTTAAATCCCTTCATCAAAATACATAGGAAATGAAGAAAAATAAACTGAGCTTAATGATTAAATAGTTCACCTAAATCCAAATCTAAAGATTCCTTTTACTCAATATACCATGTAAATCTTGAAAAAAGCTACTTAGTGAAATCCTCCTTTTCAGCTGTTTATATGTTGCCAAATATCAGGGGTTTATTCTTATTTATATTCAATCTTCCTACTCAAAAATGAAGCAATCATTAAGCAGTGTTCCGCAGTGAAAGCTATCTCTTCAGCTCCAAAGCACTATTCACAGTAAGTCACCTAATATATCAATCACATATTAACAATAGGTCTGCCCCTTATCAGGCCATTTCCAGTACATTAAGAGAAGGCATACTTGGAATCTATCATTCCAAAGACTGATGATCTTTGGCAAGCAATTGGACAGCATTCCCCAATCTGGCTCCTTCAAGATATCTTGGACTACAATTTCTGTTATCATCAGCCTACTTGCTGTGTTCTTGTGGATGATAGGAGTTATTCTCCAATATATCTGAGGGGCACAATCTGAGGACAGTTGATGTAGGAGAGAGTTCCAGAACTTGGGAATATTATAGCATTTATCATATAGTCTCTTTCACACTGCACAATTGTAGCATTATGATTCCACTTTAATACCATGGCAACAACCTACAGAATCCTGGGGTTTCCAAATTTAGGAAGTAGTACTTATAATTCTCAGACAGATAGTGTTATGTAGTGATTTGAATATTGGACTACAATTTTGGAGACCAGAATTCAAATCCCTAGTCAACTCTGGAAACCTTGTGCAAGTCACACTCTCTCAGCCCCAAAGGAAGGCAAAGGCAAACCCCCTCTGAAGAAATCTTGCCTAGAAACCTGCATGATATGTTTGTCTTAGGATCACCATAAGTCGGAAATGACTTGAAGACACACAACAACAACACTTAGAACTCTCATCTAGAGGGCTCTACAGCCTCAGGATTCCATAGGGTGCCCATGGTTGCTAAAGTGGGATCATTATGCTATACTTGTGTAGTGTGCAAGGACACTTAGTGGCAACAACTTGAATATGCTTTATACTATGGATGTAGCACAGTGGCTTCACTGAGGTTGGTGTCACCCTGGGGCAGGAACTCATGGATCTGGTCTTGGTGGAATTCCATTATCCTGAAACAAAGACAGGGGTGAGAGGGGGCTTGGACTTGAGGCCCTTGACCCCCGCCCCAGCCCTTCAGAAGGAGGAGAGTGGGGCACAGAAGAAGAGGGTGCCAGTGCTTTCATCCTTCAGCACATCACCTAGCCTGACATCCTGAAACTACCCCCAGCAGGCAGTGCCAGATGCCACCCCCCTGGTCAGGATGTGCATCCTTGGGGAGAGAGCTGCCTCCCTGCCCCCATCCCATCCATCTGGCACACCGCTGCCCACCTAGCCTTCCCTTTCCTCCCGCTGCCCTGCTCTGCACTTCCTTGGTGAAGGGGAGGAGACCGTGGCCACTACTGCCACCAACACTGTGTTTAAGTCTCCCTTTTCTGGCCCAGTCAGCAACCTTGCCAGACCCAGAATGGGCCAGACAGCAAAGGTGTCCTGGCCAGTGGAGGGGAGTGGGTGGGGGATTTTGAGACACACAGTGAGTGACAGCCTTGTTGGATGCCCCTCTCTGATGGTGTCGCCTAGTGCAGTCCACCCTTTAGTGATGCTGCTGATGCAGCATATTCATCTTTTTATTGACTGCTTTTCTTTGCTCCTTTTCAGCTTCTGCAACTGGGTCTCAGGGCTGAGCGGTAAACTCAGACCAATGTTTCAGATCACCAAGTCCCAAGTCTAAATCCCAGTCAGGAAAATGAATTTTCCTACTGACAGCACAAGCCAGCCCGAGTGTTTAAAATTTTAATGAAAGCATGACAGCTTTTTTTTAAAAAAAAACAACAACAAAAAACTGATAACTCAGCGTATTCATATTGCAACTTTGAAGCACATAGAGGTTCTACAAACATTTCATTGTGACCCTTTCAAATATTGTCATTTTATCAGAAAAGCACATATGGAAACAATGGGCCTTTACAGACTGCCAGAAATAATGCAGATTGAGGGCACTTTAACTGTCCTGGCTCAGTGCTAGGGAATCATGGGAACTGTATTTTTTTCTGGGACACTGAGCCTTCTCTGTCAGAGAGCTCTGGTGCCACAATAAACTACAGTTCCCATGATTCCTTAGCACTGAGGGCAGTTAAAGTGGCCTCAAGCTGCATTATTTCTGGCAGTCTGTAAAGGCCCAATGTTCTTCAAATGGATAGCTTCCAAATTGGGTGTATATATGGGAGAGGGAAGAGAGTATGCATACATATGTGCATGCTCACACACTCACATATACAATGGCTGCAAGCAAACATCCCCTCAGTGTAGCAAAAATGTCTTCATGCAGAGATAAGCTATGTAGCCAGTATGAAAAGGCAGAAAAACAACATTACATAACACACTTCAATGACTGGGTGCCATTGTACAAAATGCAAAGTGAAACACAAAATGCTCAGCTATACTGTACAATACATGATGCATGACTGCATCATTACAAGGCACAATGTGCAACCATAGCACATAGTACCCAATGCACAACCCCAACATTCAATAAGCAATGAACAATCTCAATATACAAAGACAAGTCATAGAGGAATATGATGTCTACACGATTCCACTTCCACCATGATGAGCATAATACATCCATTGTGCAATGTTGATTTTGAGGGCACACAATTGTAGCTTGACTTATGTATGCATACATCCCTAACTGAATGCCAGCCAATGATGCAGAAGAGCCAAGATTCACAGGATCAGAATGCAAGGATGTTTGTAATTGTCAGGGATGATGACATCCTCTCCATGTGTGTCTGTATATTTTTCCTAGGAACAACATATTACTTTGAGCTATCACTATTGTACACCAGAATATTTTGAGGTGGTTTACTTTTGAATGGATAGTTAAGATCCATTAGTATTGGAGGAAGAAAAATACCCAATGCCGTTTGATGAATATGAATCAACACAATTTCCTGCGTTTGGGATGACACCTCTGTGGGAGTGTCATAATGAGTACCTACACTGCAAAATTTGTATCTATCCCAGTGTGTGTGTGCAACTTTTGATGTAATCCTTGTTTAATGTAGTTCCAGTCACACAGGAGTTACATAACAAAAAGTAAGGAATTTTATTCATACAAATCTGCAGTTAACTCCTAACAGTTTCTTTTGCCCCAGTTCAGTGTCTCTACTGGTGAATACTGACTTACCCCCTGGAAGCTGTTCTCTTACCCATGTGTCTTCCCTCTGTGCCATTTGATTTATTTTCCTGCTTGATCTTTTAATGTTCCTACCTAGTTGCACATATATTGATACAATTATGTTGCACAATGGGAAAGTTTGGCTGAAAGATGCTCATTGCCATCCACCTTGAAGCATCCTATTGCACACAATTACATCTGGATGAAAGACTCTGTATTTTTAAAGTTCACCCCAAATAATCCAATAGCCATGACCTTCAAATCACTGTTGAATCAAACAAATTCACTGGAAGATTTCAGTTAAGATGGATAGAGGGCCTCCACTGTAGTTTCCACTAACCCATGTGGTCTTCCTAGAAAATAGCAATGGATCATAATATGAAAGCCTTCCTAGGTTCTAATCATTTTAGACACTTTATTAGTGCTGAAAAAAGAGGAAGCCTCATATAGCCACTTGGTTGGGAAAAAAGGGGACTACTCATATAAACCAGAGAAAAGGGGAAATGATTCTTCTTTAAGCTGTAACCAGCCAGGTCTTACACCCAAATTCTCTAATGTTCCATGCTATCTGCTTTCAGGCAGAATATCAATTTTTCCCTTCAGTAATGTAGCCACATTTGAAGTTTTCCAGGGAGTGCACACTATGCCATTCTGATTGCTCAATAATGAGGGAAATGTTTAGAGATTTATTAAGGGAAGGGATTAGATATTGTGTCATATTGTAGTAAAGGGCAGAGAGAGGGATACAGTGCAGAGAAACCAGTTGAAACATTACATTAAATAAAAAATATAAGCTTTCCTTTGGGCAACTGTAAGCTGGAGCACCTTAATAAAAGTTCTAGTCCCCAAATATTTACTTTCCCAGTTCTGGTGCCCTTAAGATGCTCATGGAACAACACAAGGAACATCAGACTTGAACTACAGCCTAGATCTTATTTCCACTACAACACGGCTGGGGATTGTGTGGCCCTGTAGATGATGTTGGACTGCAACTCCTGTCATCCATTGTTATTGACTGTTCTGGCTAAGGCTAGTGGGAGTTGTGGTCCAGCAACATATGAATGGCCATTCCATTAGGGAGACACCTGTTTCTGTCTTTAACTTTTTTAATGGTAATAGAACTTCTGGGCCTTTTGTAGCATGACTTGTTACACATGAATAGGTAAAGGTAAAGGTATTCCCCATTGACAAGGTTGTCAAGTCGTGTCCAACCATAGGGGGCGGTGCTCATCTCCATTACTAAACCAAGGAGCCAGCATTGTCATGTGGCCAGCATGACTACACAGAACACTGTTTACCTTCTCACTGAGAAGTGGCACCTATTTATCTACTTGCATTTGCATGCTTTTGAACTGCTAGGTTCACAGAAGCTGGGACTAATTATGGGAGCTCACCCCATCATGCAGCACCCGGGCCTCGAACTGCAACCTGCTGATCTTGCAATCAACAGAGTCAGTGTCTTAACCACTTGAGCCACTGAACCCCTGCACACTAATAGCAGGAACAAAAAAACTTTGCTGTGTGTATAGAGCCACTTCTGATGTTCCTTGTGTCATTTTAGTGGACTTCCCACAGGCAACAAATGAGCCAGTGCAAGCAGAATGTTGTACTAGATGGATGTTTGGTCTGATACAGCTGAATTTCTTTATTATAGTGATCTTTTCAGACTGACAGACAAAAATACTGTTGGCTTCATGACCCAACTGACTGCACAGCTGAGCGCGCGCACACATGTATATGTAGATCTGGTCCTAGCTAAATATGCAATATTTAATTTTGAAATTCATACTCAATCTGTAAGACAATCCAAATAGAGAAAAAAAATGGATGGCACAATAAAGGGGGCATAAAGACTTGCAAAGTGGCAAGAATTAGGTCTCACAATAGTAGCCAATCAATGGCCTTGGCCTGGTTCTTAATTAGTACACTTGTCTGAACTTATATTCTATTCCTGCTCTTTGGTTATGCATCTGCTGTAGATTGGCAATCTGTTAATGAGTTGCAACCAAGAAGCAATCTTATCATTAAGAAGAAAGAGGCATTTGCCTGAGGCAGCAGCACATGGTGGTTTGTGTGAGTTGCTCCTTGGCAACATACCCAGCTGATCTTTTGCCCTCAGGTGAGCTAGAGGTTGATGTCCTACCAGGGTGTTTTCCTTTTAAAAAAAGAAAACGATTCTTATAATGAAACCCACATGCTTGGGTTGTGAGAATGTGTGTGTGGGTCAAAGAGACAGAACAGGTATTCTGCTGATGTATCATCCAACCTTCTGTCCATCAGCTTCCTGAGCTGGCTGAAGTGATCTCAGAGGTGATGGAGGAGAACCACAGTACTATGAGTCATGCCAAGCACCACGCATAGACCACACTCTTCCATGCTGAAGTTGTCTTGATTGGACTAACTCAGGACTTAATGGGCTACCATTACTACCCTGGGGCTGCCTCAGTCTTTCTGTTATCCTATGAATGTGGCAGATACACCCAGAAATTGCTTTTTGCTGTTGATTCAACAGATCATTTCCTTGTGAAGTTTGGTTTGGTGGCAGCAGACCTATAGAATCTGAAATATTTCTGAATGCTCTAGAGAGGGTTTTCCAGTTAATAGTGCAAGCGACATTGATACAGTAGCTCTCAAGCATCCACTCCAGTGCTGTGGAATTTATTCTCTTTGGTTTCTAAAATGTTTACAGCAAGGAGAAGGCTACATAATGACCAGAGTGCAAGTATGGTAGGTCCCAAAGCAAGTTTAACTGGAAATTAGTGAAGCTTCATTGTTGTACATATTGCCAATAGTGAAAGTGGACCCCCCCCCAAAAAAAAAAAGTTTACTTTGCCTCTGTCACCTCATCCTTGACATCCCACTGAGCAGTTTGGAGTTTATTAGGATCAGAATCAGCCAGGCTAGGTGCTGAACCCATTGTTGCCATAGTCACTTGTGTTTGCTCTGAACAGTTATTTCATTATCATGGAAGTGTCCACTGTTCCATATGATCAAGTTTCTTGGAATAAGTTGTTGTTGCAGCGTGATGATATGGACAAGGCAATCAAATGATATCAACCCATCAGAAGTTTGAGTCTTAGCCTTCTTGGCTTATAAAGCTTAGCAGAGGTGGATTGATTGTGTGCATCTAGGGTTTGGTAAATGCCATGCTATGTTAGGTGGAAGTACCTATGTCTTTGAAGGACGCTTTCCTGAAGAAGATCTCCTTGGATCTAGAGCTATATATGACCTACTGTCCCATTACTAATAGGCCCCTTTGGGACAAGGTGCCTGAGCATGTGGTGGCTAGGCAACTGCAGGCATTCTTGATGAACTGGACCCATTTCAGTCTAGTTCTAGGCCAGGAGGTGATACCAAAGCAGTCTTCCTAGCCCTGACCAGTTACTCATGCTGAAAGACAAGAGGAGTACTACCCTGTTCATCCTCTTGGATCTTGCAATGGATCTTTTCAAAAAGGAGCCCTGCTGGTGAAGTGGGTAAATGTTAGTACTGCAGCCACAACTTTGTAAGTTCAATCCTAGAGGAGGGCTCTAAGATCTACTCAGCCTTCCATCCTTTTGTAGGTTGGTAAAATGAATAACCAGCTTGTTGGGGGCAAATGACTTACACATTATAAAGCACTTAGGGAGTGCTAGTTCACTGATAAGCAGTATAGAAATGTACTTGCTATTGTTATTGCTATTCTTACACCATTGAACATGGTATCCTACTGGACCAGCTTTGGTGGAATATGTTATGATGGGTCTATTCCTATATACAGAGAGTGGTATTAGCGGTTTCCTATTCAACCTAATGACCTTCAGGATGTGGGATGCCACAGGGTTCCAAATGAACCCCCACACTTTTTAATATCCATATGAAGCTGCTGAGTAATGTCAACGTATGTTTTATTATCATTGGGGTACCATCAGAATATGAATGACAGTCTATTGTACTTCTACTAGTCATCAGAGTTAAATTATTATTTTATTATTTTTTTTATATCCCACTTTCCTCCCAACACAGGGATGCGAGGCAACTAACAAATCTAAAACAGTCCAAGTTAAAACAATAGAAAACATTTACGCGACTATATGAATGAATTATATAAGGTTAAAGAAAAAGAAAAGAAAAGATTTTGTTCTTAGTTTATGAAGCTATGGTGACTATTAGGATTAGCTGGTCTAAGCAATTTAAGTTCTATAGTTAAAAAACAAATTTAACTTGAGGTTAAAAATATAAATTAAACATAGGTTACTATACTTTATATGATGTATAGCTTCATGAAACAATAAGGAAAGTGATATAAAAATTGTATCAAGATCTATGTCCTAGTTCAGGAAGTTATGTTACTGTCTTTTTTGTATGTAATGTAAGTATGTTTGTTGTATTGTCTGGCTTTGTTTGGTTAGTATGTAGACATGTTCATTATTGTTATGTATATTCATGTCTGTTGGTGTTTGCTTGTTTTTAATTAATAAAGCAATTATAAAAAACAGTAGAAAACATTAAAAATACAAGCTTAAAACAATTAAAACAATTAAAAGCATTACATTATTAAAATTTTACAGTTTAAAATCTTTAAAACAAAAACAAAAAAACAAAACAGCATCCATGTCATTGGACAAGCTTGGACAAGCTGATGTTTCTGAGTACTTTTCAAAGGCAGTCCCATGTAGAGCGCATTACAGTAATCCAAAAGGGATGTAACCAAGGCATGTATCACCGTGGCCAGATCTGACTTCTCCAGGAATGGGCGCAGGTGGTGCACGAGTTTTAGCTGTGCAAAGGCACTCTGAGGGGGGATGCAGACCAGGGCGTCAGGGACGCTCTGGTCTGGAGCGCCGCGGGACCGCAGCCTCCGCACCGTGGTGCTCCTGCGGCGACCCTAAAAGGAGCTCCAAATTGGCGCTCCTTTTAGAAGACAGGGAAAGTGCGCCCTAAACGCGTAGGGCACACTTTCCCTGTCTTTTCCGCCGCAGCGT
Organism: Phrynosoma blainvillii; assembly: GCA_026167975.1. Lineage (NCBI taxonomy): Eukaryota > Metazoa > Chordata > Lepidosauria > Squamata > Phrynosomatidae > Phrynosoma > Phrynosoma blainvillii. The sequence goes on along the minus strand of JANUYF010000002.1, from coordinate 324,072,792 downwards.
GTCTGGACGCTGCAGCAGGAGGTTGCCCTCGGCGCGCCAGCCGTGCGGAGGGCCAGCAGCACCGAGGGCAACCTCAGGAAGAGGAAGGAGCGCCGCGCGTGTGGCTGCTCCTCCTCTTCCGGGCCTCCAAGACGGCTCAATAAGCCGTCTGCCGAGGCACTGAGTCACCCTGATACCTGGGCTTCCAGGCTCAGTGCTGAGTCCAGAAGTACCCTCAAACTACAAACCTGAGTTTTCAGGGGGAGTGGAACCCCATCTAACACAGGCTGAATCCCTATTCCCAGATCTGTCTTTTAATAAATAATGAAATTTTTATTTATATTTCTCACCTCTCCCTGCAGATCGAGGTGGGATTACATCAATAAAATGAACACAGTATACAAAATACCATCAATAAAATAAATAAAATAAGAACATTAATAGTCAATAAATAACCCAATCAACATCAACACCCAAGCCATATAAATCATGCTATTTTAACATTAAGGCCCATTAAGGAGGTCAGGTGGATAGGCCCATCGGACGAGCTCCATCTTAAGTGCCTTCTTGAAGGTTTCTAGAGTAGTGATAAGACAGATCTCCTCTGACAGGTTGTTCCACAACTTGAGAGCTGCGACCATAAATGATTTTTGGGAAGTCGTGCTAAGTCTTGTTTTATGGTGTTCTAATAAATTCTTCCCAGATGTTTTGAGAGTGCGGGGCAGATTGTGTGGGGAGAGGCATTCCTTCAAGTAACTCGGGCCCAAGCCGTGTAGGGCTTTAAAGGTAATCACCAACACTTTGTACTGCGCCTGGAAGCTAATCAGCAGCCAATGGAGTTATGTGGTCTGACCTAGGTATTCTGGTAACCAACCTGGCTGCTGCATTTTGAACAAGTTGAAGCTTCCAAACTTGGTACAGAGGTAGCCCCATGTAGAGTGCATTACAGAAATCCAAACATGAGATTACCAGGGCAAGTACTACAGCTCCAAGGTCCTTCTGGTCCACGTAGGGATGCAGTTGGTGAATCAACCGAAGTTGATACCAAGCACTCCTGGCCATCACATCCACTTGAGATGACAACTGTAGAGATGAATCCATGAGTACTCCCAAACTGTGAACTTTGTCCTTTAGCGGAAGTGTGACCCTGTCCAGGACTGAATGACAAAGCTCCCTCCCCGGACTAGGGGTACCTATCGCAAGCACCTCTGTTTTCTCTGGATTCAGATTCAATTTGTTTGCCCTCATCCAGTCCATTACAGCAGCCAGACATTGGTTTAGGACAGAAACAGCTTCTTTGGAATTAGGGGGAAAGGAGTGAAGAGCTGGGTATCATCAGCATACAGGTGACACCCTACTCCAAAACTCTGGATGACCTCTTCCAGTGGTTTCATGTAGATGTTAAAAAGCATAGGGGGCAGGACTGCACCCTGAGAGACCCCACAGACCAATGGCCAAGGAGTCGAACAGATATCCCCCAGTGCCATCTTTTGAGAACGCCTCTCCAAGAAAGAACAGAGCCATTATAGAACAGTACCTCCAAGCCCCATCCCAGAGAGGTGACTCAGAAGGATACCATGGTTGATGGTATCGAAAGCCATTTCGAGGTCCAGCAAAACAGGGACACACTCCCCCTGTCCAGTTCTCTACATAGGTCATCCACAAAGGCGACCAAAGCTGTTTCTTTCCCATAACCAGGCCTAAAATCAGACTGACATGGATCTAGATCTAGACATGGAACACCTGGAATTGGGAACCCACCACACGTTCCAGCACCTTGCTCAGAAATAGAAGATTGGAGACTGGCCTGTAATTATCTAGTAAGGTAGGATCTAGGGAAGGTTTTTTCAAAAGAAGTCTTACCACAGCCTCTTTTAGGTGTTTTGGGACCCTGCCTTGCTGTAAAGAGGCAGTACTCACTTCCCTTACCCACTCCACCACTCCTCCTCTGGCCTGTTTAATAAGCCAGGAAGGGCAAGGGTCTAGTATACATGTGGTGGCTCTCACCTCTCCAAGGATCCTGTCTACATTCTCAGGATGTACAAATTGAAAAGTATCCATCAATACTGGACAAGCAGGAGCCAAGGTTACATCCACCAACATTCTATCAACTCTGGCATCTAAGTCAGAGCAAATCCAAGCGATTTTATCACCGAAATGGTGAGCAAACTCTTCACAGAGAGCTGTTGATTGGTCTACATTCTCCTCAGGACTATATCGTAACAGATCCTTAACTACTTGAAACAGCTCAGCTGTGCAGCTCCAATAGTTTTAATTAAAAAAGCTTTTTTTGCTGCCTTTATTGCATCACCATGTTTTCAGGTATTATTTATTTATTTATTTATACTCCGCTCTTCAGTCAAAAGTCTATCAGAGTGGCTTACAAATGGTTAATTAGACATTTCCATGCCCTAAGCCTTACAATCTAAAAAGACAAGACACAAAAGGAGAAGGGAATGGTGGTGGGGAAGGGGAATAAGTCCAGCAGATCTTCTTTCTCTCTAAAGCCTGGACCAAGGCAGATGGACTGGAGGGAGGGCCCTTCTTCTTACTGTGGCTAGGCCCAATAGAGCTGGCCTGCCTTCTCTCCCTTGATGATGGTGGATGGAGGAAGGGCCCTTCTTCTTGTTCAGGCTAAGCCCGGCGAAGATGGTCTGCCTTCTATCCCTCAATGATGGTGGAGGGAGGGAGGGCCCTTCTTCTTGTTCAGGCTAGGCCCGATGGAGATGGCCTGCCTTCTCTTCCTTGATGGTGGTGGATGGAGGGAGGGCCCTTCTTCTTGTTCAGGCTAGGCCTGATGGAGATGGCCTGCTTTCTCTCCCTTAATGATGATGGATGGAAGGAGGGCCCTTCTTCTAGTTTTTAGCGTGTTTTCAGTTGGATTCACTCTGTGTTTTCTGCCACTGTCGCTCTAGTCTCCTATTTGTTTCATTGCTGCCAGCTCCTTAGAAAACCAAGGGACTGGTTTAGCTCCACTCCATGAGATGGGATGCTTAGGAGCGATCATGTCAACTGCCCTGGTAGTTTCTCCATTCCAAAGATCAACCAGGGCTTGAACAGGACCACCTGACAAGGCAGCAGGACACTCCCCAAGAGCCATCAGGAATCCATCTGGATCCATACGCCTCCTGGGGCAGACCATCTTAATGGGTCCCCCCACCCCTGCAGAGGCTCTGAGTTCCAGCAAGTCTGACCAGAAAGTGATCTGTCCATGACAATGGAACAGTAAAAAGCTCCTCCATTCTCAGATCACCAGCATCCCCTTCTGTACAGAACACAAGGTCTAGAGCAGGGGTAGGCAACCTGTCCCCTTTAAGGGCCGAGGGACTTCAGCTCCCAGAATCCCAGGAGCTATTGACCAACATGGGACTATTGGCCAACATGGCTGAGGCTTCTGGGAGCTGAAGTCCCTCGGCCCTTAAAGGGGAAAGGTTGCCTACCCCTGGTCTAGAGTGTGCCCAGTGACATGAGTGGGGTCAATTACCACTTGCCTGCTGTTGCACCAAGAATCCTGGTAAACTAAGCTGAAAGAGATTAACCCCCTCCCCGCACGCACCTCATCCAACCAGGTCTCTGTAATGCAGGCCAGGTCAGCTTGTTCTTCCAGGATCAAGTCCTGAATGGCAGCTGTTTTACCATTCACTGACCTGGCATTCAGCAGCAGCATTTTCAACCTGGGAGGAATAGCTGCCTTGGCTACCCAAATTATTTGGGTTAGAAGATACTTTGGGGTGATGCAGATATTAAACTAGTGCCTGGATGTTGCAATGGGCTGGATAAGGGTAGCAAACAAAAGCTGAATTGTGATAAAATTAAGGCTCTGTTGATTGGTAATTCCCACATCCAGGCACTGGAAAGTTGGCCTGCCTCACATGATGATGCACTCCTTCTAAAAAAAGCAGGCATGAAAATCCATATGTGCCACTAGAGGCCCAAGTGCACTCTTTTGTTCAGAATGCTTGGGACTAATTATAACTAGCCCATCAGGAATGGCCCTTTCTGGACTGGACAATAGTTTATATACTGGAAACTTTCCAGTTAATGCATTCTGGGTAGCATTGCTTTTGAAGGTGACTCAGAAACTCCACTACTACAAGATGCAGCAGCTAGATTGCTGACCCAAACATCTTATAGAAGCCATATCATATCTGTTTTAAAGGAATTGTGCTGGCTGACAGTATGCTTCCAGTCTGAATTCAAAATGCTGCTGACAACATTTCAAACCATAAATAGCTTGAGACCTCAATATCTTAAGAAGCACCTTCCCATATCCACCTGCCCAAGGACTCAAGTGTTCTACAAGAAGGACTATGCATGTGTAAATAGAGGTACACCTCAGTTAATGAAGTAGATGTGTTCCAAATTTTAACAGAAAATTTGATACTAGGGGCAGAAAAAACATGGAAAAAATACAGATAGGTTCCTATACTACAAAATCTTTGAGCAATTTTTCCCCCCAGAAATAACAACTGCACTTGTGAAATGAAACAAGGTCAGGGAAGGCTTGCATAAGTAGACAAATTTATTTTGAACCTTCTAGAAAGCTTTCATTAAAATGCAACCAGAGATGACATTTTCTTTTACCAGCCTTCACTTTTCTTATAATTTCCAATTTGGTGGCCATACGTTTTAAACTTTGTTGGAGACAGCTGGTGAACAAAGCTCATCTGATCTCTCCATTTCTCTCTATTTTGTTGTTCATACAAGCTTAGTAAGAGATTCTGGAGGCAGCTGCTGTTTACTTGGTTTATGGTGCTTTGACTGTTTTATGCCCTCACCTTGAAGGCCTTATTGGTGCCATCATCTAGTGAGTTTGCTCAAATATCTACAGGATTTAATTAATAAAGCATCTAATGAGTTTTAGACTGTTTACATGATTCTTCATTGCTACCCTGAGATCTTCTAATACAGGGTTTATTTTTTAAAAAATCAAGTGCCAGTCTAGTTGGTTGTTGTATGTGGAAATGGAGGAATGGCATCTTATTCTTTAGCTCAGACAGCTAAATATCTTGGGCTTCTCCTAGTTACCACTTATTCTTTCTACTGCTGCTTCTGCTCATACATTCCATGACATTAAAATGAATAAAAATCATATCCTGAGTTCTTATTATAACTACAAGTTTTATTATTACTTTCAGTCAGGCAGAAAACACCTTTGATCTTATGGAGATCACTATATAAATACAGATAATTGCTCACTCCTCTGTTAGAATGAACATAAACACCACCAAAATTGCCTTAGTGCATCAGCCTGAAAGTTAATCTCTCACAACATGATTTCCCACATTCAGGGACTGGGTGATTTACAGAATCCAAAAATAAATGTCATACAGCCCTCTTGGGACTGTAATGTTTGGAAGTGCAGATACATGACTATATGTTTAAATACTAAGCAACAACATCATGCCCACAGAAAGTTGTTGTACCAGAAAAGCAAGCTTTACTTGAACTTATCACTGGCATGTTATCACAAGTGTGTTTCTGTGTGTATAAGTGAACTTGGGGCAGCATTTTATGCTTGTTTCCCAAAGGCATCCTGAAGTAATACGGTCCCAGGAAACCTAATAAAATGGTCTTTTCCTGAATGTGTAGGTCACATTAAATCTCCAGCAGTGGTCAACCAGATGCCTCTGGGAAGCCCTCTAGTAGGATGCAGTCTTATAGATCTTTGTTACATGGGTCTAGTAAATAAAGACCTCTAACCTGGATGATAAATCCAAACCAGTTAGGAAACAAATAAACAATAAAGCAAAGTAATGATGTTGATTACTTCACATCCCTCCAAGGAGAGTGAAAAGTGGGGACAAGTGGGAACTGCAACAAAATGCTGCAGTGTGAACAGCTTCTATACAAGGTTCCAGCCTGGCACATCCCCTTTGAGGATGCTCTCTTCGGTTTTCCACTGATTCCAATTTTCTACTCCTTTCTTGAACTGTACCTCTGTGTTTGTGGGTCCGCCCATTAGGCTTTATCCCCAAAAGGTCTTTCCTCCTCCTTTTCCTACTCCTCCTCCTCTTTCTGATTTTCCCCATGTGTGATGATAATTCTCCTTTGTGCTTTGATTCTGAGTTTTGGCTGCATGAGGATCCAAGCTCAGAAAATGGAACTTACTGTTAATATATTATGCATGTAATTTAAAGAAAATCAAACAAATATCTGTATCTTTGTAGCAAATGTTAACTTTGTGCCTTAGTATACATGTGTTGCTTCCTTTTTCACTCAGGACTCCTAACCATAACATCACAGGCAAAAAAAGAAAAGAAAAAAGTAACAGCAACCCTCTGCTGGACAATGATATACAGTCACCCCTCCTTTCTTGTGGACTCGAGGTCCACAATTTTGAATACTCATGGAGGGGTGACCTCCATTAAAATCAATGGGCCACACCTCTGCGGGTGTGCACCCACACGCACCCACAGGAGCACGCCCCATTCAAGCTTGTGGGGCTTGAATATTGGCAAGTCTCCATTTTCGGGGGCAGTCCAGAACAGATCCACCCACAAAAACAGAGGGCCAACTGTATAATGCCACATATGTTTGCATGCCTGTCTTCGTAATATGTATATTTATATTCAATTTAAAAAAAAACACTAACAAACAACAATGAATCACATACATTTCATTTGTGATAGTACAGTTGGTGAATGGTTGATAATATTAATCTAATGTTCACTGAAATGCTCCATTAAGAATCTGGCATTATAATAAGCTTAAGTCACTACAAATCCCAGAATTCCATAGCACTGAGCTGTGGAAGTTAAAATGGTGTCAAACTGTTTTATTTCTGCAGTGTGGCAGCAGCCACAGTCAGGGGCTTTTGTGAAGTTGTGCTATCTGTAGAAGTGTGGCCATGAAATGAAGAGGCATGTCATAAAGCATATGGGTGGTCTTTCTTAGAACTTGGAAACAGTATTTTTATGGACTACATGTATTCCAAAATGTAATTTTTTTTTGAAGCTACCCTCTTCCTTTGAGCTACTTGTGTCCTGCTCACAGCTCCACCCTATTACAGTCCTCCTGCATACTTGAGATGACCTGCTGGTGCATTTGTCATGGTGATGTTATCTGGTATTCAGCTGGCCTAGTCGGCCTTTCATTGAAACCTACAGTTCCTCAAACAATGGATCAAAAGTATATGATTGCATCCCAAAATTAATGAAGTAAAGCACTCTAAGCAATATCTGTAGGGTCTGACAAGGCCTGCTTTTACTCAAAGTGGGAGAAAGAAATACAGAACCATTTTCAATTTCTGAGGATACAGACCTGGATGTAATCATCCTAAATGAAATGGGAGACATATAGGCTAGAATCAATATCAGCAGGTGGCATCTGTAGAGCATACTTAGCATGTTTTTCCCTTCATTGGAGCCTTCAGATAGTTTTTGAAAGTGTGCTGACTTGTTTTAATTAAATTGTGAAGTGGCAAAAATGATGATTATATGCCTGTGGGTGGTAAATTCAATGTTGTCTCTCTAAAGAACAGCTTGGTAAAGCCTCAGTGAAGAGAGGTGGAAAACCCTATTATTGGTAGCCAACAGATAGTCGTTTAAGTTTGCTGTGGTCACTCACTTCACTAAGGAAAGAAATGCTGGCCCTAGAGCCTCAAAGAGAAGAAGAGAACAAATCTGAGCCTCAAACAGAAGAGAACAAGGTGAGCCCATGATTCATTTATATAGAGACCTACTGATTGAATGTACATCACCAATCATATATATTGACTCACTCAACCTTTTTCTTGGGGCAGGTTGATAAGGCTGGTAGTTTATTGTCTTCATCTGTTGTTAAAAAAACAAACCTATTTTCAAATTGTAGTAACAAAGATTTATGCAGGTAACCTCTTAATACAAGACCACCCACAAAATGTATTGGCCTTTAAGACATTTTGTTGTCTTCTCTTTTTGTCTTTTATCCCTTTTATCTCCTTATGTCTTTGCTGCTGAATCAACATTTCAGTGTATCTTGTTCAGGTTCAGAGTCAATATTGTTGATAATTGGTTGTTATTGTGTAAGTAAAGGTAAAGGTATTCCCCATTGACAAGGTTCTCAAGTCGTGTCCAACTGTAGGGGGCAGTGCTCATCTCCGTTACAAAGCCGAAGAGCCAGCATTGTCAGAGACCACTCTTTGATCATATGGCCAGCATGTTTACCTTCCCACTGAAGTGGTACCTATTTATCTACTTCCATTTGCATGGTTTCAAATTGCTAGGTTGGCAGAATCTGGGACTAGTGACAGGAGCTCACTCCACCATGCAGCACCCATGCCGCATCATGCATCATGCATCATGCAGCACACATTGTTGTGTGCTTCAAGTCATTTCCAACTTATAGTGACCCTAAGGGCTATCATGGGGTTTTCATGGTAAGATTTGTTTAGAGGAGGTTTGCCATTACCTTGCCCTGAGGCTGAGAGCATGTGACTTGCTCAAGGTCACCCAGTGGGTTTCATGGACAAGCAGGGAATTGAACTCTGGCCTCCAGAGTCACACTGTGCTACACTGGTTATCTTTGATAATTGTGTGTATGCCATATGTACAATTATCACTTATTATTGTATGTATGACAATTGTATTGCCTTCACCATGATATGTCACACTATAACCAGCTGCTTAAAAGAAAGCACTTTGTCACAGTAATGTATTACCAACCATCAGTGACTATATGGTCAGTAGAGCAGTGGATTTTAAAGCACCTAACCATGCTTTAAACCTATTTTGGGAACAGGTTTTGGATTTAATGCCCCATTGTCCCTGGTAGAAAACACATACCTGAAACAAAATAAACACAGGAATTATACATCCAACAAGCATGTAACACTATCAAAGAGAAAATACATTGAAGCACTCAAGAATGAAAAATGATAATAACCCTTTTATTGATTGGTTTAACTTTTGCATGTTTTAAAATAATTTTATAATTTTAATGTGTGGATTTTAACAGTTTTTTTTTAATATTTATTTTTAACATTTACTTTATTTGGGAACCATGTTGGATCCTACTCTGAGAGAAAGCTGACATAAAAACAAAATAAAATAAAATGCTTTGGTCAGGCCTCACCTGGAATAATGTGTCCAGTTCTGGGCACCTCAGTTCAAGAAGGATGTTGAGAAGATGGAGCATGTCCAGAGGAGGGTGACCAAAATGGTGAGAGGTCTGGAAGCCATGCCCTATGAGGAGCGGCTTAAGGAGATGGGAATGTTTAGCCTGATGAAAAGAAGGTTAGGAGGGGACATGATAGTCATTTTTAAATATTTGAAGGGATGTCATATCAAAGAGGGAACAGGCTTGTTTGCCGCGGCTCCAGAGACTAGGGGGGGATGCAGACGAGGGCGTCCAAGATGTCCTGGTCCACAGCGCCACGGGGCCAAGGCAGCCTCACCGCGGCGCCTCCCCGGCGAATCTAAAAGGAGCGCCAAATTGGCGCTCCTTTTAGATTTCAGAGAAAGTGCGCCCCAAAAGTGGCGGGCGCACTTTCTCTGACTCAAACGCCGCAGCGCGTGTGGTCGCCGCGGCGTGAGGTCAACCTGGAAGCGCTGTCCGTCCGGATGGCCGGCGCTTCCAGGGGCGACCTCAGGAAGAGGAAGGGGCGCTGCTCATGCGGCTGCCCCTCCTCTTCCTGGCCTCGGAGATGGCTCTATTAGCCGTCTGCCGAGGCCCTAGGACAAGGAGCAATAGATTCAAACTACAGGAAAAGAGATTCCACCTAAATCTCAGCAGGAATTTCCTGATGGCCAGAGCTGTTCAACAGTGGAATATGCAGCTTCGGAGTGTGGTGGAGTCCCCTTCTTTGGAGGTTTTTAAACAGAGGCTGATTGGCCATCTGTTGGGGGTGCTTTGATTGGTGTTCCTACTTGGCATGGGGTTGAACTCGATGGCCCCTGTGGTCTCTTCCAACTCTTTGATTCTATGATTCTATGAAAATTTTACAGCATTTTAACTACTCTGCGGTTTAATCTTGTTTTAAGGGGATGGGGTGGGGGGAGGAAAGGATTAAAGGGAATAGGAATGTTTTAATGTTGTTCTGTTTTATATGCTGTTGTCCCCCACCCCGATTGCCTTGCAGAGGGGCGGGCTACAAATAAAAATTTATTATTATATTATTTATTATTATTATTAAAATAAAATAAACAAATCCATATATAATGCTGTAATCTGTAATGTATATACAATTATTATTATTATTATTATTATCCCATCTTTTCCCCAGTTTGAGACTCAAGGTGGCTTACAACAGTTAAACAGTTAAAAATTAACAGCACACAAAAGTTAAAGTCATTATAAACTTTGAAACCAATTAAAAAAACAGCATATAAAGGTCCAGAACATTATACAATACTGTTTTCCCTGAAAAAGCAACTCCCAAAAGCTGCCAGAATAAGAAGGGTTTTCTGCTGGGGCAGGTGTCTACATGTTGTCCTACTATGCTGCCCACTCCCACCATTGCTAGTGTGTCACTCCATCTGAGCTCGAAAATGAAGCACCCAGCATCAGTTGCATATCTAAGCTCCTTGCTGCGACTTCAGAGGAAAGGACCCATCCCAGTTGTGGCAGCAGGCAACACAATAGGACACTATATAAACAGCCACCATGCATTGCTGCAGGGTGCTCCAGATTTTCTTGGAAGATCTGGAGCAAATGGTGAGGGGTTTTTAATTGCTTAAACTCAGGGATGGCCCAAGTTCACTGTGGAACTTTCCTTCCCATGTGAAGACAGTCCCTAGTCAAATCGAGCCTTTGGAGCTGTGTCATAAAGACAGAGTGAAATGAGGATGGAGAGAAACTGTTTTATTTGGCCCCTGTAAACATGCCCTCTATAAGATGTTTATATAGTATTAAAATATTGCATATGGGTTGTTCATTTTTAATTATTGAGTGCTTGTATGTATCATTGTATAGTATTACACACTTGATAGTATTACATACTTGTCATATTCATAATTCTGGTGTTAATTTTGTTTGAGGTGGGTTTTTTCTTTCTTTTTGGATTCCTTTTTGGGGTGTCTTACATATTTTAAAGGGTCTTTTTTTCCCTTTCCTTTTCCTTTTTCTACTGTTGCTGTGATCACCAGCCTCCACTGCTCACAATAGAGGCCACTCCTGAAAAACTAAAGTTGTGGGGCGGAAGGTGTGGTAAAAAAAAAAAAATTACAAGAAGAAGAATTTGTTCTATGCCTATAGCACAGGGGTTCTTATTGCACAGCTCCATGCCCAGATTGTCACCATCCTGTCTTTAGCTAAAAATGCTTCTTTTCCATAATGGGAGATGTTCTGATTGGGGACAGAATGGTAATGATCTGGGCATGAAGCTGTGTGATAGGACATGGTCTCAACCCATGCCCAGATCGGGAGAAAGACAGTGTGATAATCTCCTAAGTGAAAGAAAGAAGTTGGCACCATGAGCTTTCGTAGACTTCAAATGCATCTGAGGAAGTAGATTAAAGTCTTAAAAAGTTCACGCTGCCAATTTCCTTCTTCAATTCATTCTTTCTTTCAGTTAGTCTCAAAGGTGTTACAAGATCTCTCTACATAATGGTTACATAGTGTTAATGAATATGGAACAATCTGCTTCTGCTGCTACTGTGTGCCTCCAAGTTGTTTCTGACTCATGGTGGACCTAAGATGACCCTATCATAGGGTTTTCTTGGCAAGATTTGTCCGGGGGGGGGATTGCCATTGACTTTCTCTGAGGCTGAGAGAGTGTTACTTGCCCAAGGTCACCTAGTGTCATGATTCATGAACCAAGATTTGAAGAGCCAAGAGAATATTGCAGTGAGATTGAAAATTTATTTGGATTACAAAACAGAGATTCACTTCAGACCAGTTAGAGTCAAATCTAAGTTGTGCACCAAACATCCCACCTTTAAGGCTTCTCTTTTCCAGACCTCCCTTTGTCCAGCCCCCTGCCCACACTCCTACTATCATATCAAAGAGTTTTTTAAATTTGCCAGTGCTTCTCTCTAACTCCTTATCAATCCATCTCTCCAGGAAGAAAGGTATTGCTTTGTTGACAATCAAATACTTCCCTCAGGAACCCAAAGGGCCATATACCTTAACTACTCCAGTCATTGCCCATGTGTCCCCATTTTGCATTTCAATTGGATTACAGACCTCTCGGCTGCTTGCCTTCCCCCTTCGTGCTTCCCTCTACTAAACCACAGCTCTGTTTCTCTATCTCCATTATTCCTATTTTACCATATTTCTCACTATGACAGATCCAGCACTACTGGATTCTGACACCTAGTAGGTTTCCATGAATAACAGTGATTCACACCCATTGTGGATCAATAACTCTGGATTACAAATTCATAACTTCAATAAAGGTCAGCCTTGGTCTTTTGAAGGGTTTGTTTGATTTTTCTCTGGTCTATGTGAAGGAAATTCATTTTCAATGTAATATAATAAAATATATGCACATTCTGCGTGTTTATGTTTGTGCGTAGTTTTTTGGGAAAGGGACATAGGGTCAAGAGGGAAACTGTCACCCATAGGTTCTCAAAAGGGTTTCTGGCAACCACCTCCAAAGTTAAGAATCACTCCTCTAGTGTTTTAATGGATTTTAATATGGAGTAGCTTAAAGCTGAGGGATGAATGTACTGGTGGGAAATATGTAAGAGGGTATCCCCCTACTCCTCACTCCCCCTTGGAGTCATCTCTGATAAACTACCTGTTCTTCAAAGGTCAGTTTTGGATGTTACCAACATGTCACATAACTGCTATTGTTGTTCCCATCAGCTCCGAATAACAACCTGATGAAGGCAACGAGCAGCTCTGAATAACAACCTGATGAAGGCAACAGCTCGAGACTCACTCATATATAATTAATAATGGTGGTACATCACAGAACATTCAAAACTTGACAAAACCTAGTTCTGAATGCAATACATACATTCATCACGTATACCTCCCACACACAAGAAACAAGCAGAGTGAACAACAACTGATGAAAGGGAAGGGCTTTCTTCTGAGTAGTTCTTGTTCTTTTTTTTCCCTTATTTTTTAAAACCAGCAGTTCACTGTGATTCTAATTAAACCATGTATTTGTGTGTGTGCACACACATACCAGGAAAAAGCTTCTTTTTATGTATCCCTCTTGCTACAAGTTATAATCACTAAAGCTCCTCTTTCTAAACATTAAGTTTTCATTGAATAGGTAGAAGAAAACATTGGCTGGCATCTTGTTGAGCAGTTTTTCATAACTATTTGGCATTCAAGTTTACTACTGTGGCAATAGTGGCCCTCCCAAACCTACCTTAACAGCCAGCTGAGTGATGGGGATCTGTTCTGATGGTGATCAAGGTGCTGCAGGATGATATTTCCTTCCAGCCCCTTCTCATCTGTGATCTGCAGTGTCACCATCAAAAGCAGGATGCTTGTTGCAACTCATCCCATTACAGATCACTGGCAAGAGGGATCTGGAAACGTTATGCTGCTGCATCCTGACTGCACCACAGACAGCCATTGTTCAGAGTGACTGCTGGCTATTATGGTAGGTCTGGGGCGACAGGTCAGGAGACAATATGTAGTTACATATTTGTAACTATGCCTGTGCTGTAAAATCTCAGCCAGGATTTCTCTCTCTCTCTTAATCATCTGCATTCTACATCTAGATCTTTCTTAATCATTCTAGTTGTACCCTAAGAACCTAGGAATCAACGAACAGGGATGGCAGAGAAGTAATTTGGCTTAATATGAGAAGAAACCAAATCAATTTATTTTTAATATGCACCTTTATAATATGACACAAGCTTAGGACAACTTTTCTAACTAGGGTTCTTCTATCTCAGGAGATAGACCAGGGGTAGGCAACCTTTCCCCTTTAAGGGCCGAGGGGCTTCAGCTCCCAGAATCCCAGGAGCTATTGGCCAACATGGCTGAGGCTTCTGGGAGGTGAAGTCCCTCGGCCCTTAAAGGGGAAAGGTTGCCTATCCCTGAGCTAGACCCATTTCTCCAGTCTTCAAGGCAAGGGACAGGAATCTCAAGCTGAAGGTACCGTATTTTGTTGAAAATTATACAGGTCACTCACTCAAAGACCTTGTGCCAATCAAGTTTTCTATTTTTTTTCCTCAGCATAACTCACCTCAGAAGGTTGTTGGAAGGATAAAAGCGGGGAGGAAGAGAGATGTACACACTGCCTTGAGCTTGTTGAAAGAAAGATGGGATATAAATGCAATATTTAAATAACTGAACAGAGCAAAGAGGAGCAAATGATTAAACTTTTCCAGCAGTTAACACTATCAAAGTTAACATTAACCCAGTTTGTGTGGTTGGGACAATACAGAAAGCAATTTAAAATGGAAACAAAAGCTTTCAAATTGATCCCTATAGTAACACCAGAGGAGGAGTAAGTGTATTAGTATATATAACTCTTCAGTATGCAAAACCATCTTATCTCCAGTTTGCTAAACTATGGTTTACTGTTACACAGAAGCACAACATTTGTTGTGGTTTTTTTTTTTAAGTGTTTTTTGTGTTTGCCTTGCTTCATCGCAATTGCAGCTGAGTTCAATAGGATCGGAACTGGTTTTAAGTGGGAACAACAGTCATATAACCTGATCTGCAATTTGCTTTAAATCATAGTGGGAACGAGGCCTAGGAAATTTTCTTCCTGATGCCCTTCATTTTACTAATTCTCAGAATTATGTAAAGGCTAAATTGATGAGTTTAATTATGTGAGAGCATATTAATCCATTTTAATTGCATAATATGTTTGTCCCAGAGCTTAATTAGGTCCAAGGGACTCTAGAGGCCATCAAAACTCACTGAAAAATTAAAATGCAGGAAAATGAAAATCTACACTATCTTTGAAGTGCATAGGGGAAAATAATCTGGGTGATGCAATTACCCAGTCCAGGTAGCAATGGACTGGTAAACAGTGTAATGGAAACATTTACTTTTAGAAGTGAAAAGCACCTAGTTTATACTTGTGTGCATCTAATTTTGAAAATTAGGATCAGCTAAGGAATTAGCCTTATTTTCTTCCCCATGATGGATACAAAGTGGCCTATCTTTGATATTCAAAATCCACTACTGAGATAATTAACCAGAAGAAACAATTATAACACACATTGCAAATTATAGCTTTGACCTGTGTGGAAAGGGTGTGTTTCATTTATGCTTGCTCCCTCATGGCCATCTGACCAGTCAAGTGTGAAGTTTAATATTAAAAGGTGAGCATCTGATATGAACCTTTATTTTGTGACTTTGGGGGTTGCAGACTGCCAGAAATAGTGCAAATTGAGTCCACTTTTAGGGTTAGGGTTAGTGCTAGGGAATCATGGGAATTGTTGTTTTTTCTGAGACATTGAGCCTTCTCTGCCAGAGAGCTCTGGTGCCACAATAAAATACAGTTCCCATGATTCCCTAACCCTAACCCTAACCCTAAAAGTGGACTCAATTTGCAATATTTCTGGCAGTCTGCAACCCCCATATGAGTAACCTGAAAAACAGTTGTTCTTCAAAATGATTATGCATGAGCAGACCGTTTTCCCTCATAGTCACAGCAGAGCAAGTCATCTGTGTTCAGATAATCTTGAATAACCAACTGTAACATGACAACATGGCTGCAAAGGCAGTTTTGAGGGCACTCCAAACAAAATATTTTCCAAATATCTCCTGTCCCTAGTCATTATCCCTATCTCTCCTGCTTTATTACTGACCACTGCAATACTCTTCCTCCTTCCTCTTCTTCATCCTGTCGGCCAGACTCCTGCAAGCCAGCACACCATGTAAAGTTATGGACTTGGGAAGAAACTGCCCCAATTGCAGCTTTAGCCATTAGGAATGGGAAGAACCTTAACAAATATTCACAAAATGGTTTAAAAAAAAAAAACCTTTTTAGTGTTCCAAAACTCTGACAAGAAGAATCCTAGCCTGATAAGAACCTTCACAGTTCAGGACTTATTCTGTACAAAATTTGTGCATGGTTGTTTTGCATAATACAGGATTTTCTACATAGTAAACAGAGTTTCCTGTGTCGTAAATAATGTTTTTACACAGAAATATTACTTCCTGTGCATCATCATCATCATCATCATCATCATCATCATTCCATAATAGGGGATTTGTTCTGCACAAATCCACACATGGTTGATTTGTACTGAAAACATATATAACATACAGTGCTAGAAATAATTGTTTTCTGCACAGAAAATGCTGTCTCCTGCACAGGAAATGCTGTTTTCTGTGCAAAACAACCATGTGCAAATTTTGCACAGAATATGTCCTGAATTGTGAATAGCCTTTGCAAACTGCATGATTTTCAAAGACTTTCCTACAGTGGGAAGAAAATTATTAA
Organism: Phrynosoma blainvillii; assembly: GCA_026167975.1. Classification (NCBI taxonomy): domain Eukaryota; kingdom Metazoa; phylum Chordata; class Lepidosauria; order Squamata; family Phrynosomatidae; genus Phrynosoma; species Phrynosoma blainvillii. The sequence goes on along the minus strand of JANUYF010000002.1, from coordinate 324,056,522 downwards.
AATTACTCACTGCTTTCTTCAAGAAGAAACTTAGTGAAGAATTATATCCCTATAATCCATGCACCACTTTAAATTAAAATAGTTCCCCAAGTCTAAGGGTAGTAGCAAGCTGAACTAATCAGTACCTGTCATTGTGTATATGTACCCATTGAAATAGGAATGGTCTTCCCACTGCTCTAGTACTCCCATTGGCATGTGTCCCCAGGCAGCATCTGCCTGATTCATTTAGCTGCTACTCAGACTTGGAGAAATGTTTTTGTTAGGAGTGTTGGGATATATAGTTAAAGTGGAAATGTACAGATGTGGGAAAATTTCTATTGGAAATATTTTGGAGCCTGCAGGTGGCTAATGTAAACATTTCACACAAGGTCAGTGGCTTGAAAACACAGACAGATAGAATATAAACAATGAGCTCATCTTTGTTATCTGGGAACCAGGATCACATGACACATGACTCACAGCAAGAGGCTGGGTTAGAGGCTATTCAGCAAATTGTCTATGGAGGTATCCACCCATGGGAGGAGTTTGAGGTTTGGCTTAAGAGTTTCTTTTATTTTTCCAAATTTGCACTGTTTCTCTCTATGTGTTCAAGTTCTTCATACCTGCATTATGGCAATGTATATAGTTTTCTCTTTACTATGCAATAAATAATAAAAACCTTCTTATGAAGAACTCTCTGCTCTAGTCTGGATTAATGGCAAACTGCTTGATACTACAAGGAGCTGCATACCAGAGTGATAAGGTCAGCTCAGCTCAGTTCCAGAGATGGAGGTGGCTGATGGATGGATGCCTGGCATTTCAGCACAAGATCTCTGCTAATACAACAACACCATAAATAAATCAACAGTTATTTTTACTTAAAATGGTGCAAGGCTGCATGCAGCCTTGGTTACACTACTGCAGCCAAATAGTATGTAATGGCTTTCTGCCACTGCCGGGGTATAGCCAGACAATTTTCACAAGGCAGGAGATAGAAATAGGATGGGCAGAAAGGTTTGAACACCAGTTGTTGTTGTTATTGTTGTTATTGTTGTTGTTGTTGATTTCACTTCTATGTCACCTTTCTCTCCAAAAGGGACTCAAGGCAACTCACAAGATAAAGCATTAAAAAGTCATAATAAAAATTTAGAAACAATTAAAATCATCTAGTTAAAATAATAATAATTAATACAAGCATACAAAAGTTAAAAACATAACTAAATAAAAGAGGTTTCTGAGGGGGGTTATGGTTAATGACAAGAATAGCCCCCATCTATTGCATTTTAATTGGAAAGTATGTTGTAAAGCTTCCAAGTCCATGTAGGCACAGGCCAGAAGTTCTGGCCATAAAGCTGCCCCAGAATCCTTGGGAACTCCTGAGTGATGTGGAGCATCTGATCGCATACATGTCCTGCTGTGTCTGCCCTCTTCCAGCAACAGCAACTGGAATCACTCCATCTGAGGATGAAATGAGGCATCCAGCATCATTCACATGGGTGGGCACCTTGTTCTGACCTCAGAGAGAACAACTCACACCAGCAATAGCACTGGAGAATGGCCCAGGAAGGTGAATTGTAAACAGCCACCCAGTGTTGCTCCAGAGGTCTCTGGATATGCTAGGAAGATCTGTAATGAAAGGTGTGTTTTTAAAATTTGGATTAAGGGTGGTATACCATGGTTTTGGTGCTGAACTGGCCCTGTATCATCAGAACAGTTGGTACTAGGATCAGGCATTGGCCCCTTCATCATCCAGACTGATCACTGTGAGGATAGGTAGAGGACATATTATTTGGTTCATGTGGGCAGGACCCAAAAAAAGCCAATGAATTTAAAATACAGTATTTTCCACATGCAATATATTGTGTAAACTAAACCACAGTGATTACAAGATGAATCTATATTGTGCAAGTCATCCTACCATAATGATTTGCTGTTAATAAAGTCCAATGTGCCATGATTTCTCTGAAAACCTATGAAGAAGCTGTCCACTAGAAATTCTTTCAAATATATTTCTTTCAAAAACCAAGATTACAATTCTGTTTAATTCTGCTGGCCCATACTGCAGCTTTCTATACCATCAAGGCTTCCTCCACATCTGTGCCTAGTTTATTATCCTGTTCACTTACATTGGAGTAGAGCTCCCCAATTCAGATATAATGGGAAGTCAGGAATGAAGCACCAAAGCCTCCAATGGGAGGAGGGCAGAACTTGGAAAATCATATTTTGCTAGAAACTTCAATAATCCCACCCCAACAAGCTGAGGGGTAATTCTGGAAATTGTATCCAAAAAAAAGTAGCTTTTTTAGAATCTGGGCACAAGGTTGATGTTCATTCCTAGATCAATACATTTTTGAAGCCAGGAAAAACCATTTGACCCAGACCATTGTCAAATACATTAGCTTTTAAAACACACATATGCACACAAACAAAACAGGCAGTCTAATTGGGCCCTATTTTACTCCAGTGTCAGATTTGTAAACATAGGCACGTGAAAGATTACCCAAAAGTGAGATAAACAGAGTGATTGCCTCCTCTTCCCCATCTCCTTAGGCTCTAGGAATACACTGCTTTCAATGAAAATACTGCAGAATGATAGTGGGGAAATTGAGTAAGGGCCTTTGCAGACTGCCAGAAATAATGCAGCTTGAGTCCACTTTAACTGTCCTGGCTCAGGACTAGGGAATCATGGGAACTGTAGTTTATTGTGGCACCAGAGCTCTCTGACAGAGAAGGCTCAATGTCTCAGAAAAAATACAATTCCCATGATTCCCTAGCACTGAGCCAGGGCAGTTAAAGTGGACTCAATTTGCACTATTTCTAGCAGTCTACAAAGGCCCTAAGTTGCATTGGAAGTCAGCAACAGACAACATAATGGAGGTGTTAAAAAGAATCCATTGAGTGCCCATGCACTTGTATGTACATTATATAATTACGTATTGCTTCTTTTGTGCTAGCACAAAACTTAATCCTGATTAAGGCCAATTTCCTTGCTAAAAGCACAGTGTACAAAACTGTTACACTTTCCATTGTGAAGATTTTGGGGTGGTTTGAAGCAGGCTCTCCTTTAGTTTCCTGGCTTTCTTTGGTGAGCCCATGTTTTATTATTGTAGCATGAGGTGGTGCTAATGGCACATTATAGCACTGCAATTAAATTCTACAATCTGAGCGACAAATTATGAGGTATTTTCATTCTCCTGTGCCCCATTTAAACAAAAACCATACACATAATTATTTCTGACCCCTGTTGTCAAGTACAAATAATGAAATACTATCATAAAAAGTAGTGGGGTTCCCTCCCCTTCCTTACCAACATTTGTGCATACAAAACAAATTGCAATTTTATTTTTTATTTTTATTTTTTGGAAAGATTACTCATCTACTCCTGAATGCCCTGTGGGTGACTTTATTTCCATTGCTGCAATGTGCTCTTCGATTAAGTCCCACTTGCTTTGCATTTGCTAATTGCTTATTAGCATAATAGCATACCCAAGGTGGACTCCTTCCAGGGATGACCCTACTGCAGGGATGGGCAGCTGCAGAGGAGGCAGGCACCGTTATTCACCTCGTAGCTCGTCATACTGATGTGTACCTGACATGACTGGAAGTGACATCACATCACTTCCAGTTTCATTTTAAACCAATTTTTAGCCTTTATTTTTATTTTTATTTTTTATTTTGCATTTTAAAAAGGTTTAGGGAGCATCTGGTGGCACTTGGATGCTGTGGGGGCAAAACTGCTACTTTGAGGAGGTGGAAAGTAACCCAGTTTTGTTTTGTTTTTCATTTGGGGGTTTCAAGGGGCATCACACTTTGCTCACCCCTTCCCTGCTGTCTGGGCCAACACGACACTACCTCCCTACCATTAGCCATAATACCTTTCTCAACCAGCAGGAGAAAGATAGGTCTTGTGTGGGAAAAGTTTGGTTAGCAGTCAGCATCCTAACCAAGGAATTAGGATGCTAACATCAACTAATGATCCCATGGTTCTGCCTCTGTTGCCTCACTCTTTGCCTCACCAGCCCCAATGGGCATCAGCTATCACTGCGTGATTTCTCTTGTGTATGTTTCTGCTGGCGACATGACTGTTGCAATTGTTGGGGGTGGGAAATGTAATAAAAATATAATTTTGGGATTGTTGAACTAAGCCTGCCAGGTTTAAGAATCCAAAGTTTAGGGAACACATGCTCTAATGTACGTGTGTGTGTGTGTGTAAAATAATCTTCTGGAGTATACACATTTGCCTCGCATACACAAACAACTATTTCCACAATAGATGCCCGCTGTGTGAGAGGTAAATGGTCAGAGCACAGAATGTCTCAGCATGTAGGTCAGCCCATACATACAGTTTAACAATCTGAGAGGAAACCAGTAGGGAACCAATAAAATCTCCTTGCAGTTGTGAATGCAGTTTTGTTTCATGTGTCCTCATGGACTATTTTTGCTGGTTTCTTTATATGTAGGCACATATAATCGATTTTAAGAAAGTGACTGTCAGGACGTTATCACACGTGGGCCAGAAAGCAGAAATAAAAGTCGAAATGAGGCATCCCAAAAATAAACGGGAAATAACCCTTGTTTCCGCATACGTCATTACCTTCATTGCACATTTACAGTAAGTGTATCGAACGTCCACACACGAGAGAAAAAAACCCGTAAATGTAGCCGAAATGAGCCTCCTGCACACACGCAGAGAGAGGAATGCTCGCTGGAACCATGGCAACAGCGGGGAAATGCGCCACAATACGTATTTGGTTATCAGACCTACGGTAAATGCGAAATGATTCCCGTCGCACAATTGCAATTCCTGAAGAAACCAAAATTCAAAAGATCTCGGTTCTTTCCACTTTCTGTCGGGGTTCTGTTGGGTTCTGTGCGACGTCATGTGGAAACACGGGCAAATAATCCGGATTCGTTCGCCATTTCGTTTGGATTCTGTTTGGATTGAGCCCCGTGTGATAACATCCTCAAGAAAGACAACACTTTGAAGAACAATAGTGCAAACTGGAATGGGGGAAAGTGAAATGAAAGCCTAACATATTCTCTCATCTGCCAAAAAAATTGCTCAGTGTGTAATTACTGTGATGTGGAATTGCATGAGTTAAATGCTTTCAATGGGAAAGGGGAAAAGTAAGATATTTCTTTGAAAAACCCACTTTTGGGGACTACAGCTTCTAGAATCCCAGCCAGCTCTATGCCAGCTGGAAATTCTGGAGTTGAAATCCAAAGTCGACTTTTCCATATTTCCATATTTTCACTGCCCATTGACAATGAACAAGGATGAAGCTTTGGGGATTGGAGAACATCACCTTGGTTCCAGCAGACAAAAGGCCCTAACCCACTTGACTATTGGCCATATTCCAGCACTGACTGAATCACATGTAGTCATATTTTCATGGAACCATCTATCCCTGCAATATTGGGTGACAATGGGTGAAATTTTAAAACATTTCATAATGAGTGATCTTGCCTTTAAATGTGGCCAAGGTTTTCCTTCCTTCCTTCCTTCCTTCCTTCCTTCCTTCCTTCCTTCCTTCCTTCCTTCCTTCCTTCCTGTTACTTCTGTTACTGTTACTTTAAATGGCACATTGGCCACTCTGAGTAGCTGTTTTGGGGAACCATGCTGGTAACATTCCATGGGACATTTATGGGGTCAAATCTGCTGTCCCTATTAGCCACAAGGGTTAAATACTTCCTTTTACTCTCAATACTAATATTTTCTGCTTTCCCATAATTGTTTTGCCTCTGGAGATATATATGTGTGTATAAGTATGATATCCAGTACAACTCAAAATATATTAACTTCTAGATGAGAACTAAATGAGAGACATTTTGAAATGACTCTCATGGATATTGTGACACACTCATGGCACACTTGTTGGATTTAATGTGCTTCAGGCCTCAGCACTGGAACCTATTAGCTCAACCTAAGAATCTGTTCAAGGTGGGATACTTGAGCACTTTAACCTATGTAAAGACCAAAGGAAATCAGAAGGAGGTTTGTCTAGTGCCAGAAAGATGACACAGGTCTAATCTACGCTAAAGAAATAATGTAGTTTGACATAACTGTCATGGCTCAATGCTATGGAATGCTGGGATTTGCAGTTTGTTGTGGCACCAGAGCTCCCTGACAGAGAAGGCTAAATATCTCACAAAACTACAAATCCCAGAATTCCATAGCATTGAGCCATGCCAGTTAAAGTGTTGTCAACTGTATTATTTCTGCAATGCAGATTAGACATAGATAGGTGCCAAATAACACTTCTTGGCAACTAGTGCAAATGATCTTGCTTCTGGTCACTATCTGCCTCACTTCAAGAAATAGTGGGCACACCATGGACACAGTGGTAGCTGATATGGAGGCATATAACCCTTGAGATACTCTTGGCATGGAACCAGCACAGTGATGCCAACATGGGTAAAATAGGATCTCAATAGGAGGACTATATTTTGAACTAACTGCAACAAGAGTCATGCACCCAGAATACAGGTCAGGAGTATTTAGATGATTTGGTTGTCTTTTAACTGGCTTTATACCTTGACATTGCTCACTTTTAACCCTACCCAGACTGAGGGAAAATAGATCAGAATAACTCTATTAATGATGTTTCTGGCAGCACAAGAAAGCTAAAAGCTTGTTACTATGGTTCTGTTCTCTAGTGGGAATTGTGAAACACTGTTTAAAATGGGGTAACTAAAAATAATCCAGAAGTTAACTTAAAATGGTTTGCTATAAGGAAAAAAGAAACACCTGTTTTAGAATTTCTTTTCTCTGACTTGTCATTAGGCAGGGAAAGAAGATAATAGTTGCCACACAGATCAACTAGGAAATTTTGTAATGACCTACCATCTGTACTTACTCTCAAGTACTGGCTATAATTTAAAACAATAAGAAAATAGACTCTTAGTGAAACATAGGGCACACTAAGCCGCAGCTGACTTCAATAAATAAGTAGGACTAAGCTGTTCAGGCCGATAGATTGCAAAGTACAGTCGTCCCTCCCAATTTACAGGGGATCCGTTCCGGACACCCACCCACCCAGGCAAATTGGAAAACTGCAAATATTTGAGGCCCCATTGAAAATAATGGCGGCTCACTCCCGCGCACAGTTCTGCGTGCGTGCCATGGGTGCTAACACCATTTTGTCCCTCTTGGCTTCCCATCCACAGAAATTCAAAACTGTGAATAGGAAGTCATAGAATCTGGAGGGATGACTGTACATAACTGTGTACACAAATTCAAACAAAAATCCACCAAACAGTGATACCTTTATTGGCCAACCAAAATGCACAATATACTTGTTGCAAGCTTTCGAAACTCCACTGGCTTCTTCATCAGGCAAGATGTTACAAACCAAACAGGAGAAAAATTGGAGATGTTAGTAAGATGCCTGCATTGTGTTGTTTCTGTCCTTGGTTAAGATGGTATGAGGACAGCATCTCTTGCAAGCTGGCCCCTCCTCCTTCTGGCCATGTGGCAATTGGGAGATTTTCAAAGTCCAGGAAATTTAAAGTCCATTTGCATCTCAACAAGGACTCCTTTCTTGCAATCCAGTATGTCTCCATTCCATCTTAACTAAGGACAGAAACAACATCTTAGGCATCTTACTAACATCTCCAATTTTTCTCCTGTTTGGTTTCAGTAAGGAAGGAGGCTGTCATCCCACACTTGTAATGCATTTCTCAGGGCCAAACTTCACATTATGCTCAGAATGTCATATGTATCTGGTATTCCCTTTTTTCACAATTGATTAATTCTGATTTAAACTTGTCAAGGATAGCCAAGGAAAGAAAATCCCATCAATCAGGAAATAATTAAGCATCTAAGAATATAAGTATAGCCATGCTGGATCAGACCATGAACCTAACTAGTCAAGGTTTCTGTTTGCACAGTGCTCAAGCAGATGCCTGTGATAAGGGACAAGAGGCATATAAGCATGACAGCACTTTCGTTTTCATGTTCTCCAGTAACATATTGAGAGGCATACTGCCTCCAATTCTGGCGGTAATACAGAGCCTTAATAACTAGTGACTATTGATCACTTTGTCTTTGGTAATTTTTTTCTAATCCCCACATAAAGCAGCCCTGATAACAGCCTATGGTTAGGAATTCCATAGTTCAGCTGTGTGGCATGTGAAGAAATGCTTCTTTCATTTGCATTGAACAATATGACCACACTTTACCTACCCACCTTCTTCTCAGGCAGATTCCAGAGGGTGATGCTCAGGGACAGCTCTTCAAAAACAGAGCTCAAATGTGGCATCCCCTAGGGTGCCATCCTGTCCCCGATGCTATTTAACATCTATATGAAGCTGCTGGGAGAGATCATCTGTAGACATGGGGCGGGTGTTATCAATATGCTGATGACACCCAAATATATTTCTCCATGTCTCGGTCAGAAGCCATGACAACAGATGGCATTTCTCCCCTCAGTCAATGTCTTGAGGCGGTAATAGACTGGATGAGGAAAAACCAACTCAGGCTGAATCCAGATAAAATGGAGGTACTCACAGTAAGGGCCCCCAAACCAGGTATTGGGTTACAATCTCCAGTCCTGAATGGGTTCACACTCTCCACTAAGGACTATGTTTGCAGTCTGGGGGTGCTCCTAGACTCGTCACTTCACATGATAGATCAGGTGAATGTGACAGTGAGGAGCGTCTGTTATCAGCTTTAGCTGATACACCAGCTGCGCCCTTTCCTGGAAGTAAAGGACCTAGAAACTGTAGTACATGCACTGGTAACCTCATAACTCAATTTCTGCAATGCACTCTACATGGGGCTACCCTTATACCTAGTTCGGAAACTACAATTAGTACAAAATATGGTAGCCAGGTTGATCACCGGTAAATTGAAGAGTGATCATATAACACCTGTTCTGAAATCTCTTCACTGGCTGCCTATCAGTTTCCGAGCAGTATAAGTTCCCTTATAGTATACAGTATAAGGTGTTGGTGATTACCTTTAAAGCTGTACATGGCCTGGGCCCAACCTATCTAAGGGATCGCCTTCTTCCATATAATCTGCCCCGCACCCTCAGGTCCTCTGGGAGGAATCTGCTTCAACCAACAAAAACTAGATTAGCAGTAACCTCCCAGAGGAAGTTTTCTGCCACCGCCCCTAGATTGTGGAATGCCTTGCCGGAAGGATTCCATCAAATAACCAACTTGGACAGCTTCAAAAAAGCTGTCAAGACAGATCTTTTCCGGCAGGCCTTCCAAGAACAGATTGCTCCACCATGTCTGTGTTCCTCCCTCACTAGACACCCTTTCTATGCACCTATTGGTGCGCTGGAATGTAGGTTGTTTTTAACCTTAGGTTTTTATTTTAATATTGTATTTGTTCTTTTTAAAGGGGGGATTAATTGTTACAAGGTATGTTTTATTTAAACTGTTTTTAGACTATGCAAGCCACCTTGATTGCCTAGGCAAAAGGCGGAATATAAAAATAAAGTTATTATTATTATATATTATTATTGACCTTCACTGGGTGAGTCCAGTTCTAGTATTGTAAGAGGGCAGAATCTCACTATCTGCTTTCTCCACATCATGTATCACATCATGTATCATGTTCACCCACTTGAAGACTTTATTTTAAAGCCCATTTGATCCTGCTCCCTCAGCAGGGAAGGGATTGGTCAGCATGGGAGCCCATCCTACATGGAGCAAGACATGGACAAATGGGGAGGGGGGAGTCCAAAAATTTGGCCAGGTATTATTACAGCCAGGAGGTCTGTTACTGAACCCAGTGCCAAGATGGAGATACCTCTGAAATGGTGGCTCACCATTTCCAAAAATATTCAGAGTTCTTTAATTCCAAGTTCTGTCTTTTGCCTTAGAGTACAGGTGGGAATTGTGTGACCCTCCAGATATCATTGAACTGAAACTCCCAATATCCCATGCCAAAACTGAAATCGAAGAATGCACAAAATGTATATACCTCCTACAAAAGGGACAAAATTTCTCTTCCTGCATATACAAAATCTATCAAATATTAGAAGCACTGGGGAAAACAGATTCTTGCAGTACACGATTTGTGGGCATTTTCTTTCTACACATTGCTTGCTTGCTTCTTCATACTCTTGCTTGGAGATCCACATCTGTGGGAACGTCCTCAGAGAAGCCAAAAGGGAACTTATGTTTGTGCCCACCTTTGACATAAGTGATCCCCCTACTCAGAAGTATGCCCTATGGAACATGAGCAGTATTTATTCACAAATAAATGTGTACTGGATTGTAACTTAAACATGCAAACCTGTCTAAAAAAAATCTTAAAATGCAATTTACATTTGAGCAAACATATATATAGCAGAATTGCACTATGACCATACAATCCCTATGTATGGCTACTCAGGAGCAAGCTCTACTGAATACAGTGGCTTACTCCCATGAGAACATACACAGGATTGTATTGTCATTGTGTTTCAAAGCACAGGATGATACAAATTTCTTCTCACTAGACCAAGGTAGATCCTCATTATTTATGCTTACAACAGAGGGGTTATGTGATGAGTGCTCTGACAAATCTAATGAATAGGCTAGAGGGACTTTGGGAATTTCTGTTATATGTGATAATGACAAAGCCAAAATGCATCTCATTTTGCACATGGCTTCTAGAAAAACATGACAGCCTTACGTCGTGTGTGTGTGTGTTTTACACACTAGAAATGCTAAGTAGAATTTAGGTGTATGACCAAGAAAAATAAAGTGCCTCTGGGGAAAATAAATTGGAAAAAAGGGAAAGCAGTTGATCAGTACTGCCATTCCAAATTAGACTTATTTCCATAATCCTTTAATTAAAACTTAAATGATAGTATGAAATGTATCCAACAATATAGACATAAAATCCAAAGCTGAACAGCATTTGTCCTCCATATATGCAGCCTACAATTTCCTAGTGAGATCCATATTTTTAAAAAAACACCAAACATCCTGACTTAAATTGTTGAGCATAAAGGAAAATAGATCATCTCTCTGAGGAGCCAAAGAGATTAAAGTAGGGACTTCAAAAGGCACATTAGTGTATTTCCTTATGCTAAAGACAGCCAGTACCTGGCCCAAGAAAGATACAGTAATTGTAGTTTGTCTTATTACTGTAATGTTGCTCAGCTATGAATACTAGCTAAAAAGAGGTGTTTAGAAAGACACAAGCTTGGTGTTTTTCAGAATTGGTTCTCTTTGGCAAGAGTTTTGGTCCATTCATTAGAGAGAGGGAGGCAGCATTCTCAGACAATTGATGCTGAAGGACGGAGAGCAGACATGTGGCTTGCTCTTTGCCCTAATCTAGTTGGCTTCTCTGTGTTGTAAGAGAGGTGCCATCTTGTCCTTTGACTTAGAAAACAGGGCATCTTGGGACCATTTGGTGGGCTGAGAACTAAATCTTGAGTTTCAACTTTGGAGGGATGAAAACCCTGGAAGGGGGCTAAAATGGCACAATTTGTCTGATGATGAAGAAGAGGAGGAGGAGGAGGATCATGATCAGTGTAGATCATCATTGATATGACGATAGTGTGAAACTAAGATAAATAAATAAGAATATAACAATAATATAAAAGATGGCGATGATGATGATGATATGGTATAAACTCTCACACTATAATGCAATCCATCAACCTAACCAAGACTAGGCAATGGTAGCAATGCTTTAGAAACTTTACTTAAAAGGAAAGGAGCAAATGCTTGCTTGCTTGCTTTGTTTTTCCTCAGATACCATCTAAGAGAATATTCCTCCTCACAAAAGAATCAACAAACATTATTTTAGAGACAGCAGCAGCTCAAAACATTTTGTTCCCTGATTTGAAGAACAAGACAGTTTCCCTTTCCCATGTTTAGAAGTCAACAAGACTGCAAGTGGGATTTTAATTCAGCAGTAGTGATAGGACTATGTCTTTCCCCATACCTCAAGATAGTAGAACAGTTTAGGAATCAATCTTGCTGCTGCTCTCTGGTGCCAGCAACTGCATCATCATCATCATCATCATCATCATCATCATCATCATCATCATCATGATGTTTAGCCTGGAGAAGAGAAGGTTAAGGAGTGGCATATTTAGATATTTGAAGGGATATCATACTGAGGATGGAGCAAGCTTGTTGTCTGCTACTCCATAAATTAGGGACCTTATCACATGGGGTTAAAAGCAGTCACCATCCACACTCAATCCCATCCTATTGCGCTTCTTTTCCCCGGGTGATCACACGACGTCGCACAGAACCCCGACACAACCCCGTCCCCATGCGGTATCCTCCCCGTTCTTTTGTCTTTCGGTTTCTTCAGGAATTGCATTTGCGCGACTGGAATAATAGCGCAATAGTTCCGCTTTCACCATACGTCTGATCACCAAATACATATCCTGGAGCATCCCCCCGTCATGACCCATGGTTCTTAGCTTGATTTCCCATGGGTCTGCGAGGAATCATCTTATGACGTGTACTTCCTGTTTGGATCGGGCAACAAACAAAACGGGTTAACAGGTCGGAATATGTGCCAACGCGCGGCCAGTGGTTGGTGAAAGAGCAATATTAGGGGATATTAGGGGATGGTTACAGCTTTATTGGTGGTCCAGTTTTCGGGGTGGTGGCGTGGGAAAAAAAAAAGTTCATGATGATTTTCTTTCCTCAGGCTCTGGATACCTGGCTGACAGCACCACGTCAGAGGCCATGGTACCTGTCTGCCTTTCCAGCCTGCCAGCGATATGGATGTGTGTGAGTGTTATGTGTATTCTTGCTTCATGATTCTACGGTCTCTCCTGGCAGTTAACTATCGCTGCCTGCTTGGTTCTAAGGATGCCTTTGTTCTTTGAACCTATTTTGGGCTTCCTTATCTATTGGGGGGAGGGGAGTACAGACCAGTGGAGACAGACAGTTGATTAAGATAATTTAGACAGATAGAAGACCATACAGAGATTGAGTGATGGATGGATAGAAGCATAAATAGATAGATATAGGATAGATAGATAGATGGATAGATAGATAGATAGATAGATAGATAGATAGATAGATAGATAGACAGATAGAGAGAGAGAGAGAGAGATGGATGGGTGGATGGGTGGATGGATGGATGGATGGATTGAAGGAGGAAAGGCAGACAGATAATGTGTTAGAAGTAAATTGGCATTTCCTGCCAAAATGGTCCATTTGAATAATAAAATTTAATAATAGATTTTTTTAGAATGACCAGACATCTGTCTTAATTATCAGAAAGCTGCAGATGAGTTATAGAGTCATGAGCTGGGTGATACCATTACACAAAAGTAACAATAGTGGGTGGTTTTTAAAATGGGGATGATGGCATAACAGTGATTTCAGAATGAAAAAAGTAAAATGAAGGGGACCCAGGTTCCCTCCTAACTCCTGTCTGTAACCTTTGATGCCCTGGAAGTCCTGCCATGCATGAATCATTCTGTTTTCCATGGGGAGCTACCTTTAGTGGGGCTTTGCATTGTGATATATTATTTATTTTAAAAAAAGATTTTAAATCAGGCAGAATATTTTTCTGAATGGCTACATTAGGAAAGCAGTATATAGGTTTCTATATTAATGTGGTATTCTTTGTGAACCTCTGGGGATTTCCTTGCATTTCTTACTGTGCTCTGCTGCTGTAATTTCATTACAACATGCTTAGCCTGAGTAGATGTGCAGTTTTACTTTGTGGAATGTATTACCATGCTTACATGTTGTGAAATCCAGTGGTAAAAAGGGATTTAAAAAATATTTACAAATGCTCTCAATAATGATAAAAGATGTCTTGACACATTGACACACCTCTTAAAAATAATTGTCAACTGCCCCATATTTTTCCACCCCTTTTGAAAGGACATAAAGACCAGTATTATGTTTTTGTTCCTTCCTTTTGTGTTAATACATACAAAATGCAGATTCAGTTACTGTGTTTTGGACAGTCTTCTGCAGGTGTGTCAAATTTCTCAGTATGTTGTGGCTTACTTTACAACATTTATCTGTCTGTGCATCACTACTCGCGAAAAATGTTGACTGTGGTT